>OY728147.1:1551079244-1556079244 GCA_963277665.1 Viscum album
GTTCGGTTCCCATTATTTAGTGCCCATACCATTGATTAGGGGTTGAGGAAAGAGATTATGGCTTTGATGATTTCTCTTACTATGGCGACGCAAACGGGGGTGATATAGAGGGCCCTCTTAGTAGAGAGTATCCTTGCTAAGAAGTCACCAGCAGCGACACCCACTACCATTCGTCATGTAACGGAGCCTTTTGCAGCTGGAAGCAGACAGATGAAACAGATATCCAAAAGGACCAGACCTATAGGTTGACGACCGCAGGATTCAGGGTTAGTTATGCCGGTAACCTGGGGCACAACTAGTCATGCTAGGAGCGGGCAGTGTTATGCATGCAGCGGGCATGGTCACATGGATCGTGACTATCTGACCCTCCATACAGATGGTCCACAGATGGTTGAAGGACCACCCAGGCAGAGGTAGAGATTCGACCGAGAAGGTCCGTAATGAGTAGATTGACGTGCTAAAGTATTTTTTCGTGCAAATGGAGGTGGGCGACAATTTGATATGTTACTGCCACCTACACCAGGTGGTCCACCCGGACCATAGGGAGCAGGTGGACAAGGGTGAGCTCTGCTCGAGGTAGTTGAGGCATACAATCATTGCGCTCTATGGATGATATGAGGTACGATCTGTTTCAACTCCACATTAGCTACAACACTTATAGACATAAGTTCCAGTCATTCTTTTATTTCCCATTCTCTCATTCAGAGCACAAATATTATAATGGAGTCCATGTCTCTATCCCTTAGGATAGATACTCCTATAGGAAAATATTCGACAATTATGCACTAGCGATGGCCGTGAGAGATTACTATAACAGGTGAGAGCTCCAGTTGGGATCTCTTAATAGCAGCGTCGAGGCCGTACAAACACATCGTGGGTATGGAATGGTTATCTACAGTCAATGCACAGATCGACTGTATTAGGCACAGAGTATGATGTGTCCACATGGATGGGACAAGGTTTACCTTTACTAGTGAGAAAGGAGCCTTTGTAGCATAGGATGGACTACTCAGAGGAGAGTGTAGCTAATCACTAATCAGATGGCTAGCCTTACCCTTTGATTTGTTTATGTGGAGAGTCCAATAAATCTTGTAGTGGTGGACTAATATGTAGATGTATTCCCTGATGATGTTTTGTGTCTACCTCCTCGTAGAGAGGTGGAATTTTACATTTAAATGTACCCCAGGATGGCACCGATATCCACACCACCATATCGAATGGCTCCTGTAGAGTTTCAGGAGCTGCTGGATAGCTCGAGGACTTACAGGGGAAAGGATTTTTTCGGCCTAATGTTTCTCCTAGTTCAGCCCTGATTTTGATAGCCAAGAAGGATGATGGGTTCTTGAGACTTTGTGTCGACTATCGACGCCTGAACCAGGTGAACTGAAGAACCAGTACCCAATTCTGAGGACTGATGACCTCTTTGATCAGCTGGAGGGAGTATTGTGGTTCTCGAAGATAGACATCAGATCAGGCTATCACCAGCTTAGAGTACGAGACGAGGATGTGCAGAAGACGGCTTTTAGAAGTCGGTATGACCATTATGAGTTCTTGGTTATGCCATTCGGTGTAACCAATTCTCCAGCAGTGTCCATGGGACTCATGAATAGTATCATTTAGTCATACCTAGATCACTTTGTATTAGTATTCATCGATGACATTCTGATCTACTTGACTACTAAGGAGGAGCATGCCTAACATTTGCAGGTAGTACTGGACGCACTCTAAGAGCACCATCTTTATGGTATTCTCTTAAAGTGAAAGTTTTGGATCTGAAAGGTTCACATTCTGGGACATGTCATATCAGAGGCAGGAGTTTCAGTTGATCTCATAGAGATTGAGGCAGAACTTTCTTGGGATCCACACATGAGTGGGATGGAGATACAGAGTTTCCAAAGGTTGTCCAGATACTATCAGTGATTTGTGAAAGATTTCTCCAGAGTTGTGGCACCTTTATCAGCATTGACGATGTAGGGGCAACCCTTCATGTGGTCGGAGAGATGACATCAGATTTTTCAGGAGAAGAGGCAGAGGATGAATAGTGGTCACACTTTGATGCTTCTAGAGGAGGGTGTAGGGTACGTAGTCTACAATGATGTATCAAGGATTAGACTCGGATGTGTCCTGATGCTGTAGTGAGAAGTTATCGCATATGGTTCTCGAATTTTGAGATAGAATGAGCATAACTATGCTACCAATGACATAGAGTTAGCAGCAATGGTCTTCCCCTAGATAATGTGGTGACATTACTTGAGGGGCTAGAATTTTAAATTCTACTCGGATCACAAGAGTCCCAGGTATATCTTCTCTCAGAAATACCAAAACCAGAGACATCGACGTTGTCCTGAGTTCCCCCTGGACTATGAATTTGAGATAGTCTATTGTAGGGCAAAAATCCCTCAAGGCATCATTGAAGTATTTTTGAGGTGATTGTGTTTGTTGACAAAGTGAACATCTGTGTTGTGATTGTTGACAATGCAAACCATGACATACAAATTTGTTGACAAAGGAGGATTCATGGTGGAATTTCGAGTTCAAGAGTTGTGGTCAATGATACATGTTTGATTCAAGAATGTATATAATGTAATGAACGATCTGGAGGCGGTACAAAAATAATAGATACAAGGTGGCGCCGTTTTCCAGTGTTTGCCAAATTTTTTGGCCTGAAAATCGACAAATAAAGAAAACTATTTTTGGAAATGGGACTTGCACGCCGAGGACTTGGAGTGTAAGAAACTTGCGCACCATATGTTTTTCAAGATCAGAAGATCAAAATATGGCTACAGAAGCAGGTTCGTGCAAGTTTGGGAGTTGGTCGTGCAAGTGTCTAGGACATAAGACTTGCGCGCCGAGACTGGGTCGCGTAGGTGTCTTGCTCACCATTGCCCAGGTGTCTTGCGCGTCATTGCGTAGGGTGGTCAATTTGCCTATAAATACTGGACCACCCCTCTTCATTATTCACCAGAGTTCAACACTTTGAGAAATCAGATCTCCCGTCGTGCAGGTGTGGTGGTCATGCAAGTGGTGTTTGGGTCGTGCAAGTGAAGTTGCGCGCTAGTGTGAGAAGTTTCGCACCGGTATGCAGTTGACCGCCAATATTGGTTTGGGCGTAAAAGGAAGAGAGTCTCTCATGTATGGAGTAGGGGAATATTGTGTTGTGCAAGTTTCTGAGGTGGACTTGTGTGCCCATTGTGGCTTGCACGTCGATACTTGCGCGCCAATTTTGACTTGCGCACCATGTAAGGTTTATTTCCAGTAGTGATTTTCGGGCTGCGTGGAAGCTGTAAGTTTTCCCGATACCTTCGGTGCAAAGAGAGATTCATCTGCGGGTGAAAATTGAGCTTCAACAGAGCATCTACTTACAAAGGAAGATGCATTCCTTTATGCAAATGAAGAGACCTACATGTCTATAAACTATGAGTGGATCCTTTCCAGAGCAGTGAGTGAAGGAAGAGGAAGAAGGTGATCCTCCCCAGCGGCAGTGAGCCAGAGAGAGAGAAACAGGGTTTGACACATGGGAAAGTAGTGAGCTAACCCTAAACATGTAAAGGGAGTGAGCCTGGTCTTAGAAGTGATCTAGCCCGAATCTTTTAATCCACATTTATTGAAGAATAGTGTAATTTAGTACGACCGACAACTTGTCGGAGTATGCTCCTTCGACGTAGCCCAGTGAGGGTGAATTAAGTAAAAATATCTATGTCTGCCTACTTACTTTCCTACACTACATTTAAAGCTTCATCATCAGATAAAGATGAAAATAAGTGATCATAATAAACACACACGTGCAAACAAAGTGTCCCTTGTAATAAAAATGTCAAGATTTAGTGGCATAGAAATAACTTTGAAAAAGAATATCCATACCATGATTCACCCCCCCTCTCAGGGTATATAGCCCCCTATTGGTCCTAACATATATACACCTTGGAAAAGGAACTATGTAGTAGATGAAATCATCCAGATATCAGTTATATAGCTGCTAGGTGAGGCAACAGAGTAGTTGGCTGCTTTGCAGATATCCATTTTGGAATGTGATGGAGCAGCATTCCATCAGTCTCATACAGTCACTCCCCCACTTCTTCAATGAGTCAGAGAGGCACAACATAGGGAAATTGAATTGTGTTCATGTCATACTATGTTCTTGGTTTCATGTGTTTCCAGTTTATAAATACAATGCCTTCCTGTTTATAGTGAATACGCATTTTGGTGCTAGTCACCAGCCCCTAGCATATGGAAGGCAGGCTTGGGGTTGTCACAGCATGGGCCACAGGGATTGGGTAATGACAATTATTTGTTTCCATATGATATATATATTATCATGATTCTATTTATATTCTATATGTTATTTTATTGAATTGGTGGTTATTAACATTTGGTCATACGACACAATTGGTAACAATGTGGTAAGGGGTATTAATATCACTGTTTATCCCCGTGAGTTTCATGCTATATCCGCCACTATTTCTATTTTTGTGGTGTATGTACTACACAGAATTGTATTATATGTGTAATATACATTAATATAAGGGTATTTACATATTTATTGTATGATCCTTCCTTCATGGGGTGTATGTTTCTTCTGTTACAAAATCGGTAAGGAATCGTTAACCCTTCACTTTTTAAAAGACTTCATTTATGTTATGACTTTTAATTACCCATTCATTTGGTTGGGATTTTTTCTTCTATATCATTATTGTAGTAAATTTTATGTCAATGTGATCATTGAACATTTCCTCTAATGAACTCATTTTATGGAATATTAAAGGGAATTCGTTAGGCAGTTGAATTTCTGTAAGAGAACTTCTTAACCGAATTTCTATTATTTGGGTTAAACATATACGTCTTGATTATGTCATGATATCAATATTTTTGAATGTCCTATGATTATTTTAAACTTAATATCAACTTATATTGGGTTTATTATTATTTTTCACACATAATTATGTCATTTATTTATCCTTAATATAAGGATATGATTTTTGCAAGTTAATTTTTCTTAATTTACATTTCATTGAGACTTATTTGTTGTTATACCCCAATTCACTTTTATATAGTATATATATATCCCTTTGACATATTACATCTTGAATATATTTATTCTATTGGTATTATATGTTTAGATTAATGTTTTTCCTCAATTTTTTTTTCATGCATATCACTTTTTTTAGGAACTCTAAAACTAAAATATCATTTTAAATGTTTTAATGATTTATTCTTATAAATCAGTGTCATTAATGACCATGTTTTAAAAATGGTTTTAAGGATATAATTATATGTAAATTAATGTTTCCAAATGTAAATTATAATAAATCTTCGAGTGGTATGGGACACTTGGATTCAATAATCTTGTTATTTAATGTTTTATATGGATTTAAAAATGGTTTTGTTAAAACATTGATTTTGTTCAGTTTCATGAAATGATATATTGTGATTGAAATGTTAAAATGTTATCTTAATTTTATTCTTGTTTTATGAATTATGAATATGTTGTGTTTATTTGGAATTTTTTACATATATGGGTGGTTCTGAGATAATCCTAGTGTGGGTGATCCTGAGATAGCACTCCAATGCATTGGGTAACATGATGGAGGTAAACATCAATGTTTCTCCTATGAGATTTAGGGAATATACTGTGATGGATGTTCCAACATAACTCTCAACGTAGTTGTGATAGCTACAATTCAATTATGGTATGTATACCATAAGATACCATTCAGATTTTTGATTTTGGTTTGTTATTCATTAATCATATGATTTTATAAGGTGTGTTATGATTGAAAAGTATGGTTTCACCATTTTGTACTTATTGATTAGAAAATGTTTTCATTCTGTATTTTATAAACCTTACTGGGCTTTTCATTCTCATCCCGTGTTTTTGAAATGTTTTCAATTGGTATTAAAGATGAATAGGGGAAAGGATGAGAATAGGGAAAAGACATGCTATCTAAATCATGGAACCAGACATGAGTTTTTTAAGAGTTTTTATTTTATGAAAAAATGGATACTGAGTAGTAGTGTCTATATATAATTTTCAAGAAGATACATATTAGTTATGGCCTAATTATCTAAACCACTAAACCTGATAATAATCCCAATGTAAATTATTCAATTAATTCAAGATTATGTAATGTTATAAGGATGTGTCCTTATAGTTTTTTTCAATGGTCGGTTTTAATGGAAGTTGGGATTTTGAGTTTTAGTTAAACACATGGATAGTCCCTATGTCTATTATTTTATTTAAATCATTGTTTGATAAATTTTATAGATAATGGAAATTATCATACAAATTGAATGAGGAGGATCTCAATCAACATTCATATCTCTTCCTGATGATATCCTTGCAATAATTATTGCAATGTCAAGTTCAGATGATTGTGAAACTTTTTCTCGAAAACAAATAACTTGCATGTAGTTTTTTGAGATATCAAAAACCTCCACTACACCTCAATATCATCATAGATCATGGTTTTTAGTGTATCAAATTCTATTTTATCAATATTAACACATTTTTAAGAAAAATAAATATTAGCAAGAAATTTTAAATTTTTTTTCCTTATTATAGGATTTTGAAGCATATTATGATTTTGGAAAAGGTGATGAATAAGGAGATCCATTTGCAACCTATTTATATTTTCTATAACAATATTGTATCTTATCACATACATATGGTATTTCAGAAGGACAATTGATTGAAATTTTCAACTCAAATTTTGTCCGAATGTTTTTATAAAAATCCTGTTTATCAGATGTTTTGAAATTATGTGTAATACAAGATTATATTCAATAAATATTTTTTGTGAACACCCATATGACCCAAGTTGTTCATGGTGTATTAGGATAATTGAAGAAAATGGTTTTGAATAATCTATAAATCATTATTGCAATACATGGACTTTCTACCTATAAGAACAAGATGACGATAAACCATATGGACACCATGAACAAGGAATGATATTCATTCTATTGGTAATAGTTTTATATTATCATATTGAGGTGAAAAAAATGAAAATATATAAGATGTTGAGGTCTGGATGAATTTGGATGAAAATGAATGGTGTAATAAATTATTTTATAATAAAACAAGTTAGGTATATTTTAGAGTTTTATAAAAAGGAAAACCCATAAGATAGGTAATGACCCGTCGCATCCAGCATGGCCACATGAATCGAACCCACAACCAAAGGGAGAAAATAGCGCATTGCATACCACAATCCAGCATGATTTCATTGATTAGTATGAGTTATCCTTTTATGTTAAATGAATTCATGGATCATGAATGAGATGATTTTTGGGACTTATGTTTTATCAAATAGATATCCATAATATAGGAATATGGGTTGGGGATTAAGTGATAAATTTTATTGTAAAATAATATTTCCATTTTTCAAACATTATATACATAAGGAAAATAAAATACTATGGGATTTAATTTGTGGGGTAATGGTTGAAATATTTTTTTTGTAAGAATCTACATTTTTATTATGGACATAAGGGGATTTCAGTTTTTTATGGAAATGATTAATCTATCATAGATAATATGTGTTAATGTTAATTAAACTTTAGAATGAGTCTTTTAAAAGATGTATATGTTTTCGGAGATAAATTTAATATTTATTGTGGAAGACTATGTTATTAAATCCTTATGAATTTTGGGTTTCAGTCATAGTTTTGATTATTTTTATGAATTTTAAGGACAATTGTATGTTGAATGGTCTTTCTTGAACGTTGGGTTATTTTTGTTGAATTTTGGAGATTACAAGTAGTAGTTTTCTATAAATTATTTTCCTTTCGGGGATTATCTGATCTTGTACTATCCTATTTTGGTTTTGGATGATGTCAAAAGATAGGGGAAATATATAGTTAATCTTTTGGAGATTATGTAGTACTCTATATGTATTTCTAGCACTTCATGTGTGACTAAGTCATATTGAATACTTACCCTTTAGAGAAATAATTGGTTTTTGGTATAATTTTATTAATGAATGACACTCTACATGAAAAGTAAGTATATTTAATTACGATCTTAGTCTAGTTATTAATAAATTTATTCAACATTATGAAAAGGATCATGAATAAAAACTGTCATAAACTCCCCTTTTTCATCATTATTTTACCCAACCACAAATTTATAGTGTTGTGGAGGTTAAGATTCTGTGATGATTTTCTCTATAAATATCTATTAGTCTGTGAGTGTTCGAATCTCTTCTATATCCTTGTTTTCATAGAATCCAAATATCTATTGTCTCGGGTGACATTTGTACTTCTCTTCCTTTATTTCAATGTGATATTTTATTGACTCTATTCTTGATGTGCGATATACAATGATGTTTCCAGACCCAATTTTAAAATTTTGAGGATGCCATTCCCAAAAGGTAGGAAGGATGTAACATGCCAGTTAAATAAGGAAAATAATATTTTCATATTTATAAATATTTGTGAATTAAATATTAAATTTTCTTTAAATGGGATTTTATGTTCGATGGTGTACCCAATAAGAAAAAACAGATTTCTTTTAAATATAATGTAGCACACAACATTGAGTTATACTAGAAGATAATATAATATTACTATTTTTTTAAATGGTAGTGAACACATAGCCGTTGTTTTGGTGGGAAAAATTATAACCAACTAAAATATGATTATAATTTTTTAAAATATTTTTACCTTTATCCAATAAATGATAGAGGCATAAAATGTGATTGAATCTAAATTTAAGTATAAATACTCTAATATTCATTAAAAGGTCGATTTACCACCTCTTAATGGAGAACCATAATTAAATCTAGTTTTTTTAAATTTTATATGTTTTATTTGAAAAAATAATATTCTTCTATAGAATCAGGACATCACAATTTATTTTGGGTAATGTTTTGGTATTTTTCTGTTAAAATTCAATATTTTACAAGTAGTGGAAAAAACTATAATTTAATTCAAAATTTCATGTTAATATAATTTAGTTTTTTGTTTAAATTATCATTATAAATGGGTTTAATGTGTAATTATATAATTTTTTACCATTTTATCATATCTTGGTGATTGGATGTAATTTCACATTGAAATTGGACATAAACCAGTGTCACTCGTGTGATAGTTATTATTTCTTAAAAATATTATTATTTGTTATTAAAAGGAATTAAATTTAAATTAATTTCTGCCACATCTTTGTTATGAATTTCAAAAAATGTATTTCATATTTGGAATTAGAAGGTACAAATTTTTTAAATAAGAAACCATTATTTTTGGAAAATCTGAATATTTACTTCAGTAACTATATTATTTACCACGGTTAAAGGGTAAATATGATAAATAAGTGTAACAAATTGTTATTATAATAATATAAAATTACCATAACATTTTTCTGCATCGTATGTTTTGATACATTTCATGCCATGGTCATCTTTGAGATGATTTCATGAACCCATGGATCCACTTGGGAGTGATAATGACACTTTATATTAATTAATTTAATGTAAATACACAAATGATTTAAACATATATCTTTAAGTAAATCAATTTTTACATATGGTTATATAAGTTATATCTTGAAATATGAATATAAATTTTAAAACAAAAATTATTTCATAAATCATGGTTATTTTATTATATTTATACATCTTATAAAAAAATATTTCAGGCACTATAATGATGCAATGTTTACCTCATTAATGAATAATTTAAATAAATAAGATTATAATTATCAAAAAAAAATATCTACAACCTGTCCAATTATTATTGGGTTATTTTTTTCAAATATGAGTTATCTACTGTTCATCTTTAAAAAGTTTTGGACCTTCTGAAACTGATGATAAGTTTATAATAAAATAATATTTTAAAATATTCTTAAAGACCCCTCCTCGCCATTATAAAAATACCACACATCAAAACAATTTCATTACACTTCTCAAGACCCTTGGATTGACCAAAAAATTCCTTATCAATTACTCTACATCCCTATCCTCCTTCTATAATCCTTCCCCTAGGCATAATGAAATTTAAGTAATCTTTTGGGTTCCATCCAATGGGTGATACCCTGATTTAAAAGCAACATCTTATCTTAAGTTCTTTTGTTTTATTTTAGCTTTCCAAACACATAAACTCTTTTAATTCCTTTATTTTATAACAAAAACAGTATAATATATAAACTAGGATGTTTTTATGAGAAGTATTCAAACTAGATTTACACAAACCTCCGTCTATTGGGTAAAGAACATACTGTTTCTGTGGACGACGAAGTACCGTCTCACGAAATGATGATTGTTCAATCTTCTCGTACCACCTCTCATGGTGGCCATTATGATGGGACTGTATTTTTATGTGATATATTTTATACTTATACTGTTTATATGCTTCTGTATTTTAAATTTATAGAATACCATTATGGTTTCCAAAGTGGGTAAATACGATAATTTCAATTGACAAAGTGCGGACTACCGCCCCTCAATGTGATATTACTCATTAATGCCATATTTGGAATATATAAAGGATGGATATAATTAAATTATATATTATATTATAATGGAATTGTAATATAACTATTTATCATTAAATTTCCATTCCATTAAATATGAATTAAAAATGAAATTAGCCTTCATGCATACGTATGGCTTACCGTCTCCATGAACAGTACATTTCATTTATTTTCTCCAAATGTTATGTACTATTATATATATATATATATATAATAGATATATAAGATATATATCATTTATAAATCGTTAATATTATTCTGGATATATTGTAATTTTGATCATATGGATTCTTTTTATTATAACAATTTCATTTTTAAACAATGTTTCGAACATCGAAAAAATGTAAAATACGAACTAAAAATATTAAATAATTGGTGTATCAATGTAATAAGTGATATAAAAGGAATAATAAATTTTAAAAAGTTTTTTAATCATGAATAAATTAAATTATGATTTTTATTCTTGAAGAGAAACGTACAAACGGGTCAAGTCAGACACGAGGTAAGTAGTTTCTTATCTCACTTTTAGTTCCGTGAGATTTCCATTTTTTGACACCTATTTATTGCATGCGGTGTATTGTGTACTATCTTTTGATGTATATAATATTTTTATTCACTTTATATTCAGGGTATAATGTCATTTAATTGGTGGTTATTAACTTTTTTTCATATGACTCGATTGATTACCACGTGGTAAAGGGTTTTCATATCACTTTTTATTCCCATGAGATTCATGCAATATTTGCCACTATTTTCTTTTGTGTGGTATATGTACATCCCATTATTGTATTGTATGTTAAATATACATAAATATATTTGTATTTATATCTCTTTTTATGATCATTCCATCATGGGGTGTAGGTTTTGTATGTTACTAAATCGGTAATGGAACATTTCACCCTTCTATTTTTAAAAGACTTCATTTATCGTATGTCTTTTAATTTCTAATGTATTATGTCGGGATATGTTCTTAAATATATTTTTTTCTCTAAATTTTATTTCCATATGATTATATAACCTTTCCTCTCTCATCAATTCATTTTCAGAATGTTAATGTGATGGCGTTATGCTTGCGAATTTCTGTAAGAGATCTTCTTAACCCAATTTCAATTCTTTAGGTTAAAAATATACTTATTGATTATGTCATGCTATGAATATGTTTGAATGATCTATGTTTTTTTATACTTAATATCACCTTATATTGGGTGTATTCTAATTTTTCACACATCATTATGCCATTTATTTATCCTTAATCTAAGGATATGATCTTTGCAATGGACAATGTCTCAATTTACATTCCATTGAGACTTATTTGTTGTTATACATCAATTAAATTTTATATGGTGTATATACTTCCCTTTGACACATTATATCATGAATAACTATATTATCATGGTAATATATGAATTTATTAATGTTATTCTACAATTATTTGTATTGAAACATCTCTCTATTGGTTAGGAACTCCTAAGTTAAAATATCATTTTAAATGTTTTAGTGAATTATTGTTCTAAATAATTCTAATTGATGCACATGTTTTAAAATGGTTATAAGGATTAATTTATAAGGATATTGATGATTTAAAATATTAATTCCTTTAAAATCATCAATGTTTTATGGGACACGTTGATTCAAAAATATCTTTATTAAATGTTTTATATTGTTTTGAAAATGGTTTTGGTAAAGCATTGATTTAATCAATATCATGAAATTATATATAGTGATTGAAATGTGGAAATGTAATCTTTCCATTATGCTTGTTTTATGTGTTATGAATATGTTATAGTTATAGGTAATTGTTTATATATACTGCTGGTTCTGTGATAATCCTAGGGCGGGTGAGCCCGAGATAGGTCTCTAATGCACTGTGTAAAGTGATAAAGATACAATTTAATGTTTCTCATCAGAGATTTAAGGAGTATACTGATATGGGTTTCCCAACATAACTCCCTACTTATCTGTGATTGCTAAAATTTATGTACGTTATCTATACCCTATGTTACCTTTATGGTTTATAATTTCTGTGTGTTATTCATAAATATTATTATTTATAAGGTCTGTTATGAATAAAAATCACGATTTCATTGTTTTTTATTTATTGATGGGATAATTTTTCCATTCCTTATTTTATAAACCTTACTGAGCTTTTTATTCTAATCCCATGTTTTTGAAATGTATTCCACATGACATACAAAATAATTGGGTCAAGGCTGAGATCAAGGAAAATTCATTTTGTCTTAAACATGGAAGTATTCTCGTTTCATTTTAATGGTTTTTATTTTATGATAAAAATTTATACTTATTAGTAGTGTCTACCTGTAATTTTTAAGTAGATATGTAATAGTTATGGCATAATTCTCTAAAAATCTAAACCTAAATATATCTTCATGTGTATTATTCACTTAATTCTAGATTATGTAATTTTTTGATGTCGGAAACTTATAGGGTGAGTGGGTATTTATAGTAAATGGGATTGAGTTTTATATTAATTAGAAGTGAAACATCATTATTGGTTATTGCAAAACCATGTGCATTCCCTTGGTATTTTACCATTGTATTAGCCACTATTCACACCTCATGTCATATTTTACTGTAAAAAAGTGGAGTAGCATTTTATATTAATTACTATATCATTATGATGTCATTAAACTACCAAATACTCAAAACATAATTTTACTATGGACCAAAAATTATATTATATTAGAATCATCCAGAAAATTCACCATAACCATTTTTCAATGTGTATAATAACAAAATGTTCTCCATTTTATTATATTAATTTTATACATATTATTAATTTACGTTTTATATAAAACAATAATTTTTTCAAAAAAACAATTTTAAATCTATAAATCAATTTTTAATACCTTGAAAAATTTATCAACATGTCATTATCTTATAAAATTCAGAAAATAAGAATAATATGATTTACTATTTATAATGTCTATATTATAATTAATATTTACATTCATAAGGTTAAGTTACTATTCATCCAAAATACATGTTAGTTCAATTAGACTTCAAATATCTTAATGATCATAGCATTGGATGACCATTATTGGAAATACAAAACACAAATGTAGAAAATATAAGTTTAATTGGAAGGTTATGACTACCTCTTATGAATAAATAAGTATTTTTCTATTGGGATTCAATTCATTATTAAATATACGCAATGTAATGAATTAAAATTATTTAAGAGAAACATATCAAAGAATATTTGGTGTGTTATATTATTCCCAGGCTTTAAAATTTAACTCTTGAATTTTGTTTTCTTTTCTAAATTCCATAAAAAAATATGTGGGTGGTTCTTCATCATAATATCCTCATGTTCTCAAGTCACTTCCTTCATTTTTTTGATTTCTCCAATGAACCATTACTATATGAATTGTGTGATTTATCAATTCCTTCTCCCATGTCTCAAGTATCATGATAGGCTGGCTTGTATTTTGTTGACAATGACATGTGAAAAAAAATAATGATCATTGGAGAGACATGGTGGCATTTCGTAATGGTATGCTACAACTCAATTCATTTCTATAATTTCAAATGGTCTGACATACCTAGGGATCATTTTCCCTTTATTTATGATCCTTAATACACCCTTCCAAGGACATACTTTTAGAAAGACATGATCTCCTAGTTGTAATTCAAAATCCTTTCTTTGGATGTCAGCATAACTATTTTTCTTACTTTTTTCTGCTTTACTATGGGTTGTAATTTTCATTAACTTATTAGTTGTCTCTTAAAAAAGTTATAGGCTTAAAATTTCACTCTTACCAACTTCATCCCAGAAAGTTGGTGTCTGAAACCTATTACAATATAATGCATCATATGGCTCCATTTGAATTCTATAATGGAAACTACAATTGTAGAAAAATTCCACAATATAGAAGTATTGATCCTAGATACCGATAATGTCAAGAAGTCACAATATTAACATGTCTTATAGTGTTTGAATAGTCCTTTTAGAATATCCATCAATTTGGAATTGATAAGCATTACTCATATGAAGTTCAATATCCAAAGTCATCTAGATACTTTTCTTTAATTTTGATGTAAATCATTGAACTCAATCATACACTATCGATAGAGGCGCACTATGTAGTCTTGAAGATTTTTTAATATAAATTCATTATGGGTTCTCAAGTGGTAAATCATCCCTTATATCATGTAAATATGCTGATTTTGTGAGACCATAAAAAATTACCCATATTTCATCATTCATTCAAGAAATCCACGATAGTATTATGAAAAAATACATAGTAATATCATCCAACATTCACATAAGAATAGTTATATGTTGCATCACCCCTCTAATAAGTTGTCTATTTGGCTACATTTGTCGACAAAAAATACACCTTAAAATGTATTAAGCCATTTCGTGCTTCATATTATCCAACCAAAAATGTTCATACACATCCCTATAAATATTTATGCTACGAGAGTGTATAGAGAAATTTGAGCAATGATAATAATCAAATAATTCCATTTTTATATCATAACTGATGGAATTCATAACCTCTTAAAAAATTTATAAGTTCTTCATCATACACGATATATTCCAATATCTCATAATTAAAAGTATTTTTTAGCTTATATAGATTCTAATAATCCTATTGGGTTCTGTTTATCTTCTCTAGTATAGTTAGTTTAGAAATCATTTGATAGATAAAATGTGATTCCACTTCTTTAAAAATTCCTATATACATCTTTAGTAAATCCATGAATATAGGATATCTCTAAGTCCTCATTGCGGTCAGAAGCCCCTGATCTTTACTACGTAATGCATATGTCGACTTATTTTCATTTCATTAGAGGAAGTGTATTGAACAATCCTAACCATTGAGAAAATTGATCCATCACTTTTTCCTCATGTTGAGTTCATTCTGTGTGAAAATATATTTCAAGCTCTTGTTTTCCAAATATATCTCACGTTTTTCACAGTAGAGATAATGTCTCTATATTTTAAAAGAAAATATTATTGATGCTAACTCTAGGTAATGATTTGGGTAATTTATCACATGATTCATCAGCATCCTTGATGCATAAGCGATAACATATTCATTTTTTATAATGATGCACCAAATCCATTCATTGATATGTCATTGTATTTAACAGATCCATCATTTCCAGATGGAACAGTAAATATTAGAGCATTCATATATCATATTTTCAATTCATAAAAAGATTTTGTACATTATTTCATCAATACAATCTTAACCCCTTTAAATTTGAGCTTTTATTGTGGTTTATCCAGTCAAGAAAAATTATGAATTAAATGATAATAGTAAACTCCTAAGATAAAAAAACTACGTACCTGGGTTATGTTCATTGGCATGGACCATTATTGGAATTTATTATCCATCAAAGGATCTTCTAGGATTCCATCCTTAATGACATCATGGTATATAAAAGAAACTAATTGAAGAAAAAAATGCACACTTTTAAAACTTCCCATATAATTCTTTTCTTCTATGATTTTTCGCAATAACCTGCATGTGATACTCTTGGTCTTAAAGGTATTTGGAGTATACTAGGATATCGTCAATAAATACCACAAAACATTTATTGCGATATTTCTTAAAAAATTTAATAATTAAATCAATGAAAATAGATGGTTCATTAGTCAATCCAGAAGGAATAACTATAAACTCAAAATGCCTTTACCTTGTTCGAAATGTTGTCATCAGAATATATTAATTCCTCACACACAACTATTGATATCCATATCTAAGGTCAATCTCCACAAATAATTGTGATCCATGAAGTTTATCAAAAAAATAATCAGTTCATGGAAGAGGATAATTATTCTTTATAGTTATAGAAATTATTTCCTTTTATGCAATGCATAGCATCATGGATCCATATTTATTCATGAAAATGATAACAGGGGATCCCCATTGAAAAAAACTATGTCAAATAAATCCTTTGTCACTCTATTCTTATAGTTGTTTATTTGGCCCCACTAATTCTACAATTGTCATTGTATAGGGATTCATTGATAATGGTCTTGAAAAACAAAATCAATACAAAATTAAACTTCTTGCACTAGTGGATGTCCATGTATATCATATGGGAATAGGTCAATGTTTTCTTCCAATAAATATACATAGTCAGTTTGATGATTTATTTACTCATCGATATATATTAGGTTCTCTTCCTCTCAAAGAATTAAAATCAGAATAGCTACTTGGGATGGATCTAGATAAGAATTAGATGGCATGTTTTCTTCTCAAAATATTAAGTATTTTAGACCATTTTTGAATATTGTAACATCGTTTTTCATACAATAGATCATCACACCATAATTTAACCAAAAATTCATATTGATAGTTATATCAATTTCCGTAATTGATATGATGTTAAGGTTATCAACTGATGTGCATTTATGTGTCGTGAGGGGTACCGATAGACATGCTTTTGGTTCAATGATAATCCCCAAAAGTGTTTTGACTAACAACTCCTTTATTAAAAAAAATTCTACATGTCTAATTTTATTTGAAAAGTAAAAAGATATAAAAGAAATCAATGATCCAAAATCAAATAATGCATTGGCTATGTTTGAGGAAACAATTTATGTATAGTCCACCATATCATTAAGAACTCCAACCTATGTGATTGTAATCGCATAATCATTCGCTTACTCTCATGTCCAATTCTAATGGATGTTTCTTTGGCGCTTAGGAAACTCATTTTCATGGTTTCCAATATCTCTAAAATTATAGAATTGAATATCATTGACTTGTTTCTTCAACTTGAATTTGTTTTATTGATGTCCCTTTTCCATACACTTATTGTGTACTCCCATGCCTTTCATGAATTTTTCAAGATAATTCTTTCCATAGTTCTCGCATAAGGGGAAATGATTAATTCACTATTTATAATTTGGTTCTTCAACTTTTCCATCCCTATAAGAGTGACACTTCTTATCTTGGTTTCCCTTGGAAAAATGTGATCATGTACATTCTTTTTCTATTTTTATGAAACATAATACAGTTTTATCATATAATGAAAATTTTGTAAAAGCGAGTTCCCATCAATGACATGGCTTAAAACCATCAACAAAATTAAAAATATTTTCTTCTATGTTATGTATGTTATCAATGGAATACTTGGATAGTCTTGTGAAGGTAACCTCATACTCTGCAACACTGTCTTCTTCCATTTTCATTATGACAATAAATTTTCTATAAATTTTGTTTCATTTTACACTAGGGAATATTTTGTCAAAGAATATTTCCATAAAATTCATCTATTCCATATCCTTTATTTCTTCTTCCTCCATGGTATATGGATCAAGGACCACCATTGATCAGCGACACCCTTGAGAAAATAAATTTCCAACCCTACATTTGAATTTTTCTTGAAAATTAATTCCATGACTATCATTTCAAGGGGCATGATCTATTGTTCAGTAACCACATGATTAGTAGTACCACTAAAATATGGGGGTTTCTTCCATATAAAATGATCAAATATAGGTGTATAATGGTTATTTTTCACAACCTGAGCATGTTTTCACAATATGTATATGATTTGATTTGCTCCGACATTGACTATGTTAAATTGATCAGTGGGGAAATCCATACACTTTTTATGAGTATTGATTCCCTTTCTTTAATTAGGTTCCATTTATAAATAACGCGGTACTCTAGATTAGGTTATTAATCATAATATGTAATCTCAAATAGAAATTTAGATAGAATAATTTGTAATTCTATTTGTAATGCCATGGAATTTCTGTATTTTTTTAATTATATAGAATTATTTTGAGTCCGTTAAATATAACGGCACATGATTACGAGGCCTCGAGTACCCAAAATGATCCGTCAATGTTTTGTTAAACATTAAATAGCGCTCGCAAGAAGTTTTCCTGAAAAAGTGGAAGAACTCTTAAATGGTTGACCGAATCCGAAATATGAGGGCACCATTGCATTCTGCATGGCGGGATTACCCTAGGCACGACTTATGTTTAGTCAACGCATGCCTCTTTTGAGAAAAACTGAAAATAGAATAACTGTAAATAAAATATTTAAATAATGTTATTTAAATTTTTAAATGCTTATAACTCATGAGCGGTAACTAGGATTAAAAAATGAGACCACTTATGAACTCCTGATGGTATGCTCTCTTTATGAAGATTGGGGCCTGTTTCGATTATGCGGAGCTAAACAATGACGGGCGTGGGTCGAGGGTGTCAGTTAAAAAATTATTAATCCTTTTTTTGGGTACATTTAGTAATCATGCTAGCGACGTATTCAAACATTCCAACCATTGCTCGTATTAAAAGTATTTGGGCACCATTGAATCAATAGCTCCGAGAATCACTTAAGGGAGGCTTGAATTCGACCATAGTATGTTCGGAGAAAAATTCATTTTTTGTAACTTTTTAATAGAATAAATAAATTAACTATATTATTTTATTTTTATATTATTCCTCTAACTGACATGAGGTAATGTGGGACCAGAGAAATGTCAAGACAATAAATGGCTTGACCCTCCAAACTATGTAACATCAATGAAGGGGGAAATTAGGGTGCTTCATAATTAATTATCCTCTATTAAATTCCAATGTTGTTTCTAACCCTCCCACTCTCCTATATATATGGATCTTGGGGGTAGGTACCATAATTGTCTCACCAAGCAACAAAGTGATGAAGGAGTTCCATGACGCCGAACCCATAAAAGGTGGATCCGACCCAGAGAGAGGTGATGGGTGACATTGAACCACAAACTGAAGGATGACATGTGAGTGTCATCATTGGTAACCTATAGCAGGAATGAAGAACACGATTGACCATCAAGCCGCAGACGCTATCCAATGGGTATCTAAGTAGTGGGTTCTTTTTGTTTGTGATTTTTTATTACCTCTTCCCATTTCATTAAATTATAGAATGTACGTGGGTCACCCAACTAATGGGTTGACCCGGGATTAATTCATCTTTGCGGGAGGTTTTTGTGAGGAGTCTAGTGGGGTTTAACTTGTTGATTAATTCAATTGCTTAATCAACACCTTTAAATTTATCTCCTTTGTTTACGAGTTAACATGGAGGACACATACTTATCAAACAGGACCCGAACCCTCCACCCCGTTGCTACATTCTTGTCCCTCCTCGGATGACCAACAATGAAAAGAAAAAGACCGGCTTCATGGTGGGTAGTGAGTTAATTCATGCCGCAAGAGGTGGTCGCGGTATAAGGGCTCGACGGTCGTCAGAGACGCTGGAACCATCCGTCCGTGGAGGAGGTGTAGCACATCGTCACGCGTCGCCGGTGTGTAAAAAGGCCACAGCAGTCGGAGAAGGCGGACGACTTGTCGGAAAGCCATGAACAGGAAGGGCAGTGCGCCGTCACGCGCCGCCGGAGAGTAGGAGACTATGGCTGAATACGCGGTAGAGGAGGTCGAACCCGCACCTCCAGTGGGTTCTGCGGTGACCGAGCAGTGCCCACGTGGCACCACTGCTTGAAAGAAAGAACATCCTTTGGCCGTTCGAGAACTCGGTGGAGTGGATCCCCTGAGCCTCTTGGCAGAAGCACCACGGGTTGCGCCTTTTTTGGTTAGAACACCCTCCTATGGGCCACTGCCGGTAGGCCGGGCCGCCTGGCCCATGGGCCAACTGCTCTCCCTGACGGGCTAGTCGCGCTACCCCATGCCCCCCCCCCCCCCCCGCGGGCGTGGCGACTACTTTGGGGGCCCCACCCTATACTACCTGGGCCACCCATTTTGGCAGTCTGGGCTAGAACTCGTCCTAATGGACCGAGTCTGCGGTGACCCAGCCCAGACTGGGTCGGGCTAGGTCCGGCTGACTGGGTCGGATAGGACGAAAGAAGGGAAACACTTAAAAGTCCTTATCCTGAGAACCATATGTCCTTTTGACAAACTGTCTATGGTTTTGGGATCCTTCGAGTGAGAAATTCCATTTGACCGACTACCTGAGTGTTTTTGGGGAAACATGGAGTATGATTGGGTTGGATTGCACCCTAATCCAACTAGGCCCTCGGCACTGAAATTCCAATCACCCACAGACCGAGCATCTGATTGATGCACAATATATTGCGTTGGAACCCTTATGACATGGCAGATCGTTAGGATAATTCATTTTGATACTTTTTACCAATTATAATACTGCTTGTGGCTTGAGTATCAGTTCTCCCAAGCGTGCTATGTACGAAACCCTACAACTGGCGGAGACCTGATGATAGCTTGGTGATGGGCAAGGTGGGAAGCAAATCTGTGTGACCCAGAATGACCATAGTGGGAAGCGGCTCTATGTGACCCTTCATGCCCACAATACCGATCAGGTTTGAGTACCACAACTATTCATGGTTAGTTGGAAGCTGCTCTGTGTGACCCGGAAGGCCCACTGTACTGAATAGAGAAGGAATTCTTCAACTGCTGGGGAGTTCACAGTTTGTGACAAATTATGATATGATTACTACCATAATATATACATTGTGGTGAATTCCAAGGATCTCCTGATGTAGCAAGTGTCATCAGGAGCAGAACTCCCAAGCATACTACGTATAGAGCCCTGTGGTTGGATAAATCCCGAAGACTGCATGACGATTGGCCCAGTGGGAAGATGCTCTGTGTGACCTAGTAGGCCCATGGTGGGGAGCAACTATGTGTGACTCAGAAAACACATAGTACTCAACAAGAGGAGTACCTCAGTTCAACCACGGTGGGAAGCAGATCTGTGTGACTTAGCATGCCCATGGTCGGAAGCAGCTCTATGTGACCAAACATTCCCATGGTACCCATCAGGGAGGGGTACCACAACCATTCAAGGTTTATTGGAATCAGCTCTGTGTGACCCACCAGGCCCACTGAACTTGATATAGGAGGAGTTCTCCAGTAGATGAGGAGTTCGATGATGTGATAAACCTTTTACCCTTGAACTAAAGTGATACCTAGTTTGAGATGACTTGTGTTGTGTACTTTTGATTCATGCTTTGTGTTTTTTCCATTGTGGAACTCCACAAGATCTATGAGGGTCTCGGGGGCCCTATTGGTTATCATAATAATAAACCCTACACAGAATTCTCCAACACCTTGTAGTGTCTGGTGAAAATGACGTACAACATTGATTGAGGCTGAGGGATCTAGGACTGAGTGGTTCATGGACCTGGAACTTGTTGGTGTGACATGATGCAAAGACTTCTGATCATGAGCTAAATCTACCCTTCAAGTAGTATCCCTGGTGGATGATATAGAGTTTCCTTTCACTTTTCAGTAGTGTTGTACTTTATCAATTGTACTTTTACTTTTCCATTTGGGCTTGTATTCCAGCCCCCTTTACATTTAGCACTCATTACTATAACTGTTTACTTCACATTTTCTTTTTTTGTGTTCTGGTTTGTGTGGCTACAACTTTTTATGTTCTACTATGTATGTTTTTACATGTTTAAAGGCAATGGTTTCCAGTTTTAAGGATACGCCATTCCAATGCTACTCTCTAGCCATTGTCTTATAAAAGGCGGGCTTGGGGTATTCACGACACTGGCCCCAGAGGATAGGTCATGACACAGTGGTATCAGAGGAGTTCAATACTACCGATGAACTAGTACTCTGATCTTTTCTATCTTTCAATAGTGTTAAGTGTTATGAATTCAGTTTTTAGTATAGGAAGTCTAGTATTGGTGTGGAGGCTGACATATCCATACACTAGGCCCCTGAGTTCTGATTTCTGACTCACCACATGAAAACACTAATTGACTTTGTTATTTAAATGTTTTTCAATCAAAACCTTTTCCTTATCTGGATGCCACTGAGTATACAACCACCCATGTTTCCTGAGAGTTTACAAGATGATGGACCACTGAGCGATGATTCCTCAGAGTAGGGCCCCCTTAAGGCATTGGCACCTTCAGGTGGTGTACCAGCAACACAATTTCATGTTCTATAGTTGTTGCCTCCAACCCCACCAGTAGAGTTTTCACATCGATTAATCACATTGCATGTGTTCTTGTAGTATAGGCCTATGAGGTTCTGATGTGTGATGGACCCACAAGTGGTGGAGGACAGGCTGGAGGTTATGACCATAGTTTTTCACCTAGTTGATACACCAGTAGAGCAGATAGTAATCATATCTTCTAGTATTTTCCCCTGAGTGACCATGAAGATGGTCCGCATAGTGATGAATCTTAGGTATGCGGATAATTTCCTAAGATAGTACCATAGAGAATTGTGTCAAATATATAACTATATGTTGGTCAGTAGTTACAAATGGTGGTACCAGTAGAGGACTCATGTAGGTTTAGTTTCATACATGTTTTTGAACATCCAATACCCCTATGGTTCTAAGGTGATCCGACCCACAGGAGGATGAGGACTGGCTTCTGGAGGTGGATGAGTGTTCTCTAGAGCATCTACAGCTTCGGCAGGATGACATGTCGGTAGATGAGTATTCATCGAGGCGTACCGACATGAAAATGTACTCGATGAATACAGTACGATCAATGCTTCAGGGATCTGACCTCTGACTGAGGTGTGTTTAGGGACATCCCACCATCAATAATCCTCTATGAATTCATATTTATGTTAGGGTGCTAGAGAGATCCATTAAGGTTTAATGTTCTTTGGCTGGGTGAATAAAACCAGTGATTGTATGTTGTATGAAATCTAGTAACTAACGCCAATCTCAGAGACTTTGCACATGTAAAATGTTTCAGGATGAGAAAGTGAATGGGACTGATGAATCTGTAGGGCATCAGATAAGAAATTGGAGCTAGGTGAGTAGCATGAGGTGGTATACATTTCAACATGATACAACCACCCCCTCAATGTGGTCCCCGCCAAGCTCAGGGTGTCGGAGTACAAGGGAAAGGAGTAGCTGTATGTGGTTAATGAGTGTGTCCCAAGGACTCCAGAAATGATTAGAAGCATGGTCTCTATCTACTACTAGCTACTGTATCAATAGATATAGGTACCAATCATTCCTTCCTTTCATGAATCTCTTAAAATACAACGATTTCCTTATTAAACCATTGACACGACACTCACATCTGTAGATACCTTTTGAGAGGAGACATGATAATCACAAATACACCAATGGTGTGATCTAACTCTTGAGGAAAATGTTTAGGTTGGAACCTCTTGGAGGCAGTGTCGATACCTTATGATGTTAGTTTTGGAATGGACTGGGCATCAACATTTCATACTCATATTGACTGTATTAAGCCAAACGTTTATGTTTAATATACAACATGGGATTGGGGTTTTCCTTGGATCATCAAAAAGGAAACCCATGCAGCACATGATAATGTCTTTCATAGGAGGGTGCATCCAATCACTCTTGAGTCATCCATACATTACCCCATGGAAGCATTCGATTTGAGTTTTCAGTTACAAATAGGAGTGGTAGAACATGGGGATATATTTTCAAAAGAATATTCCAGGATTACATCCCTGATGGGAGAGGGTTGTCTACTTTGGCTAGTTTCTATTAGAGATTTGTACCCGACTTCTCTAGTGTAGTGGCACCCATGTCTGGTATGATGAAATAGGGGGAGCCTTTCTTGTAGAAGGAGAAGTGGAAATAGATCATTCAGAAGCTGGGAAAGATACTGACAAGTAGAACTATTCTACCCATGACCTGGAGTTAGCAAAATTGGTCTTTGTGTTGAAGATGTGGTTGCACTACTTGACGGGTGAAAGGTTTACTGTTTACTCTGATCACAAAATTCTTAGGTTCATCTTCTAACTGAAGGACCCGAACCTAAGGAAACGATGATAGATAGAGTTATTTTAGGAAATTGACATTGATAATATCAGTAATCATGGGAAGGGGTACTTGGTATCAGACGCACTCAGCAGGAGGTCTCGTCTACAAATACTGAGTGAGGCGTTAGAGATGCTAGTCACTCCGTATATATACTTCGTGCATAATGATAGAGAATCTACCTCCAGTATATGACTGTCACATAACAAATTCATTAGAAAATTAGCAGGGGAACAGTTTGAGACATTCACAATGAGTCTCGGTGTGCTTAGATATTCTTAGGACGGTCTCCTAAAATATTTTTTGAAGGTGGGGAGCACGTCATCCTCTTTAGAGGATGCACCAAGGTACCAGTAACGCTTCTAAAGGAGGTGTAGAAGGACATCCATATAACCCTTTTAATGGTACATCCTAGATTGGTGAATATGTACCAGGACCACCAGAATCAGTAATGATGGCTCAGGATGAAATAATAAGTGACATAGTTTGTATCATGGTGCCTCGCTTGTTAGAAAGTGAAACCAGCTCAGAGACTGTAGAAATCTTATGCCGATAGGAGGAGGGAGAACATTTCTTCATATGGGTCTCACCTAGATGAGGATTGTGGTGATTTGTCCATGTTGGAAATTTATCTAGGATGTTCACTAGACCTTTCATGATTCTCAGTAGAGTGGGAGTGGTGGTGTGTCGTCTATCCCTTTCCCCACAGATGCCCCGGGTACATAATGCTTTCCATGTGTTGTAGCTGAGGGGATGTGTGCATGATCTATCACACGGTATCTATTAGGGAGAGTTGTTATTTAACAATGGATTGAATTTTAAATAGTTCTCAGTGGAGTTTTAGGATTGACAAGGGCAGGTCCTTCATCGGCTGTCGACATCTCTATTGCGCATTCACTGGATGCACAGGAACCTCCAGGAGAGAACATGGGAGTGGGTGGCTCAAATTCATACTAAGTAACTGCATTTTTAGTCTATGTATTGGCTTTTGAGAATGCAAAGACCTCTATTGTAGAATTTATTGTCCCGAAATTTCTGTAGAATTTTTTTATTATATAGAATTTTTTCGAGAATGCGAAATCGGACGGCGTGTGATTCCATGGCCCGGAGTTCCTATAATGACCCGTCAATGTTTTGTTATACTGTAAATATGGCATGAAAGTATTTTTCTTGATAATTTGGAATAAATCTTAAATGGTTTCCCGAATCATAAATTGGAGGGCACCGATGCGTTTAGGATGGCAGGTTTATCCTGGGCATGACTTAAGTTTAGTCGAAACGAGCCTCCTGTGGGAAAACCAGAAAATGGAATAACCGTAAATAATATAATTAAATAATGTTATTTTATTTTTTAAATTCTTATAACTCAGGCACTTAAATAAAGATTAAAAATATGATTCTATTGATAAAATCGTGCGGGTATTCTCTCTTTAGTAAATTACTAACATTGGCAGGCATGCGCCACTAGTGAATGTTTTTATTGGCTTTAAATGAAATAACTAAGTGACAATTATTTTATTGTAAAATAGTTAAATATTAAATGGTAACTCAGATTTAAAATCTAAGAGTACCATTGGGTTTTTTGGAGTGTGGTTCACCTAATTAGAGCCTAGCCTCAACCGGTGCGGGTCGAGGAAGACTATTAATAATTTACTGAACTTTTTTTCGAGTACGTTCAGTAATCGCACTAGCGGCATTTTCTAACTTTTGAATTGTTGCTCTGATTAAAAATCCAAGGTTAAAATAGAATCTGTAGCACGTGGATTTTCATAATGGGGCCTTAAATTCGACTATAGTAGGTTTGGAGAAAAAATTTGTTTTTTGAACTTTTAAATTGAATTAATAAAATAAATTTATTATTTTATTTTTATTCTATTCCTCCAATGGAGAAGCGGTAAGGTGGGACCAGCGACGGGTCAAGCCGATAAATTTATTAACCCTCCAATATAAATAACAACACATTTGGGGGAAATTAGGAAGATTCCTAAATAATGAGCCACCATTAAATTTTAACTTTGTTACCTACCCTCCCCCTCTCCTATATAAATGGAGCTTGGGGGGAAGTACCGGAAGATCTTCGCTAAGAAATGAAGTGAAGAAGGAGTTCCATGATGTCGGAGAATTAAACTAAAGAGACAACACATGGAGAGGTGATGGGTGAAACCGAACCACGAATCGAAGGATGATGTGTGAGTGTCGTCGTTTGGAACCGGTTGCGGGAACGAAGAACAAGATCTGCCATCATGCCACAGACGCTCCCCCACATGTTTTGAGGTTGGGGTTAATTTTTTTGGTGAATTTTTTTGATTCCCTCTTCTTATTCATGATATTATATTCAAAATATAGGGAAAATGACTAATGTTTTGACCAATGATTCATTCATCATTGTGGGAGGTTGTTGCGGAGAGTCTTGTGGGGTTAAAATTTTTGATTAATTCAATTCCATATTCAACCCCTTTAAATTTATCCCCCATTTTTGTGATCTAATGTAGAGGGAGTGGGCCTAAAAATACTACCCGAACCCTCCACCACATTGCTATATCCTTGTGCCTCCATAGATGACCGACAACGCAACAAAACAAACTGAAAGCGTGGTGGATAGAACCTCGATGCACGCCGCAAGAGGAGGTCGTGGCAGAAAGACAAGGCCGTCATTGGAGAGGCTGACACCAGATGACAGTGGAGGAGGTGTTGCACGCCTTCATGCACTATTAGTGTTCGATGTGGCTGCATCAGTCTGGGAAGGCGTCTGACTCGTATGCAGGTCGGGGAAGGTAAGGGTGGCACGTCGTTGCGCCCTGCCGGAGAGCAAGACACCGCCATCGAAGCAGCGGTGGAGGAGGCAGAACCCATGCCTTCGGCAGGTTCTGCAGTGATCGGTCAATGCCCAAGTGGCACCCCTACTTTTGAGACAGAATGTACTTTGGTCATTCGGGATATCGGGGGAGTGGCTCTCCCATGCAACCTAGCAGATGCACCATGGGTTGCGCCCTCCAACGGGCCCCCTGGCGGGCTGGGCCTCCTATCCAGTATGTCGACCCTTTGCAAACCACACCCTATACAATCAGGGCCACCCTTTTGGGATGCCACTTTTTTCTTTCTAGGATGGAGCTCAGCCCAGCATAGACAGGGTCGGGCCGGGTTGGTCGGACCGGGTCGGATATGACGTTGGCCCAAAAACACTTAAAATGCCTTTTCTTGAGAACCGAAAGTTCGTTGGACAAACCATAGGCAGTGTTGGGGTCCTTGGAGTTTGAAGCTCCATTTTACAAACTCCATGAAAGTTTTGGAGAAACATTGATTACGGATGGGTTGGATCGCACCCGGATCAAACCGGGCCGTTAGCACTGAAATGCCAATAATGCATAAACCAAGCAACTGATTGACGCACCGTTTGTTATGTTGGAAATATAATGACATGGATGATCATAAAGTTACTTGTGAGACTTTTTACCAATTGTAATATGACCTATGGATTGAGGAGTGGTTCACCGAAGGGCGCTATATATGGAACCCTGCAGCTGGCTATGACAAGATAAGAGCATGACGATAGACAATATGGGAAGTGGATCTATGTGACCCAGCTGACCCATGGTGGGAAGCGGCTTTGTGTGACCATAAATTCCCATGGTATCCACCAGGGATGAGTACCCACAGAATTCATGGTTAGTGTGAAGCAGCTCTTATGACCCGATAGGCCCACTGTACTCTATAGATGAGGAGTTCTCCATCAGTTGAGGATTTAGAGTTTTGTGACAGACGATGCTACGGTTACTTCCCTAGAATATACAATGTGGTGACATCCATGGATATCACAGGGAATAGAGTGGTATTAGGATCGGTTCTCCCAAGCACACTATGTATGGAACCTAGCGGTTGGCTGAGACCTGAAGTCTCCACGGCGATTTTCCCAGTGGGAAGGGAATCTATGTGACCCAGCATGCCGATGGTTAGAAGCGTATCTGTGTGATCTTGTAGATGCATGGTGCAGGACATGAGGAATATCTCAGTTTGTCCAAGGTGCGAAGCATATCTTTGTGACCCAGCATGCCTACAGTGGGATGCGACTCTGTGTTACCCAGCATGCCCATGGTACCCATCAGGGACGCCTACATCAATTGTTCTTGGATAGTGGGAAGAGGCTCTGTGTGATCCGACATGCCCACCATACTCAATTGAAGATGATTTATCTAGTATAATAGGAGTACGATGATGTGATAACCCTTCTACCATTGAACTAATGTGATACATAGTGTGACCTAACTTGGGTTGCGTACTTTTGCTTCATGCTTTGTGATTTTTCATTTGAGGAACTATGGGTGACCTATGGGTGTCCTAAGGTCCCTACTGAGTATCATTATACTCACCCCTACATAGGCTTCACCCGAACCTTGTTGTTTCTAGTGTAGACAACCTAAAACCTTGAATGAGGCTGAGGGAGCTAGGACTAGGTGGTTCGTGGAGATAGACCATGTTGGAGAGACATAACGCATGGATTTCAGATCGTCAGTTGTACCTACCCTTTTGGTAGGATCCGTGGTGGATGATATAGAGCTGTGTTTCACTATTTAGTTATTCTGTACATTTTGAATTTTACTTGTACTTTTCCAGTTGGGCTTGTATTCTCACCCCCTTTCCTTTCAGCACTCATTACTACAATAGTTTACGTCACAATTACTTTTATTGCATTCTTGTTTTTGTGGTTCCCCCATGTTTCATTCTACTCTATGAGATTGTACAGGTAGATAGGAAATGCCTTCCTGTTTTAGGGATACGCATTTCCAGTGCAGGTCTCCCACCCCTGGCCTATGGAATTTGGGCGTGGGGTAGTCACGACATGGGCCCTAGGGGACGGATCGTGACACTATGTATAGTTAATCTCATAAACATTATTTCTCTTGAAAGAAATTTTATATTCCAATACTTCATTATGGATGGAATAGAAACGTGAATTATCCTAATCATATACCTTAGGTGTGTGAGTCCAATAGTATATCAAGCACCGGTTTCATTCAATAGGATAACCTGATTCAAGCTCGGAACTCCGTCTCAGAGCATTCACTACTAGGTACATCTCTGTCAGAGCCACCCCTACTTTTTTTAACCAGATATGTATATATATTCTAGAAAGATCCATATAATATATTCTGTAACAAAACAAAAGGATGATATACTATTTTTATCCGCAAAGAATATCTTATGCTTTTCCCCTAATCTACGTTTATTAAATATATTTTACAATTTTTCTGGTAAACTATTTTGATATCAACTGTAACACCCAAACGCTATGAACACAGATCTGGTGCATTAGAAATTACATTGGCATGGGTAAAATGAATGAAATATAGATGGAACAATAATTTTATTAGTCTTTATGAAACCATATAAATTAATGTAACACATATTACATTGGAAAAGGAAACACAATACACTACATAAAAAACTTACAAACTGCATTAATGAGAATTCAATATATGATTTCCTTCTCATAACATTTCAAAGGTAAACAAATGAATGTGGTGATATACAATGATAATTAAGGGTTAATAAATTTGAAGAAATGAATCTATAATAAAAGAATCGTAATCATACTAACATATTCAATATGGCATGGTGAATAAATGAAAAACACACGCCATTAATAAATTGAGATAACAATGCATCCATAGATTATGACATATTGAAATACTAATTCATAGTAATAAATGATAATTATTAAAGGTATTTTATTATTAATTGGATGTCATTTATTTGTATCATGATACCACTATACCGATTAAAAATTTTAGGTTTGTGGGTAGAAAGCAGTTAGATTTTTTAAAACAAACACATAGTGTTTTTCTATTACTGATTTTTCTCAGAAGACTTGTCGATGCATCAAATTGTTATAGCAGGCCCAATAATCAATGAGAGTAAAAATAATTCATTATACATAGATTAATCACAATTACAATCTACCTCCATGGTATCCCTATAGATTAGAGGATACAAATTCATCAATATTTCCATAGTTAAAACAAGATTCCAAATAAACACCATTTGTAAAATGGTATATGAAATAAGACGATAGAATTATCCATTAAACTATGATATGGAAATTTAATATATTTTCCATTTAAATTGAAAAAATATCTCAAATAGAATGAGGATACACCACAAAAGAACAAATATCAGCACAATACGAAGTACGTATCAATGAAAGGAAATTTTAGACGTAGTCTGTTATCGCGTTTTAATCAATCGTGTTGTATTAAAAAAATTAATCACCAAAAAATGAATCATATAATATAATTAATATAAAAATAATCATGATAATAAAATTCAAAACACTTGACATTGATGAAATAAGTGGAAAAAAGTCGAAATCTCACAGAATTAAAAGTGAGATAAGAAACCCCTTACCTTATGCAAGGAAGTGTACATTGACTGATCCTAATGACCTGAATAATTAAATTTAAACTCATTAATTAATATGTAAACTACCTCCTCAATATAAATTTCATTTCATGTAACATTATTATGATTATTCATGGACATTTATGTCTTCAAAATGATTATTTTATTATTTTATAAGCATTTTCAACATTGGTTTTCATGATAGGTTTAATTTTATTAATGAATGGAAGTTCATTTATAATGAGGTAAAAATCCATATTTTATAATATGAATTAATAGTGAAATTTAATGTGATATAAATGACTTCATAATGATTTGGGTAACATACCATGCAGATTACTTGTTTGATAAATGATAATGATAAACACTTGGTTTACTTGGTTGTTTTGTGCATAATGAAATTATTTTGTATTATTATTTTTTACTGTGAGTGTGTGTGGATTAAAGAACATTTAATAAGTTAAAGAAATATATTATGATATTTTTTATCTATTAAAGTAGTTTCATTAACAGAATTAATGTTGGTAAAAATAATTGAAAATATGTCACCCTTTAATGTGATAAATTAACACATCCTGGATAGGGTTTTCCTTTTTATTATAAGAGGATGGGGAAATATATATAATGATGAAATATTCAATTAGAATAATAATATTATAGTTCTTTTAAGGTAATGTAATTTTCATATCATTTTGATGACTGTATATGATGAAAGAAAAGAAACGAAAAAAATCAAAAGAAACAAAAAATTGAGAAATTCGTCGCGAAAATCCGACAGCATTACGACATCACATAAAATTTTAAAAAATTGATTGATGATAGAAAAGGGGTCTCTACTAACTATTACATAATATGAACATAAATTGTAATATTTAATTAAATATCACAACATAATAAAATTTGAAATAAAATAGAGAAATAAAAATGAAAACATTAAGAAAAGGGAAGGGTGGTAGATTCCCATACCTTGTAGTGTAACTCCCAAAACATGAAAGTTGGGAACATGGGGTATTTATGACTCATAAATAGGACTCCTTTGAAGTTATAACTACCATATATATGAGGATAATGTGTTTTTAATGAATGAAAACGAAGGGGTGAGTGGGTATTTATTGTTAATGGAATGGAGTTTTTTATTAATTAATAAGTACACCTCCTTTTTTTCTGAATAACCCCAGGCTTTACCATGGTATTTAAACATGATTTTTACTACATGGAACACCTCATGTCATATTTTACTTTCAGAAAGTCTACTATCCTTTTATATTAATTATTACATCATATTGATGTCATTAAACTATCGAAAACTGAAAATTGTATTTTTATTTTTCATGAAAAATTCAAGTATTTTAGAAAAATACCAAAAATTAAGCATAAACATTTTTTGACCTATAGAATAAAAAATTGAACTCAATTTTTTGAAAATAATTTTCTAAATAAAATAAATTTAATTTTTTGATAAAACCAAAATTTATTCAAAAATCCATTTTAAATCTATAACTCATTTTGTAATACCTTGGAAAATTAATCAACAACTTATTATCATATAACCTAAATAAAATAAAAAATAATAATGAATTATTATTTATAAGGGTCATATGACTATTAATAATAATATTCATAAGGGTATGTTATTATTCATCTAAAAAATACATTGGTTCTATCAGACATCAAATAACTTCTTGATCAAAACTATAGATGACCTTTTATTTTAATTCAGAACACAGATGAGGAAACATTATTTTTAATGGCTAGGTTATGACTTTATCGTATGAATAACCATGTGTTTTTTCATAGAGACTTGATTATTTATTAAAATATTGGCTATCTAATGAATTAAATGTATTTAAGAAAAACATAAAAAATTTGGGGGTGTCATAGCCTTGGATAAGTAAATGAATTCCCATTTGTATTATTATTCCACAAAATCAATCAAAATATTCCGAAAAAATTATTCAATGATTTTACATTATTGATAAAAGGTTATTTCCCGTTACTATGAATTAATAATTTTTTTAAAATATTTGAAATGTCAATTTTTCATCATTTATTCTTTATGGAACGTTGTTTTCTTATGTTATTATCTTGTTCTCACACACTTATTTATATCTTATACACATGAGTGATAATAAATTTATATATCTATATTTTTACCATATTGATCATCTGAGCTCGCCATTAATTCCATTTTGTGTAACTCCCAATATTGGATCACATTCTTGATTTTGATCCTCGTGAAATTTGATATACCTCTCTATCATTCAGTGTATGTTGACTAGAAGTGAGGCCCTTATCCATACAATGTGATTCCTATGACCATTAGTTAGATGAAATAAATTTTTTAAAACATAAAAAAACATAAAAAACATCATATAATATATATTATGTAATAAATATTCATTAAAAATATGATTACATTAAAAAAATATACATAATATTATATCACACAATTAGAAACCCACGTGAATGTTAATACAAAATAAAAAATACACAATCATGTTTGAAAATAATATCAATGTATTATCACAATATTTTAATTAGAGTGATCTTCAATTTTTCAATCATCTACAAATACAATTCTCAAACATAAATATAAAAAAACATTTTTACATGAATAGTGATATTTATTCAACATAGGAGAATAAAAATTTTTAGGGTCTCAACGAATATAGTAAAATACTATTACTTATGGGTGTCAATACATGAGGTAAGGAATCCTATCATAAAACATCTTCTAATATCATTTAGAAAAAAGGTCACCATCATATCCATTAATCATATCACATTGATCTATGTAATATTATATTGATCTAAATCAATAATTATCTTTTCCATTCTAGAATAACATTATGTTCCCTATCCCTTATTTATAGTAACTGATCCACGCACCATAGTCATAGGATCATTGTAAGGTTCTATACAAACATCGACCTAATTTTAAGATATACTTTTCATTGTAATTAATTAACGTATTAATACACCACAATATCTATTAATGTAGTGGCCATTTAGGTTTTCTTATATACAATCATGTAATAAAAAATCTGTTATCACTAGAATTAACCAAATCATGAATAATGTGATGTAAAATTCATTGTAACAGATTAATTCCATTAACGGAATGTATATCAACTAAAATTGAAAATGATTATGTAATGGTAAATCCATTATCTTATCCACATAGACTTTGAGGTGGTCATAATAAAATTGACTGAAGCTAGATCTAGAAATATCCTCAATCCAATACCATCATCATTGGATTTTTATGACATCGACACATCTAACAAGAAACTATAATGATCCATCAAACCAACTCATCCACCTATATATTATAGAGATATTTCAAAAAACATGTTTTACAATAAGGGTGATATCTCATTAATAAAATCACCATCTAGTCTAGTTGTTCTAGTCACTCAATTAATTGTTCTATATTTCAACACACCCTAACTCAGTTTTGAGTCCCTAATTAGATCCATATGACAAATCATAGACTGTTCTATTCATTACCATCTAATTACCGTAATCAATAAGTGGAGTCTATAACTGAACATTCTTCTAACCATGAAATCAGGGTTTACATCAAACCCACCAATCCACATATCCATCATAGTCATATTACATAGGCAGTATCCATCAATTTAACTATCTACCCAACTATCACATTCATGATTCCATTTTAACATATCTTTCTATTTATTTTTATTTTATCATTTTCCTCATGGGATTACTTTTAGTTTTTGGAGAAAAGTGGAAATTTTATGATTCAATGTAGGTGGAGTAGGATACGAACACATTTTGGGGAAATCATTCCCCTTTAATAAGAAACCATGTGGTTATCCATTATTTTTTGAAAGTGGATAACCACGTGATTATCACACTATTTATAAACAGTGATGGCCACCCGTGTGTCATGTTCCTCTTAGTTAGTGACAAGTGCATGATTATCGTGTTGTTTTTCAAACTATGTGGGAAAAATGTGTGACATGTCCAGGACATTAAAAATAGTTAAATTCAATTTTTTACACTCTATATATTACTATAAACCACAACCATTCAACACGATTAGTTATTTTCAACCATTAAAGCTTCCTACAAGCTTCATTTGACATCATGGGAAATATTTCTAATGTGATTTTGTACCCAGTTAATCAAGGAAACTTCCAGTATGTTACTCTCCTCTTGATTTATCCACCATTATAGGGTCCATATCACTTATTTCATGAGTTAAAATATTAAATTAGAGAATTTTACTACTGATTTTTATATATAGTGTTCATGGGGGAGATATTGATGTTTTTTTAAATAATGCATAGTTATGGTCTTTTAGTGGAATGAATAATATTTCAAAAAAATCTAAAGGAGTTTATACCCATGAAGTAGGTTGTTCTAAGATATAAAGTATTTAGATTCTTTTGATATTTTCAATTAAAATAAAAATGTTCTTTATTAATTTATTCTTTAGGTCGGAAATATGTTTTGGAAATAATTTGTTATGAATATGTGATAATAATTGGATTTCAGAGGAAAATGGTTATAATTTATGTGTGCAACATTTTGGTGCAACATTGAAGTGTTTTATGGGTGATTTGAATAATGGGGAATGTGTTTTCAAAGGAACATGAGGTGCTAATATATAATATTATTAGTTTTTCAAAAACAAATAGATTGTTTAACTAGATTGATTCTTTGTTAATAACAATTTATTTGACTTGCATACTTTTTAAAGGTTCAAAATCATTTTTAAATGTGAAAATAGATTATGTTATGACTTGAAAGAGGAATGGAACATGAAAACTATTGAATTTATTATATGAATCTATTTTAATTTTTTCATATGAAATTCATGGCTTGAAAATGTAGGTGAAATGTGGTTTTAAATACTTTTAGAGTGAGTAAAATAAAAATGGGGTTTTATATTTTAATAATAGGGGTTTTCATGTGTTGGTTAGGATAATGCGGTATATTGTGTATGACATGAAATGTGTACATGAGCACAACGAGAATATCTGTTCATATGTCAGTGGACTAGAACTAGTAAACTAGTGATACTAAAGTGGAAGGCCAGAATTCTTCTAGTGAATTTATTCTAGTTGAATCATCTATAGAAAATACCAGTTTAACATATAATTATTGAGGATTATAAACTTTATTAATCTATGATTGTGTTTGAGACCACTATAATTTTGGATAGATTCATCTCTTGTGGTCCGTGCATGAGTAAATTGTTTGTTGTGGTTGTTATACCATGTTTCACTATGGTAAGAGGTTTTTGAATATCTATCAATGTTATATAGAATTTTTTATTCACCCATGGTTCTCTATTATTACATTTTTCTTATGTGATGTGGTTCCATCAATCAGAATATGGTGGTATTATTGGTTATTCATTTTGAATCAATCATGTGTATAATGGTTTTTATTGAAAATGTTTCAATGAAAATTGTTTTTATTAAAATGTTTTCAAATATTTTATCAAATGTATTTTGTATAAACTATCTTGTTAATTAAAATATTAATATTTTATGATGGAATAATTTTTTTTATAGAATATTACTAGGACTTGGTTCACACACAAGAAACACCTTTGGTTTCTTAAAACCATGTAATGTTTTTCCCTGCTAATGGAAAGATGTTACATGGTGGAGGTGGATTCATGTTTTTAGAACAACCCTTTATTCATGTGTTGGTGGGTGTGTCTTGAGGGTGACGTCCATCATGATACATGGAGGTTTGTGGGTATTTTTAAAATTCTCATTTTGATGTATATATTTTTTTAGCTATAATCAGGGAATCTTGATTGTGTTGTAACTCATTTGGTTATAGATATTGGTTATTGTGTTATCCATTATTGTCTGTTAAGTATGCTCATCTAAATGAATGAAATTGAACCCAAATATTATAAATGATACTCCAAACAAGATTCCAACCATAGGTTATTGGGAACATCATTTTTTATATGATGATGACTTGGTCAGGTGTCAGATTGAATAGTATTTCTTAATGATTCATGTATAAAAGATATCATAGGAGGTTCCACTCTTATTTGGGTTACATTTTTTGAGGAAGAGTTTTTATAGACCATAGATAAGACCGTATGGGGTTAAGGATACGTTTGTGAGTAGGGTGCATGACTAACACGCCTCTTGATGGGACTTCAGTCATTGAGTAATGTCTAAATTTATTTGCTTCATTTAGTTGTGGATAATGTTTTAGTGTTTGGGAAGTGAAATTGGAGTTGGAACTGTGGTCTCAGTGAGCATGATGTGCCTAGAAATCCATGTGGATCCTGGGATATGGTCCTTGAAAACATTAATGTATTGTGTAATTATTATTTTATGATGGTCAACCATTTGGAAAACTCCCCCAATAGAACATGTGTCCAATATTTGAAATGACTTTTGTCTTTTTGGGTTTTGAAAATGTATTTCTTTTGGAAACCATTTATTGAAAAATTCAGTAAATGTATTTTCAAATTATAATGTGTTGATTATTAAAAGGTGGGAAATTTATTTTTAGAATAATTTTGATGAATGAATTAGAAAAAGAATTTTAATTAAAGTAATTTTCAGTAAATAGTATTAGTTTATTTAGATGTGATTTTTTTTAAAAAAAATTATTTTTTGAAATTGGTTTTTCGAAAAATGTGAACTATTTAAAGGAGGGTTTATGAAGTCTTTATTAATTGGAATTTTTCAATATTAAGAAAATTGGTTTTTAATGGGATGAAGTTTCTTTGTTTTAATTGTATATTTTAGAAATATTTTTCTAGTTGGAGTTTAGTGAAATTTTTAAAGGGTTTTCATATTTATAAATGTTTGGTATATTGATGATTTGATAGTATGGGTCGATTGATTTGTCTTGGAATTGGTTTTGGACTTTGGTATGTCAATTAGAGTTGAAATTTATTGACATGCATGGAATAATGGCTGAGTTCCCAATTTGGAATAAAAATATGAAAGTTTGAGGCTCCATAGAATATCATTATTGAGTGTAAAACCCACATTGATTTTTCTAAATGTGATATTTAGAGTAAATTTAATTTGTTAGAAAACTATTAGTTGTGTGGTCTGTTCACTTGTTAATTTGGAGTGTTTATTGTGGGGATTTTTTGAATTGTAGATTTATTCCTTTGTAATTTTGTTTCACTACTGAGTTCTTGTAAAAGAGTATGTTTTCCAATAATTGTTAGTGGGTTATTTTGAAAATAATTTAGAATCCTTCTTGTTTGTTCCATTATGTGTGTTTGGATATTTTTGGCGGTGACTAGGTGTCAATGGATACATTTTTTTCGTTTTGAGTTTCATTTTTGGATAGTGTATTCCCCCATAAGATTCTACAAAATTCAAAGTGTGGATGCAAGTGGATTAGATACAAAAGGACCTAAATTTGATTTGTTCATAGACCTTAATCTAATGTTTTGAATGTTGGATTAAATTGTAGTTTCCTTCAGATTGCTAAGTCCATAATGTTGAGGTTCACCTACTTTATTATTGGAGGTTTATCCAAGAAATAGAGATGGGAAATTTGAGTAATGGAAGGTGGGTAGAATCTATTTTTGTGGGTCACAACACAAGAGAGAACATTGGATAATTCACCAGCATCTTCCAGATGTATCATCATGTTGTTCCATTAGTGTGAAAATATTTTTATAATGATTTTTTTTGATTGAATACTTGAAATAACTTCCATTCCTGTGGAATCATTGGTTACATGAAATGGATCTGTCTAGATGTTCTAATGAAACTTTATAGAGCTTGGTCCATCTCTCTGAAGAACACCCATGCTAATTTTCATCTGTAGTTCTCTTTTAGGGCCTCATTATGAGGTCTTGTCCTACCATTCCTCCCCTATTTGAATAGTTTTCACTTTTGGTTTTTGTGTGTTGTTGACTATTTCTATCGTATATTAGTTTTTGAATATGTTTCATTGGAAAACTTTTTTTGATGGAAGTGTGTATTTCATTGAAAAATTCTCAAAGTTTCCCATTCTAAATTGTGGTATAACCCATATGTTATTTGTTCATGTATATTCTTGTTGGGATGATAGTGTATAATGGGTATGTGTCTCATGAATCTACTTTTAGATAATGTTCATTATTGAGGTGATGTAATTTACATGGTTTGGTATGTTCAATTTGTTTTTCATTAATTATTGTCTAGATTATTGTTACTCCAAGAATGGAGTTCCAACTATGAATCATCAGCTACAAACTGTGAGAGAGTAGATAATTCTAATATCAAGGCGCCATCTATAGGCCTCGAAAATAAGCTCACACATATTCAAGAATAACATGGGCTGTGAAGGACTATGTTATTGTGTTTTTCCTCTGGTGCTTAAATGTAGAAAAATTATGTTCCTTGTGGTAGTTTCCTCACTATGGAAACATCCCCATTATAGAAAGGGAATGGTGGTATATTTTTTTATTGTTACCCTTATGGTATGATAATTGTTAGTTGGTCTTATATAGGCATGTTAGATTCATTTTCTTGAGATTATAGTGCTTGATAATTCTAGATGTTGATCCATGTTTAGTTGTAAATGTGCAGTTGGCCTTCATGAATCGTTTTTGGTGTTGGGCAATGATCATATGGAGTTGGTCACATCATATGGTGGCAGTAACATGTACTGAACATTAAAATTTTTTAAAGTTCCTCTCATCATATCCCTAATTTAATGGATTGTTTCCATGTGTTTGATGGCCAATATGGGAAGTTCTTATGTTGTCCCTTATTGGTTGACTTATGGCGTTCTGTGATTGTTGGTTCTCATGGTGGGAAGAACCACTTAGGGTGATGCTTAAATTTCATCAAGAGTTGAATATTACAAATTCATTTCAAATGTTATGGAGCCCATTAGGGCCTCCTGGGGTTGATAATCTAGTTTATTCTTGAGTGGAACAAGGAATAGAGATGTTTTTTTTCATTTGTTGTCATTGGTGTAAACGTTTGATTAAACACATTACATTTGGAGTGTGGAAAACCGTAATTTTTTAATTAATTTAAAAACTAATGGTTCGAGTTTTTATGATTCCATTAATAATGAATTTTGCATTCATTTTTTTTGTTTTTAGTAAGTGGTCTGAGTGTCATTTTTTAATGTATTTAGTTTTCCATGTTTTAGATATTGTCTTATGCATTTTGATAATTACATTTCATTTTTTACAATTAGTATAGGAGTTCTGTCTCTTTAGAGGAAGAAGGAATATAGTGTGTAGTCCATTTAACATTAAACGTAAAATAATACAAATCACTTTTTCTATTTTTTTCATTATTTATCCTCACCTGATTATTATAGGGGATTTCCTTATGTCCTGGAAGATAATCCCATTTTGTTCTCTTGATAGTCTCCCAGTGGACTTTTCAGTGCTGGGAAAAATTTTCAAATCTTAGTTTTCATTTTTAGGTAATTTAAATTTTATTTTTAGGATATATTATTTCCTTAAATATTACTTTGTGTATTTTGAGTCAATTAGAAAATTTTTGTTCGATAGTATTTTGTTGATTTTTGGCACATGGTTAGGGGAAACCACTCTCCTTTCCTTAGAACCAGTGCCGTTATGTGTCGATTTTAGATAGTGGATAATTGCATGGTTAGGAAATATAGAGTAAACCATGTGGTATTTTTCTACGACACATTCTTTTTGGGTAGTGAGGGGATTCACGTTTCCAAATGGTTTTGAAAACCATGTGGGGAAATTTTGCGACCAGTTCAGGTCATTAAAAATTAGAAAATCCCATTTTTTCCAAACTATATATAACTCTAATCCACTAACATTCCACCTCATATAAAATTTTCATCCATTGAAATTTATACACGATTTATTAGACTTCTAGGGAATCTTTTCATCAGAGTATTTTTCCTCTATTCATCACAAAAATGTTATTTAATTTAATATCCTCTTGATTGATCAACCATTAATGATTTATTCTATAAGTCCCCGACCATAAACCTTAATTAATATTGAATTAAATTAATAATTCACATTGATTATTTTTTCAGGTTTAGAGTTTTAGAGAATTATTTCATAAATCATGAATTAGATTTCACATTTAAACAAAGTGGTTACATAAAAGATAGTATTCATTTTTCTCATCAATAGAAACATATTTAAATCAAAACATGGATTATTTCTTGACACTTCCTTGACAATATCAACATATCATGCACCTTTCCCATGACCTGTGAAAAACATTTCAAAAACATGGGATGATCATAAAAAGCACAGTAAGTGATATAAAAGTATAAAAAGAAAACATTAGTCCTTGTATGAAATCATACTTTACTAATAAAACATAATCATTTTAACATACCTCATCAAATCATGAATAAATCATAAAAATTGTAATTCATAAAGGTAACATGAGGCATTCAGAACATTCTTACATAGGTAGTAACCCTCTTGGTTACATTTGGAATACCCATCATAGTATATTTCCTAAATCTCTTCGGAGAAACCTTAAGGATTAACTCATTCGCGTTACCCAACGCATTGGAGAGCTAAATCAGGCTCGCCTGCCCTTAGTTTATCACGGAACCACCCAATTTCATAACAATGACCGAGAACCATAACATAAACGTATCACATAAAAAATGCATAAATGAAACATAAAATTTCCACATTTCAATCACATTATAACATTTTTTCATATTGAAATAATGAATCCATTAAAAAACCATTTTCAAACCCATTTAAAAAACTTAATAAAGATATTTTTGATTCAAAGTTTCCCATTCAACCTTGAAACTTTTAAAATTTTAAACCATTAATATCCATATAAATAAATCCTTAAAACCATTTTGAAAACATGGATATTAATAATAACAAATCATTAAAACATTTAAAGCAATATTTTGGTTTACGGGTTTTTACCAAAATTAGACACACTTGAATACAATAATTGAGGAATAACATTTAATCAGAACTTAATAATATCATGATAATAAATGGATTCATGATATAATATTCCAAAGGAAAATATATACACCATATAAGAGTGAATTTGTGCGTAACAACAATGAAGTCTCAATAGAAATGTAAAATGTGATGAAATCCCTTATAAGGAAGGTATCCTTAAATTAAGGATAAATCAATCTCAAAATTATGCGTGAAAAATATAAATACACCCAATATAATTGTATATTAAGTGTAAAAAAATAAAAGGTCATTCACACATATTCAAAGGATGACATATTCAATAACTACATGTCGAACCCAAAGAAATCGAAATTGGGTTAAAAAGTTCCCTTCGTAAAATTCGACAGCCTAACGGTGTCACTTCAAAATTCAGAAAATGAGTTGATGAGAGATAAAAAGGGTATCTCATCACTTGGACATAAAATTTAAATCAATAAGGATTTATAAGAACATAAACCAACATAAAATTATGTGAATTAAAATACATAACAAAAGAAGTCTTTTAAAAAGAGGAGGGTGAAAGGTTCCCTTACCGACTTGGGTAACTTTCGAAACGTACACCCCATTGAAGAGGGGTCATACAATGAATATGTAAATACCCATAAATGAAATTATATTACACAAAGATTATAATAATGGTAAGTACATACACCACTCAATGGAAATGGTGGCAAATGTAGCATAAATCTCACGGGAACAACAGTGAGATGAAAAATCCCATACGGAAACTCAGCAGCCTAACGACGCCCCTTAAAACTTCCAAAAATGGATTGATAAGATCAAATAGGGTCTCTCATCATATTAAAATAAAATTTTCAGAAAGATTAATATAAAAATAAAATCCCCCAACATAACAAAGAGGATATTAAAATAAGTGACATAAAGGAGAGTACTTAAAAATAAAGAGAGAGGTTGGATCTCTTACGAAAATTCGGCAGCCTAACGGCGCCAATCAAATCTTCCAAAATGGATTTATGAGAGAAAATAGTGTCTCTAATCATATTACCATAAAACATAAAGTAGGATTAATATAAAATAACATCCCAATAATAAGAAAGATGAGCTTAAAAGTAATGACATAAATGAGTGTACTTAAAAAGAAATAGAGGGGTAAGATCCCTTACCTCGTTTCTGACATGACTTGATCGTTCTTTAATCTCCTGAATAATAAAATTTGTTCAATTTATAATTTCATAAGGACCTACATTAATGATTATTATTCAGTTGATATCACATATTATAATGTTATAATAATTGGTTAATAAAGTGAGTTCATATTAGACGTTTTTGTCGATGTTCGGTACATGAGTAAAAATCAAACTTGTTGGAAAAGAATTTCCCATGTAGTTATAGGTACATCACATCCATAATATTATTGATGTTTTAAATATCATATATATCATGTATATATTCATTTTATACTATTCCATAGCATTTGGAGATAAAAAATTAAAATCATCGTTCATGGAGACGGTATACCATACGTATGCATGAACGCTACTTTCATTGTTTTGTCATATTAATGGAATTAAAACAAAATGAGAGACATATAAATTATAATTCCAGAATTATATCCTTCATTTAAATGTAATATATTACATATATATCCATTATATATATGTACTTATAATAGTAAATAACATTTGTAGATAAGAAATGAAATATACCGTTCATGTAGACGGTAAGTCGTACGTACGCATTAACGCTACTTTAATTTCTTTTTTTTTTGTATTCAATGAAATTAAATAATAATGATATAAAGGTATATTATAATACCAACAAGATATCATATGTAATACCATTAATTCCATTCTTTATACGTCCCACATATGTCATTAACGAATCAAATCACTTAGAGGGGGCGGTAGTCCGCACTTTCTAAAATGAAGATATCGCGTTTACCCAAAATGGAAACCATAAAGGTATGCCATAAATGTAAAATAAAGAAGCTTAGAGAAAAAATAAACATATTATATATCATATATAAATATAGTGACATCTTAATGGCCAACTTTTAAGGTGTTAAAATTATATTGAACAATCATCGTTTCGTGAGTCAGTAATTAACCATCCACAGAAATTGTATGTTCTTTAACCATTAGATGGAGGTGTGTGATAGTGTAGATATAATACATCTTATAAAAACATCCTAGTATAATTAGGATACTGTTTTTGTTACAAAAAAATGTAATAAAAAGAGTTTAGGGGTTTGGAGAAGAAAAATAATACAAAAGAACACAAGGGAAGATATTACCTTTAAAACGGGTAACTCTTTTTGATTTGAGCTCAAAGGCTTCATTGGGAAGGATTATACCAAATGTTAGGCTTCAATGATGACTAGAGGGATGTGGAGAGATTAAATGGGAAGGGGTTGGATGAGCCAAAGGCTTGATAGGTTAGTGTAAGGTGGTAGAGGTGGGGTCCTTTTATAAGAGGATAGGAGAGTCACTCTTGGAATGTTATAAAATTTTACTTTATTATAAAATTATTTTCGAATTTAAAAGGTCCCAAAAGGATATATTTCGAGGATAAGGTGATAAGTATTCCAAATCCACCCATCTAATAGGTTTTTGACAAGTGTAGGACTTATATTTCACCCTATCTTCTCATTTTATTTAAATCATTCATTTATGAGGTAATAACTGCATCATCACGGTGTCATAAATAAAGTAATTTTTTTAATATCTAAAAATTGTAAAAAAAAATATAATGATTTAGGAAATATTTTTATATTTCTAGTGAATATTTATATTCAAAACTATGACTTGTATAATCCCATCTAAAAATTGATTTAGTAAAACAACACAAGTTTGTGACATTTTAATTTTAACATTAAATAAAAAGGTATTAATGTCATTTTCCAAGAAAGGTGGCTCCATGGGGTCCCCAAGATGACCCATGGATTTTCTTGGTTGGACATGACTCTTAAAATGAGGGTAGGACATGTGTATAGGTCATTTTATATTATTAATACATTATTTTTACCTTAAACTACACTAATTACCTCTAATCGCGATTCAAACTTAACAGTTACTATTCACCAAAAAAATTATTTTAATCCCATTGAACCACATTTTACTTCTTAATGACAACCATGTTTGTCAGATTTTAGAAATTCAAAACATACAGGTGGTAAATTTTCATTTAAACGAAAAATGAGTTTTTTAAGTACCACTTAGTGGTTTCACTATTCATCAAAAACTGATGTTTTCCAGGAAAATACCAAAAATTCATCCTAAGCTATATTTGATATTATGAATTAAAAAAAGATGTCTACTTTTCAAAATTAAAAACATATATTTCACATTAATTAATTTAATAACTAATTCCCGCTGTCATAGCAAATAGCATGTTTTTACAAAACAATAAGTATCAAAAGATTGACACTAGTTGAAGTCCAATTTCAAGATTAAATTAATTTCAATGACCAATATTAGATTAAATGGTAAAAATATACTATAATTTTAATTTAAATCAAATTAAAAAGATAATATAATCATATAAATAAATTAGATTAAAAAGTTGTTTTGAATTAATATACAACATTTAACTATTCATTAAAGAATGAACTTTATCGGAAAAATACCAAAAATTTACACAAACTAAATTTTGATGTCCCAATTCTGAAGAAGAATTTTATTTTGTCAAATATAACACATAAAATTTTCCAAAAGTGGATTTAAAAGAGTTTCGTCATCAAAAGGCGGTTAATCGACCTTTTAAAGAATATTAGAATGTTTACGCTTAAAATTGGACTCATTCGCATTTTTAATCCTCTAACAGTTATTGTAAAAAGTAAACAAATTTGACAAACATATATAATAATTTTGTAGTTAGTTCTATTCATTCCTTCCATTACAACGAGTAGGATTTAACTACAATTTAAAATAATATTATTTTATTATTAGAGTGCAATGTATGATTCCCAAGAAACTCGTTGTCGCGTATTGGGTACGCCATAGAGAATAGCGCCCCCTTTAAAGTTATATTAATATTTTATTCAAAAATATGGTAAAATGTGAAAATGTTATATTCTTTATTTACCTGGGGTGTTACATCCTTCCACCCTTTTGGAAATTGCGTCCCCGCAATTTTAAAATTGGGCTTCGAAAATTCATTGAAAATTCCACATCCGAACAAGAGTCAGTAAAACAATCACTTTAAATTAAAGAATGAGAAGTACAAAGGTCACCCGAGATAACCCATACAAGGATTCCATGTAGGAAAACATGGATATGGAGGAAAAAACAAAGGGTCATGTTGTGAGGGAGAGTGATAGTAAACATGTCTAGGAGAATGTTAACCATAAGAAAATCACAAACTTGTGATGGGTTAAACTGTATTCGATTCCCCAGTAGGAAAAGTTAACAGACAAAATTTTTGTTTTATGTTACTCTTCATTGAGGAATTTATTTTTGTGTTTAAATAAATCATAAGGAAACATACTTACTTGTCACGTAGACTTTCAACTTTTACTAGATTCTATAGTCAAACTCATATTTTCTCCAAAAGACGAGTTTTTAGGACGACTTGTTCGAATTAAGAGTACTATAATCAACATCATGAGAATCACCTATTCCAAAAAAGAGAACTATATATTTCCCATGTCTTTAGAGAAAATCCAAAACCAAAATTGTTAGTATGAGATCAGATTATCCACAAAAATAAAATCCTTTAAAAAAAGAAAATTTATTTTTAATCTCCAAAATTTGTCCAAAAAAACCCAAAGTTCAACAAAGACCATTCAATAAACAATTGTTCCATAAATTCTTCTAAGTAAACCAAACTATGATTGAATCCCAAATATTTGAAGGATTTAATCACATAGACTTCCAAGGTACATATTAACTATTATCTCTAAATAACATCAGTTGCTCTTAAATTATCATATTGAAAAGTAATTAACCTAATCACATATCGTAGATGATAGGTTAATCATTTCAATAGATAACCCAAAATAAAATTACTCTTGATTCCTAAAATCATCTAACTAAAAATAATTAGTCAAACTAACCAAGTAATTCACGTAGTGTGGTGGAAGGCGATAAATACCAGTCTCACTTTGGTTGTGGGTTCGATTCCCACAGCTTTGTCTAACGTGACGGGTTGTCACACTATCTGCATGTTGTCCTTTTTACAAAACTATATAACTCTTAAAACATTCCCCCAAATGAGATAAAATCTTCAAAAATAATCATAAAATATTTTAACATCATGTTTATCTCATGCCTTTCATTTTCCATCATAATATATAATAACCCATCATTACCTAAAAAGTATGGATCATATAAACCCTAATGGTTACCTTTATAATTATTACATGAACTTCTGCATCGATTGGTCATATCATAAATGATGCTTTACAGAACATACCAAGGTACAAGTGGTTGATCACGACTCCTTGATAGTTGGTTTAGAACAACCATGAGTTTCCTCATTGAATCCCCCATTTCATCCAGTCTCGTAATCAGAGAACCACCACAGTTTGCTTCAAACCTACTGTCACTTTGGTGCCTGCTAGATTCATCCATTCACTAAAAACAGAAATGTCCGTGTGAGTATATCAACAAAATCATCATGTACTAATGAGGAAGTTAAACACTAAGATATAATTACTCTTTCACTTTATCTAATACTAGGACTCTTTCTGAAATCCTAACCATTATGGTAATGTCACTTATGCCTAGATAATACCATAACCTCTAAAGTTATCTAAACCGACCTCTGATAACAACTATAAGGCCCCATCCTTAAACCATACCTAATATTGAATTAAATGAATAATTCACATTGAGGATCTTTTCAGGTTTAGAGTTTTAGATAATTTGATCATAAGTCATGAATTACATTCCACATTTAAACAAAGTGGTTACATAAATGATAGTATTCGTTTTTTTCCATCAATGGAAACATATTTAAAATAAAACATGGATTCTTTATTGACACTTCCTTGACACTATCAACATATCATGAACCTTTCCCTTTACCAGTGAAAAACTTTTTAAAAACTTGGGATGAGCAAAAAAAATCTCAGTAAGGGATATAAAAGTATGAAAAGAAAACATTAGTCCATGTAAGAAATCATACTTTACTCATAAAACATAAGAATTTTAACATACCTCATCAAATAATGAATAAATCATAGAAATCATAATTCATAAAGGTAACTTGAGGCATTCATAACATTCTTATGTAGGAAGTAACCCTCTTGGTTACGTTTGGAATAACCATCACAGTATATTCCCTAAATCTCTTCAGATAAACCTTAACGTTTAACTCCTCTGCGTCACCCAATGCATTGGAGAGCTATATCGGGCTCACCCGCACTTAGTTTATCACGGAACCACCCGTTTTCATAACAATTCCCAAGAACCATACCATAAACATATACCATAAAACATTCATAAATGAAAAATAACATTTCCACATTTCAATCACAATATAATATTTTTGGATATTGAAATATTAAATCCATTAAAACCCCATTTTCAAAACCATTTAAAACATTTAATAAAGATATTTTTAAATCAAAGGATCCCATACAACCTTTAAGATTTTGCCTTTTTATACCATTAATATCCATATAAATAAATCCTTAAAACCATTTTGAAAACATGGATATTAATAATAACAAATCATTAAAACATTTAAAGCGATATTTTGGTTAAAGGGTTTTTACCAAAATTAGAGACACTTGAATTCAATAATTGAGGAATAACATTTAATCGGAACTTTATAATATAATGAAAATAAATGGATTCATTATATAATATTCCAAAGGAAATTATATACACCATATAAGAGTGAATTGGTGCATAACAACAATGAAGTCTAAATAGAAATGTAAAATGTGATGAAATCCCCTATAAAGAAGGTATCCTTAAATTAAGGATAAATCAATCCCAAAATTATGTGTGACAAATATAAATAAACCCAATATATGTGGATATTAAGTGCAAAACAATAAAATTTCATTCACACGTATTCAAAGGATGACATATTCAATAAATACATGTTGAACCCAAAGAAATCGAAATTGGGTTAAAAAGTTCCCTTGGTAAAATTCTACAGCCAAACAGTGTCACTTCAAAATTCAGAAAATGAGTTGATGAGAGATAAAAAGGGTATCTCATCACTTGGACATAAAATTTAAATAAATAATGATATATAAGAACATAACCCAACTTAATAATATGTTAATTAAAAGACATAACAAAAGAAGTCTTTCAAAAAGAGGAGGGTGAAGGGTTCCCTTACCGACTTGGGTAACTTTCAAAACGTACACCCCATTGAAGAGGGGTCATACAATGAATATGTAAATACCTATAATTGAAATTATATTACACAAGGATTATAATAATGGTATGTAAATATACAACTTAAATGAAATGGTGGAAAATGTAGCATAAATCTCACGGGAACAAAAGTGAGATGAAAAATCCCTTACAGAAACTCGGCAGCCTAACAGCGCCACTTAAAACATCCAAAAATGGATTGATGAGATCAAATAGGGTCTCTCGTCATATTAAAATTAAATTTAAAGCAAGATTAATATAAAATATCATTCCCCAACATAAAAATTAGGAGCTTAAATTAAGTGACATAAAGGATAGTACTTAAAAATAAAGAGAGAGGTTGGATCTCTTACGAAAATTCGGCAGCCTAATGGCCCCAAACAAATATTCCAAAATGGCTGGATGAGAGAAAATAGGGTCTCTCATCATATAAAAATAAAAGGTAAAGTAGGATTATTATCAAATAACATCTCAATCAAAATACAGATGAGATTAAAAGGAATGACATAAAAACGTGTACTTAAAAAGAAAGAGAGGGGTAGGATCCCTTACATCATGTCTGACATGACTCGATCGTTCATTAATCTCCTAAATAATAAAATTTGGTATATTTATAATTTCTTAAGGACCTACTTTAAATATTATTATTCAGTTAATATCACATATTATAATGTTATAATAATTTGTTAATAAAGTGAGTTCATATCAGACGTTTTTGTCGATGTTCGGTACATGAGTAAAAATCGAACTTGTTGGAAAAGGATTTTCCATGTAGTTATAGGTACATGATATCCAGAATAGTATTGATGTTTTAAATATCATATATATCCAGTATATATTCATTTTATACTATTCCATAGCATTTGGAGATAAAAAATTAAAAGCACCGTTCATGGAGACTGTAGGCCGTACGTACGCAAGAACGCTACTTTCATTTTTTTGTCATATTAATGGAATTAAAACAAAATGAGAGAGATATATATATTATAATTCCAGAATTATATACTTCATTTAGATGTAATATATTTCATTTATATCTATTATATATATGTACTTATAATAAAACACAACATTTGGAGATAAGAAATGAAATGTACCGTTCATGGAGACAGTAAGCCGTACGTACGCATGAACGCTACATTCATTTTTTTGTATTAAATGGAATAAAATAATAATTATATAAAGGTATATTATAATTCCAGTCGGATATCATATGTAATACCATTAATTCCCTCATTTATACATCACACATACGGCATTAACGAATCAAATCACTTTGAGGGGGCGGTAGTCCGCATTTCCTAAAATGAAGATATCGCGTTTACCCATAATGGAAACCATAAAGGTATGCCATAAATGAAAAAAACAGAAGCTTTAGGAAAAAATAAACATATTTCATATCATATATAAATATATTGACATCTTAATGGCCACCTTTGAATGTGTTAAAATAATATTGCACAATCATTGTTTCGTGAGCCAGTTATTTTCCATCCACGGAAACAGTATGTTCTTTAACCATTAGAAGGATGTGTATGCAATTTTAGCTCAAATTATTAATATAAAAACATAATAGTATATTTAAGATACTGGTTTTTTTACAAAAAAAGTATTAAAAAGAGTTTAGGGGTTTGGAGAAGAAAAATAAAACAAAAGAACACAAGAGAAGACATTACCTTTAAATCGGGTAACTCTTTTTGATTTGAGATCAAAGGCTTCATTGGAAAGGATTCTGCCCAAAGGGAGGCTTCAATAATGAAGAGAGAGATTTGGAGAGGTTAAATGGGCAGGGGTTTCCCGAGCCAAAGGATTTAGAGGTGTGTGTATGGTGGTAGAGGTGGGGGCCTTTTATAAGAGGAGAGGAGGGGCACTCTTGGAATGTTATAAAATATTACTTTATTATAAAATGATTTTCGGAGTTAAAAGGTACAAAAAGGATATATTTCTAGGATAAGGTGATAAGGTTTCAAAATCCACCCATCCAATAGGTTTTTAACAAGTTTAAGACTTAGATTTCACCCTATATGCTCATTTTATTTAAATCGTTCATTTATGAGGTAATCACTACATCATCACAGTGTCATAAATAAATTAATTTATTTAATATCTAAAAATTATAAAAAAATATCATGATGTAGGAATTATTTGTATCTTTCTAATTAATATTTATAGTCAGAAATATGACTTTTATTACCCCAACTAAAAAATGTTTCAGTAAAACAACACATGTTTGTGACATTTTAATTTTAATTTTAAATAAAAATGTATTAATGTCATTTTCCAAGAAAAGTGGATCCATGGGGTTCCCAAGTTCACCCATGTATTTTATTTGTCGGCCATGACTATTCCAATGATGGTAGGACATGTGTCTAGGTCATTTCATATTAGTAATACATTATTTTTACCTTAAACTACACTAATTACCTCTAATCGCGATTAAAACATAAAAGTTACTATTCACCAAAAAAATTATTTTAATCCCATTGAACCAAATTTTACTTCTTAATGACAACCATGTATGTCATATTTTTGAAATTAAAAACACATAGGTGGAAAAATTTCTTTTAAATGAAAAAACAGTTTTTTAAATACCACTTAGTGGTTTCACTATTCATCAAAAACTTATGTTTTCCTGAAAAATACGAAAAATTCACCCTATGATATATTTGATATTCCAAATTAAAAAATGATTCCTATTTTAAAAAATTCAAAACATATAAGTTACATTAATTAATTTAATAACTAATTTCCACTGTCAGAGCAAATAGCGTGTTTTTTATGCAACAATAAGTATCAAAAGATTGACACTAGTTTAAGTCAAATTTCAAGATGAAATTAATTCCGATGACCACTATTGGATTAAATGATACATATATATTCTAATATAACTTTTAAACCAATTCAAAAGATAATATAATCATATAATTATGTTATATTAAAATGAGGATTTGAATTAAAATACAACATTTTTCACTATTCATTAAAAAATGAACATTATCGGAAAAACACCAAAAATTTACACAAAGTAAATTTTGATGTCCCAATTCCAAAGAAGAATTTTATTTTGTCAAATATAACACATAAAATTGTCAAAAAGTGGATTTAAAAGAGGTTCATCATCAAAAGGTGGTTAATCGACCTTTTAAAGAATATTAGAATGATTACGCTTAAAATTGGATTCATTTTCATTTTTAATCCTCTAACATTTATTCTAAAAAGTAAAAATATTTGACAAACATATATAATCATTTTGTAGTTAGTTCTGTTCATTCCTTCAATTACAACAGCTAGGCGTTAACTACAATTTAAAATAATATTCTTTTATTATTAGAGTGCAGCATAAGATTACCAAGAAACTCGTTGTTGTGTATTGGGTACGCCATCGAGAATAGCATCCCATTTAAAGTTATATTAATATTTTATTCACAAATATGGATAAATGTAAAAATGTCATATTCTTGATTTACCTGGGGTGTTACATATTCTCCCCTATTTCTTGAGATATGAATCTCTAGTAGGGTATCTCTGCTGAAATTTGTTTAATATTTTCCTGTTTGGGGATAAATTAATTTATTTTGTTAAATATGGCCTTATTATTGTATTCTGGATGTGTGATTTATGTTCCAGATAAATTTTCAGGGTTTACTTCCCTTGAGGTAGTTTGTTCCATGCTCTAACATTTTACAATAATTTTTATTCACTTATTTGGATATATATATATATATGTTCTTTTAAAATTTTTGTTGTGGTATGAAATTTGTTTTTGTAGGGTCAAATTATGAACATATGATATAAATTGGATTATCATAGGAGAATGTTTAGTATTCATATATTCTATAATGTGGTTCTTTATGGAATGGTTTTAGGGGTTGTGAATAAAATTCATTATGTGAAATCAATGGTAGTTGAGGTGAGAATGCATTATAAAATTAGTTTTTCAAAAGAAATAGATTTTCTTGGAATCCTGGCATCATTTCTATGAAATTTTAATTTCACATAAAAATTGTTCAATGGTCAGGATTCCAATTTCAATGTGAAATAGGTTTACATGTTCATTTTAACGTGGAATGACATTTAAATGGTTGAATTTATTTTCTGATTTTCTTTTTATATTGTAAAATTAGTTTCATGGATTTTGCAATGAGTGTGAAGCATGTTTTTTTAAGAGATATGGAAATTTTAAAATGAGAAGTGATTTGTTTGTGGAAAATTGAATTTTCTAACTATTGGGTATGTGCATGTGGTGAATTGTGTGACCTGTGAAATTTGAAGTTGAGCACAAGGGGAATCTCTGGTACATATGATAAAAGACAAGAACTAGTGTGAATTAGTTATTTCTAATTCGCATGCTCAAAATTTCTTGTGAATTATAGCTAGATGAATAAGAATTAAAAAAGGACAATTTCACATAGAATGATTGAATATTACAACACATACAAAACGATTATAATAAATGGGGTCCACTAGAATTTTGGATATATTTCTACATAGTGTATCGTTCATGAGGATATTCTTGGTTGTTGTTTATGAACCATATTTCACCAAGGTATAAGGTTTCTTGAGCTCCTAATCTGCTAAATACCCTTAGTGATTCTCCCATGTTCCTTTATCATTGCATAATTTTTATGTGATGTGGTTACATCCATCAGTATACATGGAACTTTTGGGTGATTCATTTTGATTAATGTTTGAATAGAATGGGTTTTCTTTAAAAATATTCCTTGAGAATGGATTTTAATAAAATAATTTCAATTAAAAATTTCAAAATATTTATTACTAATTTTAATGTTAACTTTCCAATAGATATTTAAACGTAGACTCTATGATTTATTTTGTAATTCTACTAGAAAGATTCACATAACCAACTTAAACCATTGGTTTTATGTAATTTTTTATTGTTGATCTTGTTAAATAAAATATGTTTCTTTATGGTGGTCGATTTCGGTTTTCTTCATTTCACATCATGTAGGTGATAATGGTGATGGATTGAGGTTGATGTCCCTCATAAAAAATATAGGTTTTTGGATAATTTTATTATTATATTTCTATTGTTGTATTTTTTTGAAGTTTTAAAAAAGTAATCTGAATTTTTTACCCTGCTTGGTTACTGTTATTGGTTATTTTTTATCCATTATTATTAGTTATTTATCATCATCTAAATGGGTGAAATAGTTCTTAGAGGATAAAAATGATACTTTTGAACTAGTTCCAATCCCATGTGGATTAGAAAATTCCTTCAGTCCATACCGTTGTGTGAGTCAATTGTCAGATTGAATGGTAATTCTACTAGGTTTGTGACACTACGGTATCTTCTAATGAATGGATCAAAAACTCGACCAAACCCACATTTTGATACTATTAAAAAACACAAAGGAATAATATAAATTATATAATGTGACAATCTTCATTGGAAACATTGTATGAATATCCACATCATATTTGATATATATTTATTTCTCACCTATCACCATATAAAACAAATATTCATATTTTTCTGTTGTAGCACATGAATTTTTTTACAACACATAAATTATAACATTTATATTCATCATAGTGGCATTTTGATACAATGAAATATACAAAACACATAGCGACATAGTGTTTTGGAAATCATAATTCAAAACAGCTCAAATGTGAACATAATCAAAGTGGAGGAGGCCTAGGCTCATCGAATACCTATTACCCATGAAACTCTTGGATCATAACCCCCATTCCCATTCCTAAGGAAGTATGAATGATTTCACGATCATTTAAACAAATACATATGAAATTTTTTTATATGGTCCACATTCATCTACATCATATTTATCCCCTCACTGTTCTCTCTAAAGAAAGAATCAAGACAACCATACCACTTCTATACTCCCAGGAACCAATTAGTTTTCATTTATTACAAAAATATAATTACAAAAAATATATGGATCAATGTTATATCTAAATAAAATAGTAATAATAAAATAAATACACTCTTGGATCCATTACTATAGGAAAACTATAAATGATCACACACAAAATTCCCCCATGATACCCCTGATGTCATCCATTCCAAAAGACCTATAACATGTCACAAATTTAATCACAAAATAAATTATATTTACTAAATAAACAAAAATAAATCAATATAGATATCTACTTTATTGAAATTTTCATTTACATTTTTAATATATAATTTTCAGACATCTTGTGTAAAATAAATACAATACATCCATAAAATAATAGGTTTTCTACCTTGTTACATTAGAAATTTCCATTAAACCCTTCATAATATTTAGTTATAATAAATGTGGATTACTTCATGGAATCCTAGATAAATAGTGGGATAGATAATTGTTTTCATAACACTAATGTGATATTTTAAATCCCCAAATATTGAGGGTAAAAATGACTAGGTGAGTTCTGAGAACCATTCCATCCTTTTAGGTGCTCCCACTAGGACAGAATAACATGGTGGACTAGTGCAGTATAGAAAATATGAAATTATCCAAATAGCCTTGATGGAATGGACTAATGATTAACATTATAAACCACTTTGGTAGAAACCCCATAGACCATTTTCCCAAATTTTTCAAGGTGTGAATTATTATTTCATAACATGAAACATCAATTTCTACTCTTTAAAATATCCTTGACCGCCTAAAATTCATTGAATTATCCCAGAAACCTTCATTTCTACACCCAGGCTTTAAATCCCGCTATAAGATAATGTTTAGTGAATTTCACACTAAAATGATTTTATTCTTATTTATAGATCCCAAAATAAAACATCCACCAATGTAGAAAAATTAAAATTACATATTAATACATGTAACTACATATCATTGGGGTTTTTTACAAAATACCAACAATATCAATTCTCATATTCAAGAGGCCTTTGTAATACTCAATATGTATCCCTTTATCTATAATGATCATCATCCCACAAAGAACTCTTCTTGATCAATATCAAAATAAAATCCTTGCTAACACTATGAAACATTAAACACTGATATAAATTTACCAAATATAAATTATGAATTAATGTTACCAATGATGACACTGAGATGGTGCTCTTCACCATATTTTTTCAGACACGCCATAATTTCATCACCTGGACTCTATATAGGAATATGTTTATAACCAATATATAGATATTATTTGGAAGGATCATTTAATGACATACATCTACACATATAATTTAACTCTTATAGAAAAGTATATTGTCACATTCCAATGACTCACTAGTCATAAAACAAATGACACCCCTAATATGATCCACCTCCCAATATGAAATACGTCACAAAATAAAGTGGTTGGATTTTTGAAGACTGAAGTTCCTCCAATCACATAACTCCAACCACAAAGATATCCTAGAAATAAGAACATCACTTTAACTTTATATTTTCACTAATTTTATAAATAAGTGGATTCACATTTAATCATGGAGCCAAGAACAGAATTCTCGTTACCACACTATGAATTTTTTTCACAACAGCCACTATACAAATTTTATATCACATGATATACCCTTTGGAAAAAACAATGAATCATATTAACCTACTAAGAATTTTCAAAATTTACTAGTTTTGTTTTAAAAAATTAAATCAAAATTTATTGATCAAAAAAACCATGTTAGGATAACCCATTTAAAACACCAATAAACGTATTGAAGCATAGTTTTACCACAAAAAACATATATTGAATGATTTCCTATAACATGAACTCCCACATATAACACTTGGAACTCTCCCATATATAATCCACAAACTAACTCCATCGATAAATACTCCATGAAATTTGATATTTTAGTATAAATAGAACAAGGTGGTTGGGTATCAAACAAAAATACAGTACTTGGATGTCACTTAGATTGTCAAATAATATATCTGACAACATATATTAATCATACATCATGATTTTTTTTTCAAATTACAAATGTGATTCCACCATCACAAAAGTGTTTCTATAATTAACAATTCAAATATAAAAAAATTTCAAATTTCATCATGGCCAATGCTTCCCCCATTTGTACCAATAATAAATTAACATGGATATTCCAATTGTTTTTATATTCAAATGTTATTCAAAAGTGTTTACCATATCCATATTAATAATAATATTAATAGATTTTCAATAAAAACATGAATCATGGATCATTACCTCTAATATCTATCTTTATCACATACCTTATACCAATCTATCCTATAAAATATTTCCCCTACAACATGTCATGAGGAAATTAACACTTCTACAAGGCCTTTGGGGAAATACCTAAGACACAAATGGATGAAAACAAATCTATGTGCCACAATAATTTTTTGGGGATGATTTACCCTTTCAATGATATAAAATCAAAAATAGAAAAAAATTCCAACCATTATGAAGATAATGTAAGGAAACAAAATGAATCTCAAAACATTACAAAACCAATAAACCAAATTATTTCACATTTAAAAATTAAATGACATATTCAAAGATTGAAAACATACTAGAAAACACAAAATCCCAATGTGGAATCAAATAAAAACACCCAACCCACTCCCGGATCAAAATCAATATTCCAAGAAAATTTTATCAATAAAAATCATTAAATAAAAATTTATTCCATTATGTTACTAATCAGTAGAAATTGACCAATGATATATTAAATCATTTTATAAGGAAAAAATATTTCAGTACAATTTATAAAAAATAATTCTATGTAGTAAAAATATTTTAAAAATAAACAAAAATTGTTTTTCCTTGTATGGAAATTAAAAAATTAAAACACCATTATAAAATAATTTTCCATAACCATATCCATTTCTCCATTCACACCATGCATGCCCTTGTTTTATTTCAATACTCATGAGATGTATATTGTTGATACACCATCTTATCTCAAGTTGTCCCTTGTCCATGTTCCCCAATGGATCAAACCAATTATTCTAGGTCATTCACATGTACAACATTGGTTCACCCAACATATTCAGGTTAACATAATAAAAATGAACTAATTCTAGAATAGTTGGCTTACCACCATAGAAAATACCATAAATATAATTAAACATATCATAAAATATTTTCAATGACTAAAAAACAATAATTATTTTAAAATTCACATTTTATAGTTATCTTCAATGAAAATTTTCCAAAAAAATATAAATTCCACATTTCTAAAGACATAAAAAGGGGTTACCATAATAATAACATATTTTTTCCCAAAAAATATAACCAACACATGTAATTAGTACTGATAATTTGGGTTTTAAATCACGTGGAGATAATTGGGATACCAACAACCTCAAAAATATAGATTAACGTGAAAAAAACACTAGCATACATTAAGATACAATCAAGAAAACACATTACCACCACTACATGAAATAGGATTCCTTCATGAAACCTACCATTACATATTAATTATTCAATAATGGGAAAGATTTATGGTTTATAGTGAGACAACACTAATGGATCTAAGAAGAAAATAGAAAAACTATTAAATATCGAAGAATCTATAAACCTAAATACTTTGATTCAAATATGAAATACTATCAGATCGAAGGGGGTCATCTCTAATAACCAGTGAGAAGATGGATTTTGGTATTTTATATGTTTACTATGAGATATAGTTTCAAATGTGTTTAATTTGTATTGGACTTAAAATAATTTATTTTCCAAGTATATGCAGCATCTTTAGGCCAGATGAATTGTAAAATCATGTTCTAATTGTGAAAAATTATTGTCTTGTTCCAACCCTATTCATGGTTTTTTAACATGCTCAAAAAAACCGTAGACTAATCATTTATTTACTTTTATTTGATGATCCATGGTTTTCCGTATGAACACTCAAGGCATGGTCGAACTGTATTAAAAATAATCCCAAACATAGTTCCACTTCCATTATTTTCATGTTTTCATAGAGATGGTTTTGAAATTATAAAATCCATTTAAAAATGTCATACCTCTATAAATTCCAAAAAATAATGGAAAAACCCCACAAAAATATCATGAAATAAGACATTAACATTTTAATATTTAACATAAATGTATATACTTTCATTTACATAATTGAATTAGTTCTATATTCTCTATACCATTGTATTATATGTCCTAGGAATATTTAAAACCCTAATTATCATCAATTCATTCAGATCACTTCTCTAAAATTTTCTTCTCATGTACCCATGATTCATCCTCAATATTGTAATATTTCTATAATATCACTACTCAACATATGATTTTTTACCTTTATGACCGTCTCCTTCATATTTAAAATGTTCAAAAATACATGAATAAACATAAAATCCATCTCTAGATCAATTTCATTCCATAAAATAACATATTCATAATAATGTCGATTCATAATTAAATTTCATAGATAAAACAACTTTTTACATTAAACTGATACTTGTTAGAAAATCCTACCAATGTTACATGAAAAAAAACTCATTGATGTTTTTAAAAATGATATATTTATCATGAAACAAATTTCCCTTCAATCCAAAATGATGACTTCCATCACTAGGGGAGATTTTAAAGATCGAATGTTTTCTCACTCGAAAAAAAGTATTTACATATGATCAACATATTATTTATGAACACTATATAAAAAATGCATCATATTTTTGATCATTTGATTAAACTATGTAATATATTACATAAGGATGTATCAAATTATTGAGGCCTCCAATGTTTCTAAAATATAATTCAGAGAAGGAAAGTCATATCCCTAAAATTCATCAAATGGATCCATCTATATCAATTAATGATAAATGTTACAGTATGAGAACTACACTAAAATTATGTGACCCTCTCAAGCGTCATAATATTGAATCAAAAAATACTTAAACATATCCTTCACTATTTGGATTTCACATTCTGACAATCCATCCATTGTAGTATGATAATAGGTACTCATAATCAACTATTTTTTTGTTTAATTATACAAGGATTCCAAATAATTAGATATGAACCTATGGTATTGTTCTTATATAATTAAGGATATAACTCCTATAATCTCTTCAATTTCCCTAATGCATAATTTTGAATTTTATTGAACATAATTAAATTAACTATGTTCAATAAATTAACAGAATCTGTTAATGGATCCAAAGTCACACATATACCAATTTTCTTTTTCACCATACTGGTTATATCTATTTGAAAATAAATTTCCATATTCTCCAATATAAAAATTTATATTAATAAATAATTCTACATAATATATATCTATTGATTTTCTCACAAGACATGTTGATAAGAATTGCACCTACAGACATGAATATCTATATAATTTTTCATGCCAACCCAAAATATATATGCTTTTTTGTTCTATATATATATATATATTATAGTGAAAATAATAGCACGAATGGTTGTAGGAAATATGATGTGATTCCATAAAATCCACACCTATTGCCAACCTATATCTAATTAACAACCGTATATTTCTATCCTTTTTCCATTATGTAATTGTCTCCCCATAGTTGAGTTTTTAACTTACTAAAACACAACAAATATTGTATTTCTAGGAAAATAAAACATAACATATGAAATTTTTTTAAAAAATATGATGAAAACACAAACATCTCCTTTATCTGAGAAATACAAATGCATATCCTCTATGACTTGCATTAGTTTCGACTAGTCTGAATCCTTTTTTTCAATTGATTATATGTATTCATTTATAATGATATATTCAAATACATTTATTTACCTCATGTATATATTATTCATAAGTCATAAATCTACAAATTATTAATTAATCTACACTAACGTAAATCGAAAACCCATTATCATAGTATGTGTTTTGTATGTTTATTATATGTAAATATTGTGAATTTTTAAATTGAGAAGCTATGACATTGTTCACTAAAACCGTTGGCCACATCCATCATTTATAAATATTGTGTGGGATTCTTATTCTCAGGAAACAAAAATTTCCATGAGTCAATAGAAACAATGTTATCTCCTAAGCATGATAACACATCCAAAACAAGATCATGATACATTAAAATAGACTACGTAGCACTATCCAGAATAAAATAATGTGAAGAATTTTACTGAAGTATGCGTAAACAATTATCATCTATAATGTTTTAAAAAATTCATTTTTACATTGGAATGGAATACCTTTCCTCATAAAATCTCACATAGGTGATTCAAAACATGAAAAATCAAATGAAAAGTTTCAAAATTATCTATTTATTATATAGAAACTGCGTATCTCAATGAAATTATTAAAAATTTTTCAATAGATAGTAGCTCTAATATATTTAAGATATATAATAACTATTTTTTGAAAAATGAATTTTCCAAGTACACAAACATTCTATGTCTTTAAATTTAACTATAATATCCTCTAATAGAAACAATTCATTCAGAGGATACCGACACTATTGGCATGTGTTGCTCATGAAATACTTTTTTCTATGAATATAGGAGAACATAATCAATACAAACCAAAAATATATAATTTGGACTCCCCTAGATGATTCCATTAAAAATTTACATAACTATTACTTTATAATTCATTATAGTAAAATATAAAATGAAAAAAATTTATTTTATATATTTTATTTTGAAAGATATTTTAGATTAAACACATTCTTCAACTCATGGATGGTGATATTGTGAATTTGTGTATATTGTATAGAACCACATGGATCATATAAATTGATAAAATTGATCATCAATTTTCAAAATAGGATATAAATTAACTATTGTAAAATGGATTATCTTGTTATAACCCACAAAATGTCGCATAGTTTCAACAACCTTCTTCATAGGAAGAACTAGTTCATCCAATAGGGGGTTACTAGGTTGAGTAATCAATTTTTTAAAAATATTCCAAATAAATATTAGATTCCCTTAATTTTGTTCGATCTACCATATAAAAAAGAAGCAAAATTAGACTGGTCCCTATAAGGAAGTCAATTATAAACTACATTTCACTATTTTATTGAAACCTTGATAAATTTTTGTTAAAAGCATCAAAAAATGATACTCACTAGGTATAGAATATATATTCAAAATATACATCTAAAATTACACTTTATTCTCTTCCACGTAAAATGATATCTTTCAAAAAATGGTTCTATAAGTAATATATTACAAAATACTACACCCCAATATCCCCTAAATATATTATCAATTCCATTTAATGTATTGAAAATATCCATTTGGGAATAACAGTCAATGGTTACTCTAAACTGTGTCATCTAATACAGACCAATCATGTTGGAATACAAATATATATCAAGAATATAGAAATCACCAAGAAATAAATCTGCATAAATATTTATATAATAATACGATCATATAAAAGATCGACATTCTATTTGGCCTGGAGGATTTTGATTTATCAAGATAGAAGTGATACTCTAAACAAGCCAAAACATTACTAATCTGATGAGAATGTACTTTTATTGAGGTCATTGTGTTACCGGTACCACATTGGATTAGTCATTTATAATGAAAATAATTATTCATATTCACTAATCCCATCAATGAATACGATGTCTATGAAACCAAAGATGTGTCTTTAGTACCTGACTTTGGAGGGACACAATATAACATTGTTGATATCGTGTACTTTTAATATTTTGTCATTATCAAAGTGGATATGTTTAATATCACATCACTATGTCATGATATCCACATTCAAAATATCGTACATTTTTCTAGGTCATGGTATAAATTTTAATTTCACTTTGTTGAATTTTGATGTGCCCCACTATTATGGAAGTACGTGTCTCTCATTCTCTTATTATTAGTGTTGGAGTTTCAGCATGTTGATGTAGAAATAAAAAACATCTTCCATTAATTATTTTTGATACATCACATTATATTGAGAACACAAAATTTATCATCTCTATAAAATAATTTATAAATAGAAAATAATATTTCATGGAATATTTGGTCTCAACAATGACAAAAAATGCATCCCTTTACTGAAATTAGTGCAAAAATACAATTGGAAATGAAAAAATTGCCAATTTTTTTTCCACATAATCTATCATTGAGAATTTATAATTCATTAAATTTAAAATTACCTTTTTTTAAATATATAAAATTTTTAATGAAAAAATTTATTTCTAAATTATTATTAAATAACACCTCATGTCATTCAATGGTCAAATATAACCTCAACTGCTAAATCTCATCTTCGATTCACCAAATCCTCCAGAATATATGTTTTTATTAATGCTTTGAAATATTCTTCACGACCCATGAAATAAAAAATTGATTCATCCGAATCAAATAAACTTCAAAATTTTCATATTTGGAATCCCCTTGATGTCTTGGTGTATTCATGTTTTGGTATATAGATGAGTAGTCCACATTCTGTGGTTCATTATTATATTATCCCATTTTAATGTCTTAAAAATCCTATAAAATGATAAAGTCTATATATGTGTTCACTTGTGGATACGACGAAACAAAATTTTCATCACATCCTTTAGTTGACCTCAAAAAAATCTACCATGTAACATTTACTATATGAAGAAATAACTCCATTTATTACTAATCATGAGAAAATAAAGGCTTTAAAATTATATTTTACCATATCATCAGAGATCACAACATATTTTCTACAATTATACATTCATCTTTATTTCATCCATTTTTTAAAAATCCCCTACCATGTTTTCAAAACAGCCATTTTAAATATTTTTAAATTTATTTACTTTTCAAATTTCATTAACCATAGAATTCCAATATGAAAAATGTATTCATATTGGGCGGTGTTACAATCAATTCATGTCATAAAAAACTCATCAAACGAACCCATGATGATTAGGCGATGCCAAAAATATGTGTATATTATAATAGTCATATAGTCAAACACCCTAGTAACATGAATATTATTATAATGTTGTGAAATATTACCTTTTTTAATAAATTTCCTTCCATTTCCATTACTATCTTCGCAATACTATCATATGTTTCATACCAACCCCATTTCAAAAACCATTGGCAATCCAAATGATTCCATTTCTCCCAAAATATGTATATACTAAAAAATATTTATAGCATTTAATATGTTAAGGTTCAATCAAGATTATGCCAATTTTAAAATCTAAACCACCTCATGGGATTGAGAAGGGGAGTTTTTGATAATAGTCTATAGGTGTTATCCCCAAGAGTTGAAATGAATGAAATAATTTCCCCCATGAGTAAATAAATTTTGGTGGTTTATTTTCCTATTCATTGATATTTGATATAAACTATATGAAAAATTTCCAATTAAACCTATATATGTTACATGAGTATAAAATAAAACTAAAAACATAACCAAACCAAAAAAATCAAAATCAGAGTAAAAGTGGAAAAAATCATTCTCAAAGAGGTCAAGAATTCCACATTACATAAAACACTTAAGTGAAATAATCTCATAATAGCCATTCCCAACCATTCACCTTTACCACATACAGAACCAATTAAATCAAGAAGGGTCTCTATGGTACTAAGAAACCATTCCATTTCCTTTATGTCGATAGAAGACCTCATCCAATTCACAAATAGTTACTTGGAAGGAAGTGAGACGAAACAGTGTAGGATTTCCACATTGAATTCCAAATAGATGTCAAAAGGAATAAAAAAATATAAAATTATATATAAAATTGTTATAATATTTAAAAATATTTTCTATTAAATCCATAACTAACTTTTCATGTATCATATAATTAAAATAAAAATAATATTTTTTAAAATCAGTTGACATTCCCTTTACCTTGTATCCAAACACAGTGAACATATCATGAATAAAATTACATAATCATGAAATATCAATTAATTATTTAAAAAGTATTGACATGGTGGATAATATCTATGTTTCATAAAATAATAGACATCATATTCAGATTCATATCCGTTTAAGTTGTAATCAATTCTTTTTCAAAATCACATGAAACAAAAAAAATCTTACCTAACCTATATAAAAATTTCATGCCAAACCATTATATATTAAACCATTATTTAATAAATAAAAATATACATTTACAAAACATAAAAACAAAATCATAGTTTTTAAAACACATTTTCAAAATTTTCATCACAAATAATATAAGAAAACCCCATCAATGTACCATATTTCTGAATCCAAAACAAAAAATATGTTTCCCTCAAAGAATAACCATAGGTTTTTAAAAATATTTCATGTAAAATATATAATTACCTATAATAATATATGTTTTAAATAATGTGGATCTAAAATAAAAATCACCTACGTATGAAATATTAATAAAAAGAATGAATATCGCTATTGAACATCTATATTTGGCCAGTCCCAATATTTTATTTATAAGAAATAATATAATTACATAATTAAACCAATAACAAAGCATCTAACTATCCTCAATGATCAAGATATATGGATCCTAAATACATTATATGCATATATCGAAGATGATATATTAATTATGTGAACAAACCAATGAATCATGGCCAAAAAATTGATTCTCCCAATATTTACTCTCTGATTGACGGGGGTGATCGTTGAAGATGAATGGGAAAAATGAATACCTAAAATTATTATTATTAGTGAAAAATTAGTGTTAATGGAGTTAATATGTTTTATATCCAAAATTTTTGGGGTTCCAAATATACATTGAATAGTTAGGTTGAGTAGATTGGAAATATATAAACCAACCTAATAGTATTAGTATAACAGTTCCGAAACATACATGGTTGAACTAAATAGTAATTAAGACCATGTGAAAATATTTTTTTTCCTATATTGGAATATGTATATTTTCCCATTTTAACTCTAATGGTTTATCCAAAGCATATGTCAACTATGTACATACCCATTTCCCTTGGACTTCATTTGTATGATTTCCTTAAGAGGTTTCGATGTTTATACTAACCTTGGAAAAGAGTTACCTATTCAAAATAATTCATATCATTCCATACCATAAATATACATACATAAATATAATCCTTACAGTATATAAATATATAAATCATTAAATGGTCACATACCTAATCATATGCCTAGAACATCAAAATCCCCAATAATTTTCATTCCCATTGTGCGATCCTCCTCTTGATCCATTTCCAGCATCCATCAACTATTAACAACGCACCTACCAAAAAACACTAATCGATGATTAAAATTAGTAAGAAATCACCTGTATAACATTATCCACATTTTATTAAACATCCCAACATTGAGGTTTATTTCCAATTTTTTTCCATCCCTACAAAATCAAGACATTATGCATCTCATTGAACGTACTTGTAACCTCTGTCATCGAGTGACCAATAAAACAAAACAATAGTACTCTATCAATTATAAAAACATGAGTCCATCATAAGAACAAAAATCTATTAATATAATCCCATAAGATATATTAGGAATTTACAATATAACCTGTAAAAATCTTCATTAAAAACACCCACTTAGCCCGAATGGCCTGAAGGCCTTCATTTTTATTTATTTTTGATAATCTCTCTTTCAAGGGATGAGGGGGAACCCTTACAAGGCCTGTAGGATCAAAGATTACAAGGCCCGAAGGCTTAGGATATTACCTGACTCGAAGGTCTTATTTAATTCAACTAGCCTATCTACAAGGAACTACCCCTCCCCAGCATCTGCATCATAATAGTAGCTCTCCATCTTTGCATGGCCGTCTAGCGAGGCGTCCCGTGAAAGAACAAGCTGGTCCCGATGGCATATCCATTCCATCTCATTCTGAAAAACCCATTTTGGCTCTGCTCTGGTGAGTGCACAAGCTCTAAATCCTCTTCTGGGGATTCTGCTTTTTTTAGTGTGTCTGGGGCAACTACATGTAGCCTGAAGGCTTTGTGGTGGAAAGAGGGCCTTAAAGGATGCCTGAAAGCCCTACTGACACGAAGGCCTTGGTAGCCCAAAACCCTTAAGGACTCCAATCCCAAACCAATGGACCAAGGTGAATAGTTCCAGCTACTACAATACCAAATAGTAGCTGCTATAGTGCATGCTATAGTAACCACACATTGTACAGTTTTGCTACAGTACCTATACACTGTATTGTTCTGCTACATTGCCCATATGGTGTAAAGTACTGCTGCAGTACCTACTACAACACTTCTACAATACCCTAGAAATATTCCTTTACCTAGATTTGAACCTGGGTCTTGTGAATGCACTTAAGGATACCTCACCAACTGGGTTGAAGCATATGTCCAAAAACACCCACTTCAAACAACATACATTTCCTAAACATCCTCATCAAAATTCCCTTAAATCATCTGTGGATGAGAGATCTGTGGATATACAATACATAGGTTCATTTCAATGATAATACACATTCTTAACTAATATCATTGGTTTCAAACCATTATTTAACCTAGTCCCAAAACCATACTCAATCTCCCATGATTCATGCCACTTAAAAATTATGCTCACATTCATAACTAGATAACCATCCTCATATTCACATTAGTATCTTAAAATACCCTATCAAATTAATAATTTCAATGATAATCCCATAACCACCCATTATACAAGCATCATTCCCATTTATTGGAGAATTCTACCTAACAACAACAACAATAAAATAATAATAATCATATCAAAAATTATTTTGTCTCACTAATCCCACCCTCAAATGTCAAAAATTATATAATGAATTATCTAAAAAAATAAACTTTTATTTAATAAAGTTATTTATAGAACAGTTCATTAACCTCATCATTAATCTAAATAGAGGACACTAAGATGATGAATGAAAGAAAAATATAATTTTTTTGACACATTATATTACTAAAAAGACATTCAATAGAACAAAATGATTCTATCATTATTAGGGATCAATTAATATGTCCAATGATAAACTATAAGTCATACTAATAAATTATGAATTACCTATAGGTGAATCAATTCCATTTTATCCAACCATGGTTCTCCATACATACATAAAAGTGGAACAATATCATTGTCACCAACGAACACACAATTATATGATCAAAATTATCATCCATCAGAATGAAATTAATAAGGATATTTCATATTATAATTCCCCCACTATTTTATATTAGACAATGTTTTATATTTTTTTATGGAATTAAATATTTGGAATTTTCTAAGAGACCTTATATAAGAAATCACAAATAAGTCTTGTGAATCTAATATTCAAATAATGATGCATTTACATGGATCCTTAACATCCGCATATATAATGATAAGGGACTTATTGGAAACATGATATGTGACAAAAATACAAAAAATCTTAAATTACAATTGTATATTTCTAGAAATGGAAGAGAAATAATAAAAATCAACAAACAAAATACCATGAACCTCAATATTATACCAATGGTAACATATAAATTTTTTAAAAAATGGGTTATCAACACCCTTTATTAATACCCATAAAAATCATTGAAACAATAAAATATGAGTTGGTTTCTATTACATTAAATCGTAAAAATATGAAATATAATAAAAAAATTGTGGTTAGAAGGCCCAGAATGAGTTTGATCTTGATAGTTTCATGATCTAAAGCCTACATCCTTATATATCAAGAGGATAAAATTTATTTACATTGGCCCAATACTTAATTTTGATATATTATTCAATACTATAATAATTAAATACTAATGAAAAATTAAGAAAAATTAAAAAAATAAATGTACATAGATGAAATATTATTATTCAGTCATCATATATAATATATTCATTAAAAATTTTTTTAACTTAGTGCTCACAGAACTGATACCATGTATAAGATAACACAAAATAAAACCCATGAATTCTTTCCGTATTATAATTCATATTGCACATTTCATTATCATGATACCCTCAAGCTACCTTATTGAAATATAATACAAATCCTTATACGGGACCAAAAAATAATTTATAAGGATTGTATTCTCAATGACATTTCAATGAAGAATGTTTGAATATGTATAAGTTGAGCCTTACAATGTACCCATAATATACACTATTATAATTCTATTCATGCACCAGAAAAAACATATATTATAGAAGGGACTGGAATATTATGTGTTAGCATTACCACCCCATCTCAATGCATAGAATACCACCATGTACAAGCCGCAACACCCTGACACACAATAAAACAATCATTAAAACTACATCAGAATTTATAAATATATTCATGTCTAATTCCATTGTGAATTGTTCCCAAACCATTAACAAATACATATGGTAATATTATGTATAATCCTCTAGACAAAATCCTTTTATTCTAAGAACAATCATATTTTTACATCTCAACAAATAGTCACATCGATCAACGAAGTGTCCATCAGAGTCATCTTACTACACAACATAAGATGATTATTCCAGAAGCCTGGCTTGGATGAATGCAAATTCATGGAATGAGGAAATTAATTCACACTGACAAATGATACATTTAATGTTATTATACAAGAAATGTAAAGAAATATAAAAATCTCAACCCCCTCAAAACTCCCGAAAGAATCATGGGATTTTATAATGAGACTTTCTGAAGCCTCATTTGACATGTTTCTAGAGGAAAAATAGCCATCACGACACCGTAATCCCAACCAAACATCCCCACTAATAATAAAAAGGTCTATTTGGGAAATCATAGATATATATATATTTCATATTCATCAGATGCATTTTGTACATAAAGGGAGGCAACCCAATTCATATCTCACTAATATATAGTGGTAGATTATTTACTTGAGACATAGACCCTATTTCTGACAAACCCCATATCAACTATCAATGATCATTTTGTGTCCCATAGAATCATAAAGTATCATCTCAATAATACACTCTCGAAATCATAATTTATTAGTGATAAACATATGAGATGGACTCATTAAACCATTCCTCAATGTCTGCTAAAACATTTACCACACCTTCATCACACTTATACGAGCTTCATTGGTTCCAAACTGTCATATTAAATTATAAAAGGCTTTTAACCTAATTGATGAGTAACAAAAAATCACATTTACTTTTGAAAACATTTTATTAATAGAGTATTTTTTATCTTTGATTACATTCAAACTAACCAACTTTTATAGGAGGATGTTCTTCATCTCCCATAGAAGTTATATATATATATCTCACATTTTCCAACGTTACCACAAGAAAGTTATTCTTATCAAATAGATATAAAAACAAATAATATGATATTTTAAATATCATCTAAATTACCATTATAACCTAGGGTTCTATTTCAGGATCGACAATATCCCTCACCACATACATATATTATATATGGGTTCTCCCAATTTATTAATGTTCTATAATTCAATTAATCCAAGAATCAAAGAACAAAATTCATCATATTATATTTATATGGGGAATACACTGCCCTTAAAATCTATTCAATTAACCTAATAAGTTCTCATGTAATCACAATAGTTTATAAATATACATATTAAATTGAAATATTATGACCATAGAGCATGATATTGGTGTTAAAACATTTCTATGCTCTGTATGGCCTTGTCTGTGTAACCGAAGTGCTATTTAACCTCCAAACAACATATATTAGGATCAATAACTCCAATGACAAGTTTTAACATTATATTATTTAATAATATATTAAAATCATAATTTTATAATAAACTAAAAACTCACCACACACATATATGTCACCAAAACACTATCCAACCACACCAAGATGGTTCTTGTGACTCCCATAACACCATCCCTATATAGATCCATATAAAGTGCCATTATCATAACAACTAACAAAAATAACAAATAATTGACCCCAAAACAAAACAATTGGAAAATTTACCTTTAAGGAAATGAATAATTTTTCACAGAAGATGGAATATTTTGATGTCAACAATACAAGTCGCACAAAATCCATATTCATTGACCAAACTTCCACCATTCAACTACGAAAATATTGAAAAAACCTCTACCCAAATAAGATGAAATTATTAGAGGAAAGATGTATTAAAGGGACTACGATTGGCTAACAAAACTTATATTGAAACAAAATTTCATCAATAATCACTTCAAATAGTCGGATAATGTATAGGGGTGGCATATTCTTGTGGACTAATATGCACAATGTTCATCTCATTATAAATAAACACAAGTTGAGCCATATGTGATTAAATAAAATATCCAGAAACCAATTTCCATGTGAACTAATTGTTCACTTTGTGGTCAAATTTGACAAGGGACCCCATCCTTATTTATGAATATTTAACATCATGATACAAAAGTTTATTCTGAAAACATTATAATCAAATTTTTTTCACATCCCAGTACTTATATCGTTCATTTTATGCTCTCCCAAACCCCCAGGTCACCAACAAATTATTTAATAATGGGAAAACTATTATTTTATATGTTTCAACACCCATATCATAATTATGTTTCTTCATGCTCAAAAAAATTACATAAGAAAAAAAATAAAAAATTCATTTCAAAATATTTACTATGAAAATTTTTCTGCCGTTACATGTCCTTTTCCATAAGTTATATCGTATTACACTATTTTGGGTATATTTAAGGGTGGTAATATTTAATAACATATTTAATTTATTGATGGATAATATGTAGTGAAATTTGGTTTTTATGATTATTTTCATCAAATAAACCCATCCTTTATTGTACAAGGTATTATTTATTTCTTAAATGTATTGAATATTTATCTATAGTGATATGATATTAATTTATTTTATTATATAGTTACAAAGATTTATGACCATTATAGAATCAAAATAATATAACAGATAACCAATATAATATATAAATATACCCATAAAACCATCCATGACATGAATTGATAACAATTGAAATATTTCCTAGAATGGAGGTGGTAGTCTATAAAATAAAATATCAGTGTTTTCAACATATATTAGTTGGAAAAGATGTAGATAATGAATTTTCAATATAAAATTAAAATTCATGTATTATAATGATAAATATTTTAATATTTTTTGATGGTTATTGAATTTTTACTGAATGTACGAGAAAAATAAGAATTAAATGATCTTGGTTATAATGTTGACCAATTCCTTTTATGTCATTAATTCTCATTAAAAATATTCATTTTTTAGTTTGGTTATTCTGTTACACCATCACTTCAAGAAATGTTTTCCAAAATCTAGGATGGGGTTTGGTTATATTTTTTTAAAATATATATGTATTTTGGGATAAGGAGTTGTGTGGTCATGAATGTATCAATTTTTTAGTAATTGTATTTTAAATGTTATAGGTTATAAAATATTTATATTAATATATTTTCTAATTGAATAGAATGTGTCCCAAAGGTGTAATCTAATGGAAATGGTGATATATTGTTTACTATACCCACTCATTCAAAAACAATTTGGGAATGTCTTCTAATATTATATTACATTCCAATTTTTTAAAAGATTTAAAGTATTTTAAATATTTTATGGAATGATAATTACCTATAGAATAACATATTAAATTTACATAATATAAAATTAGTTTCATTAGCTAATTTCGATATTAAAACTCATTATATTGAAACCATTTTATATTTTTAAAGTTTTAAAATTGTAGATATTTTATTTCAGAATGACTATATATATTTATTACTAGTATATATATAATATAAATAATACATATGTTACAAAATTTATTTTATAGGACCCGAAATTGAATACATTGTTTTAATGAGTAATTTTTTTTTCTTAATACATAATTATTTATTTGATGATCATGTTAATTTATTGGTTTACAAGATAACCATATTAAATTCATAAGAGTCATGCGATTTTTAAAATCATATTGTTTAATACGCCTTTAAAAATATAATCCCTTGAATAATATTTCCATTCCATTTTATGATAATTTAGATATGATATATATAGAAAATGTTTTTTAATCATGTATTGTAAATTTTTTTATTATACATTTTAAATTCTAATATAAAAATCAATGAAAAGATATTTTTGTTGGAAAATAATTTTTTCAATATTATGTGTTCTTATTAATATTATAAAAAACCTATAATTAAAAATAATTAAAATATATTTTTTCTCCATTTATAAATAAAATTTTCGGTACCATAAATCAATAAATAAATATTTCTTAACAATGAAATTATTATAAAAAATAAAATATAAAGATGAGTATAGTCTTATTAGTTATATTTCTTAAATATATGATCAACATAAATAAATATCTATTAAAAAATATAACAATACTTTAAAATACACATAGATTTCATATTTATGTAACTACTTTTCATATCATCTAATTTAACATATATATTTAGAAGGGACACATTATAAAATATGTGTATATGTTTTAATAAAATTTCTCATTGTTTTATAAAAGGCATCCATTTTTTGTGGATGAATTTTACAGACATATTATTTTGTAGAAAATTATATATATACAAAAAAATTGGAATTAAATATTTCTCACTTCTGTGACATCCATTCCCATTATTTTTTATCTCACTCACTAATGAAAACTATCTAACCAAAAATAAATAGGTATAATATTCAAAATAATAATAAATCATCAATCTATAAAACATATTATTATTTTTATCTTATGAATAAATTTATATTTAATTATACTTTTTAAAAATTATAATTTTTATCTATATATAATTATTATGATTTTATTGAGGAATGTATTTATAAATGAAAATTTCATGAAATTGTTTCCCATTATATTATTAAATATTTATGTTTTTGAAAATATTCAATATAATATAAGTAAAACACCATAAAAATATGAAATTATAGTGATTCAAATATAGTATTTTGAAGAAATACTTTTTTATTTTTGTTTTTGATGTCCTATAATTGGATTGACCTATAAATTTATCTATTTGAGCTAGGTTATCGAATATAATTTTTAATTTACTTATAACAACACTATTAAATGTTCTTCAATAATTCATAATATATTGTAATTGAATGTTATTCACTTAATAATATCACCTGATATTATGATTCTATGCGTGAAGTTATACATTCTTTTCCTACATTTTGAATATTCAGTTAATACACAAGAAACTATTATTAGGTTTATTACACATAAAAGAATCTATGCCATAGACTTCTGTTATATATACATACTATTATAAGGATTTTATTTATATGTCCATATAATATATACTTTTCCAAATTTTCAATTTTTATCACAAAATTTGCTTATTAATTGTATTTTCACAAAAAATATCCCATCATAATCATGAAAAAATCAAACCATTTCCATAAATAAACTATTCTGTACTTTAGTAATAAATATATTACCCAAGACTCATAAAATTATTATATGTGATAAAAATAAATACATATTAGTGTTGATACAATTATAAGTGTCCCTAGATAAATATATTATTATATTACATCATTTTTTATATTGTACATTATTTTACATAATATTAATAGAATACTTGACCAAAAAGGTCTAGTGTTTTATGATATTAGATACAATGTCACATATATGAAATCTTGTAACGGTAAATTTCAATTAATTTCCATTCATGCATTGTTGTTTGGGTTTCCCAAGTTTTTTTAGAGAAATGAGTGAGTTTTCATGAATTGAGCCAAATCGTGAGCCCAATTCCCGATTTATAAATAAAATTTCATTCCTTTGAAACTCATTTATTTTTCTACATTTTTCATACATTACAATTCCTACATGACATTCCATGACCTATGAACACCAAAAAATTAATTTGGACCATTTAAAATCAACAACCATGGTGGGTTATAGTTTTTATTTAAGGGATTGGGCCTACCTGAAAGCACATTTCCTCCATTTAAAATAAATTTTAATTCATTAATAACTCATTCTATATTTTTTTTGGTGATTCCAACTCCCAACCAAGGACATTTTTATAAGGTGTTCCCCCATTATCTCCTCCCCAAATTTGGAGCTCAATGTAATTGCTTAATTGGAAAAAACGTATCTGGATTTCACAAATGGCCCATATTTCAAGAGGTAAATAGATCCTTTCATAACTCCTATTTTTTCATTTTCCCCCATTCCAATTACTACATGATCCCCTCATCCTGGATCAAAACTCCCATAAATTTTAGTAGTTTTAAAAATCAGATTCAGGTTGAATTTGGGACTTCTTCTTCAAGATTGTTTTGGGTAAGTGTTTCTTCAATTCCTTTATTCTGTTTATTGTTTCCGCCTACTTTCATAAATTTATTGAGTTTACAGAAGTTAGGGTTAATACCTATGTTTTGATTTGAGATATTTTGGGTGAAATATTTGGTTTTAGGGTTCATTTTCACTTCCTTGTGGTGTAGAGGAGGTACAGTTGAGGTTTCACACCAAGATTCATGGGTTTTGACTCAAAAGTTAGGTGTTTTCATGTGTAAACATATATTGATGAGTTAACAAGTTGTTTGTACCCATTTTTCACATTACTCATATTTTCGGTGTGGTGCAAAAACTACTTATGATTTATTCGGTTAAGTGTTAAATTTTATAGTTTCTTTTTAACATGAAATTGGGTGTTTTCATGTGTAATTAATGGGGTATTATTAGGTTGTATTTTATAACTTATGGAATTGGTTTACTAAATCTTGTTTTTCCAGGAAATTCTAGTTTGATAATGTATTTGTGTCATGTGGTCCTAAAAAGAAGGTTTTTCAATTGGTTTTATGTGAAGAACATTGTTATACTTCGTGAGATCATTTTATGAAAACATTAGTTTTCATTTGTATATTATTTGGTATTATTCAAGGTTATTTTTAACACTTGAATGTGGTTTTATAAATGTATCTAGGGCTTCCAATTCTGTTTTTTATAGGAACTGGTATGGTTTTTGTCTTAAAGTGTGGTTTTGAAATGGGTTTTGTGTGCAAGACATTGTAACACACCTTGTATTTGTTTTATCAAAATTGTGAATGTTTTGTTTGGTCAAACAAAGTGATTAAAATGGTGTATATGTACTGTTTGGGGGGTGTGTTCACCTAATATGGCTTTTTTAACCGTTAGGTGGTTATTTAAGATGTTAAATATATTTTTTAGAATTTTTTATATAGTGGTGAAATGTTTTAGAAAATGGAATAAGAGCTACAAAATATGGTTGTGGGATGTTTTGTGTGAGTGTGTTATGAAAAATGAATTTTGTTGATGTAAGATTTATTATATGATATTTGGGTGGGCTTTTATGTGTGTTATAATGTCTTGGAATGGTTTATAAAAAAATTTAAAGGATTTGTGGAAGTGTTAATGAAATGTGAAAAGTGTTGTGGGCAATTTTGGTGTGAGTCAGATTTCAAAATCAATTGGAATGAAATGTTGAATTTTGTGACATTGTGGTATACATGTGGGATGTTTGATGGATTTGGGATATTGAAATGATATTTTCATGTGAAAGGTATATTTCATGACTAAATGAAATTTTTTGAGAGCAATGGGAAAACCCGAGTATCTAGGTGGGTGGACGTGTACAAGTATGCTAGTGAATCCGTGAGATTTGGCCTCAGTTTCACTTAGCATGATTTAAGCTTACAACTCTAAATAAACTATTATGATGCTTATTGGGGACCACTAGGTTATTTGTATATTCCCTACTAGTGGCTCATGCATGAGAACAAATATTATTTATGGTTACTCTCACAGAGATACGAGGTACTTGGGACCCACAATGAGCTAGTGCCTAGGGTTATTTACTATTACTTGTTCTCATTATATCCTTTATACTTAACATCATCATATGGTATATTTGGATGGAAAATTCAGTAGCATTATAATTTATTTTAAAATTTATGATTATTTAAATTATCCCACTTGAAAACTAATTTTTTAAGTTGCATATTTTTGAAATTCTAACTAGAAATTACATGTTTTTGAAAACATACATGCTTTTCATCATTGAATGATTATAAAATGGAATATCATAGTGGTTTTATCCTAATGGGAATTGGTTCACACCCTACTTACACACTTGGGTGTAAGTAGACGTGGTTATTTTGGTTCTCGCAGGTTGGGTACAATTTTTTTAGTTCCAGTGGTTTGGATTTCGTGCAGGTCTTTGGGGTTGAAGTCTTGTGGAGATGGCTTGAGGGCGGTGCCCCATTCCATGATGGTTCATGGGATGTTTCCTTTTGGATTTGTAACTTTTTATGGTCCTGTTGAGTTGTTTTAAAATATGTAATTCATTTCTGAATTTTTAAAAATGATTGTTTGGTTTGAAAAATCCAGCTTCGTTTTATTGGATTATTTTGTTGTTTTATGTTTATAAACATAGGAAAATAATTCACAATTCTCATGTTATGATAATCGGGCACATGTGCCAGCTCATGGGGATCAGGAACTCCCTTTGGGCCTTGTCACGGGTTGGGATTGGTGCCGGTTTCAGTGGCGACAAGATTCGGTTCGTTAAAAAATTGTATCAAAGGAGGTTCGCTCTCTTTGGGTCATATAATTTAAGGAATAGTTAGGATAGTATAGAGTTAGGGTTTTTGGGACTTTGAATTATTGTTAGGAGTAGTGTGGATGATTACCAAAACTCGTGACAGAATTCAAATCACCATGGGAATTCAAGACATTTCTGAGTCCTTTGGATTTAGTTGTTCGATGATGATTAGTGAAAATGAGAAGATAGTTTGGTTAATGGCCTCAATGAGATCTTATGGTATGGAAATCCATGTAGAGCTAGGGATATTTTCCTAGAACACTCTCTGTAATAGTAAAGTGATTAAAATATGGCCACTAACTATATGTCCAAGTCACCCTCTGAAACTTGTTTCCTCTCACATTGTCTTGTGTTCTTTAGTTTTAAATCCACAACATTGGTTTTAAAGTGACATAGTTTTAAGAAGCATAATGTTTTTTTGAAATGATTATCTAATAAATTGAGAATGGATAGATTTTTGAAAATAGAGAACTGAATTTTCAGAATAGTACTGGAATGGAAAATGGTGTGTTTCACCTCTTTTGAAAGCATGAACTATGTCAAGGTTGGTTTTGAAAAAGTTTTTCCAATATATTTTTCTAAAATATTGAAAGGTATATTAATGGGATGAGATGTTTCGAAATTGATGTGAATAACATGAAAATGATTTTTCATTGGAATGTTTGTGAATATCTGAAAAGTTATGTTAATGCGGAAATTTGGGATCAATTTTGTGGTTAACAGTCATAAGAAAAAGGAAGTATTGGTTGATGGTTTTGGTTTTTAAAAGTGATATGAATTTTTATATTAAACTTTGATATTTTCATGGGAGAAAACATAAATGTGGATATATGGGATGATATATGGTTAATGGAATGACTGGATGAGTTTCGGGAAGGATATGAAGAGGGTTCCGAGTGTGGAATAGAAACGTGCATGTGTGAGACCCATGGGGTACCATTGGTGGATACGCTGACCTCTGAACCATTTGTTTTTTAAAATATTATTTTAAAGAAAAAACATGATGTCTTTATGACAAGTTTGAGATTTGGTGTATTCTGTGATTTTGAAAATTTTGATGGTGTGGGATGTTTTGAGTCCAATAACCCCTCCTATTTGAACTCGGTTTTGGGATTGTGTTTGGTCGGTAAGATGTGTTGAAGGGCCATTTAGGGGTCTCTTCTGAGAAATGTTTTGGGATGCCATTATAGTGGTTCCCTTCATCTGTTTGGATCTGGTTTGTGTTGTGTCCTGACGAATAGACCATCATTTTTTGGTCCTTAGGTTCAATCGTTGGATATGTTATTTTCCATTAAGGGTTAGTTCATGATTGATGTGCAACTTGGAATGTTTCTCCATTGTAAAATCCTCCAGATAAACCATATAAGGAATATTTTTTCCTCGTGCTATGTAGATTGAGTATAAAACATTGCCTTTCATGGTTTTTCTAATCCTCTTATAGCAGAAGAGTGTGCATGGAAGTTTGAAATTAGCCTTAGTTTATTAAGCTACTTGATTCGTTGAAGATGGAAGTAGTCTGCGGTTGTAAGTGTGGTTAACTGTCTCGATGGTGTCTAAGAGGGCCTCTAGGTTCTTCATAGATTCTTTGAAGCATGATTTCATGTTAAACCACCAATGTGGAAAATATGTTCATGATAGGATATTGTGGGAACTTTCAAAAATTTTCCATTGTTTGGGGATTTCATATAAGGTCTCTCTCCATGCATTGTTTATATATGTCGTAATGGTCATGTTTGGTGATGTTGTGTGATGTCATGTTCTCAACTGACCAAAAAGGTGAAAGTCGTGTAATCATCTGAGAGCCTCTTTCATGATGGGTGAATGTATCCCATGGAAAAAAAATAAAAATAATCTATTTTAGAGGAAGGTGAGTGTAAGTGTTCTTTAGTTATATTTTTTCTCAACCAAACAAACAAGGTGTGATGTGTGTGCATCTTCTAAGCCCTTGTATCAGTGAAGTATCATGTTGGGGTAAAGTGAGTTTGTAATGTGTAATATTTTTGAAAACTTATTGGGGATTTCAATGTATTTGTTGGTTGCACCGAAGGAATAATTCTCATTCAGGGGGTTTACAAAGCCTAACTGTGAGGCCAAAGATTCTTCAATCATTGAGATACAGCCATAGGTCTTAGAGAGAATCTGGATCATAGTCCGGGGAAATATGAGGGTTTTTTAAACCCTTGTACAATGTCCTATCCAATGAATTAAAGATATGAATATTTTAGTCCTCTGGTGTAGTCATCTATTCTATGTTGTTCCCATTCGATGGAAATAGGTGGAGGGCACTATACACATGACTTCACCTAATCTCATTCCATACCACTTTGGTTTCCAATGAGTCATTCGATAATGGTTGTAAATTTAGATAGATGTGTTGAGTACATAGTTTGTGCATGATTAGTAGTGACAGTGTTCTAGGAAGCCATGTAGAATTAATGATCTGCATAGTTAGTTCACCATTTCCCAAACCGTGCGGACTAACCCTATGCCCTTCCCAAATATTTAAATTTTTTCGCGTCTTTCTGTGTTAGCCCACGTTGGACGAGTAAGATGGTTTGTTCTAGTGGTGGGGAGACCCACTATGACTCTCATGTACATTCCTTCATAAACATTCAATGTAATTATACCCTTTTTACTAGGGATTCTGTTCATGCCTCCCCTATTAGTGTAATGATTCTGTCTCACAAAAATATATGATGTCTTTTTTGGAGGGGATCCTATTTGTGCCCCCCCCCCGTACCAAGAACTCATATTTATCTGTTGTCTTATCTTAGAGGTAGGTGGTCTCATTTAAAACTATCTAGCTACCAATATAATCCTTGAGTAAACGTTGGGATTGGAGAGCACCAAATGGTTTAGTTAAAGAAAGGTAAGTGTAACCTTGTTCGGAGTTGTAGTTCATTTGGGAGAATTTCATGAGTTTTGTTCGGATAGTGTTTGAGGAGTATTATTTTGGGATAAAGTATGAATGTGATTGATCATTTCAGAAAAGTGGTGTAGGTTTTTGTTTTAGAGATTAATCCTTTTTTAATTGACCATTAGAGGTGTTTTGGCCTTGGGGGTGAAAAATGGCCAGGGAGTGCAACTTGGTTTCTCAGTAGGGTTTCATTTTTGTTTTGGTATTTTTGTGGATTATTGGGGATGAAATTTTTTCTTGGTGTGTATAATTTTCATATACATGACATATTATAAAGTTAAATTTCATTTAATTTCCATTCATACATTGTTTTAGGGTTTTCCCATGTTTTTATGGAGGAATGGGTGAGTTTTAATGAATTGGTCCAAACCGTGAGGCAAATTCCAAATTTAAAAATAAATTTTGATTCCATTATAACTCTTTCATTTTCTACATTTTTCATCCATTCTAATTCAACATTTCATCCCCTGACCTATGAACATAACTAAATTAATTTGGACCATTTAGAAATCTATAATCAGGGTGGGATTAGTTTTTTATTTAATAGATTGAGCATGTCTAAAAGATCATTTACATCATTAAACATATTTGTTAATGATTTAATAACTCATTATATTTTTATGTTTTTTTGGTGATTCCAACTCTCACCCTATCCCACTAACCTAAGTCTCACCCCTATTCTCTCCTACCCCAAGTATGATCTCAAAAGAAATGCGAAATTGGGAGAATCATATCTGAATTTCACAAATCAACCAGATTTGAAGAGTTAAATAAATCCTTTCATGAAAGCATATATTTTTACACATTTCCCCCATTCTAGATCATACATGATCTGCTCATCATTGATCGAATCTCCCTTAAATTTTTATTTGTTTTAAAATTCAGATTCTTGTGGATTTTGGGTCATTTTATTCAATATTGTTTAGGGTAAGTGTTTCTCTCTTCAATTCCTTCCTTTTTCATAGGGTTTCCTCCCTCGTTCATAAATTTATAGAGTTTCCAAAAGTTATTTTTCATTCCTAGGGTTTGATTAGTGATATTTTTGGTGAAATCGTTTTCTTTTGGGTTCGTTTTCAGTTCCTTGTGGTGCGGTGGATGTGCGGTTGAGGTTTTGCACCAAGATTCAAGTGTTTTGACTCAAAAGGCCATGTGTAAACAATTATTGATGAGTTATCTTACTTTATTTAATAATTTTTCATATTCCTTATATGTTTTTTGTGGTGAAAAAACTATTTATTATTTATTTGGTTAACTAGTAAATTTTATAGTTTCCTTTTAACTTGAAATTGGTTGTTTTCATGTGTAACTCATGGGGTATTATTTTGGTGCATTTTGTAACATATGGAATTGGTTTAAATATTATTTCATGTCTTGAAAATTCTGTTTAGGTGATTTATTAGTGTCAACTGGTCATAAAATAATTTTTTTAATATGATTTATGTGTAGAACATTTTTTTACTTCTTTTAAGAATTTTATGAAAATGTGTGTTTTCATTTGTATCTTTTGTGGTACTATTCAATTTTATTTTATAACACTTGAATGTAATTTTATAAATGTAGCTAGGGATTCCAATTTTTTTTTTATAGGAATTGGAATGGTTTTGGTCTTAAATGGTGTTTTATAAATTGGTTTTGTGTGCAAGACATAGTTACACCATTTGAGTTTGTTTTATGAAAATTGTGAATGTTTTGTTTGGTTAATCAGAATGGGTAAAAGGGAATATATGTAATGTTTGGGGGGGTTCAAATAATATGTGTTTTTTTAAGGTAAGGTGGTTATTTAATATGTTAAATATTTATTTAGACTATTTTATAAAGTGCTGAAATGTTTTAGAAAATGGAAAGAGAGATACAAAACATTATTGTGTGCTGTTTTGTGTGACTATGTTGTGAAAAATGCATTTTGTTAATGAAAGGGGTATTATATGATATTTTAGTGGGCTTTTCTGTGAGTTAAAATTTCATGTAACGGTTTATTAAAATTGTTTAAAGGATTCATGGAAGTGTTAATTAAATGTGAAATTTTTTGTGGGCTATTTTGTTGTGACTCATATTTCAAAATCAATTTGAATGAAAAATGGAATGTTGGGACTTGTGTGGAATGAATGTGGCCTGTTTGGTGGATTTTTTATATGTAAATTATATTTTCATGTGTAAAGTGTATTTTTTGACTTGTTGAACTTGTTTGAGCACAAAGGGAAAACTCGGTTATCAAGGTGGGTGGACGTGTACTAGTATGCTAGTGAATCAGTGGGGTTTGGTCTTAGTTTTAGTCAGAAGGATTGACACTTACAACCCTAAAATAACTATGATGATGATGATTTGGGACCCCAAGGTTATGGGTATGTTCCCAACTAGTGTCTTGTACCTGTGAACATATATTTGTGACGGTTACTCTCACCGAGATAAGAGGTACATGAGACCCACAATGAGCTAGTTCCTAAGGGTTATTTCCAATTACTTGTGCTCAATAGATACTTTATACTTACCATCAGCATATGGTATATTGGGCTGGAAAATTCAGTAGCTTTTGAATTAATTTTAAATGTGTTGACTATTTAAATTATCCCACTTGAAAACTTATTTTTTAAGTTGCATCTTTTACAAATTGTAACTTGTAAGTACATGATTAAGAAACCTTGTATGATTTTAATCATTGAATTTTTTCCTCATGGAATCTCTTAGTGGTTGTATCCTACTAGAAATTGGGTCACACCCTACTTACACCCTTGGGTGTATGTAGAATTTGTAGTTTTCTTTGTCACATGTTGGGTACAATATTTCTAGTTCAATTGGTTTGGGTTTCTAGCAGGTCATTGGTGATGAAATCTTGTTGAGATGGTTTGTGGACGGTTCCACAGGCCATGAGGGTTCTTGGGATATTTCCTTTTGTTTTTGTATATTTGTTATAGTCTTGTTGAGTTGCTTTAAAAAATGTAATTCAGTTCTGAATTTTTGTAAAATCTTGTTTGGTTTGAAAAATTCAGATTCGTTTTATTGGATTATTTTGTTGTTTTATGTTCATAAGCTCGGTTAAATCATTAACAATCATCATTTTATGATACCCAGGCACTTGTTACAGCCCATGGGGATCAGGAATGCCCTTTGGGGATTGTCACAGGCTAGGTTTGGCGCCAGTTTCGGTGGCAACCAGATTCAGTTTGTGACAAAATGGTATCAAAGTAGGTTCCGTCTCTTTGGGTCATCATATTTGGGGAAGAGTCGGGATAGTATGGAGTTAGTATTTTTGGGACTTGGAATTCTGGTTAGGATTATTGTGGCTTATTACGACATATTATGATAGGAATCATGTCTCCATGGGAAGTCGAGACTTTTCTAAGTCCTTTGGTTTTCTTGGTTTGACAATGATTAGTGGAAATTAAAATAGAGTTTGGTTAATGGTCTTAGTGAGCTCATAGGGTCTGGAAAGCCATGTAAAGATTAGGATATTTTCCGAGAACACTCTATGTGATAGTGAAGTGATTGAAATATGGCTGCCAACAATATGTCCAAGTCAGCCACCAAATCTAGTTTCCTCTGGCATTGTCTTGAGTTCAGTTGTTTTGAAATATTTAAACATTGGTTTTAATGTGACTTCATTATAAGAAGCGTAATAATTTTGTGAAATGATTATCTAATAAAGTGGTAATGGTTAGATTTTATAAAATGGAGAACTGAATTTTCACAATTGTATTGGAATGGAAAATGGTGTGTTTGAAACACTTTTGAAAGCATGAACTATATGAAGGTTAGTTTTGAAAAAGTGTTTACAATAGAGTTTTATAATCCATTGAAAGGTATTTTTATGGGATGAGATGCTTAAAAATTGATGTGAATAACTTGAAAGTGTGTTTTCATTGGAATTATTGTGCCATACTGAAAATATTTTTTTCATGCGGTAATTTGGTTTCGATTTTGTGGTTAACAGTGTTGACAAAAAGGAAGTATTGGTTGAGTTTTTTGGTTTTGAAAAGTCGAACGAGTTTTTGTATTAATATTTGGTATTTTCAAGAGATACCACATGCATGGGGTTATATGGGATGATTGATGGTTAATGAAATGATAGGATGGCTTTTGGGATGGACATGAGGAGGGTGCCTATTGTGGAACTGAAACATACATGTGTGAGACCTAGGGGGCACCATTGGAGGATACACTAACTGCTGATCTTTTTGTTTTTAAAAATATGTTTTTAATGGAAAAAAATGATTTCTATATGACTTTTTTTGGATGGTCTGTATTTTTTGTTTTTGAAAATGTTGATATTGTTGGATGTTTTGAGATCAAGAACCCCTCCTGTTTGAACTATGTTTTGGGATTGTGTTTGGTCGATAAACTGTGTTGAAGGGCCAGTGGGTGGTCTCTCCTGAGAAGGGTTTTGGAAATCCATTACAGTGGTTCCTTCAAGTTTTTCGGGTTTGTTTTGTGATGTGTCATGGCCAATGGACCATCTTGGTTGGGTCTTTAAGTTCAATTGTTGGATAATTTACGCCCCATTAAGGGTTAGTTCACGACTGAAGTGCAACCAGGATTTTTTATCCATTGCAAAATCCTCCAGTTGATCAATATAAGGATTTTTTTTCGAACTCTGTAGATTGAGTCTACACCATTACCCTTCTTGATTTTTTTAATCCTCTTATATAAGAATAGTGTGTGTGGAAGGTTGAATTGGAATTGGTTTATTAAGCTACTAGATTTGTCGAAGGTGGAAGTGGTCTGGGGTTGTTAGTGTTGATGGGTGTCTCAATGGTGTCTAAGAGGAACTATGGCTTCTTCACAGTTTCATTGATGCGTGAGTTAATGTTAAACCACTATTCTAGGAAATATGGTCATGATAGGATATTATGGGAAATATCTAGAATTATGTGTTGTTTGTGGATGTTTTATAAGGTCCCTCTCGATGCATTGTTTATATCAGTCATAATGGTCATGTTCAGTGATGCCTTGTGATGTCTTATGCTCGAATGACCATAAAAATGAAAGTTGTGCAATCATCTGGGAGCCTATATTATGTTAGGAGAATGTTTCCCTTGTAAAAAACATAAAAATATACCCTTTTATAGGAAGGTGATTATATGTGTTCTTTACCTCTATTATTTCTCAACCAAATAGACAAGATGTGATGTGTGTGCATCTTATAAGCCCTTGTTTCAGTGAAATATCAGGTTTGGGTAAAGTGAGTTTGTAATTTGTTTTATCTTGGAAAACATCTTAGGGATTGTAGTGTAGTTGTTGGTTTCACCAAAGGATTAATTATTGTTCAGGAGGTTTACAATTCCTAACTATTAGGTCGAAGATGTTTCAGTAATTAAGCTCCAGCCATAGTTCTCGGAGTGAAGTTGTCTCATAGTCGGGAGAAATCCCAATGTCATTTAAACCCTTGTAAAAATTCCTATCCTCGGCATTAAAGATACGAAATGTTTAAACCTCAGATGTCATCATATTTTCTCTGTTGTTCTAGTTTGGTGGAAATAGGTGGAGGGCCCTGTACCCATGAAATCGCCTAATGCCATTCCCCCCCCCTTTGGTTTCCATTGATTCATTAGAGAATGGCTGTAAATTTAGATAGATGTGTTGAGGACACAATTTTTTCATGATTAGAATTCATTGTGTTCTAAGAATCCATGTGGAAAGAATAATCTGCACATTTAGTGCATGGGTTCCCAAACTGTGCGGACTAACCCTACGCCCTTCCAAAATCATGAGGTTTTTTTGGGTCTTTTTGTGTCAGCCCATACTAGTCAGTTTAGATCGATTTTTCCTATGGTGGGGAGACTCACTATGATTCTAATATACATTCCTTCATAAAAATTAAATGGAATTCTACCCTGTGAACTAGGGATTCCGTTCAGGCCTCCCCTGTTAGTGTCTTGATTCTGTCTCGGAAAAATATAGGTTGTCTTTTTTGCCTAGGATCCTATTTGTGTCCCACCGTACTAATAACTCAGATTTATCTGTGGCATTGTCATGGCGGTAGGTAGTCTCATAAGGAAATATGTAGCTACCAAAATCATCCTGGAGTAAATTTTCTGATTGGAGAGCACCCAATGGTTTAGTTAAAACAAGGCAAGTGTAACCTTGTTCAAAGGTGTTGTTCATTTTGGTGAATTGCTTGAGTCCTGTTTGGATAGTGTTTGAGGAGTATTATTTTGGGATAATATATGAATGTGATTGATCATTTCAGAAAGTGGTGTATTTTTGGGTTGTGCTATTAATCCTTCCTTAATTGATCATTGGAGGTGTTTTGGACTTTGGGTGTCAAACCTGGCAAGGGAGTACCTCGTGGTTTCGCAGTAAGGCTTGGTTGTTGTTTTGGCCTTACTATGGATTTTTAGGGATGAAAATTTATCTTTATGGGTAGAATTGTCACATACATGACATATTGTAAAGGTAAATTTCATTTAATTTCATTCATGATTTGTTTTTGGGGTTTCCCAAGCTTTTATGGAGGAATGGGTGTGTTTTCATGAATTGGGCCAAACCGTGAGCCGAATTCCAGATTTAAAAATAAATTTTGATTCCATTATAATTCCTTCATTTTCAAAATTTTTCATTCATTTCAATTCTTAACTTTCATCCCTTTACCTATAAAAAAACAAATTTAATTTTGGCCATTTAGAAATCTATAATAATGGTTGGATTTAGTTATTATTCAAGATATTGGGCCTGCCTGAAAGCCTATTTCCTACATTAAAAATAAATTTTAATTCTTTAATAACTCATCCTAATTGTATGTTTTTAATTCCAAATGCCACCAATTCCCACTTACCAATGGCACTCCCCCATTCTCTCATCCCCCAATTTGAAGTTCAATAGAATCACGAAATTGGGCGAAACGTCTCTGGATCTCAAAAATCGCCCATATTTGAACAGGTAAATGGATCCTTTCATTACTACATCTATTATTACTCTCATTCCCCCATTCTATTTCCTACATGATATGTTGATCCTTGATTGAAAATATCTTAAATTTTTAGCTATTTTAAAATTCATTGTCTGTTGGATTTTGGGTTGTTTTCTTCAAGATTGTTTTGGGTAAGTGTTTCTCTCTTCAATACCATACTTATCCATTGGGTTTCCTCTCTAATTCATAAATAAATATAGTTTCTAGAAGTTAGGGTTAATACCTAGGGTTTTATTTGGGTTATTTTTGGTGAAATCATATCATTTAGGGTTCGTTTTAACTTCCTTTTGGTGCGGCGGAGGTGTGGTACAGGTTTCGCACCGAGTTTCAAGGGTTTTTACTTAAATGGTAGGTGGTGTCATGTGTTAAAAATTATTGATGAGTTTGCTTGATGTATTTACTCATTTTTCATATTCCTCACATGTTGGATGTGGTGCGAAAATTGTTTATGATTGATTTGGTTATGTGTTGAAATTTATAATTGCTTTTTAACTTGAAATTGGGTGTTTTGATGTGTAAATCATGGAGTATTATTTGGATGTATTTTATAACTTATAGAATTGATTTACTAAATCTTTTTAGGAATGAAAATTATATTTAGGTAATGTATTAGTTTAATTTTGGTCCAAAAAAGCATGTTTTTGAATAGGTTTGATGTGTAGAACATTTTTATACTTCTTGAGAGCATTTCGTGAAAATGTGTGTTTTCATTTATATGTTTTGTGGTATTATTAAAGGATATTTTATGACACATGAATGAGGTTTAATAAATGTATATACGGATTCCAATTCTGTTTGGGATATGAATTGTTGTGGTTTTGGTCTTAAATGGGGGTTTTGAAATGGGTTTTGTGTGGAAGACATAGTTACACCCTTTGAGTTTTTTTTATAAAAATTGTTAATGTTTTGTTTTGTCAAACAATGTTTTTAAAAGGTATTATATAGAATTTATGGGGGGTGTGTTCACCTAATATGGGGTTTTTAATGGTAATGTGGTTATTTAGGATGCTAAATTTTTTTTAGAATGTCTTATAATGTGCTGAAATGATTTAGAAAATGGAAAGGGAAAAATGAAACTTGGTTATGGGCTGTTTTGTGTGAGTTTGTTGTGAAAAATGAATATATATAATGGAAGAGGTATTATATGATATTTTAGTGGGCTGTTATTTGAATTATTATTTCTTTGAATGGTTTGTTAAAATTTTTTAGAGGATTTGTGGAAGTGTTAATGAAATGTGAATAGTGTTGTGGGGTATTTTGGGGTGAGTAGTATTTAAAAATTAATTTGAAAGAAAAGTGGAGTTTTGTGACTTGTGTGGTATACATGATGGATGTATGATGGATTTTTGATATGGAAATGGTATTTTCATGTGAAAATTATATTTCATGACTTGTTGACCTTGTTTTAGCACAAAGGGATAACCCGAGTATCTGGGTGGGTGAATGCGTACTAGTGTGCTGCTAAATTCGAGGGGTTTAGCCTTAGTTTTAGTTAGCAAGATTGATGCTTAAAACTCTAAATAAACTATGATTATTATTATTGGGGGCCACTAGGTTATGGGTATGTTCCCTACTAGTTTCTCGTTCATGAGAATGAATATTTTTTATGGTTACTCTCAAAGAGATATGAGGTACCTAGGACCCACACCGAGCTAGTGCAAAGTGGTTGTTTCTTATTTCTTGTGATCATTAGATCTTTTATACATAACGTCATCATATAGTATATTTGGTAGGAAAAAATAGTATCTTTGGAATTTATTTTAATGTGTTGATTATTTACATTAGCCCACTTGGAAATTGATTCTATTATGTTTCATTTTTAGAAATTGTAACTAGAAATTACATGTTTTTGAAAACATGCATGCTTTTCATATTTGAATGTTTACGCATGGAATATATTAGTGGTGGTATCCTACTAGGAATTGGTTCACACCAAACTTATACCCTTGTGTGTAAGTAGACTTGGTAATTTTTTTTGTTGCATGTTGGTTACAAATTTTTTTAGTTCAAGTGGTTCAGGTTTCTAGCAGGTCCTTGGTGGTGAAGTCTTGCAGAGTGGCTTGAGGGCGGTGCCCCTTGACATGATGGTTATTTGGTTGTTTCCTTTCTGTTCTGTAACTTTTTTATTCAATTTTTGAGTTGTTTTAAAATATGTAATTTAGTTCTGAATTTTTTTAAAAGATTGTTTGGTTTGAAAAATCCAGATTCGTTTTATTGGATTCTTTTGTTGTTTTAGGTTACTAAACTTTGGTAAATCTTTCCCAATTCTCATTTAATGATACCCAAGCACTTGTTCCATCCCATAGGGATCGGGAACACCTTTTGTTCCTTGTCACGTGCTGGGTTTGGTGCCACTTTTGGTGGAGACCAGATTCGGATTGTGAAAAACAAAATAACGTAAATTAATTAAAACTCGTGATAAATATATAATAATCAAAACCATACAGAATCTTATATGAAAACCCATTATTTAGAATCACATTACAAAATTAGGTAATGAAAATAGAAGAAATTGGTTACCTAATAATCATTATAGTAGTAAACATATAATATATTTTTTATTATTAAAATTGTAAAAAAGAGAGTATATGCATGAAATATGATATAAAACGTCTATAAGAATATGAAAGTATAACCAGTAAAATAAATCATTGAATATAAGTTAGTTCATAGTTATATGATCATAATATAATACACGATTCATTATAAAATTAAAAATTCATAAAAAAATATTGTGAAATGATAATCATTAAAATCGATACATCATAAGATATGAAAACATTTTTTCTATCACCAATAACATTATCTATTCCAAAATAACATAATTATCTTTATTTAATTAATATGTAATAAATTTGATCTAATTTATCACATAATATAGTTCCTAAATATCTTACATCTGGGTCTCCCATAAAATTTAATGGTATATCAATATTTTCTCAATACATCAGAGTATTTACTCCTTAACAGACATTATATAATTTTTAAACATAATTATTTTTCCCAATAAAAAATTTAAATCATAAATATTTCAATCATAATTTATATATACATTATAAAAGATATTATTATCATGAAGATATCCGTAAGGATTTCATGTTCTATTTATGAATGGAATTTGAATGTGAAATATATAGAATTTATATATTTATGAAGGAGATTCCTTAATGGATGATAAAATAGATGAAAATAATTTATATGTTTATTAATAATAAATTTGAGAAAGAATAATAAATAACAAATATGTTATTTTTTTCTCATTTGAGAAAAAAAATTAAAAAAACGGTGAAGGATTTTAATTTTTTTAGTCGTGTTATCTTGGAGAGTTAATTTTATTTTTGTTATTGGGAAAGGGTTGTAGGAAAAATAACAGCATGGAAAATGTAAAAATTTATTCTATTAACATATCTTAAAATTTCAATCTTCATAAAAAATAACAATGAAAAAAATAATATAACTGGTTTAATTTTGTAATTAAATTAATTGTTATCATAATAAATTTATTATTCATTGGTCTATAATAAAATTTACATAACAAATATTAAATATGCATCTATATGAAAATTTTATTGATTAAATTGAAGAGTTGATGTTGTTTCTCCTTAAAAACGTCAGTTAAATTGTAAAACAATGCAATGTGGTATGTGAATTGGTATAAGAAAATGCAATCCTCGTTAACAATAAGTGTAGAAAAAACTAATCTTTTTTATGGTAGAATTATTATATAATTACATATATTTTATATTTGTCAAATAAATACCCACTATAAAATGATTTTGGAATGAATGACTATTGAAATATTTATAATATGTTAATCAAGATTACATGGAAAATTAAATACAACTATAGTAAGCATCATTAAGCAACAGATAAAAGGAATATGTGAAAACAAAATCAAAATCCAAAACATCTAAAATAATAAATTAGGGGTAATAATGGAATGTATAGTTTTTTTCATAGAAAATAGTGTTAAAATTGATTGTGAATTAACTGTAAAATTGTAGTGGCATATGGTGAAAATAATAGTGATTAAATAGATACTGAAAATGAAATTAAGTCCCATATAATTCGTTGAACTGATTCAAATAATGGTATCAAATTCAATATAAATTTTTACATGTATTTAATTATTTTTGAAACTGTGTGGAGATCCACGGGGTGGCCCTTATATTTTACAAACACCATTCAATAATCCATATTTAGATTAGATATATCAATATTCACATCATAATTTATCTAATCATTATGGGGAAGATATTTATTAACAATTTATATTTCACAGTACATCTATATGTGGTCAAGGGTGAAATGGTTCAACTATCATGACTCATTTTTTATTGAGTATTTTTTATTGATTCATATAGTTTAATATTGACAATAACAAAACAAATAGTTTAATAAAAAATATACTAATAAATATAAAATTGATAAGCATAATCAGTCTATCACAACCTGAATTTTTTAAATAAATAAGTTACCCATGAGTTCATAAACACTTATACATAGTGTAAGAATAATTATATGAAGAAACATATTTTTATTTTATTTATCCTTACCATAAACACCATGTCCAAATGATATTTTCTCACCAACGTTTTTGTCTGCCCCTGTATGTTTTCCCTATAGTGGATGATGGATTCTGGATCATTGAAGTTTCTATATTGAATTTCTGTTTCAACAGTTCTCTATAACATAAACGATCATAAAAATCACTCATGGGTACTCATGATTCAATCATAGAAACCCTTCTTTGCTAAAAAGTTGAATATAAAGTAGTGACAATTTGTTCCCTAGCTATCATGACCATGAAACCATTAATAAAATTCATTAACTTTCAATGCTCTATTCCCTTGATAATATTCCACTATATTGACATTGATTATATAAAATTCATATAGAAAACTAAATGATGTTCATAATTATGAATTTTCATAATTTGTAAAAAAATTACCCAAATAAAAAATCATTCATGGAAATGGTCACAATAATTTATGGTTTGTAACCATTGAAACCATGTCCCAATTTTGAATGAATATTTTGGGGTAGGAATTTAGTCACTTCTATGCATTTTTATATATAAATATAATACTATAATTATTAATAATAATTACAATTATATATAAATATATTATTAATATATATATATATATATATGAATATTATTTTTATTATTATATTTTATATATATATATAAATATATATTTTTTTTCTTGTTCTTTTTGGGGTCTCTTCATTATAAGGTGAGTGGCACAACATAATTTGTTGGGATAGAGCAGTAATCTAACAAGGGAATTGGTTTCAGTGTTTCATCGTCATGTTTGTAATCACAATATCAGTTCGATATAAAAATTCTTCGCTTTATATTTCTTGTAATGACCAGTAAAAATCAAGGGGAATTTTTTTTAAATTTTCATTGGGATTTTACAGGAACACAGTTTTTAACGGCACCTGATTCTGAGGCCCGGTGTGCCCGGAATAATTTTCCAAAGTTTAGCTCGGGTACATTCAGTGAACGAACAAGCAGGATTTCCTAACTCTTGAACCGGTGCTCGGAATCGAAATCTGAGGGCACCAATAAAACCGCAGTGCCAGTAATTTCTTAGGAACACCTTTTCCGGAGCTGTGTTTTCTCGGGAAGAGTTGTTAAAAATTAGGGAAATAAAATGTTAGGTAAAATAAATTGTGTGCAATTTATTTTATCCTTGTTAGTTTAATTCTCTCATGGGAAGTTGATGGTGGGGCCCACAACCACCCAACTTCCCATGTGAGGTTATGAGGGCGGTGGAGCCCACACGAACACCGCCTCTTCATTTTCCCTTTTATCCCTTAAACTATCCATTTAATATGACAACATAGATTTAATTAATTAAGTTGTTTCGTTTTTTGAATTTTGAAATTTTGAAAAACATGGCAAAAACAATTAAAATAAGGGGTGACCTTATTTTAATTGGGTTAGCTTGTTGTGAGAGGATTAGGGGAAGAACTCTCTAAGTCTTTATGTTCTTCTTCCTCGATGAAGAACGCGAAGAACGCCGAGCCTTCGACGAAGAACTCTATCACCGCAAAGGGGAGTTAGTCGGACCGTCTTCTTCCCTCTCCACAACTGGTGGGAGACGCCATCCTCAGAGATCGACAACGTGATTCCATGTACTGCGACGCCGACGATTCTATTCTTCGGGATGCCGTTGATTCTTACAGGGTCTTCTTCCGCGATGTTATTTTCCGCAACGAGTCTTCATTCGACAGAACCTTGAGGTAGGGGATTAATTGTTTTTCTTTGTGAACACTTTTTTTGTCATTCATTGTTTTCTAAATTGGGCAACCTGTTATCGCAATAACAGGAGGAGGTTGGACTGCCCGAACACGTCTGACTCTCCTCCCCCTTGATGTTTGAACTTGTTGTGGCATGAGCAAGGGCAGCGCAGTACTGTTGCACTGCGCGAAAACAATGAAGAATGGGCGATTAAGCGCAGCGCCGTCGCGCCTCGCCGTTGATGTTGAACAAGTCGTAGCTCCATCGCGCCACGTCGATCGGACAAGGCCGTGGCCTATGGCTACGGTGGAGCGGGGAGCGGTGGCCGGAACATCCGGCCATCGGATCAGGAGGGCGGGACCGCAACGGTCCCACAGCGGTAGTAACAGGCCCGCCGGACCGGCCAGCCGTTTCCGGGGGAGACTGGGGGTTCATAACCCCCGGTTGGAGCAAAGAGAGGCCCCCACATGGAGGGGGGGTTACACATATAAGGGGGCAGCGCACCCCCCCCCCCCCCCCGTTCCGCTCAGCTCGACTAGCCAAAATGGTCACGTGGGCTGCCCGAGCGCGCCAGGCCACCGACCGCCCAGGCCGGGCCAGGCTTCTTCCAATTGGGCCGGACCCGGACCTAGGTCGGGTCGACCCAGATCGGGCCGACCCAGGGGGTCTTGGGCTGGGTCGGTCCGGGCCCAAAACCTCCATTTTCGGACCTCATTCAGTCTTTTACCCATAACATGGGCTACAATCCTCTGATCGACGCACCGTCAGCTGTGATGCAATCCCTAGATTGAGGCAGTCGTTTCGGTATATTACACTTAAGGTTTTGAAGAGGTTTGTGATTAGTCGGGTTGGTTCGAACATGAAACTAACCTGGCCCTCGGAGCGAAAATGCTTATAACATGAGCTCCAGATGTCTGACTGACGTTCCGTCGACATTGTTGGATTCCTCGTAGTGATACATACATTTTGTCTTACTACGCTCGAGGTTTGGACGTAGTTTGAGTATGGCCGGATTGGTTTTGACCTAAAAACCAACTAGGCCCCTAGAACCAAAAAGCCAATAACTCTCAGACCGGGCGTCCGATCGACGCACCGTCTATCATGTTGAGTTCCTTTTGACGATATGGAACTTTGGGATACATCAAATCCGGACTTTGTGTCAGTTGATGTATCAGCCCCTCGGCTCGTGGAGCAGACCCTCCCGAAACGAGCTTGCTGAGTGCGGGAACCCTAGAGCTGGCTGTGACTACGATGATAATTATGACTGTACAGAAATCCTCCGTGGGTTCAACAACGATGACTACAGCACTCAACGATCCTATATGGATCAGTGCCTACCGATCCTATGTGGATCAATGCCTACCGATCCTGTGTGGGTCAGCGCTCAGCGGTCTGGTGTGGGCAAGCGCATACTAATCATGTGTGGGTCAGATCCTGTGTGGTTCATTGTGAGGGATAGTATCTGTCGATCCAGTGTGGGTCATTGCGGGGGTTAGTACCTATTGATCATGTGTGGGTCATTGCGGGGGTTAGTACCTATCGATCCTGTGTGGGTTCGACATATTAGATGAATCAGTGGCTACATCTGATCATCTCTATCTTATTACGATGAAGTATTTCTCTGTGAGCTGAGTCTTGAAAATCAATCATTATCTTCGATATGATTGACTTGCTTTCATATGTGGAACGGGTTGTACTATCCTATGTGGACGTGATCGAACTTGATCTCGGGTGTTGGAGTCGAACTGGAATTGATGACTTAGGTATATGTATGGGAATATACCTAAGTAGTGTTAGTTGTTACTTCATGATTGTATCTTTCTTTTGTGGATTATCCTTTGTGGATTCTGACAGTCCTTCGGGGGTCTCGGGGTCCCTACTGAGTAGCGTATACTCACCCCTGCATGGGATATGACCACACTATCTTATGTTGGATGTAGACGACGGACATCGCTGATCGTGGTAGAGGCTAGTGGAGCAGTCGGTACCTGGAGGTGGGCCAATGGGCAGGACGTATAGGGAGAGGACGGCTGGAGCCGAAGAGCTGAGGTGGCTATCTATACCCACCCTTTAGGTGGGACTTCCAGTGTACGGCTTGACATTGCTGATTTACTTTCAGTTGTTGTACTTTCTTTCCAGTTGTACATTACATTTAGTTTGGGTTTGTATTCTGTCTCATTTACTTTCCACACTTACTTGTACTCGGTTTACATAGTGTTTACTTCTGCTTTCTTACTCCGTGGTGTTTTTTTACTTTATAAATGCAATTCCTTCCCCTTTGTCGGGATTTATGTCTTGGTGCTAGTCGCCAACCCCTGGCCTGTGGGAGGCGGGCTAGGGGTTGTCACGGAACGAGTCCTGAGAACGGGTCGTGACAAATTGGTATCAGATGAGTTCGGTTCTACCGCAGAACTCTGGACTCTGAAATTTCTTCTATGTGAAGCAATAGTGTTTAGGGTATTGAGTGTGGTTATCAGTCCAGGGAGTCCAGTGTTGGTGCGGCAGATGACGTATCCGTACACCAGGACCCTGACTTCTGATTTCCGACTCAAAGAATGAAAACATTTATTGCATGTGTGTTTTAAAAGTTATCTTTGTGATTACTTTTTGTTAGCTCACTAGGTATATTGTTTGATGGTGGTGCACTTGTTTCTCTTCATGATACCCCCACGATGGCATCCAGATTGGGTTCTGAGCGTTGTGCGAGAGGACAACCCACCGAGTGATGAGGCCTTAGTGTTGGGCCCTTTGACAGCGGATACACCGACGATTCCTCTACCCGCCGAGCCACCGATGCTACCATCCCCAACCACTGATAGTGCACTTCGCCGTAGTGCACTATATGAGTTTCATCGTCAGCAACCGCCTAGGTTCCGCAGGGAGATGGACCCTCAAGCAGCCGAGGATTGGTTGGAGGTAGTTGTTCGAGTTTTCAGGTTAGTGGGGACACCAGCTGACCTCATGGTGATCCTCACAGCGAGCCTCCTGCACGAGGCAGCAGGAAGATGGTGGAGCTTGATGCTCCAGATGCACGACGAGGCATCACTCCTCTGGACGGACATTGAGAGCCTCTTCTACTCGGAGTTTGTCCTAGTCACCCTCCGTGCGGTGCGCATGCAGGAGCTTCTACAGCTGCGGCATGGAAGCATGATGGTCGCCCAGTACTCAGTGAGATTTACCAACCTCTCCCGTTATTCGACGAACATGGTACGAGACCCATTCTTCTACACTTAGACCTTTGAGTAGGGACTGAGGCATGAGATCAAGGCATCAATGATCTCCCTCAGCATTCCGACACTGGCAGGAGAACTTGAGCGAGCTCTTCTCATAGAGAACATTCTTGCCAAGCCTACGCCAGCAGCAAGACCTACCGTAGGGCGGCATGTAGTAGAGTCGTCTACAGCTGGCAGTCGTCGGATGTCACAGGGGTCCTGGTGGATCGGACCATCAGGCAGACGACCTTAGGGCACTGGCTCAGAGGTGCGGGGCACAGGACGCAGAGCCAGCCTTATGAGGAGTAGGTAGGGCTACGCATGCAGTGGGCAGGGCCACATGGCTCGTGACTGCCCGACCTGTCGTGCATAGGAGCAGCAGATTATTGAGGGGCCACCCAGGCAGAGGTAGAGGGTCGACCATGGCAGTCCTCAAGGAGCAGGCGGACGAGTTAGGAGAGCTGGCCGAGCAGCAAGTGGTGGGCGACGCTCTGAGGCTCTACCACCACCACCACCACCAGGAGGTCCACCGTGACCACAGGGTGTTGCCGGGCAGAGATAGGCACAGCTCCAGGCAGCAGAGGTCTACAACCACGTCGCGCTCGAGATGATTCGAGTTACTATCTCTGTCTACTCCAGCTTTGCTGTAGTTCTTAGAGACATAAGAGCGAGTCATTATTTCATTGTCTCTTACCTTATTTGGAGCTCGGAGATTCCTATAGAGCCGTTGGATCGATCCTTATGGCTAGAGACTCCGACAGGAGCAGACTCGATGATTATGCACTATTGTTGGTAGTGTGAGCTTACTCTAGGAGGCGAGAGCTTTGTCTGGGATCTTCTTGTAGGGATGTCGAGGCCTTACGATGTCATCTTGGGCATGGATTGGTTATCTGCAGTCCATGCTCAGATTGACTACATTAGGAGAAAAGTGTGATGCATTCGCACCGATGGGAGCAGGTTCACCTTCACCAGCGAGAAGGGAGCATTTGCAGCGTAGGATGGACTCACGTAGAGGAAAGGACATCCCATCACTCATCAGATGGCTAGCCTCATCCTAGGAGCAGTTGACGTGTGGAGTCCGAGCTTACCTGCAGTGGTGGATCAGTTTGCGGACGTTTTTCCCGACGACGTTCCAGGACTACCTCCTCATAAGGAGGTAAAATTTTATATTGACATGTACCCCGGGATAGCCCTGATATCCACCCAAGCATATTGGATGGCTCTCGCCGAGATACGAGTGCCACGGGTACATATGGAGGACATGTAGGGAAAGGGATTCATCCGACCTTGTGTTTCACCCTAGGCATCCCCGATTTTGTTCGCCAAGATGGCAGACGGGAGCATAAGATTGTGTGTCAATTATTGTCGCCTGAACCAGGTGACCATGAGGAACAAGAATGCACTAATAAGGATTGACAACCTCTTCGATCAGCTCAATGGAGCATAGTGGTTCTCAAAGATAGACCTCAGACAGGCTATCATCGGCTCAGAGTTTGGGACAAGGACGTGCAGAAGACGGACATCAGATGTCGGGATGGCCACTATGAGTTATTGGTTATTCCATTCGGCTTAACCAATGCTCCCGGAGTGTTCATGGTCATCATGAAAAAGATCATTCAGCCTTACCTCAATCAATTTGTCATGGTTTTCATCGACAACATATTCATATACTCGACGACTGAGGCGGAGCACGCCTACCACTTGCGGGTTATACTGGACAAACTATGAGAGAACCAACTTTATTGTATGTTCTCAAAGTGTTAGTTCTAGATACGTGAGGTCCACTTCTTGGGACACGTCATCTCTGAGGCAGGAGTTGTGGTGAATCCTACGATGATCGAGGCAGTTCTAGCTTTGGATCCACCCAGGAGCGTGACAGAGGTGCGTAGATTCTTGGGGATAGCTGGGTACTACCAGAGATTTGTGCCAGACCTTTCCAGATTTGGGCACCACTATCAGCATTGAAAAAAGAAGTGGAAATCCTTCGTGTGGTCATAAAAATGTCAGCAGAGCTTCCAGGCGCTGAGACAGAGAGTGACCAATGCTCCTATCTTGAGGCTACCGGAGGAGGGAGTAGGGTACGTACTCTACTGCGATGTATCAGGGACCAGACTCGGATGTTTCCTGATGCAGGAGAGGGAAGAGATTGCCTATGGATCACGTCAGTTGATGTAGCATGAGTACAAATATGCTTCCCATGACCTGGAGTTAGCAGCAGTGGTCTTTGCTCTAAAGATGTGGCGACACAATTTGATGGGCGAGTGCTTTACAGTCTATTCTGACCACCAGAGTCTCAGGTACATCTTCTCGCAGAAGGACCTAAACTTGAGATAGCGGCGATGGCTCGAGTTCCTCCAGGATTATTACATTGAGATAGTCTATACTCCTGGAAAGGGGAATGCAGTAGCTGATGCCCTCAGTAGGAGGACGGGCATTCTGCTACTTGGGGAGACGACAAAGCATCTAGTCGCTTTGAAGATATCCTTCGTGGATAGTGATGGAGCAGCCTCTCTATAGTAACTCATAGTCACTACACCACTTCTATAACGGGTCAAATAGGTACATCGTGGGGATATTGACTGTGAGACACGACGTGCACAGATATACTCATGACAGGAACCTGATAGATTCTCTATGGGAGGAGAGCACGTCATCCTTTTTAGAGGATGTACCATGGTACCAGCTGCTTTACAGGAGGAGGTGCTGAAGGGAGTTCCACACTTCCCCTTTAGCCGTACATCCAGGAGTGGAAAAGATGTACCATGACCTCAGACAACAACACTGGTGGACGAGTATGAATAAGGCTATGGCGGAGTTCATTTCTCGATGCCTCACCTGAAAACAGGTGAAGGCGGAGCACCAGGTACCAGCAGGCTATGTATAGCCCTTGGAGGTCCCGGAGTGGATGTGGGACAGGATATATATGGATTTCGTGACTGTACTTCCTCGCACTTCCATAGGAAACGACTCCATTTGGGTGATTTTCGACCGACTCACCAAGTCGGCCCACTTCTTACCCATCAGAGAGCAGGGCTCAATAGAGAGCTTGGGACATCCCTATGTTCAGGAGATTGTACGGATTCATTGTGTTCCATCATCTATCGTCTCCGATCGAGATTATCGCTTTACTTCCCGGCTTTGGAAGGGGTTACAGGAGGTATTCGTGTCACGAACCGTCCTCGGGGCCCGTGCCGTGACTACCCCAAGCCCGCCTTCCATAGGCCAGGGGCTGGCGACTAGCACCAAGGCGTAAATCCCAACAGAAAGGGAAGGCTTTGCCTTTGAAAAGTAAACAATCTCCACAGAGTAAGCAAGCAGAAAAGTAAAAACTAAGTAAAAACTGTACAAGCTGTGCTGAAAGAAAAAGGGGCCGGAAATACAAGCCCAACTGTAAAGTACAACTGAAAGGAAAAACAGCAACTGAAAAGGGAAAACTGCAGCGTCGAGCCGTCCTCCGGAAGTCCCACATGAAGGGTGGGTACAGATAGCCTCCACTTCTCCTTGGGTCCACCTTACCGCTCCGAGTACGTCCCGCCCAGTGGTCCACCACTAGGTACTGTCCTACTCCGCACGCCTCCTCCACGATCAGCGTTGTCCGTCGTCTGCAACCAACACCACGAAGTGCGGGCATAGCCCATGAAAGGGTGAGTATAAGCTACTCAGTAGGGACCCCGAGACCCCCGAAGGTCTCCCGAAATCCACAAAGGATAAATCACGAAGAAGAGGTACAATCATGAAGTAACCTCTGACACGGCTTAGGTATATGCCCATATATATACCTAAGTCGTCAATTCCCCGATCGGCTCCAACGTCCGAGCCCTAGCACAACCCAGTCCACACAGGAAAGCAAAACGCATACCCACGCAGGATAGAACAACACAATCCACAAAGGAGAGTAAACAGTAAATCCACACAGGATAGTTCAACACAATCCACAAAGGATAGAAACACAAGATTCAGCTCACACAGGTATACTTCTTCGGATGACGATAAAGATGATCACCGAACCATCAATGTCGTCGGACCCACGAAGGATCGATAGGTACTAACCTTGCAGTGACCCACACAGGATAGGGCCCACGCAGGACCTGTAGGAGTTGGCTCACACAGAACCGCTGAGAGATGACCCACACAGGATCGGATCCACACAGGATCGGGCCCACACAGGACCGGGCCCACGCAGGACCTGTCGGCGCTGGCTCACACAGAACCGTTGAGCGCTGACCCACGCAGGATCGGACCCACACAGGATCGGCCCCACACAGGACCGGGCCCACGCAGGACCTGAAGCACTGATCCACGTAAGATCGCTGAGTGCAGTAGTCGTCGCAGTCCGCTGAGGATCTCTGCACAGTCGCCGCCGCAGTCCACTAAGGATCTCTGCACGGTCGTCGGCCGAGTCCACGGAGGATCTCTGCACGGTCGTCGCCGCAGTCCACTGAGGATCTCTGCACGGTCGTCGCTGTCGAAGTAGCAGTCGCAGCCAGCACTAGGGTTCCCGCACACAGCAAGCTCGTTCGGGAGGGTCCGCTCCACGAGCCGAGAGGCTGATACATCAAATGACACGAAGTCCGAAGTTGATGTATCCAAAAGTTCCGTATCGTCAACAGGGACACAACGTCGCAGACGGCGCGTCAATCGGACGCCCGGTCTGAGAGATATTGGTATTTTCGTCCAAGGGGCCCGGTTGTTTTTTAAGGAAAAACCAACCCGACCGCACTCCACCTGCGTCCAAACCTCGGGCGGAGTATGCCAAAAGATCCGTCTCACTTAGCGGAATTCAATAAAGCTGACGGCATGTCAACCGGACGTCCGTAGCTCAAGATATGAGCGTTTCCGCTCCGAGGGCCCGGTTGGTCTCGTGTACGAACCAACCCGGCCGGACTCAAAGTATTCCGAAACCTTGAGTGCGATATACCGAAACGACCGTCTCGATCCAAGGATCGTGTTTCTGCTGACGTCGGGTCGTTTGGAGGTACGAAGCTCAAGTTACGGGCATTTGAACGAAAACGTCCGAAGAAGGGGGGTACGGGCCCGGGCCGACCCGGCCCGACCCCCCTGGGTCGGCCCGAACCGGGTCGACCCGACCCGGGTCCGACCCGGTTGGACCGGCCCGGCCCGGCCAGAGCGCGGCCCGGCCGGTCGGACCGGCCTGGCTCGGCTCGGCCGCGCAGCCGAGCGCCAGGTGCCGCGGGCGTTGACCCGCGGCCTGAGGAAAGTCGCGGCCCGCGTGGGCCGCGCTGGCGAACCGCGGACGCGGCTGAGCCGCGTCCCGCCTGGACGAACCGGACCCACGCGGCCGCGGCTTCAGCCGCGGCGGGCTTGTCCGGCGGCGCGCCGGGGCGCCGCCGCCTCTGGCTGCCGGCGTCGCTCCGGTGGCTCGTTTGCTTTCCCGTCTGCGCCGATGCTCCTCCCGGGATCCGTTCTTTACTGCGGGATCATCAAACACCCATTGCAGCATGTTTCGTTATCGCCCGCCAAATCTGCACAAAACGAAGAACGACGGAGGGCCGTCGGGCCGTGTTCGTTTGGCCCGCACCCTCCGCGTTAGAGATAAACAACCGGGAGAAATTGTTCAACACATGAACCGACAATTTTTAATAAAATAAAATTGTTTCTTTGATTCCAGTTCTTTAATTTTTAAAGAATGCTCATGGGAATAACAAGAGGGGTATTCCAAAATTATAAAATCCCTACCTTGATGATCGTCGCGCACGGGCGTTCTTCGCGGATAAGATCGTCGCGGAAGAGAGGGATCGTCGCGTCGTCGCTGGGAGGCGTCGCGTCGTCGCAGAATCCGGCGTTGAGTCGGCGAGCTCAACGTACCAAGAACAACAGATTTAAATTATAAATAATTAAATTTGTGTTTAAACCCAAAGAAAAGAACCTTGAGCAGAAATCCGAAATCACTCACCTCAAATGGTCGGTGATCGGAGATCGGAGATCGGAAGAACGTCTCGGACGAAGGCGTCGTCAATTTCCGGGTTTGGTGTTCTTCGCGTTCTTCGCGTTCTTCGCGTTCTTCGCGTTTTTCGCGAGGGAGCTGAAGAAACAGGGATCCTCTCAAATCTTTTCAAAAGATTTTGGGTTGGTCTTATTTTATCAACATGCCAACACACGAAAACAGGTTAAGAAACGATTGAATTAATTCGTTGAATTAATTAAACGAAAGAAACAGGCCATTTAATTCATGAAAGAAACAGCCCATTTAATTCACAAAATAAACAGGCCATTTAATGGTCTGTTAAGAATTTAGAAAACGCGTCGGTTGACTTTCATTAAGACGGGTTTTCACGAGTGGGTTTCTTAGCGGAAAGAAACGGCGGGGCTCGTGCGGGACCCACCTCACAAATAGCCTACCAAGGGGGTAGGATATTTCTGGATAGCATCCTATCTAGTTCAACTCAGTTCAAGCCGCCTTTAAGTGGCTTCAAGTGGCTTCCAAGTGGGTTAAGTGAAATAAAATAAAGTTGTCGCAAAATTATTTTATTTCTTAACTTTAAGCCCGAAAATTAAAAACCACACCCGAGCAAACGCAACTCCGGAAGAGGCGTTTCTAAGTGAATACCGGCGCTGCGATTTCATCAGTGCCCTCAGAATTCGATTCCGGGCACTGGTTCAAAAGTTAGAAAAACCCGCTCATCCGTTCACTGAACGTACCCAAGCCAAACCTCGGAAAATGATTCCGGGCACACCGGGCCTCGGAATCAGGTTCCGTCAGAAACTGCGCTCTTGTAAAATTCCAAAGAAAATTAAGAAAAAAAATTTCCGTGAAATTTACGGGTCATTACAATTTGGGACGCAACTTCGTCTAAGAACCGCCTTTCACCCACAGACAGATGGTCAGACGTAGATGACCATTCAGACTCTCGAGGACATGATCCGTTCTTGTGTCCTCGACTTTGGTCGCAGATGGGAGGACCATCTACCCTTGGTGGAGTTCGTGTACAACAACAGCTACCACTCCACCATCGAGATGGCACCATATGAGGAATTGTATAGCTGGTCTTGCCGATCATCTCTGTGCTGGACAGACCCTCTGGAGTCTGCACATGTGGGACTGGAGATGGTCCAGGCGACGAAAAAGAAGGTCTAGGTCATCTAGGAGCGGATGAGGACATTTGAGAGATGACAGAAGTCTTATGCTGAAAGGAGGCGAAGACCACTAGAGCTCGAGGATGGCGACCACGTCTTCTTTCAGGTCTCACCTCGATGTGGATTACAGAGATTTGGCTGGGGTGGAAAGTTATCTTTGCACTTCATCGGACCATTCCAGGTCCCGAGCAGGATAGGTGAGGTTGCTTATCGCCTTGCTCTACCACCTCATTTTCACCGGGTGCACGACGTCTTCCACGAATCTCAGCTGAGGAGATACGTGCAAGACCCGCCGCAATTCATTGACCATGGGGAGCTGGACATTGATGATGGGGAGACTTTGGCGGAGGTCCTAGTGGAGAACAAGGATCGACAGGAGCGGGTTGTATGTGGATAGTTGATTCCTTTAGTGCGCATCAGATGGCAGTATGAGAACCTTCAGGAGAGCACTTGGGAGCGGGAGGCTCAGATGCGTGCACAGTACCCACATTTTTTTCCATAGTTTATGATGTATCTTTATGGAGAGGTAAATCCCTGAGGTGGGATTAATGTAAAGACCCGTAAAAATGAAGGGAAATTTTTTCTTAATTATCTTTGGTATTTTACAAGAATGCATTTTCTTGACGGCACCTGATTCTGTGGCCCTGTGTGCTCAGAATAACTTTCTGAAGTTTATCCCGGGTACGTTCAGTGAACGGACAATCGAGATTTCCTAACTCTTGAACCGGTGCTCAGAATCGAAATATGAGGGCACTGATGAAACAGCAGCGCCGGTAATTTCTTAAGAACACCTTTTCCGGAGTATCATTATCTCAGGAAGAGTTGCCAAAAATTAGGGAAATAAAATGTTAGGTAAAATAAATTGTGTGCAATTTATTTTATCCTTGTTACTTTAATTATCTCATGGGAGGTTGATGGTGGGGCCCACAACCACCCAACATCCCATGTGAGGTTATGAGGGAATTGGGGCCCACACGAACCCCACCGCTTCATATTCCATAACTCCCATAAACTCTCTATTTAATATGACAACATAGGTTTAATTAATTAAGTGGTTTCATTTTTGAATTTTGTAATTTTGAAAAAGCATGGAATAAACAATTAAAATAAGGGGTGACCTTAATATAATTGGGTTAGCTTGTTGTGAGAGGATTAGGGGAAGAAAACTCTAAGTCTTGAAGTTTTTCTTCCATGAAAATGAACGTGAAGAACCCCAAGCCTTCGACGAAGAACTCTGTCACCGTAAAGGGGAGTTCGTCATAGCGTCTTCTTCCCTCTCTGCAACCGATGAGAGACGCCATCCTCGAATATCAATGATGTGAGGCTGTGTACCGCGATGCCGACGATTCTCTTCTCCGGGACGCCGTCGATGCTAACGGATTCTTCTTCTGCGATGTTAATTTCTGCAACGAACCTTCATTCGATGGCACCTTGAGGTAGGGGAATAATTTTTTTTGTTCGTGAATACTTTTGTCGCCGTTCATCATTTTCTAAATTGTGCCGCATTTTATCGAAATAACATGAGGAGGTCGGACTGCATGAACACAGTTGACTATCCTCCCCTTTGATGTTTGAACTTGTTGCGGCATGAGAAAAGGCAGTGTGGTGCCATTGCACTGCGCAGAAACAATGAAGAATGGGCGATGAAGCATGGTGCCGTCGCACCACGCCGTTGAAGTCGAACAAGCCGTGGAACCGCCGCGCCGCTCCAGAGAACCTCAAAGAGACCATGGCAGGAGCGGGGCCGCGGCGGAGGGGCGCAGCACCGTCGCGCCCCACCGATCCGACAAGGCCGTGGCCTATGTCCACAATGGTGCGGGGAGCGGCAGCTGGAACCGTCGGCCGACGGAGTAGGATGGTGGGTCCGCAGCGGTCCCACGGCGGCAGCATCAGGCCGGCCGGACCAGGCCGACAGTTTCCGGAGGAGACCAGGGGTTCATAACCCCCGGATGGAGTAATGAGCGTCCCCCACGTGGGGGGGGGGGGGTTACACAAATAGGGGGCAGCGCACCACCCTGTTCCCCTCAGCTTGGCCAGCCGACCTGGCCACGCGGGCTGCTCGAGTGTGCCAGGCCACCTGCCACGCAGGCCGGGCCAGGCCACGTCTAATTGGGCTGGAACCAAACCCAAGTCGGGATCGACCCGGTTCGGGCAGACCTAGGGGGTCTCGGGGCAGGTCGGTCCGGGCCCAAAACCCCCATTTTCGGTCATCTTTCGGTCTTTTTACCATAACATGCGCTACAGACCTCCGATCGACGCACTGTCAGCTGCGATGCGATCCCCAGATCGAGGCGGTCGTTTCAGTATACTACACTCAAGGTTTAGGAGAACTTTGGGTTCGCCCGGGTTGGTTTGAACACGAAAACAACCGGGCACTCGGAGCGAAAATGCTTATAACTTGGGCTCCGGACGTCCAATTAACGTGCCATCGACTATTATGGATTTCTCTTAGTGAGAAATACCATTTGGCTCACTAAGCTCGAGGTTTGGATGTAGTTGGAGTACCTCCAGGTTGGTTTTGAATTAAAAACCAACCGATCCTCTGGAACGAAAAAGCCAATAACTCTCAGAACGGGCATCCGATTGAGGTGCCATCTATCACGTTGAGTTTCTTTTGATGATACGGAACTTTGGGATACATCAACTCCGGACTTCGTGTCAGTTGATGTATCAGACCCTCGGCTCGTGGAGCAGACCCTCCAGAAACGAGCTTGCTGTGTGCGGGAACCCTAGAGCTGGATGCGACTATGACAACGATGATGACTGTACAGAAATCCTCTGTGGGTTCGACAGCGCGGACTACAACACTCAGCGATCATGTGTGGATCAGTGCCTACCGATCCTGTGTGGGTTAGTGCTCAGCGGTTCTGTGTGGGCCAGCGCATACCGATACTGTGTGGGTCAGATCCTGTGTGGGTCATTGTAGGGGTTAGTACCTATTGATCCTATGTGCGTCATTGCGGGGGTTAGTATCTATCGATCCTATGTGGGTCATTTCGGGGGTTAGTACCTTTCGATCATGTGTGGGTCCGACAACTTAGATGAATCAGTGGCTATATCTGTTCATCTCTATCGTGTTACGAAGAAGTATTCCTGTGTGAGCTGAGTCTTAACTTTCAATCATTATCTTCGATATGATTGACCTGATTTCCTATGTGGAATGGGTTGTAATATCCTGTGTGTAAATGATCGAATGTGGGCTCGGGTGTTGGAGCCGAACTGGAATTAATGACTTATTTATATGTATGGGCATATACCTAGGTAGTTTTGGTTGTTACTTCATGATTGTGTCTTTCTTATGTGGATTATCCTTTGTGGATTCCGGGAGACCTTCGGGGGTCTCAGTATCCCTACTGAGTAGCGTATACTCACCCCTGCACGGGATATGCCCGCCCTACATTATGTTGGATGCAGATGACGGACATCGCTGATCATGGTAGAAAATAATAGAGTAGTCAGTACCTAGAGGTGGACCACTGGGCAGGACGTACACGGAGCGGACGACTGGACCCGAGGAGTAGAGGTGGCTATCTGTACCCACCCTTTAGGTGGCACATCCAGTGGACGACTCGACGTTGCTGATTTAATTTCAGTTGATGTACTTTCTTTCTAGTTGTAATTTACATTCTGTTTGGGTTTCTATTTTTGCCCATTTACTTTCCGCACTTACATGTACTCAGTTTACTTAGTGTTTAATTCTGCTTTCTTACTCTGTGGTGTTTGTTTAATTTATAAAGGCAATACCTTCCTCTTTGTCAGGATTTACGCCTTGCTGCTAGTTGCCAACCCCGATCCTAAGGGAGGCTGGCTGGGGGTAGTCACAACACATGTCCTGAGAACGGGTCGTGACATTTCTTCACCCCATAGTGAATGTTTTGCGGTTGGTTAATCTTGCCTTCCTCCTCGAGTTGCATGCTATTTTGGTGTGCGGAACACCAACAAAGATTGGGAATTTCTCGAGATCAGTAGGTCAGTTGGTGGACTAGGGGAATCATGGTAATTTATAAAATAGGACCTTGGAAATAGGGTCTACTGTGTAATGTAATGGTTTAATATTGGGGATACATTAATGCTGAGAATTTGTCACAATTTTTCCATTGATATTTTCATATAACACGTGAATCATCATTTCAACCATAGAATTACAGCAGATCATTTCTTATATAAGTGTCAGTGTGCAGGATCAACTGCGTTTTTTGGTTAAAAATGGGTGATTATTATGTATTTTTATTTGAAATGGTTGGAGAAGGGGATATATCTAGTTAAATTAGTCATCAATTAAATGCATGGTTTAATGACATGGTTTGTTCGTTCCTAAGTTATGATAGTTTCAAACTATATGTAGTGTTGGATAACATGTAGTATGTTGAATATAATGTTATATAAGGGTTGATATAGGGGCACACCGATGGTTGGTTAATATTTTATGGCCCTTATATGGTCATCATGAAAGGTTGGTATACATGCTACGGTACGACAAGTATATTGACAAAAACACATTCATTGCCTATAAAATAATGAACCCCTTATTAAATTATTTTACAAAAACATGAATAACCAAATTAAACCAATTAAAATATTACACATTCAACCAAAATAAAAAAAATAAAAAAATAAAAAAATTAACATTAAAATTATTCAAAAAATTGATATACCATTGAAAATGAAATAAATAAAAAATGACATTATTAAATATTCAAATAAATAAACGATTGAAAAAAATTTAAATAATGAGGGACATTTTATTGAAAATAAACAAATTTACAAGAAAAATTAATTAATTTTGAAGTGCAATTATATATTCTATCATGCAATGAAATTCATAATATACATATTTTTTATTTGGATAAAATAAAAATTAATTGATGAATTTTATAAAATAAATAAATGATATACATTTATTAAATAATAAATGGTAGTAAAAGTTATTATAAAATATAATTTATTTATTTATTTAAAATAAATAAAATTAAACAACAAATTAAATATTTTTTAATAAAATTTTGTGTTTATATAATTATATAATAAATTGTCATAAATTTCAATGACATATATAATAACATTAATTTGAAAATACAAACCCATCCAATTACACAAAATTTATGTTATAACAAATTAATAAATAAGAGACAAAAAAATCTCATGTACATGATAAATTTTACTATTCAGGAATTCAATGGTTTATATTTATTTATAATGAATATTAAATGGATATATAAATTAATCATAAATACTAAGTCACTCATAATTAAAAATGAATTTAAAATTACCTATAATGTTTGAATTAATAATTCCTCCTAATTAATGTCAATAATTATCTCACATACATCCTAAAATGGTTTACTGTTCAGTGAGTGAAATGTTTTGGATGTAATTGAAATTAGGAAATTAATATGGCCACATTCATCTATAACAATCTCTTATATTGTAATGATTTTTAGCAATTTTTTTGTCACACCATTGATTCAACTAAACGATTATTAAATAACTTAATTATTTATTTTATCTACTAGCTTCAAAAGTCCCTCAAATTAATGGACATAAATTTTACTATTCTAAATTTTATATTTTAATTTTTTGTGCCAAGCCATATATATTGCAGAGAATTTCCAATAATAAATTTTCTTTATGAATATTGTTCTTAAAAAATCACCCAATATCAATAGTCTCAAATATTCAATATTATATCTCAATTTCTAATATTAATCTATTAAAAATAGTCTTAAATAATTATCATTTGTCTTGTCTCAATTATATGGTTTTTTAAAAATATTGTGTGTTACGTAGGATCATGTTTAGATTTCAAGATTTCTCAAGTCATAATTTCAATTCCACAAAATTAATTCCGATCAAAATCCATTTTCAATTTACTACTATAAATAAATAACGAAGATAAAAATAGTCATAATTTACAATATTTTATAAATTTAATTATTAGTGAAACCCTTCAAAATAGAAATAAATTATCATGTTTTCTATAAACAGAAATGTTATGATTTTTTATATCAATTAAATTCTTATGAACATGTTTATAAAATATAAAATGATTCATGAATCTAAGAAAATAAAAAAATTATTATTTTCTATGGATTCTTAGATATAGTATGTTTATAAACATTTGTACCCCACAGATTGACTTAATTCTAATCATTATCCCATATGAAAGGACTAAATGTGGGAGACTAAATTTAATAGTTTTATTAATAATATATATAAATAAATCATATAGTAGATTTTGTTTTATGGGCTGAATGTGATTCATCAAAATTATTATAGAATAAAAATACTTGGAATGCTACACTAGACCAATAAATCCTTACTTACAATATAAAATTATTTTCCATATTTAATATGTAGCAAAAAATATACATGAATGTTTTTTTTCAAAATTTCTAAAATTTTTGGCATGAAATGGTAGAAAAATAAATATATATCAAGTAATAACTATGAACAAAGACAATATTATTAATGAATCATTCATGAAAGATCATAAGAAATAATTTAATGAAATTAATTATATATAACATTAGTCATTATAAAATAAAATTATAATTAATTGAAACAAATACTCCCTATGTATTACGATGTTGTTCTATTTGTTGGTCACAAAATAAGTACACCTATTTTTATCCCCTGTGACATTCTGTACATATAATAACTAGTTACTATAGCATAAATTGACCAAAATCTGATTGAAAAATAAAAAATCAGTTACATATGAAGAGTTTTTATAGTATATTCACCACTAGTAGCCCCTTAAATCATCATTTTCCAAATAGTTATATCAAATATAAATATTCCACACAACCATATGAAACCACCTATCATTGTTACTTCTTTAGAATAACACCACAAACACCACATAGAATCTGAATTTTGAAATATTTATACAGAATTAAATTAGAAGAAGGAAATAAAATGTTAATGAAAATACTGGGACCAATGGTTTACCTTTCTATGGAAACACAAAATCGCACAACAAGATCATATTCTAAAATAAATTAATTTGATAATGCATTAAAAACATGGGTTCCCTCCCATGTATCTATATATTTATAGTCCCTTTCCAAATTAAATCCCATAAAGGGTTTTTTATAGTCATTAATTGGGTATTATTAATCAATAATTATTTCTTAATTATTTTATTTCCAAAACTTTACCAATTTACATAAGAATTCATAAATCTCATTTTCCTTACACGTTACACGTAAAAACACCAACATTTTTGTGATAATAATAATCCATTAATAATCATATACTTAAAATATATCCACTAATGAATCATAATATTTTTAATACATCACAAAAAAAACATCAGAATGATTATCTTTAGATTTAAATTACTTACCCTCACTCATCCCCATATTTTTTAAATTAACAGGTTATAAAATGATGGATGTAGATATAATTATAATCATACTATAAATAATATGATTATTATTAATGGAAACATATGTTTGGGGGTCAGGTATGAGTTCCCATGATCTGCTTAGGCTATCTAAAATGATTAGGCAAAAACCTCATCACCAATGTGGTGCAATGATGTAATGGAACACTAATAATCTATTTCTAGAAAAATATTAAGAACCCCTTATTTATAATTATTAAAAGATCCAATTAACACCCCAATAACCTCATAATTAAAATAAATGACTAAAAATTCCATCTTAAATAACAGAACATGCTGTTAAGTTGAAGTAGAACTATGAGAAAATGATCACTAGATGATAGGAATAGGAAAAATAATCATGGTTGGGTAGCGAAGAGGATTAATGATTGAGATTAATTTTTTGAGAAATATTTCCATTAGTAACACAAAATATGAGATACATTCAATCATTGTTCATAATAATTAAATTCCAAATATCAATGAAAATTTTCATCATCCAATCTAGCTCATGTGTGGAATTGGATTCAATAAAACATTAAAAAAATTAATCACTAATAAATTTATTTATAAAGTAATTATATAGATCAATATTTTCAATTAAAAACAAATCATTACAAACTTCATCCAAAAATTAATTCAGCTTACAATTCACTAGTAGAGGGGACTCTTTGTAGACATGAAATTTCTCAATATCATAAGCAATATGATGGATTATCTTACATTGGGATATATCAATAGGATCCCCAATTTTTGTAAACAATTACCTACATAAATTTATTATAAGTATATTATTTCTCACTATATGAAGTATATGGAAGTCTATAAGATATGTTTGTTATTTAAAATCAACTAATAAATCATCAAACATTTTATTATTGTAGGAAATTGAATTATCAGCTAGGTGTAGTAACTGGATGCCAATTTTATCTCTCTATGACCGAGTTTTTTGTATATTATGTTTGGAATAATGTTTGTTCTAGCTCATAGATAAGTAAATAACCTAATGTCATCATTTTTAACAATAATAACAGAAATTTAAAATTATCTAGTTTCATTCAATTATAGTTGAATGTTCTTTTAGACTATGTAGCTATATTCCTCACACAAATTTACTATTGATATATCATCCCAATGTCTCATGTTAATAATACCATTTATAATATAATATTTATGATAGGAACTTGATCAAATTTGATACAAATGGGAATGATATCATTGAAGCTCCAAAATATTTAAAGTAATTTTAGATAATTATCGTTATCATTTTTCTCAAACATTGTGGAAAATGGATGGTAGTGGAAAAATTATTAAATACATGTCATTTGTTTTGCTTATCCTCTATACATTACATATTAATATCATATTTTATCAATTAGAACATAATTTTCTATTATTATGGGGATATATAATTTGAATAATTACCTTTTTCTCTGATTCTTAATATCATTACAAATTTCCTGATTCGAGATTTTCCATATTTTTTAAATCCAATTTTAGCTGGAACATTTATTTCTTCATCCCAATACTATTAAAAAATGGAAATTTATTATAATGATATAACTTTATTGTTACTTCTAGAAAATTATATCATTATATTTTTTATATAGTGTTGTGATGTTATCTCTTGTGACTCCATTCTAGGATACATAAAATGGAATCCATTTTATTATTAATAGTATTAAATCTTGTTTCTGTTTTATTTTCTATAGAACCAATCTCACCGAAATCCTACTCTTACCGACCCGTTAACTCCCATTGAAAATTTTACGACCCAGTCATATAGTTATTTATAAAATATTTTTTTTGTTAATTTTTATGTTATTAGGGACATATTATGTTTGATTATACCTTTTTTATTCCAATAAATGTTGTGGTTTTTTTATATCCATCATTGTATTGATTTTCTCATTGATCTTGTACTCCGTGATTTTTAGAACTATAATAAAATTTATAGGTTATCTCCTCAGATTATACTAAAAGATAAATTTTATAAAAACATGTTTTATTATGACCAAAATCCTATAGGTAAATAACTTGTCCAAAAGTATTTATTTATAAATCATATTACATTACGTAAAACATTCAACCCTAAAAACATTTATTTTCCTAGAATACTTCTACTGGAAATTTTGGGACAATTTCTCAAATAGTTTCTTATTATCCAATGAATTGGAATCAAGGAAGTAACCACAAATATATCTGATAAATATATATTTTTTAATTTGATTGGGAATTGTAAAATGTATCCATTAAAAGCTGGGAGATAAATGGTGATCAGGTAATTTATTAAAAAATTACTTTTGAACCAATCTCATTCCTTAATAAATAACTCTTACTCATTTTAGATAAGACTAGTTATCTTATTCCTCATTTCATTGACGTTTTTTCTAGGATAGAATTTTGATACAAAGGCATTAATTATGACATTTCACGTTTCAATGATTTTTTAATCAAATATCAAAATAAATTTCCAAGACTTACTCCTATGAATCAATATGAATAACCATAACCACAAATCCTCATTAATTAGATGTCATATAATATATTTTTGTATAAACCTCTAAAATTTATACAATAAAATCAAATGAGACCTATGTTGATCGACCATAGAATGAAATAATTTGATATATTTGATACTAATTAATCTAATAATTTATACAAAAAGGAAACCAACATATTAAAGAGTTATTACTTGAATCAATTTGTAGTTATAACATTATATGTCTATATCCATTTAGTTTTGGAATAATGGGTTATGGGAAATTGATTTTTTAATTATTTTGACTTTCTAAAAATGGTTTTTCTGAATATTCCATTTATGACATAAAATATTTCCTAGGTGGATAACATTTTTTATTATTTTATTTAATCTTCGACTCAAACTCTGATTTAGAAGATCTTCTATGAATATAGATAGTGACTGTTTTCAATTTTTTAAAATTTTTATTACTATTTTCAATTTTTAACATTTTTATTGTTTTATATTTTTTAGTAATTCTAATTTTTCTGTTTTATTATAATTAAATTTCCTTTTATTATCATGGATTTATGTTCCCTTATGGGAAATTAAGGAAAATTTTGTCATTGTCCATCATAGATGGTATTAAAAATTTAGAAAATTATTACTGTGGTATGTTGGGACAAGCTAAAGACAAGTGAAGCTATGAGGACTAATATTACAATAAAAATAGAAAGAAAACAAATTGATGGAATAAAATAATTCAGTTTACGAAGTGCATAAAAAAAATGGAGTTATTTATGAAACATATATGCATGATTGAAATTGTCCAAAAAATAGAGAATAAGAAATGGAAGTGGATATTTTTTCCCTTGAACTACATTGTACTTATCTAAATGGTTTTTTTTATTCGACTCAAATTAATAAAAATATTTAGTACACATGGAAAATTGTTGAGAACCGTGAGATATTTCTTTAGTGAACATCAATATTTTGAAGATTCTGCATTAATTTATATCTCTAAATCATATAATTATAATCAATCTAATTAGTATAGATAGTATATTCATTAACCATTTTTTATGTTCATTACAAATATCAATGATCGTGTATTAAATTAGTTCCCTATAATGACCTTTATATTATGGTGTTTTTTGAATGAAAAAAATTAATTGAATAGAAGAAATAACTATGCATAAAAAGATCTAATAAATTATTTTAATTGAAATGGAATGTATAAAAGTATGTTCTTAATTATATTCTCATTTTTCTAGATAATGTATTTATTCATGATAATGTAAATAGTTAACTAGAGAGACAAAAAAGTGATGAAGAAACATATTTAGAAAGATATATCTCTTAATCAAACTCCAGTTATGGATTTCATTTGTCTTCTCATCCCATTGTCCTCCTCCTTTCTGTGTGCTTCAATGAAAATGATGTATTCTAGATTCATGAATGGTCCTCCTCACATTTGGTACACAACTATTCTCCCTCATATAATAAAAAATATCACATACATCATTCATTCTTTTACATTTTAAACATGTCCCAGACAACCAAATTGAATATGCATTCTTATTAATTGTCATTCCCAAGTGAATCGAGCATTGATAATCAAATATGATGATATAATTCATGAATATTTACTCTAATAATTATCATCGACTACCCAAACACTAATAAACTACAATTATTGTAGAAAATATATGGAATTAATTTAAAGGAATTTTGATAATTTAGAATGATATTTCCAATTTCAAAAAATTATGTTTTATCCTAACATTGAAGAATAATTTGTGTAGCGTTACACAAATGATGTGCTAAAATCCTTAAAACGTTGGACTCAAAAGTTATAGATGTTTGGTTCTCATTTAATAAATTTATATATATATTAGTTTATTTATTTCCCAATGTAATTTATATTTTTAATTATTTTCATTAATATTATATATACTATTATTTTATTATTATTATTATTATTTTTTATTCTAAATATAAATTTTCTTTTTCTTTTGTTCTTGTTCTATCATTTTGTCAGCTATTTAAGTCCACAACTCCAAGATCAAGGCATTAAAACAGATATCGACTTATCAGTGTAATTTTGGCACTGAGTTTCAACATCATGTTTCAGTCTATGAAGTCATTTTGATTGATAGAGTTTTGCATTGGGTGTTTATAAGCCATTGGTTGGTATAGGATGTTTAATGAAACTAAATCATCACCTAGGGTGGTGATCATCTCAGGTTTATAGAAAATTAGTGGAGATTGACGAATTGGCTCAGTCATAAGAGGTGGTCTAATTGATATGGGACCTCATGGTTTTTTTCAAAAGAGAAAATCATTGTAATGGTTAATTACGTGGAAAAGTGGTTTAACAATGACTAAGAATCAAGAATAATTGTTTTACATAATTCAAAAAACAATATATTCAAATATGCAGGTTATCATGGCTTCATCTATGAAGTAGCACCACATCTTAGCTTATGTTGGTGTAAAAGAGAGGGAAAGAGTTGTTTATGGGTACAAATCATGAGATTAGGGTGGATTTGATGCAACAATGGGATAATTTGGGTGCAGATCAAGTTCCTATTGAATTCTTTTTCTTACATAATGTTGTCATGAGATATAGTGATTCCTCTGGCACGTTTGGTAGGGGATGATCATAGTCGTTCTACTAACCATGAGGTTATATGGTTGTTCAAATTGGAGGGAATATTAATGGTTAGTAAACTAGAAATTACCTATATACACTCATTCATCAAAATTCATATATTGATCATATAATAGTAAGTATACTTACATCAATACATACTTTTCCTCGAGAATAAGTAATACCATGTGAAGTTATTTTTAGAGGAAATGTTTCGAAAAAAAGTATACATTTACACATAAAAAAATAATGATAATTTAAATGGATTAAAATTAAAAAGATTAAAAATAATTTAATTAATATATAATGTAACCATATTTAAATATAATATAGAATGAAATTATTTATTTAATGAAAATATTTTGACAAAAAATTGAATGCATGAATTTTTTAAAGAAAAATAGTCTAAATTAATTTCATTATAATGATTAAATTGAAACCAAAATATAAAATGAAATTAAATAATTAAATTGAATAATTATATCATTTTATTTTAAAAAAATTATAAAAATTGAAATATGTGTATCAAATAAGAAATAAATATTATTTAAATAGATACATATTTTTAAACACTATTGATTAAAAATAATATATTTATCTAATTTCAAAATAAATGAGGAATAAATATAACTAATTAATTGAATAAGTAGACATTATATTATGATTATTAGTAATAAAATAAAATATTATCATCAATTTTAGTTAGTTCCATAAAAACATGTATCCTATAATAATAATAACATTTAATTACACAAAATTGATAAAATACTACCAAATGAATTAACATTAACAGTTTTCAACATTATTTATTTACTCGACATATAATAGTTTTGTAATGATTATTTTTATCATTATATGTTGTTAGTTTTGATTTCCATTCATATTTTTTCTAATGGTAACATTATACCTAATTAAATTATAAAATTTGACAAAAACATGATGAATCATTATATAAAAATATATTATCTATAATTTTTTATAATTTTATAATATCAATAAGTGTTTTTTTACTTATTATAAATTTATGTTAATACAATGATGAGATTTATTTTGTAATTTACTTATTTCCAAAAATTAAATAATTATGATTTTTTATTTTTGGGTCATCCATTAAAAATAATATTCAAATAATATATAATTAAATAAAAAAATTTATGTTCTTTAAATAAATTCTAAAATCATTATTGTATCCTTGTGATGAAAAATTAAATAAATCATATATATAATTAGTAGTCTGAATATATTCATAAAAAATCTTTTCAATTTTTCATAACATGAAAGTAAATGAATGTATAATATTTTTCCAATTAATTAATTTTTCAGTTGATATTAATTTCATATATATTCATTAAACACACCATTACAACCCCCAAATATAGGAATTGATTAAAAATTAAAGAAATCACTTCACGGATACTATAGTTTACATATTCACATGTGTGATGTTTTCATTTTCCAATTGAATGAATAAGGGTAAATGATGGATACAGAAATAAAATAACATATAATTAGTCCATTATAATTTTTATACTATTTTTTGGTTGTATATATAAACCATGGATGTGTATGAAGTTTAACGATTCATAAAAGTTCTTCGTTAATCCATTTAACAATGCCAATTAGATCATATCATGGAGTGGAAAAAAACCTGAATTAATTTTTTTTGGAAAATCAATAACCTCAAAAACATTAGAAATAATTAATGAATGGATTTTTTTTAGAATTTAGTCAATCTAAATTTCATGTGGTTTTTAATGATATGTGATAGTTAGAGGATCCTTTTATATGTAAGGGTGTGACACATTTTCATTATTGAAAAAATAATATTTATTATATTTAATGATCAAAATATTATGGAACCATAATTTTAAATCAATAGTGATGGATGTGATTTTTAATCCACCACTAATTAAAAATAAAAAGGTTAAAATTTTAGATATTTTTCTCCACCAAAATCCTACTTTTCCCCATTTAACATTTACCGTGGTAACAATTTTTCCATTATTACATATTTATATTCCAAAACAAAACAAATATAATACAATATTTACAAAAATGGGAAATATTAAAATTGGTTTATAATGTTAATAAAATTAAAAATAATTAATTCTAGATTAGTAAATATATATTGATTAAAAATAAAATTTCAAAAATATATTATTACTTATGATCCATATTATCAATAATGGGTTCCCAATTTAAATAGATTATTATAAATGATAAATTTCACCAAATTAATAAATATATTTACAAGAAGATATTTCACAAAAATTTTTATGTCATCATTATATACTAATTTAAAAATAAAAAAATAATATATTATTAAATATTTGAATTATTTATTGCTCACCAAAAAATTAAAAATATCAAATAATCACAAAAGGTAATTATAACGTACTATTAACGTGATGTATTATAAAACTAAGGTCAATATATGAAATTTTAATTCATATTTTGTTTTTAATTGAAAATTAAAATATAAAATATAATGAAAATTCATTTTATATAGAAAATGACTTATAACTATGAACAACAAGTATGTTCATTTATATTTAATTATTAATTACAAGAAATATGATTATATATAATATAATATTATGAAAACAATAGTTTATTTCTGTTATTCTAATATAGTATAGTGGAAATAATGTAAATTTATAGATAAATTTAAATTTAGGAATAAAATTATAATATAATTTATTAGGCTACTACAATTTATTATTATCGATCTATAGATATAGATAGAATTTCATTTATCATACATCCAAATTGAATTCCATAATTTCATTAATTATGTTTTGTCTCATTATTTAAACATCTACGTTTATAATTGTCACATATTATTAATTTTAAAATTATATAAATTACTTTTATTGGATTATCAATTTAGTTTATTTTTCGTTATAGAGTTAAATGATTATCATGGATTTTAATTTCATAAAAATATATACTAAAATATTAGTGGTGGTCTATATTTTTTACATGAATTTTTTCCAAACATTCTTTCATTATCGTATTTAATGAAATTTATAGTATATGACATAATTATATTCCATAGAAACCATCGACCTAGGTTATGTAAAATCCATTAAAAATGAATAAAAACTAAATATTTGAAAAATATCAATATCATCCAACATATTTCTACCCTAAAGACTATAATATGATTATTTCAAAAATCTAAATGATTCAAGTAAAAAATTATTACATATGTAATAAATTAAATCATTCTTTTCTTTGAATCATGATTATTTTACACATCATGTATTTCATATATAATGATAAAAATTGAATCAATATTTTTTTATTAATGTGTGTTTTAGAGAAAATTAATTCTACCATCCATCGTTGGATATCCTTTAGAACATAATACACAACTGTTTCTTAATTTTTTTCCTTTTATTATCTAATAAAAATAATTCAATGATTCCATAACCAAAATGAAAGAATACCAATTTCATAATATAATCATTTCTAAAAAATTATAAACCTGATCCTAACCATAATGTGGTTATGATAATAATATTATGAAAAATAAGATCCTTTTAAAACATCCACCATGAAGCACTCAGATTAATAAATGTATTTTAATGATAAATTTGAAAATGTGAGTTTTTATTTACAATTAAATATAATTATTGTTTTGAATTTTGAATGAGATACTATGAGTTGATCTCAAATGAATCATTTAAAATATCGTATTTATCTATACACTATGAACTCATATGACCTTTATAAAAAAATTATTTATATTAAATTTTAGTATGATAAAAAATCATATCATATGTATATTAAAAATTATTAAAAATAACTTTAAAGTATTTTTATTAAAGGTAAATTTTTATTGTATATATTTAACTTATATTAAAAGACCATTTAGCTTAAATTTTTATATCATATTAATGGAAGTTAATAACTAAATTTTAGATAAACATTTTATAAATAAAATTCATTAACTGAATATACTATGAAACATATGACATCAAATCTTGTGAATAAATAAAAATGATTTTTTTTCTAATTTTTTTGGTACCATGTGGGTTGAATTTTATATTTTTTTAATACACAAAATATTAATTTTTAGAACCAATATATATATTTCAATAAATCTTCGTAAAAATCAGATTGATTTCCAACATGTTGTTATTCTACATTAATGACTTGAGGGATGATATATCAAAGGACCATAATGATAAATAACTCAAACAGACTATTTTTAAACTATGGTGGGATAAACAAATTTTATGTAAAACATATACGAATAAAATCTATTTATGTAGGGAATTATAATTTCATAAAGGGGAAGTATATATTTTTTAAAAAGGTATTTTATTAAATTGACTATGATATAAACTTCAAAACTAGACATGGTATCATAAATAATTATATAGAATGATTTTTTGGTATGAAATTTGATTTAATGTTGATTCATCACTAATATTGGATATAATAAACGATTTTTTCTATGATTTAATGAACTATCTACAATATTATAAACATTGAAAAATCATATAGACATATTTTATATCTTAATAAAATAACATGAAGCCGTTTTTATTGGAATATGAGTTTCTTATTGATTATTATTAAATAAAATTCTTCCAAATATATCTCTTGAAATGAAAAAAGATACTTGAAGATGTGGTAAGGAATTTTAGGAATTTAATTTTTTTTAATCGAGGATAATGATATCTTTTATCTGTAATTAAATAACAAAAATTGTAATAGAGAATTTAAAATTATTGAAGGAAAAAACAACACTACAATAATAACATGATAAATAATAATCTAAATGCATCTTTGACAAGGTATAGTAGTTTTCCTCAAATAGTGTATGTATGAATTCAATCCAATATTTATGAGATATATTATTTAGATTATAATGACTAGATATAAAATAATTAAATGTTGGAGGATTGTTTGTAAAATACAATTGATATTAAAAATTCCTTGAGAATATCATAATTTAATATTATAATTTTATTCAAATTATTTTTTTGGATGATATATATATGTTAGAAAATATTTTGATTCCCCTATAGAACATATTTTTTATCCTATAGTATGATATGAATTTATCATGGAAAATATATACATAATAAAATCATGGTACACATGATATGAAATTGAAGGGTTTTATTATGTAATATGAGAATGACAAGACACCCATCATTGTATTATTTGGTGGTTCAAAATATACTAAAATCAATAGTGTTTGGAATAACAAGAAAGCAATGTTGAATCTAAATTGAATATAAATGGTGTAGGATGATTTGTATAATCATCAAATATATTACAGGAGGAAATATAATACAAATAATTTGACGAAAAAAATTGAATATTAGGGTTTTCATTATTTCAATCTATGTAATTTCATGTTACATAAATATGTATGTGTTTTTTAGATAATGTACATAAATAAAATATATTGTAGTATAATTTTTTAAACTCTAAATTAATGATCTTTTATGAATCATTTCTGAAATAAGTAGATTTTCATATTGGGAGGGAAAAAACATATGGTATTGTACTTATATCACATAACAATTCTAATTTTATTAAATAATTTTAGGGGATTTGTAATTTGTAACATCTTATTTTACTTCTTACCCATAATTCACTAAATATATTACTTCACCCAGAATCCTAAAATAAAATTATTAATTGTATATTTTATTGATATAATATATTTCAATTCAAGAAAACATTAAATAATTTTGATTTAAAAAAAAGGAGTAAAATTTACAAAATATATGATATAAAAACATATGGGAAAAGAATACCATATATAATAAATCAGAATATGTTTTATTTCCATTGAAAATATTAACAATAATAATTAGAATAAAAACATTAATCATTTACAAAATAAATGATTGTTTGAAAATGACTCCTTAAACCCACACTTTGAGATATAGTGTTGATAATACATTATTTAAATACATGATTTCAATAAAAATGGATATTTCCCATCCTAAGAAATCTTTCATTATATCATTCTATTATAATATATGGACTATATCGATTTAAGTGTAAAAAATCATCTGAAAAATGTTTTCATATTTTAAAATTTTTTACAAAAGATTATTTTTTTGAATATTGATCTTTATTATAACCATGAAATGTTTCTAATAATACATATTTAAGGATATACTCATTTTCATAAAATAGGTTTTCACATCTCATTTGAAATCTTCCAGTTTCGGAAGAACAATATTAGTAATCCATACATGCCTCCATAATGTCAATATTATATAATATATTGGAACAGTTATAAATAGTGTTATAGGGATAGTATTCCTAATATATTGATAGCACCACATAGTAAAATAAATACTGTATAAATAATATTTATAGATAAGACATTGGAAACTAAAATTAATTCATCATGTCATAAAAAGTTAAATTAATTTCAGAAAATAAAATACAAAGATCCACCAAATTCATAGTTAACCATTGTATAATAAAAAATATAATAAATTAAGAACCAAGTGAGATAATTTGGATTAAATTCCAACATTTATTTTATACTCTATGATCCACCCAACCAGTTACTAGATGCATGATCTTTAAAAAATATTAAATTCAAATGTGTGAAATCTACATGTGATTTTGATGCTTATGAATGGGTTGTTTATAATCCTAATTGTACACCACCAATGCATCCCTCACATAATGTTAATTTGGAAATAAATGTGTATATCATCAATGAATTTATGTTAATATAAAATAAAAAAAATTAATATATTGATAAGTCATGTTATAAAAAAATTGACCATGATCCCTTGATATACCCTCTTAAACTTCAAACAAGATGTATTTCCCCATATGTCACCAAATATTAAGTTATATCACACATCCTTCATATGCCTCAGAACAATTCACATAGCTCACAGAGCCCTAGGATTGGCTAAAAAGACCACATTCCAATTTCTTATCCTCATGTAGGGCGATATGATAGTCTTGTCCCCTCCTCTAACTTGTTTGGTGAAAATATCATCACACCCCAGACTCATACATTGGTAAGAAATCATGTTCGTCATACCACAATCCATGTACATGGTCATGAATCAATGATATCATACAATTTCCATATATCTAATTCCCACCATCATCATCTTCACAACATTGCACCAGTACACAATCCTATAATAATGGATGACCATGAAATGATAATCTAGATATACCTTTTATACTATTTATTAAACCACATAGGAAAATAATTCATATATGATATGGAATATTATATTAGGAATAATTATAGTAAATAAACTATATTTTACTCATAAAAACACACACAATATATTAGAAATGATGTGAATTATATTTCAATTTCTTTCTTATGTTTTTTATAGAACTAAAACTATTGTATTCACTCCAATGAATAAAAAAAGACAAAATGTTTTATAGAGCTCCAAGAATCGTATGAATATTGAAATTCATTATTTTTAATTAAAGACCTCACTTCAAAATAAAATCCTTGAAAAGATCCTAATTAATATGAATTCAAATTCAAAAATAAATTATCATAATGGGGAATGTGTATAATAATTATTTATAGATCCTCCTAAAAATTAAATAAGGATCAAATGATAGACTATGTTCTATTAAAAGGAATTATTGTTATTTTATTAATAAAAAATTAATATAATTTACAACTAGGAATTATACATTAGAACATAATGAAATAAATAAATCCAACCAACATATTATAGACTAGTTATTTATCTAAAGAGATCAATTGGGCTTGGAACAGATAAGAGTAAAAAATCTTTTTTATAATTAATGGATTGATCCCAGAATGAAATCCCAATAGATGAGAATGAGAGATCTAACTATATCTACTAAAATATCAATGTGAAATTATGTTAAAATAAGGTCATACATTATAGGTTTTTGTTTGAAGATATTTACTTTTATTGAATTTAGATAGAATCCCATAATGACTAAGACATCAAGGACCCACTGGTCGATCAATTTATTCAACGACCAATAAGTGGTTAATAAAATTGAGAGTGGGGACCATGGAAAAAATCATGGTAAACGGAAATAACCATTATATGTATATGGTTTTTATACAGGTTGGTTTATGGAGAGAAGGATAATACTAGTCAAATTCTTCATCTTTATGATATTATATGAAATACTGGGTAATTCATGATTATTTTTGGTTCCCCAAAGAGATTCAGTTCTTAATCTAATTAGAAATAAGCCAAAATAATTCCACAAAACATGGAAATGATAATCTGAAACATAAATTTTTTACACAATCATATTGACGATGTAAAAAATAATCCCTCAGAAGAATTATCATCCTTGATAAGTGTCTCAAATAGTCTTTCACAAATAACTCATCCAACTATTCATGAACAACCATCCCCCAATCCCATTTATTCAAATGGAATCATCCAGACATCAATTAAAATGAAAAAGTTATATATTCTTTGCCATCAACACTATCTAGCATCCATCCACAATTTTTTCCAATAACTCGAAAAATTATGCATTAAATTCCAAATCAACGAACACGCTATCAATCACCAGAATTTAAGTCGACTGGGGACCTAAAATATGTTAATTATGGAAGAAAATATTCATTGATTGATACTTTTAGTCTCAATAAATAGGATAGTATTGAAATTCACATGGTTAAAACATATTTTATCAAAAATTGTGATGGTACCATCCTCTAATTTTTCAATATTTTATTCCCAAACAGATGTTGCAACCATATGATTACATGATCTAACAAATATAACTCTCCAGGATATCTCCTTGGGTTAGTTTATGATCTTGTCATTCTGTGTGTAGTTACCAATAATTACTGTATTGACTATTACTCCCCAATGGTCTACGACACCATATACATTGGAAATAATAAATTTCCCCACCAACCTCATTTTAGCATATCACTGAATGACGTGATCATGATTAATGATACAAAAAAGCTTCCTTCATAATAAAGTTTTTTAAAACAATATTTTATGAAAGTACATATATGGCCATATGATCACTATATGTAACACCAATGTATTGGATGAATGAAAAATGAATATCATAAAAAATATAAATCATCTTCTTTGACTACATATCAATTTTTTGATGAAATGTTTTACTCCCCTTAAAATATATAATTTATATAACTTGGAATTTCTTCATAATATATTGATGTGAAATTAGATTCACATTTACTTACATTTCACTTTTTCCCTCATAAAATACATAATTTCTTTTGAATATACAGTGTTTAAGATTAGCATGAAATGTGCCACCTTCATCATTAACCATAACCCATAAATAATCCCAACCCCTTGGTGTATAGTGAAAACTCATAAAAAATATCGACAACTATTCCTTCCAATTCCACATAATTAAAACAAGAGTATCATGAAAAATCCTATGATGATAGTTCTATGTCATAACTATTAGATAGGTTATTAAATATGTTACAGTTCTAATATTTTCCTAATTTGTCCTTGCCACCAGAATCATAAAATAATATCTTGATATTTCATTTTATATCCAAGATGATAAAGTGAATGAAAAACATGACATCAACTGACTACAAATTCCCTCATGGAATAAAGAATCGAAACACTAAGATTTATATAGATAACATCATTTACTCATATACACCATCTTCAAACTATTACATTCAAATATAACCATTTTGGTGTCACTAATACCAATAAATATAAATCTTATTTGTTTTTCACATGTTATCCCATGTACGACATGAATGCTAAAGAAACCATGTCATCACTCCTTCATCTACAGATTCAATGAAAAGCTATTATGATAAGAATCTCATTGTTTAATAATCACACTCTGAGGGTCAATCATCCAGATCCTCGGACACCAATATATGAAAATATATATTATCATTACTATATAATGTTGTATAATAATTTCCAAATATAATTATTTAATGTTTTCCAAACCAGCCCTTATTCTATATATTATCATATTTCATATAGAATTTGAATTGATTTCTATTTTTTTCTTAATAAATGATAAATATCATACTAAAATTTTGGTGTATATATTTTTTCATCTAATTCCCTATTACAGTAAACATCATATAATTCATATGATAGATAGGTTCCAGAGGATGCTACTATAAGTCCCTATAAAAAATTATGTGGTCTCCCTATGGAAGACAGGACACAGAGCCAACACTTATAGAATCAAAATGATCTACATGTGTAATCCAATTTCCAACAAATATCAAAATATATGCACATGTAAATATCCTCTTCTTAATAAAGACACACACTTATCAAAATAAATCACTCAACCATTAGACATTTCATAGTTTATTCTTTCATGGCTTATTCAACATAGTAGAATTAATATATTAATCACCTTTCATAATCAACCCTAAAAAATCAGAATCTTGATTTGGTCTATATGAAATTACCACATAATCAGTTCATCAATCGTAACATGAACATATATGATCCTAGCCCCATAAATCCCATTACTAGGAAAAACATTAATTTAAAATTAATGTGATATAGTGGAGTCTTAGTAATAATTATTTTTAATAATAGTGAACATTACATGACATTAGGGTTCATAAAATGTAAATCTGGGTTCACTGAGTATATAAGGATATAAAATATGAAAATCTGGAATTTTTCATTATATATTGAAAAATATTATAACCTATATATATCAAAACTTATATATAATTAGTTAAAATGTAATGATTGAATGTATAATTTAATAATCCATACTTAATGTTAATTAATTTTTTCGGAAAATTCATTTCACTAAAATTATAATTATTGATTCCAAATCACATGTCATGAATAGAGAAACTTATGCATTCCATCAATTGTGTGTGAAATAATCGAGCCCATGAATGGGAAATAAATTCATTACCATGACCTTATATATATTTCTAGCGAACATAAAAATCTAATTTTTTCCCTCTCCTATCATTGAAAATATATTTTTGTGAAACTATAAACATATTCTTTTTCTGATATTTCCATTTTCATTCTAAACATTATGTTTCAAATTTTGTTGCTTCAAAATAATTATTCCCATATGATGAAGATATATTTATATAATTTAATCTATTGGAATAAGATAAATATTAAGTTCAACTCAATCATTATGGGGATGTACAGAAAATTGAATGGAATCACTTCTAGAAAAATACAATGAGATTAAGGAAAATAAGAGGGTCCTACTACCTATTTTATATAAGTTCCATACCATAACAATGATGTAATATATACACACTAATATTTTCCCAAACTTATTATAAATAAAAAATTATATAATTTAATTTTAAATAACAATATCCATTAGTGAAAGTAAATGACACTCATAACATATAGTATTTAATGTTCTCAAGATGACTTGTCATGCATTTCATTTATAAAAACAAATCAATAATATAATCCATATAATCATAAAAATGAATAACCATACACAAAAAATAATCTAATATATGAAATTCTAAACACCATTACAGTGGATATATTTTTTCCTCATGTGAGAATGATGAAAAATAAGATTTTTGGAAAAAATATCACAAAAATGATTTTAGAATATTGTAATGATAATTTATTGTTGATATATGAATGGAATTAGAAAAGTGTATTGTAAATTAGGGTAATACACCTATAATATTAAATTTTCTAATAAACTATTATTAAAAACCTAGATTATCACATACTATCTAACAAAATAAATCAAACATATCGGTCCAGGACACCCTATATTTGGTTGTATAACCAAATAATATTAAATTTAAGCTTATATATAATACCCTCTATACATCCCATAGATTGTCTAATTTTTCTATCCAAAACCATTTTCATATCTCAATGTATTTTCCCTTGAATATACTCTCTAAAATACCTCAATCTTCCCTCATTCATCTCTCATGTTCTGATAGTCTTGGAAAAAATGTGTTAGTTTCATATCCATACACAATTCAAGGAAATTATGAATCCATGATATAAAATGTAAACTAAAGAATTCATCAACACATTAACTATGAACATCCAAACAATCATCACTCATCATCCCTACACTTCTAAATAAAATAAATGTTTCTGAATGAATTTTCAGAAGTCTATATAATCAGTTCATTATGGGTTGAAAGAATCACTGATGGTATTTCTCTCTCAATATAATTATATATCTCTTGGAAAATACATAACATCTTAGAAAACATATTCAGATCAAAAGGTCAATCATGGGTCATTCGTAGTCAATGAATCCCTATATAAAATTTCCATAACTTTTCTACCTCATTACCTACTATAAGAGGAGTTAATTTATAAAACACTATTAATTGAATTGAAATCCTATTTACTGACATCATCCATTTTAATGATCTAGAAACAAAATAACTCAATACATATTTATAATATCATTCAAATAATATTCAAATATGATTTTCTGGATTGTACTTAGTCTCATACCCTCATAAATCATGAACAAATTTATAACACTAAACTATATTCCATGTGGTCATTAAATCATAGATATATCTATCTCATAACGTTGAATATTAAAACTCTCTATATGATGAAATAATATATACATTATATTGATCTAATATCTAATATATTAGGACCCTCTAGTACCATGGAATCATGGTGGATATTGATGATGGATATCTTAACCATAATTGATCCACATATTCTGATCTAGAAACAATTGAATATCTACTATGAGAAATAATCGTGGATAAAGAGATTCCACATCATTAATCATTATAGTGGTTTTTAGAAATTTCCTATGGAAAACATATAAATGATTACTTAAACTATATGTGTCTCCAACCTTATAAGAGGGTCATTTCAAACTATTAATGTATGATGTATAAAATGATATAATGGTACAAATTTTAGAATGTTTCATCAATACACATTCAATAACATATACAACATATCCATTCATGAAATTGTAGACTCGTGACCAGATCCATGTATTAATAATCTCTCTATGTAATTACACATTTCTATAATCCAAAACGCATTAGTACAACACAATGTTTAATACATGTCTTCCACATATGAACATTTATCATATTTATGTAATCAAGATGGAAAAATAATTGCCAATTCAACTAATTAATATTCTCTGACAAATATATAACAAAAGGAAAAATTAAAAATTAACAAATATATTTAAGAATCTGAATTATTAAACATGATAATGAATCATAAATAAATGGTAGATAAAAGTTCAAACCATGTAATATGTCATTAATGAAACCTAATCCATTATATTTCAACATAAATACATTGATCATGATCAATATAAAATAATGAACTATAACCGGTAACAATATTCTCATAACTAGTATTCTAATGTCCCTTTACATATGATTTTAAAATGTTTTTATGTGAATCTAATAACTATGTTCCAGATAAACTATCCCATTATAATTTTTCCATGATGATTATCACAAATAATGAAATGAAAAACTCTATTGAAAACACTTTTCCCACACCAACATAAATCACTCAATATGGAATTTAATATTACATTTTGAATTTCATGGATTCCACATACAACAGGGGATTCTGAATAGTGGGGAAGGATATAATGGTGTCATGGTGAGATAATACCATCAGTTATAATATCAATACCTCAAAATAATTTTGAATAATAAATATACATTCCTGATAAATGAAATATATATTATACTAGAGTTATAATTCTATATTAAATGGAATCCATGTAAAACAATATATACTAAATTACTCATAATGAGTATGTTTTGGATAAATATAATATCAAATAAAATAAAATACACATTTAAATGATAATCTAGAGCTATACCCTAATTTAACTTAGTCAATCAACATTACAATACTCATCTATATTTTATATCTCATTTTCCCTTCAATTGATCATTGATTATGAAATCTATCCAATGATCATGTTTCCCCTATTTGTTGGTGTGTGTGGGTATAACCTAAATAGGTCACCACTAATTTATTTGTAACATAATATGTAAATTTGTATATAGGTGTCTTTCACTAAGGAATTTGAATTATAAAATGTGTACTCAATCATATCTTAAAGGTCACACACTCAGAATAATTCAAAATTCACTATACATGAATACTTTATATACATAGTTGATGAAATTCCTCCTAAATAACGACATTTTAGGTTTGAAACTAATTCCATCACATGACTATAATCATGGACCATCACCAATCTCAATCCTATCCACAAGGTCATCCCACCACTAGCTAAACCACATTTCGGGAAATAATTCTGTCATACAACATCCTCTTATTAGTCTGGATAGAAGGATTTAAAACCAAAAGCCTAGTCATGTGTAAATCCATATGGTATTCATAACCCAGGATTTTTCTTGGGTCTACCAAAATGGTCATCATAACCCCACCATATATATCTTATTCTATAATAATCGCCAACAAAACAACACACCAACACATTTACAACTTTTATGGAATACGATAGATATAATGATCTATATTTCAAATTATTACTATAAACGAAATCCCACATATGAAGAATCCACACATAGTATGGAAAAATATAATAGGTATAATAAAATCACGCATTTCATAGTATTTTCAAACATAATCCCTTAGAATATTTAGAATTAAATTAATAAAAAATCAAAAAAATCATGGAAATATTTACATACATAGACATAGAAAAGATTTATACTACTTTTTATAAGGTCCATGACTGGTAATGATATCTTAGCTCAGTGTGATTCCATAAAATTATTTGAGTCTCAAGTAGAGAACATCTATTTACCAATTATATGAATAAAAAATAATTAATTAAAAATTTGATTCTAGAACCATGATACATAAGGAGAATGCCACATTGACATAAATAATGATCGACCTACATAATGGGGTCCTCAACTAATGGTATAACATAATACGTTCAATGTAGAGATTGTGATTATTATGATATAACATCTATTAATGAAACAACAATGATTTTACATATGGATAACGATTAAAAACATATATTTATCCAGCATATATTTTAAATATTATTTATCTAATGAAAATAATAATATTTAGGATAGAACAAAATAATTAAACTATTGGGGGTCAAAAGATAAATCAATGGATATAATAGTGAAGTAAGGTGAATGAGATAGAAAATTTTATTTAATGAGATCTCTTATGATAATTCATTTAATGTGTGTCTTGAATGAAATTATATCTGAATCAAAAGGGAGATTTTGCTAAAAATAACGTGGTTTCATTAATAACCATGTTGACTAGGAAAAACTGTCTAGATATCTATATAGAAATAATCACGGGGTACATCATTATAAACAAGTAGTCATATGGAGCCTATGTGCCACATAGTCTATATCCACATGAACCATCTATATGGTGTAATATTTCCGACTATTTGGTGGATCTCTAATATCTCAAAGTTTCTAGTTTGTTCCCCATGCTCCTTTACATTGGATTCATAATCACCAAAAAAAATTTAAATCAATAAATTAATAAAAATATATTCTGTATCAATAATTAAACATATATTATATTTAATGGGTTCCATCTAAGGAATATTTTTTTATTATTTCATTGAGCTTAAATTAGAACATTCAAAAAAAACTCATCATCATCTCAAGAATGTTATATAACAACCATATAAGTTACCTAAGAATGAGATAAATACATTTTTAAAGAACCATGGAACTATAAACTGCTCTTCTATGAGGTATGATTCAAGGAAAAAGATATATCCAACTCAAGATATTCTTTTGGTGGAATAAATTTAATTATATTCTTACATATATTTTTTATGAGAGTTTTGATTATAATTCATCATTATATGTTACATTTTTTTAAATTATTGGATTTGGTATTATATTGAGGCTTTTTGGGGTCTCTATTTATATGGATGGGCATTAAGACAATATTATAAATGTTTTCATGGATGATGGATTTATCAGCGAAAATGTTCAAAATAATCTTAAGGTGGTTGTGGATTTAATGTTTTCATTAACCTAGACAATAAGGAACTAGAAACTCCTTGAAACCCTTAATAATATTCTTCATATAGGTTGAATAGACATTTATATAGTTTCATTCACTAAATTATAAATAAAAATAGTTCCATGTATAATTTATTCAACAAATATAAAATTATGATAATTTTTTGTGTTCATGATTGGTAATGTAGGCGGTTGGTGTGAAGATCATTCACAAGATCCCACCTATCAGTCTGTGGATTAAGGAGAATATTAATGGTTCCTCTTTTAGTTGTCCAAGTCTACTAGTGTGTGTTAGTTTCTTTCATACTCACTATGATATTAAAAGTGTATTTTTATCATTATAATTTAATTATAACTACATAAAAAGTTATATTATTGGATTTAATCATTTCTATGAAACATAATGCGCTTCATAAATAGATTAATTTAGGGATTAAATCTAATTATTAAATGAATGTTAATTCTCCTAGTACATATTCAAGGAATGTACCATGAAGGGTTCTACAAAAATGTATTTTGATCATTAATTCCATTATATAAATCAGTGAGAGTTTTTCACATGATTATTTGGATGATACTCTAGTTACATATACTTTGTCAAATAGTGATATTTAAGAGACATTCTCTACGTGGTCCTTTCGTTCTCCTGTGTCTTTATCATCAATTCTTAATGATGACATGTAGGGTGCTTCATGCTCTTATATTTGGTAAAAATGTTTGAAATTTTTCAAACATTTTTTTTATTTTCCAGTAAATATGGAAGACCATTTCTTATGAATCCAAAGCCTTTTCATTAAAAAACATATACCATCTCTTTGGATTATTGAACCATTTGATATTAATCATGAACCATGGATCATGAACATTTTTACTTGATAAACTAATGCTTGAAATCCTTGAAAATGTTTATATCAAAGAATTTGTTTTCAAACATTAGAACACAAATATTGACTGTATGAGTCACAACTCAGACCAACTTATAGTGGGAAAAAATAACTTCATTGTCACATGAATAAAAATTATGATATTAAAATTTATGATCTTTTTTATAGTTATTTATCCTATAAAATAATAAAATTTCATTATGGGATCAAAAACATATCATATATTTATTGAACATAATTGATCTTAGTTATTTAACGAAAACAACCTAACCCAATGAATCATTATATCATAATTATAATTAGTATTTAACTCATAATAATTTTCTAGTGGTTATATTATCCCCAAATGGTCTCAAGGATTTATCAGAAATTAAACCATCATAGGGTAATGTCAAAACCATATATTTCAAATCAGTTTTAGACTCAAAAAATCATGTGAATTTATCAAAAAAATAAGAATATAAAGAATTTATCAATCCTAAAATGTAATGTATCACCCCTCCTTAATTCCATGAGATGTTATGAGGATATAATTTCCTTATGTGACATCCATAATACAACACATTTTGAAAATAATTACCATGGGATTGAGATAAAAATAGTGTATTATTTTCCAAATTAAAGTTAAATCAACACAAAAATAAGGAAAATAAAAATCCATTATCAATATAATATTCATGAGTACAATAATACTGAATAAATTGGAAAAAAACTATATCATTATTCTAATAAAAAAATATAATAAATAAAAAATACATAGAGGCTACAAGATCTAAACAAACCCCAGATACATTATCATAATAGGATCATAAAAAATATAATCCTCTATGTACACTAACCATATCATTTGTATCAATATACATAACTAGATAAGTATGATTCCTTATATTTTCTTATTTATTGATAGATAAAATATTCAATTAAACCAATGTTCCCAAGAAGTTGTTCTATATGGAAACATTATACATTCCCAAATGGCATCACATTTCACACTAGAAAGAAAAAAATGGTATTAAATGTTTATATAAACTAGACTCATATTATAAATAATATATTTTATAAAATCAATAAATATTTCCCAAGGTAAAACCAAAACAAAATATATAAATAATTAATAATTATTTTTCAAACCCACTACAATATCGATACACGCACCCTTTAAAACTCACATGAATGAAAGGAATATTTCCATATTCAAGAGTGGGATATCTTCAATTAACATATTTATAATCAAATATACAATATTTTTGAAAACCAATGTCACATTGCCCATATTCAAGGTCATTTACTTATACCCCAATGTTCCACACCCCCTTTTAGGTTAATTTAAAATGAAATGAACTCACACCATCTATGTATTCTAAATTCCTTATAAAAAATTTTCACACAAAAACACATTATTTCATTAAAATGTTTCTTTAATCAACAATCATTACTTAAAACAAAATCATTATTTTAAATCCATAATTTTAAAAATATAAAAATGAAATTTTCTGAATGGAGTAAAATTTCCACATTTTTTAAATCTATACACAAAATAATACTATATAATGATGTACACATTGTATACATGATGGTTTCAATTGAAAAAAAAAATAATAAAAATTAAATATTATGGTTATCATATATTGTTAATGAGAGGGAAGTCTCTTTCCTCTCAACAGTCATAAAAAATAATGATTAAGATTGGGATATTATCGATCTGACCCTTGATATAATTTTATTCAACATATCGGACCCCAACCCATAAATACACTAAATATCAATAATTGATATATCCTATAATGCCATATTTTATAATCCATTTGATTGAAAATGGTAGGATATTATATGGGAGATTTGATTCCTTGGAAAACTAATGAATCCAAAATATTAACACACTTCTATTTGATATCACTATGGAATGAAAGATATCACCGAAATAGACTAATAAGGTGATTTATTTTAGTACACTAGTAGAATAAGGGATTAATTAAGATTACACTGACTTAAATTAAATTTAAATTTAAATTTTCACTAAATAATTCCCTCTTACGTTGTAATTAGGAAAAAGTTGGAAATATTTTCAACAATATTTAGATGTTATTGTCTCAAGGCCACCAATAACATTCTTTTCCACAAAATAATTAAAAACCATTTATCAATAATTTTTTTACCTCTAAATGAAAATTTATGGTTTTCCCTCGACACTCTCATGTTTTGTACACTATTTATGCCCATGCAAAGTGACTGAAAGAACAAGTTTCAAAATTTCATGGCGATCTTGGACTATTTCATCTAACCATGCACGGATCCAGAATATCCCAAAAAGAACTCAGAATTATCAAAAACATTTAATAAATATCCAATACATATCCCAACACACATATATTATCATCATTAAAATTTGATGTTCCGTGTACTAGACTATTTTGTGTAACAGAAGTCCAACAAAACCGGAAATAACATTTATTAGTTAATAATTATGAGATTATTTTATTCTAATATGTTTACAACAGTTAAATATATATTTAAATTAGTATTTATAAAAATTTAAGAACATAAATTTATGGAATATTATGATGATTAAATTATAATTTTAATATTTCAAAAATGTTAATAAAATATAATTCTCATTGTATGATTGTTTGAAAATATTACATTTTTTATTATAATATTTTAGTATTATTAATAATATTATCTAAATATATTGATTAAATAAACCTATTTAAATTAAAAAAATATTAAGTAAAAATTATTCTTATACACTTTACCATAAATCAATTGTGGTTATTAAAATAAAAACCCAATCAAATTATTCTATAATGATAGTCTTCAACATGTATAGATAGATGATGTTTTTTGTTTTCATAGAATCAGAATATAGTGTAATATGATTAATTAATTTGGAGGGATAAAATTTATTTAAATAACTAAATCCAAAAATAATATTACCATTTTGACAATCCCTATAAATTAATATGGTAAAATAAATGCAATTGTTTCATAAAGGCATTAGTCCACACAACCTAGAGAATACAGTTATATTTTTTCATAATCAATAGTGAAAATGAAATTATAGATATTTTAAACATCTTGAAATATTTTTTATATATAAATTAGTCATTATTTTATTAGGGAATTTGTAATTTTTATTTATAAAAGTGTAATAAAAATGAAATATTTTATAAAAAAAATTACGCATAGTTAGAACATTGAAATTTCATGGTAAGATCCCTAAAAATGGATGGATATTCATACTTAATTAAAAAAATATAACTATATAGTGTGAAATTTTATTATTGTGGACATAAATGGGTAACATTTGATACTGTAATCAAATTTTTATTAGTTCAATGATTTTGGGGTGATAAAACCCTTTTTTAATAGTTGTGAATGATATTTTTTGCAAATATTTCATACTAACATATTACGAGAACATGATTAATTTTACATTTAGATAGAAATTTAATAAATACGTTTGTTAAGTGGATTAAATGTTCATAAAATACTAATATTGTTAACAATAAACATGTTGTTACAATTAATTAATTCTTTTAGCATTGGAGTCATTACTTTTTCCAGTTTATCTTTTACCATGGTAACATTGTTTACCTATGGTAAGATAATATTTATCCTAAAAATAATTTTATACTTATTTGATAAATTCTAAAAAATGATTGTAATTTTGATAATTATTTCATTTTATTAAAATTATAAAAGAGATTGAATTTTATTTTATAGTAAATATTCATAAATTAATTAAAATAATTTTCTAAATTTTTTTACATGTGGTAAATAATATGAAAATGGGTTTGTAAAATAAAAACATCAATTCTAAAATACATAAATTAACATAATATGTATTTTATTTCATAAATATGTTTATTGAGTACCAAAATAAAACTTAAATACTATTTTTTAAAAATTTACTTATTTCTTTAATGTCAAAATTTTGGAATACAATTTATTTGAGATAATATCATTTCTCTAAATTAAATATTTATTTTTATTATTCCTCAATATTTTATAATTGATATATTAGAAATATAATATTTATATTTTCATTATTTTTTGTTATTATATATTCATAATATACTCATTCTCTTCAAATAAAACCAAATATTTGGAAATTATTTTTTAACAAAAATATTTTTTGTTAATTGTTTTATATATACTTATAGAATTTCATTGATAATAAAAAATTCCAATTTTTTCTATAAATATTTCATAAAACATATACAAATATTCAATACCACTATATAAAATTATATCTTTAAATTTTCATAGAGAATATTAATATTATTAAAAATATATATCATGGATTATTTAGATTGGTGATTTATATAGAGAAATATTTCAAAAACATTTCCATATATAATGGTATTAACGAATTGGAATTTCATTGGTGGAAATATCAAATTAAATTGATTAAAAAATTGTAGTCATATTATATTTCAATAAAAATTTATATAATATCATAAAAACATAAATAGGATAATAATACATATCATGTCATGCTTAAGGGAAAGTTTATATTAACCCCTACAAACATCATATTTCATTAAAGTTGTTACATTATGAATATTATTTATGTTATTTAAATAAATAATAAATAATAAATATAAATTTAAAAAAAATTAAATTAAAGGTGTGAGAATGGCCAGTATTAATAATAAAATTCACAAAGAACAATAATTACTCAATATAAGGAAAGTTCCGATTAAGAAAACATTTATTTACTTTTGAATTGCACGCATGATATTTAATATATTACATCCCTTATATAGAAATCATTATAATCTACATCGGATCAATATTTTAACCTTTTTCAATTTCAGTTAATTAATTATGAAATTTTATTATACATCTTTTTTTTCTAAACTTTAATTATATCATCGGATGATAGTAATTTTGATTGATTCACATTGTATTTGAAGTTTCAATGTTGATTCCCACTAAATGATACCATGTTTATAATAAATATATTATCTACTATTTTAGAATATATTAATTTTTTTAAAAAAAAAACTATATATTTTTATGGAAATATTTGTCCGGATTCGTGTAGATGAAATCAATTATGAGTTTGTTTAGGCAGTTTCGTAGTGAAAATGTTTAATGAACCTAATTTATAAATGGATAATATGAAATTTTTATAATATAGATAATCATTAACTCAATTATCTTTTATAATAACTATATATGTATAATTTATATTAACCCCTAATATATTTTATTAAATTCATGAATGTTAATAACCTAACACAATCAATTCCATTTTATAATTGAATGGAAAATACAGTTTATATATGTATTCCTTTAAAATATATATTTCTTTTACAATTATAATTATATATATTTATATATTTGGTAGTCAATACATTTTTATTAGGAATAGATATTATTAAATTGTTTATATATAAAAATTTATATGTTTCTTAATGGTGGTGGTGGCCCACAAGTACATATGGGAGACATTCTCATATTCCATATAATTGAATGTATGTAGAAATTAGTTTATATTTTCCTAATAATAATTTATTTTAAAATATATTATATATTCATCACATTACCCCTCCATACCAATCATATATAATTTTTGGAAACCGAATCATACTGCTTGTGGAGTAGTTTTCCCACATGTCACGCAACAAAAAATTTCATTTTAATTTTTTTGAACAGTAATAAATGGTTATCCAATAAATATATTAAATTTAATTTTCATTTTTGATAAAATTGTATCTAAATAAATTTCATATTATTAGATTAACAGGTTATAAAATTATATGTAATGGAAATTATATCAAGTTGGATTAATTTTTAATTTACCCATTCCCCTTTATAGAGCACTATTAAAAATTGTATTAAGTCATTGAAAAGTGATATATTGATATAGAGAGAACCTATTTGAAGTTTGTAATAGTTATTATATATATATATTCTATATATTTATTTAATCAAATAGTCATGGGATGTCAGGAGAAGGGGTTTGTTATGGATCAATTAATAATAGTATTGAGTGAAATTTTTTAATAATATTAATGGTAATATAAATACTGAAAGGCCATATTGATCCAACAATAGAAAATATTGGATTGGAGGAATGGTATTGGTTTATAATTCCTAAACCATACATTTTTAACTATTTTAAACATCATATGAGGTATTTTTCTCTATGACTTTTATCATTTACCATTATTGAATTTAACTAAGGTTATCACTATTAAGATATGTAATCTACATTTAATGGTTATGAAAAAATAAATTAATTATTGATTTTTGAAATACAAACTAAATATATAAACATTATTACATATAATAATTTTGTTTTCAGATATAAATCAATTATAATTAAAGACATAACATGAAAAAAACGGTTAGGAATAATGAGTATTTATTCAAAAAAACTATTATTAAGATAAAATAATTACATTTATTGATTTATATTGAAATATTTTCATCATAACTTAAAATACAAATGTTAAAAGGATTCCATAATATTCTATACCAATATTCCTCCTTGTGGATACTTAGTTAAAATAAACATACTAGAAACAGATATGAATTTGAGTAAAATATTACTTTAATTTCATAAATGTAAAAACTGGGATTTATATATTAAAAATGTTCTATGTAAATTATTTATATAAAATTATAAATATATTATTTTAATATATTTATATTCATATCGATTCAAATAAAAAATTTATTATTAGAATATCATAAATTTGTTATAATTTAAAAAATATACATTTTTTTAGAAATCAACAGTAATCATTTTCAAAAAATATAAAAAAATTATAATAAGGTATTTTTATATAAAAAATCAATTTTATTTTTTATGATGAAAAATGTAAAGTCAAAAAAATTTATTTTTATTTTTATAATATAATTCAAAATATAATGAAAATGACTTTTTATTGAAAAATATTAATTATAAGTATTATAAATATAAGTTCAAATCAGATTATATTTTTAAAATTTTAAAATCAAAATTTATATATAATAATTCAAAATGATTGGTTGATTTCACTTGTATGAAAAAATATATTTAAAACTTGAAAAAATATTTAATAAAATAGAATATTTTTTTTAATAATAACTAATATTAATTATTGACTATATAAATTAAATATATATTAATATTGGAATATAATTATATTTTATATTGGTTTTATTATAATAAAAATTTTCATGATAATTTTTATCTAATATGTCACATCTTGTTTCGGTTTAATTATCCATGTAGAACATGATTTCAAAAAGTTGTAAATTTTTTTAATGATATATATATTTTCAAATATAGTATAAATAATATGAAATTTATTTAAATGAATTAAATAAAAAATAAAATTATTATTGTCTGAAAATATAAAAAATTTATTATTACGTATATTTATATAACTATAGACATTACATATAGAAATTCTACATATGAAATGTAGATTTAAAGATATTTATTATGTCAATTTAATTTGGGTAATTATTAGTCAATAATCAAAAATAATATATTTCAAATGTAATAAATAATTATTATATTGAGATGGTTTTTTCTGGAATGAATTTGAAATATTTCTAAAAATATTTTCAGTGCTAGGAATTGAGAGGAAGTGCGATTTAGAGGACCAGTGTGCCCAAATTAATAATTATAACAATATTAAATTATATATTATATTTGATGAATAGTAAATTGAAGAATATTGGATGAATCTTGAAAATATGATCTGATAAAATAATATCATGACACGGTTGGTTCTGAAATGTGATATTCACCATATACATGACATAAAGTGAGTCAGCAAGGATGAGTCAGACCCATAACACATTTGTGGTTTTTTATGTGGATTAATTAATTAACTAATTAATTTATTAAATTATTTATCCTAAATTATATGTTAATAAATATATTTCTAATGAGAATCTCTACTGTAGGATCATAATTCTATAACTTCCGAGGTGAATATCTTCCTCCACCCATTCAATAATTGAGATCGAATAATGAAAATTGTAGGGATCAAAGTGAACTTTATTATGAAAAGTGCATCTACTTGTTTTAATCATTATGTGAGTGTGTTCTTAATATGGTATCAATAAAAAATACTGTATGGTCTCTTCTTTTGGTGTTCCATATATTTAAATTAAATATTTTGTTTCATTGATAGTCAATCATTGATCTATACCCCTATATGAATCCTTCGCATGTGCCAAGCTATTAGAATCATATAATGTTACATTATTATATAACACTATATCATGTTCTTGATCTTCTTTCTTGAATTATTGGATAATTGATCATTCAAAATCTTTTTTCTTATTCCTTTATCCCTATTTTTTTCATATTCCTCACCTATGGAATACTCATGGTTCTCAGTTTGATTATTTCTTGGTGACAATAGCTCGATGGGGTACCCATATTCATGGAGGATTAGTTAAATGTTATCAGTTTTGATATAGAATCATTAATATGGAATCTTCGTGGTTAAATAATTATTGATCTTTTTATTTTATATAATGAACATTATCATTGAAAGAACAAAGTCATTTGGAAGACCCGTTGAAACTCTGATGTATGATTGTGACTGATCTCTTGTGAAAAATGGTGAATGAGGGTGATATTTTTTAGTATCCAATGAACTTAGAATGATTCCCAAAGATATAAGTGGGGGTTGGAGAAATTTATATGAAGAATGTCATATCTAGATCATTAGAAACAATCATGACTACATGCCATGTACAATGGAGAAAACAAAACATGTAGCCCCTTCCATTGGTTGTTCTAGTATTTTGGAAATCAGTAATGGTGGAATGACGTATACATCCATTTAGAAGATGTGGTTTGACATTCCGTGTTAGTGATCCATGTGTAGGGTCACATGTATAGTCACAAGAAATATTCCAAATACACTAACATGGTTTGACAATATTGGAAGTACCCTATGTGGTCCAATACTTCAGCACCAGAGTACATGGACATAGAGTCCTAGTATATATGAAAAGCCTAAAAACACATACATGGTCTCTATTATTTATGAAATAATGTGTATTGAACCTACACAGAGTGTTATAAAACATGGGATGATGTTTTTTTCACCTAGGGACAAGACCATGCTATGGAGACGGACCACATGTCGTATGGGTCCCCTCACGCGTTATGTATCCCTTGGGATATTTTCAAAAGACTTCTTGAATTTATATATCCATCATTTGGACATTGATTTTTTCTAGAGAGTAGAATATCATGTGTTTTTTCTCATATATCATTATGGTGTCCTTGGTAGTGTATTTAAATATACAATTTGAAATATAGTAGAATTGTTATTAGATAGGTGGTTCCTAATACCGACATCAATCCTACAGAACTAGCTAAGAGATATCGGCTTACCCTCTAGTAGGGTTGTGATGTGGAGTTCATGGATGGATTCAACAAGTATTACACTTCTATCAGAGTTCTCCATTGGTGTTCCCTGACTATAATTTTGAGTATCAATCATTAAGGATAGTTATTTTAGTTCCATGACATTCTAGACATACCCTCTAATAGATATGGGCAATGGAGATTAGAGAAAATGTCTTACACGGTGTTACCCTCTAACGGATCTCGATAGTTTACATACCAGACAACATCTACCAGAAATTTCCCTCTATCTGAGCTTGGGAGTCCAGTTCCCCAATGTATTATACCGAATTTTACCCTCTATCTAGGCTGCAGAGTGGGGTTCCCTGATGATATTCTCGATCATTTCCCTCAAGTGGGGCAGGGATGTGGTGTTTTTTAGTGACTACTGTAGTATGACCCTAATATTTTATTGGGTCATGGGTTCCTCACATAGAATATGTTTCCTCCAGACTATGGTTAACTATGATAATATATGGTTTGATGATTATTTGAATTCATGAGGAATGTGGACACCCCTAGAGGATAATATCATGGGTTTTTGTTTGAGCACTTTAGTCTTTTGTGTTGAGGGCTAACATGCGAGATTTTGGGCATCATAATTGACTTATTTTATAAATGTTGTTTAATTTTTTTCTGGAGCATAGATATTAGATGAATATAAATATACTCTATCATTTGGGATTCTTTGCTGAGTATATATATATATATATATATCAATTCTTCTAGATTCACCCATTATATTTTTAGACAATTCTTCCAAGATAAGCAACGATGCACATGGTGTGCCACTTGATTGAAATGTTTATATTCATTTTGATAGATAAGTATAATATCATTTTATATATGTTGATGACATGAAATTTTTTCAGTTACTAACCATTTCTATCCCATTGTGTTTCAGGTGTTTACATTCACTCTCTTTAGGGGTTGAGCTGTATTATTTCTCTGTACCTTGTTCTACCTATTTTTTCTCTCTTTAGTTGTTTCTCTTACTTCTCCCCTTCACTATATTATAAAATTATACTGGGTAAGAATATAGTCAACCCTTAATTGGATTAACCAAAATCTATCATGTCATTTGAAAATGATAGATAGGTCGATTGTGACTTTAATGGATCTTGTAAATATAAGGTAATAGGGCCATGTAGGCTATTTGAATTTTGAAATACATGATATAGGATCTCTCTGATGATTAATATTTTCTTGTGTGGGTTTTTTAGATATTTTTATTGTTTCTTATGTATTTATTATCCTAACATTTCAATATATAGTACCCTACTTTTGCACTACCTAGAGGTACATGCATTCTGGTTGTACATTATAGAAGTTTTTAATCTTTTCTTCATTCCCTCTACACATTTTTATAGAGATGGTCATGTGAGTTTTTATATTTTTGTAAAACAATGCCTCTAAAATTTAATTAGGGATTTCTCTCTAGTTAACAACCCCTGTTGTATGGATTTGGGTAGGGAGTAGCTGTGGATCAAGTATCAACTTTGTTTCGTGCATGATAGATTATGTCCAAAAAAAATCATTCCATGGGATTTTATCCAGATATTTTCCCTTAAGTGGAGTTGGTGGTTCAAGGTAAACATTTTCAAGGAGATACAACTGTGGATCTTATTTCATGGAGTATAGGGATGGTATGGGTGGCCAAAAAATACATTCACCATGACCCTAAAAATATTCTCTTGGACTTGGTATTCTTATACATTTTCTACATTGATTAATTTTGCATGCATCAATTTTTATTAAGTATTTGATTTATCTTCTTGAGTAATATCCCCTTTATTTTTATCAATATATGAATATATATATATATACACTTATCATATCATAGTAATCCTTAATAATTTTTAGGATACCTGAGATATGGTAGTCATCTTGGATATCGGTTCTAATTTGTGAGGAGAACCCTATTAGTGGTAAGGCCCCTATTTGGGGTCAATCCTCTGATCCCCTTCATCCAGTTGGATGGAATAATCACCTCCACTATTGCGAAGTAGATCATCTCAACGGAGAAGGATAAGGATACATATATATTCTAAGCACAATACATGTTTTCTATAGTCAGAGAATATAGCGGCTCCATGAAGTAGGAAATCCCTAGGTTTTAGAGGAATGTCATGGTTCTATGGTCTGTATCAATAGGTTTATTTGGTCCCATAATTTTCACGTGCTGGCACTAGAATCCATAATTTTCAACATAGTCGTTTGAAAATCAGTGTATCCCTGTTTTAAATAGTAACTATGAATTGACAATCTCGAGAGAATTCGTATAGTAGATATTTTTTGATTAGTACAGCCCCTCTTTCTTATTCTCATTTTGGATCATGGTGCTTATAGATCGTTTGTTGGGAGGGATGATAGTGGAAGATTACAAGGTGGAGTTCACATACATGACATGTTACCCTCATGAAATGGTTCTAGATACCTACTTCTGAGAGTGGTAGTTTGACCAGGGACTCCACTGAGAGATTCAATCCAACATTGTTCCATTGTGAATTACCACATATGCTGGGTTGCTGGAGAAGGAAATAGTGATAAATATCATTATATTATAGGAACTCCAGGTATTCAGAGCTATTAGTGGCAATTTCATATTTGATTCCCCTATAGTATCTTCTTGGTGGCATAAATCAAAGAGTATAAGTCCCTTTTATGATCATTCTAAGGAAAATGGCCATATGAAACTAATATAGCGTTGAGTGATAGAGCATTCAGGGGAGTGTGGATTTTTTACTTGTTGAGTGTCTAGTGACATTAAAAAAGACTACCAGAAATTTCATACTATGTATCCCAATAAGATTGTTTCGGGACCTCCATAAAAAATATACCTTCGTGATCAAGGATAGCCCATGTGTGGACATGGTGGTCCCTATGGAGGCAGATCTGGTAGATGAGTAAGAGTAGCTACATGTGGCACACATTGCATTGAGATCCTTCCAACACAGGAATTATGAATCCCATGTCATACAAAGGGGGCTAGCAGTTATGGGTGTGTAAAACAATATTCATAGGATATATACGATCACATAGGGCATGATATGATTCCAGGTATGATATGTGTTTATTCTACCCATTCCTCAGAATTAGTAGTCATAGGTTCCAATAAATATTTTATCACTCGAATCCTGGTGTGAGAGCTATAGCTCCAAATAGATATGCTAGCACAACAACTCCATCTTGAGGTTCCTATTGGGAAAACAATTCTTTATCATTCATCTCCCAATAGTCTTAGTTATTTCATGGAAGAGATATATTCACATGTTTCCATTAATTCATAATTATAGATCCCTATTCTATCATATTGTGTGTGCATTGGATTTCCGCAGTCTATGATTAGATTGGATGTCACCATATACTAGTCAAAAGCCTATTCACTAATGGCGGGGAGATTCGCATTTTTTGATGAGATATGTCTCATGGAAGCATAGGTGAATGTTTTGGGAAATAGTCTATAGTCTATCACACATCATTTTGAATTTATAGAACATGGTTTAAAAATCTCATTAGGAATCTATATTCCATTATTTGTGAAGGAATATATGGATTTCTTGCTTGAGGAAATTCTAGGAATACATATAATACGGGAAAGGGAGTTTTTAATATACAATAATCTTGGGACTACCAAAATATATTATGTGATGTATCGTATGGTACCTACCAAGCATTGATATCTACAATTTTAGTCGGATAACCTTCAATAGAAATTTTTCATTAGTCCCATTGTGTCCCCCGATGAAGCTCTACTTGGGTTAATGAAAAAAGGTGGATATTATGTTATTACATTAGGTGGATTGTCACCCCCCTAACTAGAACATGATAAATAAATATTACATCATGTTGACGATGGATGACAACATTGTGTAGTTATGAGGGGATAGATTATTCTCATAAATTGATCTTAGGTCCTACTACCACCAGTGGTGGGTTTGCAAGGATCATATTGAAATTTTGGATGCTTTATATTTCTGTGGAATCTATGTGATCCTAGTGTTTTACATTGGTTTGAATAATTCCCCCACAATTTTAATGGATTTGATGTACTAGGTATTATATACATACATGGACCAATTTTTTGTTTTATTCATTGATGTCATAATCATATTATTTATAATAGAGTAGAAACATGTAGATCACATGATTATAGTTATTAATTTTTTTCAATGAAACCATCTTAATTGAATGTTCTCGAAATACCAGTTATGGATTCATTTGGTTCAATTTATAAGGAATTATTTTTTTGATAAAGTTTTATTCGTGAAAGCAATAAAGAACAAATCTATAATCTCTTCGGATCCACCCATGAATGTGTAATAGTTGTGGATATTCCAGGTCTCGGAAGGATACTAAATAATATTTTTGGAAGAATTATCCAATTTAACACCCCCATTGACCAACCAGACAAAGAAATAATAGCCATTTATATTTTTGGAGTTGTTCTAGAGTGCCATTGATGAGTTGAGGATGTGGATGAAATGTTATCCAGTTTTGAGAATACCAAAGTCTAGAGTGGATATCCTAGTGTATTGAGAAACCTAAAGATCATGGATCAGTTGCTTTTTGATGCTACATGAGACAGTAAGCTTATTTGGGTTGAGGCAGTCGAGACCCACCACTAGTACAACACATCCCACAAACTACAGTTAGAAGATGTTGTCTTTACCCTGAGTATGTAGAGTTACTATATTCTGGGAGAGCCCATTTTTTTATTCACCCCACTAGATTCTTAGGTATGTATTCAAAAATGGACACATGAACATGATACCATTAGACTAGATTATGTTCCTATAAGACTATGACATTGATATACACTATACTCAAGGGAAGGAAAATATTATAGAAGATTCTCATAGTATTAATTAATGTCCTTTCTTAGTGTAAGAATCCTCAGATTATTTTTCTTCCCTTTTGAGAATCATGTCAGAGCAAGATGGTACTACTATTCATTAATCCATGGTGTTGACTCCTTATCTCCGTTAGAGTGGAAGAGTATCCCAGCTAAGAGACATCATATGTGAGTTGTTACATGATAATATATTTATAGTAGAGTGATTATGTGGGTATTATAATATAAGGAATCACAACATCATATTAAAGGGGAAGATAGTGGGTCAATTCATGATGTGGGAGGTGGTGACGTAGTATTTCCACACTTATCCACTTACAATGAATCCTAGTGTGTGAATGATCTACATATACCTTATGTAATAGCTTTTTCGTTATTTTAATGAGACATAGAATAACTGATTTCATCTCTTAGTGCCCCACCTATTTTAAGGTGAAGGGAGATCACTCTATTCTGGTAGGGTTGTTGTAGCACCATGAGATCCTAATGTTGTAATGGGATGTCATATCCATGGACTTTGTTATAGGGCTTCCACGAATAGTGTAGCTCCATGACATAATAAATGTAATGTTGGACTAACTCAATATGTCGACACAACTCATTTCTATTAAATAGAAGTGCTCAGTGGGGTGTTTGGTGGATGTTGTACATATGAGATATCATTCTCCTTCATGGGGTTCCTTTGATTACAGTCTTCAATTGTGACATGTGGTTTACCTCACAATTGTAGAGAGACCCGCATGAGGCATTTGGGAACTAATTGTGGATGTGTATAGTCTTTAACTCTAAACCAATGTGAAGACCGAACACACTATATTTTTGTTAGAGGACTTGATGAGGGATTTAATTATGAACATTTACTGGAGATGATATGATCAATCTTCCATGGTAGTGTTTCTAAAAAACAATATTCAATACTCTTGTATCAGTATGGGAACATCTCATGCCATATATTGGATAAATTTTAGGTCATCCATGTGCTAGAATGAGTATTTTTAGTCATCTCTTATGTGTCCATAGTTGTTTCAGGTGACAATTTAAAAAGTGCATGAAATCTTTAAGAGGATTAATATGTATGAGGGAAAAAATCATATATAGATCGATGTGATATGACCTTGATGTTTTAACAATGAGACCGTGTTTTTTATGATTCTTTCAATGACGAAGAATGTGGAGGACCATATTGGGAGGAAATATATATTCATGTTTTATTAGGCCATTCAGGATCATGCATAGGGCTGAAGATGTTACTTTCTACCATACCCTACACATATAGCTGGATCAAGGTAATGACATTGTCCATGGGTCATATCAGTGAAAATACATGCATGGCTAGATGAATATACATGACTAGAAAGATTTGTACAGTATGGAAAGAGCCAACCCAATGGAGAACCCAACTACTAACAATGATTACTAGGATAATACCTTGGGTGAACAATCAATTCCATTTGATTACACATTCTGGAAGAATAGAAACCTTTAGGAGGGTTCCTGTGAGTGGGAGAGCCAAGTGCAGGCCCAGTTTTTTAGATGTTTGTTCCCATTTACTACTCTCCATGGATTAAAATATTGAATGATGGAATAACATAAAAATATATATTTTCTTTCTACAACTTTGAATTATTATTTCTATGTATTTCCAGATCTATGAGATAAAACTACATGGGATTCCAATGCTCGGTGTGCCCATAATAAACATTATAAAACCATTAAAAATATATTTTATATTTCATGCATGTTGAAATATAATGAAAATGTAAAAAATATTATATTTTCGATCTGATAATAAATATGTGACCATAGATGGGTCTAGAGTATAGTATTCACCCTATGCACGACATACAGTTAGTCAACAAAGGAATTTCATACCACTCACTCATTGGTGTTGTGATTAAATTAATGAATAAATTAAAAAAATAAATAATATAATTTACCATAAATGGTATGTGTAAATGTATATATCTTGCGAGATATAATGAGTATTGGGTCCTAATTATTCCACTATCAATGAAACTTTCTTACCCATCACATTGATGAATCATGATCAATCCTTGAAAATCTCTAGATAATGGTGAATCAAAGCATGACTAACACATTAGTAAAATTCAATTCTCCCAAGAGCATGTTATTCATCACTGATTGATCATATAATGTGGTATGGAACATATTATATTTTTTAATAAAATATATTAATTGTAAGAGATGATTTATAGTCATTCATCGATATGTTCCCCTCCATGCAGCCTTTTCATGTGCCAACATATTGGAATATGATTATTTAATTTTGTTACCTAACTATAGATCATGTTTTCAATAATTAGAATAGATATATTGGCCATTAATCATTCAAAATATTATTGATAAGACAAACTCTCAATATTCATAATGTTCTTCACCACTAGAATCCCCATGGTTCCCAATTTGACAACTTCCGGGGAAATTGATCTCAATCAGGTACCCAGATTCATGGTAAATCAATGAAAAATGATGGTTTTATGAGAATAGAATAGACCTTGAATCATAATCATTCAATTATTTTCAATATATTATACTAGGATCAATAAATTGACCAATCAATGAAAATTTTATGTTGAATGGCAAAAGATATCAATGTGCGTGACAATAACCGATTTCCAAAGAATGTCGGCCATTGAGTCAGTGATTTGGCCAGATCCAAAGATTACTGATCGTTTTTATGAAATATCATTGGTAGTTGTAGCAGATTTGAAGTGGCAGATCAAAACTGGAATTTTTTAAAAATTGCACCCACATGACATATACAATGAAGGACACATTACATATTTCCCCTTCAAATTTTAACTCTAGGGTTTTGAAAACCAATAATTATGGAACAACTAATACATCCATTGACATGAAGTCTACCTCCATTGCAACTATGTGAGTCATGTGATAATTAATATGGCCATACCTACACCTTGTGTCGAATTCATGAACATTGGATGACCACATGGTTATCACCCCATGTGGATAAACGCACTGTGCACCAGAGTACACAGACTGGAAGTATGAGTACACGAACATGACAAGTGGATAGAGACATTGTCCTACTTAGTTAAAATTGGTGTCTAGTAAACCTACATTGCATATTATACGACATGGGATGAATATTTGTCCAGGATTGTCATATAGCCAGGCTATGAAGTGGGACCACACACCATTTGGGTCCCCTCACACACCGTATAATCATTGGGCTCCACTCATGATACATCAAACATCATTATCATTTTCATTAGATCTTGTTACTCATGGGTATTATATCATGTGTGTTTTTAAATATAGAACATGAATGGGTATTCATTATTGGCTATCAACATGTCGTGTTAAATATTCTGGGCATTGATCTTGTCTAGGTGATTTCAGATGATGACAATGATCATACAGAACCACTAGTTCTTTCCAACAATACCTTCGAGAAGGGATTAGAAGAGGGGTTAAAAAACCATTTATACAAATCTAATCCTTCATCTGGGAAGGGCAGCAGAGTTCCCCAATGGAGACTATATGGAATTACACTCCTGGTGGGCTGGCCAGTGGACATCCCAAATGAATTCTTCTCAGCATTACCTATTGCTGGGATATGAAGTGGTGTTCCATATGACAATCCCACGTTTTTCTATTTACTGGGGTAGATATGTGGAGTCACATACTAAGAAGAAGATTATGATCCTCCAATTGTACCATCGACTATTATCCGATGAATTTGTTTCCCCACAAATGTGATGCACATTGATGAGATATGGTTAGATTTTTCTTCAGACTGACGATAAGGATGTATGAATTACCATCAATATGTGTTTTTAAAATGAAACATAAAACCCTACTAGTGAGTCATTTCCAACCAATGTGGATAGTATTATGGTGTGATGTTTGAGTCCCATAGATTTCTGTATCGATGTAAAACTTTTGAGATGTTGTCAATCATTACTCAACTAATTTTGGAAGTAATAGTTACCCTTATAATTAGGATTATTTTTGATATGATATCCCCTTAATCTATTATTTGGGATTAATGAATGATAATATGTATATATTTGTTCTTTATTCAGGATTTACATTTAGGATTGGGATACTCTCATATCAGGAGAGGAAAATATTCATGGGGTATGCCACATGCGTTCCATGTTTAGATTCTCATGTATGGATGAGTCTATTGCACACCTTTAGTTGGTGAAGACTCATTGGGTAGTTCATATAATCAATGTGACCATCCCCTTTTGATTGGACGATCTGAATTCTTCTCTCTTGTGGTCTTGAGATGTACTCTTTCACTATAACATAATCTATCATCAGTTTTTTCCTTCATATTTTTCTCTTAATACTCCACATTTACCGTATCATGGAGTTCTAATGGGTATGTATATACTCACCCAAATATAGGGTTATTCTCCTTGTGTCGTTAATTTTACAGATGATATACATGATAACTTTGACTTTAGAGGAGTTAGAGATATTGGGTTCATGGACCATGTATGCTGGTAATCAGTTATGTTATTGGAGGAGGGATATCTAACCAATTTATTGATTTCTAGTTTTGTCAGGTTGGGACATTTTTCTAGTTGGGCATGTATATTTTCCCATTACTTTTTAGAAAACAAAACCAAAATTTTTTACTATTAGAGGTACATGCATGCTTGGTTTGATTTATAGAGGTGTTTCATATTTATTCTTCATTCCAATTGCACATTTTCAATGAGTTATTTTGTGTGGGAATATATATGATTTCATAAAAATATCTCCCCAGGTTAATTATGTATTCAGTTCTAGTTTCCACCCCTAGCCTATGGAGGTAGGTATTAGTTAATTTTGATGTGAGCCTCGTCTTTGTTTGGGTCATTAAAATTATGAATTTGAATAATAATGTAAGGTTAATTTTTATAATTTTTATAATTATATATATTTTATCATACATATTTTTATTAAATTAATTAATTAATCCTCTTTATAAATTTTAAAATTTAATTAAAACTAATTTATGGTTATGATTTAATGTATAGAAGTTAACAATTAAATAAAATGAAATTAAAATCATATAAATTTAATATGGAACATTTTTCATAAAATTATTGTGTACAATATATCTATTTTTATCAATGACAAAAAATATATGATATGCATGTAAAAGTATAGTTTTATACAATTATTCTTAATAATTATTAATATATAGAAAATTTATCAATCATATAATGGGTGTTGTTTTGTTATGAATTAAAATAAATTTATTTCAATGCCTAAAAATTATTAAGAATTTTTTTAAGAATTATGAATTCCAATTTTTTTCAATTTTGTTACTATAAATTAGAAAATTTTATTTCATATTTAGGAAAATAATTTCAAATTATTTTGAATGTTCGTTTTCATTTTTATGAATAATAATATACTTATAATTTAAACATTCATTACAACATTTAATGTTAAATGTTTTGAAATTGTAAAAATAATGGGGAAATACATTGAATATCAAAATACATTATAAAAAATTGATGGTAAAAGGAATTTCATTTCTTACCCTTTTCATATCTAAAATTTTTATACAAATTAGATCAATTTTACAAAATATATTAAATTCATTAATCACTTTTGAATTAATATTTAGGAAAATGGTATTCTATCACCCATATACATGACACCATCCCATATGTAAATAAATACACAAAACTCCATCAAATTTCATTGTCATAATTTACCCATAATTATATTCGAAAGAATCCATTTACTTGTTTTTCAATGATTCATCACATGGAGTCCTAATTACCTCATTTCTGAGAGTCTCTGCAACCTAATAATAATATAATAAATAGATTTTTTATCACCTATTTAATGTTTCTAAATTCTATTCGTCATTGACATCTTTTTAATTAAATTATTTTTACTTTAAAATAAATATATAAAAAGAATTATGTGTCTCTAATTATCATGTTTTTATAGTAAATTAACATATTATTACTCATTCAATCATTATATAGTCAAAATGTTTTTTTTGGATTAATTACTAAATTGAATAGCATTATAACTCTAAAACAATATATGATATAAAAATTAAAATAGCTATATAATGATGAAATATTTAATAAGTTAATATTCATAGATTATAGATGATACGAGGTGGGAGAGGGGGAAATCATTTTACCCAAAAATTTCATATAAATATATTATAATGTAATTTATCTTATAAGAAATATTGTTTAATTACCATATCAATATTATAATTCTCAATATATTATAATGTAATTTATCTAATTAAGAATGTGTCCACCTACATTGGTATGTAACAATGAATACATAAAATAAATTCCTATAATATATAGACGCACAATAGGGAAATTATAAAACAGTTTAATGAGAAAGTCTTCCATCTAATTTACGTACTCTATTAGAAATCTCTATCCTCAATAATGAATCGAATGCATCACAATATTGGTTAATTTCTCTTATCATGAACTACCATGTAGCACATCAAATTCACCCCAATCAAAGATTAACAAATAGCCTTTATCATACACATATAATACATCATTAATTACCATTTACAGCCTTTAAATTATAATGTTTTTCCATTATCCTCTTCCAAATTTACATTCATATTCTTTATTGATATAACCATTAAATTTTCATTAATTTATAATATCATGTTTTCCTTTATGTTCACCTATATTTTTTTAGGTATATAATTTAAATAGAATACATTGTTTCTTATATCCATTCTATTCATATATCCACAATGTCTTGAATTTTTTTGACATGTGATTATAAAACTCCTATGTTCTCAGAAACATTTGATCCTTATTTTATCATAATAGAAGATATTTCACAATTTTTATTTCTCAACTAAATCTCCTCAAAACTTATTCTTGTATTCTTTTTTAAATCAATTCTATTGTTGATCTTTAATAATAATGTTTCACCATAATCCTTTAGCTTCAGAAATATATTTCTCTACTATTATTCTAATAAGAAATATGCATTAATGTCTAGTATAATGTTCTAATTAATCACAAATTAATTTGTTTATTTATCTACATAATTTTCAATGAATAATTAGTATATCATAGTCATTATATTTTTAGAATATATCAATAACTAGTTTTTTTTCTGTAAATTATTTTAAAATTCGTCGAATCGCAAAATAATGATATTGTTATTTTTCCAACTAAATTGATATTTACCCGTTTATTATCATATTGTAATATTAACAATTCAATGTTACATATATCATTAAAATATACATAAATTTCAAGTGTTCCACTAATAAATTAATTTTGGAAATATATGTTGATTCATCTAGGGAACTTCATAATAAATTATTTTTTGATTTCATCAATATTAAGTGGATCTATGAATTGGAAAGATAGATTGAACCCTGTAATTTATCATAGTAGTCAATAGATAATATAAATTTCCTAAATCATAATACCATCTATGATCACATTTTTTAATGGATCAGAAACACTATTTCATTAATGAACACAACTATAAATCATTTATATTATTCTCAATTTATAAGAATATTGATTCAAATTTTTATTAATGAAAATCATTATTGATTATCAAATGTTTTGTAAATAGAATAATTTTTATTCTTAAATTATTATTTCTAATCAATTTTTAAATTAATTTTCAATTTAAATAAGTTCCACTATATGATTTTGAAAAATAATATATATATTGTTATCAATATTCCATTGAATCTTCCTCAATTTTTATTGCATAACACATATTTTTCCTTCAAAATTGTAAAAATTTAACAAATATTAATCATAATTAAAAGTTAATCATTATTAATAGTTTATTCATACTTCGATAGATTTTAAAAACCCTATAATAGAAAGTATCATCTTTTATTTATAGACAATGTTCATGAATTTACAATTATAACAATACATCTTCGTAGTTTATTCCTTACAATGAAATAATTATATGAAATAAAATTATTTTAGTGTAAACTATGAAGTGGGTATGAATCCACTGATATTATATTTAACTTTTTTATATAAATCATATGATTCACTTGAATATTATATATTTTTCTTATATTCACATTGTCTACTATCGACAATTTCACATGAAATATTATTGAAAATTATTTTCGAACCAATATATTATTTATATTATTACCATAAATATAAAGTGATTATTTTTACATGTATAGATACATTATGAGAATCTATCTATCCATGTTATTATAATATCTATATGTAATTCATTATATATTTATTTTAGAGTTTCCCTGATTATCAGGCATATATCTTCCTCAAATATTAGAAACATTATATCCTTAGAAAAAAATTAGTCGCAAACAAATTAAATCCATACATGGGATCATAAACCTACTTGATTATATTTTCTTTATACAATTTATCATCTATTTCAATATTTGAGCTTCAAAAATTTCTTCTCTCCAATATTTATTCTAAATAAAAATAAAATATTACGGATATATCAAATTGATTCTAACAATCATCTACATAAAATGTGTTTCCATGGTATATAATTCTCTAAATGTCATAAAAATAGTTGTATTTTTTATAACATTATTAGAAGGATGGAAAAAAATTCTATAATAATGATCCATAAGACAACACTATGATTCTTGGTGGAAAGTGTTGTGTCAAAAAAAGATAGATCTAACCACGACATGTAGAATGTCCATAGACTAATCCACCATGTGATATAATTGAAAATAAAACTCATTTTATCTTCATTACATTATGTTGTATTTTGATATTATAACCTATAGAAGTTTTAATCAAGTTAAAAAGAATGATTCTAGTACAAGGAAGTTATACCACATTTTAAATTATTTTATAATTCTTCCAGTTTTATATAATAAAAATGAAGTAATGGGATTCTAAATTACATATATCAATTTTAATTTTTATTTGATGGTGTAATGAAATTTAAAATTTAAACTATATTTCTATTATTATATCATGATACTATGACTTCTCAACACAATAGATTCATTGATATCCTCTTAATCCCTGAAGTAGGATCTCCCTTATGTATATCTCCATCTTTTGATACAATTAATACATCTCTATCCAACATACCTACAAAATACAACCTATTATTTACTCTTTTTCAATTGATATTAGAGAATGATATGAGAATATGGAGGAGTTTTACAATTAATCCATAGGATGTAAAATGTAAAAGAATAATTTCATAACCTATATCATTAATTCATTTAGAGTTTCTCATAGGGGGCCTCTGTATAGCTTTTATATTTTTATTTAAAAATGTTGTTTTTCCATATAAATCCATAAATCTTTATATTTTTAAATTTTACAAACCCTATATTGTGATTATGAATATCATTGAAAACAATAAACATGTTATATATAGTTTTCCAAAATTAGCATTCATCTTCTCTAATATTTCAAAACTTATAGTTGGTATGGTCATATAGTCTTTGGAGTAATGATCACCCAGTATAGACCATGCACACACATTTTTTTTAAAATAGCCATAATTTTATCTATTAATTAGTTACAGATTCACTTTATTATCTCACATATTTTTCATCCCATTCATCATAATATGTTACATTTATGTGATAATTTTTTCCATTATATTTCAGTTATAAACACTCAAGGAACATATCATTTTTCCACTCTACCAATTTATATATTTCTAAAATTTACATCCATTATAATTTATATATTCTAGTTTCATAGTTAATTCCATACTATTTATTAATTAATTCGTTTATTATAGTACTCACATAGATTATATATGAATTAGAATCTATTCATGAGATATATAATATGTTGATTCTAAAGAATAAATTATTATTATATAGTGGATATCTAGGTAAAGATATCATTACCTACATATATTTAGACAAGTAGATTCATCAAAATGATTAAATATTGTAATAAACATAAATTTTACCCCAAACCAATCTCCAAAAATCACAATTTTAAAAACATATCATAATTATTTTACATTTTAATAAAATATAAATAAAATATTATGATTACACACCTTACCATTATTGGGCACCTTAACCCCTATATTTTTCTTTATTTTGCGATATTCTATTATTTCTATTTCATATATTTATTATTGTTGATTATTTCGTACTTTTGGTGTTTTCACTATTATTAAATGATATATATTTTTTATTTTATACTAGTAAGGGAAACAATATTATTATATGTAACATTTTATCAAATTGTATCATTATTACATAACATATAATAGTATTATTAAGGGATAAAAAAATTAATTCAACTCATATGAGAATTTTAGGATATATAACACTTAATGAAAAAATAAATGTAAACATGTTTCCATTTATAAACAATTCATGTTGTATATTTTTATGATTCTGAATTTTTTAGTGTAACAACCAATTGAAATAACATAATTTTGAGGGAGTTCTTTTGTAAAAATATGACACTAACATTTTTTTTTGAAAAAATATAAGACACAACAAACTATAGGTGATATAACAATGACACCAAATGATGAAAATACATGATAAATGATTACTAAAATTTCAGTGGATGATTTACTTGTAAAATACATAGTATTAAAAGAAATAATAAAGGTATTCAATCCCATATATATGATTAAAAAATATATAAATGGTTATTATAAAATTTAATAGAAAATAAAATAATAATATAATAGTATAATTATAAATTGAATCATAACATCAAAAAAAATAATGTATACAAATATAATAAAACCAATGTGGAAGAACACAAACTACTCCATATGTGAACTAAAAATTGTATGGAAAATACACTGAAAGTAAAATCATAACTACTCTCTATATAAATATTATATATACATCTTTTCTGTATGATTGATAGATGCATTTTCATATGAAAATTAGATTATTGTCATGATTGGGTAATTATACATAGTATTGAATTTATTATTTTTTTCCAGTATAGGACACTCTGATATGATCATAGTGGCTCAATGTTAAATATTAGAGTTATGTACAGGTGTAGAATATCATTGATATTTATGATCTGAATCATTTTTATTTAAAGGAAGATTTTTTTTTCGAATTCAATTACATTGAATGAAACATAAACACTTTGACATTGGTTCACTAATACATTTCATGCTTTGGTCTCATACATGTATGTGGTTAAAAATTGATCATGTATTAAATAACTACATATCCCTTTTAATTATTCTTCAAATGTATAACCACAATCCACATCCATAATCATAATTATTTGTCCAATTATTTGATGAACACACACCCCTCATATATGGAATGTTATCACAACAATTCATTTCAATAAAATATATTATATTCCATTAAAACATTTATTAAAATAATTAAATTGAATGGAAAACATTATTTGTTAACATGAATTAAAAATATTTTCCAAATTCTGTTATAATTTTAATATTTACAAATTATCAGACAAAGATACCTAAAAAAATAAATCATCTTTAGTTACATTTTATAATATATATATGTAATTTAAATATTCCATCAAACATTTTCATGAACAAAAAGTTATTTTATTGAATTTGCATACATCAAAATAGGTTATAATACAAAAATTTAAAAATACAACCTACTGATATAGGCTCATTATTTGACTTTATCAATAGATTAAATCATGATATCATCAAAATCATAAAATATCACAGAAAAACAAATAAAAAATTATATATGAGATTATTTTCCAAATAAAATGGGTTGATGTTAAAAGAATTATGAAATAATGAGATAAAATTTACCCCATATCCAATCTCAATAATCTAAAAGACCATAATCAATTATAATAAATGTATAAATGTATATGATATTTCATGAAAATAAAATTATTTCATGACCCATCAACCATGATCAACATGTATTATCATACGTTTATAATGAAAACAAAATCATTATTCTAATTGTATAGTGGGTGGAAATAAGAACCATGAAGGCTTACCACACAGAATGGATAACATATCCCGATTTAACTACATTGAAAATAATATATCTATAAATTAGTATAAAGAGAAATTTAATAATTAGATACTATCTAATACTTTATAAATAATCTAAAAATAACAATGTACCAAATATAGTACAACATTTTTGTTATAAGCCCATTTAAGTCTCAACAAAACTATAAAAGATCTCAACTTGCAGAGAATATACTAAATGATTCCAAAAGGAAATTCGTAGATCTATATGAGGTCCTTCTATCATAAATAATATCAAAATCAACATTACTATCTCCTAATACTCTTAGTAATAAAAGGTATTGTGTGTTATTACTATATGAAAAAAAATGTGTGGGATGATCAATGTTTGGGTCATGTATAAACATACCACGTAGGACACCCTATAATCACCAAACCCAGAGCACCAAAGAGAGTAGTGGGAACATTAAAATAATGGATTATCAATATTAATATCTAAATAAAAATATGAAATAATAATAAACAATATAATTTCAATGTAGATAGTATGACATAAAGTCAAATTAGCACCAAAATCCAATCCTAGGATTATATTAGAGGACCAATGATATCACTCATTTGGGATAAATCACACTAAATGCCTTGTCATCCTTGACGAAAATCATTCGAGATGTTGTAGTCATTATTTCATACATTAATGAAGGATCTTATCTGGGATAACATAATCATAATATATTTTTAAAAAGAATATCAATGGAAATTGATAGGTCTCAAATGACATACAAACTGAATTAAAGTGGACCGAAATTGTAGAGAACTTGCGTGAATGCATGAATAAGGGTTCACAACAATGGTAAGGGCGTATAAAAAAACCCATACGTAATAAACAGCTATATAGTGGATCATAGGCATAATATGTTGGTCAAGATGATTCCTAAATCCCTTATTAGGAATAAGAGCATAATTGAGTATCACACAATAAGTATCACCAATGTATTTATTAATTTTATCTAAGAAAACTATTATTGTGGGGATCACATATTATTCCCATTTTATAATGCCTTATAGTTCCCTCATGTGTATAGACCTATGGAATGTCCACTGGTAAAATTGGCCCACACTGAAAATGTTCAATGGTACTCACCCAATCTCCCACCAATGATGAATTGAGAATAACAAATTTTCGAAAATAAATTTTTCGATTACAAACTATGTCCCAAATGGTTAGAGTGAGGGTCTTAATGATAATGTAACATACATTGTTTCTTTACCGCAATAAGCTTATATTAAAAATTACATGGTCTATCCATTTTTTAATATAGACAATCACTATTGGTATGTAAATATAAATTTGTTCTCTTTTACCACTTGTACTATGACACATTACGGAATAATTTGGTTTTTCCTTTGTACACTAGTAATGTTATAGTACATTATAATGTACATGTGTTTCACTCTTTTTGACACATCATATAACATGTAGGCTGGAAATCAAGGAATATTGTATTCCTATGAATTTTTTCATTCAGAATCATATGACATGTGTTCCATAAAAAATTGAATATGGGTTCACATGGCCTCCTAGGAGTGTACTCTAATTGTATAATGAACCAATCATCAATAGTTAAGAATTTTTTAATTTGAAACACACAATTTATATCTCTAAAAGGATTTCATGGCATGTGTATCCATATGAATAACGAGATGGATAATTTTTTACCATGTAATATGTGAATGTATTATCCATTGGAATACTCTATCAATCATTATGTGTGTACTACATGTAATTTTTTCGTAAAACACAATCCGTGTATATTATTATATTCCAGAAACTACTTTGTTTTCATTGGGTCTTTTGTGACATTTCCATTGCTGATGATTATATATTGACAATCATTATAGATATCTAATCTTAGTTGATAGTAGCTACAACATCCCATGTTGCCAGATTCTAGGTGCCCAATTCAAGTCACATTTTACTACTTTGACATTTCCTCAAATCACACAACCAAACCAGAAGACAAAAACAAAAAACCAATGCCTAATATATCCTCCAATTGTATGACCCTTATCCATCAGGAAGCCTATTCACAATTAGAAAACATTATAACAATTATTTTTCGCAAATATCAATAATTTAATGACTTTTTTCCTTATATTTAATGAATCACTACTAAATGATAATATATGTGATGATCATATATATAATGGGAGAGGAAACCATAAAAAATAAAATAGAATTTTGATAATTAGAAACTATTTAGGTCATAATCATTTCATTATCATTATGGGGATGAGATGAGTTTATAAATATGGGTAAACAATTATTATACAAATTCCTAATAATGAGAAAGATAATGAAAAAAATTGAAATCATCAATCAAGAATCAAAAAAAAATCTAGAATGCTTGTTTCATTTTTTAAACAAGATAGTCAATTATTAGAATAATCAAACATAAAAAACCCATCTATGATTTTGGATAGATTAATAAGGATGAATAATTCTATATCACAACCATTGGTCAAATCTACAAACTATGCCGTTTAGGACAAACTCATATTTATCTATCATTGATCAATGATTCGATTATAATTCTCCAAATAACTTCTCAATATCCTCTCTAAAACCCCAATGGTTATATATCTAACACATCTATTTTCCAGTAAAATGATTCAGATATGATATGATTAAGTAATTTCCATTAAATAAATAAATTTATTTATTCATCTAGAAAATTTTCCAGGATTTTAAATAATCAAAACAGTCCACGTGCATAAAATGTATGTTCTTCGTACAGTAAAACATGCATTAAATATATAATTTTGGGCGGAAATCTCCATTATGGGACCAAATTAAAGATCTATTCCACAATTTCTATAAAAATTCCATTAATATTTAATATTTTTGTGATATCTACACAGGGTCACCCATGGGTACAAAATTCGTCATTGACATAGATACTAATGAAGAAAATATGCCTATAAATACTCCAATGTATAACATGGAAAAATGAGTCTTTAGATTATCCACACATTCAGTTATATTATTTCTAAAAATAAAAAAATTTCTCATGTTGGATTACTAGGAACCCAAATACATATCCAATTCATAGGATCCCTCCAAGTCATTACCATACAATCAAATTTTTTGAAATAATTGGAAGCGCACTACAATAAATCATATTTTCCTACTTGTTCACAAATGCATATGGAACATTTGGAAGGTTACACCACCATCAACAACAAAATATACATGGTCTAAATCATAATTCAATTAATGTGCATCTATCTTTATATACATCACTCGTATTATTTTTCATTCCCAGTGTAACTCTGACAGTTGGGATATGTTTAATATCACCTCAATAAGACAATCATAGTAACTAAAAAATGGTCTAATGGACCTTAAATTTTATGTCATTCCATTGAAAATTCTATATAATCATAAATGAGGTGAATCACATGGAAAACATGATATCCTATGAGAATAGAAAAGGTCACCATTGACATATGATAATGGAATCATATGTTTTTTTGGTGGTCCTCATCCTCTTATTTATGTATTAAATGTGATAACCCCATTCATCTTAAAATATAAAACACAGTTTGATTTCTCACCCAAATTTTGACCAACCCATTAGCATCTAATGATTCCTCATTTGCATGGTCTAATATTTTACCACTTTAGTTGTGTACCTATAACTACAGTGATTCACAATCTCCACTAATTGTAAATGATCCACATAACTTTTGAATATACCTAACATGAAACCCAACTCATGTTCACTAGATACCAATTAACAACTTTACCTAATGAACTATCAATCTTGGGAATAATAGAATACATTGATACCTTGTTCCAAATACATCATGTATCATTTCCATAATCATTGAGTGAAGTGATATCTATTTTTTAAAATGTTAATCGATAGTAATTCAAAATCGAATATATATATATGTCATGCAAAGGCACCCAAAATTCCCCACTAAAATTTCCTATTCAATGTTCAGTACGTGGGTTGGAATTGTGAGAAATTTTGTGATCACATAGTTATTATTATGACATAATTATAATCATTTAATCCCCAACCTGAAATTTAATGATGCTACACATTTTTCGATTTCTATATAGGAATATCATTTTTCACCTATTGATTTGTGATATAATAATGGAATTACTCAGAAACATGACAATTTGTTATCTTCCACCCAACTCAATGAAAATGGCTATCAGAACATCCTCATCTCTCTTTCTATAAAACAATGTGATATAATTAAATTTTTTTTAAAACAACCCCATAAAAATTGTTATGAATTGAAATATAGGATAGGGGAAAACTTCACTATGGAAGGCTCATTCGGGACATGTGGAAGATTGTGGGGGTATGATTTTTTAAAAAATATTTAACATCGTGTCATTATCATTAAAAATGGATACTCCCAATAGTACCTTTATACATAACTTGTATTGGACCTACATTCCAAAGGTTTATTGTCTATTGTGTTTTTGCACCCAACAACACTTATGGACTAACATTAGTCGAGAAGATGAGAGGTTAATCTCATCTCTCCCTTATGGGGGTAATAATTTCTTACATCATAACTCAATTATAGATTTAATAAAAGTTCTATAATCTCTTACTAATATTAATATGGGTCTAGTAACCCTAAAAATTATTAAATGATAACTCTCATTTTATGAAAAATAAAAGGGATCTTATTGATAAAAAATGAAAATAGTATGTCATCAATGAATCCATATGTTTGTGTTTGAGGATGTGAACAATTTACCTATTTATGAGTGCCTTATTTATATGAATATGATCTTTAAATAGTGTCTATATAATATGATGTGACATAATGAGGCTATTTAATATTCTGAGGAGGGCTTTGGGCCATTATATGGTGTCTTATGTATATGGGTTATTGTAGGAATTAGAACACACATAGTTCATTAACCCCATGAATTGTATTATCTTGTGGAGAGGACATATCTATTGGTTCGAAGGTAGAATAAATTTTATCGTGACCATCAATTAGAAATCCTAAATAAAGTTGATGTAACAGGAATTAGATTCATTATTGTCTGATAATTCCCCTACGTAAATCCCCAAGGTATATTCCATTTTATGTGGGGTGTACATATCATGCCACTCATATGGGATTACATAGTGGGATTTTCCTAGTTAGTGTAGATTCATGATTCTATTGGGGTGTTAATTTTTTATACTTAATCCCATGTGTATGTTTCATGGTTTTCTAAACAAGGGGTGAAAAGTGATAAAACTCATTGAATATTTGTGAAGATGCTTATGTACTGTGGATACATCTATAATGAATAATATTGACCTTAGGACCTAAAGGGGTGTCCTATTAGTCCTAATTATTAATGGAATTTGAATCATAATTATGTAGTTTATATCTAAGTCCATCGAAGGATGTGGTAGAGTGGTAAACCTATGCGAATGATTTGGATTCAATGGTAGAATGTTGGAGCCATGGATGGACTTGCGCCAATGTGGATTTCAATTGGTGTTTGAACATTAGACATAGAGAGGTGTTATAAATATCCTAGTTATAAAGATATTTGATACATTATAGTTGAATTGATAGGTGGGATTACACTTTGAGGTTTCCCTTTTCCATCATGGTGGTTTATGGAAGAAATTATATGATTGTTCCAACTCCCCAATTCCACATGATCTATGATCTGTGTGAGAAACAAAGGATGTAAAATGACTATCCTCATTTCATATTTGGTGAGGGAAATACATATTAGGAAATAAAATTAAAAATTTTATAGGAATCTAAGGACTTATAAATGGGTCTTATGTGTCCCAATTATGGAGATAATTAGTGATCCCATAGTTAATTTGATTGGGGCTTATACACATCTGATTCCCTTTGGCCGGGAGTTACACGCCGAGGGTGAATAATGTTTTCAAAACCCTATAAGGACCTATTGACTAATAATAATTTTTATGCCTATCATGCATTAGTAATCTAATCTAACTTCCTTTAATGACTTCCGAAAATGACATATAAAACCTTCTTGATATGTGGAAAAAATAATTTTATCCATTTAAATTTTCTATAAGGCATCAAGTATCGTAGATTTAATATCTTAGTGTTTCTCGCTTGATTTGTGTTAGATTATATAGAGTGCATCATAATTTCATGATCGTGTGTCCAAAAATCTATCATTTGACCTGAATAGATTTTTAGAGGGCATCTCACTGTCCCTCTAAATTTTCCAATTGTCATCACAAGAGTGGTATCACACATATGGATTGTGATGCGATATTTAGTATAAGTAGTCTTAGAGGGTGTCAAATTTCATTTTTGAAATGTCTTGAGGGAATCATGAGACCTGGAGGATATCTTGGAGGGTGTCCCAAGTGGAAAATGACATGATTATATGATACCATGAGACTCGTAATACATGATGGAGCACTAATTTATGAGTAAGGAAACATGTTTAAAGGACATCGTGAGATTTTAACTGTTACCCCGTAGGGATTTTCGAGTCTAGTTTGACATGCCTGAGGTGTTTTATGACTTCATTTGACATTTCAGAATGACGTCATGTTATCTATAAATTATTCCTAAGTGGTTTCTTGAGACATGGTAGATATAACTTGATTTTGATCACATGTCTGTATGAGGAACATTTTGGTAATGGTATCCAAAACTCTGATAAACCCTCTCTTGATCTAGTGAGTGATCCTGAGAGTTTTTCCACTTGAACATAATAAGTATTGGACCTATGAAATTGTCATGGTGGGGTGGGAAATTTATATGCCTCTCCACCCTGGATATTTTCTGTTCTATGTGGAATATCACACACATATCGAAGAAGTATTTAAGGACCGACATTGGCATCATGCATCTTCACGAGTCTCTTTCGTGGATCACTCTAATATAATTTATTGATTTTTAGTGAATAAAATATTACTATTTCAATGTATCATTTATTGGATTATAAATATATAATGGGTAATCATTTAATCATGTAATTATGCCTAAGGACATCAATATTGTAATTTTGACATGTCTATTGGACATTGAGAGACTAGGATGCCTCTATAAGGGAGTTCATGAGATGCTCAAAGCCTTACCATGGACATTTAATGACACAAGGATGAATTTTTAGGTGATTCATGAGATCATTACAATATTCCTAAGAGTCTACAAAATCAATGTTGTATAAATCCACTCCACGTCGAATATGTTTTTAGACAGCGAGAGTCTCTCACAACTTTTCACTTTTATATTTTCTGTTTTTTTTATTTTCCAATGGTTGGTGGTAAATATATATTTTTGGAGTAACTATTTTTAATGAATCATACGAAAAAAATAAATAATTTATGGAAATGTGTGATTTTTTTGATAGTTTCCATCCATTTTCTCATTTTAATCCAATGGGTGAGTGTGAGGCCTCCTATACATACCCAAGGCCTATCACACAATGAGGATGAAAACCTAAAAGGATTCTTCTAGAAGAGATGAGCATGACACTGGGGTCTTGTTATCTCTTTTGGATCCTCATTGGATTATTGGGTGACTTTTATCTCCATGTGTAGATCCCTCCTCTTACATTTTTTTAATTTTTTTATTATAAATGTTTTAGTGGGTCTCAGGATATTATTTTAATGTTGTCATGGAAAAACATTATACATTTTTTTGATACGAAAAGTGATACATTATGGAGATAGGAGGCCTCGTCTATTTTGAAAATTTTCTTAGTATTTTCCATGTAGTTCTGTGGAATTTTCTTGGTGATTTTATACGAGTGTGCGACATGATCGATTTGGGATGTTTCAATGGTACACATGCCTTATCATGGTTAGTCAGCCTATTTTCCTATAGTGCATAAACTGATCAATGTTTCATATCACAATTGACTGAACACGTTATTATAAATAATTTCCCTTCATGACATTGATACACCACATATTCATTTATGGATTTTATGATGGTGTGTTTACATTTTAATGGATTGTAACTTTAATAACCTTTTATATGTCACATGTTCACAGATAACAGTGGGTGTTCTAATATCATGTACCCATGCTATAGGTTTCATGGAAAGTGTTTCATGTCATTAATTATGTGATACATAACCCAAGTAACAAGAATGTGGTGTGTGGTCATATGTCCACATTGAGCGCCTGATATTATTTCTGATTCCCCTAAAGACTATGTAAAGGAGGTACAGTGATAAATTTTCACGAATATTTTACTGTTTTTCTCATAGAAAATATATATGTAATATTTATCTTATTCACATTATGATATCAAATGCATAGGGGGATTCTCTTGCACTCATGAATATTTCTCGTGTTCCATGTGGAAACCAATCATAATAGAGTGGAACATCAAGTCATTAATTTTATTCATACTCGTATTATTTAGAACATGAAATAAATTCATCAGGAATTGATAATATCTATAATCATGTCTTGTGTCCACCATTCATCGCATAACAGTATGTGCAGAAGATTTACCTTTATACCTAAATATACATGGATGTGATATGTGATATAATCCATGTTTGCATGATGGTTCATGAAATATATTAGTCTTATCCTTTCATAGAATAAATCCCACATTTTATTACAACCATTCGCACGATGGGATATGTGTTTCTACATCATTTAATGAATAGGTTACAAGATGGATTCACACTATATGTGAATGATAATGTGAAGAAGGATCGTGGTATGATACCCATTCATGTGAATGATTAAATAATTGATTTAATGAATAATAATGTTGAGAAAACTAATATAGATTATCACAATGCTCTATTTTGCGGGGGAAAAGTCATATTCTCGATACTAGAATTGGACATGAAATAATGTTCTCCCTTTAGTATTTATAGGGTAATTCTAATCCAACATTAATTTACCTTAGAAATGTGTCCTATCCACTAAATAGGATCCACCATTTATCATAATTACTTACTCAGATCCAAAGATAGAAGTGGATTGAATCATCCTCATGTGATGCTCCAATTAAAATATTTATTACCTTAAAAAAATTATACTATTAATGAATCTCCATCTCCTAGCTATGGTCAACAATCATAGTTCCACGAAAAAAAATTGGGATCTAAGGGGTATGGTCCCATGTTAGTTCCATTTGTTAGTGATGGTGAGGTCGAATCTGATCCCAATAATAGAGGAGTAGAATATTATCTTCCTTCAAGGATTATCTTTTATGAACATCTATGTGTTGCACATATGGTGTCAATTATATTTGCTATCCCATCAAAATTATCCATGTATGGGAATGTGATCCAGCACACAGTTTTTTCATCATATTATGGAAACTTATATGGTCGTCTATATGTGATGAGTTCCAATGCATACAGGCTCATCTTCAAGATCAGTTCTTTGGTATCCATTCCTTGCATAATAGTGAAAACTAAATCCCTAAAGTTGTGAGGTTTAAGATGTAAATGTGTGGAACTTCTTCTTCCTCATGTGATATGACCCTTTTTTAAATAAATCAGTATGTTTTTTTGATATTTTATTATGTTATCATAATTATATGAAATAAACATAAAAATAATAATAATAACAATAAAACTCATTCAATTGTAAAATAAATGTACACACCCCACGAATCATTATCACATGTGTATCAATTATGATCAAATATTTACTCATCAAACGTTTCCATCTTTGAAAAAGTGTATGGAAAACATTTATATGTGTTGAAAAAACCACCACCCACCTCATAATTTGATTCATATGGAATGAAATGAATATGATTCTATGGTAAATAAGTTATAATATTTCCTAAATCATAATGAAGGTGAATTAATCCATGGTGTGAATCATAGATATAGGGTTCCATAATTTTTTCCTAGGTATAACGGTGTAGAGAGAATAACATATCTTTTTCTTTGACCATATAATGGCCCTTACAATCCCTATCAACGCTGATAGCTAGATAGTTTTTGTGATATAGTTTTTGTTTTTAGCATGGAATTTCTATCACTATATTTTAAGGTCTTTTAGCAAGGACATGACGTTCTTTATGTTTAAGAACATTTATCTTGGACATTATATTTCTATAGTAGGGTTCCTTGTATCTCAGAACTAATAATGAATTACTTTAAGGATTTTTAGCTAGGACCTAACATCGATTTAGTTGATGGTAATTTAAGTCAGGCCTTCTATTTCTTTAGTTTAGGGGAATTTAACTCGAACTAGATATTTCATTATTTGAGTAACATTTATCTTAAAAATGATATTGCATTAGTTTGTGGAATTTTATCACAGATGATATTTCATTAGTTTAAGGTCTTTTAGTTCAGACAACATAATTCTTTAGTATAATGTCATTTAGCTCTGATATGATATTGACATAGATTAGTTACCTTTAGCTTAGAATGGATAATTATTAATATTTTGATATTTTAACACATAACTATATTTCCTTAGTTTAGGGTCTTTTAGCACAATTGTTATATATATTTAGTTTATCTTCCTCTTGATTATACATTCTATTTCTTTAGATTGTGATCTTTTATATCCGACCTGATATTGCTTTTATTTAGGTGATATTATCTCAAACATTACATTAGATTAGTTAAGGTAATTTCACATGGAAATGATATTTCTTTATATTAGGGTCTTATAGATCAAAACAGATAATGCTTTTGTTTATGGTATTCTAGCTCGAACCGGTTATTTGATTAGTTTTATGTTTTTTTAGCTCAAACCCGATATTGATTTAGTTTATGGTCTTTTAGATTGGACTTGTTATTTCTTTAGATTATGGTTTTTTTAGATTATACCTGATTAATGAATATGGTATAGAGTTCATACATACAAATAATAACCTAAAAAACTCTGATATGATTGGTTCGTCTGGGGGTTTTTTTGGATCATGTGGATTAGAATACCCTTTTTTGCGTAGTGATATTTTTTTTGACGATTATATGAACATATGTATGATCAAATGTGGTAAAATCATAGTCAATAAAAGGTTCATTGATGTTGGGATTCATTTACAAGAGATATGGGATATTTATTAATGTGATATCAGTTGAGCGTGAAATAAAATAGATAAAAGTTATTCATGGATAGTTGGAATATTGATAATGTATTTCATTATAGAAAACATTTGTGTGTAAATATGGAATGAAGATGTCATAATAGTTCTATAATCTGACACAATGATATTTTAGGCACTCCCACAATGTCACAAGGGAACACAATGATTATAAATCCCTCCTTATATAGCCATGATGTTTCTGGTTGGTGTGTATAAGCCCTAATACATCAATAAGAATCGCTGAATGAAGATATCTCTTTTACATTCAATGGACTACGAATGATTTTTTAGACACATTCATTAGAAAAACGATGGTGTGTATAAAAATAATGGAAAATGAGATAGGCTCATGCACCTAAGAGGATTTAGATCACGATTGTTAACCTCAATCCCTATTCTCTATGGTTTTGAATCATGAAGTTAAAATCATCATAAGTTAAATAATGAAGTGTTACATTATTTCATAGATAAAGGGTACAAAACATATTGATGTATCATAGAAGGATTCAAATCTGCTTATATAATTTGGATTAAAGATATTAAATCCAGGTCCAAAGAGCTTAGGTTTGGAGTAATGATAGAGGATTATCCTTATAGGAAGACCCAAACTATTCTATTGTATTGGGTTACTCTATTATGATGTGATGCCATAAGAATTTTAAATCCCATATATCGGGACAATATTTCAATAAGGGGTGGTTCGAAGACCTTATGATTTAATATCATATTCAGGTTGACCAATATCATACCTTTTAGAAGGATATTATATATTTTTTATTACCCAAATCACACTGAAAAATGATGTATGATTATTAGAAATTATAATCTTTATGAAGGGTTCAAACACCCAAAAAAATTTATCACAATGTTGAGAACATGTTGCTACAATGAGGAGTAGTGCAACCCAATTACTCTATCATTCCCCTGGACCAGTGATCCAGTGAGAATAACATGTAGTATACTAGGTCAATGAAGTAGTATGTATGATCATTATTAATTTTTAATTACATTTTAAATTTTCCCTAAACTATAGATAATGAGTGTATAGAAATATAATATTTGACTTGTTCCATGGTCTCCCTTGGTTGGTTTGAAACATGACAAGTATTATGTCTCATTATCTAATATTTTTTAATCTTTTAAATAGAATCATCATCTAGAATTTAAGGTCACACAACATTGAACAATTTATAAGATGTATAAGGTTGTTACAATAATAGACCTCATATGGGGGATGTTATAGTATAACCTAATTTTGATAAACATGGACATGATTACTCTAAAATACATATGATCATGAAATGAGGATGTTATAAATATTGATTTTAGGTTATCATTTCATGAGTAATGATATGGGATAATCATATCAGGGATGACCCAAATCATTCATAGTTTTTGGGATCTTTGTTGCTAATTTCTTGTTCATAATAAGTATAAATCCCATTTATGTTGGAAAAAAATATATAGTTTGTGGTTATGAGCCCTTATTTACTGATAGCATGTCCAAGTAGAGGGCTATATTTTTCTTTCCCTGGGATATGAATGGTTAGTGGTGAACTGAGTAACTTGATACATGAAGTGTGGTATATAGATTGATTTAAGTTATGATATGGAAGAAGCACCTCGTACTCTAGAAGATGGAGGAAAGGTAATTTTGGTACATGGATAAGGTATGATTATGTGTGATTTCCTATTAAGTTTAATATTATGTATTAGAGATCTTAATTTTTCAATTAAAGTTAACATCATGCGTTATGGATGTGTTTTTTTGTGCAATTTTAATTTCATAAAACCAGGACATTCTCATTTTAATTTTATAATCATTACTGAGGACATAAATCCATGTATATTATTTTCATTCATTGAAGAAATATTACTATGTAATTAAAAATAAACTAGTAATGTTTTGGTAAAGACGTGAGATAAAATGTGAAAGGAACAATAAATGTTCAATGAGTTCATGTGCTGATCTGACTCATAGTTAGGTATAGTGTGCTTGTAAGACCTAGTCCCATATGTAGTTTGTGCTGAATTTGTTAATGAATCTTGTAGATTAGAAAAACAATTTATGTTCCATGAATCACTACATTTCTTGTGATATAAAAAATCAAGCATCAAGTAGTGCTTGGAATCCCATGCATTTTAATGTCATTTAGTGTGGACTAAGATGAACTAAGATAAAGGAAGATAAATGATACAATAATACCCAATGGTTTAAATCGGGGATAAAAATGTGTATCAAGTTAATGAGAATAAATACACATATTTTTCATTAAGGACTACACAATTAATCATCAAATTGTGCGGATTTAGGACCCATGATGTGAAATGATAATATCATAGCTAGGCCCCTAAATGGTTACTTGGGCATCACTATATATCACATAGTTATGGAATCATGACATATAATGTTTTGAAGGTATTCCCATATGAAATTAAACACCCTCAAATGGGGGAGGGGTTTTTTTACTTATCTATTCTTACTGGGTTCATATATGGAAATTAGTGCATCACTACCTATCCTATGAGGAAATTAATAAGGTCAAAAAATAGTTCCTGAATGAGAAAAACTATCATCAGTCATCTGGTCCAATCCGCGTGGTGGGAGGTATATATACTGATATATGTTGTTAGGCCCAGAATTAGAGGACCAGGATTCACTACATATCTTATAACTAGACGAATCATTCCACCCATAGTTATTAAGGAACCGTTCATTTTTATTTTTTTTCTGAAAATACATTAACTGTGCATTTATATACATGATTAAGGACTCCTGGTTTGCATTTTATATAATTTCATTTTTGATATTAATTGAAATGTTGTGTTCTTTCATTCATTTTTAATTTTTGGAATCCCTTACTACACTTACTAAGCTCACATGAGATATACACAATGTGAGAAACAATGAATGGCATTCATTCCTCATTAAATGTAGAGGCAGTTGACGGTATGATGGTGGAATTTCGTATCATATAGTGGATGGAAAAATATATATGATAGAGGATTCCTAATATATCACATTGGAAAATTAGAATCATGCCATACATAGTTCTAGAGGGCCATGTAGTTTATCATCATTCATTGAGGAAATTACATAGGTAGTTCGATGTCTTACGGTAAAAAAATTGATCACCCGACGGGGTGAAAATAAAAATGATATGGAAAATTATAGTTTGTCCCAATAGTGGAGTCTTGGGTGACACTATGTATCTTGTGATGGAACTAATCATGAGGGTAAATGTTCTAGAAATCCCATTTAGTTAAATTTCATGCAAAGTGGACATCAATAGTTTAGTTTCAATGTCTAGTGGAGAGTAAAACACGATGTAGTTTAATGTCATGTTTTCAGGATGAATGGAATATCATACTGTGATGTGTATTACCATGTGACTAGGATATTAAATTATTTCACTATAGGCCTTGCATTAGTGGGGGTGTGATAGTATCCCCATGAATGATGACCAATGATTTGGCACCATTCAAAATGACGTTACATATTATGTAAGACCCATCCCATTTCGTTTCATGCAATAGAGGATTTATCCCTAGTGTCGTCAGGGTTCTAAGAGAAAATATCATTTCTCAATGTTGGAATGGGCAATAGAGAACCTTATTATAAAATTATCATGCAATCCAATTTTATTCGAGGTTCAGATTGTGTAGGGTATTAATCATTCACTAATCATGAACCTCAAATTTTCCCATCTGTTATTTTGATTGTTCATAAACTAAGATTTTCCCTAAAATGTATTTTTAGAAAGAATTCTACTGAACCAATATGGGTAATACTACCTCTTCTATGCACACCATTGAGTATGGAAGTACATATGTGTATGTATGTGTGGTGGTATGTTAGTACCAAAAATCATTCAAAATATTTTCCTCACATAAATTCTTATCCTTTTTCACCATCTCCATGTGTTTATATGATATATTCTTTTTAAATTCCTTATCTATCCATTTTCCACATCATAATATTGATATGAGGGATTAGACTTGATGTTGTACACCTCGTAGAGATTCATCAACACCATGGAACATGATTTTTGTTTTGAATTCTATCAATATTATTTGAGAGACGTTTGACCTGGTTATAAAATGGTTCATTACGAAGATGAATATTTTATTCATTCCAACATCTTTTAGGGTATTTACATATCCAATTTAAAGCAAATGATAGTTATAGAAAGGTATTACATGAACTGCACAACATTGGTTGGGGGATATTTAACAACAACATCAATTCCCCATATGGAAAATGGGTATACATATTTAGACATATATCGAAATTATCGGTGATGAAGAATTATGTTTTAACAGATCTAGAAAGAATGACAGTTTTTGGTGAATTCCACAAAACTTTCTACTATTGCTTCCAAGTAATATCCTATCCACCTAATTTTAGGGAAGATCCTAGTTCTTGATTGATGGTTTCAGCTTCTATTGAAATCATACATGATCACAATAATCTATCCTCCAGCTATGCATCTCATGAATATTCCATCAATTTCTATCTTGTATAGGGTTGTTTTCAAAATCAAATAATCATTTATTGTAAATTTCCTTCAAATTTATGAAATTATAACCATTTAGATTAGCCTATTTGAAGTGTCTCATTTTGATGTTAACTGATTATGGACTCCATCCATCAAGGGGTGTTCATTGGTTCATCATGCTTTGGGACATTGTTGACTAGATTAATTTCATCCATATGATATTCTACAATCTCTAGGACCATACTATAGTGTGTGGAATGGAATATTACCTCCTCAAGATTAGGGTTGACATGGAAGGTGGTTGCACTATCCAATGAATCATCATGACCATTCGGTGATCAAGGATCATGATACAATGTGTGATAAAAAGTGAACTATGTTATCATTCCCCTAACAAAGATAGTGAGATGGGAAATATCATCTTTTTTATGGAGTATTCTATATTTTTATTTTTTTCCACTATATTTGCATCCCCTTTGATACTTAGTTAGAGTATTTGTTACTATCAGGATAATTCTATGCTAGAAATTAGGGCTTGGTATTCGACCTCATATTTTATGCACCATTACGAATGTGGGAAAAAGAATGAAGAATTTTCATTGATCTAAGAGGCAAATAGAACCCCTAATTGATCTTCATTGAGCTTGGGGTTACCAAACATTTGTTGTGGGGACTTCAAGATATGAAATCAAAAAATTTCCCATGTTTGGGAAGTTTATACAGCATAGAAGACCTATTCATCCAGAATCATGGTGTCTTTTAGCGTATTTTACATGGATTCATGTACTGTGTGAAAATTATCTATGGAATTCCCTTTCATTGAATTCTTTGATATGAAATAAATTTCATATTGTTTAATAATGATGTCATACTGGTCTATAATCCTAATCAATATATTGTGGAAAAGGTTTTAACTTAGTATATCATCTTGAAAGACCAGATAAAAATTATGATAATGCCTATAATGACTCATATACAACACTATGAAGATGATTGTGGGGAAGTTCTTATCAAAATCAAAAAACATTGTTTCAGTGGCTAGAATCATCTAGTAGAAGTATTAGTGACTAATCATATTCCCCTATAATTTTTTATTGCGTAGAAATAGAACCTAATGAGTCAAACATGATGGCCACATAAAATATGAGTGGCCTCTATTCTGCTGGATTCATCAATACTAGTTGGTGTAGCGTGGGAATCTTGATTCTATTGAAGGATTTATAGATTCCATCACCAAATTATTATGTTCATCCCCTCATCATTGGACAGGATAATGGGATATCTTTTTTCAAAAAAAGATTTCTATATGTCAACCTATTTTGGTGATATTCCCTTTGATCACTTTCAGTTCTTTTAGATTTATGGGGTTGACATTTCAAAAAATAGAACTACTCTTATTAGGGTCAAAAATGATGTTGCCGTGGAAAAACACAATGCCATGTAACATTTTTTATGTTACCATGGAATTTAATTTTAGTGAATTAGTTATGAGAAAATGATGTCCCAACTTTTGGATGAATGCATAAAGGTCTGTGAAGTGATCACAAAACTATTGGGATTCAATGAACAATTCTATGAAAAAAAATTATGCTATATTTTCCTTAAATATCATCATTATTTTAGGAATGTCGCATTGATTTGTTTCACTATGTCTCTTTAAGAAAATTATATTGAATTCCTAGAAAATATATCATCTCACACTCTGAAGTTAGTGGCATCTTCATCCTTAGGAGAAAATTTTAATTTTCCTTACACCACGAGCTTGTCCATGAGTGGATGTTATCTGATTCTAGTAGTGGTATCGCTCAAGAGTTATGTTATTGTATACATGAAATAATCATTTGGGAAGTGCTGATTATGTTTTTCCATGTCAATGAGGATCATAATATTCCCACTTTTATTGTTTATATGTATGATGTGGGAATGAAATCAAGGATATCTCACATCCTGGATAATGATATATTTTATCAATTATTCAGCCTCTTCCACTACATTGGTGGAATGAGATGTGTGAATATTCTTGAATACCTACTTATATCATCTATGCTCATCGGGTATATGAGATGGTTTGTAGCCACATATATATTTGGTCTAGGAATTTTGGAATATTTCTAAGGGAAAACATATCAATATTTCATCATTACATTGATATATATCTCTTTCTCTTTATGGGTAATAGAGGATGTAATTAGAGTAGAATTCATGTTGTCATTTGTTGGTAGATTTATTTTCATGTGGTCATTGATGGTGGTAGTCAACCTTTATTGAATGCGGGAGGGACATTAAGGTGGTCATCCACATGGTCATCCATATCTGAGTATGTAGAGACGTATCTAGATGATGTTGGTAATCTAGGGGAATAATTTTCAGTATTATAGTCAGAGAGTCCATGATAAAAGTATCTATTAGACTCTAACTGAGTCACTATCAAGAGATACCTAAGATGTTGGTATTTTTCACTTCCACTGGTTATATAAGAGTCTTAGACATATGGGTCTAGAACTATTACTTCGTTAAATATTATGGGGATTTTATTTTCAAAATCTTGAATACAGAAGGGATCTATAGGGGTGGACTCCAGTTCATTGGGGATTACAAGGCGTATATCATCATCTGCAATTGGTTGTGTGAATCTTTTTTGAAAAATATATACTTCAATGTTTGTGGATTAGAATGTCTCAAAGGGGGACTATCGCAATTAAACATGTCAACCATTCTATAAAGGTGTTATTTCTATCACTGTTGGAATATTGATGATACCAACATGATTCTCTAGAGCTAGGCCTTTCCTAGAAGGATAATATTTGTGGTGTCTTATTGGATAACCACAATCTCAGAGTCTCAGGTATGATATCTAAAAAAATCATTGAGACTGATATTCTTGAGTGGTAATTGATGATTCATTTTTTATTATTTAATGATTATCTTTGTGGGAGAAAAATTCAATTCCCTTTATCAATAATTTATAATGATAAAAAATGGGATGAGGATAAAAATGAAATAATTATAAATCATATATATTTTGATGATGATGTTATTGAGTGTTCTAAAAATATATAGTGGATTGATGTGACAATGATTGACCTCTCCATAATCCACATTAGTGATGGAAAATATCATGTGGCAATCTAATGACATGGTCTCCACCTGATAAACCTTAGCTACTTAGTCATCTCTATAAAATTCAAATGGGATCTCAAGGGATTCAACAAGGGTCACCGTAATTTATTTTGAAATACGGAGATCATCGTGTACTATGATATAGGATAGTACAATCACAAACAATTTCATAGCATCATACTTTTATGCCCATGTATAGTTTTTTCTAATATGGGGTTAATCCTTTATATGTTTCTTTTGTGATAAGGCATTTTAGTTAGACAAGACTGGTGAATATTGAAAATTCATGGAAGCATATTCTACCAACAATGTGGTCCATTCATGCCTTCACCATTGTATGTGTTTATTGGATGATATAACGCCCACTATGAGATTATTCAAGAAAATTTGTTTCATATGGCTGCTGGAGTGTTCTATGAATCATATATGATTATTTTATCCCACATGAGAGATTTCCCATTGGATTTATATGAATATATTTTTTATATGAGAATATGACATGAATATTGGGTTTGAACACCTCCATGATGTCCACCGTATGCTCAGATATAGTACGTGTGGCATCCCATTCATTGGTTATTTAAAAGAAACTGATGATATGGGTCACATTCATCATTAGTAAAGGGGTCTTCGATGTTTATCAAATTGGACAAAAATTATGAGATCTTCCTCTGATGAGGGTGCTATTTGGTAGGATGATTTATCCGCTTCAAATGTTCTAAGGAAGAAATATTCAATGGTGAGTGCAAGTATTGGATCCGAATATGGAACTTCCCCTTCAATTTCGTCCTAACTCCACTGGTCACACCCACCATTGGGAGGTATATTCAATGTTTCCTACATGGTCGATAGATCTATTGTTGGTCTTATTAACTATCACATAAGGGATTCATGATCCCGGTCCACTATTTTTTGGAGTCATCCAGTTATTTTACTTTCTCTAATACCTCACCAATGCTTTTTTCTAATCACCCTATTATTTTATTAGTGCAATGGTTGTTCAAGACACCTTCTATAAGGATTCATTTAACAAAAGAACTCTATAATTTACCATGAATTGATATTCATATTTTAAGATGATGTTGTTCTATTTTTTAAGGCATAGCATTCAATGGAATGGGAAATAATACAAACTGTCAATGATATAGACCTCATCTAGCTACCAAGGTTTTGCGAGCCCGAATAGGATATTTTCTTTAGATTCCATGAAATTACTGAGGACATAGTCATTCCAGAAGTATAAATCATTATTGATCAAAAAATCAAATCCAAGGAAAACATTTTTTCCTTCGATTATACACGGGGGATATTCTGTGGTTTTTTCACTCGACATAATGTGATTGGATGTTTCGGATGTGTTATTATTCGTTGTTATTAAATGATTCTTTTTTTAATGTGATGACCACAAATTTTTCTTTTCATGGCTATTTCCCTTGTGACATGTGTAAGATTCGTTGTTCGCATCAGGTTCACTGCATGGCATCATCAAGACATTCAACTATTTCTATGAAATCAGAAATCCCCTTAGATACTTCACTTAGATTGTTGTTGTCTACAACTCATCACATTGGTCTTCAGAAAAAAATTCCAATAGTTTATCCTATGAGTGTAGGATGTTGAGTTAATAGGGTTAGACATTCCTTGTTATTGTGATATATGAAACCATATTCTTTTCACATATATTGATGCTTATTAGTTTCATGATCATCGCTTTCCTTAGTGTAAAACTAAAATGATAAATTCATTTATGATAAAGGTCTTCACATCCTGTAACAAACCATCCTGGTATCCATCTATATCAAAAAACTGGTTTCCTTTTTAGAGTTTGTACAAAACCCCTAATATTTTTTCATTTGTTATATCACAAGCTCCCATCATAAACCCATATCTGGATTTAATGTGTGTGAATTGTTTTTCAGGGATGACTACAATGTATAAGGACTAGAACATTTTATATTAGAAAATGAAGGGGGAATAGTTTCATCCATCATATAATGATAGAAATTTCACTTAGTCTAAAATGGTTTATTTCACCTGTCCATGGATTTTATTTTATTAACCATGGATTTGATGATATTAAGAAACTCCTTCAGGACTACAATATTAATTGTCTTCTACATTTTGGATGTTATTGTCGGTTTAACTAGGTGGAGCCAATATGGTCACATGTTCTTTTGATTCCTCGAAAAATCAATGATTTCTCTGATGTGGGAGATATTATTAATGAAATGAAGGTATTTCAAGATCATTTTTTACATCCAAATTTATATAGATGATCTTATCGGACTCGGTGGAATCCTATTGTTCAAATACCTCTCTTTCAATTAGACTAACTCTGGGAGGGGAAATATTAATCTCTATCTAAAAATGATATTTTTTGGTAATATTTCTAATATTTATCTCCTCATATAGTTTCATGTGTGATTATATATCATTCATGAATTATGAAAAATATTCCTCCATGTATGGGAAATCAACACTTCTAGGTTGGAGTTAGGATGTATCGAAAAAAATTCCTTTTTCTTGGTAAGTATTATGAAATGGAGGTGAAAACGTTGTATTTGTAGGTGTCATATTTTTTCGTATTTTGTTCTAGTTGCGTGCATCCTCATTCGGTTCGTCCAAATAAATCCCCTCCCAGGGTATTCTGTTTTTCATGGAACTCACTAAATTTGTGTATAGATCAACAATTTATGGAATATTGATAGTGATGAAAGTTATAAAGGAATATCAAGAATTGGTTATAGTGAAACTACTTTCTATGAAATAGGCTGATTCTGTACTGCCTTTTTCTAGGTTATTGTTTGAACCATTTCCATCTTGATCTATTTTTCATGAAATATTTGAGGGGTGTGATTTCAGTCATAGTACATTCCTCCTCTCTTTTTATACGATTAGTGAACTTTAGTAATTTTTTATCATGATTTTCAAATGGGACATGATCATTAGATGTGTGTCTTATGGTGGGAGGAACATGTAAGAATCAAAATATTAATTTTCCATCCCAATTTGTAGAATACATATTCTTTCTATGATGGTGATGATGATGAACATTACCTCATCCCTATGGATAATGGGTTATTAGGGGATACTATTGGAATTGATCATTCTTGTTTTAAACGATTCAATGACCTCGTTAGTGTATTTTATAACTCTCATGATGGACATGAAGGTATAAATACCCCCAATCCAGGGGTGGGATCAACATAGAATCAATTTTTTTGTATTTAAGACCCTATTAAGGGATTATGAACTTCAAGAAAGTGATTGTGATATGTATTCCCCCATCCAAGTGGGTGGATATTTTCTCTCACCTATTTATGATGGTGTAAAATCCCGGATCTGGGTGCCACAAAACGAGTTCCCTGAACCTTGTTGGTCACATGATCATTAGAGCATTTCCCCAAATGCCAGTGGTTGTCGACTATCTATGAGGGCCTAGGACTGATAGTGGGGAAACTATTCCTTCATTTGTCAAAGTGTAGTGCAACCGAAATAAATATAAAAACAAAAAAGAAGAAGTAGTAAACAAGATAAACATGAAATGGAAAATGGAGTAAAAGATAACTAGCAGTCATATATATATAATGATTAAACATGTCACACATTCAAATAAAGCAGCAAAAACAAGATAAACTGTAATCAGATAAAATGTATCACAAGGTTCAAAACTATAACAAATAAATCAAAAATAGTACAACAAAAACTCAACAGCAACGCAAGCCTAAGCTCGGTCCCATGCTCTCCTACTTCTATGAAACAATCATTTACTTGTGTAAGGACCCTTTAGCTTATTAAAACCAATAGAAATATAATTTGTGTGGGCCCATGACATGACCCAAAAATGGTGGAGAAATAAATTCCATTAGGAAACCACCAAATCCATGTGCCCAACTGTCTGTGAAAATGGGAAACAGCAATGTGCAATAATGAAATGCAGTAAACTAGGAAGTAATCAAATGTAACAATTGATACCCGTTACTTTTCCATTATAGTAATGATTTACCAATTCAATATAATTGAATTTTGAGTTTTCTCGAGACTCATCCTAGGATGCAACCTCTTATACAGTGCCACAACAGAAATCCCTACAGGCTATATAAATGGTAAAAGATAAAAAATGCAATACCAAGCATGTGCTTTAGCTTGGCAGGTACAACATAAGAAATCACCACATTCAATGTTCAATGTAAGCATTGTCCTCAGAAACACAAATCCATACCCTACAACAATCAGAATTGAAACCCTTAGGTGAATGCCCTCAGGAATAACGAATATTTCTCTCAGGTATACGAGATATTCCCCTCAGGTACGGATGATACTACCCTCAAGCATATGAAAAGTTTCCCTCAATCTATAAAAAACATTTCCCTCAGGCTATAGAAAGCACTTCTATAAGGATTCCCATCAGAAAAGAAAGTAACTGGGCTGAGCCCAATGCATAAGCAAGCAATTATATATGTTTCCTCTCAAAAAAACTCAAAAAATGTTATATTCACAGCATACCCATGGGTATCATAGTGAAATGACTAAAAAAGGGAAACACAGACTAAGGGGGGAACTAGATCAAAACAACGATCACAAATAGGAGTTTATAATTATTCATTGGATTACTAATACAGTTATAGGTTTCTAAACAGTCAAAGCCTCAGTCACACGAATCCCCGAGCAAGGGTGCGTGGCACAATGATACAAAAAATCAACTCAACAGTTGGAATCAAACACAAGACCCCCTACCTCAGTCTCCTCCGATCAATATAGGTGAAAGACGCTTCCCGAAACAACCAAGAACTATTTAGATCTAAGATAAAAGATTACATGTTCAAACCCAAATAACATCCCTCAGGGAATTAATTGGAAGGAGAGGTTCAAGAAGAGAGAATATCTCACCCGCACAGTTCAAACAAAATCGATGGCTGAGTAATCAGAGTCCTAGTGAGCATTTGGGAGCTCCTCCATGCATGTGCCTCTTATCTTGCGGCTCTGGTGCGTTCTATGCCTCCTCTTCTGAATGAGGAGGATACTGCATGTTTTTTACAAAAAAAACATAACTACACGATCTGTACTCTCAACTACATGGAATTTACTTTATATTTTTTAATTGTTCCACTGGTGGCTTCTTTCTGTTGCCTCATTATTCATCTATCAACTTGATTACATGGTCTGTACTATCATTTCTATGGTGGCTACTTTCACTGCCTTACTGTTTGCCATTTGACTGAGTACACGGAATGTATTACTATGTACACGGCGTTTAGTTATTTTTTACACCCTTAATCATTGACAAGCCCGCATTCCCTATATTCTCATCTCACATGCCCAATGTACAAGGCGTGTTTACAAAAGTACATGGCATGTACTCATAAATTTTAGATTTTTCCAACATTTCCCTTGTTTTCTCAAAAACACTTCAGGGGAAAGGAAAGGAAGTGAATCATACCTCAAGAATAAGAAATGGGTTCTTAAAAACTCCCCCCACCCTTAAAAAATGTGTCCCTGAATTTCCCTTCCAAATGTGGTGAAGATAATGTTGAGAAAAACTCTGGCCACTGAGCACGTATGTCGGTGTCCTTCTCCTAAGTTTCATCTTGCACTCGACCATGCGACCATTGCACCCATACTAGATGAACTTACTGACCTCAGAGAACCTCTATGCTCCTATCAAAAATATGATTCGAATGCTCCTCAATGGATGCATTAACCTGATGTTCTGCATCCTCTGGCTGAATGAGGTGAGACAGGTCTATGTGATAGCGACAAAGCTGAGATACGTAGAAGATATCGTGCATGGCCAGATACATCTTTGGTATCTACAACCAATAAGCAACTGGACCGACTCTCTCTAGAATCTGAAACAACCCTACATATCTCGGTGAATGTTTATAGTGTCTCCTGATCTGCCAGTGTCCATTCCTCGGTGAAACACACAAAAAACTTGATCCCCGACCACAAACTCCATGGGTCGTCTATGGCAATCAACATAAAATTTTTTATGATACTGTGTAGTAGCCATCCACTTCTGAATAAACTAGATGTTCTCTTAATTCTCATTCATAAGACATGTTCATAGTAAGGCTGACTCACATGCCTCAAAAAAGCACAATGGGTGATCGACATGGACTACCATATAAAGCCTCAGAATGTTCCATCTCAGTAGTTACCTAAAAAATACTATTGTATGCAAACTCGACCAGGGTTATGTGCTTCTCCAAAGAGCCGTCATAGTCCATGATGCATGCACGCAGCATGTCCTCTAGCACCTGTATTGTTCTCTCTCACTAGCCATCAGTATGAGGGTGGTAAGCTGTGCTCCGAAGAACTTGTGTACCCAGTACCCTCTGAAAACTCTTCTAGAATCAAAACATAAAACAGGCATCCTTATCTAAAATGAAAGAAATAGGGACCCCATGAAGAAATTATATCTCTCGGATATACAACTTCTCATGCTCGTCAAAACCAAAAGTCTCCTTGATTAGAAAAAGTGATATACCTTCATATGTGTGTCTAGAAAAACCCATACGAAATCATTCCCTCGACATGTCCTCAGAAACCTGGTCAATAAGTCCATCATGACATCATCAAATTTCCACACTGGAATGGGTAACATTTGTAATAGTCCAGCTGGCCACTATTGCTCCGCCTTCACCTACTGACAGGTGGAACATCTCGTAACAAAACCTGCTACATCACTTTTCATACCCCAGCCACCAATACTGACGTTTCATGTCACAATACATTTTGGTAACTCCAGGATGCACTACCCAAGATGATGCATGAAATTACCACATCAACTACTCGCGTATATCCCCAGTAACACACACTCATCCATGGATATGCAGTACGTCATCATCGCATATCGTCCAACCAAGAGGAGGTTCCTCGCTTCCCACTGACTCTCGTGGAACTATGCCATCTGAATCTGATTGTTGAATCATCCTTAATCTATCTAGGTGGGTATATTTCACAGTAATGGATGAAAGATAGGTTGTCCCTTGACTATCATGCATCACCAAATGCATCTCAGAGAGCAAATCCATAAGCTTCCACTCACCACTAGCCTCATGTACTGCATGTATCTGAGTCTTCTTACTCAGTGCATCAGCTACTGAATTACCTTTACCATGTGTAAAGGCATGCCCAATATAGAAATACTGAATGTATTCCACCCACTTTGGCTGTCTCAAATTCATGTCATGTTGGTTAAAGATATATTTAAGACTTTTGTGGTCCGTAAACACCACCGAATTTTCTCCCAATAGATAATGTCTCCAATATCATAACGCTTGAACAACTGTAGCTAGCTTGAGATAATGCATCGGGTAATTCCTCTTATGTTCCCTCAACTATTGTGACACATACACAATTACTCAATCTCCCTACATTAAAAATACTCCCAAACCAATACCTGATGCATCACAACAAACAGTATAGCTCCTCCCATGTTTTGGGAGTATCAGGATGGCTGCTGATGTAAACCTTACCTTCAGCTTCTCAAAGGATTTCTCGCAGGATTCTGACCAAACGATCTTCTTATGCTTCTATGTCAAACTCATAGGCGGTGCTGCTAAGGGGTATAAGTCATGTATAAAGCACTTTTAGTAACTATCCATCACCATGAAACTCTATATTTCTAACACATTCTAAGGGTTCTCCCAGGAAACTACTGCTCACACATTCTATGGGTCTACCACAACTCCTCTCTCTGAGATAATATGATCCTGGAAGTGATTATGGTCCATCCAAAAGTGGCACATTGATTGCATAGAATATAACGGATGATCGCTCATGGTACTCATTACAATATCAAGATGATTGGCGTGGTCATGTCGAGTGTGAGAGTACACCAATATATCATCCATGAAGACTACCATAAAATAATGTACATTTGGGTCTAAGACATGATTCATCAGAGCCAAAAAAAACTATTGCCACATTTGTTAGTCTGAATGGCATGACCAAGTACTCGTATAGACCATATCTGCTCTGAAAGGCTGTAAGCAGTATGTCCAATGGTCTAACATGCAACTGATGATATACAGATCTCAATTTAATCGTAGAGAACACTCATTCTCCTCGATGTTGATAAAAAATATCATAAATCATAGTCAAGGGATATCAGTTCTTAAATGTCAAAGGGTTCAGCTTCTGATAATCCACACAAAGACTGATGGTACCATATAAATTCTTCATAAACAGGACAGACGAACCCCAAGGAGAAGTACTATGTCAGATGAAACCATTTGCCTACACTTCCATTAACTGCCTATTAGGCTCCTAAAATTCGGGCGTAGACATCCTATAAGTTGGAATGAACATTGGTACCGCTCCAGGAACAAGCTCAATATAGAAATCCACCCCTCGCTCTGGAGGTAGACCTGAAAAATTGTTCGGGAAGACATCCCTTAAAGGATTTACCACTGGAGGGAAATCATTCTGAAATGTTCCATATTCATCAAGATATAAACCCCCAATCTAGGTTGTCACTCCACCTCTCCCACTATGCTCATGTCTATCTTAGCTTGCCTGGACATCCCATTCTCCCTTGTATAGAAACTCTCCACCCTCTGGTGATGTGAAACTCAACCTGTGATGATAGCAGTCTACAAAGGATTGAAAGGGAACTAACCAGTCTATACCGAGAATGACATCATATCCCTTCATCTCTATGACATAGAGTTCCCATAGAAAGTGACACCCACTAACCTATTGGGGACACTCATTGCACTGACATTCACATGTCATTCTATTTCCCAACGGAGTGTCTAGCGTCATGATATCTGAGGAAGAAGAAACACAGATCCCAATGTTCTCCACAACAGGAACAGATATAAATCTATGTGTAGCACTGGTATCGAAATGTACCAAAGATAAAATAGAAGAAACTAAAATAGTACCTCAGACAGTGAAAGGTCCGAGATCCTACTCATGTTGGGTCTGTTGCACTGCATGTGCCTGCCTAGTGCTGCAACCCTGCGGCACAGCTTTACTACACTGATATGACTCCCCCTTATATCTCTGAGATCCCATTGTCTGGCTACAACAGCCATAACCAACACCTTGGCCTGAACGACCTGACATATACCAATTCACTGATTGGCAACAAGCTGATGGCCTTTCTCCAGTATGAAAAGTCTGCACAAATTCCCTTTCAATAGTCACTGGTGGAAAATCCCTGCAAAATGCTTATGATGACAGATATTGTCGCTTGTTCGGAATTCCACTGGGTCATGTTGACACTAAGGTCTCTTGTTCCCCTCTTTCCCGCAATGGTAGCACATAACCGGGCCACCTAAAGAATTCTTCTGGCTGGTACTTCCACCGTAAGAGAAATCCATCTGCCTATTCTTTATTCCTGTAGAATGTGTACAAGAGACTGGTGTTAAACCACCCTGGTCTGCACCACTACCTTCCAATAGGTCCTGCTCAGTAATCAACGTCTGGTTCACAATATCATGAACTACGGGAAACCTAAAAATTTTCAACAGAACGCGTATGTCATATCGAAGACCATCCTCAAAGAATCTAGCCCTCAACATCTCATCACCCACCTGAACAACTAAAAAATGGTGTAGCATAGTGAAACAGGAAGATTAGTCCATCATTAACATGGAGTCCTGCCACAAATTCATGAAATCATGAGCCCGGACTTCCCTTAGCATCACCTAAAAGAAAAATTCATAGAAGACTACCTGAAAATATTCCCACTCCATGTCTCGTTGATTCTTAGTCTAGGTGGTAACATCCAACCATCTCTTGGTGAAATCATGGAGCATGTATCAAGCAATCTTGACCCTCCTCCTACGAGGCTTCTCTAGAAGCTTGAAGATCATCTGCATAGAACCCACTCATGAATCTATAGCATGTGGTCCGCCATACCCATAAAACATAGGTGGATGTTGCTTCTAGAAGATATGTGTTAGCTGTGCCATAGATGTGGTCACCGGCAGTGCTCCCTGGAAGGTCTGCAAGAACCGTATGATGCCTTCATGAAACTGTGCATCCACCGATGTATCTGGTATAAGGCTTGCACCGCATCAGTCACTATTGGAGGTTCCATCGATAGCCCATGGCTACCATCTCTTGATTATAATCATCGCCACTCTCTTGGAAAGTAAGACGAGGTTGTCTTGGAGGCATGACTCTGCAAGTTCAAACACAAGCCTTAGAACAGGATCATTAAGGACTCAGAACGGGAAATGTAAGAAGGGAACTTGAGAGTGAAAGATTTCAAATTTACAAAGAAAGACTACATAGAGTGTATAATAACTACACGATGTGTTCCCTTATGACTTTCACATGGGTGTGTACTTATGCCAGAACTGGTCGTGTAACACCCCACACAAGACGTGTTGTCATTAGACATGACATGTACTTGGATTTTATTCCAATGTCGGAGTCCTTATACATGGGAAAGCCTCTCGGTTTCCCATATAACATGGTTACATGACGTGTTACATCCGCACACAGCGTGTACACCCCCCGTTTCCCCAGCAACATGACCAAGTTCACAGGGTCTCTCACCGGTCAAGACTACGCGACGTGTCTCATAGGTAAACGGCGTGTACTAGATGGGCATTTCCGACTCGTGTTCTTCGAGACATGGCTAGATACATGGCTCACACTACGCGACTTATTCCAGAAGGACACATCGTGTTCTTGAAATGATATCACCGACTTGTGTTGTTAGCTACACAGCCAAACCCAGAGATTACACTGCACGGCATGTTCGGAATTGACTCGGCGTGTGTAAGCTAAGATTTCTCCATCCGTGTTGTTAGTCACATAGTCAGACATAAGGTCAACCCTATATGCTGTGTGCAAACAGTACACATCGTGTTTCCCCCAAAAATTTCTTGATCCCTTATCTCTACCCACACAGCCTATGACACAGTTAGAGACTAAACAACATGTACTAAGGTACACGGTGTGTACTTATGAAAAATTGTTTCATCCTGAACAAAAGAATATTTGGCATGTAGTCAAAACTACATGGCATGTTTTCTGGGTTTTTCTACACAGTAAGCCTCAAAAACTACTCTCAAGTCTAGGAAAACACTGAAACGAACACCGAAGTTCCAAATTATGATCCATGAGGGCCCAATATCCCCACGAACCAAATATTGGAATGTTATGCGTGTTATAAAAAGGTAAACAAGTCGATGATCGACCAAATTCAGATTGATGAGGGCCCGTACTCCTAAGGAACCAATGTTTGACATTCATTCACAAAACCTTACATAACATTACCCTATCAAATAGTATATATTTTATCAAGGGATCTATCAAATCATCATGAATTTTCTAGAAAAACATCAATCACAACAACATGCAATTTCTAATGCACATACATTTCATAGAAACTATGCAATGGCATGCCATTCTAATATGTGCCTAAATGATGCAAGAGATGGAATACCCTCTTCTCATCAGGTTGCAACAAAATAGAACCCTAGAATAAAATATAAAATGCACACCAGAAGTGTGTCACCCAACGGTGAAAATCAAATCAACTATAAAATTGAGATACCAGGAAAATTGAAATTAAACGAGGTAGATTGGATTTTCCATGTACAAGGGTTAGATTATCATGGGAACAACATATTACCAAGCACCTATTCTTACCTATCCCTAGCTATGGCTCCAAAATATAAGTCAAGAGAAAAAAGTTCCTATGATACCACTTTGTAACATCCAAGATCTGGGTGCTACACAATGGGTGCCCCGAACCCGGTTGGTCATATGACCTCAAGCGCATTTCCCCAAATGCCAGAGGCTACCAACTAGCAGCGAGGGCCTAGTACTAATAGTGGGGAAACTATGCACACATCTGTCAAAGTGTAGTGTAACAAAATGAAATATAAAAACCCAAAAGTGGAAGCAGAAAACAATATAAACCTGAAATGGACAACAAAGTAAAAGATAAATAAGAGTCATATGTATTTAATGATGCAACATGTCAGTAATTATAAGAATGATGTCAAAAAAAGATACATTGTAATCAGATACAATGCATCATAAGGGACAAAATTACAGAAAAAAAAGCCTAAAAATTTACAACTGGAACTTCGCAGTATCTCAATCCTAAGCTCATTCCCATGCTCTCCTACCCCTCTATAACAATCATGTACCTGTGTAGGAACCCTTGCCCTTATCAGCACTTGCGATAATATATTCTCTTTGGGCCCAAAACATGACCCAAACAGGGTGTGAGAAATAAATCCCCGTAGGCAACCACCAAAGGATCATGCCTAACTGTCAGTGAAAATGTGAAACAACAATGTACAATAACGAAATGTGGTATACTAGGAAGTACATAAAAGTAACCATTCTTTCCAGTTATTTTTTCATTTTAATAATTATTTATGAAATCAATATAATTGAATTATGTGTTTTCCTGAGACACACCTTCAGCCAAGAATATCTTATACAGTGCCACAGTAGAAGTCACAACAGGCTATCTAACAGGTAAAAGAAAAAAATAGTAATACCAATCATGTTCTTTAGCATGGAAGTTACAACCTATGAAATCACCATAGTGAATGTTCAAAGTAATCATTGTCCTCATACATGAAAATCATTACCCTTAGGAAATCAAAATTGAAACCCTTAGGTGACTGCCCTCCAGCATAATAAATATTTCCCCCAAGCATATGAGATATTTCCCTCAGGCACGTAATCTACTGCCCTCAGGCATTTGAAACATTTCCCTCATACTAAACAAAACCATTCCCTCATGCTAAAAAAACATCCCTAAGGCGTTCTATAGGAGAAGCAAGTAACCAGGTCGAGCCCACTGCATAAGCATGCAATTATATATGATTTCTTTCACGAAAACTCAAAAAATGAAATAATAATAGCATACCCATGGGTATCCTAGCCAAGCAGCTAAATAAGGGAAACGCACCCTCGGGGTGGCCCTTGATCAAAACAGTGATCCCAAACAGTAGTATATACATATTCATTGGATTACCTATCATGTTATATGTATCTAAATAGTCAATGTCTCAGCCACATGACACATATAACATGAGCGAATGGAAAAATGATACACAAAATCAACTCAATAGTTGGAATCAAACACAATACCATCAACTTCTATCTCCTCTGATCGATATATGTGAAATACACCTACCGAAACCACCATGAATGTCTTAGATCTTAGATAAAAGATTACCTGCTCAAACCCAAATAACATATCTTAGGGAAATGATTGGAAGTAGAGTTTCAAGAATAGAGAAGATCTCACTCGTGTGGTTCAAACGAGATCGATGGAGAAGTAATCAGAGTCCCAGTGAGAATTCAGGAGATCCTCCAAGCCTCGGACTCCTCTCCTGCTTCTCTGGTGCATTCTATACATCCTCTGCCAAATGAGGAGGCTAATACCTATTTTTTGATAGAAAAAAATAAATACATGAAGTGTATTCTCAAATTATTAGCGTGTACTTACCATTTTTTAACTGTTCCAATAGCAACTTCTTTCCACTACCTCATTGTTCTTCTGTCGACTTGGTCACACGGTGTGTATTACCAAATACACGGCGTGTACTCTCATTCCTTAAGCAGCTACTTTTGTCTCCTTACTATTCACCTACTGGCTGATTACACGGCGTGTATTACTAAGTACATGGAATGTAGTTAGTTTTAACCCCCTTAATCACTAACAAGCCTACACACCCTATTTTATCATCCCATATGGCCAATGTACATGACATGTGTACAGAATTACACAACTTGTACCCATAAATTTGGGATTTTCCCCACATTTCCCTAGTTTTCTCAAAAACATTTAAGGAAAAAAGAAAATAAGAAACGCGTACCTCAATAATAAGAACCGAGTTATTACAGATGGGTCCTAAAAATTAAAATGATTTGAAAATTAAAGGGGATGGCTGAATGTAGATATTAAATTAGCCAGGAGTGGTTGGACCAATACTGGATGGCTAAAATTCAAGATATTACTATTTCTCATTGGATGTGGTAGTGTCATGATCACATAAGAGATGAGATTGATAGTAGGCCATGGTGAGAATCATTATTCATCAGATGTTTTCCAAGAGATTTCATCATCATTATATATTTTTGAAAAGAATTCCAATTGTTTCATGGGACCCAACTTGAAATATTGTTGTCTATACACTCTCTTTTTCCATGATTACTGGTCACCATTGATAAAGGATCATTCTATTGTATTAACCAATAGGGCTGATCATAACCTATTCCCTTAATATTGCAGGAGGATTAGATAGGACAAGACATTGTATTTAAGGGTCTTTATTGTTGCAGGGGTGTGGAATAGTGTAACGATCTATACTGTCCTCATACTCAAATAGATATTCCTGACATTTCATTAGAGACAAACTATTATATAGTCTCGATTCAATAGAAGTAAATGTGTTGCATATTTTTCAATTTACTTTTACTGTTTTGGATCCTAATCAAAGGGAATAGAATCTAGGTATAGCTAATAACAAAATAGCTTGTAGTTTTTAATGAGAACATCATTTTTTTGTATAAGGGGGTGTCTAGAAAAAATATACTAATGAGTATCCAAAAAATTTTTAACCAGAAAAGGAATGAAAACCTTTTAATGTGATTGTGGGATCTCTTTATCAGAAGTTCTGAGTGGCCAAAACATGATTTAGAGGTTGTTTCTAGAAAACTCTGTCCACAAATAATGTTTGGAATCCTCATCATCAATCGTACATGACTCCATCTGGTCATACCATAGAAGACGACTCTAAAAGTCACTTGCTGACCAGATTTGAGCACTAATAGAATTGTATGAAGAAATATATACCATTGAACCCAATGTATTGAGCTCCAAACTCTATAATGGTGCCAAATTTTGGGAAAAACAATTTTTGATGGTTTTTAGGAATGTAGAGTATTTCCTTGCACATGGGAGACTTCTCCATGGGTAGGATGACCATAATGGATGTAAAATTTATATTCCATATGATCTATCTCCATGAAGGGGACTATAATGATAATGATAATATTGTACTTTTTTGGAAGAGCTAATGGACTTTTGTGGTGTGTATAATTTTTCTAGAATGACCCCTTTGAAACCATAATTATGAATATTACTTGTTTGGTTAACTTTCTATGTCATTGTAAGTGTATGTCGACGTATATTTTGGGATGATGTAGGAATATGAGCCTCTAGTTCGATAGTTGCCGGAAATTTCCTATAACGTGGTGGTAGAGGACGTGGGAATACACACCAGTTGCAAAAAAGATGTTAGTGTTTTCCATTAATCTACATAATTTTTTGAAATGATAATGATCTTTTCATGGTGAATGTGACATTATCACTTGGTGAGCCTCTATTAGGATGTGTATATGAGCTTGATTCTAACCTTTGGGATATTCCACAATCATTTCATGGATGGGAGATGAGCCAACCACAAGGCATGTTCTTTTCTCAACTAGTGATCCTATATTGGAATAGTCATATGAGCCAAGTCTAAATATTCATTCTCTATTGGAATACACTAATGGAACTCTAAAATTGGAGAAGGGATATTATCCTCCGCTTTAATTTCATTGGAATGAGGATGACATAGTCATTATTTAGTAGAATTAGGAATATATTCCTATATTTGTTGACATGTTGGACTATGCCATGAAGATTCAAAAAATGGATTATGATATGGTATGAAGGCTTGTTATATACTCACTTGCTCATACCTAGATATAATGTGGATATATGCATAATCATGTGACTTTTGTGTATGGATATGGACTTATTCAATATAAATATGAGCATATCCAGAGGCTTCTTCTCAAATCAATTGATGATCCTTTATTGGAATGTATATATGAGCCAAGTGTGAATCATAGCCCTATTTCATAATATGCTGATAATCCTTCTAGATGAGAGCAATAATTTTTAATTTCTCTCATACAACCATTTTTTCACAATGATTGGTGTGTTGAGTTGTCCTGCATGTAGGGATAATAATATGCACCTAACACTTTATCTACAACATTATTAGAATATTTAATCAGAATTATTCAGCTCTTTCTAGAACATATTGTCATTATACCAATGTTTGTCCATAGATATAATCCTATAAATTATACATATCAATTACAAACTAATATATGTATTCTATTTATTATATAATATTATACCACATTCTTCCTCCATAATCCACTAGAATATTACAATGTATTGTGTGCACGAGGGTTGTGATGTGTTCCTACATCAGGAATATTGTGACGATATGCCTACAAAATTATTCTGTAAGATAAAAAATATGAACCTAAATGATTGTTCCTTTGAGAATATTCAATGAGGCCTCATAATAAAAAGGGTATATATTATAACACACTTAGATATATAGTCCCACCTGATGAGTATTTTTTAAACCATAAATAGTCATCATAGGCGGTAGTGTGTGGGGTGGTAGCTGCATCCAGTATCTGGTGGGTACATTTTGGTCAATGCTAGTGATGATAGATTGAAGGTTCCATTTTTTGTTGAACCTGAACTGATTATAATCTAAATTTGTCATCCTGATCTATCTTCCTCAGATATGTAAGGTTGAATTAATCACACTCCAAATATATTCACTTTATGTAATTGGTTGTGGTGAAGATGAAAACTAGCTTAGCTAATACATTCCACAGAAAATGTAGACTCACTAGTTTCCGTGCATGGATATCATCATTGGAATATTATAGAGTCATTATTGTACTGTGTTGGTGTTATTCCAATAACATGTTGTTCTCCACCTGACATTAGAGTTTTCAATCGTGTGAGATCATTTTGCAACCCAAAGAGGTTACAACCATAAGAGAATTACCATGATGAATGTAGAATGAATAATGTATCATCTTGGATCTAGATTCTGGTGATTAGAGTTTTATTTTCTATCACTCATTCAAAATTGGACAAGGTTATTGATTAGTGATAAATCTTATGAATGATGAGCATAATCGTTTATGCATGTTTAACTAAATTTCCATGTCTTTCCCAATTCATCCATTTTTCTTGTTTAGATTAGATAGAACAAGGATGTAATTATTTTTTGTGAACCCAAGTTATAGAGAATCATTTATAGTATCATTCTAATATTATTGTTTTTTTCAAAGGGTATTAAAAACAATGTTTTATGATGCATGATTCACCGACCATTCTATTAAATGAAATATTCAATTCGATTTCACAATTTTTGTTCCTGTGTAGTGTGTATAAAACATGATAAATTGATTAAACAAATAATTTGATATTAAATAGATTCACATCAGATTCACCACTTCTATTTCTATTTTTTTATATGTTTCTGCAATCCCATTATAATGTTGATTTTGTTAGACGTGATGATTGACTGTTGGGGGACTGAATTCTTCCTCAATCATTAATATCAGATCATTGTCATTTTAAATGGATTCTCCCAAAATTCCCCTCATCCATAACTTGGTATGGACATATATTCGAAATTTAGGTGTCCAACGAGGTATTTAGACCCTAAAACACTTAAGGACACACGTTGGGTGATAGGATGGGAGGTCGAGCACTTTAATCCCTTGCAAGGTGGTTGATTCTTACTCTATACTTGCATAGAATTTGATGTTCTATTTGGGAATTAATGTTTTTTCTGATATAGGACTGACTAACCTAAAAATCTATTTTATCTTAATACTATTTATAGGAAATAGTATAGGGATATCATTTATGACCCAAAAGGGATATCATTAATGAATACCTCTTTATCTGTCAGAGGTTACATACCTATTTGACTCCTAATTGGTATATTTATTATATGATAAATCCATATAACTGGATGCTTTAAAATAATATTCCATGTTGGCGGAGGTTTTATATTATGAGGCATGGATTGATCCACTGTGATTCATCTAACATATCCATGTTATTTATCAAAATCAATCCCACATATTTTGTTAAAATCATGTAGTTTAATGTCATTGTGGGGTCAAAATCTGTGTGGGTACAAAGGTACCAAATATTTGCGCATGTGTGTATAGTAGATTTCTTTTGGGTTCTTATTACTGTGGGAATCTTATACATCATTGTTTGATCATGTCCTTGGAAAATACACAAGGTAGATTCTCTTGTACAAGGGGTGTTCATATAGTGACAGTAATCACTGCATAAACTGGGATTTCGAAGGATGATAGCTATTCATGATGATAACAAGGATTTCATTATAGATCATTATAGCCACATGATCTATATATAGTTTGAAAAAATTATTGACAGTGATAAACCCCATGGTATGTGGTTGTAAGGGGTTATGAGATGGTACTACATCTAGGATGATTAATATGGAGATCACACCTTGAAAGGGCATACTAGGTATATTGAGTAAGGAAAGACTCAAAATTATTATAGTTAAGTTGATTTGTCAATCCAAATAGGGATGAGGTAATGTGTTTATATGATTAGAATGATTAGATGTTGATGATTGATATTTCAGAGACATGGAGGGACTTATGTTGATGTGGATGCCCATTTTTGTTTGGAATCGAACCATAGAAAGGAGAATTATTAATCATGTTTAATTTATGAATTAGTGTTATCATAGATCATTTGAGTGGGGGATTTCACATTAATGTTTTATATTTTCTTTTTAATGGATTATAAAATGAATGATATGATTATTGAAACTCGCTAAGCCACTATGATCTATTATCGGTGTGAGAAAAAATGGATGTAAAATGATGAGTATCAATGCTTAGTGGGCGAGGGACTTACATATTCGGAAAACCATTTTTGGATATTATATAGACATTGGGATATATAAAATATTCTTTTAAATATCAATTATGATATTAATAAAATTTCATGTAGTTCATTTGATTAGGGATTTCACACTGATGATTCCCTTTTGTCGGGGATTTCACATTGAGGTTAAAAAAAGTTATATGTTATGGGATATCATATTTTACATAATTACATGACATCATCTCATGAATTTATTTTCAATTTTACATGCCTTTTTTTCTTCATGACTTCTCGTATAATACCTTATAAAAATGTGAAAATGCAGTAAATTTATTTATTTGGAATTTATATAGGAATTCATATAACAAATATATAATATCTAATAGTTTTTCATATGATTAGGGTAATCATGTATAGAGTTCATTATAAGACATTGGTGGATTATCCTCGAGCAATGAAATAACCTACCTAGATTTTCTAGAGGGACTATCATGATACATATTCCATTTATGGGTGTCATCAGTAGTACTGAATTATACATATAGAGGAAGTAATGTGTGTAAATATGATGTCTCTTATAGGGTGTACAGTTATTTCACTAACATGTCTTGAGGGAATCTTGAGATTTTCTTGGCTTTCCTAGTGTTTGTCATGAGAAGCAGTTGAAATCACTATGTGATACAATGAGACTCATATAGAATGATTTGGTTCTCTTATATGAATCATGAAACAGATATGAAGGACATAAAGAGGATTAAACATCAAACCCTAATGGTTCCATAATACAAGGGTGACATTCTTGAGGGAGTTCCATCGTACATTATTTGATCGGTCTGTAAGGATTTTTTTTCCACATAGTATAACCAAGGGGTTTCATGAGATCTGTGTGGCTTACCATCAGGTTGTACGCATGTCATAATATGGAACATTCATGTCGCAAGATCATACACAATGAAAAGTTTTATCTAGCACCACTTCTTGTTTTAAAGAGTTATTTCTCTTGATAATTATTGGTAGTAGTTTGGTGCATTTTTCAATCTAGGATATGGAATCTATGAGCATGTCCTCCTCGACTATTTTCTTATTTGTATGGAATATCTTGTGAGGATATTGGATGAATTTGGAAAGGGGATTCAGTGTCACATGTCTTTCAGAGTCTCATTCATGAATCTCTTCGTGGGTGTCTATTTATTTCCAATGACCCCAAGTGTAATCCATAAAGAACTCCTATATTGGACTATTCCCAATTAATGGGACTCCTTGAATTATTATGGTATGATGATGTAATTATATATGGTCTTTAAGACATGTTCAATGACCTTCATGAGTTGAGAGAGGCTGTGGAAATGTTTTTGTGACATGATCAATTCATTGTTAGGTAAAATTCATAAGATATGGATGACCTAATGAGGAAAATTGTGGGATCTGTTCGATAGTAAAGAGAGACTTGCAAAGATATGATGAATAAATCCTTATCATGTATGAATATTTTAATCACTATGAGTGGACCCTGACTCCATTACCTTTTTATTTCAATTGTTAATTTTTTTATTATTAGGCTCAATTGAGATTTTATTGTTAATTTCAAGTACATTTTGACAAATTATGGAAATTTAATAGTGTGTCCAAATAAATTTATTTGTGAGGTCATGATCATTTTTTTGAAAATATAATTCATCTATCTTTAGGGTTCCAAAGAGGGAGCATGAGGATGCCTAGACATACATGATGCTATTTAAATTCTGAAGATTCCTTGCCAATGGGATTTCATGAGATGAGGTGTGGACCTCGTAATGGACTCACATAGTATTACAGATCCTCAAGGGCACATTACGTGACTTTTATGACTATTAGTGCATCACATTTATTCCACCTTTATTTCAAAAATATTATTCTACCATGTTTTTTGGGGCCTCGCATGTTTATTTTAATGTTGTCAAGGTCATAAATTATCATCATCAGTGATGATTCACATGATATTTTATGAATGAATGAGGCCTCCACATTTTAATTATTCTATTCCAATTTTTTCATGTATGGTTGAATAAATCAGCAATTGATTGTCTTGGAGTGAGCCGCATGATCAATATGGGATGCTGTGATGGCACACAAACCATGTCTTGGTCAGTTGTCATAATTTCATATGTTGTGAAACATTATTAGTTCTAGAACATGAAATAGTAGGTACAATATTTCATGGAGAGATTCTCCTCTTCATAATGATGCACCACATGTTCATTGATGGATCTCATGATGGTTTGTAATCATTGCCAATGGAAGTCACTTTTATCTCAATTAATATTTAGAAAATTAGGGATGACTAAGGGTTTTTCAGGTCAAGGCCACATGTAGAAGGGATAATGGAAATTGTTTCAGGTCATCACATTAATGTTGCACAACACACGCCTCTAAAATGTGTTGTGAGAAAAAAGGATCACATTGAAGAGATCATAGGACATCCAAATCCTCATTTGATTATGTAAAGTAGGCGAAACAGTGGAGTCTCGTGACTATTTAACTCCTCATTCCCATGTATCGCATATATGTAATATTTATCTCAATCACATGTTGATATTAAACTACCCAAGGGGTTTCTCATTCCCTCGTGAATATTTCATGTTTGTAGTGTGGGATACTATTTGATTGGCATGATCTATTGAGCCTTTAATATTATTCATTATCATGTTACATATCGCATAAAATAAATTTCATAGTGCTTCATCATAGTCAGTAGCTGATAAGGGGTCCCCCAATCATCGCATAACTATGTATGCAGTAAGTGGATGTCTTTATCACAAAATGTGTGATTTCTATATGTTACCACTTACATGTTCATAGGATGGTTTATTCCATATAATAGTATTTTCATTATTGTATTATGAATCCCACACGGTCTTACGAACGTTTACAAGATGGTATATGTGGTTCAATTTTTTTTATGAATGTTATGTTACATGATGGATGAACTCTTCACAAGAATGCTTATGTGGAGAAAGATCGTGTTAACGCGACCATTCGTGTGAATAATTAAGAGAAAGACATCCGACATAATATTCTTCACATAACCATTATACAAGATTATAATGCTCTATTTTTGCGAGGAAAATGAAATGGATCTATTGTTAACTAAAAGTGGCCCATAAATATCAATCTCCCATTAGTATTTATATACAGGGTCTCATCCTACATTCTCACATATGAGAATTTTGTCTTATCCACTAAATATGTTCCACTATTTATTACAATAAGATACTCATATCCATAGGTTTGTCTAAATTAAATAATCCCCAAATGGTGATGAATTTCATATTTTTTTTATATCTCATAGACTCCATGAGGATGAATAATTTGATTCTTGAAAAAACATCCCCTTGTGTGATATATCCCAAATTTTTAGGATATGCATATTATTGATTTATATATTTATATGTTTTATCATTAATTTTTTAAATCATAATGCTAATAATAATAATTTCAATAACATTCCAACAACTGCATAATCAAATATCACACACCATGTATCATTATCACATGTGTATGCATTATGGTCATTTAATTACACGTTAGATGTTTCTATCTAATGTACAGTGAGTGTAACACATTCAATCGTGTCATCAAGGACAATTAGTATCATAATATATATATATAATATGTATCAAATGATCATGTCCATCAAAAGAACCATCAATAACATATCATGTCAATGTCATGCCATTTGAGATCCGAAAATAATATTTCCAAATTATGCATCCATGATATACTAAAGAAAGAAAGTGAAAAATCAATAAAATCATTGTACGGTGACATTTCCTTATAATTTTGGGTCAATAATAAAAGGGATAATTTAAATCTCACCTTGATCAGCTGAAAAAACTAGAAGACCTAGCTACTAGTATATTCTACCAATATTGCACTCTAGGGTGTTTCATATACTTTCACTACAAAAACAATTACCTAAACCACTATCACATACATGTCTAAGAAAAAATCTCCCATGAAATTGTCCTCCCAAATCTATATATGACATTTTAGAAGGATTAAATAAAGATGGTACTCTTTGACGATAACCAGATCCATCCCTAGTGGTATCATTTTCTCTACAACAAAATATGATTGTACAAGGACTTTTCTGATGTAGACTAATAAATTTCAATCTATGGAAGATTAATCTATCTAGATCAAAAGATTCAAAAATATGTTTGGTAATTCATAACATAGAAAATAATCACAACATAATCAATAGAAAAATTCTTGATTTATTAATGCACCATTGATATATAATATACTCTTAATATTATATAGTGATTCCATGTCCTGATTCAAATAATATAGAACAACCTCACCCATAATAACTTGTCAAATAATTCATCAATGTTTTAGCGGTATACACCTTTTGGATAATCTCTTAGTTTTGTATTAATTGATACAATTCACTCTTAAATATTTCATCCATCATATATGATAACAACACCATCGCAAAAATGGAACTATCTAGGTCTAACAGATGCACAATTACTACGGATTCCTCCATTATCATATCCATCTCTCACAGATATATGGATTCGTCTATTATAAAATTGCATATATCAGGCCCTCTCGATGAATATAATTTTATAAAAATAATAATGATTAGTTATTTAAGAAAAATAAATCCTTGACATCTCAGTATAATGAGTTTCATCACACCCACTACTCAACGGTTCATACAATTAAATTGAAATAAAATAAATTTTATCATCCTACACCTGATCAAATAATTATCTTAGAACTATTTATTATCATTAAAAATAATATTCTAACTCACTGTCTCTTCCACAATAGAATTCTCACTGAAACAAGTTATCTGACCATAGATTGTAAAAGTGTGTTCTCATGGAAAACTCTCAATAGCATCCTACAGAAAGAAAAATGATGAAAAATGGCTCACTAGACATTATAGATCTCAATATAAAGACTCGTTCAATGAAATTAAACATATTGTACAATGCAAATTTATTTTTAGGTTTTTTATGAAAAAATTTGTAATAAAAACAATGGATGATGCATGTGGTTATTAATCCCTCATTTGTTAAATTTACCTTTCCTTTCATCCACCCACTCTCTACATATATATATTGATTCATCCCGGTAATATATCAAAATTCTTATAATCATAGAGGTCGAAGGAACTCATCTTCCAAGACTCGAAATGATCATCATTTTGTATCTATAACTCTATTTCATGGTCCTTGTATAAGTCAAAAAATTATGTATTAGGGGGGAATTTATTCATCATTCAGTAATTCTCAAATCTAGATCAAATATTACCTGCTTAGGCCACTACCAATACCCTATTTTACTTTAGGGGTGAATAACCTCTATTACCACAATAATGTGGTGTCCTATCTATAGGTGAAATTAAATCCTTATGACAACTATATTCATCTATATAATTATATTTATTTTTTTTTCATTATCAGTATTAAAATAAATTTATATCAAAATCATCCAATGGGAAATAAATATATGTGTTTCATCTTCTATAAATCTTAGGTCTTACCAATGATCAAACTACAATAGAGTATTGACCAAAATTACCAGTGGCTGTATAGTGTGCTACTAAATAGGTATTGAAATTACTTAATTTCCACCATGAGGGGACACCTCATATATAGTACTATAAAAAAATTCATTTTAATCATGAATACCGTAACCAATATCACAATATAGAATACTAATTTTATATCCTAGTGGAAGCATCCATATATAGATTAGATTAAATAAAATCTGACGATCATACTTTTCTTGATGAATCATTAATAACATTACACTATAATAAATCTTTATATGATTATTTTACAAATTATTACCCCATAAAAGTTCTGAAATCATTCAAGAAAAACTATTAAACATATTCCTCATGAATAGATACATCAGTGGACACACCAATACAGAATTTCCTGGTATGATAGACAAACTTGAGACAATTTATCATTGTTTTTTTAGTTCAAAATCCAATAATTATAGATATAAAATATCTAATGAGTCGTATTGTTTTTTCTAATATATTTTTTTTCTCTATCCATATCCAAAACAATTGGGCCCATCTTGAAGACTGTATGCTAATACTGATCCCCCAATCCCACCGACAATAGTTTATAGGGTGTTAAAAATTGGTGAGTATCCTATCAGACCAGTGTGATTCCTTTTTATATTATATATGAAATAAACTAGTATAATTAAAAAAGATATACACATTATAATATAGATGTATTTTTGGAAACTCTATCACATTAGAGCTATATAAGTAGCACAACAGGAATAATAAAGAATAAATTGATTCCAAAAAATGACAATGAAGTAGTAAAATTGGAATGATATAAAAAATATTTCATTGAAGAACCTATAGAACAATCCCAAAATATAGTTCCCAAAGCAGCACCACATTAGAATAAAAGAATAAATAGAAGCCTACCAATGAAAAAAATTCTTTCATCCAATGAAGAAACTAGGTCTGTGACTATCCACATGAAACTAACAGATTCATCTCATGTAAATCTATATATAATATGGTCCAACAATTATCCACCTATTCCTAGTCATCCAAGGACTCAAAAAAAATCAAATCATATAAATTTGATAAAACATGTGTGGGAAGTTACCTTGTATTGGAGATTTTAAACACACCCAATAGAAAACATGATAATAAGAAACTAAAAATAACTATATAGTGTATTTAGTTCAATGCCACGAAGGTACATCAGACATAATATGAAACATAACAACTTATAACAACAATATCTCATATAGTCTCAATATGGGTACAATGTCTGGCGGATATGTTACATCCTCGGTATTAGTCTATGATTGTACTAGATTTTTTATGGAATAACTAATATGTGATAATTCACACCAAAATATATCTTTTTCATAATGAAACTCATCAAATAGGTATCATTCATCCATCATACAGAAGTGATGGTCATCATCATATAACAAATAGAGAATTATTCAATATTATTTTAAAATTAATGTTATCTTTTCAATTTTTTTGTTATTGAAAAAATATATTTTATCTTGTTTCAAACACAACATTTACTATAGCTTTCATTATATACAACAAATTTTATAGCTTTTGTTGCATGCAACGCCATGATTAAATTAATTGTGACATTCTACGAAAATATTATTATTTAATATTATAATTATCACCTAAGTGATTGAATGAAAGTTATGAATATGATTCGATATATCTGTTTTTCTGTTTATACAATTAAATAAATTGATTTCATTGTTCATTTAATAATTGTAAAATAAAATCATAACTATTTGAATATATAATGAAATCTTTTTATGAAAAATAATTAATACATAAATTATAATTTTAATATAAAAATGTAATCAAATCCCATTGGATGAATTATGGTAATGCTAATAATATATTATATATTCAACATATTTTTTATCGTTCAACTAAATCGATTTTGCGAAAATGGATATGAATAAATCCAATTATATTTTAAATGCTGTTTATTTCTAAAAATTATTTTTCTCAACTTCTTCCCACGTATTTTAAAATATTTAATTCTCACATTAGTAAAATTTATTTAATGAAATTATATTTTGAAATAAAAATATCAAAATTATATTTGAGTAGTTTTTTTTAATGTTTTCTAAAATCAATAATTTTTTATGATTACTTAAAAATAGTTGTATTTATTATCTTTTATAAAATTTAGTAAACATTCTAATATGATAAATATATTTTGAAGGTATTTAATGCTAAATCGGTCCATCTAACAGTCAAATTAGTTTTTAATGTGAACTATTTATTAGTGAATTTTGATATAATTGTTTAGTCCTTTAAAACATTACTCTATGGAAAACTATTTTTCCTCACACTTATGGTATTAATTTAAAATAAATTTTTCTTTTCTATAAATGAAATTTATTAAAATGGATTCAAAATTTGGAATCAAAATAGTTTATATTATCAAATATATTACAGTATTTTTTTATCATTATGAATAATAAATTTAGAAAAAAAATTAATTATCATGGTTATTGTGAAAATGTGTATATTTGGGGTCAAAATAAAATCTAAATGGGTAAAATGAACTTGGAAATTATCTAATACCATTAAAATATAAAAATATAATTCTTATGTTCTCAAGGGTTCTATAATATATCATTATGGGACTTTTCAAAGGTGAGAAATGTGGGAATACATTTTACATTTCAAAAACTGCATGTGATCAACTTATCTCACATAAAAATGGTTATCCACCCTCCTCTCGGCTTTGTATATACAAAGCCCAGCAACTCTAAGAATACAAAAAAATGCCTTCTTTATCTATACCATCTCATACTATAATCCTTATATAATTTTATAAATCCTTCGTAGGACTTCTTTTTCGGAAAACTTAAATACATTGCCATAAGAAAAGGTAACTTCCCTAACCTAGAATTATTTTTTAATTTTTTACTCCACATATTTTAATTATTGATATATTATGATGATATATTAATATAATTTTTTTAAAAATTAAGATATTAATCTTTTTTAATTTCATTACCAATATCCCTAAACATTTACATGAAATTAGATAGAAAACCAACGTTCATACCCATAGGGTAATACAGCAAAGCGAAAGGATGTTATTGGTTTTCCTTCACCACCGCTCCATGTAACATATATTGATCAATATAATATTTAAAAACTATATTTATGAATTATATAATAACTATTGAATTATAAAAAATCATATATTTTCTTACAATCCAAATGTTGGGTAATAATATGGTGGCTATTTTGTACTAATGATTATTTACTTGTTAACCAAATTGATGTGTTTTCATTAAAATTTTACATTAATGGAAGTAAGGATTGATTAAATGAATGAAAATTTATATTTCAATTAATTATGATTTTCATACTATTATATCATATATAAATTCTTACATTACAGTCAGTGGGAGGTATAATAATGTTGTTTGTGTGTATGGAAAACCACCACCTTGCAAAATGTTGTGTTCCGTTCATGATGTATGATTTACATGGAAGGTAATAATGACTACTTTAAATTAAAATATTTTAAATTTATGAAATAAAAATTATTTTCTAATTGTAATATATTATTTTAAATTATCTCATCAATCCATCTATAAAATTGATATAGTTCACATGCATTCATACTTCCAAACATTGTGTATTTTGATTTCTATCACTTATATTTAATAATTACAATAAATAAATTTATGATCAGTATATATGATATTAAAATCAATGTAAAAATTAATTATAGTATGGAACCATAAATAATTTAATATGACAGAAAAAAAGATACATGAAAAAACAAAACTGTTATTAATCGAAATTTTGTTTTAATTTTGAATTATTAATAAACAAGTAAAAAATGGTAAAAATTACATCATATATTTTATTAAATATATAATTATGGTTCTGTAAGAGTATTTAAATTAATAATTTTTTTTCTAATTTTGTTTGATAATGTAGGAAAGATGTTTAGACATATAGTTTGTGATTTATTGTCTCTCTTTTATTTTAAAGGGACATATGAAAATTCACCACATCATTCTTATATATGGTGTATGTAATACCCTTTTGAAATGTATAATAGTTAATTTTATTATATTTTTTATATTAAAATTTCCATTTAAAAAAATAATAAAAATGTTTCATTTTAAAAAATCTGAATTTCAATGAGGATGTTTTTGTAATGAAACATTTTATAATACTATTCAAAATTAATTTAAAACAATGATTACATCCTTTGATATATATTTTTATTTTCATGGGATCTGATATAAGAAAACCATTATTATCATTTCATTAAATTTTTTTATGATGACATGTTTTTTATGAAACCATTTACCTTTTACATGTTATACCATGTTAAAATGACTATAAACCCATCTTCATTTCATAGGTTATATTGTGATGAAATGCCAATGAAACCTATATTTTTTTATATGATTTTACAATTTTAAATTTTATGGTACCCATTTCATTTCATGGGTTATGATAATATTAATGTTTTATTATCTCATTGAACATGAATGTGTAATTTCATTTTGTTGAGGGTGGGACCTATATCTCTCTCCAAAATGTAGTGTAATGATAAATTTTCTATTACATGAAATGATATATAGGTGGTAATATCAATCGAAAAACAATATGTTGCATTAGAGACATTACAAATCCTACAAAATGTTGGTACAATTGTGGAAATCCTAATCCCGCAACATTTGGATACACATGTGGGATCCTAGGTCCACACCAATATGGTATATGGGTGGGAATCTCAATCCTTCTACAAGAGGATACACATATGGGAATACCAGTCCTGCAATAAGGTATTAAATTTTCAGGAATTAGAAGACTAAAACAAGAGGTTACATTGGTGGGAATTCGACTTTAAAAACAATAGTGTATATAAGAGGGAGTCTGGAGTCCAAAACAAGAGGTCATTGAAAATCTATAGCCACTACATAAGAGATTATCCCAACCATAACATTTTATGCATTATGTGGCTGGTTGACATGACACAATATTTTCAATTGTTATGTTTATTAGACAATTCCACATCATTTCATATGATATGCTCTCATGGATTAGGCTCTTTATTCACTTATTAATATGATTTTTTTCAAATTCACATATGAAGATAAATTTGGAAACCCAAATAAATCCAAAAAATAGTGTTAACCACAATAGGAACCCATGGAGTGTTTAATACAAATAATTACTAGAAAAGAGCATAACACTTTTTAAATTCCCTAATAAAAAATGGATACCAGCATATTCATGTCATTACATATAATATCATCAAAATGATCCCACATATTCTCCCAGTACAAGATTAATTCTTCCACATTTATTTTTAAATTTTTGAAAACCAAAGCAAAAATGTTGTTCTATTTGTTGGTCCACATTAATTGCTCCTTATTTGGGACAATAGTACTTGACCACTCATATGAGGTTTTGAAAATATACTGAGAATTATTAATCCAAATTTATCATTCTATAATTTATTCCATAGAGTGTAAAATAATTTCAAGAAATTATTTTTTCTTTGATTCCATCTTGTCTCCATTTCTTGGTAGTGTTTTGTCTAGTGTTAGTTACATGGTTGATAACAAGAATTATTCATAAGGGGAATAGATTTTTTTACCTGGAAATTTATCTATGAACACGCTAGAAAACTATTTATCACCTTGAACAGTTTTTGGGTCACCCAATTATTTCTCAGTAATGTTTTTCATTTTCTTCCTTGATTATAGAGTAAAATTTTCATCTAGATATTTGAGTTACATTTGATTTGTTCATCATTTTTCCCTCCCTTAAGAACTAGGAAATTAGCAGTGGAAAGGTTCCCTTGATTTCCCATTCTCAATATAGACCTAGACTCCATGTCATCTTGTGATTCATGATCATAATTTATCATCTTTAGGGATCATTTTTCAATATCACATAGTTCAGTATCTATAGAATACATTGAAATGACTCACTTTCATTTTCATACTAGAATTTGTTTTCCATTCTTTTAGGTCTGAATTCTCATTCCCATTATAAATTGAGGCTATGGAATGTTTTGGGAGATGAATAAACCCACAAGTCTCACATTGAGAAAGAGTAATAATAGACAACACACATACATATTCATGGGAATCATCACTGGATGTTGTTGAGATAATGACCTACATTCCATAAACCTCCCCCCTGACTTATCATTATTTGCATAAGATGGTCTATCTTACGATTCCTAGTAATCATTATTAAAATCATAAGAAACACTCTTTATCGTGGAACCATATCCACAACTCGTGGATCCAGAATCCTAAATGATAGGGGGTTCATTATGCTGCTTAGATCACACACCCTCTCATTCACCTCATGCCTTCCATGACCCTTCCTTGACAAGGGACTAACATTAAAATCAATATGCACCCCTACCTCTGTTTGATTTCCATAATTCTTGGTGGATTTAGGGTTTCACAACAACATTTCAATAATAAATGAAATACATGATAATATAGTAGACATAATGTTCCCTTCCAGATCAATTACCTAAATGGGTAGATTCTCCCTCGAATATGTAGGTTACCCACCAAAGAGTTTCCATCATGTATGACCAGGGACTCATCAATGTGTACTAGTTTCATGAGTGATCTTTAATATCCAAATATAGATCTAAACACCTCCATCATCCCTTCCTAGACTAGGTGGTCACCCCATATAGATGGATCCATCCTTAGATCTATCATTCTAGTGCACTATAGGGTCTATATAAACCTCTTCTGCAACTGTCCGTTTATGAATTGTTTCCCAATCCTGATGGTCCCATCATTTTAGATGACATCTTAAAACCATATTTCACATCCATTTTTTGTAAAATAAAAAATAAATCAAGGTATAAAAAATACATTTTTTCCATTATAATTCTTCCTCAACCAAAATCCAAAAATATTCCATAGGAGGATTTAAAACATCAAAATAAATTCAAATTAGGCATGTAATTGAGTGATAAAATGTAGTATTATGATGATTAGATAATACGTAATAACTTAACATATTCCATAACATTATAATTATTGACATATTTGGGAATGGAAAATTTAAATCAAGTAATATAAACCGCACCGCCAATGTAGGAACATTATGTTTCATGTTGAACATGAAATATTGATGATAGAGTTGTAATTTGATTCAATTGTATGATCGGGGAGAACTAAACCAGGAAGTATTCAGGTTTACATTTGAAGAAAATAAATCACTAAATGATGCTTATAGAGAAGTCCAATGACCACTTATTCGAGAAGACCCCATGAATTTAAGGTTAATCCATCAATGGAAAAAACTGAATTTGATTTATTTTTGGGGATGTCCACCAATATCATTATGTGGAGATTCAAATATTCAGGTTATTATTTCATCAAAATGGACAACTAAGCTGACCCACAGAATAGGTTACAAACCACAAGATAAAAATAAATTGCTAGGAATAGTGGAAAGAAATAATGATTATTAAAAAGGATTAAGGGATGAATCCTAAAAGAAGATGGTAGCATGAGATTCCCCCTACAACATGGAGAATGGGGAAAAATTCATGGAAATTTCCACCTCATTCCATCAACACTAAATAATATATAACCCTAGTGTATCTATAAATAATGTGTGATGCCACTATAGTTGATTCCTTATTACTCTTGTCACATGATGAACCAATATTTATTCCCTGAATCTTTTATATGATCATTGATATATATGGTCTGATCATAAAAATTTAATATCACAATCTCATGAACATATTTTTGTGTTATTCTATCCTTTTTCCATATACTACAATGACTGAGCATCTGAGTTCACTATTTCGTATGTTTCCAATCTCTAGGTTATGAATAAAATGATACATGTAATAGTAATAAATAATATTATCAATGGGGAAACATTTGAGATAATTCACCAAGATATATTTTTTCCATGATTCCAATGTGACTAAAATAATTTTGTCATGAGTCATTTATTTTTTAAATATAAAAAATAATCACTTAAAATGATAAAAAATACATGAATCATAAGATTTGATATCTATAGATGGAATCAAAGGGAAATTTTATTCACCATTAGGAAATAGGGATGAGAAACATTTGTTAATATACATATTGATATTTATGTGGATAATATAAGTGATTTATCTATAGATTATACAATGGATGAGATAATGTTTAGGAAAATTTATTGTAATTTTTGAAATAGAGTGAGAGAGTGGTTTCCAATAAAATAGAACTATGTCTTGTTAATACCCGTTTATGTCCTAGAGGAACACGATGTTGTTTTCATTTTTGGATGATATGTACAGAATGAAAGAAATTTTAAATATAAAATTGAATAAAATCATTCTTAATGGATTGAATGTGAATATCGTTCTCCCTAATGTATTAGTAGTAGTTAAAGATTTTATATGTGGAAATTATTTCCATTATTTAAAAAAAATTATTAAGGGGAAATATTAATAAGTAAATTTGTAATGTATTAAGTGAAATGTTTCTTATTTTGATGATAAAAAAATACCAAATAAACTATATAAGGAAAGTGTTTTTATAATATAATTTATTATATGAATGATTTAATTTAGTTTGATGAATGTAAATACATGATTCTTATTTTATCTTTTAATTAGAATTATTATGGAATAGCACGATAATATCTAGCTTAATTATTGAGATATATGTTGTAATATTGAAATGAACATCCAGTGTAATTGAAGAATTTTGTTACATGAATCATGATTCACATGTTCATTATCAATTTGAAGAACTATATTGAGTTGTGCTGAGGAATTCAGATTATGATCTAATTTAAACGCGATATTGAGATAAATAGAAGGTAACACTTATTATGTGTCATATGTTGATAACATTTTTTATCATGGATAAAGAGATAATTGATATTGATTGTTTCAATTTGATATTTTTTTGTGAAATAATTACTGATAAATGATTATTTGATAATTTGGTTTCTATTATATTTAAATTTGATTATAATGATTTTAGACTTATGGAATATATCCAATAATATATTTTCAATGTATGAATGTAGAATAATGTATTTTAAAAATGGTTTTATGTCAATATAGGTTATTACCATGATTCAATATAATACCTGATAAAGGTATTCACATGTTTAGTATGTGAAAAACTAATAGCAACATAATGATATATATGGGATAAATTTCAATATGATTTGGATAAATTCATAAACCTAAATTTTAATATTTTAAATGTCAATCAATACAAATTATTATACAGATAACCAATTATTGAATGTATTGACAAATAATTTCGTTGTGGTTTTAGGGATTAACATATTAATCCTCTATGAGATTATTTAGATATATCAAATGACATGTAATGAAAATATTTTTTCGGATAACTAATTAGAGAAAAAATTATATATTGGGATAACTAAAGGTATTATTATCCATTGTTGTTTCAGAAAAAGATCACATTTATTTTATGGAGTAAGAGATGTAGTGTAAATTGATCAAGGAACAACTAATTGGTGACATTTTGGTAACTAATGTTATGAAAATTAAGTAATTATATGTTCTCATAGAAATAACTCAACTATATGAAAATCATATTGAATTTTTTTTTCTAATTTTCAGTTTTTATGATATCCATGTACTTTTCCTAAAGTCACTGATTTTTGACTTGGTGATAATTTAAATTTCCCTAACATGTTCCATGGAACTCTATATTAGTAGTGACTATTTTATTTCTCTTCCATGTCCATGTTTTCACTTTCAACCAATGTTCTATTTTTTGAAACATGGTTATGATTTACTTTATGTAACCATTTTGATTCCAACATTCCTTTTTATGGAATGTTTTTATGTATTTTTATGATTTGGGATTATATTCAATGAATGTTTTATTATTAATCCTTTGAATGAGGACAATATTTTTTTGGTTTAATTTCATATTAAGAGAGGAGAATTTATCACCTATATATTTTGTGATATATATTTTTAATTAATTTAATATTTTTTATATTTTTAATTTCATAAAAAATTTATATAATTTGTGTTATATGAAATAAATATGTTTTTATTGCATTACAAGGAACACCATGTTAATCATGAACTACAAGGGACTCCATGTTTATTTATCCCTAGATGAAAAAAATTAATCTTACACCACATGAAAAATAAATTTAATCATGAATTAAATGCAACACCATATTATGATTTCTCTACTTCAGAAACTAATCATTTGTTGCATTGCATGGAGAAAAGATATTAGTTTTCATTAAATACAATATTATGTTTTCCTTTTGTTACACATAATACCATGTTCCTTATATATCTTTTATTACAAACAATTCTGCTACATAATTATAACTATACCTATCACTTATCTATTGTAATGAATTTAATGAATAATTATATCTAAATTCTTAAAATATTGTTTAATAATGTATATAAAATAAATAATTTATATATTAATTAGTTAAAAATTAATTTATAAACTATTAAAATATTAATAAAATCATTATCTATGAGATATTTTTTTCTTTGTACAAATACGGTTTATCTTAATAAATTAAAAAAACAATTTTGAATTATGATTTTATTGAAATTTATATACTATATATTTAATATTAATTTAATATAGTCATGAAATACATTAGAGGCAGATAATATAAGATTTAATACAATGTTGTGAAAAAAAAATATTTTTCAAAAATAGAGTTTTATCAACTTTTTTTGGAACACCTCTTTAAAAAACATTGATAGTAATTATACAATATTTTAAAAAAGTAGAAATAATTTTTATTGAGTATCTTCAAAAATCCATTTGGTTAAATTTTTATATTTATATTTGTTGTTTCATTTTTTACTTAATAATTAAAAAAAGAAAATTTTTATAGAAAACATAATTCTTTCCTAATTAATTTATATAGAGAAATTATATTAATTTTTTTATTAAAATATATTTAGAGAATTTATATATATTAAAATATTTTATTCATTTAAATAAATTATTCATTTTCAAAATAATACGAAAACCATTTAATCATTTAAATTTTTCATTTTGAAAAACCATTTGTTTGTGTTGTAAATGAGATTAATTTAAAATTTTACTCTACAACTATATTGATTGTAATTTTGAAAAAGTTATTCCATAATTTTAATAATATTAATTTATAAATTCTATAATGGACAAATTATTATTTTTTAAAACATATGAATGAAATTATAATTAATTACGTCAATGAAGGTAAAAATAAGAATACTTAGTTGCTAAATTTAAATTATAATGTGAAAAATTGACCATATGCTTTTCCAAAATTTATTAGAAGGAAATATTATGATAATTTACAAAATTTTCATGAAATTTAACATTTTTAGTGGAAAATATTTAAGGGATACCTCACAATAGATTCTACATTTTTTCTACATGATTTCCACTTCTCATCCACTATAAACTGGTAGTGAGCCACCTTACTAATTCACTGCTCTATCCATATGGATCATTATAAATTATAATAAATAATCATTATATAACACATATATCGCCCTAAATACCTCACAATGGTTATAAAATTTACCAATGAAGTCATTTGGTATAAACCAAAAGGTGTTACTAAATGAAGAAGTAATGTTCTTCAACGAGCACTTATGATTTATTTATCTCTACACATATTAAATTATAATTATTATATGACAACATAATAAAATCATTATCCTCAATAAAATAATAATTTTTTAAAATAATGTTGATGACTACACCTTCACTCACTTTCATCAAATGTTATAATGAATCATCATTTATGTGGACTCCAGACGACCGCCTCACAAACTGATGTTATCATTCCTGAATTTCGGTCATTGAAGGATGGTAATAATGGTAGAATTAATATTTTTATATGATATATATTATATTTGTTAGGTCAACATGCTTATGGAATTATTATACTACACATACCATCATTCTTTGGATTTTATGGGAATTGGATGACATCATATGTTGATGTGTTGACTACCACCTTCTCAATGCAATGTCATTCACTCACACATTACATAAATTTATTAATCATGGGATCAAAAACCTATATAATATATATTAAATATAAATGATAATATAATGATAAATCATATATATATATATATATCATAGTCCTTACTTCTCTTAATACAAAAATATACAGAAATAATGTTAATGCGTATGCACGACCTACCGTCTCTATAAATGTAGTATTTTATTTTATATTAAGATATTATAAATATTATTATTAATTAATATATGATGAATTGTTATGATTTTTATATCATTAATTATATTTTTGTGATTATTAAATCAGGATAAATTAGAATTTAATAAAAATTACATTTTAAAACTAATATGAAAAAATGATGAAGATATTTTTCAAAACAAAAGTTTAACTTGGAATTGTTTATAAACAGGGAACATAATGTCATAATAAAATAATAAATGGTTTTACATTTATTTATATTATTATTTTGAAGATTTATATTAAACTTATATTTATTATACTTGATATTTTACCCTTTATGAAGAATACAGAGGCATATGTCATGGAAATTTCATCTAAAATTTTTATATCCATGAGATTGAAGACATATTCACCACTTTTTTAGGGTTTATATACCTCAATATGCTATGTTATATAATAAGTTTTACTTATTTTATGATATTAATATTTTGAATTGTTTATATTCATTAATGGGCTGGAGATTAAAATTTTACTAATTTTGTAAGGGGATTTCAGGTCTCAATATTTGTTCCGCATGAATTATGTCATATTAACCACTTGTTTTTTTGGATTATATACATTAAATTAATGTATTATATTACACTTATTATTATATTTATTTCTATTTATATATACACATTTATGAAGAATTATTGGTTGTCATGGTTCAAATTTTACCAAACAGATATGATAATGTTTTCTCAATTTTACTTATTTGAGACACATGTTTTGTTATAAACCTGTATTCATTTAATTTTTGTATGTAAAACCACTGGAGAATTTTTATCATTAATTTACTAATTTTAAATATAAAATTTTCATTGAATAATTTATAATCTGGGTATTAGGATTCGATTTTACCATAGTAGAAATATTTTATTTCTACAATCTCATCATTTAGAAGGATTATTGACAATTTTGACTTTTTGTTGAAATATTTTGATCTTTATCCCATGAATCCAGGTTAAATTTCATAAAATATATTTATCCATCATATCAACATTTATTGTAACCATTTTACTATTTTATTTCTAATATTAAATCATAATAAGTTTTTAATAAATTTTATAATTTTTCTCTCTTTGTCTATAAATACGTGTTCGGAAAAAACATTGTTTAAACAAATAACCATGAATTAAAGTATATTTTATTCACATAATTATGGAAAAAATTTAAAAATTTTCCATGTTTTTTAAATAGTAGAAAATGGTTTTGATGTACTCATTTATTTGTTTTCAATGGTTTTATAAGGAAAATAGTTTTCCAAATGTTTTATGATTTAGACATATTTTTTTAATGTGAATAGTTGACTAAATAAATGATTATACAATACCATTAAAAACTGATTTCCATCTATGATGAAATTATTTAATGTTGTTTATTCTTTACTAATAATATGATCCAAGGAAACCATTCTTATTTTTTCATTTAATGCTATAAGATTATCAACGAATGTAATTTACGAACCTATTTCTATTCAATGGGTTATAATTTAATAAAAGGATTATAAACAATGATTCTATCAAGGTGTAATTTTATGGTAAAATTATTTTGAAAACTATATTTTATACATACGTAATGATATGATGATATTTTTACCATAACAATTCAATTTGGTGGGTTATGATATGATTGATGATTTATCATCTAGTGGTACATGAAATGTTTGTTTTTTTATGACTAATGGAACTTGTATGTCCCCCCAATTAATTGGGTATTGATAAATGTTCTATGATATCATAGAGTACATTAGGGGGAATCGAAATCCAAAAACATGAGGGTACTTGGGAGGGAATCCCACGGTGAAAACATGAGGGTACATGAGTGGGCATCGCAACCCAGAAATATGAGGGAACACTTTAGGATATCTGATTCTCAAAATAGAAGTTTACATAACTGTGAATCCTATGTCTGAAATAAGAAAGAAAATGGGTAATATTATCTAATAAATAAATAAGGTACGCGAGTTGGTATACCAATCCCACAACAAGAGGATAAATGAGGTGGAATCCCAAGCCCATAATAAGAGGGTTAACATGTGGGTATCCAATTGAAGAAACATAATTTTAGAGATGAAAAAAATCCCAATACCAAAATAAGAGGGAAGACTTGGGGTCCTCACAAGCCTAAAATATGATGGTACACATGAGGTCACTCTGATCCACATGTAGGTACGTATGTGATTATCTCTGTCCTAACATGATATGAAGGATTTGGTTGGTACAGTGGACATAAATGTTTACATTCTTATGTGTTTTCCATAACTCCAATGTATATTCTTAGGGAATGATCTCATGGTTTATGATCTTGATTACCTTAGTAGTCATGAATTTCGATATGTAAATTTTTATTCCATGCATCTTTTGTATGATCTTTCATATAGGGAGTATGATCATTAAATTCTTTTCTCATATTTTCATGCCCTTATATTTATATTATTCTTACATATCTATTTTGTTTACCCCTAATGAGAATCTTATCTCACCATTTATTATTTTTCCATTCCCCATGTTTTTAATAAATGTTTTATAGGATTAATATGTGGGATGATATTTTAGGGAAGAATTGAATATCTTTTAGCAGTTTAGAATGAAATTTCAATGATTCCAAATACAGTAATCTATTACAGTACTTATGTGTGTACGTTTTTAATTATATAATGTTTATCAAAAATAATCTAATATCCTTATTTGATAATAATGAGTCTCTATATCTTATGACCTATCTATTTAGTTTAACCCTATAGTAAACCCATATTATTCATTACTATAGTAATTAATTTTTATTTTTGTATTTACTATTCATTTTAACTAAAAATTATTTATAACATATTATATAAAATATTTTTATTCAAAATAAGTTATTTATTTTTTCAAATTATAATAACATAATTTAAAAAATATACTATTTAAAATTGAACCCATGGATTATATGATAGAGCTATTTTGTAAACATGAAATATTTAGAAGAAGAGATTGTATTGATATCAAAATTCAAAATTAAATTGATTCAAGTTGACAAAATTGGGTTAAAAATATATAATTTATGAAATTTTTCTTTTTAAACAATCATATAACATAATTGACCATATAATTAAATTAAAATATAATGTATTAATTAATAAAAATATATAATTAATTAATATTCTTTTATAAATTTAACATTTCAAAAAATCTTCAAAATTTTACTGTAACACCGAGAGATTTTATGAGAAATATTCCTTCTAATTTTATTGATGACTTGTGTTGTACGTTACAACAAAAGAGTCTTTCACAACACGCAACCCTAACTTGGCTGTATTACATGCAATCACGACCTTCCTCGATAGTGTGTGTAGTACGCAAAACCGAGTTTCACTAAACGAGATATTATTATAATATTATTATGAACTAGCCGTTATGAATATTAATACCGACTTTTTGAAATTTTATAAATTTTATCTTTCAAAATTGATTTCATTTTTGGATTCGGAATATCGAAATTAGCTTAGGGTGAAACTTTGGTACTTTTCGGATAACTTTCACATTCTGATGAATATTGAAAATTACTAAATTTTAATTAAAAACAATTTTTTAATCGAAATAATTAATAGTGATAGATTATTAATTTGATTGGTTTTAAAGTATATTTAGAATATATTTTTACAATTTAATACAATGTTGGTCATTTGATATAATTTCACATTTAAACCAGACATAAACAAGTGTCAATCTTTTGATAGTTATTATCTCTTAAAAACATGCTATTTATTTTGATGACGGGAATTATTATTTAAATTAGTTAATGTAACTGATATGTTTTGAATATGGTAAAATAGAAATCATTTTTGAATTCATAATATCAAATAAAGCTCAGGCCTAATTTTTGGTATTTTTCTGGAAACTTTCATTTTTTGATGAATAGTGAAACCACTAAGTGGTAGTTAAAAAAATTGAATTTTTCATAAAACATAATTTTACCGCTTCTGTGAATGGAATTTTGAAAATCCGAGAGACACAGTTAATATCAAGAACTAAAATGTGGTTCAATGAGACGAAAGTAATTTTTGGTGAATAGTAACTTTTTACTTTTTTTTACCATGGTTAAAAGTAAATTGGATAATTAAGGGTAAAAATGATATTATTATTACCCTAAAACATGTCCTAATTCTATTTTACAAGTTTAATTCGACGCAAAACAACCGTACGAATACAATATGACCATTTAGGGCCACTTGGATTAGATTAGGACATTTATTATAAATTTATTTAAAGAAGGTTTAAAATAGTTAAAATCAATGTTTAATAAATACATAATTTTTAATATAGGGTTATACATAAGATAAATTCGACTATAAATATTCATTAGAAAGATAAAACGATTTCCTACATAATGGTATTTTATTTAGAATTTTTAGACTTAAAATAATTTAATTTATTTATGAAACAATTATGATGTAGTAATTATCTTATTAATGAAATATTGACATATTTGATGTTATAAATACCCAAATAAATGTAATTTGAGACTTTTTATGAATTAAAAAAATTTCTTATGTTAATATTACATGTTAGTATTGATTTAATTAACTTTTTTTGAACTAATTATTCTGTTATGATTTTCACAAAAATCCTTTACCAAATAGTGCCAAAATTGACATAAAATAGTTTTTAAAACAAATATTATATTAAAAATGGTTATTATATTCCTCAAAATCTAAGGATCGGACAATATACTTATATCATGATATTTGTATCATTAATGGACCACTTGGGGGTCGCTTGGATGTATATGGTACGTTTATTAACTATATAATATAAAAATACAAAGTGACATGGTAAATGTCAATATAATTAACTATGAGTTAAAACTAAATGCTAAGGTTAATATAATGACCTAAACTTGTATAAATTCTATTGGATGAGATGATTTAAGCCTACCCTTACCTTAGCTTCTAAATAAATCAATTTGGAATTATTAAAAACCGAATATGACTTTATAATAAAATAATATTTTTAGTTATTCCAAGGGTGCACGTCTCCTCCCTTATAAAAGGGCACCTCCTCCCTCTCCTCCTCACACCAATTTCATCCTTCATGCTCGGACAAACCCTGGAAATTTCTCTTCCCCAGTTCCCTAGAAACATCCTAGAGGTCCTGTTCTTCTTCAAAGACCAATTTTAGTGCCCTAAGAGGAGGTCTCAAAGAGGCGCTTCAAAGAAGAGGTAATGTCCGTTACCGATTCTTTCACCTTTATTTATTCTTCCACTTCTTCTTCTTAGGTTGTTTCATTATGAAGTAATAACATAAGTATCACTAATATACCGATATGTTATTATAACTATGAAACAACCATATTTCACCATCTATCCATCCTATGGAAAATGAAATCACCGCAGGTGCGTACGAACGGAATACCGTCTCCACGCCGTGGTGTAATCTATTTTCCACCACCACCTTACTTGGATGGGTATAATGGTGAAAGTAATAAATATATATGATTATTGTAAAGTGTTATTGATTCTGTAATATTATACATACATTATATACAATTCAACGATCATGGGAATGATATCATCGCTCGTGCGTATGTACGGAATACAGTCTCCACGACGCGATGAGATTCACTTTCCATGATAACCATTAAAGAATGATTATAAAGTATATATAATAATAAATCATAAAATATATGACATAATAACAGTATTGGATTTATGTATATATATATTTATTTCATCTACTTAATTCTATTCAATTCATCAAGGAAATGAAAACATCGTTCATGCGTACGTACGGCCTACCGTCTCCATGAACGGTGTATTTCTTTCCATTTATCGATCTATTATATATATGTATATTATCAATATATATTATTTATAAATAATGTTTTATATTCTGAATTTAAGTAATCATGATCTAAGTAATCATATGAATAATTACAAGTCAAAACATGGACGACAAATGAAACGATTTTACCCAAAACACACATTAACATGGAATTTACAAAAGAACGAGTAATATAAAGTCATAAGTGAACCATATATGATATAATAAAAATTAATATGATTCTTTAATAAGTCAATGACATTATTTAAATCATTATACCATAGGTTTGGATATGTACGAATCATTTCAGACCTCAGGTAAGCGATATTTTTTCAAATCTCATTTTTATCCGAGATTTCTTATTCGTAAGTATTTACTGGGGTTATTTCTATCATCCATGTACATGTTTTATAAAAGTTATTTCACGTATTTTTAAAGTCTTTTTTGCCCATTTTTGACTGTTACTACATGGTATGTATGGAATCATTCTTTTACGAGGTAGTTTTTGACTTTTCTGGCAAAAGTATGAGAAGAATGTTTTTTTTAACTTATATAGCACGAACGGATTTTTACGGTTTTATAAAGCCTTATTTTCATGAAGCTTCCTCCAAATGATTTCATGAATATTTTCAACAAAATCCTTTTCTTTTAAAATAGTATGACATTTTTTGGATGGAGAATTATTTTGAAGAAGAAAGTATATTTTCCTCATGAATACATTTCATGTGTTTTATCAAAACCATTTTTCATCTAAGATGACATTATTTCATATCTGTATGTTTAAAGTATCATGTATGTATGATTTACATGGTTTCAATTTTCTTATTATGAATTGATATCCATTTTTTATATGGATTATGTTATGATGGGATGATGTTTATGAAACCCATTTTTATTTATTGGGTTATTATGAATGTTGTATGTTTATTTTGTGGCACAAGTAAGAATGATTTAATTATGAGATGGGTGGGACATATATCTCCCTCCAATGCATTGGGTAAAGATTTATATCTCATGAGATATACATGGCTGGAATGGTAAGTTAATCTGGTTAAGTATTATAGGATTGGAACAAGGAGTGAACTCGATTCAGAAAGGGACTATGTCCACTTAGATGGTCTTGACAGCAATGCCTTGGCTACTATGGAAATAATTACATGTTATTAATGGATTCCACAATTAAATGTTTTATTCCCATGCTATTTTATCATGATTTATGTTCCATTATGATCTATGCCTTATGTACTTCCACGATTTATGTCTTTGCTCAAGATTTCGATGTTTAAACATTATTTTCATGTTTTTAAGTTCAAATGTATATGGTATGTTTTATTTTATCCATGCTTACCCTTACTGAGCATTTGAGCTCACCCTTTTTATGTTTTATTTTTTCCCGGGATTAAAAGAAAGCTTTTAGGTAAGGAAACAAAAAGTGGAAGATCTTTATGAGAGATGTTGAAGATCTTTCACCACGATTAGAAGATTACGTTCCAAGCTTCCAAAGACACTAAAATTTTATGGTACTTGTGTGTCTGTTTTTGTTATGTATTAAGTATTCCGCAAAATTAATGTAATATCTATGTACGTCAAGCTTCAGGTCTCTATAGTTGGTATCCGAGGAAAGGTTTAGTCAACCTTTGGAAACTAGGATGCGAAAACTTTAGTGAAATCACTAGAGATATTTCTAAGGTATGTCTAGGGATATCCCTAAGGATTAGTATATGTATAGGTTTATGTCCTAGAATTACGGTAACGATCGTAGAATTAAACCTAAGATGTTATATATTGAAGGTACTCCCCCTTTATTATGTTTCTTTCCCTAGCATTATTTTTTCCTCTCACACTATTCTTTTTGGGTTATAGACGATGGATGAAACCCGAAGGACCCGTGTTGATCAATGAAATGGAAAATGCAATGATTGTCCTCCTGAACAAACACATGTTATGGGAGATGGAGTGAAAAATATTATTTCTATACATACACAAGCTATAAACCATTCTGGACTTCCAAATGAGCAGAGAAGGGAACAATATTATATTGAGTCCTTCATGAGGCAACATCTACCTTCTTTCAGTGGGTCTTCTGATCCACTTGTTGCTGAACAATGGATCGGTACCACTGAAAATATATTTTCAGTTCTTCAATGTTCTGAACATGATAAAGTCATCTTAGCCGTATATCGTTTGGAAGGTGAAGCTGATCAATGTTGGAATCTTATCAAGAATACAAGGCAAAGAGATGAAATTGAGTCCATGGAATGGGACGAGTTCAAGAACTTATTTTTCAATAAGTACCTCCCTCGTATTCTTCGAACAATGATAGAGAAGGAGTTTTTTGAACTAAAGAAAAAGGATGATGAATATGTTGGTATATATGAAGCGAATTTTACAAGGCTTGCAGGTATGCATCTGGCTTTACCATCCAACCTGAAAGTAAATTTGATCGATTCTTCAGTGGCTTACAACCAAATCTTTGAAGGGAATTAGCTATAAGAGACTTCAGTAGCTATGAAGAAATCGTGTGTTGTGCTATTAAGTTAGAAATGGAAGTTGGTGTTATATATCCATCTCATGGTTTTGACATGAAAAGAACGATGGAGTTCAATGAGAAATCTCAGAATAATGGTGAAAATAAGATGAATGTTTCATTATGCTCAATGTGTGGAAAGAAGCATGGTGGAGATTGTCTTAAAGGGACTAGAAAATGTTTTAAGTGTGGAAAAAAAGGTCATCGATCAGTTCAGTGTCGAAGTAATGGAAAAAGGGTTTCTAATGATGTGAATAAAGAAAAGGCTGCAGAGAACACACCACCAACACTTTAATGCTTCAAGTGCAAGGAAATGGGGAATTATTCTAGTAAATTCCCTAATCCAAGGGTTAGTGATGATCGACATGAGCAACCACTTAAGGAAAAGGACAAAGGGAAGTCGCATGCAATCACTATTGGTGATGTTGAATATGACAACGATGTGGTGGAATGATTAAGTGTTTATGTAATGGGATTCTAAAATAATTTTGTATACAGTTTCGTGGAATATTGGAATATTTATGTATTTCTCTATTGTGGTTTTCAATAATTTTATGGTACCTGTAACCATGGAAAGTGATTGAGATATTATTTGAAAAAATGTGATATGTGCATAATGAAGGGAAAACGAGAAAATGAAATCATGACTGATATATGGAATTCGTTATATCATGGTTCGAGGTTTCAGTATGTGAAAAGAGTTACCTTTTGAAAGCACTCATGTTTTTACTAAGATTCAATGGGTATTAATTTTTTCAAGAGAATACATGATTAAGGCCTTCGAATGTTTGGAATGTGACCAACAAGACATATCTCATGATATATGGGGATCAACGATGGTATTAACATGCTAGTTGTATGAACTCATTGGAAATCGTTTTCACTATAATATGAGATTGGACATTAGTATTTTGGATAAGCCTAAAGATTGGAATAGATTATGTTTGACATAAGTTAGTATTGTTTATGGATAGAAGTTTTTTGATATTGTTGATGGGATGTTATAGTAATGTAGTTTTAGAAAAAGGACAACCCACCGGATGGGCGATAGCCCATCGCGTCGGACAAGGATATGGGAATTGAACCCACAACTGAAGTGTGACTAGCCTTTATCACCTACCACTGGCCTACAGGAAGTCTCGGTCTAGTAAAAACTAGTTTTATTATATTAAGCAGTATGATATATGATGTATAAGTCCATTTTAGGAACCATATATGATTAATCTCACTATAGATGGACTTATTTATTTTTGATAACTTTTATAACCTTTTGTTTGAGATATATGGAATGACCCATCATTCTATCACATGATATGCTAACACTTCAGAAATGACAGATTCAACTTCATTTCATTAAGATATGAAGTGTAAATTGTCCAAAGAACGTTCAACTGTGTTATATATTGATATTTATGTGGATAATATAAGTGATTTATCTACGGATTATACAATGGATGAGTTAATGTTTAGGAAAATTTATTGTAATTTTTGAAATAGAGGGAGAGAGTGGTTTCCAATAAAATATATCTATGTCTTTTTAATACATGTTTATTTCCTAGAAGAACACGATGTTGTTTTCATTTATTGATGATAAGTAAATAATGAAAGAAATTTTAAATATTAAATTGAATAAAATCATTCTTAATGGATTGAATGTGAATATCGTTCTCCTTAATGTATTAGTAGTAGTTAATGATTTTATATGTGGAAATTATTTCCATTATTTTAATAAAATTATTAAGGGGAAATATTAATAAGTAAATTTGTAATGTATTAAATGAAATGTTTCTTATTTTTATGATAACAAAAACCCAAATAAACTATATAAGGAAAGTGTTTTTATAATATAATTTATTATATGAATGATTTAATTTATTTTGATGAATGTTAATACATGATTCTTCTTTTATCTTAGAATTAGCATTATTATAGAATAACATGATTATATCTAGCTTAATGATTGAGATATATGTTGTACTATTGAAGTGAACATCCAGTGTAATTGAAGAATTTTGTTACATGAATAATGATTCACATGTTCTTTATCAATTTGAAGAACTATATTGAGTTGTGCTGAGGAATTCAGATTATGATCTAATTTAAACGCGATATTGAGATAAATATAAGGTAACACTTATTATGTGTCATATGTCGATAAATTTTTTTATCATGGATAAGGATATAATTAATATGGATTGTTTGAATTTGATATTTTTTTGTGAAATAATTACTGATAAATGATTATTTGATAATTTGGTTTCTATTATATTTAAATTTGATTATAATTTTTTTAGATTTATGGAATATATCCAATAATATATTTTCAATGTATGAATGAAGAATAATGTATTTTTTAAAATGGTATTATGTCAATATAGGTTATTACCATGATTCAATATAATACCTGATAAAGGTATTTCCATGTTTAGTATGTGAAAAACCAATAGAAACATTATGATATATATGGGATGAATTTCAATATGATGTGGATAAATTCATAAACCTAAATTTTAATATTTTAAATTTCAATCTATAAAAATGATTATCGAGATAACCAATTATTGAATGTATTAACAAATAATTTTGATGTGTTTTTAGGGATTAACAGATTAAACCTCTATGAGATTATTTAAAAATATCAAATGACATGTAATGAAAATATTTTTTCAAATAACTAATTAGAGAAAAAATTATATATTGGGATAACTAAAGGTGTTATTATCCATTGTTGTTTCAGAAAAAAAATCACATTCATTTTATAGAGTAAGAGATGTAGTGTAAATTGATCAAGGAACAACTAATTGTTGAGATTTTTGTAACTAAAGTTAATAAAATCAAGTAATTATATGTTCTCATAGAAATTACTCAACTATATGAAAATCATATTGAATTTTTTTCTTCTGATTTTCAGTTTTTATGATATCCATGTACTTTTCCTAAAGTCTCTGATTTTTTATTTAGTGGAAATTTAAATTTCCCTAATATGTTCCATGGAACTCTATACTAGCAGTGACTATTATATTTCTCTTCTATGTCCATGTTTTCACTTCCAACCAATGTTCTATTTTTTGAAACATGGTTATGATTTACTTTATGTAACCATTTTGATTCCAACTTTCCTTTTTATGGAATGTTTTTATGTATTTTTATGATTTGGGATTATATTAAATGAACGTTCAATTATTAATACTTTGAATGAGGACAACATTTTTTGGTTTAATTTCATATTAAGTGAGGAGAATGTATCACCTATATATTTTGTGATATATATATTTAATTAATTTAATATTTTTTGTAGTTTTTAATTTCATACATAATTGATATAATTTGTGTTATATGAAATAAATATTTTTTTATTTCATTACAAGCAACACCATGTTAATCATGCACTATAAGGGACTCCATGTTTATTTATCCCTAGATGACAAAAATTAATCTTACACCACATGAAAAATAGATTTAATCATGAATTAAATGAAACACCATATTATGATTTCTCTACTTTAGAAACTAATCATTTGTGGCATTGCATGGAGAAAAGATACTAGTTTTCATTAAATACAACAATATGTTTTCCTTTTGTTACACATAATACCATGTTCTTTATATATCTTTTATTACAAACCATTCTGCTACATAATTATAACTATACCTATCACTTATCTTTTGTAATGGATTTAATGAATAATTATATCCATATTCTTAAAATATGGTTTAATAATGTATATAAAATGAATCATTTTTTATTAATTAGTTAAAAATTAATTTATAAACTATTAAAATATTAATAAATTTATTATCTATGAAATATGTTTTTCTCTGTACAAATACGGTTTATCTTAATAAATTTAAAAAAAATTTAAATTATGATTTTATTGAAATTTATATATTATATATTTAGTATTACTTTAATATAGTCATGAAATACATTAGAGACAGATAATATAAGATTTAATACAATGTTGTGAAAGAAAAATATTTTTCAAAAATAGAGTTTTATCAACTTCTTTTGGAACAACTCTTTAAAAAAAATTGATAGTAATTATACAATATTTTAAAAAAGTAGAAATAATTTTTATTGAGTATCTTCAAAAATCCATTAGGTTAAATTTTGATATTTATATGTGATTTTTCATTTTTTACTGAATAATAAAAAAAAAAGAAAATTTTAATAGAAAACATAATTTTCTCCTAATTAATTTATATAGAGAAATTATATTAATTTTTTTATTAAAATATATTTAAAGAATTTATATATATTACAATATTTTTTCATTTATATAAATTATTTATTTTCAGAATAATACGAAAACATTTTAATCATTTTAATTTTTCATTTTGAAAAACCATTGGTTTGTGTTGTAAATGAGATTAATTTATAATTTTATTCTACTACTATATTGATTTTAATTTTTAAAAAGCTATTCCATTATTTTACTAATATTAACTTATAATTTCTATAATGGAAAATTTATTATTTTGAAAAACTTGTGAATGAAATTATAATTAATTACATCAATGAAGGTAAAAACAAGATTACTTAGTTGCTAAATTTAAATTATAAGGTGAAAATTTGACCCTATTCTTTTCAAAAATTTATTAGGACATTTTTTGATAATTTACCAAATTTTCATGAAATTTAACATTTTTTGTGGAAAATATTTAAGGGATACCTCACAATAGCTTCTACATTTTATCTACATGATTTCCACTTCTCATCCACTATAAATTGGTAGTGACCCACCTTACTAATTCAGTACTCTATCCATATGGATCATTATAAATTATATTAAATAATCTTTAAATAACACATATATCGCCCTAAATACCTCATAGTGGTTAAAAATTTTACTAATGAAGTCATTTGGTAAGAACTAAAAGGTGTTAATAAATGAAGAAGTAATGTTCTTCAATGAGCACTTATGATTTATTTATCTCTACACATATTAAATTATAATTATTATATGACAATATAATAAAATTAGTATCCTCAATAAAATAATAATTTTTTAAATTAAGGTTCATGACTACACCATAACTCACTTTCATCAAATTTTATAATGAATCATCATTTATGTTGACTCCAGACGACAACCTAACAAACTGATGTTATCATTCATGAATTTTGATCATTTAAGTATGGTAATAATGGTAGAATTAATATTTTTATATTATATATATTATATTTATTAGTTCAATATGATTATGGAATTATATACTACACATACCATCGTTCTTTGAATTTTATGGGAATTTGATGACATCAAATGTTGATGTGTTGACTACCACATTCTCAATGAAATGTCAATCACTCACAGATTACATAAATTTATTAATCATGGGATCAAAAACCTATATAATATATATTAAATATAAATGATACTATAATGATAAATCATATATATATATATATCATTGGCCTTAATTCTCTTAATACAAAAATATACAGAAACAATGTTAATGCGTATGCACGACCTACCGTCTCTATAAATGTAGTATTTTATTTTACATTCAGATATCATAAATATTATTATTTATTAATATATGATTAATTGTTATGATTTTTATATCATTAATTATATTTTTGTTATTATTAAATCAGGATAAATTGGAATTTAATAAAAATTACATTTTACAACTAATATGAAAAAATGATGAGGATATTTTTCAAAACATAACTTTAACTTGGAATTGTTTATAAACAGGGAACATAATGTCATAATAAAATAATAAATGGTTTTACATTGATTTATATTATTATTTTGAAGATTTATATTAAACTTATATTTATTATACTTGATATTTTACCCTTTATGAAGAATATAGAGGCATATGTCCTGGAAATTTCATCAAAAAATTTTATATCCATGACATTAAAGACATATTCACCACTTTTTTAGGATTTATATACCTCAATATGCTATGTTATATAATAAATTTTATTTCTTTTATGATATTAATATTTTGAATTGTTTATATTCATTAATGGGTTGGAGATTAAAATTTTACTAATTTTATAAGGGGATTTCAGGTCTCAATTTTTGTTCAGCGTAAATTTTGTCCTATTAACCACTTGTTTTTTTTTGGTTTATATACATTAAATTAATATATTATACTACTCTTATTATTATATTTATTTCTATTTATATATACACAGTTTTGAAGAATTATTGGTTGTTATGGTTCAAATTTTACCAAACAGATATGATAATTTTATCTCAATTTTACTTATTTGAGACACATGTTTTGTTATAAACCTATATTCATTTAATTGTTGTATGTAAAACCACTAGTGAATTTTAATCATTAATTTACTAATTTTATAGATAAATTTTTAATTTAATAATATTATCATCTGGGTATTACGATTCGATTTTACCAAAGTAGAAATATTTTATTTCTACAATCTCATCATTTAGAAAGATTATTGACAATGTTTACTTTTTGTTGAAATATTTTGATCTCTATCCCATGAATCCTCGTTAAATTTCATAAAATATATTTATCCATGGTATCAACATTTATTGGAATCATTTTACTATTTTATTTCTAATATTAAATCATAAAAAGTTTTTAATAAATTCTATAATTTTTCTCTCTTCGTCTATAAATATGTGTTTGGAAAAAACATTGTTTAAACAAATAACCATGAAATAAAGTATATTTTATTCACATAATTATGGAAAACAATTTTAAAAATTTTACATGTTTTTTAAATAGTATAAAATGGTTTTGATGTACTCATTTATTTGTTTTCAATGATTTTATAAGGAAAATAGTTTTCCAAATGTTTTATGATTTAGACATATTTTTTTAATGTGGATAGTTTATTAAATAAATGATTAAAAAATACCGTTAAAAAATGGTTTCCATAAATGATGAAATTATTTGATGTTGTTTATTCTTTACTAATTATATGATCCAAGGAAACCATTCTTGTTTTTTCATTTAATGCTATAATATTATCAATAAATGTAATTTATGAACCTATTTCTATTCTATGGGTTATAAATTAATAAAAGGATTATAAACAATGATTCTATAATGGTTTAATTTTATGGTTAAATAATTTTGAAAACTATATTTTATACAAACGTAATGATATGATGATATGTTTACCATACCAATTCAATTTGGTGGGTTATGATATGATTAATGATTTATCATCTAGTGGTACATGAAATGTTTGGTTTTTTTATGACTAATGGCACCTGTATGTCCCCCCAATTAATTGGGTATTGATAAATGTTCGATGATACCATAGAGTACATTAGGGGGAATCAAAAGCCACAAACATGAGGGTACTTGGGAGGGAATCCCACGGTGACAACATGAGGGTACATGAGTGGGCATCACAACCCAGAAATATGACGGAACACTTTGGGATATCTGATTCTCAAAATAGAAGTGTACATAACTTTGAATCCTATGTCCGAAATAAGATAGAAAATGGGTAATATTATCTAATAAATAAATATGGTACACGAGTTGGTATACCAATCCCACAACAAGAGGATACATGAGGTGGAATCCCAAGCCCATAATAAGAGGGTTAACATGTGGGTATCCAATGGAAGAAACATAATTGTAGAGGTGAAAAAAATCCCAATACCAAAACAAGAGGGAAGACATGGGGTCCTCACAAGCCTAAAATAATATGGTACACATGAGGTCACTCTGATCCACATGTAGGTACGTATGTCATTATCTCTGTCCTAACATGATATGAAGGATTTGGTTGGTACAGTGGAAATAAATGTTTATATTATTATGTGTTTTCCACAATTCCAATGTATATTCTTATGGAATGATCTCATGGTTTATGATCTTGATTACCTTAGTAGTCATTAATTTCGATATGTAAATTTTTATTCCATGAATCTTGTTTATGATCTTTCATATAGGGTGTATGATCATTAAATTCTTTTCTCATATTAGCATGCCCTTATATTTATATTATTCTTACATTTATATTTTGTTTACCCCTAATGAGAATCTTATCTCACCATTTATTATGTTTCCATTCCCCATGTTTTGAATAAATGTTATCTAGGATTAATATGTGGGATGATATTTTAGGGAAAAATTGAATATCTTTTAGCAGTTTAGAATGAAATTTCAATGATTCCAAATACAGTAATCTATTACAGTACTTATGTGTGTATGTTTTTAATTATATAATGTTTATCAAAAATAATCTAATATCCTTGTTTGATAATAATGAGTCTCTATATCTTACGACCTATATAATTAGTTTAACCCTATAGATAACCCATATTATTCATTACTATAGTAATTAATCTCTATTTTTGTATTTACTATTCATTTTGACTAATAATTATTTATAACATATTATATAAAATATTCTTATTCAAAATAAGTTATTTATTTTTTCAAATTCTAATAACATATTTGAAAAAATATAATATTTAAAATTGAACCGATGGATTATATGATAGAGCTATTTTGTAAACAAGAAATATTTATAAGAAGAGATTGTATTGATATCAAAATTCAAAATTAAATTGATTCAAGTTGACTAAATTGGGTTAAAAATATATAATTTATGAAATTTTTCATTTTAAACAATCATAAAATATAATTGACCATATAATTAAATTAAACTATAATGTATTAATTAATAAAAATTTATAATTAATTAATATTCTTTTATAAATTTAACATTTCAAAAAATCTTCAAAATTTGACTCTAACACCCCGAGATTTCATGAAAAATATTCTTTTTAATTTTATTGATGACTTGTTTTTTACGTTACAACAAAAGAGTCTTGCACAACACGCAACCCTAACTTGGCTGCATTACATGCAATCACGACCTTCCTCGATAGAGTGTGTAGTACGCAATACCCAGTTTCACTAAACGAGATATTATTATAATATTATTATGAACTAGCCGTTATGAATAGTAATACCCACTTTTTGAAATTTTATAAATTTTATCTTTCAAAATGGACTTCATTTTTTGGATTTGGAATATCGAAATTAGCTTAGGGTGAAATTTTGGTACTTTTCGGATAACTTTCACATTCTGATGAATAGTGAAAATTACTAAATTTTAATTAAAAACAATTTTTTTAATCGAAACAATTAATAGTGATAGATTATTAATTTGAGTGGTTTTAAAGTATATTTAGAATATATTTTTACAATTTAATACAATGTTGGTCATTGGATACAATTTCACATTTAAACCAGACATAAACAAGTGTCAATCTTTTGATAGTTATTATCTCTTAAAAACACGCTATTTGTTTTGATGACGGGAATTAATTTTTAAATTAGTTAATGTAACTTATATGTTTTGAATATGGTAAAATAGAAATAATTTTTGAATTCATAATATCAAATATAGCTCAGGCCTAATTTTTGGTATTTTTCTGGAAACGTTCATTTTTTGATGAATAGTGAAACCACTAAGTGGTAGTTAAAAAAACTGAATTTTTCATAAAACATAATTTTTTCGCTTCTGTGAATGGAATTTAGAAAATCCGAGAGACACGGATAATATCAAGGACTAAAATGTGGTTTAATGAGATGAAAATAGTTTTTGGTGAATTGTAACTTTTTAATTTTTTTTACCATGGTTAAAAGTAAATAGGGTAATTAAGGCTAAAAATGATATTATTATTACCCTAACACATGTCATAATTCTATTGGACAAGTTTAATTAGACCCAAAACAACCTTAGGAATACAATATGACCATTTAAGCCCACTTGGATTAGATTAGGACATTTATTGTAAATTTATTTAATGAAGGTTTAAAATAGTTAAAATCAATGTTTAATAACTAAATCATTTTTAATATAGGGTTATACCTAAGATAAATTCGACTATAAATATTAATTAGAAATATAAAATGATTTCCTACATAATGGTATTTTATTCAGAATTTTTAGACTTAAAATAATTTAATTTATTTATGAAACAATTATAATGTAGTAATTATTTTCTTAATGAAATATTGACATAATTGATGTTATAAATACACAAATAAATGTAATTTGATACTTTTAATGACTTAAAATAATTTTATATGTTAATATGACATGTTAGTATTAATTTAATAAACTATTTTTGAACTAATCATTCTGTTATTATTTTCACAAAAATGAATTACCAAATAGTGTCAAAATTGACATAAAATAGTTTTTAAAAACAATATTATATTACATATTGTTATTATATTACTAAAAATATAAGGTTCGAAAAATATACTTATATCATGATATTTATATCATTAATGGACCACTTGGGGGTCTCTTGGATTTATATGGTACGTTTATTGACTGTATAATATAAAAATACAATGTGACATGGTAAATGTCAATATAATTAACTAAGAGTTAAAACTAAACGTTAAGGCTAATATAATAAACTAAACATGTATAAATTCTATTTGATGTGAGTATTGAGACTTATACTTACCTTATCATCGAAATAAATCAATTTTAAGATACTAAAAACCGAATATGTCTTTATAATAAAATAATATTTTTTGTTATTCCAAAGTTGCCCCTCTCCTTCCTTATAAAAGGGCACCTCCTCCCTCTCCACCTCACACCAATTTGAGCATTCATGCTCGGTCAACCCCTGGACATTTCTCTTCCCCACTTCCCTAGAAACATTATATAGGTCCTTGTCTTCTTCAAAGCCCAATTTTAGTGCCCTAAGAGGAGGTCTCAAAGAGGCGCTTCAAAGAAGAGGTAATGTCCGTTACCGATTCTTTCACCTTTATTTATTCTTCCACTTCGTCTTCTTAGGTTGTTTCATTATGAAGTAATAACATCAGTATCACTCATATACGAATATGTTATTATAAGTATTAAACAACCATATTTCACCATCTATCCATCATATGAAAAATGAAATCACCGCACGTGCGTACGTACGGAATACCGTCTCCACGTCGTGGTGTAATCTATTTTCAACCACCACTTTACTTAGATGGGTATAATGGTGAAAGTAATAAATATATATGATTATTGTAATTTGTTATTGATTCTTTAATATTATACATACACTTTAATACAATTCGACGATCATGGGAATGATATCATCGCTCGTGCGTATGTACGGAATACAGTCTCCACGACGCGATGAGATTCACTCTGCATGATAACCATTCAAGAATGATTATAATGTATATATAATAATTAATCATAAAATATATTACATAATAATGCTACTGGATTTATGTATATATATAATTATGTCATCTACTTAATTCCATTCAATTTTATAAGGAAACGAAAACAGCATTCATGCGTACGTACAGCCTACCGTCTCCATGAACGGTGAATTTCTTTCCATTTATCTATCTATTATATATATGTATATTATGAATATATATTATATATAAATAATGTTTTATATTCTGAAATTAAGTAATCATGATCTAAGTAATCATATGAATAATTACAAGTCAAAACACGGACGACAAATGAAACCATTTTACAGAAAACACTCTTTAACATGGAATTTACAAAACAATGGGTATTATAAAGTCATAAGTGAACCATATATGATATAATAAAAATTAATATGATTCATTAATAAGTCAATGACATTATTTAAATCATTATACCTGAGGATTGGATACGTACAAAGCATATCATACCTAAGGTAAGGGATAATTTTTCAAATCTCATTTTTATCCGAGATTTTTTATTCGTAAGTATTTACTGGGGTTATTTCTATCATCCATGTCCATGATTTATAAAAGTGATTTCATGTATGTTTAAAGTCTTTTTTACCCATTTTGACTGTTACTACATTGTATGTATAGAATCTTTCTTTTATGAGGTACTTTTTGAATTTTCCGGCAAAAGTACCAGAAGAATGTTTTTTTAACTTATACAGCACGAACAGATTTTTACGGTTTTATAAAGCCTTATTTTCATGAAGATTCCTCCAAATGATTTCACGAATATTTTCAAAAAAATCCTTTTATTTTTAAATTGTATGAAATTTTGTGGAAAGAGAATGATTTTGAAGAAGAAAGTATATTTTCCTCAAGAATTCATTTCAAGTGTTTTATCAAAACCATTTTTCATCTAAGATGACATTATTTCATATGTGTATGTTTCAAGTGTCATGTCTATATGATTTACATGATTTCACATTTCTTATTATGAAATGATATCGATTTTTTTATATGGATTATTTGATGATGGGATGATGTTTATGAATCCTATTTTTATTTATTGGGTTATTATGAATGATGTATTTTTATTTTGTGGCACAAGTAAGAATGATTTCATTATGAGATGGGTGGGACCTATATCTCCCTCAAATTCATTGGGTAAAGATTTATAACTCATGAGATAGACATGGTTGGACTGGTAAGTTAATCCAGTTATGTATTACAGGACTGGAACGAGCAGTGAACTCGACTCAGAAAGGGACTTTGTCCACTAAGTTGGTCTTGGCAGCAATGCCTTGTATACTATGGAAATCATTACATGTTATTAATGGATGACAAAATTACATGTTTTATTCCAATATATTTTATCATGATTTATGCTCCATTATGATCTATGCCTTATGTACTTCCACGGTTTATGTCTTTGCTCAAGATTTTGATGTTTAATCATTATGTTCATTTTTTTATGTTCAAATGTATATGGTATGTTTTATTTTATCCATGCTTACCCTTACTGAGCATTTGAGCTCACCCTTTTTATGTTTTATTTTTCCCCATGATTAAAAGAAAGGATTTAGGTAATGAAACAAAAAGTAGAATATCTTTATGAGGGATATTGAAGATCTTTCACCATGATTAGAATATTACGTTCCAAGTTTCCAAAGACACTAAACTATCACGGTCCTTGTGTGTCTGTTTTTGTTATGTATTAAGTATTCCGCAAAAGTAATGTAATATCTATGTACAGAAAGCTTCGAGTCTCTACAGTTGGTATCAGAGGAAACGTTTAGTCAACATTTGGAAACTAGGATGCGAAAACTTTAGTGAAATCCCTAGAGATATTTCTATGGTATGTCTGGGGATATCCCTAATGATTAGTATATGTATAGGTTATAGTCCTAGAATTATGGTAACGATCTTAGAATTAAACCTATGATGTTATATATTGAAGGTACTCCCCCTTTATTATGTTGTTTTCGATAGCATGATTTTTCCTCTCACACTATTCTTTTTGGGTTTTAGACAATGGATGGAACACGAAAGAACTGTGTTGATCAATGTAATGGACAATGCAATTATTTTCCTCCTGAACAAACAAATGTTATGGGAGATGGAGTGAAAAATCTTATTTCTATACTTACACAAGATATGAATAATTCTGGACTTCCAAATGAGCAGAGAAGGGAACAATATTCTATTGAGTCCCTCATGAGGCAACGTCCACCTTCTTTCAGTGGGTCTTCTGATCCACTTGTTGCTGAACAATGGATCAGTACCACTGAAAAGATATTTTCATTTCTTCAATGTTCTGAACATGATAAAGTCATCTTATTAGTATATCGTTTGGAAGGTGAAACTGATCGATGGTGGAATATTATCAAGAATACGAGGCCAAGAGATGAAATTGAGTACATGGAATGGGACGAGTTCAAGAACTTATTTATCAATAAGTACTTCCCTCGTATTCTTCGAACAAAGATAGAGAAGGTGTTTCTTGAACTAAAGCAAAAGGATGATTAATCTGTTGGTATATATGAAGCGAATTTTACAAGGCTTGCAAGGAATGCATCTGGATTTATCATCCAACATGAAAGTAAAGTTGATCGATTCTTCAGTGGCTTAAAACCAAATCTTCGAAGGGAATTAGCTATAAGAGACTTCAGTAGCTATGAATAAATTGTGTGTTGTGCTATTAAGGTAGAAATTTAATTTGGTGTTATATATCCATCTCATGGTTTTGACAAGAAAATAAATATGGAGTTCAAGGAGAAATCTCAGAATAATGGTGAAAAGAAGATGAATGTTTCCTTATGCTCAATGTGTGGAAAGAAGCATGGTATAGATTGTCTTAAAGGGACTAGAAAATGTTTTAAGTGTGTAAAAGAAGGTCATCGAGCAGCTGAGTGTCGAATTAATGGAAAAAAGGTTTCTAATTATGTGAATAAAGAAAAGACTGCAGAGAACGCACCACCAACAATTCATTGCTTCAAGTACAAGGAAATGGGGCATTATGCTAATAAATGCCCTAATCCAAGGGTTAGTGATGATCGACATGAGAAACCACTTAAGGCAAAGGACACAGGGAAGTCACATGCGATCACTATTGGCGATGTTGAATATGACAATGATGTGGTGGAATGATTATGTGTTTATGTAATGGCATTCCAAAATAATGTTGTATATAGTATCGTGGAATATTAGAATATTTATGTATTGGTCTATTGTGGTTTTCAATAATTTTATAGTACCTATAACCGTGGAAAGTGATTGAGATATTATTGGAAATAAGATGATATGCGCATAATGATGGGAAACGAGAAAATGAAATCATGACTGATATAAGGAAATAGTTATATCATGGTTCGAGGTTTTGGTATGTGAAAAGAGTTAACTTTTTCCAGTACTCATGTTTTCACTAAGATTCAATGGGTATTCATTTTTTCAAGAGAATACATGATTAAGCCCTTCGAATGTTTGGAATGTGACCAACAAGACATATCTCATGATATATGGGGATCAACGATGGTATTAACATGCTAGTTGTATGAACTCATTGGTAATCATTTTCATTATAATATGATATTGGACCGTAGTATTTTGGATAAGCCTAAAGATTGGAAAGGATTATGTTGGACATATGTTGGTATTGTTTAAGGATAGAAGTTTCTCGATATTATTTATGGGATGTTATAGTAATGTAGTTTTAGAAAATGGACAACCTGCAGGACGAGCGACAGCCCATCGCATAGGACAAGGCTGTGGGAATCGAACCCCTAACCGAAGTGCGACTAGACTTTATCGCCTACTGCTGGCCTATAGGAAGTCCATGTTTTGTAAAAACTAGTTTTATTATATTAAGCAGTATGATACAAGAAGTATAAGTCCATTTTAGGAACCATATATGATTAATCTCACTAAAATGGACTTATTTATTTTTGATAACTTTTATAACCTTTTGATTGAGATAGATGGAATGACCCGTCATTCTATCACATGATCTGCTAACACTTCATGAATGACAAATTCAACTTCATTTCTTTAAGATATGAAGTGGAAATTGTCCAAAGAACGACCAACGATGTTACATATTGATATTTATGTGGATAATATAAGTGATTTATCTACGGATTATACAATGGATGAGTTAATCATTAGGAAAATTTATTGTAATTTTTGAAATAGATTGAGAGAGTGGTTTCCAATAAAATAGATCTATATCTTGTTAATACATGTTTATGTCCTAGAGGAAAATGATGTTGATTTCATTTCTGGATGATAAGTACATAAGGAATTAAATTTTAAATATAAAATTTAATAAAATCATTCTTAATGGATTGAATGTGAATATCGTTCTCTCTAATGTATTAGAAGTAGTTAAAGATTTTATATGTTGAAATTATTTTCATTATTTCAATAAAATTGTTAATGGGAAATATTAATAAGTAAATTTGTAATGTATTAAGTGAAATGTTTCTTATTTTGATGATAAAAAACCCCAAATAAACTATATAAGGAAAGTGTTTTTATAATATAATTTAGTATATGAATGATTTAATTTATTTTGATGAATGTTAATACATGATTCTTATTTTATCTTTTAATTAGCATTATTATGGAATAACATGATATTATCTAGCTTAATGATTGAGATATATGTTGTACTATTGAAGTGAACATCCAGTGTAATTGATGAATTTTGTTACATGAATCATGATTCAAATGTTCATTATCAATTTGAAGAACTATTTTGAGTTGTGCTAAGAAATTCAGATTATGATATAATGTAAACACGATATTGAGATAAATAGAAGGGAACACTTATTATGTGTCATATGTTGATAACATTTTTTATCATGTATAAAGAGATAATTTATATGGATTTTTGCAATTTAATATTTTTTTGTGAAATAATTACTGATAAATGATTATTTGATAATTTGGTTTCTATTATATTTAAATTTGATTATAATTTTTTTAGATTTATAGAATATATCCAATAATATATTTTCATTGTATGAATGAAGAATAATGTATTTTTTAAAATGGTTTTATGTTATTATAGGTTATTACCATGATTCAATATAATACCTGATAAAGGTATTCACATGTTTAGTATGTGAAAACCAATATCAAAATTATGATATATATGGGATAAATTTCAATATGATTTGGATAAATTCATAAACCTAAATTTTAGTATTTTAAATGTCCATCTATAAAAATGATTATACAGATAACCAATTATTGAATGTATTGACAAATAATTTTGATGTGGTTTTAGGGATTAACATATTAAACCTCTATGAGATTATTTAAAAATATTAAATGACATGTAATGAAAATATTTTTTCGGATAACGAATTAGAGAAAATATTATATATTGGGATAAATAAAGGTGTTATTATCCGTTGTTGTTTTAGAAAAAAAATAATATTTATTTTATGGAGTAAGAGATGTAGTTTAAATTGATCAAGGAACAACTAATTGGTGAGATTTTGGTAACTAATGTTAAGAAAATAAAGTAATTATATGTTCTCATAGAATTAACTCAACTATATGAAAATCATATTGATTTTTTTTTTCTGATTTTTAATTTTTATGATATCCATGTACTTTTCCTAAAGTCTCTGATTTTTGACTTAGTGATAATTTAAATTTCCCTAACATGTTCCATGGAACTCTATATTAGCAGTGACTATTATATTTCTCTTCCATGTCCATGTTTTCACTTTCAAACAATGTTCTATTTTTTGAAACACGGTTATGAATTACTTTATGTACCCATTTTGATTCCAACATTCCTTTTTATGGACTGTTTTTTATGTATTTTTATGATTTGGTATTATATTAAATGAACGTTCAATTATTAATCCTTTGAATGAGGACACCATTTTTTGGTTTAATTTCATATTAATAGAGGAGAATGTATCACCTATATTTTTTGTGATATATATATTTAATTAATTTATTATTTTTTTGTTTTTTTAATTTCATACAAAATTAATATAATTTATGTTATATGAAATAAATATGTTTTTATTGCATTACAAGAAACACCATGTTAATCATGCACTACAAGGGACTCCATGTTTATTTATCCCTAGATGAAAATAATTAATCTTACACCACCTAAAAAATAAATTTAATCATGAATTAAATGAAAAGCCATATTTTGATTTCTCTACTTCAGAAACAGATCATTTGTTGCATTGCATGGAGAAAAGATATTAGTTTTCATTAAATACAACAATATGTTTTCCTTTTGTTACACATAATACCATGTTCCTTATATATCTTTTATTAAAAACAATTCTTCTACATAATTATAACTATACCTATCAGTTATCTATTGTAATGGATTTAATGAATAATTATATCTAAATTATTAAAATATGGTTTAATAATGTATATAAAATGATTCATTTCTGTATTAATTAGTTAAAATTTATTTATAAACTATTAAAATATTAATAAATTCATTATCTATGAAATATTTTTTTATTTGTACAAATACGGTTTATCTTAATAAATTAAAAAAACAATTTTGAATTATGATTTTCTTGAAATTTATATATTATATATTTAATATTACTTTAATATAGTCATGAAATACATTAGAGACAGATAATATAATATTTAATACAATGTTTTGAAAAAAAATATTTTTCAAAAAAAGTGTTTATTAAACTTTTTTTGGAACACCTCTTTAAAAAACATTGATAGTAATTACACAATATTTTAAAAAAGTAGAAATAATTTTTATTGAGTATCTTCCAAAATCCATTAGGTTAAATTTTGATATTTATATGTGATGTTTTATTTTTTATTGAATAATAAAAAAAAGAAAATTTTAATAGAGAAAATAATTTTCTCCTAATTAATTTATATAGAGAAATTATATTAATTTTTTTATTAAAATATATTTAAAGAATTTATATATATTACAATATTTTTTTCATTTAAATAAATAATTTATTTTCAAAATAATACGAAAAAATTTTAATCATTTAAATTTTTCATTTTGAAAAACCATTGGTTTGTGTTGTAAATGAGATTAATTTAAAATTTTACTCTACTACTATATTGCTTGTAATTTTGAAAAAGGTATTCCATAAATTTACTAATATTAATTTATAATTTCTATAATTGACAAATTATTATTTTGAAAAACATGTGAATGAAATTATAATTAATTGCATCAATGAAGGTAAAAAAAGATTACTTAGTTGTTAAATTTAAATTATAAGGTGAAAAATTGACCCTATGCTTTTCCAAAATTTATTAGAAGGAAATATTATGATAATTTAGCATATTTTCATGAAATTTAACATTTTTTGTGGAAAATATTTAAGGGATACCCTACAATAGCTTCTTCATTTTATCTACATGATTTCCACAAATCATCCACTATAAACTGGTAGTGACCCACCTTACTAATTCACTACTCTATCCATATGGATAATTAAAAATTATAATAAATAATCTTTAAATAACACATATATAGCCCTAAATACCTCACAGGGGTTATAAAATTTACCAATGAAGTCATTTGGTAAAAACCAAAAGGTGTTACTAAATGAAGAAGTAATGTTCTTCAACGAGCACTTATGATTTATTTATCTATACACATATTAAATTATAATTATTCTATGACAATATAATAAAATTAGCATCTTCAATAAAATAATAATTTTTTAAATTAAGTTTCATGACTACACCTTCACTCACTTTCATCAAATGTTATAATGAATCATCATTTATGTGGACTCCAGACGACCACCTCACAAACTGATGTTATCATTCATGAATTTTGATCATTGAAGGATGGTAATAACGGTAGAATTAATATTTATATATGATATATATTATATTTATTAGTTCAATATGCTTATAGAATTATTTTACTACACATACCATCATTCTTTGGATTTTATGGGAATTTGATGACATCATATGACGATGTGTTGACTACCACCTTCTCAATGCAATGTCATTCACTCACACATTACATAAATTTATTAATCATGGGATCAAAAACCTATATAATATATATTAAATATAAATGATACTCTAATGATAAATCATATATATATATATATATATCATTGGCCTTACTTCTCTTAATACACAAATATACAGAAACAATGTTAATGCGTATGCACGACCTACCGTCTCTATAAATCTAGTATTTTTTTTACATTAAGATACTATAAATATTATTATTAATTAATATATGATGAATTGTTATGATTTTTATATCATTAATTTTATTTTTCTGATTATTAAATCATGATAAATTAGAATTTAATAAAAATAACATTTTACAAATAATATGAAAACATGATGAAGATATTTTTCAAAACATAACTTTAACTTGGAATTGTTTATAAACAGGGAACATAATGTTATAATAAAATAATAAATGGTTTTACATTATTTTATATTATTATTTTGAAGATTTATATTAAACTTATATTTATTATACTTGATATTTTACCCTGTAAGAAGAATACAGAGGCATATGTCATGGAAATTTCATCTAAAATTTTTATATCCATGAGATTGAAGACATATTCACCACTTTTTAAGGGTTTATATACATCAATAAGCTATGTTATATAATAAATTTTATTTCTTTTATGATATTAATATTTTGAATTGTTTATATTCATTAATGGGGTGGAGATTAAAATTTTACTAATTTTGTAAGGGGATTTCAGGTCTCAATATTTGTTCAGCGTGAATTATGTCCTATTAATCACTTGTTTTTTTGGTTTATATACCTTAAATTAATGTATTATATTACTGTTATTATTAAATTTATTTCTATTTTTATATACACATTTTTGAAGAATTATTTGTTGTTATGGTTCAAATTTTACCAAACAGATATGATAATGTTTTCTCAATTTTACTTATTTGAGACACATGTTTTGTTATAACCCTGTATTCATTTAATTGTTGTATGTAAAACCACTAGAGAATTTTTATCATTAATTTACAAATTGTATAGATAAATTTTTCATTTAATAATATTCTCATCTGGGTATTATGATTCGATTTTACCAAAGTAGAAATATTTTATATCTACAATCTCATCATTTAGAAGGATTATTGACAATTTTGACTTTTTGTTGAAATATTTTGATCTCTATCCCATGAATCCGGGTTAAATTTCATAAAATATATTTATCCATGGTATCAACATTTATGGGAACCATTTTATTATTTTATTTCTAATATTAAATCATAATAAGTTTTTAATAAATTCTATAATTTTTATCTCTGTCTCTAAAAATATGTGTTCGGAAAAAAACATTCTTTAAACAAATAACCATGAATTAATGTATATTTTATTCCCATAATTATAGAAATAAAATGTAAAAATTTTCGATGTTTTTTAAATAGTAGAAAATGGTTTTGTTGTACTCATTTATTTGTTTTCACTGATTTTATAAGGAAAATAGTTTTCCAAATGTTTTATGATTTAGAAATATTTTTTTAATGTGTATAGTTTACTAAATAAATGATTATACAATACCATTATACAATGATTTCCATCTATGATGAAATTATTTAATGTTTTTTATTCTTTACTAATTATATGATCCAAGGAAACCAGTCTTGTTTTTTCGTTTAATGCTATATGATTATCAACAAATGTAATTTATGAACCTATTTATATTATATGGGTTCTAAATTAATAAAAGGATTATAAACAATGATTCTATCAAGGTGTAATTTTATGGTTAAATTATTTTGAAAACTATATTTTATACATACATAATGATATGATGATATTTTAACCATACCAATTCAATTTGGTGGGTTATGATATCATTGATGATTTATCATCTTGTGTAACATGAAATGTTTGGTTTTTTAATGACTAATGTCACATGTATGTCCCCCCAATTAATTGGGTATTGATAAATGTTCTATGATATCATAGAGTACGTTAGGGGGAATCGAAAGCCAAAAACATGAGGGTACTTGGGAGGGAATCCCACGGTGACAACATGAGGGTACATGAGTGGGCATCGCAACCCAGAAATATGAGGGAACACTTTGGGATATCTGATTCTCAAAATAGAAGTGTACATAACTATGAATCCTATGTCTGATTAAGAAAGAAAATGGGTAATATTATCTAATAAATAAATATGGTACACGAGTTGGTATACCAATCCCACAACAAGAGGATACATGAGGTGGAATCCCAATCCCACAATAAGAGGGTTAACATGTGGGTATCCAATGGATGAAACATAATTGTAGAGATACAAAAAATCCCAATACCAAAACAAGAGGGAAGACAAGGGGTCCTCACAAGCCTAAAATAAGATGGTACACATGAGGTCACTCTGATCTACATGTAGGTACGTATGTGATTATCTCTGTCCTAACATGATATGAATGATTTGGTTGGTACAGTGGACATAAATGTTTATATTCATATGTCTTTTCCACAATTCTAATGTATATTCTTATGGAATTATCTCATGGTTTATGATCTTGATTGCCTTAGTAGTCATGAATTTCGATATGTAAATTTTTATTCCATGAATCTTGTGTATGATCTTTCATATAGGGTGTATGATCCTTAAACTCTTTTATCATATTAGCATGCCCTTATATTTATATTATTCTTACATATCTATTTTGTTTACCCATAATGAGAATCTTATCTCACCATTTATTATTTTTCCATTACCCATGTTTTGAATAAATTTTTTCTTGGATTAATATGTGGGATGATATTTTAGGGAAAAATTGAATATCTTTTAGCAGTTTAGAATGAAATTTCAATGATTCCAAATACAGTAATCTATTACGGTACTTATGTGTGTACGTTTTTAATTATATAATGTTTATCAAAAATAATCTAATATCCTTGTTTGATAATAACGAGTATCTATATTTTACGACCTATCTATTTATTTTAACCCTATATTAAACCCATATTATTCATTACTATAGTAATTAATTTTTATTTTTGTATTTACTATTCATTTTAACTAATAATTATTTATAACATATTATATAAAATATTCTTATTCAAAATAAGTTATTTATTTTTTCAAATTCTAATATCATAATTGAAAAAATATACTATTTAAAATTGAACCCATGGATTATATGATAGAGCTATTTTGTAAACATGAAATATTTAGAAGAAGAGTTTGTATTGATATAAAAATTCAAAATTAAATTGTTTCAAGTTGACTAAATTGGGTTAAAAATATATAATTTATGAAATTTTTCTTTTTAAACAATATTAAAATATAATTGACCATATAATTAAATTAAACTATAATGTATTAATCAATAATAATATATAATTAATTAATATTCTTTTATAAATTTAACATTTCAAAAAATCCTCAAAATTTGACTGTAACACCATGAGATTTTATGAGAAATATTCTTTTTAATTTTATTGATTTCTTGTGTTGTACGTTACAACAAAAGATTCTTGTACAACACGCAACCCTAACTTGTCTGCATTACATACAATCACGACCTTCCTCGATAGCGTGTGTAGTACGCAATACCGAGTTTCACTAAACAAGCTATTATTATAATTTTATTATGAACTAGCCGTTATGAATAGTAATACCCACTTTTTGAAATTTTATAAATTTTAACATTCAAAATGGACTTCGTTTTTGGATTTGGAATATCGAAATTAGCTTAGGGTGAAATTTTGGTACTTTTTGGATAACTTTCACATTCTGATGAATAGTAAAAATTACTAAATTTTAATTAAAAACAATTTTTTTAATCAAAATAAATAATAGTGATAGATTATTAATTTGAGTGGTTTTAATGTATATTTAGAATATATTTTTACAATTTAATACAATGTTGATCCTTGGATATGATTTCACATTTAAACCAGACATAAACAAGTGTAAATATTTTGATAGTTATTATCTCTTAAAAAAGCGTTATTTGTTTTGATGACGAGAATTAATTTTTAAATTAGTTAATGTAACTTATATGTATTGAATATGGTAAAATAGACATCATTTTTGAATTCATAATATCAAATATATCTCAGGCCTAATTTTTGGTATTTTTCTGGAAACTTTCATTTTTTGATGAATAGTGAAACCACTAAGTGGTAGTTAAAAAAATTGAATTTTTCATAAAACATAATTTTACCGCTTCCGTGAATGGAATTTCAAAAATACGAGAGAGACGGTTAATATCAAGGACTAAAATGTGGTTCAATGAGAAGAAAATAATTTTTGTTGAATAGTATCAATTTACTTTTTTTTACCACGGTTAAAAGTAAATAGGGTAATTAAGGGTAAAAATGATATTATTATTACCAAAAAACATGTCCTAATTTTGTTGGAAAAGTTTAATTCGACCCAAAACAACCTTAGGAATACAATATGACCATTTATGGCCTCCTGTATTAGATTAGGACATTTATTATAAATTTATTTAAAGAAGGTTTAAAATAGTTAAAATCAAAGTTTAATAACTAAATCATTCTTAAAATAGGGTTATACATAAGATAAATTAGACTATAAATATTCATTATAAATCTTAAAATATTTCCTATATAATGGTATTTTATTTAGAATTTTTAGACTTAAATTAATTTAATTTATTTATGAAACAATTATGATGCAGTTATTATATTATTAATGAAATATTGACATAATTGATGTTATAAATACCCAAATAAATGTAATTTGAGACTTTTTATGAATTAAAATAATTTTATATGTTAATCTGACATGTTTTTATTGATTTAACTATCTTGTTTTTAACTAATAATTCTGTTATGATTTGCACAAAAATCAATTACCAAATAGTGTCAAAATTGACATAAAATAGTTTTTAAAATAAATATTATATTAAAAATTGTTATTATATTCCTAAAAATATAAGGTTCGGAAAATATACTTATATCATGATATTTGTATCATTAATGGACCTATTGGGGGTCTCTTTGATGTATATGGTAAGTTTATTAACTATATAATACAAAAATACAAAGTGACATGGTAAATGTCAATATTATTAACTAAGAGTTAAAACTAAAAGTTAAGGTTAATATAATGACCTAAACTTGTATAAATTCTATTGGATTAGAGTATTTAGACCTATCCTTACCTTAGCTTATAAATAAATCAATTTGGAGCTATTATAAACCGAATATGACTTTATAATAAAATAATATGTTTAGTTATTCCAAAGGTGCCCCTCTCCTCCCTTATAAAAGGGCACCTCCTCCTTCTCCTCCTCAGACCAATTTGAGCCTTCATTCTCGGACAATTCCTGGCCATTTCTCTTCCCAAATTCCCTAGAAACATCCTAGAGGTCCTGGGCTTCTTCAAAGACCAATTTTAGTGCCCTAAGAGGAGGTCTCAAAGATGCGCTTCAATGAAGAGGTAATGCCCGTTACCGATTCTTTCACCTTTATTTTTTTCCACTTATTATTCTTAGGTTGTTTCATTATGAAGTAATATCATCAGTATCACTCATATAATGATATTTTATTATAAGTATGAAACAACCATATTTCACCATCTATCCATCCTATGGAAAATGAAATCACAGCACGTGCGTACGTACGGAATACTGTCTCCACGTCGTGGTGTAATCTATTTTCCACCACCACCTTACTTGGATGGGTATAATGGGGAAAGTAATAAATATATATGATTATTGTAAAGTTTTATTGATTCTGTAATATTATACATACACTTTAATACAATTCGACGATCATGGGAATGATATCATCGCTCGTGCGTACGTACGGAATACAGTCTCCACGACGCGATGAGATTCACTCTCCATGATAACTATTCAAGAATGATAATAAATTATATATAATAATTAATCATAAAATATATGACCAAATAACTCTACTATATTTATGTATATATATATTTATGTCATCAACTTAATTCCATTCAATTCAATAAGGAAACGAAAACAGCGTTCATGCGTACGTACAGCCTACCGTCTCCATGAACGGTGTATTTCTTTTCATTTATCAATCTATTATATATATGTATATTATAAAAATATATTATAAATAAATCATGTTTTATATTCTGGAATTATGTAATCATGGTCTTAGTAATCATATGAATTATTACAAGTCAAAACACGGATGACAAATGAAACGATTTTACCCAAAACACTCTTTAACATGGAATTTACAAAAGAATGGGTAATATAAAGTCATAAGTGAACCATATATGATATAATAAAAATTAATATGATTATTTAATAAGTCAATGGCATTATTTAAATCATTATCCCAGAGTTTTGGATACATATGAAGCATATCGAACATAAGGTAAGGGATAATTTTGAAAATCTCATTTTTATCTGAGATTGCTTATTCGTATGTATTTACTGGGGTTATTTATATCACCCATGTCCATGTTTTATAAAAGTGTTTTCATGTATGTTTAAAGTGTTTTTTTACCCATTTTTGACTGTTACTATATGGTATGTATGGAATCTTTCTTTTACGAGGTACTTTTTGAATTTCCAGCAAAAGTATGAAAAGAATGTTTTTTAACTTATACAGCACGAACGTATTTTTACGGTTTTATAAAGCCTTATTTTCATAGAGCATCCTCCAAATGATTTCATGATTATTTTCAACAAAATACTTTTCTTTTAAAATTGTATGACATTTTGTGGAAAGAGAATGATTTTGAAGAAGAAAGTATATTTTCCTCAAGAATTCATTTCAAGTGTTTTATCAAAACCATTTTTCATCTAAGATGACATTATTTCATATGTGTATGTTTCAAGTATCATGTCTGTATGATTTACATGGTTTCACTTTTCTTATTATGAAATGATATCCATTTTTTTATATGGATCATGTGATGATGGGTTGATGTTTATGAAACCCATTTTTATTTATTGGGTTATTATGGATGATGAATGTTTATTTTGTGGCACAAGTAAGAATGATTTCATTATGACATGGGTGGGACCTATATCTCCCTCCAATGAATTGGGTAAAGATTTATATCTCATGAGATAGACATGACTGGAACAGTAAGTTAATCTGGTTAAGTATAACAGGACTGGAATGAGGAGTGAACTCGATTTAGAAAGGGACTTTGTCCACTTAGATAGTCTTGGCAGCAATGCCTTGGCTACTATGGAAATAATTACATGTTCTTAATGGATGCCACAATTACATGTTTTATTCCCATGCTATTTTATCATGATTTATGTTCCATTATGATCTATGCCTTATGTACTTCCACGATTTATGTCATTGCTCAAGACTTCGATGTTTAAACACTATGTTCATGTTTTTAAGTACAAATGTATATGGTATGTTTTATTTTATCCATGATTACGCTTAATGATCATTTGAGATCACCTTTTTATGTTTTATTTTTCCCCAAGATTAAAAGAATGGTTTTAGGTAAGGAAACAAAAAGTGGAAGATCTTTATGAGAGATGTTGAAGATCTTTCACCACGATTAGAAGATTACGTTCCATGTTTCCAAAGACACTAAACTATTACGGTCCTTATGTGTCTGTTTTTTTAATGTATTATGTATTCCGCAAAAGTAATGTAATATCTATGTACGTCACGCTTCAGGTCTCTACAGTTGGTATCAGAGGAAAGGTTTAGTCGGCCATTGGAAACTAGGATGCGAAAACTTTTGTGAAATCCCTTGAGATATTTCTATGGTATGTCCAGGGATATCCATAAGGATTAGTATATGTATAGTTTATAGTCCTAGAATTATGGTAACGATCATAGAATTAAACCTAAGATCTTATATATTTAAGGTACTACCCCTTTATTATGTTGTTTTCCCTAGCATGATTTCTTCCTCTCACACTATTCTTTTTGGGTTTTAGACAATGGCTGGAACCCGAAGGAACCGTGTTGATCAATGTAATGATTTTCCTCCCGAACAAACAAATGTTATAGGATATGGAGTTAAAAATCTTATTTCTATACTTACACAAGCTATGAATCATTCTGGACTTCCAAATGAGCAGAGAAGGGAACAATATTCTATTGAGTCCTTCATGAGGCAACGTCCACATTTTTTCAGTGGGTCTTATGATCCACTTGTTGCTGAACAATGGATCAATACCACTGAAAAGATATTTTCAGTTCTTCAATGTTCTGAACATGATAAAGTCATCTTAGCAGTATATCATTTGGAAGGTGAAGCTGATCAATGGTGGAATCTTATCAAGAATACGAGGCCAAGAGATGAAATTGATTCCATGGAATGGGACGAGTTCAAGAACTTACTTTTCAATAAGTACTTTCCCCGTATTCTTCGAACAAAGATAGAGAAGGAGTTTCATGAACTAAAGCAAAAGGATTATGAATATGTTGGTATATATGAAGCGAATTTTACAAGGCTTGCAAGGTATGCATCTGGCTTTATCATCCAACATGAAAGTAAAGTTGATCGATTATTCAATGGCTTAAAACCAAATCTTCGAAGGGAATTAGCTATAAGAGAATTCAGTAGCTATGAAGATTTTGTGTGTTGTGCTATTAAGGTAGAATTGGAAGTTGGTGTTACATATCCATCTCATGGTTTTGAAAAGGAATGAAAGATGGAGTTCATGGAGAAATCTCAGAATAATGGTGAAAAGAAGATGAATGTTTCCTTATGCTCAATTTGTGGAAAGAAGATTGGTGGAGAATGTCTTAAAGGGAATAGAAAATGTTTTAAGTGTGGAAAAGAAGGTCATCGAGCAGCTGAGTGTCGAAGTAATGGAAAAATAGTTTCTAATGATGTGAATAATGAAAATACTGCAGAGAACGCACCACCAACACTTCAATGCTTCAAGTGCAAGCAAATGGGGAATTATGCAAATATATGCCCTAATCCAAGGGTTAGTGATGATCGACATGAGAAACCACTTAAGGAAAAGGACAAAGGGAAGTCACATGCGATCACAATTGTCGATGTTGAATATGACAACGATGTGGTGGAATGATTAAGTGTTTATGTAATGGGATTCCAAAATAATGTTGTATATAGTATAGTGGAATATTGGAATATTTATGTATTGGTCTATTGTGGTTTTCAATAATTTTATGGTACATGTAACCATGTAAAGTGATTGAGATATTATTGGAAAAAAGATGATATGCGCATAATGAAGGGAAAATGAGAAAATGAAATCATGACTGATATAAGGAAATAGTTATATCATGGTTCGAGGTTTTGGTATGTGAAAAGAGTTAACTTTTGATAGAACTCATGTTTTCACTAAGATTTAATGGTGATTCATTTTTTCAAGAAAATACATGATTAAGGCCTTTGAATGTTTGTAATGTGACCAACAAGACATATCTCATGATATATTGGGATCAACGATGGTATTAACATGCTAGTTGTATGAACTCATTGGTAATCGTTTTCACTATAATATGAGATTGGACAGTAGTATTTTGGATAAACCTAAAGATTGGAATGGATTATGTTGAACATAATTTAGTATTGTTTAAGGATATAAGTTTTTTGATATTATTGATGGGATGTTAAAGTAATGTAGTTTTAGAAAATGGACAACCTGCAGGATGGGCAACAACCCATCGCGTCGGACTAGGCTGTGGGAATCGAACACACAACCGAAGTGCGACTAGCCTTTATCGCATACCGCTGGCCTACAGGAAGTCCCTGTTTAGAAAAAACTAGTTTTATTATATTAAGCAGTATGATATATGAAGTATAAGTCCATTTTAGGAACCATATATGATTAATCTCACTATAGATGGACTTATTTATTTTTGATAACTTTTATAACAATTTGTTTGAGATAGATGGAATGACCCATAATTCTATCACATGATCTGCTAACACTTCACGAATGACAAATTCAACATAATTTATTTAATATATGAAGTGGAAATTGTCCAAATAATGACTAACGGTGAGACTGTACCAAAATCACGAATGTATTTCTTCTAATTCCAATTTCATCAACATTAGGGAAATGATCTTGAAAACCAAAAATGGTGTCCTAGTGCTCTTATATCTAATGAATCATATGGTACCTTAGATCATCCCAAATCTATAGCTTTGTGATTGTTGGCTTTTTCATAGCTATGTTCTCTACCACTCTCCATCAGAACATGATGGTTAGATTTCTCTTACATATCCATATTTTCACCTATTTTCTCCTATGTGGAAACCCAGTGATTAGTTAATTTGGGTAACCATTATGTTTTATACTTTAGTTTTTAATGATTGGTTTTGGTATTCCTTTTTACGATGTGGGTTTCTATTAAAGAAACTTTCGAGTAGTAAACCATTTATAACCCCGACGAATTTCGAGGGCGGAATTCATTTTAAGGGGGTAGAATGTAACACCCCGAGATTTTATGATAAATATTCTTTTTAATTTTATTGATGTCTTGTGTTTTACGTTACAACAAAAGATTCATTCACAACATACAAACCTAACTTTTCTACATTACATGCAATCACGACCTTCCTCGATAGCGTGTGTAGTATGCAATACCGAGTTTTACTAAACGAGATATTATTATAATATTATTATGAACTTGCTGTTATGAATAGTAATACCCACTTTTTGAAATTTTATAAATTTTAACATTCAAAATGGACATCGTTTTTGGATTCGGAATATCTAAATTAGCTTAGGGAGAAATTTTGGTACTTTTCGGATAACTTTCACATTCTGATGAATAGTGAAAATTACTAAATTTTAATTAAAAACAATTTTTTTAATCGAAATAATTAATAGTGATAGATTATTAATTTGTGTGGTTTTAAAGTATATTTAGAATATATTTTTACAATTTAATACAATGTTGGTCATTGGATAATATTTCACATTTAAACCAGACATAAACAAGTGTCAATCTTTTGATAGTTATTATCTCTTAAAAAAGCGATATTTGTTTTGATGACGAGAATTAATTTTTAAATTAGTTAATGTAACTTATATGTTTTGAATATGGTAAAATAGACATAATTTTTGAATTCATAATATCAAATATAGCTCAGGCATAATTTTTGGTATTTTTCTGGAAACTTTCATTTTTTGATGAATTGTGAAACCACTAAGTGGTAGTTAAAAAAATTGAATTTTTCATAAAACATAATTTTACCGCTTCCGTGAATGGATTTTCAAAAATCCGAGAGACACGGTTAATATCATGGACTAAAATTTGGTTCAATGAGATGAAAATAATTTTTGGTGAATAGTATCAATTTACTTTTTTTACCACGGTTAAAAGTAAATACGGTAATTAAGGGTAAAAATGATATTATTATTACCCAAACACATGTCCTAATTCTTTTGTAAAAGTTTAATTCGACCCAAAAAAACCTTAGGAATACAATATGACCATTTATGCCCACCTGGATTAGATTAGGACATTTATTATAAATTTATTTAAAGAAGTTTTAAAATAGTTAAAATCAATGTTTAATAAGTAAATTATTTTTAAAACAGGGTTATACATAAAATAAATTCGACTATAAATATTCATTTGAAATCTAAAAATATTTCCTACATAATGGTATTTTATTTAGAATTTTTATACTTAATATATTTTAATTTATTTACAAAACAATTATGATGCAGTAATTATATTATTAATGAAATATTGACATAATTGATTTATAAATACCCAAATAAATGTAATTTGAGACTTTTATGAATTAAAATAATTTTCTATGTTCATATGACATGTTATTATTAATTTAATTAACTTTTTCTGAACTAATCATTCTGTTATGATTTTCAAAAAAATCAATTACCAAATAGTGTCAAAATTTACATAAAATAGTTTTTAAAATAAATATTATATTAAAAATTGTTATTGTATTCCTAAAAATCTAAGGTTCGGATAATATACTTATATAATGATAGTTGTATCATTAATGGACCTCTTGGTGGTGTCTTGGATGTATATGGTAAGTTTATTAACTATATAATATAAAAATACAAATTGATATGGTAAATGTCAATATAATAAACTAAGAGTTAAAACTAAAAGTTAAGGTTAATATAATGACCTAAACATTTATAAATTATATTAGATGAGAGTATTTAGACCTATACTTATCTTAGTTTCGAAATAAATCAATTTGGAGCTATTAAAAACCGAATATGACTTTATAATAAATTAATATTTTTAGTTATTCCAAAGGTGCCCCTCTCCTCCCTTATAAAAGGGCACCTCCTCCCTCACCTCCTCACACCAATTTGAGCCTTCATTATCGGACAACCCATGGCCATTTCTCTTCCCCAATTCCCTAGAAACATCCTAGAGGTCTTGGGATTTTTCAAAGACCAATTTTAGTGCCCTAAGAGGAGGTCTCAAAGAGGCGCTTCAAAGAAGAGGTAATGCCCGTTACCGATTCTTTCACCTTTATTTATTCTTCCACATCTTCTTCTTAGGTTGTTTCATTATGAAGTAAAAACATAAGTATCACTCATATACTTATATGTTATTATAATTATGAAACAACCATATTTCACCATCTATCCATCCTATGGAAAATGAAATCACCGCGCGTGCGTATGTACGGAATACCGTCTCCACACCGTGGTGTAATCTATTTTCCACCACCACCATACTTGGATGGGTATAATGGTGAAATTAATAAATATATATGATTATTGTAAAGTTTTATTGATTCTGTAATATTATACATACACTTTAATACAATTTGACGATCATGGGAATGATATCATCGCTCGTGTGTACGTACGGAATACAGTCTCCACGACGCGATGAGATTCACTCTCCATGATAACTATTAAAGAATGATTATAAAGTATATATAATAATTAATCATAAAATATATGACCTAATAACTCTACTATATTTATGTATATATATATTTATGTCATCAACTTAATTCCATTCAATTCAATAAGGAAACAAAAACAACGTTCATGCGTACGTACAACCTAACGTCTCCATGAACGGTGTATTTCTTTCCATTTATCAATCAATTATATATATGTATATTATGAATATATATTATATATAAATCATGTTTTATATTCTGGAATTAAGAAATCATGATCTAAGTAATCATATGAATTATTACAAGTCAAAACACGGACGACAAATGAAACGATTTTACCCAAAACACTATTTAACATGGAATTTACCAAAGAACGGGTAATATAAAGTCATAAGTGAACCATATATGATATAATAAAAATTAATATGATTATTTAATAATTCAATGACTTTATTTAAATCATTATACCAGAGGTTTGGATACGTATGAAGCATATCGAACATAAGGTAAGGGATAATTTTTCAAATCTCATTTTTATCCGAGATTGCTTATTCGTAAGTATTTACTGGGGTTTTTTCTATCATCCATGTCCATGTTTTATAAAAGTGTTTTCAATATTGTTTAAAGTCTTTTTTACCCATTTTTGACTGTTACTATATGGTATGTATGGAATCTTTTGTTTACAAGTTACTTTTTTACTTTCTAGCAAATGTATGAAAAGAATGTTTTTTTAACTTATACAGCACGAACGTATTTTTACAGTTTTATAAAGCCTTAATTTCATAAAGAATCCTCCAAATGATTTCATGAATATTTTCAAAAAAATCCTTTTCTTTTAAAATTGTATGACATTTTGTGGAAAGGGAATGATTTTGAAGAATAAAGTATATTTTCCTCAAGAATTCATTTCATGTGTTTTATCAAAACCATTTTTCATCTAAGATGACATTATTTAATATGTGTATGTTTCACGTATCATGTCTGTAAGATTTACATGGTTTCACTTTTCTTATTATGAAATGATATCCATTTTTTTATATGGATTATGTGATGATGGGATGATGTTTATTAAACCCATTTTTATATATTGGGTTATTATGAATGATGTATGTTTATTTTGTGGCACAAGTAAGAATGATTTCATTATGAGATGGGTGGGACCTATATCTCCCTCCAATGCATTGGGTAAAGATTTATATCTCATGAGATAGCAATGGCTGGAACAGTAAGTTAATCCAGTTAAGTATTACAGGATTGGAATGAGGAGTGAACTCGATTTAGAAAGAGACTTTGTCCACATAGATGGTCTTGGCAGCAATGCCTTGGCTACTATGGAAATCATTACATGTGCTTAATGGATGCCAAAATTACATGTTTTATTCCCATGCTATTTTATCATGATTTATGTTCCATTATGATCTATGCCTTATGTACTTCCACGATTTATGTCATTGCTCAATATTTCGATGTTTAAACATTATGTTCATGTTTTTAAGTTCAAATGTATATGGTATGTTTTATTTTATCCATGCTTACGCTTACTGAGCATTTGAGCTCACCCTTTTTATGTTTTATTTTTCTCCAGGATTAAAAGAAAGGTTTTAGGTAAGGAAAAAAAAGTGGAAGATCGTTATGAGAGAAGCTCAAGATCATTCACCACGATTATAAGATTACGTTCAAAGTTTCCAAAGACACTAAACTGTTATGGTCCTTGTGTGTCTATTTTTTTATGTATTATGTATTCCGCAAAAGTAATGTAATATCTATGTACGTCAAGCTTCAGGTCTCTACAGTTGGTATCAGAGGAAAGGTTTAGTCAACCTTTGGAAACTAGGATGCAAAAACGTTAGTGAAATACCTAGAGATATTTCTATGGTATGTCCAGGGATATCCATAAGGATTAGTATATGTATAGGTTATAGTCCTAGAATTACGGTAACGATCATAGAATTAAACCTAAGATGTTATATATTTAAGGTACTCCCCCTTTATTATGTTGTTTTCCCTAGCACAATTTTTTCCTCTCACACTATTCTTTTTGGGTTTTAGATAATGGTTGGAACCCGAAGGAACCGTGTTGATCATTGAAATAATTGTCCTCCTGAACAAACAAATGTTATGGGAGATGGAGTGAAAAATATTCTTTCTATACTTACACAAGCTATGAATCATTCTGGACTTCCAAATGAGCACAGAAGGGAACAATATACGACTGAGTCCTTCATGAGGCAACATCCACCATTTTTCAGTGGGTCTTATTATCCACTTGTTGCTGAACAATGGATCAATACCACTAAAAAGATATTTTCAGTTCTTCAATGTTCTGAACCTGATAAAGTCATCTTATCAGTATATCGTTTGAAGGTGAAGCTGATCAATGGTGGAATCTTATCAAGAATACGAGGCCAAGAGATGAAATTGAGTCCATGGAATGGGACGAGTTCAAGAACTTATTTTTCAATAAGTACTTTCCTCGTATTCTTAGAACACAGATAGAGAAGGAGTTTCTTGAACTAAAGCAAAAGGATTATGAATATGTTGGTTTATATGAAGCGAATTTTACAAGGCTTGCAAGGTATGCATCTGGCTTTATCATCCAACATGAAAGTAAAGTTGATCGATTCTTCAGTGGATTAAAACCAAATCTTCGAAGGGAATTAGCTATAAGAGACTTCAGTAGCTATGAAGATTTTGTGTGTTGTGATATTAAGGTAGAAATGGAAGTTGGTGTTACATATCCATCTCATGGTTTTGAAAAGGAATGAAAGATGGAGTTCATGGAGAAATCTCAGAATAATGGTGAAAAGAAGATGAATGTTTCCTTATGCTCAATTTGTGGAAAGAAGATTGGTGGAGATTGTCTTAAAGAGAATAGAAAATGTTTTAAGTGTGGAAAAGAAGGTCATCGAGCAGCTGAGTGTCGAAGTAATGGAAAAATGGTTTCTAATGATGTGAATAATGAAAAGACTGCAGAGAACGCACCACCAACACTTCAATTCTTCAAGTGCATGGAAATGGGGAATTATGCAAATATATGCCCTAATCCAAGGGTTAGTGATGATCGACATGAGCAACCACTTAAGGAAAAGGACAAAGGGAAGTCACATGCGATCACTATTGTCGATGTTGAATATGACAACGATGTGGTGGAATGATTAAGTGTTTCTGTAATGGGATTCCAAAATAATGTTGTATATAGTATCGTGGAATATTGGAATATATATGTATTGGTCTATTGTGGTTTTCAATAATTTTATGGTACCTGTAACCATGTAAAGTGATTGAGATATTATTGGAAAAAAAGATGATATGCACATAATGAAGGGAAAATGAGAAAATGAAATCATGACTGATATAAGGAAATAGTTATATCATGGTTCGAGGTTTTGGTTTGTGAAAATAGTTAACTTTTTACAGAACTCATGTTTTCACTATGATTCAATGGCGATTCATTTTTTCAAGAAAATACATGATTAAGGCCTTCGAATGTTTGGAATGTGACCAACAAGACATATCTCATGATATATGGGGATCAACGATGGTATTAACATGCTAGTTGTATGAACTCATTGGTAATCGTTTTCACTATAATATGAGATTGGACAGTAGTATTTTGGATAAACCTAAAGATTGGAATGGATTATGTTGGACATAATTTAGTATTGTTTAAGAATATAAGTTTTTCGATATTATTTATGGGATGTTATAGTAATGTAGTTTTATAAAAAGGACAACCTTAAGGATGGGCAACAACCCATTGCATCGGACAAGGCTATGGGAATCGAACCCACAACCGAAGTGCGACTAGCCTTTATCGCATACCGCTGGCCTACAGGAAGTCCATGATTAGAAAAAACTAGTTTTATTATATTAAGCAGTATGATATATGAAGTATAAGTCCATTTTAGGAACCCTATATGATTACTCTCACTATTTATGGACTTATTTATTTTTGATAACTTTTATAACCATTTGTTTGAGATAGATGGAATGACCCATCATTCTATCACATGATCTGCTAACACTTCATGAATGAAAAATTCAATATCATTTATTTATGATATGAAGTGGAAATTGTCCAAATAACGATCAACGGTGAGACTGTACCAAAATCACGAAGGTATTTCTTCTAATTCCAATTTCATCAACTTTAGTGAAATGATCTTGAAAAACAAAAATGTTGTCCTAGTGCTCTTATATCTGATGAATCATATGGTACCTTAGATCATCACAAATATATAGCTTTGTGATTGTTGGATTTTTCATAGCTATGTTCTCTACCACTCTCCATCAGAACATGATGGTTAGATTTCTCTTCCATATCCATATTTTCACCTATGTTCTTCTATGTGGAAACCCAGTGATTAGTTAATTTGGGTAACAGTTATGTTTCATACTTTAGTTTTTAAAGATTGGTTTTGGTATTCCTTTTTATGATGTGGGTTTATATTAAAGAAAATTTTGTGTAGTAAACCATTTATAACCCCGACGAATTTCGAGGGAGAAATTCATTTTAAGGGTGGTAGAATGTAACACCTCGAGATTTTATGAGAAATATTCTTTTTAATTTTATTGATATCTTGTGTTGTAAGTTACAAAAAAAAGAGTCTTGCACAACACACAACCCTATCTTGGCTGCATTACATGCAATCATGACCTTCTTCGATAGCGTGTGTTGTACGTAATACCGAGTTTCACTAAACGAGATATTATTATAATATTATTATGAACTAGCCATTATGAATAGTAATACCCACATTTTGAAATTTTTTAAATTTTACCTTTCAAAATGGACTTCATTTTTGGATTCGGAATATCTAAATTAGCTTAGGGTGAAATTTTGGTACTTTTCAGATAACTTTCACATTCTGATGAATAGTGAAAATTACTAAATTTTAATTAAGAACAATTTTTCTAATCAAAAAAATTAATAGTGATAGATTATTACTTTGAGTGGTTTTAAAGTATATTTAGAATATATTTTTACAGTTTAATACAATGTTGGACATTGGATGTAATTTCACATTTAAACGAGACAAAAACAAGTGTCAATCTTTTGATAGTTATTATCTCTTAAAAACACGCTATTTTTTTTGATGACGGGTATTAATTTTTAAATTTGTTAATGTAACTAATATGTTTTGAATTTGTTAAAATAGATATAATTTTTGAATTCATAATATCAAATATAGCTCAGGCCTAATTTTTGGTATTTTTCTGGAAACTTTCATTTTTGGATGAATAGTGAAACCACTAAGTGGTAGTTAAAAAACTGAATATTTCAGAAAACTTAATTTTACCGCTTCTGTAAATGGAATTTCAAAAATCCGATAGATTGGGTTAATATCAAGGACTATAATTTGGTTCAATGAGATAAAAATATTTTTTGGTGAATAGTAACATTTTTCTTTTTTTACCACGGTTAAAAGTAAATAGGGTAATTAAGGGTAAAAATGATATTATTATTACCCTAAAAGATGTCTTAATTCTATTGGAAAAGTGTAATTCGACCCAATACAACCATAGGAATAACATATGACCATTTATCCCCACTTGGATTAGAATAGGACATTTATTATTAATTTACTTAAAGAAGGGTTGAAATAGTTAAAATCAATGTTTAATAACAAAATCATTTTTAATATAGGGTTATACATATGATAAATTCGACTATAAATATTTATTATAAAGATAAAAATATTTCCTACATAAATTTATTTTATTTAGAATTTTTATACTTAAAAAAAATTTAATTTATTTATGAAACAATTATGATGCAGTAATTATCTTATTAATGAAATATTGACATAATTGCTGTTATAAATACCCAAATAAATGTAATTTGAGACTTTATGTGAATTAAAATAATTTTCATTGTTAATATGACATGTTAGTATTGATTTAGTTAACTTTTTTTGAACTAATCATTCTGTTATGATTTTCACACAAATCAATTAACAATTAGTGTCAAAATTGACATAAATAGTTATTAAAATAAATATTATATTAAAAATTGTTATTGTATTCCTAAAAATCAATGGTTCGGAAAATATACTTATATCATGATAGTTGTATCATTAATGGACCACTTGGGGGTCTCTTGGATGTATATGGGAAGTTTAGTAACTATATAATATAAAAATATGAAGTGACATGGTAAATGTCAATCTAATTAACTAAGAGTTAAAACTAAATGTTAAGGTTCATATAATGACCTAAACTTGTCTAAATTATATTGGATGAGAGAATTTATACCTATACTTATCATAGATTTGAAATAAATCAATTTGGAGCTATTAAAAACTGAATATGACTTTATAATAAAATAATATTTTTAGTTATTCCAATGGTGTCCCTCTACTCCCTTGTAAAAGGGAACCTCCTCCCTCTCCTCCTCACACCAATTTGAGCCTTCAGGCTTGGAAAATCCCTGGCCATTTCTCTTACACACTTCCCTAGAAACGTCCTAGAGGTCCTGGTCTTCTTCAAATACCAATTTTAGTGCCCTAAGAGGAGGTCTCAAAGAGGCGCTTCAAAGAACAGATAAGGTCCGTTACCGATTCTTTCACCTTTATTTTTTTCCACTTCTTATTCTTAGGTTGTTTCATTATGAAGTAATATCATTAGTATCACTCATATAATGATATTTTATTATAAGTATGAAACAACCATATTTCTCCATCTATCCATCCTATGGAAAATGAAATCACCGCACATGCATACGTACGAAATACTGTCTCCACATCGTGGTGTAATCTATTTTCCACCACCACCTTAGTTGGAAGGGTATAATGGTGAAAGTAATGAATATATATAATTATTTTAAAGTGATATTAATTATGTAATATTATAAATACACTTTAATACAATTCGACTATCATGGGAATGATATCATCGCTCGTGCGTACGTACGGAATACCGTCTCCACGACGCGATGAGATTCACTCTCCATGATAACCATTGAAGAATGATTATAACGTATATATAATAATTAATCATAAAATATATGACATAATAAAGCAACTAGATTTTTTTATATATATATTTATTTCAACTACTTAATTCAATTCAATTCAATAAGGAAACGAAAACAGTGTTCATGCGTACGTACGACCTACCGTCTCCACGAACGGTGTATTTGTTTCCATTTATCGATCTATTTTATATATGTATATTATGAATATATATTATATATAAATCATTTTTTATATTCTTTAATTAATTAATCATGATCTAAGTAATCATATGAATAATTACAAGTCAAAACACGAACGAAAAATGAAATGATTTTACCCAAAACACTATTTAACATGGAATTTACAAAAGAACGGGTAATATAAAGTCATAAGTGAACCATATATGATATAATAAAAATTAATATGATTCTGTAATAAGTCAATTACATTATCTAAATCATTATACAGTATTTTTGGATACGTACGAAGCATATCGGACCTAAGGTAAGGGATAATTTTTCAAATCTCGTTTTTATTCGAGATTGCTTATTTGTTAGTATTTACTAGGGTTATTTCTATCATCCATGTACATGTTTTATAAAAGTGTTTTCATGTATGTTTAAAGTATTTTTTACCCATTTTTGACTCTTACTACAAGGTATGTATGAAATATTTCTTTTACGAGGTACTTTTTGACTTTTCCGGCAAAAGTACGAGAAGAATGTTTTTTAACTTATACGGCATGAACGGATTTTTACGGTTTTATGAAGCCTTATTTTCATGAAGGTTACTTCAAATGATTTCATGAATATTTTCAACAAAATCCATTTCTTTTAAAATTTTATGACATTTTTTGTAAAAAGAATGATTTTGAAGAGGAAAGTATATTTTCCTCAAGAATTCATTTCAAGTGTTTTATCAAAACCATTTTTCATCTAAGATGACATTATTTTATATGTGTATGTTTCAAGTATCATGTCTGTATGATTTACATGGATTCACTTTTCTTATTATGAAATGATATCCATTTTTTTATATGGATTATGTGATGATGGGATGATGTTTTTGAAACCCATTTTTAATTATTGTGTTATTATGAATGATGTATGTTTATTTTGTGGCACAAGTAAGAATGATTTCATTATGGGATGGGTGAGACCTATATCTCCTTCCAATGCATTGGGTAAAGATTTATATCTCATGAGATAGACATGGCTGGAATGGTAAGTTAATCCGGTTCAGTATTACAGGACTGGAACGAGGAGTGAACTCGATTCAGAAAGGGACTTTGTCCACTAAGATGGACTTGGCAGCAATGCCTTGTCTACTATGGAAATCATTACATGTGCTTAATGGATGCCACAATTTCATGTTTTATTCCCATGCTATTTTATCATGATTTATGTTCCATTTTGATCTATGCCTTATGTACTTCCACGATTTATGTCTTTGCTCAAGATTTCGATATTTAAATATTATGTTGATGTTTTTAAGTTCAAATGTATATGGTGTGTATTATTTTATCCATGCTTACCCTTACTGAGCATTTGAGCTCACCCTTTTTATGTTTTATTTTTCCCCAGGATTAAAAGAAAGGTTTTAGGTAAGGAAACAAAAAGTGGATGATCTATATGCAAGATGTTGAAGATCTTTCACCACGATTAGAAGATTACGTTCCAAGTTTCCAAAGACACTAAACTATTACGACCCTTGTGTGTCTGTTTTTTGTTATGTATTAAGTATTCTGATAAAGTAATGTAATATCTATGTACGTCAAGCTTCGGGTCTCTACATTGATAATAATAAAATTTTGACATTTTTAATTCAAAATATAGTATTTTTTCTTCTTAATATATTCCAAAAGATTGAAAATTAAATTTACTTATTTTTTTCAAAATCGAAACAAAATCAGTTTTTTGATATAATGGTATTTTTTAAGAATATAAAAACATTTGTAAAAAATAAGTACATACTTTTAATCTTTCTATACTTGTATAAATCCAATATACATTATTTTCAAAAAATATTTTTCTTTCTCAAACTAAAAAAATAATATAAAAGTTATAATGATTATGTTTTAATAATAATATTACTATTATATCATGATTTATTATAAAAAAATGGATGTTTTTATCATTATCTATAAAATAAATTTTTCTTATTAAAGAAAGAATATGTAATTTATTTTTTGATATATTTTATGTATTTTTATATAACATCATAAAAAATAATGTTTAGGAATATATTATTTTGTTTTTGTTAAAATAAATTCATATCTATATACTAGACGTGGGAATTATTATGGTTTATATGAATTTAATGGTTATAACCCCAAAATGAGTTGGTTAAATATATAGAGACCATTATTTTGGTGCGTAGAGAGTATGGAAATATATCACAGCATTTTTAAAAATCCCAGGTGATATTATTACCATAAGATTCATTTTTTAATATGAACTATAAAAGATATAAAATGAAGATGATCCTAGATAGCCCTCAAGAAACTTATTTTTTCATTGATTGAGATTTTGATGTGATGATTATTTATTATTGTAGGATTTAAATCATTTATAATATATTTTTTATGATCAAGAAAAAACATTTAACATTTTATTTCATATCGAATGACGATTTTTATGTGGTAATATGTATGCTCAAATATTAAAGCATCATTTTGAGCATTATTATTTGAATTCTTGTTCATAATGAAAAGTATCCCGAAATATTAACTCTTATACACAATTTTTATTGGAGAATTAAGATTCAAAAAATATATGGTATGATGATCATATCTCAAACATATTTTTATTATATGATAAATGTTGTTGAGAATGTACTTGTTAGAAATTATAATATTTTCCATTTAGTTGAATATGATGTTATAATGGGCATGGATAAAAAGTCACCAGAACACTTCTACATAAATATCAGTGGAAGTGATGTCACTATTGATATTATGAACCCACCTATAATAATATTTTAGAGTGATGATAATTATTAACATATAATTAAACACAAATTTATTATATGGGTCTTGAATATTATGAATTTTTTTTTGTCATATACCGTTTAATATAAACTCAACAACAATGATATTCTATATTTTATGTTAAGAATTTTTTCTCTTTATGGATGTGTTTTCTAGTATTCCACTATAACAAGAAGATAAATTCCAAATTAAACTCTTATCTAGAGAATCATTTATTTCAATTAATATGTATACAATTTCATCGATTGAGTTTATATAATTGGATAATAAACTTCATGAGGATTTTGATAATGGAGTTCTTCATAAATGTGCGTATTTTTTGGCGTACATATTCATTTTGTGTTTTAAGAATTATGGAATACTGTATATATAAATTTATTATTTAAAACATGACATTGTCACTATCAAGAACACCATCATCTACCTTGCATTTATGAATAGTTTATTTATATCAATATCAATAATTTTCTATGATTGATCTCCTTTTTGTATATAAATAATTAAGGGTTTGGAAAGAGGATATAAAAAATATAATATTATATGAAATATATATAATTTATTATTTTTTTTGAAATATTGTATTTATAATTCCCTGTTTATCTACACTTATTTACTTATTCTGGTTTTACTGATTACCTAGATCAGTTTTTGGAATCTTTATAGATCAAATTCCATGATTTTCAAATCATAATAAAATGTATGGAGATCACATGAGGTTTTTATTAAAGATGTAATTGTTGCATATAATTTATGAATGACTTTACATATGTTAATTTTTTGATGTATAATGTCTCATTTTTTATGTTATATTATTTATCTCGGAGGAATATCTATCATTAAATGAATAAAATTTATTGAACCCCAAAATTTAAAAATATGAACAATATATCTAATATGATACTTGATGAAAAACAATAACTTAAAAACAAATTAAAATAATGAAACGTAAATATGTTAAATAAATTCAATATATTCTATATCATTAAATAAATACATTATTGTGTTCGTTTATATTCAAGAAAAAATATGTTCCTTTGATATCATTAATTACATGCATGAGAGAGGTTTTCTGAATAATATCGATATTATTATTGAAAATTAATATTATATCATACAAATTATATTTGGTATTAATAATGATATTATGTAATGTATAAAAATATATGGTTTATATCATTGGTTTTTAATGAAAAAAATAACTATCTAATTGAATATAATGATTTTTTTTATAAAATATCATTTTACACCAAAGGGGTTTCTTTTTAATTTCATAATTCAATTAATATTTGTTTTTTATATTAATTTAATTTATATATTATATATTTAATAATTTTTTTTAAATTATTCAAATAGATTTTATTTTTATTAGATAATAAAAACACCAATTTGATTCATAAAAAATTGTATTTTTAAGGAATTTTTTATTTCTTTATATTGGAATTGTTGTCTTAAAATTACATTTTCTAACATTTATACATTTTAATTGGAAAAATAAACTTAATTTTTGAGAAATTAATGTCATGATTATAATAGAGTTATGTTATTATATTTTTCTTGGAAGTTTTATTTTTAAATATATATATATATATATTGAATTTTAATTGAAAAATTAGAATTTTTTTATATTTTATGAAGTTAAATTATATTTTTATGTATTTATAAATAATAATATTTGAATTATAAATATATTAATACAATTTATTTCATATAAATATTTTTTATATTCAATTCATATAAAAATTCATAGTAAACATTAGAAAAGTTTCAGTTTAAGAAACTGTTTTGTCATCCTATTTTCCGGAATTATATTAATTTGAAATTTTCCAGTTATATGGACGGAATTTTGGAAAAAATATTTAATATTTTAAAAAATTAGCATATATAATGAGGTAAAAAATCATTTTACCCGAATTTTTATTGAAAACAGTTACAATTGTTTAATGAAATAAAGGGAATAACAAATTTACCAAGGGATAAAACATTATTCATAAGGAAAAAATGACTTATAAATATTCCATTCATCTATTTGATTACATTTTGTACAATATACCTTCATTTATCGTGTTTCATCCCTTATTAGGTCAAATTTACAAGAATAAATGTAGGTGAAATTCCATGTTTTAAAAAATTATTGGTGCATTACTCACTGCATTTGTAAAAGAAAATTAACAATCTTCCTCTCTTCACACCATCAAAAAACTTTATTTCATTTGATAACTAGCCAAATAACCCCCAAAATTACCTCTCATCATCCTATAAAAAAAATATCTGCAGAAATAAAAATTAAAAATGCTTTAGTTAAATTCTAAGGAAAGTACAAAATGAAGAAGAAATGTAAATATAAAAGTGTTTTTGTTTTGTTTTCTTATCAACCTCTATATATTATTATTTGAAAATTATTATATAATAATAAATGTATCATTAATATAATTATATTTTATTATATTATTTTATGTCCATAAAACAGACACACATCATTTAGATGGGTTACAATGTCAATATTTTTGTCTACAAAGGACTACCGCCCCACAAATCAATGTATATCATTTTTCCTTTAAAACCATTAGTGGATAGTAATAATTATATATCAATTGATAAAATTTTATATATATATATATATATATATTATTTTATGTTTTAGTTTTTTTGGAATTATAATATCACAAATACAATCATACATTAGATTTTGTCGGAATACAATGTAGTCGCTCATGTTTATGGGGACTACCATCTCACGAAGTGAGGTGATTTATTCATGTCTTATACGGAAAGTATTAAGTATAATTTTGAAAATTATTTGTGATATATATAATATAACAATTACTATTTAATGATAATATATATATGTATATATATTTCATATAATACGATAAGAAAATGAAAAAAATGTAGTCTCATACTTATGACCTACAATCACCATAAACGATGTATTTCATTTAATATCACAAAATTGTATTGAATAATATTAATCATTATATAATGAATATTCATGATATTAATATCATGTTTTAAAATTTGGGTTGGAATAAATCAGAGTTTTATGTAATATTTATAAAAAATAACACCACAAAATATACTCGAAAAATAATGCATAAACACTTAAAATGATGATAGTAAGGAATAATTTTTAACAAATAAATAATAATATTTTATAAAATAAAAGTATATGATAGCATAAAAATTAATTAGGTTCATTAATTAGATAATACCATTTTTAATAATATTTACATGAGGTTATATAGTTTTTAAACAAAAATGATGTGTAAGGTAATGGATTTCATCTTAATTTCATTTCATTAAGGAATATGATAAAATTATGCACCAAATTACTTTTCTATGTTGTATATACTTCCATATGAAATGTAATATAAGGATTAAATATTTATTCATATCATTTTAATTTTTAATATGAATTTTTTCAAATAATTTTATCTCGCATAAAATTTATAAGGTTGTAATGAATAACATAACCCAATTCCTTTTCTCTGTGTTATATAACATCAATGCTGGTGATAGTATTATATTATTATGTGTGAGATGAATTTTTACAAATATATTGTTTTATTTATAACGTTTTATTGGAATTTATGGATGATATACCTAATAAATTCATTAGTTGATTCTAACATAAATATAATGAAATTTACCATCATTTACCTCATAATCTAATTTTATTATAGATTGTTCAAACTTGTATATTCTATGATGGAAATTATTTCAACATATTATAATTAAAAATTTAATTTTTACCATATTCTCATTAATTACAATTTTCATGTTATAGAATCATTTTTCTAATACTTGGGGAAAAATGTTTTATATAATGTTTATATGAAACCCCAACATAATTTCTCTTTTTACTTGAAAACCGATTTTATTCTAAAAATATGTTTTCTTAAACAATTCTGAAAATTTATAAGAGTTTAGAAATGAATTCAAAGTCGAGTTTTTATTCCTTATTAATGTTAAAAATGTCATAAAAGGAATCATCATTTCATTTTTTGAATAATTTACTTTTTTAAAAAATTAAATTGGAATAGTATTATTCATTATATATTATACAACATATATAGAATTACAATCAATCATTTTATTGAATCTTATATATCATATTTACATGGTTATATTTTAATAATTCTATTAATATTTTTTTGAACCAAATGAAATAATTTTTTTCAAAGTAATTTAGAAAATAAAATTTTTAATTTTGTTAAGAAATTTTCTTAAAGTCATTTATATTTAATCAATAATTAAAAACATCATTCCTAATAATATTGTTATAAGATTTATTAATACAAACCTTATTTTTCATGTTGAGGGCCTATCATTATATTTTCCATCATTTGAATTGAAATTAACTTCATTGATTCATTTTTTTGTAATTAACATACCCATGAAATATTAAATTTTTAGTGATAAACAAACATTGAAGATTCTCTAATTATCCATCTTATATTTCATAGATATGATTAATGGTTTGACCATATATCATTTCTACATGATTATACCATATATCATTTCTACATTATTATACCATATATCATTTCTACATGATTATACCATATATCATTTCTACATAAGTTTCTATACATTAATGTATTTTTTGTTTTGCGTAGTAAATATTGTTAATTTTGTCTTCCATATACAATATGAATATTTAGTAGTATGGACCATTATATATGAATTAAATTGATTACTTGATATATGGGGAATTTGTTGGACCTAAAGGCATAAGATTGTCCTAGATAATGGTATACTCTCAATGCATATAAATTTTCATGGTATTAATCACTGGGAAAAACATAGATAAATTAGAATCAACCCATTTGTTTTAAGATTTCATTAGAAAATATATTAATGGTAATTTATATATTATTTAAAAACATGACATCAAATAAAGATGTATTTTATTTATTCAGATAATATTTTTTAAATTCGTGAGATATTCGCTAAAAATATATTTTAAAGCATTTCATTACCATTTTTTTATTAAATTGAAATATTGATTATACTTTATCATTTTATTTAAATGGAAGTATGTTAAGTTATTTAACTTTTTATATCGAATATTCTGTATCAAATTATTATAATGGAATGTGTGTTTAGTTATTTAATTTTTTCTATTTATAATGCCTTATCCAGAAAATTAAATGTAATTAGTGTTAATTTATTTATCTTTTTATATTTTTTTATTCATTATTAATTCATGATATATTTAATTATACCTAACCCTTATAGGGTATTTGAGATTATAAATAATTTATCCCTTACCCATTATTCCATTATGTTAATTATGGTGGATGTGCATTGATTATCTCTATGGAATAAATTTATTTTTTGAAAAATATTTTATAATTTTTTCTCCAATTGTATTGTAAGACTCATTTATTTATCTAGATTACAAAGAATACTAAACTATTTGATACATTTAAATTCGATTTCCTTTTATAATATGATAATGTAATGGTAGTAGATACTATATCAAGGATTCTATGGTTGAGGCCACTTTGAATTGTATTACATAGATTTTAGTAGAATTTATGGTAACTAGATTTATGAAACCAGAGATTATGAAACATAAAACTATAATATACCATGAGTATATTTAGATAATTACTTACTAATTATTCTTTAAAAAATATATTTTGTGTTTTTTTCTCTAAATATATCCCTAATTTGATATGAAAACATATTGTGCTTCTAAAAATATGTACCTAGAGTTATTAACACCAAAATGGTGTGTTGGAAATCACTCGAGCATAACAAATTATTTGGAAACAATTCTTATTGTACTCCTAGTATATGAAAAAAATTATTAATATGAATATAAATGAGCATATGATTAAAACCATGTGATTTTATTAGAATTTTTAATAATGAAATTGTAGAGGAAATTTGTAAAAAAGTTATTAAATGGTTTGATATATTTCAAGGATGTCTATAATTTTTTTGGGGAACATTATAATAATTCTATTAACATTATTTCATAAAAATACCTACATGAATTATATTTGAAAACCCATCATTTCTGGATATTTAGTGGGGTCTTAAACCAATTTTTAAGGGACAATATTAGTTTCATGACTACCACTGACCTGTGTTATGTCTTATTTCTAATGTAATTTTTATAAACAATTAGAAAGAAATTAATAACATTACTCCAATATTTATTTTGAGGGTTAATGCTAAATTAAGTAATAATATTATATTTGGAAAACATTTATAGATATATAAAAATGCATGCCACTTATTTGTAGAATTTAAGATATATGAAAACGGGGTTTTTATGGCTTTATGGAAAAATAATATATATATATTTCATGGAATAAGTGATTAATTGGAAATTTATTCATAAAAATCCAACAAATGATATTTTTTAATGTTATAGATATGTATCAATTAAATATATTTCCATACATTCATAGATAACAAAATAATTCATTACATTTTGAAAAGGGATATCGAAACAAAATGCTATCTTATTTATATCATTTCTCATGATATCAATTAACTTTTCATCAATATTATTTCTACGGTTTTGAAAATCTCAATATTCTATATATAATTATATTTTTTCTTATCAATGGCCACATTCATACCCTATTATTATTTATCATTTTTCCAAATGTTAATTTTTTTCACATACCACCACTTTTGTCAGATATTGAATCCAAGTTTTGTGTTATTATTAATGAACCTTCGACATACATATCACTCTTATTAAGAAGATATTATAATATACCTTTTAATATATAGGGTTTTAAATATTGTAATTTATAATTGTCAATACATTTATTATAATGATTAAATTTAATATTTAAGGATTCCATTTTTAAATGCAGGTAAAAGGTAACACCTTCAAATTTTAAAATATGAACATCATATTTGATATCAAGTATTCGAATAAAAACGAATATAACATCCAAATAAATTACTATTTTAAAATAATTTAATCTATTTTATAAATATTAATTCCTAAAATACTATGTTAACATGTGTTTACTACAATAATGAGTTTCTTTAATATCTAGCATTACAACTAAGAAATAGTGTTAACAAATTAAATTAATATTATTATTCTAAATGAAATTTACCACACTATATTAAATTTTTTGGTTATTAATATGATTGAATAAATAATTAAAATATAGTTTTAAATATATTTGTTAATAATTATTTCAAAATTATTTGATAAATATTTTTAATAATAATGAAATAATATTAATAAATAACTATGTTATGTGGAAAATGGGTTTTGACCTAAAAAATTATATTAATTAATATTTTTGGATGATAATAATTAATATTTAATATTATATACCTAGTAAATGTTTTTTAATTTTATCCATTATTTTTTATACACATCATATTAGAACAATTTATAGTTTATGTATAAAATATTGTTTTTCTAATGGATGTTTTTCTCCATTTAATGGAGCACATGTTTTAGAACTATTTTTTGATAAATTCATAAAAATAATTTGAGAAAAAAACATCAATTTGGAATTAATATTTTGATAATTACATTATAGTGAGTTTTTCATATATTTTTAATATGTAACTTATTTTTTCCATAGTGAAAAACACAAAATTTTTAGGAAAAAATAACACTCCATTTAAATAATTAAATTTAAATAATTATTTTTGTATAGAGGTTTAAAGAAAAAATATTTCAATTATATATATATTGTTCCAATTTAAATGTTCAGAATAATTTTTATATTGAATTATATAAATGAAAAATTCTATTATTTTTAAATTTTCACATTAAAAACATTGTTTCTCGTCTTGTTTGTGGGATTAATTTTAGATTTAATTTATTCAATATTTTTAATTTAATTTGGTGACATGGATTAAATATTTTCAATAATAATAACTAAAAAATTCTGATGACGTGAAAATTATATTTTTTTCCCAAATCAATTAGTGAAAACTCTTATAATTAATTATAGGGATTAAGTGAAATACTAGTTTACCATGTGACTAAACATATAACATAGGGGCTAAATAACCTAGAAACATGTCAAATTCCCATTTTCAATACAAATTAATGCATTATGTATTTATTTATTGAAATTTTAACATTATTTTTTCTAGGTGACAGGAAAAAAATTGTTAGACTACACTCATTAGAAAAAAAGTAAAAGTGGGCCACTCACCCCACTTACAAAAGGCCACCCATTATAATCATGTATTCACACATTCAGACCACTTTTAATCAACTAATAACTAATCAAATCAGTTCCCAAATTACTTTTTCTAATTATATTAGCCTTTTCCTCTATTCAATTTTATCATATAATGGAATTATTTCAATCATAAAAAGGATACCCGAATCAGAGGTAATTTTCTATAAAATAATTTTTATCATCTTTCATCATCTAAATCCTTAAATTATTAGTTAAATATTATTATATATTGACATTTTTATTTTCCCAAATATAAAATTTTATTATTCAAATGTAACAATCAATAAATAACCAAACATCTATCAAATGGATTATAAAATAATAATTTGTGGGTACGGTGGACTACCGTCTTGCGAACTGATGTCATTTGTTTGTGAGTTTACGGATTTAATGCTTGTAAAGTATGATATATTTATATATTTTATATATGATATATATTATATTTTATATATTTTATTCCTATTTAATTATTATATAACACATATCTTCTGGATTTAAAATTTTTTGGGAATATTAGAACATCGCTCGTGTGTTTAGTGTAACACCATCTTGAGAGGCAATGTGATTTGTTTAATATTTATATAGAATTTATTAAAGATTAATTTAAAAAATATATTATATATAATACATAAAAACGATACATGAGATATAATATATATATATGTAATTTATAATTCATTAAATACAATAATGAATTGGAAACATTGACCATTCGTACATATAACCTAGTGTATCTATGGATGTGGTTATTAATTTCCTTTCAGAAAAATTATAGACTAATATAAATACATAAATGATGAATTTATATTACATATGAACCATTTGTAACAATATATTTATTATTAAATCATTATATATGAAATAGGATAAAATATAAACGTCAAGACATAATTGAAAAATGGTAGTTAACACCGAAAAGGATGAAAATAATGAATAATTATTAATAAAAAAGGGATAGTATATTATAAAGTTTTCATATATGAATTAATAAATATCAATATGGTTTTAAAAAATAGTTTTCCATTTTTGACTATTATAAAAGCGTTAAATAATCATTGTACCAAATAAAAGGCTATCATTGGTGATTTTGTCACAATTTTATTTCATTACGATATATTATAATGTTATAAATCTAATCACATTAATGTCGTGGATTTACATAGGCCTTAAATTTAATATCAATAACAATTCCTTCCATGTTTTTTAAATAAATTTCAATTTAAATAATTTCATTTAATGGGATATGAATTATTAGTTTCCATGTAACTATGCAATTCATAACATATTTCTTTTTCATGTAGTTATTTTACTTAATCATTATCAGTAATACTATTATATTTTTTAATGAAAATTTACTTTTTTTAAATTAATATAATTTTGATTTACAATTTATACAAATAATCATTTTTTTCTCACATCCATGTTTGGATTGTTGAAAATTTTACTTCACAATATACATTTATTTTGAATTATTTTCAATTGATAATTGAATGATGTATATTTTTTTACCATTGTTCAACAAATAATATTGTCTTTTGTAATAAATTTATTCATAAAAATATTCTAGTAAATGTTAAATTTGTATAATATTTGTCACATAAAATGTTTTATAAATTTTTTTATGACCAACCGACTTCATTTCATTTTTCAAAAAAGAAACATAATTTCATTAAGATTTTTTTTAAAAAAATGATTTCAAAATTTATTTTAATCATTATAAATAATTTAATATATAACTATCCCTATTTTTATTTTTAAACTGATTTTTTAATGGAATCTTCTAATATTTCAATGATCAAGGAACTTTTCCAAACATAATCAATCGAGAAGTAATGTTTGTTTTACCTTAAAGGACATATACGGAACAACTTGCCATCATTTATTGTAAGATTCATTTTAAAACTTGTGGGTTTGTTTGTAATGAATACTTTTTACAAAAAAAAATTAATTTTTAATGAATTTTTTTTTAAAAAAGAGTATGTTTTAAAATGTGAATTAAAAAATGATATTTTCCTCAAAAAATTGAATATAATTTTTTCAACAGTGATATGACCCCTATTTTTAATCCACTTGTAATAAATTACCTTGGTACCATTATTATTTTTCTTTTATATGGATTATTTTTATTTTGAACATTTATAGTATTGAAATTCACTTCCTTGATAAATTTATGTATCCATTAACTTCTTCTATGAAATAATTTTCATTTATTGTCCATTATTCATTAAATTTACCCAAAATATCCAAATTATTATCATGGATTTAAATTATAGTCAACTATTATATCATGTGTACTTCTGTTGTTTTATAATAAATATTTTTTTGATTAGGAGAATATATATAATTAATTATTCTTTATTCAACACCGATATTTGAGGATAAGGAACAATTTTTTATAAATTACATCATTTTTTAGATATATGATAAATGATTTGGACCTACAGATATATATGGGGATAGGTTAATGATATCCCCTAATTGAATTGGTATTCTTGTGTGATGAATCGGTTAGAATTACTTAATTAAAAGGGTTTCTACCAATCTATTTTAATCTATTAAGAGAATATATCATGAAGGCAAATTTATCAGGTAACTAAGAAACATAAAATCCAATAATTATGATTTTTTTTATTCAACATACTTTTATTTTTATTAATGATATTTAAAATACGAAAAAATCATTATTTATTTATTTCATTATATGTTTATTGATTAAATGTCACGAGTTTTAATTTCTTTTTCTTGACAACATTATTTTTTATTATCAATACAAATTTTAATGAGATTTAAATTTCATTTCTGGTAAGTTATTTACCATTATATCTTGAATATTCTTTATTTGGATATTTTAATGGATTGTGTGTTTATTTATTTTCTATGAAATATAAATTATCACTTATTAATACTATTATAATTAATATTGTTTATCAAATGTTATTTAAGAATCATGTACATATCTAATTTAACAAGAATACTTAATTGTTCAGTCTATTATAATGTAATGTACCTGTATCATTTACCAATGTTATGGAAGTAGGTACCAGCTCAAGAATTATGAGGTTAGGGTACCAATAAAATATGTTATTTAATAATTTCCCAAACTCATCATATTTACTGAGGTGTATTATTTTTTTCAGTTTGATATAGTTTATCATTTTTGGAATAATTTTCATGAATATACATTCTTTAGACCATTTCAACTCAAAAGTGATCCATGTTCCTTTTTTTATACGCATGTGTTGAAGATTTCAATGAACTAAAAATAAAGTTAGTTAGAACACATATTCTTATATTACCATGTACTGTATAATGTTTTCTAACCAATATTGATGCATAAAATAAGGAATATGAATGAGTACCCGTGTATAATGACATGATTAAAGGTTATTACTCAAAAAACTGATATTTAATGAGAAAAATAAACCAACATGTTATTTAGGGATACCTATAAAAAAATTTCCATTATGGTATAGTATAATTAGCTTCAGAGAGAATAGTTAAATTTGTATATATATTTTAGTCATAAAATTAAATAGTATATTAAAAAAGAAACAATTAAATATACATAATTGAACATTGTTGGAATTTAATAATGATTTTGACTACTCAACAATTGACCTCCATTTTGATTGAAACAGCAGTCCATATACATTGTGATGAAAGGATCATTCTAGAAAATATATAAAAAATATAAAAAATAGAATATATTGAAATTTATAATTTTCTAATATTGATATAATTATATATGGGTTGAAATAATATATTTATGAAATTAGAGTTCCATTATCAATCAGGTTGGTTATTTCAGAGGGATAGCGTAATTAATTTGAAATATAGAATAATTTGAGAAATGATCCTTGGTTTATCCATCATTGTGAGTAGTTTTAAGGTTCATGAACCAATAATTTTTTTAATAAATAGAAAATGTGATGAATTGTAATTTTTATTAGGCTTATAGTTCATTATTTTTATTCATTATGGAATTACGAGGTTGTATGAATATTTAAAGGGGTGTTATTTGGGGTAGAAATGCGAGAGATATCAAAATATAAATATCTAGTTTATAAGGTTTTATCATTTCCAAGAATAGATATAGTTGTTTAAGGTATGTTAAAACTATTAACATTACCCTAAAGATGTTGTAAAAACATCCCCATTTATTTTTCAATCTATCACCTAAAATATTCCATGTTCTATAACACTATTTCAATTGTTTTTTTTTATTTTAAGATGCCATAACATATAATTTCCATTATATTTGTGTTCTATTATGATAAAATATAGGAATTTATATTAATTTTGTGTTATGGTTTCATAATGAAACAAATTTTATTTTAACTGATTTCGATCATTGGTTAACATCAATGATAAGGTGAAGACTTCTATTGGATCTCGATACCATGGTTATATTCTGTACCAATAACCATACATAGTTATATTATTAGAATAATAAAAAAAATAAAATCTTTAGGATATGGTGAGATTTTTGTGGAATATCAATGTTTTTTGGAATCCACACCTTTATCTTATTAGATTGTTTTTTAGTAATAAATTTCACTTGAGCAATTGGACTCCTCCTCCTAGTGACATATATTTACATAACTATAGAAAACTATGTTTGGCATAATATAGGAGGAATAATTCTACTAGTAAATAATATAGGAGATAAAATTGTTCATAGTTTTAGATTCATTCTATAGCACACAATGTTAGAACATTGTTTTAAAAAAATTATATTAACAACTAATATCATGATTAAGAATATGATGTATGGGGGATAACAATTTTATGATTTTTTCCATGGAGGAATAATACTAGATTCATAATTATGAGAAATAAGATCCAAATTTATATCATCCATTTTTATATTATTTATCAGGTAAGGATTTTTGAATACTATTTAGAGATACCACTAAACATCACTGTAGTTCAAGATGAAATCTATGTATCTATCATGAGGAAGTATATATTAGAACCTCATAATTAATGACCATATAAGACATACAAAAATATAAATTAATATATTATGAGTAAAACATCTGGAGATTTTATAACACAGAGAGAAGGTTCTATGGAAAATACCACAGACTTGGTTATCATATTATATGTTAACCACCAATTTACAGATGCTACATAGGTAGGTGAGTATATTATTATATAGAATATTGGTCAATAAGTTATATTAGATTAATTTAATAGAGTGTTAGGAATTATTTGAAATAAGAGATTAATGTAATTCCTATTGGTTTTATGATTTATTATAATTTCCATTTCATTGATATCTTGCTTTAAATGGAAAAATTCGTTTAAATAAAAAAGGATATTCTATTAAAATATAACATTTTTATGCGCCTTTTGTCACTTAGATGATGGATTTTTAGGAATAATCTGGAAAAATGAAATAATTAAAATCATATTGTTTACATATATTTAATATATCTTCAATGTAAGTGAAAATAAAAACCAATTTAATGAAAATGAAATATTTTTATAAGAAATAATATTTCATCTACAAAATTTGTTTTTCACATAAAAAATAAAAAAATCTCTATTAGTGAATTATTTTAATTAAATTTATATATAATATTCTCAATAAATATTTTCATCATTCATCTAATATGTACTAATTTCATGGTATATGAATCATTCAAATGTAATTATTAATATTTATTTTATATAAAAAGTGGTCTCACCAATTTCATCTCATATATATCCATATTAATAATATAAAATTTGAGAAAAATAATTTTATGAAATTAATTATATTTTTAAAATCAACTATTCAAAAAAATACCTATATTAAAATCTTACTATATTAATCAAAAGATTAATTTTCAGCAAATAGTGAAAAATATGGATTTTATGTATTCTATTTTTCACTTATGGTATATAATATATATATATATATATATATATTTGTAAAATATATTTAAAATTTAATATAGTAAAATATCTTATTAATAAAAATTATTATTTTCGTTGTATTCATTTTATGTTTGATTTTGATATCATAACATTTTATACTAGAGAATTCATTGTCATTAAAAATCTTATTTTTCATCATTATAATAGGTGTAATTTTATTTAATATTCTTCTAACTCATTTAATGGAATTTTATAGAATATATTTCATATTAGTGATTCATATAATTAATATTTCTGGAAACATTGAATATTTTTTTTCATAATGAATATTACAAAAAATTTATTTTTTTTAACCATAGATTGAGTTAAAATTATCTTAATAGGGGTTAATAATAAATATAAATTTTAAATTTACATAAAAACTAATCTAATTACAATTTTGATTCACTACTGTAAATATATTTAATATAAGTTTTAAGAATTTTCCATTTTCGATTAGTCATCCAATTAATGTTTATTGAAAATTTTGTAACACATTGAATAATTACAGGTCTACAACTAATCTCAATTATTAGTGGGAACCACCTCTCATATCATTACTCTTTCGGATTAGTTTTTAATATTTATTCCACACCAATGTAATTTCCCTACAGAACACACCACTACCAAGAAATACTAATCTAATTATTTTTATACTAATAATTATTGATTTATTTATGAATACTTGACCCATGTTTTCCATTTTTCAAAATGGTTCAAAATAAATCTTCAGGTCATTTTTTTATTGGGTTCTTCATAGAATATCCAAAAACATTTGCGAAAAATGATTTTAATATTATAATTGATGAAAAACATTTCCCACATTCCTGAGATCATAATTATTTCAATGATCATTTAAATATTCACAATGTATTATTAAGTATTATTTTTAATTTAATAGCATTGAATTATTTAGATTTACAAATTTTGATTTCAATTCTTAAATGTGTATTTTCCTAATGAAATATCCTAGTTATATTGTTAAATTGTATTATTTTATGTCAAAATATAATATTGAAATATATTATTTTCTAAGATTATAATCTAATGATGACATTCAAATTATTTAATGGATGGTTTATATTTAGATATAATGGTAAATGTATTGAAATTCCAACGATAATTATTCAAAGACAAATAATTATTAACTTTCAAAAACTATTTATAAATACGTATGAAGAATTAATTTATATTATTATGTGATTGATTGGTTATATAATTAATCAAAAAAATTATTCATTGTTATGTTTCATTAGACAAAGAAGATTGGGAATTTGGATAATGTATTACCAATAATGTCTTTGTATTTCAATGTAAATTTTTGGAAAAATTTATTAGATTATATTGAGATCACATGTTTAAATGACACACGATTTTAAGGCCCATGATAGCCATAATAATTGATACAATTATTTGGAAATTTATTAAAAGTATATCATGGGTGGGGTTTTAGTAACTTCTAGACCTGTTCAAAAATCAGAAATATAATACCAACATTGAGTTTAGAACATCATGTTAACCATAGGCGTGGCCTATATTGGTTCGACATGGGTCAACTGCATAATTTCTTTTGGATGTTGGTAATGATGAATAAAACAATAAACATATTTTTTATTTTAATGTTTCACAAAGACACATCGACAAAAAACCCCATTTTATTTTACTATTGGAACAACTTGTCAATGATGCAACACAACGACATGGTGTCACATTTCCAATTATTTTTAATTAAATAAGAATTTAGGGTTGATTCTTAACCCTCTAATTCCCTCTACTTATTGATATAAGATGTCGATGGATCCCTCCCATAGGGGGATGAGGGAGGACAATGAACAATGGATCACCAATGAAACAAATTCCTCCACTTAGAAGGATATCAACAACGAATATGACACAATAATCGATCTTCATTAACAAGTGATCCAAACCTAGGTTTGTGTTTCTTTTGAAATATTTCCCCATTCTTATAATCCTTGAATAGAATAGATCAACCCCTGAATAGGTTGTTCCTTGGTTCAATAATTCTTGTGAGAAGGTTAGAATGTGGGTTTTAAAGAATTAAACAGAAATTATTATACATTTTATTTCATCTCCATTTTCTAAAAGTATGAAGGAATTCCAAAATGAACAACTATGACATTCATTTTTTCATTATCCCTTGGGCTTTCTCCTACAAAATTCTTGTGTTCTTCCCCAACAGACTGATGTGGTCACGTTGGGATTTTCATGCTTGTTCAAAATATGGTTTGAACCCAGCAGAAAAAAAAGATGATTTGAAGAAGGAATCTATGTATAGGTAATCCCATGTATCACCGGGGTGTCCCTATTTTGAAAAATGTGCAGCAGAGGTGATGAGGTGGTCCTCTGATAAGATCCCACCAGCAGACAGTGTCGGCAGCGGTGCAACATACTATCAGGTCATCGGTGATGGGAATTGTCCAGTAGGATCGCGCCGGCTAAATGGCCCCACAGTGCATGACCATGAGTGGAATCCCAAGACAACTATAATGTGGTTTGCAGTGGCCATGTCAAACAGCCTTACAATGCAGTCTGGCAAGCCCAAAATGGCACCTCATTGCAACCAATGTTGGGAGGGTCACATGGTGGCCGACTTCGTTGACCTGGAGGGGATGTGACACCAACCACATACAAGTGATTCAAAACAAACATATCGAGTGGGTATGGTTGACCAAGCGGGTAGGTTCAGACTTGGTGGGTCATCAAGGTGGGCACCAGGTCTTGTCAGTTCAGTCTGACTGGGTCTGACCAGACCTGGACCTAACTGACCCCTTTTTACTAAATGACCCACAACAATCAAACAGTATGTCAGTTTAACAAGCTGTTTGCATCAATGGGAACCTCACTATGAGCAATTACTTTTTAGATTCTTTATGAGTGTTTTAATAGAGGTTCATATATGATCTATTTTTCTCGATGAGTATATGATACCGAAATGAGGTTTCTAAGAGTGGAATATAGTGTCTGATTGTGACCAACATGGAGTGTTTCTCCATTGGAGTGCGTCTCTTATAGTGTTTGTCTTCTATGCCTACACTGAGTGTTTGTCAAAAGACATGTGTATCCTAAATCATCATGGAGTGTGTCTCTAATTAATTGTGTCATATGTGCCCTTATTGAGTGTGTCTCCTATAGAGTGAGTCCACCGCAGCTATGCTGAGGGTGTATTTTACAAAGACCTAGAGTGTGTATCCTTGGATTTGGGTATTCATTTGTATTCATAATATAATTATGTAATATACATATACTAGTGTGTGATTAATATAAGACTCAATTGAATGTACTTCTTCGAGGCTACACATCATGTACCTCATGGGCAGTCTTCTTTGTGTATTCCATTTGGTATAGATTATTGGTTTTTGTCCCTAATGAGTACGGTATTACTCACCCATTCAGGTACTTCGCTCGCACATCTTGTGCCTTGTGTCGAAGACCGGTATCATTGTTCATATACATTGTGTGTCGGATACAGGTTGTACTTAGAGGGAGGCCCAACTGATGAGATTCACATCAGTGACTTCTCACAGCTTCGGTACCTAAACTCCTGGTAGAGTTTTCAGTAGATAGATTCATAGAGATTGTTTTTTTTTTCGGGATTGTATATTGGCCCCCATTAATTTTAGTTTTTACTATTTTCTCTATGTGGATTTCCATTTAAGAGTAAATTAATGAATTCCCAATGTTTTGGATTTCATCACTTATTCATGGAGATGGGTGCAATTGTATAAGTACTTAGGAACATTCCTCCCACTTGTGTGATGTTCCTACTCGATGCTAGTCTCCATGACCTAGCCTATAAGAGGTGGGAATGGTTTTGTCATGGAATGGTCTTTGGGTTATGGGTCATGATATACTGGTATCAGAGCCCAGGTTGGTTCTATTTTATAGACCAAGAGTTTGAGAATTTTTTTTGGGAAAGAATGATAAGAGTTTTGTGTTCACATTTCAGTCCAGGGGTACAATGTTGGAGTGTTGGCTGACGTATACATACATGTGGACCTTAAATTCTTCTTTTCGACATGGTACATGAAAAAAATAGTTTCATGCATCATATAGGAATTGAGTTTTCTCTCATTACATCTTGATTAAAATTCATCTCAACTTGTATACTATATTAATTGTGGGACATATTGTTCAATTTTAGGATGATACCACATAAGATGCCATCAAATATTTTGTGGCAGGTCCATGGGGATGGATTTACAATAAATTATACATTTTTACGGGGATCCTTGTCAAAGATATCCCCACCTTGCGGAATTCCAGTGATTCCACCACCTAGAGAGTTGCCGACTCTACAAGTTTTATTAGTATAGGATGCATGTAGCCATAATGGAATGCATGAGTTTCAAAAAAAATCACCCCGAGGTTAGGAGGATAAATATATCCTTATGTATTTGAGGTATTTATGGAGTATATTATGCATGTTTTCATCCTAGTGAGGACACCTCTCAACAAGATGGCAGTCATTTCCACGATCCTTCTCCAAGGATCATTGGGTAGATGATGGATCATTGTGATCTAGACGTATTAGAAGGTGGCCATTTCCTGGAAATAAATTGAGTTCCTCCTGATGGATTAAATCGATATAAAGAAATTATGATCAGTGTGTATACAAGATCAGCTACACCTACAATAGGGTTTTCAGACAGAAGAAGAGTACTCAGTAAGATTCACTAATATTTCTCACAACACCACATACATGGTGCATGACCCATTTTTCAGGGTCCCGACCATCATGATGATACTACACTAGAAGACAAGGGTTTCTATGATATACCTTAAAATTCCAACAAATGATGATGTACTGGAGATAAATCTGCTTGTTTAAATATTTCATATTGAGTAAGAACTAGTGGTGGGTTCTACCAACATGTATTATGTGGTTGGGTCATCGGTAGCTGGAAGCCAACAGATTAAGAAGGAACCCAAGAGGACAAGATAGTCCAGATAATAATCCTACGATTCAGGATCAGCAGTACAGGGATTCCCAAGAAATTACATGTTAGCTAAAGTATAGGTAGTGCAGCTCGTTCAGCGGTCAAGGACATACATATATAGATTGTCTGATTGGCCATTCTACAGTTCAGAAGATGGTCAATGGACCATCAAGGCAGTGAAAGAGAGAGGAATAGGGTGGTCTTTTAGGAAGTGAAAATGGAATTATAGGAAGGAGAGTAAAAAAAGTTGGTTAATGATCTATGTACTACCCACACAACCACCATGATCTCCACCCTAACTTCGGGAGCATCTGGATAGGGGTGAGAAAAACTCAATGTGATGGATTTTTATAACCATGATTCGCCATATATGATTAGTGTTATGATAAAATTGTTTCTACACAATGTCTTTTGTTATTATAGACATAATTTCTAGTCACTCCATCCATTCCAAGTTACTTGATCAGAGATTCGACATTCTGGTGGAGTCGTTGGCTTGATCCTTGAATATAGAGACTCCTACAGGAGAGGATTTTACAATCGCACGCTAGTTATAGCACTGTGTGCTTACTATTGGAAGAGAGATCTTTAGTTGGGATCTGAAAGTAGCATCATTGAGTCCATATGGCGTCATTCTATCTATGAACTGGTAATCTAAATTCCATGTTCAGATTGATTATTTTAATTGTATAGTGTGATGTAAAAACTGATAAGTGTGCAGGTTTTCCATTACCAAAGAATTTGAAATGCGCACAATACATTATGAAAATTCTCAGAGGAGGGGGATTCAGATTTATCACTAGTTGGAAAGCCTCACCCTCGGTGCTATAAATGATTAGAGTCCTCAGATTCCAATAGTGGTGGAAGAGTATGAAGATATTTTTCATGAAGATGATCCTAGATTACCACCCTACCAAGAGGGATATTTAAGCATCAATATATACCCTAGGACGACACTCATACCTATACCTATAGATTGGACAGCTCTTGGAGAGTTCCAATATATAATGGTACATTTTGAGGACATACAAATAAAGGGCTTCATGAGACATAGTGTTTCACCATGGGAAGCAGTAGTATTGCATTCCAATAATGAATATTGGAGTATTAGGATTTTTTTAGTATTTATGTATAGGATGTATGCGAATGTGAGGAACAAGTATAAACTTCTAAGAATTTATGAACACTTCTGTCATATGAAGGGAGAAAGGTGGTTCCCAAAGATAGACGTTAGATATGGGTAGCATTAGCTTTGTATATCAGATTATGATGTATATAATATATCATACATATGTCATTATGGCCATTACATGTACATGGTGATTCCATTCAGTGTAACAAACACTAGATAAGTGTTCATTGGACTCATGATCTTGATCTTCTAGCCTTTCATTGACTTTTTTAGTGTGGCCTACATTGACGAAGGCCTGGTGTACTCGGTGTCTATGGAGGATCACCTGACACACTTGAGGATGGTCCTAGAAAAACACTAAGGCCACTAGCTATATAGTAAGTTCTCAACGTGCCAGTTCTATATTCAGGTGGTATAATTTCAGGGACACATCATTTCAAAGGATTATGTATCCATGGATATGGAAATGTTGGAGGTTGTTCACGGTTGGGATCCACCCTAGGAAGTGACTGAAGTGAGGAGTTTCATGGGTTTGTGAATGTCTAATCAATGTTTTGTGCAAAATATTTCATAGGTTGTTGTACCCTTAACAATTTTTACACAAAAGGGCAATCCCATCACGGGGACCGAGAAGTGCCCACTGTGCATTCTGGAGGTGAGGCATATGTTATCAAGAACACCCATATCGAGAGTAGTGGAAGAGGTAATCATGTATATAGTTTTTTACGATGAATTTGGTATTATAATGGGTTCTCTCATGATATAGGAGAACATGGTGATTGCATACATCCCACAAAAGTGGTGGCCACTTTAGAATAACTACATGACCAAGGACCTTGAGCAAGAAGCAGTAGTGTAACCCTTGAAGATGTGGAAGAATTAAATTATCGGGTAGTAGATTGTCTTCTAATATGACCACACAATATTCATGTATATATTCCCCCATAAGGATATGAACATGAGGAAAATGAGATGGATGGAGTTCTTCTATGATTATGACATTGATATCATCTATACTTCTGGTAAGGAGAACGTGGTTGAAAACGCACTATATAAGACATCCATCATGTAGTTTATCAGTGAGGCACTAGAGTAGTTGGATTCACTACAAATATCCTTTGTTGATGATGATATAGTAGTGTATCATATGATGATTGTTTCCACCCATCCACTATTAAGGCATGTTAGGGAGGCACAACTAGGTGATTTCGATTGTGAGGTTCTTTATGCTCAGCATTCCACAGGGAAGGCCCATAATGGATATTTGATAGGTGGGGAGAACATCGTTCATTACCAAGGGAACACAATTGTACTAGTGGCATTGTGAGTGATGGTACTAAGGGAGTTCAAAACCACCCTCTTGGTGGTACATCTAGGTGGGGAAAAGATTTACTAGGACATCTAACATCAGTTCTATTGGTTCTGGATGAAAAAGGATGTGGGAAATTTTGTTTCTTAGTGTCACAATTGTTAGTAATTGAAGGAATAAAACTAGATTCCAGTATAATTTACATATCCACTCGCGTGTATAGAGTGGTATTGGGATGGAATATCAATTAACATCATGATGTGTTTACGAAGGATTTCCATTGACCATGATACCATATGGGTGATTGTTGACCAAATCACAAAATCGATTAACTTCCAAACTATTCAAGAGTAGTGTTCTATATACAGATTGGGATTCCTATAGGTTCCTTAGAGTGTTTTACTACATTCCTTACCTTCTATGATAGTATCAAAACATAATGAAAACGTTACGTATATGTTGGGTTTGGGATTATAGGAGGTTCCGAGGACTTAACTATGCTTGAGCACATGTATCCATCAGTAGATAGTTGACTAGATAGAGAGGACCATACTGGTTTTAGAGTACATGTTGTGATCCTTCGTACTAGACATAGGTTGTTGTTGGGATGATCATCTTCTTCTAGTGGAGTTTGTGTACCACAGGTGCTACCACACCACTATTTGTACGGAACCATTAGAGACCACATATATGATACCATTCATGTGACCACTATGCTAGATATTCCCAAGGGAGTCATCCCTCATGGGCCCTAAGTTGGTGCGGGTGACCACCAAGATGGTTCAGATCATACAGGAGTAGATGAGGACTACCCGTAGTAGATAGAAATTGTGTGAGGAAATAAACTGTGATCTTTGGAGTTGATGTAGGATGAAAATTTCTCTCATAGGGACCCACCTTTTGCAGATTGCGGAGATCTGGCCAGGGTGACATGTTATATAACAGGTACGTCACCCCTTTTTAGATACTGAGTAGAGTTGTCAATTTGGTGTGCCACTGGACTTTACCTCTACAATTAGAGCTGATGAATGTTGTCTTCAATGTATTATAATTGAAGAGATTCATTAATGACCCATCACACATAATTGACTGGGGAGATCTCATGATTGACTACATGGAGATAATCATGGAGCACCTAGTGAAAATTGGGGACTGGCCAGAGGGGATCCTTCTTGGATGGTCGATTACTCTATTTTTCATTTGGTGGTAGACCAAAATATTTTGGGAGAGGACATGGAATTGGGAGGCTTATATTTGTTCTCAATATATCCAATTGTTTTCCCTTGTTTTAAAATTCATATTATTAAGTCTCTTATGTATGGATAATTTATTTATTAATAATTTCCATTTATTTTTTTAGAAAATTATACAAGATTATTTCATGTAACGACCCAAAGTTTCATTAATGGAAAATCCCTCATGATCTTATTAAATTTATCTTTATATAATTTTTTTTATAAAATGTCAACTTCATTGGTTTTATGATTATAATTGTGACCGTTACTTTTATAGTTGTTGAACAGTGATAACATGATTAGTATAAATACAGGGCTTTAACACATCCAATTTTACATAGACAAAGGAAGCGATGGCATCATCCGGTAGAATTACCCCATACGAAGCCCATTTTTTGCAGCTCTCAAAAGAGGTGGCGTCCTTGGTCTTCGCTCGTGACCAATCCCAAGCTGAGCTTCACCAAGTCAAGCTCGAACAGGACAGTCTACGGGAGAGGTGGAAGTTGATAGAAATTACCACTCGAGCGATGTTATCCTAGCCACCCCAAGAGTATGTCCCGATCGGACACCTTACCCTTAGGTTTTATGCGGCTATTTTAAGGGGTTATGTAACTAATAGATATTACTATGTTCATGTGCATTATTTTTGTATATAATAATGAATATAATTTCTTGTCATTATTGATACATTGTAAATAGTTTTTAAAGTACAAATGGTGTTTTTAGTTATTATTTAATTAAGAAATATATATTATTAAATTAATGGATTTTTGAGTTAAATAATATTTTAATAAAATATTATTATTATTATTATTTTAATTTTATTATATGATCATGTAATTGTATGAATGTAGTTATAATTTTTATTAATTTTGAAAGCCATTTTTAACAAAACCCGTGAATTTTTTATAAATGTCGGTTTTTATTTTAAAAGTGAAAATTAACATAATTAGAAAATTATTTTGATAAAATAAATTTTATTTTTGGAATCAGGACGTCAAAATTATCCAACGGTGAATTTTTCATAATTTTTTGAGACAGTCAAATTTTTTAGTAAAAATTAAACACCCTTTAAATATATAATGTGATTTATGACATCATAATGACCCAATAGTGATGTAATAAAATACTATAATCTTTATGTTAGGCCAATATATGTTTTAACATTAAAATAATGTGATTTCGGTTTTGTTTGGCTTACTTTTCAAAGCATTAATGGACCCCTCAAGACTTATTAAACACCTTGTCTTTTTAAATTAATTTCCATGGGAGTGTGACTCACCTCCACATAAGCAACCCTAATATTTTAAAAATTTCGGACCTTGGCCTTATAAAATATTATTTTCCTATTCCCTTTTCCAAAAACCGTTGGAAAAAACAATGTGATGGTTTGTGGTTTGTATTAATTTAATATAAGGGGTCCAAACCTAAATAATAAAGAATTCCCTCACCTTTCCTATATAAACCCACCAATGCTCCCATTTCCTCCTCACTCAAAGCCTTTTGAGTTCGTCGAAACTCTGCCCTACTCTCTCTAGAATCCTCCCAAGGTTCCCCAAGCTCCCAAGAAGCCTCTCACAAGCCTCTCTCTAGTCTTTGGAAGCACACTTCCAAGTAAGGGTTTTTTCTTCCTCTCTCATTTTTGTCCAACATTATTTAAGTTGTTTTTCCCATTTTATTTCAATTATAAATGTTGGGGTATGGTTTTTCACCTCCCTCATACTTCCCTCTTTATTTTTGATTGACGGGAGACCATTTATCTCTCATTAAATGCCTCCCATGTACACCCGTTACTATGCCGAAATTCCGAAACGATCTTCTCTCTCCTCTTTTACATTCAAGCAATACTTTTGTATGGTGAATCTAAATTCCATTACAATTATTGGGAAATGTATCTATATGTATTCCTTACATTCCATTACATGTAAATATGATGAGTAATCCCATTCTCTCTCATCAACCATTTTTATGAATTCTTATGTCACGCCGTTACGCTACCGAAATCGAACTAATTTTCAAAGCCAACATCATTGTGTAGTGAATACCATGCCCATTTCTCCATCAAGGGTATTCACCTGTATGCAAATATAATTATTTATTGTAAATATTCACGTATGAATTCCACATTTCTTTATCATGTAATAAATTATTATGTTTTATGAATCCATGTTTTATGATCCATGTGGCACACTTATGCATGAAAATAAATGATTAAGAAGGGTGCGCCCTTATAACGCTCCAATGCATTTGGTAAGTATAGTATAATGATACGTCATGTTAAATGAGTGTTGAATCATTCTAATTCAAGTAAAACGATGGTTTACTCGTGCTTTATGTGCAATGAGGATTTACTCATGCTACATGTGCAATGACCCTTGGCTCATGCTAATTCCATGTTAAGTGTTGTTGTGACATTTCCATGTTATGATTGCCATGCTTTATCATCCCTTTATGTTCATGTTTTTGTTATGCTCTATTGATATGCCTATTTTCTATCATTTATTGTACTCCTCATGTTATTCCATGTGTACTCCCTTACTAGTCTTTATAGCTCACCCTTTTCTTATGCATGTCCTTAGGTTATCCCATGCAATGCTAAGTACGAAGAAATGTAGTGGTCATGTAAAGGATGTTTTCAATAAAGATGTTGTATTTCATGTTTTATGTTTTTATATAATGATCCTAATCCCCAAATACACTAAACCTATGGATCTTATTTGTTGTATCAAGTGATGTTTTATGTAATAAATCATGTTTATGTTGTAATAAAAAGCAGTGTAGTCATATATCATGCCCAGGAGCAGAGACAACTCGTGATTTTGAGGCTCAGGTAGCCCAAAATAAACGTTTGAACTATTCCAATGTTCATTGAAAATATCTAACATATGCAGTATTACTGACATATAAATGGATACCAAATAAAAAATCTGAGATCAGTTTTATGTTCAGAATATTGAGTTTACATTAGGGGGGGCTAACATGGACCAGTGTTGGTTGACTGTAGAATAATTTGTATGGATGATTTTAATGAATAAAAAAATAAACATAAAATGTTTTTTTCTCCAAAAGATTCACAATGATGAGGCAGCCAGTTTCATTTCAATATAAAATAGTGTGGTGAAGATGCAAAAAAGTGACGGGGTGACATGTTTTCCATTTCCCATAATTAAATAGGAATTCTGGGTGAAGGTTCAACCATATAATTCCCTCTAACAAATTTGGATAATTCATTAGAATTGCCCTCTAATTTGAAGATGATGGACAAGGATGAATGGAGTATCCTAGAAAACAACAATCCCTCTTCTTCCAAGGACCAAAAAATAATGATGACATAACAATCGATCTATGTCAATGAGTGATACAAACCTAGGTTGGTATTTTCTTTTCAATTATTTCCCTATTATTATTTTCAATGAGGAACATGGACAACCCCAGGAACATGTTGATCTGTGACTTGATTGTTCTTTGGATATGGTTATACTGTAGGATTTTAAGGTATTAATGCATTGTGATTATCCTTGTTTATTTTTCACTTTTTCTAATAAGATGAATTAAGGAAGAAACTAACATAGATGACGTTTTCTACTCATGTGTTTTGGTGTATTCTAATATGTGTTATTTCCATCCTCACCGATGAACCCATTTAGTAGCGTCATGCATTTTTAGGAGGCTTTTAACTATGCCAAAACCCCAGAGTGTTGATAAAATGATTTGGAGACTGTGTTAATGGACATGGCGATCAACGGATCTCAATGGTGCCAATTTTTCAAAGAACGGGGCGACGAAGGAGAATGGGAGGTGTGTGGAGCTGAGATCAGTGGAATCCAACGATGGTGGCGGCACTCGACAACACAGGATTATGCGTCTCGCTAGAAGGGTGACAATAATGGGTCGGTCTATCGGGACCATTCATGTGGAAGTGGCACATGGCTGAGGGGGCTGACCAGAACCATGTGTAGGGAGTCCGGAAGCTTCCACTACCAAGAGATAGTAGGATTTCACATCACAATGCCATAAGTAACTTTTTTGAGTGACTGTGGTGGGACCCCGTGGCAACTGCCATGGTCAGATCACATGGTGGCCAGCCATTTTGATGAGGTAGGGACACGACAATGACAATGTCCAGATGGAGTGAACCGGCATGTTCTAGTGGGGGAAGCTTGAGTAGGTGAGCTAGTCTAGTGGTGGGATGGGCTGAGAAAATGAAATGTTGTAATAGGCCCTAAGTCTAGTTTGGTTGGTCCGATAGGGCCAGACTAGGCCCAGACCCAACTGACACCTTTTCACTAAAAGGGCCAAAATATTTGAACCATATGTTCATTTTATGAGCCTGTTGTGAATTTGGTAACCTCATGATGAGGCAGTTTTTTTGGGATACACTATAACTATATTTTTGGAGGTTTTAAGACAATCATTTTGGCTCTAGGAGTCTGTTATCTTAGAAAAGGCACACTATGAGAGGAATCTAGTGGAAGGTTATGACATACACAGAGTGTTTCTTATACAGAGTGTGTCTTCTATACCCACATAGAGTGTTTCTCCTATGAATTGATTATCCTGCACCTACTCAGATTTTGTCTCTTATGGAGTGGGTCTCATAGAGAGTGTGTGTCATGTTCCTACACAGATTTTTTCACATATGGAGTTTGTAACTTTCAAATACAGGGAGTGTGTCTCCTATACCTACGCAGAGTGTGCCTTCTATGAGGACTCGGAGTGTGTCTCCTTGAATTTCACTATGTATGGAATTTCATCAAATAGGTATTTAATATACATATACTAGTGTGAGCTGACTCTAACGACTCCCTTGACTGTACTTATTAGAGGCCACACTTTGTGTACCTATGGGGTAGTTATCTTTGTGTATTTATTTGTGGTATACCATTGTATTTTTTGGACTCTATTAAGTATGGTTTTACTCACCCATGCACGGGAATGACAAACACAATTCATGTATTTTAAAGATGACAGAAATCTATTTTGAGAAAGTTGGTGGGATAGACACATGTGGTACATAGAGGGAGGCCTGACAGACGATGTGCACATCTGCGACTTACGACCTCATATGTACCTATCCATTATGTAGTGTTTTAGGAATATCAGTACGCAGATCTAGTAATTTTATTTTGAATGGATTGAATACTTGACCCCATTATTTTTAGTATATACATTTTACACTATGTGGGTTTCCATTTCTATATACATGCATGTCTACTCAGAGTTTTTGGTTTCGTTACTTCTTCTTGGATACTTGTGCATGTATACAGGTTCTTGTGAAATTCCTCCCACTTGTGGGATACAACTACCCTATGCTAGTCTCCCACCCCCCTAGTTTTTTGGAGGTTTGATTCTAGTATTCATGACATGGGAACTAAAGGATGGATTGTGACATTACCCATTTATGTAAAATTATTTCACATGATGCATTTACCTTGTGGTTCTGATTTATGCATGAAGGCCTCAATAATTTGTTTTAGATTCCCCTCATTATTTATTCCATCTATAAGAAATTTTATTTTTCATGTCCATGTGCTTATTTTAGTAGTTATTATATCCATGGAAACTCTTCAAACTCATAATCTTATCAATATATAATTATTTGGTCTTAATTTATTCCTTGAAAAATATACTTGGAAATTATGTTATTGATTAAATGTAATATGTTTAATTTTAATTACCATCGCATATTTATTAATAAATTTATAAATATCATTAATTCCACTTTATATAACCCTTACGTGGAATCAGAGTAGAAATAATTATTTTTGTTATTTCCCTAGGATATTACGATGGGTTTTATGATTGATATTGAGGGATATTCTTATTGGAATAATTTTTATCTCAATGAAAATAATTTTCCCTATTTTATTTCTCAATATTCTTATATCATCTCATGTATGTGACACCATTAACAAGATTACTAAACTATTTAAAATATTGGGTTGTGATATATTGTATCTAGTAAAAAATTGATAATATAAACAATAACTATAAGTTATCTAATTCACAGACATTGTTGAAATGATAAAACATTACTAGCTTAATTTGAGTTATAATTATCTTATTGAAAATAATATACACCATTTCAATCATCATTTGAACTATACTTGTTCCATCAAAGTGCCAATCTCAAAAATATTCCCTAAATAATATGTATCTACACTAATTCCCACACAACGTAATAAAGTGATACAATTTAATCGATGATATAAAATAATTGGTTGTGTGATATCATCAAATGGAAAAATTTTGTTCATAAGAAAAATTAAATTCAAGAACATAAATTTATGAAAAATATAATAATGATTTAATATGGATCACTCAGCCTCCCCATCCATATGATGATGATACATAATGAGTATTTTTAATTTATAATGTATCACAAAGTGTAAATATTTCCAAAATTACTACGTAATGTGTGAGTCTCTATTTGAATAAAATATCTTGGAAAACATTATTTTCATGATAATATTTTATAAATATAGTTAACTATGTTCATACAAATTATATATCTCCTTAATAGGGATAAAATGATTGGAATTAATAAGTTGATTTATGATTACCAAAAATTTATATATACAATAAGGATTCTATAGTAAACCAAAGACATAGTTCATTGATATCTCCCCCAACCATCGACAATGATTTGGTTGAGGCTAGAAAATCTAGATGGTATTAGGTGCTCGAACATAATAACATGAATTGTAATGTATCATCAAAAAATTATAAATCTACTAAATCATATGGGGAAAGAAATTCCAATTCATCAAAACATGATAAAACCACATAGTACAAGTATCTATAACCCAAATTGACCAATGTCCATTCTACATAATACATAGCTTCAAATATTCAAGAATGAAAAATATATCAATTAAATGAACATCAACATTGCTATACCAGTGCATGAAACCCTGTTACTAAAACAACTATTGATCTTACTATAAAAAATAAAATCATTAAGTATTTCTGGAAAATAATCAGTGTAATTATAAAATAAATTGTATTAATCCACAAAGGCGAACAAAAATAGAGTGTCATATACTTTAAAATCTATGATCTTCCCTTTGAACATGATCACCAATACAGCACCTTCAGTAATTATTTCATGTATTGAGTATATGACATCCAACACAACCCATTAGAGTCACATTTTCTTTTATCAGTATATATTAAATATTAAAATGATATTTATTATATAGTCAACACATGATGTTTTATATGTCATTATATATCTATAGTTAAAAATATAATTTGAGATTATTTGATTTAAAAAAAGCGTAATCCAATCAATGAATGTATATAAGAACCATGATTTAATAAAATAAATTACTTCTCAAATCACAAGATTAGTTATTAGAATATTAGTCTAATGAGGATATAATATATGACATATATATGCTTCAACCAATTTATCCTATATAAAAACACATCTTAATCTTTGAACAACAAAATTAAATTGAACATTATAATGTAAAAATGATTTTTGGAAGAATCAGAAATCTAGATAATGTCTATGACATTATTAGTTCATTAAAAGTTATTTAAACGTTATCATTACACTGAATTGTGTTACCTTTATGGGATAACAATATCATATGGAAAACATGGATACCAATTTAATAATATAAATCCATTAATAAAAAGACATTTCTAAGAGTCCCTAAATCTCAAACTCTTATTAGGGTTTACCACATGACGTAACAACCTAAATATTTGTAGGATCCATTGATATTACAAAAAAATTGTAATATGGAACATAATATAAATATCATGCTTAAATATGTAATATTTATATATATTTTCATTCATATGATGTTCGTTATGTTTTTATAAAAACCATCTAGATGATATAAATGGTAATCTATTAATTTGAAATTCAAAAAAAATATAATCAAAAAAATGATGAATTATTCTTAGACACAAAAAATGAATGAATTCATTAATAAAATAATGGATAGAACAACATTTTAAAAACCAATTAGAAAAATAATCTAATAATGACCATATATACTATTGAATGGTTTATTTGGTACATCCTCCTAACAAACATTTATGTTATGAAACCACCATCATAATTCAATCATAAAATACCATCATGATCAACATGTATGATCAAAATAATCATCAATTATATTGAAAAGATACAATTTCATAAAAGTAAAAAAATTCTTTGATGATCAATGTATTTTTGGATGATTCCACACTGCAATATTCTAAAATAAAACTAGTATAGACGAAGGTGATTAACTTGGATAAATATATCCTTCATCCTCATGATCCATATAATAATTATTTATTACATTGAATGAGCATGTGTCATATGATAATATGATAAGGATGCATAATTTAACCTTTAAAGTACTTCTATTTATTACACAAACTCCCTCTATGGTGAAAACGTGAATATAGAATGTAAAAATATCATTATAATATTTCAGAATGGTAAATTTGGAATGGACAAAAAGTTATCAATTTAATCAAGAGAAAACACTAATAATATGCATGTGAATGTTACATAAATAGAAATATAACGCCCACCATCCAAAAAATGGATCTCCATCGCAATAATAGGAAAGAGTAACCCCCTCGGTGTCTTGAAATAAAACAAATATGGTAAAAAATCAACCAGGGTATCAAATATCACCGTAAAATCCATGATAATGAGGAGGATGAAGAGGTTGATATCATGAACTACACACTTCTATATTTCCTTATGGTCTATGACCTTTAATGGAACACAAATCATTTGACCCTCCTTGTTCATCCATCCCACGGGGAATAAACACAATTCACATATGGATGATTATATTATCAAAATCCCAATACATCATTAATTTTAGTAAATGCATTGGAATATGATTCCCAAATTTCAAACAAAGATTAGACAATTTGGGATATAAAAAACCCTATAACTCTCATACTATAGTGACAAACATCTAATTCTAATATTTTATATACTACAACATTAAATAATAATATCACATTTTATCCCCAATATTTATTCTTTTCACTAGTATCCCCCTAATTATTATGAATATATCCATATAGTAAAATGTAAATGAAAACCCATTAGCATTTGGTAAGAGTTGATCCGGCTCTACTACCTAAGAGTATTCCTGAAATGTTTTAAAATAGGTACATGATTTTATATAGTAATAGAATGGATTTACTAGTACAATATAATCATACATAATATGGAAATGTATCAAAAACTAATTGTAATGCACTTGCTTATAACCCACTAAATCCTTTAAAATTGGTCATATCATGAACTAATAACCCTTATTGTAATTTTATTTTATTCCAAATGATACAAGTTTTCTTCACCCTTCTATAAGAAAATATCAAACATAACACATATTCCATATTATGTTAGCCTCAATAGTAAATTCCTTATAAAGTGCATATAAAAATGATAAAAGTTGAAATAGGATTTTCATCGATCAAATATAAATTCCCCAATCCATCATATTTCATCTTTCCGGATGATAGTCATAATAAACATGCATAATATATAGGATAACTAACTAGTTTTAATGATATCTTTACTCAGTTAATGAATTCCTTCCATCACCCATGTTAGAAAATTAGAATTTCATTTAAAAAACGTTTTTAGAGTGAAAATTATTTATTATGTCATTCTATAATGTATTCTATGAGATATTATTATATAAAAATGATTTTATAATTGCTTCAGAACATATCCTTTGTGCTCCATGAATTACAGATGTTATGATGGCCTCCACTGAATATTTTTAGGTCCTAATTAAACATAAATACATTTCAATTCATTCGATCATTAGCTTAACTTCTTTGGGACCCTTTCCCATAAAATGAAATGTGAATTAAGAGTGATTTATTTCAAATCATATCAATTAATTTCTTAAACGTCTTAAACATTTATTATACCTTGAGAATGGATATTAAAGAATATGTTCCCCCAATAATTCCGGACCCACCGTAAACTAATTCTGTGGATCCACACATGAAAAATCATCTGATGTATTTTAAATGTCTCATATAAAATAATTTTAATATTAATTTAAAGAATGAAACACTTATTTTTAATAAAAATATGTATCTATAACTTAAATAGGACATTCCAAATCCATACAATACACATTGGAAAAATATAAAAAATGAGGTGAACTTTATCTAATAAAATGAAAAATTACATTCATCTAGATAATTGAAAAAATATACTGTAATTTGAAAATTCATTGACTATAAACTGTAACATGAAGTTGTCACTAATCTTTATATGAGTTTTTACCATTATTTTATTAATACCGATGTCTATAAAGTCATACTCCAGTCATCCAACCATCCCTATGAATTAATATAAATCCAAAATTACATTTTCTAATGACTAAAAGTAATTTTTCCTCGCTGATAAACCAAGTAGAATGAAAAAGGCAACAATTTTAATATCAATCCCCAATGGATTTAACAAAACTACAGTATCAAAATACAGACCCTAATAAATTATATTGCAATAAATGGTTCAAAACAGTATCTATTGTATAAAAAACCTCTGATGTGAATATTTAAATGTTGGTTGTATTCAATAAAAATAAAATTTCTTAACACTTCAATTCCCTCAAATATAATTTTTTACTTTTCTTTAATTATTTAATATTCATTAAAGATGTGGTTATTTTTCATTGAATACTACCCAAACATTTATTTATCAAAATTCTCTGTTAACAATGATGTTTTGGAGATGTCCTAAGAATTTTATAGATATAATGTTAAGGATCTGTACAATATATCACCCTCAAATAGATGGATATACTAAAATGAAACTTTCAAACCATATATGATGTCGTTATTTTTCATTTAAATGTTTTCTATGGTAAAAGATTCCTATAAAATGATATTTCAATTGAGAATTTAGATTTATCTATATGAATCTATATATGTAATGAAGTAATGAACAAATGCATTATGGAATGAACTAGGCTAATGAAACAATTTGGGAAATTAGATATATATGAAAATATGGTAGAATTTTGGAAACCTTCATCAATCTATAATCATATTTTAAATATGAAATATAAGTTAAATTACAATTATTGGCGATATAAGGTGTTAATTATTGGTAACAAGGTATTCTAGTTATTTTTTTCAATATGATAATACTATGATATTTAAAATTAATGGAGAAATAATTCATATATAAGTTAGTAAATATTATAATCATGATTATTTTGAGGCATTTTCTTGTAATGCTTCACTTTAATAGAATCTCTCCCATGATCATTATGTGTTCCATTTTTGTCTTCAAATATAATAAACAATTGTTATTATAAATTTTCTAAACATAGAGATCATACCTCATCTGCATAAAAAATATTATTTTTTAATCCATTAGTTATTCTTTATAAACCATATAATTAACTTTAGAATAATAATATAAATATTCTCACTAATTTTTTGTTATGTAAAATATTTAATGATACATTGGGGGAACATGAAGATGTGATAAGGCATATGTATCCAACATTTTTAATTAGGGGGAAATAATTTCAATGGATATGTCTATGTAAAGGGGTATAATTTAACACTCTTATATTTTATGATATATTTCCCCTTAATAAGTTTTATTTCATTGATACCCTTCTTTTCTCACATCACTGATATTAAATTAGCATTAATATGCTCTCAAAATATTAATATTAAATGAATATTCTATCCTATGGCCATTGTATTGAGAATTATGAATATTAATAAATAAATTAACAAATATTATATTTTATGAATAAATAATAGGAATTCATTATTTATCAATAAGATAAATTCAGATAGAAGATAACACTATGGAAGAAATATTGGTTTTTAAAAATTAATTTTTATGAAAACAATGTGTTTTTAAATAATAAATAAAATTAGTCTTTAATTATTATTTATTTTATTAAAATTAAATAATGATAATAAATTATGATGTTTAATTATTCGAATAACGGTTTTCTTCGTTTTTTAATGTGGGTAATCTTGGGTTTTTTATTAAAATTCATTTTATTGTAAATGACATATATTAATTTTAAATTTTTATTTTCTTCTTATTTTCCTATAATTATGGAAATTTTATTTTATAATATGTATTCCATGTAATGAAATATAAAAATTTCTATAATTTATTTTGTCAAATATAATTTAATTATATAATAATTAGTTAAATAATATAAATATGTTACCTTGGTTATGGTAAAAATTGGATTACTAGGGTGGATTTTACAAATATATTTATGGTTTAAAATAAAAATAAATTCATAAATAGTATTTATTGATTTTATTTATACCATGTACTTATTTCTTCAATGATTTTTAATATTGGAGCCTAGTTACATAAATAATATATTGTTATATTCTCATGTTTAGAAACATTACATGTATGTCATCCTTTTATAATATAACAATATACAACCTTCATTTCATTCTCAAAATTCATGAACCTTATATATGGGACAAAAATATCCCAAATTATATCATAATGTATTTTTTCATGTCTATGTGTTTGTGATTTGATTTTATTTCTATCTATATTGGTATTATGTTGTTTTCCCAATAATGATTGGAATAAATGAGATATAACTCTTAACCGAGTACTTTAAATTTTATTTTATTATTAGACTTCCTACATGTCACGACCCCCTCCCCACAAAGTGTACCCCTCCAGGGCCGGCAATGTGAGAAGGGAGATAATGACCCCCGAGTCCCGCCTCCAGTAGGCCCCGGGTTGGCGACTAGCACTGAGGGTATAATACACACACTAATGGGAGGCATTACCCTCTAAGAGAACACATGCAAAAGAGAGAGATAGAATAGACTCCAACCAACTCCAACTCATAACTGAAAATATAAAAGAAACCCAAGTACATATATGAAATGTCATGCAAAAGTACTACAACTGAAAGGGAAAACTAAAAGTACCCAAAAGAAAGTAAAATGACAGCGACCACAAGCCCGAACAGCTCCTCCTCCAACCCCAAGCTAGTAGTAACCAGCTTGATCTCCAACCTGCTCCAAGTGACCTGAAAAACAGTTTATATATACATAGGGTGAGTATAACAGTATACTCAGTAGGATCCTCCCCATGCCTCTCGTGGAAAAGTAAAGAAAGCACGCTAAAGCCCAGTGAACAACAAGTGAAACTAACTCATTACCTAAACAGGTATAGTATGTTCCCAACCTCACCATGGCTACTCTCACCAAGTAACGCATACAAGAAAATAGCATATAGTAAAGAATATCAAGGGTACCCCGCTACTACTTCCCCACCGGTTTGCCTCTTTTCCCCAATGACATACGTCCTGTGCATCTCTCTCCAAAGGCTTGCCCACAGACACCTGGGCTAAGCTCCACAATCTGCACCTCGTGCACCACATAGGCTTGCCCGCAGACACCTGGGCGAAGCACCACACCGTCCTCAAAACCAAAGGTAACCAGGTAAGTCAAAAGTCTTCTTTTGACTTCTATATCATGTTTTGGAAATCACAAATGTATTCTATCATATGTTTGTATATTACAATTGTCTTTTATCATGTTTATCGTATCGTACGATGTTGATCGTACCGACCAAATCGTATCGTACTGACTCTGTCAATCGTATCGTATTGACTCTGTCAATCGTATCGTACTGACTCTGTCAATCGTATCGTACTGACTCTGCTATTCAGATGATCATTATTTGTTTTAGTACTTTGTCAAAAACTCTCTCTGCATATGAATCGTACTCAGGTTTTACATTTCTATATATCTCTTGTCCTAACAAAACGATGTCGTTGAGTTAGTTACAAACTAATCAAAACGATGTCATGCTTTCTGTTTCAATATGACCGTTTGAGGCAATATGACCGTTGGAACCCGAGGCCTATAAATAGGAGGTCATTTGAAGCTGAGAACACAACGATGAAAAAAGAGAACGATTGAAGAGACTCTGTGAACTACGAAGATTCTAGAGAGAGACACTGTGACTTCTCTCATCAGCTTTCTGCGTCCGATCATCGTATCGAGGGCTTTCAAGTAATTGGAAGACAGAGGTGTCGATTACCTGCAAAATCGAGGGCTTCCGGGGATAGGCAGACAGACGTGCCGATCATCGTATCGAGGGCTGCCGGGGATAGGCAGACAGACGTGCCGATCATCGTATCGAGGGCTCACCAAGGTGTTGGTGAGACAGACCTTTTATCCTAGGTGAAAGGATAACCCTTCTCTTTGGGTTAAAAATAATTGTATTACTTTTACATTTCCGCTGTTACATGTATTAGAAAGGGATTTGTATTTTTTCATTTCTTCTTTACATATTCAATTGTAATTGTTTCAATTACAATCAATCTATTACATATTGTATTGATTGGTTCTATACGCTTTAAGGTAGAATCATTTATATCTGTATTACTCTGATTATTGTGTTCATCTTGAATACAATTGTTTTACTTTACAATAGTATTTCAATACATCATACCTTTTACATTCAATACAATTGTGGGTGTTTGTATTTGTAATAGTTTAAGATCTTTTAAACTAATCTCTTTAAACTCAAAGTTTTTAAACCTACAATTCACCCCCCCTATTGTATTGTTCCATGTAATAGACTTTTATATCTACTATTCGATCCAAAAATTGGTATCAGAGGAGGTTTTCCACTGACTTGTCTTACTAGCTTTACTTCTTATTACTATCTTGAATACTTACTACACTAACGTGTGGAGTGGAAAAGTTGTTTTTGTTATATTAGATGGCAGGAATGAATATCGGATCAATAGATAATCTGAATCCTTCTAGACCACCAATTTTCGATGGGAATGATTATGAGTATTGGAGAGATCGTATGAAGACTTTCGTCATCAATACTGGTGTAGACAATTTTATTATGCTTACTGGGGGTTACAAAATTCCTGACAAAGAAGTTAGCACTTTCACCAACCAAGAGAAGCAAGAATATCAACTGAATTACAAGGTACGCAATACTTTATTATGCTCTATGACCAGGAATATATATAGTCAGATATCTTCATGTGAAGCAGCCAACTGTATTTTGAAGAAATTAGAAGTCACTCATTTTGGTACATCCAAGGTTATAGAAACAAGGAGAGCAATGCTTCGAGCAGAATATCATGGATTTGTTTTTCCTTATGGAGAGCCAATATGTAAAGTGCAACAAAGGTTTATGACAATTGTCAATAGCTTACAATCTATGGGAGAAAAAGGTCTTGATGATGAAGCTCTTGTTGACAAGATTATAGATATTATGCCAAATGAATGGGAGTCAAAAAGAACAGCTATTGATGAAAATAGAAAAGTTTCCCAGATTACTCTTGATGAACTCTTTGGAACTCTTCTACAGCACGAGACAAGAATGAAGAGAGATGCTGATTTCAATAAGAAGAAGAATGGGAATGGAAGTGTAGCTTTTGCATCTAAAGCTAAAACACCTGAAAGGGATACAAGGTCTAAATCCAAGAAAGTTGTTGTATCTGATTCAAGTGATTGTAATCTTTCGGATAATGAGTTAGCTAATCTTGCTCGAAGGATGAACAAGATTGTGGGAAAGAAAGATTTTCAATATAGATTCAAAAAGAAAGACAGGAAAGATAGGAAAGATTCAGAGGTAACTTGTTATGAATTCAAGAAAGCAGGACATATAAGGCCTGATTGTCCTTTACTGAAAAGGAGAGATAGAAAAGAGAAACACTCTGAAAGAAACAAGAAAAGGTTTTATAAGACAAAGAAAGGCTTGAAAGAAAATGATACATGGAGTGCAAGTGATAGTGATTCCTCAGATGATTCTTCAGAATATGAGACGTCAGGACAAAGAAATATTGGACTCTTAGCCAGACTACCAATTGAAGATCATTGTCTCATGGCTAAGGTACATAATGCTGAAGCTGTTACAAATGTCTCTTTAAATGCAAATTATGTTGATAATAGATATTATGAATCTTCAAATGATGAACCCTCATCATCAGAAGATGATACATTACCTTCTTATGAAGAAGTCTCTAGATTTGCTAAGTTACTTGAAATTGAAAATTCTAAACTCAAAAAGAGATTTGAAAAAGAAAATTCTAGAATTTCTATTTTGACTAAAGAAGTATCAGATCTTTCTAAAGATCTTGATGGGAAAACTTCTGATTGTGAAAGTATTTTAAAAACCCTTGAGAAAGTCAAATCTGATAAGGATAAACTTTCTAAGGATCTTGAAACTGCTATTTCAAAGAAAAACATCTTAGAGTCTAACTCTAGTTCTAATTCAAATGTTTTAGAAAACAAGAATTTGGTTTTAAAACTAAAGTCAGAGATTTTATCTTTGAAAAAGTGTTTGTCAAACTTTACTCATGGAAAATAAAACTTTGATAGGATGTATTCTCAAATAAGACCTTTGAGAAATCGTTCTGGTCTTGGTTATACTTATTCCAAACCTGTTTTTAGTAATAACTATTTTGTTCCTCAAAAAACCATTTTCTGTTCCAAGTGTCAATGTGGTGGACATTGGAGAAGATATTGTTCTCTTAACAAAACTCAATCCTTAGGATTTCATAAAGCTCATTTTTCTAAACAAATGTGGATTCCTAAAATTCTTTTATCTAACCCTTCTGGATCCAAACAAGTTTGGCTTCCAAAAATCTAATTGTTTCTTTTTCAGGAAAATCAGAAGTGTACCAATAAGAACATTTGGTACATGGATAGTGGTTGTTCTCGACATATGACTGGAAACAAAGATTTCTTTGAAAAGGTTTTCAAAAAAAAAGGTGGAAAAGTTACCTTCGGAGATAATGCTCAAGGAAAGATTGTTGGTATAGGTAATATCGTTTTTCTTGGAAAAGTTCTTATTTCAAATGTTTTATTTGTAAAAGGTCTTAGGCACAACCTCATCAGCATAAGTCAATTATGTGATGAAGGTTACCATGTGAATTTTAGAAATGATAAGTGTCTAGTTCACAATTCCAAGGATGAATTCATTCTATCTGCCCATAGGCAAGAGAATGTTTACACTATTAACTTAGAAGACCTTAGGAACCAAAACTTACCTTGTTTAAGTGTAATAGAAGACCAATCATGGCTATGGCATAGGAGACTAGGACACTGTAATTTGAGAAACCTAAGAAAACTCTCAAAGAAAGGACTTGTAAAAGGGCTACCGGATCGTAGATATGATTCTTCAAAAGTCTGTGATCCTTGTCAATTTGGCAAGAAACATAAAACTAGCTTTAAACCAATTAATGAAGTTTCAACTTCTAATGCATTACAGCTTGTGCATATGGATCTGTTTGGTCCTTCACAATCTGGAAGCATTGGAGGCAAACACTATGTATTTGTTTTAGTTGATGACTTTACTAGATTTACATGGGTCTACTTTCTCACAAAGAAATCTTAAGCCTTTTCCTATTTCAAAACTTTTAGAGCCCAAGTTAAAAATGAGAAAAACCTACCATTGATAACTATTCATAGTGATCATGGTGGTGAATTTCAAAATTCAGATTTTGAATCTTTTTGTAGTAAGAAAGGTATTACTCACAATTTCTCAGCTCCAAGAACTCCTCAGCAAAATGGGGTTGTTGAAAGAAGAAATCGTATTCTTCAGGAAATGACTCGAACCATGTTGAGTGAATACTCAATTGCTAAGCACTTTTGGGATGAAGCTGTAAGTACTGCCTGTTATACTATAAATCGTGTTTTAACTAGACCATTTCATAATAAAACTCCTTACGAGTTATGGACTGGCCGAAAACCTAAAGTTTCTTACTTCAAAGTTTTTGGATGAAAAGTATTCATTCTGAATACAAAAGATAATTTACACAAATTTGCACCAAAATCTGATGAAAGAATCTTTCTAGGCTATTCCACAACCTCTAAGGCTTATAGAGTTTTCAATAAAAACACTTGTACTGTTGAAGAAACAGTACATGTAAAATTTTATGAAACTAACCCTTTTGTTTTCAACCAACCCAATCCTACATCCTCAGATGTGTTTTCCAAAAATGTTTATCAACCTATATTAGAAGAACATTCTGATAAGGAAAATGTTCAAGAAAGTGTTCCTGTATCATTTAACACAGAAGATTTTCTACCATATGTTGATGAACAGGTTTTACAAAACCCAAATCAATTGTTTCTTAGGAATCATCCCAGTGATAACATCATTGGTGATATAAATCAACCTGTAAGGACCAGAAATTCCTTAATAAATGAAATAGAACATCTTGCTTTTCTTTCCCAATTTGAACCTAAAAGTGCAAGTGAGGCCTTAGGTGATAATGATTGGATCAAAGCAATGCAGGATGAACTAAATGAATTTGAAAGGAATCAAGTATGGACTTTCGTTGAAAGACCTAAAGAAACAACTGTGATTGGTGTAAAATGGGTTTTCAGAAACAAGTGTGATGAAAATGGAATCATTGTAAGAAATAAAGCAAGACTTGTTGCTAAAGGCTACAATCAACAAGAGGGAATAGACTATGAAGAAACATATGCTCCTGTAGCTAGACTAGAATCTATTCATATTCTATTAGCCTTCGCAGCATATTTCAATTTCAAACTATTTCAAATGGATGTCAAATGTGCTTTTTTAAATGGTTTTGTTCAAGAAGAAGTCTTTGTCGAACAACCTCATGGTTTTCAATACCCAAAACATCCTGATCATGTCTTTAAACATACCAAGGCTCTATATGGTCTTAAACATGCTCCTAGAGCATGGTATGATAGACTCACAGGATTTCTTTTACAAAACAATTATAGAAAAGGTACAGCTGATCCAACTCTTTTTATCAAAATGGAAAACAAAAATGTTTTGGTTGTCCAAATCTATGTTGATGACATCATATTCGGATCAACTCAGAAATCTTTAACCGATTCTTTTGCAAATTTAATGAAATCTGAGTTTGAAATGAGTATGATGGGTGAGTTAACATTCTTTCTTGGTTTTCAAATATCTCAAAAACCAGAAGGAACTTATATATCTCAACATAAGTATATTAAAGACTTACTCAAAAAGTATGGATTTTACAAAACTAAAAGTATTAGCACCCCAATTGGTACCTCAAATACTCTTGATCTTGATGAAACTGGGAAACCAGTAGATCAAACAATTTTTAGAGGTATGATAGGGAGTTTGCTATACTTGACAGCTAGTCGACCCAACTTGATGTTTTCTGTATGCTTATGTGTAAGATATCAATCTAATCCAAAAGAGTCTCACTTAAAAGTCGTAAAGAGAATCTTTCGGTATTTAAAAGACACTAAGGATTTAGGACTTTTCTACTCTTCTGGAAATGATTTTGTTTTAAAAAGTTTTTCAGATGCTGACTTTGGTGGTTGTAGAATGGATAGAAAAAGTACATCTGGAACATTTCATTTCTTAGGAGACTCTTTGGTTTCTTGGTCCTGCAAGAAACAACACTCAGTAGCACTCTCCACTGCTGAAGCTGAATATGTAGCAGCTGGAAGTTGCTGTGCTCAAGTATTGTGGATGCAGCACACACTCACAGACTATGGTTTGCGTTTCTCCAAAACTCAAATTCTGTGTGATAATACAAGTGCCATAGCTCTTAGTAAAAACCCAGCACATCACTCTCGTGCAAAACACATAGATGTTAGGCATCACTTTCTTAGAGATCACACACAAAAAGGAGATATTGTTTTACAATTCATCGGAACGCAAGAACAACTTGCTGACATTTTTACAAAATCTTTACCTTCCGATAGATTTGAGTTTATAAAACAGAAGCTAGGAATGATTACATTAAAATAATCATTCATATCTACTTCCTGTTTTACATCTCTCCTAATAGTAAGAAACTCCTCGTAGAAAGGGGGAGGACATTTCTTTCTGACTTTATGTTTATTTTATCGTATTTTCTTTAACTATTTACTCTTTGGATTGTTTTGTTTTCTGTTTATCGTATTGAATTTTTTTTTTAGTTTTTGGTTTATTATTTTGACAGTTTCATCGTACCATTCAATAGTTTTTGAATCGACCGATGATGGTATTGAAATTCTTTTCCATCGTATCATTCAAATTTTTTGTACCGACCGATGATAGTATTGAAATTCTTTTCCATCGTATCATTCAAATTTTTTGCATCGACCGATGATGGTATTGAAATTCTTTTCCATCGTATCATTAAAATTTTTTGCATCGACCGATGATAGTATTGAAATTCTTTTCCATCGTATCATTCAAATTTTTGTATCGACCGATGATAGTATTGAAATTCTTTTCCATCGTATCATTCAAATTTTTTGCATCGACCGATGATAGTATTGAAATTCTTTTCCATCATATCATTAAATTTTTTTGTATCGACCGATGATAGTATTGAAATTCTTTTCCATCGTATCATTCGATAGTTTTGTATCGACCGATGATGGTATTGAGATTGTTTTCCATCGTACTGTCAGTTCATGGTAACAACTATTTTCCATCGTACGGTCCGATCATAGTAATGACTCTGTTTTCCATCGGCATCATTTTTTTTCCTTACGATTGTTTCTTTGATACTTACCAAAACCAAAAATCACCTTATGATTACCCGACAGGTTTCTTTTCACTCTTCTCATTTTTTTTAAAAAAAAATTTTCTTGCTTTAATCTTAACCATTGATCTGGTATTATCTAATCTTGACCGTAGAATATCAACGGTCATCTCTTTATTGCCTATAAATACCCCCCCTCCCCTCCCCAAACCCACATTGATTGTCCAGGAATTGAGGCGAAGCTCTGCTCCACCAGCTATAAAAATCGTACGATCTTCTCATTGGCAGAACCTTTATGTCTCAATCTTCTGCTAATACTCCTGCCGAAATGTCTTCAAAGACTTTTACAGAGAAAGACTTTAACAGAGAAAGGTTAGTATCCCGAGACTTTTTCGATACGTACAATTCTACAATCAGGAGGATCATTTTGTTTCAAGGATGGAAACATCTGTGTGTGGAAAAGCCTGATATTCAAGATCCAGTTCTTTTTGATGAAGTTTGTCAGTTTTACAGAACCGTTTCTTTCGACAAAGATATGACTATAAACTTCGCTGTGTACGATAGAAAATTATCTATGTCTGTGAAACAAGCGGCACATTTTCTGAATGTTTCTATAGAAGGAGATGCATTCTGTCCATCTCACAAACTACCAGAGGAAGTTGGTACGTTTAATAGAGAAAGTGCTGAAAAAACTTTGTTTGTTATTAATGAGGAAAAGAGAAAACTATCTCATCTTTCACCGGACAATCGGTTTGTCACTTTATGGATGCAAGGTTTTCTTATCCCAAGGAAAGGGGATAGAGAAACCCTTAAAGTTTCTGATGTCTTTATGCTCGACTATCTTGTGAATATGAGGAAAGTAAATCTCATGGGATATGTTTTTGAAACCATCAAGAATGTCAAGAAAGGAGGGATTAAATCCCAGATAATAATGTATCCAGCCATCCTTACGAAATTCATTCTTGAGAGTATGAAGTTTTGTAACATTCCTTTGAAAGGAGAACCTATGGATTTGAGGCCATCTTTGATTAATAAGAGTACGATGAAAAAGCTGTATGTTTGTTTTGATTCAAATTCAATACTTTTTGTCAGAGATGTAGAAGCTGAATTGGCTCAAAATCAATCGGCACCTATGCCAGCCAAGGACAATCAATCCACCGGTGTTACTCGAAAGTCTGATCCTCAAACTAGTTCAAAACCAAAGAAGAAGCCGACGTACAGTAAGGAAGTTGTAGCCAAATGGAGAAAGGACAAGGAACAGAGAAAGGAAGGTGATCCAAAGTTTGGTCTTGACCCTGCTGAGGCCTTTGCAGAAAGAATAAGGGTAGAAGAAACCCTTCAAGATGAAAAGAAAAAGAAGACTCTTTTGAAAAGAAAGGCTCAGGTCTTTGATATCTCTAAAGTCTTGAAAGCAGTTGAAGATGCTAGTGCTCAACTAACTGTGGAAGTACACCAAGAGCCCATCGTACAGAGTCTGCCTGAGAAAGAAAAAGGAAAACAAGTGATAGAAGAAGTGGAACTAGAAGAAGGAGATTTTCTGTTATAATTTCTTCAAAGTTCAAAGAAAAGTAGAGAGGAATCGCTTCAAAAGCTGAGCGAAGGTGTTCAACATACTCCTCATGCCGATCAGGAAAGATCTCCGGACAGGTTGTCATCTCGAGAAAAGGAAGATGCTCAATCTTCTCAGTCTGATAAAGTAGTTGTCATTAGTGACAAAGTGGAAGATGAAAGAAAACAGAAAGAAAAAGCGAAAGGGAAACAGCCAGTTGTTGATTCAAGCAGATCGTATGAACTAGCATCGTACGATGAAGATACTGATTCAGAGCATACAATCTCTCTCAAGAAGACTGATTACATTGTTCATGTTTTGAGAAGGATGGAGAAAAACATTCCTTATTTCCCGAGGCTGGAAGGGAAGATTGATTTTATTACTGAAAATCAAAGGAAAAAGTTTGGCTCTGTAAAATAATTGAGAAAGAAAGTTTTGTCAGTAGAAGCCGATCTGAAAGTTCTTTCAGAAAGCTCAGTTGCTCATAAGAAGGCTTGCAATAAGATGACCAAGTGGTCCTACAAAACAGAGAGCTCAATCAATGATAATGAAATAGCTATTGAAGATATAAGGAGGTTATCAAATGAGCTAGCAATTGCTTTCAACAAGCTTGATAAAGAAACGGTTGAAAGGCTGAACCTTTTATCTTCTCAAAGAGCCGATGTTCCTTCAGTAAAAGACTTGCAAGATAGGATGAATGTTTTACAATCTGAATTCTCGAAAGTTTCATCTTTCAAAGATGAAATGGTTTTACTGAAGAATCAAAATTCTGTGTTGTCCAAGGATAACAAGACTCTGCAAAACAGAATTGATACCCTTGAAGAAGTAATCAGAGTACAGGAGGAGACCATCAGAAATCAAGATCAGATTTTTGTGGATCAACAAGAGCTTCTCAAAACTCAGGGTGAATCAATTTCTGAAGACAAGAAGGAGATCAAGAAGATGAAAGTTGTGCTTCATGAACTTATAAAGAAAGAGAAGGAAAGAGAAAACAAATGATTGTTGTATTTGTTTCTTTTGGAACTTGTTTATTTTGTAATAATTCTTATAATCCTTTCTCTTTTATCCATTGTCTTGTATTACTTCACTAACTCTTTCAGACAATTCGAGATTACTCCTTTCTTTTTGTAAATCACAAAGGGGGAGAATATTTACAAAGCAAAGATTGCTTTACAAAGGGGGAGAATTCATTACAATGCTCTTAAGGAAAATCTACGAATACAATCCTTAGGAAAGTCAATACCTAAGGGGGAGTTAGTTGTATTCAATTTTCTTATTTAGAAGAGTTTTTAAACTCAGGGGGAGATAAGTATTTCTTGTTTCATTTACTTTGTGTATTTGTGCTTTCCAAAAAGGGGGAGATTGTTAAGTCAAAAGTCTTATTTTGACTTCTATATCATGTTTTGGAAATCACAAATGTATTCTATCATATGTTTGTATATTACAATTGTCTTTTATCATGTTTATCGTATCGTACGATGTTGATCGTACCGACCAAATCGTATCGTACTGACTCTGTCAATCGTATCGTATTGACTCTGCCAATCGTATCGTACTGACTCTGTCAATCGTATCGTACTGACTCTGCTATTCAGATGATCATTATTTGTTTTAGTACTTTGTCAAAAACTCTCTCTGCATATGAATCGTACTCATGTTTTACATTTCTATATATCTCTTGTCCTAACAAAACGATGTCGTTGAGTTAGTTAAAAACTAATCAAAACGATGTCGTGCTTTCTGTTTCAATATAACCGTTGGAGGCAATATGACCGTTGGAACCCGAGGCCTATAAATAGGAGGTCATTTGAAGCTGAGAACACAACGATGAAAAAAGAGAACGATTGAAGAGACTCTGTGAACTACGAAGATTCTAGAGAGAGACACTGTGACTTCTCTCATCAGCTTTGTGCGTCCGATCATCGTATCGAGGGCATTCAAGTAATTGGAAGACAGAGGTGCCGATTACCTGCAAAATCGAGGGCTGCCGGGGATAGGCAGACAGACGTGCTGATCATCGTATCGAGGGCTGCCGGGGATAGGCAGACAGACGTGCCGATCATCGTATCGAGGGCGCACCAAGGTGTTGGTGAGACAGACCTTTTATCCTAGGTGAAAGGATAACCCTTCTCTTTGGGTTAAAAAGAATTGTATTACTTTTACATTTCCGCTGTTACTTGTATTAGAAAGGGATTTTTATTGTTTCCTTTCTTCTTTACATATTCAATTGTAATTGTTTCAATTACAATCATTCTATTACATATTGTATTGATTGGTTCTATACGCTTTAAGGTAGAATCATTTATATCTGTATTACTCTGATTATTGTGTTCATCTTGAATACAATTGTTTTACTTTACAATAGTATTTCAATACATCATACCTTTTACATTCAATACAATTGTGGGTGTTTGTATTTGTATTAGTTTAAGGTCTTTTAAACTAATCTCTTTAAACTCAAAGTTTTTAAACCTAAAATTCACCCCCCTCTTGTATTGTTCCATCTAATTGACTTTTATATCTACTATTCGATCCAACAGTTTCTGGGAGCCACCACAGCTCGCATAACATGTATCATACGTCGGGTATAATACCTCAAGCCATTACAGCTTATACTTCGAGTAAGGATCCTTAATCCATCACAGCCTATACACGTTACACCTATAGTAGTCCATAGGATACTATATCCAGAATATATGTGTGTGAATAACCACAAGCCATTACAGCCCTCTACACACATATATGGGGTAACTAACCGCTTGCCTCTTGGCATAAGTATCTACCAAGAGAAGAGAGTGGGGCCAAAGGGGGTAGTCAGCCATTCAACCTCCCATCAGAATGTTGGGGAAAACACCCCCCAGGGCTCAGAATCCCAGGGGTGTCAGTTGCCCGAACCAACAGGGTGGAGTAGTGTATAGAAACACAAAAAGTACAGAATATATATAACTCACAACCACACTATGGGCATTACCTAGTCATAGGAACAACTGCAGCTAACGTCTCTCAGACTCCAGGCTGCTACTTCTAAGACTAGGTATCCTATAAGCACACAACCATTTGAAGAGCTTTATTAGATTACTCCATTTTCATTTTATCAGTTCCACTGTACATTAATTAATTCTTTAAACATTAATTAACCATGAAAAATTTACCACATTAAACTAAATTGGCATCACATTCAAAAACTGCTCCTTTTTAGGATTCACATCACTATTAAATTCCAGTTTCTCCATCCCCGTGGATTATCACCATTTAAACAAACTTTCATTATGGAATTACCTTCCCCATATTCCCAGGAATTCTAGAAAAGCATCCTATGCTACTAAACACAAAGGGCTCAACACGGTGAGTAGGTATACTACCCATCGAGTATTTGCCGCCTATATCAAGATCATAGACCCATCCTCCATCGAGAGGCTAAACACGGAAAGCACGTGGCATACCCCGCGTGTCTTCGTCTCCTTCGAAAAGAGGGTAAGCAAAACCAACTGCCTTGAGCAGTGGGGAAAAGTAAAGCAGATAAAAAATCAAACCACCAACATAAAACCATCACATTCATCTCATACCATCATCCTTGGTGTCCTCCCCGACACCCACATGCATAAACTGATGCATCTCGCCACACTAGGCGTCATCCGCTGCCACAACCACAAGTCCCCATGCCTCCACATATCACAACAGCCATCAAGGCTTACATCAAATCACAAGCAGCAGGAAATCAAAGATCACAAAATGGGCTCCCGGCCCTTTAACAAGGCATTCATCCTTCATACAATATGAGCACTCAGAGCTCCAAACCACAAGGCATTCAGCCTTACAAGCAAGCGGGTAACTTAGAACCCTTTTGAAATTATCGTACTAATAGTTCTTTAATCCATCTTGAATTAACAGATTCATTAACATGCCTCTTTATCTTTAGCCAATTATTTAACAAATAATTCCAACTTTACATTCTTTATCAATTTCCATCATGAACGAGCAACAAATTAAAGAAAATCATAGATATCACTCTATCTAGGAAAAAAATATGAGGCAAACCGTTATCACGATACAAAGTAACAACATACGATCAACCAATTCTTTTAATCCGGTTCAAGTATTTAATTAGGTCAATTTCATTGTTATCCAAAGGACTAAATCATGCTAATTCTATGATTGCACATACAAAATTAGAGAAGCCAAGAATCCCCTACCTCGAAGAGTTCTTGACGTCCTTTATCCACACAACGGGTCACAGTCCTCTTCTCCTCACGACAACTGCATCCACCAGAGGATGCCACGATACGACAGTACCAACCAACCTGATGAAACCCCATTAGAACCATGGAGATTAAATGCTAATATGGAAGGAAGAACATGAGAAGGTGATCCCCGAAGGAACGATGATAAAACATACCTTATATCGAAGAACGATCGACACAACTTGGTTGCATCAACAGAGCGGAACTGATCTGAGTAACGTTTGATTGTGAAACTCTTACGAGAATGACTGCAAGGTTCTAGCGTCTCGTAGATGAGAACCAGGAGGAAGAACAAAGAAGAATGATATCTCGTTCCTTTTAAAAAAATTAGAGAGGCGACAGTTTAAGATCCGGTTTATTCTCCATTAAAAACGGATCGCATTAACCCACGCGGTTTGACAAAGTAAAAACATCCCGGCCTTAGGAATAATTAATATAGGATTTATGGTCTTTGAATCGGCCTTAAAGTCCTTAAAATAAGGTTTTAAAAGTATTTTACGTCAAAGAAAACGTCAAATTTGCGAAGCTGGAAACACTGTTCACATACTCAAAATTTGGCAAAGTATGGAATCGGTAGCTCTTATGGAGTCTGGAAACACTGTTCATTCGTGAAATTTGGCAATGTATGGAATTGGTAGCTCTTATGGAGTCTGGAAACACTGTTCATTGGTGAAATTTGGAAAAGTATGGAATCGGTAGCTCTTATGAAGTCTGGAAACACTGTTCATTCGTGAAATTTGGCAAAGTATGGAATCGGTAGCTCTTATGAAGTCTGGAAACACTGTTCATTCGTGAAAATTGGCAAAGTATGGAATCGGTAGCTCTTATGAAGTCTGGAAACACTGTTCACATAACTAAAAAAAAATTGGAAAAGGAAAGAAAAGCTCACCGATAGATCCTTACCGATAGAAACACAAGTCTACTGATAGATCCTCACTGATAGAAGTTCACCGATAGGACCTCACCGATAGAAACACGGTTCACTGAACCTCACCGATAGAAGTCCACTGATAGAACCTCACCGATAGAAACACTGTTCACAGAACTAGAAATTTGGCAAAGTATTAGCCGAGCTACTGCTGGACTGCGACTACCAGTATACTGAGCTATCAGTATGCCGTGGCTACCAGCAAACCCAGCTACCGGTAGGATGCGGCTACCGGTAGACCGAGCTACCGGTAATCAACAGCTACCGGTAGATCGAGCTACCGGTAATCAGCAGCTACCGGTAGACCGAGCTATCGGTAATCAGCAGCTACCGGTAGACCGAGCTACCAGTAGGCAGCAGCTGGGGGATAAGTCACCTTGTCCTCCCAGAACACCTCCAACACCACATTTTCACAAAGTAATGGACCAGGGAGGTCCGGGCCATTACATTAGATAACTCTGAAAACATTCTCATCCTCGAGAATTAAAAACCAACCCAGAAGAAAAGAGGGGTCTGAACAACCACCCCATATGATACCTCTCAGGGGAAAACCACCATGAGTTGTTCAAAAGCTGGAACAAAACTACGACATCCGAGAGTATGGAAACAAATAATCCATAACCAAACAATTCAAACATAACATCACATCAAAGGTATATAAATAAAACATGAAAGGTCTAACCATAAAGGAAACGTCATTACATGGAAAGAGTTAAATATTAAACAACTCTGGGTACTGAGCACGTATCTGTGACTCACGCTCCCAGGTACTCTCCTCCATGCCACCGTGTCTCCACATGACACGAACTAAGGGGATAGAACGCCCAGGCAACACCTTCTCCTTGTGGTCTTGGATCTCCACAGGTCGCTCCTCCAAGGTTGCATCATCGTCAATATCGATCTCTCCCCAATCGATAACATGAGATTCATCATGAAGAAAACGACGGAGCTGTGATACATGGAAAACATCATGTATCCGACTCATCTGAGGGGGAAGTGTTACTCGATACGCCACTGATCCAACACGAGCTAACACCTCGAAAGGCCCAACAAACTGGGGAGAAAGCTTACTTCCATGACCAAACTGTCACTGCCCACGACGGGGAGTCACCTTTAGAAACACATGATCCATAACATTAAACTCTAACGGTCTCCTTCTTTGATCAGCATATGATTTCTGACGATCCTGTGCTGTCTTCATCCTCTCACGAATCACCTGAACCATCTCTGTTGTATTCTGCACTAGTTCTGGTCCGAGGATTGCTGACTCTCCGACCCCAGTCCAGCACAACGGAGAACGGCATGGCCGGCCATACAACGCTTCAAACGGTGCCATACCGATGGTAGAGTGAAAACTATTATTGTCAGCGAATTCTACCAAGGGTAAGTGCTTCACCCATGAACCTATAAAATCAAGAACACAAGAGCGCAACATGTCTTCAAGAGTCTGGATGGTTCGCTCTGTCTGACCATCCGTTTGAGGATGAAAAGCAGTGCTAAGGCATATTTGAGATCCAAAAGCATGTTGGAGACCTCTCCACACCCTAGAGGTAAAACGAGGATCTCGATCAGAAATGATCGTCCTAGGTACTCCGTGAAGCCTCACCACCTCCTCCAGATACTGCCTCGACAAAACCTCCACTGAGCTCGACTCCTTGATTGCTATGAAGTGGGCCGATTTATTTAAACGATCCACTACCACCCATATAGCATCATGTCCTCCCGGAGCTCGAGGTAAACCTGTAACAAAGTCCATTGAGATGTACTCCCACTTCCACTGAGGAATCTCTAAGTGCTGGAGAAGACCACCAGGAACACGGTGTTCGACCTTCACCTTCTGGCAGACTAAACATCGAGACACAGATTCTGCAACTGAACGCTTCAGCCCAGGCCACCAAAACTGACTCCTCAAGGATCGGTACATCTTCTTCACACCAGGATGTACCGCCAAGGGTGAACTGTGGAACTCTTGGAGAACGGTCTCGTGCATCGCCAAGGGAAAAAAAAGCCTGACATGATACAACACTCGGTGTTGTTCATCCTCCGACCAACCATCAGGGACCTCACCACATACAACTCTTCCTCTCCAAAATTCCACCTCTAGATCACCCAACTGAGACTCTTCCACCTTCTGCATCAGGGATGACTGCACCGTCATCTGGAAAAGACAACCTCTTCCCCCAACTTCTCCTATATCAAGATGTAAAGATGATAGCTCTTCCATCACTCTCCAAGAATCAACAGATTCACGCACAACATCACTATGTGACTTTCAGCTCAGTGCATCAGCAACAACATTTCCCTTCCCAGGTGTATACGATATTTCGAAGTCGTATTCCTGCAAGAACTCTATCCACCGACGCTGCCTCAAGTTCAAGTCCCGCAGAGAGAAAACATACCTCAAACTCTTATGATCGGTGAAAACCACAAAGTGCTCGCCAATGAGGTAATGTCTCCAAAACTTTAGAGCAAACACCACGGCTGCCAACTCAAGATCATGGGTGGCATAGTTGCGTTCATGGGGACGCAACTGTCGAGACCCATAAGAAACAATGGACCTCTGCTGCATGAGAACACAGCCTAGCCCCAGATGTGAAGCATCACAGAAAACATCAAACTGGACTCCCTCCGCTGGAAGACAAAGGGCTGGAGCACTTACCAACTTCTCCATTAGATACTCGAAAGATGTCTGACACTGATCACTCCATATGAACGCTTGATCCTTCTTGGTCAAAGCTGTCAGAGGAGTCGCAACTCGGGAGAAATTAGCCACAAACCTCCTGTAATAGCCTGCGAGACCACGGAAACTTCACACCTCTGACACGGTCTTGGGGGCTGGCCAAGACACCAATGCTTCTATCTTCGAAGGATCCATAGCTACTCCCTGTTGGGACACAACATGTCCCATGAAACGAACTTCTTGAGCCCAGAACTCACACTTGGACAACTTCCCAAACAACCGATGTTGGCGAAGAACTCCCAAAACGGCTCGTAGATGCTCTGCATGCTCCTCTTCAGATGTGGAGTACACAAGGATGTCGTCGATGAAAACCACAACAAACTTGTCCAGGAATTCACAGAACACAACATTCATCATCCCCATGAAAACAGCTGGAGCATTCGTCACGCCGAATGGCATTACAACAAACTCATAATGCCCATGACGACAACGGAAAGCAGTCTTCGGGATATCCTCATCCTTTACACGCATTTGGTGATATCCTGACCGCAAGTCTATCTTTGAAAACCAACTTGCACCCTTCAGTTGATCGAATAGGTCATCAATCCGTGGGAGAGGATAACGGTTCTTTATTGTCACTTTGTTTAAGCGACGATAATCGACGCACAACCGCAAACTGCCATCAGCCTTTTTCACAAACAAAACTGGTGCACCCCACGGTGACACACTTGGCCGAACAAAACCACACTGCAATAGACCGTCGAGCGGAATACGTAGCTCTCGTAACTCAGAAGGGGCCATCCTATACGGAGACATAGAGATAGGAGACGCTCCTGGCTGTAGCTCGATCCCAAACTCGATCTCTCATCGAGGGGGTAAGGATACAACCTCTACTGGAAAGACATCAGGGTACTCCTCTACGACCCTAGGAAATGCCAGTTGTTGAACCTCTGAAGAACTCAGCATCTTCCCAGCCATCATGGATGATAAGGTTGAAACTCGTCTATGACTCATCCGAGGATCTCTCTCACCAACAAACACTACTTCCTCTCCATCTTCATCAAAGAAAACGACCTTCTTCCTGTAGCAATCCACAATAGCCTGCACTGAATACAACCAATCCATGCCAAGGATGACATCATATGGTTGTATTCGTAAACATAGGAAATCTCCACAAGAGCGGTGCTTCCCCAACACTAGCTCATTGTCTCTACATACTTCAAACAAGCTAGCTCGACCTCCAACTGGCGAAGTCAACGCCAAGGGCACTGGAAGCCTCTCTACCTCAAGTCCCAAAGAGTGGACAAGGGTAGGGGATATAAAGGAGTGTGTCTCTCCTGGATCAAACAAGGCATACACCAAGGTAGAAAACAAGCAAAGGGTACCTCAGACGACATCTGGCTCGCCTGGAGCGGGCAACGCTAGAGCATGAAGCTTACCACGACCACCTCCACGGCCTCTATGACCCTGATGAAGACCACCACCACGGCTGCGCTCTGCTCTCTGAGGACGGGGAGCATCATGGGGTTGTCCTTTGCCTGCTCCATCTACCCTCTGGTGATCTAAAGCTGGTGCAACCTGCTGCTGCTGCCTCGGCTGGAACTGCCACAACGGAGGAACCTGGAGTGGAGCGCCTGGTGCATGATGACTGCTCTAAAAAGTTGGCCACTCCCGCTGCTGATGACCACGTCCACCACAAGAAAAACAAGCGCCTGATCCCTTGGCATAGGTCTGAGAGTTTCTACCTCCGGAGAAATGAGATGGGAAGGGCTGGGACCTACCCCCAGGTGAACGGAAACTCTTCTGTCCTGAAAACCGGGAACCCCGGACCACAGCTCTGCTTCGTGAGGAATCATGAAGATTCCCCTCTCATGACGATCCGGTCTTGGTAAAAGTTCTCTCAACAACCTCTGCCCTCGCCAGCACCTCAAGATATGTCTTCAGCATAAATGGGGTGACCTGGCGCTGGATCTCTGGACGCAAAGCCTCCTCGAAATGCCACGCCCTGGCCTCATCATCTGGTAACAGGTCTGAAGCATATCGTAGAAGGTTCCTGAAACGGATTCCAAACTCCCGAACACTGGAGCTCCCCTGTCGAAGGGTAAGAAGCTCCTGGCGACTGGATGCCTTCGCAGTCGATGAAAGAAACTCGACTCTAAACCTGTCTCGAAACTCCTCCCATGAGATCGCTGACTCCTCACGATCCCCGAGGAACAAGAACCACCATTGTCTCGCTGCTCCACGAAACATCGTCACAACCAAGGACACCCAGTGTTCCTTTTGAGCACGAATCGAACTGAAGCCTATCTCGACCTCCTCCAACCAGTCTTCTATGACTGCATCTGAAACGGAGCCCTCGTACTTCTGTAGAATCTGGCACTTAAACTCTCGGAGTGTCTTCCTCCAAGTGTCATCGTCGTCAACCTCTACCCGGCGGCGATCTGCTGGAACAGCCTGCTGGGCACCTTCTGCGCAAACCTGACGAGGACGTCGACCTGGAGCCATACCTGTAAAATAACAACTGTTAGAGCTCCTAATCCTGGAATATGGAAGACTCAACATTAATTAATTAATTATTTTGTTTTATTAATTTTAGGTTACCTATCCCAAGGTCTACCCATTCAAACACAGGCGTAAATAATAATGATGCATGACCCTTTCCTAGGTCTCTACCATGCAACCAGTATCACTTTGTTTAGTAGCCACCGTAATCTTAAAGGTCCGTGCAACGGATCATAGGGGGCCCTGAACGCCTATGTCTCTACCGGTCTCCAGTGTTTACCCCACTTGCTAAACATGAATGACATCGTTGCCCTACCATCCGATGCATCCTCACATGTGCCTAACTCCAAACTCCATCCTATCCCTCAACCAGACCTCAGATACCACTCTGTCACGACCCCCTCCCCACAAAGTGTACCCCTCTAGGGCCAGAAATGTGAGAAGGGAGATAATGACCCCCCAAGTCCCGCCTCCAGTAGGCCCCGGGTTGGCGACTAGCACCGAGGGTATAATACACACACTAATGGGAGGAATTACCCTCTAAGAGAACACATGCAAAAGAGAGAGATAGAATAGAATCCAACCAAATCCAACTCATAACTGAAAATATAAAAGAAACCCATGTACATATATGAAATGTCATGCAAGAGTACTACAACTGAAAGGGAAAACTAAAAGTACCCAAAAGAAAGTAAAACGGCCGCGACCACAAGCCCGAACAGCTCCTCCTCCCACCCCAAGTTAGTAGTAAACAACTTGATCTCCAACCTGCTCCAAGTGACCTAAAAAATAGTTTATATATACATAGGGTGAGTATAACAGTATACTTAGTAGGATCCTCCCCAAGCCTCTCGTGCAAAAGTAAAGAAAGCATTCTAAAGCCCAGTGAACAACAAGTGAAACTAACTCATTACCTAAACAGGTATACTAAGTTCCCAAACTCACCATGGCTACTCTCACCAAGTAACGCATACATGAAAATAGCATATATTAAAGAATATCAAGGGTACCCCGCTACTACTTCCCCACTAGTTTGCCGCTTTGCCCCAACGACATACGTCCTGTGCATCTCTCTCCAAAGGCTTGCCCACAGACACCTGGGCTAAGCTCCACAATCTGCACCTCGTGCACCACATAGGCTTGCCCGCAGACACCTGGGAGAAGCTCCACACTGTCCTCACAACCAAAGGTAACCAGGTAGTTTTTGGGAGCCACCACAGCTCGCATAACGTGTATCATACGTCAGGTATAATACCTCAAGCCATTACAGCCCATACTTCGAGTAAGGATCCTCAAGCCATCACAGCCTATACACGTTACACCTATAGTAGTCCATAGGATACTATATCCAGAATATATGTGTGTGAATAACCACAAGCCATTACAGCCCTCTACACACATATATGGGGTAACTAACTGTTTTCCTCATGGCACAAGTATCTACCAAGAGAAGAGAGCGGGGCCAATGGGGGTAGTCAGCCATTCAACCTCCCATCAGAATGTTGGGGAAAACACCCCCCAGGGCTCACAATCCCAGGGGTGTCAGTTGCCCTTACCAACAGGGTGGAGTAGCGTATAGAAACACAAAAAGTACAGAATATATATAACTCACAACCACACTATGGGCATTACCTAGTCATAGGCACAACTGCAGCTAACATCTCTCAGACTCCAGGCTGCTACTTCTAAGACTAGGTATCCTATAAGCACACAACCATTTGAAGAGCTTTGTTAGATTACTCCATTTTCATTTTATCAGTTCCACTGTACGTTAATTAATTCGTTAAACATTAATTAACCATGAACAATTTACCACATTAAACTAAATTGGCATCACATTCAAAAACTGCTCCTTTTTAGGATTCACATGATAATTAAATTCCAGTTTCTCCATCCCCGTGGATTATCACCATTTAAACAAACTTTCATTATGGAATTACCTTCCCCATATTCCCAGGAATTCTAGAAAAGCATCCTATGCTACTAAAAACAAAGGGCTCAAAACGGTGAGTAGATATACTACCCATCGAGTCTTTGCTGCCTATAGCAAGATCATAGACCCATCCTCCATCGAGAGACTAAACACGGAAAGCACGTGGCATACCCCACGTGTCTTCGCCTCCTTCGGAAAGAGGGTATGCAAAACCAGCTGCCTTGAGAAGTGGGGAAAAGTAAAGCAGATAAACAATCAAACCACCAACATCAAACCATCACATTCATCTCATACCATCATCCTTGGTGTCCTCCCCGACACCCACATGCATAAACCGATGCATCTCGCCACACTAGGCGTCATCCGCTGTCACAACCACAAGTCCCCATGCCTCCACATATCCCAACAGCCATCCAGGCTTACATCAAATCAGAAGCAGTAGGAAATCAAAGATCACAAAATGGGCTCCCGGCCCTTTAACAAGGCATTCAGCCTTCATATAATATGAGCACTTAGAGCTCCAAACCACAAGGTATTCACCCTTACAAGCAAGCGGGTAACTTATAACCCTTTTGAAATTATCGAACTAATAGTTCTTTAATCCATCTTGAATTAACAGATTCATTAACATGCCTCTTTATCTTTAGCCAATTATTTAACAAATAATTCCAACTTTTCGTTCTTTATCAATTTCCATCATGAACGAGCAACAAATTAATGAAAATCATAGATATCACTCTATCTAGGAAAAAATATGAGCCAAACCGTTATCACGGTACAAAGTAACAACATACGATCAACCAATTCTTTTAATCCGGTTCAAGTATTTAATTAGGTCAATTTCATTGTGATCCAAAGGAATAAATCATGCTAATTCTACGATTGCACATACACAATTAGAGAAGCCATGAATCCCCTACCTCGAAGAGTTCTTGATGTCCTTTATCCACACAACGGGTCACAGTCCTCTTCTCCTCACGACAGCTGCACCCACCGGAGGATGCCACGGTACGACAGTACCAACCAACCCCAAGAAAACCCATTAGAACCATGGAGATTACATGCTAATATGGAAGGAAGAACAAGAGAAGGTGATCCCCGAAGGAACGATGATAAAACATACCTTATATCGAAGAACGATCGACACAACTTGGTTGCATCAACAGAGCGGAACTGATCTGAGTAACGTTTGATTGTGAAACTCCTACGAGAATGATTGCAAGGTTCTAGCATCTCGTAGATGAGAACCAGGAGGAAGAACAACGAAGAATGATATCTCGTTCATTTTAAAAAAAATTAGAGAGGCGACAGTTTAAGATCCGGTTTATTCTCCATTAAAAACAGATCGCATTAACCCACGCGGTTTGACCAAGTAAAAACATCCCGACCTTAGGAATAATTAATATAGGATTTATGGCCTTTGAATCGGCCTTAAAGTCCTTAAAATAAGGTTTTACAAGTATTTTACGTCAAAGAAAACGTCAAATTTGCGAAGCTGGAAACACTGTTCACATACTCAAAATTTGGCAAAGTATGGAATCAGTAGCTCTTATGGAGTCTGGAAACACTGTTCATTCGTGAAATTTGGCAAAGTATGGAATTGGTAGCTCTTATGGAGTCTGGAAACACTGTTCATTCGTGAAATTTGGAAAAGTATGGAATCGGTAGCTCTTATGAAGTCTGGAAACACTGTTCATTCGTGAAATTTGGCAAAGTATGGAATCGGTAGCTCTTATGAAGTCTGAAAACACTGTTCATTCCTGAAATTTGGCAAAGTATGGAATCGGTAGCTCTTATGAAGTCGGGAAACACTGTTCACAGAACTAAAAAAAATTGGAAAAGGAAAGAAAAGCTCACTGATAGAGCCTTACCGATAGAAACACAAGTCTACTGATAGATCCTCACTGATAGAAGTTCACCGATAGGACCTCACCGATAGAAACACGGTTCACTGAACCTCACCGATAGAAGTCCACTGATAGAACCTCAACGATAGAAACACTGTTCACAGAACTAGAAATTTGGCAAAGTGTTAGCCGAGCTACTGCTGGACTGCGGCTACCTGTATACCGAGCTATCCGTATGCCGTGGCTACCGGTAAACCCAGCTACCGGTAGGATGCGGCTACCGGTAGACCGAGCTACCGGTAATCAGCAACTACCGGTAGACCGAGCTACCGGTAATCAGCAGCTACCGGTAGACCGAGCTATCGGTAATCAGCAGCTACCGGTAGACCGAGCTACCGGTAGGCAGTAGCTGGGGGATAAGTCACCTTGTCCTCCCAGAACACCTCCAACACCACATTTTCACAAAGTAATGGACCAGGGAGGTCCGGGCCATTACACTAAAAATATATTTTATCAAATACAAAATATTTAATGTCAATTATTTAATATAAATAATTATTTTTATGGGGATTGATAAAAAAATTTCCATATGATTTTCAACTAATGGGAAATGAATGTATCTCTGAGGAATATGTAGGAAATACTTATCTACATAACGATATGACTCTTTTTCCTTCACCATCCACAATTAATTTCTAATACAATAGATGTAATTTTTATATATGATATTTATGAAATATTTATTATTAATCAAGTAACACATCATTTCTACCTTCTTATATTTCCCTTCCATGGAATATGATAACATAACTTTTCATTTACTATAAACCACCACCTCCACACAATGATGTGATTTATTTTTCTTCAATTATTTATATGTATAAATATTTTTATAATGAATAAAAATGATTCTCATTTAGTTATTATAATTTTAGTTATGATTATTCCATGACCATTGTTCATGTACTAGTACCATAATATAGAATAACGAAGGTAAAACTTAATAGTTTTCACCTAGATGACATTTTTAAGGGAATATTTATTAATAAATAATAATAATATATAATAAATGAATGATAAATAGTAAGTAATGTGTGATTATTTTTCTAAAATGTTTGTATAATTTGTCTATATTTATTATAATTTATATCTAAAAGTGTTTAAATAATTTTCAAATATTTGGTATGATATTTATCTTTTATTTTGATTATACTAGTGATAGATTATGATTGGACTTCCAATGTGGTTATTTATATAGATATTTTACAATAATAAACTCCTATTTCATTAACTATATATTATTTCAAGTTATTTTATGAGTAGTTTTCATTTTCCATTTTTGTTTCTATAAATTATAATGAATATATTTTCATGAAAATGAGGACATAATTTCCTATTTAGTAAAAAAATTCCTTCTAAATACATTCTAAAAAAGTTGTTTTATTAATGATCGTTGATATAAGTGATGTTTCAAAAATTTTATATTTTTCTATATCATTGACATAATATTAAATTATTTAAAAATTAATATATACAATTAAATTTCATATATTTTTTTTATTAACATTTTACATATATTCCCAACGAATGTTATTTTAAAGTATATACAAATAATAGATTTTTCCACTTTGGAGAATGTTTAATACATTATGAATATTATAATATGTTTACTTTGTTATTTTTAATGAAATATATTTTCTAAATATTCTTATTTTTTTAGTTAATGTTTTATCAATCAAATATTGTAATTTCTAATGATTTCCTTGAATGGTTAGAATTTTTTTTAATTAATTTGTCATTTATTTCATTATCATTTATAAATTTTTAGGATTAAGTATGGATAATATCTTATGACCCAATAAAAATTATATATATATATATATATATGGGTTTTTAAAACTATTATTTATTGATTATTATGCATAACGAATTTTTTCCCATGGCTTACTCAATGAGGACATGATAAAGTTTCTATAATACATTTTTTCATTTTATTGTGTTATTGCATGAGTATTTGTTGATTATAAAATTATATTCAGGAACACAGATATTTAATTTTCATTTTATATTGTTTTTCTAGGAATTCTGTATCTCTAAAATGCAATAGGTATATTTGTACTTCTCATTAAATAATATGGATGGTTATGGGGAGTGAACCTAGTTCATTGATTGGATTTTTCCAAACATATAGTATCAGTAGTAAAACCTGACATAGGAAATTATGGAATGAGGACATAACCAAATCCAACATGATTACAATTGTTGTGATCATTGAATAACTACATGATTTTATAGGCTTTTTTATGGGGAATAATATGTCATTATCTAATTATATTTTCTCCTATAACGTATTTATTATTTATGATTCTTCAAATGTATGAATATACCTCTTATAATTAAAATACATTCTTATATGAGAAAATACCGTTGATCATTTACTATAAAGGAATTTTTTTAATATAATGATAATTTATCATACTATTTTTATTATTTGATACAAATTTATGAAAATATATTATTATCAATTTTATTTACCCTTACTATGCATCTAAGTTCACCATTTAGAATGTTTTCTTTTATAGCTCATAATGTAAGATTTTATGTATGTTATGTCAATAATGGTTATTATTAGTGAAGATCGTCGTTGGATAATTTTAGAGAAAAATCATAAAAATAATTGATTTATTTATTATGCCTCCTAATATAGTAAATCAATATTGTTAATGGGAATTTATTTGTGATTAATATTCAATATTACTGTATGTTCAACAGATTTACAGAGAAGTAATAAAAGAAATATTATGCCCTAGGAGGCTATATATATTTATAATGATGATATTTCCCCTGTTCATTCAATTGTTATATAGTTTTAATATTAGGTTTTTTCTTATATTATATATTAATCTCGTCCTTAATTTTACATAGAATTGTTGAGTATTAATCTTCTGGATCTTGAGTTATTTTTATGACATGATTTTAGAATTTATATAGAATCCATGAACTAATTGTTAGTGAATTTGTCTCACAAATTTAGATTTTGATATTATATTTATATTTCAACTTATAATTTGTAAATATTTCCAAATGAATTTAATTATATATTATTTATGGATTTCATGATTTTGGGAATATATATCATATTTGAGGATATTGTATTAGCGGTTAGGAAAAAAATAATTAAAACATTGTTTATATTGTGATTGCTTACGACTTACTGGGTATAGGTTTAGACTAATGGATATATATTTATTTATTAAATAAATTATAGATACCAATATTGAATTTAAACTAAAATGATTAAAACAATTATTTTTGGGAGGTATCAGAAAATTAAATGTCAAAATTAAATGTCATAAGTGATGAGACAATTCATAGGTTGTCACATTTCAAACAAAACTGAGATATAGTTTCAGTAAATAAAAAAAATTATATTCGTATAAATATAGTTTTGATGTTTATAAGTCTCTATTGATTATATTGGATCCTGAAACATATTTTTAATCTAGGTTTTATAAAGGATTGTAGTGTAATGTTTTTAACCCATATGTAATTTGGAATATTATTTCAAAAGATTAATAATATATATATATATAATTTAGATTAGAACATTTATGAAATAATTGATATATAAATTTAAAAAACATTTATTTTCAAATTATAGAATTTAATTTTTTTTGTTCGGGTTCAAATGAAATAATATATACCCCTCCACCATCATCAGTGAAATTAGGTCATAATTAAAAATATAACGTACTATTTATATACTATAATAAGATGATATCTTTTATCCAAAAATTAGTTTACATAAAATGGTGAGATGTAATATATATATATATATATAATTTATTTATTATTAGAGATTGTATGAAGTTAATCTGCTATTATTAATGTTTCTATAGCGATAAAAATAAAAATAACATTATAGTTTTAGTGGGTTATGATGCCATCATTCATTTTTATATATAACAGAGAATGAATATGATTGTTATTGATTGTATCCATGTTGAATATTTACTTTATCAAATTATATTGTCAAAAATATTAATGTGTTTTCATATCATTTGGAACTACCTCCATATATAAATTTCATACACAAAGTGCATCATGTGTTCTTGAAATAGAAATACATCATTGATCTATCTCAAGTGATTGATAAGGTAAAGAATCTTATAGAGTGGTGTAAAATGTTAAGGGATCATCATATTGATAATAAATAATATATTGTTAATATAATGTGTTGGAATATTGTTTCCATTTTTTGAGAGTGTTCAATGAAAAGATTCATGGATAGGAGCATAAAAAAGATGGAGTGCCAAGTGGGATTGTAGTAACCTATTATTTTATTCCTTCCTTCCATTTTCAAAATGTAGTTATATGTTTTCATCATATTTTTAGATATTTTCATTAAATAGTTTTTTTTATTTCCCTCATTTGGTTTAGTGGTTATGTACTATAAAAATTGGATTTTCATTTTCAATGGACTTTCATTAGAAAGAGTTTCTGTATTGAAATTGTGAATTATAAGTAATTATAGAGTAAATATTTAATTTATACATTTATCATATTGATATAATTAATATTATATCATGTTTTAAGGAATATAAATTTAACGTTTTGTATTAATTAATTTTTATGGTAAGTGTAATAATTTTATACATAAGGGTAAAATAGAACATTTAACAAATTCAATGACCACATATAGTCAATTTAATGATGTAATTTAGTTTAATAATTTCAAATATTAATTCATGTCAATTTTCTTGAATCAAAAAACCTTTTATATATTGTTATTTTTAATAATAAATTATTTAATTATTTTACAATATTTCTTATCATTTAATAAAAACAGTATATATTATTCATCATCAAATTCCATGGGACTGTTTGACTATTTAAAAAATTTAATTATATAAAATATATAATTGTTCTTTAAAAAGGTTATTATATTGTGTAAATAATATATTATCATGATCGACAACTCCTTAAAAATTATTTATAGAAATAATTTATAGACAATCATCTCGATGTCTATTTTACATCCAACCCAATAATAATATTTATTTCAATCAAAAATTTAAAATATAAAATTTATTATAACATTTTATAGTCGATTATTGAAAACTGATGTTATTTTATAATTAAAGACATTTTTAAAATGATTTAATTAAAAAAATTAAGGGGAATTTATGAAAGACATTTAAATATTCCATAAATGATTAAGTTATACATCCAATAGTTGTATCTATTGATGTTTCTATTAATGTAACATATAACAATATGAATCACATATTATTTATCTTGAAAATAATGAATCCAATATCATGGGGTGTTCATTTTAATAAAATCAATGACAAAATGGAATATGTGCATAGATAGTATTATGGGATGTTATAAAATTGGGAATTTAATATGATAGTTACAATTTAAAAATATAGGTTTTTACATGTATGTTTCTGACGCTTTCGTCAGGGCACACACATCCTTCCTTGGAGGGTGCATAACTATATACCTGCACTCCTACTTTCTAAAGGAGTGCGGAATCTGTCACAAGTTCTGGGATGTTTTCTCCATGAATGAAACAGAATGATGGGATGTTGGTTCATCCGTAAGGGGATTCCTCTTAGAAACTCATCACTTAGTCCGAGACTCCCTTATAGATTGATGATGTTGTTCGTGAAACTCTTACAAGGGAAATATATTCATGGACACTGGTAATTACACTAATTTTATCGTGATATTCCAAGGGGCCCAGTTAGGGCAGCAACCTTCGGTCAGAGGAGTAGTCACGCTGGACATCACTGGCATGTCTGGGCACTGGAACACTGGCACGTCTGTGTTTACTCCCCTTATTATATGGCATCTCGAGGGTTCAAAATCCTGAGGAATAACACGATGAATGTGGGGAATCATATTCCATGGGAATCATATGAGGATTTAGTTAGATTCACATGTTTAACAATGGTTATGCAATGAGTTTAACATCTAGCGGAGATCGATCAGACTGATCAGAACACTGATTAGAGTGTATCTGATTGCTACAACCTATGGAGGGAACACCGATGTTAGGGCCAATGTGTGGTTAGTTTCTTGGTTGTTGTTAAGGGGAATGGGGAATCAGATGGTATGATCTTACCGGGATGTGGTTGCCTGGGTAAGAATCAGGATGGATGATGTAGAGTTTAATGAAGTAGGTGGAGAATGAGATGGAGTCGACTCGAGGATGACTTTGATGTGGGACTGGAGTCTCAAAGAGACCACCTACGTATCCCAGTGGAAGGGAATCAACGTCCACATTGTTCGGTGGGATGATGGGACACTAAAGGAGGAAACCCTTGAGAATGGATGCATGGATGAGACCTGGAAGAAATAGAACCTCCAGGTTTTGTCATGACCTTTCGGAAACACATAGGCTAGAGGGAGAGATCATGATGAGACATGAGTGATGGGATTGAACCTCAGAAAGGATTCCTACATATCCCCGTGTAAGGGAATCAATGTCCACAAAGTTCATCTGAAGATAACATACCGTGGAAATGGGTTGAAAATGGCTTACCGCTGAATGGGGTCACAATAGCTTACCAATGAACGAGGTTGCAATAGATTACTTCTATATAGGGTTGCAATGGCTTACCGCTAGATGGGGTCCCAATGACTTATCACTAGATGGTGTCATACCTTAGTGAGGATTCATGTGTACCGTATTTAGGAGACAAGGATCAAACCCACATAATTCATGTGGGATGGGGGTCGGTGAACTAACGTAGAGAAGGAACTAGGGTCCAATGGTTATTGGGCATGAACCTGATGGAGGTGTCCCACTTACATTGCCTTGGAAAGGATCAATGTCTATGTAGTTCTAGTGGGTGAAATGGATTACCCCTGACTAGGGGAACAACGACTTAACGCTGATTGAGGTCCACAGGTAAATGTCACGCAGGATGGGGGTGAAATAATGTGAATTAGGACATAGGGCCCAGAAAGATGGCGGTCATGAACCACATGGAGGCTTCCTACATACCTTACCTTTTCAGGGATCAAAGTCCACTTAGTTCAGAAGTATTGGGCGAACCAACGTGAAGTGATTGGAGCAACATGGTGTTGGGATTGAACATTTGGAAGGCTTCCTACGTACCTCCTCTTGAAAAGGATCAAAGACAATGTAGTTCAAAAGGGTTTGGGGCCTACACTCTAGGCTTACTGGAGAGGATTTCACGGTCGATTTTTTCTCTAATCCCACATGATTCAATCTTGGTGTGAGAAACAAGAGACATCAAAGACCTGACGATCACGTCGTGGAAGGTACGTTAGGGGGATGTAGAGTGGGGTTGATGTGCGGGTAGTGGCCCAAAAGGAAACAATGGTTTACATGTGGTTAGTAGCCCAGAGAGGAAACATGGGCTTAAACGTGGTTAGTTTCCCACAGAGGAAATAGAGTCTTATGCGTGGTTAGCATCCCATGGATGTAGATATTGGGACATACTCTAGGATGAAGGCCTGGGTCGTGACAAAGCCCAGTGGGAGAGGGATTTGTCACCCAGAAAAAGAGGAATAGAAGTGGTTCTACCTCCTACAGGAATGGCTAGGGGTATACACAAGTGTCGCGTCCCTTTCCCTGCATACGGATGTCGCTCCGATTAAGAGGATGTCATTCCGTGTTAGGAATGATCTCGATCCCGTGGAGACCAGTGGGCGTAAGTAATATCCGAGACGAGGCGCCCTGCGTGGAAGGCATGGTGCGAGGTCACAGTTTAATGTCATGTGCTGAGGATGATGGTTCTATGTAGTTTAATGTTTTCCAGCTCAGATGAGATGGGTGCACTCTGCATCGCTATGTCTTACATAACTAATACCCACCCACCCATGAGGGAAGGATGGAATTGGGAATGCCGTGACTGGGGGTGTCAAGAGATGATCCCATTGGGGGTCCATGTTAACCTGGCTATTCGAAGAAGCAATATCAGTTAGCATGCCTAGGAGAAAAAGCATGAGGAAAAGTAATGCTACAAGTAGTTTTATCCAGGGGACATAGAAATTAATTTTAGCAAACTTAAAGGGCCACATTGGAAAAAGATTTCTAGAGAAAAGAGGTTTATTGATAGAAGCTTTGTGATGCTTTGGTGCTCCAAGAAGTGGAGGGGCTTCATGAAGGGATGTTCTTCGCAAAGTGAAGCCTCCTAGGCAAGGCATAAATCATATGTGCATATGGGATGAGCTTTGGGAAGTGGAAATGTATTCACGAAAGAATTCATCGTGAATCAAGGGTGCCTCGCAAAGCAAGGTGTTTTGAAGCAATGTGTTATGCGAAGCACAATGACCCTACCTCATCATGTGGGTCACGTGTGTATGGAGGGTGTCTCGCAAAGTATAAATGCTTCGTGATGACATGAGTCCTCTTGGGGATCCCTTTCATTCGCGAAGTCCTGTGGGATTCGTTAAAGTATTCCATCTCGGAAGAGGGGTTGAATGAATGAAAAATGGGAGACACGCCACAATTCAAATGTACCTTCAGAAGACCATGGCTCAAAGAGAAAGATGTGCTTAAAGATTTGAGTGTTGAGAAGGTGATAGGTGGTATGATCCATCCTTTAGGATTGAGAAGATCCCTTTATTTATAGTCAACTGGTGCCGCGAAGTAATTATCACTCAACATGAAGATAGAGTTCGCTCTGTGGTGGGCTCATGAATGTCAAATCAGCTCACGAAGGATACCACCTCCTAGCTCTGTGGAGGGCTTGTGAATGTCAAATTTGTTCATGGAGCATGCTGCCTCATTACTCTTTAGTGGGATTGAAAATTTCAAATTCATTTGCAGGTCGTCCTGCCTCCTTGCTTTGTGGTGGGGTCACAAATTTCAAAGGCGTTGGTGGAGCCTCCCACCTCCTTGCTCCGTAGCTGGCGTGGGGCCATGGGGCTCCGAAAAAAGTCCCCACGAGGCATACATGGATACTTTCCTCTTGTTCTTCATCTTCCAAACATTTGGCGCCAACAAATTCTCCCCTCAGACTTGGAGCCGAGGGGAAATCAGGGGTCAAAGTCTGATGGGTAATCGCCAATATCCGTCAGCCGTCTATGATGTTGGTTCATGAAGAGGGCTCACAAGGGGGATATGTGGTGTGTGGGCTGAGATAACTACAAATCTTCACACAGAATGGACATGACACGATCCACCGAAGTTCGTCTCCTATAAATAGGGGTGATGACCTCTCTATTGTCCATTCTTTCCTCCTTGAATTTGGCATTTAGTGCTCTCAATTCGCGAAGCACCCACATACTCTGCAATTTCTCTCCGTGAATCTGGTCTTCTGAATCACGGGGCATATCGAGTCTTTGACTTCTCTTTAGAGAGCTTTGCATCTGGGAGATTGTAGGACGGGGTTAGGTCTCGCGAATAGCCTTTGTGAACACACTCCGCGAACGAGATTTGTAACTTACATTGTGAACCGAGCCCAAAAATTCACACAAACTCAAAAGTGAATGGATCAGTGAGAGGTTTCCCGGGGGGTCCTTACGAATGCTACCTGAAGTGAGGGGATGGTGAATTGAATGGGCCTACAGGAGTTAATACAGAGCCATTCTGACAACATTTCATTGGTGGAGCTGGTATCGGAGAGCCAAAGAAACTATCCACTATGAAAGAGGTTGCCTATGTATTGATTTAGGTTAAGGGATTAGATCTTCATTACTGAAGCATGTAGGGATGAGCCATCTTACTATTTAAGGATTACAATGTGTCAATGACAATGGATCAGGGTGGCTGACGGCCATGCTCGAGAAGACTTCTTGCCTGTTAATGCTGATTTCCTCAATAAAAACCTGATCAATGTAGATAGGAAGGAACTGCATCCGAAAACATCCCTCCCCCTCTGTACCAGACAATTTTGAAGGCATGCTCGAGGAACCCTTGGATGGGATGGTATGAGGAGTGGGACCTGTGCCATGGTGGAATCTTCACAGATGACTGGGCCTGGGCCTACTAGGTAGGTGCTTCACATGAGGAGTTCGGGTGGAGCTGAGAAGAGTGGGTCTATAGGAGGCTTCTTGGGCCTCCCAATTCCACAATTACCTACCAAATCTGCTAATGCCGGAATTATTGAGAAGGTGTTCATCGATGACCCATACCTTCCACTTGAACCATGGGGAGGTTGGAATCAGCTTGTGGGATGTGAACCATATCTAAGGGGTCTTGATATTGGGGGAGATATATGATGAATTCCTCCCTGTTATGGGAACGATGGAGGATCCAAAGAAGAGGCTGCCACTGGTGATGGAATTCATAAAGATGGTACAGGGAGAGGACATGGAATCCCTAAGGGATGACCATTTCAGGTGGTGGTTCATGCAGTTTCTAAATTTTCCAAAAGAGAGAAAGCTTCTTGTGTGGCCTCAGACTTTTCTGAAGGGGGATCAACAGGGCAGGGAACACTCTAACTGGTGTCTCCTAGAAGATATCCAATATAAAACATGGGGATTTAGTGTCAGCATCGAGCAGCAGCTGATTGTTAGGTTGGAGGAATTCATCGGGGCTCTCATCTATGGTCGGATCCTACCGGTGAGGGATAAAAACATGAGTGTGTGACCAAGAACATTCATCATGGTGTCCTTGTTGGCGACAAGAGGGTGATTCATCTACGGTATCATGATGCTACCAAGATATACAAGATGTTGTGATGCATCAGTAAGGGGAAGAGGCCGCATAGGATATGTGGGAAATTCCACCTCCTGTATGGGTCAATGGTGGCGATTTATAGTGGGGTTTATGAATACTTGAACCCCATATCACCTCCAAGATCAAACTTCCTCCCCTCAATCCTGAATGCCACGGGAATTATTCCGGCCATGTTTACCACACCGTTTGTGCTGAACTGGATGTGGAAGGTGTAGGAATTCATCTTTCACATATTTTCAATGCCAACGAATTCTTTTACTAAGGATGGAAAAGGAATTCAGGAGCGTCGGTCCTATCTCCTGGACATTCGAGGTGTAGTGCTAGTGGCAAGGGTGGATTGTGGGCCCCTCTGTGAGTTGTACACCCCACAACGATTTTCCAGGAAATTTCTGTGTTTATAGCGACTAACCCACAGGTCTATCTAGGGGTACTCCACGAGAAACACTCATGTGTTAGGTGGAAGATGTGGCTCATGATCACACAGTAATATTGGAAGATGCGGAATGCATTTCCTCCACCCATAATTGTTTTCAGGTTGGTAAAGGAATATGCCCAATGATGGGAGGTATCCTACATGGGGAAAAGATGAAGTATCCCACCATTCGAGATGCTGATGGTGAGCCTTCCCAACCTTGGGGCCGGGGAGGGAAGGCGGCAAGGCCATCCCATAGTGACAGGGTTGTATTGTGGTGAGGTCCACACTGATTGAAGGGGTTGTAGTGGCAACGTATCCAGCTGTGGAAGCAGGCCCGGTGGTCCCATAAGAACTTGGTTATCTATTAGGGAGGCTAGTAAGTGGATTCTGTAAGATATCCACCAATGCTCCATGGAAGTGGTTGCGTCGTATAGACATATCAGATAATGTTGTCATCCCGGAGGCCAAGGCCATCTATGAAGTCAACCGGCAATTCCTCAACCCATTTGAGATGTAGAAACACAAGAACTATCACGGGATGTATTTTTTGGGAATAGGCCCTATCAGGGCTTTCTTTGTGGTGTCCCGGGCAGTGGTGGAGCAATACCTGGAAGGGCTTGAGGAAATTTTTCATTCCCGAGGTGCCCCTTATCCAATGATAGACCATGTCAATATATTTCTAGATCACATGGTCCCTCCATAGTTGTTGGCCACTAAACTGAGGGAGCACTTCCCCCTATAGGAATAATTAGATGAGTACTCCTTGGTGGATGAGACCTGTGGAGGGAGCCCATTATAGGATGGTGATGTTGGAGATCAAGACCCAGATCTTGATGATTTTACAGAGGCCCTCAAGATAAAATTCCATGACCCTTCTTCAAGGTCTACCATGAGGTTATTCTAGACACCTTACTAATATTTGAACTGTGGAAAAGATTCTAATACACAGAACACATTCTCTCCCCTCAACAGATACAGATTCATTACCTTTAATAACTACACCTGCTATTGCATTTATTACATCGTCTGGCGGGGCTAGGACAACCGTGTTGGCATCTCCGTAGCTTTCAGATCATCTGACCATATACGGGGGGCCACTCCTCAGGGTCCCAATGGCGTCATCCCAAGAACGATACCAAGAAGTCAAACTCTATAAGTCACCGCTACCAAATTCATTAATTTAAACCATTTACTGCGTGAATAGACGTCCACTCCCCTTTTTGGTGCACAATGTTCTTCAAATGGTGTGGGTCTCCTTAGCGAGGTTGGTTGGGGCATCTCGTGGCATCATTCTCAGAGGAATGCCAATGATCATGGAGGTGGATACCTAGACTGACCAAGATACGACACTCCCACTCACTGGTGGGACTGTTAGCTGGGTAGAACCCGAGATAATTTAGGTGGGGTCTGATGATGAGGATCGATCGTACAGCCCAGGACCCACCATACCCGATCCAACACCAGATGTGGACCCTACTAATGAGTTCTTAGGGGTTTTCCTAGCATATAACCTTTCCAACTATGCCGACTAGGAGTAGATGGCCCCTGATGAAGAGGATTGAAAAATAGTCCACCGTCGATCATGGAAGCTGATCAAGTGCTTCATCGATGACACCCCCAAAAACAATGGCTGGATGATATGGATTGACTTCGATCGTGAATGTGTGAACTATGTGTTTGGGGAGTGGATGCCTGGAATTCCCACATGTTATTCTGAAATCTAATGGTGGAATATATTCGAGAGTATGACTGTGGCTTCGGTGTGGGATAGCAGCAAAAGAATGTAGTGAAAATCAAGAGGCTCCGTGAGGGTGAAGACAAAATTCAAGAAGCTGCACATCCAGGTGGAAAAGCACTCACCCTCCCTTGATGCACAATCAGAGGTAATATTGCGATTGAAGGCCCATCTAGAAGAGGCTGAGGAGTACATGAAGAAATCCTCCGAAGATATGATCATCATCCAGACCGACGTACTGCGGGCCTAGATTACAGCTGATGGATTGAACCCCATCGCTACCGAGGAGGAATTAGAGTGGATTAGGTTGCAACAAATGATGGATGCTACAAGCCAGAGGGTGGAGATGCGGCAATTTTTTTTTACGGGGTTAATCTAGTCATGGGATTGATCGACCCTCGGGTACTGTAATGATTACAAACCATCAAACGTACGTTCAAGCATTGATTGTTTGATTCCAGATGCATGAAAAAGATCTTTTATTTGTATTGGTTTATTGCATTCCCATTTTATTTGTAGAGCATCTATAAATCAATCCCTAAGCTCACATGGGTCTGGCCCAGTGTGAGAAACAAGGGATGACCACCTTATTATTCCACCCAATTGTAAGATTGAAAACCAAGATTTGGGAATCTGGGGGTTTGAAAAACAAATTCGGATTTCTGGGAAGAAATGGGAGTGACCCGATTGCAAGACAAGGACCTCAGAACAATCGGCATGTCATCCATCTAATGTTCTCTAGTACATGAGTGGTGTAACACCAGGGGAGTTTGACTTAATCCGAACATAGGGGGATGGAATGTTTGAATAACGATACCCAATGTTCAAAACATTATAAGGGTGACATGAAAATGAAGGATGAATGTTCAGAGTGTTCAAAATGCAGTATCCTTTTTGCATTAGCCAGGAATGGGAATAAAAAATGAGGGCCAACCACTGGCCATTTTCGAAACATGGGTCCTGACTTGAAATTTCATTCATTAGCCTTCCAGAATGTTAGCCTAGGATAGTAGGCTAGCCATAGGCCAATCATCCAAACTATTAGGGGGTTCTTTGGAATGTAAAAGAGGATGAGGGTCTGAATAAAGGGTACACAAAGATTGAAGGGTGGAGTGACAGGTTTCTGGAATGGAGTGCAACACTCTTGAAATTGTTCCACCATGGTGGAAACACATTAGGTGGGTGTATCAGTCTGATCAGGGATCTTACCTACATCTGAACAGGACCTCTCTGGTAAGGACCTGGAATGACATGGAGTTTGACATCCCACAGTGAGGATGGTGAACATAGTTTAATAATCATACATCCTAGACCAAGGTTTAAAATGTAAAGTCACAGTACATGGATAGTAGGCCCCTAGATTATGGTCATAGGGACTGGACCGTGATCGAGGTAGAGGGGACACGTGGGTTGATGAACCTGGGGATAGGCCAAAGGCGGAATGATTGGGTGTCTCTACATAACCCATAAATATGGTAATCAAGACAAACATAGTTCTTAAGAACGGCATGGCCAGAGGATGATAGGGGAAATCCTTTATGGAAAAGGATCTGGTGCATCCCACGATTAACATGGGGCATCCTAAACTTTTTATGGGTAGAACCATAGTTTAGTGTCATTTGTCAATGACATAAGGACTCATCCCATTTAACATCATGTGGCAGGATGAATAGTGAAAGGGAAAATCCTAGGAAGAGAGTATGTGGTGCCGTGGACATAAGGAGCGTACATCACACCACATATCCCCATAAGATGTTCTTCAGGTCTAGGGACCAAAAGTGAATGTTAGGATAGGACCAAGGCAAGGTTCCTGGATATTCTTACATACCCCATTAGGATGGAAATCAAGCCATACATAGATATGAGGTACAGTTTTCTGTCAGGAGGGACGATGAAAGGAAATCGTGGCATGGTTGTGCCAGTACAAGTCGTACAAAAACAACTAATCCCACGTGAGTGTTTCTCGATGTGGGAAACATGGAACAGTGATGGGAATTTCCTAGAAAATGAAGGCCCATGTCAGGGGCGACGGGACACTAGGTGAATGGAATTATATGGATGCTAATACACCTATATAACTCACCTAGATGCGCGGAAGAGTAATGATGAGTATTTTGAAATTCCACTTGAACATAAGAAAGTGAAAATATGTGAATCATGAATCTTGGGTAATGGAACACAATGATGGAGGCATGAAGATAGGGGATAGATATTGATAATGTTCGAAACATAGTATCCATATTATGTTATCCTGGAATGGGGACAAAAAAATGAGGGTTGACCGCTGACCATGTTCGAAACATGGGATGTGTCTCAAATGTCATCTGAGGTCTTCAAGGATGTTGGATCAAGACAATATGTAAGAAAATTTGGAAAGATACCAGGACTTAAAGCGGACCCTTCAGATGTGGAAGAGGATGAGGATCTAAATAATGGACTCATGAAGATTGGACATGGATCGAGGGTAATGACCCCATGAAAATTCCACACTTTAGTCTCTTTGTAAAAATGCATTTTAATACAAATATAAGGCTTATCAAAAAGAGGGATTCAATTCCCTTCTCTCCACGGACAATGGTCTGGATATTGCACGCTTCCAGCATAATGGTCGTAGGATGATCTATTGAGGGGAGATTCATTTAATGGACTATGTGCAGGGTGGTGAAGTGTTCGAACATGACACATTGTTCCCATTGAGAGATATTATTTTAGGGTCATAGAGATTGGTCTAGGTTGGGAGAAGACGTAGGAGGCACATGGTGCAGCCTTTTCAAAACCTGATATAAATGAGGGAAAATGCCCATATGGTACTCACCACCCCACATGTTCCTGAAAGAGTTTGGGTAGAGGGTCCAAAATAGGGGGAAAAAGATTTTGGATTCCTGGGGATGGACCCAGATATAATGTGTCTGGACATTCTTATGTATCACACTAGGATGGGAATCATTCCAAATGTAGTTCTACAAGATACACAGTAGGATTCCAGTGTCAGAGATGATGAGGTTGTGCCAGTTTTTCTCTCTCACCGAAAGAAGTGGTATTTTATATATCATGATTATCAATTAGGTTGAATGTGTTTTTTTTGAAGTGATGGAGCTAGGATTGAAAATCTAGGAATTCCGCAGGAATCAAGACATATAGAGGCATTGGAAAATGGAATGGTGTGTGAACGATAACAAACATGATGCCAACTCGATTGAGGATATCATGGTGGAGTTCCATTTTTCGTCGTGCAGTTGGGACGATAATGTCGTTGTTTAGTGACTTATGATGGGACTATTCCATGCACTTTTAACGACATGATGGATAGATGCAATAGTTTAAAGTCTTGTGGGAATAGGCATCATAGTTTAAAGTCATATGGCTTAGACATATACAAGAGAGATGAGGTTCCACAGGGAATGTGCATGGCATGATAAAGCATACCTGACATGGCTAAAGATGAGGTCCACATCGTACCGTGCGAAATTCTGAAGAGGAGACATCGGGCTAAGGGGAATTGAAAGATTAAAGGATAAGGGGCAGGAGAAACTAGCTCTCAGTTGAGTTGGACTTAAAGACGAGATGTACGAGTGTTCTTATGTATCAAATGAAGATGGGAATCATGCCACACATAGTTCATGAACGTGCCTTTTAATGTCGTGTGGGAAAACATACAATTTAATGTCATGTGGGATTCAATGTAGTGGGAAAGGATCTAATAAGGGGCATATGTGGTTCTGGTAATTCAAACTCGACGTGAAGGAGGACATAATCCCACACCATTCCACATGGTCCCAAAAGAGTTAGAGTCCCAAAGGTAGGGAAAAAGAGAAAAATTATTGGAACATTATATGGACCCAAAGTCAAGATTTTTAGTTGTTTCTATGTATCTGATGGGGATGGGAATCTAGTTGTACATAGTTCTAAAAGAGATAATAGATTATCTTCTTAGAGCTTAGACCATAGAGTAGTGGCATCCTACCTTGTATGTGTGGACCTCAACTCAATCTCCAATCACACATGAGCCAAATACGAGGTTGGAAACAAGGGCAGAAGAGGTCTTTGAAATACCTGGAACACTTTCTAAATGGTTGTCTATGCATAGCCCCAAATGATGCATTTACCACATATTTTGTCCTCCTAACGTTAAAATGCACACCGAGGGATAGTGCCAAGAGTGTAAAAATTTTATTGGACATGGTGGAGTGGAAAATACTGTGAATATTGTAACCAAAATTCAAGTCATGAAGGGGTTGGAATTGCAGTTGAGGATAACTATTGACCGTACTTGAAACACATCATCCATATCGCGTAATCCTGAAATGAGGACATATAAATGAGCATCGACCACTGACCATATTCTCAATGCGGTACTTATATCAATTTGTTTCCAGAATCCCTTGAGGATGTAGGCTCATAATTTTAGGTGAGCCCTTAGGCCCAAATTCTATGCCATTTGGGGGTCCCTTCGGGTGTGAAAGATCATGGAATCCCAAATGAAGGGGAACATAAAGACTGAAAATTATGCGGAAGCATTTCCACGTAGATTCTAGCACTCCGAGTACTAGACCAGAGTAATCATGGACCAATTGGAGAATCACAGAAGAAGGTAGAGGGACCCGACTCAAGGGTAGCCGAATCAAAGAGACAAAAGATGGGAATGGGAGCGAAGGCCCATCAAGAGAGAGATATAAGCGTTTTTTATTATAAATCCTACGTGAATGTGGAAATGAACCCATACAACACTGTATACACTTATTCTGGAAGAGAATAGGCCAAGGGAAAAATTGATATATAGGATTATTAGAGATGGTCCTGGATCCAATGTCGAGATGTTCGGGTGGTCCTACGCGTCCCATTAGTATGGGATTCAAGAAACACTTAGTTATATAAAAGGTATAATGAAAATAAGGGCCAGATACCCCAATGAGTGGAATGTAAGAAACAAAAAGGAACCCATCGTGAATGAGGACACAATCACGCACCATACCATACCACCCATGTTGAGAACCTGGGATAGGGTCTTGAAAAGGACAAGGGGTATGAGGATGATCCATGGACAAAATGTCATGGCTAGCTTGTTGTTTAACATCTTCTAGTGAGGACGAAGGTAAAGGTGATGAATTTCATATGGGGATGAGTACGACACTATGACTGACCAGACATGAAGGAAGACATAATCCCTCCCCACACCATACAAACCTAAGTGAGAACTCGGGTTTGGGGCCTGAAAAAGGCAAGGGGCCTGAAGCTGGGCCATGGACAGAATGTCACGACCATCATGCAGTTTAACATCTTGCAATGTGGACGGAGGTGATCATAGTTTAGGTTCATAGAGCTCAGACCGTATATTCCTATTTATGTCATATTCATGGGAAGAATAGGGTTAATCATCATTCTAATGGTGGAACAAAAAGAAACAATAATGATTGAGGACATCTATTGACCAGGTTCACATCACGTGACTTGTTTCAACTTCTCACTCACAATCCTCGATTGCGTAATCCACTGTAGGAGAGACCTATGGGAAGATCATCTATACCATTCAGGGACCTTTTGGATATAAAAGGTGATGAAAGGCCAAATGATGGGACTTGCAGGGCGTGGAATGGACCATGTTCATAGGACATGCAATAAATGAAGGGAGGGATGTCACAAGGGGATATGTGTGGCGTGGTGAAATAGCCTGACATGAATGAGGACATGAGTCTGTACCACACCACACAATCCTAAATGATATCTTAGTCCATGGTCCTGATGGACCGGAGGATTGGGATTCCAAACCAATTGTAGCCATATGACCACTCATTCGAGCATTTCCATTACAATGCCTAAGCCCAAATGAGTATTGATCGGCATGGGAAACAATGATTAAGATTAGGCCCTCCCATCAAAAAATGGTTTGACATATGGAATTATATTTCCGCTCGAATTAGACCATGATTTAAAGAGACGGAGTGGCAAGAATTAACCACAACACACAATGTTTAGGACATATGTGGATGCTGACCACAATAAAGGATATCTATTGACTAGATTTTAGACACATAATCTATATCGTATAACATTATATGGGAACAAAAAAATGAGCAATGACTACTGACCATATTTTCAATATGGGACATTGGATCAATTTTTTGTCTAGAACACTCATGTACGTCGGTCTATAATGGTAGGAGAGCCCTTTGGCCAAGAAACCAAGCCATTTTGGGGTCCCTTCATGTGTGAATGATAATGGAAACCCATATGAAAGGGTGTTTGGAACATGAATGCACCCATGTAATTTAAAATTATGATAGACATAAGAATTGATAGATATCTTCAGGGGAGAGAAATACATATTACAGTAATGATGAATGTGATGTGAATGAGGGAAAAGGCATGTGCCACACCATGTGTTTCATCCCAATGGAAGGTCGCGATGTTTTGCGGCTGGGCCTATAGATGAAATGTCCTGGTGGTCCAATGTATCCCATGAAGATGGGAATCAAGACACACATAGTTCTAAAAAGGCCTTGCAATTTATCATTATGTGGTAAGGACGTGGGAATTTTACAAAAAAGAAGGAGAGAACATAGTGCCATCATAAAAACCCTATCATTGGTGGGACCTAACAATCCTACATGATACCATGTGAGATCCCCCATAATAACAATTCCTAGGTGGGGATAGTCAAAGAGGAAACTTGGCCTAGATTCAGGACGAGGTGTCTGAGCGATTCTATGGATCCCATGAGAAGGGGAATCAAGCCATACGTAGTTCTTAAGATGCGGTTTATCATCATGCAGGATGATTCACAGTTTGAGGACATGTAGGACCATGCAGTTTAAGGTCATTCATGACCATATAGTTTCTGGTCATAATGGACCCAAGGGCTCAAGAAATGTATCGCTTGAAAAACATGGCATTGGTGGGAGGAGTTATATGATCACCATCTATTGTATCTAGTGAGTACATTCCATTGGAGTAAACCTTGTGAATTATATAAGGTTCTTCCCATCTAGGTTCCATCATGGGTGGTTTCTTGCTAGGTATCATTGGATCCCTTAAGTGCAGTTCCAATTCTCCCTACAAGAAGGTGTAGAGATGAACTTTATTGTTGAATTCTTCGACTGTCTTGTTCTATTTCCTTTCCTGATTGTGTAGGGCACAAAGCCTATTCTCGTCAAGTGCTCCATTTCAGCCAGATGGATTTCAGCTACCTTATCTAATGCCTAATGATCATAGACTACTATACTTAATGATGAAAACTATATATTGATGGATTGGACAGCCTTATATCCGTTCACCATGGAATATGTGGTCACGTGGGTTGAATTACAATTCATCATCCGATAAGCCCAGAGGGCATTGGTTAGCATGTTCGGCCAACTCTTCTTATCCTTACCAACCATTTTCTGCAAAATGTTACAGATGGTTTTTTTGAATTCTTCGATATTTCCATTTTCCTTCACTTGATAGAGAGTGGAATGGTTCGAATAGATGTTGTACATAGAATACAATTTCTTCTTCCCACCTACTCGGATGTTTGTGCCATTATCGATGAGGTTGAGGTGAGGGATTCCAAGTCAGTAGATGATGTTGTAACACACAATGTCAACAATGATCCAATCCTTGACCACCCTATGTGGCATTGCCTCTACCCACATGGAGATCAAATTTGTATCCATCGTGATGAATCTGCACCGGCGAGCTATGGTAGGTGGATATGGTCCAATGACATCGAGTCCCCACCCCGCAAATGGACAAGAGTACTTGGTGGAGTGGAGAGGTTCTGGCAGCCGATGCATGAAGTTAGCATGAATCTGGTTTGCATGACATCTTCTGGCGAACACGATGCAGTCATGGATCATAGAGGGCCAAAAGTACCCTAGTCTCTGGATATGGTGAGATAGCTTTGGCTTGGTCTGATGAGCCCCATAGGAACCTGCGTGATCCTCCTGTATGACATAAGAAATCTCATCTCCCTGAATGCAATTAAATATACCTCCATCAATCCCACTATTTTAGTGGATTTTCTCATGGATAGTGCAGTCCAAGAGCATGAACTACAACACACGACATCATATTTTCTCGCTCCCGGCCCGATCTGCTAGGAGATAACCATTTTGGAGATACTCAAAAAAGAGGGATCTCCTGTCAGGAGTTACTTCGACCGCTGCACCCGAGGGTCCTAACGTGGAGGCTCTAGTAGTTAGATGGATCACCTTCTAGTCATCGTCATAATCTGGGGTGACAAGATCAATGACAATCCACTATGCCATGTGGATAATTAGAACATCCTGATCGGGTTCTGCAAGTGATGCAACCAGGCCTTCTAGGGCATCATCTCATCCGTTTTATGATCGAGGGACATGATTAACTTCTGGATGAGATGGGAACTGGCCCATTTGGTGGATAGTGTGTTTCAACAATGGTATGAGCTCTGGATTTCTGATGACGTAGGAACCATTGATATGTTTGATGACTAGTTTAGAACCCCTTTTATCAAGAAAATGGGACATATCAATCTCAAGGGCCAACTCAAGGCCAATGTTGAGAGCCAAATACTCTGCCTTGTTGTTGGTGCAGGCTTTTGAAAATAGAAATGAGTACAACAGTATGGCTTTTGTTGGGGTAATAAAGATGATACCCAAGCCTACCATATTGAGCATGGGATCATTAAGCCTCCTGCCAGTGGGGCTTTAGGAAGCACCATCAATGTGCATCTGCCATCATTACATGGCTTGGTCTACCGAGGGGATCGTCTCATCGGGGTAATTGTGATCCATGTACTGGTCAGCAGGGGTCTGATGGGCATCAAGGAAATCTTTCATTGCTTTCCCCTTAATATCTTTCTGAGGGACAAACCTGACATCGAACTGCTGGAAAATCACTACCCCCGAGGGAGACTATAGTGACCCTGCCTTTTCATACAATATTATTACATCATTTTAAAGATAAACAACATAATAATATTACACGTAGAGCATACAAAGGTTTAGTGTCTTGGAAAAACCAGTAACATACATAAAAATTACAACATCAAGCATAAACATTTATTTAATTTCTTCTTCTCTAACTTCTAATTGGAACTTTTCCTCTCTTTAATACATGTAGCCACCAGAGAATATACATAAGAAGGGGTGAGATAGAAGCCCAGTGAAAGGATCTATAAGAACAATATATCATGGGGTGAGCATAATCATAACATGGTAAAAATATCACGAACGTGAGATGAATCATAAATATAAGACTTGAAATGTGGCAATGCATAAAAAATGAAACATCATGTCTTAGTGGTTAACTACCTCACATACATGTGAACCATGCTAGAATCTTGTTCACACATCATGTTACATTTACTCATGAGATTATTCATTTTAACCAATGTATTGGAGCACTGTATAATTCCAGCCACACCCGTCACATTAAAACCTTTATATTGCACTATATAATTCCAGACACACATGTCACATCATAACATTATCATTATCATGCTTCCCACATGGAACATACATCAAAAGTGAACATAAATAACCATTGGTATGGAATTTTTTTCATCTCATAAGAATACATTCATATGATTTGCGGTTTAAAAAGAAATATGGAACAACTTACTAAATACAAGAACCATCAACCATGAATGAGAGGTAAAAGTGGAGTTCATAAAAGAAGATTTATTTTGGAAAACATTTGGATTGACATAAACTTCATTAGAAAACATTTATATCTTAGAAAAATAAATATAATAATGAAAAAATGATTTTTAAGATATGACCATACCAAATTTGAGTGAAAGAGGGAGAACCCAACGAAATAAAATTGAGTTTGACATTTTCCAATTACCATGTATCCAAATGCTTCTTTCTTTTTAATGTCCTATATAATGACATTATATTCATTAATTATAAATCCAGAACCTTTTACACACTAATATGGTTCATTATGGTTTCATTAAGTGATATTATGTGCATTTGGATGAGTTATACAGTTTAAAAACATTATTTGGGAATGATTGTTTTTATGGTTTTCATCAGTGGTTCACCTCTATTCTTAAATTGAAGTTTGGGTAGAACATGGGTAAACATACAGAACTGATATTACATGTAATTAATGATATTTTCGGAGATTTTATTATCTTTTAATGAATTATATTAGATTTTTGTGGATGAGTCATTAGATACTAATTAAATGATGATTTTTTGGGTTAATTAGAGTAATTTTTCGATCATAATGATTTTGTTTTATTTTATCAAAAGCACTATGGTCATAAGTTAGTTCCAGAACATTATATAAGAGATAATACATATAAAATTTTATGTTCCAACCATAAAAATGGTTTCATGGCCAGATATGAAGGTAGAAATGGATGAAGAAAGCATGTCCTTTGTGAAGGTGAAACATTAACACCTCACGGACAACGTTCTCTTTATTAAAATATAAGGAAGAGGGAAAGGGTGTTGAATGATATAATATCCCATTAGCATCATAAAATTAACAAATATTTATAACACTATAGTTACAATATAATTTAGATTAATATAGGTGGGGAGAGATCAAGATATGAACTTGAACTTGAATGGAAATTAAAGGAGATGAGGGAGAGAAATTACCTCTTAAATCTTCCTCTTGAGATCCTCAAAAAGGAAGATAGGCTTGGTATTTGTATGAGAACAGAAGATCTGGAACGTGGGAGAGGGGCTAAATAAGTGTTTTGGGTAGAGTTTAGAAAAGGCTTGGGGATTTAGAGGTGTGAGGAAATTACGGTGTGAAGGGTAGTTTTTATAGTGCAGGGGAGAGGGGTTTCGTTAATATAAAATTCATTAGTTTATTAATTTCCCTTATGAAAAGTAATAGTGAGTATTTAATGACCAATAATAGTAATTTTATCATGTGTTCCTGAACCAAGTGGGCTTACATCAGCAGAAATCACACATCAATCTATAATTAGCTTATTTATTTTATTTTATTTTTGTAAATTACAGTATTTCACTATTCATAAAAAATTCAAGAATCTCAGATAAATCCCAAAAATATACCCAAACCATTTTTCGAAATGTAGAATCCAAAAATGAATTAAATTTTTTCAAAAATAATTTTCTAATTATTATTAACTTTTTTTTAATTAAGATCATTATTTACTATAAAAAACAATTTTTAAAAAATTAAAACTGATTATATAGTGATTTCAAAAATTATGTTAGGTCTTATAATATTATCTAAAAACTATAAGAAATTGATTCAATAATTTATTAATACATTTTAGGAAAATAAATTTTCATTTAAATTTAGTAATTAATTATAATTATTTATTTACTACTTACAAATTACCAGAACATTTACTATGGCCAGTTTTTCAACTTCTCAGATGTCTAACATTTATTTAATTATTCATGGGTAAGGTTACTCTTATGTTGGATGAATTAATATTCATAAGGGTCATATTACTATTCATAAGGGTATGTTAATATTCATAAGGTTATATTACTATTCACCAAAAATTATTTTTGTTTTATTAGACTCCAAAAATATTTTTTAACAAAACCGTGTATGTCAGATTCTCAAAATTCCCAACACAGAAGTGGAAAACTTTTGTATAAAGGTCACTTAGCTCTTAGTAGTTCATTATGTTGTGTTTTCATGTTATTTTATGACATAATTATATGATGGGAATTTCAATTGAAAACATGGGGTCGTTACATTCTTCCCCCCTTAAGAAATTTTGCCTCTGAAATTTTACTTTACACAAACAGGTGAGGGTGTCTCTCCTTCATTGCCTCTTCTGGTTCTCAAGTAGCTTCCATAAACATATGGTTCTTCCACAACACTTTTACAATATGGATTATCTTTTTGCATAGAACCTTATCTCTCTGATCCTGAATTTTTTCTGGCTGCTCCCCATAGGATAGACCATCTTCCAGCTGCACGAACTCAGAGTTAGTACATGTGAGGGGTCTGGTATGTACTTCCTCAGTAGTGATACATGAAACACATCATGAACATGAGCCATATTCGATAGAACTGTAAGATGGTAGTCCATGGCTCCTATGCGGTCAAGGTTCTCAAAGGGGCCAATATACCTTGGGCTTAGCTTCCCTTTTTTCTTGAATCGCATGACTCTCTTCCATGGTGATATTAGAAAGAAGACTTTATCTCCAACGTCAAACTCCAAGTCCCATCGATGTTTGTCAGTATAGCTCTTTTCCGACTTTGACCATATTCGATGTGTTTTTGGATGACATGAACCTTCTCTATCATCTCTTGAACAGGATCAGGTCCATGAAGCTTTCTTTCTCCAACTTCATCTCAATAGGTTGGAGTTCTACATCGCTTTCCATACAAAGCATTATATGGATCCATCTGAATACTCGAGTAGAATCTATTTTTGTACGAGAAGTCAACCAATGGGAGATGCTGATCCCAACCACCATTGAATTCTAATGAAAAGTCCCTTAGCATATATTCAAGCATCTGAATAGTTCCTTCAGTCTGGCCATCTCTTTGGGGGTGATAGGTCATGCTAAAATTTAATTTAGTACTCAAAGAATGTTGAAGGCTCCTCTAGATTCTATATGTGAACCACGGGTCACGGTCGGAGATAATAGAGAGTGGAACACCATGCAGTCTCACTAATTCCTTCACATATATCTTTGAATGTTTTTCGAGCGAGATGTCTTCTTGTATAGAGATAAAAAGGGCAGTCTTAGTGAGTCAGTCAACCACAACCCATATCACATTATTTCCCTTTTACTTGTTTTGGGATACTCATGAAAAAGTCCATAGTATGATTTTCCCATTACCACTTGGGTATATGCAATGGTTGCATCAAACCTTTGCCCCTTTGTTGCTCATATTTAACTTTCTGACATACCAAGCACCTTGATATATATTCTGGATTCTCCTTCATCATGATATCCCACTAGAAGTGTTCTCAGAGATCATCGTATATATTGGTATTTCCAGGATGGATAGAGAATGTTGAGCTATGTGCATTTTCCAATAGGTCATTCTTTATCCTAGGAGATTAAGGAACACAAAGCCGCATTCCAAACTGAATCACACCATCATTGTCGATATGGAACTTTTGCAGCTTCCCATATTTTATTGCATTCACCCTCTTTTGTATCTCTATAGCATCCCTTTGTGACTCTTTAATCTTCTCCTAGATGAATGGTTGTGCAATCATTTTGGAAAGGTAATATGTAACTCATGCCCTTATCATTTCCAAATCCATTCTTTTCATATCAATGAATATCCGGTCTTTCTCAATCCACAAAATGGATAGAGTAACAAGTTCTTTTCTACTTAGAGCATCAACTACGTTGTTCGCCATTCCATGATGATAGTGAATAGATCAATCATAATCCATGATTAGCTCTAACCACATCCTTTGATGCATGTTGATCTCCTTTTGTGTGTGTATATACATTAGGATCTTGTGGTCAGTGTATATGTCATACATCTCGCCATAAAGTTAGTGCCGCCATATTTTCAATGCATAAATCACGGCTTCCAGCTCTAGATCATGCATTGGGTAGTTCTTCTCAAATATATTCAAATATCCCGAGGCGTAGGCAACAACAATTTCATTTTTCATGAGTACACAACCCAAGCCTTTCTTTGAAGCGTCACTTTATAACACAAAACATTCTCCACTTTTCTGTATTGTGAGTAAATGTGTAGTTATAAACCCTATCTTTAGCTCCTTGAAGTTTCCCTCACATTCTTTTGTTCAGACAAACTTTACCCCTTTCCTTGTTAACTTAGTTAGCGGGCTTGACAATCATGGGAAGTTTCCCAGAAAACGTTGGTAGTACCTAGATAATCGAAGAAAACTACGGATTTCGATTACACTAGAGGGCCTGGGCCATTCTTTGTTCACCATTTTTTGAAGTATCCAGAGAAATTACCTCAATTTTGACCACATTTCCCATTAATGTGAGTTGTTTCATAAACAATTCACACTTTATAAACATGGCGTACAACATATCCTTTCTAAATGTCTCTAACACAAGTCTTAGATGTTCTTCATGTTCCTCCTTACTCTTGGAGTAGATGACAATATCATCGATAAACACTAGCAAAAATTTGTCGAGGTAATGTCTAAATACTCTATTCATCATCCATGAATATTTCAGGGGCATTATTATGTCTGAAGGGCATCACCAAAAACTCATAGTGACCATACATTGTACAGAAGGCATCCTTCTGAATATCCTCCTTCTTCAGCTTTACTTGATGATATCCAGAACAGAGATCCACCTTTGCTATGTATTGAGCTCCGCTTAACTGATGGAACAAGTCATCAATCCTTGGAAGAGGATACTTTCTATATATGGTGATCATGTTGAGTTCCTGATAATCGATACACAGCGGCATTGTTCCATCCTTCTTCTTCGTCACAGAGAGCACTGGTGCACCCCAAGGTGATGCAATAGGGCATATGAACCCTTTGTCTATATGCTCTTACAACTACTTATATAAAACTTCTAGTTCTATAGGATCAATCCTATAGGGACACTTTGAGATAGGGGTAGCTCCAGGTATGAGTTCAATTGAGAACTCAACCTTACGATGTGGGGGAATTCTGAGTAAATCTTCGGGAAATACATCGTTGTATTCCCTTACAATGGTAATTTTCTCATGGTTGGAAATTTCCTTCGACTCAACCATTTGGGAAGGGTATGATTCTTCATAGGTAATCAAAATCCACATCATTGAAGGATTTTCCAAAAAAGATTCATGATATTCCTTGCATTTGCAGAGAATCATTGGATGGTTCGGAATATGAAAATATAATTCCATTTCATGAGAATTGATATGTGATCTATATAACGAGTGCCAGTCCATTCCCATTATAGTGTCAAATTACACCAAAGGAAGTATCACATGATTCTCTGGAATAATCTTCCCACAAACACAAAAATGCTATGAGTGAAACACATAGGTTTTTGAATGAGTGCACCACATGGTGTTTTTACAGATATCTCTACTTCAAGGTTTTGGGGCTTCGATTCAATAGTTCTAGAAACATGCAAGATATAAATGAATGCGTAGAACCAGAATCAAATAAGACATTTTCCATTCTTGAGTGAATAGGATGTGTACCGTGTATGACTTGATTATCATGTTCCACGTCCGTAGTAGTGATGGAATAAGCCTTCTCTTATTCCTTTGGCTTCAGTGGTTGTTGACACTGATTTCCCTAGAGAGCTCGAGGTTTAGTGCCCTGGTTTTTATACTACCGTAGCTCCCTGAAGTTGTTTCATTGAACCATGAGTGGTTCTATCTATTCATCGGAAATATTCTCCCTTCTATTCTTGTCTTTTCGACACTCTTGAGCATGGTGTCCTTCATTCCCACTCATGAATAATTTCCTTATCCCTTTGAGGTAGTTCCCATGGTGCAACTTCCCACATTTTTGGCATGTGGGTCATTGAGTTTTCTTCTCACTTTTGTCATTAGATCCTCCAGCTTGAAACTACATCTTTCATTTCTTATCCCCATAGCTGTGGGACCATTCTCCAAACTCTATCTCCACTTTTAGAGCACATCTAATAACTTCTTCATAACACCCAAAGTCTCTAATTGCAAGGGCCTTTTAAAGGTGTGGTTTTAATCCACTAAATAATATATCATTTTTGATATCATTATTGATAACAAAACATGAAGCATACCTTACAAGCCTTGTTAAATTCACGTCATATGTTGTGACAGATTCTTTTTCTTTTTTCATGACCACTATGAATTCTATCTCCATCTTCGTATGAAGAGTTCTTGGGAAATACTAGTTAAGGAACATTATCTTAATGTATTCCCATTCTGTCTCTTCAATTTCCTCCCTTGGATTAGTGTTCTTAATCAAAGCCCACCATTGATCGGATTCTCTGTCTAGACGATAAATGGTTATGGTCACCTTCTCCATCTTGGAACTGGGAAGAACAAAAAAGATCTTCTCTATGGAGTTGACCCACTGTTCCGCAACTAGTGGATCAGAAGATCCACAAAACGCCAGTGGTCGTTTCCCCATAAAACATTCTATAGCCAGTTGATCCCTCTTTGGTGAAGGAGGACGTTTCATATTATTATATTTATTGTTCCTAACCTTAGATAATAGGGTAATAATCTCCATGAAGTTTTTAACTCTGCCTCTGAAATCATTGGGGATTTCATTCAAGCAATTGTTTCATGGTCCCTCGTAGGAGTTGTTGGCCTTATTTCTCCTAGTTCGACGCATTTTCTAAAATAATGAAGTTTACAACAAAATATAACTAAAAAATTCATGAATAACTTATTCATTTAAAAAATTTAGACCAAAACCATACCATAGGGTATCCCTATGTAAATATTCCTGTGTGAATTTTTGAACTTAGCCTCATGCTAGAGGTTTTCTCTAGGGTTCACTAATCCTAATTCCCAAATTAACGAAACCTTGCCTCTGATACAAACTATAGCAACCATTCCTTTTCATACAATACTATTACATCATTTTATAGATAAAAAATATAATACTATTACACATAGATGATCCAAAGGTTTACGGTCTTGGGAAAACTAGGTACATACATAACAATTACAACATCAAGAATAAACATTTATTTAATTTATTCCTCTCTAGATTCTTATTGGCACCTATCCTATCCTTAAAACTTGTATCCACCTGAGGATATAAATCATAAGGGGTGATCTAGAATCCCAATAATAGGATATATAAGAACAATATAGCATGGGTTGAGCATAATTATAACATGGGAACAAGATCATGAACATGAGAGGAATCATAAATATAAGACTTGAAATGTGGAAATGTATATAAAATGAAACATCATGTCATAGTGGTTAACAACCACACATACATGTTAACCAAGATGTCATCTTGTTCCAACATAATTTCACATTTAATCATGATATTCGTCACTTTACCAAATGAATTGGAGCGTTGTATAATTCCAGGTGCACCGGTCACTTTCAAAAATTTATATTGCACTATATAATTCTGGGCACACCCATCCCATCATAACATTGTCATTATCATGTTTGCCACATTTAACATACACCAAAATTGAACATAACTAACCCATGGTAAAGAATGGGTTTCATCTCATAAGAATACATTTATAAGCTTTGGGTTCACAAAACAAAGAGGGAACAACATACTTGATACAAGAACCATCAACCACGAATTAGAGGTAAAAGTTGAGTTCTTAAAAGAACAGTTCTTTTGGAAAAAATTTGGATTAACATAAACATAATTATAAATCATGTATATCCCATAGAAGGTAATATAATGATGAAGAATTGATTTTTATGAAATGACCATACAAAATTGGAGTGAATGAGGGAGAACTCGAGGAAAGAAAATTTGGTTCGAGATTTTCCCCTGACCTTGTATCCAAATTCTTCATTCTCTTTAATGTCTTGTATAATGACATTATATTAATTAATTAGAAATATAGAACCTTGATTACATTAATATGGTTCATTATTGTATCATTAAGTTATTTTATGTGCCTTTGGATGAGTTAGAGAGTTTAAAAATAGTATTTGGGAATGTTTGTTTTTATTGTTTTCTTGAGTGGTTCACTTGTATTCTTAAATTGATGTTTATGTAAAAAATGGGTAAACATCCAGAACTTATATTACATGTTATTAATGATATTAAAGGAGTTTTTATGATATTTTAATGAATTATATTAGTTCCATGTGGATGAATCATTTTATAAGAATTAAATGATGATTTTTTGGGTTAATTAGACCGATTTTTCGATCATAATGACCTTGTTTTATATTAGCACTAGAAATATGATCATAAGTTAGTTAAATAACTTTAAATAAAACATAATACATATTATATGTTCTGTTGCAACCATTAAAATGGTTTCATGACCATATCTGAAGGTGGAAATGGAAGAATAAAGCATGTCGTTCTTGAAGGTGAAAAATTAACACCTCACGAAAAACATTCTGTTTATTAAAATTTAAGGAATAAAGAAAGGGGGTTGAATGATATAATATCCCATTAGAATCATATAATTCCATTATATTTATAATACTGTTGTTAAAATACATTTTAGGTGACTATAGGTGGGGATATATCAATAAATGAACTTGTACATGAAAGGAAATTAAAGGAGAAGAGTGAGAGAAATTACCTCTGAAATATTCTTCTTGAGATCCTCCTTAAGGAAGCTAGGATTGGTCTTTTGATGAGTCCAACAGCTCTTGAACGTGGGAGAAGGTATTGAGAAGATTTTTGGGTAGAGTTTAGATATGGCTTGGAGGTTGAGAGGTGTAAGGAAATGAGGGTGTGAAGGGTGGTTTTCATAGTGGAGGGGAGAGGGGTTTCCTTAATATAAATTTCATTAGTTTATTAATTTCCCCTATGACAAATAATAGTGAGTAATTAATGACCAAGAATAGTAATTTTATCATATGATCCCAAACCTAGTGGTCTTACATTAGCAGAACATCACACATGGCCCTATAATTAGCTTATTTAGTTTTTTTGTAAATTGCGATATTTCTCTGTTCATCAAAAATTCACGTATCTCAGAAAAATCCAAAAAATATACCCCAACCATTTTTTGACATGTATAATCCAAAATTATTTTCAATTTATTGAAAAATAATTTTTTATATATTATTAATTTTATGTTTAATTAAAATCATAATTTACATAAAAATGCAGTTTTTAAAAAATTACAATTGATTCTATAGTTCTTTCAAAAATTATGTAAGGTCTTATAAAATTATCTAAAAACTATAATAAATTGATTAAAAAATTCATTAATACATTTTAGGAAAGTAAATTTTCATTTAAATTAATTAATTAATTATATTTAATTATTTATGACTTACAAACTACCAAAACGTTTACTAAGGTCAAATAGTCATTTTCTAAGATGTCTAAATTTTATTTAATTAATCATGGGTAAGGTTACTCTTATGTTGGATTATTTAATATTCATAAGGGTAATATTACTATTCATATGGGTAATATTACTATTCATAAGGGTATGTTACTATTCATAAGGTAGAACACTATTCACCGACAATTTATTTTTGTTTTATTAGACATCAAAAAACATCTTGAACCAAACCATGTATGTCAGATTCCCAAAATTCCCAACAGAGAAGTGGAAAATTTTTTAATGGTCACTTAGCACTTAGTAGTTCATTATGTTGTGTTTTCATCTGATTTTATGACATAATTATAAGAAGGGAATTTACATTGAAAACATTGGGTCATTACAGAGACGGTCTGTCAACATGTGGTAGTTCAAGATGTACTTCAGTGGGTCTAAATGTGATACCAGCTATACCTCATGGTGTTGCAAGTCCTATCAAAATTTCTATACTTCAAATAATAGTGAAATCCAGCTCCTTTCGATGGTGAAATATCTGTTTTCCGTATCGAGGAGAATAGTAATGAGGTAGTAAACGTTGTTCTTTATCCCCTCATTGTTCTTCTGGGCAAGAATGGTGCCGAGAGATTGTTTTGGGGCAGTCACATATAGGACTATAGGCTTTCTGGAGATGGGTGGCATTAAGATCCGAGGTTTGAGAATATACTACTTCATCTTCTCAAAAGAAATATGATACTCTTCATCCCATTCGTAAGTGGTGCCTTTCATCTTGAGCTGAAAAAAATGGCTTACACTTTCCAGTCAGGTGCGCAATGAATCAGAATATGTAGGCTACGTGGCCTTGGAAACCCTGAAGCTCCCAAATATATCTTGGAAGAGACATCTGGATAATGGCCTTGATCTTCTTTGGGTCATTCTCAATGTCCCTGTATTTGACAACGATGCTGAAAAAACATTCCAAATGTGACCCCGATGGCCCACTTCAATGGGTTCATCATCAGGTGACAGGAAGGGAGGAAGCCGAAAACTTTTTCGAGGTCTTTAATATTGTTATAATGTTGGGAAGATTTGACCACCAGATTTCCCACTTATCATTCCACCAACATCCCAAGGATTAGATTAAATATGCAATGCATAGCCCGTTATAATGTCGTACCCACATTATTTAAACTGAAGGGAACAACATGGTAACAGAAATTACCTTGCGGCACCCAGAAGGCTGTGAACTCCTTGTCCTTGGGGGCCATTCAGATCTTGTGGTACCCAGAGTAACCATCCATGAAGGAGATGTCTTGGAATCTAGCTGTAGCATCAATCAACAACTCTATCACAGGAAGGGGAAATCCTCCTTCAGACAATGACGATAGATATCTGAGAAGTCAATACAGACTCTGATCTATCCATTCTGCATCCTGACTGTCATAATATTGGCTATCCGTTTGGTGTACCAGACATATTTAAAGAAATGGGATCTGATGAGATTATCTGTTTCCTCCTCTACTGTGGCACTGTCAGAAGGGTGTATCTTTCAAGGAGGTTTCTTGAACCTGCAATAATTTATAGGGAGACTGAGGCGGTGGATGACTACCTGAGGATCTAGTCCTGACATCTCGTCATATCTTTAGGAGAATACATCACAATGTTTTTTTAAGACGGCTATGTATCGTTGTTTCGCCTCGAGGGGCATGGTGGAACTGATCCATGTGGGTCTCGGGTCTGCCTCGATATCGAAGTTCTCCTATACCAACTCATTGAAAGTGGCCGAGACAACCACTTCAATGGAAGGGAAGAATCATCTAAATATTCTTCTTCAAATGTGGAAGAGGGATCCTTAATAGGAGTGACATCCTCTTGGTCGAAAGATCCCGACAGGAGGCTATTACCCGCTTGAGCGGTAATGGTCAACACATTAGAAGAATCATGTACTGCCGCAACCATAGCGATGAAGGCTGTCAATTTGATCCCATCTATCCATCGGCCCAAGGGGACACTCATTATGATATCAAAGAAATAATGGCACGTTTGTTTGAGCCTATTAATCCATTCCTAGAGAAACAAGCACATATGACCTATTGTTTTTTCATGGGGAAGACAACACAATACCTTATGGGGGTAAGAGGTTCCGAGATCACCTGAGCCTGATTTGTATAAGAGTACGAGGTGATTTTATACTATCTCTAAAACCATGGAATGTGTTACCCCCTTGTCCCAGACACAATGAAGCAGTGTCCCGTGACATGGATTTTGGCCTCCAATCAGTGGATTGGAAAGACATTGGCATCATCTAGATCTATCCACGGGTCAGTCGCAGTCATGGAATCTCATTGGTCTGAATCTTCTTGTCCATGCTCTTAAAGAAGTAGGCATCCAGATTGTGGTCCTCACAAGAAGCAAAGGGAGACACATCACCTAGAAGCATGCCAAATTGACCATTAATGGAGTACATTAGGCATTGTTTATATGATGAGGGGACCACTACATGCAGGTGGAGCCATGGCCTTCCTATCAATACATTATAGGCGGTGTCCTGGGAAACTACCATAAATTCATTGCTGGTAACTAGGAAACCAAACTATTTCTTATAGAAGATCATACCGACCAGTGTCTATTTTGTCCTATCATACAATTGGATTCTTAGATCAGAGGGAATCAGAACATCTTTATATAATCCCATCGTTCACAATGTCCAGGTCAAGATTATATTAATTCCAGATCCCATGTCTAGAAGACGATAGCGAACCTCCACACCATTGAATTTGATGGTGTTGTACAGTGGGAGAATGTGCCCCTGTATGGGAGTGCCTTCATCTTTTTCAGAAAGTGAGATTATGGACATATTTTCACCATTCTAGATTTCCTCATCATGAAAGGCCTCTACAGCTGCTACCTCGGTCTCAAAATGGAGATGGCTTCTTAAAGCCTCAGTGAGGGCCTCATGCATATCAGAATATAGAAGAAGTGCCTCAAGGATGGAGATCCTTGCAAGAATACTGGAATTATTCTTAAGAACATCATACATCCACACCAGGTGTGAACATCTGCATGTAGGAGGCCACTTTATGACATGATGCTTGGCGGGCCCAGCCGGCTGGACCGACGACTGACTAGTGCTGGTAATGTCGCATTGCTCACTATTCAAAGAATGTGGTGTACCTACCATACTAGGGTAAGATATCATGGGCTGGTTCGAGGTGGTGCGTGGTTGATCACGGCAAGGCCTAGGTTGCTATGATTAGTCCAGTAGCACAAATGGCGGTGGAGGCGGGCCTGATGACACCAGATGAGGAGGCTGCACATGATGAGCTCTGTGTTGCGCCTATGGTATGGTCTCAGTGGCTTGCATGACCTAGATGGAAGTGACAACTGATGTTCCTCGACAACCCATATGGTATTGGATTGGCCGATGTTGGCGTCGGCTAGGGATGCGGGGGAGATATGCCTAGCGCTACCCGTCATCAGGAGTCATATAGGGGTTTACCATCTCTAGGGTGTTAACAGAAGCGTACCCTTGAACATCACTTTAAGTATAGTCCAATACTGGACAGATTCTTGGATTGATCACCATCCCTGTGGGAAAAAATTAGACGATATTACGGGATGAAAATGTCATCCTTATGGGACATTGACCTCCCTTGCATTGATGGTGTTTTCTCTTATGGAAAGCGGTCTGCTTAGACGACAATAAAAAGGTGGTGGTTGCCGCTTCTAAAGGCTCTGGTCAATTCATGAATTCTTGGATGACTCCCTAGGCACGTGTGACTATTTTTTGAGTCTTCTAGTCGTCATACATCTGGGATCTGCTACTTGAAATCTGATGCCAATCGCCCTCACTATCGTTTTTGTGGTCTGTCCTCTCAAAGAAACATACTACCTGAGCTGGGGCTGGGCCCAGCCTGACTATGATGTTGTCGACCTGGTCATGGATCCATTAATTGAACACATATCCCTTCTTGAGAGTGTACCCCATGATCTGTTGGTAGGAGCAGTAATTAGGTTTATCAGTATGTTTTTCCTCTTCTGGTATTGTACACTTAGAAAACCCTCAATCCCATATTCCAAGGAACATTGGAATGAGATGGGATCCTGATTATCGATGAATGAGTTATTCTGGTTTCTTCTGTCTAGAATGGGGACCCTTGGATCATGACCCTGACGGGGGGCTGTAGGAGCTGGTCGAGGAGGTGGAACACAGTTATCTTCCCTGGGTTGTGGTAGTGCATTGCGTGGGGGGAACTGCTAATTCTGAGGCGGATGCTGCTGGGCTGGAGGATTCACATGAGGTAGAGGGCCTCTGCGAGGCTGTAGATGCGGCTCCACTGGCAACAACATTAATCACTTTGGAGACACTATTTGGACCACTTGGTCGGGCTCAGCCCAAGAGTCCCTTCTCGCAAGGATTGAAGGAGATAATGGATGTTCCTGCTTAGCCCACTGTAATACTTCTTCTATGTGATGGGCCTTATTAGAGATGTCTCAAAATCCCATGAGTTAGTTTTTTATGTTATTAGAGAGGGTACCAGCTCCATTTTGACATTTCCTATACACAATTCCATTAATTTATTCTAAGTCAATGACACATCGAGGGAATAAGTGAGTCCTTTCAACTGTGTGACAAAGTCAGTGATGTGTTCATCAGGCCTATGATTGCACTTGAAGATGCCCGATATACATGTTTTGTGTGTGGTGGAGCTGAACTGGTAGAGGAATTTCATATGGATGTCCTCCCAGTTGGTCACTAATATGATAGGGAACTAGAAGTACCAGAAAAATGCATGGTCATCCAACATCTTCACAAAACACCATAGTTTGGCAGCTTCCTGCTCTGCGTGAGTTCACAACATGGTGCCACACCTTGAGGTAATGTGGGCCAGGTGCTATGGCAGGTCCCCTGTTCCATTTAAGTAGGAAAATGTGGGATCCTTGAAACACGTGGGTACTGGAATATAATCCAACTATGTCATATTTAATGTTTCCTCATGTGGGAGTTCCACCTGTCACGTTTCCAATGCCTCAAGGTGCGCAATGAGTGTTGTCATTGGATCATCTAGGCGGGTGTCCCTATCTTGACATGGATCCCTAACCACGAGTGAATTGGTGGGTTCATCAACATGGTATGCAGGCCCAGCGGCTTGTGGAGCGGCTGGCGGCATGACAGTCTAGGTAGCTGGAGGAACCTGAGCTGTGTCCCTTGGGTTGTCGCGCCATTCAGAAGGGTTTAAAGAGACATACCATGCCCTCTTTCCATATGTTCTGTCCTCCGCCCCGTTTGCAGGGGAAGGATGGTCAGGGTCACCAGAAGGCTGCTCTCTAATGGGAAGTGATTCCTCCCCTACTACTCTAGCCTAGAATTATCGTAGTTTGGCTATCTCTCTAAAGCACATTTAATGAGGAGGCCATCAACCAACTTCTACTGTTCGATAAGCTGCTGATAGAATGAGGCTTTTTCAGGGTCTTTTGATATCCTATGCACTGAGCCGAACGGATCAGAGGGTTTGGTGGCTCCATGATTCTCTTTACCCTTACCGTGATTTGTGCTAAGTATTAATGCCTCAGCGGGCGCAGGGATACCTAGAAGGCTCCTCTGTTGATGAGTAACACTTTTCTAGCGATCCAGTAGTCGTAGCACGCCTTTATGGGGAGGTCCCTATCCAGGGCTACAACTCATTTTCCTCTTCCGATAGGGTGGCCATGTTGATAGCAACTCAACCTGGAGGCTTGTCCTTAATTTCGCCTAGTGAGTCGGGTAGCCGTCAAATAGAACTGTAGAGGAGGGAAACATATTTCCCCAGCCATGGATCTACAGGTGGGGGGAATCCCCCTTGATAATATTCCAGAGTACCTTGGGAATCTGAATGCGTTACTGTTGGAGGGCCATATGTCGGCCTGGTGACTCAGGGCACTGGGCCATAGGGAGTACAACCAAATCAACTAGACCAAATTGCTCACCAATGTCTTAAAAATGCACATGGCTCCTCGGATAAGACACTTGTTAGTGATGAATGTGGCATTAAATAACCCATTAGGTTTGACAGAAACACTAATCTTCCTCTGGGGTGAGGGATTTTGGCTCATAGAAATTTGGCACTACCACATGCCAAAACATCTCAGGGATGTGTTCCGCTGCGAGGATATTCCATGAGCTCCTAGGCTCAAATTCGAAGTCTGGCCCTTCATTAGCCCACTCGTCAGACATAGGTAGCTGTGGAACTAGAAGTGGTACTATAGCAGACTGCTGGGATGGTAGGACGACCGGTGGAGAGTATGGAGAGCGAGCTGTCTGACCACTGCATCTCGGTATATCCCCCGAAGAGTGAAGTGACTAAGCCCCCAATGTCGCAGTAAGACGGGATGATCGCCGAAATTCTTGGTGCAGGGGCTAGGGCTACTGGCGATGGGCCACACTGCTACTTGCCCACCGTTGGTCCCTATAATAACTCTCTGTGACCTCTAATAGAGGTTGAGAGTTCTTACGGTGATGACAGTGGTGATTGCCTGACCGTAACCTATGGAATTGCACAATTTTCTTCCACCTAGATATACTTGTATAGGGAGTAGAGAATCCAATGGACCTTGCATTCTAGGAGTACGAGAATAATGCACCTTGTTATAGCCCTGACCCTCGACATAGAGGACTTGAGATAGGGTTCCATCATTGATTCACATTCGGCATTAGAGTTTGAGAATCAAAATCGTTTGATCTCATTATGAATATTGTCAGTGTTCTTTTTGTGGTGGCGATGAACTTACCTTCTTCCCCGGGATGGTTCTTCAGGATAGTGTAGATTTTAGGCACGATGAGGTCCTTCGTCCATTCTGGTGCTGGGTCGAGGAGGACATCCTCCCGAGTAAGACGGGGTGTGAGGAGCACTGTGAGATATATCAAAGGAGACATGGGTTAAAAGGGTTTATAAGCTTTGGGTTCCCAAAACAAAGAGGGAACAACATACTTGATACAAGAACCATCAACCACGAATTAGAGGTAAAAGTTGAGTTCTTAAAAGAACAGTTCTTTTAGAAAACATTTGGATTAAAATAAACATAATTATAAATCATGTATATCCCATAGAAGGTAATATAATGATGAAGAATTGATTTTTATGAAATGACCATACAAAATTGGAGTGAATGAGGGAGAACTCGAGGAAAGAAAATTTGGTTCGAGATTTTCCCCTGACCTTGTATGCAAATTCTTCATTCTCTTTAATGTCTTGTATAATGACATTATATTAATTAATTAGAAATATAGAACCTTGATTACATTAATATGGTTCATTATTGTATCATTAAGTTATTTTATGTGCCTTTGGATGAGTTAGAGAGTTTAAAAATAGTATTTGGGAATGTTTGTTTTTATTGTTTTCTTAAGTGGTTCACTTGTATTCTTAAATTGATGTTTTTGTAAAAAATGGGTAAACATCCAGAACTTATATTACATGTTATTAATGATATTAAAGGAGTTTTTATGATATTTTAATTAATTATATTAGATCCATGTGGATGAATCATTTTATGAGAATTAAATGATGATTTTTTGGGTTAATTAGACCGATTTTTCGATCATAATGACCTTGTTTTATATTAGCACTAGAAATATGATCATAAGTTAGTTAAATAACTTTAAATAAAACATAATACATATTAGATGTTCTGTTGCAACCATTAAAATGGTTTCATGACCATATTTGAAGGTGGAAATGGAAAAATAAAGCATGTCGTTCTTGAAGGTGAAAAATTAACACCTCACGAAAAACATTCTGTTTATTAAAATTTAAGGAATAATGAAAGGGGGTTGAATGATATAATATCCCATTAGAATCATATAATTCCATTATATTTATAATAATGTTGTTAAAATACATTTTAGGTGACTATAGGTGGGGATATATCAATAAATGAACTTGTACATGAAAGGAAATTAAAGGAGAAGAGTGAGAGAAATTGCCTCTGAAATATTCTTCTTGAGATCCTCCTTAAGGAATCTAGGATTGGTCTTTTGATGAGTCCAAAAGCTCTTGAACGTGGGAGAAGGTATTGAGAAGATTTTTGGGTAGAGTTTAGATATGGCTTGGAGGTTGAGAGGTGTAAGGAAATGAGGGTGTGAAGGGTGGTTTTCATAGTGGAGGGGAGAGGGGTTTCCTTAATATAAATTTCATTAGTTTATTAATTTCCCCTATGACAAATAATAGTGAGTAATTAATGACCAAGAATAGTAATTTTATCATATGATCCCAAACCTAGTGGTCTTACATTAGCAGAACATCACACATGGCCCTATAATTAGCTTATTTAGTTTTTTTGTAAATTGCGATATTTCTCTATTCATAAAAAATTCACGTATCTCAGAAAAATCCAAAAAATATACCCCAACCATTTTTTGACATGTATAATCCAAAATTATTTTCAATTTATTGAAAAATAATTTTTTATATATTATTAATTTTATGTTTAATTAAAATCATAATTTACATAAAAATGCAGTTTTTAAAAAATTACAATTGATTCTATAGTTCTTTCAAAAATTATGTAAGGTCTTATAAAATTATCTAAAAACTATAATAAATTGATTAAAAAATTTATTAATACATTTTAGGAAAGTAAATTTTCATTTAAATTAATTAATTAATTATATTTAATTATTTATGACATACAAACTACCAAAACGTTTACTAAGGTCAAATAGTCATTTTCTAAGATGTCTAAATTTTATTTAATTAATCATTGGTAAGGTTACTCTTATGTTGGATTATTTAATATTCATAAGGGTAATATTACTATTCATAAGGGTATGTTACTATTCATAAGGTAGAACACTATTCACCGACAATTTATTTTTGTTTTATTAGACATCAAAAAACATCTTGAACAAAACCATGTATGTCAGATTCCCAAAATTCCCAACAGAGAAGTGGAAAATTTTTTAATGGTCACTTAGCACTTAGTAGTTCATTATGTTGTGTTTTCATCTGATTTTATGACATAATTATAAGAAGGGAATTTACATTGAAAACATTGGGTCATTACAGAGACGGTCTGTCAACATGTGGTAGTTCAAGATGTACTTCAGTGGGTCTAAACGTGATACCAGCTATACCTCATGGTGTTGCAAGTCCTATCAAAATTTCTATACTTCAAATAATAGTGAAATCCAGCTCCTTTCGATGGTGAAATATCTGTTTTCCGTATCGAGGAGAATAGTAATGAGGTAGTAAACGTTGTTCTTTATCCCCTCATTGTTCTTCTGGGCAAGAATGGTGCCGAGAGATTGTTTTGGGGCAGTCACATATAGGACTATAGGCTTTCTGGAGATGGGTGGCATTAAGATCTGAGGTTTGAGAAAATACTACTTCATCTTCTCAAAAGAAATATGATACTCTTCATCCCATTCGTATGTGGTGCCTTTCATCTTGAGCTGAAAAAATGGCTTACACTTTCCAGTCAGGTGCGCAATGAATCAGAATATGTAGGCTACGTGGCCTTGGAAACCCTGAAGCTCCCAAATATATCTTGGAAGAGACATCTGGATAATGGCCTTGATCTTCTTTGGGTCATTCTCAATGTCCCTGTATTTGACAACGATGCTGAAAAAACATTCCAAATGTGACCCCGATGGCCCACTTCAATGAGATCACCATCAGGTGACAGGAAGGGAGGATGCCGAAAACTTTTTCGAGGTCTTTAATATTGTTATAATGCTGGGAAGATTTGACCACCAGATTTCCCACTTATCATTCCACCAACATCCCAAGGATTAGATTAAATATGCAATGCATAGCCCGTTATAATGTAGTACCCACATTATTTAAACTGAAGGGAACAACATGGTAACAGAAATTACCTTGTGGCACCCAGAAGGCTGTGAACTCCTTGTCCTTGGGGGCTATTCAGATCTTGTGGTACCCAGAGTAACCATCCATGAAGGAGATGTCTTGGAATCTAGCTGTAGCATCAATCAACAACTCTATCACAGGAAGGGGAAATCCTCCTTCAGACAATGACGATAGATATCTGAGAAGTCAATACAGAATCTGATCTATCCATTCTGCATCCTGACTTTCATAATATTGGCTATCCGTTTGGTGTACCAGACATATTTAAAGAAATGGGATCTGATGAGATTATCTGTTTCCTCCTCTACCGTGGCACTGTCAGAAGGGTGTATCTTTCAAGGATGTTTCTTGAACCTGCAATGATTTATAGGGAGACTGAGGCGGTGGATGACTACCTGAGGATATAGTCCTGACATCTCGTCATATCTTGAGGAGAATACATCACAATGTTTTTTTAAGACGGCTATGTATCGTTGTTTCGCCTCGAGGGGCATGGTGGAACTGATCCATGTGGGTCTCGGGTCTGCCTCGATATCGAAGTTCTCCTATACCAACTCATTGAAAGTGGCCGAGACAACCACATCAATGGAAGGGAAGAATCATCTAAATATTCTTCTTCAAATGTGGAAGAGGGATCCTTAATAGGAGTGACATCCTCTTGGTCGAAATATCCCGATAGGAGGATATTACCCGCTTGAGCGGTAATGGTCAACACATTAGAAGAATCATGTACTGCCGCAACCATAGCGATGAAGGCTGTCAATTTGATCCCATCTATCCATCGGCCCATGGGGACACTCATTATGATATCAAAGAAATAATGGAACGTTTGTTTGAGCCTATTAATCCATTCCTAGAGAAACAAGTACATATGACCTATTGTTTTTCCATGGGGAAGACAACACAATACATTATGGGGGTAAGAGGTTCCGAGATCACCTGAGCCTGATTTGTATAAGAGTACGAGGTGATTTTATACTATATCTAAAACCATGGAATGTGTTACCCCCTTGTCCCAGACACAATGAAGCATTGTCCCGTGACATGGATTTTGGCCTCCAATCAGTGGATTGGAAAGACATATTCATCATCTAGATCTATCCACGGGTCAGTCGCAGTCATGGAATCTCGTTGGTCTGAATCTTCTTGTCCATGCTCTTAAAGAAGTAGGCATCCATATTGTGGTCCTCACAAGAAGCAAAGGGAGACACATCACCTAGAAGCATGCCAAATTGACCATTAATGGAGTACATTAGGCATTGTTTATATGATGAGGGGACCACTACATGCAGGTGGAGCCATGGCCTTCCTATCAATACAATATAGGCGGTGTCCTGGGTAACTACCATAAATTCATTGCTGGTAACTAGGAAACCAAACTATTTCTTATAGAAGATCATACCGACCAGTGTCTATTTTGTCCTATCATACAATTGGATTCTTAGATCAGAGGGAATCAGAACATCTTTAGATAATCCCAGCGTTCACAATGTCCAGGTCAAGATTATATTAATTCCAGATCCCATGTCTAGAAGACAACAGCGAACCTCCACACCATTGAATTTGATGGTGTTGTACAGTGGGAGAATGTGCCCCTGTATGGGAGTGCCTTCATCTTTTTCAGAGAGTGAGATTATGGACATATTTTCACCATTCTAGATTTCCTCATCATGAAAGGCCTCTACAGCTGCTACCTCGGTCTCAAAATGGAGATGGCTTCTTAAAGCCTCAGTGAGGGCCTCATGCATATCAGAATATAGAAGAAGTGCCTCAAGGATGGATATCCTTGCAAGAATACTGGAATTATTCTTAAGAACATCATACATCCACACCAGGTGTGAACATCTGCATGTAGGAGGCCACTTTATGACATGATGCTTGGCGGGCCCAGCTGGCTGGACCGACGACTGACTAGTGCTGGTAATGTCCCATTGCTCACTATTCAAAGAATGTGGTGTACCTACCATACTGGGGTAAGATAACATGGGCTGGTTCGAGGTGGTGCGTGGTTGATCACGGCAAGGCCTAGGTTGCTATGATTAGTCCAGTAGCAGAAATGGCGGTGGAGGCGGGCCTGATGACACCAGATGAGGAGGCTGCACATGATGGCTCTGTGTTGCGCATATGGTATGGTCTCAGTGGCTTGCATGACCTAGATGGAAGTGACAAATGATGTGCCTCGACAACCCATATGGTATTGGATTGGCCGATGTTGGCGTCGGCTAGGGATGCGGGGGAGATATGCCTAGCGCTACCCGTCATCAGGAGTCATATAGGGGTTTACCATCTCTAGGGTGTTAACAGAAGCGTACCCTTGAACGTCACTTTAAGTATAGTCCAATACTGGACAGATTCTTGGATTGATCACCATCCCTATGGGAAAAAATTAGACGATATTACGGGATGAAAAAGTCATCGTTATGGGGCATTGACCTCCCTTGCATTGATGGTGTTTTCTCTTATGGAAAGCGGTCAGCTTAGACGACAATAAAAAGGTGGTGGTTGCCGCTTCTAAAGGCTCTGGTCAATTCATGAATTCTTGGATGACTCCCTAGGCACGTGTGACTATTTTTTGAGTCTTCTAGTCGTCATACATCTGGGATCTGCTACTTGAAATCTGATGCCAATCTCCCTCACTATCGTTTTTGTGGTCTGTCCTCTCAAAGAAACATACTACCTGAGCTGGGGCTGGGCCCAGCCTGACTATGATGTTGTCGACCTGGTCATGGATCCATTAATTGAACACATATCCCTTCTTGAGAGTGTACCCCAGGATCTGGTGGTAGGAGCAGTAATTAGGTTTATCAGTATGTTTTTCCTCTTCTGGTATTGTACACTTAGAAAACCCTCAATCCCATATTCCAAGGAACATTGGAATGAGATGGGATCCTGATTATCGATGAATGAGTTATTCTGGTTTCTTCTGTCTAGAATGGGGACCCTTGGATCATGACCCTGACGGGGGGCTGTAGGAGCTGGTCGAGGAGGTGGAACACAGTTATCTTCCCTGGGTTGTGGTAGTGCATTGCGTGGGGGGAACTGCTAATTCTGAGGCGGATGCTGCTGGGCTAGAGGATTCACATGAGGTAGAGGGCCTCTGCGAGGCTGTAGAGGCGGTTCCACTGGCAACAACATTAATCACTTTGGAGACACTATTTGGACCACTTGGGCGGGCTCAGCCCAAGAGTCCCTTCTCGCAAGGATTGAAGGAGATAATGGATGTTCCTGCTTAGCCCACTGTAATACTTCTTCTATGTGATGGGCCTTATTAGAGATGTCTCAAAATCCCATGAGTTAATTTTTTTTGTGATTAGAGAGGGTACCAGCTCCATTTTGACATTTCCTATACACAATTCCATTAATTTATTCTAAGTCAATGACACATCGAGGGAATAAGTGAGTCCTTTCAACTGTGTGACAAAGTCAGTGATGTGTTCATCAGGCCTACGATTGCACTTGAAGATGCCCGATATACATGTTTTGTGTGTGGTGGAGTTGAACTGGTAGAGGAATTGCATATGGATGTCCTCCCAGTTGGTCACTAATATGATAGGGAACTAGAAGTACCAGAAAAATGCATGGTCATCCAACATCTTCACAAAACACCATAGTTTGGCAGCTTCCTGCTCTGCGTGAGTTCACAACATGGTGCCACACCTTGAGGTAATGTGGGCCAGGTGCTATGGCAGGTCCCCTGTTCCATTGAAGTAGGAAAATGTGGGATCCTTGAAACATGTGGCTGCTGGAATATAATCCAACTATGTCATATTTAATGTTTCCTCATGTGGGAGTTCCACCTGTCACGTTTCCAATGCCTCAAGGTGCGCAATGAGTGTTGTCATTAGATCATCTAGGCGGGTGTCCCTATCTTGACGTGGATCCCTAACCACGAGTGAATTGGTGGGTTCATCAACATGGTATGCAGGCCTAGCGGCTTGTGGAGCGGCTGGCGGCATGACAGTCTAGGTAGCTGGACGAACCTGAGCTGTGTCCCTTGGGTTGTCGCGCCATTCAGAAGGGTTTAAAGAGACATACCATGCCCTCTTTCCATATGTTCTGTCCTTAGCCCCGTTTGCAGGGGAAGGATGGTCAGGGTCACCAGAAGGCTGCTCTCTAATGGGAAGCGATTCCTCCCCTACTACTCTAGCCTAGAATTATCGTAGTTTGGCTATCTCTCTACAGCACATTTAATGAGGAGGCCATCAACCAACATCTACTGTTCGATAAGCTGCTGATAGAATGAGGCTTTTTCAGGGTCTTTTGATATCCTATGCACTGAGCCGAACAGATCAGAGGGTTTGGTGGCTCAATGATTCTCTTTACCCTTACCGTGATTTGTGCTAAGTATTAATGCCTCAGCGGGCGCAGGGATACCTATAAGGCTCCTCTGTTGATGAGTAACACTTTTCTAGCGATCCAGTAGTCGTAGCACGCCTTTAGGGGGAGGTCCCCATCCAGGGCTACAACTCATTTTCCTCTTCTGATAGGGTGGCCATGTTGATAGCAACTCAACCTGAAGGCTTGTCCTTAATTTCGCCTAGTGAGTCGGGTAGCCGTGAAATAGAACTGTAGAGGAGGGAAACATATTTCCGCAGCCATGGATCTACAGGTGGGGGGAATCCCCCTTGATAATATTCCAGAGTACCTTGGGAATCTGAATGCGTTACTGTTGGAGGGCCATATGTCGGCCTGGTGACTCAGGGCACTGGGCCATAGGGAGTACAACCAAATCAACTAGACCAAATTGCTCACCAATGTCTTAAAAATGCACATGGCTCCTCAGATAAGACACTTTTTAGTGATGAATGTGGAATTAAATCACCCATTAGGTTTGACAGAAACACTAATCTTCCTCTGGGGTGAGGGATTTTGGCTCATAGAAATTTGGCACTACCACATGCCAAAACATCTCAGGGATGTGTTCCGCTGCGAGGATATTCCATGATCTCCTAGGCTCAAATTCGAAGTCTGGCCCTTCATTAGCCCACTCGTCAGACATAGGTAGCTGTGGAACTAGAAGTGGTACTATAGCAGACTGTTGGGATGGTAGGACGACCGGTGGAGAGTATGGCAAGCGAGCTGTCTGACCACTGCATCTCGGTATATCCCCCGAAGAGTGAAGTGACTAAGCCCCCAATGTCGCAGTAAGACGGGATGACCGCCGAAATTCGTGGTGCAGGGGCTAGGGCTACTGGCGATGGGCCACACTGCTACTTGCCCACCGTTGGTCCCTATAATATCTCTCTGTGACCTCTAATAGAGGTTGAGAGTTCTTACGGTGATGACAGTGGTGATTGCCTGACTGTAACCTATGGCATTGCACAATTTTCTTCCACCTAGATATACTTGTATATGGAGTAGAGAATCCAATGGACCTTGCATTCTAGGAGTACGAGAATAATGCACCTTGTTCTAGCCCTGACCCTCGACATAGAGGACTTGAGATAGGGTTCCATCATTGATTCACATTCAGCATTAGAGTTTGAGAATCAAAATCGTTTGATCTCATTATGAATATTGTCAGTGTTCTTTTTGTGGTGGCGATGAACTTACCTCCTTCCCCGGGATGGTTCTTCAGGATAGTGTAGATTTTAGGCACGATGAGGTCCTTCGTCCATTCTGGTGCTGGGTCGAGGAGGACATCCGCCCGAGTAAGACGGGGTGTGAGGAGCACTGTGAGATATATCAAAGGAGACATGGGTTAAAAGGGTTTATATAATGGATATCTATTTCATTATTAACATCCAGTATGCAAGGTACAACAATTGTTTATGACTATTGTAAACAGTTTAAAATCAATGGGTAAAAAAGGTTTAGATGATGACTCCCTTGTGTATAAGATTTTATATATCATGCCTAATAGGTGAGAATCTAAGAGAATAGCAATTGATGAGAATAAGAAAGTATCTCAAATAAATCTTGATGAGAATTTTGGATCTCTTATTTAACATGAGACAAGAATGAAAAAAGAAGCTAATATGAATAAGAAAAATAATGGCAATGGAAGTGTGTCCTTTAATACAATAGAAGCCAAGACTCCTAAAAGGGTTACAAGAACATAGAAAAATAAAGTCACTATTTTATCAGAATCAATTGAAAGTGAACATTTTGAGAATTATCTAGCCAGTCCTACTTAAAGAATGAACAAAATAGTTGGGAAAAAATACATCAAGAATAGTTTTAAGAGGAAGAAAGATAATACAATAATGTCTCATAAGTCACCTATTATGAATTCCATAGATTATGGAAAATAAGGCCAGATTTCCCTTTGATTAAGAAAAATTAATGATAGGAAAATCATTCTAAGAGAAATATAACGAAGTACTACAAGGTTAAAGCTGAGAATGTTTTGAAAGGCATTGACACCTGGAGGGACAATAGTGGATATTCTTCTGATGAATCTTCTCAGTATGAATCTTCTGGTCAGATGAATTGTGGTCTAATTTCTAAGATACCCATTTAAAATAATTCTCTAATGGACAAGGTAAACAATGTAGAATCCAAAAATAACGTATCCTTAAATAAAAATTATAGTGATAACAAATATTATGAATTTTTAGAGGTAGAATATTAATCTGATGAAGATAATAAATTACTAACTTATGAAGAAGTATTTAGTTACACTGATCTTCTTGAGTATTAAAATTCTAAACTCTAGAAAAAACATGAAAATGAAAATTCTAGAATTTATATTCTTAATAATGAAGTATCATATCATTCTAATGATCATGATATGAATATTATTGATTTTGATATTATTTAGGAATACCATGATGATGTTAATTATGAGAAGGATATCCCTTTTAAGGATCGTGAAAATGTAATTTCTATGAAAAATATTTTAGAGACTAACTATAGTGATAAAACTATTTTTTTGATGATTAAAACATAGTTATTATACTGAATAGAGACATATATTCCATGAATAAGTGTTTGTCAAACATTTCCTTAGGTAAAGAAAAAATTGCTAAGATGTATTCTCAAATTCGACCTCTAAGGAATAATTCTCGATTTGCCAATAGTCAATCTAAAATAGTTTTTAGTAATCATTATTTTGTTCCTCAATGTGCTCCATTCTGCACTAAATGTCACTGTGGTCGACATTGGGGAAAAATTGTTCTTTAAATAAAACTCAGTATTTAGGTTTTCATAAAGCATATTTTTTCAATGAAAATGTGGATACCAAATTTTTTTTTCTGAATTATCCAAATACTTGAATGGTTTGGTTCCAAAATTCTAACTCTCTTATTTTCATGAATATAACAAATTTACAAACAACAATACATGGTACATGGATAATGGATATTCTCAGCACATGACTGGTAACAAATACTTCTCTGAAAATATTTTTATTACAATATGAGGAAATGTATCATTCAAAGAAAATGATTTGGGAGAAATTATTAGTATCATAAACATTTTTCTTCTTGGAAAAAAATTGATTTCTAATGTTTTATTTGTTAAAGGTCTTAAGCATAACCTCATCACCAAATGTCAATTATGTGATGATGGTTACCATGTAAATTTTAGGAATAATAAGTTCGTAGTACACAATTCCAAGGAAAATTTTATTCTTTCATCCCATAGGAAAGAGAATGTATACACACTAAACATAGAGGAACTTTGGAGCCAATATCTACCTTGTGTTAGTGCAATTGAAGACCAATCATCATTATTGACTTGAATTTTCGGAGACTATAACCTTACTAACTTATGTAACATCTCTATGAAATGATTTTTTAATGATCTAGAAGAACATAGACATGATTCTTCAAAAGGTTGTTATCCTTTTCAATATATAAAACTTTATAAATCATGCTTTAAATCAATCAGTGAAGGCCTAACTTCTAATGCATTACAGTTGGTTCATATAGATCTTTTTGTTCCAAGACAAACTGGATGCATTAGAGGAAAATACTATGTGATTGTCATAGATGATGATTACAAATTATTCATGTGGGTCTATTTCCTAAAAAAAATTGAATCATTTTCTTATTTCAAAACCTTTTAAGCCCATGTTAAAACTGGGAAAAACCTTCCATTAATAACTATTCATAGTTATCATGGAGGTGAATTTAAAAATTATTATTTTGAAACATTCTATAGCAGAAAAAGAATTAATCATAACTTCATAGCACCGAGAACCCCTCAGCAAAATGGGGTTGTTGAAAGAAGAAATCAAATTCTTCAAGAGATAATAAGAGAAATATTTAGTGTATATTTTGTAGCCAATTTTTTTGGGTAGATGCAATATGTGAATCTTGTTATACTATAAATTGAGTTATGATTATAATTTTTTTTAATAAAACCCCCTATGAGTTATGTAATGGTAGAAAACCTTGACATTCCTACCTCAAGGAATTCAGATTCAAAGTATTCATTCTGAATACTAATGATAATTTAAAATAAATCACACCACAATCTAATGAAGTAATTTTATTGGACTACTCCACAACATCTAAGTCTTATAGAGTTTTAATAAAAATAATTATACTGTTGAAGATACAATACATGTTAAATTTGATGAATCCAATCCTTTTTTTAAACACACCCAACATACATCTACGAATGCGTCTTCAAAAAAATTATCAACACCAGATAGAAGATCCTTTTGATAAATGTTCATGAAAATGATTCTGAGGAATTTACCCCAGAGTATTTCCTACCATATATTGATGACCATGTTTTACCAAACCCCAATCAGTTGTTTCTTATGAATCATCCCAGTGATAGTATCATTGGTTATGTAAATCAACATGTAGAGATAAGAAGTTTCATAAGAAATAAAGTAGAAATTATAGCATTCCTTTATCAATTATAACCAAAAAGCACTGATGACATTTTAGGGGATGGTGATTAGAAAAAATCCATGCATGATTAGATAAATGAATTCGAAAGGAATAATGCATGGACCTTGGTTGAAAGACCTAAAGAAACATCGGTTATTAGAGTAAAATGGGACATTAGAAATACGTGTGATGAAAATAAAACCATTGTAATAAATAAATATATATTTTTTGCTAAAGGATATAATCAATAAGAAGGAATAAACTATGAAGAAACATGTTCTCTTATATCTAGACATGAATTGATCCATATTATACTTGCCTTTGCAAAATTATTAAACATCAATCGTTTTCTAATTGATGTTGAATGTGTTTTACTTAATAGATATGTTCAAGAGGTTGTTATTTTTATTTAAAACATAATGTATTAGAGGATACAAAACATCCTGAACATGTTTTAAAACATAGAAAAGCTTTATATGGACTTAAACAAGACCCTAGAGCATGGTATGAGAGATATAGTTGAATTTTGTTTCAAAAAAATTACATTATAGGAAATGTTGTTTCAAATCTCTTTATAAAGAATGATAAGAAAAGTGTTTTCATTGTTTATATTTATATTGATGACATTATATTTGGTTCAAATCAACAATAGTTAACCGATTTGTTTTCAAATATAATGAAATATGAGTTCATAATGATTATTATGGGTGTGTTAACATTTTTCCTAGGTTTTCAAATTTCTCAAAAACCAGAAGGAAAGAATATATCTCAACATAAGTATATTGAAAATATTCTTAAAAAGTATGGATATGACAACACCTAGAGTATAAGTAATTCCATTGGTACCTATAATTTAATTATCATTATTCTTTTGTGGAAGGAATCTATCTAATCATATAGAATCTCATATAAATGCATTGAATATTATTTTTCCGTCTATAAAGAGTAACATGGATTTTGGACTATTTCATACTCCATCAATTGATTTTGTTTTATAATGTTTTTCGGATGTTGATTGTGGTGGATGTAAAATAGATAAAAAAAAGTACATCCAGAACTTCCCATTTCATTAGAGACTCATCAGTTTCTGGGGCATGTAAAAATCAACAGCCACTAGAACATTCCACAGTTGAAGCTGAACATGGAGCAGTTGGATGTTGTTATGCTCTATTATTAGGGATGCAACACACACTCAAAATATATGGTATGAGTTTCACTAAAATGAAAATATTGTGTGATAATACAAGTTTATTTTCCTTAAGTAAAAACCTTGTACATCACTGTTGTTCAAAACAAATAGATATCGTGCATCACCTTCATAGGGATCACACCGAATTGCAGATATCATTGTTCAATTTATCTGAATGCAAGATCAACATGATAATATTTTCACAAAACCATTACCCTTCGATAGATTTTAATGCATTAAACAAATGTTAGGAGTGATAACCATAAGGTAATTTTACATTTGAACTTTTTGGTGAAACATATCTCTTTACATTAAGAATCTTATTTTTCATAGGGAGGGTACATTTTCTTCGTAAGAAAAAAAATTCATAATTGATTTTTTATTTATTTAATATTTTTATTAAATTGAAATTTTTTGTAATCAATTTTTTCATAATGAATCTTTTTCATAATCAAATTTTTGTAATTAGTTTTTTTTCATAATCAAAATTTCATTTAAATTTTTTCCCTTATCAAAGGCTAAAGTTATACATGAATAATCTTCCTCATCAAAAATATTCATCCTAGTAATCTGTAATATATGTTTTCTTTCTTAAATTATCATAATCATATTTTTACATGTTGGTATATTTATCATGTTTTAGAATCATTTTCATATTCAATTTCTCATAAATCCTTATGTTTATCTTAAAAACATCAAAATATCAAAACATAAAATATATATTCTTTGACAGTTATTTCAACATTCAGTTTAGATAAAAAGTTTTTCAACTATTAGATCAATCAATGTAGTTGAACCACCACATTAAACACATATATAAGGACCCCCTAATGTTTTTCCCACATCGATTTTCATGCCTTGGCATGTTGAAGCTCTGCCCCTGTACTTATGGTCCTTTTAAATCCTCAGGTTTTCCTCAGATCTGAATGTCTATAGAAGCCTCCCCTCAGAAAGATATGACTTATGTAATGGAAATATCCTAGTGGAATATTTACTGAGGACGGCTGGTCAATCAAAAATTCAATGCTATGTATGACTCAATCATTTCAATGAATATTAAGCTGAATGGCTGGGAGATCCTATGTTTATTGAAACCTAAGTAACAAGATCCGGTATATCCAGTGTTTTTGATTGAATTTTATGAGTAAAAAAATTTCTTCAATGAACTAGGGAGGGATAAATTGTCATTGTAGAGCTATGGGATGACCGATTTTCATTCCAAAATCAAGGCATCATGTTTGATTGGAATTCTATTTGAGGGTGAAATGTAATTCTTTACTCACAAGATACTAGATATATCAAGATCTTTTGAGAATGAAAAAGATTTAGATTTCCTTGGTTTAAAATATGTAATGTATATAAAAATTCTTCATGTCTCTACAAATTTTTGAATTCTTGAATTATGGGTTCATGGTTTTATTATTCCAATAAATAGAGATAAGGATACCCTGAATAAAAGTGACATCAATATTTTGGATTTCATACTAAACCTCAGAAGGATGAATTTGAAAATTTATATCTTGATTTTGATTGAGAATATAAATAATGGATATTTGAAGTCTCAAATTATCATGTATCCAGCCATTTCCTCCAAAATTGTATTTCTTTGTTTAGAATCTTTCAAAATCCCTTGTAGTTCTATGACAAGAAACTACAAGGTCATCCGGATTAGTGATGATACTTTGAGGTGGATTAAGGATGGCATTACAGATGAATCAAGAGTATTTTATGACCAACCTGAAGAAGAAGTAGAATCATTATCAATGCCATTATAAGTGGCTGAAACTTCTAAGTATAGTGGAAGGTAGGGGAAGTTAATAAATCCATAAGAAAAAAGGAAAAAATCTTGTGGCGAAGGAAACAAAATTACCACCCACAAAATCAAAAAAATCAAAAGACTTAACATAATTAAGTAGTGGCTATGTGGAGAGAGGACAAGAAGAACAGAAAGAATGGGGATCCTAATTTTGGATTTTATTTTACTGATGGAATATCTGTAAGGAAAAAGGCTACTGTGGATATTGAAAAATATGAGAACTAAAAGAATAGAAAATAGAAGATTTCTGAAGTTAAGATAGTTCAATCCCTTCAAAAAGATGCTAAAAAAGCCTATGAAAAATACTAAGTACCAAAATTCTTTTTGGAAGAGTAACTTCTGGTTACCCTGTGAAAGAGGGTAGTCATTCCGAAACAAGATCAAGAAGAAGAAATTGTGCAAGGGGTAGATGTCGAAGAAGAAGAATAAGAATAAGGATGTGGTGATACAGAAGACATGATAAAAAAGTTATAGAATTTTCAATAGAAGGAGAGTTCTTCTAAAAAAATTAAATCTGAGCATCTAAATCAGAGTCTCCAAAAATTAATACCCCTGGAAAAGAAGATAATGGTTAGGAATAAGTGAATAAGCTATCTGATGTAGAATGAATCAATCATAATTTTATTCAAAAAGAAGATGTTGTGGTAGGTGCTTAGTAGGAAAATCTTTATAAGATAAGATTGATCAGAATTTAGAAAGTGAGCTTGAATCTACAACGAATAAGAAAATCCTTCTGAGAGCCGACAAGGGAAAGTATATGTTAGTGGATACACCTAGTAAATCATTGGTGAAAAAGAAAGAAGTTGGTTCTTAATCAATGAGTAATTCTAATGAGATTCTAATACAATCCCCAACAACCAAACCCTTGATTTATAATCGTCCTCTATTGGATATGATTTCATAATAAAGTCTTTGAAATAGTTGTTTGATATAATTATCATATTCCTGAGTATATATTCAAGATTCTAGTTTCTTCATCATTCGGTCAATCTGAAATCAGATTTAGTTTCAATGATTATTGATAAAGTTTTCAGACATGTGGAATATTTCAAATCTTTTCTCATTGGTAATGAGGCTCATAAAATATCATGTAATAATATTATAGGTTGGTCAAGAAACACACTCAAAGAGATCAATGTTTAATGAATTTTAACATATTGTGAAATATGCTTTTGTCATCGATGATGGGATTATTAATGATCTTACTCATAGTTTTAAGGAAAAGCTAACTCTTGAACAAACAACACGTAAGTAAGAAGTAGTGGACTTGAAAGGAAAGAGTAATTATGTGGCTCTGAATTGTAATAGATAAAGGTATTTCGGAATTGTGTTTGTAGAAAAGATTATTAAGAAAGATGAAATCATGAAGGATCAGGGATAATGAATTAAGGCTCTGGAAGTAAAAATTAAATCCTAGGAGAAGAAAAGAGAAAATTAGGATTAACTACTGAATAGTTCTGAAGAATATTGTAATGAGATTAATAGGCTGATAATCGTTGTGAATTAGTTTATGCCGAAGGAGAAAGAAAGATAATTATCCCAAATCTGGCCTTTTCTTGTATTTTCTTCCTTTTACAAATTCTTTCAATCTTACTGGAATTTTTTTGTCCTTCATATATTTCGATGTTTAGTACTAAATTTTCAAGTACCATTTTTTCCCATTCTCTTTTTTTCCTTTTTTGAAATTCACAAATTTGATGAAAGGAATTATAAAAATAATTATATATAAAGAAGTGATTTCCCTATATTAAGGCGATTTCATCTAAATGGAATTTCCTATTAACTAAGGTTCTCGTATGAAATAAAATGTAACATATTTTTTTGGAAATATTACAATATGATCGTTAGGGATTGAAAACCCAAATGGGGAGTTAGTCGTATTCATTATGATTCATATGTAAAGGGAGATAAGTTTTCTTTTATTTTAATAAAGAAAAACTATACATCCTTATTTTCTTTTTTGTAAGGATGTTTCTACTTTCCAAAATGGGGGAGATTTTTGAGTCAATAAGCTTTCCTTATGACCATTATATTCCCCAATGTTTTGAAAATCACACACACTCTATTTTATGGAAAATTATATTTTCCCTATGAATTATCTTAATAAGGAAAATCTTATATCCTCAAGGAAAATATTTCCATATCATTGATTTCATTGTTCATTTTAGAGTTTGTAAATATAACTCTTTTTATTTCTAAAGGTTAAAAAATCTGTTTCATAACTAAATACTCAGAATCCAATAAATTTGTGTTTATAGAGTATTCTATTTTTATAATCAAGATTCTCTAAAATTTACACTCTAAATTCCCAAAAATTAAGACTCTAAATTCTTTGAAATTTAGACACCTAATTTTCTAAAATTGAGATTCTGAATTCCTTCAAATTCAGACTCTAAATTCTCTAAAAATTAGACTTCAAATTCTTAGAAATCCGAACTCCAAATTCCCTGAAATTTAGACTCTAAATTCCCTAAATTTAGACTCCAAATTATCTAAAATTCAGTCTCCAAATTCTCTGATAATTGTGCTCTGAATTCTTCTAAATTTAGACTCTGAACTCCTAAGAATTTATACTATTAATTACTTAGAATTTATTCTCTGAATTCCCCATAATTCTGACTCCAAATTCCTCAGAATTTCGTCTCTAAATTCCTCAGAATTATGACTACAAATTACTTAGAATTTGAAATCTGAATTCCTCAAGATTCAAACTTCAAATTCTTCAGAATTATTACTACAAATTCATCAAAATTCATACTCCAAATTCCTAAGAATTCAGATTTTGAATTAAATAGAACTCAGGTTCCAAAGTCTATAGAATTCAGGTTCTAAATTCAATGAAAAGTAGAATCTGAATATCCATTATATATAGTCCCCTAATTATTATTTTCATAGAATCTGATTTTTCCCTTAGACTATGAAAATTAGTTTTGGTTATGAAACCTTATTTTTTTCTTATACATATAATTATTATGAAATGTTTCCATATATTCATTTTTAAACTAAACGTTGTTTGAGTGACACATGTACAAGTCCCTCATAAATTCAATGAAAAATATTATCATTGGAGGAGGGAGCAGACTATTAGAGAAATTCCTGTAAATAGGAGATCATTTGAATGAGCTCATTACCAATCCATCACTCTTGAAATTACCTACTGCTGAAGTGATTTCTATAGAGAGAGAATCTCATTCCTTGGGTGTACTGAACATCTTTTTCAGCATACGTTGTGTGACTCTGATTTTTTGTTTTATACAATTGAGGACATCTGGGGATAGGAAGATAGTGGTGCAACATAACTTAATGTTAGTGGTCTTATGTGCATATGAAGATAGAGGTTCTAACTACATTAATTCTTGAGTGCTTGCAGGGATGTCAACATAGATTCTGATATTCCAATCGAGGGCTATCCCTGGTGTCTGTAAGACAAACATTCATGAATGTATAAATAAATGGAACATTATCCAAGGTTAGTGGATACCCTACACATGGGGTTAAAATATTTCATACTTTTTATTTGTTTTGTTTCAGGTTTATTTCCAATTTTTTGATAAAGGAAGAATGTATGGCCTTCTTAAACTTCTTTGTTCTTTTGTATAATCTAATAAGTAATATTTTATACGCTTTAAGGTATAATATTTTTCTTGTAAACATTTACTTTTTTTCATTTCTAGAACCATATTTCCAGAACCTAGAATGTTTTTATAATTATAAAAGATCTTTTGAATTTACCCACATTAACATTGCTAAACAAATGTTTCCTTAAGGTTAAAAATGAATTTTTTAAACATAAAATTCACCCACTCTTATAATTGAGCATCTAAATTCATATTTCGATCCTACATTATCAACCCATGATGTTATGTGATTTATTTTTCGTCACCACCTAACATGGATTCTATACACAAGTATATATGAATTATGAATGTGATATTAATGATATTACTATCTTTCTATAAAGATAAAATGATATATATATTCTTTATGTAATTATCATTATAAAATAGAATTTTTACTAATATGTAAGTATGGATTACCATATCAATGATTGTAATGTAGATCATTATTCGTAAGCATATTTAGTTGATGGATTTAGATTGATAATTTATGTATAAAAATATTATTATTATAATATTTTTAAAATTGAAATTATTTTCTAATGATCAAATTTACCTTTGACGTCATACCAATGTCATTTTGGATGGCCATACAGAAAATCATCAAAATATATAATATAAATTAATATAATAAATTAATTCTTATAACATAGTGATAATTGATTAAAAAGTAATAATAAACTGGTAAAATTTATTCATTCAAATAATTAATTAACATATGATTATGATTTAGTATAGTTACAGACATAAGAGACACATCAGAATCATGGTAAGGGTCTCTTTAAATTAAAAACAACATTTAAATGTTTTATTTATTTAATTTTATAAATATTTATTTTTTAGGTACCTTTTATTATAATTAATTTTTGGAATTTATCAACATTGTCACGATTGTTTTAAAAATGAAATTCTTCACTTTCTGTAATTTTTTTCATAAATGAATCATTGATTGATTGTATGTAAAGGAATTTCAATTAAAAATAAAATATGAATGTTCCTCTATAACGAAGGATTTTTTTTATATATTGAACATAAATAGATTATAGTGCATTCATGAAACTTTAACTCTTAAATGTTTCCTCTATTAGGATTCACAATTCTTTACAATCAAAATGGTCTCATATTTATGTGTGTATTTATAATATTTTTAGTGAAATTTTTATTTTAAAAAGGAATTTTGTTAACCAGATGTTTTTTATACACGGGTTTAAAATATTTTTTAATGGTTTAATTAATTATTTGGCATGTTAGAATTATATCAAATGGGTGATTCTAACATAGACAATATAAATGTTTGATCCACATTATAATTCATGGGTGAGTGTTATATAGCTTATACGAAGGGTCGATGCCCATTATATATTCTAATAGAGCCCAATATAGCTTATATAAATTGTGGAGCCCCATTATAGCTCATGAGTGATCCCAATATAGCTTATATGATGGTTAATCCGTATTATGGATATGAAATTAATTGGGTACTGATTATATTTCAGGAAAATAGTTTTAAATTCCAATTAAAATGGTGTTTAAATGGATTTAAGAATATGATACTCATTGTTACCGTAAATTGGATTTTAATTTCATGATATGGGTTTCAAAAGTATTATTGGGTAAAATATCTCCCTATTTTCCATTTAAAAATCTTATATTTCATAAATTCAATGAAAAATGAAGGAAAATATAAATAATTTTTTGTTTTCTTTGTATCCACTAGAATAATGGAATTTATGTCCCAATTTGAGATTTTATATGTCTTACCAATTTATGAATTATTTTCAAATGGATGATGGATGGGTAAAGGAATGGAAGAGGTCGTGTTCAATATCAGGAATATTTTTAAAGAAAATAAATCATGTATTGTTTTACAATTATATTATGGTGGAATTGAAGAAACAAATTAGAAGCTCCCAACATGTATTATATTGTTTTGATAAGATTGATTTATGTAATAATAATGAAAAAAATAAAACAAGATGAACCTAAAATGTATATAAATTGAATTCTTGCAGTAAATATAAATATTATATAATGTATTAAGGCCAGATTATTGCTTTAGGTATCAAATAAGTGTTTAGTAAACATTAATGTTTATGATTCCTTATTACAATTTATAGGAACCATCATGGGTTTATAATTTTCAGTTTGATGATATCTTCAATTTCTTATTAACCCCATTGTAGGCATTATGTTATTAAATTATTAATTGACTAATGATATATTTCGAGGCATTCATTTTCTTTGTAATTATGGGTTAAAATAATTTGTGATAAAAAATAGCGGTTTGAAATAAATGTAGATGATAATTCATATTAAGTATAATTTTATGTTTTCAACTTATTTTTTGGAACTATAAATGTATTATATCGTTTTGAAAAAAAGGATATCCCAGTGATCGGATGATAACCCATTTTGATTGGTAAGGCTATAGATATCAAACCCACAACCAAAGGGATATGATGTTGTATCGTCTGCCATAGGCCCATGGGATTTCCTAGTTGGTATAAAATTGTTTTTATTTATTTAAACCAAATAAAGAATAAATATTAAGTTAATTTTGAAATAAAATGTTTTAATGAATATATTTCCATTAGATAAGGAAATTATTTAATGATTATGTGATTATTATTATTTTAGATGACATTCAATATTTTGGGAACACTATATATTTATGGTAAACCAAATAATATGGAATTAATTTTGATAAATAAATGTCAAATAATATTTTTGAAGAATATATAATTTTATTTTTAAATTATGTTGTATCATGTAATTTATGGAAATTTTTAGAATATCTCGTATATCATGTGATTTAAAAAATTTTAAAAATCGAATGAGACCTCATGAGTTGTTGATTTATTTGAAGAAAAATATTAATGCTATCATGGAATATTATGTGGTCTGATATTTTTTATTATTCCTTTTATTATTAGGCCATGATAATATAAGGAAATTTTATGGAGAGTTTCTTTTCTAATGATCTATCATTAACATTGTGTATTACTATTGGATTTTGGAGATTCAAGTTGTTTTTCACCATATAATGATTTAATATTTTTAAGGAATTATAGTACATTATCCTAAAATTTTTGGGTAATGTATAAATACGTGAGGAATAAATTATTATCTATTTGGGATTTAGTGATTCAAAATAGTTCATTATAAATATTCATGCATGAAAAAATCATCTCAATGTCTCATCATATAGTGGAAAAAAAGAGTTTCAAGGGAAAATTTGTTTTATGATGAAAATATTTTTTATGATATATATATTTATATAATTTCTTATTAAGGATAGTAAATTATTTCAACAATTGGATGATTATGACCTCGAGAAAAACATTAAACATTAATTTTTCTTACAATGTAATTAATGACCTTTTATCCCATCACATATTTATAGTTATATGATTGATCACATTATAATGACCATGTTATCTATAAATATTATCATAAATTAGTTATTTTTATATTCTTTTTCCATGATTTGCATCATTGATTCCTAGTAAGGGTTATATTAGGTGACTATCATACTTTCAATTCTATCAATTTAAATATGGGGTTTAAAAACCCTTCTCTAATGATGTGTTTGAATAACGGTAGTTTAAAAAGTAATACATATATATTAATCCCACATTCAAAATTGTGAGCTTTAAATTCCATTATGGGTGTATAATGTTAGAACCTAATATTTCAAAACAAAATACTATGTTCAATTGGGTTAAAAAAATATCCCCATTTAGTTTAAACAATCAACTAATATTTTTTAAAATATTTACCTAATAACCTAGCAGTTAGAATGATATCAATGAATTGAATTAACTAATTTAATAAAATATGGTTTACAAATGTATATACAAAGAATTATTTGGTGACCAACTAGTAATAAATTATAATTATATTATATTTAAATAAAAAGATAATATTTTTTCTAAAACATTATATAAACCTGGTGGTTTTTATACTAAAAAATAATCAAATAAATCATGTCAGATGATTTTAAGGGTATATATATAATATATTAAATATATTATTTAACATGCATCTTATGTGTCTTTTGGAAAAATATAAAATGAAATATATTTTTACACATAAATGATTTATTTTTTCTAAAGTGAGTTTCACAAAATTTTGAATAAACACGTGATTTGAAGTTGCATATTTTACACATTAATAAATTTTATCTAGAAAATTAAACATCATTTTTGAGAGTTTAAAATAAACCTATACACCTTTTGAGTTGTATTTAATTTTTTTATATGTTTATTTTTCATATGGATTTCGAATAATATTTCATGATAATTGAAAAATAACATGTCATCTTAATAATTTGTGTTGCTAAATTATATTTTTAATTGTTCATAAAGTAAAAATCAGACAATATTAAATATTTTAATCAAATTTATTTTTTGGGAGTAATTTTTATTTTGAAATTAGATATTAAAAGTTCATATATATTTTAGGTTTCCACATTGAAAACCAATTATTATGCCCCTTCTTTAGGAATAATATTATATTTTCTTGAAAAATATTATTTCTATATTTAATTTTTTTTCTTTTGGAACCAAATTTTAAACAGTTATTAAATAGATATATATTAAATTTGGAAATATAAATAGCAGTTTTTGTAATTTTATTACCATAATTATCGATAAATCACCAAATTATGGTTAAAAATGATATTGTAAATATTAAAAATATATTCTAATAGTATTGATAATTTTATTTTATTTTTGAGTTTGTAAAATTATAATATCTGGAAAAAATTATTGACCTCACAGAGCTACATGTATGACATTAATTATAATATTGTTTTTTGTTATAAGAAAATTCAAACAAGGCACACTAATGTTTTTACTATGTAGAATATTTTTTATATAGGGTCCCCAAAAATGTATATTTGACCATAAATATTATATGTAAATCTAAAATTTTTATATATATTGGGTAATTATTTAAGGTTTCTATCCATAAAATAAATAAATTTAATTCTTTCAAAATGGTGATGAAATAATTTTTTTACTAATTGATATATCAAATAAATGATATTAAAAATAATAAAATAAATACAATATGAGATAATTAATTCCATACGATAATTTCTAATACTCTTTTTTCACCTTTTGGATATATTAAAAACGTTTTTTCGATGGTGTTTTATGGATTTTTTTGTACTCAATATAATAACTACTGTCAAAATTGCCATTAATGATATTTAAAAATAAAAAATATTTCATTAATTTTTTTAAAATATAATAAATACTATATTTTTTAAAAAATATTATTGGGATATGGTATTAAATTTAATTCATTATTCAATTATTTATCATTTGTTATTTAGTAATAAATATATTAATCCTCCTAGTGTAAAAATCTATATTGTAAATGTTGGAATTGATGGAGTTATATTAGAGTTAAAACAATATGGAGGAATAAAAAGTTAACAATTTTTACTTATGTGGATGAATCAATTTATACATGTAATAATAATATAATTATAATAAATCTATTTTAATATAAATATAATTAGTAATTAATTTATAGTTTTTTGAAATTCAATGTGTAGCCCCCTCCTCTCTTATAAAAGGGAACATCTTATTCTAATTTCATAACACATAAAAAAAATCATAAAATACCATTCCAAATACCATAATATAATATCAATACACATTGAATAGATTTTATTTTATTCACGAAACCATCCTTAATGGGTTGAAGGTGTTATTCAAAGAGATTTTCTGAAGAAGAGGTGTAGTTTTTAATCATCCATTCCGTTTTTATCCTACTACATACCTATAGCATTCATAAAACATGATAAATTATAAAAAAAATAAAAAAAAATACAAATATTATTTTTAATGAACCATATTCAAATATAACTCCTTCTATAGGAAAAATATGTTATCATTCGTGTTTATGATGGATAAATGGCTTGTAAAATGATAAAATTTGTTCTCCATCACCAACTCTAAATTCTAGTTATAATAATGAAATTAGCTATTATATATATCATATTAATGGCATATTTATAATATTTAAAATATAATATATCATTTCTGTTCTTGAATTTTAATTAAATGATACATGATATTTTCATTCGTACATATATGTAAATTATCACATCTATAAAGCGATGTTATTTGTTTTAAATCAACACATATCTTCGATTATATATATAAGTATATTTAAATAATTATAATGATAAAATGATATCATTTTGATTCAATAATATTAAAATCATACTTATACCTTCTTTCCAAAATGATTTTTTAAAAAGAAAATAAAACTCATGTGTATAAATGACTTACCATCTTCCATATTGTAATGCAGTTCGTTTTCCATATCTATATTTAATTGATCTATTTAAAAGTACTACATATTTTTAAAAATGATAATTATTTAACTATTATTATTTGAGAGATGATGTAATAATGGCCCCTTTTGATGTAGACATAATTTCAATGATTTATTGGGAAAATTTACCGAATATCATAAAAAAATAATTCCAAATTAAATAATTAAATAATTGTAATTATATTTCAATAATAAATATAAAACTAATAATAAATATTTACATTAATCTTAATCATGTTAATTATTTTCCAAACATTAAAATTTTGGATGTTTAATGACTAATTTGACAAATCAGACATGACGTAAGGGGCTATTTAGCATTAATACATCCTTATAAATGTTTTAATGATTTTTTTATAAATCATTCTCATTCATGTCCATATTTTTCAAATTAATTTTATTAATGAATTTATATGAACATGAATCATTTAAATATATAATTTTCAAATGTACGACAAATTATTTAAAAAATTAATAAATTAATGGTATTGTGTAATGATATTTATTTCAAAAATACACATCTATGGATCCCCTTTCTATTCATTTTAAAATGGACAAATTGAATGACTAAACAATAATTAATTAATAGAATATATTGGTTTCATAAAACATAAATTCAATAGTTTTTCCTTATACAGAATCTTATTTATTTCAAATAAATTTATTTAATTTTGACATACATAATTTATAGATATTAACATTTATATATACAATAAGAATTTTTTTTTTATTTATGAATATTCCTTAAAAATGGGTTTAAAAATATTTTCTATGGATTTAGTCATTATACAGTACATCGTAATTATATAAAATAGGTGAAACTGAAATTTATTCATTGATTGACTGAGAAAAATTATAGCTCATGTGTTGGCCCAATATAGTTTATACGAAGGGTTGATCCCTATTATAGATCTCGGTTGAGAATCATATAGATTATATGAAGTGTTTATCCCGATTATAGCTCACTAGAGAGCACGATATGTCTTATTAAAAAAGATTAACTTAATTATATATACCTAAATCATTGTTTAATGATTATAATCGTATTTATTCATATTCCTATTCAACTTATTAGTGTATTTAATTGAATTAGTGAATACGATTCTATATGTTAATCAAAATGGGTTTAAAATATCATTTAATCCTCTTAAAGGCTTTCATTGAGAAAACACATGTCTGTGTTTTTCATGGGAATGTTTTTTATTTCTTAAACTCGAATAATTTTTTTTGTAAAGGTAAACAATAATTATTTTCTCCTGTTTCTGAAAAAGTTGATTAGTTTTTTTATCTTCTTTGTGTCTTTTAGTGAGATTTTTCTTATCATCAAAAGTTTTAAAAAAACTATAATTTTAAAAAATGGGTAAGATAATAGAAGATTTAATGTTTATTAAGGTGAATACTTTTAATTAAAAGCAATATTGTTTTTAATTTTTTATATTGTTGTAAAACTTTATACTAATTGAAAGCTACCCCTTTATATTGTAGGGTTTCAATATATCTATATAATTTTCATATTATATAATATACTAAATTGAAATGATTCTCAAATCTAATAAAAATCATTTATTGCATAAAAATTATTATTATTTCAATTATAAAGGTCTGGTCGTTATACACTAGCAGAGGAAGACAACATTCAAATCACAGTAGATCATTTTTTCAATGAGGAAATGGTAGGCTATTGATGTGACATATAAAGATTTGGATAGGGATGATATATTATACATAGGTTCTAATAAATAATAAGACTTTTTATATACGTCCTTTAGGATTAAAATTTACCACCATCATTCCAGAATATATTTTTCATTTGGTCAATGTGTGGGTTCCCACTAAATGTTGAAAAAGAGGCATTGTTCATAAAATAAAATAAATGTGAAAATGAAAGAGTTAATAGTTTTATGTATGATATTTTTAAAATTCTATAATGGGATACACATAATATTTTTAGTCCATGATATACAAATACTAAAAAAAATATTAGAGGCTTATAATATAAGTAGTTTTAACAAGGTGATTAACCCTAAATATGTGTTTCATAAAAACAATAATAAATTCATAATCATTGATAAATTTTCCAATGGGGAAAATGATTTTATTAAAAATATTATCATAAACAAATCCTAATCCATATAGATATATAACATCTATGTGCTCATCAAATCATATACGTAGGTAATCATAATGAAATATAAAATGGTGTTTCCATGGATGAAAAAATGGTAATAATAATGGAAAATTATTTCCATAAATAAGTATAAATATATTTTTCTTTTTATATATTAAAAAAAACATAAATCAATTTTTTTTGGAAAACCATGAAAATGTACAGATGATGTATCATTTATAAAAGCTGTAAAAAATCATGATAATGTCTTCAATTGGAATATATTATAAAATTATTATCTTGATATAATTTTTTAATATGTTTATTTTTAATAGAAAATTATTAGTATGAAATTATATTAAAGAAATTTTTTTAAAACACTTATAATGATATGAATATTTTTATATTAACATATTCTTTCAATGATGATAGGATAACGACTATTATAAAACAAACAATATTTACCTGGATGAAAATTAGTTCTGATAAAAAATAAATCTACTCTTAATCCAATACTTGTTAATAAAATTTATTATATTATGACTGAAAAAAATATTAAATAGAATGAAAATATATAACCGAATAAATTAATAGTGGGGAAGAAAATAAATGGGGTATAAGACAAAATGGTAAATCTATATGTGTAAAATTTAATTAATTATATGAAATTTTCCTACAAATTATGGGGTTGAAAATAAACCCATATGGATTTGATATGAATTGAATTAAAATAAATTAAATGAATGAATATAATTTGTCTTCTTAAATCGAATCAATTATTTCAAAAATATTGTATATTTTATTTATGGAGAAGTATATGCACAAAAAAGGAATATGGTTATTTATTAATTAATAAATCAAAATGAAAAAAATTGAGATGAGAAAATAAATAGAATTATTCCTTAATTTTATTTACATTCATTAAAAACATTGAGAATTTATTAGATAAAATCAAAATTATTTTTGAAATAATGAATTTTGGATTCATTTATTTATTTAGAGGTCCCACTAAAAAAGAGTTCAATAAAGAAATTGAATGATATTAATGTGAGAAAAAATATATTGAGTGGATTGGAATTCGTTGACGAATAACAAATTTGTTGGAGAGTTTATAGTGCAATTTCCCAAAATTCAAAATCCATAATGTATCATATGTTTATTATAATATAAATTTTTATGAATAGTAAAATTTAATATATATGTGATATTTTTTTATATTATTTGAATTGAAAAATAAAATATATAGAAAATATATATTTTTGTAAAAAAAATATAGATGATAAGTGTTCTAAGATAAATATCATATAAATTAATAAATGAATAATTCATATATAATAATTTTATGCATGGATAAGAATAATTTAACTGTTTTTTATAATTTATCCATTTATTTTAACAATAGAAATAATGTTTTACAAATAAATACATTTTTTGGAAAATATCTATTTTAAATAAATTAATTTTTTATTATTTTTTGAGAAATTTGAAACATCAAGTAAAATGAATATTATTATTAAATATATAAACATTTAAACAAAATAAATTTAATTAAATAAATGAATGTCACTTTTTGAAAAAGAATATATAATATATAAGAAAATATATTCTTTTTTATGTTAATAATATTTAATTTTGAATGAATAAATTAAACTATACTAGTTATGTTTAAAAAACTATTTCATGGATTTTGTTGAATTAAAATTTTAATCATCTAGTTGAATCAATTAATTTAATATAAATTGTTTATTAATCATTATAATATAAAACTACGAATAAAAAGAAGTTTCTAAAATAAAATATTCTAAATAATTTTTTCCCTTTTGATTCATTATTTTTATAATATTATTTTACTTTAAAAAAATGATCACTTTAGTCAATACCAATATACATTTGGGATACATTTGGACCTGATAATATTTTATTATATTAACTTATTTACAAAGAAAACATTTCCAAGGACAATATATTGAATATATATATATATATATATGATATTTTAGTTTTATTCCAATATATAGCCTTCAGTCATCACTTGAATAATTTATCATTTTTTATTCTCTAAAAACATAGTTATTATATTCCTATGATTTTACTCCATTTAATATTTACAATCATCTTACTAATTTCAAATAAAAATTATGATGATAAAGATTACATGTATTTGGTATTTATATTTACCTTTAATTTTAATCAATTTTATATATTTTTTTAATTATGTAAAGATAGAATCATATATGATATTTATGTAGATCATTTACTCAGAAATGTTTCCTCTATAAAATTTATCATAGTCATTTTTAATAAATTTTTATTGAAACAATTTTTTAATCGTTGTATGAATTTAAAATTTCTGTCAAAAATAATTCTTCTGATGTTTCATTCCTCACAAATTATACAATTACTTCTTTAAATATGTAAATACCTATATCCAATTAATATATTTAAGGGTATAATAAATTTCACATGACATAAGACACACTTTATAATTATATGTATACTTTATTATATTATATATTTATTAGTGACTCTTCTTTTCCATAGTGGAATAAATATGACAAAAATTGGTTTTGTATGTATTGAATTATGATAAATACACCACATGATTATGTATTGAGTACCAAAAATAGAATTTACTCTTATAGGGAAGCAGTTGTCAATCACACACCAATAGATGAACATAGTTTTGTATATGATATGAAATATGAATTTATCATCATATAATTTAATATTTAATATTTATATATAGATGCATTCAATGACAAAATAAAACAAAATAATAATGATAGAATAATAATATATAAATGAAGTGCATTTCATTATTCAAAAATCATATAACAGTTATAGACTTTGGGTAAAACAAACATACCACACTATGTTATCACTAATAATATTGTATCGTATTATTAGGGTTTTAATTTTATTCACATCGAAAACATCATATATGAGATGGGGTTGATAGATTAAAAATGAAATAATATATTATTAGTTTGAGAGTGGTGGATGAATTTAGATTAAATATCATCAAATTCATATCCCACTTCAACACTTGTGATTATAATGGATTTTACTTGGGTTCATGTTTTATGAGTTATCTTTACTAGACTTTTAAAATTACACCTTCTATTAATAAAAGTTTTAATGAATCTCATTTATAAGTACTTATATCCGTCTAATATTTTATTTTATTTTAATTTTATTTTGGAGTGTCATATTTTGATATTTTATTTTGAATGGGTTTTCTAGAGGTATAACACATCAAAAATGGTGTTTTACTGTATAAACTGAGGATCAAGAGGTTCTTAAGTGGCACATAGTGTCTCTATTATGGACATAGATGGATATAGAAACCCTATATGTTGTCACTATTGCTAGTCCGATAGAGATACATGGAGAAAAGGTTCTATTTTCCACTATAACATTTGTGGGAGCTCTCCCCTACTTTCCTTATTCCCTTTAACATGGATGAGGGTCACTCCACTCATATTTATCTCTTCAAGTCCCTTCATGTTGTTTGATTTAATATGATTCACTCATTGATTGAAGATTAATATTTTCAATGGTTGACCTCCATGGTTCATCAATCCCTTTTATTCAAAATTTCCCATTCACCAATTTGGCTTTTGATTCAATTTCTACCAAATAATAATTAAACCGAAATATATTTATGTGGATTCTTTTCACATTGATTATAGAAATATGGATATATAATCTGAGTAATGTATTTCATAATTTTTATTTAGTTACACTATAATATATATTATTTTATGGTATTATATAATATTAAAAAATAATAATGGTATCGATATCACGTGTTTCATTTTTTTGATGACCAAATTTAGGGGAACACCATGGGTCCTTTTGGTGTCTTTGTTTTTTATTATGAATGTGATAAATATTAAAAAAACATTTTCACTAGTTATTAACATTTTTATTTATTAAAAAATTTATAACAGATAATTCCGTGACTATTTTCGTGAATTAGGGTCATTAAATTTGGTTTCATCAAGAAAATGATTGGATAATAATTTATTTAATAGTGAATCCTATGATTATGTTTTGGGCCCAAACATTAAAAATATATTTTAATTCACCATATGGAAAGCGTAAATGATGACTATCTATATTGATATATTTATTACGTTTAAATGATTGTGTCTGTTTGGACTATCCAATAATGATAATGATAAGTTATGAAACAATTTCATAATTTTTTTGCATATATAAATTTATAAATAAATTATAAAATATATATAAATACATAGGAATTAGCTAAAAATATAACTATGTCACAATAGACCATGTGTCATTTCTTGAATCTTCAGCCACAGATGTCCAATGATGGAACTAAGATAATTCCTAATAATTATCCCATCTAAGAGAGATGATGATGTGATTTACAATATATTTCTCTAGTAGGAAGTGAAAATAATTTTCGTTTTACCTTTTATAAGATTTCATACTATTGTCAAAAAAATGTGGGTCATTATTGGTCGAGTGATCTGAAACTGATGGATTGGAAATTGAGACTGCCCATCAACAATCTGAAGAGATAGTATCATGTGATGTTACGCAAGTACCGTATTAACTTGTATTGTGATTGAGACTCTTTATGGGTACATGGATACATTCAAGGAATGTGTAATGAAACAAAATTCAAATTTATGATGTTGGATCCCGAAAGGGGTTCCATTTCCTTTTTTTGGGAAGGGTGTCATGTATGGGATCCCACTGAAAAATGGACTCCAATATTCTAAGGCCATGTTTAGTTCATATTGAATTTGAAAACTAAACCTAGAATTACTTGTAATCATGAAGGAAATATTATATTGAACATTTTTATAGATTCTTAACCTATCCATAATTTTTTATTATTATGATGTATCATGTGGTTTCCATGGTTGCATGGTCATTTGTACAATCATAATTGTGTATTCTTATGAAACATGTCAATCTAATATTGGGATGGATTAGACCGATTGATTGTAAACATGTCTATGATCATTTTTATTGTATATTAATCATTTTAATAAAATCTATTATAGCTGATGAAATGGTCGATTCCTATTGTAGGGTTCTATGATACAACATCATAGGATACAATAACATGGATATAATAGTTCACATGATTAAATGGATTCAATCTAGTAGAGATATGTTTGAGAATTTTTGGCCTCCCTATGAATCCATTAGCAATAGAAGTAGAAATTTTTTAATATCTAGTTATTTCTTAATGGAACTATTATATGAGGTGATTATTGGGAGTATATACATAACCACAAACGATAGATATCCCAATGGGGAATGGTGATCCCCCTGGTCGAATGTTATGATACACACTAATATTACTTGCTTACACCATAGATTTTTTGTCTATAGAGCCACTAGTTTTTGATACCTATATAGATCACAAGGTATGTAATAGGTTATTCAAACATAGCTCCAATTTCAGCTTGTAATATTCAATTCATGGATCTATAATAATTCATATGGCCTCTAATAAAATATGAATTTGATTTCCTCCAAAAAATGGAAGCACATAATTATTTACAATGATTCTCAGTCAATGATCGTGAAGATAAATAATTTCATGTAACGACCCATGTTTCACTACTCAATGGGACAATGTCAGGACCATGAGATACATATGGTGGGGAATGATTTTCGAATGAAGGTGATGCTCATCCTTAAGGAAACTGCGTTACTGGTCATGGAAATTATGGATGATTATGTCCATAAACCTAAAGTCTTGAAATAGTTAATTTATGTGGAAAAAATTATATGTGTACACACATGGGGTGGTATTAATAATGGTTTAAAACATCATCAATAACTTATTAGTGACACTCTATTCTTACGTTGATTCATTTATTATTTGTCGATATATTTTATAATATATAGATATGGTTTAATGTTTATGAACATTTTATAATAATATAACATGGAATTTATTGTTTAGTACCTAGTAACAGACATTATGCGAATCAAGGTAATATATTCATATCGTAATCTTACCACAACAGAATTGGGGAATCCTAGTAATGATCTCAAGTTTATAATATTAGGTTAGGCCAAGGCCAACAATTTTATTATCCAGAAAAATGACTAGAATGGTCATGTTATTGGGTAGATGTATATATTAGGCCTATATTTATTTACATTCATTTGAGCATGATCATTCATATATATGTAGTGCATTCCAATTTTTATATCATATTATTATTTTTTTTTTCAATATTATTTTTATTTTAATTATCTATTTTATTATTTATAAAACTGATATTGTTTTTATAGTATCACCATAATACCTCAATAACCAAGTGTTTCTAGTAAAAATCATATATATTATGGGGAAGATCATCATTGGTGACATGGTTCACTTGTTCGATTACTCTTTAGGGTGGTCATATTTCTGTTGTTACATCCCTAATGAAAACAATTATTTTATTAGAGTTTTGATGGTAAATTAGTTTTGTACTTCTAAAAATTAATTTTATTTACAATACTCTGTATAAATCATTGACATTTGGAAGAACAATGTCATACATATCTATACTTCAAACTATTTTTCATTGGTACTTCCTCCCACAATTTTCCATCATATAAGAAAAAAATTCAATTTTATCTATTATATATATCCATTGAGTTTATTCACAACAATATTTTTAAATTATTATAATAGAACCCTTAAATTCCATTTTTAGACATAATTGAGCAACCAAATATTTATCCATATCTTCTAATGTCACATATTTTCAAATTCATTTCTAGGATATAAAATTTTCTCCGTAAATAAATGAAAATTTTTAATTTAATTGTCCACAATAATACTTAACCATACAATAAATATTGTCTAATGTTTTCTTCATATTTACTGATGTATTTATCATTTTATTAATTAATATCAATAAATTATATATAAAATTTATTTTTTACTCTTTAGAGAAATATTTATTAAAAATTTATTCTATGACATTTACCAATTTCAATGACAAATAATTCTCTATTAGCTTCTAGTTATTAGTAATGTCTACCAGTATTCATTTCAACATTAAAATGATATAGGTAGAAAATATAATTATCATACCAAGATCACCATTTAATCATAAATTAGATAAATATTAACTCGATAAACAACTCGAATAAAAATTGATTATATATAACATAATTTATGGTACTCAGCGATGCATTGAAACATAAAAATCGTGTTTCTACTACATTAGTTCATTATATAGATAAAAATGGTTTGAATTATTTTTTTACAACAAGATATATTATTTCAATAAATATTTTCACTCCTAGGATATTATATAGATTTGTATTTGGATAATGACTACATTTTATAAACCAATAATTTATAACTATATTCACAAGTGTTCAATACATATGAAAAAAGATATTATTTTTTGTATTAATAAATTAATAAGAAGATAATGTGGTTATATGATACGATAAATCAAATCTATTATGATTTAAAATAAGACTCAATCATTTAGACCAGTTACATTTTTGGAAAATTTCTCTTTATAGTTATTTCATTATCAGTTGTTTTAGGTTCCTCTAAAATATTAATCATAGCCTAATCCAAAAAAATAAAATTTTGTTGAGATGTCAGTAATTTCCTTCTAGACTCAAAATATTGGTTAAGGTTCTAAGATAATAACAATCCATATATTCAAAAGAACTAACAGAGTTGAAAAAATAATAACACATTTATAATATAATCAAATATAAAATATTTTATTAGAAAACATGTTCAATCCTTAAAACCAAATGTTTAGTGAATTTGTATATTAGTTACAATATCATCTTATATTAAAATATGTTTTTATTTTTTCCCAAAAATAATCTTATCTTGTGGTAAATTGTTTCATAAATTATACCTGATAAACTTTTTTATAACAAAAGAAATGTAAATTATTGAAATGGGTGAACGGATGATCTCACTATGGTTAAATAAAATGAATTTTATATGATCGTAATATGTGAGAATCAGTCATATATACTTTTTTTGAGAGTATAATATGAACAACATTAACATAATATATAGAAGTAATATGCATGATTAATTACATCAAAATTAGGAATCCTGGCACATTAAATTTATCACAAAAAAATTATGAGTCATAAATTTCTATAAATATTTATCAAAAATCATGATCAATGAACATAAGAATGATAAAAACAACTAATTAATATGATAATTTCTTGGGAATAATTGTCCATGATAGAGGATTCAGGATATAATAAAAATTTATCTTTGAATAAGTATGGGGAATCATGGGGAAATAATTATGACCCATGTAACATACCAAAATTATGTGGTATGATAATAAAAATATGTAGTGGTTAATATATAATACATTTAAATAATATACAAACATAAAAAATTAAATTATTGGAAAGGGTGATTTTGTACATAGTCAACGTTTCAAAAAATTACCTTCCTAATACATTTATTACATCTGTATGGTCTACACATATAATTTGGAATAAATTAGTCTTCCCTATGCTTATCATGATGAAAATTTCAATAAGATCCCCACATAAAAATGTGGATATATAAATAGGTTCTATTATTGAAATTATAAACATTTATATGTGATAAAAGAAAAAATAATTATCAACTAAAACATAATGTTTCACCATCAATAATTGTAGGGTATTATTGAAAATAAAATGAAATAATTAAAAAAATACATATATCAAATGGATGAACATAAGATCATTTATAATCATTGCTAAAGTAACCTTTGAGAAAGAAATAAATTTATGGTGAACATGATCATAACCAAATCATATTCCAACATTATAAAAAAGGTGGATGGAATAATTAGGTAATATCACTAATGGAAGATAATACAAGTCAAATGATGTTTCAATAGATTAAAATAATAGTTTTTTAGAATTAAATGTATATTTTAAAAAATAATAAAACATATCTATTCCTATTGTGAACATGTATTTTCAAATGAAATATTCATAAAATAATTAGAATGTATTTTTCATTAGAAGACAATGAAATAGAAAGGGTATAATTAAATATAAAATATATTTAAAAAATATGGAAAATTTGTTCATGTGGATGTTGTTAAAATATTCCCTTTTAAAAATCTTATAGAAAGTTAATGTTAATTGATTAAGAAATTAATAAATTGTTGATGTATGATAGGGGAATTAATAAAATAATTTGGAGAATATATCAAAATATGATATTTTTTATTACAAACATGAAGATATATGGTAATATCCATTCAAAATAATCTTATAAGTCGATTTGTGAACAAAATTGTGGTTATGGGATATTAATATATGTAACCCTATAAATCATCATAGGGGAATTTATTTTATGCATCCCATGAGATATTTTAAAATTATATTATAAAAATATGTGTCCAATAATATGAAATCTCATTCTCTTTGACAAATTCAAATAAATACCTTATAAAGCCGTTATCCCATGAATTAGAATATACTGAAAGAAATAAAATTGTATAGAATTGGAAATACCATAATTTAAATAATAATAATAATAGTATAATAAATTCATTAAGGATTGTATATAAATTATATAAATTGTATGCATATAATATACCACATATATTAATGAGTCAATTTTTTTTAAGAAAACCCTTATGCTTACTCCAAAAATTAAAGACTATTCTTCAATCCCATTATGAATCCCTCTATATAAGAAAGGGATTATTTCGAATTATGAATATTTGAATCATAAATAAAAAGATTCTAGAAAAAACTAATGAGTAGATTAATATAAAAATATTGTTCATGAATATTGAATAAACTGAATGGTTTGAAGTGTTTAGCAGTGGTAGATATATGCTCTTTTTAGAGTTACTATGTATTCCAATTAAATAAATTATAATTCATGAATGGATATGGATTAAATTTTTAATAGAATATATATTGAAAGTGGATAATAATAGAGATGATATAATTCATGATCATGTAAACCCTTTGGAATAATTTCTAATATATCTTTTCAAGATATTTTATATTTTTATCATTTAGTTTAAAATCATTTTACCACATTAACATTAACAGAAAGTCTATTCCTCGCTAAGATCTGTTTATGGAAAAAAAATTTGGCCTCCCAAATAAATTTTTTAATGTGTAATTTTTATATTCAATTTAATACAATAAAATATTTAAATATTATAAATATATCATTGAAATAAAAATTTAAAATATATAAAAATACATTTTGTTTGTAAAAAATTAAATTTCAAAAAAAATTCTATTTTACAATAAAATATATCAATTAATAATTAAAATTTTTATACATATTTTTTTATAATTTTTTATTTTTCGAAAGAATGATTATATAATGTTGAACAATTTAATTTATTAATATTAAAAATAAGAGACTTTTTAAAATATTTTGTAGAAATAAATTATTTTTAAAACTATAATATTACATTAATGTTTCAATCCTATCAAAATAAATTAATGATATAAAATTATCATATGTATATTTATATATAATTTTATTAAAAAAATCAATAATAGATAATTTTTTTAAAATATAAAAAAATTACATGAACTAAATTAATATTTTTAAATAATATATATATATATATATATATATATATATATATTTGTTGATATTTAAATTATTATAAGAGAAATCATAATCCCTGTATCCTAGACCGGATTTCTACATTATTACACTAGAATAGATATAATGTGTCGAGTCCAAAGGTCCAATCCGTTTAATAGTTTTGTAGTTTCAGATACATACATGAGACCCATTTTACATTAGGAAAATTATATAAAACAAAATACATACCTATAAAAAACATCATCTCTGAAAAATAATTGAAATATATCTTATTTATATATTGGGGATATAAAAAAATTGAGGGAAACATGAAATGCCTAGTAACGTTTAAGTATATCGAAATCTTTCAGGAATCAATAAGAATTATTAATATAGAATCATAGACAACAAAACACACGTTCCATTTATTCATATTAAATATTATGATATAAAAATTCAAAACATAATTAATACTTAAATGAAAAAAACAGAGAAATCATTCTGTATAATCATTATGCTGAGAATAAAATGAATCTATAGAAAATATAATTTCAATAATATAATGGGAAATAACGTAACTAAATTATAAATAACTGAAATATTAAATTATGGGACCTAATATCTCATGACCATGATACCTATGTCATAAAAAATAATAAAATATGGCTTAAAATATAATATATAATCAAGTATATTTTCACCCACATTACTTATACTATCAAAACCACTCAAAGTATAGTTTAAAAGGATTGTCTATAGACTTCTAGGGTTTGGACAATAGGCCTTCCTCATGATACATATCATTGCATCGAGGGGTTATCTATAACAAATAATCACTTTTTTATATAATTTGAAATAATTTATTTGTATATAATATAATATATTTATATTATTAATCATATTACTTAACAAAAAATATATGTATTGGGTAATACAGACTAGATTATCAATATTAACCCAGTTAATCAAATTCATTTCAATATAAAAACTATATGTATAAAATAATAAATAGATTATGAAATAATAATATCCATCATTATGTAATTTTGAAATTTTATACAAATTTATTTTATTTTAAAAAATGATTCAAATAATTTTTTGTTTTTTCCATGAAAATGATAACAATAAAAAAAATTTACGTGGGCTTGCAGAGTGACTGTTTCCTATTGGTAATTTTCTATTCAAATACAATTAAATGAATATGATTAAATTGAGACTTAATATACTATTATTATTAATTATTCATTATATTAAATTTTTATGGGGTTGTATATATATAACATAAAATAGAATTACTCAATAATAACATATATTTCTCAACGGAATATAACTTACAATGAAAAAACTTACCTCACGCTTCTTTTTTACTGAATTATATTTTATTTCCTATATAGTTTTTAAAAATGTTATTTTGGAATATAAAAATATTATTAATATTTATAATAACATATATTATCCTTTCATAAATTTTTATGACATTTTTATTAATAATATATTCTTATTTTAATTTTGGTGGTTTTAATTGCCATGTTTTCTAAGGTATATTTTTTCATTAAAGATCTAAATATTAAAGATATTAAATGTTTTCATTATATAAATAATTAAATGGATTACATAATTATAATATTTCTATTTCTATGATACTTTTAATACCAATAATAAATGGGGGTTTTGAGAAACTAGATATGTTGAGATAATGGAGATGATATGCCGTACGTAAACAATAATTCTTTTTCCATTTTCCAATGATAATTTTTAAATAAAGTGATATAATATAATATATTTCACATTGATCAATAAATAATATATAAAATTTATTATTCATATATTAGATATATATATAATTCACCTATGTTTGTGATGGAAACATGTTTATATCATTTATGATGTTCGTTGTTCATATTTACACGAATGACGTTATTATATATCATTGAATGGAAGCGTATGATATAAATGGATATATATTATGTTAATACAATAATTATTATTTAATTAATATTTTAATTAGGTCATTAATATAAAATATAATTATCATATTTATCAGTATCACATTTCATTTAAATCATTAGTGAATGATGAATCACATCACTTTGTGTGGGGGAGACCTCTCTACTAATGAATGGCATTATCATATCTCCTAAAATATAGAAATTAAAAATGATTATTTTATATAATAAATATATACATATAATTAATTTAAAATATCATATATTTATTTTATATTCCTCTTTTTAAATTCCCAACAGATTTAATTATGAAAAAATATTGACTTTTGTTAGTGAGGTAGTAGTCCTCTATACAAATAAATGATGTATTTTTAAACCATTTGATGGAAGTGAATGTAGTTTTGATTTAGTTACCTAAACCTAGAAAATATATTTATGTGTAATATGAATTGTTTATTATATTTTCATTGTTTAATAAAAACAATATGGTGTGGAGGAATAATTTTAAAAAACTGATCGAAGAATATTGTAACATATTCTTTTTCTATACATCTTATGGTTTTAGTAAAGCCATCATATGATGGATTTATTTCCAAATAATAGATTCTAATATTATTATAAGGATATTTAGATGTGAATTTTCTTGTATTTATTTAATGCAAATGGTGTGAAGGTGTGATGAAAAATGAAGAGTGGGTAGCCTTTTATAAGTGAGGTGACCGACACACTTGTAATATTCAAAAAATATTCAATCATAACAACATTATGATCATGGAAAAGCTCTAAAAAATGGGGAATTATTAAAAATAGAGTATATTATGTTTTAATATGTCCATATGAAGAGTTTATGACTTGTAGGTAGGTGATGATTACCCATATCATATTTGTCTATCTCGTGGTAAATCCATTTTTACAATAATTGTGGAATTTTTTTTATTATTTTCACTATTAATCGTGGTTTAAAATAAGTTTATCCTTATTAAAAATTAATAAATTATTATAATTACAAATATTAAATACATTTTTAAATATTCATTTCACATATTTAAAAAAATTAATTTAAAATTAATCCCACATATTCAACAAGAGATATTGTTTTAAAAGAAAAGATAATATAAATATTACATTATTCTCATACTAAAAGTAAATTTTAATTTTTTAAATGACCTAAATTATATTAATTTATTTACTATTTTAATAAAATTACATTAAAAAATTTCATGTTATATTTTAATTTATAAATCATTTTATTGATAATGTATTTTCCAATTACAATTCAATATTTTTCAACATTCATCTACAAATGAATCATAACAGAAAAATAAGAAATGATCATCATATGATAATTTAAATTTTTAAATTAAAAAATTGAATATAATTTTATCAAATAAATATATAAATATTTGTAAAAATAATTTTTAATGTATGTGTGATATGCTTCAATAATCGATCATTTATTAAATATATAATTTTAAAAAAAATTCATTTCAATAAATATAATATTATATTTAATAATTATATAACAAAAAAATTCATAATATTTATAGTAATATTATTATCAAAACATTTATAGTCTAAGTGATAAAAATCATAATAAATATTTATATTTTGATAATATGTCATACCTCATTTTATGTTGATGATGCATGAAACACATGATATACTAAATGTTGTGAGTAAATCATGTTAAAGTAAATATTGTTTATATTTCATGTTTAACTATTTTTTTAGTGTAATGTTAACTATTGATTATAATGAATTTATTTAAAAAAATAATACATTGTATATTTTTCTGGTGTTATAATTTTTTTGGTTCTTGGATATTTTTTGGAAGAAATGTTATCGAATATAATATTTATATTTTCTAATTTTGTAGTGTCGCATTAACAATATTAAATATATTATATCCTTGATATTTAAACATTATCTATTTAATTTAGGATACGGAATTTGAAAATACCATTATCAAAACATCATAATTGTGTAATGGTTAAATAAAACAACTTTATAATAATATAATAATAGAAGTAAAACTGTAATATGGAATACCACCTAATTGGTTTGAAAAAAGGCTAACATTGGTGGGATGTTAAAAACATGGAAATTGAAGATAACTATAACACCAAAATAGTGATGGAGACTGATATAGATCATCGTTTGGAGGAATTTAACCACCACAAATAGATAAACTAATGGTGTGAAATGGATCTCAATATCATGAAAATGATGAAAATATGAACCTTTTTTTGTTTAAGGATACAATTACAATAATTATATAATTATTTATCTCCATATGAATATATGGAAACATAGTTCAAATGTTTTCATTTCAAAAGAAATATTTCATTTTTGGTTATATTTGGTTCATTTTTCAAATTTTGTTCATAGTATAAAGAATCAATATTCGTGAATGAATTCTTTATGCATGAGGAATTAATAATCACTTTTAATTGATCGTATGATCTATACTATAAAGATAAGTGATTACATCTATGTACAATTATTATTGTAAAAAATGATTTGTGTAACTTCTCAAATATTCGTAATTCTTCCATTGGTAATTTAATACATTAACATCTATATCTCATTGAAATTTAAATGTTAAAAAATTACAAAATTGTTTAACTTTTGATGTTTGGAAAATATTATGATCCAAATATTTATGAATAAAGTACCAAATTTTAAAAACTAAAATTAGCACTAATCCCTAAAAGAATGCAAAGTAGCACATAATCTTAACAAACAAATCATGTAAAGATTGTCATCATGTATTCTATTGAATGATTTTAATAACAAACTTTTCCATTAAATCTAATTAAAAATTTTCTTGACTCACTATTTATTTTTAAAATCATATATTATTCATTTTATTTCATAAATTAGAAAAATAATTCTATCTATATCAATGAAATCATAACAACATTTTTAATAAACTAGTTATATGTTCAAAGGAAATAAACACTAGAAAATTTTTATAATTCATATCAACAATATATTTATTCAACTTTCATTATAAAAATATCATGAAATTATTAAGGGTACTCATAACCTTATACATATACATTACAAGAGGTAACTATATCCTCCAAATCATTTTTTGATCATTGGTACACTTGAACATATGCATTCTAATATATAAAAAAGTTATACATAAAAATCATAATAAATTTCAATATTTAAATTCCTAAAAAATAATTGATAAAACACAAAATAGACATAATTATTTAATAAAAAAAATCACATAAATCATTGAACTTTGGTTATATCTAAAAAATAAGATTCACTTTAATCACTTGTCTTCTTCTGAGGAATATTACTATTTATCTTGGGAAATTTATTTATGAAATTCCCTATATCCTTACAATTAAAAAATAATTTATTGGAACCATCTTCCTTTACCTTAAAATCAGGATCATAGAGGGTATAATCTACAAATATATTGAAAAATTTCACCCCATATTGTAATGTTTTAGGGTGTTTCTTTCTACAATTATAACATTTGGTAAATTCGTTATTTCCTTTCATACCATTTGACATTTTTTTCAATCATAATCTTATTCACTTATTTAACATAAAAGTTACATTAAATGAATAATTTCTTCCGGGCCTTAATTGTATATAAATATATCTCATCTTATAAAAGAACAATTTTAGGTACCCTGACCCTTTAGTGACCTGGCTTGATCCATTAAAATAAATTATCGATATTACACTATGCGTTACATATGTAATCTTTAAAATACATGGATATCATTGAAAATTCATTTATATTGAAAGTAACAAATTAAAATTAATTTTTTATTAAGAAAAATAATTTTTTCTTAATTTATTTTTTTGATCATTTTTATGTATTTTTCAAATAATTCCTCTTTATATTTGTTCAATTATATGAGTTTAATATCATCATCCTAGAAACAATTATTAATAAATGACCACAATTCATCAGGATCGCCTTTGATAAAATAAAATTTAAGGGAAGGGTTTTCCATCTATCTATATCCTTTTGTAATAAATTTCTTCCCCATAGAAAAATACCATTCTCACAATCTATTATATTAGTAGTCCCACAAAATTATTGGGGGATCTATCGCTTAAATTTATCCATAATAATGAAAAGTTTTCTACAGAATTGTTTTCTCAAATGGGGAATCTATATTTTTCATAACCAAAATAATATTTCACAATATATCAATAATGTTATCATTTACTCTAAAAAATATAATCGGTTCCTAAGAAGGGAAATCTCTAAATTGGACCTGATTATTAATACCCTTATTATTTATTGAAATATTTATCTACAATTATATATCCTAGAATCGCTCATGAAATTATAAAGTTTATTTAATAATTTATAATTCCAAATATGGTGCCCAAAATATATTAAAATAAATATATTGAATTGTTAATATAATATTTAAAATAATGGATTCCTTGGAGATGTAATTATTTCAGAAAAAATTATAATGGGTTGTGTTGAAAATGTGAATTATCAGATGAACACACCCATTAGTTTCAATATAGGTTTACTAAACAGATATTTTTGTGAAAATTGTGATGATCAGTTCTAAATAATGATTTGTTTTTCAGATATATTACCCCTTGGTACCTCTATTCCATAACAACATTAAAATGTACTCTCTGTATAGGATTTACTTCTAAGAAAAGACACATAATAATTATGATATAGTAACATTAGGACATTTTATAATTATACTTATGGAGTATCATTGTTTTATGTTTTTTAATATCATTTTGTAATTATAATACTCATAGTTTTAACTCAATAGTCTAGGATAAACCTATAATAACCCTAACCATAGTTTCATAGAGTAAGTGACATATTCTTTGTATTAGAATAGTAATAATTGGCTAAATAATAATGGTCCAATACGGTTAGTTTTTTTGGGGAACCCAATAAATACATTAATACAAATTTACATTTTTAAAATAAAATGAATCATAACAAATAATAATTTAAAAAAATCATTTAAAACACATTCCATGATATCTTCTTATTATCATGTTGATACAAAGAAAATCAAGGGTGAGATAAAAATATTTGTAATTGTTATATACAATGGAATCTATCAAGAATCAATACGAATTATAAATTTGAATGGTAAATACATAAACACGCATTGCATTTAAATAAATTATCTATCACGATAAGATAATATAAGATAAGGAATAATCAACATGGGAATTTAAATAACTGAAAACACATTAAAATAAAATATATAAACAATGAATGTGATGAATACAAAGATAATAACATGGGGAATGTATTATTGATAGTAGGATAACTAAATTCTTATTAAATGAAATTATTAACTACTATGTTTCATGACACTATAATATAATATGTCTAAAATCCAAAAAAACGTTCAAGGTTGTTTAAAACTATTTTTTACAAATTGAACTAGATTGGATATCTATACATCTCTTATCAGGTCTTTTCATTAGATAATTAAATCCATATGTTATAATATCATAGGGCGTGACAAACTAATTTAACTCATGATACCTATCGATAAATTTTTGGGATATTTATATCTAGAATAAAACCATGCCTTTCATCTCCATTTCATTCTACTTACATTGATTCATCGATATAATTTCTGAATAGTATTCTTTTTGGTGAAATATATTTATTTTTTATAGGATAATGATTTATGAATATTTCTATATGCAATAAAAATATATTTAGAATAAAATTAAAATTAAAATATGGTTTATGGTTTATGAAATAATAATATACATCATGAAATAAAAATATCATTAATCAAAAAGTAACATTATATAAAAATATAATACAAGAAATTGTTAAACAATAACATTATGAATTACAATATTAATTCAGATTATACAATAACATTTAATTCTTAGATGTATTCTAGAAAAATGCCTTGGGATAAAAATATTAAAATTGTAACATAAATTAAAATAAAGTATCAACAAATTACTATATTACATAGATATAAGTAGTATATACACCACATAAATGTAAATTGTCATATAATAACAAATAAATCTCAATATGAAAATAAATTGAGATGAAATCACATAAATCAAGCATCATTTTCATTAAATATTACATAACCACATGTATAGTGGTTATAAATTTTTTATTAAATTTTTATGAAAACCTATATACATTTGAAGATTCATATATGATCCTTTTATAACATCTAATCACCTAGTCATTAATAATATTTTTCTAATTCTTTTCTTGAGGGTGTTCACAACCTCAAATTTATCATGTGTGTTTCGTCATTAAAGATATAGTTACGGCACATATTTCATAATTTGATCATTTCCATAATAATAATTTTTAAATTATTATCATATTTATACATGTGATATACTTTACTAACCAATAATTTTTCTTTTGGAAATGATGAATGTTATGATAATTGAGATGTTTGATTTTACGTATAATTTATTATCATTTAGAATATCCAATGACCATTGTAAAAATATATTATTACTTTTATTACCATTCCATAATGATCATAGAATTATATATAACATATTATGTATATAAATATTCTTTTATATATTTCATCCATGTGTTGTGGTGATGAAAATAGAGTCACTTTTTTATAGAAGAATGTTGTAGAAATGTTCATAAAAGACATTGTTATCATCATATAAAAAAATGTATAAAATGAAATGATATAAATTATATTCTAAAAAAAACTTAATATATAATTAATTTAATAATTATGTCATTTTTTACACATATAAACACCAAATTAATCTTTATAATCTTTAGGTAATTTGTTCCTGAAAAATGAATCACTAAACATCACAAGGATATAACCCGTCGTACAAAAAGGATACATTGTCATATCTCAAACATAATAGAAATATTCAATGTAATATATATATATATATATATAATAAATACAAAGGTAAAATTATTTTATTAATAAAAGATATATATATTATGTCCATCATTATACCCAATAGTGAGAGGTGGTAATGGTGAAATTGATGAAATCAGTTCATTAGTTGTAGCCCATCACTCACATGAATCATTATGTCATAACCCATTAAATATAATTGGTGGTGGATTTATTTCATTAGTTTAAAAATGATTTATGTCATTATATAAAATATACTATGTTTATTATATATTAATTCTTTAATATCAATTATATTGGTGTATGAAGTAATAAAAATTATTCATTTAAAGGGGTTATCACTTAGTCAGGATTCCTACTTATATTGGTAGTAAATCCATCATAGTTTGTCATTATGAATGAAAATATGGACTATATATTGATTTGAGGGAATATAGGACTACATTATTTTGGATATTATCATAACTAAAAGGATATCATGGTTTGAAGAAAAGTGGAGGTGGGTGGTCTTTTATAAGTGAGGTGAGTGGCACACTTGAAACATTAGAAAAGATTCAATACTACCAACTATTTAATACTACAAAATCCTAAAAAATAAGAGATAAATGAATTTATAATAATAAACATTCATATAATGTCAGAATATGTGTGTTTGAAACATTCTTATAACATTCCTAACATTATAATTTTATTTTATCCCCTAGTAAATAGATTTTTACCAAAACCATGGTAAATATTTTTTAGTGTTTTCACTATTAATTTTTGAAAAAAAAAGTTAAAAATATTTAAATATATAATTTATTATGATAATTAATATTTATTCAACATTTAAAAATTCAATTTAAAGAGGTTTAAAATTTTAATTAATAATTAATCCCCCAAACGTGATGAAATATATAGATTTAAAGAAAATATGAAAAAATTATTACAGATATTTTATATAAAAATTATATTTGAACATGAATAAATTAAATAAATTGGAATTATTAATATATAATTTCATTAATATTACATTTAAATAAAATTTAAAATATTTTTATAATATAAATATTTTGAACTAAATGGAACGTTTTGATTAATATTTTGTTTTTTTCACTTTTTATAAAAAATGATGCTATTCTGGAAACTCCAAAAAATCCACCCTATAATAATTTTTATAATAATATTTTAATATTAAGTAATATTTATAGATTATGTTTTATAAAATTATGGAAAATAGTTTTAATTATTTTGATCAATGTCACAGTAGTCAATCTTTTAGAAAAACATCAGTTTTCAAAAAAAAACATTTTTTTATTTAAAATAATGATTATTTAATTACTAAAAAAATATATCCATAATTTTCATACAATAGTTAGTTATATTTATAACTTAATGGTTGTTTTTAAATTCGATAAGTATCAAATTAAAATTTAATCCAATATTAATATGTCAGGTTTCATTTGAAATCATTTCTGTGGGTATTACTATTTAAAATCAGTGTGTTGTGTAATGAAAATTAAAATAATTATTGCATCGAATAAAAAATAAAAAATTTATTAAATGTCTTTAAAAATTAATTTGTCATATTTTCTTGAGATATTATATTATTTTCGAAAAAAATAATTTGTATCAAACATTATATCAACTACAACATTCATATTTAATAATTTAATGGAGTTACAAGTATTATTTATAGTTCCAGAGAAATTATTGGGTAATATTTAGTATAATTAAAATAATAATTTTTATTTAACCATTTTACTGAATTCATAGATTAATAAAAATAAAAATCTATAAATAACAAATATAAAATTTTATAATATATTATTTAATCTAAATTTCTTATATTTGGTTTATTATTTATCATTATTTAAAATAGTTTTTATTTTTTTAAAATATTCTTCTTCATTATTCATACTGGATTTATGTTTACTAAATATCCTTATATAAAATATGATATTTTTTATTTACTATATTTAAAAAAAACATATTTCTAATGAATATATCTATTTATATATCTTAAATATTGAATTTTTATATATTTTGTATAGAACATCATTAATTTTATTAATCATAAAAAGATCTCTCTATACAATTATATTGTATTTATAATTAAATTTATTTCATAAAATTTTTGTTTCTCAATGATTATTTTGATGCTATACCACATTGATAGTGATTAAAATTTTAGGTTATTTTCATTTAACTATGGATTTATTCCATTATTAATTTTTTTCATGTAATTTCACAATGAATTCACATAAATATTTAATAATTACATTTAGTTGTGGTTTTTTACATGAATAAGATATTTCGTATATTTGTTAATTTTTATATCATGTGTGAGACAACCAGTGCATCATTTATTTATCTAATCATTAAATTATAATAAAATATATATGTGTAATATTCTACCACCTATACAAATACTATTTTGCGACATTTATAATGATAATAATAAAATTATTTGATAGTACCATAATATTTATAATGATGCTGATTTGATAACACCACTATTTTTTCATTATAATTCTTTTATAATATTCATTATGATAGAGTATTACTACACACATGATGTAATTAATTCCCACATAGTGTTTATTGTGAAAATTGCACTGATGGATGATCATAGATAATTCAATTATAAGAAACGATACATCCTGATCATCCAAATTAATAGTAAATTTATATATATAAAAGAAATTCACTACTGAAAGTACATAAAATTCAACTAAATTGTCCATAATAACATTTAATAGAAGAAAATATTCCAAAAAATCAATCAATTAAGGATACTGTATAATGGATATAGTAATAGAATCACTTTAGGCATACAATGGTAATTCAATATCAAATCCATAAGTGTTTTATTTCCTAATATAATAAAACATCTCATATATAAAGGATTCCATTAATGAAATATAAAATATGAAATTAATATCTCCATGATTGATGATAATATTACCTTACACTACATCGATTTCATTAATCAAACCATATTTTTTGAATGAATAAGACGTCACTATGTACAACGTATTTTGTGGTGTTTAAAATTTATTATAATCATTATCAAATTTTTTAATGCATTGGTTAAGGAATTATTCATAATAAATATACATAATGAATTAGAGTGTGGGTATTTCATTACATGGGACCCTCTCACCCTCCATTGTATTTACAAGGACCATTATCACACAACAATATATTTTGGCATGATTGAATGTCCCTACTCAAATGAAATATTTTTTCATTCCTTTTGTGATATTTTTATTCATTGTACATCCAAATAATTGCTAGGTAGTATTAGAATTCCACATCCTTTATTATGATGTACTGTTGATTTTTCATAACCCCCCATTAATCAGTTTTTATCACCAAATCTAGGAAAAAATTAATAGATATCTGTATCTATTTCATCATTTTGTTCAGGTCATAATATTTCATAGAGAAACCAAAATACTTTGTTATTATTCCTTCTAAATACGTTGTTTGAGGAAACTAATGATACAATATAATTTTCTATTGGTAAAAATAATAAAAAAATAATTCAATAATAAATTTATTAATGATGCTAAATTAAAATTTAACTAGGATTCAAACTAAGATTATTTAGTCTATAAAAATGTGTATTTTTTTATAATAATCAGTAAATGGATAATATTTCTTAAAAAATATAATCATGAACATATCACAATTCATGTAGTTTAGTTTTCCATTATCCTTATAGAATTGTAAATAAAAATCAATGATTATAATGAACATCAAAATAATAAAGAGTAAAAATAATTTTATTCCCTAAAAAAATGATTTCATTATTTATCTATAATCTTTTATTTATCCATTTTTCATTTGGTAGAATATTATATGAACTATTAGTTGTCTTTCATTGTTGACATATGGGAGACTGAAGATAGGGATTGTGTTTCATTAGTTAGTTCAATTGATCCAAAATGATTGTGTTTTTTTATAAATTTAAATAACTTTTCCAATAATATTATAAATGATTCTCCCACATCCTTAGTTTAATTAGTAAAATAATTACCACATTTAAAAACCAATAATAGTTAACACAATTCCCCCAGGTTATAACCATTGATGAAAAAATATTATCATGAAAATCATTAAATAGTAATATATGATATAAATTATATTATTATGGAATTAAATATTAAGATTTCATAAATTATTACACATTCATTGAATGTTATTATTTTTTTAAAATTATACATCTCTATTGGGAAATCATAGCTGATTTTCCTTTTCAATCACTGAATCTTTATATCCGTATACCCATTCTAATACAATCTATTTTCTTGAAAACCAAGAATCTAATATACACTACGAAAATAAAAAAAATTCAAAATTGACCTGATTAAAATAGTGTTGTGGTGATTATAAAACACATATAATTTATAATAGTAACCATTTATTTTAAAAACATTCATTCAAAATATGTATAAAATAATGGTTTTTTCTTTCTAGATTCCAAAACATTGAATTATTTATGTATAAGAAGACACTAAAAAAATTCTTCTCATTGGACACACTTCATTGAACATCATAAATAATAAAATTCTTTAAAAAAGATAGAATTGAAACGAAATTACTATTTAGGGTGAAATTCTCTGTAATTATAAATATCAGAGATATAAATATTTAATCATTTGTGTATACATTATACATGATGGTAGAATATTTTGAATTGGTTATATGAAAAAATGAAAATCCAAGTAAATAAAACATAGATCAAAATCAAGAATCATGGCATAAGACAATAAACATGAAATATAAATCAATTCATAGATATTTAAAAACATAAGTCTATAATCATGATCCTTGTATATGATAATTCCATAAATTTAATATTTAAAATAATATTTTAGTGGTATATAGTAATGTGAAATGGTATTTATGATTTTATAAAATCTATATAATTGAATTTGAATGTGGTAAGATGGGTATATAACCATGATCCATTATCTATAACCTGGAAAATAAATTACAATTATAAATGGAGTTAATTCTATATATTATGAAAATATAAATATGGTCAATCTATAATGATAAAAAATATCATTTATGAATATGAAAAATAGTTTTACCAATTCAATAAGGTATATAAAAAGAATTTGAATTCTTTAGTATGTTAAAATCATAATTTTTTTATCATTTCAACAATTAATACAATTAATATGCATAATATTTCATGAACGTCCACAATATAAAACATAAATATTTCGGTATGTACCACATATAAAATTTGGAACATTTAAATACTATCTATGAATAAAATTCCAATCTTTAAATAGCTTTATACATAATTTTTAGAATAAAAATAAAATCAATCACATAAAAACGAAATTAAAACCTCATTATCATTAATGATAAATTAAAAAAATTAGAAATTTATCCAATAAAATTTATAAATAATAAAGTGGGACAATATATAGATAATATGATAATAAGAATATGAAAATATGGATATTCTAGATTAATTAGAGTGTCCTCACTAACCAACAATGTTGTATAAATAAAAAACAAGGTTATTAATAAACTACTCTTTTAAATATTAAAACAAATCTATCCTTTGAAGAGAATACAAGTGTCTTATTAATGTAATAAGTGGTATATATCAGAATTAGTAAACTCATATCACCATTAAAAATATGATGTTTGAAAAAAAAAACTAGACCATTAAATTGTAATTAAGCCGTTATGAATACTAAGATAATATTTTTAATAGTTAAATAATATTTTAATATATAACTAGAATGTATCTTATAATTGTATGAACATTTTTTCATTTTAAATACCAGATTATGGGTTGTTGGTACCCAAAACAAGGTTCAAACATAATTTAGAGCAACTCTAAATGACCTACAACTCCACAAACCTTCACCTGTAATTCAAACACATAAAAAATAAATAGAACCACACTATAGAACATAGTACCTATAATTATCTCCACATCCCATACCATATTCGTCATCTGTAGTGGCCATTTCCGAAATACAATCTGGTCCATGCCGCCTTCCAATATCACCAACTCTAAGCACCTCGACTGATCCAGAGGCAGTTGTATTACACTGGATTGTTTGACCAAGATATCTTTTTTGAAGGCACTAATCACATTGTTATCCCGATTAAAAAAAGTTCTCGTTCTTACCGATTACGGGAGATAGGAGTAGTCTTTCCTAGTTCTTCTTCTTGGAGTTCTAGACAATGTTCCTTCAAAATAGGCCATCTTATTATTCCCACCTATTATTATATCGTTGTATGAACGAATAGTCGGTCCACTCATATTTTCTTTATCTCCCCCATATTGGTCCTTCCATTTACCTAGGAAATCCTCAGAGGTAGTACCATTGCCCCCTCTATTACTCCTCCTTCATTGGTTCAAATTATTATTTTCAATCTGAGAAAGGAATCTAACCCCATCAGTAGGATTTTACACAGCCCTAGAAACTTCCTCTTGTCCTAGAATTTTTCTAATCTTCTCCTTCATAAGGACCCCATCACCTGCACCACCACATCATGAATTAGCACATACATCGGATTCAAAACTGACATTGGCAAGGATTTTCAATCCTTTTGCATAAATGGATAAAATAACTGTCCGAGATATCAATACCTCTATCCCCCAATGAATATATCTTCAATAAAGGGAATATATCCCTCGTCCCCCACTTCTTGGGCTGGGGGCACCTCCACCTCTCTATGTTCCTCAATTCCATCCCCATCAGCAACCAACACGAGCCCATTCAAGGCATTCACCGAACCAAAAGACGCCATAGATCCCTAACCAACCTCGAACAACTCTCTATTGATATCCTCCATATTTTCTATCACCAATGGAGGCCGGACCCCTCTACCACCTCCTTGTAGTGTCATAAAATCAATTAGAATATTAAAATTATTTCTTTAAAGTGTCATAAAAACAATTACATTTTTAAAATGAGAGATTTATTAAAAAAACAATGATTTCAATTAAAATTAAAATTTATTGTGTAAGAAATATTATTTGAACAAAATATTGTCGATTTTTTCAATATACTTGCTAAAAATTGGTTATGGAATGTTTTCTGGGATTTTTAAATATTGTTGAATTTTTTGTGAATAATGAAATACATATTTTCCATATTTATCAAATTCTTGGATTACTGATTCATGAATGATTTATAGTTGTGGTAAGAACACATTAGTTCATATTCTCTTGATCTAGTTTCTATATTTTTAATTTTTATAATCACTATTTTAAATCATGATCCAATATGATAATCAAATGAATAAAATAAAAATAACAACCCCCTATAAATATCCCCACTCACAACCCCATCTCTTCAAAAATTCAATGCCATGGATCATGTAAAAATTATGTACAATTAATATTCTAAGCCTCATCCCCCAAAACAATAAATAATATTATCAACAAATGTCCCATCCCATGGGTAGTTAGGAGGTTCTCAATGAGATGATCTTCAATAAGAAAAATTACCCTATTTCTCTTTAAATTTAAATTCATTTGTTATCATCGCCAAACATAATCTGTAAAATGTGTCAGGATTACTCTAGTATCATACATTTCCTTGAGTTTTATATTTTAATGAAATATCCATCATCAATTATCATACTTTTTAATTTTATCATAAAAACCATAACATTATATTTGATATGTCGATTAACAACTTTCGTGGGTACACTTTTTTAATTTTCCATCACAAAGTTCTAGAATGATTATAAAACCATTATAATGTATAAAATATATTTTAAAATTTATATTATTAAATTTTTTATTTTTTAACCAATATATAAACATAATATTAAATAAAACGATACTACTTTTGGATGGACATAAAAATTGCTTATAATTGTCTGAAAATTTTTAATCAACATTATATCTATTAAATAATTATCATATCAAAGAAATTAGATAAATTAAAATTAAAATTTATCTAATTAAAAAATTTCTATTCATTTATAATTTTGGGGTTTTTCTTCTATTTTAAAATAACATAGATTATTATACACAAGGGAAACAACAATGAAAACCACAAAAGAAACGATCCCAAAATGACAAAATTAACAATTATAAATTATCAAAATGGACATAAATAAACAATATAAAATTATAATAAATAATATTTATATAGGGATATTTCGTAAATAATTATTTAATTGTTCCAATTTTATTATCCTAGACATCATCTAGAATGGAATACCATATTCGAAAATAAGTAATGGGTAACTCTGAACATTCATTTTTATTGTAGGTTTCTAATTATCTTTATTTTACAAAATATAAATATTATTTATTCTCATATAATAATCTTAATGGCTGATAATGTGTTAAACACATTTTTATATATCACAAAATATCATTCATTAAAGGATAAATACAAGGTTTATAAGGAAACTTTCTTTATTACTCACAAAAAGCATGCCCGATTTATGAAGAAATTTCACGTGGCATACCTATTATAATGTACGATCCATTATATAAATCAATCCTGAATTATTATTTTAAAATAATAAATTTAGACATGAAAATATCTATTATTTCATTTCTAGTTTAGCACAAAAAATTATTCTACTGTCCAATTTAACTACTAAATTAATATTTTTCGAACAGACCACACTATAGTAGTGCATTTCTAAATGATCATAATAACTCTTTTATACTATATCACTATAGTTTGACACAATTTTTCATTATATATAAAAATTTCCCCAAAAAATTTCTATATATTATATGAATCAATATTTTATTGTACACTATTATGAAAAATCTCATGGGTTATTACACATAAGATGATTATGAAGACCATTTCATTTTATGCGTAACCCTTATGTTTATTAATGGTATTTTACTATTAATTTGGAACACATATTCATTAATTTTATTCCATGGTTGTTCCAAGATATAGATCAATTTCATTGTGTAATTTTTAGTCTCTTATGATGTTCTGTATGGGATTGAAGAGCAAACATAATCCATTATTAGATATTGTCCTCCTTGTGATATACTAAAGTAATTTATCCATTACACATGTATATGGATATTCATATATTTATTCCACAGTCCTATGTTTCTATGATCATATGATTCCATTCACTATTTTCTATGCTTGTTTATGACTAATCAATTTCCAATACTATTTATGAAATCATGTTATTCCATCTAAATCATATTTTACTATTTATTCCTATAATTATTCTCTTACAGGGATTCATGGATCATCCCTTTGTTTATGTGTTCCAAATATTATTCTATCCGGACGAAGGAGATCCAAGGATATTTTTTTAACCTTATGGAAGATTAATATTGTTATTTTTTATTCTACATTTTGTTTTCAATTTTATGTAGTTAGTCATAAAGATAAATTAGTTTTTATGATCCTTAGTATTCAATAGATGGATAGTTATGCATAAAATATTACTAATAGTGTAAAAGTAAACATAACCAATATATGTTATTAGAGAATTATCAACAATTTTATTGGAATTATTATATGAAAACATTATTGAGAACACTAGGGATAATTATGTAAACATGTATAACCTTTATTGAATTCTTGTGAATAAGTACTTGTGTTATTATTTCAGGTAATAAGTTTAATATTATTTTTTAAATTATTACTTCATTATATCAATATTAGTTATATATTAAACCCTCCATAATTTTATGTTATTTACTTTTCATAATTAATATATGTAAATTGGATAAGTCGTTCCAACAATCAACGTTATTTGAAATGTGGGGAATCCCATTTATAGATTCTAAATAAGGTTTGAATGGGAGCCTACAACATCATGAATGTTCAATATCGATTCCATAATGTTATGAATAATCACATTAATCAAGTTATACAACATCCTTCTCCTTTAAAATATCTTTTTTAATTTGAATCATTTATGTGAGAAATTCATCAAATCATTAGTGGTTATTTAGATCCACTTATCACAGATCAATTGATTGACTCTATTTAAAACATATTATCAATCATTTAATTATCATAAGAGGAGGAACAAAAATATTTGGTCAATAATTTTTATGTGGAAATATATTAGTAGAAGATGTTGATAAAAAATATTAACTCTAGAGAGAAAATTTATTCATTAGATTTTGAAATATTGATGAAAATATTTTTTTATAAATATTTTCCCAAAACACACTACCATAGAAAAGAGAGGGAGTTCATTATACAGATGAAAAATGGGGATAAACTATCAGGATGTACGAGGAATAATTTTTAGGTCTTCTATGATATGATTACAAAATTTTCATGAACATATTATGATTGTTGAATCTCTTATTCATTTGACTAAATATATGACTATGAAAAGAACTTTCAATTCAATACTTTGAAAGTACTAAATAGATTTCCCATTCTGAATGAACTGTTGAAATTTTTAACAGAGTCTCTTAGTGATATTTTGGGCCTATATATTAAAATATTATTATCATTCTAACATGTGAGTATCAACAGATAAATCCCATGAATAATAGAAATACTGACATCCCACATGTCATTATATTGGGATGAATATACGAGGAAACTACTAAAGGGGGACCAATAAATGCTTCACATGTGGAAGTGAGTATCATCTTGTTAATGTATTATGTATGTATCTAAATAACCCCACTAATTTTCTATAAGAATGAATGGTTCATACCAACACTTTACATATAGTGCATGATTTTATCTTCCAGGAACATTGTAATAATGTGAGGCAATATCATAGCCATGTTTTTTTATAAATTCCAGCTAAATTTCCTCTAAATAAATAAAGAATGTAAAATACTATCTATACTACTAATTTGGATCCTGAAAATGTTGTGGTGAAAGGTACGGTTATTATTCATCCATGTATATATATATATTAATATTTGATTATGGATATAACTTTTATTTAATATCATTCAAGATAAGTAGATATTTTCATAAACCACCTAAACATATATAGATTGAGTTATCCATAATTACAATAAATGGGGATATTATTGATTCGAATTTATATAACTCCTCCTAGGATAGTATTTGTGGACTGAAAATCTTATAAAATCTCATATTACATCCTTTGGTATAGTTTGTAGCTATATTGTATGTATTTTCTATATTCATATAAAAAGAATATCAATTGTCGAGAAACGGTGATCACACTTCACATCTTGGGTAACTATAAAATTATATAAATGTTTTAGTAGGTAGATTAATAGCATTCAGAATCATCATATATATTTTGGATATTATTCACTTATGAGAAATAATATCCGTCCAAATAATTAAGATAATGGAGATAATCATTGGTGATGAAATTCTCATTGTGCGGGACTACAAATATGTGTCCCAAGATAATTTCATGCTCTTCATCCATTTCAAGAGGTTGAATTGTTAATTGATCTTATACTTAAATCATCTCCCATATGAATAAATCCTCTTAGAATGTCCACCATTGATTAGGAGTATATGAATAATTCATTTCATGTGATTATTGACAAGGGTTTTGTATGATCGATGGCTTCTCTAATGGGTGAACTAGTCCTGTTTTTCAAAATGAAGGATCGATATATAAACCTATAAATTTATTATAGCTATCTTAAAAAATTCATGATATTGAAAATGTATCCCATAACATGGATTGAGAACATTCTTTAATATCTATATAAGGCCACATATTTAATAAATTTAGACCTTTATTTACAATATCACCTATTAAACATGAAGAAAAAATATAATCCAAATACATCCTTTCTGATGGGGTAAAAATATTGTTACTTCATATTACTTCTATCCAAAAATTTTAATTCATATGAAAAAATCAAGAACGTAATTAATAATGTTTCTATAAATTTCCATAAATTTTTTTTGGCATTCATTATCTTTGATATTTCGATATAATCCATGAGAATGGAGGAATGTAAGGATGATCTGAATAATATTGTAATGAATAATAGATGGAAGATAATATATTAAATTTATTGTAAATATTGTTTTGGATAGAGAAAGTATCATTATTACTTATTGTTATCCCCAACAAAGAGATATAAATTTTCCACTCATTGATAAAAACAATTAAACTTTGTGCTTTCCAATATATGTAATATAGATCCATAGTTTCCTTGACTGATATGGACATTACCATCACATTGTGAATAACATATCCCAATTTTAAAAAAAAATAACAAAACTATTATAGAAGTGAGTATATATTTTCTAGACCTATGAATGTGAAGACTTATTAAATGAGTTCAAAAATATTATTATTACTACATCATTACATATAATACCAAACAGTGAGGAACTCATTGAGGTTTACATCAAGGATTCAAAGAAGGTTCTAGGATATGCACTGATGCATAATTATAAATTCATTGCCTACACCTAACGTAATATCGATGATTAGGAGAAAAATTATCCCTTGCACGATCTGGAGTTGGAGAATATGTAGATATGGAGATTGTCAGATTTTATCAAGGTTTATGACTGCTCAATCCACAAGCATCCTAGTAATGAAAATAATGAGCCACATTATCTAAATGAAAAGAATATTACTACATTATAAATGATGAAAATTTATAAGGATAAAGTAATAATGGACATGAAAATGATATACACACGAGTCATTAATTTAGTATCACTATCAATCCTTTCTTGAATTATTTCTCATCCATCAATTAATGAGAAATGAAATATTCTAATATGAATGATGTTGAATGTTTGACAAAGTAGGAAGTAATAATAACATGAAATTCCTCTTAGATAAAATTTGATGAAGAATGAGTCATAAAAATAGGTTCAAGAATATGTATACCATAAAATTATATGATAAAAAATTTATTTTAAATAATGCAGCATACTCAACATTATATATCCAAATTTGGAGCACAACAATATATCATGACCTTTGAGAGCAGTTTTCATTAGATATTATGATGCGAAATGGTTACTGATGATAAATCAAGGTTCTTATTATGTAATCATGTGAACAAATTATGACAAAATTCTTAGGGGATGACGCATCCCTTACTTATACAATTATGAAAATAAGAAATAATCAACATGGAAATTGTCACCGGACTTCCATATAATCTATAAGAAATATTTAGATATTAGTTTTTTTGATTTTTTTGGAATAAAACTCATTATATTTAAATTAGATATGAATTATAACTTGAAATACTTTCAAAAATATACAATATATAAGCGGTGTGGCTACATGGGATACTATTAAAAACCATTTCGGATTGTGATGTGATATTTAACTCAATGTTTAAAAAAACCTAAAACTTTATATGAACACTGAGATAATAATCACTATGTATTATCATCAAAAGACTAATTTCATATCTATGTGGACTATTCAGACACGAGAATTCATCAAAAGGGAATGATCAATGGACTTCAAATGAGGATTAGAAAAATATCTAAAACTGGATGAGCTCTCTTACAATAATAGTTTTCAATCAAGATTCCAAATGGTCCACTCTGAAGACTCTTATTTGAAATGATGTATAAAATCAATGCTACATATTGAATTTGGTGAAAATTGGTGACATGACCAAAACATTTATATGAAATTGTAGAAAAGGATGAAAACATTCAGCATCAAATCAAGGAAGCCCAATGTCTATAGAGTTGTTATGTATATAATTAATGGAGGGAGATAGAGTATGATGTTTGTGAAAAATTATTCCTCTATGTATCTCTAGGTAAGAGTTTCATCATATATTTCATTAATGGAATGCTATATAATAGGATCAATAACAACTTTGATATTATTGATCAATTCAGAGTTGTGGAATATTGACTAGCACTTCTAATAACCATCATTAAAATACATATTTTTAACACCCCAAAATGATAGAGGGTTAAATGAATAAATGATGTGACTCTTGTAAATAAGCTGCACATTCCTTTTCATGATCATACATAATTAGAACTCCACTATTATGAGTTTTTGGCCTAATGTAGTGATCAGGATGGATGTCCTTCTAGGATGTTTCTCACGATGTGTGTGAGTGAGGACAAAGAACACTAGAAATGACAAGTGTTGGCATGTGGTGATTGTGATTAGTCAGATTACTTATTCAGGCATGTAGGTGTGCCCCAGGGTGGGGACCACATGTCTGCGGGGCAACGTGTTGTACCCGGTGGGCCAGGACTCGATGGCCAAGTTAAGGCGGGGTATATGTGCTGTCACTGAGACCCAGTTGTCACATTTGTAATTAGAGGTGGCACCCAGCCTCAAGTGTGGTGTAATGCCTAGGATGAGGTGTAGGGCCCACAACAAGGTCATTTTTCTCTAATGGAGGGTGATTGTAACACCCAAATTTTATTGAGGGTTAAATAAAAAATGATATGACTATTGTCAACAAGGGGCACAATCTTTTCAGGAGCCTACCTGGTTAAATCACCCCAGTTAAGCGTTTTTTTTCCTTGAGTAGTGTTCAGGATGAATGAAAATCTGGGAAGTTTCTTAGGGTGTGTGTGAGTGAGGAAAAAGTACAATAGAAAGGACATGTTTCTTCATGTGGGGACTATCATTAGTCAAATGACATGTCTGTGCACGTGGGTGGGCCTAGGGTGGGGACCATGTGTCTGCGGAGCAACTGGTGGTACCTGGTGGTCCATGACCCAACAGCCATATTAAGGCAGCGAGTATGTGTTTTCACTGAGGCCTAGTTGTCACATATTTATTCCAATTATCTATCATGATGAGGTACATACAAGATCTCACACATGTACTGAACTCAAAGGTGGTACACCATGAAATTGATATCTATTATGAGCAGAAGATTGGAATGTTCTTAGACCATTGATATAATGTTATACAAAACATGACTACTCAATTGGTTAAGGTAAAATTGAGGAACCATAACAAAAAAATATGAATCATGGGAACAAAATCATGTGATGAAGGGGACACTCCCTCCACCATTTCAGCATAATTTTTAGATCAATATATGAAAGTTGAAATTTCATAACTGAGGAAGACTGTTATGACCCTTAATTATATTAATGGAAATATAATTTTTGTATTTAAGTTATGTAATATAATGAACATAAATCTCTTAATTAACCTAATAAAAAAAATATTATTTAGATAAATTTATAATGAGGAATTATTTCTAAAAAACAAATAAAAACACCAAATATTAAGATGAGTTAACTTATATAATGTAATATAATAAGAATAGAATAAAATTTGATATAATAAATCATTAAATTTATTGCAGTAACAAAAAATATATTGAAATATAACATTATGATAATAATTATTTAGTAACTTAAAATATGAAGACATATATAACATTGGGAAAAAATTGAACTAAATTATTAATTTAATAATTGGTATTTACATCCATTTTCCAACCCTTATGGTTGTTAGAAATACGACCATAGGAATAGAAACCTGATTGTTCGAATAATCACGTAATAATTAGGAATAGTAATCTGGAAATTAGAACAGTAAAATAACATTTTAAAAAATTATTAGTATTTATGTAACTTAAAAATGAAAATATTATATATTTATATCATGTAATATGAAAATAAATGTTTTAAATATGATAAATTAATTTTTGGTATTTTTTAAAATGTAAATGGTTATTTATAATTTTATAACTAATATAATAATTGAAAATAATACAATATATAGAAAAATAGATTCATAAATTATTATTTTGTTTTATAATAATTATAATATTACATTACGAGATCATTAAAAAATTCTCAACATATCATAAAAATGTTTCTTATATTGAAATCAGTGTTTTTATTGTAATTGATTATTATAATAAAAAATTAGATTTCTAATATATTTAATGATATTTCCATTAAATTGATTTTAATTTTTAAATATAATAATTTAAAAAGTGTTTGGGTTAATTTTTTTGGATTATTCAAAAATTGAAAAGTTTTATTTAGTATTGAAATATGTTAATTTTCGATTTTTGAAAAATATAGGAATTCTTATGTTAGGGATGATCTATGGATGAGATAATCACCCATTGGTTAAATCTATTCTAGAAATTCTATTATATTTATTTATATTAATCAATACTATTGGTATTCTTTGAACCAAATTGATAAACAATGGAATATACTAATAAAAAACCCATATCCCAATATAAATACAACCCATTACCACCCCTTATCCTCACACCTTATAATCCATGTGGTCTGTATATATTTGTAAAATTTCACTACTTAATATGTTTCCCCATGTCCAATAAATGATGGCCACAACAAAAGTTCAATCCAAATTGTATTAAGGGGGTTCTCAAGAAAATGATATTCAATATGTAAAAATCAACTTAATTAACATTTACATTATTTTATATTCTAATCCTCCCCTAGAACACCCTATAAAAGGTGACATAATATTTAAAAATCATACATGTTTTTTAATTAATTTGTTTTAATTTATTATAGATTATCAAATCTCTTCATTTCTACTTTTATCTTAAAAACAATGACATCGTATGTGATTTGTCAATTCACCACATTCGTGGATGCTTCATTTTTAATTTCCATTACTGCATTCAAGGATGATAATAATAACATTATAATAGATAATGCACAACATAATATTTATATTCTAATTTATTTCATGGTGTGCAACCAATATATAAGAAAATAATAAATAAAACTATTCTAGTTCATAATTTTCATAAAATCTGCCAAACATAAACTAATAAATTTTCCTGAGCAATTAATATAAAGAATCATTATCGTATCAAATTAAATGATACATAAGACCATTAAAAATTATTTAAGTATATTAATACAACTTCACTCCACTTATGGATATTTCTATCATTTGACAAGAACAAACAAAATTATACTAAAGGGAACAGACCATGAAACTAATGAAAATAACGCTCCTGAAACAACAAAATTATGCATTATAAGTCATCATAATATTAATTAATGAAATTAATAAAATTATTAAAAATGAAAATATTTTGAGAATTTTTGGATTTAATTAACTAATTTATCCAATTTTATTATCCATTATTCTAACTAATTGTTCATAACACATTTTGACATGAGGTATGAGATCTCCACAAACCATCATTTTTACTTTGGTTAACACTTTCTCTCTATTTCCCACATTATAAATACAATTTATTCTCGTATAATTCTCATAAAAATATTTTAAAATATTACTAGCATATTTATATATATAGACCTATCCTTTATTTTTGAGTAATACATGTTTTATAAAGTCCAATTCTCAATTCCTCCCAATAATAAAGCACAGTTTAGTAGGAATATCCACATTTCATACCCAAGTCAATGTACTCTATATAATATATTTTAGAACACCATTATAGTTAGGAAATAATTCATTTAATCATGATAAAGCCATTTAGTACTTTCTTAGTTTCATAGAAACAATAATTCATTTGTCTGCTTTAAATAGTCTTTAATATTTTACATTAAACCCCAATAAGTGTATCATTTATAATAAATATTGAAAAATGGTTTTACATGTTTTCATTATAGTTGGAAAAATTTATCCTGATGCATTGATGTACACCATTATTAATTTTCATTATTATTGTAATATATTCTTTCATGTATTATATTATGTTATTCCCATTGGTCATTCAATATGAGATGATTACAATACCCAGTTCATTTCATGGTTACCACATATTTTTTCATTATTTTTTATTGACTATGTGAAACAGATATGCATAAATATGTTATGATGTATACTACCATATATCACTGTAATTTTTTTTGTAATTTTTTTACTCATTTGATGTCATGTATGTGATTAGTGTGTTAATATATTGAATTATTGGAAATTTTCTACCATGTGATATTGTTATGGTAGTTAGGATAGAATCATGTTTATATCATGTTATATGTTGCTGCCAGATTCTTATGATTCCTTTATCAGATGATCTAATGTTCTATGTGTTATTTTTTATAAGATTACTCTTCAACCAAACATTTTTAGTTTATTATGTTATGAATTCCCAAAAATATGTACACATTAATATTTTTATTATTCACTTACTATATATTTTAGCTCATCCCTTTGTCTATGTATTCCACAGGTTATCCTTTGAAGATGACCAGGATCAATGTATGTGAATAGAAAATTTAGGGTTAATTATATAAATTAATTTTATTCAATTTCAGGTTTTTAAAATTTACATATCTTGTCATCCAATGATGGTAGACATTATGATTATCAATTAGTATTTGATGGTTAATTATGCCCAAAATCATGTATTAATATTTTTAAAAGGGAATGGATACAATAAATTATTTAATATATTAGAAATAATCAAGTTTCATTACAAATATAACATAAAATTATTATATTCAATATGGTAAAAATAACATGGATTTCATCATTAAATAAAATTAAAATGGATGAATAAGAAACATAACATTATGTTGAAACTTCTGAAAACCCTATTTATAGTACATATACAAAATTATATTTAAAAACGAATAAGAAATATCATTTTATATTGACAATATTTATTTTAATATAAAATTTATTAGAATTATTGTAATATATTCTTAATTTGAAAATCATGAAAACGTAGAGATGAAGATTCTTTAGGTAAAATTTTATATTTGATGAATTAAATGATCATGTGTATGATATTTAAATATATATATCAACAATTTTTTATGGAAATTAATATCTTTTGAATGTAAATGTTGACACTCCTTTCCGTCATAGAGTCTAACGAATGGAAATGGGAAATTCCTCAAGCACAAAGAGATTCATCCTTTGAAAAACATCAAAAATGGGCAATGGCATGAACAAGGAATCTTTTAATCATGGGTCATGTAATATTACTTATGGCCGCACAATTCTCTTGAGCGTCACATATGGGTTGTGCAAGTAACTTGCACTCCCTATTCTTTTTTCGCCCAATGTGCTTAGTGGCCTAATAATACCGCTTGTGTCCCCCATTTGAAGGACGGGAAAAATCCCGAAACTCAGATTCAAGCTCTGGTCACCCAAGTCTTTTTCTAAAGTCTTCTGAACACTTATATGGTAATTCATTACCTAGAATTGAATCTCTCAAGAGGATAAATAAGTCTTAAGTGTTAGAACTCATCAATAGTTGCATGCTTATGTATCCATCCCTTAAGGGAAATGAAGACACTTGCGTTCTGCCTTGTCCTCTCAAGGAAAATTGCATGCCCCACATCTGAAATCCTCTAGGGATGATAATAAGGGATCCAATTCAAAGTCACCCATGTATCAATTCATGGATTCTTCTTCACCCTAGTTGACTCATTTCTCACATGTATACTTGCGCAACCAAGACTTGTGTGACAGAACAAAACTTGCGCACCTCTATCATGTTCACTTCCTTTCTTCAAATACACCTTTCTTCTTCAATGACAGCCTTCAAAACACTCTTGAAAGCACTTTGGGGCATGGTTCCTTCGTTGGATTCTTTATCTGAAAGAAATTATGAGAATTTATTTTGATTTGGGTCGCCTTCTCCGGAGTAAGCCCCAAGTATCATGTCCCCTTAACCTGAGCCTCCTTTTTAGGATTAATCCCCAATCATAATTTCCCTTAACCTCGGTCTCCTTTTCATGAGTAATCCCCAGTCATAATTTCCCTTAATCGGTGCCTCCTTTTCAGAAGTAATACCCAGTCATAATTTATGTTATCCTGGTCATCCTCTTTCGGAGTACACCCCAAGTTCCTTGTTCATGGGAATCCTCTTTAGGATTAAGCCCCAAGTTCCTTAATATGGTCATCCTCTTTAAGAGTAAGCCCTAATCATAATTTCCTTTAACTTTGGGCATCCTCTTTATGAGTAAGCCCCAGTATTAATTTATTTTGATTTGGGCTTCCTTTTAAGTAATAAAACCCAATCATAAGGCCCTCTTAAATTTTTTGACTTCCTTTTTAATAGAAAGTCATAGGTTTAAACCCCAAATCTCCAAAAATACAAATACCTTTATGGACCCTACTCCTAGTATTCTTTCCTAAACTAAGGCATAATTATCATTTACTTGGGCAGACATACATGCGTAATCCCCATATCATTTCTTATGATTTCATATTTTGTGGTACAATCATCAGGTTTTACTAATACCGCTTGTTTCTCACACTGAGCATGACTCACGTGATCTTAGAGTGTAAAAGTAATTATGACATCTCTCTTTAATCCATTAATCATGGATAATTCTCAGACTTCTTCGTTAAAACTATATGGGTTATAATTCCTTTTAGGATAGGTAGGTTGCCCATGCAGGTATGATCACAAATAAACAATAATCCCTATCTTTATGAACGATAATAAAATAATGTTCCCCACTAAGTGGATTTAAAACCAGTATGGTTATCATAATGAAAACGATATTTCTATATAATTTATTGAAGGATACCATTGACTATGAATCTCTAATAAATACAGATGATTCTCTATCGATGAAGAACCTAAAATACATATAAAAGATTCTTGAAATCTCATATATATCAATCATTGATTTCCAAATCTAAAGGAAAAAACTCATTTTCATGCTTAGTAAATTAATAAGGATTCACGAACAGAACACAAATATATTAGAGAGTCCCGGAGTAGACAATAATTTCCCCCAAAAAGATGCGATGATTCTAGCCTCCCATCGTCTCGAACAATGCAACTTCTTCAGTCTCATCAGTCCACAACTAATGGGCACCTACCGTTGGAATGTAGGTCCAAATGTATATAGAATCATTTGATGTTTCTGGTTCTATGAATAAACCCATTATAAAATGATTGGAATGTTTGAACCATAAACAAACAGGGCCATCCCCTTTTCCAGAAGAAACAAAAATGGTGAACCCGCCGTGAATCCTTAACCAAGTTAAATGATGTTTTCCTTATTTGTTACGACCCTGTTTAACATAATATGAGGGCAAACAAATCAATAAAACACAAATGTGTTCATCCAAAACATTTAGTCTATCCAAACATATCTTGATTATGTCTGTTATTTAAAACATGAACTCTTTTCCAAAATCTCTCTACATTACAGAAATGGATTCTTTAACATTCATACATGTGAATGCCTTGTCTATTACTACTGTTAGATCCTCTTTTTCTCTGAGGAAGACATCACCTACTCAGCATCTTCAACTATGGGTCTCAAATGAATTGGTTATATAATGCCATCAACACGGTACCATTCCATCTCTGGAGGCCGCTCGACAAGACCCCTGTGTTAATAATTCACCCTGGTTGTCCAGACAGTGACGACCCGTGGTCAAGAAGCAGGTGGTCCCAACCACCATTTCCAACCATTTCGGGTCGTTATCTTCAGAATGCAATTAGCAGTCCCCCCCATATTATGTGAAGGTTAATGAGAAGGTCACCCATGGCTTTAATTCATGAATACAAGAGTCCTTCCTGAGGGCTCCCATAAAAAAAATCACCGTTAGACTCATGTGGTAGTGCACCCTGAACATGATGAGGGTATCACCTTTATGGGTTTCACTCATGTTCCTCAGACTCGAACATGTATGACTAACCATCAAAGGCAAAATCCGGTCAATAGGGAGAAGGTTCTTACTTCTGCCCCCTCCGGAGAAGTCCATCAAGCCATATTGATGGAAAACAACGAGTGAGAATATACAACCATCCGTCTTAATGTTATTTCCTATCAGACTCGTCTGGCAGTAACACGCCAATCCTGTCAGGCAATTCTGGTGGAGTATTATATGCAGGCATATACACCTGTTTATAATTCATCAGCTAGTCAGTAGGCTCGTCTGAATGCAACCAAAGAAACTCCCCAATCAAAAGTGGTGGGGAACAATCCGCAGGCACATACACCTGCAACTCATCATCCTAAACAATAGTCTTGTTTGGTAGCACTCAGAGATGTCAATTGGAAATCTCCAGTGACAAGCAGGTGGCAAACACAATTTTCTTCCCACGCATATGAGTACTGTTATAATTCACTAACATGAAATGGAGGACAGGAGCAGGAACATACACCTACTCCAGACATGGAATGGACACTTTTTCCCATTCCGGCAGTTGAGGTCACCAAGCACATTATGAAAATTGTGAAGGAGCAAAAGAAAATCCCTGCCCATATTTTGGATTCCTATCAGAATATTATTACAACATCAGCAGCATCATAGGGAAGGAATCATAAATATATCCCTATCAGTGGAGTGACTCATCAATATATTACTCCATAATAGATACACACCTCTGTCCCAGTCTACGAGGGTTGTGGGGCATACTCTCCCATGTCTTATGGAAAATCAAGTAAGGCACATACCCCCCGATTTGAGTGGAGATAATTAGCCTAACCTGACCATTTCTCTTGAGCAGGCACATACACCTGCCCAAAATCACCACATTTTTCAACAAGAGGTTTCCAAAGTGAGTAAGAAGGCGTCTAAGAAAAATACTCATCCAACACAGTTTAGAAATCAAGATCCAATCATTAATATGGCCTTTCTCGATGCTAGAGTTCTTGAACCCTATGACAATTATCTATTGAAACTCAAGATTCTACTCTCTCATTTCCCAATAGCGGGAACAATAATTCTAATGTTATTCATCAGAAACTTCCTCGTGAAGGCTTTCTTCATGACAGTTCGGTCGATCTCGATGTATCATTTGCGGATGAGAGCCACGATAACCCTCTATGTGGCTAGAATATCAAGGAGAAAAAGGTTTCATCATTTGTTGTAACCAACCATGGTAGTCCTCCCCATGATGATGAATTTAGCTGCGAATGAATTCTCTGCAGTAGTAATTTGCATTTCCTGGATAATTCTTAAAAGGAAAATTAATTTTTGAGAAATCCATCTTATCTTTAGGCACATCCAAATTTTGATCCAGTCATGTCTGATGCTTTACCACTAGCAGGTGAAATACATTCTCAATCAAAAGATATATTGGGGTGTAGGCCATTCTCCAAACCAACCCTGGGTAATTAATATTATAATTTGATAAATTAATTCTATACTAATCATGTTGAATATGATGAAGCAACAAAGATGCACCATCCTTGGTATAAAATGGTAGAAGAATCTTCATCTAATGATAAGAAGGAAGTGCTAAATATGAGAAAACAGCTGGTAAAAGATGAAGTACCAGTCATGTTTTGGCCTTTGGCTATCTCTCCGTATGATATTCTAGAAATTTTGATGCAAGATTGTATTCACGATATTCATCTCAACATGTGGAAAACACTTTTTCACTTGAAAAATAAAATATTATCTTATGATGAATATGAAAATCATGATAAGATAATAGAAGTGTTACAACTCCAAATTGATTTGGCATCACTCTCATTTTCTTGACATCCAAAGGATGAAAAGAAGTCAAGAGACCTTTAGCATTCTTCCTTGGCACGATAAAAAGGTTGCGTCAGTTAATTACCATTGCCCCATCTGGTATTCATATCAGGGTATGGGGTGTTCATGGAATACTTCATTTCACTTTGCTCTCTAGTCTACAAATCCCACCAAAAGTGGTCTTAGGTAATGTTATTGCCCATGGTCGGCAGCAAAAAATTGCTTTTGTGTGTAATCAAAGGCTTCCTCAGGAACATCCCTCAACTTTTTTTCCCAAATCCAGGCATACAAATAACATGTTGTCAAATTACTCTTGCATCAAGCAAATGAGACTATCGAACATGCTTCTCGTTTAGAGCATCCACATCATTAGTTTCTAGAAGTGTCAGAAATCATCCAATGGTTATTTGAGCCTGGAGATTTGAGTGTATGTAGGTTGATGCATCCGAACACTTTCCGGACTAAAGTCCGCAAAATCATGAGAGATTCTACGAAATTCTCAGATATAGAAGCTCAAGAACCACCTCATCTTTCCATGTTGGGGAATCTTTTAGCCCAACCATTGGGATCAACAGATGGGATTCAAGGAGTTGAGCAGGGAAAGTAGGAAAAGCCCCATTCCAATGTACTAGGGACTTCTTCAAATCCTCAATCTCTTCCACAACTAAATTTAGTCTTTTATAGATTAGGGAAGATTCCCCAAGAGGAACGAAAAGCCGAATTATCAGGAGATTCCTTCCAAATTACAGTTCATCAAAAAGTTACTGAGGGATCAACTCAAAAAAAGGAGTTGTCTCATAAATGACATCGAAGAAGATAGTATCACAGAAATTCCGATAGAAGGGATGCAGTGTGTTGTGGATCAATAAAGGTCATCAATTACATTTTCAATTATCCCCTATAACATCAGGTTCACTCAGAGGAATCGGATGAGGATGTTACTATTTAATAAGTTGTAAATACAGAAATTAATGAATAATAGAGTCACTTACAGGTGGACTAATGAATGTCAAGAATCATTCAATATTCTCACAAAATATCTCTTGAGTTCACTAGTATTAATGACACCTGTTGAAGTAAGACCACTTAATCTTTATATAACAGATTTAGAGTGATCATTGGGTGCCTTCTTTTCCCAACAGAATGATGCTAGGATTGAAAATAGCCTTTACTATCTCAGCCAAACTATGCTTGAGGCAGAAACTCGATATTCAAGTATTAGAAAGTGCTGCCTAGCATTAATAATTGCAGTATATAAATTGAGACACTGCCTGCAACATCATGAGGTCCAATTGGTATCTCGCAGTGACCCACTAAAATTTATCTATATTCGTCCAATTCTTACCGGATGTCTGTCAAGGTGGGAAGTTATTTTTCAATAGTTTGATATCCATTATGTGTCTCAAAAGGCAATAAAGGGCCAAGCTCGGGCTGATTTCCTTGTTGAACACCCTTCATTAAAAGATACATCTTTAGATATTGAACTTCTTGATGAGGAATTCTTCTCTATTCAAAAAAATCTTCAAAAATTGGAAATGTACTTTGATGGTGATTCTCGAAGTCCAACAGGGAAGAAAATGGAATATCCAAATTTTAAAAAAGTTGTGTTGGGAATTGTACTTATTTCCCTAGAAAAGGAAGTTCTATGCTATTCTTTATTATTGTTGGAGGCAGTTCAAATAATGAAGTAGAATATCAATCATTCATCACATGCATGGAATTGGTGCTTCAGGTACAGTAGAATCACTTAAAGGTTAAAGGTGATTCAGACTTGGTATCAAACAAGTCAATGGGGAATATGCAATCAGAAAAAAAGAGTTAATATTTTTGTATGATTAGATCATATAGTTAATGCCGATATTTACTTTGGAACTGACATTTTCTTATGTCTCGCAATCACAAAATTCTCAAGCTAATACACTGGCTAATGTTGCCACATCTCTGGCAGATCATAATCGGGATGAAGCAATCATCAGTATTGCCAACCATCATATAGTTTAACCTTATGTTCAAATCATAATAGAGGAAATAAATGAAATTAGTCCCATTTCTAAACCATATGGTCATACTATTAGATGGATGATAGCTATCAGGGAATACCTTCAAAATGGAATACTCCTACCTGATAGAGCCGGGAAAGTACAAGTCTGGGGACGTGTGGTCTAGTTTACTCTTTATGATAGCATATATCACCTAGAATGAATTATCTACAGGTGTGGTTTTTATGGAATTATCTTCATATATATTGATTTTGATGAGATAATGGTTGTCATGAAATAAGTACATGCAGGTGACTATGGTTCCCACCAGTCTGGACATAGACTGTTTGATCATGTTCGAAGACTTGGATACTTCTAGCATTCAATGATACAAGATTGTGTTGATTTCACTAAGTCGTGTCATTCTTTCCATGTATATTCCAATTTTATTCATCAACCCCCAGAGTTTCTCTATACATATAAATACTTATGGACATTTTCCACAGGGGGAATGGATGTAGTAGGACCATATCCTTCGGCTACATCCAAGCAATTTATGTATATTCTTAATGCTACTCTCTTCTTTCCCAAATGGGCAGAGGCAATACCTCTCAAAGAATTTAGTTCAAAAAGCGTTGTTAGATTCATCATGTCTAACATTATTACCAGATTTGGTGTCCCTCATACCATATTGATGGAAAATGGCACCAAATTCTTTTAATCCAAGGTAAGAATGTTGTATCAAGAATACAACATAAAATCCAAAAATTCATCTCGGTATTATGCAACGACCAATTTCAAAATAGAAGCCTTCAATAAGACTATTTCAAACATACTGCAAATGATGGTGGATAAAGATAATAAATCATGTCCTGATAAACATTTTCATGCATTATGGTCTTATCGGACCACCACCCACACTTCTACGCGGTCAACTCCATATTCATTGGTATATGGAACAGAAGCAGTCTTTCCCATTCAGGTTCAATTACCATCACTCAGAGTATCCATTTGTTATCATTCATCTATAGATGAACAATTTCAAAAGAGACTGAATGAATTGGAACTATTAAATGAAAAAATATTATGCACTATACACCACATTGAAGTCTATCAGAAACGAATAGCATGGGATTTTGAAAAAAAGTTATTCTTCGTTCATTCATTCAAGGAGAATTGGTATTGGTCCTCAGATCTACCATGATACCAAGAAAGAATCCTCCAATGCTTGAGTAAAAGTGGTAAGGACCTTACTCAATACATAAGGTCTACTCCAATAGAGCCTATTCTCTAATATCAATGGATGTAGAACTCATCAGGACTCCAACCAAAGCCAGATTTCTGAAGAAGTATTTTGTGTAACACAAATACATCTTTAGTTCTTACTGTAAGACTTTAAACCACGTAGTCTCTTTAGTCCATACTACAAGACGTTAACCTACACAGTCCGTTTAGTCCTTACTGCAAGACTTTAAACTACACAGTCCCCATATTCATTATTGAAAGAATTTAAACTGCATAGTCCACAAAGTCCTTATTAAAAGACTTGAAACTGCACAGTCCCCATATTCCTTACTGTAAGACTTTAAAATGTGTAGTACCCATAGTCCTTACTGAAATACTTTAAACTGCATAGTCCCATTAGTCCTTACTGCAAGACTTTAAACTCCATATTCCCTTTAGTCCATACTGTAAGACTTTGAACTGCAGAGTCCCCATAGTCCTTACTACATGAATTTAAACTGCACAGTCCCCATAGTCTTTACTAAAAAGCATTAAAGTGATGGTCCCTTTAGTCCTTACTGGAAGACTATAAACTGCATAGTCCCCATAGTCCTTAAGGAAAGACGTTAAACTGCACAGTCCCATAAGCCCTTACTGCAAGACTTTAAACTGCATGGTCCCTCTATCGTCCAACAAGATGTTAAACTATTTCCACATTGTACTACATGACTTTAAACTATGCATATGTCCTACAAGATGTCAAACTTCAATACTTCCTAGATACATAATGTTAAACTGTACATCACCCTTTTTTCCTACATGATGTTAAACTGTCAATCATTATGGTTGTTGTTACCTCTTGTTTCTCACACCGAGTATGACTCACATGAGCATAGAGAAGCTTCAACCATAACACCCACTCTAGGCTAATAACAACGCATAAATCCCAAAAATCATATTTGGGTTGTCCTAAAGTACAACTTGATCACCAATTCATTTATAATTGAACTACGCAGACTTTGATCCTGGCATTATAGCCTGGGTACGTAGGAAACCTTCCGATGATCAGGCCCAAAACCAATCGCTTCATGTCGGTTCAAATCCGTCTCATATGATGTTGATCCGCGAAGCATCCAAAAACCAATCTCTTCATGCCAGTTCAGCTCTGTCTCATACAATGTTGATCAGTGAAGTAGCCCAAAACCAATCTCTTCACATCAGTTCGCCTCCGTCCCACATGAAATTAAACTGTGTATGTCCCTTTTGTCCCTAATACATGACAATAAACTATGCAGAACCATCTTCTTTGCTATATGACGTTAAACTATATAGTCCCCCATTGTCCCTCAGCTGAGATGGAATCATAATTTATATTGATCTCCATTCATGTCATATTTCAAAGACTACATGCTTACATGGTAATGACTGAAACATTAATATTGGGACAAACCATCATTTTACCAGTGTTCCCTTTCACCCTTCACTTGTACGAACCAAATCTGTACAGAGGGTATTTCAAGAAATGCGTATGGATTGATTCCAATCCTTATGGGATACGTAATAACATTCAAGCATCCCTAGAATTCAACCCAAAATCATTAGGCCTAACCCCAAATTCCACTTTCAGTCCCTTGGCTGAAAAGTCCCCCAGTGAAAACATGAATGTGGTATGAAAACCTTTCTCTTCATTCACATCAGGTTTATAAAATAGACAATGTGTATTCCTTATTATGGTCTGAGCTCTATAAACATAAACTAAGATCTCCAACACTCTCATCCCAAATGACATTAAAATGTATTTCAAAAACTATGTATGGATTGATTCCTATATTTATGGGATATGTAGTGAAGTCCAGTATATAAATTAAGGATCCAACCACATCATGATTATGGTTAGCATTGGTCTGTGTATCTCCTTCATACATTGGATAATGCCCATTTTAATGAGTCATACTCCTCACCTTAAGTACTTCCATATCTTCATAACCCTTTTTCTTGACTTCTAGTCACAAAATGTCAAATAATCGGGAAATACTTTTCCTAACTATGCAGCACGTGCCCCTAGGTGGCCTTGAATAAGAAGTCTAAATAACAGACATGTCATCCAAGTGATTCTATTATTTGACTATGCACCACATGCCCTTAAGTGGACCTGCATAATTCAACCTGCTGACAGGTTTGTTAAATAGTGGTAACTACATTCTTGGAAGAAAAACCTCTTTTTTCCATATTTGACTTAACTACAATATGTAGGGATCATAAAAAATAACCATCCATAACATATTTCTCCCATATTCTTTTTTAGGATCTGAAAGTATTCATGTCTATGGTTTATATTTCCTTTCCCTACATTTGGGATAGACCTTCACATGAGTGACATTCATCCAATTCCTTGACAATTCTAATTGGGAATATCCTCTCCCTATTCAAGTACCCTTCTCCATACAACAAACTCTATGCTTGGGAAAATTTGAATCTCCATTAACTTCCACTAGGTTTTTAGCAATAGAATATTAAAATTTCTGAGAGTTATTTTTCCTGACTATGTAGAACGTTCCCCTAGGTGTCCATAGATAAGTAGTTTATATAACAAACGTCTCATCAAGAAGATGCTATTATTTAACTATGAAACCAATGCCCTTATGTGGCCCTGTATTATTAAACCCCCTACAGGTTTGTCAAATATTGGTAACTTCACTCTTATGAAATACTTCCTCTAATGCCTTTTATCCCTTTTTCATATCATCCCTCAGATTCAAAATTTCTTAGGTCATAGTTTACATGTTTTCCCCCATACTTGAATGTGGTAATATGTTTTCAATCAAATTATCAAGGAATTGAGTGGATTTTAATCCAATCAGTCAAAGCTATTTGACCTTTAAACATTCTCCTTTTGTATGTCTGAAATGCATGAATGTAAACTGCCAGAAAAAGATGGGGTAATCATTAAATTGGGAACTTGTAAAAGGAACTCTGAACAAAAGTCGAGTCCCAGTTCATTAAATGTACATATTGTATTATTTAGGAAATATTGAGGGTCAAAAGATGCAATGTGTTTGGGGTTGTTTGTATCACCCGAGATAAAATCAAATTATGGTTACTAGGCCCATTGGCATAGGTAAAATTAATTAATGCATGTAGCAAGAGAATGAATGCACAAATGATTGAAGATGAAAGTGTTTTTCAATGATGCACAAGAGTTACAATGACATCCATAGACCAAAGTCTCTTCTCTTTTTCAAGAATTAAAAGATCCCTTCAACATAACTATTCATTTGATTTACGGCATCCCGAGCTTCATCATCAGCCACATGGAATTCATTCAACTGGATACAATAAGAAAACAATGATACAAGATCTACATGGAACAATTGTAAAAGAATGTTCCTAAGTGCGGTTTGAGAAAATGATTTGTTGATCAAACAGTGACTCTTTTTCTATCCAAGAGACATGGAAGATGGGTACATGGATTTGAGAATGGAGCATTGGAAGTACAGATCCATTTGGAGAGAGTACTCTTTTTAGATATTGTTCTAAAGTCTTGATAGTCTTCTCTCCACCAACTAGCAGTGGAAGAAATATCATCCCATTGGTTTCCCATTTTCATATCTGCAAGTAAATGGCGTGGAGGAAAAATTGGAAAGTTCACAACATTGTCATTGCTCTTAGTGCACAACATAACCAAAATAGAGGGGTAGCAATGCGGTTTCATCTTGAGCGTATAGTTATTTGAATTAGAAATATTGACTCCTTGCAGATGACCATGGCCATATAATAGAATGTAAATGCTTTATGGTAAATTGACATGATACTTCTTCAAGTACTTGGCCAATGCTGGGAAAGTGTTGTCGCAAATATCATAGTAATCATGGAAAATGATGTTCATCATGTCATCAATTCTCATGCTATCCAATTCATCAGCCGATCAAATTATTTTGGGATCCATTGAATCTAAAAAAAATATTGAATAAATAAATTTTATGAAAGATGGTTTTTTCATAAAATTTGTGAATAAATCCAAAAAAATGGCTAAGGAATTAAGGCGTGAAGGTCTATTCTTAGTACGCAAGTCCAAGCTGGTCGCGCACGTTGTACCGCGCTAGTACTGGCACACAATTCAAAAATTATAAGGAACCATCCTTAAACATTAATTAATCTTGAGTTATTACAAGATTACACATTGAGGATATTTTCAGGTTTAGAGTTTTAGATAATTAGATCATAAAACATGCATTACATTCCACATTTAAACAAAGTGGATACATAAAAGATAGTATTAATTTTTCCCATCAATGGAATAATTTTTTAAATAAAACATGGATTCTTTCTTGAAACTTCCTTGACACTATCATCATATCATGTACCTTTCCCTTGACCTATGAAAAACATTTCAAAAACTAGGGATGAGCATAAAAAGCTCAGTAAGGGATATAAAAATATGGAAAGGAAACATGAGTACATATATACATAAGAATGAAATCGTACTTTACCCATAAAACATAAGCACTTTAACATACCTCATCAAATCATGAATAAATCATAGAAATCATAAGACATAAAGATAACTTGAGACATTCATAACATTATTACTTAGGGAGTAACACTCTTTGTTACGTTTGGAATACCCATCACAGTATATTCCCTAAATCTCTTCAGAGAAACCTTAACGTTTAACTCCTTCTCGTTACCCAATGCATTGGAGAGCAATATCGGGCTCACCCGCCCTTAGTTTATCATGGAACCACCCGTCTTCATAATAATTCCCAAGAACTATAACATAATCGTATCATATAAAACATGCATAAAGGAAACATAACATTTCCACTTTTCAATCAGAAGATATCAATACAAAACATTGATATAAAAATAGTGTGAAAACCATTTTCAATACCAAAATAAAATAAAAGTATAAAATGGTATTTATTTTTCATTCAAAAAAATGGTATGGCTTGTAGAGGAAGCTGAATCTCAGATAATGGTCACGGCGGCGGAGAAGTCATTATCACCGCATACGTATGACAAAAACATTCCATTTTTTCATTTAGTAAAACGCTTCATATAAAAAGATTATTTTTGGATAAACATAAAATTCAAAGGGGTTTATACACCGTATAAAATAAGGTTGTGTATAAAACAAAATATGCCTCAATGAAAGGAGATGGAGATGAAGTCCCATACCTCGGGTCCGACTGGACTCGATCATTGTTTAACCTCTTGAAAAATAAACTTGCGTTAATTTCTAATGGCATAAGAACCTTTTTCAAGTTCATTATTCCTTTTATATCACTTATTTCCAGGTCATGAACACTATGTAATTATTTAAGTTAATAACGGTCATTTTACCGATCATTGGTACTTGAGGCAAAAATAAACACTTCATAATTACAAGTTGTTCATGTATCCATTATATCCAGAGTTATAATCATGATGTAGATATCATATATATAATATATATCTAGTATATACATGCATTTATAATATTACATATCATTTAAAGATATGAAATGAAATGCACCGTTCATGGAAACGGTAAGCCGTACGTAAGCATGAACGCTACTTTCATTTCTATTTCGTATTTTATGGATTGTAATTATAATGATATAAAGGTATATTATATTTCCAGTATAATATAATATATAAAATCATTAATTACATCCTTTATACATCCCACATATGGCATTAACGAATCAAATCACTTTGTGGGGGTGGTAGTCCGCACTTCCTAAAATAAAGATATCACATTTACCCATAATGGAAACCACAAAGGTATGCCATAAGTGAAAAATAAAAAAGTTTAAGTAAAACATAAACATATTATATATCATATGTAAGTATAGTTTCATCCTAATGGCCACCTTTGAAGGTGTTATATGAGTGTTGAACAATCATCGTTTCGTGAGGCAGAAATTCGCCATCCAAAGAAACAGTATTTTCTTTAACCATTAGATGTAGGTGTGTGTAAGTGTAGCTCGAATGCTTCTTATAACAAAATCCTAGTATATTTATGATACTGGAGTTGTTACAAAAGAAATGAATAAAATGAGTTTAGAGGGTTGGAGAAGCAAAATAAAACATAATAACACAAGAGAGAACACTACCTTTAAACGGTTAACTCTTTTTGATTTGAGCTCAAAGGATTCCTTGGGAAGAGTTATGCCAAAAGTGAGTCTTATAAGAGTTATAGAGGGATTTGGAGAGACAACATGGGTAGGGGTTGTCTGAGCCAAAGGCTTTGGAAGTGTGGGTAAGGTGGTAGTGGTTGGGGCCTTTTATAAGAGGAGAGGAGGGGCACTCTTGGAAAGTTAAGAAAAGATACTTTGTTATAAAATTATTTTCAGATAAAAAAGGCCCCGCAATTATATATATCCAGTATAAGGTGATAAGGGTTCGGAATATACTCATAGAATAGTTTTTTACATGTGTAGGTCTTAGATTTTATATTATATTTTCATTTAATTTAAATCGTTAAATAATGAGGTCATCGCTGCATCATCATGGTGTCATAATTAATTTAATTTATTTAATGTCTAGAAATTATAAAAAAAATATCATGATGTAGGAAATAATTTTATCTTTCCATTGAATATTTATAGTCAAAAATCTGACTTGTATAAACCCATGTAATGTTTTTTTTAATAAAACAACTCATGTTGGTGTCATTTTTACTTTTACTTTAAATAAAAGGCATTAATGTCTTTATCTTACCCAAGATGCTCCATGGAATCCCAAAAATCGACCCATGGGTTGTCTTGGTCGGCCATGACACATCAAATAAGGGTAGGTCATGTGTCTAGGTATTTTCATTTTTTTATAATATCATTTTTCCTTAAATTGCACTAATTACCTCTAATTGCGATTAAAAACATAAAAGTTACTATTCACAAAAAAAATTATTTTAATCCCATTGAACCACATTTTTCTTTTTAATGACAACCATGTATGTCAGATTTTTGAAATTCTAAACACAGAGGTGGTAAAATTTCATTTAAATGAAAAATCATTTTTTTAAGTACCACTTAGTGGTTTCACTATTCATCTAAAATTGAAGTTTTTTAGAAAAAATTACAAAACTTCACCCTAAGATATATTTGATATTCTGAATTCAAAAATGATGTCTATTTTACAGAATTCAAAACATATAGGTTACATTAATTAATTTAATAACTAATTCCCGTTGTCAGAGCAAATAGCGTGTTTTTATGAAACAATAAGTATCAAAAGATTGACATGAGTTTAAGTCTAATTTCAAAGTGAAGTTAATTCCAACAAACACTGTTGGATTAAATGGTAAAAATATATTCTAATTGAACTTTAAAACCAATTCAAAAGGTAATCTAATCATATAAATAAATTATATTAAAAAGAGGTTTTGAATTAAAATACAACATTTTTCACTATTCATTAAAAAATGAACTTTATCGGAAAAATACCAAAAATTTACCCAAAGTAAATTTCAATGTCCCAATCATAAAGAATAAGTTTATTTCGAAAAATAGAGCTTATAAAATTGTCAAAATATTAATTTAAAAATGGTTTTCCATCAAAAGGCAATAAAACAATCTTTTAAAAATATTAGTGTATTCCATGCTTAAGATTGGATTTATTCTCATTTTAAGCCTCTAAAACACTATCAAATTCATTAAGAGACATAGATAAAGATATCTATTATTAATTAATTACTTGGGATGTTACATCCTTCCCCCCTTTAGAGAATTTAATCCCCGCAATTTATTTACTTATCGAATAAGTGGGGGTATTTAGCCCTCATTGCATTTTTAGATTCCCATGTTGCCTCTTCAATCATGTTATTTTTCCACAAAACCGTTACTTGATGAATCACCGTATTCTGTAACACTTGCTCCCTGTGGTCAAGAATCTGGACCGGTTGTTTCTCATATGATAGGTTCTCTTCCAGCTGAACTACCTCTGGACTCAAAACATGAGATGGATCTGGCATATACTTTCTCAACATCGAAACATGAAAAACATTGTGTAACTGAGATAAATTCGGAGGTAAACCCACTCAGTAAGAAACTGATCCAACATTCTTTAGAATTTCATATGGTCCAATGAACCTTGGACTCACCTTTCCTTTTTACCAAATTGCATCACACTTTTCCATGGTGAGACTTTGATAAAAACATGATCACCTACCTCAAAAGATAGATCCTTCCTCCGGTTATCCGCATAACTCTTCTTCCTGCTCTGAGCTGTTATCATGTGTTTATGTATCAGTTGAACCTTTTATGCCAACTCTTCTACCAATTCCGGTACCATCATCTTCCTTTCACCCACTTCATCCCAGAAAGCTAGAGTTCGACTATGCTTCCCATATAACGCCTCAAATGGTGCCATCTGTATACTGGAATAAAAACTGTTATTATAAAAAAACTCAATGAAAGAAAGATGTTGTTCCCAACTTCCCTGATAATCCATCGAACAAGCACGTAGCATATCTTCCAATGTCTGAATTGTTCATTCTGATTTCCCATCTGATTGAGGATGAAAAGCTGTAATAAAAATTAATTCAGTACCCAACGATTTTTAAAGGCCTTTCCAAAAGTTCGATGTGAACCTGGGATCACGATCAGATACAATGGAGAGAGGATCTCCATGTAACCTGACTATCTCTTTAAGATACCAATGGGAATGTTGATCTAGGGAAAAAGTATCTCATATAGAATGGAAATGAGCAGATTTAGTCAAACGATCAACAATAACCCAGATTGCATTATTAACTCGACGTGTCTTCGACAATCCCACAACGAAGTCCATCGATATATTTTCCCATTTGCACTATAGCACTGGTAAAGGCTGGAGCATCCCTTTCAGTAACTTCCACTCTGATTTAACCTGTTGACAAGTCAAGAACTTCACAGTAAAATCAGCAATATCTATTTTCATTCCATCCCACTAGTAATACTCCCGCAGATCTCTGTACATCTTAGTACTACCAGGGTAAACTAAAAACGGAGAACTATGAGCATCACATAACAAATATATCTTCAACTGTGGATCACACGACAGACACAATCTCTTCCCAAATCTCAAAACACAATCATTATCAATGTTGAATTCAGGCAACTTACCATTGTGAACTAGCTCTACCTTTTTCTGCAACTCACTGTCTTTCTTCTATGCTTGATTGATTATGTCCGATAGAGAAGATTTCATTGATACCCGAATAAAAACAGTAGGACATCCTGCACAAACAACTTCTATGCCAATGTTTATCAAATCCTTAACCAAAGGATCACGTTCAAAATGAAACATTGTTAATGAAGCATTACTTTTTCGACTCAAAGAATCAGCCACTTTATTTTCTTTTCCCGGATGGTAATGAATTGTACAATCATAATCCTTGATTAATTATAGCCATCTCCCCTTTCTCATGTTCAATTCATTCTGAGTAAATATATACTTTAAACTTTTGTGATCAGTATATATTTCACACATTACTCCATAAAAATGATCCCTCCAAATTTTTAATGTGAAAACAACAGAAGATAATTCCAAATCATGTATAGGGTAATTTACCTCATGAGTTTTCAGTTGGCGTGAATCATAAGCAATTACCTGATCATTATGCAAAAGGACATAACCAAGTCCCTTCAACGAAGCATCACTGTAGATAACAAACTCACCATTCCTGGAAGTAGGTGTCAAAACTGGAGCATTCACCAATATTCTTTTCAACTTCTGAAAACAATCATCACATTATTTTGTCCAGATAAACATAACACCCTTCCGAGTTAGCTTAGTTATTGGACTAGATAACCGGGAAAAATTTCTATCAAACCTTCGATAATATCTTTCCAAACCAAGGAAGCTATGAATCTCAGTTACATTTGTGGGTCGTTCCCATTATTAAACAACCTTTGTTTTTGCAGGATCAACAGTTATCCAATCATTAGAAACAATGTGACCAAGGAAAGAAATTTGTTGCAACCAAAACTCACACTTTCTGAATTTTCCATACAGTTTCTTTTATTTTATGTTTTGCAAGATAACCCTTAAATGACTTTACTTCTCCTCTTTAATTTTTGAAAACACCAAAATATCATCAATAAAAACAAGAAACATTTTTCACCTGAGTCAAATGAGCCATCACTGTAACAAACTATTTAGTTCTAATTGTGAACATCTCAGGATACTGATTTGAAAGGTCATTATACTCTGTATGACATCCTAGAAAATCTGATCTCTTTCCTCTGTGGAAAACCATTCTGAAACAACATGTCTTAGATGAAGCAACTTGGTAATATTTAAATGCTATATCATTTCAATTTGACCATAAAAAAATATTTTTGGATAATCATTTAATAAAATTCTAAATCATAATGTTATCTAAACCTCCCTCTGATACCAACTATAAGGCCCCAACCTTAAACATTAATTAATCTTGAGTTATTACAAGATTACACATTGACGATCTTTTTTGGTTTAGAGTTTTAGAGAATTAGATCATAAAAAATGCATTACATTCCACATATAAACAAAGTGGATACATAAAAGATAGTATTCATTTTTCCCATCAATGGAGAAATATTTAAAATAAAACATGGATTCTTTCTTGACACTTCCTTGACACTATCATCATATCATGTACCTTTCCCTGTACCTGTGAAAAACATATCAAAAACTAGGGATGAACATAAAAAGATCAGTAAGGGATATAAAAATATGGAAAGGAAACATGAGTACATATATATATAAGAATGAAATCATTCTTTACCCATAAAACATATGCACTTTAACATACCTCATCAAATCATGAATAACTCATAGAAATCATAAGACATAAAGGTTACTTGAGGAATTCATAACATTCTTACGTAGGGAGTAACCATCTTGGTTACGTTTGGAATACCCATCACAGTATATTCACTAAATCTCTTCGTAAAAACCTTAATGTTTAACTCCTTCGCGTTACCTAATGCATTGGAGTGCTATATCGGGCTCACCCGCCCTTAGTTTATCATGGAACCACCCGCCTTCATAATAATGCCCAAGAACCAAAACATAATCGTATCACATAAAACATGCATAAAGGAAACATAACATTTCCACTTTTCAATCACAAGATATCAATACATCACATTGATAAAAAACAGTATGAAAACTATTTTCAATACCAAAATTAAATAAAAGTAAAACATTGTATTTATTGTTTATTCAAAAAAGGTATGGCTTGTAGAGGAAGCCGAAACTCAAATAATGGTCACGGCGGCGGAGAAGTCGTTGTCGCCGCATACATACGAAAAAAACATTCCCTTTTTTCGTTTAGTAAAACACTTCGTATAAAAATATTCCTTTTGGATAAACTAAAAATTCAATGGGGTTTATACACCATATAAAAGAAGGTTGTTTATAAATCAAAATATGCCTCAATGATAGGAGATTGAGATGAAGTCCCATACCTCAGGTCCGACTTGACTCGATCATTCTTTATCCTCCTGAATAATAAACATGAGTTAATTTCTACTAGCTTAACAACCTTTTTCAAGTTCATTATTACTTTTATAGAACTTATTACCATGTCATTAACACTATGTAATTATTTAAGTTAATAACAGTCGTTTTAAAGATCATTGGTACTTGAGTCAAAAATAAAGTCATTATAATTACAAGATTTTCATGTATCCATTATATCTACAGTTATACTAATGATGTAGATATCATATATTTCATATATATCCATTATATACATGAATTTATAATATTACATAATCAATTATAGGTAAGAAATGAAATTCACCGTTCATGGAGACGGTATGCCGTACGTACGCATGAACGCTACGTTCATTTGTATTTCGTATTTTATGGAATGGAATTATAATGATATAAAGGTATATTATAATTCCAGTAAAATATAATATATAAAATCATTAATTACATCCTTTATACATCCCACATATGGCATTAACGAATCAAATCACTTTGAGGGGGCGGTAGTCCGCACTTCCTAAAATGAAGATATCACGTTTACCAATAATGGAAACCATAAGGGTATTCCATAAATGAAAAATAAAGAAGCTTAAGTAAAACATAAACATATTATATATCATATGTAAATATAGTGACATATTAATGGACACCTTTGAATTTGTTATATGAGTGTTGAACAATCATCGTTTCGTGAGGCAGAAATTCACCATCCACAGAAACAGTATGTTCTTCAACCATTAGATGTAGGTGTGTGTAAGTGTAGCTCAAATTATTCTTATAAAAACATCCTAGTATATTTAAATAATTTAGTTGTTACAAAATAAATTAATAAAAAGAGTTTATAGGGTTGGAGAAGCAAAATTAAACATAAGAACACAAGAGAGAACACTACCTTTAAAACATGTAACTCTTTTTGATTTGAGCTCAAAGGCTTCCTTGGGAAGACATCAGCCCAGAGTGAGGCTTCTATGATTTATAGAGGGATGTGGAGAGATAAAATGTGTAGGGGTTGGCTGAGCCAATGGCTTTGGAAGTGTGGGTATGGTGGCAGAGGTTGGTGCCTTTTATAAGAGGAGAGGAGGGGCACTCTTGGAATGTTAAGAAAATATAATTTGTTATAAAAATATTTTCGGATAAAAAAGGTCCCACAATTATAAATTTCCAGTATAAGCTGATAAGGGTTCCAAATATACTCATCCAATAAGTTTTTTACATGTATAGGTCTTAGATTTTACATTGTATTTTCATTTTATTTAAATCGTTAAATAATGAGGTCATCGTTGCATCATCATGGTGTCATAAATAATTTAATTTATTTAATGTCTAAAAATTATAAAAAAATATCATGATGTAGGAAATATTTTTATATTTACAATTAATATTTATAATAAAAAATATGACATGTATAAACCCATGCAAAAATTGTTTTAATAAAACAACTCATGTTTGTGTCATTTTTACTTTTACATTAAATACAAGGCATTAATGACTTTATCTTACCCAAGTGGCTCCATGGGGTCCCAAAAATCGACCCATGGGTTTTCTTGGTCGGCAATGACAAAACCAATAAGGGTATGACATGTCTCTAGGTATTTTCATTTTATTATAATATCATTTTTCCTTAAATTGCACTAATTACCTCTATTCGCGATTAAAAACATAAAAGTTACTATCAAACAAAAAAAAATTTTAATCCCATTGAACCACATTTTACTTTTTAATGAAAAACATGTATGCTGGATTTTTGATATTCAAAACACAGTGGTGGTAAAATTTCATTTAAACGACAAATCAATTTTTTAAGTACAACTTAGTGGTTTCACTATTCATCTAAAATTGAAGTTTTTCAGAAAAATACCAAAACTTCACCCTAATATATATTTGATATTCCGAATTCAAAAATGATTTTTATTTTACAGAATTAAAAACATATAAGTTACATCAATTAATTTAATAATTAATTTCCGCTGTCAGAGCAAATAGCGTGTTTTTATGAAACTATAAGTATCAAAAGATTGACACATGTTTAAGTCTAATTTCAAAGCAAAGTTAATTCCAACGACCATTGTTGGATTAAATGGTAAAAATATATTATAATTGAACTTTAAAACCAATTCAAAAGATAATATAATCATATTAATAAATTATATTAAAAAGAGTTTTTGAATTAAAATACAACATTTTTCACTATTAATTAAAAAATGAACTTTATCGGAAAAATACCAAAAATTTACCGAAAGTAAATTTCAATGTCCCAATCATAAATAATAAGTTTATTTCGACAAATAGAGCTTATAAATTTTTCAGAAGATTGATTTAAAAATAGTTTTCCATCAAAAAGCAGTAAAACAATATTTTAAAAATATTAGTGTATTACATGCTTAAGATTGGATTTATTCTCATTTTAAGCCTCTAAAACACTATCTAATTCATTAATAGACATAGATAAAAATATCTATTATTCATTACATAATTGGGATGTTAAATCCTTCCCCCCTTTAGAAAATTGTGTCCCCACAATTTTTTTACTTATCGAATAAGTGGGGGTATTTAGCCGTCATTGAATTTTTAGATTCCCATGTTGCCTCTTCAATCATGTTGTTTTTCCAAAAAACCATTACCTGATGAATCACCTTATTCCGTAACACTTGCTCCCTGTGGTCAAGAATATGGACCGGTTGTTCCACATATGATAGGTTCTCTTCCAGATGAACTACTTCTGGACTCAAAACATAAGATGGATCTGGCATATGAATTCTCAACATCAAAACATGAAAAACATTGTGTACCTGAGATAAACTTGGAGATAAAGCCACTCGGTAAGCAACTGATCCAACATTATCTAGAATTTCATATAGTCCAATGAACCTTGGACTCGGCTTTCCTTTCTTACCAAATCGAATCACACTTTTCCATGGTGAGACTTTGAAAAAAACATGATGACCTACCTCAAATGATAGATCCTTCCTCCGGTTATCCGCATAACTCTTCTACCTGCTCTGAGCTGTTCTCATGTGTTTCTGTGTCAGCTTGAATTTTTCTACCAACTCTTCTACCAATTATTGTCCCATCAGCTTCCTTTCACCCACTTCATCCCAGAAAGCTATAGTTCGACACCGCTTCCCATATAACGCATCAAATGGTGCCATCTGTATAGAGGAATGAAAACTGTTATTATAAGAAAACTCAACCAAAGAAAGAAGTTGGTCCCAACATCCCTGATAATACATCGAACAAGCACGTAGCATATCTTCCATAGTCTGAATTGTTCATTCTGGTTTCCCATCTGATTGAGGATGAAAAGCTGTACTAAAATTTAATTCAGTACCCAACGACTTCTGAAGGCCTTTCCAAAAGTTAGAAGTGAACCTGGGACCACGATCAGATACAATGGAGAGAGGAACTCCATGTAACCTAACAATCTATTTAACATACAAATGGGAATGTATATCTAGGGAAAAAGTATCTCATATAGCAAGGAAATGAGCAGATTTAGTCAAGCGATCAACAGTTACCAAGATTGCATTATTACCTCGAGGTGTCTTCGGCAATCCCATAACAAAGTACATGGATATAATTTCCCATTTCCACTCTGGCACTGGTAAAGGCTGAAGCATCCCTTTTGGTAACTGGCGCTCTGCTTTAACCTGTTGACAAGTCAAACACTTCACAGTAAAATCAGCAATATCTCTTTTCATTCCATCCCACCAGTAATACTCTCGCAGATCTCTGTACATCATAGTACTACCAGGATGAACTGAAAACGGAGACCTATGAGCTTCACATAACAAATATCTCATCCACTTTGAATCACACGGAAAACAAAATCTCATCCCAAATCTCAAAACACAATCATTATCAATATTGAATTCAGGAAAATTACCCTTCTGAACAAGCTCTACCTTTTTCTGTAACTCACTGTCTTGCTTCTGTGCTTGCTTGATTCTGTCTGATAAGGAAGATTTCACTGATACATGAAACAAAATAGAAGGACATCCTGCACCAACAACTTCTATGCCAAATTTCATCAGATCCTTAACCAAAGGATCACGTTTCAAACACAACATTGTTAATGAAGCATTACTTTTTAGACTCAAAGCATCAGCCACTTTATTTTCTTTTCCGGGATGGTAATGAATTGTACAATCATAATACTTGATTAATTCTATCCATCTCCCCTGTAACATGTTAAATTCATTCTGAGTGAATATATACTTTAAACTTTTGTGATCAGTGTATATTTCACACTTTACTCCATACAAATAATGCCTCCAAATTTTTAAAACGAAAACAACAGTAGCTAATTCGAAATCATGTATAGGGTAATTTACATCATGAGTTCTCAGTTGTCGTGAAGCATAAGCAATTACCTGATCATTCTGCATAAGGACATAGCCATGTCCCTTCAACGAAGCATCATTGTAGATAAAAAACTCATCATTCCTTGAAGGAAGGGTCAAAACCGGAGCATTCACCAATCTTCTTTTCACCTCCTGAAAACAATCATCACATTCTTTTGTCCAGATAAACATAACACCCTTCCGAGTTAGCTTAGTCATTAGACTAGATAACTGGGAAAAATTTCTAACAAACTGTCGGTAATAGCATGCCAAACCAAGGAAGCTACGAATCTCAGTTACATTTGTGGGCCTTGGCCATTCTTCAACCACCTTTGTTTTTGCAGGATCAATAGTTATCCCATCTTTAGAAACAATGTGACCAAGGAAAGAAATTTTTTGTAACCAAAACTCAAACTTTCTGAATTTTCCATACAGTTTTTTTTTCTTTTAAGGATTGCAAGATAAACCTTAAATGACTTTACTTATCCTCTTTACTTTTAGAAAACACCAAAATATCATCAATAAAAACAACCAACATTTTTCACCCGATTCAACTGAGCCATCACTGTAACAAACTATTTAGTTCTAATTCTGACGATCTCAGGACACTGAGTTGAATTGTCATTATACTTTGTATGCCTTCCTAGAAAAGCTGATCTGTTTCCTCTGCAGAAACCCATTCTGAACAATCATGTCTTAGATGAAGCAACATGGTAATCTTCAAATGCTATATCATTTCAATTTGACCATAAAAAAATATTTTTCGATAATCATTTAATAAAATTCTAACTCCTAATGTTATCTAAACCTCCATCTGATACCAACTATAAGGCACCACCCTTAAACAATACTTAATCTTGAGTTATTACAAGATTACATATTGAGGATATTTTCAGGTTTAGAGTTTTAGAGAATTAGATCATAAAACATGCATTACATTCCACATTTAAAAAAGTGGATACATAAAAGATATTATTCATTTGTCCCATCAATGGAAACATATTTAAAATAAAACATGGAGTCTTTCTTGACACTTCCTTGACACTATCATCATATCATGTACCTTTCCCTTGACCTGTGAAAAACATTTCAAAAGCATGGGATGAGCATAAAAAGCTGCGTAAGGGATATAAAAATAAGGAAAGGAAACATGAGTACATATATACATAAGAATGAAATCATACTTTACCCATAAAACATAAGCACTTTAACATACCTCATCAAATCATGAATAAATCATAGAAATCATAAGACATAAAGGTAACATGTGGCATTCATAACATTGTTATGTAGGGAGTAACCCTATTGGTTATGTTTGGAATACCCATCACATTATATTTCCTAAATCTCTTCGGATAAACGTTAACATTTAACTCCTTCACGTTACCCAATGCATTGGAGATCTATATCGGGCTCACCTGCCCTTAGTTTATCACGGAACCACCCGTCTTCATAATAATGCCCAAGAAATATAACATAATTGTATCACATAAAACATGCATAAATGAAACATAACATTTCTACTTTTCAATCACAAGATATCAGTACAACACATTGATATAAAAACAGTATGAAAACCATTTTCAATAACAAAATAAAATAAGAGTAAAACATGGTATTTATTTTTCATTCAAAAAAAGGTATGGCTTTTAGAGAAAGCCGAAACTCAAATAATGGTCATGGCGACGGAGAAGTCATTGTCTCCGCATACGTACGACAAAAACATTCCCTTTTTTCATTCATTAAAAGACTTCGTATAAAAAGATTTCTTTTGGATAAACTTAAAAGTCAAAGGGTTTTATACACCGTATAAAAGATGGTTGTGTATAAAACAAAATATGCCTCAATGGAAGGAGATTGAGACGAAGTCCCATACCTCGGGTCCGACTTGACTCGATCGTTCTTTAACCTCCTGAATAATAAACTTGAGTTAATTTATAATTGCTTAAGAACCTTTTTCATGTTCATTATTCCTTTTATAGCACTTATTACCATGTCATGAACACTATGTAATTATTTAAGTTAATAACGGTCGTTTTAATGATCATTGGTACTTGAGTCAAGAATAAACTCTTTATAATTACAAGTTGTTAATGTATCCATTATATCCCGAGTTATACTCATGATGTACATATCATATATATCATATATATCCATTATATACATTAATTTATAATATTACATAATCATTTAGAGGTAAGTAATGAAATGCACCGTTCATGGAGACGGTAAGCCGTACGTACGCATGAACGCTACTTTCATTTATATTTCATATTTCATGGAATGTAATTATAATGATATAAATGTATATTATACTTCCAGTATAATATCACATATAAAATCATTAATTACATCCTTTATACGTCCCACATATTGCATTAATGAATCAAATCACTTTGAGGGGTCGGTAGTCCGCACTTCCTAAAATGAAGATATCACGTTTACCCATAATGGAAACAATAAAGGTATGCCAAAAATGAAACATACAGAAGAATAAGTAAAACGTAAACATATTATATATCATATATAAATATAGTGACATCTTAATGGCCACCTTTGAAGGTGTTATATGAGTGTTTAACAATCATCGTTTCGTGAGGCAGAAATTCGCCATCCACAGAAACAATATGTTCTTTAACCATTAGATGTAGGTGTGTGTAAGTGTAGCTCGAATGATTCTTATAGAAAAAATCCTAGTATATTTAAGATACTAGAGTTTTTACAGTAGAAATGAATAAAAAGAGTTTAGAGGGTTGGAGAAGCAAAATAAAACATAAGAACACAAGAGAAAACACTACCTTTAAAACGGGTAACTCTTTTTTATTTGAGCTCAAAAGCTTCCTTGGGAAGTCTTAATGCCAAATTGAGGCTTCTAAGAGTTATATAGGGATGTGGAGAGACACAATGGGTAGGGTTTGGCCGAGACAAAGGCTTTGGAAGTGTGGGTAAGGTGGTAGAGGTGGGGGCCTTTTATAAGAGGAGAGGAGGGGCAATCTTGGAAAGTTAAGAAAAGACACTCTGTTATAAAATGATTTTCAGATAATAAATGTCCCAAAATTATAAATTTCTAGGATAAGGTGATAAGGGTTCTAAATATACTCATATAATAGGTTTTTACATGTGTAGGTCTTATATTTTACATTATATTTTCATTTTATTTAAATCGTCAAATAATGAGGTCTTCACTACATCATCATGGTGTCATAAATAATTTAATTTATTTAATTTATAAAAATTATACAAAAAATATCATGATGTAGGAAATACTTTTATATTTACAATGACTATGTATAGTCAAATCTATGTCTTGTATAAACCCATGTAAAAATTGTTTTAATAAAACAACTCATGTTGGTGTCATTTTAACTTTTACTTTAAATAAAAGGAATTAATGTCTTTATCTTACCCAGGTGGCTCCATGGGGTCCCAAAAATCGACCCATGGGTTTTATTGGTCGGCCATGACACATCCAATAAGGGTAGGACATGTGTCTAGGTATTTTCTTTTTATTATAATATCATGTTTGCCTTAAATTGCACTAATTACCTCTAATCGCGATTAAAAACTTAAAAGATACTATTTACCAAAAACTTATTTCAATCCCATTGAACCACATTTTACTTCCTAATTACAACCATGTATGTTGGATTTTTGAAATTACAAACACATAGGTGGTAAACTTTCTTTTAAACGAAAAATTAGTTTTTTATGTACCACTTAGTGGTTTAACTATTCATTTAAAATTGAAGTTTTTCAGAAAAATACCAAAACCTCACCCTAATCTATATTTGATATTCCAAACTCAAAAATGATGTCTATTTTAAATAATTAAAATCATATAAGTTACATTAATTAATTTAATAATTAATTCCCGTTGTCAGAGCAAATAGCGTGTTTTTATCAAACAATAAGTATCAAAAGATTGACACTAGTTTAAGTCTCATTTCAAAGTGAAGTTAATTACAATGACCACTATTGGATTAAATGGTAAAAATATATTTTAAATTAACTTTATAACCAATTGAAAGGATACTATATTAATATAAATAAATTAGATTAAAAATTGGTTTTAAATTAAAATACAACATTTTTGACTATTCATTAAAAAATGAACATTATCGGAAAAATACCAAAAATTTACCCAAAGTAAATTTCAATGTCCAAATCATAAAGAATAAGTTTATTTCGACAAATAGATCTTATAAAAGTTTCAAAATATTGATTTAAAAATGGTTTTCCATCAAAAGGCAGTAAAAGAATCTTTTAAAAATATTAGTGTAATCCATGCTTAAGATTGGATTTATTCTCATTTTAAGCCTCTAAAACACTATATAATTCATTAATAGACCTAGATAAAAATAATTATTATTCATTACTTACTTGGTATGTTACATCCTTCCCCCCTTTAGAAAATTTTTTCCCCACAATTTATTTACTTATCGAATAAGTAGAGGTATTTAGCACTCATTGAATTTTTAGATTCCCATGTTGCCTCTTCAATCATGTTGTTTTTCCACAAAAAAATTACCTGATGAATCACCTTATTCCGTAAAACTTTCTCCATGTGGTCAATAATCTGGACCGGTTGTTCCTCACATGTTAGGTTCTCTTCCAACTGAACTACCTCTACACTCAAAACATGAGATGGATCTGGCATATACTTTCTCAATATAAAAATATGAAAAACATTGTGTACCTGTGATAAACTCGGAGGTAAAGCCACTCGGTAAGAAACTGATCCAACTTTCTCCAGAATTTCATTTGGTCCAATAACCCTTGGACTCAGTTTTCCTTTCTGACCAAATCACATCACACTTTTCCATGGTGAGACTTTGAGAAAAACATGATCACCTACATAAAAGAAAGATCCTTCCTCCGGTTATCCGCATAACTCTCCTACCTAATCTGAGCTGTTCTCATGTGTTTCTGTATCAGCTGAACTTTTTCTGCCAACTCTTCTGCCAATTCTGGTCCCATTAGCTTCCTTTCACCCACAACATCTTAGAAAGCTGTAGTTCGATACCGCTTCCCATATAAAGCCAGAAATGGTGCCATCTCTATACTGGAATGAAAACTGTTATTATAAGAAAACTCAACCAAAGAACGATGTTGGTCCCAACTTCCCTGATAAATCATTGAACAAGCATGTAGCATATCTTCCAAAGTCTTAATTATTCGTTGTGATTTCCCATCTGATTGAGGATGAAAAGCTGTACTAAAATTTAATTCAGTACCCAACGACTTCTGAAGGCCTTTCCAAAAGTTAGAAGTGAACATGGGATCACGATCAGATACAATGGAGAGAGGAACTCCATGTAACCTAAATATCTCTTTAAAATACAAATGGGAAAGTTGATATAGGGAAAACGTATCTCATATAGCAAGGAAATGAGCAGATTTAGTCGAGCGATCAACAATAACCCAGATTGCATTATTACCTCGAGGTGTCTTTGGTAATCCCACAACGAAGTACATGGATATATTTTCCAATTTCCACTCTGGCACTGGTAAAGGCTAAATCATCCCTTTCGGTAACTGCCGCTCTGCTTTAACCTGTTGACAATCCAAACACTTCACAATAAAATCAGCAATATCTCTTTTCATTCCATCCCATCATAATACTCCCGTAGATCTCTGTACATCTTAGTACTACAAGGATGAACTGAAAAAGAAGAACTATGAGCTTCACATAACAAATCTCTATTCAACTGTGAATCACACGACACACACAATCTCTTCCCAAATCTCAAAACACAATCATTAACAATGTTGAATTCAGGCAACTTACCCTTCTGAACCAGCTCTACCTTAATCTGAAACACACTGTCTTGCTTCTGTGCTTGTTTGATTGTATCTGATAGAGAAGATTTAACTGATACCAGAAACAAAACAGAAGGAAATCCTACACAAAAAAACTTCTATACCAAAGTTCATCAAATCCATAACCAAAGGATCACATTCCAAAGGAAACTTTATTAATGAAGCATTACTTTTTCGACTCAATGTATCAGCCACTTTATTTTCTTTTCACAGATGGTAATGAATTGTACAATCATACTCATTGATTAATTGTATCCATCTCCTCTGTCTCATGTTCAATTATTTCGGAGTGAATATATACTTTAATCTTTTGTGATCAGTATATATTTCACACTTTACTCCATACAAATGATGCCTCCAAATTTTTAAAGTGAAAACAACAACAGCTAATTCCAAATCATGTATAGAGTAATTTACCTAATGTGTTTTCAGTTGTCGTGAAGCATAAGCAATTAACTGATCATTCTGCATAAGGACACAACCAAGTCCCTTCAATGAAGCATCACTGTAGATAACAAACTCACCATTCCTAGAAGGAAGTTTCAAAACTGGAGCATTCACAAATCTTCTTTTCAACTTCTAAACACAATCATCACATTCTATTGTCCAGATAAACATAACACCCTTCCAAGTTAGCTTAGTCATTGGACAAGATAACCGGGAAAAATTTCTAACAAACCTTCGATAATAGCCTGCCAAACCAAGGAATCTACGAATCTCAGTTACATTTGTGGGTCTTGTCCATTCTTCAACAATTTTTTTTTGCAGGATCAATAGTTATCCCATCTTTAGAAAAAATGTGACCAAGGAAAGAAATTTGTTGCAACCAAAACTCACACATTCTTAATTTTCTATAAAGTTTCATTTCTTTTAAGGTTTCAAGATAACCCTTAAATGACTTTACATATCCCCTTTACTTTTAGAAAACACCAAAATATCATCAATAAAAACAACCAAAATTTTTCACCTGAGTCAACTGAGCCATCCCTGTAACAAACTATTTAGTTCTGATTATGACCATATCAAGATATTGATTTGAAAGTTCATTATACTCTGTATGCCTTCCTATAAAAGCTACTCTGTTTCCTCTGCGGAAAAACATTCTGAACAAACTTGTCTTAGATGAAGTAACATGGTAATCTTCAAATTCTATATCATTTCAATTTGACCATAAAAAAATATTTTTGGATAATCATTTAACAAAATTCTAACTCCTAAAGTTGTCTAAACCTCCCTCTGATACCAACTATAAGGCCCCACCTTAAACATTACTTAATCTTGAGTTATTACAAGATTACACATTGAGGATGTTTTCAGGTTTAGAGTTTTAGATAATTAGATCATAAAACATGAATTACATTCCACATTTATACAAATTGGATACATAAAAGATATTATTCAATTTTCCAATCAATGGAGACATATTTAAAATAAAACATTGATTATTTCTTGACACTTCCTTGAAAATATCATCATATCATGTACCTTTCCCTTGACCTGTGAAAAACATTTCAAAAACTTTGGAGGAGCCTAAAAAGCTCAGTAAGGGATATAAAAATATGGAAAGGAAACATGATTACATATATACATAAGAATGAAATCATACTTTACCCATATAACACAATAACATTAACATACCTCATCAAATCATGAATAAATCATATAAATCATAAGACATAAAGGTAACTTGAGGCATTCAAAACATTCTTACGTAGGGAGTAACCCTCTTGGTTACGTTTGGAATACCCATTATAGTATATTCCCTAAATCTCTTCGTAGAAACCTTAATGTTTAACTCCTTCACGATACCCAATGCATTGGAGAGCTATATCATGCTAACCCTCCCTTAGTTTATCATGGAACAACCCATCTTCATAATAATTTCCAAGAACCATAACATAATCGTATCACATAAAACATGCATAAAGGAAACATAACATTTCAACTTTTCAATCACAAGATATCTGTACAACACATTGTTATAAAAACAGTATGAAAACAATTTTTAATACCAAAATAAAATAAAAGTAAAACATGGTATTTATTTTTGATTTAAAAAAAATGTATGGCTTGTAGAGGAAGCTGAAAATCATATAATGGTCACGGCGGCGGAGAAGTTGTTTTCGCCGCATATGTACGAAAAAAACATTCCCTTATGTCGTTTATTAAAACACATCGTATATAAATTTTCCTTTTGGATAAACTTAAAAGTCAAAGGGTTTTATACACCGTATAAAATAAGGTTGTGTATAAAACAAATTATGCCTCAATGAAAGGAGACTGAGATAAAGTCTCATACCTCAGGTCTGACTTGACTCGATCGTTCTTTAACCTCCTGAATAATAAACTTGATTTAATTTCTTCTTTATTAAGAACCTTTTTCAAGTTCATTATTCCTTTTATATCACTTATTACCATGTCATGAACACTATGTAATTATTTAAGTTAATAACGGTCGTTTTAACGAACATTGGTACTTGAGTCAAAAATAAACTCTTTATAATTACATGTTTTTCATGTATCCATTATATCCAGAGTTATACTCATTATGTAGACATCATATATATCATATATATCCATTAGATAAATGCATTTATAATATTACATAATCATTTAGAGGTAAGAAATGAAATGCACCATTCATGGAGACGGTAAGTCGTACGTACGCGTGAATGCTAATTTCATTTTTATTTCGTATTTTATGGAATGGAATTATAATGATATAAAGTTATATTATAATTCTAGTATAATATAATATATAAAATCATTAATTACATACATTAGACGTCCCACATATGGCATTAACCAATCAGATCACTTTGAGGGGGTGGCAGTCCGCACTTCCTAAAATGAAGATATCGCGTTTACCCATAATAGAAACTATAAAGGTATGCCATAAATGAAAAATACAGAAGCTTAAGTAAAACATAAACATATTATATATCATATATAAATATAGTGACATCAAAATGGACACCTTTGAAGGTGTTATATGAGTGTTAAACAATCATCGTTTCGTGAGGCAAAAATTCGCCATCCATAGAAACAGTATGTTCTATAACCCTTAGATGTTGGTTTGTGTAAATGTATCTCAATTGATTATTATAAAAACATCCTAGTATATTGAATATAATAAATCTTTTACAAAATAAATGAATAAAAATAGTTTAGAGGGTTGGAGAAGAAAAATAAAACATAAGAACACAAGAAAAAACACTACCTTTAAAACGGATAACTCTTTTTTATTTGAGCTCAAAGTCATCCTCGGGAAGCCTTCATCCCAAAGTGAGGGTTCTAACAGTTATAGAGGGATGTGTAGAGACAAAATGAGAAGGTGTTGGCCGAGCCAACATATTTGGAAGTGTCGGTAAGGTGGTAGAGGTGGGGGCCTTCTATAAGAGTAGAGGAGGGGCACTCTTGGAATGTTAAGAAAAGATACATTGTTATAAAATGATTTTCGGATAAACAAAGGTCCTAAAATTATATGTTTAGAGGTTATAGTGATAAGGGTTCTAAATATTCTCATCTAATAGGTTTTTTACATGTTTAGGTCTTAAATTTTACGTTATATTTTAATTTTATTTAAATTGTTAAATAATGAGGTCATCACTGCATCATCATGGTGTCATAAATAAATTAATTTAATTAATGTCTAAAAATTTTACAAAAAATATCATGATGTAGGAAATCGTTTTATAATTACAATGACCATTTATAGTAAAAAATATGACTTGTATAAACCCATGTAAAAATTGTTTTAATAAAACAACTCACGTTTATGTCATTTTTAATTTTACATTAAATAAAAGGCATTAATGTCATAATCTTACCCATGTGGCTCCATGGGGTCCCAAAAATCGACCCATGGGTTATATTGGTCAGACATGACACATAAAATAAGGGTAGGACATGTTTCTAGGTATTTTTATTTTATTATAATATAATTTTTGCCTTAAATTGCACTAATTACCTCTAATCACGATTAAAAAATTAAAAGTTACTATTCACCAAAAAATTATTTTAATACTATTGAACCAAATTTTACTTCTTAATGACAAACATGTATTTATGATTTTTGAAATTCAAAACATAGAGGTGGTAAAATTTCATTTAAACGAAAAATCGGTTTTTTAATTACCATTTAGTGGTTTCACTATTCATCTAAAATTGATGTTTTTCAGAAAAATACCAAAACATAATCCTAAGATATATTTGATATTCCGAACTCAAAAATGATTTCTATTTTAAAAAATAAAAATAATATAAGTTACATTAATTAATTTAATAATTAATTACCGCTGTCAGAGCAAATAGCGTGTTTTTATGAAACAATAAGTATCAAAAGATTGACACTAGTTTAAGTCTAGTTTCAAAGTGATGTTAATTTCAATGACCACTATTGGATTAAATGGTAAAAATATATTTTAATTTAACTTTAAAACCAATTAAAAAGATAATCTAATCATATAAATAAATTATATTAAAAAGTGTTTTTAAATTAAAATACAACATTTTTCACTATTCATTAAAAAATGAACTTTATCCGAAAAATAACAAAAATTTTCCCAAAGTAAATTTCAATGTCCCAATCATAAAGAAAAAGTTTATTTCGAAAAATAGAGCTTATAAAATTTTCAAAATATTGATTTAAAAATTGATTTCCATCAAAAGGCAATAAAACAATCTTTTAAAAATATTATTGTATTCCATGCTTAAGATTGTATTTATTCTCATTTTAAGCTTCTAAAACACTATCTAATTCATTAATAGACACAGATAAAAATATATATTATTCATTATTTACTTTGTATGTTACAAAAATAGACCGAGGAAGCGTGACACAACAAACAGAAGTGCAGACGAGCACTACTAGAATTCGTAATAATTGTGATGGGCGATTTGTGAAGGGATATCATCCCAAATAGGCTTTAGCAACGGGGACTAGTCAAAAATAGGCTTTAGCGATGGGTACCCATCATAAATAGACTGTTGCAAAAAATGCAGTCACAAATACAAGTATTTGCGACGGGGCCCTTGCAAAAAATTTTATTTACTACAGGAAACATCGACGTCACAAATAAGCTCTTGATTATATGTTTTATATATACATAAACGTTTTCATGATGGGCACATCGCCAAAAGTATTTTTGGTGACCTCTCGTCCCGCAGAAAAATATCTATATATAACACTTTCTGCGACGGGCTCAACACAACAAATTATTTGCAATAGTAATGTAGTATCATCGAAAATATGTTCTTAAAATATTTAGTTAGACTATTTTCAATGGGACCTCGTTGAAAAAGTTCCTGTCACAAATAATAAATTAATTGAAAAAAAAATTTAAAATTTCTTAAAATTATGACTAATGAAAAAATAATATTACTATTATTAAAACAATAAACAATAAAACAAATTAAAATTCTCAATATTCAAAAAGATATAAAAATATAAAAAGTAATAAAATATAAAAACTATAAAATGTAATATTTTCACAGATATAAAATAAAAATATATATATAATTCATATTAAAATGTTAAATTCAAATGTTTGTAACATAAAAAATCACAGTGGGTCGTCTTCTGGAAGAGGTGGAGGAGCTGAAGGAGCTGGTGGAGGAAACTCCATCCCTAAACTACGAGTCAGAGGATGCATGTAATCTATCTGATTGTGATATTGTTGCTGCCATCGATGCATCTAATCATCGTAATGTTGCTCCTGCTGCTACATCCACATACACATCTCTTCTTGAAGCTTCTGCAATGTCTCTATATGCTTAGCCTGATCTCGCAACTACTCCTGATACTTTTAGCTAGAGGATGATGCCTCTCCATGAGCTCTGTAACACCCCGAGATTCCACGATACGCCTCTCTTTCAATAATGCAATAGCTTGCATTGTACACAACTTCGAGTTCTAACACACACCACAACCAATCAAAGTATCTGTTATGAATAGTAATACCTAGTTTTTGAAATTTTATAAATATTATCTTTCCAAATGGACTTCTTTTCTGATTTTGGAATATCAAAGTTATCCTAAGTTGAAATTTTTGTAATTTTTTGATAACTTCCAATTTTTTATGAATAGTGATGAATACTTAAAAACAAATTTTTTAATCAAAATAATTTATAGTGATAAATTATACTATTGATTGGTTTTAAAGTATAATTAGAATATATTTTTACCATTTTATCCCATGGTGTTCATTATAATTAATTTCACTTTGAAATTGGACATAAACAATTGTCAATCTTTTGATATATATTGTTTCTAAAAAACATGCTATTTGTTGTGACATCGGGAATTAATTATGAAATTAATTAATGAAACATATATGTTAGGAATTTTTTAAAATAGTCATCATTTTTGAATTCGGAAGATCAATTATATCTTAGGGTAAAATTTTGGCATTGTTCTGAAAAACTTTAATTTTTTATGAATAGTGAAACCACTAAGTGGTAGTTAAAAAACTGATTTTTTGTTTAAATGAAACATTACCAAATCTGTGATTTTATTTTCAAAAATCCTACATACATGGTTGCCATTAGGAAGTAAAATGTGGTTCAATGGTATTAAAATAATTGTTTGGTGAATAGTAACTTTTAAGTTTAATTAATCGCGATTAAAGGTAATTAGTGAAATTTAAGGTAAAATGATATTATAAAAATATGAAAATACCTTTACACATGTCCTACCCCTATTTTATGAGTCATGGACGACCATAAAAATCCATGTGTCAACTTGGGGACCCCATGGAGCCACTTTGGAGGAAAATGACAATAAAAACTTTTAAATTAATGTTAAAATAAAAGTGTCACAAACAAGAGTTGTTTTACTAAAACAATTTTTAAATAGGGTTATACAAGTAATATTTTTGACTATTAATATTACATAGAAAGATAAAATGATTTCATACATAATGATATTTTTAATATAATTTTTAGACATTAAAACAATTAAATTATTTATGACACCATGATGATGCATCGATTACCTCATTAATTAACGATTTTAATAAAATGGACGGATAATGTAAAATCTAAGAATAACACTTGTTCAAAGCCTATTGGATGATAATAGTTCTAACCCTTATCACCTTAGCCTTTAATTATATAAGTTTGGGACCTTTATAATCCGAAAAGCATTGTATAATAAAGTAACATTTCATTACTTTCCAAGAGTGCCCCTCCTCTCCACTTATAAAAGGCCCCACCCACTACCACCTTAATCACACTATCGAAGCCTTTTGGATCGGCCAGACTCTGCCCAAATACTCTCCCAACATCCCTCCCTTACTCATAGAAGCCCCACTTTGGTCATAATTCTTCCCAAGGAATCCTTTGGCTCAAATAAAAAAGAGTTACCCGATTTTAAGGTAATGTCTTCTCTAAGGTTGATTTGTATTATTTTTCTTCTCCAACCACTTAATCTCTTTTTATTCCTTTCTTTTGTAACAACACCAGTATCTAAAATATACTATTATGTTGTTCTGATAAGGATTTGGTTTACACTTACACACACCTTCGTCTACTGGTCAAAGAACATACTGTTTCTGTGGGTGGTGAAATACTGCCACATTAAACGATGATTGTTCAATATTCTTTTAACACCTCTAATGGTGGCCATTTTGATGAAACTATTTTCAAATATGATATATATATCATGTTTATGTTTTCATTATGTTTCTGTATTTCTCCTTTATGGCATACTTTATGATTTCCATTATGGGTAAACCCGATAATTTCATTTTAGGAAGTGTGGACTACCACCCCATCAAAGTGATTTGAATCGTTAATGCCATATGTAGGATGCATAAAGGATGGAGTAAATGTTATTATACATTATATTATACTTTAATTATATTATACCATTATAAAATTATAACGCCATTCCATTAAATATGAAATAGAAATGAAAGTAGCGTTGATGTGTATCTACGGCTTACCGTCTCCAAGAATGGTGCATTTCATTTCTTACCTATAAATGTTATGTATTATTATAAATTAATGTATATAATGGATATATATTATGTATATGATATATACATCATGAATATAATTATGGATATAATGGATATTTTACCACATGAACAGCGTGTAATTATAAGAAGTTTATTTTTGACTCAAGTACCTAAGATCGACAAAACGACCGTTATTAACGTAAATAATTACATAATGTTCATAACATGGTAATAAGTGATATAAAATGAATAATAAACTTGAAAAATGTTCTTAAGAAATTATAAATTAACTCTAGTTTATTATTCAGGATATCAAAGAACGGTCGAGTGAATTCGGACATGAGGTAAGGGAACTTCTTAACCCAATTTCCATTCTTTGGGTTAATCTCCGACTTTCAAATTATGTCATGATATTATTATGTCCTATCTTGTATTTGTACTTTCTTTATGTGTACTTATAGTGAATACACATAATAGATCCTTTTTATTTAAAAAATGATCGTTGTAAGGGACTTTATCTCAATCTCCTTTCGTTTAGTCATATTTTGTTTTATACACAACTTTCCTTTATTCGATGTATAAAACCCTTTGACTCTTACTTTTATTCAAACGGAATATTTTTATAGAAATCATTTTACTAAACGATAAAAAGGAATGTATTTTGTCGTACTTATGTGGCGACAATGACTTCTTCGCCGCCATGACCATTATTTTATTTTCGGCTTCATCTACAAGACATACCTTTTTTAAAATGATTTAAAAAAAGAGAGATATATTTCCCTCAAATGTATGAAAATCTAGTGAAAATGTATACGTATTTAATGAAGGCTAAAAAATGTTTTCAGAAAACCCGACTCTCGAGTGTGTTAGACAGGAAGGGATTGGGCACGGACCCATCATGGCCTCTAATTTGTCGAGCAGTCTCAGAATTAGTTATTTTGTTTTTAGAAGCTTGCATTATGTTTTCAGATAAACACTAGAGTATGTTTGAGCAATTTTAAATGTAATTATATTCTAAAAAAATTTAATCGTCAGGTCTTATGAGACAAACTAGTGTCTTGGCACGAGACCTTGACAAAATATTATTTGTAGACTTGGCACGAGGCCTTGGCTACGTGGTTATGATAGTCTGGCATTATGCATTATATAATTATTAAAGTGGTTATTGATATTTCATGTGATTATTCGACTAGTAGAATATCCATGTGAGTAAGTATATGGCATTATTTCATTTTACTTTTTCCATATTTTGCTAAAGTTCACGTTTAAAAGGCTTTTGTTTTAGTTATACATTGCCTTAAATGTTAATGTTTATTTATGAAAGATTCCGCTATATTGTTATCCGTACTAAGAATCTGACCTCACCCCTTTCAATGTTTTAATTTTTCCAGGATGTGAATTAGTATATTATGAATGACCTGAAGGGATAATATAAGGGGATATGAAGAGAAGATGTAGTAGTATTTCACTTTATGATGTAATGTAACGTTTATAAATGTATCTAGTGTTTCCAAGGCTACTAAACTAATCGGTCTTTCGAGACTTGATCTTTTGTGATCATGCGAATGTTACGAAGTAATGCACCAACTCTGGGTAGCTGGGGTTGGGGTGTTACAGTTGGTATCATAGGCAGTTTAGTGATAACCTTGGATGCTAGATTTAGATAAACTCTAATTAGAGCACATTTCCCAATGTTAGACTTTGAGGATTAGTATAGAAAAACTTCCTAGTATTTTGGTATTATAGAGATTTTGTGAGTTTTCTGAGCAATACATCCCTGTATGGATATGAGCAGGTAGAGGTGGCTCTGGCACAGATGTACCTAGGGGTAAAACCCAAAAACACCGCTTTGAGCTAGACTCGAACGGGAACTGGTGCACGACAACGGGCCTTACTGCACTCTTGGTTACGACAATCCCGGGGGATATGCTTAGGATAATTCTCATTTTCGTTACAAACCACTGTGAAGGGTTATTAGTATATACTTCCTCGAAGAAAACATTTTTCTGATTATTGATTATATCCATAAATAGGTCAATTTAGGTTAAGTATTTTATAATTATGGAATTATGTATTTTGATTCATAAACTAATCTAGTTTATGCCATTATTTAGAAATGGCGCCTAGTGGACGGAATGGAAACTGTATCAATGCACGCACTCCATGTAGGGATTTCCCTCCTACTCAAGATAATTATTATGGATCTGGAGATACAACTGGTGCTGATCAACTTATTACAATACTGGGACAACTCACTCAGGTTATGAATAATAACATTACTCATATGGGGCACCCTGATCCGCAACGTGGAGGATCAATGTTAGACCGCTTCATGAGGTAACAACCACCAACATTTTATGGGGGTACAAATCCATTAGTAGCTGAGCACTGGATAAACTCCTTAGTGAAAATATTCCACGCCTTGGGGAGTAGCTAAAGGGAGAAGGTTATCATGGCAGTTTACCGCCTCACTGGAGATGCCGATCAATAGTGGTCATTGATTCAAAATACAAAGGAAGAGGAAGAAGTATCAAGTATGGAATAGAGATAGTTCAAAGATCTTTTCTAAGAAAAATATTTTCCTTGTGACCATCGAGCAGATATGGAAAGGCAATTTCTGAGTCTGAGACAAAAGGAGGATGAGAATGTCGCAAAGTATGAGGCCAACATTACAAGGTTAGTGAGGTATGCTGCAGATTATATACGTAACCCAAGGAGTAAGATTGATCGTTTCTTTGATGGGTTAAAACCATTTCTTCTTCGATCATTAGTATCACAATCCCTCTCATCGTACGAAGATATTGTCTCGTGTGCTATCAAGATAGAAAATGAATTCTCTACATCTTATGACAATAAAGTAAAGCAAGAGAAGAAGAGAATGGTGGAACAAGAGACAGATAAAGGGAAAAAGGGAAACAAGGATTTTCCATTATGCGATAATTGTGGGAAGAATTACCCCGGTACCTACCTAAAAGGATTGGGAGTTTGATATAAATGTGGTGAAAAAGGTCACCAGGCTCGTGATTGCAAGGGAAAGAAAGAGGCTATCAATGTTGAATGCTATAATTGTAGGGAAATGGGGAATTATGCAAATTAATGTCCTAAGAGTCAGGAAAACATACCTCGAAAATGGAAAAGTGATCAAGGCCAATCTTCTGATATTGCTACAGCTGAAGTGTAATAATTAATGTATTAGTGCTTTTGGACACAAGGATTGTGTTTTGGTTATAAGAATAATGTGATATATATAAAGATTGTACTGTAGTACTTGTTGTTTCAGTACAGTTTTTATATGATGAAGGTAATCGTATTTTTTGTATGTGACAATAAGGGAAACTTTACCTTCTTTGAGGAATCTGATGATACAATTGATTTTGGAATTTAGAGACCTTTTAGAGAAAGTCTGGACATTGGTATTTTGGATAACTATAATGTTTGGAATGGATTATGTTGAACCTTGGATAGTATTGTTTAAGGTTAAAACATTTCTGAAGATTACTTTTGGAATATTATGATACTATAGTTTTAGGAAAAAGACAACCTGCGGGTTGGGGGATAACCCGTCGCGTCGGACAAAGCTGTAGGAATCGAACCCACAACCATAGTGCGACAGGCCTTTATTACCTACCACTAGCCTACAGGAAGTCACTGGTTATTACAAAGTAGTTTTACTAATCTAAATGGTATGTGTTAATTTTTGGAACATTATACAATTAGGATAAATAGAATATTTTTGAGTTCTATTACCATTTAGATTGAAATATGGGTTTGTGGTAAGAAAAATTATTAAAGAATGAAAGTCTACATGACAGGTATGTATATTCGATTACGTTCATAGTAAATCTCCTAAATAAATTCCTCAACTTTATAAAAGCTAACTTAAAACAAAAACGTTGTCGGTTAACTTTTCCAACTGGGGATTCAATGACCGTTTAACCAATCACAAGTTTGTGATTTTCTTATGGTTAACTTTCTCCTAATCTTGTTTTCTATAACTCTCCATCAGGCCTTGATGGTTTGTTTTTCTTCCATATCCATATTTTCATAGAATCCTAGTATGGGCTACCTCGGGTGACCTTTGTACATATCTTTCATTCTTTTAAAGTTATATTTTTATTAACCTTATTTATGATGTGGGTTTTCCACAAGTATTTTCTATTTTCAACCTTTTATTTTAAAAGAAAAATTTCAAATTGCTAGGGCACAATTTATTAATGGAGGGGAGAATGTAACACCCCGAGCTTCCACGATACACCTCTCTTTCAATAATGCAATAGCTTGCATTGTACGCAACGTTGAGTTCTAACACACACCACAACCAATCAAAGTAGCTGTTATGAATAGTAATACCTAAATTTTGAAATTTTATAAATTTTATCTTTCCAAATGGACTTCGTTTTTGTATTCAAAATATCAAAGTTATCCTAAGTTGAAATGTTTGTAATTTTCTGAGAACTTCAAATTTTTTTTGAATAGTGAAGAATACATAAAAACAACTTTTTTAATCAAAATAATTTATAGAGATAAATTGTACTATTGAGTGTTTTTAATGTATAATGACAATATAATTTTACCATTTTATCTAATGGTGTTCATTATAATTAATTTCACCTTGAAATTGGACATAAACAATTGTCAATCTTTTGATATATATTGTTTCTAAAAAACACGCTATTTGTTGTGACAACGGGAATTAATTAAGAAAATAATTAATGAAACTTATAGGTTCAGAATTTTGTAAAATAGAAATCATTTTTGAATTCTAAATATCAATTATAGCTTAGGGTAAAATTTTGGCATTGTTCTGAAAAACCTCAATTTTTGATGAATAGTGAAACCACTAAGTGGTAGTTAAAAAACTGATTTTTCGTTTAAATGAAACATTACCACTTTTGTGATTTGATATTCAAAAATCCGACATACATGGTTGTTATTAGGAAGTAAAATGTGGTTCAATGGGATTAAAATAATTTTTTAGTGAATAGTAACTTTTAAGTTTAATTAATCGCGATTAAAGATAATTAGTGAAATTTAAGGTAAAAATGATATTATAAAAATATGAAAATACTTTTACACTTGTCCTACCCCTATTGGATGAGTCATGGCCGACCAAAACAATCCATGGGTCAACTTGGGGACCCCATGGAGCCACATTGGTAGGAAAATTACATTAAAAACTTTTTATTTAATGTTAAAATAAAAATGTCACAAACAAGAGTTGTTTTACTAAAACAATTTTCAATTGGGGTTTTACAAGTAATATTTTTTACTATAAATATTAATTAAAAATACAGAAAGATTTCATACATAATGATATTTTTTTTATAATTTTTAGACATTAAATAAATTAAATTATTTATGACACCATGATGATGCAGCGATTACCTCATTAATTAACGATTTTAATAAAATGGAAGGATAATGTAAGATATAAGAATTACACTTGTCCAAAGCCTATTATATTAGAATATTTCGAACCCTTATAACCTTATCCTCTAATTATATAAGTGTGGGAACTTTAGAATCCGAAAAGCATTGTATAATAAAGTAACATTTCATTACATTCCAAGAGTTCCCCTCCTCTCCACTTATAAAAGGCCCACACCACTACCACCTGACTCCCAAAATAAAAGCCTTTTGGCTCGGCCAACCTCTTCCCAAATACTCTCCCAACTTCCCTCCCTTACTCCTAGAAGCCTAAATTTGGGCAGAAGACTCCCCAAGGAAGCCTTTGGCTCAAATAAAAAAGAGTTACCCGATTTTAAGATAATGTCTTCTCTAATGTTGTTTTGTATTATTTTGCTTCTCCAACCCCATAAACTCTTTCTATTACTTTGATTCGTAACCACACCAGTATCTAAAATATACTAGGATGTTGTTATGATATGGATTTGGTTTACACTTACACACACCTTCGTCTAATGGTTAATGAATATACTATTTATGTGGGTGGGGAAATACTGCCTCACGAAACGATGATTGTTCAATATTCTTTTAACACCTCTAATGGTGGCCATTTTGATGTCACTATTTTCATATATGATATATATATATTATGTTTATGTTCTTATTATGCTTCTTTATTTCTCATTTATGGCATACTTTATGATTTCCATTATGGGTAAATGAGATAATTTCATTTTAGAAAGTGCGGACTACCGCCCCCTCAAAGTAGCGTTCATGCATACGTATGGCTTACCGTCTCCATGAATGGTGCATTTCATTTCTAACCTATAAATGTTATTTAATATTATAAATGAATGTATATACTGGATATATATGATGTATATGATATATACATCATGAATATAATTATGGATATAATGGATATTTTACCCAGTGAACCAAGTGTAATTATAAGAAGTTTATATTTGACTCAAGTACCTAAGATCGACAAAACGACTGTTATTAACATAAATAATTACATAATGTTTATAACATGGTAATAAGTGATATAAAATGAATAATAAACTTGAAAAATGTTCTTATGAAATTATAAATTTACTCTAGTTTATTATTCAAGAGATCAAAGAACGGTCGAGTGAATTCGGACACGAGGTAAGAGAACTTCTTAAACCAATTTCCATTCTTTTGGTTAATCTCCTACTTTCAAATTATGTCATGATATTATTATGTCCTATCTTGTATTTGTACTTTATTTATGTGTATTATAGTGAATACACATAATAGATCCTTTTTATTTAAAAAATGATCTTTTCAAGGGACTTCATCTCAATCTCCTTTTATTGAGTCATATTTTTTTTATACACAACTTTCCTTTATACGGTGTATAAAAACCTTTGACTTTTACTTTTATTCAAAAGGAATATTTTTATACAAATAATTTTATCAAATGATAAAAAGGAATGTTTTTTGTCGTACTGATGTGGCGACAATGACTTCTTCGCAGCTATGACCATTATTTGAGTTTCAGCTTCCTCTACAAGACATACCTTTTTTTAAATGATTTCAAAAAATAGAGAGATATTTCCCTCAAATGTATGAAAATCCAGTGAAAATGTATACGTATTTAACACATGCTAAAAAATGTTTTCAGAAAACCCGACTCTCGAGTGTGGTAGACATGAAGGGATTGGGCGTGGACCCATCATGGCCTGTAATTTGTCGAACAGTCCCAGAATTAGTTATATTGTTTTCAGAAGCTTGCATAATGTTTTCATAAAAACACTAGAGTATATTTGAGCAATTATAAATGTAATTATATTCTAAGAAAATTAAATCGTCAGGTCTCATGAGACAAACTAGTGTCTTGGCATAAGGCCTTGACAAAATCTTATTTGTAGTCTTGGCACGAGGCCTTGGCTACGTGGTTATGATAGTCTGGCATATGCATTAAATCATTATGAAAGTGGTTATTGATATTTCATGTGATTATTCGACTAATAGAATATCCATTGAGTAAGTAAATGGCATTATTTCATTTTACTTTTTCCATATTATGCTAAAGTTCACGTTTAAAAGGATTTTGTTTTAGTTATACATTTCCTTAAATGTTAATGTTTATTTATAAAAGATTCTGCTATATTGTTATCCTTACTGAGCATCTGAGCTCACCCCTTTCAATGTTTTAATTTTTCCAGGATGTGAAGAAGTATATTATGAATGACCTGTAGGGATAATATATGGGGATATGAAGAGAAGATGTTTTAGTGTTTCACTTTATGATGTAATGTAATGTTTATAAATGTATCTACTGTTTCCAATGCTACTAAACTAATCGGTCTTCCGAGACTTGATCTTTTGTGATCATTCCAATGTTATGAAGTAATGCACCGACTCTGGGTAGCTAGGGTCGGGGTGTTACATGCTCCCCTCGAGGTGGATGTTGACATCATAGTCATACCATAATAAGTACCAGGAGTCAAATGAGTGTCGATGCTAACTACTCTACCCTTCTCAAATCCATACTGAAACTCCTGCATCCATGCCGCCTCATCGAAATGGTGAGCACTGGTCTGCTCAGTCGTCTCGTCCTGACCCTCAGCCTGTGTCTGAGAGTTCGCAGCCTCATATGAATCCTTCAATTCCAATTTAAAATTAAAATTGTCAAAATATTATATGCAGTTAATTGTTAAACTGAAAAAATAATACTATCCACAATCTGATGTTGGCGATCACCTCTAATCTCTCAAGTGGCTGGATCCCTGTAAATCATCTGATAAACGTAAAACTCCATAATATCGGGATGCTCGACTACCTAGAAAAATATAAAATAAACTGTTTATATTTAAAGTTATATAAAATATTTAAAAAGTATATTTACCAAATTCTCTCTATGCTAATTGAATGTACGACTACCAGCTCGATGTGTCATCTCCTGTCTCCCCTGTTCTATCATCCCACTGAATGTCTCCTCTGAAATCCACCACCAACCAGTGAAAACATAATCCATCCCAAATTAGAGATGAATTTTAGTATGGTCGGTGGTCTCTACACGACTCATCAAATTCTATCACCCATGCTTTCTTAATGGCTGTCCTTCTCAAATTGTGCAGAAACTTGCGGAAAGGGTCACACATAAAAATCAGTCATGCTGCATGGATAGCGTCCCGCATGCTATCCTCGATAGTATTCCATAAACCCTAAAAACAATTTATAGTATCAATTTTTTAATAAAATAAATTTCAACATAACTATTATATATTTATATACCATCCAATTCTGGAACATGTCGCATCACACAACAATGTGAATCTGTTCCCATGTGATCCACGATTAAGAAAAATAATTGTACAATATATCGCTCCCCTATCCAATACCTATATTCTAAAAACATTTAAAAAGAAATAAATAATCAAACACTTAGTATATATATAAATAAATTAATGAAATATAACTAAAATATAAAGGTTACCATACTTCCCTGTGTGTGGATCGAAACCAATATGTGGACGTTGCTCAGGGATAGGGTCTGGAATCATCAGTCGTGCAAGACTGCGCCCCCTCCGTTTACCTCTTGAACCACCAGTAGGCTGAGGGTGAGCAGATACCACATCCTCATTATCCAAAGGTAGCTCATCCTCCTCAAAATCAGGCAATAGATCAGAGTCCTTCTGGAACAAAAAATTATTGTTGCTAGCAGATAGTTGAAATTAACTATTACATATAGATATATATTAGTTATGATTATAACCAGCAATTAACTCTGTCAATGTTTATCTACATCCTCTTCCCCATAACTATCAATGTCAATGTCATCATCTTCCTCCTCAGCAACATCAATATCCATATGAGTTTCAGTTTCAGCATCTCTTTTCATTTCAATTTCATTTTTAACATCATTAACATATTCATCACCATTGATCCATAATTGTGGGGTGCCATCGTCGATATTCATGTCTCTTTGTGAATCAGATGGATTTTGAAACTTCTTTTGAAAAATTTCAATTCCTTCCACTTCAGCGGAACGACATTCAGTTTGAGTAAACTTCTTTTCCCGAGATTTAGTTTTTATTATGTTCCAGCAATCGCTCAAGTGTCTTGATATAGCACAATACATTGCATAATAAATTCTATGTGCATGTTGAGCCAGTAAAAATGGTTCATTTATTTCAAGAAGACTTTTATATTCAATATCGACGATTTCATGAGTCAGATGAAAACACAAACCTCTCTCAGTATCTGACCACCAACATTTAAGCATTGTTATGTAATTAAGTTCTAGATAACACATCTCAATAATTTCATCCAAAATGCCATAAATGTCAACATCAGTTTCTCTGTGATGTGATCCTCTCAAGAAAACTCCATTGTTCATTGTTTTTTTTGATTCTATGTATGCATGTGTATGAAATCGAAAACCATTAACTACATATGCATTATAAGATTTAACCATTTTGGATGGTGGGTTACTCAATATACACAGTCGCTTATCAATTTTATCAGCATATTAAGACCCCTGAAACTTTTTAAAACAAATATAATTATAAAAAATAATAAATTGAATTGATATTAAACTGTCAATAATTTATGTTACCAGTTTTTGAAACCATTAAAAAATTTGTTTTTGTCTACGTTCTTCAAAAGCAGCTGCTGTAATTTGTGGAAGTTGTTTCATGATATGATTATCATTTAACCTACAAATAAAATAAGTTTAAATATTGTAACATAAATTATAGAATAAGTGATAGAAGCACTCAGAGGACAAATGATTTCATTTCTTCACAATTGATCAAAACATATCTATGAGCTTTATGATGTTTATCATTTGAAATTAATCATTCATGAACTCCAACAAATCCAATATTTGGCTGATTAAAAACTGTTAATTGATTTTCCATTTCATCATTAACATTCCACTCATTTCATCCCATGCGATTCTATTTTAATGGATATTGATATTCAAAATAATGAGAGCAGAAACAAGAAATTTCCTCTTACAAATAAGCTTCAGTAATTTAGCCTCCAATAGAGGCTTTTATACATATTTATTTCTTCAATTTTTGCATGCATCTCTTGAATTGGTACATCCATCAAAACTGTACTGGAACTCCACATTTAGCTTCATGTGGAAAATTTAATATCATATGTTCTGTTGAGTCAAAGAAAGCTGGCGGAAATATTTTTTCCAATTTACATATAATTACATCAACATCTTCTGCCAGTTTTCTTAGTGAATCGTAGTCTGTTGTCGCTGTACAAATGTCTCAAAAAAATATGATATGTCTATTATCAAATCCCAAATCCTAGAATTCAACAAACCCATGAATCCGATCGAAATAAGGATTTCCAATATAACAAGAAAATTCTGAATTTTTTATCCAGTACTATAACCATTCATAACACATCTACCCAAATTGGAAGCATATCCATATGGAAGTCTCAAATCTGCAATCCACTGACAAAATAAAAAGTGACTCTCTATGGACAGTGTATAAGCTTCCTTTGGCTTCATTTACCTCTGTGATCTGACATTTTGAAATAATTCAAGTTCCGGTTGCCTTCGAATTTGGGCAAGATCTAATCATGCCTTTACCGTATATTTGGTCTTACTTGGTGTATCCAATACTGTATGAAATAAATTATCAAAACAGTTTTTCTCAACATGCATAACATCAAACATGTGGCGGACCGACAAATCAGACCAATACGGAAGATCCCAAAAAATGATCCATTTTATCCAAATATGTTCTTTCCAAAATCCATGAATTTTTTATTGGTTTACTATTGGTTCAAATGTAATTGGGGGTAATGAAAATAAAAATGATTTTAACTCTGTACCTAAGATTATCTTTGGAGGTTCATCCCTTTCCATTTTTCCTTCTCTGAAATGCGATTTTTTCCTCCAAAAAGGATGATCAGTTGGAAGAAATCTATAGTAACAATCAAAATATCAAGGTTTTTTTCCATTGACCATCATAAAGGCTTTTTTTCTTTCATACGGTAAGGACATGATTTTGGATCATGTGTAGTCTAACTAGATAACACGCCATATGCCGGAAAGTCACTAATCTTCCACATCAATGCAGCTTTTAATATGAAATTTTGTTTTGCAGCAACATCATATGTATTAACACCATCACTCCACAATGCATTTAACTAATCAATCAATGGTTTTAAATAAACATCAATATTCCTTTTCGGATGTCCTGGGATTAATAGAGTCAAAAGGTTATAGGTCTCCTTTATCAACATCCATGGAGGTAAATTGTACGGAGTTATAAAGACAAGATAACGTGAATACTGACTACCATAAGAATCAATGGGACAAAAACCTTTAGTAGAAAGACCCAATCACTCATTTTGGGCTTCTATAACAAAATACGGATACAGACGGTCAAAATGATTCCATGAATCACCATCAGATGGATGATTCAAGCTTTTATCAGTTGAAATCTTGGTATTGTGCCCGGACATCGTTGACGCTATGTTCTGAGACGTAAATAAACACTGCAACCTAGGTGCAAGGGGGAAATATCTCAACTGTTTTACTGGAATTGATCTAGACATCCCTGGTTGAGCTTATTTATACCTCCATTGTCCACATGTGGGACAAATATCCAATGAATTAATTTCTCCAGAATATAAGATGCAATCATTTGGACATGCTTGAATCTTTTGAAAACTAATTCCCAATTTACAAATCATCCTCTTGCTCTCATAGTAATTTTCAGGCAACACATTTTCTTCAGGTAAAAATGTTTTAACCAAAGAAAATATCTAATCAAAATTGTTGTTTGACATTGTATTATCTGACTTAAAAGCCATTAATTTTGCAAACACTTCTAATTATTTCTAGTTATTTCTAATTATATCTAATTATATCAAATTATATCAAATTATTAATAATTATTACTAATTATTACTAATTATTACTAATTATTACTAATTTATACTAATTATTACTAATTATTAATAATTATATCTATTTAGTACTAATTATTTCTAATTATTACTAATTATAACTAATGATTACTAATTATTACTAATTATTAATAATTATTACAAATTATTCCTAATTATATATAATTATTCCTAATTATAGCTAATTATAACTATTTATAGCTAATTATTTCTAATTATAGCTAATTATATCTAATTAAAGCTAATTATATCTAATTATAGCTAATTATAGCTAATTATAGCTAATTATTGCTAATTATTACTAATTATAGCTAATTATATCTAATTATAGCTTATTATTACAACTTATTACTAAATATTACTAATTATTACTATTTATTCCTAATTATAGCAAATTATTCTAATTATAGCTAATTATTACTATTTGTAGCTAATTATTACTAATTATAGCTATTTATTCATATTTATAGCTAATTATTCTTATTTATAGCTAATTATTCCTAATTATTCTTAATTATTCGTAATTATAGCTAATTATAGATATTTATTCCTAATTATTACTAATTATTCCTAATTAAAGCTATTTATTCAAAATTATTAGTAATTATTGCTAATTATAGCAATTTATCGCTAATTATAGCTATTTATGCTAATTATATCTATTTATTACTAATTATTCCAGATTACTTCTAATTATACCTAATTATTGCTAATTATAACTAATTTGTGCTAATTATTCCTAATTTTTTCTAATTATTCCTAATTATAGCTAATTATTCCAAATTGTAGTTAATTATTCCAAATTGAAGCTAATTATTCCTAATTGTAGCTAATTATTCCTAATTGTAGATAATTATTCCTAATTATTCCAAATTATTATTAATTCATACTAATTATTACAAATTCTTACTAATTATTACCAATTCTTACTAATTATTACTTATTATTACTAATTATTTGTAATTATTTCTAATTCTTCCTAATTATTCCTAATTTTTATTAATTACTCATTATTGTTCATATTGATTTCTAATTTTTCCTAATTTTTTCTTAATTATTCTTAATTATTCCTAATTATTCTTAATTATTCCTAATTATTACTAATTATTAATAATTATTCCTAATTATTCTTAATTATTCCTAATTATTAAAAATTATTTCTAGTTATTTCTAATTATTTATTTTTATTACTAATTATTGCAGATTATTTCTAATTATTACCAATTATTAATAATTATTCCTAATTATTCCTAATTATTTCTAATTATTACAAATTATTCATAATTATTAGTAATTATTACTAGTTATTTCTAATTATATCTAATTATTCCTAATTGTAGCTAATTATTCTTAATTATGGCTAATTATTCCCAATTGAAGCTAATTATTTTTAATTGTAGCTAATTATTCATAATTTTAGCTAATTATTCCTAATTTTAGATAATTATACCTAATTGTAGATAATTATTCCTAATTATAGCAAATTATTCCTAATTGTAGCTAATTATTCCTAATTGTTCTTAATTATTACTAATTCTTACAAATTCTTACCAATTCTTATTAATTCATACTAATTATAACTAATTTGTACTAATTATTCCTACTTATTCCTAATTTTTACTAATTATTCCTAATTTTTACATATTATTCCTAAATTTTACTAATTATTCCAATGTTTTCCTATTTTTTCCTAATTTTTTCAAACTATTCCTTATTTTTGCTAATTATTACTAATTATAACTAATTATTACTAATTATTCCTAATTATTCCTATTTATTCCTAATTATTACTATTTATTCCAAATTATTTATAATTAATCCTAATTATTACAAATTATCACTAATTATTACAAATTATTACTAATTATTCCTAATTATTACTAATTATTACGAATTATTACTAATTATTCCTAATTATTACTAATTTGTCCTTATTATATCTAATAATTAGTAATTATATCTAATTATTACTAATTGTACATAATTATTACTAATTATTCCTTATTATATCTAATTATTCCTAATTATGTCTATTTATTCCTAATTATATCTATTTATTCCTAATTGTATCTATTTTATCAAAAGTATATCAATTTATTCCTAATTATATCAATTTATTCATAATTATATCTATTTATTCCTAATTATTACTAATTATTCCTAACTATATCTAATTATTCCAAATTATATCTATCTATTCCTAATTATATCTATTTATTCTTAATGTTATCTATTTATACCGAATTATATCTATTTATTCATAATTATATTTACTAATTACTAATTATATCTACTTATTGCTAATTATATCTACTTATTGGTAATTATATCTATTTATTGCTAATTATATCTATTTATTGCTAATTATATCTATTTATTGCTAATTATAACTATTTATTTCTAATTATATCTATTTTTTCATAATTATATTTAATTAATATTAATTATAAATAATTATTCATAATTATAATTAACAATAACAATTAATTAGTGAAACTAAATATAAATAAAAATCAATTGAAATCTAAATAAATTAGAACTAATAAACAATAATTAAAATTAACATAAAAAACTAAAATAAATATAAAAAATTAAAATAATTAAAATAAAATAAAATATAAATTCCTTAAATTTTGATATTTAGAAGATATTGATGCCCTCTGATTACTCTCGTATAAAAAACTTCAACTAAAAATAAAATTTATCTTTGAAACAAAAGAATGACAAGAGAGGGATATCAAGATTTGAATGATTTGGGAAAAAACGGATGGGGTATATATAGGTTAGATTAGTTGCGATGGGATTATTTGTGACGGGCTTCCCGTCGCTTATGGTGGTATTTGTGAAGGAGACCGTCGCAAATACCCTCGTCCGCATTAATTACAGTCGTCAGTTAAAAGGTTATTGGGACGGGTCCCATCGCAAATTGTACATGACGACAGTCTTTTTGCGACGGGATGACATCCCGTCGCAAAAATGTATTGACCACCGCAGGGTATTTGCGACGTGACCCGTCACAAATACCCCTGTGCGGTTGGGCGCGAAAGCCGCACGTTTTGGAGCGTAAGTCGCGCCAAACTATTTGTAATGGGAGACGAAATCCCATCGGACATAATTTGGTATTTGTGACAGGCTATTTTCCCCGTCACAAATAGCTTCCTAGACGGGTTATTTGCGATTGGATTTCATCCCGTCGGAATTACTGATTTTTCCTCTAGTGGAGCGAAAAGAAAAGATAGTTGTGGGACGAAAGCAAGAAGCGTTCGAAAGCTGGATGCTTTGCGCGAAATGATTCTCGTATATATAGCTGAGGTCGTACCCATGCGCGCTGGAACCAGTGTGCCAGATCAATACATGCGCACCTACTACTTGGGTGATGCGGCACTTTGTTTCTCATTTTCCTCATAATCAAATCCTCTTTCCTTTTTCGGATCTGACTCTGAGGGGGGACTTTTGTTAACGCTCCTTTTCGTCAGAGAGTTTAACTAATGGAAAAAGGAAATTCCATAAACACAAAGAGAGTCATCTTTGAAGGACATCAAAAATTGACAATGGCATGAACAAATAACCATTTGAGCATGGGCCGTGCAAGTTTCTTTATGGTCGCGCAAGTCACCTGCGCACCACATATGGGTCGTGCAAGTAACTTGCGCACCCTATTATTTTTTCCCCAAGGTGCTCAATGGCCTATAAATACCCCACGTGGGCCCCCCATTTGAAGGATGTGAAAAATCCAAAAACTCAGTTTCATGCTCTGGTCACCCAAGTCTCTTTCTGAAGACTTCTGAACACTTCTAAGGTAATTATTTACCTAGAAAGGAAGCTCTCAAGAGTAAGAATAAGGATTAAGTGTTAGAACTCATCAATACTTGCACATCTATGTGTCCATCCCTTAAGGGAAATGAAGACACTTGCGTGCCTCATTGTCCTCTCAAGGAAACTTGTTCGCCACACATCTGAATGTCTCTATGGATGATACTAAGGGCTCCAATTAAAAGACTCCCAGGTATCACTTCATGGATTCATCGGTGCCCTAGTTGACTCATATCGCACTAGTATACTTGCATGACCAGGACTTGGGCACCAGAACAAAACTTTCTCACCTCCATCCTAGTCACTTCCCTTCCTCAAATCCACCTTTCTTCCCCAAAGACAGCCTTCAAAATCCTCTTCAATGCCATTTGTGGCATGGTTCCTTTGTTGGCTTCATTATTTGAATGGAATTCTGAGATGTTCTATTGATTTTGGCATCTTATTAAGATTATTCCCCACGTCTCAAGTCCCCTTATCCTGGGTATCCATTTCAAGAGTAAGCCCCAGTCATAATTTCCCTTAACATTGGCCTCCATTTCATGAGTAATCCCCAATCATAATTTCCCTTAACATCGGCCTCCTTTTCAAGAGTAATCCCCAGTAATAATTTCACTTAACATGGGACTCCTTTTAAGGAGTAAACCCCAGTCATCATTTCTCTTAACCTGGGCCACCTTTTCAGAAGTAATCCCCAGTAAAAATTTCCCTTAACCTAGGCATCCTTGTTATGAGTAAGCCCCAAGTTCCCTATTCATGGATATCCTCTTTAGGAGTAAACCCCATGTTCATTAATCCGGACATGCTCTTTTAGAGTAACCCCCAATCATAATTTCCTTTAACTTTGGGCATCCTCTTTAGGAGTAATCCCCAGTCTTAATTGTTTTTGATTTGGGCTTCCTTTTTTGGAATAAAACACAATCATAATTCTCTCTTAAATTTTTTGGCATCCTTTTCAGGTGTAAGTCCCGGGTTAAAACCCCAAATCTCAATAATGTAAAAAATACATTTATATACCATGCTCCTGGGCTTCTTTCCAGAACTAGTTCCTAATCTTTATTTACTTGGGCGGTCATACATACGTAATCCCCACATCATTTATTATTATTGCATCTTTCGTGGCACAATTGTCTAGTTTTACTAATATTTATTGTTTCTCACACCGAGAATGACTTACATGAGCTTAGAGTGTAAATGTAATTATGATATCTATCTTTGTTCCATTAATCATGCATAAACCACATACTTATTCACTCGAACTATGTGGGTTTTGATTAATTTTAGGATACATAGGTAGCCCATCTGTGAGTACATTACAATATCGAAAATAATCCATGTCTTTCTGAATGACAATAAACATCAAGTGCATCACTGAGTGGCTTTAAAACCAGTATGGTTATCATAATGACCATGATATTTCTATATAATGTATTGAAGGATACCATTGACTATGAATCTCTAATAAATACAGACGATTCTATATCGATGAATATCTTAAAATACATATAAATGATTCTTTAAATCTCATATATATCAAATCATTGATTGCCAAATCTAAAGGAAACTAACTCATTTTCATGATTGGTAAATTAATAAGGATTCACGAACATAACTCAAATATATAAGAGAATCATAGAGTAGAAAATAATTCCCCCCAAAAAGGTTTGATGAGTCAGACCTCCCATCCTCTCGACCAATGGAAATTCTTAAGTCTCATCAGTCCATAACTAATGGGCACCTAACTTTGGAAAGTAGATCCATATCGATATATAATTATTGGATATTTGCGGTTCTATGAATAAACCCATTAGAAACCGATTGTAATTTTTGAACCGTAAATAAACAATGACATCAGCATTTCTAGAAGAAATAGTAAATCAAATCAAAAATTTAAAATATTCATTCAAACACCATAAAAATATTGAAAAAGTTAATATAAAAAAATTACATTCATTGAATAAAGTGACATACATTCCGAAAATATTATATCAAATAAAAAAAATATGAGGATTATTCCCAATATAAGATATATGTCTATATTTTTAAAATTATTCTTTTTTGGATGAGTGGACAAATGGATTATGTCAGGCTAGAATACATAAAATATAATAAAAATAAAAAACTTAAAATATTTGGGGATTAAGAGATAAAAATTATCCAAATAGAAATTAAAATATTTAATATCTCAATCTCAATATGATATTAGAAAATAAATATCATAATTTATTGGTTAGCATTATATTATATTCCATTGACATAAATAACATTAAATGGATTTCGAAATCCAATGAATTACATATATAATATATAATAATACATTAATGCTAGGGCATATTAACATTATTATGAAACATGGTGGTGAATATAAAACATATCTAAATGTTTAAAAATATTAAATATAAAAATAACTTTATTATTTATATTTTTGAATATTATTTATTCTTATGATTGAGTCACTACATCTCTACACATGTTCTTTTAAAATGATTGATTAGGTAATAACCTATTTTCGTGTCTTTTTTTATCTGGTGCATTGTAAGTCATGGTCCATTTCATTGATTTTGGGTGATATGAATGTTTAGTATTGAACTAAAATATATGTCCAATAATCTCACCATAGTCTCCCCATAGTTTTTTTGATGTTTTTGTAGAAATGTTTGGTTATTTTACGATATAGGCTAACTGTGAGAACATTTCTAGATTAAAAAACTAAATTTGTTTCATTAATAACTCAATTTTCAAAAAACATTACCTCTTCCAATTCCTCATATTCAACACTTAATTTATTAAATCAACTATATCTATTTGGACCCCTTTTGAATTCATAATAATGGGGGATTTGGGTTATTTATTATGGTATTTCGCCAGCCTATGAGGCCATTTCCAGTTATTAAAATATATTTTCATTACATTATATCTTATTCATTTTTTATGTTTTTATATTACTCTACCTATCATTCAAGAAAAAAACCCGTGTAAATGTTCCATTTTTCCTCTTTCTGTCTTATCTCACTCACAAATTAGGGATAAATTCTTCAAGGATTCTCAAAATGTCCAAATTTGGTGGAGAAATTATTTTATTTCATGGATCCTTCATTTTTTATCATTTCGTCACAAATTTAATTTCCCTAGATAATACTAACTTAAGGAGAGACTACATTGATATCCAATCCTTTCAATCTCCTCTAAGGGTGTTGATCGTTGGGAATATGAAGAGTTCTCTTGTTTTAATGGCATCTTTCCTTCCCCTCTCCCCTCCATTATCCACCTCCTTCCATTATTCCAGGGCTATCTCTTCCACCCTTGTCCTAAACATCCTTGGGTTATATTATAACATTATTGTTATGGGTGATTCTTTATTTTAGGTATAGTCATCAAAGATATAGTGTTCACGAATCCTCGTGGAAGGTTTTCTATTTTACTTTTTCATTCGACCATGGATTCGAGGTAGCTTCCCCCAAGAACTGCATTTATATTTCGGGATTAATTAATTTTATTCTATTTTCACCTTATATATATTCTAGGTATTGTAGTTCAACAATTAGTATAATTATATAGTGTTAATTTAGGGTAGTTTATTCATTGTTCTGTGAAAATTGTGTTGTTTTGGTTAAAGTGTGCACACAAGGTTTTTGTTTAAATGATCCATATTCGTTCACACCTAACTTATAATATTTAAAACATAGATTATTTATTTAAATAAATGTTTGGAATGAAAATTTTATTTTATAACCTTCTTACTATTAAATATAGTTGTTTTATTAATTATTACATTCCTCGTTTTCACGAAATCCCTGGTTGGTTTTTTTTATGAAGGTGATATAAAATGATTGTTCTGGAAAATGAAAAATATTGCCTAAATGTGAATAAATGTTTTTGGGTTTCTTATGGGGGTTATTATATGTTGTTTTCTTTTATAATGTATTAAACATTAGTTTTTATCTTGTTTTGTCACGTGTTCTCAGAAAATGGAATGTTTGGAACCTTTATAAAAATATAAGGGTTTTGAATATGAAACATGAGTATTTAAGGGGATTAAGAAAATGTTTTATTGATGAAAATGGTGATTTTACACCTCCTTATGAATAGTGTAATTGGTTATTTTGGAAAAAAATTTTAGAATGTTTAAAGGAGAGTTTGACATATTTCATGTTAAATGTTTTTTATAGGATCTTAATGTTGTATCGGTTAGATAAATTGTATGGTCGATGAAATATATTTATTAAATGATTTTGGGGGTAAAAAATATGATTTTATTAGGTAATGGTGGGTGTTTTTTTAAAAGATCATTTTCGAGATGATTTTATGTGTGAAACCTTGTTATAATTTTTAATTTTTTTGTGAAAATTATGAGTGTTTTATTGATCCATGAATGAAATGTGAAGCCTGTTTGTGGGATATTTTTGTGTGTATGATTTAGAAATAAATATTTTCAGGTGAAAATTGTATTTTATAATATGTGGATGTTGATTGACCACTAAAGGGAAACCCATATATCTAGGTGGGAAGACTCATACTAGTATGCTTGTTATCCATAGTGGTTTCATCCCATTTTAATGTAGCATGTTTAAAGATGATTACACAAACAAAACTAAGAAGATAGTGGTGGTGAACAATTGGTTATGGGAATTTGTTCCGTACTAGTATCTTTTAGACTATAATAGATATTTCTCATGGTTATTTTACTCTATGATATGAGGCACCTAGGGCCCCCAACGATCTAGTGCATAGGGGTGTTCTGTAAATTGTGCTCATTGACTATTTTTTACACACCATTTTCGTATGGTGTGTTTTGTTTATAAATTCATGAGAATTTTTGTTTTATTTAAATATTTACATTCTTTAAATAACCCCACTTGTAAAGTATTTTTATTTTGAAGTTGCGTATATTTCAATTTAGTTACTATCATTTCTTGGTTATTAAAACCTACTACCATTTTATTTTATAATTATGAAGGCATGTATCCATGTTTGTAAAACATAATTTTATATATTTATTTGCCAATTTAAGTTTATTTTTATTTTAATTTAATTTAATTGAATTGGGAATATAATATCTGACTAACCTATTAAGTTTTACCACTCAAAAAAATATTCTTCTTCTCTTTTAGCCCTTGTGCGGGTTTTGGCCTATGTTATATCACCTTGGACAACGTTTAATCAATTTATTGGAGAGTGAATATCAGAGTTTCTTATGGATAGTTGGTTTTCAGGTTTTTCAGATGATTTTTCAAGATCATATGTGTGTTTATTTTAATGTACAATTAAATTTTAGTTCAACTTTTATATATATTTATGTTGGGTTGCCTCTTTCTATGTACTACATTATTATTATTTTTATAGGGATAATATGTTTCCTTTTAATTCTAACTGGTTCCCTCAGTGATTGTTTCCATCCTTAGAGGATCATAAATCCCTATCGGGAATTTTCGTGGAGTGGCTCGGGTGATCGGTTTATGTTCGACAATGATTTTTTCATGAAAAAATGATATTAAAGGTGGTCGGTTCTTAGTGAACCATTCTCATTAGGGTTCCCAAGATATTTTTTGGATGTCAGTTTAGATTGGGTATTATTTTCGGAACATGAAGGGTAGGTTCGGGAAGAGCGTCATGAACTATTTCTTTTTGTGATCCTGTGATGTCAAATGTAAGTCTGGTTTTATTAGTTTTTTTGGTTTTTTTTATTGTTTGGTTTTTAGGCTACAATATTGGGAGTTGGACTAGTGGAGTTCTTGAGATCGCAGGGCCTGGAAATCAATGTCGATCAAGAGAATGGACCAATGAAGGCTCTTTGTGTTGGTGATGTGTTTGAAATTTGGCCACCAACTTTATAGTCATGTAACCCACCAACACTAGTCTCTAAGGTGGGTCTATTACAAAATTATAAAATTATGAATTCTATTTTAAAAATCATTTTGTGATAATTGTATAAGTGGTTTTTCAAATATTAATAACAGAATTTTATTGAGAATGTTGGGTTTTTGTGAAACAAGTTTTTCCGAATAAAGTGGAATGATTTATTGTAATCAAATTTTCACAATAAAAACATCAGGCTTATTGAAATAAAATGGTTGGATGGCATGAAATATTTTAAGATGATTCATATTTTAAAAATATGGGAAATTTTTGATGATTATTGGTGTTTGAATATGATTAATTGGTTGTGGGAATTAGATTTCAGAAGTTGGTTTTTTTCTAAAAAATGGTTATGGAAATTGTGGTTCTCTGATTATTAAAACATAGCTTACTGAGTTTTTTAAAATTGTAATTCTATGTTTTAATGGAATTATTATTCTTGTAGTTATTTAAAAATAAATTAAATGTGTTTTAAATCGAATGGTTCATGCAAAAGTGTGGAATTTTTAGATGTTGGAAAATGTTTTGAATTAAGGGGGAGGATTTTGATAGAGACCTATGTGGTTATTATTTCATTCCATGTAAAATGGATTCATGTGTGTAAATAAGAAAATGGTATTTGACTTGGTGGTTAGTGGGCATATAGAAAATACTTGTATTTTGAAATGGGATGAAATTTGTGGCCTATAAAATGTGAATATTTTTAGCCTTTGGTGTTTTCGTGTGTTCTCACATACATTGGTTTTTATTGATATGTAGACGGATTCCCGGTATGGCATAATGTTTTGGTAACTATTGTGGAATGAGAATGTTCAAGTGAGTGAGACTTGATTATAAACCATTGGGGAATGTGAAAATCCACCATTTAAGTTTGTTTTTCAAAGTGTTTTATGCTGAAAATGTGTTTTGTTTTTGGTAAACTTCAGTTTATGTGTGTTTCATTTTCATGTTTTAGAAGTGTTCTTTGTTTGGTATGCTTCCCCATGATCTATAAGTGAAACAAATATAGTGTTTTGATATGGCATATTGTTTGGGGATCATTTTTGGAGAATTGTTCATTGGGTTTCAATGGATATGTTTGATGTTGTGATGTGTCAACATACGGTTCTTCATTAGAAAGACATCCAGTTGATCATACTCTAGATTCAATTCAAGAATTATGTCAACATATTATAATTATTTATTAACTAGTTTGTTGGAATATAGAGATGTATGGAATTTATTTAATGTGTGTTCCTATTTTTATTAATCTGTTGGATGTTGCAGTATTGTTTTTTGATGATTATGTGTTTCTCTATAATCCTTTTACATTTTTTTCCTTTTTAGGTGTGAGATATAACAATGAAATTTATCTATGAGTTCATATTTAGATGAAGGTTGTTTTTTGAGAATGGGAGTTTCATGAGGTGTTGTGATATGTAGCTCCTGGCTGTTGCGCATCAGATGATTCAAAAATCAAGGAACTAGCCATAGGCCTCAGAGTGATGTTTTTCATGCTTTCAAGAAATCACAGATAGTGTGGGGAGCATGACTAAGTTCATGACATCATCAATTTGTTAATTGATTTTATATGTTTTAATTTTGGATTCTCATCACATTGATTTTTTTTATTTTTTAACTAAGATAATGGTGAAAATACCCTTCATTTAGTATCTATGGTTATGACTTCTCAGATGACGGTTTCTGGTTAATGTATTTGTGTGGATAACCAATGTGAATCAGATGCAGAATTGATTATCACTATTCATTGTTGGCGACTATTGGGCGGTTCCTTTATTTATTTTTTGGATTTAGTTTCCCAAATATTATGTCCTCTTCTCTCCCCAATTTGAGTGGTGTTGGATTTGATTATTGCTAAATGTGTTGTCCAGTTCATGTCCTCTCTGTTTGGGAGGGGGTCGTTAAAATATTCATATTTTAACCCTCTTATATTGGGGTTTTAGGTTGTTTTGGGAGTGTTTTTTGGGGCCTATGTGGGGGATTCCTAATTATAGTTCACATTAAATTATTATTTTTTCATTTCTAATTGGTCTCTAATAGTTATGAGACCCACTGTGGGACCTAGAGACCATTCCAATAATGATTTGTCATATGATAGTGGGGATTTATTGGTGGGGATCCCATTCCAACCTACCCCAACCATGTGGTTGGATTTATTGAGTGCACCTGGGTTTGGGTTTTTTTGGGTTTATTGGTAAAAGGTCCAACAATCGGTTTCTTGTCATGGATGTGGAGGTGGTGGTTAGATCATTCCCATTTTTTTTCAAGAAGTGGTTGTGAGTCGGTATATTATTTGTGAAATAGTATTATCTTCTAATTTTGCTGGATGTTATGCAATAGGATTTTGAGGATGGACCATGTTGACAAGGAATAAATATGTGTTGATCATTCAACTAGAATGTGTCATGGCTTTTGGGGGGAGGAAAGCTTTAACAGTGTTGACAATTCTAACACCTGATTTTTCATGTCCTAGTTTTGTTCTGGTGCATTGGAAGTAATGATAATTTTATTGGGGTTTTGGTGAGATGAATATTGAATTTTTAACTACCATATATTTATAATCATCCTACGATAGGTTCCCCATATCTTGTTTTTTAGTTTTTGGAGAAAATGGTGTTTACCACAAGATTTGGGCTATCCTTGAGCCTATTTCAAGATTTAAAAAACATTTTTTTATAAATCCTTCATTTTTCAACATTATTCACTAATTCTACTTATAAAATGGACACATATATCTTATTCAAATCACCATATCCATTTGGACACCTTATGAATTAAAAATCATTGTAAATTTTGGATATTTATTCTGGTTTTGGGAAAACTCGTGAGCTCATTTCTAGTTTTAAACAGAAAATTCGTTTATTTTATAAAATATTAATCTTTTATTATTTTTTGGTGATTCTACCAATCACCCAATCTTAAAAATCCATATTTCACCCTATGTCACATTATCCCTCTACGATTCTCATCTTAGATACTCATTTGGGAGAAATTTCACTAGGCGTCCCAAATCCTCTAGATTTGGAAAGTAATTTTATTCATTCATGAATAATTAATTTTTTTCTAATTTACCCCAAAATATACATTCATGTATTCTTCTTTACATAATATGACACTCCATTCTATTCCAAACTGTTCCCTCTTCCCTAAGTGTATGGATTTATGGGAAGATGACGATTTATCTTTTTTTTTCAAGGTGAGTTTACTTCACTTTTCTCCACCTTCCTTCCTCCTCCATCTATTATTTCTAGAATATCTCTGCCTCCCTGTTAATGTAAAGCCTAGTTTTCTTTTATCCCATGATTTTTTATGGGCTATTAATTCTTTTAAGGAAGTTCTTCTTAGATATAGTGTTTTTGAACCATTATGGATTGTTATCGGGTGTGCATTTTCACTTTACCAAGGTATTGTGGTAGGTTATACCAAGGACAAAATTTATAATTTACCATTTATTAGTTTCTTTTTGTAACTTATATCTATGTTCGTTATTGTTTTTCAACATTTGGATTAATTATTTATTGTTCGGGAAGGGTAGTTTATGCAGTTTTCCAAAAATTATGTTGTTTTGTATAATGTGTCGACACTATGTGTTTGTTTAAATCATCCATTGGCTTTCAATATGAACTTATAATATATAAAACTTAATATATATATTTTAAATAAATTTTTAGAATATAAATTTGGTTTTATAAAATTTATAGTGTTAAATATTGTTTGTTTTATTAATTATTTCATACTTAATTTTTTGAAATGTGCCTGGATTTATTTTATGTGCTCAAGGTGATAAAAATGATTACATTGGACTATGAAATATATTATAAGATTGTGAAATAATTTTTTTGGGTTCTTTATTTGAGTTCTAATCTGGTATTGTTTTTTATAATGTTGTAAATACCAGTTTTTAGGGTATTTTGGTATGTGTTCTATGTAAATGGCCTGTTTGGCCCCTTTATTGATATAGATTGGTATTGAATATGCAACCTATGCTATTTATGGGTTTATGTAAATTTTTTATTACTACCAATGTATTGTTTAAACCTCATTATGAAAATTTTAACAAGTTATTTTGGGAAAAGAATTTGTGATGAATACTTAAATGATTCTTTTGCATTTTTCTTATAAAATTGGTTTTCACATATACTTCATGTTGTATCAGTGGGTTACATTTTATGTTCCCTGAAATTGTTTTATTAAATGTTGTTCGATCTATCGAAATTGGTTTCTTATGGTAAATGTGGTTTTTTTTTGAAAAGATTAGTTTTGAATAGATTTTATGTGAAAATCATTATTATACTCTTGAAATTTTTATGAAAATATTATGTTGATTGTTGCTGGATGAAGGAAATGTGAATCTTTGATGAGGGATATTTGTGTTTGTATGATTTTGGAATGAAATTTTCTTGTGAAATGTGTATTTTGTAATTTTTTGATCATTATTGAGAACTAAAGGGAATCCTCTGTATCTTGTTGGGAGGATGTGTACTAGTATGGTAATGATTTGGGGAGGTTTCATCCCGGATTTATATAGCATGTTTGACGATGAAAACAGAAACTATACTTTGATGATGATGTTTTGGACCAGTAGGTTGGTGGTATTTATTCCTATGTTGTCTCTCGTGCATGATGACATATATTTTTTAATGGTTACTTTCTACACAGAGATACAGGGTACCTAGGCCCCCTAATGAATTACTGATTAGGGTTGTTCTGGTGAATTTTTCTCATTTTCTATTTTTTAGTAACCGTTAGAATTTAGTATGTTTGACTTATAAATTATGAACATTTTATTTTTTTATTTTGATGTCTACACTGTTTAAGGAATCAAATTTGAGAAATATTTTCATATTGATGTTGTGTCTCTTTGAAATTGGTTACTAGTACTTCTTGGTTATGAAACATGAAACCATTTTATTTTATAATGAATATATCATGGATCAATGTTTGGAGAAATTTATTTTATATACATTATTTCAAACATATTATTGGTTTTTCTTTTATTTTAAATTAATTTCTATAGAAATATAATATTTGGAAGACGTACTGTGTTTTAATAACCAGACATATAGTATTATTCTTTTATATCACTTATGTAGGATTTGGATTGATTTTGTTCCCCATTAGCAACATCTTATAAATGTATTGGGGAGTAGACCGTGGGTTTACATATAGTTTGGGGTTCTCGTGTTTTTTCAGTCGAGTTTTCTGGTTCATTTTTACTTTCAGTTTCATGTGCAATTAATGCTTAGTTCAACATTTATATAACTATACATCGGGTTGTCCATTTGTTTCTACTACGTAGTTATTGATTATTTTTTAAAAAAATGTTTCCATGTCACTATAAATGATTATCACAATGCTTGTTTCCATCTTGGTAGGATTGAGAATGCCTCTCAAGACTTGTCGCATAAAAACTTTCGTGACCAGTTCAGGGTTGACACAGACTGGTTCGTGATAGTCTTATTATTCATTAATTAAATAATAAACTATAAAATTTCAAAAAATAACCTAATAGGGTAAATTTTCTGTTATAAAATAGTTAAATAATTTTTTTGGTGTAATATATAGTGAATAAGAATGGTCCTTTTATAGGTGAATTTTGAGTGTATTTTTTTTCAAATACAATTCCCAATTGAATTTTATTTTTGTCCAAAAATTATAGGGTGTGATATGTTTAAATATAATGGGTATGGTAAGAGGAATTTTCAATAAATACATCATCACAATTTTTGGTGATAGGGATTTAGGTTTTTTTCAATTTTATAGAATTTTACATTTACTAGAAAATTTTACCGTTACAATTTTATCTCAATTAATTTATATATAACATAATTTTTATGACATGGTAATGATCCTTGGGATTTTGAAAATGAATAATTTAGACAAATATAAATTCTTTAGAGGTGTTAGAGGAATATGTGGTTGAAAGTGTTTTTTTAGTGAAGTAGTGTAGAGGTTTTCCATTATATTATTCATAAGTTTAATATTTTTTCTTACAAATGTTATTAATAATAAAATTATTTTTAACTAAATTTCTCTATTGTTATATTTTATTCCATTAACTAAATTGGATACCATTATTTTATCTCAATATTTAATGATTTAATATTTGAAAATATATAATTCAACAATCATATCATAAATATGGATAATAATGTTTCTTTAAATAATGGGATGTGTGGAGGATAAATGTTACCAAAAATAAATCATAATCAGTATCCAAAATATATATTACATTGGTGGGGTGTTAAATTGTAGTGATATAAGATTAAAAAATGACAAAATTATTAAAGTAGATTTTATAGATCACGTTCATAATAAGAATAACAACCAAAACATAGAAATTCATTTAGAAGATAAAACCCCATCAAATCATCCTAAATAAAGTTGAATGGAAAAAAAATTCATTTCAATATCATTTTCTAGATGTTTAGGGATTCTTTTAATATCACTATATAATGTATTGTAATTGTATTTAGTTGATTTAGTTCCATTTTAAAAGGGAAATTTATTGATTTTTTACACTTCATTGATTTTCCACTTCATCTGTTAATCATATTAATGAATGCATAAGAATATTTTTTTTGAATGATTCACTAAATTTTTCATTTAAATTATAATCATAAATATTAAATATTAACAGGACATATATTTCATAAATAAATATCTTCCAAAACCTAAATGGTTAAAAAATATATCCAATTTCATAAATTAATCATTAAAACATGAATAATAACCCTCAAAGAACATTATATTCTATTTTATAAATTGTAAAACTTTTGAATCATTCAATATATATCTATCCAAAATCACGCACGATACTACTATGATTAATTTATTAAAACATTAACCACATTAATAAATTAGCTCATGAGGTTAAATCTCAAAAAATGGAATTCCTTAATCATATATTAACTAGAATACAAAAAAAATATTTCAAAAAATAAACTGAATCACCAAAAAACCTCTAAATATATATATTCTTCATCTGCACAAAACAATCTCAGTCCTTAAATGAAAATCACATAAAATATAATAGCATTACAATTACCTTAATCATGATATTTTTTCAATATTTTTAACTTAATTATCAATAAAAATAATTAGTTATTAAACAAATCTATTTTCAATCCCATTTTTCAATGATATTAAAATATATTCCATAAAAAAAATTAAAACATTGTTCCCCATTAACCATAATTAGATTTTTAATAATATAAAACCTTATGTTTATCAATAACATTAAAATTATTTCCAAAAAATAAAAATTAATTTTTATTGATGAATATTCCACTAAAACGTTTGTTATACCAATGGGGATTTCTCACAATAAAAATCTCTAAAAATACAATTAATCATCATAAATAGTAGTCGCAAGAAATCTCAAAGTGGTATCTATGAGTTTAATTTATTGATCAACCAATGATATTTAACCCCATTAAAATTTTTGTTTATCTCATGTTACCATGTTATAAAATATTTTCCTATAGGTTCTACATTTCTAGTCATTAAATCGGTTGAAAAACAATGTGTGTTAATCCAAGAATATCACCCACGATTATAAAAATGTGTTCACATTTCAGACACATTAACTATGTGAATGAATTATGGTTGAGAAATTATCAACGAACTCTCCTCTGGGTAATTACTCTATGATGTATCCATTCTGTAATAATGAAAACATGTAGTATCAAAATGTAGTTTTTTATATGAAAACTACATATTATATACATTAAAAAAATAGAAAACAATATTATAATTGGACGAATGTTAAATGTATTTTTTATGATTATGTTATCCAATTTTTCCACAAAATATATTTTATAATGTTTCTTAATAAACATCCTCTACTACAAAATCGAATAACCCTAACTCTAGTAACCTAGAGTGTGTCCAAAATTTATTATATTTGATTAATATACATGATATAACATCTAGAAAAACCTATTTATTTAATATTCATATGTAACTAGATACTATCATGAATTCTATTTCTCACTGGAATTAAATTATATGATATAGTTAAATTAAACTTCTAAGTCCTTGAACACATTTAATGTTTTAGTGTTCTTCTACATGGGATAATTAACAAAATAAGGGTTAGCTAAAATTAATATTATTTTCTAATTGAAGTATAATATTTTAAGACTAAATAAGAAATAATCAATCTATATGAGTAAGTATCTAAACACATGTAATAATTAATAAACAATTGGAGCTCAAAAATCATATAATGATATAACTAATTAAGAAATATCTTGGATAATAAAAATTGATTTTTAAAATTTCAAATTAATAATATTATGTATCATGACTATAGATATCATTAAATTATTATTTTAAAGTCCCAATGGAATGATTGTTGATACAAAACAAATTCATACATGAAAATTCCATTTAATATGGTTTCAAAATTGGTTTTTCCCCTGATACCTTTCGACACATTATGGGGAAATCTATAACCAGTCCCCACCCATTCAAAGCATTTGCAATGGATGCCCCATATATTTATTGATAATTCTAAAGAAAATATAATTTCTCATCTTCATTAACACATTATATAATTTAATCAATATGTAATATTATAATTTATTCAACGATTTAGATATCATTCATAAAAAACACAATATATTGAAATTGTTCATAGATTTGTAAATAATTATATCTATGAAGAAATGAATATGGATATTTCATCTAATGTTAATTTATTAATGAATAATTTTCAAATAAAAAGTATTAATACATGATATATTAAATGACCATAATATTATTATGTGATAAAAGATGATAATCAATTTCTCAGAAATATAGTTCTGAAATAAATTCATTTACATTAAAGAATATTATAAAATAGAATTGAAAAATAGTAATAAAAATGTAATAATTTTTTTCTTTTTAAAAAGATTTATATTCTTTAGATGAAAATACATATTGTGAAACATTTATTGAAGTAGAAAATATTTTTAAATGGATATATATTAAAAAGGAAACAAGCAATACATAATTTTATAAATGGTTATTAAAAATGACTCTTCTAAAAGATATAAATTACTCCTTAGAATCATTGTAAAATGTTACAAACATGTTAAAAATATAATAAATCATTTGTAGGTTTTTTGATTTTAAAAATATATTTATATTAATTTAAAAAAATTTAATAATTTTTAAATTTAAAAAAAAATAATTTTTGATAAACACATTTATTAGAAGGATTCATTTGAAAGTATAACACCTAAATTATATGATAATAATTCTTTAATTCAAATATAAATCTTTAAATAATGACATTAAAAGTATTCTATGGTTAAATTTTGGTATTAAAAAAACATTTTAGTTAATAATGAATAATCGCTTTTTTTATAAAAATGTCAGTTAATTAACACTAATTACATAATTTTAAAACATAATAAATTTAATGTTATTTAACGTGTCATATTTATTATTTATCTATATTTAATTCACATAATAAAATTCCAGTCAACATTATTTTGGATTATTATAAATATTTATTTATGTGATTCAAAAACTTTTTTTATGAAAACTGTATTAACGTGCATAATGATTATGTATTTTAAGAAATGAAATACCCTAATTAGTGAAATAATTAAATTTTATAGATATATTATATAGAAAAATAATTATTTTAAATTAATACATTGGTTAATATAATACACATTATTAATATACTATCATCTAATGCTGGAAAAAATCAATTAATGAAAACATTCTTTTTCATAGTGTGTTTATGATTAATTTGATATTAAATTATTCTAAATAATTTTTCTTAAATTTCAAAAAATTATTCTATAATTTGAATCATAATTTTTTATATTATCAAATATGTCCCAAACAATCCTTAAACAAAATTAATATTGAAAATAATAAATATTGTTTACCATAGTGAATGTAAAAACGGATTTACCTAGGGTAAAAATAGAATGATATGTGGTAAAATGAAATACAATGAAGTAAAAAATACAATTTCTATAAGTGGATAAATATTACAATTTCTAATTATGTTTTTTTTTCTATTATGATTTTTTTTCTTTTGAAAAGTTTGCTATTCATTTTTTTTGTTTAAATATTTCAACTGGGTACCTCACTTCAATTATAAAAGATCATCCACTCTCCTCTCTAATTCACAACATAGAATATATTTTCATTAAAATATCTGAAAAAATGCAATAATTAGTTCTCCATACATGGCCTAGATTTTGTGAAATGAACATAAATCAATATAATTAATACATTTTGTGATAACAAAATGAAATTCCCTAAATTAAAGTTATAATGCTCAAAAAGTGTTTTTCTATGTTATTTATTTTTAAAATTCTATAAAAAACTACTAAATTATGAAGATATAAAAAAATCATTGTCTATAATTTATATTGATAATAATATGTTAATAGATAAACATTGTTCTATATCCAACTAAATAAATTTTCAAACGAATCCATAATTCATGTGTTTTTAAGACAATTACCTCACAAATTTAAATGATTCATTGTGCATAATAGTCACGACCCGTCCCCCGGGGCCCATATTCTGACAACCAAAAGCCCGCCTTCCTTAGGCCAGGGGCTGGAAACCAGCACCAAAGGCGTAAATCCCTAAATGGGGAAGACATTTCTTTTATAACTGAAAACAAACACATTAGAGTACACAACTGTAAGTAAAACACTATGTAAAACTATATACAAAATAAGCGTTGTAAAGTAAATGGGGACGGAAATACAAGACCAACTGTAGTATAAGGAAACTAAAAGTAAAACTGAATAAAAGTAAAGAAGCTATTGGGTCATCCTTCGGGGTTCCTAACTAAAGTGTAGGTATAGATGGCCTCCCCAGTACTCTCGTTCGTCCATCTCCTTTGTGTATCATCACACCTAGTGGTCCACCTCTGGGTACCGTCGAGACATGCTAGTCTCTACCTCAGTCAGCGTTGTCCTTCGTCTCCAACCAAGACAAAGAGGTGCAGGCATAGCCCTTGCAGGGGTAAGTATAACAATACTCAGTAGGGACCCCAAGACCTTCAAGGTCTCACAATGTACAACAAAGATAAACCACAATGAATGAAATCAATGAATAACTATTACTCAGGTATCTACACATACATATACCTATGTTGTCTAGTAATCCATCTCAGTCATGAGGAAAAGAAAAAAGTCATTGACATTGCTCAACCATAATTTTATTCAAGGGGTAGAATCAATCTGAACCCTTGGCTACTGGAGAACTCCTTCTCTATCAAGAACACCGGGCCTACCGCTTCGCATAGAGGTGCTTCCCACTAACTTGGAATGTTGGGTTACTTCTCCTGTCGAGTACCATGGGTATACCGTGCTCATAATGATGCGCTCCCCACTGTGGGTCTACTGCAATCACACAGAGGTGCTCCCCATGGTAGCCTGATGAGGTACTCCACGTGTCGACTACCATGGGTCTTCCGCGCTCACACAGAGGTGCTCCCTACCATGGGTCTACCACGCCCACATAGAGGAGATCCCCAATGGGCTTGTCAAATCACTCTGAGTCGAATCAATCATCAGTCGTCAAGTCTTATCCACCTAATAGGTTCTCGCACAAATGCGTGATTGTCTCTGGAAGGTCCGCTCCATAAGATACTAGGAAATTAACCAAAGTCATGAAGTGCCACTATAAAGTGTCAAAAAGTTCCACAATGTCAAAGGGCTCTCAACGCAAGAGGAGACACATCAATCGGACGCCTGATCTGTTAGTTATTAGCCTTTTATTAATGGGAGCCTGGTTGGATTCGTGTGCGGTCCAACTTGACGGTTACTCAAATATACCCTGAACTCTAGTGGGATATTCTAAAAAAGATGGAATTGTTCCATAAATCCCAGCACCACTGATGGTTTTTCAAATGGTCATATGGTGCCACAGATATGGACAATGAAATTAATGGGTCAGTCATGGGCCCGAGTCCAGTCTGACATGGTAGGACCGTCTCGGCCCAACCCAGTTTGGGAAGACCCAATCTGGGTCAATCTGGTCAGAATCATTGGGTCTGATCTGGCCCATTTGGTGAGTCAGCCTACAATTTTTTGGCTCGACCCGATGGGCCCGGCCCAGCAGACTATGAGGGAGGTTCGACCCGGAGGTCGCCACATAGGCGACTCGGCCCAATGGTCGGGGCCGGTTTTTCCAGTGCTGCGAGGGGCGCAGCTAGGGTGACATGGCCTGAGATGTCAGTGGTAGGATGCGTGGGTTGTGGGATGGCCACAGGGGTGCCGTGTAGGGCATGAAAGTGGCAAGGCAGGTCGCGTGAGCGCACAGGCAGCACACGGGGACACCAGACAGCTTGTTGGGCAGTGCGCTGGGGCGCAGATACTGCACGGATGTGCCCATAAGCACGCATGATATTGCGCGAGGCAGCGTGCAAACACGAGGGCTGCACATGGGACACCGCCAGGGTGCCGCTGTGACCGGGCAGGCTATGTGGCAGGCTGCGTGTTCTACTAGGGCACGCACTGGGTATAGTGTCAGGAGGCCACATATAGGGGGGTCAGGCACCACATGACCATCGGTTTTCGGAAGGGGGAACTAGTGCGCCGCAGGGGTGGCACGATTCGCGGAGGCTGCTGGTAGCACACCCTTTTTCATTGCCAACTTTTTCTCCATCGCCTCATCACCATACCGTATAATTCCACCACAAGAAAGAAAACTAATGGAGGATTTCAGGACATGTTATTTTGGCCGGCTCCCTCCGCATTTATGGAGGTATCATTTGGATCATGAAGAAAAGTAGATGATTAATACAATGTCTTCAATAATCTATTTTTTAGATGAAGAAGATAAGAATAGAGTATAATCATATCATGCAATAAACCCCCTACCTTTATCGTAGTTGGTTGACGTTGGTGCAAAAAGGCGGATGTCGTTCATTGACGGAGTCGCAGAAGAAGACGTAGCGGGTCGTCTTTCTTTGCGTCCTATAAGCACTTCAAAACCCGAGTTGCATCGGCTCGTTGATGAAGCTCTACATCAGTAAGTGTCTGAGGAAGAAGTCCAAGAAGGTCGGAGTTCATTGTTCATCATTAGAGAAGGTGTAATCCTCCTTGTGTTAGGTGTCGCTTCACTTTTCCAGCGTTTCATCACTTGGTGAAGCCATCCCAAAACCTCCTCCCAAGCTCCCTATATATAGAATAGGTGGAGAGGTATGTAAGCATCTTGGAATTTATGACGGTTCATTTGTTAGGAACCCACCTAAATTCCAACCAAGCAATTACTTAATTTAAAAAGGGGGTCAAGTGAAATAAATAGTGTTTACACAATTTATGTTATGTGTTGGCTTAATTATTAGGAGGATTTCAAGATGCATCCCCCAAATAGACTGCATCAAAACAAAATATAGGATTTAATTTAATGTTGACACATAAAAATAATTTGACAACAATTAATTATAAGTGGGCACATAAAATTAATTGGAAGCATTTAAATTCACGTTGACACATAAAATTAATTTGACAACAATAAATTTTATATAGACACATAAAATTAAAGTGGAAGTAATTAATTTATCGTCGTCACATAAAATAAATTGAGGGGTTGAGAGGTTTCCTCTCTCTCCCCATTAATTGGGGGCTTTAGTGTTGTGTGGTCCCCATGTCATAACCTCTCACATGAGGGTATGCATGGGTGGGACCCACCACCATAACCTCTAATGGGAGTTTAGGGTGTGGTGGTCCCACCTCTAACTACCAAGTGGAGGTTCTAACTAACAAACACTCCACATGATGGCTAAAAATTAATTAAAGTGTCAGATCGCTTTATTTTATTAATTTTTTTTTATAAAAACCCAAAATCTATCTTTTAATCTCGAACAACTATCGTCGAGATGGAAGTCTCTTTAATCGAATACCAGTGATGTGATTTCAACGATGCCCTCAGATTTCAATTCTGAGCAGCAGTCCAAAAGTTACAAAATTACGGTCAGGCATTTAATAAATGAACCAAAAAAAAGTATGGAAAATTATTATCTGTCACCCTCAACTCGCACTGGTTGAGCTTAGGCTCTTCCTAGGTGAAACATGCCCCAATGAACCCAGCAGTACTATTAGATTTTCAATTTGAGTTACCCATTAAATGTTGTGAATTTTACAATAAAAAAATTGTCCCATAATTATTTTATTTGCGGCAAAAAACTAACTTTATATGGTGGCCCGTTCTGGACAAATTTAGTATCTTCATAAAGAAATCATATACTCATGAGTTCAACGGTGGTCTCATATTTTTAATCTGAGTTACCGCTTGTGAATTATAAGAATTTATGAAATAAAGTAATTTATTTAAATATTTTATTTACTATTATGCAATTTTTGGTGGGCCTCACAGAGGCCCGCTCCGACTAATCTTAAGTCGTGCCAAGGGTAAACCCGCCATCCTAAGTGCAACAGCGCCCTGAGATTTATGATCTGAGTTACAATTTAATATTTATTCCACTTTTTCAAGAAAACTTCTTACGAACGTTACTTTCAGCTTAAAAAAACTTTGCAGGATCATTCCTGGCACTTGAGGCCTCAGAATCGCATGTCATCAGATTTTGCATACTCGTAAAATTCTCATTTAATTAAAAAAATAAATGGAAATTCTGGGTCTTTATAATAATCACCTATCATGGATTTTTATAATGGTTAATTTAATGAAAATTAATGATATATGTAATATTATTATACTTGTATAATTTTTATAACACATTTCTCTTTAAATTTTCATTATCAGGGTGATCCAATAAGGTCGCTCGTGTGTACGGTGAAATACCACTTTGGGAAGATATGTGATTCTCATTTCTCGAAAAAAATATTGGAAATTTAATATTTTAAAATTATATGAAATTATGTCATATATATGAAATAATTATGTTATTTCTGAAATAATTATCATCATAAATGTAAAATATTTTAGTTTCATCCTTACAATGAAAAATTTCAATGACGTTTATGTGTAGGTGTATGAAAACACAACTATTAAGCGATGTGATGATGTTTTTTCATCACCAAACTACATTGATGTTATATATAAGCATATTTAACAAAAGTATATTTTATTTATTATATTATGATCATTATACAAATAATATATAAAACATACCTTTTATACAAATTGATCATTGAAAATTTGAAAAGATACTCATTCCTATATATGACATATTATATCAATGATCACAACATAGTTTTTTTTATCACAACCATATTTAATTAATTGTTTTAAAAATAATATTTTATAAAAACAAGATCATTTTTTCATGAATAATAATAATGATCTCGTTAAAAATAATCTCGTTGAACATTTTTAGCTTAATAATTTCATTTATGATAAAAACAAAGAATATGTTTTAAACAAACTATGTTAACATAATTAATTATTTATTCATATATACCCAAATAATATGTGATATAAAATAGATAATAAAACATAAAATATATATTAATCGAAATAAATCATTAAAATCAATTTATTATTCATGCGAATAAATAATGAATTTGATGATTCTGACTTATGATAATGGACTTCATCTCAATTTAAATTCCTTAATTCATATATTTATTAAATGAAAAAGTATTATATTATGAGGGGTATATAAATTGAAAACTAATTTATAAAATAAATATTTAATCTATTAAAATTTTATGTAAATATTTGTTAATGAAATTCTACAGTGGGGATTAGATTTAAATTTATCTATCATTGTAAGAGAATTTTCATTAATAAAATAATTTTTATAATTCCCATTATATATCCATTTCATTACATATCAAGGACTTTAATATTATTTTATTATTTTAATCATATATAATTTTTTTTTATAAATTTATATTTTTTTATTATTCATTTTTTCCCAAAAATAATTTATTTTTTGAATTTTTTTCTATAAATTGATAAAAGTAATTGATTTATTTTAACATATTTAGTGATAAAGAATTCCACAAATGCATTAACATTATCTGATGTTTGGATTGATTTAAAATAATAAATCTTTTATTCATATAATAACACTATTTATTGGAATTCTGGTATTGAAAATGGGGTTTTAAAATGAATGAGGTATTTTTATGTGTGAATGTTATTTCCATACGAGTTTAAAAAAATTCAAAAAATATTTATGAGGAAAAATGGAGAAAATAATTTTTTTCATTATTAAAATGGTTGAGGATACCTATTTATGATAAAAGCGTGATCCCAATAAATCTTATATGATATTTTGAGCTCTATAATTGCTTTTCGGTGAGACTGATGAATCTAATAGGACAGGTTCACCAAGATAGATCTCATTGAGAATGATATATATATATATATATATATATATTTGATAGGGGTAAAATTAAATTTGAAAACACACACCCCACACAAGTATAAAAAAATTCATATAATATCCACCCAAAAGATGTTATTGATAATTTATTTTCAATAAATTTCAACATTTTTCATAGTCTGTGTTAAAAATAACAATTATTTTTAATGAGCAACTAAATATTATTCATAATAATTTTCTTAATATAGACTTATAATATAGATGTCAAATTTGGTTATATGGAAAAAATAAATAAAAATAAATAATATATATAATGGTTTCATATATTTAAAACACATTTATAAAAAAATACAAAAGTTTTAGTAGAGTCTTTATATGTATAAAAAATGTATTTTCCAAACGAAAATGATATTTATTGGCATTTTTAAGACAATATTAAAACTAAAATTTGAAAATTTATATATAAATTACAAATAATTAGTTTCAATTTTGGAATAAACTAATCAAAAATATCTTTGGGAATTTTTTAAAAATTTAATAAAAAAAATAATTTTCTATTGATCAGAAAATATATGGATTTTTATCAAAAAATATATTTTTGTTCATTTAAATAATGCAGATATTTAATGTTTAAAATTTATTGAAATTAATATTATTATATATATATTTTTATAAATCCAATTTTCATAATTTGAATAAATTTAATATTGAATATCGATATTAAAACAATATATACTTTTTTATTTTTCCTCATAAGAAAAAACTATTACATCTTATATATGAGTTTAATTTTATATTATATTATAAAAAATCATTTAATATAAATTGTAAAAATAATTACATGTCTTTAATAATGATAATTATCATTATATAAAATGTTTTAATTAGTTTTTTGTCAAAATTATATGAAAAAATTCTAAAAGATTATTATTGTCATAAATGGTAAAACATATTTACTAAGGGATAAACATACATTATAAGGGGTAAAATGAATCTAATCATTTCTCAATACCATTATCTGACCATATATAGAACTTATATTTTATAATTTTCAATAATAAACCATTTTCAATCATTATGGAATTTGATAAACATGAGTTGATTTTATTATTTAAAAAATAAATTATACTTTCACTCTCCAACATTTAATGTATCCTACTAATCTACTATACATTTCACACATGAAATCCCAACTATTTCATACAATATATGAAAAAATAGAAACCTTACTTCAATAATGATATTGAAAATGACATAATTTATTTATTATTCATTCTTAAAAAGGTTATGGGGATAAACCTAAAAAGGTTCGTCGAAGAAGATGTAAAATTCCTAAAAAAAATTATGTTTCATTTATTTTTACACCTCAATAAATTTATATTTAAATATATTAATAATATACATTAGTCTATCCCACCTATGTAGATTATATTATGTGACAATATTTACCTATATCAATCTCCTATGAATCAAATCGAAAATGAATTCGTCAATCGTTTTATAGCAGACTATCATCCTTTGAAACTGTGTTATTTCCTATACATCACCACCAATAAAGGATTAATATATTTATTTATTATGGATTATATAGGATAGTTATGAAATTATAATACTTCTGGAATTATAATATCACTTCTAAAATTTTACTTTCTTCTCCAACGGAATACGATAACATCATATGTGTGTATGACGACATATTAACACCTATCGAAGCAAAGTTATTCGTTTTAACTTTTCAATTACATGTAAATTAAAAAGGTAAAGTTTACTTAAAATATTTCATATATACTAAATATTATTTATTATGGAAAGGTGATATATTTTTTACCATTTCTTTTTTTCATCAGTCCGGAAAATTGATGCAACATTTATTCATATGTACAACCTACTAACACAATGAACAATGTAATTCAATTTCAATAGTGAGAACTAATGTATTTATAAATACCAAAATATAAGGATTTTATATGATATTTTTAAATTTAATTTAATATATTATATTATTAACACATGATCAGTTGAAAAAAATGACAATACAAACAAAACAAATACATAAAATATGATATTGTTATTACTCAAACAGATATTTAAAAAATAAATTTCTAATAAATGTGTAATTTTATTTCATGATTAATTCATATATCATATGATTAATATGATTAATATTTATTTATATATTTTATAAAATTTATATTTATTATAGATTAGTTCTAAACAAGTATGAAATAATTTGACACTTAAGGAAATTGTTGTTTACCTCTATTTGATTTCATAGGGACATATATTAAGTTGTTCATGTATATTATTTTATATGTTCTATATACATACCATTTAAATTTTTAATATTTTTTTGAGATAGGACCCGAGAAAACACCGATTGAAAATATTAGAATAAAAAGGAAACAGCACATGAAAAAAATAAAAAAAACATATATTTTAGCGCCATGCCAGTCCAGGAGCAACAGTTCCTTCAGGTAAAAATAGATTAATGCAACACAACAAAAGCGAGACATCATGTCAGGCCCTCAATCCAGACCTAGAATAGCAGAACAAAATTTCAAAATGTAGGTCCATCCCCACCCATATCCAGTTTACACAATGTAGTGTAGAAGAATAGACATGTTTTCATTTACTAAAGGATCTCTATGCCTTCAGTACACCTACGAACCCATCACAGAAGCACAAATAGTACAACATTACATGTGTGGCACAAAATAGAAGAACAAACAATAAAAATCATTCTAGAAAAAGACACCATGTCTATATCCCTGAAAAAAAAGCATACAGAAGTATTAAAATGGGAGATTTCTCACGATCCCTTTTACAAAATGGATTAATATCAACAGGTCCCAGATTAAACCTAGAAAATTCAACTCCATTGATGCCCTTTTTTTCAAGACCATCGGTAACCGAATTGGTTTCCCTATAAATATGAGTGATGATATGTTTGAAGGGGAAAATAGTTCCCAAGGATTTCACCAACAATTCATGAGTTACCAAACCAAATTTGAGAGACACTGCCTATTGGCAGAGTCTACCATGGTAGAATCACTCTCAAACTGTAAAGGATTCCAACCAAAATCCTTAGTTTTCTCCACTATAACAATGATTCCAAGAATTTCATCCTCAATAATACAAAATATTGTATTTGGGAAAATTAAATATATAAATATCTCTTAATTTGATAATTTGTTTTTTCATGAACATGATTTCTAAATAATTTTATTGGAATATAATGGTATATAAGAAATATATATATATATATATATTAATTTTTAATAATGTTTTAATTATTGAAAATTTGTTTCAAAAATAATCTTCATGTTCCTTTTTGATCGAGGAAAATTTTAAATTTTACATTAAATGTGAAAATAATATTTGTTTTATTGTTTTCAACATGATTAATATTTTCAATTTCCAGGACCATTCAATGTTTTATATTTTATTTTTATTGTATCAAATATTAATTTCAAAAAAAATTATAATTTTTTTCAAATTTCAATTAAATGTTTCTACATATACAATGTTATTTTAATTTAAAATTGTTCTAGTAAACATTAAAAATTACCTTCCATTAATTATGACATTATTCGATGATAATTTTTATATAATGGTTATATTATCCAATGGTACAATAATTGTTCTTCATGAAGAATTTTTTTTCGTCATCCTAATTCTTTTGAAACCTATTTAGTACTCATGGGTTCAAAAATGATATATGTGTTACGTATTCAAATTATTTTCTGGGGTTTGGATATGATTAATGTTTAAAGAAGCCCATTTCTTTTCAAGAATTCTTGAAAAATGAATTCAACAGGTTCTTTTTTAAAATGTCTGAATGATTTTAATTATGTGAATAGTGAGACCTATATCACCATAAAATTAATTCAGAAATGATTATTATCTCTAGAGATAAATAATATATTAATGGGTACCTAACACACCTCTATGAGAAACCTAATCAACATTGAATGTATTGTGAGTGGACTATGAGTTATATGAGGGGTTTGGGATTGATCCATTTATACTCTAATAGTTTTTGGAAATGATCCATGAATGATATGGACAATATTTTCTATTATTATTTCAATAAGACATTCTATGTATTATTAAATAGTTATATTATCATGGATTATGATCATTGATTCATTTATCATTCATATCTTATAATCATGATCAACATTATTCCTTGCCTCATGTTCATGATCAATGATATTTTAGATATTTTTTTCAAATTTTATTCTCTTGTTCTCATACCCTTATGACCATTTTATGATGATGTCTCCATTATTTAGCCCTAATGAGCATCATAGATCACCATTTATTTGTATTTATTTCTTAATGTAATAATGAAATATATTATGTATAATACTTTTATGAAGGGATCATAATTTGAATTATTTTTGAATATATTATATGACTCACTTATAGACTAGTGTTTTATGTATAGATGATTCTAAACGATTTAACCAAAATCATTCAACAGTTGATTATTATGTTATATATTGAATATTAATATTTTAATATGAATTATTTATGTATTAAAGGTATTTATTTTTTGGGATTTTATCAAAAAAAGGTTTAATTAACTATATGAAAATAGGATGAGAAAACATTAATGAGAACCCTTAGGCTAAGAATATACATATTATAATGTCATAAAGTGATTGTAAATATGATATAATGTAGTACACCGAGATATAAATATTTTTCTATATAGTACAAGTGGTTTTTATTTGTGGAAATATGTACATACAGATAATTACATTGAGAAAATCATGATGGTCATGACTCAAGCATTACATAGTATATAAAAATGATTTTTAATGCCCAATTTTTTTTGACAGTCCAATGGATTTTTCATTGGTTACTTGACATTCTATTTATAAATAATCCTGATATATTTTAATAATGAATATGTATTCACTAGTATATTCCTAATATTTTATTGATTTAAAATAAGGTATCATTGTTTTGGGATCCTAAAAGTTGGGTTTTATGATTATCTGGTTCCATTCTAGAATTATTATATCTAAAACTATAATTTTTGGTTTTATTCAATATATGGAACATGAAGGATTGATGTTAATACTAGTTTTGTACAAAAATGAAATTATTGTATTCATGATAAACCAGATATTTTGGGAGATGGAATGAAAAATATAATTTCTATTATCACAAAACTATTTCATGATATGAATTATTTTGGATATGAAAACATTTAATGGAGGGAATAATGTACCATTTTGTCCATCCTGAGGAATAATAAACATAATTTACTGGTTCAATTGATCCATTAGTCTTTGACAATACGATTAGTTCCATTGAAAATATATTTTAAATTATCCTGTGTTCAGAACAAGAAATATTCAATTTAGTTTTCTAATATTTTGATGAATACCAGTGATGTGAGTTCAACGATGCCCTCAGATTTCAATTCTGAGCAGCAGTCCAAAAGTTACAAAATTACGGTCGGGCATTTAATAAATGAACCGAAAAAAGTATGGAAAATTATTATCTGTCACCCTCAACTCGCACTGGTTGAGCTTAGGCTCTTCCTAGGTGAAACATGCCCCAATGAACCCAACAGTACTATTATATTTTCAATTTGAGTTACCCATTAAATGTTGTGAATTTTACAATAAAAAAATTGTAACATAATTATTTTATTTGCGGCAAAAAACTAACTTTATATGGTGGCCCGTTCTGGACAAATTTAGTTTCTTCATAAAGAAATCATATACTCATGAGTTCAACGGTGGTCTCAGATTTTTAATCTGAGTTACCGTTTGTGAATTATAATAATTTATGAAATAAAGTAATTTATTTAAATATTTTATTTACTATTATGCAATTTTTGGTGTGCCTCACAGAGGCCCGCTACGACTAATCTTAATTCGTGCCAAGGGTAAACCTGCCATCCTAAGTGCAACATCGCCCTGAGATTTATGATCTGAGTTACCATTTAATATTTATTCCACTTTTTCAGGAAAACTTCTTACGAACGTTACTTTCAGCTTAAAAAAAACTTTTCAGGATCATTCCTGGAACTTGAGGCCTCAGAATCGCATGTCATCAGATTTTGCATACTCGTAAAATTCTCATTTAATTAAAAAATTAAATGGAAATTCCGGGTCTTTATAATAATCACCTATCATGGATTTTTATAATGGTTAATTTAATGAAAATTTATGATATATGTAATATTATTATACTTGTATAATTTTTATAACACATTTCTCTTAAAATTTTCATTATCAGGGTGATCCAATAAGGTCGCTCGTGTGTACGGTGAAATACCACTTTGCGAAGATATGTGATTCTCATTTCTCGAAAAAAATATTGGAAATTTAATATTTTAAAATTATATGAAATTATGTCTTATATATGAAATAATTATGTTATTTCTGAAATAATTATCATCATAAATGTAAAATATTTTAGTTTCATCCTTACAATGAAAAATTTCAATGACGTTTATGTGTAGGTGTATGAAAACACAACTATTAAGCGATGTGATGATGTTTTTTCATCACCAAACTACATTGATGTTATATATAAGCATATTTAACAAAAGTATATTTTATTTATTATATTATGATCATTATACAAATAATATATAAAACATACCTTTTATACAAATTGATCATTGAAAATTTGAAAAGATACTCATTCCTATATATGACATATTATATCAATGATCACAACATAGTTTTTTTTATCACAACCATATTTAATTAATTGTTTTAAAAATAATATTTTATAAAAACAAGATCATTATTTCATGAATAATAATAATGATCTCGTTGAAAATAATCTCTTTGAACATTTTTAGCTTAATAATTTCATTTATGATAAAAACAAAGAATATGTTTTAAACAAAATATGTTAACATAATAAATTATGTATTCATATATACCCAAATAATATGTGATATAAAATAGATAATAAAACATAAAATATATATTAATCGAAATAAATCATTAAAATCAATTTATTATTCATGCGAATAAATAATGAATTTGATGATTCTGACTTATGATAATGGACTTCATCTCAATTTAAATTCCTTAATTCATATATTTATTAAATGAACAAGTATTATATTATGAGGGGTATATAAATTGAAAACTAATGTATAAAATAAATATTTAATCTATTAAAATTTTATGTAAATATTTGTTAATGAAATTCTACAGTGGGGATTAGATTTAAATTTATCTATCATTGTAAGAGAATTTTCATTAATAAAATAATTTTTAAAATTCCATTTATATATCCATTTCATTACATATCAAGGACTTTAATATTATTTTATTATTGTAATCATATATAATTTTTTTTATAAATTTATATTTTTTTATTATTCATTTTTTCCCAAAAATAATTTATTTTTTGAATTTTTTTCTATAAATTGATAAAAGTAATTGATTTATTTTAACATATTTAGTGATAAAGAATTCCACAAATTCATTAACATTATCTGATGTTTGGATTGATTTAAAATAATAAATCTTTTATTCATATAATAACACTATTTATTGGAATTCTGGTATTGAAAATGGGGTTTTAAAATGAATGGGGTATTTTTATGTGTGAATGTTATTTCCATACGAGTTTAAAAAATTCAAAAAATATTTATGAGGAAAAATGGAGAAAATAATCTTTTTCATTATTAAAATGGTTGAGGATACCTATTTATGATAAAATTGTGATCCCAATAAATCTTATATGATATTTTGAGCTCTATAATTGCTTTTCGGTGAGACTGATGAATCTAATAGGACAGGTTCACCAAGATAGATCTCATTGAGAATGATATATATATATATATATATATATATATATATATTTGATAGGGGTAAAATTAAATTTGAACACACACACACCCCACACAAGTAGAAAAAAATTCATATAATATCCACCCAAAAGATGTTATTGATAATTTATTTTCAATAAATTTCAACATTTTTCTTAGTCTGTGTTAAAAATAACAATTATTTTTAATGAGCAACTAAATATTATTCATAATAATTTTCTTAATATAGACTTATAATATAGATGTCAAATTTGGTTATATGGAAAAAATAAATAAAAATAAATATTATATATAATGGTTTCATATATTTAAAACACATTTAAAAAAAATACATAAGTTTTAGTAGAGTCTTTATATGTATAAAAAATGTATTTTCCAAAGGAAAATGATATTTATTGGCATTTTTAAGACAATAATAAAACTAAAATTTGAAAAATTATATATAAATTACAAATAATTAGTTTCAATTTTGGAATAAACTAATCAAAAATATCTTTGCGAATTTTTTAAAAATTTAATAAAAAAAATAATTTTCCATTGATTAGAAAATATGTGGATTTTTACCAAAAAATATATTTTTTTTCATTTAAATTATGCAGATATTTAATGTTTAAAATTTATTGAAATTAATATTATTATATATATATTTTTATAAATCCAATTTTCATAATTTGAATAAATTTAATATTGAATATCAATATTAAAACAATATATACTTTTTTATTTTTCCTCATAAGAAAAAACTATTACATCTTTTATACGAGTTTAATTTTATATTATATTATAAAAAATCATTTAATATAAATTGTAAAAATAATTACATGTCTTTAATAATGATAATTATCATTATATAAAAGGTATTAATTAGTTTTTTGTCAAAATTATATGAAAAAATGCTAAAAGATTATTATTGTCATTAATGGTAAAACTTATTTACTAAGGGATAAACATACATTATAAGGGGTAAAATGAATCTAATCATTTCTCAATACCATTATCTGACCATATATAGAACTTATATTTTATAATTTTCAATAATAAACCATTTTCAATCATTATGGAATTTGATAAAAATGAGTTGATTTTATTATTTAAAAAATAAATTATACTTTCACTCTCCAACATTTAATGTATACTACTAATCTACTATACATTTCACACATGAAATCCCAACTATGTCATACAATATATGACAAAATAGAAACCTTACTTCAATAATGATATTGAAAATGACATAATTTATTTATTATTCATTCTTAAAAAGGTTATGGGGATAAACCTAAAAAGGTTCGTCAAAGAAGATGTAAAATTCCTAAAAAAAATTATGTTTCATTCATTTTTACACCTCAATAAATTTATATTTAAATATATTAATATTATACATTAGTCTATCCCACCTATGTAGATTATATTATGTGACAATATTTACCTATATCAATCTCCCATGAATCAAATCGAAAATGAATACGTCAATCATTTTATAGCAGACTATCATCCTTTGAAACTGTGTTATTTTCTATACATCACCACTAAAAAAGGATTAATATATTTATTTATTATGGATTATATAGGATAGTTATGAAATTATAATACTTTTGGAATTATAATATCACTTCTAAAATTTTACTTTCTTCTCCAACGGAATACGATAACATCATATGTGTGTATGACGACATATTAACACCTATCGAAGCAAAGTTATTCGTTATAACTTTTCAATTACATGTAAATTAATAAGGTAATGTTTACTTAAAATATTTCATATATAGTAAATATTATTTATTATGGAAAGGTGATATATTTTTTACCATTGCTTTTTTTTCATCAGTCAGGAAAATTGATGCAACATTTATTCATATGTACAACCTACTAACACAATGAACAATGTAATTCAATTTCAATAGTGAGAACTAATGTATTTATAAATACCAAAATATAAGGATTTTATATGATATTTTTAAATTTAATTTAATATATTATATTATTAACACATGATCAATTGAAAAAAAATGACAATACAAACAAAACAAATACATGAAATATGATATTGTTATTACTCAAACAGATATTTAAAAAATAAATTTCTAATAAATGTGTAATTTTATTTCATGATTAATTCATATATCATATGATTAATATGATTAATATTTATTTATATATTATATAAAATTTATATTTATTATAGATTAGTTCTAAACATGTATGAAATAATTTGACACTTAAGGAAATTGTTGTTTACCTCTATTTGATTTCATAGGGACATATATTAAGTTGTTCATGTATATTATTTTATATGTTCTATATACATACCATTTAAATTTTTAATATTTTTTTGAGATAGGACCCGAGAAAACACCGATTGAAAATATTAGAATAAAAAGGAAACGGCACATGAAAAAAATAAAAAAAACATATATTTTAGCGCCATGCCAGTCCAGGAGCAACAGTTCCTTCAGGTAAAAATAGATTAATGCAACACAACCTAAGAGAGACATCATGTCAGGACCTCAATCCAGACCTAGCATAGCAGAACAAAATATCAAAATGTAGGTCCATCCCCACCCATATCCAGTTTACACAATGTAGTGTAGAAGAATAGACATGTTTTCATTTACTAAAGGATCTCTATGCCTTCAGTACACCTACGAACCCATCACAGAAGCACAAATAGTACAACATTACATGTGTGGCACAAAATAGAAGAACAAACAATATAAATCATTCTAGAAAAAGACACCATGTCTCTATCCCTGAAAAAAAAATCATACAGAAGTATTAAAATGGGAGATTTCTCACGATCCCTTTTACAAAATGCATTAATATCAACAGGTCCCAGATTAAACCTAGAAAATTCAACTCCATTGATGCCCTTTTTTTCAAGACCATCGGTAACCGAATTGGTTTCCCTATAAATATGAGTGATGATATGATTGAAGGGGAAAATAGTTCCCAAGGATTTCACCAACAATTCATGAGTTACCAAACCAAATTTGAGAGACACTGCCTATTGGCAGAGTCTACCATGGTAGAATCACTCTCAAACTGTAAAGTATTCCAACCAAAATCCTTAGTTTTCTCCACTACAACAATGATTCCAAGAATTTCATCCTCAATAATACAAAATATTGTATTTGGGAAAATTAAATATATAAATATCTCTTAATTTGATAATTTGTTTTTTCATGAACATGATTTCTAAATAATTTTATTGGAATATAATGGTATATAAGAAATATATATATATATATATATATATATATTAATTTTTAATAATTTTTTATTTATTGAAAATTTGTTTCAAAAATAATTTTCATGTTCCTTTTTGATCGAGGAAAATTTTAAATTTTACATTAAATGTGAAAATAATATTTGTTTTATTGTTTTCAACATGATTAATATTTTCAATTTCCAGGACCATTCAATGTTTTATATTTTATTTCTATTGTATCAAATATTAATTTCAAAAAAAATTATAATTTTTTTCAAATTTCAATTAAATGTTTCTACGTATACAATGTTATTTTAATTTAAAATTGTTCTAGTAAACATTCAAAATTACCTTGCATTAATTATGACATTATTTGATGATAATTTTTATATAATGGTTATATTATCCAATGGTACAATAATTGTTCTTCTTGAAGAATTTTTTTTCTTCATCCTAATTCTTTTGAAACCTATTTAGTACTAATGGGTTCAAAAATGATATATGTGTTACGTATTCAATTTATTTTTTGGGGTTTGGATATGATTAATGTTTAAAGAAGCCCATTTCATTTCAAGAATTCTCAAAAAATGAATTCAACAGGTTCTTTTTTAAAATGTCTGAATGATTTTAATTATGTGAATAGTGAGACCTATATCACCATAAAATTAATTCAGAAATGATTATTATCTCTTGAGATAAATAATATATTAATGGGTACCTAACACACCTCTATGAGAAACCTAATCAACATTGAATGTATTTTGAGTGGACTATGAGTTATATGAGGGGTTTGGGAATGATCCATTTATACTCTGATAGTTTTTGGAAATGATCCATGAATCATATGGACAATATTTTCTATTATTATTTCAATAAGACATTCTATGTATTATTAAATAGTTATATTATCATGGATTATGATCATTGATTCATTTATCATTCATATCTTATAATCATGATCAACATTATTCCTTGCCTCATGTTCATGATCAAGGATATTTTAGATATTTTTTTCAAATTTTATTCTCTTGATCTCATACCCTTATGATCATTTTATGATGATGTCTCCATTATTTACCCCTAATGAGCATCATAGATCACCATTTATTTGTATTTATTTCTTCATGTAATAATGAAATATATTATGTATAATACTTTTATGAAGGGATCATAATTTGAATTATTTTTAAATATATTATATGACTCACTTATAGACTAGTGTTTTATGTATAGATGATTCTAAATGATTTAACCAAAATCATTCAACAGTTGATTATTATGTTATATATTGAATATTAATATTTTAATATGAATTATTTATGTAATAAAGGTATTTATTTTTTGGGATTTTATCAAAAAAAGGTTTAATTAACTATATGAAAATAGGATGAGAAAACATTAATGAGAACCCTTAGGCTAAGAATATACATATTATAATGTCATAAAGTGATTGTAAATAAGATATAATGTAGTACACCGAGATATAAATATTTTTCTATATATTAAAAGTGGTTTTTATATGTGGAAATATTTACATACAGATAATTACATTGAGAAAATCATGATGGGCATGACTCAAGCATTACATAGTATATAAAAATGATTTTTAATGCCCAATTTTTTTTGACACTCCAATGGATTTTCCATTGGTTACTTGACATTCTATTTATAAATAATCCTGATATATTTTAATAATGACTATGTATTCACTAGTATATTCCTAATATTTTATTGATTTAAAATAAGATATCTTTGTTTTGGGATCCTAAAAGTTGGGTTTTATGATTATCTGGTTCCATTCTAGAATTATTATATCTAAAACTATAATTTTTGGTTTTATTCAATATATGGAACATGAAGGATTGATGTTAATACTAGTTTTGTACAAAAATGAAATTATTGTATTCATGATAAACCAGATATTTTGGGAGATGGAATGAAAAATATAATTTCTATTTTCACAAAACTATTTCATGATATGAATTATTTTGGATATGAAAACATTTAATAGAGGGAATAATGTACCATTTTGTCCTTCCTGAGGAATAATAAACATAATTTACTGGTTCAATTGATCCATTAGTCTTTGACAATACGATTAGTTCCATTGAAAATATATTTTAAATTATCCTGTGTTCAGAACAAGAAATATTCAATTTAGTTTTCTAATATTTTGATGAAGAAATGTATCAGAAATATAATTTTATAAAGGACACAATTCAATAATATTAAATTGGCTCCATGGAATGGGATGTGTTTTAGAACATTTTTTTAAATAAGGACTTTCATCATATATTTCACATGAAATGGATGAGGATGTCATTGAGTAAATTTAGCAGGATGATGACTCCAATGTTACGTATGAGGAAAATTTTACAAATATTTTTTATGTATTCTTCTTTTATTATAATGAAACCTAAATATATGATTGGGTTATTTTTCAATGCTTTAAAACCAAGCTACTTATGTGTGTTTTCCATATGTGAATTTAGTTTATTTTAGAAAATCAATATTTTTTATATCAATTTTGAAATATATATTTTGGTTATCCAATAATATAATTGTTTAAATAATAATAGAAATATGGATTTAAATGGAATCTCAATATATCAAGGAATGAAGTTTATATTACCTTTATGATAAAATTGTTTATTATAACATTGAAGTATTTTTATTATTGGGTTTTGTATGTGCTGTATATTAGAGAGGGAATATAATCCTGAAATTTAATTCAAATGTGATGGGAATAATCTAGATCATAGGGTTAATAATGATAACTACCCATATAATTTAGCACAAACATTGTAGTGATTCAATTGTATGAATTATATTCATTTTATAAACTGGTTCCCAAATCCAATGGTTGATGATGGTGATTAACATCAATAAAAAATTACGATGAAAGAAAATGAATTATTATGTGATCACTATTTTAGATGATGCATCTAATATCATAGTGCTAAAAGGTAAACTTATAATACACTATAAAATATATATGGTCTTATTTTACTTAATATCTAACCACACATTTCAATATAAATTATTTTCCAAGGGTATCATTATTCCACTCCAATGATTAGATGTTTAATTAGAAATGAAAACTACTAATACTACCATGATCACTACATAAGTCCATGAATCTTCTCTAGATGATTTTTTTGGAAAATCTCCCTTCCAATCATGTTATTTTCTAATTAGTTTATTTTTATGTTATCTTATAAAAGGTTTGGTTTTTCAGTACAAAAATTTGATATAAAATTCTGTGTAATTAATGTCATATTTGACATATAAAAAAAATTCCATTTTCGATCAGTTCAATGATAAATAAAAATTTTTTTGGAAATAAAATACAATTATGGGTGTTTAATCGTATTTAAAATGGATGATATCTCATGTGGTTTGGGATAAATGAACATTGATGATATTCCTTTGATATTGACTTTTGATTATTTTTTTCAATAATATGTTCATTGTCTTCCACCCAAACATGAATATGAGTTAAAAATAAAAATCTTACCTAGTTTACACCTATTTCATTGACTCCCTATATAGTGTAAAGGATTTAGTTCTCTGAATTGAATGAGAAACATGAGGGTTTTTTCGACAAGATATTCATTCATCCATGTTTGTTACCATTGGATTCACCTATTCAATTTTTAAAATTAATTATTAATCATTGAAACTCATTATTGATTATTTAGATATGAATAACATCTCGAATCAAAAAAATTTATTATATACACTTTATTCATGACCTATTTGATCATTTAAAAAGATCTCAATACATTTGTATGTTTGACCTTATATTTTTATATCATGAGTTGAGTTTCATGATAGAGGTTATACCCATGATAGTGTTTCATACATGGTGTGGATATTATGAGTCTATTGTGTCTTAATTTGGACTTAAAAATTCATACATTGTCATCATGGATTTTATGAATATTGTTTTAAGTATTACATTGATCAATTCATCATAGTATATATATTAGTAAATTCACATGTTCTTAAGGATTACATTGATCAAAAGATGACTTAAATTTCAGTGAACATGATATAATATTAGTAAATTCACATGTTCTTACAATATCCTATAAAAGAGAAGAGTATTAGTATATAATGATGTATCCAAGAATTTATTATGAGGAGTTATCATGAAAAATTACATGGTTATTGATTTCAAACACAATAATTGAGGGTTTATGAGAATAATTTTTCAACTCATGATTCTGAGTTCTCACTTGTATATTCAGATTAATGATATCGAAGAATTATATTTATATAGAAAAAGTGTGATATATAAATATAGATTAATTCTTTTTAAAAGTATATATTTACATATAGAGAGTTTAATACATGTTAGGGATGATTATTTGAGATGATTAAATATTAATACTACACAATACACTACCATCAGGGGAAATAGAACATGGTGGTGAATGCTTTGATTCCAAAATATCGTACTATATTATCAATGATGACGACAAAAAAACTAATATTAGTGAATTTTTATATTATGTATCTTTCAATGTATATGGAATTGTAGATGTCATATCTTTCTGAAAAAAAATTTCAACAATATATACAGCTTAGGATTATTTACAAACATAGGGATGATTGAAATTTGAAAAATATACTGATACATTTTCATATGATTATTCATGATTGTGTTGGATGTTTTTGGTCTAGGAATAGTATATATATTCCATATAAAATATATTAATTATGATATATTAGTGGAAGATCATATTTATTCCTTATCAATTAATTATGGAAGTAAAAAGATGTATATAATTATGAATCGTGGTTTATGGTGGGATTTAATGATGAGAGGCAGTAGATTATTTTAACTGAATTCATCATTTATCACAAGTTTAACTATAGATGGAAAAATTTTATATTTGTGTTACTACTATTACCCATACCATAATGGAAATGGGAAAACATATCCAAAGATTTTTTTTCATTGGCATACCAAAGACATCTAATTGGAATAACTCTATATAGGATAAAGTGGGAAGAAATACATATTCAGAATATATCATCACTTTCAGAGAAGATTTTTCCGTTGATTAGCATTACATAGTATTAATTAGAGAAGCATTGAGGTTTCTTGGATTACAAAATTAAATTTTATTTTATCAGTATTAGAGGTTTTACATGATGTTATAGTGAAGTATTTAGTAAGATCACAATACAAATATGAGTTTCCGTTATACCATTCTTCCGTAAATAGATGGTAAATCTGAGAGAACAATTAAAACCTTAAGGGATATTATAATATATTGTTATCTGGATTTCAATGGTTGTTGGAATCATCACCTTCTTCTAGTTGAGTTTTTATACTACCTTAAATTCCAATAAAGTATTTAGATATATCCCTGTGATTCCCTCTATATAAATAAGTAAAGTAATATAATTTAATAGTATGATGTCCATGGAATAAATATATTAGAACTATATATTGATAAAGAAAATAGAAATATAGAGACATTAAAATATGAAATTTTTTAGTAAAAAGTATGTACAAAGGTAATCCTAATAATTGGAACTGTGACCAATAATTTCATGTCAGTGAAAAATATATTCTAAGTATTTATCCATTAAATATAAATTTTGGATTTTGGTGGAAAGGGAATATAATCCAATGGTATTTTAGTCACTTTTAAATTACATAATATACTAGTTTGGTAGCTTATCTATTCACACTTTAATTAACCCTCTCTTAACTCTAGAATGTGTTTGACATATCTCTCCAACGGGAGAAAATTATTGACCCTATACATGAATTGAACAAATAGGTCATAGATCATGAGAATGATTTATCATATAAAGGAAAATTTGAGGGTATATTATATCATACAATGAAATTTATACAAAACATTACCAGTCACCACGTTTGTGTTTTTGGAGAATCTTATAGGGAGAGGAAGCGATGTGAAAACCGTAGGATATAATGAGAAATAATTATCCCCAATTTTTTATAAAAATGTGACATAATGTATATTTTGAAATTATATTAAATAAGGTAGATAGTGAAACCATAAAATTTTATGATTTTTTATAACTGGTTTTTTCATTTTTATAGATTGTGATACATTAAAAAATTGGTTTAAAGAAACTGTAATATTTTATTTATATTATTATTAAAAAAATTCCTTTTGAACATTTAGTTAAAAATGAAAATATTAATTTGATTACAATAATGATAAATATTATTTATAACTATGTTATATTTTTGAAAATTATATATTAATAATTAATTAATTATTAGTGATTTCATTATATTAAATGCACATTCTTTTTCTTCAAAATAATTGTTTTATAGATTCTTTAAAAAATGAATTTATCAAACTTTTTGATAAAATTTTATAAAATTATTTTCACATTTTGAATAATTATAAAATAATTATCTTAGGGTTCATAAATTATAATTTTTTAAATGATTTATTTTTAGTGAATAGTTAAAAATTCAAATTTTTATTAAAAAATGACTATCCATATAATGAATTTACAATGATCAATTTTTGATATTTTTAAATAATATTTTTTAAATTAAATATTGGTTAACTTTTTTTCCATTATTTGATGAAATTTTATAATGAATTTTAGTATTTAGACATTATGTAATTTTGTAAATATTTTAGTTGGATATCGACTTTCCCTATTTATGCAGGTTAAATTTTAAATTTATTTTTATCTTTTTTAAATTGAATTTCGAAGAACATAATAACATTTTTGAATAACCATAATATATATTTTATAATTAAGTTATTTAAAATGTTTTTATAGTTAATAATAAATAGTGTAAAAATTAATTACTGAGGTTTAGGTTTAAATGTTAAAATTTGATGGTTAAAATTTAAATATTTGAGGTAAAATATCCTAACATGATCTCCAAATCACATTGGTTGAAAAAATTGAAACCTTTTCCCATAAATATATAAATAATTGATAAATTTATATCATGTTTATATTTAGAAAACATGGTTATAATTTAATATTCTACAAAATTACATGCTCTCTCACCCACTTATAAAATGCCACCCCCTCTCCTATTCTCCTCACACATCAAAAACTAATTCCTATTCCAAGAAAAAACAAAATATATTCCTTAAATCAATACCCCTAATATAGTGTCCATTTTAATTATTATCTCCTATTAATATGTCTTTTGGTATAAATATAATGGTTTTATCTGAAAAAGATGAAAAATTTGTTAACATATGTTTTCCTTTTCTTTATTATTCCATGTAATTAATAAATTAATAAAATATGACTTTACATATAAACTACTAAGTCATGTATACTTATATATTATTATTTTAATTACATGTGTAATGTCCCAGTTCCGGAAGCCACCCAGAGTCACCGCATACTCGGTTGGTCACATGGCCTCAAGCGCATTTCCCTGAATTCCAGAGGCTGCTGACTAGCAGCAAGGGACATGGGTGTGATAGTGGGGTAACTGTTCCTTCATTAGCAGCGTACATAGTGGATGTAAACAAATACCTAAAATAGCAGAAGCAGTAGATATCCAACAAAAGTATACAACAGAAGACGGCAATAATAAACAACTGGAGCACACACATATATATATATATAAAATAATGCACTATTTATATGTCTAGGAAAGAATCCAAACAAGTCACAATGCTGGAAATACAATCATTTATAATCCAAATTCAAAAATAAAACGGATAAAATATTTAACATCACAAGCCGTAGCTTGGTCACAAGCGCTCCAGCTCCACAAAAATCAAGTACCTGAAGTAGAAGGGTGGTTTCTATTATCTATACCTGCAAAAAAAATAATCTGTTTGGGCCCAGAAGCATGACCCACATAGGGTGTGAGACTAAATCTTAGTAGGCAACCACCAAAAGATCTGTGCCTAATAGTTTGTTAATATATGAAAGGTAAAATTTCCGAAAACTGTAAATAGGAAAGTGCTCAACAGTAAACAATCTATAGTACCAATATCAAGCAATAATGAAACAAACATCTAAACCTCAAATAGGTAACCCTTTGGGAAGTACTCATATCCATCTCCTCTGGCCTTATCTATGAATTATAAGCAACCAACTGGGTAGGGAACTCATCCTAACCTCTTTAGTTCAGTCATAAGACTATAATAAGACTCTATGAGGAGTCTCTCAATGTCAATTACGCTTATAGTAATGGTAAATCAAGACTCTCTTTGGAAGCTCACACAATCAATTCACTGTATAGTATAAGGTAGTCAATGACCCAAGGAGGAAGATCAAATGGTCAATTCCCCTTTTATACCCAAGGTCTAAGACTCTCTGAGGAAGCTCACATGGTAAATTCCACTTACAGCCCAGGTCATTAAATTAAAACAAAGACTCTCTGAGGAAGCTCACGCGGTCAATCCGCTTATAATCCAAAGTAATCAAGGACTCTATGAGGAAGCACACACCATCAATTAACCTAATAGCCTCATGTTGTTCTAGGAAATCTGAGGATGCTCACTTGGTCAATCCCCATTATAGAAAAAAGTGCTAAAAGAATCTCTGAGAAAGCTCACCTGGTGAATTCCCCTTATAGTCTACCACACGAAGTTCTCATTTACCTGTGTACGTCAATGAGCATAGTAGTGTAAAATGGAGATGTAAACCTACAGAACTAGTTGGCTAAATAGTCTACATCATAATAAACATTTTAGAATACAAACTCTCCATCCTACAACAACAGGCATGTAAAACAGGCAAGGTAGACAAACTGCTTAAACTGGACCAAACGGTCGTACACAGAATATGCATGGGAAATACATCCAAATCTTAGAAATCAACCCTATGAATATCCAAATAACCTCAACACATGCATAAAAGTATAAAATAAAATCAATATGGGTAAAATGATAAAAAAAATACCCCATTCAAGGGTATAGGTGGAATTTGGGCATTATACATAGACTATGAACAGAATGGCACAAACCACCTACCTCAGTGTTATAGGAATTATATAGATGAACCTCAAAGATTGAATGACCCTTGAATGTCTACGATAAACAAAAACTTCAAAAACATTCAACCCATGTTGTCTCACGATATGAGAAATCATGAAACGAGGCTCAAGCAGAAGAGAGAACTCACCTATGCTATTCCAATGTAACCAACAATGTTCGATTCAGAAGATGGATTGAGGATCGGGGGTTCCTCAACAATCTGCGGTCGTATGAGTTATCTTGGTCAAATGATACCTAAAATAAGAGAAATCTGGCAATTATACGTGACCCGGGTGCGTATAATGAAAAAACATTAGAGGGTGTGATCTTTTGATGTACACGGTGTGTACTTGCCTTTTTTGTACTCTGATTTATGTGGCATCCAAGTCACTCCCACACAGCCATGTGTTTGGATATTACACTACCATCACACGAAATCCTACAACAAGGAAGTACATGGCGTGTACATAGAAAATTTCCAGAATTAGCTTTTTCCTAAAAAACAACCAAAAATGGAATAAAATACCTGAAAAAAGGGTTCAGGTTCTTACAAACATTCCCACTTAAACAAATTCGTCCTAAAATTTCCCTATTGCGGCGTAGAAGAAGAATACTAGAATAGTTCTAGTCACTATGCTTGTACATGGGCCTCCCCCTCCCAAGTCTTGTCCTTCTCCCTTCTGTGCTGCCATAACACTCGTACCAGAGGAATAGACTGGCCACGAAGAACCATTGTACTATGATCCACAATCTGGATAGGATTCTCCTCATACGACGCTTCCACTTAGAGCTCAGAATCTTTGAGTTGAAAGACATGAGAAGTGTCAAAGAAGTAGCGTTGAAACAGAGAAATGAGGAAGACGACTTGCATAGCCCGATACCTCTGATTTAACTGAAACTGATTGGCAACCGACCCAACTCTATCTAACACCTCAAACGTCCCGACATACATTGGTGAAAGCTAACCCTATCTGCTAATCCTTTAGTGTCCAATCCTCAATGTGACACACAAGAAATCTTGATCCCCATCCTCGAACTCCAGAGGTCATCTCTGCTGATTAGCATAAGACTTTTTTCGAGACTGCGTATTAGTCATCCTCTTCCGAATCAACTCAATCTTTTCTTTGGTCATCTAAACAAGATGAGGTTCCAGGAAAGCTGTCTCTCCTACCTCTAGCCAAAATAAGGATGATTGTCATGGCCTATCGTACAATTCCTCAGAAGGTTCCTTCTGAATAGTTTCTTGAAAGCTACTATTATAGGAAAACTCCACAAGAGGTATGGAGTTCTCCAAATAATATCCAAAATACAGGATGCATGCTTGGAGAATGTCCTCAAGAACATGAATCATACGCTGGGACTAGCCATCATTCTAGGGACAGAAAGTTGTTATAAAAAATACATGTGTACCCAAAGCCTTTTGAAGCCCCTTCCAGACTTGACAAGTAAAATGTGCATCCCAATCCGAAATAATGGAGTGTGGAGATCCATGCAGATGTACAATCTCTCGGATGTACAACCGTACTAGCTCATAAACATTGAAGGTCTCCTTTATCGGCATGAAGTGATCAACCTTTGAGATTCTATCAAAGAAAACCCATAGTGCATCATTCCCTTGAGAAGACCTTGGCAACCCTGTCACGAATTCCATAATGACATCATTCCACTTCCACTCAAGAATGGGTAAATACTATAGGATCCTTACTGGCCGTTGATGCTCCGTCTTCACCTGCTGACAGGTGGAACACCTCATAATGAATCCAACAATTTCCATCTTCGTACCTGGCCACATATACTGATAGTGTAGATCACGACACATCTTGGTGATGCCTAGATGAACTGCTGAAACTGAGGAATAAGAATCCTACATCGTATCCTCACATATGTATGCTAGAACTCAGATGCTCCCCTCGAAATGCATTCTCTCATCCTCACATATGGTCCATCCAAGAATAGGTTCATTTCCTGACACACTCTCACTTAGGACTAAACCTTCCATATCTGATGGCTGCCTCATTCGAACTCGATCTAGAAGAATAGAGGTAACAACTATCGAAGAACGAAAAGTCTTCCCATGTCTGTCCTGTACCTCCAAATGCATCTTAGAGAATAGAGACATGAGCTACCACTCATAGGTGGCCTTCTAAACTGCATGTATTTGGGTCCTCCTGGTCAACACATCATCCACTATGTTTCCCTACCCAGGCGTGTAGGAAAGCTCAATGTCATGTGACTGTAGGTACTCAACCCACCCACACTATCTCAAAATCAGATCATGCTGAGTGAAGATGTACATGAGACTTTTGTGGTTGGTAAAAACCACAAAATGATCTGTTATAAGGTAATGTCTCTAATAGCATAATTCATGAACAACAACTGCCAACTCAAGATCCTTCATCGGGTAATTCCTCTCATGCGGCCTCAATTGGTGAGACCAGTACGCAATGAATCCATCACCCTACATAAGCACATCTCCCAGCTCGATACATGATGCATCACAGTAAACAGTATAACTCCTTCCTGGCTATGGCATGATTAGTATCAGTAATGAATTCAACCTCCTTTTCATCTCCTAAATGGTTGAATCACAAGAATATGAACATAAGAACTTCACACCCTTCATAGTCAGACCCGTCAGTGGTTCTTCTAAGCGTGAAAAGTCTTGTATAAAATGTCTATAGTATCCAGTCTGCCCTAGAAAACTCTGCACCACAATGATGTTCTTCGGCAGCTCCTAGGAACATAAAACTCTCACTTTATCTAGGTCAACTAATACTCATGCCTCTAAGATAATATGACCCATGAAGTGAATCTTTTCCATTCAAAATTTTCACTTTGACATCTTACCATATAACTAATGTTCCCTCAATGCACTCAAAATGATCTCAAGATAGGTATCAAGGTTGTGTCATGTGTGAGAGTACACCAAGATATCGTCCATGAAAACAACCACAAAGTAATCCAAGTATGGATGGAATAATCAGTTCATCAGTTCCATAAAAACTACAGGCGTGTTCGTGAGACCAAATGGCCTAAACATATACTCGTATACACCATACTTACTCCAAAAGGCTCTGCGGGGTATATCTGATGGTCTTATGTGCAACTAATGATAACCGGACCTCAAGTAAATCTTTGAGTACACTCATGCTCTTTGATGTTGATCAAAGAGATCATCATTCCTCGACAAGGGAAGTCGGTTCTTGACCATGAACTGGTTCAGCTTCCGATAATCCAACCTAATCCTAATGGTACTTTCTACCTTCTTCGCAAATAAAACAGGCAAACCACAAAGGAAAAGTACTGGGTTGGATGAAAACCTTTTCATGCAACTCCTCTAACTATTTCTTAAACTCCTGAAACTCTGGTGTAGCCATCCTATAAGGAGGAATGGACACTGATGCCACTCTTGGAACAAGATCAAAAGAAAATTCTACCTCACACTCTGGAGGAAAACCAGAAAATTCATCTGGAATGAAATATTTGAAATAATCCATCACTGAATGAATATCTAATTATGAAGTAACCTAGTCATGGAGATATAGAATAGAAATCTGGGGTGTAACTCCTCCCAACCCATGATGCTCAGGACCCGCTCTGCTAATCTGGACATCTCATTCACCCCAATGAAGAAAAGATCCACCCACTGATGATATGAAACTCACCTTGCAGCGATAACAGTTGACTACTGCCTAGAAGGGAACTAGCAAGTCCATTCCAATAATGAAATCATAGCCTTTCATCTCTATGACATAGAGGTACCATAAAATGTGACACACACAAACCTCTATAGGGAACTCATTGCACTGACGTACACAAGCCGTTGTAGTCAACAAAGGTGTGTCTAGAATCAAAATATCGGCATGAAGAAAAGATGCAGAGACCAAGGATCTCTACAACACCAACAGATATAAGGTTATGGTAAGCCCCAATATCGAAAAGAGAAGAAGATAAAATTAAGGCTTCTAAGATCGTACCTCGAACAGTTGATGGTTTCGGACCCTGCTATAGCTGGGTCTACTCCACTGCAAATGTCTGGCCCATGCCATGACCCTGTGACCCCGCCTCACCACTCTGAGTAGATCCTCCCGGATGTCGCTGAAAACCGGGTGACTGGCTTCCACGGCCATGACCTCTACCTCGGCCTGAACTACTGAAAAAAATCCAGTTCCCAAACTAGTGAGATACTACTGGCGCTTCACCTAAATAAGGAGTTATATAGGAATCCCTCTCACCAGCTGCTGGTGACAAGAACTGACAAAAGCACTAAAGCTGACCCATCTTGCCACAAGATTGGAACTCCACTAGGTTTCTAGGGAAACGTGGGCTCGTATGACAGCTTCTCCTACAATGGTAGCACACCACCTGGCTACCAAATGATGCATCTGACCTGCACTGATCTACTCGTGCAGCCTCCAGGTGGGGGTTCCTGCTATCAGCTGGTGGAGCACAAACTCTAGATGCTAAAACTCCCTAGATATACCTCACGAATCCCTCAAATTGTGCTTTGTGATCAACACCTGGTTGACAATAGATGAAATCAACGTCGACCTTAATATGTTCACCTAAGATCATATTTTGTGCCTCTGACCATTCTCAATCATCCATGCAAAGAACAACTCATCATCTCCCAGAATAGGAATGAAAGGCTGCAGCTCTGTGAAGGGAGAGGAATACTCCATACTAGAAAGCTTACCCTACTCTAGACTCATGAACTCTCGAGCTCGATTATACCTTACGGTCTCTAGATAGAAATAATCATAGAATATGTGTTTAAACTCATCCCAATCCATATTCTATTGGTGTCCCACCTATGTGATCACATCCCACCACCTCTTGGAGGAGTCTCAGAGCATGTAGGTAGTGAGCTTCTCCCTCTTCTCTGGAGGTATCTACAGATGCTCGAAAATTGTATGTGTGGCTTCTAGCCATGACTCTATAGCATGAGGTCCTCAAACTCTTGTGAAAGTAGGAGGATGCTATTGTTGGAAGACCTGCGTCAAATCCGCCACCGACGGGGCTGGAGGCAGTCCTCCCTGGATGGTCTACATCATCCATAGAAAGCCCTCCCTAAATTGTGCATCCGCACCTATGTCAGGAACAATGGCTAGTGCCATGGCTAGCACTACTGGAGGATCTGCAGGTAGTCCCTAATTATCCATGTCAGTTGTCTAATCACCATCTAAACTGGCGCACAACCAGAGGACGTCTCAATGGCATGACCATACAAGGTCAAGAACACACCTTAGATCATGATTATCGAGGACTAAAAACAATGAGTGCAATAAGAGAACACGGGAAAGAATACACTCATGTTTTGAAAAACATGACTACATGGGGTGTACATTTCATACAAGACATGATCCTAGAAGTCATTTACAAGAGAGTGTACTCCTACCTAACCTAGTCGTGTGACACCCCAGACACACAGAGTGTTGTCATAACATAAAAAGTGTACTTGAGTCCCCTTTCCCTACCCGATCCCTTCAACATGGTCATGAAACACAGATTTCCTAAGACAAGACTACACGGCGTGTGCAAGATAGACACGACGTGTACTAGAAAAGCTTCACCTATCTCGTGTTGTTAGTGACACAGACTGACACATGGCTAACACAACATGGTGTGTTCCTAAAAGGCACAACATGTACGTGAATAGATAACACCGGCCCATATTTTTCATTACAAGGTTGGGTACCTGGGTCAGAATACACGATGTGTTCAAGGTAGCCACGATGTGTACGTGAAAGGATGACAACAACCCTTGTTGATCATGACATGGCCGGGTACCTGGGTCAGACTACACAGTGTGTTAAATCATGACACGGTGTGTACCCATCAGACATTCCCCATCCCGTGTCTCTCTCCACATGACCTACGACACGGTCAGAGACTAAACAATGTATACATAATGAAAACGGCTTGTACATAGGAAAAACAGTTTTATCCCAAATAGAAGAACACATGACATGTATTGAAAACTACATAGTGTGTATTCAGTGTTTTTCTAGAGAGTAAGCCTCATAAATTACTCTGGAGCCTAGAAAAACACTAAAATGGACATTAATGTTGCCAAATTATGATCTATGAGGGCCCCAACTCCTTGCGAATCAAATTTTGGCATCTTCTACTGCTATAACAAAGAAGACAAGGCAATGAACCACTAAACTCTGATCCATGAGGGCTCATAACACCTCAACAACCAAAACATGGCATTCACTGAAACAATCCATTACACAAAACACTACCCAATCAAACAGTAGGTATTTTATCAAGGCAACTATCACAACAACATGCATATTTTATACAACATCTATCACAACAAAATGCAATTTCTAATATGTCCTAGATGACATGGCAACAATTCATGACATGTGATTCCTATCAAGTTCCTAAAAGATGCATGTGATGGCATACCCTCAACTCATCAGGTTGCGATAGAAATAGAACCTCAATAACATCGATAATAATAACACAAAACAAGTGAGTTACCCAACGGGAAAAATTAGATCAACCGTAACCTTGAAAAACCAAAAAAAAAATTCATTAAACGAGGTAGACTAGATTTTCTCTATACACGGGTTAGCTACTCAAAGAAACAGCTTATGACCAAGTACCTAATCCTTCCTATCCCTTGATAACAGTTCCAAACAGTAAATCAAAATAAAGGAATCCTCTAATACAACTTTTTAACATCCTGGCTCTGGAAGCCACCCAAAGGCACCCCGTATCAGATTGGTCACATGGCCTATAGCACATTTCCCCGAACACCATAGGCTGTCGACTAGCAGCGAGAGACTTGGGTGTGATATTGGGAAATCTATTCCCCAATTATAAGAGTACACATCAGAAGTAAAAAAATACATACAGTAGCGGATGTAGTAAATATCCATCAATAGTAAACAACAGAAGACTAGAATAAAAAAAAACTGGAGCACATATATATTAAAAATAATGCCTGATACATATTTGAAGGAAATCATCCAAACAACTCACAATTATAGAAGTACAAACATTGATAATAAAATGTTCAAAAGAAAATAGATAAAATCCTAAGCATCGCAAGCCATACCATTGTCCCATGATCTCTATCTCCATGATAATAAAGTACCAGAAGTATAAGGGTGGTTTACCTTATCTGTACATGCAACAATATAATCAGTTTGGTCCCAAAAGCATGACCCAAACAGGGTGTGAGACTAAATCCCCATAGGAATCCTCAGGAAGATTTGATCCTAACAATCATTGAATATATGGAAGGTAAAATTACAAAAAACCAAAAAGAGGAATGCGCTCAGAAGTAAATAATCCAATGTATCAATATCAAGCCACAGTGAAGAAAACAGTTAAACCTAAAATAGGTAACCCTCTGGGAAGTACTCACAACCATCCCCTCTAGTCCTACCTAAAATGTACAAGCAACCCTCTAGGTAGTGCACTCAGACTAACCCCTCTAGTTTAGCCAGAAGATTATAAAAAGACACTCTGAGGAAGCGCTCATAGTCAATTACCCTTATAGTCAAATTTAAAGAAAGACTCTCTTAGGAAGCTCACACAGTCAATTCCCCGTATAGTATAAGGTATTCATGGACTCTCTGAGGAAGCTCACACTGTCAATTTCCATTATAGACCCATGGTTTATGACTCTTTGAGGATTCTCACACGGTCAATTCCCCATATATCCTAGGTCGTTCAATTAAAACAATCACTCTCTGAGGAAGCTCACATGGTCAATCCCCTTATAGTATAAAGTAGTAAAATACTCTCTATGGAAGCTCACTCGATCAATTATACTTATATCCCCAAGTGTTTCTAGGCTCTCTGAGGAAGCACAGTCGGTAAATCCCCCTTATTTACAAAAGTTCTCAAAGACACTTTGAGGAAGCTCACTCGTTCAATTCCCCTTATAGACTACTACACCAGGTTCTCACGGCCCTGAGTAGGTCAATGAGAATAGAAGTGGAATATGTACAAGTAATCCTTTAGAAAAACTTGTCTAAAATGTATACATCATAACATGCAAGTCAGAATACAAACTCTCCATCCAATAGCAACTGGCATGGAAAACATGCGAGTCAACCAAACTGGCTAAACATGACCAAACGGTCGTAAACAGAACATGAAAGGGAAATACATCAAATGCATAGAAATCAACTCTATCCATATCCATATTACCTCTACAAAATCATACAAGCATGTAATGATATCAACAGTGGTAAAATAGTGAACACACAATACACTGTTCAAGGGTATTGGTTGGATTTTCACATAATACTCAAAGACATTGAACAGAAAGTCACAAACCACCTACCTAGATGTTTTAGGAATGATATATGTGAACCTAGATTCTTTAATCACCCTAGAATATCATTGAAATAAAAAAACATCTAAAACATTCAACCAATGATATCTCACAAGAGACGAGAAATCACAAAACGAGGAACAAGTAGATGGCAGAACTCACCAATTCGATTCAAACACAACCAATATTTTTTGATTAAGAGGACAAATGGAGGCTCGGGGTTTTTTCGAAGATCCACAGCCGTATGGGTTCTCTTAGTAGAATGGGACCTAAAAGATAAGCATTCTGGAGATTAGACGTAACCCTGGCGTGTTTGATGAAAAAAATGTACACGTCATGAACTCGCCTTCTACGTACTCCACTATAAGCGGCCTCCAAGTCACTCCCACACTTCCGTGTGTGTGGCTACTATACGGGAAACACACGACCTCCCACGACAAGGAAGTACAAAACGTATAGTCATAATGTTCATGGTGTGTACATAGAAAATTTATAGAATTTCCTTTTTCCTAAAAACAACCAGAAAAAGAAAAACAAACTTGAAAATAAGGCCCAGGTTCTTACCACATGGAATATAGATATATTTTATTCAATAAAATGAAAAGTGAAACCATCAATTATAAATATGTAGAACCACAAACTCGTGAACCAATGTTATTTTTTTTTCTATGGCCACCTATCACGAACGAATATAGTAATATATTTAATGAATAAATATTATATTAATGAAATTATTAAATTATTTTACTTATTATATCTCATATATGTAATTACATTCCATTATATAAGAATACAATAACATTATTCATGTTTTTATGTCAGACTACCATTTCTAGATGAGATGCGATTCATTATACAATTACACTAAGAGTAAAAAGTAATAATGATAATTGTAATGAATATATGAGTTATATATAAAATAAAATTTATTATTTAATAGTAATTTATTATTTTTCTTCCTATATTTTATCCATATTTAAAATGAAAACAATGTTAATGCGTAGGTATGACCTACCATTCCATAAACTATTTAATTATTTTCAATATATAACTTCAATAAATTACAATAAATACATATATGATGAATATATATGACATTTGTATCATGGAAAAAATTATGGAGAAAATGGTAAAATTATTATTGTAAAAGGTACATCAATAGCAAACTAAAATAGACATATAAAATGGAACATTTAATGGTTAAAAAATTATTTCATCAGAAAAGTTAATGATAGGTCAATTAAATGACATAAGTAAATCATATATATAGTATCATACATATGGTTATTTTCAATGAATATATTTATACTAAATATATATTTATTATATATGATCTTAAAATGCTTATAATTAATTAAAGACTTTTGTTGGAGAAATATTTTTCATAAATTTTCTTTTTTGGGACAAAAAATATATTCCAAACCAATCTTAATTTATGATGTGTATATATATATACTTTTATGAGTAATATAATGAATTTATATAATATCTGGATATTTTATGTTTTATATATTTTAATTAATTCATGTGGATTATAATCCTAAATATATTTAAGTGGTAAGGGAATTATGATATGATATCATATTTAATCAAGATTATTTATGTTTATGATTATAATGATGTAATAAAAAAATTTATATAAATAAAATATTGTTTTTTATTCATCTAATTTTTTTTTCAATAACATTAAATTATTAATTTTATTTTCCACTTAATGTACTATGAAATTCAAATTAACATTTTTTAAAAAATTGATATTATCTCTATATTCCATCAAACATTATATTACCATAATTTTATGATATTAGAAAATAAATTAGATAATTCATTTTAAATTATAAAAATATTTATTGAAGTCATTTTAAACTGATGATTTAATTTTTTTAAATAAATTTAATAAGAATATTGTTTTTATTTTCTAGAAAAGTTTCTTATAAATTTTTACCAAAAAATGTGATTGGAATATTTATATCAACATGTATATATTGATTGATATTTTTCACCCTCATTAAAACTAAATATTTTTAGTGAAATGTTACATATTTCTAATCATATTTTGAATGAAAATTTACTCTCAAAAATTAGAGCAATTTATTATTGTTGAGAAAAATGATTTAAGGTGAAAATTATTACCTTACAAAAAAATTGACTGATATTTCAAAAGAAATTTTAATTATCAAAGACATACATTGATGTTACAAAAATTTTAAATGGGCTATGATGAAATGATAACATCCTTATTCATTCTCATGATACATTAGGCTTATGTTAACATGAAGATTATTAAACATGTTCATTTCCTGTGGGTTTAGATATGATAATTTTTCTATGAAACCTAATTAATTTCATGGGATATAATTTTTTAAATGTTTTAAGAAGCACATTTATTTTCAAATATTCAGATATCAAGAATTTTATAGGACTGTGTGGAATAGTAATATATTATTTTCATTATGTGACTAAGGGAACACAAATCTCTTTCAAATGAATTTACTAAATATTGACATCTCATTACAATAACTATAATTCAATGGGTTGAGAACCATGTTTAGTAACATATTTGTTCCATTTTGATTTTTTTGGGGGTGATCTTTTAATACTATAATGGTTGGAGAGTTAAATCATTAAATAATTAGAGTCTTGGAAATGTTCCCTTAATAATAAATAAATAATTTATTGGTTATGTGTGCTAAATAATTCTGTGTCTTATAAAAATTCTTTTCTCTCATGTATTAGGACTATTGATTATTTTATTATTAACATCTTATGAAAATAAAAAAAATTATTTCCAATCTCATTTTTATAATATATTATTTTTTTATGATTTTTTAAATGCTATAACAACGTTCTTATAAAATTATACCCATGTTAAGTTTATACATCCCTTGTTTACACAATGTGAGAATATTAGAACACTAATTCTTATGTTTACATTCCACAAAATATTATGAAATTTATTGTGTAGGATATGGAAGTGATCGGATAATGTTTTAATGAACAAAGTGGGAGGATATATATCTCAATTATTAACAAGTGGTTTTTTGTATCCAATATCATTGGGGAACATAAATAAATGATATTGGTGTGGATTATTAGCTAATATAAAAGATATTCATCTATTAACATGTCATTTTTATGTAATTAATGTATATGGTGTTATACATATTTTTTATACAGTGGTTCAAAATATGTTAATAATTTGAGGCTTATGTTTCAAAAAGTGTTTTTATTTTCAGTAAATGAGCTTTAATGATTTTATTTTAAAAATATTGTCTATTTTTTTCATGAGGGAATGGTTTATTAAATTCACTAATTAATCATTGAGATAATGTAAAATGATTCATAGGTATTCTTGTTTTTCATGGCAATAATAGTATTCATTATTTTTATATCATTTACAACGTTTTTTAAACAATTCCAAATTTTAAAAAATTTATTGAAAATGGTATAAGGATGGGTAATTTTATTTAATAATTAAATATTAATTTCATTTTGTTTTTTCAAGAATATATATCATATTTTATTACAAATTCTTCACATTTTTTAAAAAATTTATTTCTATCAAAAGTGTCATCTATTTATATATATTGTTTTTTGAGTTATCACTAAATTATTAAAAATGTAAACCTAAAATATTACGCAAATACATTAGAATAATTTTTTGGATAAAATGAATGAAAATATAATATTTATGAAAGGGTCATTATATATAGTAAAAGAGGGATTCTTTAGATATGAATAATGTTAATGATAATATTAACTATATAATATTGAAATAATATATATTGTTATGATGGTGAAATGATTTATAAATTTAGATTACAAAATTGATTCATTAATAATATGTTATTTTGAAAATCATTAAATAAAGGATACTAGGAGACTGCATTTGGATGAAACCAATTAAATGACATCCATTAAAATATTCTTCCTTGAATGTTTGGAAATGGAATATAAAATGTTTACATTACTGAATCAGTTGATTTATACCATAAATGGTGGCGGTATCTATATAAGGGGGAAATGAGATCTATCATAGTGGAACATTTACATAAAATATAATTTTATGAAAATAAACCCTCCTTTATTTATTGTATGACCAAATAAATATCTTTCATAGGGAATGGATGATGAACATGTGAAATTATTTAATTTCTTTTGTTGTTTAGAATTCTAGAAGAGAAAACATGTATTTTATCATCTTATTGATAATGGAGATTGATGTTTGTCATCAGTAAATAACAAAATATAAAAATGTGATATTTTGACCATCCAATTGGAGAAATATATAAATATTTCTATTGATTATTATTTCCATAATTGTTTTCATCATATAATTGAGTAACAATTATTGGAATTGAAGTAAAAAAGATAAATATTTTGTTTCTATCAATGAATCAAAATTCTCAACATTGAAATTGTATGATGTGAATTTTAATCAAGAAAATAAAAAAAAATATTGATATTTTACTATTTTTGGAAACAATTTTAATAATATTCGTTGGAAACAAGATAATTTAATTGTTTTGAGAAAGTGGTTCCCGAGGATGAGAATTTTGAGATTTATTTTTCCAAAAATTATGATACTCATGATGATAAGAGTGATAAATTGTCTATTTGGATGACAACAGTGAATCATCATTTTAATAAGTGTAGAGGTATACCACCAACGTTATAATTGATTTAGAATATTATAATTACATTAATTTTTGCGATGAAAATAATTTTTTTCTATGTCTTGAAATGTAATAAGACATATGACTATAATGAATGTATTATTTGATAATAATGTAATTGGGTTTGTGATATCATCGATCAATTAGTTTTTTTATATGTATTGGGATGTATCATTAATATAATAGGGTTATAATATTAGTTTCATTGGATTGAAATCTTCATGATCAGGTATATAGTCGCATATAATATTCATTTTATATTAATCATGATTGTGTTAGATAATAATATGAATTGGTGATATGTTTGGTATATGTTTAATAAAATTTCAATAATTTACTAATAACTTTATATCAACACATTCATTCATTAAAATGGTAATTAAATGTACAACAGTAATATCAATACATGGATTGAATAAATATCTTTTTTTTAAAACTCATTGTGGAAATTATTATGTAACCGTGATTTATAGAAATCTATTTACTCTAATTAGGGGGATAGTAATTCTTACAAATCATGTCAAAAAACACAAAATAGAGTTTGATATCACTATTTTTATGTATAGTATTTTTGATTGTCATAAAATGATGGACTGTAGAGATAATAATGATTTATTTAATGACTTCATACCTTTGAAAAATTACAATGAAGATGACAACATGATTAGAAATTGGAGTGAGAGTTACCCATCTAATATTGTTTTAAAAGAAATAAAAATTTTAAATTATTAATTTTATAGATACAAATGAGTACATGTATTTTTTTATGACCTACTTAGTGTTCATTTATAGTGGGATGCTTTTTTACTTTTGAATTAATTCTTAATGCAAAGCCTATATATGAATTTCATTATTGAATATCTCGAGTGGAAATTTTAAAATTTGAAATATAATTATAGTAGTTCTTAAATATATGTTTTAGTTGACATATCACATTATTATAGGGTGATTGTTATTCTATTCAGAAAAATTATTATATATCAATGAGACTTTGTATTGATTATCATTCATTCAATGAAATAACATTAAATTATAATTATCCCTTTCCGATATTGATGATTTTATTGATCTGTTAAAGGGATAGAATGATTTTTTATGCGTTATCTTTGTATGGGGGTCCATCTATTGTCATTTAAGGAAGAAAATATTTCAAAGATTTTGTTTCATGAAATATACTTCCATTATGATTTTTTTGTTCTATAATTTTTTATCTAATCCACATATTGTATTTATAAACATTTTGAATAGATTTTTCCAAGTGTTCTTATATAATTTTTTTTGTATGTTCTTTTATTTTATAATTTTTTATATACTATATTTTAAGAGGAACATAAAATAAACCATTGATTTACATCTCAAGCCATATTTGAAAAGAATAAATATAGAAAATTTAATATGTTTTAATTATTTATGAAAAATATATATTTCCTTGGATATGTTATTTATGAATATATAATTCTAATTGTACATAATAAAAATAAATTTTCTTAACATTGGACATGAAAAAGTAGTTACATTATATAAAAAGTGTTTATACATTATAAGGATACTATTTTTTATTTGTTGAAAATATTGTTTAGTTATACATACCACTAATTACCTTATCTCAAAAAAGTTATGAATACATCTGGGAAAAAGGGTTTGATTACAGTTTTTGGGGAATAAAAGTATGTTTTTTAAATTCCATGTTTTGTGTGAACATTCCATAAGTAGATAATTATCACTATTATTATTGCCTCAATGAATATAAATGATTGTTCTCTGATGCATAATGACAGGGTAATTTCTTATCATTCATGTAATTTCAATTCATATAAATTTAGTTTCGCTACAGATGATATATAATATCTATTTTGTATAATGATATAACTATTTTAAGGACTCATTTGGATTATATACATTTTCAAATATATATTTATCCTAAAATAATTAAATATATATTCAATATGAATTAATTAAAAATAAGACAGAGAAGTCATATAGAAGTGATCTAGCGTTATCATATCATGATTCATGAAAAAAATGGAAATTCAAAAATATAAAAATTATATTTGATATAGTATGCAACGTGAAACAAATATATTATTAAACTGATGGAATATATTTATTAAATTTAATGTTTTCAATATCCTGTGGAACACAGAACAACATTTCTATATTATTTATATTATAATAAACCATTATAACCATTCTATTAAATATTTGGGTATTAGTGTTTAAAATTATATTATGAAAATAATTCGAACTCTTTATTATAAATAAATTAAGATTCATTTAATATAAATATAATTGATTTCTAAAAACCCAATAGATTTTTTCGAAAAGAATACATAATATTGAATTGAGAACATAAATTAATTCATATTTTACAAAATTGAGAAAATATGTTTTTGTTAAATACACATTAATTTTGAAATAAGAATATAAATACAATCATTTGGTTATTTTTTTTATTATTTTTGATATATCACTTTTTTAATGAATACTGAATTATACTAAATATTATTTAAAAACAACCATTTCAGTTTTATTAATTATAATTTATAATTATATATTGAATTAGTTATAAATTACATCTCATTAAATTATATTTATATTTATCCGATATACCTCGTTATAAAAATTTTCATATTGAATTTTGATATCAAATTATGTAAACATTTGTTCAAAATTGTTTTTGAAAATCAACATTTTAGTCACGTTTGGGGGAATATTTATAAACTATGGTTTTAACTTTTATAAAATAAAATTTGAATTAATTATTATGTATATTCAATAAAATTAATTATTCTTATCTAATTAAGTCAACTTAATTTTAGATTAAAATCAATAGAATAAAAAATTTATTATTGTAGGTGAGGTTAAAATTGTTTACCACGATGTTAAAAGAAGAAGGAAAATGTTTCAAATGTCATAATAACTAGTATAACTGTTATATTTCTTTCAATATGTCTACATTATACATTTCCATTTTTTATAATGGGTAATTCAGAATCATTTTCCTTTTGAATGAAATTATAATTTTTGATTCTTTCTAGAAATTTCAGTGTTATTCCAATGGAGGTCCCCTTTCCCCACATAAAAATGTAACTACTTCCCCCCATTTCATCACACCTCCAAATATCTATTGGCTCAAAAAACCCATAAAATATTATATCCCCAAAATCATTATACAAATTCCATAGATTATCATCTGGATAGAAGAACATCACTAGGGTTCTGAAGTGGATATTCAAAGGATAATCTTCTAAGAGAATGTAATTATCTCAACAATGCTCTATCATTTTCATTCATAATTTTTAAAATTTAATTATTTCATAAAAAATGCAATTTAATTACAACATTATATACCATAGACACATATATTGTTTTTGTTTATCACATAATAAATATACATATAAACTTCAAAATATTTCTTATTTTAAAATTACATTAAAAATTAAAGGAAATTTTTTAACGTAAATGGAATATATGCAATTTCATTCTATATTGATACCTCAAGGCTTTAAAATAGAAAAATATAATAGTAAAATATAATTTTTAGAAAAAAATTTCAAATGGGTTTGTGAAATATTAGTTTGAGAATGAGATATTAATAATGGGAAATATATTTTATCCAATAATGTTATTAATGGTATTTTTATGGAATTTCTATTCTACAATAAGAACAAACCATTATTATTACTGAATGGGGAATAATATAGAGCAATCAATTCATTATTATTTATATTAATAGTGTGGGAACTGTGTAAACAATCTTATTGTAATTCACATTCACTATTAATGATTATAGTTAGTAAGAGTCATATGATGATTGGACATTCTTGGGATCATTAGACATTAAATTTAACCTAAATATACTAATATATATCATGGATTTTATTATTTTATAAAATATATCTCATTTATACATATGGTTTTAACATTAAATTTTATTTATTATTTTTTTAATCATTGATAAATTCATATTTTTAAAAAATACAATTAATTGATGATATGTACACTATTAATGAATAACATCGATTATTTCATATATGATTAATTATATAGACATATAGGGAAATATGGAGCCAATTATAGATAACCCCTAAATCAATCATCAGTATCAGGAGATAAAATAGTAATCCAGCCTCAGGTAAAAGAGTTTCTACAAATTAGTTTTAAACTGTCTTGTGAAAAGTTACATATGGTATATGTATCATGATTCTGTAGATCATGATTTCCAATAATTAAGGATTCTATTCATTTAGAATTCAGTTATTTTAATCCATGAGATATTTTTAGTGGCATTATCTCATGATTTATTTTACTATGAGTTTAATTTTTGAGTGAATGAGTTTTCATATTTTTAAATTTTCATATTGATTATTCCATATCATGTTATGATAGTCATGTTATTTATTAAATGGAAATTTTTTTTCTATTAATTTCTACGCACTATTGATTATGCCTTATTGTATGATGATAGCCATGTTGTTTAAATTGAATTTTTGTTCAATTTATTATCTTCCCATGTTTATTATTCCAAAGTATTCAAGATATGTTTAATTACATAACCTCCACTAATTATTTGATATCACCATTATTATTGTTTTTGTTCCGATGTATATAAATAATAATTTATGGAATGAGTATTTGGAAACCAAATGTCATCCATTTTTCTGATTTTTATATTATATCCATATGTAAAATAAGTATCATATATGTATTTAGTTTTTTAACTATTATAAAATAATAGATCATTTATGTTCAGATCCTTTTTATCAATTACATTTTAATAAATCATACATTAGCTCTTAGTTACTATAGTCAAGGATTGAACACATGGTATAAGAGTATTTTTAATATAATCCATAGAAACAGGATTTATGAAAACATTAATTAGGTATGGTAACCTAATTATAGAATTTTACTATTTTTATAAATTGATATCCTAAATTTTGGTAGGGAAGTTATAGTGTGGGTTTCATATGAATTCACTTATATATTTTTACTAAAAGTAAATTTGGTAATATATTATATTCAAATATGTGTTATAATACTGAAAATGTGTCATTGGGATTTAACTGATCTTCTCCTAGTATATTACAATAATATTTAATATGCAATTGGGTTGGCACTATATGGGGTTATTCTTATGATAATTACTTGTTTCATGAAAATAAATTATGATGGATTTGAATATAATAAAATAATGATTAATTTTATTTATACCTATAATGTCTAATATTGAAAATAATTTGTCTACATTAAATAATCAAAGGAATCATATTATATTGTTACACTATAATTATTATTTATACCACTAGGTTTTTCTATTTCAATCAATGGATGGAACATGAAAGAATTATGCTCACATTGAATATGAAGGAAAAGTGGTGCCAATGAACAATAAAATGGGATGAAAAATATTACGAATTATATTTTAATTCTAACTGATCTATTTTACAAAAATATTATAATGAATGGATTCCTTAACCAACAATAAGACTCACCAAATAAAATAAAGATATATTTTTCTATGTGATCAAGAAGTGGATACCATAGAGGAATTACTGTTCAATTTCTATCATGTTAAAAATATAGAATGAGAAAACAAGTAATGCCTCATATAACAATGGGAAAAATATTTTTTGAGGAATATAAGGGCATAACGAAAATTATTTCGGATGAATAATAATGAAAACAATTAATGTGAATAATTCCCATACAAGTGGGCCATTTATAATCTGTTTTCTTATATATAGATTACCAAATAATTATCCTAGTAAATTCCCACATGAAAATATTTTCCCTTGGACAAAGGAAGGGTTAATGTTTATATAAAAATGTTGATGGATTTATGTATCAGAAAACATGAATTAAATTTTTGTAGTATTTTTACCGCTGGTATTTTTTTATAAAAATTGTTAACCATCAAATAAGATTGTTATATTTTCTAATCATATGTGTATTAACTACATAAAGTAGTATATTTATCATTTTTTTATGATATTTGTGTTGATCATAATTTTAAATTCATAAAACACATAATTTAAAAAATTGGGTGGAGGTATATAACATGATTATTTATATATTTGGAAAAAAATCATTAGAATATATTTTATTGGTTTTATATATGAATGTTTAATTTGAGAAATAATTGTTTTATAATTTATTTATTATAAGATTCATGTTATTTATAACTATTAAGGGTTATCCTATAATTAATGTTATAGTAATTAATCATAATTACAATTTTAGAATGCTATAGGAATTATATTAATATATTTTCAAAAAATGACATCCAACATGTCAATTGACAACCCATTACATCGGGGAAGGCAGTGGGGCTTGAATGGGTATATTAAGGATGATAATGGTTTAAAATGTACCAGTGGACTATAATATTTCCTATTTAATAATTAAAATTTTATGTAAGACAATTTTATGAATAATGTTTACTATGATGCCAAACTGTGATGGTTTAGGTTTTGAGAATATTTTATTGAGATATATAACATGTGATAACTAAATTGTTTTTTGGAATTTATTTTGAGATAGATATCATGATGATTCATTATTTTATGAATGTCAATATCACCTTAAATTATTATTTAGTCATGAAAAATTAGTTTTTGGGTATTCATTTCTTAGGGGCTGAAATTTGTTGAATATTTATCAAATCAGAAACAATGGATGCAATTATAATTGTAAAATATAAACATATCAACTATGTTTTTTCCCTATATTTTTGTCAAGTAACATAATTATTCATCACTACGAAAAGGATCAAAAAAAATTATCCTATAATATTCATATTTTATAAATCATATCATATTTTAAATCGTCATATATTTATGTTTTTTAGGATATTCAATTTCAATTGAACTTTTTCATTACAGTGAACAATGTCCATTATAAACCGCTATAAATATTTATGGTTTTCATTCATGTCCATGTACTAATATACAACAAATTATATACTATATGGAATCCTATTAATGTGTTTTTTCAAATAAATGATTTACATTCCTTTTATTGTTATTAACATTATATTTTATTGACACTTATATGATGTAGTTTTCTAACCACCGTATTTCAAAATTCCAAACAATAGATTATCAAGGTCAATTTTATGCTAGGTGGAAGATAATTAAATAATTTAGGGATAATTTGGTTAGTAAAAAAATTAAATGATGAAAATTTTATTCAGTTTTTCTATGAAAAAAACCACCAATATTAAAAAACCGACAAAAATATATTTGTTCAAATTTGCACTCCTCGATTACATGCTAAATAGGAAACGTCAGGACTAAATGAAAAATAATATTTTAAAAAATTATAACCAAATTGTAAATGTTTTAATTATCATTATTTATAAAAAAATTATAATTTTTTTTATCAATTTATTGGACCTAAAAAACATGCATTTAAAAAAAATTATGTTTTTTGAAATTCTCTATTTAGAAAAAAGATGTTTTAATCACCCAATTATCCTATACTACAAAATTAATTATTACGATGTTATTTTATTTTGGTGATAAAATAAATTATTTATTGTAATCATGATATAAAAAATAATCGGTTTACGTTTTGAATTTTTCGAAAATATTTTATTTTTATGACTATTGAATAATAATAAATTTTAATTGAATACTACCATTTTGATTAATTTATTTATAAATATAAGTTATATATTCAATTGGTATTAACATAGGAATATTTATCGTATGTATTTATTAATAAAATTAATGACATTTGAACAATATTGATATTGAAATTTTATATATTATCTGAGTAAATATTCAAATATTTTTCACTTTGAAACCTCATTTTCTCAACTCATATGAAAGATGAATTTGGAATTAAATTTATAAAAATAGTTTAATTGAATTTAGAAAATATATATTTCATATTAAAATTAATAATTTATAATATATAATATTGTGAAAATATTTTTTCCTAAAAATGAATATAGAAAATTGTAAAAATTAATTACTGTAGTTATGTAAAAATCAGTTTACCATGGGTTAAACCATGAAGTTAAGAGTTAAAATGATCTAAAAAATTATAAAAATAATCTTTTCAGTCCATATTACATCCTAATTCATCAAATGTTATAATATATCTATTTTAGGATATTTTTTATTTATTGACTATAATTTTGGTCTGTTTTGGAACATTTATAATTAATTTATATGAGGTCCCCTTTACCCAAAATCCAAATGGAACCCTCTCCACTAATTTCATCAAAACACCCATGAATATTTTTCCCAAACTAACTATACCAAATAATCACCCCAATATCCCTATTAATATAATATATCATTAGATACTACCAAAATACAACCACCAGGGCCATTAATATATGTTAAATTATGGTTTATCATATAAAAGGTAATTATCATAACAATGCTCTTTTATTTTCATTCATATTTTTCTAGATTTAATGAGGTATTAGTATCTATAATTTAATAAAAAAAATATTAATCATATGCTTATATTTCCTTATTTCTATGTAATAATAATTATCCATATGAACTTATATCAATTGGCAAATGAAATCAACGATTGTGTGCATGGCGAACTACAACATCATGAAACAAGGTATTTACAATCCATCCCCACTATTATAAGGTAAAAAACATTTTGAATAAATGGTGTGAATAGTATGTATATGATATTATAACAATTATTTTATTTAAATACCACATATACCATTTTACATTCCATTCTATTTAAAATATTATAATGAACCCCGTGTGTACAGTGTACAATAACATCACAAAGAAACAATATTCAATTTTAAAATAATCATTATAAATAATGTAAAAAGGATAATATTAATGAATACATGTGATACATGAAATTATATTTTAATGAAAAATTTATATAACACCAACATACATATTGTTTTATGTGTTATGTGAATGAAATCATCTATCATGTCTATATAGGGAATATAATCACCATGAAGAGAAATGATTAATTTACCGTGTAAATGTTTTTGTGTTGTTATAATAAGTTATATTAATAGTAAATTTGAAATTTTATACATTAATTTCAATATAGTGTATATTTACATATATCATATGTAAAAAAACTATTATAATCACTAAAAAATAAACCTGATAATAAAATGCAATTAACACCCTAAACAAAGAAAATAATAGAATATTATTAAGAAACTGGTAGTTAAATGTAGTAAGAGTATAATAAATGATAATAAAAATATATATATTTTTAATTGATAAACTAAATACAATTATAAAATATTTATTCATGTGGTGAAAGAGTATTTGACTAAATGGTATTGTGATATAAGGTATTTCTTAACGTTATTTCAATTCATTAGGATGATAATATACATCAATGATTATTTCATTAAAAGATTATGTGTTTAATAAAAAAAAATATTATATATATTTATAATTTTTTGTAAAAGAAATATATAAAAATGAATTAATAAACCCCAAGTTCATAGATATGATCCTTATAGGGGGAATTATCTCTATTTCCCTTCACTAAAGAATATAGTAATGTTAGACATCTATTTATGTTATATGCTGTATATAATTCCCCTTATACTTGTGATATAATGATTTCAATATAATTCATGTTATTTGATATTTCAATTAAAATTATTTAGTTCAAATTTATTTTGACTTCATAGTTACAATGTGGTAATAAATTTCATAACCCAATTTATATTCACATGTTTATATTAAATCATTATTATCTAATAAGTTCTATGATTTTGTTTGTAAATAATATTAAATTTTTTATTTTTTATTTTAAGAAATTGTATCTATATTTATATTATATACACATAACTATGTCATTAATTAATCCTGACTTCAATGATATAGTTTTATATAGATTTATTTCAAAATATCATTTAATTATGATTTTTTATAATTGAGTTTCTTTTTAAGTAAATTATTTGATAAATTTAAATACACCCTTTAACAATTATTATCCAATGAGTATTAATTTAATATTAATTTTATGGTAAAAATGTTTTCTTTCATTCGGTTTTAAAATGATCAAGAATTTTTTTATGTAAATCAGTAATTTTTTTTATTTTCCTTGAAAATATGTTTTCTTTAAAAATGATTTTTTTAATCAATAAAAAAAATTATACATTTAAAAATTATTTATTTAATTCTTTTTTAATAAAAATTGACATTCTATTTATTTTTGAAATGATATACTGTGTAATTTAGAAATAGGGTCTACTTGGAATTTACTGAACAAGTGAAAAGAATCTTTATTTTAACATATACATCATCATCAAAATTTACTACCCTCAAGACTATGCCATTATTTTAAATATTTTATTTATTTATAAATTATTAAAATCAAAATAACTGGTTTATTTGTATTTACTAATGTTTTATTTTAAAAAGTTATTTTCAAAATGAAAAGGATATTGTTATCAATAATTTTTTTATAGATACTTTTATGGTATTTATATTCTATAAAAACAAAACACCTTTATTCATACTCCAATGGATTTATATCATATTTTTAGTATATGTATTCATTTTATGTATGGTTTTTAATTATTATAATAATATAATATATTAATATTAACATTACTAAATCAAAAAATTTCATTAACTTGCCCTATAAATATTCACTTTCTTATTTTTATTGGAAATTAAATTTCCCACAAATATATATATTAAGAGTAGTATATATTCTTATTTCTCAAACTATATCTCATATCTACATTGTGTGTCTAAATTTGAATTTTATATAACTCTCCATGGATATTTTGGTAAAAAAAATTCTTAACTCAATACAAATATTTGATGATAGGGAAAATAATTATTGAATTAAAACACAAATTTTTTATATAAGAGGAATGATTTGTACATAAATTCATGGTTGGTTCTCAATTATCAATATCATTTTGAGGCATAGATAGTGTCATGAGATGAATTTATTGGATTGAAATAGTTAAATTGGATTATACCCCTCAGTTTTAAAAATTCATTATAAAATATTTTGATAGTATATGTATCATTATGTTTGAGAACATGACATCAAATAATTAAGAATATCGTTCATTGAGAATTCAATTAATTTAGCTATAATATTGAAAAAATGATATTTTCTCAAGATTAATTTAGATTTATTTGAAATATTTCTTATATTATTTAAATTTCCATATTATTTATTCCTAATATAGGTATGTTTGTAATGTTATTTACTAAATAGAATGTGTGTGTTTTTATACATTTCTATAATCCCTCATTTAATCATGATTTTCGATTTTCATAAATGTATTGTATGTTCAGTTATTTAACATAATAAGATTATTTTAAATATTTATTGATTATATATTATAATATATTTTTCCTTTATAAATAATTTGGGATCACATTTATTTTGTTTCCATTGCCCCATATATGAAGAATAATTCATCGAATGATTTAAATGATGGAATTTTTTTACATTTATTGTATTTTTATATTTTATTACAATGTACATTTGTTATCATGTATATATTTGGTTTCTTGAAACTACTAATCTAATTGATCGATTAATATTTTACCCTTTCAAATAATAAAAATTTTATATTGAAGAAATTGTATATAGGTTATTGGATTTTATGTTTCAACAACTCAATATAATACTGTAAAATAAAATTTAGGGATGTAGTAATAGATTAAATAATTCTTCATTAAATTTTTAACATTTAGATGGTGAACTAATGGATAATGGTATAATTAATATTTTCCCAGATGTTATTGGTGATGATACATCCTCTATTTTGTTTTTGGTTTTAGTGAAGTCATTATTATCAAAATGAATTAACCATGATCAGAAGGAGGATCATTATATACAGGAAAAAATAGAATACATTATAAAATTACGGTTTCTAGAGTATTATGTTAATGAGGATAGTTTTATTATATAGGGAAAATAAAAAATTCGTTCCTTGATAATTATTTATTAGGTGTGAGTTATTGAGTGAAGCTCGTATATATTTATTTTATATTCGTCCAAATAGCACCTATATATTATTTCCATTCATGATTTTTCTAGTCCAATGTAATGAAATTATTTATTTATGACTTTAAGGGGATTTGTTTGTCTTCTTAATTGGTTAAATAAATATTAATATTAAAAATGGTAATGCCTCAACAATTGATTTGGATAGATTAGAAATCAAAAAACATATCAATGGATTTTGTCATGGGATATCCAAATACAACTCATGGTAACAATTATATTTATGTTATTTTGGTCAATTATCTAATTCTATATATTTCATTCCCATTTGATTTAATATGTATTTGGGTCAACATTACCAACTATGAAATGATATTGTATGGTTAAATGGAGTTTATATCTCAATAGAATCATACAATGATCCAACATTGAAAAATATTTTTAAAAGAACTTCCTGAATCATTGGGAACTAACAAAAATTTAAATTACTATTTTCATATTCAATATAATGGATATTATAAAAATAATTAATACCTAAAAGAAGATCATTATTCATGTTCAATAAATTATAAAGGAATTTTGGATGAACATGTTTTTTTATTGGTTTTCTTCTAAGAAATTGTTTATTATAATATAATGATGAATCCTTTTGATGTATTATATTGATTTTGGTGTTAAATTGAAACAATTATTTAATGAAGTGAGAGAAATTATATAGATGATCAGAAGTTGGAAGGATAAATTTTTTAAAATGTGATGTTTATTTAGAAATATTTGAGAAACTCTCAATGTAGAAAGTAATTTTATTTGGATAATAAGAGGAATAAACATTCAAATGAGTTTAGTGATAAATATTTAATATTGTTCATTAATGGAACGGTGTTATGATTTTTGGAAAAATGGGAGAATAAACTAATTATTAAATATAATAATTAGAATAATAAAAACAGTTAGATCTGTTTCCTAATGGGTTGATTTTTTCTCCATGTTTATCTATGGTGAAAAAAAAATTCTTATATCAATATAATGAAAAAATGTGCCAAATTAACCTACTATTTAGTACCCAAAATTATATCTATTGGATGAAAAAAATTATTATTATGAACATACAATTCAAATTTCTCATAATATGGATCTTGTATTCTGTTAAGGGTTCATGTGAATCAAAAAATTCTGTAATGGGAAGATATCCCTTCTTGTTTATTAACTGACTAAAATTATGATGACACAATTTATAGTATGAGTAACTAATATAAAAATATTAGTAATTATAGAATAAATTATTTTCATTTTTAATAATATGATTTATATTGTTATATTGAATTTAAAAACAATAACTATCATTTCAATAAAATATGAAATTTATTTAATTAAACAATATTATGTTAATGGTTTATATAATAGTATAATATCTAAACAATAAATATTAAATTTCATGAAAATTAATTTATTTGATAAATCCAATTATATAATTTTTTTATTGTTTAAGGTTAGGATTTTTTTTTGGAAAATATTTTTTTAATAGTGAATAATATTGGCTTTTATAAAAATGTCATTTCATTTAATAATATTTAATAATTAAAATGTCCCGTATTTTTCATAAATTATTTAAAATAATAAATTGGATCTTTTATTATATATAATCATTTTAATTGAAATATATATATATATATATATATATAATTTATTATATGATTATTTTTTCTATAATAATGAGAATTTTTTTAGATGAGTTTCAATGTTCATAATCATTGTCTTCATGAATTAAATAAAAAAATTATTTTGGAATTAATTAAATGAAATATATAGATTTTATATCATTTAAAACAAACTTATATTCATAAAATTATTTTAACAAGTCATAGTATTAATATAAAATCATTTGGTGCTTCAAAAATAGGCTTTTTGAAATCCTATTTTTTCATAACATTTGAGGACTTAATTTAAAATTAAATATATACAATTAAAATTTATTGAATTTATTATAATTTTTTTTAATATTTCATATCATAAATGTTTCTATTATATAATAGGATCAACATACTTTTTTAATGATTAATGTTAAAAATAATAAAAATATTTTATTACGTTTATGGAAAACATATTTCTTTAAGGATAAATTAAAATGACAACTGTTAAAATGGTCAGAAAAAATTTATAAAATATTTGGAATTGGCATTTTAGAAACTATTAATTTTTAATTACTAATAATGTTCTATTATGGATCATTGTTGCATGGGAAAAACATGGGCACATATTTTTCTATTCAATAATTACAGTTTTTTCACTCACGTCACTTATAAAAAGACAACAATTATTATCTATTATCCATATAGTTGAAGCCGTTTTTATCATTGATTAGATTCCCAATAAAATTTTTACTTCCATAAAAATGATTTATAATGATATTTTGATAATAAATACATTACATAAATTTTATGTTTATTAACCAAAGGGGGATGTCTAAAGAAGAGGTGTCATTCTTAACTAGGTTCTTTTATTTTACTACTTTATTCAACTCATTAAAATGTTATTAAAATAGAATGATATTAAAAAAATATTATTCCATCTATACTATAATTTTATTATATTAATCAAATGAACAAAATACATCTACCCATATATTGAATAGAAAGAAAAACCAATATTTATATGTATGGACGATTATTGCCTCACGAATCAATGTTATCAATTTTTCATTATAGCCTCTCTTAGAATTTGATAATTATATATTTAATATATATATATATATATAATAATTTAAAATAAATATTTATAATTAATTTTTATATCCGATATACCATTTTTAAATTCCATTCTTTGGGGGATACGATAACGACGCTTGACTGTTTGAAGGACAACAACCAAGTAATGTGATGTGATTCGTTTTTCACTAATGATTATCAATGAAAAATATAAGGATAATATTATTAAAATATTTTTATATAAGTTTAGTTGTTATGAAATTAAGGTCATGTTTATTTTAAGACTCGACCTTAAAAAATACATAATCAGGGATTAATTTAATAATTCAAATTGGGGATCTTTTTAGGTTTATAATTTTAGAGAATTAGGCCTTAACCATTACATTTCATCTAAAAAACAACAATAAAGACACTTCTACTCAGTATCATTTTTATCATAAAATTAAAACACAATAAGAAATTATTCACTTCGAATTCCATGTTTTAGACATCTTGATTTTTCCTTGATCACATCCATGACCCTATTCATATTTATGTCATGTGAAAAAACATTTAAAAAACATGGGAAGAGCATAAAAATCACAATAATGGTTATAATATAAATAAAGAAAACATTAGTTCATCAATACATACATAACATAAGCTCTTTGAAATATATCTTGAAGTCATACGATTTAAGAATAACATATAGTTATCACAAATCATAAAATTATCTTATAGAATCCATAACATACTTATATTGAAGCTTTCACAACCATATATAGAGTTACATATGGAACACCCATCACAGTATATTCCATAAATATCTTAAGAGAAACAATAAAGTTTACCACTGTAACCTTACCAAATGCATTGGAGAGATATATCAGGGTCACCCACCCTACAAATATCACGGAACTACCCGTATATGTAATCAATTCCAATGATCCATTACATATTAATAACTCATACAACAAATGTTATGGAAATATAACATTTACACATCTCTATCGCAATATATAATTTAAATATATTGATATAAAAAATCCATTATTAAAACAATTTGCAATTCCAAAATACGTAAAAGTGTATATGGTATTTATTTTCCTTTTAAAACCATAACAACTTGTTGAAGAATCCAAAAATCAAATAATACTTGTGGCGATGGAAATGGAATTATCAAAGCATACATTAAAAAGAAACTTCCCTTTTTTGTCGTTTAGTCAAACTCTTTGTAGAAAAATACTCTCTTTGAATGAAATGAAAATTCAACGATTTTTTATGGCGTATAAAATAAATTAATGTATAAAAAAATATGCATCAATGAATGGAGATTGAGAAGATGTCCATTACCTTGTGTCCGACTAGACTCGATCATTTTTTCAACTCATGAATAATAAACTAAAGATAATTACTAAATTCATAATATTATTATTCAAGTTTATTATTCATTTTATGTAAATAATTACTTTTATATTACAATTTATTAATTATTTTAGTTCATCTTAGACATTTTGTCGATGTTCGGAACATGAGTTAAACATGAACTACTTATAATTACAATTTGATCATGTAGTAAATGGTCCAATATCTTCATAATTATATTGATGATTTAGATATCATAGATATAATATATAATATATATATATATAAATATATCTTTGTGAATGTGTGTGTGTATTTATAATAGTATATAATATTTGGTGATAAGAAATAAAATCCACCGTTCATGGATACGGTAATCCATACGTACGCATTAACGCTACATTCATTTATATTTTGTATTTTTATGGATTGAATACCTAATGATACATTGTTATATAAAAATGCCTTTATAATATCATATATATACTATCATTAACCCCATCCTTCATAAATCTCATGTATGGCATGAATGATTAATATCACTTTGAGGGGGCAGCAGTTCACACTTCCTCAAATGGAATTATCGTATTTACCCACTATGGAAACCATAAAGGTGTTAAATAAATGAAAAATAATGAATCATAGAAACAATATCAATATAGTATAAATCAAATATAAATATATTGTTATCTTAATGGCCACCATTATATTTGTTAAGAGATAACCGAACAATCATCGTTTCGTGAGTTAGTAGTTCACCATCCATAGAAATTGTTTGTTCATTACCCATTAGATGAAGGTGTGTGTATGTGTAGATTGAATCCTTCCCATAACTTCATCCTAGTATATTGAAGATATTTTTTTTGTTATAAAAGAAATGAATAAAAATATTTTAGGGGTTGTATATGTAAAATAAATCAAAATAACTTAAGAGAAGATGTCACCTGTAAATTTGGTATCTCCCATTGAATTAAACCCAAATGTTTGCTTGAATTGCATTATGCCTTGGGGAATCCTTCTAGGAGGAATATAGGTATGTAGGGGTATCAATTGGGAATAGGATTGTCTAGAAAAGGGGCTTGATAGGTGTGAGTAATGGGATATCTGTGATGGATTTTGATATGGGTTAGGATGGGCTATTTATAAAAGTTTAAAAATTATATTTTATTACCTAATTATTCCTAGTTTCTAAATGTCCAAAACTCATTAAAGTAGAATATAAGATCAATAATGTAATAAACAATATCATATAATAATAATTGTACAGGTTTTTGATATGGACATAATTTTTATAATCTTCATTTTATAAATCATTCATTAATGAGGTTAGAAAAACATCATTATAGGGTCATTAATAATTTTATTTATTTGTGGTCTAAAAATTATAATAACATAACCTTATGTAGGAAATATTTTAGTTTTTAAAATGAATATTTATAGTTGAAGATATAACTTACATAACCGCGTGTAAAAATTTATTTACTAAAAGATATATTTTTATGTAATTTTGGTCGTTACATTAAATTAATTAATATAAAGTGTCATTTTCACTCTTATGTGGCTCCATGGGGTCCTAAAATTGACCCAAGGATGCCATGGTCTACATGTATACACATTTTTGGGAAATTTAATATTATTGTAATATTTTTTACCCGTATTTACCATATTTAAACTTTACCCATCAGAAGAAGAAATTAATTTAAAATTAATTCCTGTTGTCAAAAAATACGTGTTTTTTAGAAATAATAACTATAAATAGATTAACACTTGTTTATGTCCAATTTCAAAGTTATATTACATTCAATGACCAAAATTGAATTAATTGATAAAAAGACAATCTAATTAGACATTAAAACCCATTGAAAAGAAAATCTACACATATAAATAAATTATATTAAAAGGAAGTTTTGAAATAAAATAAAGTATTTTTTACTATTCATTAAAAATGAATTTTATATGAAAAATGTCAAATATTAAACCTAAGTAAATTTTGATATCATGATTCTAAAGAATAATATTATTTTGTCAAATAAAACATATAAAAGTGACCCAAACTAGATTTAAAGAGGGTTCTCCATCAAAAGACTTTAAATTGACATTTTAAAAAAAATAGACTATTTGTTTATAAAATTAGTTTCATTCACATTTAACCCTCTAACATTATTCAGTTAAATGAAAAAACATTTCAAAAACATGTATAATTATTTTTTAGTTTGTCAAGTTCATTCCTACATACAAAATGACTATGCATTAACTAGCATTTAAAATAATATTGTATTATTAATTTTTTGTATAAATTTGCATTGTGTGAAACCTATGATTTCAATGATACTCATTATTGCGTATCGGGCACACCATCGAACATAGAATCCCATTTTAAGTAAAATTACAATTTAATTCACAAATTTGAATATATATGATAATGTATTATTCTTTATTTACATGCGATGTTACATCCCTACCCCTTTGGAAATTTTGGTCTCACAAATTTTATTCACTTATCAAATAAGAGGCAGTATTTACACCTCATAAAATTTTCAGATTCCCACATTGACTCTTCAATCATACGTTTTTCTAAAAAACCATTACATGATGAATTTTCATTATTCCAAAACACTAGCTCTCTGTGGTAAAAAACAGGGATTGGTTGTTCCTCATAATATATATTCTATTTCAAGTGAACATCCTTTGGGCTCAAAACATGATATGGATTTGGCATCTACATTCTCAATATTGAAACATTAAAAACATTCTGTGTTTTCGATAAACATAGAGGTAATTCCATTCCGTAGGAAACTGATCCAACTTTCTCCAAGATTTCATAAGGTCCAATGAACCTCGGACTCAACATTCCATTCATACCAAAACTCATCACACTTTTCCATAGAGAATCTTTGAGAATGACATGATCACATACCTCAAAAGGGAGATCCTTCTTCCATTTATCTACATAATTTTTCATCTCACTCTGAGGTTTTCTCATCTGATTCTCAATCAAATGAACTTTTTATGCCTTCCCTTCTACCAATTCTAGTCCCATAAGTTTCCTTTCACCTAATTCTTCTCAATTATCTAGAGTTTGACATCACTTCCCATACAATGTCTAAAATGAAAAAATATTTATACTAGAATGAAAAATGTTATTATAAAAATATATTTCCAATGAATGATGTTGGTTCTATATTCACTTGTAATCCATCGACCAATCACATAACATATACTCCAAGGTCTAAATTATTTTTTCTAAATTCCCATTTGATTTAGGATGAAAAGATGTATTAAAATTTAATTCAGTACATAATGATTCCTGAAGGCCTTTCCAAATGTTATAAGAAAACCTGAGATCACGATGAGATACAATGGAGTGGGGAACACTATAAAACCTGATTATCTTATTAACATTAAACCTAGAAAGTTGATATAGTGACAATGTGTCTCTAATAGTATGGAAATGAATAGATTTTTTCAATCGATCTACAACAACCCAGTTGGATTATTACCTTGAGATGTATTTGGTAAATCCACAATGAAATCCATGGATATATTTTCTTATTTCCACTCTAGGAGTAATAAAGACTAAATAATCCCTTTCGTTAACTATCTCTCTTATTTATCCTACTAACAAGTCCAACACTTCGCATAAAAATTAGCAATATCTCTATTCATTCCATCCCACCAGAAATAATCTCAATGATCTCTATACATCTCTGTACATCTAGGATGAACATAAAAATTTGAACTATAAGCTTCACATAACAACTCATTATTCAACTGTGAATCACAAGGCACATATAATATTTTCCAAAATATCAAAACACAATCATATCAATGTTATAATCATTCAATTTACCCTTCTGAACAAACTATACATTTTTATGAAACTCACTCTATAACTTCAGCAGTTTCTTAATTCGGTTTGATCGGGATTATTTTAGTGACACCTGAAACAAAACTAAGGAATTTCCTACACATACAACTTCTATGCCAATGTTCATCATGTCAAAAATAAAAGTATCTCAATAAAAATGTTACAATGTTAATGTAGCATTATTTTATTGACTCAAGGAATCATCCTCTTTAATTGGAATTATTATATGGTAATGGATCATGCAATACTAATTTATAATTAATTCGAACCATCTCTTATGCCTCATTTTTAATTTTTTATGATTGAATATATAATTATATCTTTTGTGGTCAGTATATATTTTACATTTTACATTATACAGCTGATTCCCCCATATTTATAAAGCAAAAACAAAAATAGCCAATTCCATATATTGTATAGGGTAATTTTACTCATGAGGTTTTAATTGATGTGTAGCATAAGAAATTACCTGATCATTCTGCATATGGATACAGTTAGGTCCTTTCAATGATGCATCACTATAGATAACAAACTCATCGTTTCTAGAAGGTAGTGCCAAAATAGAATCATTAACGAATCTTATTTTCCATTCCTGATACTACATCATTTGAAGGCCCAACATCCGTTGAAGTACATGGAAAGGCCTTCACCACAATTTTTTCTATTATTCTGTCTTCTTTCCCTCGGTTTCTTTATTGGTTAGAAACTCATTTTCATAATGGCCCATTTCATTGCAGTTAAAACATTTTACTAGTAGTAAATCATATTTTTTCTTACCATTACCTTTATCTTTTTCAATGAAATTATGAGCCTTACGTCTCATTTTAACACATCAATACCACTTACCAAAATTCAAAATACATTCCCCAGCTTTCATTATACCACAATTTTCATAAATTAAAAACATATGTTTCATACCATCTGAATTTTTTGGAATATTTCTTCCCTTTCGTGTGCCACCTTGACCTCTTATTCTGTTTTTTGTTAAAGAAAAAATGATCATCGAAAAACTGTATTTCCACACTCTATGCACATCGATCAATATTTTCATAACTTTTGAACTCACAAGAACCTAATGTACTTCAATAAATTGACATTAATCTTGAGTAAAAATAATTGATTTTATTATCAAGACTTCGTATAAAATTGGGAGCATACCTCGCCAGTCGAGTGATTTTTTCTAAATAAGAAGCCACTAAGTCATATTCCTACCTTAATTCGAGGAATTGTTTTTCCATCCTAAGACAATCCACCATAAGAAAATATTTCGCACAAAACATACCTTTGAATTCATCCTAATCAAGATCATCAATATCCTCACTATCACGGATGTTTTTTACCATTTACCACCAATAATCGGCTTCACCTTCAAAACCGTAAACAACGAGACTATTCATTTGATGATATCAACACCCCAATTACATCAAAAATCATCTCTACTATTTAACCCAACTATCATCTAGAACAGGGTCAGAAGATACCATCTATGATGGAGGATGTTTTTTCATGAAATTATCCACTACTGACATGTTTCTCTGTGGTTGGTCTGGCTGTTCTCGTGTATGGATACCACCACAATTTATAGACTAATTCAACCATTCCATCACTAAAACAAACATATCAGTTCTGATTCTGTCCATCTCAGGTTTATGATTTGGATGGCTTTCTACTTCTTAATGTCATCCAATCATATCTACCCTATATCCACTGTGGAAATCCATTATGAACACAAAAATATCTTTGGCGAAGAAACATTGTAATCTGTAAATTACATATCATTTCAATGATACCATAAATTTAATTATGTACATTAATTTAACAATATCCTAACCCTGAAAATTTGTCTAAAATGACCTCTGATACCATTAATAAGTACCTAGCCTTATATATTACATAATCATGAATTAAATGAATAATTCACATTGTGGATCATTTCAGTTTTTGAGTTATAGAGAATTTTTCTATAAGTATTACATTACAACTCAAAAATTAAAAAGTATAGACTTATACTCAGTATAATTATTATCATAAAATAAAAACACTTGAAAAAAAGATACATGTCTAGTTATATGTTTTAGACATCACGACATTTCCCTGATCCTATCATTGACACTATTCATCTTTATGTCCTTTGAAAAACATTTCAAAAACATGATATGAGAATAAAACTAATAGTATGGGTTATAAAATTAAGAAAGAAAACATTATTTCATCCATATATACATTACATAAGATCTCTAACATACCTCTTGAAATCATATGATTTATGAATAACATATAGTAATTAAAAATCATAAATGTTACTTGTGGCATCCATAATATACTTACATTGTAGCTTTCAGATCCATGTAGGGAGTTACATTTGGATTACCCATCAAATTATATTCTTAAATCTATTAGGAGAAAAATTCCTGATTACCTGTGTCATGTTACCCATGGAATTGGAGAGCTATATCGAGCTCACCTGCCCAAGCTTTATCACTGAACCAGTTGTATACGTAATTTTTTTCGAAGAACAATAACATATTCATAACAAATAAAACAAATATAAAAGAATGATAACATTTCCACATTTCAATCAAAATATATCATTTAAATATATCGACATAATAAATACATTGCCAAAATAATTTTCAAAACCTAAATACCTAAATGTGTATATAATATTTACTTTCGTTTTGAAAACATTATGGCTTGTTAAGTAATCCAGAGATCAAATAATACTCGATGAGGGGGAATGGTCATTATCACCGCTTATATAGAAAAGAAGCATTCTGTTTCTTTTATTAAAAAAATCATCTTTGAAAAATATTCACCTTAAATGAAATGAAAATTAAATGGATTTAATATAGAGTATAATAGAATGTCGTGTATGAAACAAAATATGCCTCAATTAAAGGAGACTGATACAAAGTCCCTTACCTCGTGTCCGAATTGACTCGATCATTATTTAATCTCTTGAATAATAAACTAAAGTTAATTTATACTTTATTAAGACCATTTTTCAGGAGTATTATTCCTTTTATATCAATTATTACCTTTCCATAACAATTAGTTAATTTTTTCAGTTCATATCTTATTGATAATCGATGTTCAGAACTTGAGTTACAAATGAACTTCTTATAATTACAAGTTGTTCGTGTCTTCAAAGGTCCATTATCTCTAGAATGATATTCATGTTTTACATATAAGATATATAAGATATATCCATTATATATATATATAATAGTATATTAAATTTGGAGATAGGAAATGAAATGCACTGCTCATGAAGATGGTAAGCCGCACGTATGCAGGAATGGTACTTTCATTTCTATTTCATATTTTGATGTTATAAAAACATAATGATACATAGATATATTATAATTCTAGTATAATATCCAATATAATTTCATCAACTCTATCATTTATACGTCCCATGTATGTCATGAATGAGTCATATAACATTGAGGGGGTGGTAGTCGACACTTACTCAAATGAAATTATCGTATTTACCCACTATGAAAAACATAAATGTTATTATAAAAATGAAAAATATAGAAGCATATAAAAATATAAATATAATATATATCACATATAAATTTAGTTCCATATTAATGGTCCACATAAGAGGTGGTAGTATATAATTGAACAATTATCATTTCGTGAGGCCGTAGTTTGCCATCCACAGAAACTGTATTTAATTTACCCATTAGATTGATGTGTGTGTATGTGTAGTTTGAATTGTTCTCCTAAAAACATCATACTATATTGAATATACTGGTTATGTTATCTATGATATGAATAAAAATATTTTAGGCTTTGGAGAAGTAAAATAAAACAAAATAACTTTTGACAGTATGTTACCTTTAAATCTGGTATCTCCCTTTGGTTTGAACCAAGAGGATTTCTTGAATTACATTATGCTTAGGGGAAGGAATCTATGATGGATATGTCAATTTTGGGAGATTAATTGAGTCATGGTTGGACAGTACAAGGGGCTTCCGAGTTGTGAGTAATGGGATTGAGGTGATGTCTTTTTATATTGGGGAGGAGGGGCTCTTTAAGAAATTTAAAAATATTATATTATTATTTAATAATTCACGGTTTATAAATGTAAAAAACTCATTTAATAGATAGATAAGACGACTCAAGTTTCAGAATAAAATCATCCAATAATAATTGAACAGGTTTTGGATATTGTTTAATTTTTATAATCTTATTAATTTAAATCATTCATTAATGATGTAAGCACTGCATTATTATTCTGTCATAATTAATTTTATTTATTTGATGTCTAAAAATTATAAAACAATATCATGATGTAAGAAATATTATTATCTTTAAAATTAATATTTATTGTCAAAGATATAACATCTATAACTGCATGTAAAAATTAATTTACTAAATGATATATGTTTATGTCATTTTTGTCTTTCCATTAAATTATTTAATATAAAGTGTCATTATCACCCACTAGTGGCTCCATTGGGTCCCAAAATCGGCCCAAGGATGCCCATGGTAGACCATTTATCATCCAATGGGATTACGGTATATTTTTGGGTAATATGATATTATAAAAATATTACTTTTTTAACCTTATTATCAAATATACCTTTTAACCAGGGTAAATATAATATTTTCTGAAGTAAATATTCATACCATCTAAAAATTAAATATACCTATTTATAAAATATAAAATCCCTAATTCTAAATATGGAATCCATTTTTTATAATTCATAACACAGATGTAGAAGAAATGAATTTATAATTAATTTCCGTTGTCCAAACAAAAAATGTGTATTCAAAAAATAATAACTATCAAATGATTGAAACTTGTTTATGTCCAATATCAAAGTGAAATTACATCCAATGACGAAAATTGGATTAATTTATAAAAATATAATATAATTACTCTTTAAAACCAATTTATAATATAATATAATTATTTAAATAAATTAGATTAAAATTTAGTTTTTAATTAAAATGCAATATTTTTTACTATTCATTAAAAAATGAAATTTATCCAAAAAATTACATAAATTTTCCCAATATAAATTTTGATGTCCTGACTATAAAATAGAATATTATTTTTTCTAATAGAATATAAATAATTGAAAAAAACTATATTTAAATATGGTTTTCCATCAAAAGGTTTTAAATTGGCCTTTTAATGAATATTAGACTATTTCTGTATAAAAATATATTCATTCAAATTTTACGCCTCTAAGATTTTTCGGATAAAGGTAAAAACATTTAACAGACATGTATAATCATATTGTAGTTAAAAATGTTGATTCTCGAAAGTACAACGACTATGTGTTAACAACCATTCAAAATAATATTGTATTATTATTTTTCTGTATAACATAATGTTCTTTACAATGTAAGATTTCAATGAAACCTGTTTTTTCATATCAGGTATTCCATCGAGAATGGAATCACAATTAAATTATAATTAATAATTAATTGAAAATGTTAAATAAATATAAAAATGAAATTTTCTTGTTTTACCTAGGATGCTTCATTAAATGTTCTTAAAATAAAAATATATCCTTTCTTTCTTGAAGGGAGAAATTATAACATCATTCATGAGTATGTGGGCACTAATGCCTCCATAAAGAGATGCGCTTAATATTTTATCATAATTAAAAGAATCATATAGCATATATAATTATATATATATATATATTATACGAATTATTTAATTATAAAAAAAACTTACCTTTTTCCATATTGATCTTTGAAAAATGGAAACTTTACTCATGCTTACAGATGGCCTATAATATCCATGATCATAATTTAGTCCATTCTCTCATTAACTTTTTTCTTAGGTGGTTTTATGATTACAATGGATGTAACAATATATATGTATCATATTACTAATTTCCCAAATATTATTAAATAATGACCAATTTGGCAGTGTTCAACATACTAAAGTAATATTTTCCATATAAGTGGAGTATTATAAAAACATCCAAAGTAAACATAACTTAATTTCAATCATAATTAAAATTGTAATAGTTGATATAAAATGGGTAATTTTTTTTTAATTATTTATCAATTCCAATAAACAACATTTTCATTTCATTTAGGATTACAAAGAATGAATGTTATGAGTCACACTAATTGTAACAAACATCTTCCAAAATTCCATTGGTTGATTAATATTTTGAAGTTATGAACCTATAATATTTTATAAGAGTATATACCACCCCCAACCAATGATATTTTAGATCATAAAATTCTATATATAATTATATTTAATGTTTTTTGATAATTTGTTTTCATTGGGATAACGGTAAAATGTTTAAAATTTGGAATGTGAATATTCTTTAAATAATTGTCATTTAATGTTTTCTATCTAAATAAAATTTATATCCATTTACTTGTTTTTAATATAATTTTAATAATTTAATTATATGATTCGTAGAGTTTATTAATTTTATATTTAATCATATCAGCATTTCTTTTCCAAATGGAATATTTATAGAAAATGACTATATTTTATAAAAAAAATAATAATTAAGTGATCTATTTTAACATATACAGTGACACATAATGTTTGAACTACCATACCTAATATTTAAATTATTTCTTCCTTTTGAGTATTTATAAATTAATTAACGAAATACATATTTCATTATATTTTATTATATAAAAATTTTTATTAAATGAAAATGGTATCTTCACATTTGATTGTGAATATAAAACATGATTAATAATTTAATTTAATGTTTTTTATGATGAATAAGACCAAGAAATAAATTATTTATTCTTTAATGGTACTTTATAATTTAACATTATAAACTAGTGACATTGATACAACATATAAAAAAACAACCTTTAATATATATCACATGTGAAGCTAAAATAGTTTGTATGATGGGTACACCAAGATAGAGCCGAGTTAGCCAGATATTTCTTATATGAGTGGTGTGAACAGAAACCGCTTCAATTCATTAGGTACTGTTCATTTTCATAAAATTAAATATGGAGAGAGTTATTCAGTTCATTCCCCAATAGATATAAGTGTGATATTTGTTTCATTTAAATTTTTTAAATTGTTTTTGAATTTGATCCTAAATGATTCCAAAACAATATTGGGTGATTATATTGTTTAAATATCTTCTATTTACTATAATTATGTATTTTTCATATGATAATTGATTATTTCAGTCTGAAAAAGAAAATTGAAATAAAGATAAAAATATAGCGGTTTTTTATGTTTATCGGTTGAATAATGTTTTGTTTATACTAAAAGTTACATCTAGTTATTTTTATGCTCATCTAACAATTTTAAAAATGATTTTCATAGGGTTTAATATAGGGTACGTGAAATTATAATCGATAGTTGAATATTTTGTTGATTTCTAATTAAAATTTAAAATGTATTATTTTAAATAATTTTTATGGGTGGAAAAAGAGATACTAATAAAAAATATACATTTATTAATATATATAATTATTTTTATTTGTTTTTAATTATTGTAATATTTTCTAAAACTGAAGAATAGCTTAAAAATTAATACAAATTATTATTATCTTAATTCCCATTATTATTTAATGTATATGATTGGGTAATTATAGAAAAAGTAAATTATAAAATAAAATTTCTATAATAAATTTCACTGTAAATACAAAATTAAATTTGTAAAATTGCATGTCATGTCACACATGATCATGGAATAACCTTTTCATTGATGTTGAAGTATAACCAAATGAATAGATATATAGTAAATAAAACCATTTTAAATGACATATAATTAAAATGAGAACTAGTAAATGAATAAATTGTTGGCTATAATTATAAATACATGTATGATATATTCCAATATAACCTAAATAAATAAGGTTTTTTTCAATAGATAATATTAAATTATAAAGTTAATGAAGAAGTGAGTTGAAATAATTAATTAAAATTGAGCCATGGAACCCCTTACTACTCGATTACATTAGATAAAGGTTACACACACTCCAATTTACTGATTATATTTTTTTTTTACTTGTGACATATTCATATTTACAATATCATTTGTGAGCCATGTATTAAATGTCTCTCATTTCCTTAACAACCTTTCATTATTTCAATTGTTTTAGTGGTCAACCACTTCAATTTCACATGAATATTTTCCCACAGAATATTTAATTATTTTCTATTGGAAATAATTCGATCAATTGTATATATATAATAATATATTATTTATTCATTATTTAAAATGATACCTTCAAATTGAATATCTTATCTTTGTTGGTAGGTCAGGTCGTCTGTACAAATGAGAGGATTTATCACATAAATAATGAGAGAAATGGTTAGAAAGTTAATGTTATATAGAAAATATAAAATAATTTTTATGTCATAATTAACAATTATATATTCAATAGTTCTTTCAGTATAACTATCCTTGTGAGTATGATAATGAAATAAAATTACATTTGTTTTTTAGGAGATTGTATTTCATACACATGAGACACTATTTGGTTTCACATTTTATGGACAATGATATGATTAAATATTATTACATAAATATAATTATATCATAGTATAATGTATATACTTGTGTCATTATATTTTAATATCAGGTAAATATTTAATATGGTGAAAGAGGATGTAATAAAGATTGAACATTCCTATTGAAGAATCATTTTTATTTTGAAAACAACTTCAGATCACATTTAATAAAGGCCTATGTTGGAATTTTATTATGAAAAGAACATATAGAACATGATTGTTTACATTAGGAATTATTAATTATAGTTTTTGATGATCTAAAAATAAAATTATTTGTGAATATGTTAGAGGGAGGTTCACATTTTAAATTAATGCAAGTACTACACATGAAATTACTAAATGTTTAAAAACATTATTAATCACAATAATGAAATAAATGATAATAAATGAAACATATTCTATGGTTATAATGTTAATTCAAAATTATAAAAAAAACTAATGATTATTATATATATTATAATTACATTTTAACCCATATCATTTTAGTTAACATTTTTACCATTTTTTTTCTTTAACTATAGGGAAAATGTTTTTCATTGTAATATGGTAATAAATTTATATATATAATAAAAATAAAAAAAATAACGAGAAATAGAATATATTTCACAAGTATATTTTCCCCCATTATCCTCATTTTTGATATTTTTTGTTTCTAAATAATATATTAAAATATTAGTTTCATCAAATATAGTTAATTTTATCCTCTTAGTAGATTTATATAATATGATATTACAAAACCCATGAAAGTGTTGTAATTATAATATAATCATATAAAACATCCCTAATTTGATATATTCATTCACAATTCTCTTGTAGCTCTATATTCCATCCAATTTGAATTATATATGATATTTAAAAAATTATGTTTTATATTTTTTTATTACTGTAATAGATATAGTGTTGGAGTAGTGAAAGATATTGGACTAATTATATTGTTACTAAAAACTAATATAAATATACTATCATAAAAATATATAATATATGTTAATAAAAATGCATATCCAATTATAAATTTTCAATAAATATGTGAACTAATAAAAGAAATTAAATGAAATATAATGATATCATGTAATTTTAGTTACATAAAATATACAACCTCAATTATCAATGTCCAAGGGCATTAAAATTCTATATATTTCAACATGGTAGGGTTTTGGTTGACTTAAAAAAATTAATTAAAAATATAATGTGTTGGATTGATTTTGGGAACTTATCTCCCAGTTTTATCATTGTTTTTCCCATTTTACCCATATAATGGTTAAAAATATTAACCACGATTCATTTTCATAAAAAGACAAATTAAAAGTCAACTATTAAAAAATATAATCCCATTTCTTCTCAATTTGGTACTCATTTTTCCTGATTCATTAACATAAAATTGTATAAATTAAATTTATCCTAATTTCATAAAATGAAATCATTATTTTCTTCAAAAAACCTATATAAAAATAAAAATAAACTAAGTTTAATATTATGTATATTTAAAATTAAAATAGAATAACATATATTATTAAAATAATTGATCATATTTTATTGTGAAAATTTCTCAAATTGATTGAGAGTTTTACAAAACATATATTAATAAAATGCAATGTGAGTTACTGAAAATTCATTATTTATCCCTACAGAATAAACAATCTTTCATATAACAAAAATTCTATATATTACACATTTATTAATTATTTATTATATAAAATTACAAATAATACAAGCCAGATGTAAAATATGTCTGCATTATTTTAAAATTTGGTACATTGCACAACATATTAAAAAAAGTAATGCGTTGTATTTATTAAAAAAACAATGTTAACAATATTACATTATTATTTTATAATTAACTCTGCATTGGATAACATGTGGGCCTATATTAGAATGGGGTGAGATATAAATTATTTTAAGGGAATACAAATTGCTCAAAATGAAAAATTTTATACCTTTTAGACAAAATTAATATCAATTGAATAGGGAAGGAGTGATAATCATAAACATGACCAATGAGGCATGATACAAAACTATATTCTTAAAGGAATCATGGGAATTTTGGAGAATAATTAAAACACTAGATCATTAACATAAGATAAATCTAACATCCATGACTATATCAAATGGGTGAAAATGACCCATAAATGAATCATATATTATTCTTATATCAACGTGACATATCATGAGACTATATCATTAAATAATGAATTAGAGCGCTATATAAATCTAGGTGTAAATTTTACATTCATTTCATTTTCATGATTATTTCTGACGAATAGATGATAAAACAAAGAATAAATTTTCCTCACAAGTTTCCATGATAAATGTGTTTTAAATACATACATTTATTTTCGTACTAAAATAAGTATATGTGCATAAATTTGATCACCCTTCATATGAATTGAGTATGATTATTTAATAAATATTATTTTCAATGGAATCATAGAGTGATAATTTAGTAGCATAATGAAGGAAAATATGTTCATCTGAGGGTATGATTAGGATGATAGTTGTATATAATTATTTATAAATAATAATAAAATTTTTTAGAATATGTATATACCCACTCCAACATAGGGATTTGAATATAAATGTTCATAAAATAAATAATTTTTATGAGTAAATGGTAGAATGATTTGATCTCTTACGTAGAGAGAGTGAATTAAAATGTGTCGTATTAGCTTCTTGATAGCCCCTGGTCTCGTTGTGAGGCATCTAGTGGTGGGGGGGGGGGGTAGGTAAGGATGTGCTCCAAATATTTTCTATTATGAGATTTAACAGAATTGGTGTTTTTATATAGTAAATGTGGGGGGAATTTGATTATAATTCCACGCTCATTTGTTTTGGATTCTATATAATAAAATATCCAAAATCGCCATCATTCCTAGGGTTTTTTTTAATTATTATACTAATGGGGATTATTTATTATTATTTTATAATCTGAAGGTCCTATGAAAATAAAATTATACCCTTGCTGATGTGAATATCCATCTCACTAATAAAATGATTTAAAAGTGTTAATATATAATATTTTTTTTGAATATTAATAAAGGCCTTATTAAATTAATAAAATATTAAAAAATTTACGTTATTTAAAATTGAAAACATATAATGGTTATGTATGATTTTTATATTTTGTATTTCACTACTTTCTGTCATTATTATGACATAATAGACACCATATATTTATAAAGTATTTCATTTTTATTTGAAATTTTTAACTTCTACAAAAATATTGAAAAATTCACCATTAGTTAATTTTATCATTATTATTACAAAAATAATTTTCATCTTATAAAAATGATTTTCTAAATTTATAAATAATTCTTTAGGAAAAATAATTTTTATTAACTGATAAATGTTGTTTCTTTTTAAAAAAAATAGTTTTCGAACCCTTCTAAAAATTTCATTTGACTTCACAAAAAATATTGTAAAATTTATATTTAATAAAAATTATAAAATAGATTTTTTTCAAAATTACAATAATTCCCTAAAATAAACATCTAATTTGAAATTCAATGCTATAAAAGAATAAATTTTTTGTTTTGTTTTATAAAATGAAAACATATTTAAATATTAATGATAAAAAGATAATACGAACACTATTCGATTTAAATAAAATACACATGTTAATATTATTTTTTGTAGATATTAATCCCTTATGTCCAATATAAAAATCACTAATTATAATGTGTTCTATTATAATTTGTTCATGGCTGGGTTTTGCGTACATGTTTTGGGTTGTGATATAAATAAAATTGAACGTCTCTCATAAAAATTTTCTCTCATGTTTATATTGTTATATCTTATCTTGGTCATGGTAAAAGGAAAATATCAAATATGATATCTCCAAAATTACATCTAATAAATGGGATTTATAGGTTATGGACACCATAATTAAGGCCACAAATTCTTTTCTATATTTCAATTTGATAATTATTAAACCCAATATTTATACTAATCATATGATCACTATCAAATGACTATATTATCAATTGTAATTATTCTGAAAGGAATATAAAATATTTTAATATATAATAAAATCAAATAAATTCATGTGTATCTAATAACCCTGATTCATAATATGTCATTTAATTTAAATTATAATTGGAATTTTATTTATAAATTTTTGAATCATTATGATCATCCCACTTTAGAATATAAATCTTCATAATTACTATATTACACATTTAAATAGATGAGGTTAAATCCATTTTATCACTTCCTATAGTTTCCATGTTTAATATTCAATGCTATGGTTTCTCCATCGCATATTTACTAGGTGGATTTTCATGTTTCATAGAAAAACATCTCTATGGTCTATAATTTTAAATGGACTCTCCACATTAGAATGATAATTATCCAATGGTACCACTTATGGAGTGGGTACATGTGGGGGTATGTTTGTAAAATATTCAATAATGAGGAATAGAATATATCATATACATGAGATAGGCTAGGATAGATTTGTAATCAACATTCCAAAACTATGATGCGGTCGAGGATCTCAAATTGGCTGATGTATCATTGTCTGAGATTTCCATTCTTTTAAAATCTTAAATGTTTCTTATATAGAAATATGTTGAGTAAAACAATGTTTAATACCCAACTCATTGGGTCTCATTAAAATATAAAATATTATCTATTTTTTCATCTATGACCAAACATGATGTGATGCTAAATTGTCTTGACATTTTGACAATTTCCTCATCCATTTGAGGACACAATATTTGGTGTTCCCCAATTTCATCCCTGTATAAAACTAGTTTTAAACACTTTTAATAAATGTTTTCATAGGTATACTTAGAGAATATTTATTGGAAACTATTATTGTATAAGAGATCAACCAAAGTATTATTTTGATCTCACCCTACATTGATGTCCATTGAGAATTCTTTCTGCATGTCCTCAAGTGTTTGGATATTCCTCTAATATTATATATAATGTTGAGGGTGATAACATGTACTTATGAACAAATCATAATTTAGAAAATTTAGGATACTCTTATATAACATGGATTTAATATATGTATATATATCAGATTAATTTGATAGTGGTTCTCTATAGAGCATCAAAACATATTTAATGTATACCCTTCCATGTGGAATGATTGAGGAGTTCTCATGAATATAAATGATGTTGGAATTATTTTATGATGAATTACCACAATAGATATATAATTATTTCCACATTATTTATTTGTAAGGCCATTGACAATGTCCATGGTTATGTTTTCCCATGTTCATGTTTGTATGGGTAATGGTTATATTATCCCTTTGGACTTTTTCCTTTATGACTTCAATTATATACATTCCAGACATCATGATGTATATTCTGCGATATCCTTCTTCATATTTCCTCAAAAGTAGTGACATCAAAGATGTCGATATTTATTTATAAATATTGTATTGATGGAAAAAATCAAACTACTCTCATCATCCAACAACTCCATTAAATTATGATTCTTTGGTACACGTAATTGTGACCCAAATTGTAAAACTCATTAACTATTCATAACTAGTATTTACATTTTCTTATTGTTTCCACTTTATTTTGAATACCCACATAATCTATTTAGGAATCTATTATCATTTACTGAGGGGATGGTTCATCAATCATATGTGAAATGAATGATGATGTTAATTCTTTTATTATTCCCATTTACATCATTTTCAAACATAAGAAGATCATACCCCGTTAAATTAAAATAAATTATCAAATTGCAATATAAATTCAAATTAGAATGTTTTATACATTATTCAATTAAATAAGATTGTAGTAAATATAGAATTTATAGTCCTTGATCCTCCCTAATGATATTTTATATTTAATATTTAGTTTATTCTTTTTCAATATACAGATGAGAGTTTTTTGATAAGTATATATTTCACCCATCAATCCAAATAGACAATGAAACCATATTTCCAAATATAATATCACTATATCCAACTCTAGATCATCCATTGTGTAGTTATATTTTTCAACATTAATCTACCTTGTGGAATTGGAAATTAATTTTTTCACTATTAATTAACACACAACCCAATAAATTTACTAAATAATCTCTTAATAACACAAAAAAAAGTTACACAGATATGGGTAGTGTAAGAATAGGTTCTATTATAATAGTTATTTCCACTCCTTTAATCGCTATTAACAACCACCATTCCATGATTCCATTACTCCCTATATATCTTATATTTGTTATAGGTTTTAAAAAACATTATAAATTTAGTAAAAATCAATGATAGTATCCAACTAATCAAAGGAATCTATGTATATCAGTAGATGTTTTTTTCCCTATCCATCATTGAATTGATTCTATCACATAAGGGTATATATAGATACCATTTTTATGATAATATTACCTAATATATATAAATAATTCAACTTAAAATCCCATTTTTTTACTTGGAATAATCATTCTCTATTCATATGGTCTTTATAAATGTGATCATATTCTCTTCATTATCCTCCATGATTTTTCAGTATATTAGAATGTCATCTATAACATTGAAGAAAATCATCAATTTAACCCTTAAATATCATAATAATATTTTTCATTTTGTTTTTTGTCAATTTTTTGAGAATAAATATATTTAATATGAACTTAGAATGTGGGTAACTTATATGTAATGCAAACATGAGGATATCGACCTTCTTCATCCAAACTAGGTAATATCATGAGTGTAGATCCACATTGAGGAATTATTTTTTTCCATGTATCTAATAAATCAATTCATCAATCTATTAATGATTATACATGGTCCTAATTTAGATCATTTGGAGATAAAGAAAATAAATGGAAATGTCATATTGACACATACTTCACGACGAACTTGACTAATGCACCCCATGGTGGAGCACATTGTCATATGAATCTATTATTTTGACTCTCTATTACTTGTTTCGTTAGATCATCATGTCCCCGAAATCTTTTCTGTACACAGTATTGGATAATTGATCCTCTATAGGAATAATCATTACTTTATATTCACTATCTAGGCTAGAAGAGTACTATTAAATTCCATGGGAAAGACATCAATGTATTCCCAAACGATGGGCTTGTATTCGAGGATTATTTTATAATTACAAAAATCATTTTTGGATAGAAATTATTGAACATATGGAAATAATTTACATTTGTGATATGTTTCTGGTAAATAAATCTAATCCATCTTCATGAATATTTATTTATTCCTAGGATGATTAGTTGTATATAGAGTTATTTCCTTCTCATGGTAATTAATTTCATATCTATATAAGAAATGTAAATCCATACCCATAATTGAATAATATTACACTTAAGGGAGTTTGAATATTATTTCAATGAAGTTTATCAAACTAATTTTTATTGGAAATTAGTTATAAATGTGGCATGACATTATTTCCTTATTTTCATTTTTTATAAACAACTATACATCCATGATATGGGGTGGTGTTTAAATAGTTATTTTAAAAACAATTGATTTGAATGTATTTATATAACTAGATTAAAAAATTATAGTCACTATTGATAAATTAATATCTATCATATCTGTCACCACATCATTTTTGGGATCCACCACACCTTTTGTTAGTGAAAACCCATAGCATTAATACGTTGGAGTTTATTGGTTGTATCTAAAAACCATATTCCTAGTGTATTAGTTTGAATAGTTCAATGTTTCCTTAATGATTATGTATTGAATAATTATCTATGGATTTATCAGATTATTCCTCACCTCTATCATATTATTGGGATTCTCTCATTGGAAATTGATATCTTGATGTATTTAGTTTTTAAATAAAAAATATTTCCTTTTCCACTTTAGGAAATTTCACATGTTCTTTTTTCTGAACCATTAAAAATTTGGATGTTGACATTTATTTAAACCACTATATTTTTCTATCACATCAATAAATTTAAAATAGGATTTCCTGTTATTATAAAAATGATACAATTGATGTCCACTAATCCAATTTTTAACAATGATAGAACATCAAAAAAGTACCACATAGATATCAATGTCATGGATATCAAGGGATTTTCATTTACTAGGTTTTTGACCACGAAATAATTTCATAAAATTGAATTGCGAGTTAATGATAAATCTGGTGGGATATCATGCATGTCTTGTAATGTTTTTTTGCACTCCCTAGACGATTCATAATCATTTTTTGAGTTAATGAAAATCCCTTACAATTTTATTTCACGGAGTTCAAGGAAATGATTTTTCAAAAAACATTTTCAAGGATTCCATCAACCCCATCAAATATATATCTTCCTTATGCATTGTATTCAGGATATCTGTCCCCCATTGATCATATTCTCCCTCAATATGATAAAAAACTTAATGAACCATCTCATTCTTGGTATATTGAATGATGGAGGATATCTTCTTAGTGGAATTGATCCTTTGTTGAACAATTAAGCGATGACATGATCCATTGAATGCTAGAAGCCATTTTCACATTGAATAATTAGTTGAATATAATTAATTATTAGGGGGATTCTATATCTACAATTTATCCAGTTTCAAACTAATATTCTGGTTTATATGAGGTAGTATCATCCTAGTGTTCATGATTATGACTCCTAGCTGGTTCGACATTTCATTGGGTTAGTCATAACATTTCCCATCACATTGGCTGTTTACCTTATTCCGCCTATTTCTAACTATTCGATATAATAGATGAAAAAATAGGGAACTTAATTTTTAAACACATAAATAATAATCCAATGAAATTAAATTAGTAACATATACATTATATATATTTCTTTAGCATGTAAATTTCATATATTTAATCGACATTATGAATAATTTGTTTCATATAATATACTCTTATTGGTATTCATTTAATCTTATTATAATGATTCATAATGAGATTATTAATTTACCAATGCATATCATCAGGTAGTGTAATAATTTTGTAACTATGAGGCATGTGGTTGTCCACCAATTCGAATTTGAATCTATATTAACACTATATTTTTGGGCTTTATTAATTTGTACATTGTTCCTTGATCGACATACAATATTATTGTTCATAATGTGATGAAATTTATAGATATTCCACTTACTCTAAACTTTCCAAAAATTATGGCTGTTTTGAAATATATTATCTTATCCATAAGATATTCTTTAGACTTTTCTAATCCTGATTCCAAAAATAAATAAATATTTCCATTAAAACCAACGATAAAAACACTTTAATTTATTAAAATTTAATTAATGTTTTAGTACATAATGAACACATAATAAAACATATACTACAGAGAGGTCTAAAGTATTTTTAATAAGTTAGATTTCAAGAAAAAAACATAAAAAATTTATACACTATCTTTCATGAAAAATTCCTTAGTATAGTTATATAATAAATTAATAAAAAACACTACGTTGGATAACCTTGGTACATACATATGAAACGAGTGAACTATAAAGCCCTTTAAAGTGAATATAAATGTAATAACATGAATAAAATAATACGTGGTAGAAATTATACATATCAATAGGGTATAGAAGGAGTTATAATCCTTAAATGAACAATGATGAATTTAGTATAATGATAATTATAAAGGTAACATGGGAAATTTTGAAACAACAAAAAATTATATCATAAACATGAGTGAAGATTAAATTTCAATACATTATCACATGGTGAAAAATGGATCATAGTGGAATTAGGTTTATTTCATGTCGAAACATGTCTTATAAGGAGACTAAAACACTACCCAATGTATTTTATTGTTAAATAATATCAGCCACATATTCCACATTCATTTAATTCATATGCTTAAGTGTCTCATATATATCATACATCATGTATTCAATTTTCATCACATTTTTTCCAAGATCATGGAGTCTAGAATAAAAAAATGTATCTCCAAAACCAAATAAGTATAATTTCGTATTTGTGAACAACCATGTTATTAATTGGGTATGGGTTTTAAAAATCCATTTTTTAATGGAATCCCACTTTTGTTATTTTGGCTTTAGGATAAGGTAACATAAATTATAATTTGAGGGATTAATGTTGGGTGAATTGGGGTTCACATCATTTAAGAATTATAAGGTAACTATGGCTCATGTAGAAAAACACAACCCAATATTATGAATTTAAAATAAAAGGGTATAAAATAAATAAGGATAATGAATTAATGGGTGAAATAAAGGATCCCATAAAAGGGAAAAAATTAATAAGGTTCATGAACATTGGAATGAATATATAGTAGGGAGAGAAGATTAAATATGTGGTCCAATGATTTTAACTAAATAGAAGTGGGATCATGTGTTTGTTTATATAGGAAAGGAGTGAGGGAATTCTGTATCATTTCCCAAACATAGGTTTTGGAATATATAAAATAAAATATCCAAAAAACAATCTGATGATTATCTTTCCATTGTTTGTTCAAAATCAATGTTTTATTCATTATATAAAAAGTCCAAGGGATGGAATTAAAAAAAATTACCAGACTAATATGGAATTTATTAATAGTCATAATGAAAATTATTTTTAAAATATAAAATATACTAATAGTTTTCTACGATTTATAATGGATTTATAAATTAGATAAAGTAAAAAAACATTATTATAATGTTACAACTTATATATGGTATTGTATATACTTTATGGAATTAATTACATCACAATTGTGTCATTATGATCTCATAATACAGACTGTATGTCTATATGGTATTTAATTTTAACCTAATAATCAAACACTCAAAGAAAATTATAAATGTATCAAGGTTGGATAATTTGGTGCTCTAATTCCAAAAAAATAATATGAATATCATCAATATAAATTTTAAAATATATTAATATTCACTTTCAATTTTAGAATTTTTATTTATTGAAAATTCTAGGATTTTTAACAATAACAGTTTTAAAACCCTTCCAAATTTTGTCTGAATTCATAAATATTATATGATCATTTATATTTAGAAATAACTCATTAAATTTTTTTATAAAACTATTTTTTATTCAAAAAATATATTAATTATTCATAACACATGGCTTAATATTAAAATAATTTTAACTAATTATATAATTTTTTTATTTTATAAAGTCAATATTATTTATTAATTAATGATGATAAATTAATATGCACATTATTCTACCGAAAATAAAAAATTTATATTCATTATATTTTTTTATTTATACATATCCTTCTAATAAAAAATCAAATTCATTATGGGTAAAGTGTGTGACAAAAAATAATTCATGAGGTGGTTCAGCTGACATGGTTTGGTCAGTGATCTCGATGAGCTTAACCTTTTATGATAATCAATATAACTCATGAATAAGTTGATGTATCATAGATTTCAATTCAATAATGGTGAATTCTAGACAATCTACCTCCCTTGGAAGCTCTAATAAATTTCTTTTATAAGGTATGATCCTTTTAGCTAAGGCCATGACATCTATTGCCTCTACTAGTTGGATTTGATAAAACCCAAAATTTATACTAATTATATGATCACTATGAAAATGTTATATTATCAATGGTATTTATTCTTAAGATAAAATGAAATTTTATAGGATATATTGAAACAAAAAAAGATAATCATTTTCATATAACAATTATATATAATAATACTATTTACTTAAATCAAGAGACGGTTTTGCTTATAAATTTTTGGGTCATTAAATACCATTTTAAAAATTACACAAATAGAATTAATATTGTTAATTATAATATTTTAATTTAAAATTTTATTTTTATTTTTCACCATTTTATTGTAATATATTAAAATTAATTTTTAATTTTGAGCATCAATATATATGAAAAATTAGTTTAAATAAAAAATTAATTTTTTACATATAAATTTGATTCAATAAAAATATTGTTATTATTTTTTAAGAATTAATAATTCACTTTTATCGAGTTTGAAAATAATACATATATTTCATAATGTAATTAATCATATACATAGTAATGAATTTAATGGTTATGTTGTAATTGTCATATTTGAATTTTTATTCTTTTATACAATATCACAATCTGCTTAACGATGATTTTTTCATGTAATGAAACACACGAATATTAATATTACATTAAATAATTTTTTTAGATTGATATATTATATGATAGAATATTAAAATACATGATTATTATGACATTATAAAGAATTTAATTTTTTAATCTACGATTTAATCAATTTTTAATTGATGTGATTTTCAAGAAATTATTTTTTGAATATTTTTTTTACTCATTGTTAAATTTTTAATGAATTGTATTTTACATTGAGTAATATATTACAACATTGATAGAATTACGGTTACAATACCTTCCATATGTAAGGATTATGCCTTGTATAGGATGGATAAATGTAGTTGTATATTTTTTACTCCATATTTTTTGAATTTTATATTGTGAATATAATTTAATTATTAAATAAGTGTTTCACCATTGGAATATGATGCATTTAGAAATGATAGAATATACATGACTTAAAAAAAATTAGTACCATAATCTTATGGATTATATAATGTATTTCTAATCAGTGTTATTTTATCTCATTGTTTAGGTGGAGTTATTAAGAATCAAAAATGAATTACTTAGTTTCTAAAAATTTAAGGGGAATAACATGATTTTATATTATTTGATTAAATAAATATACAATTATGTTTGTGATATTCCTCCAAATGTTGAACTTGAAAAGATATTGATCATCCAACAAGGTTGTTTCACTCTATATAAGAGTCCCTTTGGATTAAATTTTGTTTATAAAATATGTAATGAGTGATTTTGGATCATCTTTCCAGTGATTTTACACAATATACATTTTTCCCAAATAATTTCATTTGATTAGCCTGTGTAATGGCCCAGGTTTTTGGGGTCCATTACATAGTAAAAATCTGATTTTGAGGTGTTCTGGGTGGTCTGGAAGGCCATCTGAGCATCTGGGCGACTTCTAGCAGTAGCCTTGGCCTACCGGTAGCCTTGGCCTATCGGTAGACCTGGCCTACCTGTGACCTTGGGGTACCGGTAGCACTTAGCTACGGGTAGTGCTCGGCTACCGGTGGATCTCAGCTACCGGTGGTTCTCAGCTACTGGTGGCTCTCAGCTACTGGTGGCTCTCGGCTATCAGTACCTTTCACCAACCGGTCGCTCTTGGCTACTGGTAGCTGTCGCCAACCGGTGGCTATCACTTACCAGTTGCTTTCGCCAACCAGTGGCTCTCAACTACTGGTAGATGTCGGATACTGGTTGCTGTCGCCCACCAGTAGCTATCACCAACCGGTAGCTGTCTCCAACAGGTAGCTCTCAGCTACCGGTAGCTGTCGCCAACCAATTGCTCTCGGCTACCAGTATCTCTCGCCTACCCCCAAGGGTTTTCCAATAGCGCCTCCTTTTTTCGTAAATTGTTTTTTAATCCATGTTTCAACCCATTAATGCACATTAATATAGTTTAATTAAATGATTGGTGAGGTACCCTTGTGTGCGTCGGTTTAATCCACCCCGAAAGGAAAGGATCCTTTAATGATGTGTAGTGTGCCCAGCCGCGTGGTCAACCCACTATCCCGCTCCTTACGTGGTTTATCTCCATATCTTAACCGTCCCGAGCGTGCTGTATCCTAGCCCTTATCAGCCTTTATAACATAAAGGCTTCTCCATGCATTTCATTTTCTCGATCACCCTGGGGTTGGAGTACCCTTCCTCCCGATGAGTTGTAACCCGGGGAAGTTTTCCTTGATCGTGTTCAGTGGACCTCCTGCTAATCACGTGGGTACTTAACATCGATCCTTGATCAGTCAGGTAGGGTTTTCACCTTCGTCTGTCCTTTTTGTGTATCTTTCGGGGTGGTTAAGCTACTACTTCTATAGAATTGGATGAACCAAACATTAATGAAGATAATAAACGAATTCTAAATAATGAAGGGGAGGGGTGTGATCGATGATGCTGCTCTATTTTTATCCTCTTTCGTGATTAATGATTTTTGAATTGTTCGGGCTTACGCCTACTGAAAATCATCATCATTGGTGATCTTTCATTGTGCACTAATAAACCATTACCCCTTGTGATGTTTAAATGTCTTGTATTTTGGTTGTGAACATTTTGCTGTGTAATGGAAATTTTTTAATTAGGTATATGAAACTAAATAAATTGGAACCACTAGGATCAACTCCTTTTCTATGATAACCCTGATTTAAGCCCAGTTGAATTGAAATCATGGAGTGTGTTAAATCTTTTTAATCTGAAACTACCTGTTGAGTCTACCTTGTTTTGGTTGTATTTTCCTGGTTTTTTTCTCCATGGGCCTAGTACGGGTGACCTTATGGTTTTCTTGGTTAGGGGCTTAGATTGCTGGGGTGATGTGTGTGAGGATGGGATCCTCTGTTTGTATCATGAATTGGGATGGGATCCTCATCTATTGTGAAACCTTCAAATTCATAGTTCTGGGAACATGGTACTGTATCTCACTTTGATCTGCTTTGGTTCCAATACATGGAGGGGTCTCACTTGATGTTCTTTTACAAGAGAACCAGGTGTGAATATTTAAATTTCTATTGGGTGTACTCTTTTCTTGGCTTGTTCTTATGCTTACTAGTTGCCCACGTAGGTGGAGAAACTTAATTAAACATTATTACTGAACATGAAAACAAGGATGGGACAAATGGGGATTTGGTTTGGTATGAGATGTGACTTGGGCATGGGTGATGTTCTCTTCTCTTGTGAATGATTAGTAAGGATAGTGTTCTTTTGGCTGGCTGAGGAAAAACCTAGATTTGTTGAGTGCTTGTTACCTATACATATACTTTTTGTTTTTGTGTTTCTTATTCACGCCCCACCAAAGTTGAGCACTTAGTGCCGAACACCCCCATTTCATGGGGGAGGGTGCTTTTCCCAACAAACCTATGAGTTGCTGGTTATTAGCCCCTTTTCTACTCCCTTTCCCGAATTGCCCAAGACTCATTAGGCAAGCTGTGATGGCCTGAAGTCCATTATTAGCCCAAGAATCTTCAGACATGGTGGTTGTGGTTGTTGGACCTGCTGTTTGCGAGCAGGTTGTTTCCCAAGTGTCTTCGGGACGAGGCCCATGTGTCTTCTGTCGTGGCAGTAGTTGTTCTGACCCAGCTGTTTGCGGGTGTGGTTATGCATGGTGGTTGGGGCCCAGGTGTCTGCGGGTTGGGTTTGGCAGTGGGACTTTGGTGAGGTTGTAGCCTAGGTGTGTGCGGGCGGTGTATGGAAGTGGGACTGCGACAAGAATGGCAGGATTGGTTCGATGTGTAGGCTATCTTCAATAACCAGTGGGAAAGTGGCGTGGGGTACCCAAACATCGATGTGCTATTAGTATACATTACTTGACTTGCATTATTTGGGGAGTTTTCATTGGTGAGGCTTGGGTGGTTAGTTTCCTTGTTAGGTTCTTGGTTTTCTCTCTTCTCACAGAGCATTAGTATGCCTCCCCACTTGTGCATGGGATTCTTTGGTTCTTCCCAATTGAGTATACTTGTATGCTCACCCTACGTATATGAAACTAATTTCAGGTTTCCTGGATGAATTCAGGGATCGTGTGGGACCTTACTAGCTTGGACCTTTGGGGTAGTTGATGTTGTTGTTTCCCTTTAAATTTTTATCATTTTAACATCGGAGTTTTGTGACTTGTATCTTTTACCTTTGAACATGCATATGGGAATTGTTTATTTTTAGCCGTATTTTCACTTTCAGTTTTTCTGTTGTGGGATTTAATATCTTATCCCCCGATCCTATTAAAAGAAAAATGGTAATTCCTTCTATTTAGTGTGTGATTTTATACCCTTGATGTTGGTCTCCACTCCGGGTCCTATTGAAGGTGTGTTTCGGGGGTCATTATCTCTTCTTCAACTTAAAGAAGAATGGTCCTGGAAATATGCTGACCCTTCCCTCTTTTTGGTGAAGGCGGGTCGTCACAGAATGGTATCAGAGGTGAGGGGTTGAGAGATAGGAAGGATTCTGTAGTTAGGAACAATAATGATTGCATGGGATGGTAGGGAAACAGTGTTGGGTGACCTCCGTCCATGAATTAGGTCAGTGAAGACTGGCTAGGACACAAGATTTTAGGGCCCCCGTGATCCGATGCAGGGACTCTGGACCTACCGAACGAACAAGTGCGGCCACGCTGATTGCAGGGTAGAGACCCTAGAAAAGGGACATGCATCATAAATGACTTGTGTTCTCGTGTTTCTCAGGTGTTTTGGGAATTTGAAATAAATAATATGTTTAAGGAGTTTTAAGAACAGTATTATGCACTACTTGGGCTTAGAAATTATTCGTTTACCTTGGAACTATGGAACCCGGGAGACGACCACAAGTTGTATGGTAAATAGAGGCCTAGGAGGTTGACTTGGCCGATCACCAGAGGGCTAATCGAGAGGAGGAGGACGACTAGTGGCAGAAGATGCTTCGAACCTTCCAGCGAAATACCCTCAAGAAGTACGAGGGAAACACCTCTGACATGAAGACAGAGGGCTGGCTAGAGGATCTCGTGATATCCTTCGGCATTATTCAGGATCCGAATGAGTACTGGGTTCCTATGGCCGTCAGCTAGATGTGGGGAGCAGCGTGTCAATGGTGGATTTTATACCTGGGGGAGAGGATAGAGGTTGAGGTGTCATGGGATGATTTAGACAAGGAGTTCTGGGAGGAATTAATCTCTTCTACATTGAAGGAAGAGAATAGGGAGGAGCTAGTCTCCCTTCATAAGGGGATTATGTCAATAAGGGAGCTGGGGATCACGTTCAAGGACCTCCTAAGCTTTTCTCCGGACCTCTTTCCAGATGAGGAGTCTCGGGCGAGACATTTAGAGGAGGCGCTCCGAACATCCCTCCAATACGCCGTTACCCCCTTCACCTTGCTGACATACTTGGAGGTCCAAAAGAAGTCAAAGGTGGTGGAGAGGATGCACATGTTGGGTGGTGTGCCATGAGAGGGGATTCAGCTAGTCCCGTCATAGGGAAATGCCGTCAGCACCAGACCTCCAGCATTGGGACCCTCTAGGTTCCGACCAGTAGGGAGTAGGATGCAGAAGTTCCTGTTTCGGTCCCCCAGTCCTCCCCCTTTCCCTTCAGTCCCAGGACCAAGGTTCTTTGTCTATGGGAGCCATGGAATTATTTGGAATCATTGATCGGACCGATTTTAGTATGGGACATGTGGACATGCCGAACACCCACCGCAGTAGCAGCTTCCAGCAAGGCCCTTCCAGCAGAAACAACAAGGGCATAGAGCTTCCGTTCCTCTGAGGGAAGACTTTGCAGGGGAGGCCGACCTTAGGGCACTCGTCAGGGAACTAGACCAGGGTATGGTTGGGGAGGCGGCCGATAGTCAAGGGGCAGAGGAGTTGTGCGTGGATAGTTTCACACTGTAGAGGCAGCAGTTCCAGTGGAACCGGAGGTTGTTCGAGGTACGATCCGTTTCTTCAGTACCCTTGATTATACCTTGTTCGATAATAGAGCTTCACACTCTTTTGTTGCACCCGGTTTGGCCCGTGCTCTGGGTTTAGATTTCGAGAGACTTCCAATTCCCCTGGTACTAAGCACACCAGTTGGAGCTCAGACTGACTTGTTACATGTTTCTAGAGGATTCATACTGATGATATGGACACATCAGTCAGGCAGGGATCTACTACTGCTACAGATACATCCATACGATGGAATCCTAGGAATTGACTTGTTGTTCTCTATGGGTGCCATCATCGACTGCTTCTGAGGAAGGGTTGTGTTCTTAGACATGGGTGGACGACATGTTACTTTCAACGGTGGGCGGAGTGGCTAGAAGGGCAGTAGGAGAGAAGAACCCCTCCTCTCCTTGTTAACCGAGCTGTCAGTAGAGTCAGTGGATGCTGAGATGGTGGAATTACCAGGGATCATCAGTGAGTTTATGGACATATTCCCTGAGGAGTTGAGGACTCTACCCCCTCGACATGATATCGAGTTTTGGATATACTTACATCCCGGTGCTCATCCTATTTCGATGGATCCCTATCGGATGGCGCCTTCAAAGGTATGGGAGTTGCGTAATCAGATTGATGATCTGATGAAGAATCGTTTTGTTCGACCAAGTGCGTCACCGTGGGGTGCTCCAGTGTTATTCTCAATGAAGGCAGATAGTGGTCTGAGGTTGTGCATAGACTAAAGGAGGCTGAATCAGGTAACGATCATGAATTGCTAACCGCTTCTGAGGATAGACGATCTCGTTGACAAGCTAAAAGGAGCCGGATGGTTCTCTAAAATCGACCTATGGTATAGATATCACCAGTTCAGCGTGAAGGAGGGAGACATCATGAAGATGGACTTCAGATGAAGATATGGGCACTTCGAGTTTTTAGTCATGCCTTTCGGTGTTACGAACGCCCCGACTGTGATCATGGGGATAACAAACTCCATCTTCCGGGAGTACCTAGATCACTCTGTAGTTGTGTTCATCGAAGACATCCTAATCTATTAATGATCATAGGAGGACCATGAGGATCATCTGAGGATGGTTTTAGAGGTCCTCCGACAGCACCAGTTCTATGGGAAGTTGTCGAAATGCAGGTTCTGGACATGAGAAGTACACTTCCATGTTTACATAGTGTCCGAACATGGGGTAGCAGTGGACCCATCAAAGGTTGAGGAATTTGTTTCTCGAGAAGTACCCAATAATGTGGAAGAGGTTCACAGTTTTCTCGGGCTGGCAGGTTACTATCGGAGGTTCGCACCCAACTTCTCCCAAGTTGCAGCCCCTTTGACAGCCTTGACCAAGAAGGACCAGGTTTTCATGTGGTGTATGTAGTGCGAGGTAGCCTTCAGCTATCTGAAGGAGAAATTGGTTAATGCCCCAGTGCTGAGACTACCAGAAGAAGGGGTGGCCTATGAGGTGTTCTGTGAAGCTTTAGGGAAAGGCCTCAGATGTGTGTTGATGTAGTGACAAGGGATGATCTCTTATGGGTCTTGGTAGCTATGCCCTCATGAGCGTAAGTATTCCAGCCATGATCTGGATCTTGCATCGGTCATTTTCGCACTGAAGTTATAGCGGCATTACCTCATCGGAGAACACTTTTTGGTCTTCACATATCACAAAATCTTGAGGCATGTCTTCTCCCAACGGGACCTAAACTTACGACAATGAAGGTGGATGGAGTTCCTCATAGATTACGACTTCGAGATATACTACACTTCAGGAAAATGGAATGTATGGGACAATTAATTGAGTAGGAGTTCGCAGAAGGATGTGGTCCAAGAGTCGGTAGACGCTTGGAAGGCGATGGAGGAGTTGGCTGCCTTGTACCTAGATGAAAGGATGGATAGCGGTGGAGTTTTCCTGTATCAGATGACAGTGCAGTCTTCTCTTTTGTGTCATGTGGAGGAGTCTCAATGGGGAGACCCAGAGTGCGAAGTGATGCATTGCCGAGTTGACCAGGGTAATGCTATGAAAGGGTGGATGGAGGATGGTCGGAACCTGATTATTTTCCGAGGAATGTTTTTTTCTAGAGGCGATGCACGGCTAGGTTCTTAGTGTCTTCCAAAAGTCACCCCTAGCGGTACACCCAAGAGTTTCCAAGATGTACCAGTGTCTGAGGAGATAGCTTTGGTGGCCATTAGTAAAATGAGTAGGGGAAATGTTTGTGGCCGAGTGTTTAGTATGTCAGCAGGTAAAGGCTGAATATCGTGTTCCTGGCAGGTTGTTGAAACCTTTAGATGTCCCCGAGAGGATGTGAGAAGACATCTCGATGTATTTCTCAACGGTAATAACCAAGGTGCAAGGGGCATGCGACGCCATCTGGGTAGTGGTGGACCGCTTAAAGAAGTCTGTTCACTTTCTGGTGATTAAGGAGTCGAGTGCAGTGGAATCTCTATCACAGAAGTATGTGGGAGAGGTAGTGTGGTTGCATGGAGTTCTGAGTTCCATAGTATCGGACAGGGATGCACATTTACCTCACAATTATGGAGGGTATTGCATCATGCTTTTGGCACCCAACTATGTCTTATCACTACTTTCCTCCCCTAGACATATGGGAAGATAGAGCGCACCATCCAAACCTTGGAGGACATGCTGCATGCATGTATTCTAGACATTGGGAGATCATCGGTGCGGCACTTGCCTCTCGTATAGTTCGTCTACAATAATATCCATCACTCTACCATTGGCATGTCTCCATTTGAAGCCCTATATGGAAGGCCATGTCGCTCACCCATGTTCTGGACTATGGTTGGAGAAGTAGGTGTTCTTGGCCCGGAGGTGGTGCAGAGTGCGATAGAGAAGGTTCAGCTTATAAGAGAAGGTTGAAGGAGGATCAGAACTGGAAAAAGTCATATGCCGATAATAGGAGGAGACCCTTGGAGTTCGAGGCCGGGGACCACGTGTTCTTGAAGGTCTCACCTCGGCATGGACAACAGAGGTTTGGTAGGGGAAGTAAGCTTTCTCCCAGGTCCATGGGACCCCTCAAAGTGTTGCGGCAAGTCGGTGTAGTGGCTTATCAGCTAGCACTACCACCGCTGCTACTGTGGATACAGATTGTTTTCCATGTGTCCCAGCTTCGTCAAAATCTACACGACGACTCCCACATCATCGATTGGGGAGAGTTAGATGTCGAAGACGATGAGACATTCATAGAACGACCAATCAAGATTGAGGATCATAAGGATAAATGGCTTCATGGATGAACCATCCCCTTGGATTGTGTGTTTTGGAGGCATGGTGGCCTGGAAGAGATCACATGGGAGTGGGAGGCCCAGTTATGCGTTCAATACCCAGAGCTTTTTTGACTTATTTTTTTTGTTATGATCCTTGAGATATTGTACCTTGTGCTTTAATATATGGAATTATTGTTTTAAATAGATATTAGATGATTTATTCGTTGTTCTCTATGTGTGTGTGTGTACAAATGTGTGATGATGGGAAAACCTGACTACTAATTAGGACGCATTAATGTGGATGCGATTAAACCCGTGCGGGCGAGTCAGTGCCGCCCAAAGTGGATAATATCCTGACATGTATGAGGGGACTCCCTAACTCATGTTTTGGATCGTTTGATCCTTGTGATTGTTGTGAATTTTATGGTTGATAACTCTTGGGGGTGTGTTAATTGATGTAGGGGGGTTCTGTTCCAGCTTTCGAACAACTCCGGGGTTTTCCCCTGAGAATTATCTTTATAGGTTGGTTGTTTGGACCCCACTTCTCTACTTTCTGGGTTTTTCTTATATTCTCAGGGATGAGAATAGTTTGAGAAGTATCTAATATAATGAAGAGGGTTTTTGGGGTCCATTACTTATTAAAAATATGATGATGAGGTGTTCTGGGTGGTCTGGAAGGCCATCCCAGCTTCTCGGTGACTCCCAGCGATAGCCTTGGCCTACCGGTGGCCTCGTACTACCGGTAGTCCAAGCCTAACGGTGACCTTGGGTACCAGATTTCCTAGGCTACCGGTACCTCTCTACGACCGTTAGTTCTCGGCCACGGGTAGCTCTAGGCCACCGGTGGCTCTCGACTACCGGTGGCTCTCAGATACCGGTGGCTCTCAGCTATCGGTGGCTCTCAGCTACCGTTAGCTTTCGCCAACCAGTCGCTCTTGGCTACCGGTGGCCGTCACCAACCAGTAGCTCATGGTTATAGGGATTCATCGCAAACCGGTACCTCTCGGCTACTGATGGCTCTCGGCTACCTGTAGCTGTCAGCAACCGGTAGCTCTCTGGTACTGGTAGGTGTCACCAACCGGTTCTCTCAACTACCGGTAGTTGTCGCCAACCAGTTTCTCTCGGCTACCGGTAGCTCTCGCCTACCCCCACGGGTGTTCCTATAGCACCTCCTTTTTGCGCAAATTGGTTTTTAAACCATTTTTTGACACCTTAATTCCCATTAATGTCCTTTAATTAAATGATTGGTGAGGTACCCTAGTGTGCGTCAGTTTAAACTGCCCCGAAAGCGGGGGACCCTATAATGACGTGTGGGGTGTCCCAGCCACATGGTCAACCCACGATCCCACTCCTTATGCAATTTCTATCTGTATATTAACCATCCTGATCATGTTTTATCCCAGACCTTATTAGTCTTTATAACCTAATGGATTCTCCCAACGTTTCTTTTTCTTGATCATCCTGCGGTCGGAATACCCTTCCTCCCGATGAGTTGTAACCTGACGAATTTCTCCTTGATCGTATTTTGTGGAGCTCCTTCTAATCACGCATAGAATTAACGTAGATCCTTGATCAGTCATGTAGGGGTTTCACCTTTGTCTCTTCTTTCTGTGTATCTTGTAGGGTGGGTACGCTACTACTTTTGTAGACTTCCATGAACCAAACATTAATGAATATATTAATTGGATTCAAAAGAATGAATGGTAACGGTGTTATCGATGATACTGCTCTATTTTTATCCTATTTCATTATTAATGATTTATGAATTGTGTAGGATTACGACTACTAAAAATCATGGTCGTTGGTGGTCTTTCTTTGTGCACTAATAAACCCTTACCTCTTGTGATGTTTAAATGGAATGTATTTTGGTTGTGATACTTTTGTTGTGTAAAGGAAATTGGTTAATTACATATATTCGGCTAAATAAATTGGAAGCACCAGGATCAACTCCTTTTCAATGATAACCCCGGTTTAAGCCTAGTGGAATTGAAATCATGGAGTGTGTTTAATATTTTAAATCTGAAAATACCTGTTGAGTCTTCCTTGTGTTGGTAGTATTGGTCTGGTTGTTTCCTCCATGGGATGAGAACGGGTGACCTTATGGTTTTCTTGGTTATGGGATTAGATTGTTGGGGTGATGTGGGTGAGGATGGGATCCTCTGTTTGTATCACGAATTGGGGTGGGATCCTCTTCTTGTTGTGAAACCATCTTATTCCTAGTTTTTGGAACTTGGAACTGTATCTCACTTTGACCTTCTTTGGTTCCAATAATTGGAGGGGTCTCACTTGATGTGATTTTACAAGAGAACCAAGTGTGAATGTTTAAATTGTTTTTGGGTGTACTCCTTCCATGGCTTGTGCATATTCATACTAGTTTCCCATGTAGGTCCAAAAACTCATTTTAACATTATTACTGAACAAGAAAACAAGGATGGGACAAATGTGGATTTGGTTTTGTAAAATTTGTGACTTGGGCATGGGTCTTGTTCTCTTCTCTTGTGAATGAGTAGTAAGGATAGTGTTCATTAGGCTGGCTGAAGAAAAACCTTGATTGGGTGAGTGATTGATACCTATATATATACTTGTAGTTTTTTATTCTTATTCGCACCCCACCCCAGATGATCACTTATTTCTGAACCCCCTCATTTCATGGGGGAGTGTATTTTTTACAACAATCCTACGAGTCACTGGTTATTATATCCTTTTCTTCTCCCTTTCGTGAATAGTATAAGACTATTAGGGCAGGCCGTGATGGCCTGAAGTCCATTGTTAGCCCAATAATCTTTGAGCATGGTGGTTGTGGTGGTTGTCATATGTGTTTCCAGGAAGGTTGTTTCCCAACTGTCTTCGGGATGAGGCCCAGGTGTCTTCTGGCGTGGTACTAGTTGTTCTGACCCAGGTGTTTACGGGCGTGGTTACGCATGGTGGTTATGGCCCAGGTGTCTGCGGGCGGGGTTTGGGAGTGGGACTGTGGTGAGGTTGTGGCCCAGGTGTGTGCGGGCTGGGTATGGCAGTGGTACTGCGATGAGAATAGTGGGATTGGTTTGATGCATAGGATGTCTTCAATAACTTGTGGGGAAGTGGCGCGGGGTACCCAAACATCGATGTGCTATTACTATACAATACATTACCTGCGTTATTTGGAGAGTGTGCCTTGGTGAGGCTTGGGTGGATAGTTTCCTTGCTAGGTGCTTGGTTATCTCTTTTGTCACAGGGCATTAGTATGCCTCCCCACATGTGCACGCAAGTCTTTGATTTTTCCCTATTAAGTATACTTGTATCATCACCCTACGTATATAAAACTGCTTTCAGGTTTCCAGGAGGACTTCAGGGATCATGCGGGACCATACCATCTTGGACCTTTGGGGCTGTTTCTGTTGTGGTTTCCCATTTTCATGGTATCTTTTTACCTTTGGAGTTTTGTGACATGTATCTTTTACCATTCAACATGCATATGGGAATTGTTTATTTTCAACCGTATTTGCACTTTCAGTTTTGGTGTTATGGGATTTACTATTTATCTCATGCTCCTATTAATAGAAAATGGGTAATGTCTTCCATTTAGTGTGTTATTTTATACCCTTGGTGCTAATCACCACTCTGGGACCTATTGAAGTCCGGTTTCAGGGGTCATTATCTCTCTTTCAACTTAAATAAGGAAAGACCTGGCAATCTGATGACCCTTCCCTCCTTTTGGTGATGGTGGGTCATGACAGCATGTTTTTTATTTTATCATTATGATAGACTATTTATAAAATCCAAATGGAAGTTATATGAGATGATTTTTTTTTATTATCAATATGCTAGATTAATAAAACAGTTTGGAAACTAACTACTCAAGAATCATCAATTCTATGAATTGGATGATGCTCAACCAAATTAATTATGTGATGTGTTTGACTGCACAAGAAATTTATTTTCTATGTAACATACAGATTATGGTCTACTTATAGAAATGATGTATTTTAAAAAGGGTCACCATTTTAAATAGAGTCGAGATAATATATTTACATATTTATTGTATAATTTTAAGAGAAACTACTCTTATAAAATAATAATTTTTTTATAATATCATTTTCATCGTCATTGCAATTTTCATGATAAATAATTTGATATGGATAACTTTATAGATTATTATTCCTTAAAATGGAAACATTAAAATAGTTTTTCACAGTTATTGGTGATGTTATAATAGCTATTTAGGAATTTTATATGTTTCATAATAATTCCACCCATATAAAAAAACTACTAAAATTATTCATGAAATATATGAAGATACTTATGAAAAAAATCTTGTGATTTATTTAGTATTTCTAATTAATTTTTTGAAAAATAGTGTTATATTTAGGTAATTTAACCTTTTTTACAATTATGGAAACTTTTATATTATATGGTTGAATTCATGAAAACTATACATGATAACTTCAATTTGTGATGGGAGGTTGAACTAGGTAGATTTTTCATGGATTCCTAAAAAACATGGATAATACAAAAACCATGGGTCATTGAGTACATGAATAATGCATATATAATGCTACACAAAAAATCAAACTGACAGAAGAATTGTTAATTGAGATTTAGGAACACAGTTTTTTCACTCTGGTAAGGATATATTAATTTTCAGTCTAATTTATTATTTTGGGAATAATATGGATTTTTAATTACTTAGTGAATATCCCGCGGGTGTTCAACTCTTTTTCAGACCCATGAACCCATAATTTTTTGTAAAACAAGCCTAACAGATGGTTTATAGAAAACCATTCGGGAAAGCCCTGTGGTTATCCTAAACTGTGCAAATTGTGAATTTTTTTATAGAGCCTTACCATATGGTTGGTTCACAGTTATGTAACCTTTCATGTTCCCTTTCATTCCTTCGTTTCCATGCAGGTTTGGTGTACAATTTTGAAAATCATGTGTCTGAACTGTGCAAGTGCTTTTTTTAGGGGTAATTTTACTATTTCCCTATTATTGATATAATTAAGCCTACTCCTTCTTCTTAATCCAAATTTATAATGGATTTACATATTTTGGTTCTCTTTTAGAGAACTTTGACAGCCTATGGTAGGTATTTTAATATCTCTTTCTTCTAGAATCTGATCGGGCTTTCGTTTTTCACATTTGATGCACAATAGTAAGTACTCGAGTCATTTTTAGCCATTATTTTATTATTTTGCTCTCGACCTAGTTATTGAGGTGTGATAATTTTTTCATTTTTCTTAGATATATTCCATTCAATGCTAAATTATTGTTTCATATAAGAGGATAATGATCTTACAACCCTATATTGAGTGGTTTATATCTCATCCCTAAGGTTCATTTATTTTCTTTTCTTGGGATCCCATCGATATCATCGATTTCAATATATTTATTTTATATGTCATTATTAAAATAATTAAAACCACGTGATTATTATATTTCAAAATATTTGATTATTTGATTGTGGTTAGACACACAACAACATCCATCCCATGTAGGATGATATTCATTAATTGAGATTTATGTGTTCTGACACTTTTGAACCATTGTATAAATGTGATTGAGCATGACCCCATAAATGATATTACTACTAATCATAAATTTGTTTTGAATCATGTAATGTATAATGGGTAGTACCATGTCACATTCACATGACCTAACTATGTTATGTTCATCAAAAAATATATTTAAATGTGATTGGGAAATTTAAAAGTATACTATGTACATTACATCACTAGATAAAATCTGAATGATTAGAAGGATGCATGCCCTTATCACCCATTACCATGTAAATGAATGGTAGAGGAAGGGAATTTATTAATTGAATGTGATTTAAATGGAATAAATATGAATTTTGTGTTATTTGACCTTATCACACTAATGAAATGAAGTGGCCTGACCAAAGCTCACGTTTGATTCATATCAGTTAATGTCGTGATCACTCAGGAAACCCATTTTAGTTCAAGGATACAATTTTTTTGGTTTGAGTCCACCGAGATCCCGATCCTATACTATTATTTGATTTTAGGTATGTCATCATATTATATATCACATTATATTACATGATTCCTTGGAAACACTCCTTAGATCAATCATTGACATGTAAGTGTCATCGTTAACGCCAATTAGGACCAATAATTGCATAGCCCCATTATACCTTGGAAGAACTCCATAGACTCTATAGGAATATCATTATATAATTTCATGGACTATAGTCCTTTCATTAAACTCTTACCCTTTTATAGGATAAACATATTACTGAGTTGGGGACCCTTGAGCTCTATGTCTCTTTTGTTATTACCATGGAACATCATTATTAAATATCATTATAGGTTTCCTCATTACATAATGGATCCTTTACTATTATTAACATTGGACCCATTAATAAACTAGTATGAAATAAATAATGAATTGATTATTGGTTCAGACAATAGTGGATGGATGATGTAGGTACCAGTTTATTTAGTAACATTGTACTATTTCATGTTATATGTAAATGCATGCCTGCATAGTGTTATACTCCATTGCATGTGAAAAATGTTAAATCCACCATAGGTGGTGGCCCAAAAAGATTTATCTCACACACTCTATATGCATCGTTTGGTACTCAAATTATATTATATATAAGTAGGTGTTGACAATGTGAAGAATATAACTTCAAAAACATTATTTCTTCTTTATTATGATGAATTTGCATAACAGATGACCGAGTTAGAGAATGGTATTATTGGTATAGTATTTGATTTCATTTATACTTTTGATAAACATCATATTCATGCTTTCATGTATCCATTATTTGATATTTTATTGATATAATGCATATCATAATTACTTGTTGATTGTTATTCATGTTATTTATGTTATTGTAATTGTTGTCTCAATTTTCTATTGTGCCTTATTTTTACTTTTAATTCTTCCTATATTTACCTCAATTAATATTTAACTACCACACTACACATTGAAATTAAAAATATAGTATCCCCACTGACACACCCTTGGCCCTCGGTGATATTATATAGCCTTGTGTTTTTTATGATATTTCTTGGGGCCTTGTGTTCCATCGGGCTCAGGGCACCTATTAAGCGGCATCAGATTCCAGGATGTCACATTGTGGTATCCAAATAAGTTACTTTCTTTCATTACCATTTTGATATAATATATTGGATATTAGTAACAATAGGAACCTGGTTATAATTCTTTCTTAGGTGTCAAAAACCCATGTTTTGTTTAAAATCCATGTTACCAAGAGTGTTAATTGTTTTTCAACTTTTCCTATTTAGTTGACATTATTTCCCCATTGGGTGACAGACATGTGCTTTTATTACTGTTTATTATTCCGATTTAGATTCTATAATATCCTTGTACTTATGAGATGAGGTAAATGATCATTGTTACTTGCATCATATAGACACCTATAATTCATATTTCATACATATTTTCTTGTGTTATATGTTCATTTCCCTACTTTTCAATGTTGTATATGTTGGTTATAGCTGAGTGGTGAAGTGATAGTCTACTTATGATTTTGTTATTGTTGGTTTTGACTAAGTGGTTACATGTCTCAATTCATGAGGTGTATGGGCCCTAATAGGATGGTACATGTTATTTACCATGGAAAGAAATTATAATATAAAAATATTGGTGTCATTTTCATAGATGAGGTGTATAGGCACTGACTCAATGGGAATGGATATCCACTATAATGTGAATGATGATATCAAAAAATGAATTGTTTGAACATCATTATCCTTCCATTTCATGTTTTTGAATATTAATGAAGTAAACCATGTAATTAAATTTAAATAAAAATAAATATTATATTGGACACTTGTCGATTCCAAGATGTATTACCAGGTAGTTTGGGTATTATACCATGGGTAGTGAGTCTTCTTACATTCATATTCCACTATTGATGTTATTATTCATATTAAGCTTCTCCTGAGGCCTGTTGTTGAAATTTTAATATCAATTCCTCCATGACATCCTCATATCGTAAACCAGTATGGTGCCAAAATCAGGCTCCATGTGCCATGGGCCATAAGTTCATACTATTACATCAATTATTTGTACTCAAGGAACCACATGTAGTATAGGATTTGAGCACTGATGTCCATGTTTGTGATATTTATCTACAAAGGATAAAGTCCATGCATGGTGGTCCATGGATTTCAACAATGATGGACAATCTAACTCACAAGCCCAAGAAACAACATATTCTTACTTTTTTAGTATATGGAATTCTATATGATGATGATACATTGATAGAATCCATGTAGTCAATCTTTGATCATCTGGATACACCTCCAGAGTGCAGCTACATTGTCTCCAAATACATGCCTCAAGATTCGGGCAAGTGTTGGTGCAATGTGAAAACCTATGATGGTTAACATCAAGACATGGTGTGGGTTGATTTCCAGACTACCTTTTATGATCAGATATTTCCATAGACCCTTAGATATGATTGAAAAATTAAGGTAGAATTTACAGTCGATATTTTTCTGGGAGATTCTCTAGTGTTCAATCATCTATACAGGATGGAACCTATACAGAATAAGGTCATAAATTTGATGTTATATTATTAAAAGTGTATGTTTTTATATGTCCCAAAACAAACTCTTGAGGTTCATAAATTATTTTCCCTTATATGGAATATGAAACCTTATGTTTACGAGTGTATTAACAATAATTGAACCATCATATTGTCAATAACTGGTCTCTACTCTCTAGAATAGATGATCTCTTTGACTAGCTCTGAGGAGAAAGGGTCATGTCAATGATAGAACTCGAATCATGTTATAACCAGGAGTGAGTCTGGTTATTCGAAAAAAATCATAAAAATTTAAATAGTATGTAAGGTATGTATGTGTACCTTGTTATGATGTTTAGTCTAATGAATGTTCCTTAACTATTAATGGCTCTGATGAATAGCATGTTCCATCCATATATAGATTCTTATGTAGTGGTCTTTTTGAATGACATTTTGATGTATTGAAACACTTTTCTGGATAATAAAAATCCTCTAGATATCATTCTGAGTATATTTAGAGAAAATCATCTTTCTGCCATGATTGATAATAACAACTTTTGAATTGATAATGTCAACTCCATGGGATATATAATCTCCAAATCAAGAATATCAATTAACCCAAAATGGTTAGTTATATTTTTTCCCAAAAGCATCCCCAAAATGGGTTTGATAGAAGTAGTTTATTTCTGATGGGAGGATATTACATGCATTTCATATAATACATCTCACATCTATCATTACCCCTTTCTAGACATAAAAATAAGGGTTCTATTTTCCTTTGGTCAGAATTGTGTGAGAAAACTGTTCAGGAGATGAATGGGAGGATGCCTTCTGCACCTATTCTAATTCCTCCCAAGCAAGGTGTAGGTTATACAACCATCTGTGATGCATTAGGTGAAAGCCATAGAGAAATTCAATTGTAGGAAGGTAGATTTTTTTCATATGGATCTCAGCAATTAAGGCCTCATGGGAGAAATTACCAGAAGCATGACCTTGAGTAATTATCATTTACCAATGCCTTAAGTAATCAGATTCACAATCTGTTAGGTGAGTGAAATGTACTTTACATGGACCACATGAACCTCAAATACATCTTTTCTCAGTGTGACTGGAATATCAAATAGTAGAGACAGGTTATATATCTACAATAATTTTATTTTGGTCTTGAATATATACCTCAGAAGGGAAATATGGTTTCAGATTTACTAAGGCAAAATCATAGGAACAAGCATTATGGGAAGCTGGTATTTATAGAACATAATGGCCTCTTCTCTAAGATGGACCTAGAAATTCCAGAATGTCACAAGATGTTTTATATCTCATCATTGAATGTTTCATATTCCCTCTTTAATAAAGTTAAGGGTAGAATATTTTTTATCTTGATGGCATTGTACTCCATTAATGTCTATCATGAGATAACCTGCCTCTGAATTTTTCTTTAGAGAATGATTACATCCTGCATATCCATGGATGTTTCGGGATCCATATATATATGAGAGTGGAGTTAATGAAATATTTAAAAACCACAGAATGAGAAATTCGACCAACCATATTAAACACATATTGAAACATGTTCTGTAGGTATTTGTGGCTTGTGGAAAAATTTTAAATAATGGGCTTCATCACTAAGCTTTCAAGCTTTAATCCTATAGAGGAAGCATACCAGAGACCCGTAGGCTTGATAAAACTGCACCGTGTCCCAGAATTAAAATGGAAAAAAATTAATGGATTTAGTAGTCATTTTACTAAGGTCTCTTATAGGTAGATATGTTTTATGGGTTTTCATTGATATACTGAAGAATGTATCCCACTTCATTCTTATTCAGGTGACATTTTCAGTTGATGATCTAGGAAAGCAACATGTATGTGAAATAATACGACCCCCAGGGTCCATTATACTATGATTTGATAGAGGGATTCTCATTTCAAATTATAGATAAAGCATGTACTGTAGAGGGAAATGTTCACATAGGTTCCTCTATGATTATATTTTCACCCTTAGACCGATGGAAATCAAAATAAAAAATGGAGGTTTTAGAGGATATGATTTGTGAATGTGTCCTTGATTTGTTAAGTTATTGGTAAAAGAATATCCATCTAGTTGATTTCATTTACAATAATATATTACAAAAAATAATTCAGATGAATCCATTTGACGCTGTATAATGTTGGTCATCTCATTCACCCCTATGATGGCTAGAGGTAGGTGTGGCATCTCTACTAGGTCCTCATCTCGTTGATGATATATTAGATCATATTCATCTTATCCAAACCATATGACTAATTCTCAGTATAGAAAAATGTTTTATTCCAATATCAATAATCAACCTCTAGTGTGTGAGGTTAGGGATAATGTTTTCATTTGGATATCAACTAGTATAAGGAACATACAATTACATATGTAATGGAAGTTGTATCCTCATTAAATAGGAAGATTTGAGTTCATATAAAGAGTCATTATGGTATCTTATCAGGTTTTACATCCTCATTGGTACCATTAGAAACATGATGTATTCCATGTTTCATAGATTCTCTAGTATCATTCTATCCAGTATCATAAATTGTGTCCTGATAAAGTTAACATACATGTTGATGATACCATTTAGGGGTATCTAGTATGTGTTGTTGACTGCAGCTCCATGGTTATCCAATGATGGAATGTCCCTATGGAATGTGTGTAATGATATCATGGACCATAGAAAAATGGGAAATGGGAGCAGCATTCCATCATATGTATTTATAGTCCAAATGTTTTCTCATATAGTGTTTCGGCACCCTTAGAAGGTGTACTCATGGTTGTGTTCTTTTAAAGGGGGAGGATTGTAAGAACCAGATTTTCCCTCTAGTATGTATCCATTTATTTATTATATAATTCATTATATGGGGCCAAATATGGATGATTGAAATGTTATTAAAGGTCACTTGGGTGTTTGAGGGCTGTGAAGAGCCTAAAACACATATTTTTGGGAAAAAGTTCATGACACATGGTTTAGAGAAAACCATTCAAGATAGAAACATGGTTATGAAAAACCATGAAGATGGTGACTTTCTGGCCATAGCCTTACCACATGGTTGGCGCACGAGTTCCCTAACAATGAAAACTAACTATGAAAGTTTCCTTTCTTTTCTAGGTACCGATTCATGGTTATCGCAAAGTTTGAAATATCATGCATCCAAACCATGCACTAAATAATATAATGGGAAATTTTACAATATCTTCTCTTAATGATCTAAATAAGAATCCTCCATCCATATAATATGATTTTAAGTAAGATTGAAATATTTAAATTCCCTTTTGGATCACATTGAAGGTATACAATAAAAATTAGATGATCTCCACCATCAAAAATCTAATCAAGCTTTCATTTATCATGTTGTATGAACAATAGTAAGTACTCATGTCCTCTTTAGACGTTATTTACAATTCTTGCTATTGACCTAGTTATCTAGCTATGAGAATTATTCTATATTTTTCAAATATAAACAAATTTGATTCGAATTAGTGTCTATTATAAGTGGATAAGGATTGTACAACCAAATGGTGGGTGGTCTATAACTCATCCATCGAGTTTGTTGGTTTTCAAATTGTCATGTGGGGATAAAAGTTTTCGTCGGCTTTAGTTTGTGAAATTATATGTCCATTCCATTATCAATTTTTTAATATGATTATACACTTTCCATATATGTTATTAGTATTTTGGTTATTCCCCCAACCCCATCCATCCCATATGGGATGATATTCAATAAATTTTTTTAGTGTATTTAAACATTTGAGTCAATTTTCAGATGTATCTGAACCTGATCACATTAATGGTAGAGATCCTAAACATAAATTTTTTTGTTTAATATAATGTTGAATAGATATTTCCATGTCCCAACCACATGACCCGCCTATGGTAATTTCATCAAATTGATAGGTAAATGCAAAATAGAAATTGTTATGAATACTATGTATATAAATTGAGTGGATTAAATGTGAATGATTAAGAAGATTAATTTTCATAGCACCACTTACTATATTAATGGATGTTATATTAATGAACCTTAATTACTGAAATGATTTCAATTGAATAAATAATGATTTCATCCTATGTGACCTTATCAAACTAATGAAAGTAAAATAATAAAACAAATGGACATATTGATTAATTATGGCTAGATTCAAAGGTTTCTTGATACGTAATATAATCACACTAATGAATGTAAAAACATGAAATAAATTAAAAAAACATATATTTATAATTATAAATTAGTGGCTTCACTCGAGCTTAACTTTATATCTTATTGGGAAATTATTTGAGTACCCAAGAACCCCATTCTGGATCAAGGATGCATCTTTCTTAGGATGAGACCCATCTATATCCCAATCATTATATAATATTGGATTCCTATTATAACACATCAGGATCCCCCACATAATATCAGAGTATGCCTTTGATACAGTCCTTGGATCTAGCATTAACTAGTAGGTTCCATGATTAAATAACATCGATTCTATTCATTGCTTAAAACTATTTTACATTGGATGAACTTTATGGTCTCAGTAGGCATTTCTGTTGGGAATACATTGGACTACACTACATGTATTACACTCATTGACATGGCTAGGATATAGTAATTACTGTATAGGTTATCCTTGGGTTCCAAATTTCATTGGTTATTACCATGGACCATTATAATTAAATAAAATTACATGTTACCTTGTTACATCTATGAACATTCACTATTATTAACATGTGACTCATTTATAAACATTTAATCGTTAAATAATAAATTGGTTATAGGCCCATACACAAACCAAGGGATGAAATAATGATTCATACATAATAATATCACTATCATTTAATTAATTTGTTTTTCATAAAGATTAAAATATTTTGATATGAATGCATTAACTAGAAAATATGAATGAGTTTTGGAAAATATATGCAATAACCACAACAAGTATGAATGTTTTTGAAAATATTTCTTTTTATTTCAGAGGTTTTTTTGATGTGTAATTAATATTTTACAATGTTTTGAATTTAAAAAAGTGATAAAATATAAAAAAAATTATACCATGGAGTTTATTTTCATGAGTTGAAGTTAAAATTTACTACACAATGAATTTGAATGATATTTACTTTCCCTAGATAAAATGATTAAATATAAAATATGAGTGTCTTCATTTCATTTCCATAATATGATAAGAGTAGCTATTTTATTATAAAGTGATGTGGTAATCATGTATACGATTATTCAATTTAATAACATGGTTTCTGATTAATCAATTTATATAACAAGTTTTGAGCTGAACATATTTATTAAAATGATTAATTCAGAATATAATTGATTTTAATTTTTTTACAACTATATGAGGATATGTTCCATCAAATAATTTTTTTAATATTATTAAAATGTAATATATGTAAATAAAATGTGTTTCTATAAATTTAGAATTAAATCTATATGAAAAGGGATAAGAAGACTATTTTAATTTTTATGTAATAAAAGTAAATAAATGATACAACAAAACAAAAAAGTGATTTTGTATCACAAAAAATTTTGTGAAAACAATATATTATCTATGTTTCTAGTGGCATCATGATTAAAAATGAACATTTTACTCACTAACAAATACATAATTAATCTAATCATTGTGAATCCTGTACATATGTTGTACTTTTTTAATAATATTATTTTTTATAAAAATGTTAACATTTATCATAATATATGAAAAGTATGTTTTTTTATTCATTCACATTGGATACGAAAATTTATATATAGATAGTCATTTATGGATGTGTAGTGATAATTCAACACTCATCTTGACCTATGGGATTATCCATATCTAATGTTATTAATGTACTATTTTATATTGATAATAAATTATAAAGATATCATGTATAGGATACTTAAATATTGATACAAAATCTTCTCATAAGGTAAACCCCAAAGAAGTTGTTTTCATTATGAATTTGATAAACAACTATGTATACCACGTAGAGTATCATAAAATACATATTTATTATAATTTGACTACATTGATGGAATTTTTTTCCACGTTACCTATGTTATTATTACTAAATATCTTGAGAACCATTATAATTATATTACCAAATTACCCATGTTTACATAATGAAAAAAATTAATATGGGGGTGGTTGCATTTTTTTAGATCATATTTTGAATCTTGTCTTAACAAGGATAGAATTTTACCTCTCATATTACTAATAAGAAAATAGTGCACACAATTTACATAGATTTTGGTATTGGGTAGTGACACGTATATATTATATATATATGATGATAATGTACATGTGATGTTGTTATCCAAAAGAACGAATGAAATGAATCATATTCATCGATTATATTAATTTTCACTAATAGATTTGTTGAAAGATGAGTTTTCCAAATGGGAATGAAATTCATTATATCCATCTTTCATCTTCTAGGATTGAAAAATTCGAAATATAAGGCATTAAATTTTAATATGATGTTGAATTGTAGAAAATATTATATAGATACATGTTTTTATGGAAATAATTCCATAGCCATTTATAGAGTTAGTATCAGTTATAAATTTAATTTTGATGATATACTGTTACATATATTTATATAATGATTCATATATATATTTAATGTTATAATGGAATATAGGGTCATATTTTGTGACTAAATAAATATGGATCTATTATAGAAAAAGGATATCCTTTTAATGTGTTTTTAGTTAATCAAAAATTGTTTTCAGTTTTTACGATCAATTTTATATTATGTGATAAAATATGATGCTGATAATAGAATTAAACAAATGTAGGATGATATATATTTCATATTTGGTTATAGTTTCTTCATGTATTATATATGATCCATGTTAAGGTGAAATGGATCAATTTTGTACAGTATTTAATTAATGTCAGAGATTGAATGAAATTTTTAACATGAGGATTTTTTTATATATATTGTGGATTATATGAAATTTATAAGTTCAGAGACTAATGGGATATATATATATATATTATTAATAAATACTAATTTTGTTGTTTTTATGGAAATATGTAAGAACCTACACAATTCCTATCATTAAATGATATTGTATCCTATAATGAAACATTTGGGAGTAAAAATCATCAGAAAATATGATTCATGTATTATAAACACTATTAATAGATGTTTTATACGTGAATAAATTAATTAATAAAATATTTAAGAGAGTCATTGGAGGATTTATAAGTCCTAATTCTATATCATTGAGGATCAGGTGTTAACCATTATTCTTTTCTTAACATCCCTAAAACATTATTTTTTATCTTCATCCTCTTAATAATAATATGCTTTCACCAAATTAGAGAAGAGATCAACCTATATGTATGATATATTATTTATTTTTTCCCATGTATACACAATATAGGTTGAATTCTTGTTATCCTCTTAATGATCATTATCAAAAAAAGAAGTGGTGTTTTTTGATGTTGGGTAAGGACATTAATTTATATAATTCATATTTAAATATACTATTTATTTTAGTAATTTATAATAAGTTTCATGTTATCCAATATTGATATCCTAATAATTATATTTAATTTAACACTACATTGGAAAATAAGTAATATTTTTTTTATTAAAATAGTATATTTAAAAATAATAATGTACATTATAGAAATATAAATATATATAATTAGTGAATAAATCCATTTTAATATACATTTTTTCCATTTATAGGAATAATTATACTTATTTTGAAGGGGATATTGGTTTACAAATATCATCTTCTATATAATCATTCAATTATAAATGAAGATGTGTGGAATCAATATCTCATAATAAATGTTTAGTCACTATTAAATCAATGAATGTTTTGTACATCATGGAATTAGAAGACAGAAATGAAATGATATCAATAAAATTATATCATATTGACATGATGGGGGAATCTAATAACCATTTCTTATTCAATGTGATAACTAATGTTAAATATTCTCTTTAAATAATAATGTAATATCCCTTTGGCATGAATTGGGAAACCAATTCATATCACTTTAAAAAAATAATGTTATATCATCATAATTGAATCATATTTATATCAACATCCATTTTGTTATGAATGATTATGAACAAGGAGTTATTTTTTTATAAAATATATTAAGAATGTAATATATTATAGATTTTAGGTACAATGCCTTAATTTTGGATTCCATATAAAACATAAATCTGTTTTTCGGCATGTACACTCCCAAGAAAAAAGTTCAATTTTTTCTAATTTATTTTCCCTTATTTATTTATATATATATTTTTTATTGGGAGGAAACAAAATGGACTTTGATGTCCCATTATGGGGGACTAGAATGTGATTATAGTAAATTTTTCAAATAGGTCTCAAGATAATAGAAAGAACATTCCCTGGAAGACATGTTTTATCTTTTTATAGATAAGGATTCATAATTTATCACCACTGTTTCGAGGACCTCCAAACACAAGTGGGGATTCCAATCAATTAAAAGATCCACAATTATTTATTTTAATATTTTATTTTCCTAAAAATTAAAAATTATGTTAAATATATTATATTTTCAAAAAAAAATATCTATTGTTTGGTTTAATATGTTTTTATTCTTATGAAATAGAATAAAATCCACCACAGTGGTTTATCACCAATAAAATGGTTATTTAGAATTATAAATTGTAGGATTATGTGGTAGTAACCAAAATATTTCTTATGTATCACTTGGTGACTATCATAGATTCATTACCAAAAAATGGTGTTATGTGTAATTTTCTTTATTCCCCATTTTTAATTGGTGGACATCCCAGGAGAAACTCACTCTGAAAATCCCAAATAGGCCATTTCATTTACTAATGTTTGCCCTAAGACAATAATTCCAACCCTGTGTCTATATTCCATGAACCCATAGATAAATTATGATACCCCATTCTCATGCCTCCATTAATTAATCAATATGGAAACAACCCAAACCACAATCCTAGTGTTGTAACCCACCTAATAGAGAATGATCAATCTTACCCTTCTAAAACCAAAAGAACCCTTTTTAGAAAATCACACAATATAAAATTGTAAGGTCATGGTTTTAGTAATTCAAGACTTAGAGTAGATATGAGTCAATAAATTCCCATCCTATATAATAAAAAATATATAAAATGAACTAGTATAAATATAAATCATTTAAAAAAATATCTTGTAAGATGACTATAACATATTTCATTATTTCCCAAAAACAACCACTATCAAAGAATTACTAGTGATAAAAAACGAAGAATTTCAAAAACAAATAATAAAACAATTATTACAACACTATTGTAAATAAATAAAACCATATCATAAAAAATAATTGGATACATATAGATAATTATTATGTAAAATTCCATGGCTCTATCCTCCAAGGCACTTCGAAACATCAATATATGAAACAAACTTATAGAGCCAATATGGATCATGCATGGACATTGATATGGAAGGAGAAGAAATGTTCACAACATTTTTTAAATTTTAATTTCATACCAATTATCCTCCCTAACTATTGATCCTCAAACTTGTATAATGGGAATGGATAAATATACACTCTTGAAATGTATATACACATGTAATGTAGATACTAAATCTATGATCATCACATATTTATTATTCATGATTTAACAATATTGGTAAATCATAATTATTCAACGATAATTAAATGGCTGATTCATAAAATTTGTTATTAAAATAATTTGTACTGATTATGTGGGAAGTAAAATATATATTTACGTTTAGAGAGGTAATATAAATGTCCTATAATTTATAAATTACAATATTTATACAGAATCCAATAGTTCATTAATGTTGTAATTTATTTTGGCCCCACTATTTATTAAATATTATCCCCACAATCATTTGATTATTTTCTATAGATTGAATAATGAAATAAAATTATAAATTTTTATTCGATCGTCTTCTTCAATTAATTTTAATTTAAAACCCAATCTAATGAAAATGATATTTACCCATTATAAATAATTTTATGTTTTCAAAACACTAAAATGATCAGTTCTTTTTTAGTACAGAAAAATCCCCACTAATTTATTTTTCAATTACTAAATTATCTGGTTTATTCTTATTCTGTTATATATTTCTTATGACTTAAAAAATGTTTCCATGTGAATCAAATCATCTTATCTTGTTTCATTTACCCAAGAGCTATCATCAAAAATTTCAATTTTAGCCCTTTTTGAATGTCCACAAAAATTATATAAATGTTATTGATTCATTGTGAAACAGCATCTGACATTTCCCTCATTGCTATGAAGATGTTGTAATTTTTTTTAAAATAAGTACTTTATACACAATATTAAAAGAAAATTAATTTAACCATATATCCATAATTAATTTGAATATAAATATTTCAATAACCAAATATAATTTATGTTTAAATTTTATTTCATTATGAAATATTCATAGACAAAGAAATACATTCACTCATAAACATCACAAAATCCGCATACAAGTGTTTTGGGGAATTTTCCAATCATATCATTCCTGAATTTTTTTTTTCATAGAATAATAACCAAAACACTATTTAATAATATTATCCTGATTTAGAATTAGTATATTTTTTTCAATGGTTTATGGATGCAATATCCACTATAATATTTTTGTATGTTTTTAAGCAGTTTTCCTTTTCCTTTACATAATAAATTACAATATGTTATCTTTTATATTGCATAATAGATGAGTCAGATATATCATTCTTCTTCTTGTAAACATTGTAGGATACAATTAAATTTGAGTTTATTCAACCATTTTAAAATAGTTATAATATTCTAGTATTGTTTTCTTTCATTACGTTTCCTTTGAGTGTTTTTTGATTATTATAATTTTGATATATTTTCTTTGTGAAGGATGTCCATGAAACTATCCTTCATAAATAAGGGTTACTTTTGGAGTCTTTTCCTATATAAAGCGGGATCATGTGAGAAAACATAACGTATGAAATTATTGATCTTATATTATATATAGTGCCTTCAAGAAATTCATCAATCGTACTCATCAAGGATACTATAATATAAATTTTTAGGTTCCAAACCTATATCAACAATATTTTTAAAACACCCAAAATCTGATTAAAATTATACTTCCTATCAGAGTTGGTGAGTTAAAATATGTTTATAAATGAGCCTATGATATTAATTATTATAGTCCATGATATGATGAAAATAGTGTAATATTCACATAATCAAATTCTTGTTATTTCCCTTATATTTATGAATGTAATAGTACGTTCGTTGTGGATGTGTGATTCACTAGAGACGATGGTTGATATGGAATTTTTTTCTCCTCATATAGGGGAGGGACATCATCCTTTGGCTCTCTTTTCTATGCATATGGATTTTTAGGGTGGGTTATTCCATTATTTTGTTTTCATCTGTTGATAATCTTTTAGATAATTCTAGCATCAATGGTTCTCCAAAGGATCCTAGTGTCATTCATGGACAATGAGTGGTTCTGATTTCCCCCACAAGAGTTCCTCTAGTGTTATTCATAAAAATATTTATCTATAGTGGTCAAATTTATTCAGTGCTAGCTTCATATTTATATGGATGATACGTTCATTAGTAAATAATGGTTTATGATATATAATGAGAATGTTAGCATGATGGTAAGTGACATATAATTATTTTCTTTGCTGATGAGGAATATCATGCACGAGCATGGTCTACATCTTGCTAATCTATTTGTGGATTCCTTTTATCATCTTCTCTACTGGTAATTTTACCTCTACATGAATCAACAACCACATACTATGGTTATTTGTCTTCCACATCATGGTCTACTATGGCTCTTCAAGAACCTAGTCCACTATCAGACTATAGCCAAGTCTATTATGTGCTTCTTGTGTAATGACTACAAGACCTCTACCCAAATTAAGTCTATTTTAGAACATATTTCTACTGAAATGGAACTGTTATAGACCACCCATGTTCTATATAAATCATTACTATGGGGGAATACATATATTTCCATCAAATTTTTTTAATCTTAGTAGCTATTTTTCTCAATCTATAAAATGAAGGGTTAGTACCATCATGATAGTCGTAAAAGATTCTAGATAGATTCTTTGGTGGAACCCCCTAATCTATTTAGTAGTCCTTTATCTCCTTAAAAGTGTATTTTAGTTGAAGACTATGATGTTCGATAAACCAATTTAGATGATGTTGAAAAGGTGTGAAAGGATGTCTCATGATGTTTTAAACATTCCATTTCATAGTATTTAACTATTTAGGAGACCCAACTATTGCAGGAGGTCTTCTATTGCGAGGCCTCTAGATCATGGGTTGAGGATCAGTCCTTACTATTGCTTCCTCCTGTAAATGTTCAATACGGTATAGGTATGGGGTCTTCATCAGTCTCATTTAAGGGAGTAAGACCTATGTATTCATGGACACAGATTATAGATTTTTATTCACATTTAAGAAGTGATATGGGTGTCATCCCTTTGTCTATTAGATCAACGAAATCCGTGTATGTGTGTGAGGATGAAAATATAGTGAACCCCCCCCCCACGTCGGATGTTGACTCTGCTATGTGTCGTGTATCCTCCAGTTCACCCATTAATTAGGTTGTGTGGATGAATTTCATTATTACCACTAAGGCCTCCTGACATCCTAAAACATTGTGTTGCGAAGATAATAATAAGAAACACCAAAATATGATACAGGGAATTTTGAAACATACATTGCTATACCTTCTTGAGTATGTATTTTAGTTCAAACAATTTTATGCTTATATGGTGAAGTCGGGCATAAGGTCTATCCATTTACATAAATTTTCATATTTTTGTTAGATGAAGAGTGTCATGTAGTTGAGGAAGGGGATGAAGTGAATCCTACTCATGGAGAGAACCTTTGGTTAAGAGTAGGGGTTTCTTAAGATGATAGGGATTCTGATTTTGAAAACCATGTTCAGTCTATGGAAGCGGATTTTGTGAAGGACTATAACTGATTTCTCTATGTGGAATGGGAAGAACACCATCATTGAATCATAGGGGATTATTTTTCACTCTTAGAGGCCACATAGGAAAAAAAGAATATTAACTTTTACTAATCCCCCATTAGTGTATCTATATGGAAATTATATTTTTATCTAAAGTTTGAAAATAGTAAGAGGAGTTCACTACAAAATAGATTAAACTACCAATAGGAGAATCATCTATCATCAACTCAAAATATGTATAAAAAGGGACTATTGAATTTGATATACAAGAGAGTAGAAAATAATTTATAGAGTGTTATGAGTGGGAAACCATCATTGATTGCAATGAGGAATTATTGGATAAGGGATAATATGTCATCACTATGAAATATGAGTTTGATTAGATGGTTGGTATCCATATTCAGGACCACCTTACAAAGAAATATGATGCTTATACCCAAAAAAACATTTAATAATAGCATGTGGATTCAACAGGTGGAATATTATTGTGGAATATCACATAAAAACCTATAACATGATGAATTATAATTTCAAAAACCACATCAAATATGATCTAGATGTGAAGGATACAACTCTTTAATCGAGTCTTGAAATAGTTAATATCTATAAAAAGAATAAATTGAAACTCATATATTTGGTAATTTCGTATCATTTGGATTGAATGCCCTCTTATTCCCTTGAATGGTTTTTATTTTTTTCAATAATTTTTTTCATATTAGAAACATATATTGGTTAGTTTTTTATGTTTCTTTCAATAGAATTAGGTGGATTTTCTTTCTTTTATTAATATATGTTATATTTCACTATAGTGTAAATTTTATCATAGAAGACATCTATTATTTTAAAATATTCAAAATTGAAATACAGAGATCCATTGATGGTTATGGGTGATCGATTATGTTTCATTTTTATAGGTTCATTAATTGGATTAAAATATAATATATGACATGATATATGGGTTCACATAACTACTTTAATAAATCTCATGAATAAACTAATGACAACCCATGGATGAAGATGATAACATGTATTATAAATGGACATAGCACAATAATGATCAAATGAATGAGATTTTTTCAATACGTTTTAATATATATAAACTATTACATGATCTCCCCAACACAAAATAAACATTCCAAATTCATTGTGGTATTTTATAATATAACCTATTTCACAGGACAGTTTGAGGCGAAACCCAGTTCTACAATAGAATACAATTCAAAAAACACATTATGGGTGGGTCCCTTCCACATTTCATTTATTCCACCACTATATGAACCACATGGGTGTTATGATGTCTCCAATTTATTTTGTGAGCATTTTTGGATTCTATAAACCCTCCTTCTAGAGTAGTAAAATTCTGAAATGTCTATCCCATGTGGTACACCTCCTTGTGACCCACAATTTTTGTTTAATATTTTCCCATTATTGTTTATGGATATACACTATTTTATTGAACATCATATAAAATGAGTTACACAATATCTATTTTAAAACAAAAAATCCAACTATAAAATTATTATCTTTATTTTAGAAAATTAATTCCATAAAATCACTAATAATTAATTCCTTTTGTTATTATTAATAAATAAATATTTATAAAATTCATTCTTCATAAAAAATTTAGTCTCATTTACATTAAAAACATTATTCGTATTTATTACACAAACATAACATTCCTCATTTCAAGTGAAAGAAATATTTCATAGCCATAAATTAATATTCATTCTTCACATCATACAATTATATATAACGTTTCATTTATTTTTCCCTTAATAGATGAATTTGAGACCATAATGAAAAACACAATAATCTTTTCATTATAATTTGGTTAATTTTATTACAAAAATAAAATCCAATGATTCAATATAAATTATCCATGAATGATGAGAAAATATATTCTATATATCCTTAATTTTACATCATTATAATTCCATGATTAATCATTAATCACTGATCACATAATCATTAAATGACTTCAGTTCCTTATTATATGTTGGAAATTAATACAACCATACTCATCAACTGCCGATATATGCTATTCAATCTACACCATTAGATTTATTTTCAATACAAATAACATTATAAATTCAATTTATATTCCATATTTATTGAAAATAATTAAAAATAATTAATTTTATATTCTGGTAATGATTATTTTGATACCACTTATTTACATGGTATGTTGATTTTTTCTTATATTATCATAATATATATGAGAAAAATATGAATCATGATGGATTTTACTAAGAAATAAATGTTTTCCATGTGATTCATTATGAGGTAAAATTTTCAAATATTATTCACATTGGAAGAAGAACAATTTATATTTAACTAATGACTTATTCTTCATCTTAAAAAGACAACACATCTTAAATTTCCATTGAAAAGTTATTTTATCCATCTTTATATGTGAATACTCACAATATAACACTCCCCCTTTATGAAAATATTTTATATAATCAATATAAGTGAATTAAGTGTTATTGGGTTACTTCATTTTTCAAATACTATGGAAATAAAATTAATATCTCGATCTTCAAGGGATTAACACTGATTTCTTCTACATTATGTTTCCTATGCCACATGGGGTTTACTTCTTTTATTATAATTATGAAATAATTTTATCAAAAACATTCTATGATGTTCATATTAGGGATTCTCCATTATGGAAAATATATTATTTTAATTGAATTTTAAAATCCATTCTATCATTTTTTAGTCCACTTTATTCATTGATATTTACACTTATGAATGAGATTCACAATAAATTCCCTACCATGTTAAAAAACATACAATAAATGTATGAAGATAATATGGTGGAATAAATATGGAATATTAATAAGTGAAAATGGGATAAGATTCCTCTTTAAACCCAATAACTATTTATCTTATTGATCTATGGTGGCTAGTACTCTTAATTCTTTTATCACTTTTAAATTTTACATTATAATATTTCTCCAAAATCATGACATCATTATATTAATTCACATTATTTTTCATTCAATTATATATAATTATATCTTAAAATTGTTAAATATATTTATATGGTTTGAATATTTGTATCTTTATCATCTATTTTTATGTATGAATAATAATTATACATTTTTTTGATAAATCCAACATATTTTCACATCTATATAAATATTCTGAAACACCTATATTTTTTAGTTTTAAGGACATTCATGAAATTAAGTAACATTTTCATATAGAAAAAGATATTCACTTATGTCCATTTAAATTTATATTTCTCTAAAATAATATTTTTTATTTATTTATAAGAATCCATAAGTTTATGAAGAATAATTTGGCATTAATTCTAAAAATATATTTCTTTAGAGATTCCATGTTCCTTCCATTAGGTTTTCGATTTACATTTATATGTTACATATAAATTTATTCTACAAGAATGTAATCAATCAATAATATCATCTTCCTTCTCACCAAAAATGAATCTCTTATTGATTATTTCATCCATCCCCTCATTTCCAAGAATGTATTCAGCCAAAGAATCCAATTATTTACCTTCATAATGTCTTAGTAATTTTCTAACAAGATTTTCTATGGTAATATTTTAGGATTTTCCCACCCTTACCTAGAGAGTGATTTATAGAGTAATTTTTTTGATATTATAAGTATAAAATATTTTTATGATACACACATTATCATTGATTTCATGTAAATATATCATCTAATTTTTTTCATTTATTGTTGACTAGAATATGGTACTATAATATTATAATCACAATTAGTTGTTTTAAGAGTTATACTGATCCTTGTACTTATAAAATGTTTATAATTAAATTAATTTTTTCACTACCATCGTAGAATATTATTATATGTATTTACGTAACACTTTCCATTATTTTTTAGAATAATATCCATTTTACGGATGATTTATTTTATATGATTGGGTGTTTGAATTTTATTTCAATTAAAATTTTGTTGATCCATCATGTTTGTCAATAAAATTTTTCAATATGACATCTACATTATGGTATCTCATGCTAATAAAAATATTCTCATTTTCATTTAATCTCATCCGGAATTCCCACTAACAATTAATTTAATTTATATAATTCCATGTTTTCTACATTATTTTTTCAAATGGAATCAGGGGATTCTATTCTGCATTTTTAACATGAAATTGGAATTCATTGACATGGGTTGTAGATTTATATGATTCTTCACAATCATGTATAAGATTAATATACTTATGATATAAATAATAGTTTTATTAAAATAAAATTTTATTCTATTTGAACATAAAAATCGTGTTCTCAATGTAACATCACAGGTACTTTTAAAATTATTTGATTTCATTTTGGAAATAAATAGTTATATTCATTATTAAAATATAATTATTTAAGATGTATTTATAATTTAAAATCCATAATTATATAATTTTAACCTATACTTTCATTTTATAAATAAAATTTATGTATATTTTAAGTGTAATAATTATATATTTCGATTATGTAATATGTAAATAAATGTTATGGAAATTATAAATTAAGTGTTGGTATTTTTGAAAGTAAGAAATATTTAATTAAAAAATAATAATTAATATTATGATTTATAATTTATTTTCCATAAAATTGATTTATATATAAATAATTTATTTCCTGAGAATAACATAATTTTATGAGAAGGTAATTAATTTTTTAGAGTCTCATAAAATTAGTTTCAATTTTAAAAGGGTATTTTTTGTATAATTATTGATTTATCTAAAAAATAAATGTAACATATTAATAAAACTTTATTAAATAAATTGAGTAAATTCATGAATTTTACACATAAATAAATGTTTACAGTGAATTTTTGGTATATTTTTAAACACATGAATTATTGGTAATTAGTGTAATATTATAATTTAAAGATATATAAATTACAATATAAATATATTATTTTTTATTTCAACACTAGTGTTAGAACCATTATCTGGAATTATACCTAGTTATTTTAATATATTTAGTGATAACCCTCAAACAGTTCATATAATTGATCTAAAATATTAAATTAATTAATATAATAATCAAGAAACACCCCTCTCTTCCACTATAAATTCCACCAGTCCACATATTCTATTCACACATCAATGCCATGAATCATGTTTAAGTTTTACTTAATTCACATCCCTAGAATCCAACCCACATACAAGACCAACTAATCTCACCAGAAGGAAAAAACCAAGGGATATAAGGAGCTTCTAGTTAAGGGTAATTCAAGAGGTAAAATCTTCTTTCTTTTTCTTTTATATAATTTTTAATTCAATTTATTTACAGATAAATTCAAACAATTATTACATCCATGTGGAATGGAAACTCCAATATCATATATATACTATAATTTTAGCTTGTTTTTTTAAACATTAATCATCAAACTTATCTTCCTCCCACATTTGTTATATAAGTGATTACATCATAAGTGATGTGTCAAATTACCACTAGCATGGATGATACACATTAATTTTTCACTATCACCATCATGAAATTTATTAAAAACATTATTATAGTAAAAAAAAATATACATATTATTCATTATTCATTATTATGGAACCAATATTAAAACATGACATTGAATAAAATAATATAAGGTCATGGTGACCAATAATACTGCCAAAAAAATTAAATCAGTTTCATTAATGTTTTATATAATAATTTATCCTCACAACAGAAAGAATATTTTATATTGTATCATTAAGAAACAAAACATATAAACACCATTTCATTCCACATCTAGTTTTTTTCTTACTTTCTACAAAAAAATACATTATGAATCAACCATGGAAACAATTAAATAAATTTACCAAAAACAATGGAAACAAATAATTATTATTAATAAATGGGATAAAATATTTTTTGATATTGTAAAATAAGTAATTATAAATATGAATATGGTTATTAAAAATATTAATAATACTCATTAAATCATTATAAATGAGGTTCTAACATGTTTGGTGTAAGGAAAACCTAATGTAAATGAATTCATAACCTGGTTTACATTTTTTGGGATAACCATATACTTCATTAATTTTGTGTCAATAAGATTTTGAGGAAATGGATTTTGATTTTGTTTTCTTTTATTACATGTATTTATATTTTATACACATATTAAATTAATTTTCTTATCAATTATCAAGTAAAATATATGTTATTTTATTGGAAATTTCTATTAAAAATCCACTTTTAAATTTGTATTTTTTAAAAATTAAAAATGAATGTTTCTATTAAAAAATTATTTATTTATGATTAGGTTATAGTTATTGGTAATTTATAATGATTAATAGTATTAAATATATATCCATTTAATTAATTGGGTATAATTATATGTTAGGTTGACCTTATGGTTTCTCAGTGTGTACCTCGGATGGCCACCCAATATGGTGGCCATGAGGGTGAAATTGTAAGGTATCCATTGAAGATACACTATACTGTAGTTATGGGATTTACAAATAATATGTTATCCATCAGGGTTAATATTTTATGTAACTGTTTTTCCAAGTTTCATTAATGAAATTATTTAGGTATTCTCAATTTTATGGAAATATCATTATTTCATAAAGTTACAATATAATTCTTATTAGGGCAGAAAAATGTAATTCTGAAAATGATGTCACATGTTTCTAAAAATTAATGTACTACTGGTTTCTATCCTAATTTTTATGTAACCTAAAATAATTTTTGTGCTTATACCACATTTTATATTTTTTCCATAGTGTTTAGGGATAGGAAGGAGAATATGAGAGGCAAGAAGAAGGTATTGAGGAATTTTAATATAATGATTTCATCTTTTTATTAAAAAAATTTGTTTTATGAATGAAATGGATAATTTTTTAATGGTACCCACATTTTGTTCTGGTGGGTTTGCATTTATGAATAATGTTCAAATTTTTTATGGTTTAAGCATAAAATAAAATTGGAATGTAAGGATTAGATTTCTAAATGAATATTATTGATTTTTTAATGTTAATGTACAATCCATATAGTTGATATCATGGAACAATTTACCTAACATTTATGGTTATTATTATGGTTATATAATACCATATATTATTTTTAACTTATAGTTGACATTAAATTATATATCATTATATTATTAACATGTTTCTTCATATATGATATGTATATTCAGAATTGATTTCATTAAAAGAAACAGGGATCCATAAGTTAGATGGCATCGATTAGATGATATCTTTTTTAATAGACAACCTTGAATGGTGGGAATTGAAACTAAAAAGTTTTTGATAGCAATGGACCAGTTGATTTATGTTATAAATGGTGGGGGAATAAATTCAAGAGAATGGCTAAAGAAACCTCAATAGAACATGATGATAATGGATCATTTTTTGAGGGATCACCCTAATTAATTAAGATCATCATCTGACCAAGTGTGTTCTAAAGGGTAGAAAAAATATCCTAAAATGGTATTTTATATCATGGAGTGTTTAGATAGTCGAAATTTCAATTTTTCTATTTATTATATTAAAGGGGTATCCAATCAGGGGTGGTTAATGGTAACAAATATAAAGTATAGATAAGATATTGATGACTTTGAATGTGATGGATTTAAGAATTCGTTCCTTGAAAAATATTTTCCTATGGTGTTTCTACATAAGATATAAAATTAATTCCATGAAATGAAATAATTTATTATGTCATAGTAGCCATATATGAATAAATAGACACCCATTTTTAAATGTCTGATCTAAATCTTATTTGAAATCATGATTTTAACATTAATAATTTATACACATGATTAAATGGAAGGTTCCAATGGGATTTAAACAATTGTGAATTCAAATGACATGGGAATCTTGGTCGATGTTCTAAGAGGTTATAAATGGAATTTTATGATGATAATCTATACTTTAATAACAATAATAAATAGAGTAATATTTAAAAATAATTAAGTTTCAATCGATCAAAAAAATATGAAAGTATTAAAATTTATTTTTAATGTTTGTAAGAAATGTTGTATAATGAACCCTAGGGAATTCCATTGAAAATTCGAGTACTATTTCTCATGTGATATGTTTAGAAATATGGCCCAAAATTGTAATGAAAAAATATTGTAGTGATTCTATTATTTATTCCGATAGGTAAACTATAATGTGATTTTTATGTGATCTGATGGGTATTTATTAGAATTCATAAATAAGGACATATCATTATTATAGAAAGTAATGAGATTATAATCAGAATGGATTATTGAGACATTTCTCAAATAAATCATCAAATGTTGGGATTTCTGATGATGATGTATTAGGTACTTTGTTTTCTTTCAAATTATTTTTCATTTCGTTTTTGATATGAGGTCTACATATTCATTTATTTTTTGGGAATGATTCTCGTCAATAAAAAATTTCCCATGAAGAAATGATATTGGATCTCTTGTTTAAAACACAAGTGGAAAATATTTCAAGAAAAAGTAATCACTACTATATAACGAGGTTTATCCAGAACGTGGTATTTTATTTCTCTCACTAAAATCTCTGTTAAGGACACCATTACTACCACTAAAATATTTTGTTTAAAGGGCGTCATTAATTGTACTTTTTTTAGTGTGGTTAAAGGGGTCCTTTAACATTAATAAAAAATTTGTTAATGGGGGACTTTTTCAGCGTTTTTTACTAGCGCTGATAATTTTATACATATAATTTATAATATTTCATTAAAATATATGTATATATGTCATTTTATATTAATATAAATATAATATATATTTTGTAATATGGTTTATATGAGGTAAATAGGAATTTACCACTAATATGAATGATATTTAATGAAAATGGATTTTAAAATTACTTAAAAATATTTTTAGTTAATAATTTTCTAAATATTACCAATTAATAGTCATTTAATATCAATTTGATTATAAAATAAATAAATAAAATAATAGTGGATATAAAATAAGTTTAGAATTATTAAAAACATAACAAAAACATTAAAATCCCATATATTTTGATCTATGAGTCCATTTTAGCTCTACAACATTTTAAATTGAAACCTAAGATGCGATCTATGCTATGGTGACTCAGGATAAACAATAAATCTCGTTTTCATAGGCCAATAAAAGTCTAATGTCCTCCAAATCTTAGTTTTTAGTGGACGAAACCCATTTTTTTACATTCCATGTAACATAAACCTATATTATGGGATTATTTTTTACTATCTTCAGTTTGGACTAAATTAATTCACTGGTCTAACCTTTGTATTCATATTATATTTTTTAAATTTTATATAATTTTTAGAATGTAATTTTATTTATAATAAAATATATAGAAATATATACTTATTTTATACACATTCACACATAAATATTTTGTTTTATAAATAAATAATAAAACATATTAAAATATAAAATATATTTATTAATATTTAATCATGTATAAAAATTTATATATAAACTTATAAATAAAAATAAATACTAATTTATGGAACAAAATATGAATAAATATATATAAATATATTTATACATCCTAAAATATAAAACAAAAAGTATTTAATTAATGAGAAGTCGCTAATATTAAATATGTACGTCTATAGTTTGAAACATATTGGCAGTAGGGGAATGAGCATGACGTAGGATGGGGGGTGCACAGATAAATGGTCAGGTGAAGCACTGATAAAGAGGTGCAGGGTGGGAAGCACTGGTAAGGAAGGGTGGTTGGGGTGTGAAATGTTTTTATATACCATTTATCCATGGGAGATTTTTCAGCACTATTTTGTACTTTTAAATCATCATTTAATAGTGCTAAAATAAGAATTGATAAAGGGGTTATTTAATGAACTGAAAAAACATTGATAAAAATCCTATTTGACAACTCCTTTTTAGCTTTTTTAATGGAAGGATTTAATAGTGCTCTTTTATTGCGGGTAAATTTTTTAGGCATATAAGAATTCATCGTTTATTAGTGATTTATTAGAGTCGATAAATATATTTTATATTTTTATTAATAGATGATTTTGTTGTAGTGAATTATAAGAATCATCCTAATGTAATATGTGAATTAAATTACCTAAAAAACATATTGTTTACCCTTAGTGGGTATTGATTTTATTCTATGTATGAATTGGATTTTTAATTAAGATAATATTGATTTTAGAGGTAATGATGTCGTCTTTTACCAAGAATTTTGGTTTATATAGAATAATGAACCCACACCATTGATCACATATATGGATGCTGATAACATTTTAATGTATGTAAATTAATGTTATCTTTTTCATGTTTTCAAAAACATGATCTATTGCCAAATAAATTATGTTCTACAGTTAAATGCATACATTGTGTTTTTTCTATTGAGTTTCCGATTTTTATAGCTAATTGTTATGGTTAATTTACTAGTTACATTGTTCCTATTACTATTTCAATTTCAAAAAAACATATTGAATAGTGAAAGTGGAACATTTATAATTGATAATGTAGTTGAAGATGTTTCTCGATAATGGATTCCTTTATCCTAGAACATCACCATGGGGACATCTAGTTTTATATTATAAAAAAATGGTTCCAGGAGACTTCTCTAAAATTATTTATCACTGAAAAACATTGCTATTAAAAATTAGTTTACATTTCCATATATCGATGAAATTTTTTATTAGCTCTATGGTGATCAGTATCATCCCAAGATTTATATGAATTCCAGGTTCCATTAACAAATGTTGATCGATGAAGACATCCAAAAATTATATTTTCATTCTACATATGTGAATTATTAATTTATTGTTATTCCACATTATTTGAAAACATACCATATCATATTAATGGAAATTATTAGTATAATGTTTTGTATATATTTTTCAAAAGATAGTTGTTGTTTTTAGTGATGATATTTTTTTTTAAAATGTTATGATCATCATGAAAACATTTAAGAATTTTGTAGAAAACCAACAATGAAAAGAATTCATATGGAAATTTTGGAAAAAGTGAATTTGAGATTTAAATTATTTTTTATTGGGAGCATTATAAATAAGGATTTCAAAATATTTCACCCCACCAAAAATGTGATGCATGAATGGCCAAAATCATATATATTTATAGAGATTCGTAATTTTCTTGGATTAGAAGGATATTATATATGGTTTTAAAAAAACACTACATGATTATCTAGAAATCCACCTCTCATAAAAATAAACGGTGATAAATATTTTTAAAAAAAATAGTTTAATGTATATTATCAGGTACTAATAAATATATTTATGAATTCTCTAGTTTTGGAAATTTTTTCCTAGAAATAGAGACTTTTTCATGTATACTAATTCTTCATAGAAGAGAATTTTTGTGTTCAGGATTATAATGTAGAGATAATTTCTTATGCTTAAAGACTATTGAAGTATTGGGATATAAAATATCCCACAAATGATTTGTAATTAGTAACTATGGAGTTTTCATTTAAAATTTTGAGGAATAATTTCTATGAATCCAAATTATATATATATAAAGGAAAAAAGTGTTTGAGGTATATATTTAATCAAAATAAATGAAATTGGAGCAGAGTATATGAGTTGAATTGAGTAGGGATTATGATTTCATCATATATTACAATCATGGGAAATGTTTCAATAAAAATTGGAAGTTAACTTGAGTAGAATACAAAATGTAACATTCAAAATGATATATTTGGAAAAGACCACTTTATTAATGATTTGAATAATTTTGTCATGGAAGTTATTAGTGAAGGAAATTTCTCTATTTCATTTCAGCTGTCAGTGAAGTCATCTTATTTGGATAGAGTTAAGCATACACAAGAAGTTAATTGTGAGTTATATGAAACTATTGAATTGGATAAGGGGATATGTTAATAGAATTTAATATTGATAAAGATTTGGTTTTAAGATTTGGTAAGAGAGTATACATTCCTTGTGATTAACATCTAAAGAAAAAAATTTATATATTGATCACAATTCTCAATTTTCATTTCATATTGGTGGTACTAAGATGTGCAAAGACAGTCAGTACTATTACTGGTAGGAGAGAATACAATGAGATATTAATGATTTAACCATGAAATGATTTTAATATATATATTTTAATGAATATATATAGTTACCAAATCATATGATTTAGAATTTAATATTTCCATACTGGAAATGATAATATACATCCCTCGACACCGTAGTTGGAATAACAAATTCTACTTGAGGTAACAATGTGATTTGGGTTATTTTTAACCAGTTATCTAAATATACATATTTCATTCATATTTGAGATACTACATCTATGTATTATATATATTGACTGCACATCAATGATATTTTCTGGTTATATCGATGTACTATATCAATTATTTTTGGTCAAGATCCTTGATTCACTTCTAACAGTTGGAAAAGCATTAAAATACAATTGGGAAAAAATATATTTCATCACTAATTTTCATTCCAAATCAGATAGAAAGGAAAATAAAACATGTAAGAACCTAGATAATCATTTCAGGTATTGATTTTGATATCCGATGTTTTTTAGGAAAAGGGATGAATTTGGATATTATCTATGTACTCACTATGTACTCTGGACTACATGTTGTGTACCAAGATGTCGTATATAGTCATTTAATGGTCATGTAATTTCCAAGTACATGGTCGTGTGGAACACTTAATGTGGGGGCTGGTTGAGGCATGTACAAGACATGTACATTAAATGAATATGTTCTGTACTTACTTTTTATTTGATTAATCAGACCGGGGTTGCATCTCTTTTCTATAGCTCCATTATTCTTCATGTATCTTGTATATGTGAGAAAATTCTACCTAATTATCTTTGAGGGACTCCCGTTCCTCCATCAAATCTCTGATTGAGGTGCCAATGCATGTATTGGATTTTCACTGGGGAGTTTTCTCTTTCCGTATAACCTCCCAACCTGATGTCTCCTCTCTGTATAGTTATTCAAGGATGATCGATTTTTTCCATTTTATAGATCAATCACTTTATAAAGAGATTCAAGGTCCATAATTCAAGTGTTTTCACCGTATAACGCTGAGGAAGGTGGTTTGTCCATTCGTTGATTCTCTTTGGATAATATAAGATAAAACTGTTGAATACCCTTGTTTAGGGTATTGAGTGTTTTGGAATTTAACACGGTTTAATGAATGATATAGTTTTTTGGAGAATGTTTTATTGATTATGAATACGTTTTATTACATTTATTATGAATGTGTTTACCATGTTCTTTAGGTTATTTTCATTTGGTATAGAAAGCATGTTCAGCTTCTTTGGTCTCAATTCCTAGTATTTTAGGATGTAGTTTTTATTTATATTAGATGCATGTGCATCTCATTATGAATAAATGACTAAGGGGAATTGACTGTGAGAGCTTCCGGACATAGGGTATTTTACATTATGATCTATTGTTATGATTGACCAGAGGTATTGAATGTGATAGTTGTCTTTGGTCATTTACCAGAGGGGTTAGACTTAGAGAGTTACCCAAAGGGTCATAATTAAATAAATGTTAGACCATGGGTCATTAACTGCAATAGCTTCCATGGGGGTGAAATTTAGCAGAACATGGGGGTAATGACTATTAGAGCAACCCAAGTTGTATTTTTTTATTAGTGTTATGGGTAACTAAAGGGGTTAGATAGTGTGAGCTTTCGAAGATGGTCTTCACTATAATTTAATGGGTGATATGTGAAACCAAAGGGGATTATACTATGATGACATTCCTATAGGATTGCAGGTGAATGTTTGAATGATTGTGATAAGTTTTCAAATCCCATGTACATGCAAGGACTCTGTCATACATGATTGTTAGATGGCCATTTGAGATGATTGTTAATTATTTTCAAATTGTTGGATACATAGATTAGGATAAATCCAAGATTATATTATTCAGCGGTTTGAATAATTTATAAATGAAAATAAATGTAATTGATAAATATAAAATTGTTTAGTTTTGAGTACATCATAGTTTATATCTTCATTTTACATAATTTCATTCTATATATAATATATTCCCTGATAGTTAGGAAACAATATTTTTGTCATTTCCTTCTAGTATTCATATCACACCCTATTTGGGTCATGCTTTTTGACCCAAATATATTATATGGTTGCATGTATAGAAAATGGAATGCAACCTTTTTCATCAGGTACTTGAGTGATTTTGGAGCTTGATTTCATGAGACCTAGTAGAGTATTTCGATGATGTGGGAGTTTACTATATTCTATGTTTTGGTTTTAGAATTTTATTTTCAACATTGTGAATTTTCTTAATACATTTTTTTACATGTGACCTGAATCATCTATTATAGTATATGATTTCAGTGGTTATTATATTCAATCTTCTGATTTTTACATTGTTTTATAGTATTACAACTTCCACTACTATTTAAAAATTTATTTTTGCAAATGATACTCTTCTGTTGAGGGCATTGATTTCCCACTATCACATCCAAGGCCCTCCCTTGTAGTGCAATGCCTCTAGCGTTTGGGGAAACTTGTTTGATGCCATGTGACCCACTGGTTATGGGGAACCTTTGGGTGACACTCGGAACTAGGACGTTACAAAGCATCCTTTGAGGTAATTTTTTAATTTTTTTGACATATTGTTTGGGCATATAGATTGGGATTTTAATGAATAGGTATTTAGTAATAAGTTGTTCCTAGGAGTAACTAACCTATATACCTGGAAAATCCAAATTTAACAAATATTTCAATTTTAATGATTTTTCAGTTGATACAGTTGATCTGATTTCACCATTGAGTGATTAACTTGTATTGTGCTACAATTGATGATATTATTGAGGTTATATTTCTATTTTAACCTGATGATATGAAGGAATTCCATCTCATGCATCATAGAGGTACTTACTAGAAATCACATGTCATGCATTCCTCTCTTTCCATTTAGGGTGAATCACTAATTAGATTTTGTTGTGATAGATGTTCTGTTAGATATGCATGTTGTAGTGATATATTTCATGATAGAATACCTGCTATTTTGATAGAATATTTTATTATATATGTTTCATTTGGATGAAAGAAAAATTTATTCCCCAAAGGTGTTGTGGGACCCCTTCGATCAGAATTTGGTGGATAATGTATGAACATTAGTTGAATTCTATCATGTTATGATGTAAAAAAAGGATTCCAAACATCTAATTGTGGATGTATGGGCTCTCATGGGTCAAAATATTCCATTTTTTAGACAAAAATTTAGGTTTTTATGGGTTATAGAGATGTTTTAGGGTTATACTATCCAGAATCCCTGAAAACACATCATGTGGTGTCATGAAGACATGACATTTGCTCTTATGTTATAGAATAATGATTTTTCATAAGTACACACCATGTATTATATGTACATTTTGTGTTGTTGGTAACTGTGTGACAGACTGTGTGAGAAGAGGCTCATGGTTGGGAATATTTTGTAGAACACACAGTGTACAGGGATTACATGTCATGCTGAAGATTCCATGTATTTGGCCGTGTGACTAATGACATTGGTGTGTAAAATTTTGATGGTACATGTCGTGTCCATCCTGAACATGCTGGGTGAAAATCGATCATGTGTCTGGCTCTGTGACTAAAGACTCTAGTGCTAAGAACATATGTTTCACAAACCTTTTATAGGATGAACACATCATGTAGTGGTACACGGAGAGAGAAATGTGTAGTTCTAGCTATGTAGAAGAACCCAAGAAGGAGGGAAAATTCCATTACATGCCATTTCATAGGAGGAACATGTAATTTTTTTTGGGTATAACACGACCATGTTTGGTATAGGTACACGCTCATGTTTAAAACATAAAAGAATATTCCTTGTAGTGGTTCAACACATTGTGTAACAATATTTTGTAAAAAAAGAATTTCTTCATTCCATCTATAATTCTTGCACAATAATTTTTAGTCCATGATAATCATTAACTAAGGTGTGCGCTTGATCGTGCAGTGACATGCCACCGAGACACCCTCCGATTGTATGACATGTACATGGAAATGATCAGACACCTGAACTAGTAAATAATGTACTACATGTAGATCCTCATGTAATGCTTGTCTTTTCATCAACTATTATAACGAACCCATGTGAGGATTCCTAGTTACGAGAAGGATTTTTTACGATGTTATAGACATTCAAGGGAGCACTGCATCTAGCCCCATCTTGGGAAGAGTTGACGAGGGTGTTCTTGAAGCATCATCCTCCAACATTCTCTTGCGATAGAGAAACAAAGGCTGCATAGTAATTGTTGGAGTCCATGATAGCTATCTTTGAGAAACATGAGATGCCTCCTGAGAGGAGGGTGAATCTTTCTATGTACATGAAACATTATTCCACCAGTAGATGGTGGGATGTTATCTCATAGTTGGGAGGTCATCGAGACATATATTTCGAAGAGTTCCAAAATACCTTCTATGATTACTTATACTTGAAGATGTTGAGGGCTGATCGAGCCCAAGAGTTTATGAATTTGTAGAAAGGCTCTCGTTTGGTGATGTATTACTCATCTTTTTTTAAAAGTCTCCAGTGATTGGAACCAATTATTGGAGGTGACGAGTTATCAGTGGATAGGAAGGTTGAGGATTGTCTCAGGTATGACATCTGTTCGCAGGTGAATGTCTTCAGGATAACATATGTGATGGCTATAGTGAACAAGGAACTGATTAGCGAGCATAATATGATGGAGTAGGGAGCAATGATCCATGTCGGTTCCGCATCCAGAGATGGTACTCCGTCGACAGATAGCAGAAATCACTGGTGGGAGAATTCATTCGACGTGAATTTAGGTAGCTAGGTAGTTTTCAACCAGTGCGAGAATAGCAAGAATATGAGAACTCCATGATTGAGAGTCCCATTTAAGTGTGAATCTTGCATCTATATGTATAACCTTTAGGGTTTTTTCTAGGTGATTTCAATAGCAGTGAGTGACATGGGTTCTTTTATGATTCCATATTCAGGAGAAGGACCACATGTTTTCATCATTCATGTAATTATAGTTCATCTAGTTGTTCAGGGTGAGGAGGAGGTCGTGGATGTGGTATCTAGTTAGTAGGATTTCATCGACACAAGGGGGATCATCTTAGGGTATCTATGTAGGGTCTTAGTGCAGCGGTATAGATTAGACATATTTAGTAGAGCAGACCCATCAATATAAGGATCCAAGACCCTCTACGGTGATATGTATGATTCTAGTTTACTATTTTTTTCTTCTTCTCTTTTTGATACAAGGGATTTCTGTAGTTTTATATCTGTTTCAATTTTGGAGAACCTTGGGCTCGATGTCATTACTTATAAGGGTATTTGACACTAGACACTCTGTTAGGGATTAGGAAAGATAGTGTATGTCAGTGAAAGGAGTGGAATCTTGAGATTGCTGGGTTTCACTTATTATGGTACCTCTATGTCATAGAGATGATAGTTTTTGATTTAATTCTCATAATGGGAAGGTTAGTCACATTTCCGAGATTTTTTTTACTTCTATCACTATTCTGTGATTTTCACATTAATATAATGTAAGTCTTTTCTAAAAAAGGGTGAATGGGATGCCTAGGAGAGTTTAGATAGACCCGAGATGTTTGGGCTGGGAGGAATTACAGCCCAGATTGCTAGTTTATATCGTGATGACTAGAGGAAATTAAAGATGTACGTTCCAAGAATTATTGTCATTTAAAGGATGTATTTCTAGAAAACTTTTCATTTTTACATCTAGAGGGAGATAATGATTTCACTATTGAACTAGTTTCATTAGAATCACTAGTATATGTTACTCATTATAGGATGGCTAAACCAGAGTAAGAAGATATGAAGAAGTAGTTAAAGGATTTATAAGTAAAGGGTTTCATCTGACCAAGTACCTCTCCAATGTGTTCGCCAACAATTTTTGCGAAGAATGTAAATGATACCCTTATTCTTTGTGTGGATTATCGGAAGTTGAACCAGTTGAAAGTAATGAAGCAATATCCCTTTCCAATTATTGATGATATCTTTGAATAACATCGAGGATACCAGGTGTTCTTGATGATTGTCTTGTGATCTAATGATCATTAGTTTCCTGCTAGAACATCAGATATTCCTCTTAAGGGTATTCCGAGCGTGTACTATATATATTTGTATATGGTTATTCCAATCGATCTAACGATTGTGCCGGAAAATGTTATGTTACTAATGAACTGAGAGTTCCATCCTTTGTTGGATTATTTTGTAGTGGTTTTGGGGTTGATATATTAGTGTACTCTCATACTCGACACGACCATGACACCCATCATGAATTTGTTTTGAGTACAAGGAGGAAGCATCAATTATATGCTAGGATATTAAAATTAAACTTTTGTATAGATCATATTCAATTCCTATTTCATGATATCTCAACGATAAGAGTTTCAATAGAACCAACGAAATTGTGAAAAATAGTTTAATGGAATCATCCAAAGAATGTTTTTGAGGTACATAGTTTTTTGGGATGGTTGGTTACTATATGTACTACATTGTAATGCCACGACCCTAGATTCCAAGAGTTAGAGCATTATTTTAATACATTGGCATGACTATGAGGAATCATGTCCCTAATGACCGATCAGTTAAGAAATCATGGAAAATAGATTGCTTACATGAACATTACATTACACTTTCTAACATAAAATAAAAAAAAATATTTTTTTTGAGAATGTCATTATTCCCTTTATCTTAACCTTGCATATCAATCATAATACACTTTTTGGAATCTTGGGAAAATAAAACATAAGAAAGGAGTGAGCTCAGATGGCTAGTAAGGGTAAATAATTTAGCAGAAGATATAAACTTTTAAGGAAAGATGTGTGATAAAAACAACATACTTTTTGAACAAAAACATGAACATAATATGAAAAAAATAAACGAAGAATTACAATATAAACAAGCACATTGATATTATAATAGTTGAACAATAACATGTAATAACTAATTTCATAATGATGGAATTCCTAACGCCAGACATCATTACCACGTAGTCAAGGCCTTGTGCCAAAACTACAAATAAATTTTTTGTCAAGGCCCTATGCCAAGACACTAGTTTGTATCATGAGGAATACCTATTCATTGTGGAGATATATAGGGATCCACCTGTCATTACTAAGTCCACTACATTCCACATATGAAAAAGTTGAAACATAACATAAACATTCGCATTAAAACTAGTATACAAAATGTCATTACAATAACCATAAACTAGGAATGGTATAAAAATAGAACATCCAAAGTCATAAATATCATAACGTGTTCAATACAACATTAATGATTGTATTATAGTAAATCAACCTCAAGCATAAATAATATCCTGTAAAGGATGATGACATAGTTGAAATTGATGAGTAAAACTTTTGGAGAGAAATAGCCTTTTTTTGTAAAAATCAACTAAAAGTCACAAATTAAAAAAGGAAGTAATTTAAAAGAGATTTTTGAATCAAAGTGTCCCATACCACTTTGATATTTTTGAAAATAATTATCATTTCAAAACATTCATGTCTATATAAATAAATCCTTAAAATCATTTTGAAAACCTGGACATTAATTAAAAATATTTAGGAAGATAAATCATTAAAACATTTAAAATTATGATCCTGAAAAAGAGTAACATTCAAAAATCATTAAAATATTAATTTTTAAATAATTTTTATGATAAATGGACATGGATGATAAAAATTTCCCAGTAAATACATACATATAAAAAATCTCTGATAATAATGAGACTGACGAATTAACCATTGCCTTGTATATTACATTAGTTGAGGGTACGTTTAACCTCTTGTATGAAGATCATAATATGTGATTAAATTATACCAGAAAAATATTAATATGTATGATATCATACATGATTCATTTATGACTTTATACTACCAATTTAATAGTACTTTCCATGTTAAATTAACATTTCAGGTAATAATTGCTTCCTTTTTTGTACGTGTTTTAACTTGTTACTAATAATTATATCAATTACATCAAGATTTAAATACTTCCAGAATATAAAAAATGGATTATATATAAAATATATTTAGAAAATAAATATGTATAATAGACATATATATGAAATGAAAAAAAAACGTTTATGGAGATGTTAGTCCATACATACGCATAAACATTTCTTCCGTTTACATATCGTATTGAACGAAACTAACTGAATAAGATATATGTAAGTACACACACACACACACAAACACAAACAAAAATATATATATATATATCCAGTATAATTATTATATCATATATTACATACTTATAAGTAATGTATATTTTTACATTCGCCGATGAATGGTTAACATGGAAATGAATCTTATCGCGTCGTGGAGACGGTAATACGTATGTACGCACGAGTGACAATATCATTTCCTAAAAGGTGATAAATTGGATGGTATATTAATTTTACAGAGACATTTTCATGTTATTTTAATTATTTATATACATATTACTCATCATTATATCCATCCAAATGACATAGTGTTGAATAACAAATTATACCATGGCGTGGAGACAGTAAGCCGTACATACGCACGCATGGTGTCATTATCATTCATAAAATGGATACAGTAATGAATATAGTTGTTCTATATTTATAATAACATCAATATATATATAATATATTGGAGTTATTAATTTATAATGGAATCATGAAAGACAGAGTAAGTGGAAGAATAAGATAACATGAATGAGGGTGGTGAAATCATTGCCTTTTCTTCGAGTTTTTCGATTTTATTTGATCAAAATGGCTCCATAAGTTGGCTTTAAGACCGATGTATGGACTCTAGGATGATGTTAGGATAGTTGGGAGGTTATGTGAGCAGGTTTTGGAATAGAAAATTGGCATTGGTGGTTTGAATTTGAGAGAAGGGGAAGTTGCCTTTTATAAGAAGGGTGAGGGTCATCTTTGGAAAAACATAAAATATTAGTTTATAATAAATTAATATTCAATTTATAATGGCTCCAATGTGACTTATATCGAAGATATGGTGGGTTTGGTCGATAGACTCTCAAACAATAGGTTTTGGACAAGTTTAGGTTACAATTTTAACATTATCATTTAGATTTAACTCTAAGTTAAATAATTTATCATTTACCGTGTCTTCTTTTATTCTTACACAATATGGTTAATAAACATACTATAAACGACCAATCGAACCTCAATTGGTTGATTAATGTCTTATATATGATTATATATGTCTTTTGGACGATCCATAGATTTTTATGACCATTATATCATTTAGTAATATAATATTTGTTTTAAAAAATTATTTTATGTCAATTTTGAAACTATTTGGTATTTGTTTTTTTTAAATAATAACAGAATGATTACATATAAATAAAATATAATTAATCAATCCTAACATGTCATATTCACCTATAAAATATGTTTATGTCAAGAAAACATTGAAAATATATTTATTTTAATATTTATAATACAATTTATTTGATTCTTTCATTAATAAGGTAATAACTGCATCATCATTGTGACATTAATAAATTTATATATATAATATCTAAAAATTATAAATAAAATAACATTAGGTTATAAATATTTTAGATTTATAATGAATATTTATTGTCGAGTTTATCTTATGTATAAGACTATATAAAAATGGATGTGTTATTGAACATTGATTTCAACTCTTTTAACTCTTCTTTAAATAAAAAAATAATAAATGTATTAATCTAATCCAAATGGATATAAAGGGTAATATTTTATTAATAATGTTGTTTTTGTTCGAATTACACTTATCAAATAGAATTAGTACCTATGTTAGGGTAATAATAATATCATTTGTACCCTTAATTACCATATTTACTTTTAATTATGGTAAATAAAAGTAAAATGTGACTATTGAACAAAATTTATTTTTATCTTATTGAACTAAATTTTACTTACTGATATTATCCATTTCACTTGGATTTTTGAAATTCGACTCACATAAGCGGTAAAATTATGTTTTATGTGAATTCGCAAATTCTCCTAGAAGGTGGGTAAAAGACGGTGAAAAGTTCTATAAATATTTATATATATATAAATTATTATAAATGTAATCCAATGAATTAAATTGAACTTATATAGGTATTATGTATCTATTTTAACCTAAAATAAATTTAAATAAAATAAATTAATATTTAAATAAAAATCCGATATTAAATGATAACTCAGTGTTTTTCACTATTCATCAAAAATTGATCATTTTTTGAAAAATAAAAAAAATTCACCCTAGGAAAATTTCGATATTCCAAATCCAAAAATGAAGTCTATTTTACCAAATTCAAAACATAGAAGTAGAATTTTTTAATTTAAAATTAATTCTCATTGTCAAAACAAATAACGTGTTTCTAAGAAACCATAACTATCAAAAGATTGACACTTATTTATGTAAAATTTCAATTTGAAATTAATTCCAATGAACAAGATTGGATTAAATGGTAAAAATATCATCTAATTATACTTCCAAAAAATTAAAATTTATAATTCAACACAATAACGGTTTTCAATAAAAAAGTTGTTTTTAGTTAAAATATAGTATTTTTTCGTATTCACCCAAAAATGTAAGATATCAGAAAAACACCAAAAATTTATTGAAATTAGATTATTATGTCCCGAATATAAAAAAGAAGTGTATTTTTTCAAATTTAATATATAAAAGTTTCAAACATTTTATTTAAAAAAGGTTCACCATTAAAAGGCGGTAAAAATATATTTTTTTAAAAAGACATCAATTATATGAAAAAAATGAATAAGTTATTACATTATATCTAGGAAACTCATAAAATGGATTCTAAAATAAAAAGGATTATATATAGTTCAAAATTAAGTTAATACTATTCATAACAGCTTTTGAACAGCTAGTTTGGTAAGTCGTGGTGCACTTGAACTCGATGTTGCGTGTGGTGTAAGTTATTAAATTACATTGAAAAACTAACGTAATATGAAATCTTTGGGTGTATCATTATTACCTCCTTAAATTAATTTCATCCTCAAAATTTGAGATTTTTTTTAATATAAAAGGCTGAAAATAGAAAATACCATTATGGGAAAACCCACATCAAAAATTGGGTTAATAAAATTTATTTTTAATAAGAGGAAAAGGGGAATGAAAAAGACACCACCAAATTATGATCTCGATTTGAAGAACATTGGTGGAAATTAGAGACACATAATTGGAGGAAAACGTAATTATTTATAGGGAGTGATTGAGGTCATCAATCACAAACAATTGTAGAATTGTGGGCCTCAAAGACACCAATCTATGATGATTTAAAGTACCATATGATAAACAAAACGTAAGGTATTAGGATAAAACATTTTTGGTTATAATATCCTTTACCTAAAGTTTAATAATTATTTTTATCTATAAAACAAGAGGGAATATATATATATGTATATATATAGTTGACAAGTAGGGTTTCATCTTTTAACAAATTATTACCACAAATTCATCTTTCACTCTAAAAGATATCAATATATATATATATTCCATTTATCCTAATCATGTAGGTTTCCAAAAATAATGAACATATAATTAAAATATAAGACCCTTTAAAAAAACTAAACTATTCAATCTAGGACATCACGTGGGACCGTGATAGTTGATACACCCGTGCCTCCCTTCGATTGCGGTTTCCAGTCTCGCGGCTGTGCCAGATGTGATGGGTTACCGCCAGACCTCCATGTTTTCCTTTTTATGGAAATCCAAAAATAAACATAACAATAGTATCCAATTTCATACTTAATACACTCCAAGCTTTAGAATTATCCCAAATAGTTATATCCAAACTCTCACTCCAAAGTTTTTAAGGAAGTTAAACTTAATTAGGATCCTTTTTCCAAGTAATAACATGGGAACACCTTCATCATTTAATCTTTTACAACACCACAACCTTTTGAATTACCAAAATCAACCATCTCTTATTCAAAAATCACTACCTCATTATCATGAACATATTAAGGATTACATTTCCTTCAACCATTTATTTTCAAAAAAGCTTAGCTTACTAATAAGTCACATTTCATAGAACCATATAATCTATAATCCTAAATAAAATAGTACTGCAGTTCAATCCTTATTTATCTCCATTATTTATATTACTTGTGTATTGATGATACAAAAATCAAATGAAATAATTATGTAATAAAAAAATAAGCACACTAGTCATTCCTCTTTATCTTTGGTAGAATCATAACTTGAATCTTATCCAAAAGCAGCATTTGGGGTATACTTTGATGATTTGGACATTGATTCACGTACTGTCCCATATCCTTGCAGATGAAGCATTGTACATTTGATACTTTTTTCTCACCCATGTAATCACATACATGGTGTACTTTTTCTCCACACTTATAATAAAATCACATTCCCTTTAAACATTTACCAGGGTGATTCTTTCCACAGTTGTCACATATGGACAAATCATTCTTTCCCTTATTCCATTTATCCATCGTTTTTCTCTATCATCCTTTTTGTCTCTTTCTTTCCTTCAAAGCCATAGGATTCAGAGAATTCATTACTGAACTTATTAACACATGATACTATTTATTCATATGATGATAATATGTGGGAGACTATTTCCTTTCTAAATTTTTGCTTAATACCATGAATGATATGACCCTTCTTACTATTTGGAACAAACGTATTATTGGAGTTCTCGTTCCATCTACTGGGCGCCATTTCTAAACAATGGCATACACTAGGTCAGTTTATGAATCGCAATTCATAATTCCAAACATGTAAAATACCTAACATAAATTGAACAGTTTAGGGATATAATCCATAATGAAAAAATATGATTTCTTTGAGAAGGTATATACTCATAAACCCTTCATATTGGATTGTAAAGAAATCAAGAATTATACTAAGGATATCCCTCAATAGTGTCATAACCAAGAGTGGAGCAAGGCCCTTTGTTGTGCACTAGTTCCATATCAAGTCTATCTCAAAGTGGTGTATTTGGGTTTTACACCTAGGTACATCTGTTCCAGAGCCGCCTCTTCCTACTCGTATCTAGATAAGGATGTATTTGCATTGGAGAACTCACAAAATCATCACATTACAAAAACTTTGGAAGTTATTCTATACTAATCTTCAAATTCTATCTTACGGTAATGTTCCTTAATCAAAAGTTTTCTAAATCTACCTTCCAAGGTTATTTCTATACCTCCTTCTAATACCAACTGTATTTACCCGACCCTAGATTCCTAGATTCGGTGCATTATTTTAATACATTGGCATGATTACAAGGAATTATGTCCCGAAAGACCGATTAGTTTAGTAGTCTTGGAAAATAGATTGCATAAATGAACATTACATTACACTTACGAACATACAATACAAAAAAAATATTTCTTTTGGAACATCATTATTTCCATTATCTTAACCCTGCATATCAATCATAATACAATTTTTGGAATCCTGGGAAAATAAAACATAAGAAAGGTGTGAGCTCAGATGCCCAGTAAGGGTAAATAATTTAGCAGAAGCTATAAACTTTTAAGGAAATATGTGTGATTAAAACAACATCCTTTTTAAACATAAAAATGAACATAATATGAAAAAAAATCAAACACTACCATATAAACATGAACATGGATATTCTACTAGTCGAACAATCACATGTAATATCTACTTTCATTATTAGGGAATATCTAATTCCGGACCTCAATACAACATAGTCAAGTCCTTTTTCCAAGACTAAAAATAAATTTTTTGTCAAGGTTGTATGCCAATACACTAGTTTGTCTCATGAGACCTACCGATTCATCGAGGAGATATAGTAGGCTCCACCCGTCACTTACTAAGTCCAATGCATCCCTCATATGAAAAATTTGAAACATCACATAAACATTCGTATTAAAACTAGAATATGAAATGTAATTACATTAACCATAAACCAGAAATGGTATAAAAATAAAACATCTATAGTCAAACATATCATAACTCATTCAATACAAAATGTATGATTTTATTATAATAAATTAACCGTAATCAAAAATAATATTTATTAAAGGATGCTAACATAGTTTAAAATGACGAGTAATACTTTTTGAGAGAAATAGTTTTTTTTAAAATCATAAAAAAGTCACACATTTATAAATAAAGAAATTTAAAGATATTTTTGAATCAATGTGTCCCATACCACTTTGAAACATTTGAAAATATTTATCATTTCAAAACATTCATGTCCATATAAATAAATCCTTAAAATCATTTTGAAAATAGGGACATTAATTAAATATATTTAGAAAGATAAATATTTAAAAAAATTAGCATTCTAATATTGAAAAAGAGTACCTTTCTCAAATCCTTAAAATATTAATTTTGAAAACATTTTAATGAAAAATGGACATGGATGATAAAGATATCCTAGTAAATACATACACATAAAAAATCTCCGATAATAATGAGATTGAATAATTAACCCTTACCTTAAACATTCCTTTAGTCGAGTGTACGTTTAACCTCATGTTTGAAGATCATAGTATGTTATTAAATTATACCATAATAATATTAATAATTATGATATCATACATGATTCATTTATTAATTTAAACTACCCATTTAATAATAATTTCCATGTTAAATTAACATTTTTGGTAATAATCGCTTTCTTTATCGTGCGAGTTTTAACTTGTTACTCCTGATTTTTTCACCTATATCAAGATTTAAATACATGAAAAATATAAAACATGATTTATATATCATATATATTTATAAAATAAATATGTATAATAGACATATATAAGAAATGAAAAACACCATTTATGGAGACGGTAGTCCGTACGTACACATAAACATTGTTTATGTTTTCATATCATATTGACATAACTATGTAAATACGATATATGTAAGTACACACACACACCTAGTATAATTATTATGTCATATATTACATACTTATTAGTAATATATATTTTTATAATAGTCGATGACTGGTGAACATGGAAATGAATCTCATCGCGTCGTGGAGACGGTAATTAGTACGTACACACGAACGACAATATAATTTCTTTAAAGGTGGGGAATTGGATGGTATATTAATTTTACAGAGAAATTATCAAGTTATTTTCATTATTTAAATACATATTACTCGTCATTATATCCATCCAAATAACATAGTGTTGAATAACAAATTACACCACGACGTGGAGACGGTAACCCGTACGTACGCACGCATGGTGATATTATGATTCATAAGATGGATAGAATAATGAATATAGTGGTTTCATATTTATAGTAACATCACATTATATATAATATACTGGATTTATTATTTTAGAATGGAAACAACAAATAAATAGTAAGTGGAAGAATAAGATAACTGGAAAGAGAGTGGTGAAATCATTACCTCTTATTCAGGATCTTCCAATTGATTTGATCAAAAGGTCTCCATAGATTGGCTTTATGACCAAAGTATGTCCACTACGATGAAGTTAGGATAGTTGTGAGGATATTTGGCCAGGGTTTGGCTGAGACAAATGGCTTTGGAGGTGTGAATTTTAGAGAAGGGGAAGTGCCTTTTTATAAGATGGGTGAGGATAACCTTGGAAAAAACATAAAATATTATTTTATAATAAATTCATATTCGGTTTATAATGGCTAAAAATGACTTATTAATTGGATAGGGTGGATATGGGTCTATATCCACTCAACCAATAGGTTTAAGACAAGTTTAGGCCACCATTTTAACCTTCTCATTTAGATTAAACTCTAAGTTAAATAATTTATCTTTTACCATGTCTTCTAGTATTATTACACTATATGGTTAATAAACTATCTATATACTACCAATAGAATCCAAATTGGTTCATTAATGTCATATATATTATTATATAAGTATATTGGAAGAACCTTATATTTTTAGGACCATTATATCAATTAATAATATAATATATATTTTAAAAACAATTGTATCTCAATTTTGACTCTATTTGGTATTGCTGTTTTGTTAAAATAATAGCAGCATGATTACTTCAAAAAAAGACATTTAATCAATCCTAACATTTCATATTCACCTTGAAAATTTGGGGATGTCATAAAAACGTTGAAATAATACTTATTTTAATATTTATAATACCATTTATTTGATTCATTCATTAATATGGTAATTACTTAATCATCATTGTGTCATTAACAAATTTAATTATATAATCTCTAAAAATAATAAATAAAATAAAAATATGTAGGAAAAAGTTTATATATTTCTAATGAATATTTATTGTCGAATTTATCTTATGTATAACCCTATATTAAAAATGGTTTATTTATTAAACATAAATTTTAACTCTTTTAGCTTTTCTTTAAATAAAATAAAAAAATGTCTTAATATAATCAAAGTAGACATAAAGGGTCATATTTTTTTACTAATGCCTTTTTTTGTCTAATTAAATTTATCCAACAGAATTAGGACATGTGTTAGTCTAATAGCAATATCATTTTTACCCTTAATTACCCTATTTTTTCATTTTACAATTGTAAATCAAAATAAAATGTTAATATTCACCAAAAATTATTTTTATCTTGTTGAACCACATTTTACATAGTGATATCAACAGTGTGTCTTGGACTTTTGAAATTACACTCACATAAGTTGTAAAATTATGTTTTATGTGAATTCGCAAATTCTCCTCGGAGGTGGGTAAATGACCGTGAAAAGTTTTAGAAAACTTTTTATATATAAAAAATTATTATAAATTTAGTCCAAAGAATTATATAGACAATATATTCTTAATATGTATCTATTTTAACCTAAAATAAATTTAAACAATATAAATTATTATTTAAAGAAAAATTTGGTTTTATACGATAACTCAATGTTTTTTCACTATTCATAAAAAATTGAACATTTTCAGAAAAATACCAAAAATTAATCCTTGGATAATTTTGATATTAATAATCTATAAATTAAGTCTATTTTAACAAATTTAAAACACAGAAGTTTCATTGATTAATTTAAAATTAATTCCCATTGTGAAAACTAATAGGGTGTTTTTAGGAAACGATAACTATCAAAAGATAGACACTTGTTTATGTATAATTTCAATGTGACATTAATTTCAATGACCAACATTAGATTACTGAGTTAAAATAAAATCTAATTATACTTACAAAACATTAAAAAGTATAATAAAACACAATAAATTATTTTGATTAAAAAAGTTGTTTTCAGTTAAAGTATAGTATTATTTACTATTCACCCAAATATGAAGTTATCAGAAAAACTCCAAAAATTTATTGAAACAAAATTATTATGTCCCAATTCTAAAGTAGAAGTTTATTTTGTTAAATTCAATATGTAAAAGTTTCAAATATTGGATTTAAAAAGGGTTCACCAGTAAAAGGTGGTAAAAGTATATTTTTTGAAAAATAGTTCTTTTATCTGAAAATAAATAAATTAGATCTTACATTATGTCTAAGAAACTCATAATATGGATTCTAAAATTATAAGGATTATATATAGTTCATAATTCAGTTAATACTATTCATAACGGCTTTTGAACTACTAGTTTGGTAAGTCGTGGTGCACTTGAAGTCGAAGTGGTGTGTACTGTAAGTTATTGAATTACATTGAAGAACTAACTTAATATGAAATAACACGGTGTTAAATTCATTTAGGACTTATCATGAATATAAGTAACACTAATGGGCTGGACTAATGAGGGTGTGATGTACCTGTGGATAGAATCTTGCGATTTATCCATTCAGGAGATGAAGGGGAGGTTGACTTCAGCACCAATACTGATTTATCCAGAATCGGGAAAGTGTTACACCGTATACTACGATGAATCATGTATTGGTATTGGGGAAGTGATTATTTATGGGAAGGATTCATTGCTTACGGTTCTCAGTATTTGAGGCCACATGAGAGTAATTACTCGACGCGCGATCTCGAGTTGGTTGTAGTTGAGAATTCATTACGTTATTGGAGCCATTATCTTTTGCGAGAGCATTTTGTGGTTTTCAATAACCATATGAACCTCAAGTAAATATTTACTTATTGTGATCTGAATTTGAGAAAATGATCGTGGGTTTAATACCTTCAACACATTTACATTGTTCATGGATTCACGCCTAGGAAGGGGAATGATGTGGTTGATGCATAGAATAGGATGACTCGAATACATGCAGTTCAAGAGGCTAGAAATGAGTTACATCTAAGGGATCTGTTCTATGAGATGCATTTGTAGGTTCATGATAGACATATAAATTCATTTATATATTCTATATATTTTACCTATACTCTACTAGATCGAGTGCGAATGATTCTGAGGTCCTGGTCCAATAATAGATTGTGTCAGGGGAGGACACTAATCTTGGATGAACAGTAGGTGGGGATTACGTCGTGCGTTTTCTTAGGGTCATGTGGAAGTTATAAAAATTATGCATGGAGATTTTGAGGTAACAAATTTCTTAGTTTGGGAAATGTATCCTTGTGTCCCTAAGATGTATCAATATTTACACAAACAGTATTGGTGGAAAGGTATGAAGAGAGATGTTGCTAGTATTGTTAAAAGATATCCCACCTGTCAGCATGTGATGGGTGAGCATCAACGAAAAATAAATATTTTATAGTACTTAACCATTCTTTAGTGGAAGTGTAATGATGTCTCAATGGATTTCATGATAGGTTTACTGAGGTCACATCATAGGAATGATGTAGTTTGGGTTGTTTTCGATAGACTCATGAAGGATTCACATTTTTTATGATCAATGAAACCTTCTGTGTTGATGAACATGGAAAGTTGTTTATCCAAGTGATTGTATGATTTTATGTGGTTCCACAAACTATTGTTTTAGAAATATTTCCCCATTTTACTTCTTCTATCTGGTATGTACAAAAAATGGATTCTAGTACACAGGTACATCTTAGTACAACTTACTATCCCCAGACAAAAGGCCAGTCTGAGCAGACGATTAAGGTTTTGGAGGACATGCTCCAAGAATGCCTCCAAGATTTAGGTGGTTATTTGGAGATACACTTACCCATATTAGATTTTTCATAAAAAATAGTTTTTTAATTATTTAGATGGAGCCATATGAATTTTTTTATAGTAGGCCATGCCGATCACCCTAGGTTGGCTGGAGGATGTAGAGGCTGTGATGATGGGGCCTCATCTTGTCTAGGGAGTCCACTGAGCATGTGGAGTTGATTTGGAAAAGTATGGATACTACAATGTCATTCCAAAAATCATATCTTAATTAATGCAGACAACCTATGGAGTTTGAGGTTGGAGATTCTTTTTTCTTACATGTAACACCGAGATCCAGAAACTGGTGGATTAGGAGACATGTAAAGATTTCACAGAGATACGTCTGACATTTTGAGGTTTTTTGAGTGAGTCAGGTAGGATAACTATTTGTTATAGTTACCTTATAGGTTTTGGGATATGCATGATGTATTCCATGTTTCTCATATATGCTGTAACTTTTCATACCTGTATCACATTTTTCAAACCTAAATGGTTGAGTTAGTGGTGGATGCATCCTTCGAGAAGCACCATATTCATAGTATAGATCTTAGAACAAAGTTTCTTTATGGTTGGACTATTCCAAATTTATGGTTGCTATGGTGGCACTGGTGAGTATAGGATTAGACATGGGAGAGGGTGGCCGACATACGATGATAGTGGCCAGAGTGGTTTGATGTTTATTCTTTTCCACCCTTGGAAGGGAAATTCGGGGACAAATTATTTTAAGGGGGGATGTTTGAATGAACATTGATCTTAATTTCAGTTATCAATCTTGATTTCAAGTGTTTCTGAGGAAAAAAGAAGTAATTTGGAAATTTTCTATATACACACCTCGTACTCTAGAGTACAAACTATGACCCCGATTTCCCCATGTAGCTGTGTATTTGCTATTTAACGACCGAGTACATGGCCCTATCAACTTCCAAAAGAGGGGGTCGGTTGGGGTATGTACACAGTGTGTACATTAAATGAATCTGATCTGTAAATTGATTTTTATTTGATTAATCAGAAAGGGATCACATATCATCTCTAGAACTCCCTTCTTCATCCTGTGTCTCATATAGGAGAGTGAAATACGATTGATTATCTACGAGCACCTTCTATTCCCCTATCTGAGCTCTGATTGAGGCACCACTGGGTGCGTTGGATTCCCACCAATGAGTTCACACATTCCCTAAATCATATCTTCCTAATTTATAATCCCTCTTTAGTTATTTAGGGTTGAATGATTTTTATAATTATATAAATCTGTGATGTTCTAGACTGATTCAAGGACCAATGATCAAGAGTGTTCACCGTAAAACAAAAAGGTCAGTGATTTGTGCATTTTGTCGATAGACATTTGATTATATTTTCTAAAAGTTCTTAATACCCTTATTTAGGTTATTAGGTGTTTTTGAATTTAACCCTTTTTAATGAATGTTATAGTTTAATTTTAGGAAATGGTTATTTATTATGAAAATGTTATTTTACAGTAATTATTGATTTGTTTCCCATGTTTATTTAGTCATGGTATTAGGTTCTAGAAATAATTTTAGGCTTCTTATATTTCCTTGCATAGTGTTTTTAGGATGGATTTTCTCATTATATGAGATTCCTGTGTTTCACATTTTGAATGTATGATAAAGGGGAATTAACTGTGAAGGATTCCTGAAGTACGACCTTTTACATTATGGTATTTTTATGATTGAAAAAATGTATTGACTATGAGAGCTACTGTGGGTCACTAAACAGAGGGGTTAGACTGTGATATCTACATAGAGTGTCATTATTAAATAAATGTTAGACCACATGGCCTTGATTCTGTGAGTTGATAGGGGTCATTATAATGAATACCATGGGGGTATATACCATTAGAGCTGCCCAGGAGGTAATATTTATTTGATTAGTGTTATGTGGGACCAAATGGGTTAGAGTGTGTGACGTTTCCCATAGAGTCATTGCTATTCATAATTGGTTTATTAATGAAACCAGAGGCGATTAAATTGTGATAACATTCCCAAAGGGTTTCCTGTGAATGTATGAATGATTGTGATGAGTTTTCCAATCCAAATAACAATCTTGGACTCTATATAACAAGATTATTAGATGGTATTTTCATATGTATATTTTTTATTTTCATAAAGTGGGATAAAGACATAAGGCTAGATCCCGAGGTTATATTATTCAATGGTTTGAATAATTTATAATTGAAAATGAACGTAATTTAAAATGTAGGATTGTTTACTATTGAGTACTTCATAGATTATTGCTTCATTTTAGATAATTTCCTACTGTATATGTATTAAATACTAGTTAAGAATAGATATTATGGTGGTTTACTATTGGGATTCATCTCACACCATGTTTAGGTCATGATTTTCGACCCAAATAGATTATACGATTGTAGGTATAGAAATGTGCAAGCAACCATTTTCATAAGGTACATGGGTGTAGTGAGAGCTGGGGAGATTGAGACCAAGATGAGGCTTGTGATTCTCTTGGAGTTTACAATTTTATATAGATTGTTTTCATTATTGTATTTCCAACAATATGACTTTTTTGGCTGATTTCTTAGGAACATGTGACATGAATCATTTATTTATGTATAAGATTGTTTCTGTTATTACATTCATTCTTTTGTTGTTTACCTTGTATTATGTTATTACTACTATATTGACCCATTCATTACATACATTGATATAACATCAAAATTGAGGTATATTTATTAATATATATAACAAAACTATGAGAGGACCGTATATGTATAGTGTCCTTCAATACTGGGAAACATAAACAACCGATTTCTAAAACATCTATATTGTCTCCCATTTATTTCATTTTTACAAGACTCCTTTTTGGCCAATCATACTTAATACCCTTCTTTAGGACATGGGGAAATGAAACATATATAAGTTTGATATATAATTATAATTAAGTGTAAACAAAGTAAATATTAATCATATCATATTTAATAGAATATAACATTTAAAAATCATTCCCTGCATATAAATGATCACAATATCATGTCATGGGATAATTAATTAAATTGAAATGTAATACTAACAATCATAAACTGATATAATAATTTTTTGGCATACACAAATAATCCTAGAAATCCATTTCATATTAGTAAATCTTCATTTCCAAAACCATCATAGTGGACAATGCTTATTAGTGAACCCAGTTCCCTCCACCTTTTATCCATGTATCCCTAAAGTAGATTTACATTCTGTTAAATCAATGTATATATCCTGAGATTTAAATCATAACCCAATTCATTGGAGGGAGATATAGGTCCTACTCATCTTGTAATAAATCCATTCTTATGTGTTGCACAAAAACGTAGAAACATTCATCCTAACATTACCGATAAAATTAAATGGGTTTCATAAACATCATTCCATCACAATTGATTAAAAAATAGATCTCCTAAATAAAATTAATTCTTAAACACAATAAAATCATAGTAAAAACATTGGATATAAACATAAAACTATGTAAATATAGAAATAAAATAATTTGGATAAATCCACTGAGCATTATTCATGAAGAAAATAACCTTTCCTCTTCAAGAATGATTTATTTTCTCAAAACATTATGAAATTTTAAAAGAAAATAATTTAGTTTAAAATACAGTTATAATTTTTTTGAGTATGCTTCATGGAGATAAGGTGTCATGAGGTTGAAATAACCAATTCAATCCATATAAGTTAGAAAGCATTGTGATCATAATTTTTTAGGAAAAGGAAAATAGTTTTCTTATAGTAAAATATAGAAAGATTCCATCCAAACCAATTAGTAAAATTCAAAATTAGTAAAATGAATTTAAAATTAAATAGGATAATAGTAAAAAAAATGAATTTTTTTTTAGAAAACATGGTCATTGATGATAAACATATCCCCATTAAGTACTTATGAGTAAACAATTTCAGATAAAACGAGATTGTAGAATTTATCCCTTAACATTTCTCAGTTATCCTTCATATGTATCCAAAGCTACTATATGATGATTTAAATAATGTTAATTATTTATTCTAGAATCGTAATCATTTTTATGGAAACAGTTAGGATCAGATTTTCATCTTTTTATAAGTTACATTTCATTGATACTCGTTATTCAGGTATTAACTGCTTTATGTTTTATGTATGATTTGTCAAATAAAATCTTCTTCCACTTTTTATGTAATAGTTATATAATTTAATAAATATTATTTATATTATATATATATATCATATTTATTCATTAATATAATTTTTTAAAATGTGGATTAATGAATATTTTGTTTAACGAATCACATCTCAACTTAGAGACATTAATCCATATGTACGCATGAGAGACGATATCATTCCCATAATTGATTAACAGTATTGACATGGATGTTGTATAATATCTCAGAATTAGTATCATTTTATAATAATAATGTATATTTATTATTTCCACCATTATACTCATCCATGTAAATTCGTGGTGAAAAACAGAGTACACCACGACGTAGAGATGGTAAGCCGTAGGTACGCATGCATGGTGATTTCATTTTTCATAGTATGGATAGAAGGTGGAATATAGATGTTTCATATTTATAATAAAATATCAATACATTACTGATAATCATGTTATTAAATTACAATGAAACAACTATAGAAGACTATGTATAAGAATAATGCAATTTGAAAGAAATGGTAGAAGAGGTTACCTCTTCCTTGACATGCCTCATTTTAATTTCATATTATGGAACCAGATTTGATTTTTTGAGAAGATCAGAAAAACTAAAATGTAACTAGGAAAGTTGATAATAGATATTGGCAGGGTTTGGTAGAGCTTTAAGGCTCAAAATGAAGTGGATAGGATAGTGAAGAAGATCCCTTTTCTTCGAGAGGAGATATACACTTTAGGATACTCTCAAAATATTAAATTATTATAAATAAAATTTCAACTAAAAATGGTTCAAAACATATTTAATTCAAAGATAAGATGTTTTTTGTTTTAACACCCATTACCCATTAATTTTTATACTTTTTCTTATTTTTCTTCCTTAACTTTTTGGTTTAACCCTTATTTAACCCTTTTTAATCTTACAGTGATATAATGTTATTTACAAGTTGTGGGTTAATGTAATTTCCATATCATATCAAACGACCCACAAAAGGATATTTAATACATATTTGGACTTATATTAACCATTTTAATGAATATTATATCTTTAATAATTTAATATCAATTAATAAACTAATTATGTTTTCTGATATCAATTATATCAATTTGAGACATTATTCATACATGAATTTTTTATAAAAAAAAATTTCACTACCTAATTCAAAATAAACTAAGCCATTAACCAAGAGATAATATGTCAATGTCATCCAGAAAATTCTTGGGTGACATAAAAATATCTAAATTACATTAATTAATATTTATAAATTCATTAATTTGAATAATACATTAATTAGGTATCTGCTACATCATAATTGTGTCATAAATAAATATATTTATATAATGTTTAAAAAATATAAATAAAATACCATAAAGTAGGAATTATTAAAAAAATTTAATTACTATTAATAAAAATGGATATTAGTTATATAACCTTATATTAAAATTTGTTTAGTAAAAGATATGTTTTCTGGTTATAATTATCAGTAATTTAAATTAATTCGTATAAAATTCAATTTTCACATCAACATGAATCCATGGTGTCCCAAAATTTACCAAAGGATTAATATGGTCTGAAATATCTCATAAAGTAGGATTATGACACATTATATGGTTTCTTTATTATATTAAATTATTATGTTTTACCCTTATTTACTAGATTTAATCTTTATCCATGGTAAATATAATAATTACTCAAGTTAGTATTCATAATTTAAAAAAACCCAAAGGTACCAATTCACCCATGTTAGACCTTATTAATACAAATATTCAATCCATTTTTTAAAATTATAAACACCCAAGTTACAATAATTAATTTAATAATTATTTCTGTTGTTGATATAAGAAAATTAGTTTTAAAAGATAAAACATTGCGAAGGATAGAAATTTTCTAACCCATGTATTCAATTTAAAAATAATTATAATGAAATCTATTATATTAAAAAACTATTATATTTATAATTTATATCTATTCTAATTTACCCATATAAATTATCTCGACGAAAATAATTGTTTTTTTTTAAAATTTAGCATATTTGTTCTATTCATCAAAACCTTATTGTTATCAAGAATAATATCAAAATTTTATCAAAGATATATTTTTATATCCCATGACAACATAACATGATTATGTTATCAGATAAAATTACAAATGTTTCAAAATCATAATTTAAAATAGGTTTACAATTCAAAGGTGAAAAAATAACCTTTAAAAAATAGGTTTATATATATATATATATAATTGGGCTTCATTCATACCCAATGAATAAAATTTAATTTTTATAAATATTACTGATATTTTATTATGTATATAACCCATATATATATAACATTAAGTTCATTACCATGATTAATTCATTCATAAAATACAATCATCTAATTCATTTATATTTTTCATAAATAGTCAACGAATTCATAATGAATTTCAGTTATTTAGTTATAATTATACCCTCTAACCTAACAGCAATTCTATAATGGTAATTTTATATTAATTTCATCACACATTTCATTTAAACTCACGGTTGTGTATAATTAATACAACCAAATAATGAAAATTATTTAAAAAAATATTTCATAAAAACATCTGGGTGTTACATTCTACCCCATTTAACTGAAATTCTCCCTATAAATTCATCACATGGTAATAAAAATATGGGTATACCTCTCCCCCATCATATACTCATGTTACCGTGTACCTTCTCCAAAATGTTGGTTCCTTCATAGAACATTAACCAAGCGAGTGGACGTAATTCCAAGAACTTTTTTGTTACGATCCAGAATCACTATCAGTTGTTCCTCATACAAAAGATCCAGCTTATCATCCTCGTACATGTGAAGGATTGAGTATGTACATTCTCAAGAGAGATTCAAAGAAGACATCCTGATAATGAGAGAGATTTAGTGGATTTTCCAATCAGTAATCTATTTTTCCCAACACAATATGTTATTTCAAAATAATGTATATACATAGGTCTCATCTTTACCTTCTTTCGAAATCTCAATAATATCTACCAGGGATATATTCATCTGATCGCCTTATCACCCAGTTCAAACCCAAGAACTTTTATTATGCTGTCAGCATAATTTTTTTGCCGAGTCGGAGCTTCTCTTATGTGTCGTTGAATAAATATGAATATTTCTTCCATTTCATTAAGAAGATCATGTCCTTATAGTTTTCTTACCCCTACTCTATCCCATCAAGTTAGAGTTCTGCACTTATTTCCATAGAGGTCTTCATAAAGATTCATCTGAGTATAGAGGAAAACAATATTATTGTATGAAAATTTCACCAATTTTAGGTGTTTATATCAACCACCTTGAAATATAAAAGAAGAAGCTCACAATAAGTCTTCGAGAGTTTGATTTTTCTTATCATAAAGACTGTATGTCTGAGTATGTTATGCAATGATGAAAATTAACTATGTATCCAGAGCATGATGAAGGTTTTTTCAAAACATCAATGTAAACCACAAATCCCAGTCAGATATAATATAATGTAGTACTCCATGCAATCTTACAAAATTCTATAATTTCATCTTGGCAAACATATCAGGAGTGAAATCCTCTCTAATAACAATGAGGTGTGCTGAATTTTTATGTCGATCAACTATAACCCATATATCATTATTTTAGTAGGATTTTTTAGGATGTCTGAAGGGAAAGTCCATAGTGATGTTTTACCATTTCCTTTATTTCTTGGGAAATGGTTATAGAATCCCCATAGAATTTTATCTCTATGCCTTAACATGTTGAGGAAACTCGCATCGAGAGACATATTTGGTGACATATCTTATCATTCAATCACAATATAGGTTCTCCTTGATGACCATGTACTTTTTTCTCCTTCTAGGGTTAATAGCGAATGAATAACTAAGAGCCTCATCTAATATATCCTTTATTAATTGTTGATTGGGAGGAACACATACCTGATTCCTAAACTATATTATTTAATCAGATTGAAGGATGCATTCAAGAACGTTTCTCACCATCTTTTGTCACTCCACATCTTCTTTCTGTTCCTCTATAATATTCACTTATATAGATGGTCTAACATTCAATTTCTAATGATAATATTTCTCCCCCACCATTTAAATTTCATTTTCTATTCTTTGAAAATCCATAAACATTAGATATTCCGTGATCCTCGTCATGAATAATCTATCATTGCATTTTCAACTCATAGCATCTACCAACTTGTTCAATTTACCATACAGCTAATGTATTGGTTTGTCATAATCTATAATTCAATCCAACCTTATTATTAGGTGCATATTCAAATCTGTTTATGGGAAAATAATCTTTAAACATTTATGATCAGTATAAATTTCACACCATTCACCATAAAGATAATTCCTCCATATTTTTTATGAAAAAATTACTACAGTTAACTCCAAATCATGACTTGGGTAATTTGGATCATTGATTTTCAACTACCGTGAGGGAAAATCTGTCACCACATCATTTTTCACGAGAACACAACCCATCCTTATCGTGGATGCATCACTGTAGATCTCAAACCTTTCTCTCCTACAAGACAGTGTGAGCACATGTGTACTAGCTAACAATTTGTTTGGATCATTGAAATTCACTTCACATTATCCTGTCCAAATGAACATAAATCATTTTTGAATCAATATGGTGAGTGTATTAGATAATTGTGAGAAAAATTCCCCAAAAAGTTGGTAATATCCTGCCAATCCCTGAAAACATAGGATATCAGTTACTGTTGGGGGTCTTGAACATCTTTAAATAACCTCTGTTTTTGTTTCATCCACATATATCCCCAATCATGAGATTATGTGACCCAAAAATGAATCTTTTTAATGTAAAAATTCACACATGGTAAATTTGGAATAACGATTCTCCTTTCTTGGGGTCTTTAGTACAATAATAAAGGGATATTAATGTTCTTCCTTTCTCATTGAATAGACAATAATATCACATATAAGGACCACCACAAACATATCTAGATAGAATTTAAAGACTATATTCATTAGATACATGGTGATTTCAAGGTCCTTATAAAGAACAGACGACATAAGGATAAATTCATTGTGTCTAAACCTTGTATGAATTTTTGCCTTTTTTATATCCTCTTTTTTTAAAATTAATTGATGATCTTATAAATGAAGATTAATCATTGAAAAGTATTGAGATCTATGTAATTGGTCAAATAAGTCATCAATGAATGGTTGAGAATATTTTTTCAAGATATTGATCTTGGTATGTTCTATATACTCAATACAGAGTCTCATTAATCCTTCATTATTCTTAACAAACAAAACAAGATCTCCCTAAAGTGACACACTAGGGAATATGAATCCTGTATCGATATTTTCAAGAAGTTTCTTCATAAATTAAGTTAAATTAATTGGGGATATACTATTATGTGTCTTTGAAATATGCATAGAACAAGGTATGAGTTCTATTGAAAACAAAACATTACATTCTGGTGGATATCCTGGCAATTCCACCGGAAAGACTTCGTTAATCTCCCATACAATGGTCACATTGTTAATCATGAGTTTCTCACCATAAATTTGAGATAAATAACCATTATTTATTGGAATCAAGACCCATAAGATGGAAGAAATTTCTACTTGATGGTTATATTCATACATGCATTGATAGATGGTCATAGATTGATACAGAGTATGAAATGTGACTTCTCTTCTTTGGAAATTTTTATGAGATCCATATACTGAATTCCAATGCATTCCTAAAATCACATCAAATTCTAAAAGAGGATGGATCACAAAATTTGCATGATGAACTTACCTAGAAAGATAAATTGGACAAGAATTGTAAACATTTGATGTGACCATTCTTCCATTACGTGGGGTCGATGATTATTCACCATCAAATTGTTGAGGAAATATGGTGATTCCCTTAGAAAATTATTTACAAATAATATAGTGGGTGGATCCAGAATAAAATAAAACATATTATACTTTTGAGATTATGGTAAGTGTAAGTTTCACCACTTCATTATCATACTCCACATCAAATATAGTAATTTCATGCGATTTTCCACTTTCATTGTACTTAAGTGTTTGTTGGAGTCCTTTATTATCTTTAAAAATTGGATTGTAGAATTGATTGGCATAATCCCCCATTTCCATGAAGTTGTAAATTTGAATTGTTAGAGGTGCATTCTCTGTAGCCTTTTCGTTATTCTCATCATTATATATCTTTTTTCCTTCACATCAGCTTTCAATTTCCTGGTGACCATATTTTCCAGACATTAACATTTACTAGTCTCATTAAGACAATTCCCACAATGTTTATTTCCACTCATTGGGCATAATAAAAAATTAATCTTCTTTTCAGTGTGATATTGGGAAATTATTTTGAATTCCATTTTTCACTTTATATCAATCCCGTACGACTGATGGGTTAATGAAATATCTATGTCAACCTTGAGTACACATTGAACAATATCCTCATTGCAATTTAAGCGCCTTTTGGATAATTCCATTCGTAGACTTGGTTTTGAGCCACAAATAAATCGATCAATCTCATTAACATGTTGGATAATAATTCCAAAATAATACTTTGAATGTCTTGTAAAACTAGAATCATTGGAAAAAACAATTTCATTATACTTGTCACTAATTTCAAGGAACTCCTTCGGTATCATTGTTCGATGAATACAAGGAATGTACTTATTGAAAAACATGTTATGAAACTCACCGAATTCAATTGACTCAATTTCATCTCTTTTCCTCGTACTTATGTTAACATTACACCATTGATAAGCACCACATTTAAAAAATATAATTATAATATGAACTTATCATGTTCAGTACACTGTAAAACTGATAATATAATTTTAGTGGTACTGATCTATTGTTTAACCACTAATGTATTAAAAGACCCGCTAAATGATGGTGGATACTACATCTGGAAGGAATCAAGAGAATGTTTATCCCTCTTTCATTTGATTGGAATTCAAACTTGATTCATAACTTGATAAATTTTTGTGATCATGGCTACATGATTTTTAATTCCCATTCACATAACATTTGGTTTTTTAGTGGGATCATTGCATTCTTCATCACATTCCGCAATAATGTAGTTCCTTCAGGTTCCATCCGTTGACTAAATCTATGAAGCATTGTGTGAGAAACACTACTCATAATAGGAAACCACATAATCAAGAATAAAATTTCAATTTAGGACACATTAGGTTTTATCCTAGGTTATTCTTGGTCATGTATAAAGTACATGGATTTTATAATATACATAGATATCCTTAAGGGTTTATAATCATTGATTCCAAAGGTTATCTATAAATTTCATCTAATACCAACAATAAAAACCCATTCTTTACTAACATTGGTATCACATAAAAATTGATGTAATTTATTAAAACATATAACAAAACAACAGTAGAACTATAAAGGTATATTGTCTTTAAAACTAGTAATCATAAAACACTTGTTTATATAACAAATACATTGTCTCCCTTTTATTTCATCATAACAAGACACATTTTTTCATATCATACATAATACACTTATGCATGACTTGGTGAAAATAATCATATAAAAGGTTGATATCATATACTAAGTATGGGTAAATAAAAGAAATATCAATCATATAATTTCATATGAACATCATATTCTAAAATCATATCCTGCATATAAAAGATCACAATATCATGTCATGGGATAAATCATAAGAGTCAAATATAATCCCAATAGTCATAACGTAAGACATGATATTTTGTGGCATACACAATTAAGCATAAAAAATCATTTAATATTAGTCAAGGATCATTTCCAAGACCATCATAGCAGAAAAATCTCATTACAAAACCGAGTTCATTCTTCATTCCATCCATGTATTACTGAACCCGATTTACTTTTCTTTTCATTAATGTATATCACCTGAGATATAAATCATAACCCAATGAATTAGAGGAATATATATGTTCCACTCATCTCATAATTATACCATTCTTATGTATGCCACAAAAACATAGAAACATTCACCAAAGCATAACCCATGAAATGTATTTGGATTCATAAACACCATTACATCATAATTGATTTAGATCCAATGGTTCTAATAAATAAAATTCAATAATAAACACATTAAAATCATAGTAAAAACATGGATATAAACATTAACCTAAATAATCACTGATTCAAAATAATTTTCATAAAACACATGAGATTGATTCCATATGAAAATATCTTTCTTCTTCAAAATCATTTTCCTTTCTCCAAATGACATGCAATTTTAATAGAAAATAATCTAGTAAAAAATAAACTTGTAAATGTGTAGAGTAATATTCATGGAAATTAGTAATTATGAAGCTACATAAACACATTAATGTCTTCTATATTAAAAAAATTCTCTTTATAATTTTGCTGGATAAGTCAAAAAGTACAACATAGGTTAAACAAAAGAAAGATTCCTTCCAAACAATGTAGTAAAAGTTAAAATGAGAAAAAATTACTTTAAACATATATTGGATAATAGTAAAAATATTATGAGAGTATTTTTAGAAAACATGGACATCGATGATAAATATATCCCCAATAAATACTTACGAATAAACAATCTTGAATAAAATGATATTGGAAAATTTATCATTTACCTTTGCTCCAATATCCTTATTATATATCCAAATCTCATATATACTGATTCATATAATGTTAAATATTTATTCTAGAATGAAAATTATTTTTATTATAATGTTTATTATAAAAGTTTAATCCATTTCTTAATAACGTTTGATTGTTTCTCATTGTTCGAGTATTAACTGCTTAGTGTTATTATGTAGGCTTTGTCAGATAAGTTCTTATTCAAATTTTTAGGTTATATTAATATCATTTATATCATAGTATTAGAATAATATATATCATAATTATTCATTAAAAATATTTATGTAATCAGGGATTAATGATGATTATTTAGAACAAAACACATCACACCGCGGAGACGTTAAGTTGTACATACGCATGAGCGATGATATAATTCCTATAATTGTTGAATACAATTAAATTAGAAGGTGTATAAAATATCAGAATTATTTTAATGTAATAATAATTATATATATTTATTTTTTCTTCCATTATCTCTATCTATGTAATGTGATGGTGAAAAACATATTACGCCACGTCGTGGAGACGTTAAACAATACGTATGCATGCTTGGTGATTTAAATTTTCATAGAATGGATATAAGTTGAAATAATGTTTTTTAATATTTTTAATATCATATCAGTAGATTAGGGATAATGATTTTATTAACTTATAATGAAATAACTACTGAATATGAGGTATAAGATGACAAAAATTTGAAAGAATTTGTCGAATATATTACCTATACTTGGACGTTCCTTCTTTAAATTTCCTCTTACGACATTAGAGTTGGTCATTTAAAAATTTAAGAACCTCTATAATGTTACTATGGAAGTTCAAAAGAGAAATGGTAAGGGTTTTCTAAGTGTGAGGTCCCCAATGGAGTTAAGGGGAGTGAGAGGTGGTGCCCTGTTATAAGAGGGGAGAATTTTACTTTAGGAAACTCTAAAAAAATTAATTTATTATAAATAAAATTTCAACTAAAAATTTTCATAAACATATATAATTTTAATATTATTTGATGTTCTTTCAATTACTCATCATCCAACAATTTTTAAAAAATATTTTAATACTTTTTATCATATTTTTTTTGTCTAACCATTATTTTATACTTTCTATAAATACATTGATATCATATTATTTACACATTATGGGTGTATGTAATTACCATATAATGTAAAAAGACCCAAAAAAATATATTTATGTCATATTGGACATATATTCTCTATTTTGCTAAATATTAGTTATTTAATAACATTAAATAATTTGATAAACATTTTTCTTTTTTTAGTTTGTAATTATGTCAATTTTAGACACTATTCAAACATGACATTTAAAAAAAATCTTAACAAAAATATTACAATGAAACTAAGGATTTAACTACAATATATTATATAAATATAATCCATAAAATTCATGGATGACCAAAAAATAACAAAATTACATTTTTTTAATATTTATAAATTAAATTATTTGAATCGTTCTTTAATGAGATAATCCCTACATCATAATTGTGTCATAAATAAATATATTAAACTAATTTCTACAAACAATAAATAAAATACCATGATGTAGAAAATATTCATATCATTCTAAAGACTATTTATATACATTGAGCACAGTTATATATCCCTATTTTAAAATCAATTTATTAAAACATATGTGTATATTTTATAATTATTTATAAATTAAATTAATTTTTGTAATATGTCATTTTCACATCCATGTGAATCCATGGGTCCAAAAATCGACCAATGGATGTCCATGTTATGAAATATCCCATCCAAAAGGATTAGAAAACATTTTAGTGTATTGTTATACTATTAAAATATTTGTTAACCATACATACCTTATTTACCATTTAACAATGGTATATAAAATAATAACTAAAGTTAATATTCATTATGTCCAAAAATAAAAGATACGTATTCACCCATGATGCATATGCTGATTAAAAATTTGGAATTTATTTTTCCTAATTAAAAAAACTGACGTTGCAATAATTAATTTAAAACTTATTCAAATTTTAGAAATGAGAAAACTAGTTTTAAAAGTAAAAATATGGTAAACGATTGAAATGTTTTTACACATGAATTTAATGTAAAATTATTGGTAATGACATAAATTATATTAAATGGTAATAATATATTCTACTTATAATTTAATACGATGATAATTTAATCACATAAATTATCTAGATCATAAAAAAATATGTTGTATTGAAAATTTACCGTATTTTTATTATTCATCAGAAAATTAATGTTGTTAGAAAAATAACTGAACAGTATTCAATAAAGATTTTTATATCCGGCATCAAAATAACATTTTTATGTTGTCATAGAGAATGTATTAATGTGTAAAAATGATAATCTAAAATGTTTATTCCATTTAATGGTAAAAATTTAGCCTTTTAAATAAAATATGTTCATATACATTAAATTGGGTTTTATTCATACCATATGACTAGAATATAGATTTCATGAATATCAAATATATTTAATTATGTATATAAAACATATATCTAATTAATTTCATTAAAAAGCTAGTTTACTAAGAAATAAAAATATCTAATTATTATATTTATTAAATAAATAACCAATGAATTCAAAATGAAATTTTATAAGTTATATATAATTATTCCCTTTATCCTAACAGCTAGGAGATAATGGTAATTTTATATTAAGGGCATCTCAAAGTTCATTTAAAGTCATGATTGTATGAAAATATTGATAATGAAGAATAAAAATATTTAAAAAGAATATTTCTGAAAAACATTATACTATTATAACTACTTCTGCTACTATTTACTATTTAATTCCACAATGTTACTCTTCCAATGAGGGCATAGTTTCCCCACAATCACACCCATGTCCCTTACTTCTAGTCATCTACCTTTGGCATTTAGAGAAATTCACGTGAGGTCATGTGACCAACCGGGTTCCGGGAACCATTGAGGGGCACCAAGTCCCAAAACATTAACTAAAATTTCTATCCTTCTAAGACATTGTTTAGTCTTGTTCAAGGAATTATAAGTTAATTTAGGAATGTTTTATAATATATAGTCTTTTACCGAAACCTTCTCCTAGAGTTTTTTAATCCTAATAAAAAATAACGACAATATTTCAATGATAAAAACTATAACCACCCATCTCATTATTTAACATTAATAAAGAATTAATTACATAATATTACACTAATTAAAACCCTAATTATTGGATTTATATTTTATTTGAGAATTATTTATATAAAATAACATATTCTTCCTAGGAAACAAAAACATTATTAAAAACTTATTTTACATAATTCTATAATTCTGTGGATTTTAAACATCCACAGGATAACATGGGGAATAAAAAAATAAATGGGTGAGATATAAAGCCTTTTAAGTGCATAAAAACTTAATTAATTGTTATATGTTTGACAATATCCATATCAATGTTGCATAATAAAATAAGAATCATAAACATTAACAATGATACATTATAAAACATGATAATCATATGCTGGAAATGTATATAAAAGAATCATGTTCACTCTCTCTTCAAACATGTTTTATCATGATACTAAAAAATACCCAATTCATTGAAGTGTTATAAAATTATAGGATCACCTGTCTCATTCATTTCAGTCTCATGCATACGTGTTCCACATAGATCAGAAAACATGGATTCATTTATCAGTATAAATTTTTCCAATATAACGGATTGTGAAATACATATATGGATGTCCCATTTGAAATAGTGATAAGTATATTATGGACACTCTCATTTATAGGAAATGGGTAAATTATTTACTATAAAATTGTATGGTCATGGATGGTCATGGTGAAATATCAGTTTCATAATAATGTCACATAATAATTCATATAATTGGTTGACGAAAAATGAAGTGTTCTAACATAAATTGGAAGTCAAATTGGAAGTATTAAGTGAATATAATGATATGTAAAAACATAATCAATTGGAAATATATTGAATAACAAAATAATGAAACATGAATGAATGAAAAGAAGGAAAGAATCCATTGCTAAATTTTTCATGGTTGTTTCGATACATAATGGTTCATGTAAGGAATTAATGAGAGTAAATGGGGATATAGTCTTTTATAAATGAAAAGAAAAGTAACGGGGATATGTAATAACATATCCCAACAATGTTTAGTGGAAATTAAATGACCGACCCTAAAATAAGTTTTTGATAAGAAGAGGAGACTATAAGATCCATTACATGAGAGTGTGATTCCAAATACATGGTAGGGGCTTCTATTGACCATTAAGTAACCTTTACACAATAATATATAGTAAAATAAATTGTATGGAAGTTATATAATTATTGGGATGGAATAAAAATGGAATAATGGGTAGGTTTGTATAGTAAAATTTGGTGATTTTATTTTTATGTAGGTTTTGGGCTCTATATAATTAAATAACAAAAACCACAAACCATAACATGGTTTATACCACATAGTAATTTTTTATGATATTTTATAATTATAGTATATGAATTTAATTAAAAATGTCCTTGCATATGTGGAGGTGATTCATACTATTAGAGAAATGATTTTAAAACCATAAAATAATGTATTGGGAATGGGGGATTTGTAATGGAATTATAAAATTAATCAAATAAACATTAAATAAAATTACATTAACGATAAAACATATATGTTGTCCTTGATTCATTTTATAGTATTCATAAATAACTTTTATTTCACTCTGAAGTCAGGAAACATAAGGTATATTTATACGGTATTAAATTTTCTCCTAAAAATAGACTCTCATAAAAGAAAGAAAAATTACCATTGTATAATTATGATATTTTTATTATTAGAATAATATTCTTGTTAAATAAATTGTTTTATAATTATTTAAATTTATTTTTCAAAATAAAATTGACATTTATTATGAAATTATTGTTTTTTTTTGAAAATAACAGTTGTTGAACCATTATAACAATTACATTTGACTATAATAAAAATATTATAATTTCTATATAATAATATTATTATATTAAATTATAATTTATTTCAAAAATATAGTAAGTCATCAAAACACGTTCCTTTATTAATTTTAACTATTACTCAAAAATATTATTTGTGAAATATTATAACTAAGTAAAAATAATTAATAATGTAACCATAATAGAGAGAAAATATAATGAACATTCTATAAAAAAATAATGTATATACTCATAAATCTATTTACATGATAAAAATAACTTTACTATACCAAAAATACCATATGAGTAAGGTGAGTGATGGTGGGACTCTAGTTACGAAATTTAGTGAGCATGTTTTGGGTCATGATATTAATAAGCTTGAACATCTCATGTAAATGGGTTCACTAGTGCTTATGTTTTGGGATCACATCATTGGTTTGGAAAAGGGAAAATCTCAGTGATGTTATATCCAAAATATTCTATGAAAAATGTGTTTTTGGTATTATCCCATTGTATGAGGCTATCACTTTCTTTGTTTGTGTATGTAAAGACCCAATCTAAATATACATGGACATTACATTAATTTTGTTAAATAAAAAATAAATGACACAAAAATATTCCCAATAATCATAGTAGTAAAATGATTAAAGAAATAAGGAAAATATTCCCCTAACATTTTTAAATATCTTCTTAATCATCCATAAATATCTCTTTATATAGTTTTCCTTCCTAAAAAAATTCCTAATATCCCGGGGAAAATAAACCATAAAAAGGGTTTGCTCAAATTTATTAGTAAGGGTATACAAGTAAAATATCAAATAAAAAACAAAAAAATATATACACTTGAACATAACTTTTTAAAGCCATTCCAGAAGTAACATTCAATAAAAATCTTGAGTTATTTAATAAACCATGGAAGATTATAAAGCATAAATGAAAAATTAATCATGAAAAATGGGAAGATAGAATTAGCATGAAACATGGAATTGGGGAAATCATATAAGCATCAGTAAATAATTTCTATATAATCCAACTCTAATTTCAAAGAAATTTATAATGGACAAAGTCCTAAAATGAACCATGTTTAGTCTTCCTTCCATCACAATATTGATGAGAAATATTTAATTATCTTTCATTCCTTGTATTATTGAAATTAATTTAATTTCTATTTTAGTCGTCTAAATATCAGGATATGTGAATCTATACAAAAAACCATGTAGCGGTATATAGGTCCAAAACAGCTCATAACGGAATAATTATTATGTGTGCCACAAAAGCATAAATTATTCTTCATATCATAACCTAAATTATAAAATGGGTTTCATTGAAATCATTCCATCATAACAGAACAAATGAAAAAACAATTTCATTAATGGAATTTAATTCTAAAATTTATCAAATTATTGGGAAAATATGGTTAGTATACTGATAACATATCCCTATTAAATAATATTATCCTAGATGGAGACTAATTTTGATAAAACACTTGAAATTATTTCCTGAGTAAATTTTCGTTTCTTATTAAATAAATTATATATGAAAATTAAAATTAATATTAATATTAAAATAATTTATTCTAATATAAACATGAACTGTGGTAAAATATTTGTAATGGAAATAATTCATTATTAAACGTATAAATTCATCCATTCTGTATATATTAAAAGAAAACATTATTGTAGTTTCTTTTTTGGAAAGATACAAATACATCTTTATAAAAAATGAAAAATTATTCCATTCATATAATTTTATAATGATTCAAAAATGGGTAAAATTTAAATTTAAATAATTTTATATTAATTTAAGATAATGTTTTTGAATACATATATAGGAATAACAGACATGAATGAATACTATTACCAAATAAATACTTAGGTATAATCAATATCAAATAATAATGAGATTTAAAAATTATCCCTTACTAATTTAAAATCAATCAAATACTATATAACATAAAATAAGTGAATTAAAATTCATATTATTAGCCTCATAAAAAGAATTATAAAAACAGTCATTGTATATAATAACTCCACTCAAAAAAAGGTTGTGTATATAGCATTTTTCCCCCAGAAATAAAAGTAAATCAAAATATTCCCATCCCTTAGGTATTATATCCTTCGAATATAATTAAACCACTAGTATAGTGACTTAAATAATGACATTGATTTATTCAAAAATAACATTTATTCTTATGAGATCATATATGATAATACTATCATCCGTTTATAGTAACAATTCATTATTACTCATTATTAAGGAATTAACTACATTTTGTTCTTATATAGGTTTTTCCAAATAAGTTCTGGTTCTATATATTAGGATAATGTTGTATCATTAAAAATGAAATGAATATAATATATAACATATTTATAAATTCTTTAATTTTATATAATCCTTATTTAATATATATCTTATAGAGTGAATCACATCACATCCTAGGTATGAAAGGATGAACGCACGCTCGAGTGTTGATATTGTTCCAATAATTGTGAAATGGTTTAGAAGTAGATGGTATGTATTTTTTCCAGAGTCCATACTTTGTTATAATAATAATATATAGCAATTATATATGTAATTTTATCTATCAATTTACAGTGGTGTTGAAAAAAAATATTACATCACATCGTGGAGTCGGTATGTCGTACATACACATGCATGAGGATTTATTTTTCTCAATGAATGTATATAAGGAGGAATATTGTTGTTACACAATTAATATAACAGCTTATTATATATTTTAAATAGTATTTATAAATTTATAATGAAAAATACTTAGGAATATTATGTTGAATAAAAAATAATTTGAATGAATCTGAAGAGAAGATTAACACTTATTCGTCACGCTCCCTCTAGATTACCTATTAAAGCATAAGAGTTGGTATATTGAAAAGTCCATAACCAATAAAATATTACTAGGAATGTTTAAATGTAAAATGGTCTATGGATATCTGAGCATGAAGGATCAATGTGACGTGAACTGCGAAGGGAGGTGGTGGCCTTTTATAATTGATGTGAGGAACACTTTTGGGATCTCCAAAAATATTAATTTTTAATAAAATCAAATCGCATCCAAAAAAATCCAATTCGACCTAATTTTGAATATTATATGATATAAGGATGAAATCTCATACTATATTAAATTTTAGAAATATTTTTATTTCATTTAATGCCATATCATTTCACATTATACTTAATTGTTCTATTTTAATTTTAACTATGTTAACAAAATATTCATTACAATAATAGTGTAATTTTATTTTTTTTAACATAAATTAGATATAGAAAGAAGGATATAGAAAATTTTAGAATAATAAATAATCATTTTATATTTTTAAATATTTTTTTTGATTTTTAAATATTTTAATAAAACCATATTTTGATAAAATATCAACAGTGATAATATAGTAACTATTCATTTAATGATTTTTTAAAAATATATAGGTATGATATCTAATTAAATCAAATATTTCGTTATATTTTTATTGGTTTATGTAATCTATAATTTTTTTTTCAATATATTGATAATCCAAAATTATACATATTTTAGTATTTTTAATAACATTAATTTTATATTTTCATTAATAAAATAATTAGTACATCGTATTTTTGTAGTTATTTAATATAGAATTTATTTCTAATGTTAAAAAAAATAACAACATGAAGATAAATCTACTATAATTTAGAGTATTACTTGTAGTCGAATAAATATTCTAGAAAATCCATCATTAAAAATGTTGTACTTATTAAATATAGAAAAGTTCAACATCACATTAAATAAACTAATATAAGTTTCTTAATATCTTATATACGTTTACAAATGGTCAATAACTCGACCCATGGAGGATTATGGACATGAAATACTTTACCAATAAGATTTGTTCATGTTTTTATGTCTTGTAATGTTAATTTTCATTTTAATAAAAAAAATTTATTACTTTTTTATAAGTAGAAAAAATATATTTTTCATCAATATTCAAACTCATAAGGTGATTATTTATTTACAAAAAATTTAAAATAATTTCTGATGATATAAAAAAAATAATGTTTTAAAAGTGTATTTATTATCGAATTTAGCTTCTGTATACCTTTATGTTAAATATTATAGTGTTATTAAAATTTTAGTGTGGCATATATAACATTTCTTTTAAAAAATATATTAAATTCCATAATATCATCCATGTGTCTTCTAAAGGATATTTTTTTACAGAACTATTGTTTATGTAGAAAATAACATATCCAATATAATTAGAAAAACTGTAAAAGTAATTTTGAAATATTATATTTACCCTTAATAAGATGATTTAACTTTTAAACATATTAATAAAAATTACTAATCTTATTATTCATAATTCCCAAAAATAAAAGAATTATATATACATAATTTTTAACTCTTGATTCTAAATATGGAATCGACTTTTAAAATTTTAAAACAAATAACATTTAGTTATTAGTTTAAAATGAACCCATTTTTCAAAATAGAAAATTGGTTTTTTAAAAGATAAGCATTTCAAACGACTGAAATAATTCAACATATGAATTCAAATTTGAATTATTTACAATGAAAAAAATATATTAACCAATGAATATATATTCAATTTTTATTATAAAAAAATTTAATAATATAATTTATACACATAAATTATTGCGATGAAATTATTTTCGTAATTTAAATTTAGAATATTTTTACTTAATAAAAACATAATAATCATTTGAAAAATATCAATAAAATCATAAAAAATAATTTTTTATATCCCACTTGAAACGAAGATCTTTGTTTTTTAAAATATAAAATAAAAAAATAATATAAAATAGATAGTAAATGGTTCCACTATAAAATGGTGGAAAAGCATCATTTTATTAAAAAATACATCATTCATCTAAAAAATTGAATTTGAACATGTATCATGTATATAAAATATATAAGACTAATTTTACACATAATATTGAACATATTAAATATATATTACATTAATAGAATTAATTGTTAATAATTTCATTATATTATATAGTCACTCATCATCATTTGAATTGTAATTTCAGAAGAATGTTAATACTATTCATACCACAATTATAATGACTAGGTTATTATAATATTTTTTTGTTAACATAAAATAGATATTTTGTGAAATTAATTATATAAAAAAATAATGGGATTGTGTGCACCAATAGAAATGTATAATTTTTTTTACACTTAAAGAAAATCTGAAGTTGCGTATAGTATAATCTTGTATTGTTGTCGCATTGATCAAAAGAAATCAATGAAAAAAATAAAAAAAAATTCAGAAAAATCTTGGGGTTTTACAATCTACTCCCTCAAAAATGAATTTATTCCCCGAATTTAATATATGTTTTTAAAGGATATAATACATTATTTTTTATTAAATAGAAACCCACATAAAAATAAGGGAAGAAAAATTAAAAAAGGAATATTGGGAAAATTATATTTATTCAAAGTAAATCATAACTAGGTCCCTATGTAGAATAACATAGGTGGATATTGGGGATAGAGGAAAAGGATAAATAATCATATAGATTGCTTGAGAACACTAATCAGAAGAAATTTGGTGATCTAGAGAAGGTTAATAATCACAAAACCATAACCTAATGACGTGTGACTGAGGTCATTGATATAAAAAAAATGATGATAATAAGACACCCTTTTACACCATGATCTCTTGTTACTAATATTAAATAATTTTATGGGGAATATATGCTTACTTGTATTCGGTACGATATCACCGATGATAGTTCATTGAAAATTTTCCCATTTTGTTATTTTTCAAATAATTGATGTTGATTTTTCATTCCTCAAGCATTAGTATATCACTCGATCCATTAATAGAATTGTAAGTCAATACATCTATCATTATCATAAAAAAGTGTAAGAAAAATATTTATAATATTCTTAATTCCACCCATGTTGAGATAATAATTAATTCTATCATAACTAATATGAATGATATCATTACAATCATTCTAAAAACTAGAATTCGAAACCCGTTAAAAGAGGGTTAATTAATCAACTTAACATTTGTCTTCTATATCTAATAAGGTAGTTATAGGTTATTTAATTTCATAAATGTTAATAAATTAATCCAGTATTTACTATACCATAAATCCTTGTTGAAAACATGCATGTATCCTTATTCCTATATCAAAAATATATAATCTTAATCAATCATATCATAAACCATTTGTCAAAAATCTTTAATCAGTTTTATGGAAATATTTATAATTCACCTTACTAATTCATATCCATCATATCATTATACAAATATCTTTATCTCATCATCATTCTCATATTAATTTTTATCATTCCATTAATAATTCCTTTTCCAAACCATCAACTTAATACCTCAATCACTATTAATGTTTACCAATAAAAATCTGAATATTCTCCAAAATCCTTATAAAAAAAAATTGGAACAATACATTGATGTTTCGTTATTTTATATTACCATAAATATAATTCCAAAAAATTATTCATAAATTCTAATACATAGACAATATACCATTCAACAACATCATTATCCTATTTTGCATCTCCAAAAGTGACCAAATGTGGTTTTATTTTTATTTTACACTAAGAGATTATGGATGTTGGTTGTCATCATTATCACAATAATTTATTCATTTGATTTTCAATTCCCATATTCCATTGACATGAAACACTTACATAATGGTAGTTAACTATTTAGACCATTATATTTATGAAAATTATTTTGGTAGTAAAATTCCCAAGTACCATCATTCCCACTGTTAAAAAATTTATCATTACCTGTGAGAAAATTTCTTCCATTTAGCAATCCACACATTTAGAATGAGGAAAATATAATCTAATTATCTCTATAATGTTTATAATTTCTATTAAACTATATCCTCTTTTCTTTTCATAACCATGCGATAGATGGGTATTTTCAAACTAATTTTTTTTTAAAAAGAGAATAGGGAAGGTACATACTGAAAAATATGTTCTTTAACTTATCTCAATCCATGGAGTAAATCTTATCTTATTGCCTTTTATTCATCATAAATTTACTCAATAGATTCAATTTACCAACCAAGAGATATGTTTCTCACCTAAATATTTCATGTTCTCAAAAGTAGCGAATTAAAATTATATTTTTAGTGGTACATATCTATTTCTCATCAATAAGGGGAGAATTCATTACACTAAAAGATAGTGGGAATTACCTAAAATTGGATTCAAGATAATATTGTTACATATTTTGGAAATTTTAATGCATAATATGATTCAAATAAATAATATGTGTTATTTCATGTTACATAAAATTATGTAGACTATAAGGAATATAATTGCATTTCCCATCACATCTAGTGTTAATGTGGTTCTTCTGTTTTTCATCCATTAATAAAAAGAAACATTAAAATGTCAGTAACACCTATAATATTGGGAAAACCACATAACATAGGGAAATATTTTCTTTCTGTAACTTTTTATGTTTAATCCTTGGTTTTCCATGATCATTAAAAAAATTATAGCATTGTAACCAATGCAAGGACATAAAGATAAGGACATCACTATACATATCCTTATAAATATATCTAGTGATCTCACTATGGTGTTCTCAACCTTGTTTCCAAAGGATATCTAAACCTTCGCTCTGATACCAACAATAATGTCCCAATCAGGATGAACATGGATATTAAATTAATTTATAGGATTTCATAACACATGAAACAAATTGAAACCAAATGATATTATTAGTTAATTGTCTTTGAAACAGCTAACATGTCCTCCTATCCTTGTTAATGATCCTTAACATGTCCCATAAAGATCACCCCCTTTAGTTTTCCTACCAAAAATCTTTTATTATATCCTTGGGAAAAGATCATAAAAAGGATGATCTAAAATTATCAGTAAGGGTGAAAAAGAAAAAGAAAAAATAAAAAATGAACATAATAATTGGAATACATGGATATAAATTTTTTAAACCTTCCCTCATATAACATATTTAAAAATAATTGGTCTTGTAGTAACTAATGGTGTTCATAAGGCATAAATCATTAAGGAATCATGGACCATGAGAAAATAACAAGGACATAAAACATTGAACTGTGGAAAATGCATAAGGCGAGAAAATTATTCCTATATTATCTAATGATTGGTATCATGACCATAATAATGTACAATTTCCTATACTAAATAGAGATCATTATTTGTTCTTGAATTGTACTACTGAACCAGATTTACATTCCATTCTAGGCCAATATTACTGATCCATATTAACATTCCATTCCATTAATGTCTATCTAATGATATAAATATAATTACCCAATACATTAGAGTGATATATAGGTCCCACCTATCTCATAATGTAATAATTATTACATGTTCAACAAAATCAAAAAAACATCCATCCTAGCATTACCCAAAGAATATAATAGGTTTCATAAACATATATCGAATAGAACATAATTTATGTAAAAAAATACATTTTATAAATATATTTCCATCATAAATGTAACAAAAAAATATGAATAATAGGTATAGTATAATTTTAACATAACCCATTTAAAAAATTCTTTCTTAAGTGAGAAATAGTTCTGATAGAAATCATGAAATTAATTCTCAATGAAAATATTATTTATTCATATGAAATTGTTTTCTTTTCTCAAAATGATTAAAACAATTAATATAAAATAATTTATTTTAGAAAAAACATGAAATCATATGAAGTATCATTAATGTACCAACATAGTTTTGAAAATGTAAAAATATTTTCACGTAGTATAGGATAAAAGAAATCATTTTTATCACATATTTTTCAAAATGAAAAAAAGTAATTCAAATTTCCATTTCATTCTATTAGATAATGATTCCCAAATGAATAAAATGAATATTAAACAATTGTATTAGGATAAATATAATTTGTTTTAATAAATATTTAAAAAACATGGACATGGACGATAACTATACCCTAACAGATACTTATGTATAATCATTCCAAAATAATAATTAGATTGAACAATTATCTCTTACAAATTTATAATCAATTGATTTGTATGCCTATGAAAATAAAAAAAATATTCATTTTATAACCATCATAATAATAATAATTAAATAATTAATGGTAATTATAAACTCCACTCAAAAAAATATGTGGTGTATAAGGCATATTTCCGACTGAAATTAATGTGAAACCAAATAACTCCATACATTTGGATTAATGTCATATGTATGTATGTGAACCTCCAGTATAATGAATTAAATATTTTAGCTGATTTATTATTTAATCATGTTTATTCTTATGATATCATATACGATCATATTATCAAAAATTTGTCAGTTACATTTCATAGTTACTCATTTCTCAGGCATACACTACATTATGATCTTATGAATGTTATGTCGAATAAGTTCCAGTTTTCCTTAATAGTTATTAATAATATCATTTTAAATGATATTAACATAATAAATACCATATTTATTCATTCGGTACATTTAAATAATCATTATCTAATGGATATCTTATAGAATGAATCACAAGACCTCATGGATAATGTTTGTCGTACGTACAGAAGAGCGATGATATCATTTTAATAATTGTAAAATGGTATGGAAGTGGATGGTATATTTATTTTAACGAATAAATATTATGTTCAAATAATAATATATAGTTATTATTTCTATCATTACATCCATCCATGTAACCTAGTGGTGAAAAATATATTGCACCTCAGTGTGGATACTTTAAGTTGTATATACACATGTGTGGTGATTTCATTATACATATGGTAGACCAAAGGTTGAATAATGTTGGTAATTAATTTTAATGAAATATAATTATATATGTGATACAAAAATTATTACTTTATAATTGAAAAAAATCATTTTGAGGATGTAGATGATAAATTTTATTTGGAAGAATCAGTAGAAGATATTAACTCTTCATAGACGCCATCCCTCTAGTTATCCTTTTAATGCACAAGAGATTGTATTTTGAGAAGACAAAAAATCTATAATATTTTTAGGCTATTTAGAAGGGAAATGGTAAAGGGGGTGGCCAAGGATGAATGTTGGAAATGTTGTGAATATGTGACAGAGGAGGCTCCAATATATATTTTATGTGAGGGTAACTTCTAAGGTCTCCAAAAATATAATATTATATTGAAAAAAATCCCAACAAAAATACATCAAAATTAAATAATTTTTAAGAATTGATAAAATAAGGCTTTAATTTCAACATAAAATAGATTTTAGACATGTTTTTATTTCATTTTAACCCTTATTAATTATTTTTGCGCTAAGTTGTTATCATTTTATTTTCTATAAAATAAAACAAGATTCGATATTAAAATAGTGTAGTTTTTATTCATATGTTGTCATTTAGACCATAAATGAAAAGTATTATACATTTTAGAGTAATTAATAATTATTATTTTTAAATACTATATGTTTTTAAATAATTTTAAAAAATATTTTTCAACACAATATCAGTAGTTTAAGTTTTGAATCTATACCGTTAATGGAATTTTAAAAGTATCATGATAGTATATTATCCTCGAAACAAATATATATATATAATGCGACTTTTAAATCATGAACGTTTTTTATATTAATGATCCTAAATTATATTTATTTTATTAATTTTAATAACATTAATTTGATATTTCGATTAACAAAATAATTATAACTTCTCTTTTGTGAAATTTGTTAATATAATTTTTACGGTAAAAATAAAAAATTAAAATGATGAAGGAAAATCATTTAGATTTTAGAAATAAAAATTTAGTAGAGTATTTATTTTATAAAATGTTTTATTAAAAAATTTATAAATATTAAATCATTATTTTGACAAGTTAAACATATCATTAAAGGAAACAATACACATGACATAATCTCTTGTCCAAGGGACCAAATGGTCTATAAAATTACACATGGATGATTATAGTCGATATATACTCAACTGATAAAATTTGGTCATGTTTTAGTGTATTACAATTGTAATTACCATTTAATCAAATTTTATTTTATTGACTGTAATCAATTTAATAATTTATGCAACATCAATATATAAACATGTATTGTATTTTTTTTCCTAAAAATTAAATACCCAATTATAAATAAATAGAAAATTTCTTTCATTTTAAATTATTTTAATCAAATTTTGATTCCATATTGTCTTATTTTATAAATGATAATGGTAATAAAATTAGAGTAATACCGATTTTACTTTTCTTCAAATAAAATATATTAAAAGACCTAATTTCATCAATGTAGATTCCAAAGGGTATCATTTTGACACAAGTATGGTTTATGTGAAAAATCACTTTGAAAATCTTATAATAAAAGGCGTTATTTTAATTTTATAATATAATATTTACCCTTTATTACCTGATTTACTATTTTACCATATTAATAAAATTATGTGAATTCACTATGCATAATTCACATATATAAAATACTATTGTTAAAATAATTTTGAACTACTCAATTCAAATAAATAAACATATTTAAAAAACTCAAAACTCAAAATTTATAGTAACTAATTTAAAATATATCTTGTTGCTGGAATGAAAAATATGTTTTTTAAAAATTAAAACAATATAAATGAATGAAATTGTTTTACAGCAAAATTACTGGAACCATTAATTCCAATGAATGTAATTATATTTAACTATAAAAATATATTATATTTCTAATTTATTAACATTAAAAATTTTATTTTTTCTGCGTAAATTAATTCAACCAAAAAAGTATATTTCTATTATGTTTTTGTATATTATTACTATTCATCATAATATAAAACATGTCAGAAAAATTTCCAAAAAAATAATCTAAAGTATTACATAGTATCCAACATAAAAATAAGAGTATTATTTTGTAATATATAATATATAATGGATAAAAAACTGCATTTATTAATGGTGCACAATGAAAAGGTGGAAAATGTATTTTTACTAAAATACATCTTTTATCAAAAAAGAAGGATTTTGTCCTCTATCTTGTCAATAAAACCAATACAATTATTTCTAAACATTAGATTGAATATGTGAAACATATATTACATTAATAAAAAATGCATATCTATTTTATTATTTTATAAATTGTCATATTGTTTCATTAATATTTGTTAGAAGAAACATAATATTATTCATACTCTCTATTATAATGACTGGGTGATAATAATATTTATTTATTCACTGAAACACTCTATTTCATGAAATTAATTCTATCAAATGAAAATGAAATTGTGCATAACACAATCCAAGCACAGTGTTGTGTATACCACAAGCTGACTTATTGTCATATAGAGTGCCAGCTAATCTTTGAGTAATTTACACAACATAACAAAAAAGAAAATAAAAAATTAAATAAATCATAAAAATCTTGTGGTGTTAAAACAAAAAATGGATTTTCTAAAACCCAATTTTTTTACAATTCATGTTATCACAATTATGTGTTTATATTATCAATGGTAGTGATGCATAATGATATTTCTAATTAATTTGGATATAATAAAACTAAATAAGTGAATGTGTTTTCTATAAAAAAATTCTGTAATAAGGAACTTATGTAAATCAAAAAGAAAATTTTATTTACTACTTTATGGGTATTTATATAAGATATAAAAAAAATTAAATTATTTAATGAGAAATATTTTTTAAAATCTCATGGTGTAATAGAAAGACGTTCAATATTTTTATATTTGAAACTATAATATTTAAACTTATATCTAAACATTTAATCTTATCAACATGTGATATTCTTGTTTTCTTCCTAGTTTTATCATCAATGATCTTGACATAATTTATCTTCATATAACGAATATGATGATTCTTGTTTCGTTTATAGGATTTAATCTATATTGATAATTCAATGAATATTACTGTATTTAAAACATCACTATTCATTTCATGATATCATTATTTGATTGAGATTAATCATTAACAATAAAAAATACAAAAATTAATTTTTAAGGATGTCGATCATATAAATATTTCATTCGTTTCCATTTACTCTAATATACTAAATCTTGCTTAGTGTTGAATATACATCGAAATAGAAATTTACTCATTTTAGTAGTGATAGAAAAACTAATCTCAATAATCATATTTTTTGATATATTTTATCAACTTTGGATTTCCATGATTCATGAAATGGTTTTGATGAGGTGTCCTCATTGAAGAGACCTCACGATCAAACTCATCTTTCAGGTTGTGGTATTAAAATTTGATGGATGTGTATTATATCAAACTATATAATTTTTACATCGTTATTTATTTTAGATGATTAATTAACATCTATTTGATGATATATCTTAATATAGTCAATTACATCAAATTTTATCCCTCAAAATCAGAATGATAGTTTTTCTATAGTATTAAATTAATATAATGAATTTACTTACTCCATATATTCCAACCACATTCATTATACCACATACATATTTTTGAATAGATGTCACCACTAGTCTTGAATCATAACGATTACTCACCCTTGAAATATTATGAAATAATGTATCAATATAGTGCAGTACCATATTAATTTTCTCATCACATGACAATGATGTAATTGAAAAATATTTTTTCATGAAGTAACTATCTCTCCTGAATATAATTTATTTATAAAAAAAGAATTCATATTTTTCATGATATTTTTATCTAATATCATGTGTGGTGAGAATCCACTATTATGGACCAAAGTTCAATTTTTAATATACTCTTTAATGTAGTATTATCATAGAATGATTTATCAATTTACTTGTTTCCCATCCATGAGATACCTTATTGATTTAGGGAAGAGTAGTTCATCTCTAGTATCTTCACAATAATGGTCAAGGAATTAAACTATTCATTATCATCCATACTAAGGGACTTGTTTTATAGGTTAATTAAGATTTTTTTTACAAATATTCACCTTTCTCATAGTTCATTATTTATTTATTCCACACATCCTTTTAATGAAATGAATTATTTTATATCCAATGATATTAATATTATAACAATATCCATAGAGATTATTTCTTGTAAATGATGTAATATATTTTATCATTCCCCATTGTTGACTATTGGGTTCTTCTCTATTTAGATAACTCCTTGTATTATTATAGTAATTCATGTTATGGACTGGAAATCAATAAAATGTAAATTTAATAATAGAAAATATTGTATCCCATCCATTCCTCGTTTTTTACCCCACTCTTATACTATTATTTTGTTAGTGATTATCACTAGATATTTAACGATTGTTTTCATATCACTACGTTGTGTTGTTCGAGGAATCTATTTGCATTCATGTAGGATTTTTTATAGAAAGATGAACCTTTTTGGTATTAACATCATTAATTTCCACTTGCTTTTATCTATATCTATTATGTATACTAATTATTTTGTATGAAATCCAATTCCATATATTCCCTTAAATTTATTTTTTTAACATTCAAATATTTCTCTACACCTTTAGAACCACATTTCACTCATTGTAATGACATTGAATCTGAGTTCCTTCCATACAATAATTTCTTTATATGATCCTCTATTTTTGATATAATATATAGATTAATCCTTATATTAATTAATTATTTCTCAAGACCATAGTATTTATTAATCTTAATTGAAGTCATGTAATTTTGGTCATTGATAATATTTTTTCTACTTTTTACTCCATCGATTGAACTCAACCACCATTCCAAATCTATTATGTTATTTAAAATGTACTTCTTCCACTCCATATATTCATTAAATATTTGAATCATGTCTAGCCACATACTATGATGATTCTAATAAAAAATCCATAATCATGATAGTTTTTATAATTGTAAATTCATGGTTAACATGATCACACTAAATATCCTCTAGAAGAATAAAAAAAATCCATCGAAGAGTTTCTCTCTCCCCATCGTAGGTTCCATATATTCAAATGTATCCATCATGGAATATTTATAATCATAATAAAACTTTAATTCTACTTATCCAAATTTTATTATTGAATTTCTTTTGTTGGAAGCTCAACATATTCTTATTTCATTTATTTCTATTATGATCTATCCTTTTTTGGAAACCACCTCTATATCCTATACATGATTTCTTATTCACATTCTATATCACATTGTTTTCCTAGGTACCAGTAGTAATGGTCCATACTTAAAAATACTAAAACCAATCTTAATGAATCATCTCATATAATCTCACATTCTAAAAATGTAAATTATTAAGGATAAATGTATGAAAGTCATAATCTCTATATTTCCGTTCATTAATATCATTTAAAATATATTGTTCTCACCTAAAATTAAATGTTATCTATATAATCTATAAAATTATGTTATATTCAGTTTTGAATTTTATTTGATAAATATCTATTCTATATTGAAGTTCACCATGAAAAGTCAAGGAAATATCTCTAAAATCAAGAGAATATGAATTTAAAATGTGTAGATGTGAAAAGATTATAAATGATATCATTATAAAGACAACAAACATAATTTCATCCAATGATCTCTAATTTATCCAAAATATTATGTTATTCTATTGAATAAACTATCTTCATTTACATAAATATTCATTTTACGTTAACTGAACTTAATATAATGAACCTATCACTCTTTGACACTGACTTTTTCACACATCAAATACATACACGAATTTATAATTCATGGAATATTCTATATTAAAAATCATAAAAATTTAATATATATTGATTAGTTAGATTTGATTTTTTTCTCAATTTGTACTTTGGAGTATAGATCAGGCATTTTCAATTCAATTTTATCCATGGACATCAATATTGCATCACTAAACTGAATCCCACATACTACAAAAATGTGAAAATTCATGAAATGATTTAACATATATGATATCATTTATTTCATCCAAATATATTTGATTCTTCAATCAAAATGGAAATCACATTACATTTAATGAATTATCCATCATAAAAAATTATTGTTTAATATCCTATAACCTAATCACTATAACAAAACGTTATTTAAATGAAAACACCCAAATAGGGGAGTCGTGATCTAGGTTGTTTTGTTTTTTTTGGAGATAAAATAATTGTGTCTCTATATTTTTATGACATATAAAAATATAACCATTACTAAAAAAGGAAATCAAAAAATGAATTTATAGAAAAAAATAATCCAAATAAAATAGTTCACATGATTCAATACTATGGTTTATTAAATAGAGAATACCCACACATTATGTCGGTCATACCAAAATCCATAAAAATTTACAATTTGATTCAAATTAATGTTTATCATCTGTACCTAGTCTATTCCAAACACAATCCCTTTAAAAAAATAAAATGAAATCATTACCTCACTTTAAACACTTTCTCTATCTCACCTGTTTCTCGATATATTCAGTGAAATCCATCATTGCTTATTAACCTGAGGGTTTCAACAATAAATAATAACATGATTCTAATTCTTTTTAGCACGTAGGTCCTATTTTTATTCTTATATTAATTCCAAAATCATTTTTCATGTTCTTTTACATTAAATTAATAATCATTCATGAACCTCCAATTTTTTTGACAAACAAATTTATTATTATAAGAACATGAATATTTTGTGAAACCGTAATCATAAAAAACTCATATAACATAAGGTCCCATGATTGTGTGAGTTAAGATCATCTAATTTACTTTTAATTTTATATTATTTGATGGTTCATATAATGATTTGAAATTATTATTGGGAATTCATTATTATGAATGCCTAAAAATGTTATTTTTATATGTGGATGGTGGACTAGGTGGCAGTTCATAGATTACAAGAGTTTCCCATGGTTTTGGAGAACTAACAATTATATTTTTACATTATCTAATCATTAATACTATATGGAATATGGAGTGTCATAAACTTTTCACCTAACTATTCAAGCCATTTTTTGGGATTATGGTTTTGGATAAAACGTTGAAATCCCAAGGAAGTCGTGCATTTGGGGCGAGGTCTTCAATTTCTCTTTGACACAATACATGGTTGGTGAATGGATATTCTAAATTATCTCTTAGTCCATGTGATGTCGGGTTTGACTTGGATATTATATGGTAATGATTGTAAATGTTTTTTTTAATTGTATGTCGCAACTATGTGAGATGAACATCCAAGATAGTGGCAACTATATGGTTTGCACATGGTTTAGAACACATTGTAGCACAACCTTATGAACAACTAATATGGTGAAAATTTATTTTTTTTAATCTCTATCCCATTGAAATATTAACCATATATTCCAATCTATTTAATTATAGTTTATTCTATAGAACCTACACCCCTCTCTAAGGTCATTCTATATATGTCTTGGATGTAATAATACATTGTATGGGGTGTTGGAAGCCATGAGGTATCTCATCATATTTGATATCATCTAATATTTTTTCTCTATCATTCTCTAATTTTTATTCATATAGGTAGGATATGTTTCTATATTGTACTAGATCATGGTGGAAATAAATGTTCATGACATGTAATTAGTTGAATAGGATAAACCAAGAGGTTGATTAAACATTTTGATGTGTGGTTTTGTTGATGTACATCACTGGGTTAGTATTTAAACATTTTATTCTGAATTAAAATTGATAACTTCATTTTAAATGTAATTATTCATGTATTTTAGTTGTCTTGAGTTTTTTAAAATGTTTTCATATTCTAGTAAGTGTGATTTTTTCATTCTGGTGCGATGTGATCTATTAAAATTATATGGGAATTATACAAATTTCAAAAAATGGTCATTTAAAATATATATAATTGTTATAATAAATTAATTGTAATTTTCATAATATAAATTGTTAATAGTTGTTTTTATGAGACAATATTTAATATGAGTTGGTTGATAATGAAAATTATGTAGAAGATTCATCTAAACATTTAAAAATAAAATTGAATGCTTTCAAGAGGTAGGCGGTTTGAGGTAAATATCCTTGTGAATTTATGACTGTTAATATGGTATCTATATTCTAAAGAATACCCATATTGGTAATTGAAACAATTAATATTAACACGAATCAACTTTTACAATAAATTATTTAATTTTTTATTCAAATGGATGAATACAATGATATAGTAATAACCCATGTTCAATAGATTCATTCATTGACATGTCACCAAGATCAAGGGTAACTGATAGGATTCTGTATTTATTATGTATCCTAAAAGATCCATTTTGAGAATCCAATTTTTAAATAGTCCATATAGAAACCCCAGAGGGATTACCTTATAAATTATCTTGCTTATAGGATACTAAGAGGGATTCCACTATTTCAAGGATAAATTTGAGGATACCTGGTAGGATGCCTCTCATGAATAATGACATATCAGACCTTGTAGGTTCCCCATTATTTATATGAACAAAAGATCGTACGATATGGGTTTGTGTAGATATGGAAATGGGTGTCACCTTAAAACATATACTAAATATTGATTCTAGAGAGGTTTTCATAGTAGTGTTTGGTTTTTCCAATTGGCTACCTTCATTCCTTTATTTAGTATTTACATATCTTCTTCTAAAGTGGATAATATTTCAAGAGGTTCTTTTTTGTTTTATTTTTGTTGATTGTTCATATAAAATATGTTATATTTCAAGGATTCGTGGATGTACATCCTTGGAACCAACATCAAATACATATTTATATTATAAATATTATGATATGTAACTGATTTTGAGAATAATAGTATTGAACCACAATGTTGGATGGTTTGGAAGTGTTTACCGTGTTCTTTAGCGATGCACTCAATGGACTCGAATATGTTTATTTTTTATGTTCTCATTGGTCCTAAACCTATTAGTTCAATATTGTATAGGTTTTTTGATGGGTTTTATCTATGGGATCGATGATGACATCACATTCAATATCCATGTGTCATGGCCCACATACTTCGGATAGGCGATGCACATGTCATATTATCTAGTTGATGTAGTTACATATATTCTTAGATTTTCATTTTTATTTGATATCATTTATTTTATTTATTATATGGTACCAATTGTGTTACCATAAATAATAATTGTATTCCCCCAATGTGTTGTATATTTCTTAAAGAAAATTATCACATTGGTAAAAGATATTATTATTTATTGGGATTACAAACCCAACAATTGACATAATTTCACAAGGAGTGGTATGATACCCAGCATAATTCTATTATTACATTATACATATACATGTTTCTTTATATGTATATATATATAGAATAAATATAAATAATAATTTTGTTATTATATAAATATATACCTACATGATTGTAAATTTCTATGTTGATTAGGATATTGGACCTTGGGATAGTCCTTAGATTATAAATATTTATTTTAATAATAATTTCCAATTCTGCCTCACCTAGTTTAATCCCATTCCATTAGAAATCCTTAAATAAAGTTGTATTTATTATTTTCAGTAGTTCTTTTTTTATTATTTTTATACTAATGAGTATCTCACTTAATTATACACTAAATATTTATTTTTATGTACGGGACCATGATGGTGATGACCTATAGTGTTATTTACTCACACAATTTTTAGGCTTCCATTACATTGGGTAATCTGATAATATAATCAAAATCTTACAGGAATAGGATGAGAAAGGCCCTAGTATTGATTGAAATGGATTACTATGACTGGTATATAGAGATTAGTCATGTGGTATAGCTATATAAACAATGTATATCATTTTACAAGTGCATATGTTTCATTTACTAACTTGTGTGTATCTGATAAGATTATTCATAAATCAATTTTGTGTGTCTAAAATGGTATTTCATCCCTTCCATGTATTCCATTTATTATTTTATCAAGATAATGTTTGAATTTATTTAATATTTATTTAAAAGATTTATTACATCTATTGATTATATTAGGTTATTTCATCTAGTTACTTACTCTGTTATTAGTGAATATTCTCCATTCTATAACAACTAATTATCTCTCTAATAATTGGTAGCCTCTTACATATGGGAATCTAAACATGAGCTTTCGTGGTGAACTATGTCGATGCATTAGATTAGTGTTACCCATGATGGGATGTTAAAAATTTTAGTCAAATATGTTATCCACCTATTTTAATACTTGATGGGATATGGTATATGAGATTATTAGTAATGTTTAATGCTCCACGATGGATACCAAACAAGTGTGTCGAGAAAACTGGTTTTGGTAAGAAGCCCTAAATACCAGGGACTGGCATTATTATCCTAGACATGTGATTTTACAATATTATATGACATTTAAATTGGGAAATACACTTTTTGTGTAGATTTTTTTATTTTTTTTATTATGTATTGACTCATTGATATTATTAAGATTCCAATGATGGACTATTAAACTTTTATGGAAAACAAATTAGTCTTATCACATATCATAATGGAATCATACTTTCTTAATGTGTAGGCATAACAATGTTTTATTTTACTATTGAAAGAAGATAATTGTTTAACATTTCAAAAAATTCAGAACTTTTGTTTACCAATATAGGTTATTAGTGGAATTATACTAATTTCAATGACATTCGTATATATATTTCTATTATATGGTATATCTGGTTGATAGATAGTGAGATGCTTAAATGTGAAGCTGATGAATAAGACCTCATGAACCATAGGTGCGGTGACCCCAGTAGGTCAATATAATTAATGTATCACAGTGATATATCCCATCATTGGATGTAATTTAATTGGTTTAATTATTAAAATTTTATAAACCCAATACCAGAAGACCGGATCAGGTTTTTATGACCGTTAAATTGGCATGATTACATGGAATCAAATACCAAAGGATCAAATTGTTTAGCTCTCTTGGAAAGAAAAATATATACATGAATCTTATATTAACATTGAATAAAAAATCACAGTATTATTATTTTATTTTTTGCTTTATTTTATTCCCTCTAGCGTATCCTTTCATTACATTATTAGTACACTTCTTTGAATACTATTGAAAATATATAAAATAATGGTGAGCTCAAATTCTACCAATGGGTATAGTATATATATATATAAACAATGAATAGATGATAATAATTTTTATGGATTTTCAAATATCCACACACATATTCCATGTAATCAGTAAACTACAATGAATAGACATAAATATTATGACAATTTAAATAATTTATTAGAAAAAAAATTAAAATAAAAAACTAAATATTTAACTCATCCATAAATTTTTTTATAATGAAAATCTCAAGGGTAATATATACTAAATCATAATTATGGAAATTATTAACTATTAGACATAATGTATCAAGAACATTAAATCCTATAATAATATTATTTGTACTCTAGATAACAGAAAACTACAGGTAGCAACCTATTTAATTTTTATAACTAATGTTTCTCAGGAAAACCAATTGATGCCTCAAGGGGATATAAAACCTCTAGGCCACACCCATCACTACATGCCCAAATAAGTCAACTTATCAAGTGAAAAAATTCATTATAAAATTTACCTTATTAAATATCTTTATTGAATAAATAATAATTATTTATTATTATTTCCCCAGATAACTAAAAAACAATAAATGAAAACACCATATGTAAACATGGTATATGGTCTAGGATATAAATATTACAATAATAATTGAAATTGATTTTTTTGGGAAATTTAATGTCTAAAAATCATATGAAACTTAATATTTTGATTGGATTATCAATGGAATCAAAAAAAATTAGGTCAATCCCATCAATGTCTAAATCATTCATAAATAATCTAGAGTAAGAAATTGATGGTAATAATAAAACGCATCCCAAGTGATGTATAAATAATATATTTTTCTCATTAATGAATGGAAATAATATACATGTAATTTTTTAAAAAACACTTGAATAAAATATCCTTTTTAATATTTAAATCATTTAGAACAAATTTTCCTTGAAAATTGAGTTTTAAGAAAAAACATGTTCTCCAACTAATGAGATAAATGTAGGTGTGTTTCCTAAAAACATTTAATCAAAAAAATTGAGTCACATTCAATGAAAAAATATATTATTACATGATAAATGTCATGAATATTAAAATGATAATAATATTAAAGGTTCATTATACAGAGATCAACTATTTTCATTTATGTAAATATCTATAAATGGAAATCTTTATTATAATTAGATTCTGGTATAACCCATTAAAAGGACCATAAAATCAATGTGGAATTAATAAATGAAAAGATTATTTGTATCAACACTTAATCCACAAAAAATATGTTTATTTATATAAATGTATTTGAAAAGTCATTATACACATAATCATTTAATATTAACAATAACAAGGAAGGAATATATCCCAATAAAATGTAATGTTGTTTTGTTATCTATTTAACAGATTATATTTTTTAGTTGAAATTTCCTTATATGACATTATTAAATGAAAAATATAAATAACATTAATAATAAATAATTCATGATATTATGTGCAATAGGGTGAGTATGTACAACATATATAATACACAATGTGCATAATTCTAACGTATACATCAACGAATAAAAATTTAGAAGAAGTACCTTACCAAATTGTAACATTTAAATCAGAAGCCCCATGATAAAAATAACACAATGTTAATCTCTAAATGAAATATAATTAAATTTTTCATTATATAAAATACTACATGTGAATTATATACACCACAAAAATGAAATAATTTGTGAAAATGTTGAATGCCTTACATAATAATAGCGTCTGACAACAACTCCTTACAATGAATTTTTTTATTGGTGAACTACCATTTAATTCATGTATAATAATTTTCAGAAAATTTTTAATTTATATTAGAACAATAATTATATTTATAATATTTTATATTATCTTATAATAATATCTTATTACTCATTTATTTATAATCATTGAATATTTTTTATATTTTGGGGGCCAATTAACTATTTTTGTAATATGTTTTGACTTATTACCTGTTTTTCCAATTACATATATCATGAATTAATATTATCTATATTTTATTTATCATTTATATTAATTAAATTAGTTTTTATATTATTATATATTATTTGGAGATAGTAAATTTCATTTATCATTCATGGGGACGGTATATCGTAAGTAGGCATGAACGCTTCTATCATTTCATTGTCTTATTTAATATTTAAGAAATATATATATATATATATATATATATATATATATATATATTATAATTCACTTATAATATTAATTTTATATTTTTTTCATGCGTTTATTATAACCATCCACTATTACATTCTATGTATTTAATTAATGAATCACATGGCATGGAGGAGGTTGTAGTCCCTATATCTACAAATGAAGTTTTCGTATACCCGAAATATAGAATACATGCACGTATTTTTTATATAATAAATAAATAAGTACAAATAAATTATATATATCATATATAAATTATTAAAAAAAATTCCATCATAACATCCAACCATGATAGTTTGTAAAGTAAAAAATGAAGCACATCATTTCTTGAGGCGGTAGATCACCATACTATAATGGTATATTTGTTATTCTTTATATGGATTTGTGTGTTGGTGTATGTATGAAAATTTAAAAAAATTATACTAGTATTTTGGGATACTTATTTTATGATATAATCATTTTAAAATAATAAATTAATCAGTTGTGAAACAAATAAAACATAAATACAAATTATAGTATGTTTCCTCTTTTTCGGGTAACCCACTTTTTTTAAACCTAAAGAATTCCATTGATTTATTTCATCCCAAGAGGATGAATAAAGGATAAGATAATGGATTTTCAGAGATAATTATTCCATTTTTGGAACAACCCTAATGTTTTGATAGCCATGAATTAGTGGGAGATGATAGTGCATTTTTATATTAGAGGTGGAGTGGAATTCATCAAAATTAATGAAAATTGAATTCCTCCCACATTCTCATATGTCAACTCGCTCAAATAATTACCTCAATTATATAAAAGGTATTATTGGTTAAAAATAACTGAAAGAAGTCTATTTGAAAAATTATTCTTGGACATTATTTTCCTTACGTTTAAGGTTTAATACACTATTATACTAATTTTTCTCTTAATCACATTAATTAATTTTAATTAAAATAACTACTACTATTGGAAAAAAACTAACATGAACTTATTATAAATTATAATATATTTTAAACTAAAAAATTTGATAGCTTTTTCCATATTTCTAACATATAATTTGTATAAATTAGTATAATTTTAATCATGTATAGGGAACGACAAAACAAGGTTTAAAGATAAAATGTTCAAAAAAATGAAGGGTTTCAAAATAAAATTTCAAGGGTTAATTGATTAAAATGAAATATATTATATTAATTGATAAAAAATTTATCCAAATAAATATTATAAATTATTAATTTTATAAAATATTCATATAAATAAATTTTACAAAAAATTACTTTGGAATTAAAATTCAAAATTTATTACTGTTTATAATAAATAAAATTTCTCATAAGGTTACCCAAAAATAACTCAAATACAATTAATATATTCCACATTAAAAACTATATTGACTTTTCATATATAATTTAGAAAATATAAAATTTAAATTTGAAATATATTCTCAATTAAACTGAGGAAAATTAGATGTTTTTCAAAAGAATACAAATTTTAAGCATAAAACTGGATTTATTCATATTTTATTCATTTATAACATATTATATGAATAATATTTATTATTATATATATATAATATATTATTCATTAATATCATTCCCTAAAAGAAATTTATTTTTTTAATGATAAAACTAGTCTTTTTGAATAAAAACTTGTTTTCTATATTCATTTATAATAAGTTATTGACATATGAATTCATGTTTTATATTTATAAACCATATGTAATCATAACTTAGTTAAAATTAATCATAACATTTAATTTAATGTATAAACTATATGTTATAATATTAGAAAATAAATTTGGTATAGTATATTGATGTTTGTTGAGACTCAGTCTTCTTTATAATGCACGTAATCAAAGAAAGTCATTATTGCACGTAACCCAAGACAACAAAGATTTGTATGAATTGAAAGATATATCATATATTGAATATATTTAAAATATTAATTTTTCTATATCAGGTAATTATATTCCCCTATGTACTTGGGGTCTTATGTCAATCACTATATCAAATATAATCTTCTTACATTAAAATTTTAGGTTGATACATTCTCCACAACATAATTAATTTTATTTCTCAAAATTTTAAATAAATCATTAAAATATATTCTTTTATAATTGAAAATTCATTTATTGAAATCCCACATCATGAGAAGGGTTGTTAACATATCCTTGTGAAAATAGTTATTGGGAAGTATCAACGTCCCGTCGATTAACATATAAGTTAGTTTCTACATAATATAACATTAGTTGAAAGATAAGATACCTTCGTGTGGAAAATTAAAATCATTATAGGGTTTCATTACGGTCATCAATCATAATCAATTGAATGATCAGTTAAATTTTAATGGCCTATAATTCATTATATGTATTATTATTTAAACAACTAATGTTACATTAAAAATAAATATGTTTTAACATAACATATTTTTATCATTTTTGAAATGTTGTGTAATTCTATTATTGTATAATAATATGAGGAAATTTATTTAATCGATGCATTTCAATTGCACAAAGAAATTTCATATTTTTTATTTTCATTCATTAATTTCAAATTCATCACATACACCATGTAATGGATATCAATGAATGAACCCCTTTTCATTATAGCACTAAAATACTCTATTGATGGATCGTAATACCCATTAAAAAGTCTATATATTAGCATCTAACAATTTTAACAAACCAGTACAGTTAATACATGAATCTTTAAAACTATAATAAAAACTACATGTTCGTTATTAATATGTATTCATCAAATGTATTGACTAAAAAATTTCAAATTAACCTGGATGTCACATAGGCCAATGGTTGGTGAAAACATTTTATCGACCTTAACTAATGGGTTCATGTCCCATGGAATTTGCATACATGATGGGTTGTCACCCTATATATATGATTTAAATTTTAAACCCATATAAATATGAGGGGAAACCTTGAAATTTAATCATTAAATTCCCTAATCACATAGCTTTCTTATACAATATCAATACTTAAATACATCATCCATTAATTTCCTCATTTCTTCTTCCTAGGTCAATGTCTATACATTAAAATAGGTAATTGTCTTGGGTAATTCCCACGTTCACCACATTTATCATAATAAACAACAAATATATCCATATGATGTGTTTTATTTTTATACATCATACATTTCAATTTTCACACCAATTTAGTGCATATAATTATTCTTTACCACCCATAAATAATTTCCCAATTTCACTGAGTCTCATTATTGGTTTCCGTATTCAATATTTTTTTCTCCAATATAATTGAACCTTATTGACTCTATGGTCTGCACAAAATGATCTATTATGAATATCCATAAATCTCATCTTTAGTAATTTTGTTTTTTAATGTATATATTTGAAATCATAAATTGAAATGAAAAATTAGTAAAAAACGTGATATCATTCTGTACTATAAATTCCACACTAGGTCAATTATTGTCCCAACCAATCCCTATATATATTTTTTAACATAAATCTTATGTGTTCCATCTGTTATCCAATACCATAGAGTGTAATATGAGTAACAATTGTTATGTTTATAATATTAAATAATCATTTATAATATATATAAATCATTCAACTTTTATTCAATATAATATGTCTTACATTCAACTATAGTTATTTATTTTCTAGAAATGTTCTAATCCTTCCGATTTTTATTATTGAAAGTGTGATTTATCATTCGATTATACATAAATATTGTCCAATATAGTGATTAGTAAGTTATACAATCATTTAACCAGTTATGCTAAAGTAATCACCAATAAACCATTAAAATGTTATTAACCAAATGATCATATGTGGAAGATCAAAATTCACATGTAGTTTCCCGATAATGATGAATTTCTTGGAAGTCCCACATGATGTCTATAATAAAAAAATTCATGTATATTCTTAAATATTTTTCCTAAAGTTATATCTTAGGATAATATTTCAAAATCATTATTTTCCAAAATCTAGTTCCAATGCTTACTAATAAATAGATTTTTATTCCAACAACAGTTACCTGACCCTAGATTCCCCTATCTGGTATCTACTACAATTAAATTGGAATGTTTAAATGGAATGAAATTCTGAAGAATCTAAGAGTATAGTACTATTTGTAAACAAGAGAAGTAATGGAGAATTTTTTTATCTAAAATATATTGTAATTGAACTCTTTTTTAGAGGATATATTTACTCCATCTTGAGTATCCCTACATATATTTATTAGTATACGTCTTGGATAACTATATAATGGAACTAAAAAGGGTGTTCTCAACTACGCATAACGTGTTATATATGGAAGATGAAATGATAAATAATTGAGAATAATCATTCTTCCATGGTAAATAAAATTTTACACAATCCATGTAATCAATAAACAAACAAGGAAGTGAATAAAAAATATGGAAAGGTAAATAATGGATGAAAATTACATTTAGAAAAGAAAATGAGAATGAAATGCATCCATAGTCACTATGTTAGTAAAAATAGCATGTATAATAGATATTGAATAAAAATGAATGAAATGATTAATTATTATAGATCATGTATCCATAATATGAAAACCATTGCATTTACAATCTATCCTCCATAGTGTTCAATACTGTGTGTAAAAAAATACTTAATTTCTACAACAAATTTGTATCATGTCAACATTTTTATGCCTCATGGTTCTATATAATATCTAAGCCCAACCGATCCCTAAATTTACAAAGTATTTTTCACAAAAAGAAATTGATTTAATTAATTAAAAATATTCACCATAAAATATAATTATTGAATAAAAAATATATAATAATCAATATTTTCCTAGATAAAAAAATATCTATCAATGTATAGATCAAATTTAAACTAATATATAGATTCAGAAACACATGTTTCCATGATTAATGATATATATAATTATGGTCAATTAATCATTCAAGGACAATTATAAATTTAATATTTCAGGGAGACTAATAATAGAATCATGAAAATGAATTTCAATATATTTAATTCCCAAATCAATCATAAAATATCCAATAGAATAATATTTATGGAACCAATACATCATATTCTCTTTTGGAGGTTTCAAGCACATTCAGAGTTAGTTCCCTACCCGAGCTCAGTACGTTGGAGGTGGGCCAGTTCAGCGCCCACCTCAGTAGCACCAGTTTTCGGTGAGACCCTTCCAGCAGAAGAATGACTATACTCCTCCAAGGGTAGAATTTACGGGAGGAGGCCGACCACATGGTTCTCCTCAGGGACCTCGACCAGGGCATGGTTGGGGAGCTCGACGACATCAAAGAGGTAGAGGGGATGGGCGTGGACAGTTTCACGCAGTAGAGTTGGCAGCTCCCGCAGGACATGAGGTGGTGTGAGGTACGATTTGATTGTTCAGCACCCTCATTTCGGCTTTGTTCGATTCAGGAGCTTCGCACTCCTTTATTGCACCTGGTCTAGCCCATGCTTTGGGACTAGTCGTAGAGAGATTTTCCATACCACTGGTGCTGAGTACACTAGTTTGAGGCCAGACCAGCGTTTCATTTGTTTCCCAAGGATGTGGGATGATGTTGAGATCACATCGATCTATTGGGGACCTTCTTCTGTTACAGATGCAGCCATACGATGTCATCCTAGGCATCAACTAGTTGTTTATTGTTATTGCTGTAATCGACTGCTTCCAGAGAAGTGTCATGTTCTCCAGCGTGGATGGGCAGCATGTAGCTTTTGTTGGTGAGAGGAGCTATCAGGCGGGAATCCATTGTGTGGAGCCTATCCTTTCTTTGATAGGCGTGTTATCAGTGGTTCTAGATGATGAAGAGATGATTGATATCCCAGAGGTTTTTGGGGATTTCCTCGATGTTTTCCCTGAGGAGGTTGTGACTCTACCCCCTCCCCCCCCCGACGTGATGTTGAGTTCGAGATAGACTTACATCCTGGTGCCCATATGATTTTGATAACCCCTTATCGTATGGCACCTTCGAAGTTGCAGGAGTTGAAAATTCATATTGAAGATCTGATGGAGAAGGGATTTTCTCCACCCAGCATGTAGTCATGGGGTGCTCCAGTTTTTTTCGTGAAGAAGGCAGATGGTGGTCTCAGGCTATGCATAGACTACCGAAGGTTGAACCAAGTAACGGTCAAGAACTGTTACCCCCTTCTAAGGATAGATGATCTCTTCAACCAACTGATGGGAGCAGGTTGGTTTTCTAAGATTTATCTATGACTGGGATATCATCAGCTGAGGGTGAAGGATAGTGACCTCTCGAAGACAGTTTTCAGGTGTAGGTATGGGCACTTAGAGTTTGTAGTGATGCCGTTTAGAGTTATGAATGCACCAGCTGTGTTCATTGGACTTATAAACATTGTCTTCCGAGAGTTTCTGGACCAGTTTCTCGTTTTGATTTTTGATGACATCCTTATCTGCTCAAGAACAAAGGAGGAGTACATTGAGCATCACCGGGCAGTCTTGGAAGTCCTTCGACACCCCCAGCTTTATGGTAAATTGTCGAAGTGTAAGTTCTTGACACAAGAAGTACACTTCCTTGGGCACGTAGTGTCTCAGCATTGAGTGTCGGTGGACCCGTCGTAGGTGGAGGAAGTTGTTTCTTGGGCGGCACCCAAGAGAGTGGCAGAAGTTTGTAGTTTCCTGGGGTTAGCAGGTTACTATAGAAAGTTCATTTCAGACTTCTCTCGCATTGCTGCTTCATTAAAGGCTTTGACTATGAAGAACTAGGTCTTCTTATGGAGCGACCAGTGCTAGAGGGCTTTCGACTACCTGAAGGAGAAGTTGGTTAGTGCTATCGTACTCAGGTTTCCAGAGGAAGGGTTGTTGTATGAGGTGTTTTTTGATGCATCTGGCCTTGGTTTGGGGTACGTATAGATGCAGAAGATGGGTGTGATCTTTAATGGGTCTAGGCAGTTTCACCCTCATGAGCATAACTATTCCACCCATGACCTGGAGCATGCAGCAGTAGTGTTCTCATTGAAGTTGTGGGGACATTACCTCTTTGGGGAGCACTTTGTGGTATTCTCAGATGAAAAGAGCTTACATTATATCTTCTCCCAATGTGAATTGAACTTGCGGCAGCAGATATGGGTTGAGTTTCTCCAAGACTATGACTTCGAGATCTCTTACACTGAAGGTAACGGAAACATTGTGGCTGATTCCCTGAGAAGGAAGTCACATAGGGAAGTGGTTCAGGAATCCACTGATTCTTGGAAAGAGATGGGAGAGTTTGTTGCCTTGCACTTGGATGCAAGGGTAGAGGGTGTCAGAGGCTGTTTGTTTCAGATGATGGTGCATTCCTACTTGTCACGGCTGGTGGAAGAGTCTTAGTTGGGGGACTCTGAGGCGGAAGTAATGCGGGATCGTGTCGATCAGGGAAACTCTTCAGAAGGATTTTCAGAGGATAGCTGACATCAGATTTGTTTCCATGGATGGTTGTTTGTTCCGGAGGAGATGCATGAGGAAGTTCTCCGTGAGTTCCATATCTCAGCCATGGAAGTACATCCGGAAGTTTCAAAAATGTACCAAGGCCTGAGCAAATAGTTTTGGTGGCCTGGGGTGAAACGGGCAGTGGTGGAGTTTGTGGCTAAATGCCTAGTGTGTCATCAAGTGAAGGTTGAACACCATGTTCATAGTGGATTGTTGCATCCTTTAGATTCCCCCCGAGTGGAAGTGGGATGAAATATCAATGGAATTTTTCACGAGACTACCCAGAGCTTAGGGTGTTTATGATGCTATCTGGGTAGTGGTGGATCGTCTGATGAAATCATCTCACTTCATAGTAATTACAGAGTCAGGCCCGATGAGTACCTTAGCACAGAGGTACATAAATGAGGTGGTGTGTTTGAATGTAGTTCCAAAGACTATCATCTCAGATCAGGATAGTTGGTTTCCCTCACGAGTCTGGAGGGGGATACAACATGATTTTGGCACCCAGCTACACATTAGCACTGCTTTCCACCCCCATACCGATGGGCAGATAGAGCGGACTATCCAGATGTTGGACGAAATGTTGCGAGCATGCGTTCTGGATTTCGGAGGATCATGGGTACGATACGTTCCTTTAGTAGATATTTCATACAACAACAGGTTCCACTCTACTATTGGCATGGAACTATTTGAGGATTTGTATGGAAGACCATGTCGTTCACCCATTTGCTGGGCAAAGGTTGGCGAGACAGGTGCTCTTGGGCCAGAGGTAGTGGAGAGCACCACAGAGAAAGTCCATATTGTATGTGAGAGGATGAAAGAGGCTAAATACAGACAAAAGTCTTATTCTGATCATCGGAGGAAGCCCATGGAGTTCGATGTGGGAGATCATGTGTTCTTGAAGGTTTCCCCTCGACGGGGGCAGAGGAGGTTTGGGAAATGGAGCAAGCTCTCACCTAGGTTGATCGGACCTTTTGAGGTGCTGAGGCGAGTCGGGGAAGTGGCATATCAGCTAGCCCTTCCACCTCAGTTGGAGAAAGTTCATTACATCTTCCATGACTCCCAGCTTTTTCAGTACTTACACGACGACTCTCACGTTATTGACAGGGGAGAGTTAGATATTGTAGTTGACAGGACCTTTGAGGAACGACCAGTCAGAATCGAAGATCGTAAAGAGAAGGTGCTATGTGGACGAACCATTCCCTTGGTTCGTTTTTTGTGGAAGCATGGCAGCCTCTAGGAGAGCCCTTGGGAGCGGGAGACCTAGATGCATGATCAGTACCTGGAGTTGTTTTGACTTGTGTTTTTCCTTGTCCTTCTAATATTTGTTTCTGTACTATGTACCTTTGATATATGGATTTCTTGGCTTGTCAGTTATGAGACCCTTTTTGTTTCCTCGTTCTATTGATGTTTGTATCATGTCCGGGTGTTTGGGGAAGGGGAAAACATGATCCTTAATCGAGAAGCATTTATGCGGACGCGATTGAACCCATGGAGGCGAGTCAGTGCCACCAAAAGCAGATAATATCTCAACATAGGAAAAGGAATTCCTAACACCTATAATTAGGGTTGATTGTTGGGTTCCTGTTATAACGAGAGCCCTAAGAGATATCTTGTTGGGTTCCTCTGGGATGGATTTTGAATCCTATGGGACGATAATGTTTTAAGGGGTATCTGATGTAATGGTCTGGACCTCTCCGACCCATTCCATTGTCAAAAAGAGGGTCATGAAGGGTTCTGGAGGGTAAAATGGACTTTTCCCACACTTTTCAGAATTTTGAAACTAAATTCCGGGTAGTGTGAGTACACATTGTGTACCCCCTCGCCAGGTATACTCCATTTTGAAGGACGTGTCCTTACCATGTGAAATAATTGGGTACACGCTGTGTACCCTAGACTACACGCCATGTAGTACCTCCCCGCGTATGCATTACCCTCAAACTGTGTGTTAACTAGTAAACAGTCGTGTGCCGTGTGGGAGTCGTGTCTTTACCGTGTGAAATAAATGAGTACACACCATGTAGCCAATAATACACATTGTTTATTCCATCCCCGTGTACGCGTTACCCTTAAACTGTGTGTTGACCAGTCAACGGCCACGGGCCATGTTGAACGCCATGTTGGAAGTCGCGTGGTGGCCACATGAAATAGCCAAGTACACGCCATCTACCATAAAGTACACACCGTGTACTTTTTTCACGCCTATAAAAGGAGGGGTCCCCTCCTCCTTTTCAACACACCCCTCTCCTCCCCTTTCCTCTGAGTAGAGCTCTCCCAAGAGACTCGAAGGATTCTTTTTCTTCCATAACTTCTTTGTTCGTGCTCCGATTTACGATCTGTCAGCGGCCACAGGATAGTAATGACGAGGAAGAATGTCTGATCTTGGATCTGTTGTCTTTCCTTTGGCATTTCCTTTCCAACTTCTACCCAAGGAGGTTTTTCCTGGAATCAACAGAAGTGACGGATGTCGGTGGACGTCTTCTAAAGTTTATACGGGGGAGCGTTGTGATCAGAACCTATATACGTACGGATCATACCTTTGTCTCTCAAAATTGTGCATCATGCGGGGTGGGTGTCCTCTTGTTTATGTGAAGCAATTTTGAACCATTTTAATAAAGAAAATAACTGGCTTATATAATAGGGATGGGAAGCTGTGAATGCATTTACTTTATTGTATATCCTGTGATATTATGTTGTGAATTGAATAGGCTTATACCTACTAAAAATCACGGACGATGGGGGCATTTGCTTGCACAATTAAACTATTCCCTATCTTTCTAGACTGTTTTGTGAATGGAACATTGTGGAATGTGGAAATTAGTTAATCACATAAAGTTGTCTGATTAAATTAAAATCTAGAACCCTTGTGTGATCACCCCAGTTGAACCAAAATGAAATAATAAAAATGTGGGTGCTGCTGGGATTAATTTATGTGATGGGAGTGATTTTGTGGGTTGGTGTGGATCGAGTAAGCAGTGGGGATGCGGTTAGATTGGTTGTGGGTTGGTGTGAATGCTATTTCGGTGATGGAGAGTAGGGATATGATGAACGGTATCAAAGGATGATGATGTAGGGTGTGGTTGTGGTTATGGTGGTTGGCAGTGGGGTTGCAGGGTTGGGTTTGAATGTGAACGAACTATGGGTTGTGTTTAATGAATAAAAGTGGAATAGTTAATGAATGGTGGGGCATGATAGTAGAATGAAAATTATAATTAACGGTGTTAATTGGTTAATAAGAAGGACTTGGTTGTGTTGCTTGTGGTTTCCTAACATGATTAGTGGATGGAAGGGATATGTTTTATTAATGATCGATATGGTTGGTTGTGGATAGTTTCCCAGTAGTTAAGGAACTAATAAACTAATTTTGTCGAAACATGAAAACCTAAATGGGGATAGGGTTGTTTGTTGTATGCAAGCATCGTAGTAGCATTGTCGAGGAACATGCTCAGTTCATAGATTAGAAGACATAGGTTGGGCTGTGTTTTTGGTATATATATATATATATCTTTGTGTTTGTGTTTTATCGCACCCCACCCATGTTGAGAACATAGTGTCGAACACTCCAGTTTCATGGGATATTGTGTTTTCGCATTAGTTACTAGCTCCATCCTTCTTCTTCTTCCCTAGGCTATGATGGCTTGAGGCGACCTTACACCCATGAATCTTCGGGTAGGTTTTGATTGGGGTGGATTAGACAAAGACTCTTTGGGCAGGTTTTACTATTTCCCAATAACCTTTAGGATGAGGCCCAAGTGTGTGCGGGCGGGATACGTGGTTGTGAGGCCAGGTGTGTGCGGGCGGGATATGTGGTTGTGAGGCCCCGGTGTGTGCGGGCGGGATACGTGGTTGTGAGGCCCAGGTGTGTGCGGGTGGGAAGAGTGTGGTAGCATCAGGACGTTCGCCGTAACGAAGAGGAGGGATCTAGTGGGGGAAAATGTGTGGGTTATCCAATACTCTTGTTCTTATATACTACTACCTATTGTGATTGAGTTTTGGTGAGTGTGGCTGGTGAGTTTGGGTGGACAGAACTCCTTTCTAGGTTTCTTCTGTTGTTCTCATGGGACATTAGGGTGTCTCCCCACTTGTGCACGAGAGCTTTAGGTTTCCCTATTGAGTATACATTTTTAATCACCCTATGGTTACTTTCAGGTTTCCAGGAGGACTACCAGGGTCGTGCGTGACCCAACTAGTCGGGACAGCTGGAGTTGCTACAATTTTATGTACTTGTTTCTTTTGGTATTGTACTTTTTGAGATTTCCTGTACTTGTACCTTGTTTCAGAACTATTTAAACATGCATGTGGGATTCGTTTGGATTTATTTCTATACACTTTCTCCTTTTCTTTTTGGCAGTTGACTTGTCCTATTTCCCGATCTTAAATAATAAAAAGGGAAATGCCTCCCATATTTGTGAATACTCATACCCTTGGTGCTAGTCACCACCACGGGGCCTACTGGAGGCAAGAATCGAGGGTCATTATCTCCCTTTCACCATTGCCAGCTCAGGAGGGGCATATTTGGTGGGAGGGGGTCGTGACATGATATGAACCTATATTCATTCTTGATTATTATATACATAATATTTGAAAAATTTTCTAAAGGAATTATTAATACTTAGAATATTAGAGGTTAAATTTTATGTTATTTATGTATGGGTATTATGATTCAATTTTACTAATGTGTTAATGATTTAATGTTACATTTTCATCATTTATTGGAATTGTTTATCATTATGTCTCTAATGATCAAATATCATTATATTCCTCATAGTAATCATGACGAAATTACTTAAACTATGTTTATTTAATATATCATTATTTATTGATACCATTTTTATCTCTTTGGTACTTATGTTTAATAAGAAATAGTTTTAAATAAAATGACATTATTTTTCTCGTTGTTAAGATTTGTATTTTCTTTGAAAATAATGTTTTACATTAATATTTTTTAAAAAAATTGAAATATTGAAAAAATAATTATTAAAATTTATTTGGAAAAATATTTCGGATTAAAAAATAAATTATTTTCATATCTTTATTTAGGTGTTTCCAAATTTATATTTAAATGGTATGATGTTGAGAATGATTTATATTTTAAAAAAACTATGTGTTTTTATAATATTACATAATAAGTTTCAATATTAATTTAAATATAATAGTATGTGAAGAAAAATTATTATTAAATTTTTTTTATAATTATATTCAATGTTTCATTTTTGATTTTTTTGAACCTTTTCTAATAAAAATGTATTCAATATTATTTATGTTAAATTTTTTTTTTCTAAAGTGGAATGAATATTTTCCTCAATGAATGTTTAAAATGATTGATGAAACTCATTTTCCATATATGATTACTTCCATTGGTGGTTATTTTTATTTACAGGGGATATGATCCCAGGATACCATTCATGTTATCTCCTTTAATGTTTTTGTTTTGATGTAATAATTTTAATAAAACCCATATATCTTCCATGATATATATAATGTAATATTTCTAATGAAAAAAAATCGTGTCATGCTTTTTTCTATAATGAATTTAGATTTAATCATTTAACTTTTCCACATATTACGATATGATTAACTATTTAGGATACCCATTTCATATCATGGTATTTGATATAATTAATTTTTATGATCTTCTAGAACACATAAATATGGTTTTCATTATATGAAGGGTAGGATATATATCTTCCTCTATTATATTGGATAAATTTTTATATATCTTGAGATAAATAGTATAATAATCGGTAGTTGAATAGGATTATTAATATAGTGATGGAATGGTTGTTAACCAAGTTTTTTAATATAGGGATAGAAGAAGGAGTTACCTGGAATTAGTATGAAATTACTTGATCATCCAGTATACCTAGTTTATTTTGAGTTTTTTAGAGTAGGGGGTGATCATGGAGTAGTATGATAGAGATAAATTGGTAATGAATGAGATTCCATAAAATAATTTCGTTGTTATAATCGTATTGGTTGTCACACTTGACTAATACAAAGATGATTTTAATATTATTATATATATGGAACAAAATTCCATGTATTATTCAAATTTTATTCTCTCATGACATATTTTGAATGATTTTATAATTATTAATTTCACTATAACTACTAATAATTCTTCCATAAATAAAATTATTTATCCCTATTTTTTAGGGTATGGATTACAAATGTTTTATCATGTTCTCATGTGATTATTTTCATGTTATACATACACATATAAATTCTTTACCCTTAATGAAAATCTGATGCTACCCTTTTCATAGTTTTAACTTACATGTGTTATAAAGAGTTATTTTTATATCTGATTAAAAAAATTGAAGATTATTATAGAAAAAATTGAATATATTTAATTAATCAGTAAGATGATGTTCCATGTTTCCATAGGTACAACACTATTATTTTACATAGGCATGTGTTCTATGTATGTAATGAGTAATTATTTGAAAACATGTAATATACATGAAAAAGAATCATTTGTCACACTATTGTGGTTCATTAACGAGATGAGATCTATGGTTTTACATAATGACCCTTAAAGGGTTTATCTAAATTTTCTTCATGTTCTCTCCCCCACATGAACCATCCCTCATCGAAAATTCTCCATGTCATTCCTCCCCCAGTATTGTATAGAACCAGATATCTTCATGTGATTTGAATGCTGTTAGGTAATCCATTTACTAGGTAATCCATACTTATGTTCTTCTCCACAATTCCCTAATTTTCAGTTACTTAATAAGGGATTGTAATAATTATTCCACTAGATATTGGTGGAATCAGATACATGTGAATGGTCTTTTACTATGCCAATCATGAATACCCCTCAAGATGCTATTTTTATGATGCGGCATGCCATTTCATCATTGTACGTCCCCATGATAAAATTATAAATATTTTAAGGTAATTAATATGTATAATTTTATTTTGATTTTCTTGATTTGGGATTTTGTTTCTAGAGTATACGGAGCACTAGGTTGACCTTCCAGTGAGATAGGATTTTCCGGTAGGATTTTAGGTATTTCTCTTCGTTTAAATAATAATTTTCTTGATATAAATCATTTATTTTAAATTAATTCAGTAAATTGATTTTATCATTGTTTCTTACAAGTATTTTTTTTGGAAACTTGGCCAATAATGACTCAGCTAATAATAGATAGTCATCGATAGCTACTATTGGACTATGGAAAATTAAATTGAAATATTCATAAAGGTAGGTTGTCAAAAGTACATTTAATATAATATTTATTCATGTTTATGTAGTAGAAATATGATTGGGATTTAATTTTAGGTTAACAAATCCAATTTATATTTACCCCAATGAAATGATAAAATATTGTTATTTAAAATATCTATTTAAATTGACATATTATGGGGGACACTATCAACCCCTTCACGTAGCATGATACAATGACGTATCACTATGGTAGAGGGTCCCATGTGGGATACATCCATTATATTTTATACTGTAATATCCCTTATAGGATCCATTATTTTTTTTAGTCCTTATAAAATTTCATGTAGGGTTCTCTAACTGTTGTGATTTAGAGGATCCCATTTAGGATGAATTTATATCCTTGATACCCTCAATGATTATCGATAACACGCCATTCCCTATAACTGACATTGAGGACCCAATGGATGACCAAATTATTTGTTAACCCCGAGATAGTAAAACATAGGATTGGTTATTGATGGTAGTGGGTTACACCTTATAACTCATACTGAACATGAAATCATAATAGGTGAGGCAGTTGTGGTGGGTTTAGTTATTCATCAACCCTAAAAATTTTATTTATACTTTTCATTCTTATTGTTGAAGCATCTAACAGTTTCAGATGTTCTTACATAATTTTTTTTGAAAACAGACCTAATGAAATGTAATATATTTTAAGGATTCAATGATTTAATCATTGAGATATGTATTCTGCACCATACTAGGGTTATGGATATATTTCTATAGAACTGATGAGAAGCATTTTGATATGTATCTGAAAATTCATAACGGCATGAGGGAATTTATTGATTTTAATAAATGAACACCATATACTCAAAATTTATAAATTGGTCCATGTACTTGGGTCTTACCCTATTAGGTATATATTACATTGATTTCTCTTTGAATGTGATACATATACTCAATGAACATTCCTTGACCAATAATCTAGGGTCATGTCCATCATAGGATGGATATTTGGTGCATCTGGAAAAGGTCGTAGTAGATTTATTGACATGTTAATAATATTTTTCTATTTGTATATGAAAATTTAATTTTATTTATTTGTGGAATTTATATGTTATCCAAGGGATGTGGAATGTATCCACACCGTTTAAGTAGTTTGATGAGAGAAATTTCTAGCAATCATTGAAGATTCTATTTTCTTTTGGGATTTTTCACCTAGGGATGGACATTATTTAAAATAGATAGGGTGGTAAGACATCACGATCAATGACAATTTCAACATTCATAAATATTTACATATTTATCTATATAAATATTTATTTATTTATCGGAATATATATGGACACATATAATCATATATATTTGTGTATGTGTGTAATGGCACATTTCCTAGTTGATTGAGATCATGGGCCCATTGATCAACTACATTTTCACTTCATTTATTTTATTAATCATTTATAGTAGTACTTTGTATTGTATTATCACATTCTATGAGAAAAACATTTGTGATTTTGTCATTACATTTATTTTCTAGAGTTATTATGATTATTTTTTAATCCTGATGAGTGGATCACATTTAAATACAATTAATATTACTATTTTTATAGGGGTCCACATTGGTTGTTCCATATTTATGTTTCAACTAAAAACCTACTTGGGGGATCATTTTAGTATATTACTCGATAATATTTTCTATTGGTTTCCATAAAATTATGGTATGAATTCCATGAATGATCAAGAAGGATGGCTTAGAAATATTTTTGTATATCAGTTATGTGGTATGGATAGATGTACATTGTTAGGACATGTAATTATGGTTCATCTTCATTTCATTAATCCAATGTAATGATCCTAAAATTTGGTGATCGGTGGGTTTTTATGAAATGTTCATTCAGGCCCTTACTAAATTCAATGTTTTACTTCATAATATTATAATTATATTTTATTTATTATTTCTACACAAAGATTATTAATATTGTGGATTTTTATGGTCATTTTAACTGATAACATAATTTTATATGAAGGTACATTCTCCCCACTATCACAACCTAGACTATCACATCATGTTAGTAGCCTCTGACATATGGGAAGGTTTTCTTAAGGATTTTTGGAAAACATTATCAGGGAACCATATTAGTGGATCCCATGTTAGGACATTATATATGGATTTTACGAAAATTATATCAATATTAATACCCAATATTATGATATCTATTTTCATCAATTTGATTAATCCATTATTATTGTGTAACATGTATTCTTATAATTTTATTCACTTTTATAATAATTACATTAAAGAAAAATATTTTTTGTGAAAATTGAGTGACAATGCCTCCACAAAAATACATGGATCAAACCAATGATGATAAGTTATCTATTTATATTCAAGATACACTCTTATATGAAATAAAAATAATTGACAACAAATTTTATGTCCCTAATGATTTTATGTTGTTCCCAAAAAAATATTACCACTAATTTTCTAATGTCATCCCAGTGTTTGGGAGCTCACAAAACACGAGATTTGATATAAATTTTTTTATTTTATGTTACTTCCAATCTATAAAAAAAATTGATTATTATTCCAAAAAAAATATTGATATTGATAACGTAAAAGTAATCAAATAAAACCATTCCTTTTATTTTTAATGACTTTAATTTTGAATTAATATCATTAATTGAACCACCTTCATCATTCAAACCATAGGAATGGAAATGATCACATAACCTCTAATATCATTTTTCCACCAAGTATGGATTAAAAAATCATACCATACTCTCTTTTTAAATATTTGACTACCCTTTATGGGAAAAAAATTACTTGAACATCATTAGTCCCCAAGGATTCATATGGATGTCAAAATGAAAAATTTTAATATATAATATAATGTAATGAAAAATATAACATAAACATGAATCTTATTGTAAATTTTTTTAAATGTGTTTATATAGGTGGTATATTCTACTATAAATATTCAATATTAATCGAAATGTACTTCTTAAATCATGGTATTTTATTTATAATTTTTATACATCAAATAATTAAATTTATTTATGACCCAACATTGATGTAGTTATTACCTTGTTAATTAATGATTTAAATAAATGACACTCTAAATATTTATATAAATTTATTTTTAATCTCTTAATCCCATCAAATAATTTTATGGTTGATTATGACTTGTTATCTTTGAATTAATGATTCTTTTTCAAAAGGATCATGTTTTATATAATTTTAAATTGTCATGACATTAATACTATAAAAATTGACATAAATGAGTATTTTAAAAAATAATATTTTATTAAATGATATAATAGAATTTAAAACCCAATATTAAGAAAAATGACTTAGATAATTGTGGCATGATACGTTACAAAATAGGATGGAAAATGGTTGAGTGATCTTGAAGAATGATGTATGACAAATATGTCTTCATTTTATAAAATTCGAGTGTTTTGTTCGATATCTTGGTGATGAAATGATTAAAAGTATTAATGCAATTTTATTGATGGGATTGCCTTTTAAGTCTTTTATCTTGTATGTGTTACGATGATGATTGTTTTGTATAAATTCTATTTGAGGATAAAATATGTTATGGTTACTTTTGGGAAATTCATGTCATTTTTTGTGAATGTTATAAAACTATAAATTTTTTAAAAAGGAAACCATCCTAATTGTGTGGAAATCTATCACATCCGACAAAGCTATGGGAATCAATTCTATTACCTAAGTGAAACTGGAATTCATCTCATACCACTAACCAACATGAATTCCTTTGTTAGAATTACTTATTCATTTTAGTTGAATGATTTTATGAATCAATAATATATTGATTTTGGAACATATTTCTTATCAAATTCTTATGAAAATGATTTTTTTATTAAGTGATAAATGATATTTTGAAATACATTAGATATTATGGGAACAATATATGCCTAAGGATAATAGAATACTATAGGATTTTATTTTCAGAGTAATGGTGGAATTTTATTTTGGAAGAATCAATGTTTTTAATTTGGACTTATAGAGATTTAGGTTATTTATGGAAATGAATCACATATCATGGAGAATATGGGATTAGGTTAATTCATTATTATTATTATACTTTAACAGTAATCAATTTTATTTCGAAATTTATTTTGAGATTTTTTGAGGAAGACTATGTGATCATAATTCTTCTAGTTTTGGGTTTAAAACATAGTTTGGATTATATTTAAAAACATTAAGGACAATTATATATTGAATGGACTTTATTGAACCTTCGGTATTATTTTCTGAATTCTAAAGATTAAGAGTGGTATTTATTTTTATAAAGGATTATCCTTTTTCTGGATTACCTGATCTTGTTCTGACCTTGTTGGTTTTGTTTATTGTCTAATGATAGGGGAAATATATTGTTCATCTTGTGTGGATTATGTGATTCTATAGAAGTTGGTTCTATCACTTTTTTACATGGCCACATCATATTGAATACTCATCGTTTGGAGAAGAGATGAGTTTATGGTAGAATTTTAATATTGTATGAAAGTCTACAAGAAATGTAAGTATATTTTCATTATGTTTTTTGTAAAGTTCATAAATTCATTCAATAACATTATTAAAAGGATATTAAAAAAACTTTGTTCATTTACTTTTCCTACTGTGTAATCATTGATCATTTAAACCATCACAAGATTGTGGTTCTCTAGTGGTTAGATTTATCCTGATCAGGTTATCTATCACTATCCATCAGAACATAAAGGTTATTTTTTTCATTCATACCTCTGTTTTGGAGGATTAAATTTCCAAAAGGCGGGAAGGATGTCATGACCCATCCTCGGGACCCATGCCATGAATACCGAACGCCCACCTTCCATTGGCCAGGGGATGTCAACTAGCACCAAAGGCATAAATCCATAAAAATGGGAAGGCATTGCCTTTATAAATTATTATCACACACAATAGAGTATAAGTAGGAAGAAAAAAACTAAGTAAAACAGTATATATAAGCAGTGTTGAAATGTAAATGGGCTGGAAATACAAGCCCAACTGTAAAGTACGAGTACAATTGTAAGGATCAAAAACAGGTGAAAGGTTTAAAGCGTCTCCTCAATCATCCACCAAGGATCCTACCTAAATGGTAGTTATAGATAGCCTCCACAGCACTCCATGTATTTACGTCTCCTTCGTGTACTGTCACGCCATGTGGTCCACCTATAGGTACTATCCAGTCCTATCCACTCAGTTGCGGTCAACACTATCTGTCGTCTACAACAAACACAATGATGTGTGGGAAAAGCTTGTGCAGGGGTGAGTATAGTGATACTCAATATGGACCTCGAGACCACCATGGTCTCTCAAAATCCACCAAGGATAAACAGTAGAGTATGAAATCAACGTATAGTCATTACTTAGGTATATTCCCATACATATACCAATGTTATCATGTAATCCATCTCAGCCAAAAGGTAAACACAAATGTCACTGACTCATCTCAACCCAAAATTTTATTCTAGGGGTAGTAACATGTAACCCTCCTAGTCAAACTATTGAAACCTCGGCTGCTGGAGTACTCCTCCCCAATATAGTATTGTGGGCATGTCACATCACACAGAGGTTCTTCCCACTATCATGGACTGCTGAGGTACTCCTCTTGTCGAGTATCGTGGGTCTGCTGCGTCACACAGTGCTGCTCCCCACTGTGGGTCTGTCGCGTCACACAAAGGCTCTCCCCATCATAGCCTACGGATGTACTTCTCCTGTAGAGTACTGTTGAGTACAGTGGTTCTACTGCATCACACAGAGGCACTCCCCACTATGGGTCTTCCAAGACACCAAGCTGCTTCCCATTGGGCTATTCGAAACACTCCGAGCCGAATTGGTCAGTAGTCGTCACGTCTCAGCCAGCTACTAGGTCTGCACCCTATGCCCGCTCATCTCTAGAAGAATCCTATCGATGAGCTACTAGTTAATGCTCCAACTACCATGATGTCCCACAAAGAAGTATCTCAGATGTCTGCCACATCATAGGGGTCACAACATAATAGATGATGTGTCGATCAGACACCCGGTCTGTGAGTTATTATACTTTTAGCCCCAGGGTCCTGGTTGTAATCATGTATGATCCAACCTGACCATACACCAACTTTTACAAATACACAAGTGGGGTATACTAAAAGAACCACCTTTCTCCAAGATTTTTTTCTCCATAGATGGTTTGTCAATCAGACACCCATAGCCCGAGTTATGGGCGAAAAGGTGAAATTGGGTTAAAATGGGTTCGGGTCCGGTCTGGCCTAGTCGGACCGACCCATCCCAACCCGGTCTGGACTGGGGTCCGACACAATCCACAGGTCTGACCCGGTCTATGGGGGTGGCCCTGCCCACGACGGTGGCCCGACCAGTGAAGGGTCCCGCCCCACGACCCATGCTGGGTCCAGCCCGGCAACACGCGTGGCTGGCGGCCCACATAGTTGGCAGCCCATGGGGTCTGCCCAAGCCACATCCAGGGGGACGCGGCGCCCCATGGGGTTCCCGAATGGCTAAGCTGTTTGGGTGGGAGACAATTGGTGCCACGTGGCACCGGTCTGCGTCACGTGGGAACAGCTGGACCCGCGTCAACGGTTCCCTTAGATTTCAATTTGGAGTACCACTTCAAAAGTTATAAAATCCTTATCAAAGGTTTACTCAACATACCCGAAAAAAACATCAGAAATGGTTTTCAGGCACACCGGGACTCAGAATCAGGCGCCATAATATTCACAGAAACATAAAAAACCCATGTATTTAATATAAAAATTTCCATGGAATTTCTGAGTCTTTATATTCTTCCTATCTCGAGGCTATATGTCCCCATAAGCTACAACTCGAACTAAAGAGAACACGAGGGGGTACTGAGCACGCATATGAGCCTCTTGCTACCATGTCCTCTCCTGGAGGTTCAGGTGCTGCTAGCGAACGTGCACCAAAGGTATCGACCATCCATGTAGATCCTGCTCCTGTCAATCCTCAATCTCCACTAGAACCTCTCTAAAATTCACCCCATCGTCGACATCCAGCTCCCCATGGTCGATGATGTGATAAGGGTCATGAAGGTATCTCCCCTGCTGAGATACGTGGATAACGTCGTGCACCCGGTGCAACTGAGGTGGAAGGGATAGGCGGTGAGCCACCTCGTCTACTCTTCTAAGGACCAGGAATGGTCCGATAAATAACGAAGACAACTTTCTGTCTCGGCCAAATCTCCGTAGACCTCATCGAGGTCAGACCCATAAGAAGAGGTGTTCACCATCCTCTAACTCCAGAGGTCTCCGTCTCCTATCGTCATTTGACTTCTACCTATTCTGTGTATTCTTCATCTACTACTAGAAGATCTGCATCTTCTTCGTGGTAGCTCATACCATCTGTGGCCCCACTAGTGCTGACTCCCCTTGGTTTGTCCAACATAGTGGTGATATGAAACGTCGATCATACAAGGCCTCAAAATGTGCCATCATGATGGTGGAGTATTAGTTGTTGTTTCAGGAAACCTCCACCAACGGTTAGTGATCTTCCCAACTACAACTGAAGTCGAGGAAACAAGCATGAAACATATCCTCGATAGTCTGAATGGTCTACCCAGTCTAACCATCTTTCTGAGGATGGAAAGTGGTGCTCAGGTGAAGCTGTGTCCTAAAATTCTCCTACAACCCCTTCCATAGCCGGGAAGTAAATCATAAGTCACGATCAGATACAATAGAATAAGGTACTCCATTTATCCACAAATTCCCCTGCACGTAGAGGCGTCCCATGATCTCTACTAAAATCTGCCCTTTGATCAGTAGGAAGTGAGATGACTTGGTGAGTCGGTCGATGATCACTCAAATCGAGTCATTTCCCCTGGAAGAACATTGAAGACCTGTCATGAATTCCATGGATATCCCATCCCACTTCCAGTCTGGGACCTCTAAAGGTTGAACCAAGCCTGTTGGTACCTGGTGCTTCGCCTTCATTTGCTGACAAGTGAGGCATCAAGGGAAAAAATCTACTATAGCTTTCTTCATTCCTGGCCACCAGTGTTGTCATCAAAGGTCCTTATACATCTTCAACACTTCTGGATCAACTGCTAGAGGGGATGAGTGGAACTCTCTCAAAACTTCATTTTGAAGTGATACTGGCACCATTGTATGTCCTCTGAAGAGGATGATGTGCTCCCCAACTTCAAAAAATCAATTAGGTTCATGTCCTGTCGATATCTAAGCACGTCATGTCTCTTAGTCAATTTCCCCATGATGTTCCTTCCTAACTCACTGAAGAAGTGGGGTACTGACTATAAAATTCTATAGAAAGGTACTCCATTTCTATACACAATGGATATCTGTAAAGCAGCTAGCTGGTTTGTCACCTCACCAGGAAGCTGTATACCAGATCTCCTACTGAGCGCATCTGCAACAACATTCCCCTTTCCATGAATATAGACTATCTCTAAGCCATAGTCCTAGAGGAACTCAAGCCAATGTCATTGTCTCAGGATTAGGTTCTTCTCAGAGAAGTTATACATGAGTATCTTGTGATCAGTGGACATAGTAAAACGTTTTCCCATCGAATAATGTCACCACATATTCAATGTGATGACCACTGCTTCTAACTCCAGGTCATGGGTAGCATAGTTAAACTCATGTTGTCTTATCTACTGAGAACCATACGCGATCAAAGCTCTCTCTTTCCTCAGAACACACCCGAGTCTTGTCCCTGATGTGTCGTAGTAAACTACGTACCCTACACCTTCCTCTAGTAACCTCAAAATGGGGGCACTAGTCAGCCTCTACCTCAGCTCTTGAAAGCTCTGTTGGGATCTCTTCAACATCAAGAAGGATTTCCCCTTCTTCGTCAGGACGATAGTGGAGCTGAAACTCTGGAGAAGTCTAGTACTAACCAACAGTAATACCCAGCCTATCCCAGGATACTCCATACCTCTGTCACAGTCCTGGGAGGCTCCCTAGAAAGTACTGCATCAATCTTCACTGGATCCACTACATCTCCAGCATCCAAGATGACATGACCCAGAGAGTGATCCTCTTGGATCCATAACAGGTACATTGAGAGATTACCATAAGGTTGGTTCCCTCAGAGTGTGTCCAGTACTACCCACAAATGGTAGGCATGCTCCTCCTCAGTAGCTGAGTACATCAGAATGTCGTCGATGAAGACGACAACAAAGACATTGAGGTATGGCTGTAAAATGACGTTCACGAGTTTCATGAACACTGTTGGAGCATTGGTTACACTAATTGGAATAACCAAGAACTTGTAGTGGCCATACCGACATCTGAAGGCCATCTTCTGCATATCCTCATCTCGAACACTGAGCTGGTGATTGCATGATATGAGGTCTATCTTCGAGAACCAATGTGCTCCCTTCAGCTGATCAAAGAGGTCATCAATCCTAGGGTGTGGGTACTTGTTCTTCACGGTCACCTAGTTCAGGTAACCGTAGTTGACACAAAGCCTCAAGCTCACATCCGCCTTCTTGGAAAACAAAATCGGGGCTGCCCAGGGAGAAACACTAGGCCAGATGAATCCATCCCCCTACATATCCTCTTCCTTTACCAACAGATCAAAAAGAACAGTGGGAGCTATCTGATATGCTGTAGTAGATATAGGTTCCAATCCCAAGGTATAGGTCAATGTTGAAGTCTACCTCTCTATGAGGAGGTAGTCCTGGATCATCGTCAGGGAAAACATCCGCATAATGGTCCACTACTACAGGATAGCTCACACTCTCCACATATACTACTCTAAGGGTAAGGCAGGCCAAATGATGAGTGATCAGCTGAACCATCCTTTGATTATGTCTGTCCTGCGCTGAAAAGGCTCCCTTCTCGCCAGTGAAGGTAAACCAGGTCCCATCCATAGGGACACACCGTACTTTGCACCTAATATAGTCGATATGAGAAGGGATTGTAGGTAACCAATCCATACCCAACAAGATTGTGTAAGGCCTTGACACCGCTACGAGGAGATCCCAGCTGAAGCTCTTTCCCCATAAAGTAAGCTCGCACTACTGGAACCAGTGTGTAATCATTGAGTCTGATCTGGTAGGAGTCTTTAGCCATATGGATCGAGCCAACATCTCTATTGGAAACTCCGAGCTCTGAATGAGGGTAGTGGAAATGAAGGAGTAACTGGCTCCTTTGTTTATAATATCTGATGATAAGGAGGAGTAGACACAGATCATACCTCGAATCATCTCTGTTGTGTTGTGATCATAAGCCTCAGTTTACTGGAGCTGAGCTCTCCCCTATCCACCTGCACCCTGTGTTAGGGGTGGACCTCCTAGTTGTGGTGGCGGTAACACCTCGAAACGTCTTCTACCCCCAGCTAAACAGCCAGCTCCTCTTCTACATCCCCCTCCTCCCTGTGGACTTCCTCAATAGAAACCCTACCTATGCCTGGGAGGTTCCTCAATTTTTTACTGATCGTCCAAACGGAGGGTTGGATAGTTGCAAGCCATGTGACCCTTCCCTCCACATGTGTAACACTTTATGCTCCTGGCATGTATTTCACTGCCCTAGGTGCCCCACACAACTAATCCTGAGTCATGTGGTCGTCCACCCATGGGTTTTGAACTCTGGGACCTCTGCGCCATCTGTCTACTTCCAGCTACAGAAGAATCCACTGCATATCGACTAGTGGTGGGTATTGCTACCAGAGACTACTCTGCAAGGAAACTCTATACAAGGAGGGATCTCTCTAGAACCCCTGCTTGCATCTGCATGCTTAGTGAGATCATTGAATCCCTGATCTCTCACCAGATCCCCTTCATGAAGGTCTGAGCCCTGAAGAATGGGTCTCATACCATATCATTGGAGTAGCGTGAGAGGTTAGTGAACCCCGTTGAGGACTGAGCTACTGTTATACTACCCTGTTGTAGATGGAGTTTCTCCTGAATCCACACCGCACGAAGGGTGGCTGGGATATATTCCGCCTAAAACAGGCTCTCTAAGTCTATCCATAGTAGTGTCAGCTCATCAAGATCCTTGATCATTAGGCTCCACCATCTTCCTACTGATTCTTGAAAGAGACTCACAACAATGGTCACTATAAGGTCTTATGGTGTTGCCACCAGTTTAAAGACTCTCACCATAGCCTCCAGCCAATACGCAACCGCCTGTTGGTCCGTCTCTCCCCTGAACCTATGTGGACTTATGCACTAGATCTTGTGCAACGTGCTCAAGCAGCGTGCATCGTCTTCTGCTGGGGCTGGTGGCATCGGTGGCCCAATGGGTAGTGGTATTTCTGGTGCCTCCACTGGAATAGGGCTATGCCCCAAGGACTTATCACTCGGTGGGCTATCTATGCGTATGACTCTCGAGGCTCTAACTGGTCGTCTGTAGGGAGGCATTCTAAAAGAAAAAGATGTGACATGGTCAAAATATTATACTTAGTGAGCTCACCTGCATGACTTGACTAAAATAAAACTTTTGAAAACAAACACGCAATCAATGTTTTCGTTTACTGAGTCGGAAATCAGAAGTCAGGGTCCTGGTGTATGGATATGTCAGCTTCCACACCAACACAAGACTTCCTAAACTGAAAAACTCACTCAGTACCCCTAAATATATTTATTCATAGAAATAAATTATCAGATTCCTATGTTATGAGGTAGAACCAACTCCTCAGATACCAATTTGGCAAGACCAATCCTCGGGACCCATGTCGTGACTACCCCAAGCTCATCTTCCATAGGCCAGGGGATGGTGACAAGCACCAAAGGCAGAAATCCCTAAAACTAGGAAGGAATTTCTATTATAAAATATAATCACACACAATAGAGTATATGCTGGAAGAAAAACACTAAGTAAAACATTATAAAGATTCAGTACATAAAAGTAACGCTGCTGGAAATACAAGCCCAACTGTAAGTACAAGTACAACAGTAAGGAACAAAAATAACTGAAAGGTATAAAGCATCTCCAGGATCTTCCACCACGGATCCTACATGAAGGGTAGGTACACATAGCCTCCACAACACTCCACGTATCTCTGTCTCCTTCGTGTACCCTCACGCCCTGTGGTCCACCTTCAGGTATAGTCCAGTCCATCCTACTCAGCCTCGGTCAGCGCTGTCTATCCTCTACAACCAACATAATGAGGTGCGGTTAAAGCTCGTGAAGGGGTGAGTATATATATACTCACTGGGGACCCCGAGACAACCATGGTCTCTCAAAATACAAAAAGGATAAACCATATAGTATGAAATCAACATATTTCCATTACATAGGTATATGCCCATTCATATACCTATGTTATCAAGTAATCCATTTCAATCATGAGGTTAACACAAAAGTCACTGACTTAGCACAAAAATGGATTTTGTTCTAGGGGTATTATCATATAGAACTCCCTATAAACTGTCAAATCCTAGGACACATAAGTACTTCTCTTCTACAGAGTATTGTGGGCCTGCCACATCACACAGAGGCGCTTCCCACTATCATGGACTACTGAGGTACTCTTCCTATCGATTATCATGGGTCTGCTGCATCACCCAGAGGCGCTCCCCACTGTGGATCTACCGGGTCACACATATGTGCCCCAACTCATAGAATGATATAGTACTCCTCCTATCTAATACCATGGGTCTGTTGCGACACACAGAAGCTCTCTCCACTGCGGGTATGTCGTGACACCAGGGCACTCCCAACTGGGCTAGTCAAAACACTCTGAGTCGAATCGGTGAGCAGTCGTCGTGTCTAAGCCAGCTACTAGGGCCACGCATTTTGGCTACTCGTCTCTGGAAGGATCTGCTCTATGAGCTACTGGTCGATTCTCCAACTACCATGATGTCCCAAGAAAAATTATCTCAGAGGTCCTCCATGTCAGAGGGGTCTCAACGCAATAGGCAGTGTGTTGATCGGACGCCAAGTCTGTGAGTTATTTTCCTTTTAGTCGTGGTTGCCTGGTTGGATTCATGTATTATCCAACCTGACCATACCCTAACATTGTAAAAACCACAATTGGGGTTTACCAAAATCACCCTCTTGCCCCAACCTTTCTGTTTCCATAGATGGTTCGTCAATCCGACACTCGTAGCCCAAGTTATGGCCACAAAGGTGAACATGGGTCAAAATGGGTCTGGGTCCGGTCTGGCCCAGTCAGACCTATGAGGCCTAACCCAGTCCTGACTGCGGTCCAACATGGTCTGAGGGTCTGACCTGATCCATGGTGGCGGCCCGGCCTACAAGGGCAGCCTGGCACACACAGGGTCTGGCCCAGTGCCCCACGTGCCGGGCGGCCCTCACGGCTGGCGGCCCGGCGGCCCGTGGGGGTCCACCCTAGCTGCATCCAGGGGGAGGGTCGTACCCCCTACGGTTCCCAAATGGCCAATCTGTTTTGGTGGGAGACATCTAGTGTCATGTGGCACCGGTCCATGTCATGTGGGACCCATTAGGACCCGATCCTCCGTGCTGGCCGATCGGCGAGCAACAACCCACGCGGCGTTGGTTGCATCGTGCCTCCTCCAGTGACCCAGTGTCTCATTCCATCAGACCTCCTTGCGTCCGGCCTTGTGTCGTCCTCCATTGCACAACCGAATCTAGGGATAGAAGCTTCTTTCTGCTCCACTACGTTGTTTCGTTGTGCTGGACCATCCTGGTCGACCCGGCAGCTCGAGCCGCCAGTTTCTTTCGCGGTCGGACATGCACCGGTCATCGCTGCATCGCCACGGCCAGGGGCGGAAGATTCTCTTCCGGCAGCACAGTTGTGCCGCTGGTGTCCAAGCGACCGGTCGGTGTGTCGACCTCCCTCCCGTTGTTCCATCGGTGTCATTTTCTAGTTCCGACCTTTGGTGAACCATCCACGGGCACCAGATGAGTTTTGGTGGACCGATTACCATTCCGAATGAAGTCACACACTCCTCAGGGCACCGCCTTCGATCCAAAACCATTTCTGATGAGTAACTCTCCTCTCGTACTCATTCTGTGTTTATCATCAAGTTCCACAATGAAGGCGTAGGGGTCGGGCCGTGTTTGTTCAGCCTACGCCCTCCGCATTAGGGTGATATCAATCGGATTATAATTATAATATGTGAAGGAAGACGAAGAACAAGAAATGAAACAAGTTTGAACCCTTCGTCGAGAGACTTCTCCCAGTTTCTCCCCTCTACCAAGACAAATGCCAGAAAAATAATAGATTCATCTTACCTATTATTTTATCATTGTAAAATAATTCAAAAAGATTCAAATTACGTAATTGATGAACAATTCATTAATTTGTGTGAATTGGCACAATAATGTGGGGAACTAAAGAGGATCTCCCCAATTAATGGGATATTCAGGAGTCTTATATCCCTGGTGGTCCCCACTAAAATTAAACCCCACATGGGGGTTGTGTTCGGGTGGACCCCACTACCATAACCTCTCATGTGTAGTTAAGGTGTGGCGGTCCCCACCTCCAACCTCCACATGGTGGTTAAAACAAACAAAATCAAAAAATACATGCACCTATTTTATTTTATTATTCCATTCAAAACCCAAAAACTATCATTTAATCCTGACCATCTATCATTGATGTGAAAGTCCTCTTAAGAAAATAATAGAGGTGCGAGTTCAACGATGCCCTAAGATTTCAATTTCGAGCACCACTTCAAAAGTTATAATATCCCGCTCGTACGTTTAATGAACATACCCAAACAAAATCTTGTATATTGATTCCAAGCACATCGGGCCTCAGAATCACGTGTCGTCAGCTTCCGTGGACTCGTAAAAATCCTATGTATTTAGGAAAAAAACATCCATGGTATTTCAGAGTCTTTACAAAGGATGTGATGACCCATGTAATTTTTGTACAATAATTTTTTCATTTGAATTAATATTTATGAATAAGATGTACTTTTTATATTAAAGGCTATGGTTTTTCTGATAGCATACTCAACACAGAACAACATGTTCCATTGAAATCTTATGTTGCTCACAACATTCCGTTATACAGAAAATTAATATATTATTATTATTATTTTAACTAGTAGTTAATTCCTATCATTGTATTGGAATAAATTAACAGAACTAATTACAATAAGATTATACATGTTTGATAAATGTATTTACATTTATCCATAAATTTTTGTAGACTTCAATTGATAATGATTTTAATATTAATCATGAAATACTATAATATATTTTTAAAGCTGTTTTACTTCCTTTTGATGGAGATCATTTTTAAATATAGTTCTTGTAACATTGATATTTTCAATTTTAAAAAATAAATTTCATATATAAAAGTGGAACATCAAAATATATTTTCGATGAAATTTTGGAATTTTTCTAACAAAATTCATATTTTTATGAATAGTGAAGAATTCAACATTTTAATTAAAAATAGTATTTTCATATAATTTATTAATATACATATATTTTCCTTTTAATTGGTTCTTAAGTGTAATTGGATTTATTTTTTATCATTTAATCTAATATTTGTAATTTTAGTTAATATATCCTTGAAATTGAACATAAACACATGCCACTCTTTTGATAGTTTCAACTTCTTAAAAACTCCCTTTTTGGTTTTACATTGAGAATTGATATTAAATTAAATAATGAATATTCTGAGTTTTTTATTTTCAAAAATGAATTCTATATTTTGAATCAGTAGGTCGGAATTTTGTAAATAGTTACCATTTATTTTTAGAGCTTAAGAATTGTAAAATAAGTAATTATATTATTTAACTTGTTTAAAGGGTAAATCAAGTAAATATGGGTAAAAAATAGTCTTATAATAATATTAAACTACCCTAAAACACATACTAACTATATTAGAGGAGATATATCTTAACATTGGAATTGGAGGGAGATTATGGGACCCCATGGATCCACTTTGATGTGAAATTGACATTTTATATGAATTTCTATAAATTATGGAAAAATATAACATAAACATATATCTTATAGTAAAAAAAATTATATGGGTTTATATAAGAGATATATTTGACTGTAAATAGTAATTATAATTCTAAAAAAATATTTTTTACATCATGGTATTTTATTTATAATTTTTAGACATCATATAAATAAATTTATTTAGGAGAAAATGATGTCGTAGTGATTACTTTATTATTGAATGATTTAAATAAATGAGATTGTAAATATTAAAATAAATTTATTATGAATCTTTGTATGACATACATGAGTGATATGGATTATTATGACTTGTTATCTTTGAATTAATGATTTATTTATAAATATTCATGTTTTTATTGATTTTTAAAATATAAGGACATGAATACTAAAAAATTGACATAAATGAGTTTTTATAAGAAATACTAATTGATTAAATGATATAATAGACTTAAAAAATCTATTATTCAGGTGAATTACATAGATAATGTTGATAATGACATTAATGAACCTCTTGAGGTTCTTTTAGAATTTTATAATAACTATATTAACCTTATAGAATGAATGTACAATAAGACAAGGTGAGAGTTAAATTAGTTAACTCAGAGATAAAGATATAAAATAATGATAACATTGTGGCCTAGACAGTCCTATAACCTTTTGGTAGAGTGGTTTAAGAACCGAAAATATATTATAATTGAAAAAAAGTTGTTTGGGACCATTTGAAACCGAAAATCATTTTATTATAAAATAATATTTCAATACTATCCTAATGTGCCCCTCCTCCTCTGTATAAAATGGAATCACCTCTACCTATTTAATCACACCATTAAAGCCCCTTGAGAGGTCCAAAATATGAACAAATAAGCTTCAAAAATCTATATATTTTCCTATAAGCCTTAGTTTTGTAGAAGGTAATTCTATAAAGCATGTCGACTCAAATCAAAAGAAGTTACCCGATTTAGAGGTAACGTCTTCTCTCATGTTCTTTTCCTTTATTTTCTGTTTACACTACCTACGCTCTTATTATTATTATTTCACATTAAAAAAATAGTATCCTAAATATAATAGGATGTTTCTAGGATAAATATTCTAATTACACTTACACACACCTACATCTAATAGATATGAACATTCTGTTTCTGTGTACTGAGAACTGATACCACACAAAATAATGATTGTTCTGTTTTCCCCTTCCTCCTATCATAGTGGAAATTATGATAGAACTATATTTATATATTATATATATTATATTTTTTTGTATCTATTCTTATAATAAATTTATTTAAATAATCTTTTTAGGATTTCAATAATGTGTAAATATGATAATTTCATTTGAGGAAGTGAGGACTACTGCCCCCTCAATGTGATATGACTCATATATGCCACTCATGGAACATATGAAGGATATAATTAAAGATATTTTGTAAATTTTATAAAATATGATATTATAATAGAATTATAATATACCTATGATTCATTTTTTTCATTCCTTTAAATATGAAAAATAAATGAAAGCAGCGTTCAACAACACGCACAACTAACCATCTCCATGAATGGTGGATTTCATTTCATATCATCAAATTTTATGGAATATTATAAATAAATATATACTATATATTTATGATATTGAAATCATGAATATCTTTTTTGACATAATGGACTTTTACACACCTATTTTTTTTAAATTGTAACAACTTCATTTTTGACTCAACTACCGAACATCAAGAAAACAGAAAATATGATCTTAAATAAATATGTAATTTTTATAACATGGTAATAAGTAATATAAATTTAATAATAAACATGAAAAATTTTATTAATCTAGAAAAAAATAACTTCTGTTTTGTATTCATGAAGAACAACGAACATACATGGAAAATTAGACTCAATGTAAGTGAAACGTGAACCCTCCTATTTCAGTCATAGAATTCATTTTATGTTATGTCTTTTATTTTTCTTTTTCATATGTTGGGATATGTTCTTATATACCTTATATTTATACATTTTATGTTCATGTTCTAATTTTACCCTTTCTCTCTCATCCACTAATTTTCAATCTTTTTACGTGATGCCATTTGGCAGCTGAAATTTCGTTCACGAATTTATAAACCCATTCTCCACTCGTTGGGTTTTATGCATAATTCATTGATTATATTCTTCCACGATTATGTCTTGAGTAATAGTTTATTTACTTATGATTTAATTTCCACTTCCCTTTTTTTGGATATACTTATGAATCAAATAATCACTCCATTAAAAAAAATATTCTTACATCATTTATACTATCTTTTTAAGGTATTTCGACACAATTGAAATCCAATTAATACTTATTTGTTGTTATACACCAATTCATTTTTATATTGTGTATATAAAACCCATTGACATATTATATCATGAATTTAATTATTCTCATTAAATTATATGTTTTGTATAATGTTATTCATCAATTATTATGTTTTAATGTATTTTTTCATGAGGAAAGAGACTCTTTAACTAAAACAATATTTTAGATGTTTTAATGATTTAATCATCTAAATAATTCTCATTAATGTATATTTTTTAAAAGGGTTTAAATTATAAATATATATCGATAGATATGTTTTAAAATTCTAATTCACTAAATTATTTTAAACTGTTAAAAGTGGTATGTGACACTTTGATTCAAAAATCTCTTTATTAAACATTATTAATGGTTTGGGAAATGTATTGAATATTTTAATATCTTGAATTAATTTCTTCAAAGTAATGGGTGAAATGTTGGTAATTTCAATCTCTTATATTTTATGATTATGTAATGGTACTTGTACATTTTAAGGGTGGTTATATTATAAACCAGTGACAGGTGGTTACGTGATAATACAAATGACAGGTGGTTCCATGAGAAACCAATGACGGGTGGTTACATTATAACACCAATGCATTGGGTTTGAAAATTTACCGTATGGATCTTCTATTTAGTGATATGTGTGGATATAGACTGTATGGTTATTCTATTTGTGTATTTATATGTCTAAATATACCTTTATACACTAATTTTTTTTCTATGGGATTTATGATAATATTTTGGTATCAAAAGGGTTAAAAATGAGATTATATTTACGGAAATATTGTTACTACTTGTTAAATGTGAAAAGTATTACTTATGAATGAGTATTCATGGTTTTCATGTTATCGCATGACTAATAGTTTTCTTTCTTTTTTTTATCCCTTACAGAGTTGTTTTTTCACATACCACATTTTGAAATATTTTTCACAAGACAAAAAAAATAATGGAGTAAATGATGGGGCCAAGGAAAAGATATGTTGTTATAACATGAAAAGATGTCGTGATTCATTTTATAGAGTTTTAATAAGTAAAAATGGATAGTGATTAGAATTGTATACATGTAAAATTCATGTTGTTATGTACATGATAATATTAAATTCTCTAAATCTATAAACCTGATTAGATCCTTGATGTGAATTAAATGTCAAATTATTTATATACACCAATGTAATGTAATTCATATGTTTTGGGACTTACAATATGGGTTTGGTTTCTTGGGATGAGATGGTGGGAGACCATTCGTCCCATCACATTGAGTAGTTGGATTTTTTGGTCCTTCTTAGTTGGGATTCATTCTTGGAGTATTGGATACTTTTACAGATTTTTCTTCCACTACATTCCATTCAGTTGTGGAATATATATCTTGGATTTCCCCAGTTCTTCTATCATCATGTATATATATTCCATCACATTTCTCCAAGTTTTGAAAATTGTTCCCTTTAGTTTGTGATTACATGAGTGGGTGTGTGTCACTAGACCTTGGTTATCGAGAACACCCCTCAGGTATGTGATGGATTGTTAATGTGCCAGGGTTGAGGGAAACTCGGGCCAGTTCATCCAAATTTTGTATCAGTGGTGGTTTCCCCTCAATAGTCCATATCATGAGACGCCTTTTAGACTAGAGATAAGATTGAAAAAATTGACATGTATGTTACAATATGTGCATACCCAACCCTTATCAGTAGAACATTAAGGTTACCATGGTATGTTGGAATTTGTGCCTTTATAACTGGGTTTTCTATTAACTATTTGTTTATGTTTATGTTTCTTTTTTTTCAGATGATATTTACTGTGTGTTCATATCATTCCATCTGGTTGGGGGGGGAGCATCATGCCTTTGAGACAATGTCCATTAGCCCCTCATGAAGGTGTTTCAAATTATCCTAAATGAATACCGTACGTAAATTATAATTTCATCGAGACAATCATAGATGTGATGTAACAAGAGTTCAGAATGCAGTTATTAAGGTACAACATGAAAATGTAAGAGAGAAATATCAGTGACATTAAATCTTATGAAAATTCCACCATCATTTAAAGGCATTAATGAACCTAAAAAGTGAGAGGACTAGATAGATTATATTGGTAAAATATTTATATACATAGAGACACTGGATAATAGCAGGGTAATGTATATAGAATTCAAGTTCATGTGTTCAATCATGTGGTGATGGGATTCTATGGTCCAGGAAGATAGACAAATGGACATGGATAGGAAGAGTTTCAAAACCCTATTATTGAAGATGTCTTTTCAAGAGTTTATGATTTTTGAAAAGGCAATGGAGTACATATCCTTGTATTAGGGAGTGTATTCTATGTCAATGTACACCACTCACATAGATGGGGATGTCCTTTTTCTCTAGATGTGGTGAATATTGACAACCTAAAGTCTTAGAAGTACATATAGGTTTTTTTGACCAGATATCAGGCCAAATGTATTTATGTTGATACATTACACCAATGTGGAGATAGTAGATATGGATGTGTAGGTAGAGATAGATATGGTAGGTGAGTTTGGTTTTCCGAACTCATCTCTTCTATCTAGTAAAAGCTATAATAGCATTACTAGGATGAATAAGAAGTGCTAAGATCATCACAGAAGTGGTGGTGGTTGGTCTCAGTAGAAAACCACCTCTAAACTACCTTCTATGGATAGTAGTGTGGCTCTAAATTTCTATTAGTGTAGGTTCTTCAGACACATCTATTGTTTTTTTCTACTCCATTGAAGATGAGAAATATATTTGGATGTGTTACTCATATATGAAACTTTTATCAAGACTTGACTATGTCTCATTAAAGTTTGGGTTTTATGAATCATAAGAATAAATAAGTATAGTATGAATCATAAAATACACTATATTTATATCCTCAGGTCTCAGGAGGGAATCACTATCAAATTGTAGATTATTTTTTGTCGATTTCAAAGTAGGTCTTGAAATAGTGAAAGGTATTATCCTTATTGTGTATTTAATAAAAAATTTATTTATCTAACACTGGGTCTCCCACTCAATTATATATTATAATATTGTATATATGTTTAAAATTATAATGTTAATAATTTACTTTATGATTCTGTTAGTTAAATCTATTTAAAATTGGATAGGGCATGGGTTTTGGTTTCCATTTTGTTATTTAACGGTTTTTGATATAGAGTTTGTTGGGGATTTTATTAATCCTTATCTATATCTGTTTGACATCATCATAGTTATGGATTGGATTTCTATTATAGATTTGAGGTTTATTTTTATCATCCATATGTCTCGTATAATGCTTCCAATTAGATCTCTCTTGTTTTTTAGTGGGACTTGAACCTCATATCTAGATATGCATGGCATTCCCACCCAGAACTCATTAGTTTTTTTTAAACTATTGCATTTGATCCTTATTGTGTTTATCCTAGTGTTTATATTTTCATTATATTCCATGACATTCATGATGCTTTCCAAAATAAATTCCATAGAGTTTATTCAAATATGGAGGTAGAGATTATGTTTGATATAATCCTGGATATAAAGATGAAGTTCGATATATTCTTATATTATATAAAAATTGTAGTTGAATGTTCAAAGAATTCAAATAGATGACTAGTTTTGAAAAGTATTCATTCAGCCAAATTTTTTTCCTTAGGAAGCCCTTGTGATCATTTCCAAGAAAAAATATGGAACACTTCGATTTTTTGTAGAATATAGGATGTTGAACCAGTTATATTTAAGAACAAATATCCATTTACTCATTCAGATTACTTGTTTGATCAGTTAAAAGAAGCAATGTGGTTATCATGGATTCATCATTGGTCATGTTATCATCAGATCTGTGTTTGGGAGTCTGATATACCGAAGGATAATTTTAGGATCAGGTATGGCCATTATGAATAAATGTGATTTTGTTTGTTCAGACTACTGATCCTTTAGTTCTTATTTCTATAACTAATTACTTATTCTATCAATATCGAGACATTTTTTGGTAGTGTTCTTGGATGATATTCTAGATAATTCTAAATTTTAGTGTGAGAATGAGCACCTTCTATGTTTGGTATTAGAAATTTTGAGAAGTCACAGATTTAATAGAAAACATTTGAAATGTGGTTTCTAGATTCATGAAGTGAAGTTCTCAGGGAACATTATTTCTGAACATTTATATTCTTTTCATCATGAAATGGATAAAGATTTTTTTCATGGAAAAACCGTATAATTATTTTGAGATAAATATATTCCTTAGTATTATTGGATAGAATTTATGGGTTTTAAGGGATTTACCTAGATGGAATCACCATTGACATATCATTCCATGAATGAGGAGGAATTCATCTAGGATGGGATGTGATTGACTTTGTTCAATGAATTGAAATAACTTCTTACATCAGATCTTGTTAGGATCATACATGAGACCATTAGGTGGTATATGGAATTTTTGAAGCTTCAGGTTATGGTTTGAGATGTGTGGGTTTGCTTTTTGACTATGTGGTATATTATGGATCTCTTCATGTTTGACTTAATGAGAAGAATTTCCCCACTCATGTTTTATAACATGATGTAGTTAAGTACGTGATTAAATATGTTTGGAACTATCATTTTGGGAGTAGGTTCGCAGTCTTTTCTGATTAATAGTGGTTGAATAATACGCTTTTTCAACAAGAAAAAAATATTATACATTAGTTGTATCACCACAAACTTACATGGTACGCTTATCTTTGAAGAATACAATAGCTTGTGTTGTACGCAACATCGAGTTCTAGCACACCTCGACCAATCAAACTAGCCGTTATTAATTGTAATAACCACTTTTTGAAATTTTATGAATTTGATTATTCAAAATGTGCTTCATTTTTGGATTTGGATTATCAATATTAGCTAATGGTGAATTTTTTTTATTTTCATGGAATCATTCAATTTTTGATTAATAGTGAAAAGAACTATGTTATTTTTTTAAACCGACATTTTATTTAAATAATTGTTTATTTTATTTAAATTTATATACATACATAATACCTATATATATCCATTCTAATTAATATGAGTCAATTTTTAAAGAGATTATATGTAAAAAAACATTACATTTTAACTTCTTTTTGTCTCCTTCATGGGACATTTGAATATTTGCATAAAATAAAATTTCACCACTTATTTGATTTTAATTCCAAAAATACAAGAGACATGGTGGACATCAGTAGGTAAATTGTGGTTCACTACGACCAAAATAATTTTTGGTGAATTGTAAATGTTGAATATTTTTTCCATGTTTAAAAGTAAGTATAGAAGTTAAAGGTAAAAAAATATTATAATTACCCTAACACATGTCCTAATTATTTTGGATAAAATTTTTTTGAAAAAAATATACTTCAATAATAAAATATGATCCACTTTGATTTTCTTTGATTAGATTATAACATTTCTTATTATTTTATTTAAAGATAATCTAAAATTGTTAAATTCAAATATTAATAACTAAATTTTTTTTAATATAGTGATATAAATCAGATAAATTCAACAATTAATATTGATTACAAATAAAAAATTATATCCATCATAATGGATTTTTTTAAATAATACATTAAATTATTAAATTTATTAATTACACAATTATGATGTTGTAATTACCTATTAATGACAAATTAAAATAATTGATATTAAAAATATCCAAATATATCTAAATTTAGACTTTTGATACATTCCAATAATTTTATAAGTTAATATGACATATAAGGGTTGATTTAAAATCTTTTTATAGAATTAATCTTTTTTTTACATTCAAAAAAACAAAAACTAAATAGTGTCAAATTATACATAAAATAGTTTTTAAAAAAAATACTATATTATTAAATGATATTATAAACATAAAAATTTATGGTTTGGATAAAAAGACATATATATGGATATATATGTTTGTAATTATGAACTTGAGGTTCACATGGAATTTTATAGTAAGTTTATTAAAAATTTATTATAATAATTCAAGAAGGCATGGTAAACGTTAAACTATTTAACTAAGAGTTAAATATAAATGATAATGTTAATATGATAACCTAAACTTTTCTAAAACCAATTTCATGAAATGTTTTAACCCAGACCCAACTTATCCGATAATAAAATTCTTATGGATCCATTAGTAACCGAAATTAATTTATAATAAAATAATATTTCATTCTTTTCCTAAAGTGACCCTAACCTCCATTTCAATAGGATAGATCACCTAATCTCAAAATCCAACCCATAAAACCATTTTTCTCGGCTAAACCAATCTCAAATATTCTCCGAACAACACTCACATCAACCTAGAGTCTCAAATTTCATCAAAAATCCTACCTAAGGAGCCCTTTTATCATATCAATAAGAAGTGCCTGATAAATAGGTATTAATTCCATCACCACTTTCAACGTTATTTTCTACTTCCACTTCTTTATTATTTGTTGTTTCATTCAAAAATAATACCTCCAATACCTTCTACATGTTGTGATGATATTATAAATATGGAGATTCCATATTAATTATTATATCCATCCTATGAATGAAAATTTCACTATACATGCGTACGTAGGGTTTACCGTCTCTACGTTGTGGTGTTGTTTATTATTTAACACTTAATTATTTTTATGGGTATAATAATGATTTTAATTTTTTAAAATAACAATTATAACAAGTTAATGATTCTTCATATATGATATAACATAAAATTTCAAACTATTTCACCACTAATAGAATGATATTGCTGCTCGTGCGTACCTATGGATTACCGTCTCCACGACGGGATTAGATTTCGTTCCACATCATAACCATTCAAGAATAATTTTCATATTATGATTAAAAATAATGTTTTAGAACTTAATATCATTTTGGATATGAATTATATAAATCATATCCATAAAAACATAACTTACATAATATATATTAGAAAAAAAATTAGTTAAAACCCGAAATATTGATACTTCTAAAATATTATTAACAAATAAATATTAAAAGATCATATATGATATAATATTTATGTATGTGGATCTTGTATAATTTAATAAAAATTATTTAACTATTATAAAAGTGGTCGACATACCCTTGACTAAGTCATAATACAAGTAGATGGTTAATTTTACAATATCTTTATTTATTTGAGGTTGTTTATACGTAAGTATCAAATGGGAAATTTTTATCATCCAAATAATTGATTCTAAAAAATTTATTCTAAAATATTTTTAATATTTAAATGAATATGGGTTAATTTAATTTATAATTTTTTATTAATTTTTATAAATTTTTTTGAATGGAATCTTTTCGTCACTTTCCAAAAACAAGGTACATCATGAACTTTTCGAAAAATTAAGGTAAGAATGTTTTTTAACATATTCGGAGTGTTCTGATATTGTACACCATTAAAACACCATCGAAGCATTCCTTACAAGGTTATAAAGATATATTCAAAAGAAATGTTCCTTTTATAATTATTTGACTTTTAAATGATTTCAAAATAGAAAGAGATATTTCTCTCAAATTGTTTTTATTTCATATATGTCTACTTCCATTGAAGGATTTTACACCTGTTTGAGGTCGATTTGTAATAATACAATATTCCATATTATATTTAAGGTTTTTTGATATGTTTGACTGTGGATGTGTTATTTTTATACCATTTTTGGATGATAGTCAATATATTAACATTTGGCACACTAGTTTTAATACAAATGTATATGTTTTTTTAACCTTTTCATATGAGGAATGCATTGGACATATTATTTGATGGGTTGATCACAGTATCGCTCCTAGATGCATTAGTAGATATCATGAGACAAACTAGTGTATTGGCACAAAGCCTTGAATAATTCTCATTTTTAGTCATGAAACGAGGTCGTGACTATGTGATTAAGATGTCTGACATTATAAATTCCATCATTATGAAATTAGATATTGTTATTGCATCTGATTATTTGACTAGTAAAATATCCATGTGAATAAGTAAATGAAATCATTTGATTTATATTTTATATATTATAGTGATGTTTATGTTTAAAGGGCTTATGTTTTAGTCTTATACACTTACTTAATTGTTTATTCTTATATATGAATGTTTCCTCTATATTTTTATCCTTACTGAGCATCTGATCTCACCCCTTTCAATGTTTTATTTTTCCAAAGATGGAAAAAATAATATTATGATTGACATACAAGGATATGATAAGGTATATGAGTGTGTTCGAATGATAAAATTTTTTGTTGTTATCATTTCATAATGTAATGTAAAACATATGTTTGTATCTTGTACATTCAAAACTACTTAACAAATCAGTCTTTTGGGACTTGATCCCTTGTGATCATGAAAATGTTATGTAATAATGTGTAGACTCTGGGTAACAAGGGTTGGGGTGTTATAGTTTGTGTTAGAGAATGTTTTTACCAACCTTGGTAACTATAATTTACAAAACTATAATTATAGAAAATTACTCTAAGATAATCATGGAGAAATTGTATAGAATAAAATACTAAAATTTTGGTAATATAGATATTTTTTGTGTTTTTTCCATGAAATACATCCCTATATAGATATGAGAAGGTAGATGTGGCTCTAGCATAGATGTACCTTGGAGTGAAGACTCTGATGAGGACTTTCAGGTTTGACCCGGGCTATCATGGTACATGGAAATAGGCCTTACAAAACTCTTGGATACAACACTCATGGGGGATATGCTTTTTATAATTCAAATTTTCTTTACAAAACATTATGAAGGATTTATGAGTAAATACTCATCATAGAAGGTATTTATTATGATTATGTATTATATTCATAATCTCATCAATTTATCCAAGGTTTTTTACATGTTTGGAATTATGTATGGTGATTCATAAACTAATCTAGTGGAGTCCATTATTTAATAATTGAACTTAGTAGAAGGAATAGAAAACATATCAATGCACATAATCCATTTTGGGATTTCTCACCTACATAAGAAAATTATAATGGATCTGGACATAGAACTAGTGTTGAACAACTTATAACCATACTGGGACAACTCACTGAGGTTATTAATAATAACTGTAACCATTTGAAGCACCCTGATCCACAACATGAAGTATCAATGATAGACCACATCATGAGGCAAAAACCACCAACATTCAATGTGAGTACAAATATATTTGTTGCTGAGTAATGGGTAAGTTCCATAGAGAAAATATATTATTATTTGGGTACTATAGAAAGGTTAAAAGTTTTCATGGCAGTTTATTGCATCACATCAGATGCAGATCAATGGTGGTCATTAATTCAAAACACAATTGAAGATGAATATGTATCAAATATATAATTGAGTGAGTTTAAATAACTTTTCAATGAAATATAATTTCTTTATGACCATCAAGCGTATATGGAAAGACAATTTCTAAGTCTAAGGAAATAGGAGGATGAATATGTCGCAATGGATGAGGCTAAATTTACAGGGTTATCCCGCCATGTGGTAGATTATATTCAAAATCGAAGGAGTAAGACTGATTGATTCATTAATGTGTTAATATCATTTCTCTGTAGGGCATTATTCTCACAATCCTTCTTTTCATAATAAGATATAGTCTCGTGTGATATTAATAATAAAAATGAATTCTCTATGTCCTACGACTTTATAGCAATAAAGGGGAAGAAGATATCTGATGATCATTATAGAAAAGGGAATAAGGCGAATAAGGGTATTGTTTAATTTCCATCCTGTAACCAATGTGGAAAGAAACACCATTGTACATTCCAGAAGGGAATGGGAGTTTTTTACAAGTGTGGTCTAAAATCCCACCAAACAGGTGATTTCAAGTGAAAAGGGAGTCTGTCAATGTGGAATGCTATAATTGTAGAGAAATGGGGCATTATGCAAATTAATGTCCTAAGCACAACAGAAACATGTAATTGAAATGGTAGTGGGAGAAAGGCCAAGCTTAATCGATCACTACTACAAAGGTTGAACCTCCTAATGATGTGGTGGAAGGTGCTTTAATGGTTTCATAAAATTTATCCAATTATTTATTTGATTCATGATCATCTCATTGTTTCATATCTTCCCAGTTTGCTAAGAAAATTAGATGTCTCCAATTTGCCTTAACAGGCCAGTAGTTAGTCAAAAATCATAAGAGAACTACCATTGGAACAATGTTCGTTGAATTAGTTCCAATCTGGGAATATAAATGTACATTATTTGTGGAACTCATTATCATACCCATTATTGAATTTGACATAATCCTCGTAATGAATTGGCTTTAGACCATGATGCGAATTTGTTTTGTAAGAATAAAGAGGTTACTATTTTTGATGATGATAATGAATACCTTATATTAAGAGTAGAAATGTCACCATATAATTGTTGTATATATCTACACCAAGTATCTATACTATATTAAATTATTAGGGAATAAGAGAGAGAATTTAATTCCGGGTTCATGACCCATATCGAATTCCCATCATAGAATGGCCAGAGTGGAATTAGGGGAACTAAAGAAACAACTAGGGTAATTGAGTAATTAAGGATTTATTCTTCAAAGTGTTTCTCTATGGGGATCCCATGTTATTTTTGTTAATAAGAATGATAGATCTATGAGGTTGTGCATTGACTACATGGAGATCAATTCTATAATAATAGTGAAGAAGTATCCCCTCCCTCTCATTGATGATTTATTTGATCAACTTCTTGGAGCTCAATATTTTTTCAAGATTGAACTTGGATCTAGATATCATCAGTTGTGTGTGATGAAAGAAGAAAATATGAAGACATCATTTCATACCAGGTATGGGAATTACGAGTTTAATATAATGCCATTTGCACTGACAAATTCACCCTTTTTCTTCAGGGATCTAACGAATAATGTTTTCATGGAATTTCTTGATTACATTTTCATGGTACTTATTTATGGTATCTTTGGATACACCAAAAGCTACGAAGATCATTAAAATCAGTTGAGAACTATTTTAAATACTCTAAGAAGAAATTAATTATATGGAAATTTTAGAATGTGTGAATTCTGGCATCGTGGTATTTTTTTTTCTTGGAACTATTGTCTCTATGGGTGGAATATCTATTGGTAATTCATAGATAAGGGTAACACAAGAATGGCCAGTACCGATAATTACAACAAAGGTATAATGTTTTATTGTTTTATCTTGTTATTATTAGCATATCATCCAGAATTTTTCCAAATTGGATAATCCATTAATAAAGCTCACATTTAAAGGGGATAAATTTTTGTGGATAAATGAGTGTGAATAATTTTTGGATGATTTGAATAGATGATCAGTAAATGAGACCATCTTTACTATACCATCAGGGAATGATGGGTTTGTTATTTATAGTGATTCATCAAAGAAATGACTTGGTTGTATCTTTACGAAAATTGATATAGTTATTTTCTATGCATCACATTAGATAATGATTCATGAATAAAATTATCCCACACATGATACAGACTTGCTAGCAGTAAAATTTTCTCTGAAGATATGGAGAAACTATCTATATGGTGAAAATTGTGAGATATGTATATATCAAAATAGTTTAATGTATTTTTTCTCATATAAAGTTCTCAACATGAGGCAAAGGCGATGTCTTGAACTACTCAAGTATTATGAATGCACAATATAGTACCACCCGTGGATGGAAAATAATGAGGAATTTGGTTTGAGAAGAATGGATCATGGTGTTTTGAACAAGATTAGTGCTTGAAGTGACCGTATGTTCATAGATCTAGTAACATATGATATGGGAATAACCATGGAAGGTGAAATATCAATAACATTTTAAATGTATTCGAAAACAACTCTACTAAAAAGGATAAAGTGTTCTTATAATGATGATAAGGAGTTCCAAAAGAAAATTAATGCTTTGAATGATGGTAGATTAATCGAATTTTCATATGAATAATGAATTTTTAAATTTTGGAGGAGACTTTGTGTTCCTAATATATATGATCTAAAAATGGATTTCTTCAATGATGCTTATAGATATAGTTTCTCTATATACCCTCGTAGCACTAAGATGAATATAGATTTGAAAGAACATTTTTGTTTGGACTTAATGAAGAGGAATATTACTGATTATGTGTAATGATGTATTGTTTTTAAATATGTTAAGGTTATAAGACAACATCCTAGTGGATTAATTCAACCTATTAACATTCCTCAATGAAAATCAGGTGATATTATGATGCCCTTTTTTCATTGGGCTACAAAATTCTCTTATAAGGAATCATGCAATATATGTCATTTTTTATCGTCTTACCATGTCCGTAGATTTTCATGTTATAAGAGATTATTTATCACATGAAATTTTAGAAAGACTATATATTAATGATGTTTTAAGACATCTTGTAGTACCCAAATCGATTGACTCTATTCATGATCCCTGTTACACATGAAGATTTTGCAAAATTCCACAGAAATTCTGAGAAACTGAACTTAATTAGACCACTACCAACCACCCTCAAACAGATAGACAATCAGAACAGGCTATTAAAACCTCATAAGTCATGTTGAGATATCAATCACATGATTTTTAAGTTATGTAGGATCATTATTTAACTCTATTTGAATTTTCTAATATTAATAGCATCATTCAAGTATTTTTGTTGCACCATATGAAGCATTATATGAAAAGAGATGTCGCACACCAACTTATAGGTATGATGTTAGTGAAAGGAAACTCATAGGCCCATAACTTGTTGAGGAAACAATAGAAAAGGTGGAGATTATCCAAACCCACATCAAAGCAGCTCATGTGGCCAAATGAACTATGACGATAACCAAAAGATGGATTTGGAATTTTAAGTGGGATACCATGTTTTTTTTGAAGTTATATCCACGGAAGGGTGTTAAATGATTCTATAAGAAGTGTAAATTATGTCCTATGTATATCAGACCATTAATAATTATTGAATGAATTGGAGTTGTTGCTTACTGTTTGGAAATGTATCCAAGTCTCTCCAAAGATAATGGTTTTTTCCCCATATCACAATTAAGAAAATAAATGCCTGACCCAACGTGTGTATTCACCTATGAAGAAATAGAACTATAAATAGATCAGTCTTATTGCGAAGAGACTATTTGAATTCTCGATACTAGAGAACAATTGTTGAGAACTTGGATGAATCGTTTGGAAGAAGTTATGTGTAGAAAACATAAGATGGAAGAGGCAACGTGCAACCTGAAGAGCTTATGATAAAGAACTACATGAATAATTTTATGCAGTAATATTTTAGAAATTTCGAGGGAGAAATTATTTTAAGGAGGGAAGAATGTAACACCCCAAGCTTCCACAATATGCTTCTCCTCGAATAATACAATATCTTGCATTGTACACAACTTCAAGTTCTAGAAAACCACAATCAATCAAAATAGACATTATGAATATTAATATCCACTTATTGAAATTAAATAAATTAAATTTTTCAAAATATAAATATTTTTTGGATTCAAAATAACAAATATAGATTAGGGTGATTTTTTTTGTATTTTTCTGAAAAAATACGTTTTTGATTAAAACTGAATAACACCGCGTTATTGTTTAAAACTGACAATTTATTTAAATAATTATTTATTTTATATACATTTATTATAAATATATAAATATATATATATAAGTTTAATGTAATTAATTGGAGTCATTTTATTTTATAATTATATGTATTAAATCATATTGATCTTTTAAACGTCTTTTACCCACTTTCTAGGCACATATACAAATTTACATATAAATTAATTTTAATGATTCTAGAAATTAAATTTCAAAAATCTCAGAGAAACATTTGACATTAGTATGTAAAATGTAGTTCAATGGGATGAAAAGTAATCATTGGTGAATAGTATCTTTTGAATTTTATTTACCATGGTTAAAAGTTAATAGCGTAAGTAATGGTAAAAATGATATTATAATTACCCTAAAACAAGTCATAATTGTACTGGAAAAATTGTTTTTAACCAAAATCCACCATAGGAATAAAAAATTATCATCTTCGATCCACTTGGATTAAATTAGGACTTTTATTGTTAATTTATTCAAAGAAGGGTTAAAAGTGTAAAATTCTAATTTTAATCACTGAAACATTTTTAATATATGGTTATATATAAGTAAAATTAGACTCAAAATATTCATTACAAATATAAAAATATTTCCTAAATAATGGTATTTTATTTATATTTTTTGTACATTATATAATTAATTAATTTATGACACTATGATGAGGTAGTAATTTCCTTTTTAATAAATAATTAAAATAACTGATATTATAAATATCCAAATAAATATAAATTGAGACTTTTGATGTAATAAAATAATTTTTTAGTTTATTATTACATGATAAGGTTTAATTAATGTATTTTTTAAGTAATAATGTTTTATTTACTTTAACAAAAACCAAATACTATATAGTGTCAAAATAGACAAAAATGAGTTTTTAAAATAAATAATATATTATTAAATGAAATAATGTTCTTAAAATTTTATGGATTGTACAAAGAATGTATATAATGATATATATGTAATTAATTAACCAATTGAGATTCTAGTGGAATTTTATTGTATGTTTACTAACCATTTGATATAAAAAACAAGAAGGCATGGTAAAATGTAAACTATTTAACTAAGAGTTTAATCTAAAATATAAGGTTACTATGGTGACATAAACATGTCTAAAACCTATTAGATTAGATTTTTCAACCTATCCCCACATTATCATTGAAATAAATCCTTTTTATGACATTAGAAGAAAATTAATTTATAATAAAAGAACATTTCAAGCATTTCCAAAAGTAACCCTCACCACTCTTATAAATGGGTACATCCCATTCTTTCAAACTCGCACCTCCAAAGTCATTTGGCTCAAACAAAAACTACTAAAATTCCCTATAAAATAACATCACATCAACCTAAAGGCCTTACTATGATCAGAAATCTGAGCTATGGAGCCCATTTGATCAAATAAAAAGGAAGCCCCATAATAAGAGGTAATTATTTCATCACCTCTTTCGAAGTTCATTTCATCTTCCACATCCTCATTCATTGTTTATTGTATACCAAAATAATAACTATAGTATATTCTACATAATGTGATGTTATTATAAATATCGTACAAACATATTCATTATTCTATGCATCTTATGAATGTCATTGTCAACATATGTGTGTACGTACGGCTTACCGTCTCCATGTTAGGGGGTAGTTTGTTATTCAACATATCATTATTTGGATGTGTATAATATTCAGAATAATTGATGTTATTAATAAATTTAACATGTTAGGGAATCATTATATATGATATAAACTATAATTACCTAAAATTAAATCAATAATATAATAATATTGTCGCTCATGAATATGTATGGCTTACTGTGTCCATGACGCGATGAGATTTTGTTCCCCATGTTAAATATTCAAGAATATTTTTCATTTGATAAATAAAAATAATATATATGAACTTAATATCAATATGGATATTTTTCAAACAGATCCTATACATATCAATCATAACATATGTTATATATATAGGAAATCTAATTTGTTAACAGTCGAAACATTGATAATAGTGATATATCGTTTTCAAAGAAATATTAGAAGATCATATATGATATCATATTTATGTATGTGGTACATGTATAATTATAAAAAAATTATTTAACATTTAATCTGGAGGTTAACATACCATCTACTATTGAATAATACAAGTTAATGTTTATATTTAAAGTCTCTTTATTTATTTGAGATTGTTTATATGTAAATATCTACAAGGACATCTTAATCATCCACATCCTTGTTTCATAAAAATATATTTCAACACATTTTTAATATTTCCTAGAATATGGGATAAGGTCATTTATACCCTTGTTTGACTTTTTATAAATATTTTTGAAATGAATATTTCTATCGTCTTCCCAATAAGGTATTTTATGACTTTTTCGACAAATTATGGTAAGAATGTTTTTTTAACATATATGGTGGGTGTGACTATTTTCCACTATTATAACACCTTCGATGTTTACCATACATGATTATAATATTATTTTCAAAATACATGTTTACTGTTATAATTATACAACTCTCATTTGATTTCAAAATAGAATTATATATTTCTCTCATATCATTTCAATTTTTTCCATGTCTACATCCTTTTATGGATTTCACACTTATTTTAAGTTGATTTGTTATGATATAATATATAATATTATAATGATTTTTTGGTTAATTGTTTGACTATGGATGTGTTATTTTTATATTATTCATGCTTTATAGTTAAAGTATTTACATTTCATATGCATTTTTTAATACAAATTATTATGTTATGTTTCAAATTTTTCATATGAAGAATGTCCTGGACATAGAAAGTGAAGGGTGGATCCCGTAATAGCACCATGAAGCATCGTTTGGTCTCCTGAGACCAACAAGTTCCAAGGAATCAAGCCCTGAAAAAATATAATTTTTGGTCTTCGGAGGAGGCCTTGACTCTGTGGTTATGATGTCCAGCATTATACATTCCATCATTATAAAATTAGCTATTGATATTACATGTGATTTTTTGTCTAGTATAAAATCAATGTGAATAAGTAAATGGGAATATTTGATTTATATTTTCCATATTATACTGAAGTTTATGTTTAAAAGGTGTGTGTTTTATTCTTATACATAGTCATAAATATTTATGGTTATTTATGAATGTTTCCACTATATTGTTATGCCTACTGATTATCTGATCTCACCCCTTTCAATGATTAGTTTTTTCCAGGATGTGAAGAAGTATATTATAACTGATATACAGGGATAAGATAAGGGATATGAGTGTGATCAATAGAGACACAAAGTTTTTGTTTTTCATTTCATAATCTAATATTAAACTTATTTATGTATCTGTTACATCAACGACTAATAAACTGATCGGACTTTTAGGATATGATCCCTTGTGATCATGCCAATGTTATATAATAATGCATAGACACTGGGTAACTGGGGTCGGGGAGTTACATAGTTTATGGGCACAGTACCTTCAGAGTTTTGAATTCAATATTGACGACACCCTAAGAAAGGGGAATCTTGTAGATGATTTTATTAGTTGGAATATACCACCGCATGCTATTCTAGAATACAAGGATGAGTGGAACCTTATGGCGATTTTCACTCTATTTCACATAGTTGATTAAGGGGATGATTCAAGTCCGGTTCTAAATAGTGTTCAGTTATCATCATATCTCCCAAAGTTTTTCTTGTATAATCAGTATAAAGATGTTTAATTTTGTAAAATTCAATAAATACTTATGTGTGGGTTACCATTTCTGGTTGGTCTCTCTCCACAGATTGTATAATCCACTTTTAGAATTGGGTTTTCCTCCCAATATCCATTATGAGATTATTCCTTATTTTAAAGTGATATCACTTTATGGGTCATCCATCAATGTGATATAATGATGTATTATGACCTAAAACTATGATTTTGATGGCTGGGTATGAAGGTTGACATTGAAAATTATGTGTCCCACTATTACACATGTCAATAGATAAAGGTATAACACTTAAATTACTTCGGTTTTATTATGTTTATTCCAATTTTGGTATAGAAATGCGATGGGGTATCAATGTATTTTTTTGGATTTTCATAGACTCCACAAGAATTGAATTCTATTTGGGTGGTTTATTATCATTTGAATAAGTCATATCATTTCATTCTGATAAAGGATAACACAAAATTTTAAGAACAAGGTATGTTGTATGTGTAAGATATTTTCAAGTTATATGGAAGTTATTATACTGTTGTTTTATATATAGATCATATGTTTCTATCAATTCTCTATTGGAGTCTCCAAGAAGAAATTGATAATAATGTCATTTTCATAACTACGTTGCAACCATAGAAAGATGACTAGATAAATTGAGTAATTCAGAACACCAAAGATATTCTTCGTCGCTGAATAATGGGATACAATGGATCATGGAATCTCAATCTGGGATTGGTTGAGGATTTTAAAAAAAAACCTTATTATTAGTCCTATATTAGAATTCATCTATTTGTGGTTTTGTACTATCGCTCATGAATTTCAACACATTGTTTAGAGGAGGTGGGATAAGTAGCTTTGTTTGATCCATGTTTGGTACTGGAGACATGAGTAATGATTTAGAGAGGTAAATCAACTCCTGGTTACATCCCATAGTTGATAGAGGTCATATGAAATTCAGCATAATCTTCCTTTTGAGTTTTCAATTAGTCACTGGGATTTCATGAATTTTTATCCTCAGTTGGTTATTCATCAACATGGAAACCAGGAAAAGTTTTCTATAAGATATTTTAAACTATTTGAAGTCATTGAGATGCTCAAGAATGTTTCTTATTAGTAAGAATTTCACATTTAGTTGATTAATATTCAATACTTTTTCTATATATATCAACTCAAGAAGAACAATTATGATCCAACTCACAATCTATGTTTGAAAGAAATTGATTTAGTTCAATATTTTGTTATTTTATATAATCTAGTTGAGATCATCGACTCTAAGGTGAAATCCTTGCATGAAATGTAAATTCTATTTGTTAGTGTAAAATGGAATCATGGATCAGATACTCATGAGACATGGGATCGTGAGTTATTGATGAGGGATCAGGGGCCTCATTATTTTCTAGGATTAAATATTACCCCTTTCATCTTGGGGTTTGAAATTTTATATTGTGGGGAGTTTGTAACATCTATGTTACAAACTATCAGCCTTGTCTTTAAATTAATAATGAATTTTCTTATATCCTAGAATTTATATGCAAAAGAATTAATTTGTAGGAAACCTATAATAGTGAAATTAGAGATATGTTGGAATCATTTCTTGTCAATTTTTTTTAAAGGTTTTAGGGGGTTTCACAATGTGTAACTAGGTTACATGATGTGTGCATTTTGCGTGATGCAAATCATGAAAAGACATAATGATGAAAAAATTCAAATGATTTGAATATATTTTTCACATCATGAATAATTTAAATAACATGTTATCATTCAAGGTGATGGATTTTCTTACGTATGTGGGAAATTGACATTTCCCAATCATGTATCTAGGTTACACATCGTAGAACAACCCACATGACTTTTTTAAAATTGGTGTGTGGAAATTTCATTTGGTTCCTTTATCCAAAATCTCTTGTACTCAACCCAGGTCAATTCCCATGTGATTTTGGGAGACTCTGATCATTTTAGAATGATCTGGTCATCATTAAATCTTCATTTATATTTGGGCATGTCTCTCTATGTAAGTGACCATTATTCTAATTTATTTTCATTGATCATAGTACCACAATTGTGTTGTGTTATCAGGTATTTTAGTCTTTGTTGGTGTTTTATATAGTACTCTTCTATGATTTTTTCGGTGAACTCATTTTTAAAGGTCATTCTTTGGATGGCCATGGGGCGACAAGTGATCATTCATGTTGAATCATGGCTTTCCCAATTCCACCATACACTTTATTTCCATATTGGTTAAATCATGTGAATTTGATTTAATTATTATTCATTCATTGATGTATTTTGGTTTTCAATGTAGATACATACTATTGCATGTGTGTGTGACATATGATTTATGGTATGTGGTTCTGTCTCTAGAAAATATTGATGAACATTATTATTCATGCGTTAAAAGCTTATTTATAAAATAAAGTTTCATGATAGATTTGTGTGTTTTGAAAAGGAATTTCACTGAAAAATGGGGATTCCAGGATTTTTTCTAAATGAATTGAAAAAGGTAATATTTAATAAATTTGAATAAATTCTAAAATGGTGTTTAAAATAATTTAAAAACATTAAAATTGTTTTGAAAAAAAAATATTGTGGTTCACCTTGGGTGCTAGGTGGAAGGTTTAGCTTGAAAAAATCCTCAATTATTGGGTTTCAATTATTTAGTGTGTTCCTATTTTCATAGAGTGTAGATTATTGGATCTAGGTATATATATTGAGTTAGGGATTCATAGTATAGGGTGTATCCCTAGTTCTAGATTATACATCATTGGCTTCAATATCATAATATATTTTCATAGATTTTTGGAATGAGTTGTCTACTAGCTGACTAGTTTCATTCCTTGGTATTGTGACAGCTATGCATCTTCTTCTTTTTCCTGGAATTGTACTATTATAGCCTTGAAATGCATGTTAATTCTTAGGACATATAATATGAATAAAATACTGTATGATGTTGATATACATATTGTTTTAGAACATTCATAAAAGGGAAATTATTATTAGGATATCTAAAAAACTAATTTATATTTTATCATGCCAAGATTTCATTAAAAATAGAATATATAATTTTTTAATATATATTGTTTCTATGGAACACCTTGGTGGTATCTTATTTATCCTTTTAACTCACAATATTTTCACCTCTTCAGTAGTGCACAGATTTTTATATGTCATCCAATGTATAGAAAAGAAGGAACCACAGTGATGCAGTGATGCTTCAGGTCATCTATGTTTGTTATCTGGTGGTGAGATTGTGAGAGTCCATCAATGCCATATAATGGTTTAGATTTTAGGATTTGGTCACTTTATTTTTGGATTTTCTAGTCGTTTTTGTCTACATTTAATGTTTTTGTTTCTGTTGTCTTTTTTACAATTATAGAACATATTTAATGGAATTATGATATTTATTATATCTTTATATATATATATTCCATGTGTTTTTGTCGGGTTGAGTGAAATAGTTCCCTCGGGTTTTTTCATTCGATGTCGGTTTCATGTTGTTAGCCAATGGGGCATTGGAATACCCTTCGTGCATGTGATCGATCTGGTTCAATACGTGGTTTGAGGGAATCATAGGATAGTTCTTTACAATTGATTATGAAAGTCATGCAGTGAAGGAGTAAGAGAATGAAGAACTCCCACATAAGGTGGTTTGGATACCTCTCTTGTCAATATTAATCTTTCAAGGGGATGCCTCGGGGCCTGATCCTTAGGAAATTATAAAAATTGAGCTACACACAAAGTAAAAAATATCATGATCATTGAATGGACAATTTCATCAAAAATGTTATATGAGGACTTTTCCATTCGAGGTGCCATGGGGAATTTTGGGTGCATCTAGGGTAGGATAATGAAAATACCACATCGAAGGATGATGATTATGAATCACCTCGTTATAAGGGGTGTGTATAGCTCTCCAATCATGATACCTTTTTCCTTAGGATTCCTGAGTGCAAGAGCCTAGTGAATGAAAATCTTTTTGGGATAGGCCATTAGTATACAATATATTGATTGTGGGATGAATTAGGACACCACAACTAATTACTCCAATCCCCTTAAATTTTAGATTAGTGAATTTATTTATCCAAATTTGTGAACCCATATAATACACTCAAAAGCAGATAGAAACCATATAATTCATATATTCTAATAAACGAAAGAACAAGGACCCCATGTATCAAATAAATGTCTAATGCTCTCTTGGATTGATTAAATGTTCAATAATTACCCAAATCAAACATAATACTACTAGATGTGAGGAATGAAAATGTAATATAAATAATTTATCAACTTCTTACATCAAATAGGCGATATATACCAAATATATCATATATAATGAATAAAATTAATAGAGAAATGTTGGTAATGAAGAGTACCTATGATTTTGTAGGTTGTATCTAGGTAACCCATTAATGAGGAAATACCATGTGGTATTTCTAGAATGCAATGAGAGGTAAATGTGTATATAAAGGTTGGAGAGTAGAAAAAAGTCAAATAGATGAATCTAGGATGCTAATTTTTTAAATAGAAGTATTTATAATCCAATAAATTGTTTGAGGGTCCTAAAAATGTTTACGGTGAGTCAACTAAAATTCATGAACATGTACTCCTCACAATAACATTAATTTTAATTCCATTTAACGATAACATAAATATATTCAAAATATCAATGGGGCCTCATCCTGGGATTGATATAATATATTTTGGATACCACAATGTCTACAATAATGAGTCACTCTAGCATAACAATATAGACTACATCATTTTATATTATCGACACATGAAAATATGGAATGATTTTCAAAATAGAATTCGTTAATCATAGTCATATCATCTAGGAAAAAATTAGAAAGTTGGATGATATGTAATTTCAACGATCCCGATTACCAATAGAAATAAACCCAAAATTGAAATTCCTTCTCAAGTGTAATTTTATGTCAATTACCTCACTGTGGTGCTCCCCTCACTAAATTTCCAACTCCTAACCGAAATCACAAATCACCTAATGAAAAAAATTAATAGCATGTCATCATGAATCTATGAAGACATTAGAATATATAGAATCACTTCCAGTACAGTGGTGTGGTGAGTGAATAAACATTATTAAATTATCCATATCAACTAGACCACCAAAAAAATCTATAAATGCATTACCTATCCATGGAAAATCCTAATGGTATATTTTTAATAATATTTTACATCAAATTAAATTCATATAAAATATTTTGAATCTATGAGAATAAAATAAAAAACCGAGAAAGGGAGTGGAAATGGAATTGTCTATAATATCATCCAAAATGATCCCTCCCAAGTATATAATTACATTACAAACACAACCACCAAAAATCATTACTCGTATGTAGGGAATGAATATTTAAAAAAAAACTAAAAACAACTATTACATTAATAATGGAAATGAAATAACAAATAATAAATGAAGAACACTTTGGATTCCATTATGGAACCAACATGCAGGAGATCAAATCTCGTCCTCTTCCTAGAATTAATACCATGACGTTGAAATTTTTATATAAAATATTTTTAACATTAATAAATAATAAAACACATTACGCTTTCTATACTTGATTATAGTCTTAATTTAATTATTACCTTTTTCAAATGTTTTTCCAAATGTCCCTTAATAATGATTCTAATCACTCTCTTTTGAGTGGTATGTTTCTTCTTTACCTCTACATATTCATGTATGATAAAAAATCTTGCATAAATTTTTAATATTGTCGTATGCTTGAATGGGTATTAAAAAAATGGTGGTAAATCTGAAACGTTATAACAAATCCCAAAAAATACATTTTTATTCATTGATTTATTTTTTCAAAGTTATTTTGTAATTTATAAATTATTGATTACTTTTTTGGGGTTCATCTATTGATTTATTTTCATAAAACATGTATTTTACTTCATATATTATTTCATTAAATTAGAAAGTATAAATTTCGTAAATTTTTAATTATTATGTATTTCATGGGTTACTATCATGGGTTACCCACTTGTGAAGGTTGTTCCTATAACTTATCCTCTTTGGGAAACCACAATTTATCTAATGAACATATTTCGAATCATCTAATAAGGATGGATTTCCATTTTTACAATATGAAATTGTGAAATAATTATTACATAATTTTCATCATTGAAAAATTACTTTTAGTTATATGATGGAGACTAGATATGTGTCTGTGAATGTTTCCAAATATTCCTTCAAGAAATTGACTTGACTATAGAGGCATTGTTTGTAATGTTCATAATATATTGGTTCCCATTATATATATCCATTAACTAATTTTTTTAATCTGATAAACATTAATTTAATAGTATTGATTGAAGTGACAAAAATTATGTATCTAGTTTTCATAACATCGGGTTTGTGTAGGGCCATCATGATACCCATTATTTTATTAACGGTTTTACGTTAGGTATTCAATTATAAATTATAATCAACCATGTAAACTTTTATATTTTTTGATTCTTCAAACTAATAATTAAAAATATAAATTTTCTTTTCAACTAGAATATTTTTTCCAACATCACTATAATTCATAGTGATTGATGCAATATATATCACATCAATAATAAAAAATTCCCATATGATATTCCCTTGTATATTGATTGAATTAAAATTAATATATCGATTACAATATGGGGTCATTTTGGGTCATATCTATAATATTCTATGATGCATTAAAAAGTTATTATACAATTTATTAATTAAAATTATGAATGTTGATTCAATTATATGAATTTATTGGGTGAGAGAAGAATCATGTCAAGGAATTCTATTCCAAATAATACGATGTATTTATTTAATGAATTCTAAATTTTTAAACTTTTATATAATATCATCCAATGTAAATTTGAATAGACACTACTATGACAAAAAAATTAAAAAATTATTAAAATGAATTCTATAATAATGATCGAAAAAATACATAGTTACATGATTTTACTTTCTGAAGATAGCCTATATTCAAAATATTTCATTTGAAATTCTTCTAATAATGACCAGCATGATCTTGTAGTTGTAATATTTTACTATTGTTTCCATCATTCGCGGTTGTATCTCAATGATTGTTTATTTTTTGAATTATATGAGTGTCATCACCCCAGATATCATTTTTGGAAATCTCTTTCTCATCCTTTTATACATTATTAGTTCCAATTAATTATATTATATTTTTTCTTATTTCAAAAAACACTATCTAATTGAGTATCAAAGTAATGAATATATTTACCCTTATGTTGATTTTAATTGTAAATCTTAAATAGGTGTACAAAAAATTCCCATTAAAACACCAGTGAGAGTATATTAAAAAAATAAATGGATAAAGGAGATAATTAAAACTAAAATGTATACTATATCACCATCCATTAAAAAAATAATTTTATTAAACCAATAGGCAATGATAATTATAATTGGGAATCAAATTTTATAAATTATTAGTGACACATAAATTATTAAAATTTACTAATTAAATAAATAATTTCATATGTTGGAGAAAAATAACATGATATAATTTTATTAATTAAAATAAATTTAATTATGAAGGAATTTTATTATAATTATAAGATTAAAATAAATTAAATTTGAATGTAACCACTATTAGTGATATTTAGATATTACTTGTACAAATCAATTTGAATGATTATACAGTACATGAAAAGTAAATCATAATAAAAATTACAAAAAATTAACTAAAAATATAGAAAAAAATAAAAAATAGTTAATTTGGATGGTAACAATTAAAAATACAGATTCTATTATCATACCTTCCCCTGAAACATGTGTAGATTTTAAATAGCTCAAAGGGTGTTGTTAGTTTTAAGAGGGAGTCCAATATTTATATTCTTAAATGACATAGATATAATTATTGATTACTAATTGTTTGTATCATGCATTGAGTTTGAGAGTAAACACATCAGAGTGTTTTTAATGGTAAAAAATTACTTATTATTACATTTTTACATAATTAAATGGTTAAAATAAAATAAATTTTTATTTCCCCATGGATTATTATATGGATATAATAGTCTATAAAATTTATTTTAATGATTAAATAACCATGATATTTATCATTATTGATTCTATGAAAAATTCAGGATTTTGTATCATCATTGTAACTCAATAATAAAAAATAATATATGTTCAATTAATTTTTTTTAATTTAATTGGTTTTATTTGGTCATTTCAAAAAACTCAATTCACATTACCATTGAATGTATTATGTTATCCACAATAGAAATATACAATATGTGTTTGAGTATAATTATAATAAATTCATTGTTATTATAAAGATTTTATCTATGTGTATTGTACGATTACACAAATAATATGTGGTGGATATTTCTAAAAAATTATTCCCAGACCAATTAGAATAAATTTAAAATCATACTTATAAAATTATTCAATATATATTTCAATTAATGATAAAAATGGTATTGAAATAGAAAAGATCATTTTAAGTGTCATTTAGGGACATATATTCCAAAAAATTCATCCAATTGGTAAAACATGCTAATGGATTAAAATTTGTATTAATTTGTCAATTGGATAATTATTGTGTTTCCTTCATGAGGTAATGGCCTCCGAGTTATATTGTTATGATTTTTAAATTATTGAAAAACCCTCCACCCTATTAGTCCCCACATACATCCGTTGATTTTATCATTGTGGTTGTGGAAAATCATTGTATGATTCTATATAATGTAAAAAAATCATGGTGAAATAAAATGAATTTTCAAATTCTATATGATATTATAATGTGGAATCTAATTGTCCCTTTTTATAATAATTATTAGAAGTTTGAAAATCAGTCCTTTATAACAATGTATTGAATCCATGTGACTACATGTTTCATGAAAACACATAATTTTGTATTTATAAAAAATACCTCAACATCCACCTAAGTTGATTAAATTTGATCATGATAAAACATTTAGTTAATTTTAGAAAAGCGTATATTACTCAAGACTCCATAATGGGAATGGTGATTTACTTTACAAAGGTGGCATGCGAAGTACAATTCTCATCACACCCCATATAAAGTCATATATGTATATCAATCTATATATAAGGTCGATTATATGGATACACCACTCCCTGATTACTATGATGTAGATTAATTCTTTAAAAAATGAATATATTTACGTAACCCTATATGAAGTCATTATACTAACCACTATCCTTTTAAATGTTAGTTTCTACTCCATACTCTACATGATATAGAATACAGACACTATATTTTTTGAGATCAAGTAAACTAACTAACCCTTTGGGTTTAGTACTTATGCGTTTTCTACAGTCCATTGTGAATAGTGGAGAGTTATATTGAAAAATTCATAGGTTATTTAAGGTGGGTACTTTGGTGAAATATATGTTACCCCTCCATTTATATTATAATAATTAATGGACTCTTGAGACTACTTTTGGTGACACTATTTTGGGTTACTCGACATTTTAACACACACAAAATTACCTTCATAAAGATATCTTCCGACGTTAGGAATCATTCGGAATCAGATGCATAACCCCCTCTTCATTCTTATTGTCAAATCTTGTAATGTTCATGCATCCATATATTGGAATCCTATAAGATTTAAGCTATAAAACATTATTCCTTTAACTAAATAACATATTATATTAAGAATATCATTTCAACTAATCATATACCCCTATATCTGTTATGGTCTCCAAATCATGGTGTATGAATTTAAATAAAAAATATTAACATGATATCCCCACTCAATCCCCTATTGTGTGGTCCAATGTTGTTTGAATAGACTTTAATATATTATATTTCACACTGGTCAGGACTCAAATGGGGTTTTTGTCTTATTTGATAATTTTTATATCATTATCAATATTTAACATAGAAATCACCTCTATATCCTTGATGGTGGACTCTAAAATGCATATCACACTTCCTTATCACACAATGTGAATTACATTATCCAATACTAAAATATAATAATATTTCATGTTATTAAAACTAAATTTCTGTTGACTCATTTTCCCTTAGAATACATATAAGTAATCATTGAGATTCAAACTGAATATCCTAATAAAATACCTTTTCTGTATTGTAATAAGAAAAATATGTCCTTTTTTACCCTGATCCAATACTCTAGATTTTTTACCACATATATAAAATTATACTTGATTATTCTCTCAACATGAAAATATACATCATGTCTAAATACTGATATAGTCTACTCTCTATGTTGGACTCCCACAAGGCATAACCCCCCATTCCTAAGCTAGATTAATCTTATGTGAGAATAATAAATAACATTATATAGAAATGTGTATAGTAAATCATTACTCATATGATAATATAGAGGTTATAATAATAAACCTACAGTAGTGGATATTATATATACACCTTATATTTATTTCAAATAATATACCTATATCAACAATTGTATATTATATCATCTATTTTTAGTAGTGACCCATGTGTAACTACCGTGTTAATAAATCTATGATCCTTAATATCCCCTGTGCTGATAGAGAGAATCCCTTTTCCCATGAAATGAGGAAGAATAACATATCCTTCTTACTATGTGTTTTTGGAAATCATTCCTTATAATGTTTAATGATCAATAGACACGAAGAACCCAAATAGCAGTGTTTATTCATAAGCCTTCAACAACCATTTTGAGTATAAAATATCATAATCTTACGCACCTCATATAATTTTATTCCATGGTCCAATCATCAACCCACAACTATTGAACCAATAATTATCCCCAATAGATTGAAAAAAAACTGTGAGGGTTTTTATTTCATTTTTCATAATATATTAAAGACAACACTTTTAGGTTAAATCCCTATATCAAAACAGTAAAGGACTCATGTGATGGGAATAATATATAGAGTGAAAAACTATTTGTATATAAACCATAAAACCCATGATAAATAATTTTGGAGAGCCATTATTAAACAATAATGTTCACATCTATATATGGATAAAATTAATCCATTATAAAAGGATAATCTAGACCAATAAAATTATTAAGGAATAATTCACAGAAAGATATAAATCTTATAAGAAATTGATAAGGATAAAAATAATCCACCATTGATGTGTTAAAAGTGACTAACATCCCATCCCATAGATTTATGTTCATTTTAAAAACAATCAGGAATTACAGTCATGGATGTGGTTCTGAGTCTTGAATTCGATTTGATTTATTAACGCAATACAACCCCTAAAAAATTTCATTCAAAATCATGTAATGTTAATGTAAATTTCAGTGAGATTTCATAGTGTTTTAACTATCACATAATAATTCTCATTAATAATGGTATTGTAATGGGAAATATAAGGTCAACAGAAATAATAGTTTTATGCAACCACCGAAATAATTAGAATGAAAAAAAATTATTTCACTATCACAATCCCCCCTAAATCCAAGTGATTCATAAGTAAGACTATAGAATAAATATATGTGTTTAATTTTCAATGATCTCAATTTCCATTGTATGAATTTTTTTCTCCATATTAATCATTCATGTTTTCATTAATGGTTGTATAAATTAAAAACTATGAAAACAAGGGATAAAAGTGATAATGAACCAAATATCCCAATGAGAAACATCCTGTGATGGAAAATCCATTTGAAACCATTATGATAACACTTACATTTTATTGGGAATTGTACAAACAATGTTGAGATATTGAAACTCTGGGGAAAGAACAAATTATTTCCCCTTTACCCTTGTGACATCATCTATCACTTTTAACTTATATATAGACCCACTAATTTCCATAAAATGAATCAATATTATATAAATAATATTTTACATCATTCCATTCTCAAAAAAATTATATGTTTTTATATTTTTCATCTCAACGTGTATGTATTGATGATAAATGGTCAGTCCTCATTAATATTACCACAATGATGAATTCATATAATTCTATATAAATGTAGAATTTCAAGGGAGTAATTGTTAGTAAATATTTTCCATCAACTCCTCAAAAAATAATGACGGTTTTCTAGGATATGATACAATAAGAGTTTATATCATTACATACATATGAAGAAAAATCAAGAGACTCAAAAAGTATTAATATTTTTTATTAATTTTTTTGCACATTTGTAAGATAAAGAGATAATTTAATTATAAAATAATTATTTACAATAAATTAGTTATAAATGTGTGTCCTAATTTAAACATAATATTTAATTGGATGTAAGGGACTATCATTATTCTTATTAAACAAAAATTGTGATGGAAATTCATGTTAATAAAAATGGAAAATGTAATGCATGAATGAAATTCCAACCGTTATTTAAAAAAATGGGATTACCAAAGTCATTAAAATGGAAAAAGTAAAATTTTTAACTACGTATTGTTTCGGAATCATGCTTGTGAAAATAGAATGTGGTTTGATCTAGATATAAAATAGTTTTTTTATTAAAAATGACATTAATGGAATTTTTATATTTCTATTAATATTTATTACTGTTAAAAAGGAAAAAAATATTTTCTATATTCCACAAATGATTTCTATATAGAATATTTTCATCTTGGAATATGCAGTGAAAGTATATCCACTATATAAGGGGTTAACCTAAATATTATACTAATAATATAATGTTCATAAGATCACCTGATTACCATATTATATAAACCAAATGGTATTATATTTATTTATTATTTTTGGTTAATATTAACTACACATTTTCTTTCTCCATAGAATCTCTTGATTATGGTTAACAATGTAAAATAATTTTTTTATTTATTACAATTTTTATAGAGATAACGTTATTTAGAATATTAAATATATCACACGTTATGGAAAATACAATTATCATGTTTTATATTTAATTTTTAAATGATAAACTTATTTACCCCCAGTATCCTCGTTTATTTGGTCTTGATGATTTGTATCCATGCATTAGTTCTAAGGGTTTTTATGTCTTATATCATATGCATCTACATTAGAGAGATTGTCCATAACAATGGTAATTAATGTTTTGAAAGTAAATTTTTCTAATTTTAAATGAATTGGATACATAAATACTTCAACTAATTGGTAATGGATGTTTACATGGTTTTCATTTATGGAATTATATCAAACGTGGAATGTGGGGATTTATCATAACATAACTATAAATATTTTGTTGAATATATAAGGGTTGTCAATACATTTCAACAACACAATATAACACAGTATACAATATTTTCATGTCTAGAAAAATTTATTATTATATGTTGATAATATATAAGAATATATCTTAAAGTGATTATTTAGTATTATAATAAATTATGAATGTGTTGTGGAATAAATATAATTAATTGATGAGAACTTTATCTAAAATAATTGATTTTTCTATCAACTAAATTATATAATATAATACTTTGATGGAAATAGGGAATTATATATATGATTTCAAGGTCATTATAATAATCATTATGAGTATTTCCAGGATAATCAATGAAAATGTATATGTTGTTGAAGTCAAGGATCTGAAATAATTTTCACCACATATCCATTACAACACACATGTATCATATGAGATGATAAATGAATAGAATGAGGACATCTTAAAAGAAAAATCACAAGGGGGTCATTAATAGAATTTTGGGAAGGTTCTGTTAATGATGATCATGATGAATCTTCATTTTATGGGTTTATGGACATACTATTCATTAATAAATTTTGGGGAATAGATTTATTAAAATCCAATCTTCTAGTCACTGGATATTGATTTGTTATGGTATGTTTTCTGTTATAGGAATATGTATAAAAACATTAATATAAATAGTATGAACAATTTATAAATATCCAATTCATTTTTATTTAAAATATGTCATGAACATAATAAGAATTATTAAATAGAAAAATAATAATAACTCATAGAGATGAAATATATAAAGTATTCAATGTGGAACCAGTAATGTATTAGAAGGAACTCATTAAATATTCATTAGTTACAAATAATAATAAAATTTATATTTTTGATAGAGATAATGATTATATTGTTGAAACAAATAATACATAACATTTGATTTAGAAATTCCATGTTGTAGATGAAATTTTATGTGATAAAAATATAAAGGAAAATTAATTTTTTAAATAATAATAAAAATTCAATAAATTGAGAAATAAAAGATGGAGCTGAAAGCTGTTATAGATGTTGAAAAAAACTGATATTTGGAAGACAATACATTTGTATAGCGAACAATATCAATATAAATTAAAATTAATTTATTGTATGTTTTTTGGCTAACATTATACTACAAAAGGTAAAAAAATCTAATTACTCAATGATTAATTAATGGAATGGATGTGAAATTAAGTAGATGAAGATAAAAATTTCACATATAGAATATTATAATGATTATTTAATGTTAAATGTAAACATAAATCCCTAGGTATAATTTTAAAAATAATATTCATATTCTATAGGTGAAAATCCATAATATTTTTTTGGTCATTATAAATGGTGCTTGATCATAAGAAAAAAACTAATATTACAAATGATAGGATGAAAATTCAAACTCTCACGTGGATGGGGGAAATTATAATGAATAAATTTGATCCCAATCTAGTTGAAAAGTATATATTGTTGAAAAAATATTTGTCATTTTTTAGAAATGTTGGTAGACAATCAATATCATTACAACATTGTAAAAAAATTACAAAGATGTTAACGAACCAAAATTGGAATTATATTTTTAATCACATTTCTACTATAAAAATGTTTAATTTTTTTGTGTGAAAGATATATATAAAATGATTTATATTTTTCTTAATGTGATAAATGTAATGGGTAAAATGAAATATAGATAGTGGGATATTTGAAGCCGAAACATTGAAAAATACATTTAAAATTATTCAAATTACCCCATTTTATCAAGATAAAAAAATATTCATGGAACCATAGGATAATTTATTTATTTAAATATAATAATAATTTATAAATACATATTTATGAAGAAATATTGCTATATGATTTTAAAAATACTTTTATTTCTTTATAATTTATTGCCTTTACTAGTATTTGGATTTTAGATAATGGGTGTATAAATTTTAAAACTAGAAGACAAAAATCATTTCCTCAATTTAAAATACCAAAGTTGTGTCATGGTAAGATATAGAAATGAATATGGACTCAACACATATTTCTCTAGGGATACTATGGATGGGGTAAATTATATTAGAATTATACGTGTTCTCTTGATATAATTTTATAATTGATACATTCTACATGTATACTTGTTGTGTGACTTAAGAAAACATGTTGAATTTTGAAAAATTCAAACACAATTAATGAAATTGGTTTTTCACTTTTTGAATATTGATATGATCCAAAGGGATCAAAATATGATTGAAAATGAATAATGGTGACCCTTTTTCTAGGAAAATGATACATGATTTTTCAAAAAAATGAAAAATAATTGGAGTAAATATTCACTGAAAAATATAGGGAAGAATGAGAGTTTTCATGAATCTGTTGTTCTTACACATGATACACACTCAAGAGAATCTATTTATTAAATGTTAAATATTTATAATATATATATGGAAAAATAAGGAACATTATCAACAGTTCTTAATCTTTTTCCTAAGGAGGGTTTCTAGAGAATACATACAAAACGTATTAAGAAATACAATAATATAATTTAATTGTTTATGATTCTAGTAAGAATTTTTTCAGAGCATCAATTTATAGGGGTAAAATGTATAAATGTATGTCATGATATTGATGGGTCCAAAATGTTGGGTGTAAATATTAAAATGTTTTCAAATGATGCTATTTACACACCCCTAGATGAATAATATTTGAAAAATAAGGAATTCCAATATATGTATGACTACTGAGGACTCCTTAATGGAATAATGTAATAAATTTATAAAAAAAATGATCATAAAAAATTAGTCTAATACTATTGTAACTATGATTAACCTAGTTAGGAAATTATATAATTATATAGTTCTCAAAATTTCATATATCATCTATATGTCTTGGTTGTGAAAATATAATGGAAGTACCCCTAATTAAATTTTGTATTCATAGATCCCTATAGTGAAATGATTATGGTTTTATGTATGTAAGTGGTTTATATGAGTAGATAGAAAAATTAATATATTAAAGAACATAAAGATGAATTTATCCCTCTTTGAAACTAATCCCAAAATATTTAATATATTTGTAAGATTGAATGATTTGGAATAATAATAAAAATTCAAAATGTGAGAATGAATAAATGTGAGAATAATTTAATTTCATGTGAGATTATTCCAAAAAAGAGTTATGATAATTTATAAAATAATAGTCTAGAAATGGGCGATGAAATTGATGATTTTTTTGGTATAGACTGATTTTAGAGAGATTAAATAATACCTATTGATTGACTATACTATTATTATGATGGTGTGTGAATAATATGTCCAAATAGGCATTAAATCATGATAGATATCATTTATAATAATTAAATGTATTAGTTAATAAATAAATCTAGTTAATTTAAAAATGATGAGTGAGAATATTTAAAAATAATAATTACATCAATTTGTGTTAAAATCATTTGATAATGATACAATATATTATTTTCTATCCAATTTAATGAATGATGATATTGAATTTAATAAGAATGATAATACATTAGAATTTATCTGATGTCCTAAAAATAATAATGTAATATAAACCCAATGGTTATTCCGAAAAACTAAATTACAATGGAATACTAACATGGAATAAGATAAAATATATGTGAAATCGCTATTACTAAATTAAAGGAAATGATATTGATGTAACTTTTTTAGTGGTGGAATAACATATAACCATATAGTTTATTCTATATATGGATATGAAAAAGGTGTTTTGAAATTAATTATATTAAAATAAATTCAATATTCATGATCATAGTCCTATATGATGAAGTATACATCTTGAAATTAAAATAAACCGCACTCATGTTGGGGAGAAAAATATATGTTCGTTAATTGAATATTTTTATACAAAGAAATATGAAAAAATAGATTAGTAATCATAGTTAGATATGTACCTAAATAATATCATCTAGAACAGTGATGTGGTTATTTAGAACCGATAAATCTCGAAAGAGAAACAGAAGAATATTCTTGGGTTCATATATTGGGATGGAAACACATTCGTAGGATAGAATGAAAACAAATGAAATTAGATAAAAAAATAGTGAAGATAATGATTGTGGTTTCTTTAATTGGTGAATGATCCATTTTTTCGTTTTATATGTTAATGAATATTTTTTGGATATTAATCCCTTAAAAAATATTCCACATAAGTGATAAATATATTCATGATAAAAAATTCTAAACCACTAGCACTTCAATGGAGACTTGGATGAAAATTTCCAATTGTAGTAATCATGAGGAATTCAATCTAACTATCATTATATAGTATAATAATAATTTTATTTTATTATTATAAACTTATTCAAAATATTTTTTCTATAAATGATATAATACATTATATTATATATTTTAAAAATAAAATCCATATAATGTATATAACGTTAATAATACATAATCATAACAAAATATTAGAAGTTAAATTTATTATTAGATATGTTTATTTTATTTTTTGATTTGTTATATGTATTTAGATAAAATTGGTATAGTTTATAATATAAAGTATAACTATGTGGGTGTGTACTATATATGATGTTTCAATATTGAATAGAAATTTAATAAAACAAGACTACATATTCCAAAGAATAGTATATGGATAATATATTAAGTTAATTAAATATTTCTTCTATTTCATATATATTAAAGAAGAAATAATAATACTGGACTTGATGTAGTATCTCCCACATTGATAATATCTCAGAACACATGTCTGATAAACATTATAAAACTTTTAATTAATTTTTTTACAACTAATATTATTGATATTATATATCTCCTCATATATGAGAAATGGTGCAAAGGGTTTTGTTCATGGAGTATATTATAAATCAAAATCAATTAAAAAATATATTTAAAATTAATTTTCAAAAGATACACATTAAAACATTATTTTGGTATGGTCCCACATAACCAAATGATGAGAATTATAAACGGAATTTTAATGTGTATTTAATGGATGAGTCATGTTTTATGAAGAGGATAAAAATGAAATTACAAAAGGTAGTATTCTTCCATGTGATTTATTGATATTAGTAAGGATGATTGGCTGGAATAATAGGTGTTGTAATTTGATTTAAAGTCTTTAAGATATTTGTTAGGAATTTTTGAATTGTTAGGCCATGGTGATAGGTATTGTATGAATTATTTTTGGGAAATAATGAAACACAATGAAACTGAGAGGATTTCATGATAATTTTTAACTAATAATGGCTATTGAAAATAATTATGAAGTAGATAATTTTACAACATGAATTATTCATGGTGATACTTTCCAGGTTCGAATGGCCTAATTCATAGTGTATGAAATGAGAAAAAGCTTCATAAAAATTGTGTTTCATCTTGAATGAGTGGTCTAGTAGGGGTTTCATGTTTAGAACATGGTTATAGAATCCTTTAGAAAAATATTGTGTGGTTTTTTAGGTGGTATTAAGAGCATATGTTTTTTTAAATCTAATAGAGGGACCAGACCATTTTAGGTAATTTTAGTGGTCAGTAGAGGTTAAAAAATTAGGGAACCATTTTTAAAATTGTGGGTCCAACCAATTATGTTCTCCAAAATATCATTATGATGGTATTATGTAAATAATCCATTTTTAATTTTCTCAACACAACAAAATTTCTACCCTACTTGTGGAACACAATCCAGCCAATTGTCTACCCACTCATCCTCCATTGTTTTTTTGGGTGTGTTCAATGAGATTAATCAGTGTTTGTGGTAACATTCATACTCTATTTGATTCATTTATTATTCCCCATACTCCACTCTGTTATCGGAGTTCATCATTTTAGGTTTATTATGATTCCACTAAATCATGGTGCAATTATCAATTTATCATTTGTTTCATTAACAGATTTCATAATGGTTTTCCCAAGATTATTTCTACAGGTTATTACATGTGGTATCATTAAGTAATATGATCATAATGAATCTATATATATTTTCGTTGGTAAATAAAATTAATTAATTATTATAATTGAGTTGGATATTTTTTATATGCTTATAATGTTGTTGGATTTATGTTTTTCACCATCATTGATTGTTTCACAGAGTTTCGATAAAAGGTGAGAACACTATTTTTTTCAATAAATAATCTAACATGGTGTTTAACTAATTAATTATGTTTGAATATTAAAATTAATTAATATTTTTCATGGTGTGATATTAGGGATAAGGTGGTCTAAATAAACTTTTTGGGTTTGAATGGGTATAGTTTACCAGGGTATGGTCTATTTAATGGCCAATAAATATTGGAATAGTTTGGAAATATTCATAGATGAGGTTGGTGGTCTAAGAGTTTTAACAGTAGTCATTTTTATTGGTTTAGATGTCAATATTGTAAGTTACATTATTAACTTGTGTTGTGTATTTCCCACATTGGTTTTTTTAACTTGGTTTTGGGATTATTATTGATACCTTAGAAATTTCATATATCTCATTTGATCTTTTGATGTTTATATTATAATATATATTTCTTCCAATAGTGAGATCCATTTAAGTGAAATGGTAATGTTGGTATGTAATGGAGTAAATGTAGTTGATAGAATTCATATCCCATTTTTACATATTTTTATTATTGATATATTATATAGAAGATAATTCTTATAACTTGATAATCAGTATTTTAAAAATCTGTTAAATTGATGTATTTTAATGATTTTTTCAGTTACAATTCATTTACAATTTTATAATTCTATGAAAATTATATTAAATGCGTGCATTGGGTTTTGACCTACTTTTTGGTGTAAAATTATGAATTCTCTGTGTAAAATTGTTCTTCATTAGAATGGAGGTGTTGAATTCCATCTGGATTATATAAATGGGTTTATAAATGGATTCAAATGTTCAATATAAACGGGTGTCTAGTGTCCCATTTTATGAAATGACATGATGGTTATTTTATTGTGTTTTATGGATAAAATGGATTTCGAATTGTGTTTCTATGAAATTACCCTAATGGACATAGTAAACGATAACAGATTAAAAATGGATTTTTGTTGTTGTTAGGGAATGTTGAGTATGGTTAAAATGATGAATAATTGAAACTGGTTATTTATGAATCATTTTATGGTGTTGGTCAAGGTGGTCCTCACCTATGGTTTAGGGTTTCATTCATGGAATTCAACAACAATTGATTAAGGTGTTTTTCATAGTGGTCTCCACATATGTTTTATGGTGTTGGTCGTGGAGTTCCTCACTCATAGTTAATGGTTTTGTTTATGCCAGTCCTATTATATATTAAGGATTTTGATTTTGGTTGTCAACATAAATAGTTTTTTATTTTGGTCAAGGTGGCCCATGTAAATGGTTTAGTTGGTTGGTTATAGTGTTCCTCAATATTTTTGTTTTATTGGACTAATTCTCATCCAATTTGTTGTACATAAAAACTATTCCTTTATAGACTGTGTTTTTTTATGTATTGGTATGTTCTATACTAATGTAACATTAATTTCTAATATTTACGTTTATGACACCAATAGATTTATGATAAATTTAATGCCTCAGACCTCTCTGGTCCATTACATTGTGAAAATATTGTGTCTGAGGTGCACTGGGAGGTCAAGGTGACTTATCCCAAAATTGTTTTTTCCATATTTCAAATTCTTTAAACAGTTCCATTATTGAACAGTTCTATCGGTAAGCTCTATCGGTAACCTCTATTGGTAACCTCTATCAATAACCAATATCGGTATCCTCTAATGGTAACGTCTCTTTCCATTTCCAAATTTCCAATTCTGTGAATAGTTCCACCGGTGAACAGTTCTATTGGTAATCTCTATTGGTAACCTCTATCGGTAACCTCTAACAGTGACCTCTCATTCCATTGCGAAATTTCCAATTCTATGAACAGTTCCATCAGTGAACAATGTACTATTAGTGAGGCTCAATGAAGAGTGTTCTATTAGTGTGGTTCAGTGAACAGTTTACCATCAATGAGGTTCACTGAATAGAGTTCTATTAGTGAGGTTTAGTGAACAGTGTTCTATCAGTGAGGTTCAGTGAACAATGTTCTATCAGTGAGGTTCAGTGAACAATGTTCTATTAGTGAGGTTCAGTGAACAGTGTTCTATCGGTGAGGTTCTGTGAAAAGTTTTCTATGAGTGAGGTTCAGTAAAAAGTGTTCTATTGGTGAGGTTCAGTGAATAGTGTTCTATCAGTGAGGTTCGTTGAACAATGTTCTATCAGTGAGATTTTTTTGAATAGTTCTATAGTGAGGTTTAGTGAAAAGTGTTTCTAGAACGGTGAGGTCTATCGGTACCCTCTATCGGTAACCTCTAATGGTAGGTGTACAGTAATGGTTGGTGTACAGTAACAGTAGGTGTACTGTGTTTCTAGAATGGTGAGGTCTATCGGTAACCTCTAACGGTATTTGTACAGTAACAGTAGGTGTACAGTAACGGTAGGTGTACAGTGTTTCCAACTTCCTACAGTTTCACCACTTTGACTTTTCCTTTGATGTAAAATACATTTAATGCCTTTTTTTAAGGACTCTTAAGGCTAATTAAAAGGCCATAAATCCAATATTAATTATTCCTATGGCTTGGGATGTTTTTACTTGGCCAAACAACGTGGGTTAATGCAATCCGCTTTTAATGGGGAATTAAGTGTATCTTAAACTATCACCCCATTAAATCATCAAAAGGAACAAGATATCTTCCTCCATTGTTCTTCCAATTTATTCTCAGCTATGAGACACTATAACCTTTCAATCCTTCCTACAAGAGTTGCACGATCAAACTTTACTCCTTGGATTTTTACCGCTCTGTTTTGTTGCAACCAAGTTGTATCGATCAATTTTTGATATAAGGTATGTTTTATCATCGTTAATTTGGGGATCATCTTCTCATGTTTCTCCATTCCATATTATAGAATTTAATCACCATTATTTTAATGGACTTTTCTTGGGTTTTGGTTGGTGTGGTCTTATCGTGGCATCCTCGGGTGGATGCATTCGTCGCGAGAGGAGTATCGTGACCCGTTGTATGGATAAAGTATGTGAGAAACTATTTGAGGTAGGGGATTAGTTGATTATATTTTCTTTTATGTGCAACTATATTGTTATAATTTTTAATCCCACTGGAAGAAAACAGAATTATCATATTAAATATTTTAACTAGATAAATAAATTGATATCAATCGTTTGTTATTGCCTCATGTTTTGCTAGACATTGAGATATCAATGCTTTCATTGATTAGATATTCATTTTTTGATTGAAATTAGTAAATAACATAAATTGGGATTAATTGATATTTGTTTGGATAATGATAAATAGGCATGTAAATGAATATGGTTCTAGTTTTAATTTGATGTTAATCAAATAGGCGCAGTAAGCATGTTTAGTTATTTGTGATAGCTTACTGATTAGGTTTCCATTAATTGGAACCTAAGAACAACAAATCTATTAATTCAATATGGATTAATGAACTAATTGTTTGATAATTCCTTAAGGGGTTATTAGTTAAACTCTTGATTGTTAAAGGGATAAGATCCCAATTAATGTGGTGTTTGTTTTCTGGCTACTTGGGATGTGATGTGATCCTGGATAGTTTTTCTGATATGTGGGGGCACAGAGGATTTTGGTTGTGGGAGCATGTAATTCCCAGACCCCAATTACCCAGAGTTGGTGCATTATTACATAACATTGGCATGATCACAAAAGATCAATTCTCGAAACACCAATTATTTTAGTATCCTTAGAAACACTAGATACATTCATAATTCTTACATTAAATCATAAAATAAAATACTACTAAAACACAGTCTCCATAATCCACACTCATATCCACTTAGACAATCACTACAGGTTAGTCATAAAATACATCTTCACATCCTGGAAAAAATAAAACATAGAAAGGGGTGAGCTCAGATTCTTAGTTAGGATTAAAATATAGTAGAAACACTTATAAATAACCATAAACATTTAAGGAAATGTATAACTAAAACAAAATCCTTTTAAACATGAACTTCAGCACAATATGGCAAAAATAAAATGAAATAATGTCATTTACTTATTCACATGGATACTCTACTAGTCTAATAATCACATGCAATATCAATAACCACTTTCATAATGATGAGATGCATAATGTAAGACTATCATAACCACATAGTCAAGGCCATGTGCTAAGACTACAAATAAGATTTTTTCAAGGCCTTGTTCCAAGATACTAGTTTGTCTTATGAGACCTACCGATGCATCGATGAGCTATAGCAGGATCCACTCGTCACTTATTAATTCCAATGCATTCCTCATATGAACAGGTTTAAACATAACATAAACATTTTTATTAAAACTAGCATACAAAATGTCAATGATTTCTCTATAAACTATGAATGGTATAAAAATAACGCATCCATATTTAAACATATCACATAACCTTCAATACTATATGAATGCTTTGTATCTTAATAAATCAACTTCAAATAAACTTAAAATCCATCAAAGGATGTTGACATATATGAAATCAATACTATTTGAGAGAAATGTCTCTTTTTTTGAAATAATTGAAAAGACACATAATTATAAAATTAAAAATTTACTTTGAAAATATTCCTATAAGCTTTTAAGGGAAGCTTCAACGATTTTATAATGGCCGAAAATAGCCGCCTCCTCTGTATAAGTTATAAAAAACATTCTTACATTAATTTAGTCGAAAATGTTAAAACGGACCTTGTTTGGAAAGCAAAGGAAATATTCCTTTATAAATATCTTATAAAAAATGAACAAGGGTATAAATTACATTAACCCATAGTCTATAAAATTGTAAGAATGGTTTGAAATACATTTTTAGGAAACATGGATGAGGATGATAAAGATGTTCCAGTAGATAATTATGTATAAAGAACCTGGAATAATGAAGAGATTCTGAAATAAACCCTTACCTTGTACTTTTCCTTGGTCAAGGGTAGGTTAACCTCATGTATAATGGTGAAATAGATGTTATTAAATTATACAAGAATCATTTAAATTAATATGATATCATATATGATCTTTTAACATTGTTTTGATAATAATATCTTAGAGTTATCGTTGTTTTGGGTGTGAACTTACTCATTTTCGTTTATATGTTTTGTTACATAAGTTGTGTTTTTTATGGATATATTGTACCTTATTCATATCCATAATGATATGATGTCCATAAACATTATTTTTAATCATTAAATGAGAATTAGTCTTCAATGGATACTATGGGGAATGAATCTCATCGCGTTCATTGAGACGGTAGTCCGTACGTACGCATGAGCAACAATATCATTCTTTTGACATTGAAATAATATATAATTGGATGGTATATCATATATACATAATCATTATCATGTTATATTTATTATTTACAATAATTACACATCATTATCATACCCATCCAAATAATATTTTTTTTGAATAACAATTACACCACGACGTGGTGACGCTAAGCCGCACGTACGCATGTATGGTGACATGTCATTCATAGGATGGATAGAATAATGAATATGGATATACCATATTAATAATAAAATCACAGTATATAAAAGATAATGGAGTTATTATTTTAGAATGGAAATAACAAAGAAAGAAGAAGTTGAAGAATAAAGGAACGTGAAAGTGGGTGGGGAAAACATTATCTCATCTTTCGGTTCTTCCTTTTGATTTGATCAAAAGAAATCCATAGGTTAGATTTCTGATCAAAATAAGGCCTCTAGGTTATAGTGAGGGTATTTTGGAGGATATTTGGGTCGGGGTTGGCCGAGTAAAATGGTTTTGAAGTAATGAATTAGAGAAAAGGGTGAGTGCCCTTTTATAAGAGAGGTGAGGGGAACCTTTTTAAAAATCTAGATATATTATTTTATAATAAATTCATATTCAGTTTATAATGGCTCCAAACTAATTTATTTCGAGGATAAGGAGGGGATGGGTCGAAAAAAACTCATCCAATAGGTTTTAAACAGGTTTGGGTCACTTTATTAACCTGATCTTTTAGTTTAAACTCTTAGTTAATTAGTTTGACATATACCATGTCTCTTTGTATTTTGATATTATATGGTTAATAAAATGACTATAAACATACAAGAGACACCAAAGTGGTCCATTAATGAAAAAGATATCATTATATAAGTCTTTTGGATGAACCATAGATTTTTTGGAATATAATATCAATTAATAATATAATATTTGTTTTAAAAACTCTTTTATGTCAATTTTGACACTATTTAAAAATGGATTTTTGGTTAACTCTTAAAAACATTATTAATTTCTAAAAAATTTAATTTAATCAATCATAACATGTCATATTAACCAATAAAATTCGTTGATGGAATCAAAACGTGAAAATTATTTTTATTTTATCATTTATAATACAAATCATTTGATTCATTCATTAATAATGAAACACTTCATCATTATTGTGTCATAAATAAATTTAATTATTCAAGGTCTAAAAATTATAAATAAAATATAATAATGTAGGAAATCTTTTTATCTTTTGAATTAATATTTATAGACAAAAATATAACATAGATCACCCTATGTAATAATTGTTTTGATAAATGATATATGCTTTTGTCATTTTTGTATTTACTTTAACGTAATTAATATGAAGTGTCATTATCACTTACTAGAGAGGCCATGGTTCCCAAAATCGACCCAAAGATGCCCATGGTAAGTCATGTATCAACCAATAGTGTTTGGACACGTTTTAGGGTAATTTAGTATTATTATAATATTATTTGTTTACCCTTATTTACCGGATTTACCCTTTAACCATGGTAAATAAAATATTTACCGAAGTAATTATTAAAAAATTTAAAAAATAAAACTTACCTATTTACTCAATATGGACCTCCTAATTCTAAATATGGAATCCATTATTCTAATTTCATAACATGGAAGTGGCAGAAAATAATTTATTATTAATTCCCGTTGTCAAAACAAAAAGTGTGTTTCTAAGGAATAATAACTATCAAAAGATTGACACTTTTTTATGTCTTGTTTAAATGTGAAATTATTTCAAATGACCAACATTGTATTAAAAAGTAAAAATATATTCTAAATATACTTTAAAACCGCTCAAATTCAAAATTTATCACTATTAATAATTTTGATTAAAAATGTTGTTTTTAATTAAAATTTAGTAATTTTCAATATTCATCAAAATATGAAAGTTATCAAAAATTTACCAAATATTCACCCCATGATAATTTAAATATTATGAATCCAAAAACAAGGTCCATTTTGAAAGATAAAATGTATATAAAATTTTAAAAAGTGTGTATTACTATTCATTATAGCTAGTTTGATTGGTTGTGGTGTGTTAGAACTCGAAGTTGCATATAAAACACGCTACTATATTATACAAAGAGAAGTGTATCGTGGAATCTTGGGGTGTTACCTTATCCCCTCCATCAAATAATTTTGTCCTAGAAATTTCTAGAATACTACTTCAAAAAAAGACATGGGTGGTTCTTCATCATAAGTTTCTCAGGTTCCCACATTGTCTCTTCCATTTTATGGTTTCTCCATAGAACTTTTACCAGATGAGTCGTCCAGTTTCTCAACACTTGTTCTCTGGTATCAAGAATCATGAAAGGCTCTTCGCAATAAAACATATCGGGTTCTCATTCTAATTCCTCATAGGTGAGTACATGTGATGGGTCATGTATGTATTTTATCAATAGTGATATGTGGAACACATCGTGAACTTTGTAGAGACTTGGAGGCATTTCCAAACGGTAAGCTACAACCCCAATTCGTTCTAGAATTTCGAAAGGTCTGATGTACTTGAGACTCAATTTACCCTTCTTACATAAACGAATAACACCCTTCCATGGAGATACCTTCATGAAAACATGATCTCCTACCTAAAATTAAAAATCCTTCCTCCAGTTGTCATCATAGCTCTTCTGCCTACTTCGAGCTGCTTTGATGTGGTCTTGGATTACCTTCACCTTTTCCATCATTTCATCCACCAGTTCTGGGCCTAAAGTTTTCTTTCGCCAACGTCATCCCAACAGGTTGGTGTGCGACATCTCTTTCCATATAATGCTTCATATGGTGCCATCTGAATATTCTAATAGAAGCTATTGTCATAGTAAAATACTACCAGAGATAAATATTGAACCTGTATACCCTGAACGTCAAGTGAGAATGTTCTCCGCATGTCTTCTAAGGATTGAAAATTCCATTCTGATTGTCCATCAGTTTGGGGGTGGTAAGCAGTGCTGAAATGATGTTTTGTATCCAAGTATTTATAATAACTTTTCTAGAATCTTGAAGAAAAATAGGGATCACGATTAGAAACAATATATAGGGGTACACCATGAAGTCTCACAAATTCATTAATATATAGTCTTTCTAGGTGTTCGAGTGGTTAATCCTCCCATATAGAAAGAAAATGTGCTGACTTGGTAAGACGATCAACAATGAACCATATTGTGTCGTTCCTTCTAAGAGTCTTTTGGTACTCCCATGACAAAGGCCATCTTGATATTATTATATTTCCACTCAGGTATGGGAAGAGGTTGAAATACTCCACCAGGCTGTTTCCTTACAGCTTTCACTTGTTGACAAACCATATATCTTGAAACAAAATCAGTAATCTCCCTCTTCATGTTGTCTCACCACAGATGTTCCTTCAAATCTCAATATATTTTGGTGCTCCCAGGTGTATAGAGATATTGTAACTATGAGAATCATCCAACAATTAACTTTTTAGATCATGTATATCGGGAAAACAATGTCTCATCCCAAATTTCAAAATTACATATTCATACAAAAAGTCATTCAATCTCCCATCATCCACAGCTTTAATCTTTTTTTTTTGAAATTATTCATCATCGGTTTGAGAACTCTTTATCATTTCTAGTAAATATGGTTTGGATTACATTTTAAAATGTTTCATTTTTTCACCTTCCATGGTTATTCTCATATCCAACCTTACTATATCCATGAAAATAGGATCCCTCTGAACTCTCATCTTGATCAAAACTCCATGGTCCTTTCTGCTCAAAGATTCTTCCACCTTATTTTCCTTCCCCAGGTGGTAGTGTATCGTGCAATCATAATCCTTGAGTAGTTCAAGCCATCTTCCTTTGCCTCATGTTGAGTTATTTCTATGAGAAAATATAAATCAAACCCTTGTGATAGTATAAATCTCACATTTTTCACTATAGAGATAGTGTCTCCAAATCATCAAAGCAATGATTATAGATTCTAACTCAAGATAATGAGTAGGATTGTTCTTCTCATGAATATTTAGCTGTCGTGATGCATAGGCAATAACCATATCATTCTCCATAAGTACAGAACCGTGTTCTTTCTTCGATACATTATTATAAATAACGAACTTATCATTCACCAATGGTAGAGCCAATATTGAATCATTGACAAATATTTTCTTAAGATATTCAAAACATTATTCACACTCTTTTGTCCCAAAAAATTTAACCCCTTTATGTGTGAGATTTGTTAATGGGTTAGCCAATCGGGAAAAATTCTTGACGAAACACTGATAATAACCAGTGAAACCAATAAAACTGTGTACCTCAGTTATACTCATCAGTGTAGGAAATTATTGGATTGACATGGTCTTAGAAGGATCAATAGAGATTCCATCCTTAGAGACAATATGGCCAAGAAAGAAAATCTCCTAAAGCCAGAATTCACACTTGCTAAACATCCTATATAGTTCATGTCTTTTATGAGTCTTCAGGATAATGCGAAAGTGATTTTCATGATCCTCATAGAATTTGGAGTACACCAAGATATTAAAAATAAATACCAACAAAATATCATCTAGATATTACTTGAAAACTCTTTTCATTAGATCCATGAACACAGAGGGTGCATTAGTCAATCAAAAAGGCATTACTGTAAACTCGTAATGCCCGTACCTGGTTTTAAATGTTGTCTTCAGAATTTCTTCCTTGTTCACACACAACTGATGGTATCCAGATCGAAGGTCAATCTTTAAAAAGTATTGAGCTCCATGGATTTGGTCAAATAAATCTTCAATTCGAGGTAGGGAATACTTGTTCTTTATTGTTTTAGCATTGATTTAGTTGTAGTTGATACATAACCTCATAGATCCAACTTTCTTCTTAAAAAAGGACAGGGGATCCCCATAGAGAAACACTAGGGTGAATAAATCCCTTATTACTCAATTTGTCTAGTTGTTTATTTAGTTCATCTAATTCCACTATGGCCATTCTATAAGGGGTCTTCGATATAGGCCTTGAACCAGGAATTAAATCTATAGAAAACTCAATTTCCCATTCTGTAGATGTCCAGGTAAATCTTCCAGAAACAGATCTATATATTCTTTCACAATAGGCACATCCTCTATTTGAACATTTCATTCCTTATCCATGGTTATTTCATTCTCTTCTCCCCAATAATTGAATTTAGTTGAGCTACTGGGGGTGGATCTATGTAATAATTATGTGGCAGTGATTCCACTCTAAAGATAATGTGTTCTTTATAATCATCATAAAAATAATAACCTCATTCTTCTTACTATAAGTTTTTACATCATGGTCTGAAATCCAATCGATACCAAGGATTATATCAAATTAAATCGTGGGTTTGATGATGAGATCAGCAGATAAAGAACATTTATATTCCCTAATTGGAACGGATCCACAGAACATTGTAGAAATGATACTTCCCTTAAGTGTTTTAACTGACAACTCCCTTGTTTAATCAAATTGGAAATATCTAATTTTCATAGAAAATAGGAAAGATATGAATCCATGTGATGATCCGAAGTCAAATAAGGCATTGGGTAAAGTTGAGGAAACCATTAAAGTACCTGCCACCATGTCTTTCAGAGCTTCAATCTCATCAGTAGTGATAGCATAATGTTGGACTTGAACCCTTGGCCTTTTATGAGGTAAGTTCCCTTGATGATTAGGACATTAATTTTGATAATGTCCCATCACCCTGCATTTGTAACATTGAAATCGGTATCTTTATTCTTCCCCTTAAAATCACGAGCTTAGTGGCCTTTTTCACCCCACAAGTAATAGACTCCCATTACTTTCAAGAAAGTACCATGGTATTTTTTCCCACATTTAATGCAGGATGGAAATTCAATATTTCCCTTATTCCCCTTATTTCCATTTCCAAGGTGATTAGTAGATCTCTTCTTCTCTTGCTTTTCTTTATAGTCATAAGACTTAGAGAATTATTTTTCTATCTTGATAGTGCACGATAACATATCTTCATACAACGAGAAGTTTTATGAGACTAATTCTCGACGAATAAATGGTTTTAACCCTTAATAGAAATGATAAAACTTACTTCTTGTGTTACATATATATTCTGTAGCATACCTCTCTATCCTTGTAAAGTTAGCCTCATTCTTTGTGACATTCTTATCCTCCTTTTTCTTCAGACTCAGAAATTCCCTTTCCATATTTGCTCGATGGTCACGAGGAAAGTATTTTTCTATGAAAATCTCTTTGAACACCCTCTATTCCATATTTGATACATCATCATATTCCTTCTTGTTTTGAATCAATGTCCACCATTGACCAGCATCTCCGGTGAGGTGGTAAACTGCCATGATAACGTTTTCCCTTTCACTACTCCCCAAGGCATGGAATATTTTCTCTTAAGAATTTATCCATTTCTCGGCTACTAAGGGATTTTTACTCCCATTGAATGTCGGTTGTTGTTTCCTCATTATGCGATCTAACATTGATCCTCCACACTGTGGATCTGGGTTCTCCATAAGAGTAAGTTTATTATTCATAATCTGATTGAGTTCTCCCAATATGGTAATAAAATGATTTGAACCGGTTGTATAACCAGCTCCACGATAATTATTTTGAGTAAGAGTTAAATCCCTACATGGAGTGCGTGCATTGATATGGTATCCATTTCTTCCACTAGTTGACATTTATATACAATAGAATACACTAGTTTATTTTATAAATCACAATACATAAATCCAAACTTGTAAAACACTTAACATGAATTTAATAGTTTATAGATATAATTCATAATCATAAAAATGTTTTCTTTGAGGATGTATATACTCATAATCCCTTCATAACTGTTTGTAATGAAAATGAGAATTATCCTAAGCATATCCCCCAGGTGTGTCGTAACCAAGAGTGCAGCAAGGCCACTTTTCATGCACCAGTTCCTGTTCGAGTCTAGCTTAAAGCGGTGTTTTCGGGTTTTACCCCTAGGTACATCTGTGCCAGAGCCGCCTCTACCTGCTCATATCCATACATGGATGTATTGCTTGGAAAACTCACAAAATATCTACAATACCCAAATTCTAGGATGTTATTCTATACTAATCCTCAAAGACCATCATAGGTCTATGTGCTCTAATGAATGATTATATAAATCTAGATTCCAGGGTTTGTACTAAACATCCTATGAAAACAACTATAAATTCCTCGACCCTAGTTACCCAGATTCGGTGCATTATTACATAACATTTTCATGATCACAAAAGATCAATTCTAAAAAACTGATTAGTTTAGTAACCTTGGAAACACTAGATACATTCATAAGTCTTACATTACATCATAAAATAAAAAACTACTACTACATTGTCTCCATAATCCACACTCATATCCCCTCAAACTATCCCTGCAAGTCAGTCATAAAACACTTCTTCAAATCTTGGTAATAATAAAACATAGAAAGGGGTGAGATAAGATGCTCATTAAGGATAACAATATAGTGTAATCTTTAATAAATAAGTATAATAATTTAAGGAAATTTATAACTAAAAAAAGCCTTTTAAACATGAACATCAACATAACATGGAAAAAATGAAATAATTCCATTTACTAATTCAAATGGATATTCTACTAGTCATATAATCACATGCAATATCAATAACCACTTTCATAATGATGGAATGCATAATGCCAGACTATCATAAGCACATAGTCAAGGCCTTGTGCCAAGAATACAAATAAGATTTTGTCAAGACCTTATTCCAAGACACTAGTTTGTCTCATGATACCTACCGATGCATCGAGGAGCTATAATGGTCTCCACCTATCACTTATTAAGTCTAATGCATTCCTCAAATGAACAGGTTTAAACATAACATAAACATTCGTATTAAAAGTAGCATATGAAATGTCAATGTTTTATCCATAAACCATGAATGGTATAATAATAACTCATACATAGTTAAACAGATCAAAAAACCTTTAATACTATATTAATGTTTTGTATCAAAATAAATCAACTTCAAATAATCATAAAATCCATCAAAGGATGTTGACATAGATGAAATAAAAACTATTTGTGAGAAATATCTCTTTTTTTAAAATAATTTAAATGCCACATAATTATAAAATTAAACATTTACTTTTAAAATATTCTTATAATATTGTAAATTAAGCTTTAATGATTTTATAGTGGTAGAAAATAGCCACAGCCACTGTATAAGTTAAAAAAAATTCTTACCTTAATTTTGTCGAAATGGTTAAAAAAGACCTTGTTTGGAAAGAAACGGAAAGATTCCTATATAAATATAATATAAAAAGTGAAAAAGGGTATAAATGAATTTAACTCATAGTCTATAAATTATTAATAATTATTTGAAATACATTTTTAAGAAACATGTATGTGGATGATAAAGAGGTCCTAGTAGATAATTACGTATAAACAACCTCAAATAATGAAGAGATTGTGAAATAAACCATTACTTTGTACTTTTCCTTGGTCGAGGGTAGATTAAACTCATGTATAATGGTGAAATAAATGTTATTCAATTATATAAGAATCATTTAAATTAATATGATAAAATATTTGATCATTTAACATTCATTTGTTAATAATATCTTAGTATTATCGTTGTTTTAGGTCTTAACATAATCATTTTCTTTTATATGTTTTGTTACATGATCAATCTTTGTTATGGATAGGTTTTATATTATCCATATATAGAATTATATAAAGTACTTAAACATTATTTTTAATCATTAAAAGATAATTATACTGCAGTGGATACAATGGGGAATGAATCTCATCTCGTTCGTGGAGACAGTTGTTCGTACGTATGCACGAGCGACAATATCATTCTTTTGATATTAAAATAATATATAATTGGATGTTATATCATATATAAAGAATAATTATCATGTTATATTTAGTATTTACATCAGTTACATATCATTATCATACCCATCCAAATATTAATGTTTTGAATAACAATTACACCACAACTTGGAGATTGTAAGCTGTATGTACGCACGTATGGTGACATGTCATTAAAATGATGGATAGAATACTGAATATTATTGTACCATATTTATAATAACATAAAATTATATATAATATACTGGAGTTATTATTTTAGAATGGAAATAACAAATAAATAAAATGTTGAAGAAGAAAGGAACTTGGAAGAGGGTGGTGAAAACATTACCTCATCTTCAGGATCTTACTTTTAATTTGATCAAAATGGATTCTTATGTTGGTTTTTATATCAAAATAAGGCCTCTAGGTTTAATTAATGGAAGTTGGGAGGAAATTTGGGTAGGGTTTTTTCGATTAAAATGGCATTGATTGTATGAATTAGAGAGAAGATGGAGTGCCCTTTTATAAGAGGTGTGAGGGGCACCTTTGGAAAATCTAGAAATATTGTTTTATAATAAATTTATATTTGGTTTTAAATGGCTTAAAACTGTTTTATTTATAGAATAAGGTGAGTATGGGTCGAAAAAAACTCAATAAATAGGTTTTATTTAGGTCTAGGTCACTTTATTATGCTTGTCTTTTAGTTTTAACTCTTAGTTAATTAGCTTGACATTTACCATTACTCTTTTTATTTTCATATTATATGGTTAATGAAATTACTATAAACTTCAAAATGACCCACCAAGTGGTCCATTAATGATACATATATCATTATATAAGTAATTTGGTCGAACCATTGATTTTTAGTAATAGAATATCAATTAATAATATAATATATGTTTTAAAAATTGTTTTATGTCAATTTTGAGACTATTTAATAATTAAGTGTTGGTAAAATGGTAACAACATTATTAATTAGAAAAAAATTCATTTAAGAAATAATAACATGTATATTTACCAATAAAATTCATGGGTGGGATCAAAACTTTCAAATTATATTTTTTTTACCATTTATAATACTAATCATTTGATTCATTCATTAATAAGGACAATTATTCATCATTATTGTGTAATAAATAAATTTAATTATTCAATGTCAAAAAATTATAAATAAAATACCATTATGTTGGAAACCATTTTATCTTTCTGATGAATATATTTAGTCTCAAATATAACATATATTATCCTATATAAAAATGGTTTTTCTAAAATATATATGCTTATGTCATTTTTGAATTTATTGAAACTTAATTAATATAAAGCGTCATTATCACTTACAAGTGGATCCATGAGGTCCCAAAATCGTCCCAAATATGAAAATGGTCGGATATTTATCAACCAATAGGGTTAGGACAAGTTTTAGCACAATTTATTATTTTTATAATATTATTTTGGACCCTTATTTACCAGATTTACCCTTTAATCATGGTAAATAAAATATTTACCGAAATAATTATTCAAAATGTCTAAAAATAAAAGTTACCTATTAACAAAATTTGGAACACCTCATTCTAAATATGGAATCTATTTTTCTAAATTCAAAACCCAGAAGTGGGAGAAATTAATTTAAAATTAATTCTTGTTGTCAAAACAAAAAGCGTGTTTTTAAGGAATAATAACTATCAAAATATTGACACTTGTTTATGTCCGGTTTAAATGTGAAATAACGTCCAATGACCAAAATTGTATTATATGGTAAAAATATATTCTATATATACTTTAAAACCACTTAAATTCATAATTTATCACTATTAATTATTTCGATTATACAAGTTCTTTTTAATTCAAATTTAGTTATTTTCATTATTCATCACAATATGAAAGTTATCAGAAAGTTACCAAAAATTTACCCTAATATAATTTTGATATTATAAATCCAAAAATGTAGTCCATTTTGAAATATTAAATTTATAAAATTTTAAGAATTGGGTATTAGTATTCATAACGGCTAGTTTGATTTGTTGTGGTGTGTGTTAGAACACGAAGTTGTGTGAACCACACACTACTATATTGTTCAAAGAGGAGCGTACCATGGAATCTTGGGGTGTTACACAGAATATGAAACCTAGAGGGGTGAGATGAATCGGTTAATGCATGTCGGTGTCATGGAGGACTGTAGGGATGATGGAATGTGGTGGATGTTGTTGTTGGATGCTTATTGTTTCTTTTGGTTGTTTATCTGCTTTACTTTTCCCCACTGCTCAAGGTAGCTGGTCTTACATACCCTTATTCTAAAAGAGGCAAAGACATTTGGGTTATTCCATGTGCTTTCTCTGTTTAGATTCTCAAGGAAGGATGGGTTTATGCTCTTGCTATAAGCGGCAAAGACCCGATGGGTAGTACATCTATTCACCGGGTTGATCCCCCTTGTTTTTAGTAGCATAGAATGTTTTTCTAAAATGTATGGGAATGTGGGAATGTAATTCTATAATGAATAAATTAATAAATGGTGTTAACTCATGCAGATGGATTTACTGGAACATAATGATGAGGTAGTAATTTTTAAGGAACAATTGCCTTTGGGTGTGATGCTAATGAAATTTAATGTAGAACTGTTAATGGTTAATTGACATTTAAAGAATTAATTAATGTAATGTGGAACTGATAAAAAGGGAATGAAATAATATAATAAATCTCTTTATATTTTTGTGTGCTTATAAGAAACCTAGTCTTAGAAGTAGAAGCCTGGAGTCTGAGAGACGTTAGCTGAAGTAGTGTCTAAGACTAGGTTATGCCCATAGTGTGGTTTTGAGTTATAGTATATTCTGTACTTTTTGTGTTTTTCTATACACTACTCCACCATGTCAGTAATAGAAATTGACATCTCGAGGATTCTAATCCCTAGGGGGGTTTTTCCCCATCATTCCGGTGGGAGGATGGATGGCTGACTACCCCCTTTCGCCCCGCTCTCTTCTCTTGGCAGTTACTGGTGCTGGTAGGCACATTGGTGAGTTTTCCCCACATATTTGTGTAGAGGGTTGAAATGCATTATTGCTATTAACACACATATATTCTGGATATAGTTTTCTATGGAGAACTATAGGTGTAACATGTATAAGCTCTGATGGCTTGAAGATCCTTACTCGATGTATGGGTTGTAATGGATTTAGGTATAATACCTGATGTATGATACACATTACGTGGGATATGGTGGCTCCTAGAAACTACCTAGTTACTTTGGTGTGGGGACATGGTGGTCTTGTTGCACGAGGTGCATATTGTGGTGCTTCACCCAGGTGTATAAGGGAAGCCTTTTTGGAGAGAGATTCTTAGGACGTGCGACATTGGGGAAAAGCGGCACACCAGTGGGGAAGTAGTAGTGGGGTACCCTTGATATTCATTATTATATGATATATTCATGTATGCGTTACTTGGTTAGAGTAGCCATGGTGAGGTTGAGAACATAGTATACCTGTTTAGGTGACGAGTTAGTTTCACTTGTTGTTCACTCTGCTTTAGCATTCTTTCTTTACTTCTGCACGAGAGGCTTTGGATAGGATCCTTTTGAGTATACTGTAATACTCACCATATATATATATAAACTATTTTTCAGGTCACATGGACCAGTTTAGGGATCATGATGGTTTCAACTAGCTTGGGGTTACATGAACTGTTCAGTCTAGTGGTTCCTATTGTATTTACTTACTTTTGGGTACCTTTATTTTTTACCTTCTAGTTGAAATACACCTCCATGACATTTCATATGTGTACTTGGGTTTTTGTTTATAGTGTTGTCTGACTTGGAGTTTATTGGTTTCTATCTTATCTCTATCTTCTTCATGTGTTCTCTTAGATGGTAATGCCTCCCATTTGTGTGTTTTCTATACCATCAGTGATAGTCACCTACCCGGGGGATACTGGAGGTTAGACTCGGGGGTCATTATATCCCTTCTCACATTTATGACCCAGGAGGGGTACACATTGTGGGGAGGGGATCATGATAGAGTGGTATCAGAGGTATAGTTGAGGGATAGGATGGAGTTTGCTTTTAGGAAGAGGTGAGGTTGCATGGGTTTGTAGGGTATTGGTGTCATTCATGTATAGGAAGTGAGGTAAAACACTGGAGACCGAATGAGAGATAGGTGTTTAGGGCCCCATATAATCTTATGTACAAACCTTTAAGTATACAATGGCTACTAAACAAGGTGATACTAGTTGCATGGTAGAGAACTAGGAAATGATCATGCATCATTCTTCCTTTTTCCAGTGTTTGAATGGGTATACCATGGTATAGGTTAACCTAAAATGAATAAAAGAAAACAATTAATTTATTAATGTTGAGTCTTACATATTCAATGTTTAGGAAACCTAACAGTTGTTATTTTACAGGTATGGATCCAGGTCGATGTCCTCATCCGGTTTGCACAAAAAATGTCCATTAGGCTATTCCAGCAGATCACCGAATGGTAGAGGTTGACGACAATGACACATAGAGGAAGAAACTACTAGAGATTCATCGACAGAGTCCACAGATTTATGAGGGATCTGTTTCAGATGCAGTCACAAAAGATTGGTTAGACGAGTTTGAGATCGGATTCAGTTCGATTCATGCTCAGAAGGAGCACTCAGTTTCCATGGATGTGACGATGCTACATAGAGTAGCAGGGTAGTGGTGGTTCTTGTTCCTTGGGGATCATGAGGATTCAGCGATCTCATGGGAGGAGTTCCGATACAGTTTTATAGTCAAGTTTCCTTTTTCGATTGTGAAGGAATCCAGTAGCCAAGAATTTCTTACCCTTTGACAGGGGACCTCCTGTGTTCATGATTTTGGAATCCATTTCAGGAACCATTAATGATATGCTTCGGACCTCCTACAGGATGAGGAGGCCAGGGCGAGGCATTTCAATGAGGCTTTGCGTCCAGAGATCCAGCGCCAGGTCACCCAATTTATGATGAAAACATATATTGAGTTAGTGTAGATGGCATATGTTGTTGAGAAGACTATGTCTAGGACTGGACCATCACGAGAGAGGAATCAACATGATTCCTCACGAAGCAGAGCTGTGGTCCTGGGTTCTCAATTTTAAGGGCAGAATAGTTTTTCGTACAGTCGGGGGTATGTTACAGCCCTTCACATATCATTTCTCTAGAGGTAGAAACTCTTAGGCATATGCCAAAGGATCATGCCCCTATTTTTCTTGTGGTAGTCATGGTCATCAACATCGGGAGTGCCCAACATTTCAGGGAGGTCATCGTGCACCAGGCTCTACACTCTAGGTTCCTCCGTTGAGGAAGTTCCAGCCGAGGCAGTAGTAGCTGGTTGCACCAGCATTAGATCAGGAGAGGGTAGATGGGGTAGCCAAAGGACAACCACATGACACTCCCCGACTTTAGAGAGCAGAGTGAGGCCATGGTGTTGGTTGTCATTAGGGTCATAGGGGTCGTGGAAGAGGTCATGGCCAGATTTATGCTCTAGCGTTTCATGCTCCAGGTGAGCCAGACGTCGTTTGAGGTACCCTTTGTTTTTTCTACTTTGGTGTATGCCTTATTTGATTCAAAAGAAACACACTCCTTCATATCACCTACCCTTGTCCATGCTTTGGGACATGAGGTAGAGAGACATCAAGTGCCCTTGGCATTACCTATGCCAGTTAGAGGTCGAGATGACTTGTTTGAAGTATGTAGAGATTGTGAGCTACTGTTGTGGCAACACTACTTTTGGGGAGATTTCATATGTTTATGAATACAACCATATGATGTCATCCTTGGCATGGACTATATGTATTCAGTGGAGGCTATCATTGATTACTTCATGAAGATTGTCCTCTTCATTGGTGTGGATGGAGATCAAGTGGTGTTTGTTGGTGAGTGAGATCCTCGGATGGGTCATAGGCGTGTTCCATCCTTATCATCCGTGATGGCTAAGATGATGCTGATTTCATCAGACTTTCAGCAGTTGGAATTTCTTAGGGACGTAGAGGAGTACCTTGATGTCATTCTAGAAGAGGTAGTTGCATTACCTCCTCGATGAGAGATCTAGTTTGGGATCGACCTAAATCTAGGAGCGTCTCCTATCTCTATGTCTCTATATAGGATAACCCCATCTGAGTTACGAGAGATATGTATGAAGCTTGATGGACTGTTACAGTGTGGTTTTGTTCGTCCAAGTCTGTCACCATGGGGTGCACCAATTCGGTGTTTAGATGATATTTGGGTTCTATTTGACATATTTTTTGAGTTTTAGCATTTCTGGCCAGGGTGCATGTTTTATTATTCATGGTTTCATATAAATTGTTTGAAATTTTGATGAAATATGATTTTATAAATGATTTCAAATTATCATTTTTAATATGAATGGTTCCCAAATATTTAATGATAAATCACCAAGGGATCAAGGGAAATTACATCTACATAATTTGGTCCAAAATAAATTTTTCACAATCAATGCTCAATTTCAGAAAAACCATGCACTATGTTGTAGAATGGGTCCAATGACTATTGGATGGTTTGTTCCTTTTTTAAAAACCATGTAGAAAAAATAATTAAGGTGTGTTTTTTGGATATCTGGAAGTTAATTTTTGACATTTTGTTTCTAACTATAAGGAATAACAGTGAATATAACATGTGATTAATTGTGTAGGGTGCATAGTTGGAGCACAATTTTTAAAATGATATATCCAAATAATGAGGCCTCCTATAGTTTCATTAAATGTGGGATTTTCCAAATATCCCCCATTGGTACTTATATCAACACATCCCCCATTATCCACCATTAATTTTTCATTAACAAGTGGGTTCTTAAACCCTTAGTCCTTCCAACTTATTATATTCTCTGATGTTTCCACAGAAATTCAGCAGTGTTTAACTAAAGTTTTGGCATCAATTACATCGCCTTCCTCTTCCCCTTTCTCCTACATAATTTTTTAGTTGTACAGTTTATGTTTTATATTTTTAATACATTATAGAAATGTGGGATCATCATTGTTTCCTTAAAATTTTGGAAGGATTTCAAAGAAATAATCTTGATGAAAATTATGTAAATCATTGCATGGAGTTTCATTAATGTATTTAACCATGATGATTTTCCTTAAGAATACCTATTTAATTTATTTTAATATATTTATTTTAGTAAAATATACTTTATATTATTCTCCAAGAATATTGGATGGAATCCATTATGGACCGCTAATTGTAGATCGATTGTTTTTTGATACGAGTCAATCAAATGATGATTTTTTTGAAAATATGACATGATGAGGTGTAATGAATAAATAAATTATAATTTTTTTAATTAGTTATTTTTCAATTTAAGAGTTTAGATATTGTTTATTTGAGAATAAATCATCGGGTGTCAGGTGATATGGGTAGGACATAGTTGGGCCATGAAAAGGACAATAATATTTTGATATTTTTTAAAACATTTGTAAATGATTTTGGTAGTCTAAGAGTATTTTCCATATTATTGTTTTTTAGTTTTATTGTTTTTTATTGTATTATTAATGTATATATGTTGTGTTTTTTCAACCATAGAATATATATATATATATATGTTGGTTAAGGATCGTATTGAAACAATATACCTTTCAAGAATCCCATTTGGTCAGAGGGTGTTTATAGGAATAATCCTATAACTGAAAATGCGGTGTCACCATTCATGTAAATGACAATTTTTGGATTTAATGTGGAATATAGAATTGGTTATGAGTTTAAAAATTTTATGTTTATTGGTAGGATTGATTGAATATTTATGGGTTAATTTGATTGACGTTAGAATGACGATTTTGGAAATATATTGAATGGATGATTTTGAATGATTTTATGTGTAATTATTTTATGAATATTCTAATTAAGCTTTGTATGTTGTTTTAAATATGTGATATGGGTTTTGACCTGCTATTGGGTGTCACAGTGGTCGAACTATGTTTTTAAATGCTTGTTTTTTAATGGTTATGTTTATTTCCAATTGGTTAATTGAATGTTGTTTTTAAATAAATTCATATTATCATATTAAATTACTATATTGTTTCCCCTTTGGAGATATTCACATACTGAACTCTTCATGGTTTTGATGTAAGGGAGATCATTGAACATGATTTTAATGAAAGTTCATTAAGGACCTTTCTAATCGACAATGGTTTTAAAAGGGTTATTTTTGGTTGTTGTGTGATTAGAAGGGTTATGATATTTAACCAAGAAAATTAATTTTAGGTGAAATGATTTAAGTAGTTAGTCATAGAGATCCCCACCAATGGTTTTTTTTATTTTTGTTGATATCATTTACAATGGTTCAAGGACTAATACAAGTTGTTATACACCTATGGTTTAAAATGACGGTTATGGTGGTCTTCACACATAGATGAAGGTGTATGCCATGGAATTTCTCACTACTAATATAGGGTGATGGTCATGGGATTCCTCACCAAAGGATAATGGTGTTGGTCATGTTGGTAATAATTTGTGGTTTTGGGAGGGGGTCATGGAGGTCCTCACTAGATTTTTTGATTATTGACCGATGATCCTCATCTTTGGGATTCATTTTGATATATATTATAGAACCAATTATGTTTATATATTGATGGGTTAAACAATATGATTACATGCCTGTCTAATATTGATTTTTATGCCTCATAGGGAGATATTGAAAATCATAATACCTTTTTTTTCACAAAGTATGTGTCACAATATAATTTATATCATGGATGAAAATATTATGTTGATATAGTTTTTGTAAGATCTAGTGTCACCCTAGATCCTAAGGGACAATGAGAACTATAGATGTAGTTGTTTCCTGAAGATTTAAATTTTTCTATTGTTTAATTAACTCACATGTTATTTTAATAATCTATTTTCATATATTTATTTTTTTATAAACTAATATTAGTATCCAACTACATTTTACTCTATGCTTTCATAGGTATCCATTTTACATGGGTACTTGAGAATATCTCAAATGTTTACTATTAAGAACAATTTGGGGTTGAGCACCATTTGGAATATTTTTTTATCTAAAATGATTTTATTGATTTACATTAGTACTATTGATATGGTATATGAAATGTCTTAGATATGTATGTAGGTAATTATATAAATATTTTGAATATTTATTGTATATGAGTGACTTTCATAGTGGGATAACGATATTGAATGTGTAAAATGGTTGATTATGTCTCTAATGTAATTCGTATTACATAAAATTTATGGTATTTTATATCATTAACTCTTTCTATATAATATTTTTTGTATGGTGTATGATTATTTAGATCTGGTTTTGAACTATAATTTGATGTTATATTCTCTTCAAATATCCATAATAGACCTACAATTATAGTTGGAATCTTGTGTTTTATAAGGAGATGTTCAGGACATCATGTGATGAAATGACTCGGTAACCATTTTAGTGGCATCTAATCTAGGATGTTACATATTTTTTCTTAGATATGAAATTAATCAATTTCAATATATTGAATTATAGAAGTGTTCTCCATTCCCACATAGTAATTTTTCAACAGTATAATCGATTTTCTCTATTTAGGTTCATTGAAAACGTGGGGAAAATTTCGACATCCCTTGAAGAATGTATGAATTTTATAGATAATGGGGCATATATATCATGAAAAATTAGTCATAAATGTTTGTGACGTTAGGCAATGCGATTTTATGAGGATACATTCATGAAAATTTATTTTGATACCCTAAACATGACACTTTTGGGCATACACATGGTCATTAGGGTCTCATTGATTTGATTTATTAATCGTTATGGTCCTACCTCATCATCATTGATCATATCAGATATTGTGGAGTTATTGAAATGCATTTGGAGTAGTATGAAAAATCAAAGGGATATATTACTTGAAAAATTCTACTCCCATTTATTTTTAGGTATATATTTTATTAAAATTATAGAATAATATCTCCTATTAATGATGATAAGATTAAATAAGTAAAATCTTTAAATCATAGGTTTTTTATAAAATTAATGTCCCCAATAATCAAGTTATCATCATAAGGGTATTTGGTAATTCATCAAATCATAAAAAATTATTTTCCTTGTATAATTGATTCTTTCGTTTTTTGGTAATTCATTTATCCAAACATAATGATGTATAAATATTATGAAATGTGAGTTTTTTCCCCTCTATAAAGGGTAAAATATGTGATTTCTGTAATGCAAGTGTCTAAAATAAATAAAATTCTAAGAGAGGGTGTTAATTATACAGATCTAGGGATGCAAACAATTGATACTATGTAAGGTGATTCTGCTATGTAAAGGAGTCTTCATATCCCTATCATCCCACATATATGATTTGGAAAATTATGTAAGTTATTCTTGATATATAGGTTAGTCTCTTATCATGTATGATTATAGTTATAATATAAGGGATTATTCATGAATCATATTTTGAATTTTGGGAAGTTTAAAATAACATCATATGAATTTTGAGTCCATCAATAATGTTATGTACCTCATGGAGATTCAAATGGGGCAATGATCCATGTTCAAAATTGTGAATGGATGTTAATAGTAGTGAATAATAAAAAAATAATTATATAATAATATCACAAATAAATGAGATAAAATCAAGAATCACTTGTCTAGAAATAAAGAGTAATGAGGATATTATTTTACTAAACCAATAATATATAATATTGGGATAGTTTTTTGGATTCTGTGGGTCTATATTTTTTCGTTAAATGTCACCCTAAGATAAATTACAATATAAAATAATGGTGTATTGTTCCCGAGACCCACCGAAACAAGATAGGATAAAATAAATTATGGTTGAATGGTTCATTAAAGAATAAAAATTCATGGGCCACCATTGTATTCAATTATAATCATTGTTATCAGAGTTTGAATGTAGCTATTAAAATAGTAGATCCAGTAAATGTAACTCCCAGATGAAAAAATATAGAAAATTTTTTTCATAATTTTTTTTATAATTTTACTAAAAATATAGTTATTTGGTTTCTATATTGTGTGATTATTTTGAGTGTACATCGATAGATTTTTAGGAAGACAAAAAATGGGATCACCAACTATGAAATAAAAATATTAGGAGGGCATAGAAGAAGATCATAGATACGGAGATCCAAATTATATTTTATTATCTCATTAGATTTTTCTAATTTGAATAAAGTGATTCCATGATACAAATTTCCCACTATAAATTTTATAAGTGCTTGATACACAAACCATAATTGGTGTAAATCTATATAACATCTAATGTTTGATAGTTTTTTCTAAAAAGATGTGACTTACATTTCGTGTGAAGGTAATGATAATTTATATTATTTAGAGAATAGTGTGTTTATATGTTTAGTGGGACCCCCTATTATGTATCCCAAAAAAAATCACCATAAATTTTCATTTGAATAAGAACATCCCAATTTCATGCTCTTAGACTATTTCAGTTAGAATGGCACAAAAACTCCTTTCTATACATTATATATTTTATTACCCTTTCAGTTAAAGATAGAGAGGTAATTAACTTTTCTTTAAATAGAGATAATAATACAATAATCATGTTTTGGATTAATTAATTCTAATATACCATAAAACATCGCCCCTATCTGGGTGATCTAGTGGACTAGGGACCAACTTATTGATTAATATTTAATTAATTAATTATAAAGAAATTTACATGTGGTAAAAATTATATATGTTTATTCCATTATTTTAAATAATTACGGAATATGTTTTAGACACATATTTGGAATCTTGAACTAGATTGATGATGATATATAAATCAATGTTCCAGAAGTGATGAATTTCAAATTGATTTATTCAACAACTAGAAAATATTAAAATGTATAATCATAATATATCATAACTATAATTTTTCAATATATTTTACATTTAATAGGGAAAAAGAAATAGTATTTCTCCCAACATTTAATAAACATACATTTTTTCAAATTCATATTTTTTCACGTAACAAAAAAATATTTCATCCCATGATTTAATAAGTATCATATCAATCTACTATGTCCGTAATTATTTGTAAAATAAAAGAATAATTCTATTAAATTTTATAATGTCTAATTATAGGTAATCATCCTTAATACATAAATTTTAATAACTAGAAGATATTTTCTGATAAAATTTCATTAGACGATTATAACCTATATAACATTTTAAAAAACAACAAGATGACAATCAATGAAATATAATTATTAATTCATAAATATGTATAAAGAAAGATAACAAACACATAAGTGACATCAAATATCATAAATTTACAAATAAAAATCAGTACATACCATAAATCTAAACATTATAAATTATATTAATCAATGTTTTATCATATATATTTTCAAAAACCAAGTTTGGGTGCCATCCAAACCAACAACTAGCATGATTCACAACATGGATTGATTGACATTCTCAATCCCATGGGATAGAATCTAGTATATGGGTTTTATAAATATATATTTTATGATGATTTAATCCATAGGCAATAACTATAAATGAATACCAAGAATAACCCAACCCATCAGTATCAATATCTATATCCAATAATGATTAAAAAAATTAGGCTTAATATTTTACATGTTTAACCAAACCCCAAGCAAGAAAATCTGTAGAGGGGTGCCAACCAAACATTCATAAAAACCACTATGCAACATGAGGGTCATTTCCTTAATACCACTGTAACGCCCTGACCCTAGCTACCCAGAGTCAGTTCATTACTTCGTAAAATTGGCATGATCACAAAAGATCAAGTCTCGAAAGACCGATTAATTTAGTAGCCTTGGAAACACTAGATACATTCATAAATGTTAAATTACATTATAAAGTGAAAAACTAATAACAAAGTATTCATAGACACACTCATATCCTCTTTTGACTATCTTTGCAGGTCATTCATAAAATACTTCTTCACATCCTGGAAAATATTAAAACATTGAAAGGGGTGAGCTGAGATGCTCAGTAAGGATAACAATATTGCGGAAGCTTTCATAAATAAACATAAACATTTAAGGAAATGTATAACTAAAACAAAAGCCTTTTATAAATGAAGATCAACATAATATGGCAAAAGTAAAATGATATAATGCCATTTACTTCTTCACATGGATATTCTACTGGTCTAATAATCACATTCAATATCAATAACCACTTTCATAATGATGGAATGCATAATTCCATACATTCTGAATCATTTTGTCAAGGCCTCGGCCAAGACATCTAAAATGATTAAGGCCTCAGCCAAAACCATAAATCAAATTGGGAAAGGGCCTCGGCCAATTACATGTCTAGTTGTCTCATGAGACCTACCGATGCATAGAGGAGCTATAGCGGGCCCAACCCGTCACTTATTAAGTCCAATTCATTCCTCATATGAATAGGTTTAAACATATCATAAACGATAACACAGTTGTATCACATAAAACATGGATAAAGGAAACATAACATTTCCACATTTCAATCACAAGATATCAATACAACACATTGATATAATAAAAATGTTTTCAAAACCATTTTCAATACCAAAATAAAATAAAAGTATAACATGGTATTTATTTGTCATTAAAAATGGTATGGCTTGTAGAGGAAGCTGAAACTCAAATAGTGGTCACGGCGGCGGAGAAGTCATTGTCGCCGCATACGTACGACAAAAACATTCCCTTTTGTCGTTTAGTAAACGCTTCATATAAAAAATATTCCTTTTGAATAAACGTAAAAGTCAAAGGGGATTATACACCGTATAAAAGAAAGTTGTGTATAAAACCAAATACGCCTCAATGAAAGGAGATTGAGACAAAGTCCTTAAAAAGATCATTTTTTAAAATAAAATAGATCTATTATTTGTATTCACTATAGTTACACATAAAGAAAGTAAAAATACAAAATAATACATAATAATATCATTACATAATTTGAAAGTAGGAGATTAACCCAAAGAATGGAAATTGGGTTAAGAAATTCCCTTACCTTGCGTCTTGTCCTGACTCGACCATTCTTTAACCTCCTGAATAATAAACTAGAGTTAATTTATATTTACTTAAGAACCTTTTTCATGTTAATTATTCCTTTTATATCACTTATTACCATGTTATGAATATTATGTAATTATTTAAGTTAATAACGGTCGTTTTTTCGATCTTTGATACTTGAGTCAAAAATAAATTTCTTATAATTACATGTTATTCATGTGGTGAAATATCCATTATATCCAGAATAATATTCATGATGTATATATCATATATATCATATATATACAGTATATAGATTCATTTATAATATTACGTAACATTTAGAGGTAAGAAATGAAATGCACCGTTCATGGAGACGGTAAGCCGTACGTACGCATGAACGCTACATTCATTTCTATTTCGTATTTAATGGAATGAAATCATAATGATATAAATGTATAATATAATTCCAGTATAATATAGTGTATAATACCATTTACTCCATCCTTTATACGTCCCACATATGGCATTAACGATTCAAATCACTTTGAGGGGCGGTAGTCCGCACTTCCTAAAATGAAATTATCGCGTTTACCCATAATAAAAATCATAAAGTATGCCATAAATGAAAAATATAGAAGCATAAGTAAAACATAAACATATTATATATCATATATAAATATAGTTACATCTTAATTTCTACCTTTGAAGGTGTTATATGAGTGTTGAACAATCATCGTTTCGTGAAGCAGAAATTCGCCATCCACAGAAACAGTATGTTTTTTAACCATTAGATGTGGGTGTGTATAAGTGTAGCTCGAACCCTTCTTATAAGAACATCCTAGTATATTGAGGATACTGTTTTTGTTACAAAAGAAATGAATAAAAAGGGTTTAAGGGGTTGGAGAAGCTAAATAAAACAAAACAACATTAGAGAAGACATTACCTAAAAATCAGGTAACTCTTTTTGATTTGAGCCAAAGGCTTCCTTGGGAAGAATTATGCCCAAAGTGAGACTTCTAGTAGTAAGGGAGGGAAGTTGGGAGGGTATTTGGGCAGAGGTTGGCCGAGAAAAATGGCTTGAATGTGTGAATGAGGTGGTAGAGGTGGGGGCCTTTTATCAGAGGAGGGGAGGGGCACTCTTGTAATGTAAGGGAATTTTACATTATTATACAATGATATTCGGATTCTAAAGGTCCCACACTTATATAATTCGTGTCTAAGGTGATAAGGGTTCGAAATCTACCAATCCAATAGTCTTTGGACAAGTTTATGCCTTGGATTGTACATTATCTTTTCATTTTATTAAAATCGTTAAATAATGAGGTCATCGCTGCCTCATAATGATGTCATAAATAATTTAATTTATTTAATGTCTAAAAATTATAAAAAAAATACTATGATGTAGTAAATCTTCTTAGATTTTAAATGACTATTTATAGTCAAAAATATTACTTGAATTACCCCATGTAAATATTGTTTTAGTAAAACATTTCATGTTTGTGTCATTTATTACTTTAACATTAAATAAAAAGTATTTATGTCATTTTACAACTAAAGTGGCTCCATGGGGTCCCCAAGTTGACCCATGGATTTTTTTGGTCGGCCATGGCACATCCAATGAGGGTAGGACATGTGTCAAACTCATCTCATATTATTAAAACATTATTTTTACCTTAAACTACACTAATTACCTCTAATCGCGATTAAGAACTTAAAAGTTACTATTCACCAAAAAATTATTTTAATCTCATTGAACCACATTTTACTTCTTAATGACAACCATGTATGTCGGATTTTTGAAAATCAAATCACAGAAGTGGTAATATGTCATTTAATCGAAAAATAAGTTTTTTAACTACCACTTAGTGGTTTCACTATTCATCAAAAATTGAAGTTTTTCAGAACAATGCCAAAATTTCACCCTAAGATATAATTGATATTCCAAATTAAAATATGATGTCTATTTTATGAAATTAAAAACATATAAGTTTCATTAATTAATTTTATAATTAATTCCCGCTGTCACAACAAATAACGTGTTTTTAAGAAACAATATATATCAAAAGATTGACAATTGTGTATGTCCAATTTCAAAGTGAAATTAATTCTAATGAACACCATTGGATAACATGGTAAAAATATATTCTAATTATACTTTAAAACCACTCAATATTATAACTTATCACTATAAATTATTTTGATTAAAAAAGTTTTTTTATGTATTTTTCACTATTCATAAAAATTTTGAAGTTCTCAAAAAATTACAAAAAATTCAACATAGGAGAATTTCAATATTAGGAATACAAAAATGAATTCCATTTTGAAATATAAATTTTCTATAATTTCAAAAGGTGGTTATTACTATTCATAACGGCTACATTGATTAGTCGCGGTGTCTTAGAACTCGAACTTGCGTACAATGAAATCTATTCCATTATTGAAAGAGAGGCGTATCGTGGAAGCCCGGGGTGTTACAACCACCGTCTCCAACACCTAACTAACATTCCCACTAGAAACATAATCCACCATCACGATACAAGTTTCCATTACCTGATTCAATCATAACAATGTCTAAATAGACCAAAAGGTTTATTCATGGTGGGAGATAACTCCATATTGGATCCCACCTAATAAAATTGATTCCCATCCAAAAACATTGTTACAGAATTAACATGAAAGTTTTATTAAAATAGATTTAAGGATGTTCAACGAAAACATTCTTAATGGAAAACATGATTTTACTTTGAAATAACCAATAGGAAGAACCATATACTGACAATAACAGTGATATCACAAAAGAAAACTATATCATAGGAAAGAATTATAGTCTCTAGATCTATTGGAACACTGTGTACCTCTTATCATGGTAAAATTTCATGTAGAAACCAAAAACAAATCACTCTCTTGCAGGAGTCGCTGGAGTTGAATCTATCCAATGTTCTATTGGTATCCAATCGAAATCATAATTTAGTTAGTGTTGTAATAGTAAATACTATGTGATGAGTCTGAGCCAATGAACCCTAGAGACAACTATCAAAGTATCCCATGTCCAACCACCTAAATATATATGGTTCTCATTGTGCTCAATTTCTATCCACATATCAAACAATACATCACCTTCTCATAGTCACAATAAAATCAATATAAAATCAGATTATAAATAAAAATTACTATAACAAAAACTTCTTTCAAATGAAAATGCACACATAACCCATTTCAAGACATGTTTTCCACCATGTACACATTTTATCAAACACCATTAAGAAAAAAATTTAATGCATATGTGAAACACATATGTGACATAACAAATTTCCTTTGTAAATCAATCATTCGACAAAAATTCATCTTAAATACTTTATGAAACACATTTACCACCTCATGAAAAAACCATAGAACAAAACTGAGAAATAATGAAAGCATAACAAAATCAAGAAATACTATTTAATAATGGAACCAACTACTTCATTTTAATTATCTTCTAAAAATTTGGGTTAAACCACATCCGCACAAAAAGGGACCCTATAAAAGAACGATTTAGTAAAAAACATCAATATTGAACAATAATAATCATGATCCAACCCAAAATTGGATACCCAACCTGCTGGAGAACAAAAATCCAAAGAATGAGGAAGGAAAACCCTAAAAAAGGAGAAATAAAGGAAAAAAGAACTTATTTTGAGATTCATGGAGAAACCACACAAAATATTCCACCAAAATGATGGTCGAAGTAATAATTTTTGGGGGAAGGCTCCTTGGGTTAATAATACTATATTGGGATTATTAGGTATTTTTAGGTTTAAAATCGATGGTGGTGGGGAATGTTAAAAATTCTATTTTTATTGCCTTCAAAATGTCAAAAGGTTTTCATGCTATTTTCTTAAAATCATGTGGAAACCATATTCCCCTCTATGTCCACAATGTCAATCATTAATGGGTTTTCTACAAGTTTTTACTAAATGTGAACCAATAGTGTCGTTCAACACTGTACAATATTAAAATTTTCTACACAATTAACTGGGAAAGGGTGCATGATTTAACCTAACCATGCATCAATAGTGCACCGTCTACTATAAACCCTAAATTACCTATATTTATCAAAAAAAAGTAGAGAATTTTGGATGAATGTTTGAAAAAAATAAAAAAAATTAATTAAAAATAAATAGATTCATATGTGTGATATGACTCCCCCCCATTAAAACATTACCTCACCGGAAATCCAACCTGATGATTCATTAGAGAACATAATTTGATATTCCACCCTATTATACGTTTTTATCCAAAGCCTTATCCATATCATAACAATTCTTCCAAAGGACTCAAACAAATAGAGTAGGCATCTTATAAATCTCTTCCTCTTTGGAATCTACACCCAACACTGACATGTCAAAGATTAATAATTATATATCCAATACCAACTCATCCCATTTTGACACATGAGATAGGTATAGGTAATAATTTTCATGTTGTGGGACATGGAACACATATTGAATAAATTTCAAATGTGATAGAAAATATAACAAATATTACACCTTACCAAATATCTTAGTAATCTCAAATGGTATGTCATACCTCATAATTAGCTTCCCTTATTTACCAAAATGAAAATTACCAAAGCAAGGTGGAACATTTAGAAATACATTATTATCAATTGAAAATACAAATATCTACACCTCTTGTTGTCATAGGGCTTCTGAATACTCTTAGATATCAAAAAATGATTCCATGTCAATAGAACATTAGCAGATGTCTCATGAAGAAGGCATGGTCTGAACTCTGACGTATCACCAACCAGATCACAGCACAAAGGTGACCAAGATGGTGAAAAAAAGTGCCTAAAAGGGATCAATTAAAATGGATGATTGGTAAGTATTAATATATAAAAACAAATCCAATCCCAAATGGCTAACCCATGAACCAGAAAAGTCCAAGACACATACTCGAAGAATTTATTCCTTGATTCGATTTGACTGCTTCATCTAACAATGCATTTGGGGATAGTATTCCATAATCAACATGAGATGTGACCACATATTATTATGAAGGCCTTCCCAAAATAGTAATGTAAAATTGGTGGTACATATTTCAAAACATTACTTATGGAACATCATCAACCAACATAACCTCTTGAACATATAACCGACACAACTCACCCACCATGACTAAATCCCTGATTGAAATGAAATGGGATTATTTGGTCTGATGATCAATCACTACTTGAATTCAGTTTCTCCACAAACTTCTACGAGGTAAATGAAATATAAATTACATATTGATATAATCCCTATTAAATGTAGTTGTATGTTGCATTTGAATCAAACATGATGGAATTTTGTGATATTCCTTAACATGATTCCATGTATTACACCATAATAAAAATTATGTTGTGTGTCACTTTATTCCTTGACATCAGAACTAAAGACACGCGTCATAAATAATCTTGATGACACTTGGTTGAATGGCCTTATAAGACAAGTTTCTATCTTGCAAAAATAACTTCCACATTGATAATAGTATGAAATAATCTACCCTTGAATTATAAAAATTCATCAAGAGACAATAAACAACCATAATTTGTCTCCCCACCATGATGGAACTTCATAGACAGCAGGAAAAACTCATTACCAGCTCCTCCCACTTGATTGATTCTGGAAGAGGTGGATTTATCTTAACACTGAACATGAATGAACCTTCATTAATATTCAATGTATTAGAAGGAATTTTAGAAATTATCCCCATTAAATCCCATGCACTCTTTGACTATTTCAATGCATTCATTATCACTTTCCTTTTCAATGCATCATCCAAAAAATTACCATTATAGTGGTTATTAACCCGGAAAAAATAAAAACCCTTAATGTACAAAACCCAATGATGCTACCAAAAATTCAGTTCTTTCTTGTAGAATATTTTATATAAGATATTATGATCACAATAAACATCAAATTTCTCCGCAAAATAGTAGTAGTACCAAGACCTCAAAGAAGAAATAAATGCATCACACTACAAGTCATGGGTTTGGTAAATCATTTCATGGTGTCAAAATAATTAGAATCGTAAGATACCACGTGGTTACCTTGTACATTCACACACCCATAAGCTCTACCTAATGCAATTTAATAAACCACGATCCCCTTTCTATATTGTATGATGATCATTATAAGAGATATGGTCAATAAACTTTTATGATTCTCAAAGAACATTTGACACTCTATGATATATTAAAAACATTACCAACTTTCAGGTGATTGTATTCATGGGTATAAAATTTGAGAGAAATATAAAATGAACCAAATGTAATACCCCAAAAGTATTAAAAATCTACTAATATAAAAGAAATTATTGGTCTTATCCCATAACATTATCACGTTAATCATCATAGATTCCACCAAAAATCATTATTTTAAGATAACATGGCCAATATTCTTCACCTATCTAATCAAGATGGTGAATCTATAAAGAATTTCATAGAGACGATTGTCTCGTTGATTTCCAAGAACAACCCTAAAATGGTTCTCTGGATCATACTTGATTCCTGAATAGACTGGGATCCCATCCACAAACATGAAAACAAAGTAGTCGAGAGAATGATAGAACACTATATTAAAGAGTCCCATAAAGATTTATGTATCATTTATCAATTTTGATAGACTGAAAATTATTTGAAATTGCCTTACATGCTTTCAAATATATTTTACAGAACATCACCCTCTCAAGATATTGCATGATGATACCTGAAACACTTACCAATTTTAGTGAACCAAGATTCCCCACATGTTTTTTGAATTTTTCATCACTACTATGAAATCTATTTTTATTATTAATTGTCTTCTAATTTAGATTTAGGAAATCAGAACCTAACTATAGAGATCCATCATAATTGTTCACAAGTTGAATTGGGGAGACATAAGGTGATTTAATAAGGAGAATGAATCCTTTGGAATCCAATCTTTTAGAATTAATTATACCACCTCATCTAATTAGTGGATATAAAAATGAGGGAAGAGATATTGACAAAAATCTCGATTCCATATCGAGTTAAAACATCACATCCCACTCAAAGGGAAAACATAAAAAACCTCATGAAAAACCTATGCAAACTCATCCGCCAAATTTGGTAATACACTCACTAGAAAATTAATATATTAATATAATGTAAATAATGATAACAAAAAAGTGATATTCTCAAACTTTCGTAGTGGAGGTCTAGTATGACCCGACCAATGATCCCATTCACCCTAAAAAACTAGCGCACTTCTAATGGGTACCAAAAAACTGACTAAAAATCAAATTGAAATCGATGTGTTCTTAAAAATGCTCCATCAAATCCATACAAAGGATCACATAAAAAGAGGCATAACTCTAATATATGGAAATATCGTTCCAACATGACCCATAATATGACGATTTCACATGATCTCCCCTTAAAAACATTCACTCACTTCATACCTCGTGTTATTACCAACTTCATCACATATGGAATTATATTAATTGGAAATATTAACACATCTACATGTCTGGTAGAAATAAAAAAATGGAAGAACTAGTATCAATCAGAATAATAACTAAGTATGATTCATTTATAACCACACCTCAAATTATTGCAGTCCCCACATCTGATTCTACTAGTTCTTGATCCACCGCAACAAGTTCATCATCTCATCCCAATCCTACGAATAACCATTGCATGTTGATCTACGCTAACTGAACTATTACCAAAATACGATCCATCACATACACCTCTACCACCAAACTGAGATCTTATAGTATTGCATTTATTTGACTAGTCACATATTCCTTCCAAAGCTACAGACACTACACCACTCTAATAAGGATTTGAGGCCCTACAAAATTGTAGAGAGTTTCCCACAACCCCACTTATGTGTGACGGTCAAGGAGGAGATCTCCATTCTATTTATATGTGCCCAACCATTCCACAATAGGGGAACAAAACTGAACACACATAAAAATACGTATATGATGATAGTCAGGAAGGATGGCCTAAAAACCCACCTCCACCCTTACCCTATGCATCCCTCTTCATCCTCTTCCATAATGAAATTCCACTTCCCATTGCTGAAACTGATCCATTAAGGATACTTGGTTCAAGATAATCTATCTCTTCCATAATACCATGATTTACCACCTTAGCATAGGTATCCTGTTTGGAAAATGGATTGGTATAAGATATCTAACTATTACGCGATCCCACAACATTGAGATTTAATTTTCTCAATGGAAATGAGATCAGGGGCCTACCAAACAAACCATAAAATGTGGTTATCATGCTCCACTATACAGAGGTACCTCCGAATATTCTCTTAAAATCTTTGTAAATATCACAATTAATTCCCCCAGGGTAATACCTCTCATATAAAATGACTTTCAATTCAATCCAACCTATCATTTATTTTGTATTCCAACATTCACCATTCTGTCCAACCACATCTGAATGTGAACTTCAAAAATGAATGAAGAATTATACTCTTGGATGTCCATAATAGTATCATGAAACATTAAAATCATCTATATTATATTAAGAAACTCTTATGTGTCTTGATGTTATGAGATTCCATAGAGAAAACAAATCTTATTCGTGATAAAGTCTTGATAATTTTCCTTTCGATGACCTAGTTTAGATTCTATTCCCTATGATTGTCCAGAGTAGGTTCCTTCGAACATTTCATGTACAATGAAAACCATAGATTACTATATTCTCTGACTAACTAGTGAGGGATAATTCACTCTAGCCCCTTCACATTGCTACACATGAACTCTCATTAGATGCATTTTACAACAATATGTTACAATCACAAGGAATACCATTTATAAAACCATTCATGGAACTTCCAGAAACAATAACAACAATCACCATTTCTCTAATTAATCAATATATTAATAAATATATCATTAAAAAAAAGCTAAAACCAATCCACTTCACCCACACACAATTTCCATATATAGTCTAAAGTATGTATGTTTCAACTTGAGGAGATGTAAAATCAAATTCCCACATAACATGTTGATTGAATATTCGTCATGTGGAGTGATGGTTAGATACCCCACTCACGAATAGAACCTCGAGCCCCAGCAGTCGTATATCTTTCCTAACAAGGCTCTTTCCCATTTAACCTAACCCAAAAACAATGTTACTTTCTTTTATACCATTTTATTCATGAACCATGATGGGACTTCATCCAATCCTTTAATCGACCCAATTAATGGCATGGCCCAAGGGGGAATTCTTATTCTCTATGAGTTGGAAACTAGTGCATGGGTGTTAAGATTACATATTTGTGAATTATTAAAAAACAATCCAAATTGATTAAAAAATTTAAACCAACAAATCATGATCAATATCGAAAACCAAAATTGATATCGATATTCATGAACAACAAATTAACTATTTAACCAAATCCAAATAAAACCATGTTGGGGAGGCGTACCATCCAAACACGACCCAAAAACCATCAGGATTCCACCTAATAGAAAAGATAAAATTAAAATAGAATTACCATACATATTTATGTTTCCAATGCATTGTTCACCTAAGGCCATCGATGACAATGTTCACCTAAGCCTACCGATGACATTATTCACCTAATTCTACCCATTCACTATTCACTTAAGGCTACATTTGAGGAAAAAAATAGGGAAAACATGAATAAATGGGAAAGCATTAAGGTTCGCCCAATGAAGATCGTTCACAGGGCCCTCGGGGCCCCATGGCCGGCATAGAGATGCATCTTAATGAAACTGTCGTGGAGCAACAAGGCAAGATGCTCTATGAACTGATTTCACATTTTTGAACACACCGCGGAACAACAAGTCGAGATTCTCCATGATCCAATTTAACATTCATGAACCTTCCATGAGGCATGTGGGTAGGATTCTCCATGAATCGAATTGACGTTCGCAAAACCGCCGTGGAGAAAACTCTGCCTGTAAGCTAAGCGAGCTCTGCATCATGGAACCTCTAGCATATAAATACCTGGATCCCCTCAGGCCCAAATAATGGATCCTCTGACCATTCACATTCTAAACTCCCGCATAGTGAATCAATTTTCTACTCTGCTAACCGTGATCATTTCAAGTTACTTTTCCATGACATAGTGCCTTCTTTATTGCATGAATTCTTCCCCTCTTCAAATATTGATGCCCTTCACGGAGCCCACGAGCCTGCTCAAAGGAAGGAAATCCCCAAAGGGACTCGTGTGTTCATGGAGCACTTGTGCTGTGCGAAGTACCCTTCATGCATGTGTGACCTGCATGCTAAGGCAAGGTCACTGTGAATCACGAGGAACATCACTTTGAAATATTATGCTTCACAGAGAACCCTTAATTCAAGAGGCATTGGTCCGCGAATTCCATCCCACATAACAAAGCACCTTTCTTATACACCTATACTCTAGGCCTAGGCAAGGCCGCTTCACATCGTAGAGCGCATCCCTTCACTAAGCCCCTCCACTTCATGGAGCACCAGATCTACACAAGGCTTCTACCTATGAACCCCTTTTCTCTGCAACTCATTTTCTCTTGTGACACTTCAGGTTTTCATGAAGAAATTTCAATGTCCCTTGGGCGGTAGTTCTATTTTTGTTGATTTACCTCGTGATTCATCGCATAAGAACAGTAAAGACTATTTCTTCTTTGCATAGCAACACCAACGTGGACCCCCAATGGATCACTCCATAACACCCCATCTGTACGACCTTTTTGATGCCTTACCATTCTCAAGGGTGGGTGGTTATTAGTTTTTCATGTCCTAAGGGATTCTGAGTGAACCCACCTCATCCGAGAAGCATGATGTGAAACTGTCAAATCCCATCATCCCCAACATATGATGTTAAATTGTTACATTGCCCCATGCATCATACGTGGGGTGCCCCACAATGGACATTATGCCCGCCCACTAGTCTCCATGGGAGTGAAATAATTCCTCACATGGAATGATATCCACTTTATTGGAGTGGCGTTTGTCCAAGAGGATAGGGAAAACCCCCTTGGTGTAAGCATGTAGCCTTTCTGGCCAATGACTAGAGGGAGGGATGGGAACCAGAACCCTCTTCTCTTCTGTGCCAAATCCCTCGGGGCTTTGTTCTCACCCGATCCTCATACCTGGAGTAAGCCCCAATCCCAATATCCCTGGTCTGCAAACCACAGATAATACCTTGTTTTCTCAATGGGATAGTAACCACATTTAAGTCACAGTTTCTTCTTTGGGTCTCTAACCACGTGTAAGCCCCACTCCACTTCCTGTTGATTCAACTTCTTGGATTTGATTGTCAAGCCTTTGCTGCCTCTTGTTTCTCACATCGAGAAGGATTCACGTGGGCTTAGAGTAAGCATCGACCGTGACATCCCCTCTTGACGACCTACATTGTAAGGCCCAAACCAGCCTGAATGAAATATTCTTTGATCCATTCAAAGAAAGATATGTATGAAGCCTCTGTTCGGTTCTATCCCACCATCCATTGGTTCTGACCCCCTACATGTTGGATCCCACTCCAACCAGAACTACGTGGTCTTTGATACTTACCAAGGCATGGTATGTCGGAAGCCTCCCTGAGGATCAAGGCCATGATACATTATTTCCTACCCCCTTCACACTATTTCCCACTCCATTATAAACTATGTGATATTTGATTAATTTCATGGAATGATACATTGGACACCTCCCCGATGTTCAATCCAAACACCCATTGGTCCCGACCATCTTCACTTTGGTTCCCAAACACCATCCGGATCTATGTGGTCTTTGATATATGCCATGGAAAGATACATAGGAAGCCTCTTTGAGGATCATTCCAAACATCCATTGGTCCCAAATACACCACATTGGTCCACACCTGTCCAACATGACGTTAAACTGTACACCCCTTTTTTCCTACATGACAGTAAAATGTCCCCTATGCGGTGGAAATCTGTTGTTATCCCATCCAGCGGTAATCCATTGTGACCTCATCCAGTGGTAAGCTGTTGTGACCCCATTTATAGGTGGTCCGTTGTAACCCCATCCATCAGTCATCCATTTCCCACCCCGATCGATGGTATATCGTTGAAAGATGATCTAAGTGGACATTGATGCTCTGCGATGGGGATACATAGGAATCATCTCTAAGGATCAAGCCCATCTCTCATGTGTCATCCTAATATATCCCTCAATATCATGTGTTATGAGAAGATCATGGCCCCACATAGATGTTATATTTCTTTCGGATCCCATCCATGCATACATTCTCACGGTTCGCCTCCTCAGGCGTCCCATCATCCCACCAAACTACACAAACATTGATTCTCTACCACAGGGATAAATAGGAAGTATCCTCAAGGCTCAATCCCCACATCATCATCACCCTCATGATAATTCCACCCCATCTCCATTGACTTAATTTATCCATCCGTTATCCATACTGATGTTTACCAGTGTAGACATTTCCTGGAGAGATAATGCCAATTCATCTCCTGGCATTAATGTTTCCTCTAAGGGTCACACCCATCTGCTCCACTCTACTCAGTGTTTTGATATGTCTGATTCGTATCCTCTAGATGTTAACCCTACAGCATACCGTGTGTTAAGAATTGGAATCTATGGAAAACTACATATACTTTCACATGGCATATAATTACCTGCATTCAGCAAGGGATTCCTTGGGGTTTCATGCCCTTAAGAATCCCTATAATGAGGGGAGAGACCTGGACACACTAGTGCTCTAGCTCCCAAACATGCTAGTGATGTCCAACGTGACTACTCCCCCGACTGAAGGTTACTACCTTGACTAGACCCCTTGGAATGTCTTGAAAAAAGCAGTTTAATTAACCAGTGTCTATAAAGAAATGGCATGGGTAAGAGTTTCACAAATAATTTCTTAGTCTATAAGGGAGAACCATATTAGGTGAAGAGTTCTGAAAAGGAATCCACAAAAGGATGAACCAACATCCCATCAGCCCATTTCAACCAAGGAGAAATCTCCCTGAATAAGCGATGGATGCAGCCAGCTTTTGTAATGTAGGAATGCAGGGAAATAGCTACGCATCATCCATGGATGTATGTGCACGCCCCATCGAAAGAGTTCAAAGAAGAAATAGTGAACCAAACATGATTTTATTTTCCTCAATGTGGATATTTGAAGCATTTGAGGTATCAATAGATAATCATGTCATCGGATCCAGTTATCTAGTGCCAAGTCCCACCAAGAAAATAGTTGGTCTGGTGTGAAACATGCCAGATGTTGGGCTAGTGAAAATGTTGGACATCCCGATCTGTGAAGTTGTCATCGTGGATCCATCTTACCAGCCGTGAAAGATAGAATGGAGTTGTGGAACTGGTCATCGATTTCCTTTTTTACTACTAATGGTTTATACTCTATGCTTTCGAGAATTAGGAAGCTGCAGGAATTCCATCACCACACATCCCCCGATGAAGGGTAAGGAGTAATGAAAATGTGGTAGTCTTGTGTGGCTCTATTGATTTTTTGACAATCTCCACATCGAAAAATGTCAGGCACCCACACCCCTTTTCCCGATCTGAATTCATTCAGCGTAGGGTGATCAACGACCTTGTGTGATAGTACAAGGAGGAGGGGACTATCCTGAATTGGGATGTGGCCCACCAGGATCTAGAGGCATCTGTGCCTTGTCACCATTCTCACCCCAAGGGAAACGTAGGGAGCCACTTCTCTCTAATCCAATATACAATCGTTTCAGGTGACTCTTCCTGGAATTCCTCGACGAATCTCTCCCCTATGACAACGAGGTAGGGGATGTTTGGGCTATCCTTGTCAGGATTCCATTTCAGGGGCCCCCAAGGAGGGTTCCCACTAGGCTGCATCAGTGCTTCCATATATTCCCACGAGTTGAGGAGTAGGTATGCCATGTTCCTACACCGTTGGCCCCAGTCTGGTTGACTTAACGCTAGTGTCAGACATAGGCTGAGGAGTATGTCCACCAAGGGGCATCAACGTTAGCTACTACTATGGCACAGGAAACCGCCGACATATGTAATCATCCCCATGCATATGATGATTAGGCAGACTTGTATACCCAGACTAAATTGAGGCCCCAACCGCCCCATGGGTAGGTTGGGTCGAACCTCTCGGCCGCAGGTGCAGGTAGTGTCCACCACCAGTATGGAGGTCCACCCCATACCACCACCATGGAAACACATGGGTCTTACCCCCATCCATTCTTGGCATGTAGGTCCGCCTCGGGCTACCCTTAGTCCATATGAGGAACCTCCCCACGATGGTGACACTCAGCACAGCAGCCTCTCCCGTGATTATTACATCAGGTGTCGAGTAATTCCTCCTGTAACATATCATCGGGGTGGGGACGTCTCATGGATGGTCAATATATAGTCTTGGGAGCCAAACCATGTCCTCACAACAAATGCAGATGGTACTCCTCACCCTAGAAATCAGAGGGGTGATGGCCAGCTTCGCTTCACCAGCACCCAGCACAGAGGTCCTACCCATGTTCGGCTCGTCCAATACGAGGACATTCCTCGCACTGATGTCAGCAGGGGAAACAAACCTGGAGGTCCTACTCGTGCTCCTGTTAGCTCTAGCAGAGGACCTACCCTCCCTAAAACTTCTCACATAGTTACTCTCCTTGTCCCCTTTGATATATGTCATAGTTCTCCTCACACCCTAGTTTACTCGACCATGAATCCTCTCCACCTCAGCATCAATACGGCTGAAGGTCCTCATCCTGCCAGAAATCTACCCTATCCAGAAGGACCATCCCGAGGTAGTAGGGCAGGTCATATCCACCATAATAATAAGGCTTATAAGATTCAAACTGAGATAAAACCAGTTTTATTCACATATTATGAAATAGAATATGACTCGGTTGTGGAACCCTCACCTAGGTCCTCCGTGTCAAGGGCCTGGGTAGGGACAAGGTGCATCAGCCTAATACATCAATAATGATAGGTCCATCAGATTCCTGCCTCCCTTCACAGTTATATCCAAGAGGATGAAAATTTGTCCACTCCTCTGGTTTCAGCAATGCAATCACAACCTTCCTCACCAGAAGCATCTCTACCTCAACTAGAGATCACAGAGAGCAATTCTAGGGACCAATGAAAGAAAAGAATCAGTGTGGTCCACCACTAGAATCTATTGCCCCTATTCCAGAAATAGCGATAAGCATCCCTTCATACTGTGATGTAGTGTCTATGTTACTACACTCTTTACAGGATAGCCTAAGATGTGACATGTTTTTCGCTCGTTCGCTGTATTCTCCACTGGCCATCCTACTATCCCAATGGTTTGCTTCGGCACCACTACCCATAACCCAACCACCTCCAGTTGATGAGTGGGGAAATGAAGGTCCAGACCACGAATCCAAGCCAGAAGATTATGGGATATCCTCACAAAAGACCACTTCCCGGAGATGTTTAGGCCGGTTGCAATGCTAATCTTTTGTGCGTCAGAATCCCTCACCCATGAGGAAGTTGAGTGCTTCCACCTAACCCTCTGGGCAAATAATTTCCGTCTTCATCATCTGTGAGTGTCTTTCCATTAGATCCAAACACATTTCATGGGAATTAGTGAATAATTCCATCATGTTTATTTGTCTGCAATCCCTGTGGCCCTAGCACCCAAAGTCAACTGATTGTTGTGCAACCCTGCAGCAAACATGCATTCATAGTTTCATGGTACTTCACAAGTTCATTATAGAAGAATATCCCCACATACATATCTATGTTAGCGGCAGTATGTTGCCTCCTCTGCAGTCCTATCTAGTGAAAACCATATATACCAGGCGATATAGTTGATATGATTCCAGGAAGAGGCGCGGTTAACATGGATGACCTACCAGAGGGTGAGAATGTGATTGAGATTATTATATAGGACTTACCCCCTGAAAGAGTTTCAAACTTCTGGAATCCTTCAGGAAGTATTACTCATCAACAGAGGAATCTATTAGTTCATCCCGTGCACACCAAGGTACTAGTTCTCCACTGGAATTCTATTAAGGCCAAGGAACACCTCCACGCCTGAAAAACTGCTGACTCGTCTACCTCAGTGCAGAAGGTGGAAGAAAATCCTGATAAAGACACATTGCATCAGAAAATCACTGAATAGATGAATGTGGTTGACAACCCTTGAGCTTAATGTGCTATAGAGTGCTAACAAGACTACGGTGATCCTCGGACAGGGTTGTAGGGGTAGTCAGAACTTCTTCATGGCGAATTGCCGCCATATGTCTCTGACCATGATACCCATGTAGGTAGGGTTGAGGATGGAACTTATGGCAAGAGGGTGCAGTATGTCTCACCCAATCCTCTTGAATTGTGTGACAATCCTCATGACCTAGCTCAGATTCCCTGGGTTTCCCCACAGACCGTTCCATGATCCGCTCTACGAGCCACTGGGCCTCCAAACCATGTTGAAGAACCCACAAACGCACTATTATTCAGGGATCCATGTCAAGATATGACCCCATGCCTATATGATCCAATTAAAACACTCTTTTCCCATCTCGAGGCATTACAAACGTGAGAGGTGGTGCTCCTGCCCGATTGAAAGCCTTATCCGTCATGGGTGGATGATATGCCAGCACGCGTGGGTTTTGGAAATCCCATTTCCCCCTTCAACCAGATTGGGGACCCACCACAATACCTATCCCACATTATCTCAAGGTGTTGTCCCATGTTGGAAATTCCAGCGAAGTAGGAGGTCACCAAGCTCCAATGTTTTGTATAGACATTGGAAGTGTCTGTGTTTTTCTGGTACAACCAGCTCCCCATCAGATTAGTAACCAGTTGGGAAGAACTCCCTAATAAATTTCCCTACCAGTTCCATTCCACTACTCAAGAGATGAGTATTGAGGACCTCTTCAAGTGCAAGTTGTGGCCCTATGAGTGTGTTTCCTGTTTGGTCCCCCGATGGAATGAACTCAAGTATTCCCTTGACATGATGCTGACTCAGGAGAAACTGTTGACGATGTGCATAGAGAATGTGAAGATGGAAATGGTCTCCTATTTTATCATCCAGAACTATCCCGATGGATTTTGAAACTACTCTGATAATGACTAGCACTTAGAGGAAGCCTTACAGCAGGATTTGCAAGCACATTTATTTCCTCCTACAATCCACTTGAGAAGGGCCTTGAGGGCCGATCCCACCATAATTTCCCAAAGAGAGGCCACCAGGAGACTAGAGTTGTTGCTAGTGGAGCCACCCCATATCCCCATATAGGTCCTCCACCACTGGCGCATCCACTGGCCCTACAACACCGACCTCAGTATCGCCCAGTGCCCCCAAGCAATGTGCCACCACTACCTAGGTGAGATAATAACCATGTCCCACCTCCTCGACAGGATCCTCCATCACTTTGTCAGTGTTAGGCTTTGAGCCCTCCCTTTCTGTAGAGGAGAAACCAAACCTACTCATTCAGCGAGTCACATGTCCCTGGTTATTTCTACAGTACCCTGGAGTTGGATATTGTATGTTTTTCTAAGTGAATGATGCCAGAGGAGGCGAACCTCACTGATAGCCATAATTACTGCCCCTACCACAAGATCCAAGGGCACACCCTCAAACAATGTTATGTGTTCAATGACTAGATTCAGGACCAGGTTGATAACAACATAGTTCAGTTGGGCCCAACCCCGACACATTTGGCATGCATCTTCATAAGGTCAGAGAGTAGCATTGATTGTGAGGGAGAGTGGCATCAGGTTTACAATCGTGGGCCCCATAAGTATGACGAATGTATGGATCTAAAAATAGTCACCAGTTCCCATTTCATTATACGTGCACTCAATAATCAGATTGGGCCTTCAAAAGATGCAACAACTACATCTGCGTCGTCGTCTCAGTCATCTTCTACTTAGAAGAGAAAGCACTAGTTTTTAAAGGAATGAACAGTCCCCCATTGATTCCATCATCATCCCATACTCTTGGAGACTTGATTCCCTCAGAGATGGTGATCCCTCCTAGAATACATCCAGCAGTGGATGAATCTTTGAGTGATGGACAATGGTTTACCACTGTTAACATCGTAGAGATGGTAAACCCCTACATGATTCATGACGATGAGAATCATCGGGCAGATCCTCCAAACATCCACAACTGTCATCAGTGTCAGTGGAGCTGTGGATATATAGGTCATTATAGTTCCACGTTCATCACTTTTAGCCAATCTGTGCATGCTACCAAAACTAGGAAACATGCTCAGCAAAGATCTCATCACACACTTCCTTTTCGTTTGGTGGCATCAGGCCTTCCTTCACCGACTCTCATGTTGTTTGATCAGAAAGATACTCCCTGACTGCACCATGACCATCCACGCACTACTACATGCTGATCTTAGTCTTATGGCCCCCATTCGGTATCCACTCCACAAGCTTTGACTAGTGAGAAGTTGGATATTCCTACTACCCGTCAGTCGTCGGTCTAGTCAGCAAGGCCCACCATACCTCTTGTCCAAGATTATCCTCCCATAAGAAAAATTTCACACCTAGCATGGATGTTTTATGTTCTCGAGAATATTAATAGCATTCCAATAAGGATCTTTGTCCTTGAATCCCTTTACCAATCATTAGATATGTGTGAGGCCCTCACTAAGGCTTTATGAATCCCCCTTGTGTTTGAGATGGATGTAGTAGCTGCATTAGCCTTTCATACTGAGGAGGTCGAGAATATTCTATGTCATAACATAATTTAATTCTCTATAGATGATGAAGGCACTCCCATACAGGGGAATATTTGCTCGTTGTACATCACTGGTCATTTTAATGGCGTCGAGGTTTGCAATTGTCTCATCCACAAGAGCTCTGGGATTAACCACATTCTGACTCGGACAATATGAAAACATGGATTGTCTGAAGATGATATAAGTCCCTATGACATTTGAATCCATGGTTTTGATAGGAACGAATAGATACTGGTCAAAAATTCGTCATGAAGACTAATTTTGGTGGCCTAGTTAGCAGCACCGAATTTATGGTTGTCTCCTAAGACACCGCCTACAATTCATTAGTAGGAATGTCATGGCAGCACCTGCATACGACCGTTCCCTCATCATATCAATAGTGCCTCATGTACTCCCTTAATAGTCATGTGGCAGTGTTTCAAGGTGATGTGTCTCCATTTTCCTCTTGTGAAGCCCACTATCTGGATGCTAACTACTACAAGAAAATTGACAGGTAGATTCAAGCTAACTAGGTTGATCTGGCCACGACTATGACTATCTTGTGGACATATCTAGATGAAACCTAAATCATTCCATTCCACCTATCAGAGGCTATGAATTAGACATGGGACAATATTTCATTGTTTCTCGGGCGGGGGGGGGGGGGGAATACATTCCCAAGTCCAAGAGACACCAAAAAATCAACTTGTACTCCTATAAAAATTAGGATCCAGTGATCCTAGAACCTTCTAATACCCTAATGTATCTGGATTTCCAACCCATGGAAATGAAAAAACATCATACATGATTGTTCATCCATACTGGAATTATCCATCTCAAGCCAACATGCAACTATTACACTGATATCATCAAGTGTGGCTACTTGGGATAAAGTCCATATGGTATTGGACCAACAACCTTCATCTTTATGGTCATGGTAGTACTGGAGTTCCCCGATGTAGTGTCCACTACTGCTCATTCTAGATCTAGCCTCCAATACGGATCTTCGGACTTAGAAGGGACTCTTCCCACTGAGGGTCCCCCCTCCATTAGTAAAGACAATAATTTAGATGATGATCCCCCAATATTTAGGTGGACAACTCTGTTATGGTGGACGACATGGTACAGGTGAACCTCGGTAGCGAGGCAGACACAAAACCCACACTGATCAATGCTTCCATGCCCCTCAAGGAGAAACAACTGTTCATAGAATTCCTCAAACATAACTATGATGTGTTCTCCTAGTGTTATGATGATATGTCGGGACTTGATCCTCATGTAGTCATCCACCGCCTTGGTCTCTTGGAAAATCATCGAGGGTTCAAGCAACCTCCTAGAAAGATGAACCCTTCTCACAGTTCCATGGTATGGGCAGAAGTTGATAAGATCATCAGGGTCAATTTTGTCATGGTGGACCAGTACCCCAAATGACTGGCCAACATTGTTCTCGTAAGAGAAAATTATGGACAGATCATACTTTGCATCGACTTCCAAGATCTCAACTATCACTGTTAGGAGGATGATAATCCCCTTCATGTGAAAGGATTGTTGGTCGACACTACAGCTGGGTTCCTAGCCCTATACATCATGAATGGGTACTCCGATTATAACCTGATCTGAATGGCCAAGAGGATGAGGACTCTATATCCTTTAGGGAACCACAAGGTACTTTCTGTTACCAACTCGTTCCATTCGGTTTAAAGAATGCAGGTGCCACATATCAGTGGGTTATGAATCACATAATTAAGCTGATCCTCGGAATGTTTGTGGAATGTTACATAGATGACCTGGTGGTCAAATCTCTCTAGCGTCAGGACCATATCGAAGTCCTCGATAATGAGTTTGGACTCCTCACATCCCATCACCTAATGATGAACCCATTGAAGTGTGGCTTTGGTGTCACCTGTAGAATGTTTCCTGGCATTGTTGTAAGATATAGGGTCATTGAGATCGACCTAGAGAAGATTAAGGCCATCATCTAGATGTCTCCTCTGAGTAAGATTCGGGAGTTTCGAGGCTTCCAAATCCACATAGCCTACATACACTGATACATCACTAATTTCTCTAGTAAGTGTATGCCCATTTTATGGCTCATGAATAAAGGAATCATCTATGAGTGGGATGAAGAATTCCAGACTTCTTCAGAGAAATCAAGTAGTATCTACTTCAGCCTCCGGTATTAATGCCTCTCATCTCTAGAAAGACGTTGATCCTTTATGTGACCACCCTAGAGAGACCACTTGGTGGCTTTCTCGGCTAGAAAAACAATGTCGGTACATAGAATAGCCTCTACTACCTCAGTCACATGCTCCTTGATACAGAGTCCAGGTACACCCATATCCAGAAGAGATACCTTTCGCTCGTATTTTTTGTACCGATGTTTCGGCATTACTTGCTACTCTATGATGTATAGATGGAGTCCCGAGTAGATCCGCTGAAGTACATCCTGAACTGCCCCTTATGGATAGGCCGAGTAGTACGGTGGGAAGTAATGCTCCATCAGTTTGATATTAGGTTCATCCCTCAAATGGATATTAAAGGGGAAGCATTGGTAGACTTCCATTCCACCCACCCAACTCCCACGGACTTGTCCCTTGACCTTGATTTTACTGAAGAAGATATCCTCTCGGTAGACCAAGCCATGCCATGTTGGAAGATGCACTTCGATGGGGCTTCTTGAAGCCCCAATGGTAGAATGCTCAATGACCCAAGGCCCAACAGTGTAGAATTTTGTATCATCTTCATTACCCCGACAGAATCCATTTTTTCGTACTCGTTCCTGCTATCTGAAGGCTACACCAATAATGAGGTAGAGTATCAGGCTCTCATCACCGGCCGTGAGCTGGTCCTTAAGATTGATGTGACCCATTTTCATGTGAAAGGAGACTCTGAACTAGACATAAATTAGATCAACAGTGACTATATCATCATAAAGACAGAGGTCATACCATTTTTTGAGCGCACTCTCCAGTTAATGGCCCAGTTCCCATGTCATCCAGAAGTTACTCATGTACCTCGATATCAAAATGGTTGAGTTGATGCCTTGGCGGGCCTCGCATAATCACATGCGAAGCCTGAGCAGGATAATCTGATTATCTACAATGCACATCATAGATTCATTTCTCATGTCACCCAGGTGATGACGATGGCCTACAAGTAAGCCACCATACCGCCAGAGCCACCACCAGAGGACCCCCCGGTCCCTCGAATGTAGTGATTAAAGTGACACCCGACTGGAGAGACTCCATCATTGAGTAGCTCCAAAATGGTAATCTCCCAGCATATTAGGCCATGCGCAAGAAAATTCAACACTAAACATTACAATTTACACTCACGGATGGTCCTGGTCATGAGAAAATCCTATACAAGCGTAGGTTTGATGGGAACATCCTTCGTTGCATTCAAGGAGTTTAGATTTCCCAAGTCATGTAGGAGGTTCATGATGTTTCTCATGGGGAACATCATACTAGGCCAAAATGATCTCACTATATCTAGAGACTGTGGTACTATTGGCCCTCAATGATCCGTGATTGCATCAAGTTCACCAAGAGGTTACCTGGTTTACAAATTCATTCTAACATAATGCATCGGCCTTTAGAGACTCTTTACTCCACCAAGTACTCTCGGATATTTGTGGTATTGGGGCTTGATGTTTTCTGTCCATATCCACCAGCAACAGCTCGCCAGTGTAGATTTATCCTGACTACTATAGATTTCATCTCCAAGTGGGCAGAGGTAGTCCCACTGAAGGAGGTCAATGCCCATTCCATCATTGACATTGTGAGCTTCAACATCATCTATCAATTTGAAGTTCCTCACGATGTCCTCAGAGAAAATGGAATGAAATTCTGTGTAGCTCAGATGAAGAAATTATACGCTATGTACAACATCCGTTCTAACCATACCTCCTACTCTCATGTGCATTCAAATGAATTGATCGAGGAATTCAACAAAACCCTTTCTAATATTCTGCAAAAAATGGTTGGTCAGAATATGGAGATTTGGCCAGAAAACGTACCCAAAGCCCTCTGGGATTATGGAACAATGGCTCATTCTTCTTCCCAAGTGGCCCCATATTCCTTGGTGTATGGGAAATAGGTTGTCCTACCCAACAAGATCCAATTACCCTCATTTCACACAACTATCTATGATTTGAAAGTGTCGGATAATGTTTCTGAAATTCGTCAGGCTGAGTTGGAAGCACGTGATGAGAACTTAAATCGTGGCCTACACAATCTAGAAAGGCATAAGAACAAGATATATAGGGCTTTAAACAAGAATGTTCTCCTCCTATTGTTCTTGCATGGTGACTTGGTATTGGCCCTGAAGACACCAATAATACTTCGTAGGAATCCTCCCAAGATGGATCCCAAATGGGAAGGACCTTACATTGTTCACAAGGATTAATCCAATAGAGCATACTGTTTTGTTACCATGGATGGTGAGCGTATAACTCCTACTATCAATGTCAAGTTACTCATGAAATACTTTTACTAAGTCCCTATAGTCCTACAAGACATTAAACTATACGGTCCTGCATGACCCCAAACTATATAATGGTCTATTACGACTTTAAACTACATTACGGTCCTGCATGACATTAAATTGTCTGGTCCAACATGTCCTTAATCTTTGAAATGTCATGCATGAAATTAAACTTTGTGTCATCATTCAAGATGTTAAATATCATTTCAAGAACAAAGTATGGCTTGATTCCCATCCTCATGTGATACATATGAATGCTCAGACAACTCATCATGAGTCCAACCACCAGTTTCCTCTTGGAATATCCCTTCTGGGGAAATATCCTTTTGGAGGATCCCACATGGCATCATATATGATTTTTTGACCCCATCCCGGTTTGGGATATGATGATTGCACCATGTTTATTCCTTCATTCTTCTAATCTTCTCACATCCATACCACATGACGTTAAACTATATGGATCTTCTGTAACTACATGTGTATTGATTCCCATCATTATGGGATACGTAAGACCGCCCGGATGTCAAGTATTCAGTTCCAAACCCATATCTTAGATAAATCCCTCTTATCTTGGCTCCTTGGATTGCGTTCATCCCGGAGAGGGGTATATGGTGGTATGGAGACGGTCCTCATTCACATTGAGTTTATAACAACCACGTCGCGTACCTCTCTATCTTTAGTGACATTCGCTCCTTTTCGCTAATCTCATCTCTTTGAGTCGGTTTCCCATTAGTCGTATCCCTCGACTATCTTAGGTGATTCACCCATGTGCCCAGGGGTACTCTGGTCCAGAACCAGGAGTATCGAATTCCACATGGACATGCTTTTACCTATTCTTCAGGATTTGTGTTCCCCTTCATCTAGGATTACATTATCTTTCAAATACAAAGGGTCCCCCAAATGGGATGAATGATAGGACTAAGGGCTCTTCTACCATTACGAGCATACATCCTTGAGGGTATTAGACAACAAATCAATACACATCCCTTGTGGACAATATTTTCAGCGGTCAACACTCATTTGTTTTTCTCATTTCTAGGCACAATATATGGATATTATGTTTCGAACATAGTCAATAGTTATACTCTATAGTCACGCCAACCCCCTTCAAGCCAAAAATGTCAGTTACACGATTCTCATATTTTTCCTCCCCATTGTGTCCAAGTGGAATTTCAAAACTCACATTACTATCCCTCGGTGAACACATTCACGTTAGGAGGACAAATCCATGGTAAGGCGTCATTCTGGGCTCCACAATGACTCCCCCCTTGGAATGTATTTCAGGTAATGCATGTACCTCTTTTTCCGTGGTTTCCCACACTGAGTTTGAATCACGTCGGCATAGAGACCTGATCGAGGCTTGCTCTTTCTTGGAAGAGTTCTTCTTCTCTAGTGGTATGAGCTCTGAGACCAAAAACTAAGATCTATCCAAGATTAATGTATTACTTTACTCCCATCATCATGGGATATGAAGGAATTCTAAGACATCTCGTTGTTGGGTACATCTTTAGTCTCATTAATTTATCTCTTTTATTCTTAATTTTAGGCCCATGATCTTATTGGGCCATGTGATGTGGAATGCATGGTATTATTCCTTTGTTCACATCAGGTTTACAATTTCCACATCATGTGCTCCCCTTCCAGGTGCTAGTACCTCATACATCCTATCCCTTAACATACATGGCGTTAAAATACACCACAAGAATTACGTATGGATTGATTCCCATTCTCATGGGATACGTAGGAATACCCAAACATCTCATCGTTGGGTACAACATGATAGAAAGCATGTCTATGCTTCCCCATATTAACTTATATTTTATGGCCCCCTCGGTCCAAGGGTTCTTCCCCTGAATTGTTCATGGCATTTGGCAGTTCTCATCCTCATTCATGTATGGTATGCTTTATCACACCATGAACATTCCCTTTTAAACCTCATATTAATTTTATATGTCTAAGCCATATGAATCTAGACTGTGTTTCCTAGTCCCACATGACTTTCAACTATTATGTCTATATTTCACGATGTTAAAATGAATGGATGGTCCCATCACTTGACCATAAACTGTGACATAATTGTCCGGGCTGCACAATGAAAAATGGAACTACACCAAGATACCCTCATTTGAAGGGGCGTCATGTTTGGTAACATTTACACAACTTACCATAAGTCAATGCCTACATGCATCTTGATTCTTGTGGACATTCCTGTACATTCTAACCTAGATCCATCGGCTTACAAAAAAACCCGCACACATTTATCCTAAAGGGCAAACAAGATCTATCAAATGCCACTTATTTAGGTGCGAGGGCCATACCCGCAGGACCATATCATCCCTGGCACTGGTACATTACCACGACACCCCAAGAACTACTTACGCCTTGATTTCCCATCCCAATGTGATATTTAGGATCTCTCGTGCACATTGTCTTGGGCTCAACCTAACCTTCAATTTATGTCCCTCGACCAAAAACCTCCTCAAGGAACACATGGTGATCTTGACATCAGGTCCTCAATCACTACATGCCTCTAGTATTCCCTACCATCTTTGGTCCGAGCTCTATGACCATAAACTAAGATCACTCTAGGTCCTTTCAGAAATATGTTAAATTACACAACATCTTCCAGAACTACGTATTCCATGATTCCCATCCTCAAGGGACACATAAGAAAGCCTAGATATCATGTCTCCAGGTCTAGCCCCGGGAATCTAAAATCATGTCCTCCCCCTTTTGACCCCTAGGCTTGAACCCTTTTAGGTTCATGTGGTGTGTTGAGTACCTCAGGGGTTCTCATTAATGTCATGTTTTGAAATAGTTGTACCATGTGCCCCCCAAGTGTTTTCCAAATTTGGTTTGAGTTCTATGACACTAAACTAAGATCTACCTATGGGAACAATGCATTGGTTTTGGTTCCTTCTCTGCCTTATTCCCATTCCATTAAATCTATATCCTCTTAATGACCCATCCTATTACCATTAATTTGGGAAGTGTGTAGACTCAGGACCCTTGTCCATGGAGGGGTTCTCTAATCCCTATATCTAATATGTCTTGTTTCCATAATTAGATGCATTATGATAGCAATCGATGTGTGTAATTTTCATAGGGACATTATCTCTTTCCATGTCAAAGCTTTAAGATCCCATCATTTAGATCCTCATCCTCTTCCATGTCTGAAGGGACACCCTTCACAGCCTAGACTCATGCAACACTAGCCTACCAACCTTCTTGGGCCTACGTCCCTTAGGACCTCAGACGACATTTTCGACATGTCTTGTGTTCAAATCATGGTCAGAAATATACCATCCAATGTATTTCCCCATTACAGGCAAACATGAAACAGATACTGTGCTTTGAACATGGTCAATAGTTATCCCCAATCGTCAAACCACCATCATTGTTGTCCAAATCTCGGGCATCATGATTCACATATTTCCACTTCCTTATGTTCAAGTGGAATTCCAATATACTCGGAATTAGCACTTTGTGCATCTAGCTTCATTATATAGGCGGATCAACATCATTGGGAAGTCATTAAACCGGCATCCCATCACCCCTAACACATGCCTTTCATCATCCTGCATGACATTAAATCGCACTCGCAGAACTATGTATGGAATGATTCCCATCTTCATCGGAAACGAAAGAATGTCTAGGAACCTTGCCTCAGGCCTAACCTAACTTTCACTTTGGGTCCCTTGAACTAAATTACATCTCCCAGGGAGACATGGTGTGGTGTCAGTTCTTTATGTCCTCATTCGCATCTGGTTAATAGCTACCACCCCATATACTCTCTTCCTGGTATCGTCCCTTTCACCCTTCGTCCTATCGATTTAAATTAAACAACACAAGTCCATATGTTCTCTACGCAAGACAATAAACTATGATTCTACACTGAAAAAGTTTAGGATTCCCCATGTTAATCAAGGGAAGCCACAGAACCCTCTCCAAAGTGGTCCTACTCCATAGTATGCTTGGTCAATGATCCTATGGATATGCCAACCAAAATGTTCCTTCATCATGGTGGCATGATTTCAAAAGTGTTGGACTCCATCCAAACAACACATCATTCCAAATCCACAATTTGTGTTCCTAAATTTGGACCCTCGTCCTGTTTCAAATCTAAGGGAACCCCCTAATAGTATAGATGCTTGGCCTATGGCTCGCATAATGTCACGGGACAATGTTCTCAAAGAACAATGGATGATATTTTGAGTCAAGCCCCGTGTTTTGAACATGGGAGGAAGTTAGCCTTCATTTGTTATCCCCATTTCCGAGGAAATCCGTGAGGATACAGTGTTTTGAACGTGGTCAATAGTTATCCATTTTTGTCACGCCACCCCCAAAGTGTTCCAAATTTTGGGTATCATGATTCACATTTTCCTCTCCCCTATGTTCGTATTGACACTAACGCCCCTGGAATTACCCCTCTCATGCACTAGTGCACACTGGGGAAGCGATGATTTGACAGTTTTGAGGTCCTCTTCCTCCTTCCGGGCCTCTCCCTATCATCCTGGAAGCCTGAAACAGCTGTTCAAAACCCCCATATGCTCGAAGCAGGGTTTTCACTCTTACATTTTGGTGGAATAATAAGTTGGTCATCTCATGTTTCCCACACTAGGCTTCACCCATGTGAGCTTAGGGATATATCACTAGACGATCCACGAATATGATGGGAACTAAATAAACCAATACAAATAGCAGAACTCATGCATGCATCTAGCCTAAAACATTAAAAACATGAAATCACGCCCGAGGGTTTGCAATCATTATAGTACAATAGGGTAGATCCTTTCCATGGATGGTTTAACCATCTCAAAAAGGGCATTGTAGCTCTACCACCCTCTAAAAACAACACCGTCAATGAATTGTGGACAGACTGGCTGTGTCTCAACCCCCATATACTGAATCCATTCCCCATATCATCCCTTTGGGTAGTGTCCAAATGGACCCCATGGAAGCCTCCTCATTATCCATTCAGTTTTTAAATTAGTGCATTCTGTGGGTTTGGTACACGAAGTGCTTTCATGGAGTAAGTTCACTTAGACCATTCGGGAGGGTTGTATGTTGAACCCTACACCGGCCATCAAATTCAATTTGAAAAGCACTCCTCCACGAAGTCAAAACTCTATGTACACCGTGAAGTAGAAGGCATGATTCATTGAGAGAAATCGAGGAGTATGTGGAGCTTCACGAATCAAGATCACTACAAGACAAAATCATGGAGACGAGAAAGGGAAAAAAAGAGGTCCACTCCCCTAATTATAGGCGAGGACTCTAGGTGCTTTATGGAGTGTCTTATATACGGTGAACTTTGCAGTGCACAATCCCGCACATCCCACCCTGCCTTCCAAGCACCCATCATGAGTCACCTTCATGATGGACCGAGGAATTTAGAAGGTTGACCCTCAGTCTTTGACACTCATTTTCTCCTCAACTCAATGTCCGAGGGGGGCATTTGTTGACACCAAAATTTTGGAAACGAAATTAAAAAGGGATATATTTGAGGGCTGCCCTGCGAAGACTGCTCACGGAGCCCCCAAGGCCCAGCGGCCAGCACAGAGTTCCCCGTTTACGAACCCGCCGTGGAGCAACAAGGCAGGAATGTCCGGGAACCGATTTTATGATTTTTAACCAACCGCAGAACATCGGGGCAGGACGATCTGCAATCCAATTTTACAATCATGAACCCACCACGGTGAAAGGATGTGGGATGCTCCACAAACAAATTTGACATTCGCAAACCTTCCGTAGAGCAATGAGGAGGGATGCTGTGTGAACAGATTTGACATTAGTGAACCCACCTCAGAGAAAACTCTTTCTACATGCTGAGAGTTCTCATATTCATGGAGTCTCTGGCCTATAAAAACAAAAATACCCCGAGCCCAAAGCATGTATCCTCTGAACACTCTCCTTCTGAGCTCCCACATCATGAAAAAATTTCAGGTCTATGAACAATCAGCATTTCAAGGTACTTTTCAATCATGAAGTGCCTTCTCCTTTGCATGAATTCTGCTCATCTTCAAACTGGGATGCCCTTCGCAGAGCCTGTGGCCCTCTGTGGTGGAGGTATATTCCCAAAGGGACTCGGTTCTTTGCAGGGCACTTGTGCTTCATGAATGACCCTTGATGTAGGCGTGACCCGCAGGCTAAGGTAGGGTCACTGTGCTTCATGAGGCACATTCATTGCTATATTATTCTTGGTAGTGCACCCTTGATTCAAGAAGCATTTCTCCATGAATATCCTCCCACTTCATGAAGAACCTACCATATGCCCCTATGCCCTATGCCAAGGCTAAGCATGTTCACATCACAAAAAAAACCTTCACAAAGCCCCTCCAGTGCATGGAGGACCAGAGCATCACAAGGTGTCAACATATAAACCCCTTTGCTCTGTAACTCATTTTCCCTTGTGACCCTTCTTGTTTGGACGATGAAATTTCAATGTCCCTTGGGGGGTACTTCACATTGTGTTGCTTCACCTCATACTTAATTGCATATGCAAGCTAATACCTATTGCTTCTTCACATAGCCACACTAATGTGTACCCCCCAATAGATCACTCCATAACCTCACATCACCACAACCTTGTTGATGCCTACCCTTCTTCGTGGGTGTGTGGGTATCAGTTATGTAAATCATAAGGGGTTGAGAGTGAACACACATTGTCCGAGTTGATGGATGTTAAACTGTCAAGCACCATCGTCCTCGTTATATGACGTTAAATTGTAACCCAACCCCGTGCATCATATATGGGGTGCCCCACCTTGGACATTCTTCATTCCCACGTGTCTCTTCGAGAGTGAAATCATTCGTCACATGTAATGATATCCTCTTTATTGGAGTGCTGTTTTTCTGCAGGAATAGGGAAACCACCTTGGTGTAAGTAGCTAGCATTTATGTCCAAAGACCAGAGGGAGGGATGGGCAGAGGAACCCTCCACTCTTCTGGGCCAAATCCTTCTAGGCATTGTCATCACCCGGGCCTCCACCGTAGAGTCTGTCCGAGTCTCCATCTCCTTGGGCTTCTTACCATGCATAAGCCCATGTTTCCTCTTGGGGCTTCAAACCACACGTAAGCCCATGTTTCCTCTTTGGGCAGCTAACCATGTGTATTAACTACTCCACTTCTCAAAGAATCACCTTCCACAACGTGATTTTCACACCTTTGTTGCCTCTTGTTTCTCATACCGAGCATGACTCACATAGGGTTAGAGTAAGCATCGACCATGACATCCTATCTGGGCAGCCTAGAGTGTAAGCCCCATGCCATCCTGAACTACGTGGTCATTGATATATGCCAAGGCAAGGTATGTAGGAAGACTCTCTAAGGTTAAATCCCACCATACATTTTTTGAAACCCCATTCACGTAGATTCCCACTCCTTCCAGAACTACGTGGTCTTTGATCCTTTACATTGTTAGGTAAGTAGGAAGCATCGCTGAGGTTCAAGCCCACCATCCATTGGTTCTGACCCCATTCACGTCAGTTCCCACTCTTTAATGAACTATGTGATCTTTTATCCATGCCAAGGAAAGGTACGTAGGAAGCCTCCCTGAGGTTCAAGCCCACCGCCTGTTTGTCCCATCCATCATCACGTCGGTTCCCAACCACCATCCTAAACTATGTGGTCATTGATCCTTGCCAAGGAAAGGTATGTAGGAAGCCTCCTTGAGGTTGGAGACTAACATCCATTTTTCTTGACTAATCCATGTTGGTCCACCCCTATCTAGTATGTCATTAAACTGTATGCCCCTTTTGTTCGGCATGATAGTAAACAATCCCACATCTAGCGGTAAGTCGTGGTGACCCCAAACTGCAGTTACCAGTTGTGACCCCATCCATTAGAAAGCTGCTGTGACCCCATTTACTAGTAAGTCATTATGAACCCATCCAGAAATAAGTTGTTATCAACCCAAATTGATGATAATTTGTTGATAAATGATCTATGTGGACTTTGATTCCCTACCACGGGGATACATAGGAAGCCTCCCTAAGGTTCAAGCCCATCCCTCATGTCTCATTTTGATCTATTCCTAGACCCCATGTGTTCGAGGAATATCATACCCCTACCTGGAGGTTCTATTTTCTCTAGATCCCATCAATGCATCCATTCTCACAGTTAGCCTCCTTTGGTGTCCCATCATGCCACCAAACTATGCGGAATTTGATTCCCTACCCTTGGGATACGTATGAAGTCTCTTTCAGGACAAGCCCAACATCAACATCTCCCCCCCCAATAGTTCCATACCTTTCTATATCCAATTCATTTATCCATCCATAATCCATCCTAATTGATACCATGGCCATAACATCCCGGTGATATCATGCCAATTCACCTCCTAGAATGAATGTTTCCTCCAGGGGTCACACCCATCTAGTCCAATCTAGTCAGTGTTTTGATCCGTCCAATCTATCCCTACTAGACGTTAAACATGCAGAATACCCTGTGTTAAGCATCTGAAGCTGAGGAAACCCTCAGATACATGCCCATGGAATATAATTCCCCAAAATTGACGTGGTATTCCTCGGGCGTTTGCTCCCTCGAGAAGCCTTATAATAAAAGGATGAAACCCAGACGCACCAGTGTTCCAGCGACCAAACACACAAGTGATGTCCAACATGACTACTCCCTTGACCAAAGGATACTACCCTGACAAGACCCTTTTAATTTTCCAAATAAAATCAGTGTAATTAACTAGAGTCTATGTAAAATGGCATAAGGGAGAGTTTCACGAACAATGTCTTAATCTATAAGGGAGACCTAGATTTGGTGATCAGTTCCGAGGGGGAATCTATAGAAGGAATAAATGACATCTCATAATCCCATTTCGATCAAGTATAAATCATCCTTGAATAAGAGATGGATGCTGCCCTCCTATGGAAAGTGGGAATGTGGGTAAAAAGCTGTTTGTCCTCCACGGACGGATGTGCGCACCCCGAAAAAAGCGTCAGAAACAACTACCGATGACACTGTTCACCTAAGGCTACTGATGCACTATTCACATAACTAAAAATTTGAAAAAGTGTTTTGAATAAGTCACCATGACCTAATGGAACACCAAAGACATCATATATTCACAAATGAATAGGCTATAGTGGTCTGAGCCCTTACATAAATAATTTATAACAAAGTTTTAAGTAACTGTAAAGGAATAATAAATTCAAAGAAATAGAAAATATAAATTTCCATTTTTTTATTAAAATATATCAATATTGTACATGGTGAGTCTAGAATATGGTGAGGCACTTTAATTTTAAAAACATATTTTAACGATAACCTTTCAACTAGTTTTAAGAAAATCCAAAAGGTATATTTTCTGACAAATATATAATGAATTCAATTTCTCACATTCATGACAGATTAATGTTTTCAATCATCCTTGACAAATTTACAGTGTTATTATCAATTTAACCATTTTTCATTTAGTAGTTTGCATCATAGAAAAATGAGAAGTTATTTCTAAATGGGAATTTCATTTTCATCTATAATGTATATTTAGTAAAATATGTATGTTTTATTCATATGCTATAGTTCATGGATCTTTTTATGAGTACGGGTGGTTCTAGGATAAACAGAGGACTGGTGTGCCCAATATAGCTATACAATGAATTTTATAAAGAGACATAGATAACCAATTAGTGTTTTCTCAAGTGAATATGGGAATATATTGTGATGGTTATTCAATGAATAACCGTGATTGTGACTACTTTTGTAACTAAGATTTATAATTTATATGTAAGAGTTATTTAAAAGTGATAGCACATGTTACCTATTATGATATATATATATATATATTATATCTATGTTTTTATATTAATCATATTATTTTATAAGGTGTTATAAAGGACATATGTTTTTTTTTTAAATTATGACTTTGAGAAAATTATATAATTCTTCAACTAATGATTTATTTCTTCATTTTTATGCCCCATACTAATTTTTTTATCCTCATCCCATGTTTTACAATGAAATCACTTAGTTTATGAATGGGTGAATGATAAAAATAAATCATGTTTATGTTTTTAAAGTTTTTTAATAGAATGAATTCTATTTTTAGAATTAAATTTTACGAAAAATGGATTTACTGTATAAGTACATTCAATATTATATATGATCCTTTAGTAATTTGTAAATACCTAATTCCATAAAAATATATATTCAAATGGATATTTAGGAATATAAGAATGTGAAATCTGTTACAATTAACTATATTATGTAATTATTCATTTATATGTACATATTTATTTATGAAATAATGGATTTGATATCCTTCAAGGATAATATATTTGTAAAAGAATATCATTTCAATATTTTACATTATTAAAAATTTGAAATTCTAAATAAATTTATGATTACCATGTTTTTTCTAAAGTTATAATGATTAGAATGGTATTTCACAAAGTAATAAGGATTCTAAATATTTGAGGCACTAAGAGGAGGATAACCCTCTAAATATGAGACCTAGAATAGTTATAATTGTAAATAAGAAGATTTGGATGTAATTTTTTTAATGAAACATACCATAAATAGTGTATAAAATGAACGTAAATAAATGATCATGCTTCTACTACTATTATTGATGCATTCCATATACTCTATTCCAAATAACTATCGAATGGTCCCCTTTAGATTTGAAGATCCAAAATGAGTAGCTCTACTCAAAAATCAAACTCTAGGCCTCAAACCTATTTACCATGTAAATATTATCAATCAAAAAATTATACAAAAGGTCTACACATACACCACGGTCCACATGTATTTCAGACAAATAAACCTTGTTATCCACCATTATGATTATATTATAAATATTCTGATATTAGGGAATTCAAAAGTAATATCCTCAACTTATATTAGATAGAATTAAAAATATATGTAATGAAAATAAACATGAATCCATAGTCAAACTCTAGGTCCATAATCATAGAAAACATGTCATGTTACACTAAGAGACCCATGAATATAAATGTATACATGTATATACATAAACATGAAAATTCAGGAGTAATGATAATGGAATAACTTGAAAACATTCTGTAGTCAATTCTTTGTCCTTAATCTTAATCGGGTGGACATCATGTACAAGGGATTAAGCTAGACATCATTCCAATCAATCCAGTTATCACTATGGTGATCTATCGATCAAAAAAAAATTATATAGAAGTTCTTTTTCTAATGTCATAAATATCTCTGAGATAACTACATCACAAAAGGGGTTTAATCATTCTAGTCATGGGTTCACCCATACTCTCCTCCAATCACAATGAAGATGGATTCCAAGGATGTACATATAGACATCATGTAATTGGTGAGTAATCATGATGAAATTAAACTCAAGAGATGTAGATATAGACCAATGTATGATTCCTAGGTCCCAGTACATAGGTTGTCACAACATTGCGACTCAGATAAACCATAAGGGTCTAAAAAAATATGATATGTAGTAGAGCTCATAATTGAGATGTGATTCTATACCCTTGAGATCCACATTTGGAAATCATTTCCAACATAAATTATTTGTGTTAGAAACCATTCTAAACCACCTTAATAATAAAAGGGCTCAGAATACTAATCCTATAATTTATATATCGAGTTCCACATCGTATTCCCTATTGGGGAGTGTATAGTCACCCATCATAATCACATGGAGAGGTGTACGTAGTAATCCTCTATATACAAAAATGTAAGGAGTGTGTAATCATCCACCGACAACACCAGGATGAGGATATTTACGTCTTAATCATTTAACCCTTGATCATAGAATAGATGAATAATCTTATTCAACAAGGATATCTTAATCATCCACGAGTATCATTGCAAGGGATGTCATACCCATATATCATAGTAGTAAACTAATAAAAAGGAAATGTGGATGGAATTATAGTCATCTAAATAATATAATAGCCAAATATAATAACTCAACGGTCATGACCCATGTAGTACATCAGGGTTTTAAAGTAAAAGTAAAAAAATAATATCTCTCAAAATTCATATCCCATGATGAATATTTGGGAACCCAAAAACAAAGAAAGATGCATCACATATGGATATATAGAAACCAACTAGAAACCAACTCTTGTAATCAAAACTACCTAATAAAAATTCACGCAATAGGTTAAAAACATACTTAGAGTGGTAGAACACATATACCAAAGACTACTTCCATATCCCCATTGGAATACAATTTCTCCATGGGATCTATATAGATCACCAATATTGTCTCTAACCAAATCCAACATACTAACCTTTGGTCATCCATACATTGGGGAACCCACTGGGTCCCTTAGGTCGTAAATGTGATGATGCATCCTATTTAGGATCTGCAGGTCTATGCCTAAAAAATTTAATCCTTCTAGGGAAGAATAGAAGCTATGGTAAATGGAACAATCATATTAGGGAAAATCAAATGATACAAAATACTCTGTTTTTTAATAAGGATGATAAAAACATAACCATGAAACCACATAACAATAAAGGTCCAGATCAGGAATTATGGTGTTTTATAATTCTACTACAATAATTGAAAAAAATTTACTGGAGAGTAAATATTTTAGTAAACCAACATTGGTAATTAATGTGGTTAAACCCTTTTGTGGACTTAATACATGATAATAACACCAAACATATGTATTCCTTTTATTAAACTCAAAAGAAACTAAAAATGATACAATATATGTAGTCTGTTGAGAATAATTAGAAGAAGAAAAACCCCAAATTGATTAATAACGTCAATAAAATGAAACTAAAACATTTCCTTTCTAATGATGGACAACTTATTATCTAACAGTAATAGTCTCTTCAATATGGGGTTAGGTGTGTGACCTACTAGGTTGAATGGATCATCCATGAACCTACACGTTCATCATTATTGGATCATAATGAAAAAGAGTGCCACAATTCTTCCTCTAAGGACGCTCATCTCATCTTCCAAATCATTCCATGAGCTCAAGATGAGGGATAATGAAAGAACATGATGAATCACTAGAGGGGGAAGAAAGGAGCGACTCTTGTGTTTTACTAGTGAAACATAGAGATCATTTCCACATTATAAGAGATTAGAAGTTAGAATTATCACACAGTGAAGAGATGTCATGAAAGGTAAATCAAGCCACAAATTCCGTTGAGGATTCAAAAAGAATTCCCAATATGATAAAACTAGAATATAGTTCACACCAACCCATCTAAACAACCCACAGTTTTTAAAATAATCTCGAATAGAAATGTACATCCAAATCTCAAATGGAATCAATAGTGATCAACATTGGAAAATGAATAGGGAAACAAAATATGGTTTTCATTAATGTACAACATCATACAACTAAAATGTGTCAATACATGTGACCTAATATAGTTGGCACAAAACAAATATGGCCCTGTAAAAATAATTAAATGGAAGTATATACATTAGTCAAAATTTAAAATGAAAAAATAATGGAATGTCATAATTCAAAAATATCCACAATTTTCAATTAAATCTGGTGATATTATTTAACCTAGGGTCAATAAAAAATGAACCAAGTTTATCCTATCTAATCAAAATTAAATCCTAAACATAACTAGGTATTTAGTCAAACTATTATCTTGTTTAATATTAGTGTGTATATTTTTAATACACATGGTTATAGATTCTATGAAATAAATATTAAAATATAATATAACAATTTTTTCTTCAAAATTCCAAGAAATACTAATTTTTATAATAATTGTCTTTTGACTGGTTATCTTAATAAACAATAATAACTTAACTCTTAACACTATGTTTAGAATTAAAAACATTGATCTATTTGTCTTCTTAATCTACCTATATTTCCGAAATGAATTCATATTATTTTTTTTAAAATTGGAGAAACACAATTCATATTCCACTTCTTTGAAATGGAACCTCCAAAAGTATTAAAAACATGAAGATTTAAATATTAATGTGTTTCAACATTTTATCTTTGTCAGAATCAATAAAACTGTATATATGTTTAATATAATTTAAAATTTTCCCATTGAATGAAAATATATTAGATTTAAAGAAATATACCTATATATCCAATTAAAGACATTAGAATGTGGCTTCTCTTGTGTGGCCATGAACCAACATTGATTCGATATAGTAAATGAAATATCAGGTTGAGTACAAATCCAAGATTACATTACACAACCAATAATGTTATCCAATGGAATTTTCAATATAAATTCAATATCAACTACATTTGTAGGTTATTGTGTTAAAAAAAATTAAAATTTTGTGCAATTGGGATGTTAAGGAGTTTTAAATATTCAATCATCTAACACATCAAAACATTAAAAACATAATCATAATGAGATTGAGAGAGTATTTTGATTGTTCTATCTCTTATGATTTCAACACCTAGTATTTTCTTAGAGGAACCTAAGGCCTTTATTTCAAAATTACTATTCAATTGGAATATCAAAGAAGAAATCATATTTATATATTTACAAATTATGATCTTGTCATCAATATACAATATTAGATAAATAATAAAGGTTTTAATTGATTGAAAATATGTGAAAAAATCATACAGACTCCTGTTGTATTTTTCACTTTACATGAATGAATTAAATTTTACACACACCTTCCTAGTGGTTTATTTCAGTTAGCAAAATTATTTAATGAAAACGAATACTAGATTTGGTTTGATATTATAAGGATAATAATCATGAGATTTTATAAAAATATTTTCATTCTAATATATATTTAGAAATGATGTTTTAACGTGTGATTTCTCTATACTAAAGCGATGATAAGTATCAAATGATAAGATAATTTGAAAGGATGAATTATTAAATAATTGGGAAAGTATATTTGAGTAATAGTTTTTTCTAATTAAAGGAGTCAATTGGAAACTAGCCTAGTATTAAAATGAATTTTACTTCACTCAGTGTCATCTTCTTTTCTTTTGAAGATCCAACTGAACCAACTACTTTAACATTAACTGGTTATCTTATAACATTCCATGCATAGCTCTTTCATATGGCTTTTTTTCATTCTGGGAAAATAAACAATGCTTTGAGTATTTTACTATTAGTGTATTCTAATAATATTTAGGATCATCAAAAATAATATCATGGGCCACATGAAAGTTATAAAAATAAATTTCTTATTTGAAGTAACATTTTATAGGTATAATGACTCTCCATTTCCTATCATGGGTCCACTAATAATCCTAATGAGTTGATGAAGAGTCAGAATCCTAATCTATATCAAAACTATATTTGATGTTATCCCCATTAGTTGGCCAATTATGAGGTTGATTAGCCTAATCATCGTCCAAAAAATGATTCGAGGGATCAACATATTTAGCCTTATGAAGGACTGACTCCCAACATCCCTATTCAATATTCTCTATCTTATGAGAATATTACTCATGGAATTCAACAACCCTATTTTATGATGCATATTTGGTATCCCAGTTTATAATTCAAGATTATTTATCCCCTTAACACCCTCTGTATTACTAATGAAAATGAATTTGAGTTCACCTAGTTATTATTTATCAATATTTATATTAGCATAGGATTTGGTACTCAATACCCAAAATGAGAGTATGATAGTGTCTTTTCTATCAACATTTTTCCCAATTATTTAATTGATTCAAAAAATATGTACACATATTGATAATGTAAACATCATTGATATTGTCTTCATCCCAAAATGATTTCGGGAGTCTAGTGCATTCAAAAATGATCTAGAATCCATATATAATAGTCTCATTCGTCATTATTCTTGTCCAATATGTTGGAGAGTTTCCCTAAATGTTTTCCAACTTAATACCTTTAGAATCAAAATATTTAATGAACTCTACATAGAAATAACATATCCTATTATCTATTCCATGGTTATAATATTCTTTATAGTTTGAGTTTAAACATAATTTTTGAATGTTTTTATGTTTTGGAAAACATCATACTTTTTTATGATGTAAATCCAAACATTCCAAGAGAAATCATCAATGATGGTGATGATATAGTATCCACCACCATTATAAGTGGCCCTTACTAGCACCACAAATCCGAATGGATTTATTGAAGGCAAAGGAAGCATTGAAGTAAGCGTAAAGACCCGTAAATTTCAAGGAAATTTTTTTCTTAATTTTATTTCGAATTTTACAAGAGCGCAGTTTCTGACGGCACATGATTCTGAGGCCCGGTGTGCTTGAAATCATTTTCCAAAGATTAGCTTGGGTATGTTCAGTGAAAAAACGGGCGACTTTTTCTAACTTATGAACCAGTGCTCGGAATCAAATTCTGAGGGCACCGATGGAATCACAGCGCCGGTATTTTCTTAGAAACGCCTCTTCCGATGTAGCCTTTTCTCGGGTGTGTTTTTAAAATTTTTGGGTTTCTATTAAGAATTAAAATAAAGTGTGCGATAACTTTATTTTTATCTCACTTAAATCCACTTAAAATCCACTTAAATCTACTTAAGCTGAGTTGAAGCAGATAGGGTGAAATTCAAAATAACCTACCCTCTTTGTTGGATATTTGTGGGGTGGGGCCCGCACGAGCCCCACCGTTTCTTTCCGCTAAGTAACACACCAGCGAAAACCCATTTTAATGAAGTCAACTGATGCGTGTTCTAAATTCTTAATTCCCCTATTAATTGGGCGGTTTATTCGTAGAAATTAATTCTATGAATTATTTTGTTCGTTTCTTAACATGTTTTCAATTTGTTGGCATGTTAATAAAATAAGACCAACACACCTTCTTCTTGGATGTTGTGTTCATCCTTTGGAGAATCTCTAAAGATATCTATCCTCCTTCATGAAGAACATGAAGAACACGAATAAAGCGAAGAACGCTGGCCTTCGACGAAGGGCGACGAAGAACGCGAGACCCCCAGAGATCGACGACGTGACGCCGATGATTCTCCCACTGCGACGCTTCTTCCACGACGATCCATCCCCACGACAATCTTAGATCGGCATCTTGAGGTAGGGGATTTCGGTCCTTTTAATTCTTTGTGGATTATAACATCAACATATATTTAATTGTTATAATTAAATCTGTATGTTCTTGACCCTCGGAGTTTGTCTATGCGACGCCGAGTGTCGCGCGACAGCGACGCCCTTCCGCGACGTGACGATCCTTTTCTTCCGTGACTGAAAATTCCGTGAAGAACTCGCGTCAGACGACGATGTTGAGGTAGGGGTTGTTTTGAAAATGATAATACCCATGTTTGTTTTCCTCCAATGCAAGAACATGGACCAACCAATTAACAAGTTGGTCTGCGGATTATTATTGCTGGTCGAGGTTTATCAACTGCTGGGAATTATGGTGTTGTTTCAAACTGCTAACGCGGTGGGTGCGGACCAACGAACAAGTCCGAACCCACCGCCCTTTTTGTTCATGGTGTGTGGAATGGAGGATGATGACAAAACGAGCAGTATAGAAGATTTGTTGATTCCGCAGTGAAGAACGGGACCCGGGATGAGCTACGGCGCAGACGGAAATGAAATCGGACCACCGGAGCAACTCCGGTGGCCTGCGGACTCCACCGGCAGTGACGGTGGCCGGAGGTAGCGGCGCCCCGTTGCGCCGCCGGATGGAGCCGCCGCGGCTTCGGCCGCGGCGGCGGGGTACGGTTCCTCCACCGTGCGGAACCGAAGCCAGGGACGGGGCCGGCTGTCCCGTCCGTTGGCGAGAGGCGGCCCCAACTGGGGCCCCAAATCCTTCACGCGAGGGTAGGGCGCCCCTGCCCGCTGCTTCCCTCGCTCGACCGCTTGGCCGAGCCGAACCGAGATGACCCACTGGGCTGGGCTGTACCCAGGCCGGGCCAGGCCGCGCCGGCCGGTTCGGGCCGACCCAGGGGGGTTGGGCCTGGTCGGTCCGGGCCCAGACCCCCCATTTCTAGTCCCTTTCGGTCTTTTGATCATAACATGAGCTACGAGCCTCCGAACGACACGCCATCTATGGAGATGCGATCCTTGGATCGAGATGGTCATTTCGGTATATCACACTAAAGGTTTCAGAATACTTTGGGTTCGGCCGGGATGGTTCGTACATGAAACCAACGGGGCCCTCGGAGGGTTAACACTCATATCTTGGGCTTTGGACGTCCGATTGACGTACCGTCAAATTTGTTGGATTTATCTAAGTGAGATGGATATTTTGGCTTACTCCGCATGAGGTTTGGATGCAGGTGGAGTACGGTCATGTTGGTTTTTCCTTAAAAACCAACCGGGCACCGGGAACGAAAAAGCCAATAACTCTCAGACCAGGCGTCTGATTGACGCGCTGTCTGCGAAGTTGAGTTCCTGTTGTCGATACGGAACATTTGGATACATCAACTCTGGACTATGTGTCAGTTGATGTATCAGACTCTCGGCTCATGGAGTGGACCCTCCCGAACGGGCTTGCTGTGTGCAGGAACCCTTGAGCTGGCTGCGACTGCTACTGTGACGACGACGACTTTGCAGAGATCGTCAGTGGATTCGACGACGAAGACTACAGCACTCTGCGATCCTTTGTGGGTAAGTGCTACCGATCCTGTGTGGGTCTGATCCTGTGTGGGTCAGCGCTCAGCGGTCCTGTGTGGGCCTGCGCCTACAGATCCTGTGTGGGTCTAATCCTGTGTGAGTCATTGCGGGGGTTAGTTATTTATCCATCATGTGTGGGTCAGATCCTTTGTGGGTCATTGCGGGGGTTAGTTACCTATAGATCCTTTGTGGGTCAGATCCTTTGTGGTTCATTGCGGGGGTTAGTACCTATCATTCCTTTGTGGGTCCGACAGCTTAGATGAATCTGTGGAAATATCTGGTAATCATTATCGCAATACGAAAAAGTAAACCTATGTGAGCTGAATCCTGTTTTCTTTCCTTTGTGGATTGTGTTGTTCTATCTTGTGTGGGTATACGTTTTGATTTCCTGTGTGGACTGGGTTGTACATGGGTTCAGATGTTGGAGCCGAACGAGAATTGATGACTTAGGTATATGTATGGGAATATACCTAAGCCGCGTCGGATGTTACTTCGTGATTGTATCTTTCCTTTGTGGTTTATCCTTTGTGGATTCTGGGAGACCTTCGGGGGTCTCGGGGTCCCTTCTGAGTAGCTTATACTCACCCCTGCATGGGCTATGACCGCACTACGTTGTGTTGGTTGCAGACGATGGGTAGTGCTGATCGTGGTTGAGGCTTGCAGAGTAGGACGGTAGCTGGAGGTGGACCCCTGGGCGGGACGTACTCGGAGCGGTCGGTTGGACCCGAGGAGTAGTGAAGGACAACTTTACCCACCCTTCAGGTGGGATTTCCAGTGGACAGCTCGACATTGCGGCTTTACTTTTCAGTTGTTGTTTTCCCTTTCCAGTTGTACTTTACTTTCAGTTTGGGTTTGTATACTGTCCCACTTACATTCCGCACTTACAGTTGTACTCTTTCTTTACGTAGTGTTTACTTCTACTTCTTGTTTTCTCTATGGTGTTTGTTTACTTTACAATGGAAATGCATTCCCTTTTTACCGGTATTTACGCCTTGGTGCTAGTCGCCAGCCCCTGGCCTATGGAAGGCGGGCTTGGGGTAGTCACGGCGTGGGCCCCGAGGACGGGTCGTGACAAATTCGTATCAGAGGAGTTCGGTTCTACCGCAGACTCTGATCTCTTCTATGTGAAGAAATAGTGTTTACCATATTGGGTGTGGTTATTAGTCCAGGGAGTCCAGTATTGGTGCGGTGACCGATGTATCTGTACACCAGGACCCTAACTTCTGATTTCCGACTTAATGCACGAAAACATTGATTGAGTGTGTGTTTCATGTTTTCATTGTGATTACTTTATATTATCTCACCAGGTATACTGTTCTGACTGTGGAGCACCTGTTTCCTTTTCAGGATGGCCCCACGACGATAGCCAGCTAGGGTTCCGAGAGTTGTACGTGACGACAGCCTGCCGAGCAACGAGTCCTTGGTGCAGGGCCCTCTGACAGTTGAGGCACCGGCGGTAGCTCTACCCGCCGAGCCACATATGATTCCAGCCCCAGCCACTGATGATGCATGTCGCCTCAGTGCACTACATGAGTTCCCGCGCCAGTGACCGCCCAGGTTCTGCGGGGAGACGGACCCCCAGGTAGTTGAGGACTAGCTGGAGGCAGTCGTGCGAGTTTTCCGGTTAGTGAGGACACCAGCAGACCTCATGGTGATCCTCACAGCGAGCCTACTGCACGCAGCAGCGGGCCGATGGTGGAGCTTGATGCTCCAGGTGCATGATGAGGCATCTCTCCTCTGGACATACTTTGAGAGCTTCTTCAGCTGCGGCAGGGAATCTTGACGGTCGCCCAGTACTCGACAAGATTTACCGATCTCTCGCGTTACTCGACAGACATGGTACATGTCCCATTCTTCCGGGCTCGGACTTTTGAGCAGGGATTGAGACATGATATCAGAGCATTGCTAATCTCCCTCAGCATTCCAACTCAGGCAGGATTATTGGAGCGAGCCCTTTTGATCGAGAGCTTCCTTGTTGAGCCTTCTTCAGCAGCGAGACCTACCGCGGGGTCGCACGTAGCAGAGTCTTCTGCATCAGCCAATAGACGAATGGCTTAGGGGTCCAGGAAGACCAGACCCTCACGCAGACAACCTCAGGACACTGGCTCAGCAGTGTGGGGCACACAGCGTGGAGCCAGTCTTTCGAGAGGCAGGCAGTGCTACACATGCGGCGGGCAGGGCCACATGGCTCATGACTTCCCGACCCACCATGCCGAGGAGCAGCAGACGGTTGAGGGGACACCTAGGCAGAGGTAGAGGGTCGAACATGGTGTTCTGCAGGGAGGAGGCAGACGAGGTAGAGGAGCTGGCCGAGCAGCGGGTGGTGGACGACGCTTTGAGGCTCTACCACCACCACCACTAGGAGGTCCACCGTGACCACAGGGAGCTGGCGGGCACAGACAGGCACAACTCGAGGCACCGGAGGCCTATGACCATGGTGCGCCCGAGATGATTTGAGGTATGATCTGTGTCTATTCCAACTTTTCTGTAGTTCATATAGACACAAAAGCGAGTCACTCTATCATAGTTGTTTCCCTTGTTCGGAGCTCGGAGTTTCCGATAAAGCCGTTGGCTCGATCCTTACGGCTAGAGACTCCTACTGGAGAAGAATCGACGATTACGCACTGGTGCCGGCAGTGTGAGCTTACTCTAGGAGGTGAGAGCTTCGGCTGGGATCTTCTGGTAGTGGCTTCGAGGCCTTACGACTTCATCTTGGGCATGGATTGGTTATCTACAGTCCATGCATAGATTGACTGTATTAGGCACATTGTGCGATGTGTATGCACCGACGGGAGCAGGTTCACCTTCACCGGCGAGAAGGGAGCCTTCGCAGCACGTGATGGACTCTCACAGAGGAGAGGATAGCCCATCACTCATCAGTTGTCTAGCCTCATCCTAGGAGCAGTTGATGTGCGGAGTCCTAGTTTTCCTGTAGTGGTGGATCAGTATGCGGACGTCTTTCCCGATGACGTTCCAGGACTACATCCTTGCAGAGAGGTAGAATTTTATATTGATCTGTACCCCGAGACAGCCCCGATATACACTCTAGCATATCGGATGGCCCTCGCTGAGCTTCGAGAGCTATGGGTACAGTTGGAGGACTTGCAGGGCAAGGGATTCATCTGACCCAGCGTTTCACCCTGGGCTTCCCCGATATTGTTCGTCGAGAAGGAGGACGGGAGCATGCGACTTTGTGTCGACTATCATCACCTGAACCAGGTGACGGTGAGGAACAAGTATCTGCTACCAAGGATTGATGTCCTCTTCAATCTGCTCAAGGGAGCATGGTGGTTCTCGATGATAGAACTCAGGTCAGGCTATCATCAGCTCAGAGTTCGGGACGAGGACGTGCAGAAGACGGCCTTTAGATGTCGGTATGGCCACTATGAATTATTGGTTATGACTTTTGGCATAACCAATGCTCCAGTAGTGTTCATGGGCCTCATGAACAGGATCATTGAGCCATACCTCGATCGATTTGTCGTATTCTTCATCGACAACATTTTGATATACTCGACGACTGATGAGGAGCACGCCTACCACTTGCGGGTTGTACTAGACAAACTCCGAGAGAACCAGCTTTATGGAAAGCTCTCGAAGTGTCAGTTCTGGATACGTGAGGTCCACTTCTTGGGAAACGTCATCTCTGAGCCTGGAGTTGCAGTGGATCATGTGATGATCAAGGCATTGCTAGCTTGGGAGCCACCCAAGAGCGTGACTGAGGTGCAGAGTTTCTTGGGACTAGCTGGATAATATCGAAGATTTGTGCCTAACTTCTCCAGAGTTGCAACACCACTCTCAGCTTTGACGAAGAAGGGGAAACCATTTGTGTGGTCAGACAGATTTCAACAGATCTTACAGGAGCTGAGAGCGAGATTGACCAGCGCCCCTATCCTGAGGTTGCATGAGGAAGGAGTAGGGTACGTAGTCTACTGCGATGCATCAGGGACCGGACTCAGATGTGTCTTGATGCAGGAGCGGGCCGTGATCGCCTATGGATCATGTCAGTTCAGGCCGTATGAGCAGAACTACGCTACCCATGACCTGGAGTTAGGTGTAGTGTTCTTTGCTCTGAAGACATGGTAACACTATCTGATGGGCGAGCGCTTTACAGTCTTTTCTGATCATTAGAGTCTCAGGTACATCTTCTCTCATAAGGACCTGAACCTAAGACAACGGCGATGGCTCGAGTTCCTCCAGGACTACGACTTTGAGATAGTCTATACTCCTGGGAAGGGAAATGTAGTAGTTGATGCTCTCTGCAGGAGGACGGGCATTCAGCTACATGAGGAGGCGACAGAGCAGCTAGCCGCCTTGGAGATATCCTTCGTGGATAGAGATGGTGCAGCCTTCCTTCAGTCTCTCACAGTCACCCCTCCACTACTGTAGCAGGTCGGAGAGGCACAGTGTGGGGACGCTGACTATGAGACACGGTGTGAGCAGATATCCTCAGGACAGGCACCTGATGGCTTCTCCTTTGGAGGAGAGCACGACATACTTTTCAGAGGAAGTACCTTGGTACCAGTTGCTTTACAGGAGGAAGTGCTGAGTGAGTATCACACTTCTCCCTTAGCGGTACATCATGGAGTGGCGAAGATGTACCAGGATCTCAGACGACATCACTGGCGGCCAGGCATGAAGAAGGTTGTGGCAGAGATCGTTTCACGATGCCTCACCTGCCAGCAGGTGAAGGCAGAGCATCAGGTACCAGCATTCATGGTACAACCCTTGGAGGTCCCGGAGTGGAAGTGGGACGGGATATCTATGGACTTCGTGACTGGGCTTCCATGCACTTCCAGAGGTCACGACTCCATCTGGGTGATTGTCGACCAACTCACCAAGTCGGCTCACTTCTTACCCATCAGAGAGCAGATCTCAGTGGAGAGATTGGGACATCTCTACATTCAGGAGATTGTACGGCTTCACAATGTTCCATCATCTATCGTCTCCGATCGAGATGCTCACATTACTTCTTGGCTTTGGAATGGGTTGCATGAGGCGTTCAGAACACAGCTACGTCTGAGCACCGACTTCCACCCTCAGACGGATGGTCAGACGGAGAGGACCATTCAAACTCTCGAGGACATGCTCCGCACATGTGTCCTCAACTTTGGTCGCAGTTGGTAGGACAACCTACCCTTGGTAGATATTGCGTACAACAACAGCTACCACTCCTCCATCGGGATGGCACCATACGAGGTGTTGTACGGCAGACCTTGCAGATCTCCTTTTTGCTGGATAGACCCTAGGGAGTCAGCCCTTGTGGGACCAGAGATGGTCCGGGCAACGACAGAGAAGGTCCACGTCATCCAGGAGCGGATGAGGACAGCTCAGAGCCGGCAGAAGTCTTATGATGACAGAAGGCGGAGGCCACTATAGTTCGAGGATGGTGACCACGTCTTCTTGCGGGTCTCACCTTGACGTGGTTTACGAAGATTTGGATGAGGCGGCAATGTAACACCCCGAGATTTTATGAAAAATATTATTTTAATTTCATTAATGTCTTATGTTGTATTCTACACCAAGATTACCTTGCGCTATACGTAACACCGTGTTATCTTGCAGTATACGCAACACTATTCTTGGACCGTGTTACACACAATTTTGATAATAGTTATTCTACGCAACATTGAGTGTATATATATATATATATTAAATGTATAAATGAAATATGGTTGGATTCTGTTATACGAAACAACGAAGTATTCTTTCACAACACGCAACCCTGACTTGGCTTGCATTACACGCAATCACGACCTTCCTCGATAGCGTGTGTTGTACGCAATACTGGGTTTTAATAAACAATGGTATATTATTATAATATTGTCATGAACTAGACGTTATGAATAGTATTAACTAAATTTTGAATTTTATAACATTATTATTCATCTTACACATTTCTAGAACATGGAATAAGAACAAAATAAATTTTTCGGGTAAAATAAGTATTTTTCAAAAAATGCAGTTTTGCCGCCTTTCGATGGTGCACCCACTTTAAATATGGTTTTTGACATTTTTATAAGTTCAATTTGACAAAATAAAATTCTTCTTTGGAATCACGAAAAAAAAATTTACTTTGGATAAATTTTTCATATTATTCTGGTAACTTTCACATTTTAATGAATAGTAAAAACACGCTATATTTTAATTAAAAATAACATTTTTTTCATCGTAATATGTTATGTGGTTAAATTATAATATTGAATGGTTTTAAAGTATAAATAGAATATATTTTTACCATTTAATATAATGTATGTCATTAGCATTGATTTTACCTTGAATTCGTAGGTTAAATCAATTCAATCTTTTGCAATGTTTTAAACAAAAACCCGTTTTTATTCGACAACGGGATTAATTTTAATTTAATTTCTACAACTTCTGTGTTTTGAATTTTAAAAAATGGATTCCATATTTGGAATCAGTGGGTACAAATTATGTTAATAGGATACTTTTTATTTTTGGGAATTATGAATAGTAACTACGGTAAATTTTATTTACCATAGTTAAAGGTAAATCGGGTAATTAAGGGTAAATATAATATTTTAAAATTACCCTAAAAAATGTCAAAATCCTATTGGATGACTAAAAAACGACCCATATCACCTAAGGGTCGGATTAGATTAATTTAATTAAATTTTTTCAATGAAAATAATTTAATTATTATTAAAACCAAAGAATGTGACAACATGTCACTTTCCTAAAGCTTATAAGTATAATAATTTTAATCTAGTGATAAACTTCATGAAACTTAGAAAATTAATAGTCTCCAGAAATCTAATACAATTATCTACATCATAGGAATTTATTTAGAATTTTTAGGGATTAAATAATTATCATTTATTATGACATAAAGATGATGCAGTAATTGCCTTATTAATGAAATATTGACATAATTGATGTTATAAATGCCCAAATAAATGTAATTTGAGCCTTTTTATGACTTACACTAATTTTATAGATTAGTATGACATGTTATTGTTGATTTAAGTAACATGGTTCGAACTTATCAATCTGTTATGAATTTCATAAAAATTATGTACCAAAAAGTGTCAAAATTGACATAAAATAGTTTTTAAAACAAATATTATATTATTAATTGTTATTTTATTCCTAAAAATCTAAGGTTCGGCCAAATGACTTATATAATATTATATATATTAATAATAAACAACTTGGGGTTCTTTTGTCTTGATATAGTAAGTTTATTAACCATATAGTGTAAGAAAACAAAAAGACACAGTAAAAGTTAAATTATTTAACTTAGAGTTAAATCTAATTGATAAGGTTAAAATAATAACCTAAACTTTTCTAAATCCTATTTGTTGAAAGGATTTCGACCCATCCCCACATTACCTTCGAAATAAGACCATTTGGAACCATTATAAACCGATTTTGACTTTAATATAAAATAATATTTTGAGATATTCCTAAGGTGCCCCTCTCCTCCCTTATAAAAGGGCACCTCCTCCCTCTCTTCCTCACACAACTTTGAGCCTTCATGCTCGGCCAACCCCTGAAAAAATCTCTTCTCCACTTCCCTAGTATCATCCTAGAGGTCCTGGTCTTCTTCAAAGACCATCCTTAGTTCTTTAAGTGGAGGCTAAGAAAAGGCGCGTCAAGAAGAGGTAATATCCATTACCGTTCTTTTTAATTTCTTTCTTCTTCAACTTCTTCTTCTTTAGTTGTTTCATGATAAAGTAATAACATCAGTATTTCTTATATACTGATATGTTATTATAAATATGAAACAACTCTAATTAACCTTCTATCCATCCTACGGAGAAAGAAAATCACCGCGCGTGCGTACGTACGGAATACCGTCTACACGTCGTGGTGTAATCTATTTTTCGTCACCACCATAATTGGATGGGTATAATGATGTAATGAGTAACTATACATGATTATTATAAATTTATATTGATACTGAAATAGTATACATACACTTAAACACAATTATACGACCATGGGAACGATATCATCGCTCGTGCGTACGTACGGACTACCGTCTCCACGACGCGATGAGATTCATTCTCCATGTTAACCATTTAAGAATGATTAAAAATTATATATAAGAAATAACAATGAAATATATAACATTAAAAATATACTGTATTTATGTATATATGTATATGTATGTCATCTACTTACTTCCATTCAAGACAATAAGGAAAGGAAAACAGCGTTCATGCGTACGTACGGACTACCGTCTCCATGAACGGTGTTTTTCATTTCATTTATTTATCTATATATATTTATATATACTGAATATATATGATATATAAATCATATTTTATATTCTAGAAGTAATTAAATCATGATATAAGTAATAATAATGTCAAGAACAACAAGTCAAAACACCTACGATAAATGAAACGATTTTACCCAAAACGCTTCTTTAACATTGAATTTACAAAAGAACGGGTAATATAAAGTCATAAGTGAACCATATATGATATCATAACAATGAATATGATTCTGTAATAAGTCAATTACATTATTTAAATCATTATACAGGAGGTTCGGACACATACGAAGCAAATCAGACCTAAGGTAAGGGAAAATATCACAATCTCATTATTATCCGAGATTGTTTTTACTTTGGCATTTACTGGGGTGTATTTTTATCATCCACATCCATGTTCCCTCAATATGTAATATTTTTTCCATCCACTTACAATATTTTATATCCAATTTTACCCTTCGGTGAGTTTTTAGTAAAGAATATGAAAGGAATATTTTGTCGTTTTTTCGTACAGGTACTTTTTTTGACTTTTCCGACAAAAGTACGAAGAATGTTTTTTTAACTTATACGGCATGAATGGATTTATAAAAAATTATTTCCAAGAAGTTTCCTTGACAAGTATTCAAGTCTATTTTTAATCAACTTCTTTTAGTTTAAAATTGTATGACATGTTATGAAAGGAAAAGTGTTTTTGAAGTAGAAAGGATATTTTCCTCAAGAATGGAGTTCAAGTATTTTATAAAAATTAATTTCCATATAAGATAATAAAAGGGTTCTGTTTTAATCACTATTATTACATGGATTTGATTATGTTGTGATGGAAATATTTTTTTTATTTATCTTATATGAATTGTTTTATGATGTCATGTTGTTTAAGAATCCCATTTTTATTACATGGGTTACGCTATGATGTATGGTTTATGATTATGTGGCACACATAAGAAAGGATTCATTATAAGATGGGTGAGACCTATATCTCCCTACAATTCATTGGGTAAAGATTTAATATCTCATGAGATAGACATGTCTGGAACAGTAGGTTATACCGGTTCAGTGAAACAGGACTGAAACGAGGGTTACTCGATTCAGAAATGGACTTTGTCCACTAAGATAGTCTTGGAAATGAGTCTTGACTAATAAGATATGATTCTCTATGATTATGTGGGTATGCCACAAAGTTTCATGTTTTAAGTTATGATTATTGGGATTTAATTTCACTACTATGATTTATACCATGTTATGAAATTATGCTCTCTTTTGCAGGATAAGATTTCCAAAATGTTATGTTCTTATTAATATGATGTGATTGATATTTCTTTTGTTTACCCATACTGAGCATTTGAGCTCGCCTTTTATGTTTTCTTTTCCCCAGGATATAAAGAAAGGTTTTAGGTAATAAAAATAGAAGATCTTTATGGGAGATGTTGAAGATCTTTCACCACGATTAGATGATTATATTCCGAGTTTCCAAAGACACTAAACTATTATGATCCTTGTGTGTGTGTTTTTGTTATGTACGAAGTATTCTATAAAAGTAATGTAATGTCCATGTACGTCAAGCTTCGGGTCTCTACAGTTGGTATCAGAGGAAAGGTTTAGTCAACCTTTGGAATCTAGGATGTGAGAACGTTAGTGAGATCCCTAGAGATATTTCTAAGGTATGTCTAGGGATGTCCCTATGGATAAGTATACGTATATGATATAGTCCTAGAACTACGGTAAAGATCTTAGAATTTAACCTAATATGTTCGATATTGAGGGTAATCCCCCTTTACTATGTTGTTTTCTCTAGCATGATTTTTTCCTCTCAAAAGATTCTTTTTGTGTTTTAGTTAATGGAGGGAACCAGAAGGAATTCAGTTAACATTGAATCCAATGGACAAATTGGTGACTATGAGAAAAACAATTGTGTATTTCCTAGAGAGAAAGATATTGTGATTATGCCGAATCAGTCATCGTGATATATGATTAACAAGGTTAAATTTAGTGGTATGCCTAATTCATCAAGGAAGAGGAAGATAAACTATTATGCATGTTCGCATGTTGAGGAGCATAAAGAAAGGATGATTGAGATTTCAAAAGAAGGGAAGAAGAACCTTGAGGAATACCTCAAATGGAGGGACCGATGTTATCTGTGTGGAGAAAAGGGTCATAGAGTGACAGACTGTTATGGAGTTCAATGTCTTGTTTGTAGAGAACATGGGCATTACCCAACTCAGTGCCCTGACCTAAAAAGTTACTTCTAAATCAAGGAAGGACTTATTCCAGGACATTCATTGAAGTGGATGGTCTGAATTGTTTATGTATTGGTATTCAAGAATAATGTTGTTGAGGTACTTTTATGGTGTATTGGTCTATTGTGGTTTTCAATAATTTTAAGGTACCGTTAACCATGAAAAGTTATTCAAATATTTTTGGAAAGTAGATGATATGTGCATAATGAAGGGATAAGGAGAAAATTAAAAGTTTGATAGTATTCATGAGCTCATGACTGATATAAGGAGAAGGTTATATCATGGTTTGAGTATATAGAATTTTTGGATTTTGGTATGTGGAAAGAGTTAACTTTTGACAGCATTCATGTTTTCACTAACGTTTAATGGGTATTCATTTTTTTTCAAGAGAATACATCATTAAGGTATTCACATGATTGGAATGTGACCAACAATATATATGGGGGATAAATTATGGTATTCACATGCTTGGTTGGCGACATTTCAAGTAATCATTTTCTTTATACTATGAGCTTGGACCGAAGTATTTTAGATAAGCCTAAAGATTGTAATGGATTATGTTAACCATAAGTTAGTAATGTTTAAGTATAGAACTTTTTTTTGATATTATTTATGTGATGTTATAGTAATGTAGTTTTAGAAAAAGGACAACCTGCAAGACATGCAACAACCCATCGCTTCGGACAAGGCTGTGGGAATCGAAACCAAAACCGAAGTGCGACTGACCTTTATCGCCTACCACTGACCTACAGGAAGTCCCTTTTTAGAAGAAACTAGTTTTATTATATTAAGAAATATGATATATTAAGTATAAGTCCATTTTAGGAACCATATATGATTAATATCACTATAGATCGACTTATGTATATAAATTTTGCTAACCTTTTGAGACAGATGGAATGACCCGTCATTCTATCACATGATCTGCTAGCACTTCACGAATAACAAATTCAACTTCATGTATTTAAAAGATGAAGTAGAAATTGTTCAAGGCACGAACAACAGTGAGATTGTACCAAAATAAAGTAAGTATTTATTCTAATTCAAACTCTTCAACTTTAGGGAAACAATCTTGAAAACCAAAAATGTTGTCCTAGTGCCCTTATATCCGATGAATCAGATGGTACCCTAGATCGTCACAAATTTATGGCTTTGTGATTTCTGGCTTTTCCATAGCCATGTTCTCTACCACTCTCCATCAGAACATGATGGTTAGATTTCTATTCCATATCCATATTTTTACCTATGTGTAAACCTAGCGATTAGTTTATTTGGGTAACCGTTACGTTTCATACTTTTGTTTTTAAAGATAAGTTTTGGTATTCCTTTTTACAATGTGGGTTTCTATCAAAGAAACTTTCAAATAGTTAACCATTTATAACCCCGACGAATTTCGAGGGAAAAATTCATTTTAAGGGGGGTAGAATGTAACACCCTGAGATTTTATGAAAAATATTATTTTAATTTCATTAATATCATATGTTGTATTCTACACCAAGATTACCATGTGCTATATGCAACACCGTATTATCTTGCAGTATACGCAACACTATTCTTGGACCGTGTTACACACAATTTTGATAATAGTTATTCTACGCAACATTGAGTATATATATATATATATATATTAAATGTATAAATGAAATATGGTTGGATTCTGTTATACGAAACAACGAAGGATTCTTTCACAACACGCAACCATGACTTGGCTTGCATTACACGCAATCACAACCTTTCTCGATAGCGTGTGTTGTACGCAATACTGGGTTTTAATAAACAATTTTATATTATTATAATATTGTCATTAACTAGCCGTTATGAATAGTATTAACTAAATTTTAAATTTTATAACATTATTATTCATCTTACACATTTCTAGAACATGGTATAAGAACAAAATAATTTTTTCGGGTAAAATAAGTATTTTTAAAAAAATGCAGTTTTTCCGCCTTTTGATGGCGCACCCACTTTAAATATAGTTTTTGACATGTTTATAAGTTCAATTTGACAAAATAAAATTCTTCTTTGGAATCATGAAATAAAAATTTACTTTGGATAAATTTTTCATATTATTCTGGTAACTTTCACATTTTAATGAATTGTAAAACACGCTATATTTTAATTAAAAACAACTTTTTTTCATCGTAATATGTTATGTGGTTAAATTATAATATTGAATGGTTTTAAAGTATAACTAGAATATATTTTTACCATTTAATATAATGCATGTCATTAGCATTTATTTTACCTTGAATTCGTAGGTTAAATCAATTCAATCATTTGCAATGTTTTAAACAAAAACCCGTTTTTATTCGACAACGGGATTAATTTTAATTTAATTTCTGCAACTTCTGTGTTTTGAATTTTAAAAAATGGATTCCATATTTTGAATTAGTGGGTACAAATTATGTTAATAGGATACTTTTTATTTTTGGGAATTATGAATAGTAACTACGTTAAATTTTATTTACCATAGTTAAAGGTAAATCATGTAATTAAGGGTAAATATAATATTATAAAATTACCCTAACAATTGTCAAAATCCTATTGGATGACTAAAAAACTACCCATATCACCTAAGTGTCGGATTAGATTAATTTAATTAAATTTTTTCAATGAAAATAATTTAATTATTATTAAAACCAAAGAATGTGACAACATGTCACTTTCTTAAAGCTTATAAGTATAATAATTTTAATCTAGTGATAAACTTCATGAAACATCGAACATTAATAGTCTCCAGAAAGCTAATACAATTATCTATATCATAGGAATTTATTTAGAATTTTTAGGGATTAAATAATTATCATTTATTATGACATAAAGATGATGTAGTAATTGCCTTATTAATGAAATATTGACATAATTGATGTTATAAATGCCCAAATAAATGTAATTTGAGCCTTTTTATGACGTACACTAATTTTATAGGTTAATATGACATGTTATTGTTGATTTAAGTAACTTGGTTCGAACTTATCATTCTGTTATGAATTTCATAAAAATTATGTACCCAATAGTGTCAAAATTGACATAAAATAATTTTTAAAACAAATATTATATTATTAATTGTTATTTTATTCCTAAAAATATAAGGTTCGGCCAAATGACTTAGATAAGATTATATATATTAATAATAAACAACTTGGGGTTCTTTTGGATTGATATAGTAAGTTTATTAACCATATAGTGTAAGAAAACAAAAAGACACAGTAAAAGTTAAATTATTTAACTTAGAGTTAAATCTAATTGATAAGGTTAAAGTAATAACCTAAACCTGTCTAAATCATATTGGTTGATAGGATTTCGACCCATCCCCACTTTACCTTCGATATAAGATCCTTTGGAACCATTATAAACCGATTTTTTACTTTAATATAAAATAATAGTTTGAGATATTCCTAAGGTGCCCCTCTCCTCCCTTATAAAAGGGCACCTCCTCCCTCTCTTCCTCACACAACGTTGAGCCTTCAAGCTCGGCCAACCCCTGCCAAAATATCTTCTCCACTTCCCTAGTATCATCCTAGAGGTCCTGGTCTTCTTCAAATACCATCCTTAGTTCTTTAAGTGGAGGCTAAGAAAAGGCGCGTCAAGAAGAGGTAATATCCATTACCGATCTTTTTAATTTTTTTCTTCTTCAACTTTTCTTCTTTAGTTGTTTCATGATAAATTAATAACATCAGTATTTCTTATATACTGAAATTTTATTATAAATATGAAACAACTCTAATTAACCTTCTATCCATTCTACGGAGAAAGAAAATCACCGCGTGTGCGTACGTACGGAATACCGTCTCCACACCGTGGTGTAATCTATTTTTCGTCACCACCATAATTGGATGGGTATAATGATGTAATGAGTAACTATAAATTATTATTATAAAGTTATATTGATACTGAAATAGTATACATACACTTCAACACAATTCCACGACCATGGGAATGATATCATCGCTCGTGCGTACGTACGGACTACTGTCTCCACGACGCGATGAGATTCATTCTCCATGTTAACCATTTAAGAATGATTAAAAAGTATATATAAGAAATAACAATGAAATATATGACATTATAAAGCTACTGTATTTATGTATATATGTATATGTATGTCATCTACTTACTTCCATTCAAGACAATAAGGAAAGGAAAACAGCGTTCATGCATACGTACGGACTACCGTCTCCATGAACGGTGTTTTTCATTTCATTTATCTATCTATTATATATATATATATATACTGAATATATATGATATATAAATCATATTTTATATTCTGGAAGTAATTAAATCATGATATAAGTAATAATAATGTCAAAAGCAACAAGTCAAAACACCTACGATAAATGAAACGATTTTACCCAAAACGCTTCTTTAACATGGAATTTACAAAAGAACGGGTAATATAAAGTCATAAGTGAACCATATATGATATTATAACAATGAATATGATTCAGTAATAAGTAAATGAAATTATTTAAATCATTATACAGGAGGTTCGGACACATACGAAGCAAATCGGACCTAAGGTAAGGGAAAATATCACAATCTCATTATTATCCGAGATTGTTTTTACTTTGGCATTTACTGGGGTGTATTTTTATCATCCACATCCATGTTCACTCAATATATAATATTGTTTCCATCCACTTACAATAGTTTAAATCCAATTTTACCCCTTGGTGAGTTTTTAGTAAATAATATGAAAGGAATATTTTGTCGTTTTTTCGTACAGGTACTTTTTTTGACTTTTCCGACAAAAGTACGATGAATGTTTTTTTAACTTATACGGCATGAATGGATTTCTAAAACATTATTTAAAAGAAGTTTCCTTGACAAGTATTCATTATGTATGAAATCCTTTTAGCCTTCGAATTAATATTTATAGTTGAAAATCCATCATAAATAACCCTATGTAAAAAAATTGTTTTTCTAAAAGATATATGCTTGTGTCATTTTTGTATTAATTTTAACTTAATTAAAATAGAACCTCCCTATCACTTACAAGTGGCACCATGGGGTCCCAAAATCGACCCAAATATGACCATGTTCGAACATGTATCAACCAATAATGTTAGGACACGTTTTAGGATAATTTTTATTATTATAATATTATTTTTTAACCCTTATTTACCAGATTTACCCATAACCATGGTAAATAAAATATTTACCGCTGTAATTATTCAAAATGTCTAAAAATAAAAGTTACCTATTTACACAATTTAAACATAATGATTCAAAATATGGAATCCATTTTTTTAAATTTAGAACACAGAAGTGGCAGAAATTAATTTAAAATTAATTCCCACTGTCAAAACAAAAAGCGTGTTTTGAAGATATAATAACTATCAAAAGATTGATACTTTTTTATGTTCGGTTTAATTGTGAAATTATGACAAATGAACAAAATTGTATTAAATAGTAAAAATATATTTTAAATATACTTTAAAACCACTGAAATTCATTATTTATCAATATAAATTATTTCGATTAAAAAAGATGTTTTTAATTAAAATTTAGTAATTTTCACTATTAATCAAAATATTAAAGTTATCCAAAAAGTTCCAAAATTTCACACTAGGCTAAATTCGATATACAGAATCCAAAAATACATTCTATTTTGAAATATAAAATATATATAATTTCAAAAAGTAGGTATTACTATTCATAACAGCTAGTTTGATTGGTTGTGGTGTGTGTTAGAACTCGAAGTTGCGTACAACACAGACTACTGTATTATTCAAAGGAAAGCATACCGTGGAATCTTGGGATGTTTCATTTTAAAATTTTGATGTCCCCATTTAGTCAAAAAGTTTAAAATATTGTATTTAAAAAGGGTTCACTATTAAAAGTTGGTAAAAGTGAAATACTGAAAATGAATATGTTCTTACATTATGTCTAAGAAACTCATAATATGGATTCTAAAATAATAAGGATTATATAAAGTTTAAAATTTAGTTAATAATATTCATAACCACTTTTGAACGGCTTGATTGGTAAGTCATGGTGTGCTTGAACTTGGTGTTGCGTGTAGTGCAAGTTATTGAATTATTTTGAAGAAATAACACACTATGAAATCTTGGGGTGTTACATTCTCCCCTCCTTCAATAAATTGTGTCCTCACAATTTCATATTGCTCTTTGAAAATAAAAGGTTGAAAATAGAAAATATCTTTGTGGGAAAACCCACATCGGAAGTTGGGTTACTAAAATTTAGTCTTAATATGAGGAAAAGAGAAATGAAAGGGTCACCACCAAATTATGATCTCGATTAGGAGAACATTGGTGGTAATTAGAGACCTATAATGGGAGAAAACATAAATATTTATATGTAGTGATTAGGGTCATCAATCACAAACAAGTGTAAAATTGAGGTCCTTAAATTCATCAATCTATGATGATTTGAGATACCATCGGTTCAACAAAACATAGGGTATTAGAATAACGCATTTTTGGTTTTAGGATTCCTTAAATAAAGTATAAGAATTAATTTCTTCATAGAATAAGAGAAGAATAAAAATATATTCTTTAAAAGTAGAGTTCTATCCTTTAACTAAATTCTACCACAAACTCATCTTTCACTGTAAAAAAATATTCTATTGATCCTATTCGTATAGGGTTCCAAAAAAAATAATTTAAAATTAATCTACCAGATCTTTTAAAAAAACTACATTATTTAATCTCGGACATCATGTGGGTCAGTGGTAGGTGATACACCCTTGTCGCCCTTCGGTTTTGGGTTCAAGTCTCGTGGCCTTTCCGGACGCGACGGGTTGCCGCCCAACCTCCGGGTTGTCCTTTTATGGCAATCAAAATAATCCAAACTTGAACTATCCAAAATACTTCAGTACACCATTTATAAGGAAGGTAAACACAATAAAGATCCTTTTTTCTGCGTAATAACATGTGAACACCTTAATCATGTATTCTTTTAAAACACTGCAACAACTTGAATTACCATAAAACCTTATTGGTTACATTCATGATCCCTTATTCCTTAAATAATAATAGATATACTCCTTCAATCCAAAAATGTTTTCAACCCCAACAATGATGGAATATACAAATCATTAATTAGTTTCAAGGTAGTCAAGAGTATCCAATATAATTTATCCAAATCAATCATGTATTATTCCAAAATCACTACCTCGGTATCAGAACTATATTATGGTTTATCATTCTCTCAACCATATATTTTCCAAAAATTTATCCTGCTATTGAGTTACTTTTCTTTGTTCCACACACTCTCAAGTACTTAATGAAATAGTATAGCATTACAATCCTTATATACTTCATAATTATTATAACAAGTACATTGTTGATACAACACCCAAATGACATAATCAACACAATAACTCTAATCATTCCTCTTCATCTGTGGTAGTATCATAACTTGATTATTATCCAATAGCATCATTTGCGGAATAGTCTGATGACTGGGACATATGTTCACATAGTGTCCAAACTCCTTGCAAATGAAGCATTGTACATTTGAAACCATTTTCCTACCCTTATAGTCACGTACTTTGTGCCCTTTTCCTCCACAATTATAACAAACTCCCATTCCTTTCAGGAAAGTTCCAGGGTGTTTCTTCCCATAGTTATCACATATGGGAAAATTCTTCTTTTCCCTCTTCCCTTTATCCATCTTTCTCTATTCCATCATTTTCTTCTCTTGCTTCCTTTCAAAGCCATAGGACTCAGTAAACTCTTTACTTATCTTATCAATACATGATATTATTTCTTCATATGATGATAATACATGGGAGACTATTTCTCTTATAAATATTGGCTTAAGACCATGAAAGATATGATCATTCTTTCTCTTTGGATCATGTTCATTTCTGGAGTTATCATCCCTTCTACTGGGCACCATTTTTAAACAATGGCATACACTAGATTTGTTTATTAATAACAATTCCTAATCCCAAACTTGTAAAACACATAACATAAATTAAATAGTTTATGGATATAATCCATAATCATAAAAATGTATCCTTTGAGAAACTATATACTCATAAACCCTTAATAATGGTTTTTAAAGAAAATGATAATTATCCTAAGCATATCCCCCGGGAGTGTCGTAACCAAGAGTGCAGCAAGGCCCATTGTCGTGCACCAGTTCCCGTTCGAGTCTAGCTCAAAGCGGTGTTTTTGGGTTTTACCCCTAGGTACATTTGTGCCAGAGCCGCCTCTACCTGCTCGTATCCAGATGGGGATGTATTGCTCGGAAAACTCACAAAATCTCTACAATACCAAAATTCTAGGAAGTTCTTCTATACCAATCCTCATAGTCCATCTTAAATCTATGTGCTCTAATCAGAGTTTATCTAAATCTAGCTTCCAAGGTTTGTACTAAACTTCCTCTGATACCAACTGTAACGCCCGACCCCAGTTACCTAGAGTCGGTGCATTATTACATAGCATTGTCATGATCATAAGAAATATCAAATCTCGAAAGACCGATTGGTTTAGTAGCCTTGGAAACACTAGATATATTAATAAAGTTTTACATTACATCATAAAGTGAAAAAAAAACTACTACAACAACATAGTCTACTTATCCCACACTCATATCCCCACATACTATCCCTGCAGGTCATTCATAAATTACTTCTTCATATCCTGGGAAAAATAAAACATAGAAAAAGGGTGGGCTCAAATGCCCAGTAAGGATAACAATATAGCAGAAACTTTCATAAATAATAATAAACATTTAAGGCAATGTATAACTTAAAAAAAGCCTTTTAAACTTGAACTTCAACATAGTATGGAAAAAATAAAATGAAATAATGTCATTTACTTATTCACATGGATATTCTACTAATCGAATAATCACATGCTATATCAATTACCACTTTCATAATGATGGAATGCATAATGCCATACTATCATAACCACATATCCAAGGTCTCGTGCCAAGACTACAAATAAGATTTTTCCAAGGCCTTGTTCCAAGACACTGGTTTGTCTCATTAGACCTACCGGTGCATCGAGGAGCTATAGTGGGCTCCACCCGTCACATATTAAGTACAATGCATTCCCATATGAAAAAGTTTAAACATAACAGAAACATTCGTATTAAAACTAACATACGAAATGTCAATATTTTCACCATAAACCATGAATGGTATAAAAATAGCACATCCACATTAAAACTTATGACAAAACCTTTAATACAATATAGAAGTTTTGTATAATAATAAATCATCTTCAAATAAGCTTAAAATCCATCAAAGGATGTTGACATAGAGGAAATCAAAACTATTTGAGAGAAATATCTCTTTTCTCGAAATCATTGAAAAGTCACACATTTATAAAGGAAGTAATTTAAAAGAGATTTTTGAATCAAAGTGTCCCATACCACTTTGAAACTTTTTAAAAGAAATATCATTTCAAAGCCGTTATGTCCATATAAATAAATCCTTAAAATCATTTTGAAAACATGGACATTAATTAAAAATATTTACAAAGATAAATCTTTAAATCATTTAAAATTATGATCTTGATAAAGAGTACCTTTCAAAAATTCTTAAAATATTCATTTTGAAATCATTTAAGAGTAAAAAATTTTCTTTGAAAATATTCTTATAAGCTTATAAGGTAAGCTTCACCAATTTTATAACGGCGGAAAATAACCGCACCCGCCGTATAAGTTAAAATAACATTCTTACCTTAATTCTTTCGAAAAGGTTAAAAAGCACCTTGTTTGGAAGACGACAGAAAGATTCCTTTATAAAACTCTTATAAAAAGTAGAACAAGGATATAAATGACTTTAACCCATATTCTTGTAAATTTTAAAAATGTTTTGAAATACATTTTTAAGAAACTTGGATGTGGATGATAAAGAGATCCCAGTAGATTATTACGTATAAATAACCTCGGATAATGAAGAGATTGTGAAATAAACCCTTACCTTGTACTTTTCCTTGGATGAGGGTAGGTTAACCTCCTGTATAATGGTTAAATAATTTTTATTAAATTATTCAAGAATCATATATATTAATATGATATCATATATGATCTTTTAACATTGCTTTCTTAATAATATCTTAGTATTATCATCATTTCAGGTGTTAACTTACTCGTTTTCTTTTATATGTTTTCTTACGTAATCCATGTTTGTCATGGATAGGTTGTATCATATTCATATCCAGAATTATATAAATTCCTTAAAAATTATTTTTAAATCATCAAATGATAATTATATTTGAATGGATACGATGGAGAATCAATCTCATCGCGTTTGTGGAGACGGTAGTCCGTACGTACGCACGAGCGACAATATCATTCATTTGATATTAAAATAATATATAATTGGATATTATATAATATATAAAGAATCATTATCATGTTATATTTATTATTTACATGAGTTACACATCATTATTATACCCATCCAAATAATAATATATTGAATAACAATTACACCACGACGTGGAGACGGTAAGTCGTACGTACGCACGTATGGTGACATGATATTCAAAGGGTGGATAGAATACTGAATATGGTTGTACCATATTTATAAAAAAATCATAGTATATATAAGATACTGGAGTTATTATTTTATAATGGAAATAACAAAGAAAATATAAGTGGAAGAAGAAATGAATTTGAAAAAGGGTGGTGAAAACATTACCTCTTCTTCGTGTTCTTCCTTTTGATTTGATCAAAAGGGCTCATTAGATTGGATTTCTGATCAAACTAAGGCCTCTAGGTTGTATTGAGAGAAGTTGGGAGAGTATTTGGGCAGAGTTTGGCCGAACCAAAAGGCTTTGAAGGTGTGAATAAATGAGAAGGAGGAGTGCCATTTTATAAGAGGGGTGAGGGGAACCTTTGGAAAATCTAGAAATATTAATTTATAATAAATTCATATTCGCTTTCTAATGGATCCAAAGTTGATTATTTAAATTATAAGGTGGCTATGGGTCGAACACAACTCAACCAATAGAATTTAGACAGGTTTGGGTACTTATATTAACCATATATTTAAGTATTAACTCTAAGTTAATTAGTTTCACTTTTACAATGTCTCTTTGTATTTTTATATTATATGGTTAATAAACTTACTATATACATCCAAGATACCCCAAAGTGGTAGATTAATGATATAAATATCATTATATAAGTCTCTTGGCCGAACCTTAGATTTTTAGGAATTTAATATCAATTAATAATATAATATTTGTTTTAAAAAACTCTTTTTTTGTCAATTTTGACACTATTCAATAGTTGATTTTTGTGAAACTCATAACAGAATTATTACTTCGAAAAAAGTCAATTAAATCAATCCTAATATGTCATACTATCCTAGGAAATTAGTGTAATTCATTAAATGTCTCAAATTATATTTATTTTGTTATTTATAATATCAATTATTTTAATTTGTCACTATTATGGTAATTACTGCATCATAATTGTGTCATAAATAAATTATATTATTTAAAGTCTAAAAATTATAAATAAAATATCATTATGTAGGAAATAGTTTTATATTTCTAATGAATATTTATAGATGAAAATCCTACATAAATAACCCTATCTAAAAATTGTTTTTCTAAAAGATATATGCTTGTGTCATTTTTGTATTCATTTTAACTTAATTAAAATAAAGTGTCTCTATCACTTACAAGTGGAACCATGGGGTCCCAAAATCGACACAAAGATGCCCATGGTCGAACATGTATCACCCAATAAGGTTAGGACACGTTTTAGGGTAATTTTATATTATTATAATATTATTTTTTAACCCTTATTTACCGGATTCACCCTTAACCATGGTAAATAAAATATTTACCACAGTAATTATTCAAAATGTCTAAAAATAAAAGTTACCTATTTACAATATTTGAAAATCATGATTCCAAATATGGATTCCATTTTTCTAAATTCAAAACACAAAAGTGGCAGAAATTAATTTAAAATTAATTCCCGCTGTCAAAACAAAAAGCGTGTTTTTTAAATATAATAACTATCAAAAGATTGATACTTGTTTATGTTCGGTTTAATTGTGAAATTATGTCCAATTACCAAAATTGTATTAAATGGTAAAACTATATTCTAAATATACTTAAAAACCACTAAAATTCATAATTTATCAATATAAATTATTTCGATTAAAGAAGTTGTTTTTAATTAAAATTTAGTAATTTTCACTATTCATCAAAATATTAAAGTTATCCGTAAAGTATCAAAATTTCACCTTAGGCTAAATTCTATATTCCGAATCCAAAAATGAAGTCCATTTTGAAATATAAAATATATATAATTTCAAAAATTAGTTATTACTATTAATAACGGCTAGTTTGATTGGTTTTGGCATATGTTAGAACTTGAAGTTGCGTACAACACATGCTACTGTATTATTCAAAGGAAAGCGTACCATGGAAGCTTGGGATGTTTCATTTTAAATTTTTGATGTCCCCATTTATTCAAAAAGGTTAAAATATTGTATTTAAAAAGTGTTCACTATTAAAAGTTTGTAAAAGTGCAATACTGAAAATGAATTTGTTCTTACATTATGTCTACGAAACTCATAATATGGATTCTAAAATTATATGGATTATATAAAGATTAAAATTTAGTTAATACTATTCATAACCTCTTTTGATCGGCTTGTTTGGTAAGTCATGGTGCGCTTGAACTCATTGTTGCGTGTAGTGCAAGTTATTGAATTATTTTGATGAAATAACACACTATGAAATCTTGGGGTGTTACATTCTCCCCTCCTTTAATAAATTGCTTCCTCGCATTTTGAAATTGTTCTTCGAAAATAAAAGGTTGAAAATAGAAAATATCTTTGTGGTAAAGCCCACATCGGAAATTGGGTTACTAAAATTTAGTCTTAATATGAGGAAAAGAGCAATGAAAGGGTCACCACCAAATTATGATCTCGATTAGGAGAACATTGGTGGCAATTAGAGACATAGAATTGGAGCAAAAACATAAATATTTATAGGTAGTGATTGAGGTCATCAATCACAAACAAGTGTAAAATTGAGGTCCTTAAATTCATCAATCTATGATTATTTGAGATACCATTGGTTCAACAAAACCTAGGGTATTAGGATAACACATTTTTATTTTTAGGATTCCTTAAATAATGTATAAGAATTAATTTCTTCATAGAATAAGAGAAGAAGAAATAAATATTCTTGACAAGTAGTGTTCCATCCTTTAACTAAATTCAACCACAAACTCATCTTTCACTGTAAAAAAAATATTCTATTTATCTTATTCATACAGGGATAAAAAAACGAATTTATAATTCATCTACCAGATCATTTAAAAAAACTACATTATTTAATCTCGGACATCATGTGGGTCAGTGGACGGTGATACACCCTTGTCGCCCTTCGGTTGTGGGTTCAAGTCTCGCAGCCTTTCCGGACGCGACGGGTTTCCGCCCGACCTCCGGGTTGTCCTTTTATGCAAATAAAAATAATCCAAACTAGAAATATCCAAAATACTTCAGTACAAAATTTATAAGGAAGGTAAACACAATAAAGATCCTTTTTTCTGCGTAATAACATGTGAACACCTTAATCATGTATTCTTTTAAAACACTACAACATCATGAATTGACATAAAACCTTATTGATTACATTCATGATCCCTTATTTCTTAAAGAATAATAGATATGCTCCTTCAATCCAAAAATGTTTTCAACCCCAACAATGATGGAATATACAAATCATTAATTAGTTTCATGGTAGTCAAGAATATCCAATATAATTTATCCAAATCAATCATGTATTATTCTGAAATCCCTACCTCGGTATCAGAACTATATTATGGTTAATCATTCTCTCAACCATATATTTTCCAAAAATTTATGCTACTATTGAGTCACTTTTCTTTGATCCAAACAATCTCAAGTCCTTAATTAAATAGTACTGCAGTACAATCCTTATATACTCCATAATTATTATAACAAGTACATTGTTGATACAACATTCAAATGACATAATCATCACAATAACTCTAATCATTCCTCTTCATCTGTGGTAGTATCATAGCTTGATTATTATCCAATAACATCATTTGTGGAATAGTATGATGACTGGGACATAGGTTCGCGTAGTGTCCAAACTCCTTGCAAATGAAAAATTGTACATTTGAAACAATTTTCTTACCTTGTAGTCACGTACTTTGTGCCCTTTTCCTCCAAAATTATAACAAACTCCCATTCCTTTCAGGCATGTTCCAGGGTGTTTCTTCCCACAGTTATCACATATGGGAAAATTCTTCTTTTCCCTCTTCCCTTTATCCATATTTCTCTCTTCCATCCTTTTCTTCTCTTGATTCCCTTCAAAGCCATACGACTCAGTAAACTCTTTACTTATCTTATCAACACATGATATTATTTCTTCATATGATGATAATACATGGGAGACTATTTCTCTTATAAATTCTGGCTTAAGACCATGAAATATATGATCCTTCTTTCTCTTTGGATCATGTGCATTGCTGGAGTTATCATTCCTTATACTGGGCGCCATTTCTAAACAATGGCATACACTAGATTACTTTATGAATAACAATTCCTAATCCCAAACTTGTAAAACACATAACATAAATTAAATAGTTTATGTATATAATCCATAATCATAAAAAGGTCTCCTTTGAAGAAGTATATACTCATAAACCCTTAATAATGGTTTGTAAAGAAAATGATAATTATCCTAAGAATATCCCACGGGAGTGTCGTAACCAAGAGTGCAGCAAGGCCCATTGTCGTGCACCAGTTCCCATTCGAGTCTAGCTCAAAGCGGTGTTTTTGATTTTACCCCTAGGGATGTCTATGCCAGAGCCGCCTCTACCTGCTCGTATCCAGACAGGGATGTATTTCTCGGAAAACTCACAAAATCTCTACAATACCAAAATTTTAGGAAGTTCTTCTATACTAATCATCATAGTCCATCTTAAATCTATGTGATCTAATCAGAGTTTATCTAAATATAGCTTCCAAGGTTTGTACTAAACTTTCTCTGATAGCAACTGTAATGCCCCGACCCCAGTTACCTAGAGTCGGTGAATTATTACATAACATTGGAATGATCACAAGAAAGATCAAATCTTGAAAGACCGATTGGTTTAGTATCTTTGGAAACACTAGATATATTCATAATGTTTTACATTACATCATAAAGTGAAAAAAAACTACTACAACAACATTGTATCCTTATCCCACAGTCATATCTCCACATACTATCCCTGCAGGTCATTCATAAATTACTTCTTCATATCCTGGGAAAAATAAAAAATAGAAAAAGGGTGAGCTCAAATGCCCAGTAAGGATAACAATATAGCAGAAACTTTCATAAATAAGAATAAACATTTAAGGCAATGTATAACTTAAAACAAAATCCTTTTAAACTTGATCTTCAACATAGTATGGAAAAAATAAAATGAAATATTGCCATTTACTTATTCACATGGATATTCTACTAATCGAATAATAACATGAAATATCAATTACCACTTTCATAATGATGGAATGCATAATGCCGGACAATCATAACATCATAGCCAAGGCCTCGTGCCAAGACTACAAATAATATTTTTCCAAGGCCTTGTACCAAGACACTAGTTTGTCTCATGAGACCTACCGATGCATCGAGGAGCTATAGCGGGATCCCCCCGTCACATAATAAGTCCAATGCATTCCCATATGAAAAGGTTTAAACATAACATAAACATTCTTATTAAAACTAGCATACAAAATTTAAATATTTTCACCATAAACCATGAATGGAATAAAAATAGCACGTCCACAGTCAAACATATCACAAAACCTTCAATAAAATATAGAAGTTTTGTATCATAATAAATCAACTTCAAATAAGCTTAAAATCCATCAAAGGATGTTGACATAGATGATATCAAAACTATTTGAGAGAAATATCTATTTTCTTGAAATCAATGAAAAGTCACACATTTATAAAGGAAGTAATTTAAAAGAGATTTTTGAATCAAAGTGTCCCATACCACTTTGAAACTTTTGAAAATAAATATCATTTCAAAACCTTCATGTCCATATAAATAAATCCTTAAAATCATTTTGAAAACATGTACATTAATTAAAAATATTTAGAATGATAAATCTTTAAAACATTTAAAATTATGATCTTGATAAAGAGTACCTTTCAAAAATTCTTAAAATATTCATTTTGAAATCATTTAAGAGTAAAAAATTTTCTTTGAAAATATTATTATAAGCTTATAAGGGAAGCTTCGACGATTATATAATGGAATAAAATAACCGCACCCGCCGTATAAGTTAAAAAAACATTATTACCTTAATTCTGTCAAAAAGGTTAAAAAGAACCTTGTTTGGAAAACGACGGAATGATTAATTTATAAAACTCTTATAAAAAGTCAAACAAGGGTATAAATGACGTTAACCCATATTCTTGTAAATTGTAAAAATGTTTTTAAATACATTTTTAAGAAACATGGATGTGGATGATAAACAGATCCCAGTAGATTATTAAGTATAAAAAACCTCGGATAATGAAGAGATTGTAAAATAAACCCTTACCTTGTACTTTTCTTTGGCTTAGGGTAGGTTAAACTACTATATAATGGTGAAATAATTGTTATTAAATTATACAAGAATCATATATATTAATATGATATCATATATGATCTTTTAACCTTGCTTTGTTAAAAATATATTAGTATTATCGTCGTTTCGGGTGTTAACTTACTTGTTTTCTTTTATATGTTTTTTTATGTAAGCCTTGTTTGTCATGGATAGGTTGTATCTTATTCATATAAATAATGATATAAAGTCCTTAAAAATTATTTTTAAATCATCAAATGATAATTATATTTGAATGGATACGATAGAGAATGAATCTCATCGCGTTCATTGAGACGGTAGTCCGTACGTACGCACGAGCGACAATATCATTCTTTTGATATTAAAATAATATATAATTGGATATTATATGATATATACAGAATCATTATCATTTTATATTTATTATTTACATGAGTTACACGTCATTATTATACCCATCCAAATAATAATATATTGATAACAATTACACCACGACGTGGAGACGGTAAGCCGTACGTATGCACGTATGGTGACATGTTATTCAAAGGGTGGATAGAATACTGAATATGGTTGTACCATATTTATAATAACATCACAGTATATATAAGATACTAGATTTATTATTTTATAATGGTAATAACAAATAAATAAGAAGTGGAAGACGAAATGAATTTAAAAAAGGGTGGTGAAAACATTACCTCTTCTTCGGGTTCTTCTTTTTGATTTGATAAAAAGGGCTCCTTAGGTTGGCTTTATGATCAAAATAAGGCCTATAGGTTGTAGTGAGGAATGTTGGGTGTTTATTGGGGAAGAGTTTGGCCGAACCAAACGGCTTTGAAGGTGTGAAGAAATGAGTAGTATGAGTGCCCTTTTATAAGAGGGGTGAGGGGCACCTTTGGAAAAGATAGAAATATTTATTTATAATAAATTCATATTTGGTTTCTAATGGCTCCAAAGTTGATTATTTAAATTTTAAGGTAGGTATGGGTCTAAAACCACTCAACCAATAGAAGTTAGACAGGTTTGGGTACTTAAATTAACCTTATATTTAAGTATTAACTCTAAGTTAATTAGTTTCACTTTTACAATGTCTCTTTGTATTTTTATATTATATGGTTAATAATCATACTATATACATCCAATAGACCCCCAAGTAATCCACTAATGATATAAATATCATGATATAAGTCTCTTGGCCGAACATTAGATTTTTAAAAATTTAATATCAATTAATAATATAATATTTTTTTTAAAAACTCTTTTATGTCAATTTTGACACTATTCAATAGTTGATTTTTGTGAAACTCATTAAAGAATTATTACTTCGAAAAAAGTCAATTAAATCAATCTTCATATGTCATATTATCCTATAAAATTAGTTTAATTCATTAATAGTCTCAAATTATATTTATTTGGGTATTTATAATATCAATTATTTTAATTTGTCACTATTATGGTAATTACTGCATCATAATTATGTCATAAATAAATTATATTATTTAAAGTCTAAAAATTATAAATGAAATGTCATTATGTAGGAAAGCGTTTTAGATTTCTAATGAATATTTATAGTTGAAAATCCAACATACATAACCCTATGTAAAAATTGTTGTTCTAAAAGATATATGCTTGTGTCATTTTTGTATTCATTTTAACTTAATTAAAATAAAGTGTCCCTATCACTTACAAGTAGCACCATGGGGTCCCAAAATCAACCAAAAGATGCCCATGGTCGAACATGTTTCAACCAATAAGGTTAGGACACGTTTTAGGGTATTTTTTTATTATTATAATATTATTGTTTAACCCTTATTTACCAGATTTACCTTTAACCATGGTAAATGAAATATTTACCGCAGTAATTATTCAAAACGTCTAAAAATAAAAGTTACCTATTTACACAATTTTAACATCCTGATTCCAAATATGGAATCCATTTTTCTAAATTCAAAACATAGAAGTGGCTGAAATAAATTTAAAATTAATTCCCGCTGTCAAAACAAAAAGCGTGTTTTTAAGATATAATAACTATCAAAAGATTGATACTTGTTTATGTTCGGTTTAATTGTGAAATTATGTCCAGTGACCAACATTGTATTAAATGGTGAAAATATATTGTAAATATTCTTTAAAACCACTCAAACTCATAATTTATCAATATAAATTAGTTAGATTAAAAAAGTTGTTTTTAATTAAAATTTAGTAATTTTCACTATACATCAAAATATTAAAGTTATCCAAAAAGTTCCAAAATTTCACCCTAGGCTAAATTCGATATTCCAAATCCAAAAATGAAGTCCATTTTGAAATATGAAATATATATAATTTCAAAAAGTAGGTATTACTATTCATAACAGCTAGTTTGATTGGTTGTGGTGTGTGTTAGAACTCGAAGTAGTGTACAACACATGCTAATGTATTAGTCAAAGGAAAGCGTATCATGGAAGTTTGGGATGTTTCATTTTAAATTTTTGATGGCACCATTTAGTCAAAAAGTTTAAAATATTGTATTTAAAAAGGGTTCACTATTAAAAGTTGGTAAAAGTGCAATACTAAAAATGAATTTGTTCTTACATTATGTCTAAGAAACTCATAATATGGATTCTAAAATTATAAAGATTATATAAAGTTTAATATTTAGTAAATACTATTCATAACCTGTTTTGAACGGCTTGTTTGGTAAGTCATGGTGCGCTTGAACTCGGTGTTGCGTGTAGTGAAAGTTATTGAATTATTTTGAAGAAATAACACACTATGAAATCTTGGGGTGTTACAAATCCAATAGTGGTCGTTGGAATTAATTTCATCTTGAAATTGGACTTAAACTAGAGTCAAACTTTTGATACTTATGGTTTCTTAAAAACACGCTATTTGTTTTGACAAAGGGAATTAATTATTAAATTAATTAATTAAACTTATATGTTTTTAAATTTTTAAAATATACATAATTTTTGAATTCGTAATATCAAATATAGCTTAGGGTGATTTTTTGGTATTTTTCGGAAAACATCAATTTTTGATGAATAGTGAAACCACTAAGTGGTAGTTAAAGAAACTGATTTTTCGTTTAAATGAATCTTTTCCACCTCTGTGTTTTGAATTTCAAAAATCCGACATACAAGGTTGTTATTAGGAAGTAAAATGTGCTTCAATGGGATTAAAACAATTTTTTGGTAAATAGTAACTTTTATGTTCTTAATCGCAATTAGAGGTAATTAGTGTAATTTAAGGTAAAAATAATGTTTTAATAATGTGAAATGACCTAGAAAAATGTCCTACACTCATCAGATTAGTCATGGCCGACCTAGAAAATCCATTGGTAAACTTGGGGACCCCATGGAGCCACTTTGGTTGGAAAATGACATGAATACCTTTTTATTTAATGTTAAAATTAAAATGACACAAACTTGAGTTGTTTTACTAAAACAATTTTCAAATGGGGATATAGAAGTCATATTTTTTAATATTAATATTCATTGGAATGATAAAAAAAATTTCCTACATCATAGTATTTTTTTATAATTTTTAGTCATTAAATAAATTAAATTATTTATCACATCATGATGATGTAGCGATGACCTCATTATTTAATTATTTAAATAAAATGGAAAGATAATGTAAAATATAAGACCTACACATGTCCAAAACCTATTGGATGAGTATATGTCGAACCCTTACCACATTATCCTAGAAATACATCAATGTGGGACCTTTTAAATCCGAAACGCATTTTAAAATAAAGTAACATTTGTTTACATTCCAAGAGTGCCCCTCCTCTCCTCTTATAAAAGGCCCCCACCTCTACCACCTTACCCACACTTCCAAAGCCTTTTTCTCGGCCAAACCCTACCCGTTTTGTCTCTCAAAAATCCATATCTAACTCTTAGAAGCCTCAATTTGTGCAGAAGTCTTCCCAAGGAAGCCTTTGAGCTCAAACCAAAGGGAGTTACCCGATTTTAAGGTAATGTCTTCACTTGAGTCCTTTTGTATTATTTTGCTACTCCAACCACCTAAAATATTTTTATTTATTTCTTTTGTAACAACTACAGTATCTTCAATATACTAGGATGTTGTTATAATAAGAAGTATAGCTACACTTACACACATTTACATCTAATGGTTGAAGAACATACTGTTTCTGTGGATGGAAAATTTCTGCCTCATGAAACGATGATTGTTCAACACTCATATAACACCTTCAAAGGTGGCCATTAAGATGTCACTATATTTATATATGATATATAATATGTTTATTTTTCACATAAGATTCTGTATTTTTCTTTTTTGTCATACCTTTATGGTTTCCATTGTGGGTAAACATTATAATTTCATTTTAGGAAGTGCGGACTACCGCCCCCTCAAAGTGATTTGATTCGTTAATGCCATATGTGGGATGTATAAGGGATGTATTTAAAGTTATTATATATGATGTATGTTACATATAAATGATGAATATAATTCTGGAGTTAAAATATACATACCTATCATTTATTTTTAATTCCATTAATATGACATAGAAATGAAAGTAGAGTTCATGCGTACGTACGGCTTACCGTCTCCATGAACGGTGCATTTCATTTCTTACCTCTAAATGATTATGTAATATTATAAATACATGTATATTATGGATATATATTATATATATGATATCCAAATCATGAATATCATTCTGTATATAACAAACCCTTGACCACACGGACAACATGTAATTGTAAGAAGTCCACTTTCGACTTAAGAACCAAATATCGACAAAACAAACATTATTAACTTAAATGATTACATAATATTTATAACAAGGAAATAAGTGATATAAAAGGAATAATGAACTTAAAAAAGGTTCTTCAGCAAGTAGAAATTAACTCAAGTTTATTATTCAGGATGTTAAAGAACGACCGAGTCAAGTCAGACCCAAGGTAAGGGATCCTACTCCTCTCTTTCTTTTTAAGTATAGTCTTTTATGTCATTCCTTTTAAGCTCATCTTTCTTGTGATTGGGATGTTCTTTTATATTACTCTTAATGTAATTTTTATGTTCATATGATGAGATCCCATATTCCCTCTCATCAATATATGTTAGAAGTTTTGAGTGGCGCCGTTAGGCTGCTGAATTTTCGTAAGAGATCTAACCTCTCTCTTTCTTTTTATGTACTCTCCTTTAGGTCACTTCCTCTAAGCTCCTCTTTGTTATAATGGGGGATGTTATTTTATATTCCTATTTCTGTAAATTTTATTGTAATATGATGAGAGACCATATTTGATCTCATTAATCCATTTTTGGACGTTTTAATTGGCGCTGTTAGGCTGCCGAGTTTTCATAAGGGATTTTTCATCTCACTTTTATTCCCGTGAGATTTATGCTACATTTGCCACAATTTCCTTTGAGTGGTGTATGTACGTCCCATTATATTACTCATTATGTAATATACTTTCATTTATGAGTATTTACATCAATGTTGTATTGTCCTTCATTCACGGGGTGTATGTTTCGAAAGATATCCATGTCGGTAAAGGAACCTTTCACCCTCCTCTTTTTAAAAGAATTCTTTTGTTATGTCTTTTAATTCACATAACATTATGTTGGGATATGTTCTTCAATATCCTTAGTGATTTAAATTTTATGTCCAAGTGATTAGATACCCATTTTATCTCACATCAACTCATTTTCTGAATTTTGTAGTGACGCCGTTAGGCTGTCAAATTTTTGCAAGGGAACTTCTTAACCCAATTTTTAATCTTTGGGATAAGCTTGTACTCATTGAATATGTCGTTCTATGAATATTTTTGAATAACCTCTCATTGTTTTACACTTGATATCCACTTATATTTGGTTTATTAGTTTGTCACACATAATTATGTAACTGATTTATCCTTAATCCAAGGATACAGTCTTTGTATGGGACTTAGTCTCAATCTCCTTTCATTGAGGCATATTTTTTTTTATACACAACCTTCTTTTATATGGTGTATAAACCCCTTTGACTTTTAGGTTTATCCAAAAGGAATCCTTTTTTATACAAAGTGTTTTACTAAATGTCAAAAGGGAATGTTTTTATCGTACGTATGCGGCGACAACGACTTCTCCGCCGCCGTGCCCATTATTTGAGTTTCGGCTTCCTCTACAAGCCATACTTTTTTTAAATGAAAAAAATAAATACCATGTTTTACTTTTCCTTTATTTTGGTATTAAAAATGGTTTTCATAATGTTTTTATATCAATTTTTTGTATTGTTATATTGTGATTGAAAAGTGGAAATGTTTTGTTTCCTTTATGCATGTTTTATGTGATACGATTATGTTATGGTTCTTGGGAATTATTATGAAGACGGGTGGTTCCGTGATAAACTATGGGCGGGTGAGCCCGATATAGATCTACAATGCATTGGGTAACGCGAAGGGGTTAAACGTTAAGGTTTCTCTGAAGTGATTTAGGGAATATACTGTGATGGGTATTCCAAACGTAACCATGTGGGTTACTCCCTATGTAAGAATGTTATGAATGCCTCAAGTTACCTTTATGTCTTATAATTTCTACTATTTATTCCTAATTTTATGAGGTATGTTAAAGTGCTTATGTTTTGTGGGTAAAGTATGATTTCATTCTTATGTATACATGTACTCATGTTTCCTTTCTATATTTTTATATCCCTTACTAAGCTTTTTATTCTCATCCCATGTTTTTGAAATGTTTTTCACAGGTCAATGGAAGGGTACATGATATGATGATAGTGTCAAGGAAGTGTCAAGAAATAATCCATGTTTTATTTTAAATATGTTTCAGTTGATGGGAAAAATGAATACTATCTTTTATGTAACCACTTTGTTTAAATGTGGAATGTATTTCATGTTTTATGATCTAATTATCTAAAACTCTAAACATGAAAAGATCCTCAATGTGTAATCTTGTAATAACTCATGATTAAGTAAGGTTTAAGGCTGGGTTCTTATAGTTGGTATCAAAGTTTTGTTTAGATAACATTAGAGGTTAGGGTATTCTCTAAGAATAAGTGACATTACTATAATGGTTAGGATTTCAGAAAGAGTCCTAGTTTTAGATATAGTGAATGAGTAAGTATATCTTAGTGTTTACCTTCCTCATTAGTACATTATGGTTTGTTTGATATTATCACAAAGACATTTCTGTTTTTAGTGAATGGATGGATCTAGCAGGCACCAAAGAGACTACAGGTTTAAAGGAAACTGTGGTGGTTCTCTGATTAAGATACTAGATAAAATGGGGGATTCAATGAGGAAACTCGTGGTGGTTCTAAACCAACTATAAAGGAGTCATGATCAACCAATTGAACCTTGGTATGATCTGTAATGCATCATGTACGAGATAACCAATCGATGTGGAAGTTCAGGTAATAATTATAAAGGTAACCATTAGAGTTTATATGATCCTTACTTTTGAGGTAATTATGGGTTATTATACATTATGATGGAAAATGAAAGGCATGAGATAAACTTGAGGTTAAAATATGTTATGATTATTTTTGAAGATTTTATCTCATTTTGGGGAATTTTTTAAGAATTATATTGTTTTGGAAAAAGGACAACACGCAGATCGTGTGACAACCCGTCGCGTCGGACAATGCTGCGGCAATCGAACCCACAACCAATGTGCGACTGGTATTTATCGCCTACCACTGGACTACGTGAAGTCCCTAGTTAGTTTGACTAATTTTTTTTAGTTATATTATTTTAGAAATCAATAGTAATTTTATTTTGGGTTTTCTATGGAAATGATTAACCTATCATCGAGGATATGTGATTAGGTTAATTACTTTTCAATACGAGAATTTAAGAGAAACTGATGTTATTTGGAGATAAAAGTTAATTTGTACCTTAGAAGACTATGTGACTAAATCCTTCAAATATTTGGGTTTGAATCATAGTTTTGTTTACTTTGAAGAATTTTATGGAAAATTTTTTTATCAAATGGTCCTCGTTGAACTTTGGGTTTTGTTGGACAATTTTTGGAGATTAAGAGTAGAACTTATTTTTATAAAGGGTTATCCTTTTCTGGATTATCTAATCTTGTTCTAACAATTTTTGTTTTGGTTTTGGTTAAAGTCTAAAAACATGGGAAGTATATAGTTCCCTTTTGTGGTTTAGGTGATTCTCAAGAAGTTGATTATAGTGAATAAGTCTTCCTAAATACTCGTCTTTTGGTGAAAATATGAGTTTGTGTAAGAAATCTAATTGAAATTGAAAGTCAACATGATAAGTAATTATGTTTCCTTATGAATAAATTCCTCAATAAAAAAAAACAAAAAATGTTTTCTATTAACTTTTCCTACTGGGGAATCGAATACCGCTTAACCCACCACAAGTTTGTGATTTTCTTATGGTTAAATTTCTCTAAGACATGTTTACTATCACTCTCCCTCAGAACATGAACCATTTTTTTCTTCCATGGCCATGTTTTCCTACATGGAATCCTAGTATGGGTCAACTCGGGTAACCTTTGTAAATCTCTTTCTTTTTTTAAAGTGATAGTTTTACTGACTCTTGTTCCGATTTTCAATGAAGGTTCCAAGCCCAATTTTAAAAATTGCGAGGATGCAATTCCCAAAAGGGGGGAAGGATGTAACACCCCAGGTAAATAAAGAATATGAAATTTTTATATTTATCAGTATTTTTGAAAAAACTTATGTTTTAATGGGAATGCTATGCTCGATGGCGTACCCAATATGAAACAATGAGTTTCTTGGAAATATTACATTGCACTCTAATAGTAAGATAATATTATTTTAAATAATAGTTAACGCCTAGCCGTTGTAATGGCGGGAATGAGCAGAACTAACTAAAAAATGATTATATATGTTTGTCAAATATTTTTACTTTTTATAATAAATGTTATAGTATTAAAAATGAGAAAGAATCCAATTTTTAAGCAAAAACATTCTAAAATTCTTTAAAAGGTTGATTAACCGCCTTTCGATGGCGAACCTCTTTTAAATCGACTTTATAACAATTTTATGTGTTATATTTGACAAAATAAAATTCTTATTTATAATTGGGACATCAAAATTTACATTGTGTAAATTTTTGGTATTTTTCCGATAAAGTTCATTTTTTAATGAACAGTGAATAATATTGTATTTTAATTCAAAACCTCTTTTTTAATCTAATTTATTTATATGATTATATTATCTTTTTAATTGGTTTTAAAGTTAAATTAGAATATATTTTTACCATTTAATCCAATAGTGGTCATTGGAATTAATTTCATCTTGCAATTGGACTTAAACTAGAGTCAATCTATTGATACTAATTGTTTCTTAAAAACACGCTATTTGTTTTGACAGCGGAAGTTAATTATTAAATTAATTAATGCAACTTATATGTTTTGAATTTTGTAAAATAGGATTCATTTTAGAATTCATAATATCAAATATAGCTTGGGATGAATTTTTGGTATTTTTCCAAAAAACATCAATTTTGGATGAATAGTGAAACCACTAAGTGGTAGTTTAAGAAAATGATTTTTTGTTTAAATGAAACTTTTCCACCTCTGTGTTTTGAATTTCAAAAATCCGACATACATGGTTTTCATTAGGATGTAAAATGTGGTTCAATGGGATTAAAATAATTTTTTGGTGAATAGTAACCTTTATGTTCTTAATCGCGATTAGAGGTAATTACTGTAATTTAAGGTAACAATAATGTTTTAAAAATGTTAAATGACCTAGACACATGTCCTAGCCTCATTGTATGAGTCATGGCCTCCATGAAAATCCATGGGTCTACTTGGGGACCCCATGGAGCCACTTTGATTGAAAATGACATAAATAACTTTTTTATTTAATGTTAAAATTAAAATGACACAAACATGAGTTGTTTTACTAAAACAATTTTTAAATGGGGTTATACAAGTCAGATTTTTTACTATAGATAGTAATTGGAAATATAATAAGATTTCCTACATCATAGTATTTTTTTTATAATTTTTAGAAATTAAATAAATTAAATTATTTATGACATCAAGATGATGCAGCGATGACCTCATTATTTAACGATTTAAATAAAATGGAAAGATAATGTAAAATATAAGACCTACACATGTCCAAAACCTATTGGATGAGTATATTTAGAATCCTTACCACCGTATCCACGAAATACCTCAATGTGGGACCTTTTAAAGACAAAACTCATTTTCAAATAAAGTAACATTTCTTTACTTTCCAAGAGTGCCCCTCCTCTCCTCTTATAAAAGGCCCCCACCTCTACCTCCTTACCCACACATCCAAAGACTTTGTCTCAGACAACCCCTGAACATTTTGTCTCTCCACATCCCTCTCTAACTCTTAGAATCCTCACTTTGGGCAGATGTCTTCCCAAGGAATCCTTTGATCTCAAAACAAAGGGAGTTACCCGATTTTAAGATAATATCTTCACTAGAGTACTTTTGTATTATTTTTCTTCTCCAAACACCTAAAATCTTTTTATTCATTTCTTTTGTAACAACTACATTATCTTCAATATAATAGGATGTTGTTATAAGAAGCATTCGAGCTACACTTACACACACCTACATCTAATGGTTAAAGAACATACTGTTTATGTGGATGGTGAATTTCTGCCTCACGAAACGATGATTGTGCAACACTCATATAACACCTTCAATGGTGGACATTAAGATGTCACTATATTTATATATGATATATAATATGTTTATGTTTTAATTAAGCTTCTTTATTTTTATTTTGTGGCATAACTTTATGGTTTCCATTGTTGGTAAACACGATAATTTCATTTTAGGAATTGCGGACTACCGCCCCCTCAAAGTGATTTGATTCGTTAATGCCATATGTGGGATGTATAAAGGTTGTATTTAAGGTTATTATATATGATGTATGTTACATATAAGTGAATAATATAATTCTGGAATTAAAATATACTTACCTCTCATTTAGTTTTAATTCCATTAATATGACATAGAAATGAATGTAGCATTCATGCGTACGTACGACATACCGTCTCCATGAACAGTGCATTTAATTTCTTACCTCTAAATGATTATGTAATATTATAAATAAATGTATATTCTGGATATATATGATATATATGATATCCAAATCATGAATATCATTCGGGATATAATGAACCTTTGACCACACGAACAACATGTAATTGTAAGAAGTTCACTTTTGACTTAAGAACCAAATATCGATAAAATAAACATTATTATCTTAAATGATTACATAATGTTTATAACATGGAAATAAGTGATATAAAAAAATAATTAACTTGAAAAAGGTTCTTAAGCAAGTAGAAATTAACTCACGTTTATTATTCAGGACGTTAAAGAATGATCAGGTCAAGTCGGACCCGAGGTAAGGGATCCTACTCCTCTCTTTCTTTTTAAGTACACTCTTTTATGTCATTACTTTTAAGCTCATATTTCGTGTGATTGGGATGTTCTTTTATATTACTATTACTGTAATTTTTATTTTCATATGATGAGAGACCCTATTCTCTCTCATCAAACTATTTTGGATGTTTTGAGTGGCGCTGTTAGGCTTCCGAATTTTCGTAAGAGATCTAACCTCTCTCTTTCTTTTTAAGTACTCTCCATTATGTGACTTCTTTTAAGATCATATTTTTTATAATGGGGGATGTTATTTTATATTCCTCTTTCTGTAAATTATATTGTAATATTATGAGATACCCTATTTGATCTCATCAATCCATTTTTGGAAGTTTTAAGAGGCGTCGTTAAGCTGCCGAGTTTTCGTAAGGGATTTTTCATCTCACTTTTATTCCCGTGAGACTTATGCTACATTTTCCACAATATCCATTGAGTGGTGTATGTAGTTCCCATTATTTTACTAATTGTGTAATATACTTTCATTTATGAGTGTTTACATAAATTTTGTATTGTCCTTTTTTCATGGGGTGTATGTTTCGAAAGATACCCATGTCGGTAAGGGAACCTTTCACCCACCTCTTTTTAAAATACTTCTTTTCTTATGTCTTTTAATTCACATAACATTATGTTGGGATATGTTCTTATATATCCATAGTGATTTAAATTTTATGTCCAAGTGATGAGATACCCTTTCTATCTCTCATCAACTCTTTTTCTGAATTTTGTAATGACGTCGTTAGGCTGTCAAATTTTTGCAAGGGAACTTCTTAACCCAATCTTGATTCTTTGGGATAATCTTGTACTCCTTGAATATGTCGTTCTATGAATATGTATGAATAACCTCTGATTGTTTTACACTTAATATCCACTTATATTTGGTGTATTAGTTTGTCACACATAATTATGTAATTGATTTATCCTTAATCCAAGAGTACCGTCTTTGTATGGGACATTGTCTCAATCTCCTTTCATTGAGGTTTATTTTGTTTTATAAACAACCTTCTTTTATACGGTGTATAAACCCCTTTGACTTTTACTTTTATCTGAAAGGAATATTTTTTTATACAAATCGTTTTACTAAACGACAAAAGGGAATGTTTTTGTCGTTCGTATGTGGTGACAACGACTTCTCCGCCGCGGTGACCATTATTCGTGTTTCGGCTTCCTCTACAAAACATACTTTTTTTAAAAGAAAAAAATAAATACCATGTTTTACTTTTCCGTTATTTTGGTATTAAAAATGGTTTTCATAATGTTTTTATATCAATGTGTTGTATTCATATATTGTGATTAAAAAGTGGAAATGTTATGTTTCCTTTATGCATGTTTTATGTGATACGATTGTGTTATTGTTCTTGGGCATTATTATGAAGACGGGTGGTTCCTTGATAAACTATGGGCGGGTGAGCCCGATATAGCTCTCCAATGCATTGGGTAATGCAAAGGGGTTAAATTTTATGGTTTCTCCGAAGAGATTTAGGGAATATACTATGATGGGTATTCCAAATGTAACCAAGAGGGTTACTCCCTACATAAGAATTTTATGAATTCCTTAAGTTACCTTTATGTATTATGATTTCTATGATTTATTCATGATTTCATTAGGTATGTTAAAGTGCTTATGTTTTATGGGTAAAGTATGATTTCATTCTTATGTATACATGTACTCATGTTTCCTTTCCTTATTTTTATATCCCTTACTGAGCTTTTTATGCTCATCCCAAGTTTTTGAAATGTTTTTCACAGGTCAAGGGAAGGGTACATGTTATGATGATAGTGAAAAGAAGTGTCAAGAAAGAATCCATATTTTATTTTAAATATTTTACTGTTGATGGGAAAAATGAATACTATCTTTTATGTAACCACTTTGTTTATATGTGGAATGTATTGAAAGTTTTATGATCTAATTCACTAAAACTCTAAACCTGAATAGATCCTGAATGTGTAATATTGTAATAACTCAAGATTAAGTAATGTTTAAGTTTGGGGCCTTATACTAATCTAGTTTGACAATCAATTCATTATTTTTTCTACTATTTTATTCTTATATTGTTGGATGATTTATTAATTATAGTTGGTATTATCAAATATATTCCATAAATCAATATGAATTTTTTTTATTCATTGAATTATACATAATTATTCTTTATGTGCTAAATTATTGTTCAATAGTATTAGTTAAATGCACATTGATCATTATTTTGACCATTTCAAAATTTTCTATTTCATCATTTTTTTAAAACTTAAAAAACATTTGATAAATCCAATTGTTTATATATGAAAATAACCTTTAATAATTGAGGGTGATAATGGATAATTTTTGACGACAATTTTGTAGTTGTATTTCACTTTTTCCATCCATATAATGTCATTCTACAATTAGATTTGTTTAAATATTTTCCTCATAAAAATAAATTTTTTTATATGATGTGGAAATTTCTGGTCCATTAATCCCAAAAGTTATTTCAATGCCTTTATATTAAAATAATTGTATTTTTGGTCTACAATTTTACTTATAATATACTTTCAAAATAATTTTTTCAATATTATTTGGAAAAAATATTTTATATAGTAAATAATAATTGAAATAATATTTTTAAATTCATTTTTTATACTTCTACTTTTGGAAAATTATTAATTTCTGGTCCCACGTTTCTATATTTAACATTATTTTTGGAATATTTAATTTTATTCATATAAAAATTTGGTAATTAAATGATTTAACCATTTCACATAATGCTTAAATGTGATGCTTAGAGTGTTTTATTTTCATAAAATTTGAATATTTTGTATGGAACTGGAATGTATTATAGTTGATGTAAGCTATGAAATGGTAATGGTTTCTACATATGGACAATTCTAAGACCATCATAATAGACCTAATTTATATATATTAGATAAAAAAAGGAATTACAGGGCTTAAAACCAGTTTTGTATTTATTAGAGATGTTCTATATAATTTTAGTGATGAGCTGTGTAAATATATATATGTTACTGCAAATGCTACATAAATGTTAAAAATCACTTGTGTATGGGTCACCCTAAATTCCACATGTACATGTATGGGTATATTAGTTGTAATAACGAATAATTTAAGGGTTTATTGAACATGAATATTAATGTTCAGTACAATTATATGGGTGTATATTATTATTCAATTGTTATGTACTACCGGATGAGACTTTTGATAAGGTATTTTTCACATGAATAAGGGTTACCCTATGAATTGATGCTCTGTAATAAAGAAACATTTTACAAATGGAATGGTTTGTAAACACCGTTTAATCATGTGTAATGTTCCTATATAGATCAAATATGATTAAAAATTTTCATTTTATTTGAATAATGTTAATATTAATGATTAAAATTCAAATAGGCTCCCAAGATTTTAAACTCTGTTTAAAATAATTGTGAATGCAAATAAAATATTGGAGAGGAGTTCATTTAAATTAAAAAATATTTATTCTTATATAGGATGTCTTTGTTTTCTTGAAGTTAATGTATACTTGTTGAATTAAATTATAACATAACTTGAGTCATAACATAAAAAGGGTGATTAGTTAATCAATCTACATATTGAATGAGGACATAATGAAAATATGGTGATTTTTGTATACATATACATCATAATTGATGTGTTACTTTAAAAATTGGGACACAATTTGAGGAGTATATAGGGTGATAATGTTTTGGGAAATTTAGGAATAGATAACAGAATCAAAAATTAATAGATGTATTAGTATAATATGATTGATGTTTGGATATTAATTATTAGACAATACTTCTCCCTCTTTCACTTTTTTATCATTTCTTGTCCATTGAATTCAAATGTAATACTAAAAATGAAATTATTTTATTATAAATTCATTGTGATGAAATAATATAAATTTATTTCTTATCATTAAACCTTATTAATTTTCCATTAATTGAAATTCATTTTAACAAAACCATGAGACAACATATTATTGTTGAACTGTTATTTAGTATTTCTACATATTAATGAATTTTATAGTCGAATGATTATAAAATTCACCCATGTTGTATACTTTTGTTATTGAATGATTGTTTTGGAGACATCAATGATTTTTTAAATCATGTTTTACATTTCATTAATAATTAATTGACTAAAAAACCAAGAATAAAAATAATACATACCTTCCCATCTATATTTACATTGATTGTTATTTTCAATATATTCATCACATATAGTTTTCATATGAAAACACAACATGATTTTTTTATTCGTGTTTGGATAAATTTATTTGTATATTTTCATTACACATATTTCATGATGGTATGACATTATATAAAAAACACTAGTATTTTCATCTTTATAAATAATAACTAATTTTATCTTTCCCAATAACCCTTGATCACATAAATTTGGAACATAATGGATGAGGGTATTTATTTATGACATATTTGAAAAATGAAAATTGTTTTGATAGTGATGATGTGTGTGAAATTTCATTCAGTATTCTGTCAAATTAATTACATATATAGATCCCCAATATACTATTTATGCAGTAGTACGAAACATATTCCTTGTTTTTATTAACCTAAACTTAATTTTAGATATAATATTATATATAAATGTGCACAGTATATTAAGGACATATTGTAAGAATCCAACAGGTATATACTCACACCCTTCAAGGGAATCTATTCACACATGTTGATTTCAGGGTCAGGGATTCTTCTATGTTCAAGGTCACAACATTGTGGAGCAAAGGAGTTGGTATTAGAGGAAACAAGAAATTTCATGAAGTACTCTAGCCGATTGAAATATTTTTATATCATTATTTTAATTTTTTATCATATCGTGGTTGAACTACAAAAATTGTATTTTGTTGTTTTTTGAATTTTATATTTCATATTCAATTTTTATGGAATCGTTATATTAACTATGTTTACTTATTCTTTTGTAGTAGTTTTACTTAAAGATTATTTTTAATATAGTTTATAGTTATTAATATCGAGTGAATATTATTCTACTGGAAATGATCTAACCCTCCATACAGTGTGGGAGAAACATTTATACTGGTATGTGGACATGAGGTCAAGTATCACTCCAAGTAGGACATGGTGATTTTCCATACTGTGATATATAGTGGTATGAAATGTGGTTTTTTTATCTTTTTAATAAAATATATTTTTTTACTTTAATAAGGATATTTGAAGTGTGATACATGGGTAGGGGAGTTATTCACGAGTTTGGAGAACACATATTTATTGGAAATTGATTTATTTGGGGTAATTAATTGATGATATTTGTAGTGATTGTATGAATCAGTTTTATCATGGAAGATATTATGATTTAACATTTTATGGTATTTAGGTATGTTCATGCATCATGATTTGAAATATAGTATAACATGTTATATGATATAATACATATCACATATATTATTAAAATTATACAAATTTCATAATGGTTTTTACACATAATATATATATGTGATGAAATTTAAATTACATGAAACCAATCAAGATATGTTATTATATTTGAATATTAATGTAAATAATATACATGTGTGGAATACCAATCTCATTCACTAGGGTGAATAAAGGTTTTATACAGTAATTTTTTAATAACCTCCATGACTATGTCTTATAATTTATATATAAATTATGTTCCTATAAATGATTTAGTTTTTATAATATTATGATACTATAGTACATTATTTTAATTTAGTATTGCGTTGTATAAAACATTTCCTCAATTTAGACTCATGGTACCACATAGGGAAATAGGATATAATTATATTATAAGGGGGCCATTTTTTGTACCTCATGATGTGTAGGGATATAACTAAGAATCATCTTTTATCCAAACTACTGGATCAATAAGATGGACCTATCTTGGAAGGTGTATTTTATATCATAATTGTGTGATGTGTAGGAGATCACATGACACTGTATTGTTTTAAATTTTTTACATCTATTTTTAGAATCCCTTGTTTATCCTATGTAATAATGTATACAAGTATAATTACAGTATGATATATATTACTATAATAATAATTTATTTAATGGACTATGTATATTTTTAATTTATTTATATAGTTTCCTAAATTATTAATAAACATATGATAAGATAGTAGGGATGAATTATATATATGTGGATACATGGGTTTATAACCTATAAGATCATCATTATCCATTATTTGTTGAGTCACTTCCAGATATAATGTCTTTAGATTTGAAATATGATTTTATATTTTTTAGTATATATTGATATTGGTATATTCATATTCTTATTCTTTCACAGAAAAAAATCAATACACTCATATTTTATGGGTGAATTAGTTGTAGAAGGTACAAACATTTAAGGTCAACTATTGGCTATTATTCTATAATTGTTTCATAAGGTATAATTTAACAATTAATTCTAATGTAGTATTCAAGGAATTCATCATTGAGAATGACTTGTAAGTGCATATTAGAATATGAATTCATTTATAAGAAGGTTCACATAATAATGGGACTCTATATATGTTTTGAGAACATTTTATTTTCGTATGAAGAAGTATAGTTATGTGATATAGAAATGTGGAACTAGGTACTAGGAGAGGAGAAATATTCCTTACCCAATAACTCAATATTTATGTGTAACCCTGTGTAATATTTGGGGTTATATAGAAAATTATAATATGTTTTTCCCAAATTAATAATATAAGTTTTATCAATGTATAATGATAACTCATCAAAAAAAATCTATTTAAGTAAGAAATGGATGAATTTCCATTAGGTTTCCCAAGAGACCTGAGAGAAAATTCATGGGATAAACAAGGTCTCACATCATAAATCATGTATTCTAGTTGAGACATTGACTCAACCAAACAAGGGTTCTTAGGGAATGATTCATTGGAACTATCCATATCGACTGTATATCACAGAAAGACCAATGATTATGGTGGAGGGGGGCCATAAATATTTAGTTCTATGGGTATAATTACATTAATTTTTTCTAGGAAATTGTTCAATATATGAGACTGCCCTTATTTTAATTATACTGAAGTTATTTTTAGATATGAAATACTAGTTATGATATATTATTAATTTATTTATCTTAATAAACAGTGGTGGGAAAATTTTCATTATCACCAATATGTACTATTATTCATATATTAATTTCTATGTATGAAAATTAATGTTATTTTGTAATATTATATATGAAAATAATTAATTTTATTATTATCATTGATATTTCACTCATTATTGTGTGAACATACCGTACTAGAGTAGATAAGTATCCATTTTCTATACCAAATGTGCAGAATAATTTTTTGAATGGTTTATATGATACTGGAGCAGTGGTGGAAAAAAATTTATTTTACTTCTATACCATTGGAATATTTTAAGTAATATTTTTGAACTAATAAGATTATTGTGCATGGTATATTGAGGCCCAAATAGAATTTGATTATATATATTTAAAATAATAATTATATAATATCTTTGATAGAGTTTTTCATAAATATTGTAACATCAAAATAATAATGTTATGGATGGGAAATTTGATACTTCCATTAAATCTACAATTCCAGATTTCCTCAATGAATAATTTAAGTGTTTTCCATGTTACAAAAATGGATAGATAATTGTTGCATGAGAATTAAATTAATTGAACATATAAATATAATTTTAATTTATGTACAAAACTATATAAACACCTCTATCCTATAATTTTTATAGTTGTTTCTCAAGTATTACCTGCATAAAACTAGTGGTAATTGAAGGGATAAAGATATATCTCCATTGGCTAGATCATTGATGGATGATCACGAACCATAGATCAATTATTATAGTACTATAAGGATCATGTACATTGATAGAGTTCTTGGATATTACCAAAAGAAATGTAGTTAATTTTATCTTTTATAATGATATATCCAAACCAAATTTAGGGATGTTTTGTTTTTGTGGTAATCCCATTTGGTTATCCCATTTCAAGCATGAGTCAATTTATCTATCATAATTTATTCACTGGTTAATGGTTGATGGAAAAATCAAAATATATCATAATAGGTATTGTGAATTATTTTTTTATTGTTATTCTTTATGTTATTCAGCTTAATAATAATGGATTGAGGTTAACCCAAACAATTTTTGAGGGTCAATTCTCATATTAATGTATGGGGGTTTCATCCACATGTTATATGGTCTATAATCATTGGAATTTAGTTTGAATTCCCATTCAATTTAACATCTAAAATTTAAATGGTGTGGTCAATGTTAGATTAAACAAATAAATATTGTAGGCTTGAATTTAGTATTGATAGTATAATAGATGACCACATTGAAGAAATGGAATTGATAAGATATTAGATTAGGGATTTTGTCTTTTAGTTATTGTGAAAAAATATGGTTACTAGAGAAATAATTTTAGTATATATTCATAGATAGATTAAATAAATAGTATACATAAATAGTCCACCATGATTGAAAATATATAGCATGTTTCATGTCAGAAAACATGTTATAAGTTCTATGGGAGGGAAAATCTCAAATAAAGGGTTATTCTGGAAAATATTGGTAGTCAAAGTTGGTATTTGAAGAAAAGATGTTGTGAAATCCCTTATGTTTAGAATAAATATTCTCTATATATAGATAAATATAAAATGATATGTGGTTAGTCCACATTTCCTTTTAGATTTATTCATATATCTTAGTTTTTACATCTAGTACATGTCTAGGTGACCCCACAAGATATATGAATCTTCAATGATGCAGTATACATTGATAGTAATATAGGATAGTCTAGATATAAATATTATTATTAGACCAAAAACATATAATATAGTTCATTTATAGTATAATAATTTTATATTTCATGGTAGTCTTATAGGACAACTAAGCATGATCATGAACCGAGTACACTGGAAATAAACCTAAAACATGGGATAAAATGAAGGAATATTGAGTGTTCGTTGAAAATTATACTCTATATACCTCTAGAATACAAAAAGTGTATCTAGAAAAAGAATTAATTTTGAAACAGTGATAAATGAATATTGATATAATCATAAACAGTTTATATCTACCATATTATACGTGTCGTTTACTCAATTTGGTGTATGTTGGAGTCGGTGATCTTCCACCATTTATGTCTCCAACTTCATAACTATTATTTTATCATATAAACAACCTATCAGATGTTATTTTAAAAATAAAATGATTTAGTTACCTCTTTTATCATGATATATAATAGATGAAGCTTTTTGATCTCGTCACTTCATAAAAAAAAATTTACTTAGTAATAGTGTTCAATTGTGATCATTAGAGTTTTATTGGTGTTGGAAAACCCAATTCTACTAGAACATGTTGGTCCCCCATACACATTACATCAATATATTTGTAAAACCCGATACAATTTTTTTATTGATATTTTATTAATAGAGTGAATTCCCCCATCTACGAGCACCAACTTGTATTGTTTCCTCCACTTGAGGTAGAACCCCCTAGTTATGGAGTGTTGTGGTGAGTTGATGGACCTACATGTGGATTATTTTTCTATAATATGAGATGGATCAATAAATTATATAAACCCTTCACAAATATATCTCAATAGTGTGGTATAAAATAACCATATGGATTATTTTTTGTATTTATATGATTCACGATGACAATGATAAACCATTTGAGATTCAGTCTAATATACATTGTTAGCATGTTTTGGAGATGTAGATCCCCTTTATCTAAATATTTTTTCATCTTTATCAGAATGTATTTTTAATACTGTTAGTAATTTCATGCTATAATCAAAATGATATTGTTGTGATGAGTGAAATATACTCTCTCTGATTCATTTTGTTTTGTGATTTCCTGTTATCTATATAGATATTCCCACACCAACAATAATGAGGTATTTATCCACACATGACATATATTGCTTAGATAAAATAAATTTTGAAGGATTCATTGTTGTAAAAGGTGTAGTTATGTTTAATTTCAATATAATTTTTTATATAAGAAACTGTTATTTTTCAAGGATTTACATTTGGGTATCTCATACTATATTTTCTACAACCCTGGTTCTTTTATAATTTTTTGTGGTTATTTATTTGGCCCCTTTTCAAATTTTATACAACCCAACTTAATATGATTTTGGTATGATGATATAAATTCATTAATATTATAATGTCTTTATTTTTCAACATTATTCTAGTGTATGTATATGTGTTCTTGGCTACAGGTAAATTTGTTTAAGGTGTACCAAGTTTTCAATATTACTAAATGGTGATTTTAAAAAATGCGTGTCCTTTTAAATGGTTGTTTCGGGTGCCAAACTCATCTTTCCACTAGGTAACTAGTCAATGTTGGTTCGAGTCATGAAAAAGTTTTATTAGGGGAGGAAATCATATATGAGGAATGAAGTGATTTTTGAGCTGTGCAATTTGGTCTGGGAATTAGGAAAACATTTTCATAGATTCTCTAGATTAGATTTCAGGATTTAGAACTTATTATTTGGGTGGAATCCAAAGAATCAATTCACCATAAATTTCATAAATATATTGTTGAATAATAAAATTAGGCATCCATTTTTGGGAATAATTTGGAACATGTGTTATATAACAATTGGATGCATTTTACATGTCCCTCTCAAGTTAGCTCCATACATATGATCATTAATAGTATTTAATCTTGTTGATTTATAAAATTAATTCATAAAGAAAACTAAATTGGATTATTAGAATTTGTCATTATTTTTACTATTTGAGAGATGATACCGCTATTAAATGTCTAAATCATCTAGTGTTCCCTCTAAATAGGAATAAAATAGGGTTTTTATCATATGGTATGTTAACTGATACACCTCAAGAGGACCAAGTGGATGATAATCTTCTTGTTGAGTATTTGATTTACCCAGTCATTACATTTTATGGAAGGGACATGTTAACAATGATAAGGAGTTCTAAATATTATGAAAAATCATGTTTTTTTGATATTTATATACCAATGAGTGGGAGGATTGAGAAGAGAAGGTAGGCTAGGATTAATGGCATTTACAAACTCATTCTGATATGAAGGATAAATCGAATCCATTATTACAAATGGGGTAGTGGCTTGTCATACAAGTGTTAGATGATAATGTCCAAAATGTTTATTCTTCTCAATGATTTGAATATATAGAGATCTTCCATGATTAATGGTGTGATATACACTATTATATGGTGGTCGAGAACTAGCTTGTTTTTATTACGTGAGTGTACTTCGTGATTAGGATCCCTCGTAATGGTTTCCATGGTAGAGATATATATCATGGTAGAATCATGGAATTGAAATTTACTTATTTTTGAGAAATTTGATGTGGATTAAGGAATTAAAAAAAGTGCTACACCTATTCCTCCATGATATGATCTTTCTATCCAAATTATAACCATTTGGAAAAGTCATTAAATCCTGAAAAGGATAGTTTCAATGTGTGGGGGATGTGCTCATTTTATTTGTGTGTTTCTAGTTTTTTTTATATTATGAGGTGTAATGGTGAAACCTAGTTGTGGATGAAAGTTGGAATAGGGGAACAATATTTCTAGGGAGTATGGGGTTCTAACTCGATGTCTCCAGGTTTGTATTGAGGTGAAAGACTTTTGTTCTCTAATCCTACTATAGTTTGGGAGTTTACCATTTCAATAAATTCAATAGAATACATAAATTAATTAAGATATAGTAAATATGGTGTATAATCCAATCCCAACTACTATGTTGTTATGATTTATTTGAGATTATTTTGATATAACACTTCTAGATATAGTATTACCTTAAATTGGGTTAATTGACAACCTCATGTGGGAATATTTTATAGTGGCGATGAGGTACTCTGATCATTTATTGGGTGTGGAGTAGTTTATTAGTTACCCTGGCCATTTTAACTCTAACCAATTGGGATTATATTGATTCCCTATTATAGGAATAACATTTTACATATTTTTTGAGGATAGATTTCACAAATTGTAACAAGATAACATCTGTAGAAGGAAAGGATAATTTTGTATCAATTTGATAGTACAACCTATAATGTAGTTAATTCAATCATCATTAAAATACTCTATTTTTGGATGAATTTTTGGACTAAAGCCTATATAAGTTCATGGATTACCTTTCCATCCAATATTGGCCTTTCATATATAATTTCAAATAGGGATGTCATGGTGCCTATGCTTGCATAGCAGATGAACACATATAGCGGTGAGAGATGATGGTTCTATAGAAGATTCCGTTAATTATTGTATTACAAATATATATGTGATTCGATGGGTGATTTAGTGTTGTTTACCCAAAATATACATGATTTTCTAGGTTAGGTTTATGTTAATTTCACATAAATCGGGTGACTATCTAGAATGAGTATACACCCCCTGATTTGATTACTATTTTAAAAAGTGGACATTTGAAATGTGATTCCCCAATTGTAAATATAGAATTGTTTATTAGTCACACCAATTTTGAGGGGTTGATTTTGAAAAGGTGTATTCCAAATTCTACTAAACATTATTTGGGAGCATGTTGACACCATTTGTCATGTTGAACATGTTAGTAGTATTCTGTAAAATATAGAATGGATCCTTCATATAATTTTGTATTGATCCATGATAATATTATTCAATTCTACCCTTATGTATATGATTAATTGGGGGATCAATCTGGTCATTAGAGGATATATATATATATATATACATTCTATATGAGTACAGTAATTATGGAAGTATAATGATGGAAAATTTCTTCACTCAAAGGTCCACTTTATGGGATGTATCATCAGAGATATGGAATTTATTGTGTAATTGTAAAATAAACCAGTAATACTACATTGAGAGAGACATTAAAGTCTGGGCATGTTTTAAAATTATCACAATAGGTTTTTTGACCCAATATTATTGAGGGGGGTGAAAAATCAATGTACCTTTTATAGATGAACCTTAAGAATATTGATAGTGTACCATACATATAATTTTTATTTGTATCACCATTACATATTCAGTGTACTTAGGAGAAAAACATGGGGATATTTACTTTGAGGTAATGCATGAGAATAATTTTAGAACACATGTTTTACAAGGATATTTTGGTGGCAGGGAACTCATTAACCTATTCATGGATGGATGATAACATCAGTCTTGAAATGAAATGATTTGGTGGGATGGTTTCATTAATTTATTTTCTAGTGAATCCATAATTGAAGACAACATATTAGTGTCATGTGGAATAAGGTTGGGTAGTCATAGATGTTCTCGAGTTGTTCTTTTTTATCTATTGATTCCACACCAGATGTATGTAATGATAAAAGTTCCCAACTAGATGTGGAAAATGGATTCTATCATTGCAATTCATGTGATATGGAGTCAGTGGTTAGTCCAAGGTCATGACTCAATCTTTCTTATTATAGTCTAGATCATGATGTTGTAACAATTACGAAATATAAATATTATTAGATTAATTAATTGATTGAAACTCTAGTTCATGTAAGAGTTTTTCTAGAATCATAGATATTGATTATTGATATTTTCAACCCATAAAGAATAATCTAGGTCATATTAATAGAGAGAATATCAAAAGACATCCAAATATGATTGTAATTTATCATATTGATAATACCCCAAATAAATGTTTTGTAATAGTGGATTACATATGATCTAAAGAAATGGCTTTGGGTTTTCAGGTATGTTTCTTAAATTCATGGGATGATGATCTAACATTAGTGATGATTTTTTATATATGTAGTTATGACTCCACTATTAGTGTAGAACCATTCGATTCCATGTATAACATACCATATAGGAAACAATTAATCATTATATGGATTATAGAATAGTTCTTAGGGGACCATTTATAATGAATGAGATTATTGAAAAAGTTTTTTCCATCTAGGTGTGGAAGAGGACATCAAACTGATATCATCAATCCGATATGTACTGAATAAATATACAACTAGAGTTTGATGTGGGTTCATTGTCAGACAGATCTCCCATCAACAAGTACTACAAATATTAATAATATATTGCATAATATTTTTATGTTTAGTAATACCTTTATAATTTAATATCATTGTCTTGGATATGTGTAATACTATGTTTCCCAAATAAAACATATATATTTGGGTGATTCATGTATTCAACATTTTCTAGCCGAGGGGACTGCTTCTTGACTCATTTTCTACGTTTGACTAGGTTGAGTTGGACATTGATGGTGGTGGTAACCTTTAGGGATCATAGTGGTGTTTTAGGGGTTGTAGGATATGAAAATTACTGGAATTTTTTTTTCATTTTATTCATGTTTGTGGGAACAATGGGAATCCCCATGTTATTTAATGGGAGAAGCACATTGATAGGAATGATCTGTATCTGCGATGGGAACATTATTATTCTATTTGTGATTAATAAATAAGAATTTTGAGAGATTGTAATAACTTATTTTTTTCTATTGTAATATGCTATAATATTTTATGGAACTTATTCAATGCAAGATACTATATCAACACTAAACAATGATGTTGAATGAGGTTTGTGTGGATATATAAAATAATGTAAATATATTATATAACACACAAATTTAATTTTAAATATTAGAATATCATCCAAATGATTAATCGAATGTGAAATATGATAAATCCCTTAAATAAATAAAGCATATTTCAATCTATGTTTGATTTATGTCTTATTATAATCATATGTTTGTGTATAGTAAATATATGGGATAATTAAATGATTAAAATCAGTTAATTAAATTTTACATTAGTTTATAATCCCTAATTATAGGTCTATATACCATCTATTATGGTATATTATTTTATGTTATCTACAAAACACTGGAAGTAATGATTTTATTGGAGGGAGATCTCTTTGATAATGCACATTAGTAATGATCAGAGGGACTTTGTTGGAGGATTGGATTACCATGAGGATCATAATGATCGATCGATATCTTGGATCCTTCCAAAAATGTTATCATCACTAGAGATCTATTTAAATTTGTTTTTGAATGTATTTTCATATAGAATAGTCTCGATGGATATCATGGGTCCATCAAAAATGTTATCATCACTAGAGATCTATTTAAATTTGCTTTTGATTGAATTTTTATATAGAATAGTCCCACTTTATCCCTTGTTGAACAAGAATCAATTTTTCTATAAATATTTATTCATAGGATTAAAATTTATCATGGTTTTGGATTTACATTATTAGTAATTATGAAGTTATATTTTAAATGATCAATAATTATTATCCTCTCTTGTAGGTATATCTATGCTAATTTATAGAGGAAATAATATATATGACATTACTTCATACCTCACACTTATGTTTGGTCATTTCATCCTGAATTCTACTTACATTATTCATCGACATATGATTTGACAAATTATTTAAAAATATTTAGATAACCAATCACTTTTTATTCAACATTTAGAATAAAATATTATTTTTATAGGGTGAAATTTTTGTTAGGAATATAAATTTATAATTGTGATGATATTTTTCTATGGTTTCAGTGGTATATCGATGATTTCATCTCAAAATTCAGGCATAATATTGATTCTATTCCATGTAGATGAATTACAAGTTGATTCAGGTGGCCAGTGACTAGATATTGATGATGTGGTAGAAATGTGCTACTGAGAATAATGATATTTTGATTGTTTCGTCTCAGATGAATTTGAGGAGCTTTTATGTGAATTATAAGTTTAATTAGTGACCGTTTCTAGGATATTCCAATATATATGTCATGTTGTTCTAAGACACATTCCACGTAGTCTCCACTGTGTAGTCTCTAAGGATTCCACATTAAGTAACATATATGATGATATTTTGATAGTTGATACACCATGCAACCATTTTCCATCAATATAATTATATATAAGAACATAACTAGAATGCAATCGGACCCCACACACTATAAGTGGTGGTGAACTCATCATTTACCATTATGGGTACATATCCTAGAAAAGATGGGCGTTGAGTGTTATCCTTGTCCTCTAAAAGTCATCATACAAAGAGTAAAATCCATGTTCATTGGAATTTACTCATAAATTGATAGAATACATGTTTATGGTCAGTGTTAATTGTTTCGGTCTATAGTAGACATGAAGGACTATATAGAACATGGAGTATCAAAAATCCTCTTAAATATATGTATACCCTAGTAGACATGAAAAATATCTGGTGGAAGAAATTTCATGTGAGAGTCTGAAAAATGGGTAGTTCCTGAATCAATGATATGCGTTTGTATGCCATGAGACATGTTGTATACTCCTTTTGATGAATTATTCATTCTCTCATCTTCTAACAAGTTTATAACTGACATACAAACATTGATTTGGACATGTGAGTTTCATATCCAAATATATTTTCCACAAATATCATGATGGTGGATGTAGTTATGAAATGTGACATACTACATGATCTATTACAATATTCATTCATCTAACAGTGATGTTATCTAGTAATCATGATGGAGAGTGATCATTAGAGTGTTATCAGGGTCAGTAACCCCAATATAACACTAGGTAATAGGTCCCTAATAATCATTATGAAGGTAAATATTACCCCCCCCCATAAATAATTAGGAATGGGTCCTTAATCTATGGATTGCTACCATATAGATGGATCTTTGGATGTTGAAATATCTTCAAATATATATAGAGCCACCTTAGTTATATAGAACAGTGACGAGTTTTGGACATCCAACATGGATTCTTGATAGGTTATGCAAGATGAATGGATATGAGAATGTTTTCCTATAATAGTGGTGAGTAGTGGTGAGGTGTGGACCGTCCACATGGATTCTAATGACATTTATCATTTTGATGGATATTGAAAGTGGACCATCAGATCTAGACATGTCTCATAATTTTTATCAATATATGGAGATTTAGAATACCATTCACTCTTTTTTTGGATTATTATTGATCATATCCTAATGATTATGCTTATTGTTTTATATTTTGACAGAAATGATTTTTTCCAGATCAGCTAATACTCACTCTTTGATGATTTTTATTTTATTATTCCTTTGTATCATTTTTGGTATGTATATTCCCAACCATTAAAGGGATCATACCACATATCACTTGTATTATATTTTGGACATGAAATTCAATGGATTCCAAGGAGCAACAAGATCACATAAAGAATAGTAAGATCATAGTTATCCATGAAAGACGTCATTGGATTTAGTAGATGATTTCGGGCCGCTTCCCATATATTGTTAATATATTGAGCTCTTTCTTAGATTTTTAGGTTATCCTTTTCCTATTTCAATTTAATTTTTTATTTTTTAATCTGATGTTGGAAGGATAAAAAACATGCTTTTATTAACTGATTTCATTACCTATCCATAATATAATGTGTATAAGGGTGTGTGGATGTAAATATATAGTTTTTACCAAGTCCTATAACGTTTTTTAGATGCCCACTCAGTGCTTTCCATAATCCTATAACCATTAAGAGGTTAGACTGGGGTGTCAAATTATTATTACCATTTCCAATGTGGGATTTAGTGATTTGGGTTATGAAATGGAAGAATAGTATAAAAACATTGTTATTTGGTTTTATTTGAGAAAACGTACTTATCATGGATCTTACTAGAAATCAGAAAGAAGGTCCCTCCTGTTTTCTTTCGATTGTGACTAAAATGATGATGAATTTCTAGAACATTTCTCAAAACATCCTATATATAGAGTGATTGATTTCGAGATCAAACTCATTTCATGAGAATGACCTATAAGTGTCCATACATATCAAATGGAACAAGCTATGTCAATGGAAATCAAGGATAATTATGAGTGGTTTGAAGTAATTTTATTTATGAGAATGATAACATATATTTTAGTTTCTCTATTATTGATTTTTTTTGAATGAGTTTGTGAGACTTAAATAGAGTGAATTCAATAGGATTTTGAATATGGTATGAAGTAAAAATATGATCCAATTTCCATGCAATGATTACTTATTTTATTTGTTGATTGATCCTTTGTGGTTCTCTAAAGTCATCAATTGACATGAATACCACCATCAATGATTCAACAAGACAGAGATACCTATTGTTTTATTTTTGTGTTATAAATATAAATTATATAAGAGCATATTTTCATGCCTTTTTTAGTTTTATAGTTATCTAGTGGTGATGATAGTTTTCATTAAAAATATTTTCCATCCATATCATTACATTTGTATCATTTTTTCAATGTAGATATCTGAATGTAGTCATAAACCATGAAAAAATAATGCTAGACCCATTGTGATCATATTGAGTACACATCTTTTGAATCAATTTTGTTCTAGGTTTTATATTTCACCAATAAACCATAGGGTATAAATATTTTATTTCAATAGATGGAATCGGATTTTATTTAGATAAGGTAGAGGTATATATGTATTAGGAACACCCATGGAACAAATCCTAGATTATGATTTTCTTAGTTTTGTATTGGTCATATAGACTCTTCATTTAGTATTCCTCCTATAATTACCACATATGAACAGGATTCCCAATTAATGTGTGAATATTTGGTTGAATGGTTTTTGTGAAGAGGTATTAGTACTGATCAATAAGATATTAACATCATCTCATCTTTTGAACATAACTATTATTTTTATTATATATATAGTTTTCTGTATTCCATCAAGTGATGTTATGGAATTTTTTTGGTAGAATTAAAACATGAAGATAATAATGGGTATCATCAGGTTTTAATTAATTAGTAAAACTACAATATTAGTGATCTATTTTTTTTGCGATGGTTTAAGCCATGAAATGTGACTGATGTTATTGTTTTGGTGAGATAATATTTGCGTATTTGGAAGCAAAAAGTTTCTGGTAAATATTATCTCAACATAATCTGAATCTATTAATGAGGAGTTAAGACAGAGTTTCTACTGAATTTTTACATCAATATTTCTTATTCTCCTATGATGGGTAAAATTTTTAGATGATCGTAGTTAGAATACACATAATCTTATAGAGAATCCAACATATAAGGAATGGAGATTGATGATCTTGATGGAATAATAATTTGTGGTTGAATCTATGAGAAAGTGGCGATGGAATGTTCTCCCTTAATAATATAGTATTTACTGGTAGAATAGATTAAATCCATAAAAGAGATGGTTTTCCAGATCATAGGGGAGTGTAACATGATTTTTTTACTACAGTATAGTTCAGGTATAGTATTTAGATGGTGAAAATGTCATCTCCATTCATGAGATAAATATAGTCCCTAAAACTATGATAGAAGATATTATGATAATCTCTCTTGAATCACTATGTTATGATTACCCAATAATAATATATATATATCCAAGTATCAGATAAATGTTATGGTGGCTCTATATTAAGTGGAATATTTACATTTTATCAATAGTTACCTATCCTACCATAGAACTAAGATCAGTCCATTAATTCTATGCGGTTAAATTCACCATCATATATATAGACCCTAATAGATAATATTTTTTGTGTGGTAGGGGATGATGATCTGATGAATGTTTAAAAATTAATGTTTAATTGAAAGTCTCCATCAATTTAGAATAATTGATACCACATTAATCAAGAGATCTTATAATTTCATGTGGTGAATCTGATTTTTTGGATATATATGAGAATTTTTATCATAGATTTTTGATTCTTACAAAAGGTGACAGAGAGAATATAGAACTTGTGTACACAATATCACCCATTTATTTTTTTTCTCCTATATAATTATATAGATATTAAAGGATATGTTCCCAACATAGATCCTAAATAACAATCGTTTATGGGATGATATTTTAACCTATGTTGAAATTAAATAAAAATTTTCAATTATACAAATATTTGGAATTGTTTGATGTTCATTATTGTTTCTCCTGTAATTTACACTTTTGTGGGAATCACGAGGTTGAGTAAGTAGTCATCATCCGAGAGTGGTGAATGAAAACTATGATCAATCCCCATTCATTTAGAAAAATTTGGTTACTTCTAGGAGTACGTATCTTTTATACATATTATAGAGGAAGTATCATTTTAATTTCACCATAGATGTTAATGTTTTGTTATAATTTTAAGGTCATCTTTTCAATTGAGGATTGAATAATGAGTGCAATATCAAAAAAGATTTTGTGAGAGCATTTGAGATCGTGAATAATATTTGATTAATTGGATTCAAATAGATATCTATTTATAGAATTATTATATAAAAATATTATCCATGTTTCACATCATATGAGGTACATGGATGATTATATTCACATGATTGGATATGAAGATATAGTGGTGAATTTTTATGCAGTTCCAATATAGAATTCATCCCAAACCATCTACTGGGGGGAGATGGTGTTTTGAGGGAAACACATTCCCTCATGATGAATTTTGATGGATGTCAAACACAACTAGATTGTTGGGGGAAGGAACATAATATATGGTATCATTTTTGTACAATGATAAAAATATAATCCTAGTGACAATTCTCGGAGAAATAATGTCTGTGTAGGGGGATATTGTAATAGAATAATATTTTTGGTACCTCTTACCATACATTCATATCATATCAAATATGTTTTTTATAATATTCTTAGGTCAAGTCTATGTTATAGTATGTATATATTTGTATGTTTCTAATTACCTTTATGGGGGATTAAAATTTCATAATTTTTTAGGAAAACATAGGGGTTATTCATAATAAACCATGAGGCATGAATGATAGGGGTAGTATATAGATATAATTTGGAGAATGGTTAGTGGTAACCCTGAGACAACCCCCAAGACACCATATGATGGGAATGGTATGGTTGGTGAATAGTACACTAATGTGTCAAAACAATTATGTTGCAATCAAGTGGATGTGATCCTTTCATGGATGGTGAATGGTTTGGTAATCCATGAAAACAAACAATGTTTTATGTTTAAATCAAAATAATACTTCAAAAGTAAACCTAAAACCACATTGAAACATCCATTATTCCTCCATCATATAGGTAACACTATCCCATTATCCCAGGGGGATATTCATATAAATCCCTTGTTGGTTAAAAATAGATATGAGAAGGAAAAAAATACAAGTGTGGGTGAATTATATATTTACAAATTTTTTTCAATAAATTTATTTATGGTTCTTAGATTAATAATACATAGACTAAAACAATTCACAATACCTCTTATGATTGAAAACAAATGATCAAATTAAATCAGGGTCTTATAAAATTTTTATGATACCACATGTTATAAAACCGCCTTATTCGGGTTCAATACATGTATTAGAATATATCAAGTGTAATTGATTCTACCATATAGTGGATAGAATCAGTAGTGAAAATAATAGATTGTAACTGAATCCATTAAAATATAAAATAATACAAATTTAAAGAAGAAATTAAAGTATTGTCTTTCAATTAAAATAAGATGTGGAGATGTAGATAGTATTACAATTCTTTTATCCCATGTATTGGGGTATGTTTAAACATAGGATAATAGGTATATCATACCAACACTGGTTATCCCTATATTCTAGGATTAGTGGGTCCGTCTTTCTACTACTGAATTCCCAAGATTTGAAAGGTAATCAGCACCTCTATCTTTAAAACACATGAAACACATCATCAGAATGATCAGCTTCATGGTTTTTCATTCCCTGAATTCCCTAAATCATTATCACTAGATTTGACTCACAAAAAAAAATATTGTAATAAAAAACTAAGAACAATCCATTCGTGTTTTATAATTTCATGGATTTTGTATGAAGTATGAGAAAAGTCTCAGAGTCTCTCTCAAGAACATGTAAGGTGAAAAAGATAATTATTTCCAGTTAAAATGACCTCTTATTTTAAGGCATCAGGTCCCGACCATCATATTGTCTCCAACAGTCATATTTTTATCAAAAAACGCAGATGGATCTAGACACCATTCAATATAACGTTCATATTGTAATTAAAAAATGACATAATTTTTATTAGTTTAAAATTAACTCAAAAACAACATTTTTGTTAAAATAATGGATATATGAAAAGGAAAATATTAGTATGAATTTTGTAAAACGCGGTGGTTTTTAGTAGAATTAAAACATGAATACTATAAAAGTATAATATGAGTAAGATTGATATTTCAGACACGATGATATGTATGAGTATGATTTTTTGTATGTATATAATACAATGTACTGATTCGATGCAACATGAGTACATTTCACAAGGTGAGTACAATATTTCATGTTAGAATGATAAAGAGAGTGGGTACGATGAGCAGAATAAATATGAAAAATATTGTGGATACGATGAAATAGTGTATAAGATAGAGTAGTGAGTATGATTAAATAGTTAGTATGAAGGAGAATGTGGGTATTATAAAATAAAAAATGTATACATGTAAATCCATTAATTGATAATTGAGTATAAAGAGATTTTTTATTTCAAAAAAAAAACTAAAATTCAAATGAAAAAATTTGTTATTATAATCTCAAACTTTTATGAGTGCACAAAACAAAATGTAAAACTAGAAAATAAATTACATACCTCCCATGTGTTATGAAAACTCTTTGAATAAATAAGTCAATAAAAATAACTTCCCAGTAGGTATTTACAATCATATGCATTGTATTCATATAGTTCATCGATGGTTAAAAATTTTATTTTCATTAATGTATTACATTTGAGAAAAACCTTAAGGATTTCCCCCCTTCGTAAATAATTCTCCCCTTTTCTAAAGAATTCTCCCCCTTTTTTATTTACAAAAACATATTGTGTGATATTGAATTACCTAGAAAGGTTGCTGAGAAAAAATATATAAAACAGTGGGAATGCAATCATGAGACTCATTGAAATTTGAAAAGATCGACGATTTATAAAAGATAATCAAGAAAGAAAGATACAAGAAATACATTAATTTGATTTCTCGTTCTTTTTTATTTCTCAATAAACTCGTGGAGAATATTATTCATCATATTTATCACTTTCTTATGTTATGAGATGTGAACATAGTGATATTTTGGGATCTCTAATTGGTCTGAAAAAAGCTAATCCTGATTATTTATAGTATCTACTCGATTCTGATCACTTCTTCAAGAGTATCAACTCTGTGTTGCATATTATTATTTTATTCATCAAAGGAGGTTTTTATTTATTTAGAAAAAATTATTTCTTATTTTAATGATTAATCCTTAGAAAAATATCATTGGAAAACAGTAACCCATTCATGTAATTCTTTCACTGAAACATCATCATCCCTATAATTTTTTCGAATCCATTTTAACCTCTTTATTGTCTACTTATCAAGATTATTAAAGGGGATATCAAGATCTTTGGAAACCCCCCTTATATATTCTATGTAATCCTCATTTTCATTCACTGATCTTTCAGTTTTGTATGAAAATTTCTCCATTCTGTTACAAGAATTCTTATGAGAAATAGTGTTATCACTAAAAAAATTTCAAATCATCCTCTACTAACATCACATTCATTCTGATCTCTCATACTAAATTGAAATTTCTACATTTATTATCTATGATGAAATCAATCATTCCATTAATTGTTGGGTAGTTAATCAATAGTCTTCTCAATACTTCTTGAAACATGGACAATTTTATAACTTTTCTTCAGAGAAATTGTGTGTTTGGAATCAGTATCATTATCTTATGATAGAAATTCAAAATATCATATAGAGTCTTCAGCAGGTTTTTTTCCTTTTCCTTTCTCTTTTTCATTTTCGAAACTGTCTACATTATGTTTATCATTGATGATAATGGATATCTATTCAAAGGAACATTGATCCATTTTTATGATCAGAGATTGATCTCTCTGATTAAGTTTCTAGATATTGTAATGGTGGTGGATCGACATAAGCATTCCATTTTTGAACACCCTCGTTCAATTTTTTTAGATAATATTCTTCTCTACACATTTTATAATTATAACGATACTCCATAATAGATTCATATTCCTCTTATTTTTCACCATATAGCTGTGAAGTCGATTGAATTACTTATTGGGTTATATCATTGGTTTTATCTAGAATAGACGATATGATCGATTCATCTTCTATTTCCTATGTAAATTGAGACCTTTATAAATCACCACCATTTTGTATTTGGGAAACATCAATAACTAGATCATTACTTTTGAAAAGATATTTCTTCTACTTCTTAGTATGTAGGGGGTCTTCTATTTTTTCAGGTTGAGCTTTAGAAGGATCAAGACTGAACGAAGGATCACATTTTTTTATGTTATTTCCTTGTTCTCCACATCACTACATGTTCTTTACTATATTTTATTATCTTCATTATAAGTTCAAAATTTTTGGGAAATTACTTTTGGGAAGATATAATTTTTAGAGTTTATTACACAAAATGAGGTACCAATAGTTTTGGTGTCGATTCATGCACATCCTTGACAAAAACATTAGATTAATCAACAAAACTCACATTCAATTTTCTAATTGTATCATTTATAATCCATAATACATTAAAAACATTAAATTTACCATTTTATGGTGTTTTTACAAACATCAAACAATGAAGAATAAACATTTTATGAAAAGTTGGACACATTTTTATACACGACATAATCTCTCCAGAATTTACATTCTTAATCATTTTGGAAATGTAACTCATTATCTATACCATTCTCATTTTCATAGGTTAATCTAACTTAATGATATTTGAGATATTTAGTGTTTCTCTATCCCCTTTCCTTAGAAGAAGAAACCATTGCATCCATTGAGATATAAAAAAACTGTTTGAAAAGATATGGGATACTTTTCTATTCATCTCATTGATAAATAATAGTTGATTTTCAACTCTTTCCTTGTTAGAGGTACTGACATCCTCAGGTAATATGTGACATGGATAAAAGGAACCACCTTTATTAGAGAAATTTAGAACAAGAGTGTCTTAATTCATAGACCTGATATATTATATATTGTCCATAGAAAAACATATCCACAAGTCCATATCAAATGTCACAATATTATAGTATTTTCTGACCACATTCCTAAAAATCAAATCATTAGATTGTTTATTGACACATAGGTGTTCTCAGCCTTGGAATGAAATAATCCATTTTGGCGAAGATTCATAAAAATCACTAAAATCCCATGAACAAACATTTTTCTGAAAAAATTTATATTTTATAATGTCTTTGATGACATATTAACATCATTATTGGTAGAGGACTGAGACCAGAATCTAATTAACAAAAGATACAATCAGACTGAGACATTAGAAGAGAAGAATATCATGGCAGAAAAATTCTAGAGAACTACTGGGGGTTTAAGGAGGTGAATCCCCTATTTATAAAATAATTTGGTGACTATTGTTCTTCTCTGGTTGAGAATAGCCTATAATGAATCCAATGGTAGAGAAAAAATGATTTTTAGGTTTTTTTAAAACAATTAAATGGGGAAACAACAACATAAATGAAATGTAATAAAATAGAAAATAAAAGGCACCTATGGAATATTTTAGGTATGTTGTTGGTTTTTTACTATTATGAATGTAAAAACAAAATACAAAACAAATAATAAGTATTCAAATGAAGGAATGATAACATGACCAAATATTAAACAAATAATAAATAATGTGAAAACACTAGGTTTTCCAACCAATAAAAAACAATGTCAATTCCATAGGTTGTCAAGACGATGGAAAACCAAGTGAATACCACAGTATTTCAAGATGATGGAAATCAACGTCAATACAATAGTTTTTCTAGATGATGGAAAAAAATTAAATACCATATTTTGTCAGGCCGATTTAAAACAATGAGAATAACATATATTATCAAGTAAAAAGAAGAAAAATTTAATACCATAGGTTTTAATGCTTATAGAAAACAATGTCAATAACAATGGTTTTATGGAAGATTGACAGTGTTTTGTAAGACTGATTATAAATAATATAATTATTCTAGGTTGTTGAACTGATGAACAGGGTGTTAACTCAATTGATAGAGTGTCAAAAAAATTTCTAGAGTGTCAAGACGATTGACATAGTGTTAGACGATTGACATAAAACAAATATGAAACCAAAAAATTAATAGAATAAATAAAATATAATAATACATTTTAGAATTATTATTATATATGTAATTAGAAAATATTTAAATGAAAATACTAAAAAAGGATAATAAATAAAAAGGCATATAAAATTATAACAAAACACATGATCTCCTAGTATGAAGATGAGTGTTTTAATGTAAGAAAAATGTAAAAAATTGAGCTATATGTGAATGATTATTTTATTTTAATCAACCCTATATTCTATTTAATATATTCAAATCTCTCTGAAGGTATTATATTTGTAATATTATTAGTAGGTCGTTCTTGTGTTCTGATGAACTGAAAAATGATATCTCCATTTAGTGTATGATCCCTAAGAATGTAATGCCTAATATCTATGTGTTTTGTGTGGGAGTGACATCGTGACCCATCCCTCAGGGCTTGTTTTGTGACTACCCCAAGACCTCCTTCAATAAGACAGGGGTTGGGGACTAACATCGAAGGCGTATTCCCTAAAATTGGGAAGGCATTGCCTTTATAACCTGTAACACACCCAACCAAGCACACAAAAAGATATGAAGTCAAGTAAACTGAATAGTAAACTGAATAGTAAACTGAGTGAGTAAAGTAATTAATGGGGCTAGAATACAAGCCCGAATGAAATGTACAGAGAAAAAATTAGAATGTACAAGAAGACTGATAGGTTAAAGGCAGCTCATGGATCGTCCACCATGAATCCTACCTGAAAGGATGGTACAACTCACGAATGGAAGTCTCTACAATTCGCCTCATCTAACGTCCACCTCCGAGCCACCTATAGTCATGGTACAGTCATCCTCACTCAGTATTTTCCGTCTTCTGCACCAAACACATCAGAGTACGGGCATAACCCATACAGGGGTGAGTATAACGATACTCAGTAGGGACCCCGAGACCCTCATGGTCTCAAAAAATTTACCTAGTATAATCCACAAAACATGAAATCAACCGACAACCCTATTTTGGTGTATGCCCATACATATACATATGTTATCAAGAATTCCTATCTAAATCATGAAGAAACACATAGTATAACTAGAAAGTCAAAATATCAACTTTTCCACAAAGGAAAGAGTACCACGATGGTAAGTGCCACCCATGTACGCCACATAGAAGAATACCACCAATGTATTGCCACAATAGAAAGTACCACTCAGGATCACTCGGTGCTAACCCACATAGGATTATTAGGTGATGACCCACACATGATCACTCTATACTGACCCAGGAAGGATATCTCGATGCTGACCAACACAGGATGGTTTGTGTAACGCCCCGACCCTAGTTACCCAGAGTCGGTGCATTATTACATAACATTGGCATGATCACAAGAAAGATCAAATCTCGAAAGACCGATTGGTTTAGTAGCCTTGGAAACAATAGATATATTCATATGTTTTACATTACATCATAAAATGAAAAACTACTAAAACAACATAATGTCTCCATAATCCACACTCATATCCCCACATAACATCCCTGGAGGTCGTTCATAATTTACTTCTTCACTTCCTGGGAAAAATAAATCATAGAAAAGGGGTGAGCTCAAATGCCCAGTAAGGATAACAATATAGCGGAACATTCAAAATAAGCATAAACATTTAAGGCAATGCATTACTAAAACAAAAGCCTTTTAAACTTGAACTTCAACATAGTATGGAAAAAGTAAAATTAAATAATTCCATTTACTTATTCACATGGATATTCTACTAATCGAATAATCACATGCAAAAATCAATAAAACCACTTTCATAATGTTGGAATGCATAATCCCAGACTATCATAACCACATAGTCAAGGCCTCGTGCCAAGACTACAAATAAGATTTTGCCAAGGCCTTGTTCCAAGACACTAGTTTGTCTCATGAGACCTACCGATGCATCGAGGAGCTATAGCGGGCTCCACCCGTCACATATTAAGTCCAATGCATTCCCATATGAAAAGGTTTAAACATAACATAAACATTCGTATTAAAACTAGCATATGAAATGTCAATACTTTCACCACAAACCATGAATGGTATAAAAATAGCACATCCACAGTAAAACATATCACAAAACATTCAATACAATATAGAAGTTTTGTTACATAATAAATCAACTTCAAATAATCATAAAATCCATCAAAGGATGTTGACATAGATGAGATCAAAATTCTTTTTAAAGAAATATCTCTTTTTATTTTGAAATCATTTAAGATCCATATAAAATAAAACATTTTATTTGAAAATATTCTTATAAGCTTGTAAGGAATTCTTTGAATATTTTATAACGGCGGAAAATAACCGCACCCGCCGTATAAGTTAAAAAAACATTCTTACCTTAATTCTGTCGAAAAGGTTAAAAAGGACCTTGTTTTGAAAACGACAGAAAGATTCCTCTTATAAAAATTAAAACAAGGGTATAAATGACTTTAACCCATATTCTTGTAAAAATGTTTTGAAATACATTTTGAAGAAACATGGATGTGGATGATAACGAGATCCCAGCGGATTATTATGTATAAACAACCTCGGATAATGAAGAGATTGTGAAATAAACCTTACCTTGTACATTTCTTTGGTTGGGGTAGGTTAACCTCCTTTATAATGGTGAAATAATTGTTATTAAATTATACAAGAATCATATATATTAATATGATATCATATATGATCTTTTAACATTGATTTGTTAATAATATCTTAGAATTATCGTTGTTTCGAGTGTTAACTTACTTGTTTTCTTTTATATGTTTTGTTACGAAAGACATGTTTGTAAAGGATAGGTTTTATATTATTCATATCCAGAATGATATCAAGTCCTTAAACATCATCTTTTAAATCATCAAATGATAATTATACTTGAATGGATACAATGGAGAATGAATCTCATCGCGTTCGTGGAGACGGTAGTCCGTACGTACGCACGAGCGACAATATCATTCTTTTGATATTAAAATAATATATAATGGATGGTATATCATATATACAGAATCCTTAACATGTTATATTTATTATTTACATGAGTTACACATCATTATTATACCAATCCAAATAATATTATATTGAATAACAATTACACCACGACGTGGAGACGGTAAGCCGTACGTACGCACGTATGGTGACATGTTATTCAAAGGGTGGATAGAATACTGAATATGGTTGTACCATATTTATAATAACATCACAGTATATATATGATACTGGATTTATTATTTTATAATGGTAACAACAAAGTAAGAAGAAGTGGAAGAAGAAATGAACTTAGAAAAGGGTGGTGAAATCATTACCTCTTCTTCGGGTTCTTCCTTTTGATTTGATCAAAAGGGCTCCTTAGGTTGGCTTTATGATCAAACTAAGGCCTCTAGGTTGTAGTGAGGGATGTTGGGAGAGTATTTGGACAGATATTGGCCGGACCAAAAGGCTTTGAAGGTGTGAATAAATGGGAAGGAGGAGTGCCCTTTTATAAGAGGGGTGAGGGGCACCTTTGGAAAAGCTAGAGATATTAGTTTATAATAAATTCATAATCGGTTTAAAATGGCTCCAAAGTTTACTATTCAAAGGTTAAGGTGGGGATGGGTCAAAAACAACTCAATCAATAGAATTTAGACAGGTTTGGGTACTTATAGTATCCGTATCTTTAAGTATTAACTTTAAGTTAATTAGTATCACTTTTACAATGTCTCTTTGTATTTCTATATAATATGGTTAATAAACTTACTATATACATCCAAGAGACCCCCAAGTGGTCCATTAATGATGAACCTATCATGATATAAGTCTCTTGGCCGAACCTCAGATTTTTAAGAATTTAATATCAATTAATAATATAATATTTGTTTTAAGAACTCTTTTATGGCAATTTTGACACTATTCAATAGTTGATTTTTGTGAAACTCATAACAGATTGATTACTTAGAAAAAAGTCAATTAAATCAATAATAATATATCCTATTATCCTATAAAATTAGTTTAATTCATTAAAAGTTTCATATTATATTTATTTGAGTATTTATAATATCAATTATTTTAGTTTTTCACTATTATAGTAATTACTGCATCATCATTGTGTCATATATAAAATAAATTATTTAATGTCTAAAAATTATAAATAAAATATCATTATGTAGGAAATCTTTTTATCTTTCTAATTAATATTTATAATCTAAAATCCAACATATATAACCCTATGTAACAATTGTTGTTCTAGAAGATATATGCTTGTGTCATTTTTGTATTCATTTTAACTTAATTAAAATAAAGTGTCATTATCACTTACAAGTGGATCCATGGTGTCCCAAAAACGTCCCAAAAATGCCCATGGTCGAACATGTATCCAAAAATAGGGTTAAGACACGTTTTAGGGTAATTTAGTATTATTATAATATTATTTTTTAACCCTTATTTACCGGATTTACCCTTAACCATGGTAAATAAAATATTTACCGCAGTAATTATTCAAAATGTCTAAAAATAAAAGTTACCTATTTACACAATTTTAACATCCTGATTCCAAATATGGAATCCATTTTTCTAAATTCAAAACATAGAAGTGGCAGAAATTAATTTAAAATTAATTCCCGCTGTCAAAACAAAAAGCGTGTTTTTAAGAGATAATAACTATCGAAAGATTGACAATTGTTTATGTTCGGTTTAATTGTAAAATTATGTACAATGACCAAAATTATATTAAACGGTAAAAATATATTCTAAATATACTTTAAAACCACTAAAATTCATAATTTATCACTATTAATTATTTTGATTAAAAAAGTTGTTTGTAATTAAAATTTAGTAATTTTCACTATTCATCAAAATATGAAAGTTATCCGAAATGTACCAAAATTTCACCTTAGGCTAAATTCGTTATTCTGAATCCAAAAATGAAGTCCATTTTCAAATATAAAATATATATAATTTCAAAAAGTAGGTATTACTATTCATAACGGCTAGTTTGATTAGTTATTAGAACTCGGTGTTGCATACAACACACGCTATCGCATTAATCAAAGAGAAGCATACCGTAGAAGCTTGGGGTGTTACATTCTCCCCTCCTTCAAATAATTTCGTCCTCGAAATTTCTAGAATACTATCGCATGAAAATACTCGGGTGGTTCTTCATCATAAGTTCCTCGGTTTCCCACGTTGCCTCTTCCATCTTATGGTTTCTCCACAAAACTTTTATCAGACGTGTCGTCCGGTTTCTCAGCACTTGTTCTCTCGTATCAAGAATCTTGACGGGCTCTTCGCAATAAGACAGATCGGGTTCCAGTTCTAATTCTTCATAGGTGAGTACATGCGTTGGGTCAGGCATGTATTTCCTCAACAGAGATACGTGGAACACATCGTGAACTTTAGAGAGACATGGCGGCATTGCCAATCGGTAAGCTACAACCCCAATTCCTTCTAAAATTTCGAAAGGTCCGATGTACCTGGGACTCAATTTACCTTTCTTACCAAAATGTATGACTCCCTTCCACGGAGATACCTTCAGGAAAACATGATCACCGACTTGAAATTCCACATCCTTCCTTCGATTATCAGCATAGCTCTTCTTCCTACTTTGAGCTGCTTTGATGTGATTTTGGATTACTTTCACCTTTTCCACCGTTTCCTCCACCAGTTCTGGGCCTACAAGTTTTCTTTCACCAACGTCATCCCAACAGGTTGGTGTTCGACATCTATTTCCGTATAACGCTTCATATGGTGCCATCTGAATACTCGAATGGAAGCTATTGTTATAGGAAAATTCTACGAGAGTTAAGTATTGATCCCACATACCCTGAAAGTCAAGTGAGCAAGATCTCAACATGTCTTATAAGGTATGAATAGTCCATTCTGATTGTCCATCTGTCTGAGGGTGGTAAGCAGTGCTCAAATGAAGTTCAGTATCCAGGGATTTCTAAAGACTTTTCCAAAATCTTGAAGTAAAACGGGGATCACGATCAGAAACAATTGATAAGGGTACTCCATGAAGTCTCACAACTTCATTAATATATAGTCTTGCTAGACGTTCCAAGGGTAGATCTTCTCTTATAGCAAGAAAATGTGCTGACTTGGTAAGACGATCAATAATAACCCATATTGCATCATTCCTTCTAGGAGTCTTTGGTAGCCCCATGACAAAGTCCATCGTAATATTGTCCCATTTCCACTCTGGTATGGGAAGAGGTTGCATGACTCCTCCAGGCTGTTGCCTTCCAGCTTTCACTTGTTGACAAACCATACATCTTGACACAAAATCAGCAATCTATCTCTTCATGTTGTCCCACCAAAAATGTTCCTTCAAATCTCTATACATTTTGGTGCTCCCAGGGTGTATAGAGAAATTGGAACTATGAGCATCATCCAGCAGTTCCCTTTTTAGATCAGGTAAATCGGGAACACAAAGTCTCTTCCCAAATTTCAAAATTCAATCTTCATACACAAAGTCTCTCAATCTCCCATCATTCACAGCTTTAATCTTCTTCTGAAATTATTCATCATCGGTCTGAGAACTCTTAATCCTTTCTAGTAAAGATGGTTTGGCAACCATTTGAAAAAGCATTGATGTTTCACCTTCCCTGGTTATTCCCATGTCCATCTTTAATAGATCCATGAAAATTGGATCCCTTTCAATTCTCATCATGTTCAAAACTCCATGGTCTTTTCTGCTCAAAGCATCTACCACCTTGTTTGCTTTCCCCGGGTGGTAGTGTATCGTGCAATCATAATCCTTAAGTAATTCAAGCCATCTCTTTTGCCTCATGTTGAGTTCTTTTTGTGAGAAAATATACTTCAAACCCTTGTGATCAGTATAAATATCACATTTTTCACCATAGAGGTAGTGCCTCTATATCTTCAAAGCAAAGATCACAGCTGCTAACTCGAGATCATGAGTAGGATAGTTTTGTTCATGAATTTTCAACTGTCGTGATGCATAGGAAATAACTCTATCATTCTGCATAAGTACATAGCCAAGTCCTTTCTTTGATGCATCACTATAAATAACGAACCCATCATTCCCCGATGGTAGAGTCAATATAAGAGCATTGACTAATATTCTCTTCAGTTCTTCGAAACATTATTCACACTCTTTTTTCCAAACAAATTTAACCCCTTTACGTGTGAGCTTCGTTAATGGGTTAGCCAATCGGGAAAAATTCTGGGCGAAACGTCGATAATAACCTGCGAAACCAATAAAACTGCGTACCTCAGTTATACTCGTAGGTGCTGGCCATTCATGGATTGCCTTGGTCTTAGAATGATCAATAGAGATTCCATCTTTAGAGACAATATGGCCAAGAAAATAAATCTCCTGAAGCCAGAATTCACACTTGCTAAACTTCCCATATAATTCATGCCTCCTCAGAGTCTTCAAGATAATGCGCAAGTGATTTTCATGATCTTCGTAGGTTTTGGAGTATACCAATATATCATCAATAAATACCACCACAAATTCATCGAGATACTCCTTGAAAACTCTATTCATCAGATCCATGAATACAGAGGGTGCATTAGTCAATCCAAACGGCATTACAGTAAACTCGTAATGCCCGTACCTGGTTCGAAATGCTGTCTTCAGAATGTCTTCCTTCTTTACACACAACTGATGGTATCCAGATCGAAGGTCAATCTTTGAAAAGTATTGATCTCCATGCAGTTGGTCAAATAAATCATCAATACGAGGTAGGGGATACTTGTTCTTTATCGTTATAGAATTGATCTCCCTGTAGTCGATACATAACCTCATAGATCCATCTTTCTTTTTAACAAAAAGAACAGGGGCTCCCCATGGAGAAACACTAGGGCGAATAAATCCCTTATTACTCAATTCCTCAAGTTTTTTCTTTAGTTCAACTAATTCTACAGTGGCCATTCTATAAGGGGTCTTCGATATAGGCCTTGATCCAAGAATTAAATCAATGGAAAACTCAACTTCTCGTTCTGGAGGATGTCCAGGTAAATATTCCGGAAATACATCTACAAATTATTTCACAACAGGTACATCCTCTATTTGAACATTCATTTCCTCACCGACAGTTATTTTATTCTCTTCCTCCCCAATAATTGAATTAAGTTGAGCTACTGGGGGTGGATCTAAATAAGAATTAGGTGGTGACGATTCTGCTCTAAAAATAAGGTGTTCCTTATCATTATCATCAATAATCGTAACCTCTTTCTTCTTACAATAAATCTTCGCATCATAGTCCGGAAGCCAGTCCATACCGAGGATTATATCAAACTCAATCATAGGTATGACGATGAGATCAGCAGATAAAGAAAATTTATGTGCTCTAATGGGGACTGATTCACAAAACATTGTTGCAACGATACTTCCCTTAGGAGTTTTAACTGACAACTCCCTTATTTAATCAAATTGGAAATATCTAATTTTCTTAGCAAACTGGGAAGATATGAAACAATGCGACGATCCAGAGTCAAATAATGCATTTGCTAAACTTGAGGAAACCATTAAATTACCTGCCACCACGTCTTTCGGAGCTTCTACCTCAGCAGTAGTGATAGCATAAGCCTGGACTTGATCCCTTGGCCTTTTCTGAGGTATGTTCTCCTGATGCTTAGGACATGCATTTGCATAATGCCCCATCTCCCTGCATTTGTAGCACTGAACGTTGGAAGCTTCCTTCTTCCCCTTGCAATCACGAGCTTGGTGGCCTTTTTCACCACACTTGTAACAGACTCCCATTCCCTTCAAGCAAGTACCAGGATGTTTCTTCCCACATTTACCACAAGATGGATATTCAACCTTTCCCTTCTTCCCATTATTTCCATTCCCATATTGATCAGCAGGTCTCTTCTTCTCTTGCTTTTCTTTAAAGTCATAAGACTTAGAGAATTCCTTTTCGGTCTTGATAGCACATGAGACAATGTCTTCGTACGATGAAAAGGATTGTGAGACTAATGCTCGATGGAGAAATGGTTTTAACCCATTAAAGAAACGATCAATATTACTTCTTGGGTTGCGAATATAATCTCCAGCATACCTTGCTAACCTTGTAAAGTTAGCCTCATACTTTGTGACATTCTCATCCTCCTTTTGTCTCAGACTCAGAAATTGCCTTTCCATATCTGCTCGATGGTCGCGAGGAAAGTATTTTTCTAAAAACAGATCTTTGAACTCCCTCCATTCCATATTTGATACTTCATCATCTTCCTTCGTATTTTGAATCAATGACCACCATTGATCAGCATCTCCAGTGAGGCGGTAAACTGCCATGATAACTTTTTCCTTTTCACTGCTCCCCAAAGCCTGAAATATTTTCTCTATGGAATTTATCCACTGCTCGGCTACTAAGGGATTTGTATTCCCATTGAACGTTGGTGGTTGTTGCCTCATGAATCGATCTAACATTGATCCTCCACGCTGCGGATCAGGGTGCTCCATACGGGTAAGGTTATTATTCATAACCTGAGTAAGTTGTCCCAATATGGTGATTAGCTGATCGGCACCAGTTGCATCACCAGCCCCACTATAATTATCTTGAGCAGGAGGGAAATCCCTACATAGAGTGCGTGCATTGAAACAGTTTCCATTTCTTCCACTAGGAGCCATTTCTAAACAATGGAATAAACTAGATCAGTTTATGAATTAAAATACATAATCCCAAACTTATAAAACAGTTAACATAAATTGAACTCTTTATGGATATAATCCGTAATCATAAAAATGTTTTCTTTGAGGAAGTATATACTCATAATCCCTTCAAAATGATTTGTTAATAAAATGAGAGTTATCCTAAGCATATCCCCCGGGAGTGTCGTAACCAAGAGTGCAGAAAGGCCCGTTGTCGTGCACCAGTTCCCGTTCGAGTCTAGCTCAAAGCGGTGTTTTCGGGTTTTAACCCTAGGTACATCTGTGCCAGAGCCGCCTCTACCTGTTCGTATCCAGACATGGATTTATTGCTCGGAAAACTCACAAAATCTCTACAATACCAAAGTTCTAGGAAGTTATTCTATACTAATCCTCAAAGTTCATCTTAGGTCTACGTGCTCTAATCAGAGTTTATCTAAATCTAGCTTCCAAGGTTTGTACTAAACTTCCTCTGATACCAACTGTAACGCCCCGACCCCAGTTACCCAGAGTAAGTGCATTAATTACATAAACATTGGCATGATCACAAGAAAGATCAAATCTCGAAAGACAGATTGGTTTAGTAGCCTTGGAAACACTAGATATATTCATATGTTTTACATTACATCATAAAATGAAAAACTACTACAACAACATAATGTCTCCATAATCCACACTCATATCCCCACATAAAATCCCTGCAGGTCATTCATAATTTACTTCTTCACTTCCTGGGAAAAATAAAACATAGAAAAGGGGTGAGCTCAAATGCCCAGTAAGGATAACAATATAGCGGAACATTCAAAATAATCATAAACATTTAAGGCAATGCATTACTAAAACAAAAGCTTTTTAAACTTGAACTTCAACATAGTATGGCAAAAGTAAAATGAAATAATGTCATTTACTTATTCACATGGATATTCTACTAATCGAATAATCACATGCAAAAATCAAAAAAACCACTTTCATAATGTTGGAATGCATAATGCCAGACTATCATAACCACATAGTCAAGGCCTCGTGCCAAGAATACAAATAAGATTTTTCCAAGGCCTTGTGCCAAGACACTAGTTTGTCTCATGAGACCTACCGATGCATCGAGGAGCTATAGCGGGCTCCACCGGTCACATATTAAGACCAATGCATTCCCATATGAAAAGGTTTAAACATAACATAAACATTCGTATTAAAACTAGAATACGAAATGTCAATACTTTCACCACAAACCATGAATGGTATGAAAATAGAACATCCACAGTCAAACATATCACAAAACCTTCAATACAATATAGAAGTTTTGTATCATAATAAATCAACTTCAAATAATCTTAAAATCCATCAAAGGATGTTGACATAGATGAAATCAAAATTCTTTTTAAAGAAAAATCTCCTTTTATTTTGAAATCATTTAAGATCCATATAAAATAAAACATTTTCTTTGAAAATATTCTTATATTCTTGTAAGGAAAGCTTTGAATATTTTATAACGGCGGAAAATAACCGCACCCGCCGTATAAGTTAAAAAAAACATTCTTACCTTAATTTTGTCGAAAAGGTTAAAAAGGACCTTGTTTTGAAAACGACAGAATGATTCCTCTTATAAAAAGTAAAACAAGGGTATAAATGACTTTAAACCATATTCTTGTAAAAATGTTTTGAAATACATTTTGATGAAACATGGATGTGGATGATAACGAGATCCCAGCGGATTATTACGTATAAACAACCTCGGATAATGAAGAGATTGTGAAATAAACCTTACCTTGTACTTTTCCTTGGTTGGGGTAGGTTAACCTTTTGTATAATGGTGAAATAATTGTTATTAAATTATACAAGAATCATATATATTAATATGATATCATATATGATCTTTTAACATTGATTTGTTAATAATATCTTAGAATTATCGTTGTTTCGGGTGTTAACTTACTTGTTTTCTTTTATATGTTTTGTTACGAGAGACATGTTTATAAAGGATACGTTTTATATTATTCATATCCAGAATGACATCAAGTAATTAAACATCATCTTTTAAATCATCAAATGATAATTATACTTGAATGGATACAATGGAGAATGAATCACATCGCGTTCGTGGAGACGGTAGTCCGTACGTACGCACGAGCGACAATATCATTCTTTTGATATTAAAATAATATATAATGGATGGTATATCATATATACAGAATCCTTAACATGTTATATTTATTATTTACATGAGTTACACATCATTATTATACCCATCCAAATAATATTATATTGAATAACAATTACACCACGACGTGGAGACGGTAAGCCGTACGTATGCATGTATGGTGACATGTTATTCAAAGGGTGGATAGAATACTGAATATGGTTGTACCATATTTATAATAACATCACAGTATATATATGATACTGGATTTATTATTTTAGAATGGTAACAACAAAGGAAGAAGAAGTGGAAGAAGAAATGAACTTAGAAAAGGGTGGTGAAATCATTACCTCTTCTTCGGGTTCTTCCTTTTGATTTGATCAAAAGGGCTCCTTAGGTTGGCTTTAGGATCAAAATAAGGCCACTAGGTTGTAGTGAGGGATTTTGGGAGAGTATTTGGACAGAGTTTGGCCGAACCAAAAGGCTTTGAAGGTGTGAAGAAATGGGAAGGAGGAGTGCCCTTTTATAAGAGGGGTGAGGGGCACCTTTGGAAAAGCTAGAGATATTAGTTTATAATAAATTCATAATCGGTTTCCAATGGCGCCAAAGTTTACTATTCAAAGGTTATGGTGGGGATGGGTCGAAAACAACTCAACCAATAGAATTTTGACAGGTTTGGGTACTTATATTATCCTTATCTTTAAGTATTAACTTTAAGTTAATTAGTTTCACTTTTACAACGTCTCTTTGTATTTTTATATAATATGGTTAATAAACATACTATATACATCCAAGAGACCTCCAAGTGGTCCATTAATGATGAACCTATCATGATATAAGTCTCTTGGCCGAACCTCAGATTTTTAGGAATTTAATATCAATTAATAATATAAGATTTTCATTAAGAACTCTTTTATGTCAATTTTGACACTATTCAATAGATGATTTTTGTGAAACTCATAACAGATTTATTACTTAGAAAAAAGTCAATTTAATAAATCCTAATATATCATGTTATCCTAGAAAATTAGTTTAATTCATTAAAAGTTTCATATTATATTTATTTGGGTATTTATAATATCAATTATTTTAATTTTTCACTATTATAGTAATTACTGCATCATCATTGTGTCATAAATAAAATAAATTATTTAATGTCTAAAAATTATAAATAAAATATAATTATGTAGTAAATATTTTTATCTTTCTAATTAATATTTATAATCTAAAATCCAACATATATAACCCTATGTAACAATTGTTTTTCTAAAAGATATATGCTTGTGTCATTTTTGTATTCATTTTAACTTAATTAAAATAAAGTGTCATTATCACTTACAAGTGGATCCAGGGGGTCCCAAAATCGTCCCAAAGATGACCATGGTCGACCATGTATCAACCAATAGGGTTAAGACACGTTTTAGGGTAATTTAGTATTATTATAATATTATTGTTTAACCCTTATTTACCGGATTTACCCTTAACCATGGTAAATAAAATATTTACCGCAGTAATTATTCAAAATGTCTAAAAATAAAAGTTACCTATTTACACAATTTGAACATCCTGTTTCCAAATATGGAATACATTTTTCTAAATTCAAAACACAGAAGTGGCAGAAATTAATTTAAAATTAATTCCTGCTGTCAAAACAAAAAGCGTGTTTTTAAGAGATAATAACTATCGAAAGATTGACACTTTATTATGTTCGGTTTAATTGTAAAATTATGTCCAATGACCAAAATTATATTAAACAGTAAAAATATATTCTAAATATACTTTAAAACTACTCAAATTCATAATTTATCACTATTAATTATTTTGATTAAAAAAGTTGTTTTTAATTAAAATTTAGTAATTTTCACTATTCATCAAAATATGAAAGTTATCCGAAATGTACCAAAATTTCACCATAGGCTAAATTCGATATTCCGAATCCATAAATGAAGTCCATTTTCATATATAAAATATATATAATTTCAAAAAGTAGGTATTACTATTCATAACGGCTAGTTTTGATTAGTTATTAGAACTCAGTGTTGCGTACAACACACGCTATCACATTAATCAAAGAGAAGCGTACCGTAGAAGCATGGGGTGTTACAGTTTGGCGCTGAACCACACAGGATCCCTCGGTGCTGACCCACACAGGATCGCTCGGTGCTGACCCACACAGGATCGCTCAGTGCTGACCCAAATAGGATCTCACTTCATTCTTCACATCACAACTTGCTACAAGGTTCCCACACTAGGCTTTATCATCTCTGAGAGGGTCTGTTCCTCATGCCACTTGTCGATACACCAACTTCCATGACATCCCACAAGGATATATCCCAACGTACCACCACGTCATAGGGGTCTCAAATGCAACATATGGAGTGTCAATCGGGCGCTCGATCTTTATGTTATTAGCCTTTTAGCCCCAAGGTCATGGTTGGACTCGGGTTCAATCTAACACGATCGTATCCCAACTCTATCCAAATATCATGTGGGGTATACCAAATGGACGGTCTCGCTACAGGGATTCTGTCACAATAGATGGTTCATCCAACGAACGTCTAGTGCCAATGTTATGTCCAAAAGAGTGTAAATGGGTCGATGTTAGCCCTAGTCTAGTCTGACCTGGTGAGAGAAACCCGACCCGAGCCGGACTAGGAGAAAAAGACCCGGTATGGGTCGACCGGCCCGCTGAGACCGGCCTAGGCCATGGGGTCTGGCCCGACCCGTGCTGGGCAACCTGACCTGGACGGCGACCCCCGGTGCGGTGCGGGGGTCGCGGGACCGCGAGGGCGTAGTGAGGCTATGAGGGATGGGGGGTTGTAGAGGCCGCAGGGCCACGAGGGCGCACAGTCGACGAGGCCGCGAGGGTAGCTCAAAGGCCGTGAGGGAGGCGCTAGGCCGTAGAGGTGGGGGTGAGGGTGGCACGGAGGTCGTAGGGCCACAAGGACCTCGACGGCTACGAGTGGCCGCAGAGTGATGCGGAGGGTCGTAGGGTGGAGAGGCCACGGGGCCTTGGGTCGGCGTGAGGCCATGGTGTGGTGGAGTCCGTAGAGGCTGAGGGGTCCGCACGAGGTCATGGGTTCCACGAGGGTGTATTGAGGCCCCAGGGCGACGTGATGGGACACAGGTCATTAAGGCCACGGGGCACCACGAGGGTTGCGGAGCAGCGAGGAGTCACGGGGTCGTCGCCTTCGTCAAGGCCGACGGTGTGCCGGCAGCCACATCCATTCATTGTCGTGGCACAAATACATCTTCTTCTATTGCGAAGAACACACCATTCAAGAATAATGGTGGAGGGGGTCAGGCAATGTTTTTTGGCCTGTACCCATCTGTGTTAGAGGGGTAGCAAGCTGCTAAAAAAACAATGAATGAAGAACGTCAAACTCTACCACCCCCGACAATGTTTATTCCCAAACCCATAGAAAAATAAATCATCTTTGGATGAACTAGTTAGAGAGTCGATCCGCATTATTTTATTAGAAGGAAAAAACATGGGAATCCATAATCACACATAATAAAAACCCTTCCTCACAGTTTTGTTATTGTGTTGCGAGAGAGAAGTCGAAGTTCTGAACGTTCATCGTGCCCGCCACCTTCCTCTGATCCCTTGCTCGTTCATCGGATAAACACTTTTCGTTAGAGATTTTTCTTCATTGTTGATGACTTCAACCGTTGGAGGATGTCACAAGGAAGGAGTGTATGTTTTTGGAGAACATCAACATTCTTTATTTGAAGTCGCGTTCTTCATTAGAGGCTATGTTCTTCCAAGTTCTCCCAAGTTCTCTTCAAACCCTTTTCCCAATGAATGTTCTCAAAAGAAATAACTAACCAAAATTAAATGTGTTTGTCAAATTTTTAAATTCTTAGCACAAAACAAGTTGGAAACATTAATCAATTGATGAGGAATAATTAAATAAGAGAATAATTAATGGGGAGGAAGTCCTTGGGTTAATTACACATTAATGAGGAAGTTTATGGGTTTTCTCATATTAAGATGGTTTGGGTGGACCCCGCCATTAAATTCATATTGGGGGACGTTTTAGGCTGGGGTGGTCCCCGCCACTGAGCTTTCAATTTAGAGGATAATCTCTTGTGGTCCCCACCTCCATAAATCAATGGAGGTTTTATGAATAAAAACAAAATCATAAATAATATATTTTTTTATTTTCCCATGAAAAAGTGAAAAACTATCTTTAACCCTCGACCTACTATGGTCGAGGTAAAGGTCTCTTTACAAGATTACCTGGGTTGTGAGTTCAACGGTGCCCTCATGTTTCAGTTCTGAGTACTAGTTTATAAGTTACAAAAACCCTCTCACACGATTACTGAACATTCCAAAAAAAGTTCATAAATTCATTCTGAGCACACCGGGACTTGGAATCACATGTCGTCAATTTTTTTGGACTCGTAAAATTCCCATATAATTAAAAAAATTACATGAAATTTTTGGTTCGTTACAATCTTCCCACATCAGGGCTTTGCATCCTCGAAAGCCACAACTCAAACTAAGGGAACAAGTTGGGGTACTGAGCAAGAATTTGGGCCTCACACTCCCATGTGCTCTCTTGAAGGTTCATGTACTTCCAGTGAACGTGCACCAATGGTATCAACCACCCACAAATGACCATCTCCTGTCGATCCTCAATATCTATTTGAACCTTTGTAAGAGTCACCTCATTGTCAACATTCAGCTCATCATGGTTGATGTTTTGAGAAAGGTCGTGCATATATCTCATTAGTTGTGATATGTGGAAGACGTTGTGCACCTAGTGCAAATGAGTTGGAAGAGATAAATGGTAAACCACCTCTCTAACTCTACTGAGGACCTAGAAGGGTCCAATGAACCTCGAAGACAACTTGCTAACTCATCCAAATATCTGTAATACTTATCGGGGTGAGACCCATAAAATGACTTGGTCTCTATCCTCAAACTCCATAAGTGTCCATCTATTGTCTGCATAAGACTTATTCCTACTCTATATAGTCTCCATCCACTCTTGGATGATCCGCACATTCTTTGTGTTATCTCGTACCATCTCTGGTCCCACGAGTGCTGACTCCCATGTGTCAGTCCAGTACAATGGTGATCTACAAGGTCGTTCGTACAACTCCTCAATAGGTGGAATCCCAGTGGTTGAGTGATAGTTGTTGTTGTACATAAACTCCACCAAGGGAAAGTGATCCTACCATCTACAACCGAAGTTGAGGATGCAAGAACGCATAATTTCCTCAAGGGTCTAAATTGTCTGCTCAGTCTGGGCATTCGTTTGAGGATGGAAGGTGGTTATCAAATGAAGTCGCATCCCAAAAGACTCATACAACCCCTTCAATAGCTGGGATGTACAATCTGTGTCATGATTAGAGAAAATAGATGAGGGTACATCAAGTATCCACACAATCTCCTACAAATAGAGGCATCCCAATCTCTCAACTAAACCCTGCTCTCTGATCGGTAGGAATTTGGATGAATTGGAGAGTCTGCTGATGATCACCCAGATAGAATCATGACCTTTGGATGTACGTGGATGTCATATTCCTAAGTCCATGTACATCCCATCCCACTTCCACTTTGCAACCTCTAATGGTTGAACCAAGCCTGCTGGTACCTGATGCTCCACCATCACATGATGATAAGTGAGGAACCGAGAGACAAACTCTGCTACTTATTTCTTCATTCCCGACCACAAGTTCTGTCATCGGAGACCCTGGTACATCTTCTCCACTCTTGGGTGTAATGCTAGAGGGGATGTGTGAAACTGCCTCATAACTTCCTCTCAAAGTGACACTAGTACTATGGTACGTCCTCTGATGAGGTTGATGTTCTCCCAACCTTCATAAAATCCATCAAGTTCATGTTCCATGGATATCTGAGCACGTCGAGTCTTGCAATCAATGTCCCCATGCTGCGCCTCCCTGACTCGCTGAAGAAGTTGGGGAGTGACTATAAGAGACTGGCAAAAAGCTACTCCACCACGTTCCATGAAGGATATATGTAAAGCCGCCAACTGCTCTATCACCTCAATTAGTAGTTTTATACCAGATCTCCAGCTCAGTGCATCTACTACAGCGTTCCCCTTCCCAAGAGTATAGACTATCATAAAGTCATAGTCCTGGTGGAACTCAAGACAATGCCGTTATCTCAAGTTCAAGTCTTTTAGATAGAAGATATAGATGAGTCTCTTATTATTAGATTACACTATTAAATGATCTCCCATCATATAATGTCGCCCCATCCTAACCATGAAGACCACTGATAATAACTCCAGGTCATGGGTAGCATAGTTCTGCTCATGGAATCTCATTTGCTGAGAACCATATGTGATTATTGCTTGTTCCTGCATCAAGACACATCTGAGTCTATTACCTGATGTGTCGTTTTAGACTATGTACCATACGACCTCTTTTGGAATCCTCATTATGGGGGTACTAGTCAGCCTTTTCCTCAGCTCCTCAAAACTCCACATGCATCTCTCCGACCACATGAAGGTTTTCCCTTTCTTTGTCAATGCTGATAATGTTGCTACAACTATGGATAAATTTGGCACAAATATATGGTAGCATCCTGAAAAACCCAAGAAACTCCATATCTTTGTCACACTCATGGGTGGCTCCCATGAATGTACCCCCTCAATCTTCGCTAGAACCAATCCAAATCCAACCTCTGAGACGATGTGTCCTAGAAAGTGAAACTCTCAGATCCAAAACTGGCACTTCAAGAACAGACCATAAAGCTAGTGCTCTCAGAGTCTTCCCAGTACTACCTTAAAATGATAGGAATGATCCTCTTTAGTATCCATGTTATTCAGAATGTCGTCGATGAAGACTACTACAAAGCGACCAAGGTATGGATAAAGGATCATGTTCATGAGTCCCATGAACACTGCTTGAGAGTTGGGTAAACCGAATGGCATAACAAATAACTCATAATGGTCATACTGATATCTGAAATTCATCTTCTGCACATCCTTATCTTGTACTCTGATTTGGTGATAGGCTGATCTATGGTCTATCTTCGAGAACCACTATGCTCCCTTCACCTTATCAAAGAGGTCGTCAATCCTCAGAAGTGGTTACCTGTTCTTCACGGTCACCTAGTTCGGGCTTTGATATTCAACAAAAAGTATCAAGCTCCCATCTCCCTTCTTGGCAAACAAAATCGGGGCGTCCTGAGGAGAAACCTTGGGCCGAATGAACCTTTCCCCCTGTAAATCCTCAAGTTGTACTCGTAGCTCACAAAGCACCATGGGAGCCATCTGATATGCTAGTCTAGATATCGGTTCCATCCAGGTGTACATATCAATGTTAAAGTCCTCCTCTCTACGTGGACCTTGACCCAAAACATCATCCGGGACGACATCCACCAATTAGTCCACCATTACAGGATAACTCAAACTATCCACATCAACTTCTCTAATGGTAAGGTAAGCTAACTGATGAGTGATATTCTCCTCTCTCCTCCGGGTATGTCCAGCTTGTGCTGGAAGGATCCCTTCACGCAGGTAAAGGTAAACATGGTCGCATCTGTGTGGAAACAATGCACTTTTCACCTAATATAGTCAATATGAGCATAAAGTGTTGATAACTAGTCCATATACTAGATGACATCGTAAGGTCTCGATGCCGCTACTAGGAAATACCAGCTAAAGATCTTTCATCCTAGAGTAAGCTTTCACTACTGACACGTGTGTGTAATCATTGAATCCACTCCTGTAAGAGTATCCAGCCATAATGATCATGCCAATGGTTCTATAGGAATGCATGAGCTCTGACTGAGGGAAGTGGAAATAAAAGATTGAGTGGAACCTATGTCTATAAGTATTGCAACTAAGGAAAAGTAGACACAGATAATTCCTCGTATCTTCTCAGGAGTGCCATGATTATAGGCATCAGCTTCCTCAAGATGAACTAGCCCCTGTCCATCTACTATTGATGGTCAGGTTGGACAACCTGGTGGTGGTGGCTGTAACATCTCAAATCGTCGCCCACTTCCAGGTGCTCGGCCAGCTCCTCTGCCATGTCTGCCTGCTCCTGGCTGACCTCCTCATTCAAACCTCTATGTCTACCTGGGAGGTCCTTCAATCATCTACTGATCATCCATATGGTGGTTCGTAAAATCATGAGCCATGTGACTCAGCACGCCACATGCATAACTCTTTCCACTCCTGGAATGGCTGGCGCTGCCTTGGGTGCCTTGCACAACCGTTCCAAAATCCTACGGTCATCCACCAGTATGTCTCGTACTCTTAGACCTCTGTGTCATATTTTTTTCTTCTATCTATAGAAGGCTCTACTACGTGATGACTGGTAGTGGGTATCACTAATTGTGACTGGTCATAAAGAAAAATTTCCACTAAGAGGGCTCACTCTTACTCCCTCGCCTGTGTCGGGATGCTAAGAGAAATCATCGAAGCCCTTATCTCTCACTTGATTACCTGCTCGAAGGACCCGGTCCTGAATAATTGGTCCTGCATGAAATCATTGGAATAGCATGAGAGGTCAGTAAACCTCACTGAGTACTGAGCCACATTCATGCTTCCCTGATACAGATGATGTAGCTCCAGAATGCGCACTACGTGAAGAGTCGCTGGGACAAACTCGGCCTAAAACAGGCTCTTGATGTCTGACCAGAAATGTGTCACCACCTCATGAGCCTAGAGACTCAAGCGCCACATTCTGATTGTTTTTTCCTGTAGAAGACTTGTGGCAAGGATCACTATGAGATCAGCCAGTGTCACTTCCATTCGGAAAACTCTCACCATGGCCTCCAGCCAATCCTCAGCCGCCTATCAGTCTGTTTCTCCCATAAACCTGGGTGACCTTTGGCACTGGAACCCATGCAATGAGCTGAAGCGGCGTGATCCCTCTACTATTGGGGCTATTTACATTAGTGGCCCAATGGGTAATGGTACCTTTGGTGCCTCCGCTGGTGACTCTACTAGAAGAGGCCCCAGCACTGAGGCCTCGTCACTCGGTGGGATATCTTTTCCAACTACTCTCAGAACCATAGAAGGATTTCTACATAGAGACATCCTGAAATGAAACAGGTGCACCATAATCTGTAAGTTATACCTCGTGAGAAGACCCAAAGAGATCACAAATAAACTCTTGAAAAAACACATATGCATTATGTGTTTTTGTGAACTGAGTCTGAAATCCGAAGTCTGGGTAATGGTGTATGGATACGTCAGTCGCCACACCAAAACTGGATTCCCTATACTGATAACAACACTCACTACACTTAACAATATTGTTGTTAAAAACATTAGAGTCCAATGTTTTACAGTAGAACCTCCCATTGATACCAATTTGTCATGACCCATCCCACGGGGCCCGTGACATGACTTCCCCAAGACCACCATCCATAGTCCAGGGGCTGGTGACTAACACAAAGGCGTATTCCCTAAAACTAGAAAGGCAGTTACCCCATAACCTTTAACACACACATTCAAACACACAACAAGATATGAACTCAAGAAAACAGAATAGTAAACAGAGTGTGTACAGTTAGTAAAGGGGCCATAATACAAGCCCAACTAGAATGTACAAGGAAAATTGGAAAGTACAAGATGGATAATATGTGAAAAGTAGCACCTGGATTGTCCATAATGAATCCTACCTGAAGGGTAGGTATATCTCATGAATGACCATCTCTACGTTTTTCCTCGTCTAACGTCCACCCCAGATCCACCTGCAGTCTTGGTACTCTCATCCCCAGTCAGCGTTTTCCTTCATCTGCACCAATAACAATAGAGTGTGGGCATAGCTCATGTAGGGGTGAGTATAATGATACTCAGTAGGGTCCCAGATACCCTTATGGTCTCACAAAATCTACCAAGGATAAACCACACATCATGAAATAAAATAACAACCTTACGTAGGTATATTCCCAAACAAATACCTATGTAATCATGCATACCCATATAAATCATGAGGAAACATAAATTAAATCTCAAAATCCCAAAGCTCGACTGTTCTATAATGGATGGAGTACCACGATGGTAAGTACCACTCTGGTATTCCACACAGAAGAATACCACTAAGGTATTACATAAAAGGAACGTACCACTCATGTACGAACTCAGCACACACCAGGTATAACATAAGTACAGAAGTACACATAATTAGTAGAAGGATAGATCATAATATTCTGTTAAGAGGCTCTACTACTGACCCACAAAGAATCGCTCAGTGCTGACCCAGAGATGATCGATAGGTGATGACCCACACATGATTGCTCTGTGCTGACCCACATAGGATCGCACATTGCTAACCTACACTGGATCACTTGGCGATGACATACATAGTATCGCTAGGTGCTGGCCCACACAATATCACTCGGTGATGTCTAACACAGGATTGCTCGATGCTGAACCACACATGATCGCTCTTAATTCTTCATGTCATAGCCAGATATTGGGTTCCCGCACTAGGCTTGCTCATCTCCGTGAGGATCCGATCCTCAAGCCACTGGACGAGAATCCAAATAACATGAAGTCCCACGAAGAAGTATCCCAATGGACCACCACGTCATAGGGGTATCACCACAATAGATAGTGCGTCAATCAGACAACTATTTTGTATGTTATTATCCTTTTATTTTAGAGGGCCAGGTAAGATTCATGCATGATCCAGCCCGATCATATCCCAACTCTAACCAATTCTCATTTGGGGAATTCCAAATTCACCGTCTCACTCCATGGTTTCTGGTTCCACAGATGGTTTGTCAAACATATGTTTGGTTCCAATGTTATGTCTAAAAGAGCATAAATTTTTCGATGTTTACCCAGGTCTGGTCCGACCCTGCCGGACCGACCAGGTTCGACCCGTCCTGGGCCGACCCAAACCAATTTAGGTTGAATCGGCCTACTGGGACCGGCCCGACCCGTTGGGTCTGGCCCAACCTGCGTTAGGTGGCCTGGCATGGGTAGTGGCCCGCGCTGCGGTTCAGGGGCTGTGGGACCACCAGGGCAGTGCGAGTCCATGAGGGAGGGGCGCGAGGGTGGCGTAGAGGCCAACGGGCTCTGAGGGATGCACAAAATCCATGGGGTCATTAGGGCGGCACATATGCCGCGGGGCCGAAAGGACGACGAGAGGCTGCGGGGGAGGGGGGTGGGGGGTTGTGCGGGAGGTGCAGAGGTCGTGGGGCCACGAGTGCCGCAGAGGCCATGGGGGTTGTGGAGGCCACAGGGCCACATGGGGAAATAGAGAGGCATGAAGGATCGTAGGGTGGTGAGGCCTCGGGGTGGAGAGGCTGTGGGGCAAGGGCTCAGCACGAGGCCGCGGAGGCCACGAGGTCGCCGTTAGGCCGCGGAGGCTGCGAGGTCACTACATGGCCGCGGAGGCCGTGGGGTGGGTGCTATGCCGCTGGGGGCCATGAGACCGACATGAGGATGTGGGAGCCGCAAGGGCGATAAAAGGCCGCGGGGTGGTGTGATGGGTCACAGGGCGCCACGAAGGCCGCGGGATGGGGTACAACTATGGGGTCGTCGCCTTCGTCATGACTGGCGGTGTGCCGACTGCCTCATCTGTTTGTCGCTATGGCACAACGCTGCCTTCATGCATTGTAAAAAACATACCATTTATGAAGAACGATAGAGGGGGTTAGTCCATGTTTGTTTGGACAACACCATCCACATTAGAGCAGTAGCAAGCGACTCAACATAAACCTTGAATGAAGAATGTCAAACTCTACATCCCCCAACAATGTTTATTCCCAAACCCACAGAAAAATAAATCATTTGTGGATCAACTAGTTAGAGAGTCGATCAACATTCTTTGTTTATAAGGGATGAACATCGGAATCCATAATCACACATAATAAAATCCCTACCTTGAAGGTTTGTTGTTATTTTTCGAGAGACGATTTGAAGATGTCGATGTTTGTCGCACCCGCCACACGCCTCTGGTCCCGGGCTCATTTGTCGGTTAAATTCTCTTAGATAGAGATGGTTCTTCTTTGTTTAATATTTCCCCTGTTTGAGGATGTCACGAGGAAGGAGTCGAAGTGTTTGGAGAGTGTTGGTGTTCTTCATTTGAAGAATCGTTCTTTGTAGGAGGATGTGTTCCTCTATGTTTTCCTAAAATCATTGCCATCCCATTTCCCATCGAATTCTCTCAAAATAAATAGAAAACCAAAATTAAAAGTGTTTGTCCAATTTATAAATTGTTGGCACAAAACAAGTTATCAACATTGGTCAATTGATGAGGCATAATTGAATGGGATAATTATTAATAGGGAGGATGTACAAGGGTTAATTCCTCATTAATGTGGAAGTTTAAGGGGTTTCTCCCATTAAGAGGGTTCGGGTGTTCCCCACCATTAAATTCAAATTGGGAGAGGATTTAGGAGTCGGTGGTCCCCACCACCGAGCATTCAATTTAGTGGATAAACTCTTGTGGTCCCCACCTCCATAAATCAAAGGAGGTTTCAAGAATAAAAATAAAATGTTAAATAATTTTATTTTTATTTTCCCATGAAAAATTGAGAAAATCTCTTTCTCCCTCGACCTACTTCGGTCAAGGTAAATGTATCTTTTTGCGATTATAGTTAGTATGAGTTCAACGGTGCCATCAGATTTCGATTCTGAGCACCTGTTTAAAAGTTAGAAAAACCTGCTCGCATGATTACTAAACGTACCTAAAAAAATCTTCATAAATTCATGTCGGTCACACCGGGACTCGGAATCATTCATCTATATTTTTCACAGACTTGAAAAATTCCCATATAAAAAAATTAAATGGAATTTCCATTTCTTTACATGTGATGTGCATGTTTTTTTCCTAATGCAATGGAATATGTGTTATCTCAAAAAAAATATTTTTTGATTAACTCATGGCATAGTCTGTGAGTGTGTGTTGCATCCACAACACTTTAGCACAACAACATCCAACAACTAGACATTCAACTTCAGTATTGGAGAGTGCGACTAAGTGTTGTTTTATTAAATGAACAGGAAACTAACGAATCTCCTAAAAAATCCAAGATCCATAACTACTCTTTCTATCCATTATACAACCACCAACGGTAAAGTATAAGCAGCTAGTAAATTCAAAATCATTTTTAGAAGTCTAGAAAAATCCAAAATCCAATGTTCCTTTCTAATAGATGAAAATTATATGCATAGATTCTAAATTTTATTATACTGAAATTTCTTGAAATCTAGAACATAAGCATACTGAATGCATTAAGTCTGGATTACTAGCTATTACTTATCGTATATTTCAATCGAGACTCTAAAAGTTGTTTGATCAAATGGTTTCTCATCATCATCAAGGTAAACAGTGTTTTAGGATCTAATGTGAGTAATAATACTTTTATAATTTTCATATAAATAAATTAGGAGTAATTATATGATATAATTATGTTGAGATATATATCTAAATTCATGATTTTGTGAAATTTTAAAACCATGAGAGAATGTTATTTTACCCAACATACTCTTTTCAAACTCATACATCATTATATTTGCAAATGAATCAGTTAAAGGCTTTACAGTTGATCCAAAAATGATGTAACCAACATAAATGTAAAGTCACAAATATTCCATGTATTTTTTTTATTATAATTAATTATTAAAAGTTTGAAAAAAATGATGTTTTGTGATTTTGAGGCATAGTGTGCCTAGAATAAATTTCTGAACATTTTATAAGGTATGTTTATTAAATGCATGAGCGACATTTTATCAATATTGAAATGCGTCAAAGAATAAAAATATGAGGGCATAATTGTATCTGTAGCACCAATATTTACTTCATAGAGACATTACTTCAACCACATTGTGTATGGAGATAAATTTAATGTTTAAGACGTTTTTAAAAGAATAAATAAAATAACATTGTTATTTTACATTCTTTTTTTTTCAACTGACATGTGCCTACGTGGGAACAAAGATGTGTCAGGACAATAAATGGATTTAACATTAAATCCTATGTAACATCAACATTGGGGAATTAGAAAGGTTCTTAATTAATTATCCCCCATTAATTTTTGATGAAGTTACATACCCTCCCCCTCACCTATATATATGGAGCTTGGGAGAGGTATTAGACTGCTTCACCTAGCAACAAAGTGTTGGTATATTGTGGAGACACCAAACCCTTGGAGGATGGAGCCGGTTCCATTGGGAGGTGACAAGAGACACTAAACCATGAACCGATGGACGACGTACGAGCGGTGTCATTTGATGCTAGGTGCGGGGATGGCGAACACCAACCAACTTCCTCAATCGGAAGTGTTCTACAACATTATTGAGGTAGGGTTTTGATTCTTATTTTAAATTAAAGTGAATTTATTGAACCCCTTTATCCTACCTCTTGATTAAAAGCTAATCAGGTGGGCACATGCCTAACAAATCCAGACTGGACCCTCCACTACCATGCTACACCTTTAAGTTCTCCTTGGAAGACCACCGATGGACCGTACCAGTGACATCCACCGGTAGGGACCATGGCAGCTGCCGACACCAGATGGAAGCAAGTAATGAGGTGCCCCACCCGCAATGCTGAAGGAACTGGCCATAGATCGTTAGCTACTATAGTTGGGGATGGTGGTCGACACACCGACCTGTCAGGGAAGGAGAGGGTGGCGCGACTGGCGCACCACCTGAGGACTCATGCAGCATCTCATCAGCGGTTGTGGACTGTAGGAATGCAGTCGACACATCAAATTGCCATGGGAGGTGGAGCAGAACACCATCACACACCACTGGAGAATATTGAAGGCACATCGGTTGACTGAGATGGGTATGGAAGGACCCACTCCAATGGGTCCTGCAAGCCACCAGATGGATCCACATGGAGACTCCACTGTAGATGAACCGAATGGCCTCTGAGACATTTGTGAATTCGGGGAAGCCTCTCCCTTGTGACACATAGAGAGAGCCCCCAGTGAGCCATGCTTCACCGTAGTCGTACTGCCTACCCAGCGGGACGTGCACCTAGCGGGCCTCGCTCCCAGTTGGCCTCATTCCCAGAAGGGCTTGTGTCCAGTGAACTGCCCCTTGCTGCTCGGGACACCCCTTGCTTGCCACCCCTATTGTGTGATAGGCTTCACCTTTGCGTGATGGGCCTCCCCTTTCGAGCTGATCCCACTGCGTCCTAGCCCAGACCGGGTTGGGCCGGGTCGTTCCAACCGGGTCGGACCGGACCCATGCCCAACGGGTCCCAAAAACACTTATGGGGCCTTATCATGAGAATCAGATGTTCGTTTGACAAACTATATGTGGATTTGGGATCCTTGGATTGATATATTTCTTTTTTAATACTCCACTTGAGTTTTGGAGATAGTAGGTGTACGGTCAGGTTGGATGAAACCCAATTTCAACAAATTCCTCAGAACTAAAACACCTATAACTCAAAGACTGAGCATCCAATTGGAGCACCGTCTATCGCATTAGAACCCGTAAGACATGAAGGTCCTTTGAGATACTCATTTGTAGAGCATGGTGGGTGACTTGGTACGAATGATATCTCATGGGCCAGATTTTACGGATCTCGAGCACACAATGTGAGAGGAATCATGTTGCTACATGTAATGTGAAGAATGAACATCGATCTAGTGTGGTTCATCATATATTATATCTTATCTAGGTCAGAACTCAGTGATCATAAGTGTGTCAACACATACTAATTCATTCTGGGTCCTTTCCCAATGAACCTATGTGGGTCAGTGCATACCAATCCTGTGTGGGTCAGATCCTATGTGGGTCAGTGGGGGTTAGTTACCTATTGACCATGTTTGGGTCAGTGAGTCTTAGTTACCTATCGATCTTGTGTGGGTTAGAAGTAGAGCTAAATAATTGAATAATATGATCTAGACTTATGAATAATCATCTCTACATCCATACATAAGTTATACCAGTGTGAGTAAGCTGAGTATTTTACCTGTGTGGTACTTCTAGCTTGGTGGTGTTACCTGTGTTGCACTTCTAGCCTCGTGGTGATACCTTTGTTGCACATCTAGCATCATGGTGTTATATGTGTGGTACTTATATCTTTGTGGTGTTACCTATGTGGTACATATATCTTCATGTTGTTACTTGTGTTGTACTTTTATCTGCATGGTGTTACATATTTGGTACTTCAAGCTTCGTGGTGTTACTTTTGTGGTTCTTCTACCTTTTTGGTTAGGTCTTCGAAGTGTTACATGTGTGGTAGTTCTATCTCAGTGTTGTTACCTGTGTGGAATTTCTACCTTCATGTTGTTACCTTTGTGGTGCTCTTCCCTCATGTCAGTGGTGAGTATATCTTAATAACTTAGGAACATGTATGGGAATATACCTAAGTAGAGTTGAAGTTTTTTTATTGGTATTTCCTTTGTTGAAATATAGGAGACCTACGGGGTCTTGGGGTCCTTATAGAGTATCAGTATACTCACCCCTGAATGGGCTATGCCCACACCTAGTTGTGTCTTGTGAAGATGAATGAACAATGTTTTTTCGTGGATGAAGGATACATGAATGGATGTTACTCCGAGGTGGCCCATTTAGTGTGATGTGATGTAGGGACTACTGTTTGTGTGTTATACCTACCCTTTAGGAAGAATCCGTGGTGGACGATCCAGGAGCTATTTTTTACTTTTTAGCTATTTTTTACTGATCATTTGTACGTTTACATTTCCAGTTAGTCTTGGATTCCAGTCAGCATACATTCAACACACTTTTAATATAGCAGTTTACCATGTGGTGGCTTCATGATGTGTTCTTATATTGTGTGTCTATACAGGATAAAAAGGCAATGTCTTCCGATTATAGGGATACACCTTTCTGATGCTAGTTTCCAGCCCCTGGCCTATGGAATCCAGTCATGGGTTAGTCACAACATGGGCCCCGAGGGAGGGGTCGTGACAATAAAATTGGACAATCATTTGATTTATTTTCTCTATTTATAAAATTTTTTGGATTATTTTTCCCTTAATTTTTTTGTAACAAAAATCATATCAACCTATAAATCCATGATCTAGGGGCTTGTTTAAGTCAATAAATGGCCATTTTATGTTAGTAGACATATTTAGGATTTTTTTCTCCAAACTTAGGGGTTTGGTCTACATATACATCTTCCTATACATTTCTATTATGTAATGCACACTTGATATTCATTTGAAAGAGTTTGATATTAACGAATGATTCAAAGGATAATTAAATTATAATAGATTCTATTCTTACCACTAGATGATTTTATTCTTCATATTCTCTACCTTCTTATTTATTTTAGCCTTTAGAAACAGTTCTATATTTTTTTCTTACAATGATATCATTTTCATCGCACTTGCTTTTGAAATCCTATTTTAAACCAATAATGATGTATCCTTAGGTTTTTCAACCATGGTCTATAATTTATTCCTCTCAAATTAATTTAGTTCATATTTCATCTCATTTATCAAATCCTCATCCCTTAAAGACTCAAATGGAGTTTCATGTACAAATTTTGATAGAAAATCAATATTTTCTACTTCATTTCTTAAGGAATTCCTAGACGTTAATAGTTGATTCACATCACTAATGATGTTATCATTTGGATGATTCCTAAGTAATAATTGATTAGGATTTTGTAAAACCTACCCCTCAATATAAGGTATAAAGTATTCTAGTGAAAATTTATCAGAAACAAAATCTAATGTATTTTCAATGTTTGAAAAATTTTATATCAAAGGTTGATAATTAGTTTTGGAAAACACTTCTGAATGAATTTTTTAGGAATTAAAAAAAACGATCAGTTTCTTCATACATAAAATGCATTTATTTTTCAATAACCCGACTGTTTTTATTAAAAAATCTATTAGATTTAGATATAATAGAATAACCTAAAAAAATTCCTTCATCAAATTTTGTTGAAAACATCTAAAATTTATCTTTAGTATTTAGAATAAATACATTCCATCCAAATACATTGATGTTTGAAACATTGCGTTTTTGGCCTGTCCAGAACTCAAACAGTGTTTAATTAAGAAAATGTCGAATTAAAACTTGATATATAATATAACATGATGTAAAAACAAATTCTGGAAAAATAATGCATTTCTATTGAATATTAAGTCAACAACGTTCTTTTTATCTCTTGTGGAATTCTATTTCTTATTTCAACAACACCATTTTATTGATGTGCTCGTGCTGTAGAAATGTTGTGAGAAATAAATTTATCACTACAATTTTATTTTAAATCATTATTTACAAATTCTCTATCATTAAAACTTCTAATAGTTATCCATGGTAGGTTTTTATCAATTTTAACTTTATCAAATAAAATATAAATGAACGAAAAATATTCTGATTATTTGGAATGAAAATATGCACATTAAATTGAGTGTAGTAATAAACTAAAACAGCCACATAGTATGTGCCTCCAAATCATCCAATTTGGGTAAGACCAAAAATATCCATCTGCATTAACTGTAATTCATTCGTAGTACTAACTTCATTGTTTTATTAAAAACATGACTTGTGTTTTTTTACCATAGATGGAAGAGTCATAGACATTAGAATAATCAAACCCAATCAAAGGTATATTTTTAAAAATTCCTTTCATAAACATATTATTTAAATTCCTAATATGATATTTTCATAGTCTTCAACGCCATAACGAATATTGATCTTCCATTGCACTTATAGAAGGTGAGTCTGGGCTCCTTAGTTTTTCTATGTTCAATGTGTAAACATTCTAATTCCTTTAGGAAGAAAAAATTGGATCAATATTGGAATTGTGAACTATACACTTATCATTACTAAAATTCAAAAGGTAAGCTTAATCACATAATTGAATTATAGTTATGTGTTTTTACATAAGACCATCAAAAAAAATTAAATAACATAACTTTACCAAAGGAAAAATTATTACCTATTCAAACAATCATTCCCTTAGCATTGTATCTGATAGTTAAGTTTCCACATTTTTTGGATTAATTTTTAAAAGAAGATTTTATTTCCAATCATGTTTCTAGAATATCCGTTATCCAGGTACCATGTATTGTAATTTTTTATTGTTTTGTTTTCTTGGAACAAAAACTATTAATATTTTGGATTCGAAACATGTTTGGATCCGAAAATATTTGAAAGCATATATTTTAGAATCCATAATTGTTTTGAAAAGTTTACTCTATGGAAACTGAGATGTTGTGATTATTTAAAAAAAACATTAATTCCAATGACCACCATTTTTACACATAGTGCTGATTGGGTCCTTTTTTGGAACAAAATATTTATTCTAAAAAAATAGTTTTGATTGGTTGTAACATATTCCATAACTATTACGTTGAAGTTTTATTTAAGTATTCATATTATAAATATTTTATTTCAAATATGTAAAATTTGATAAGTGTTTATTCAAAAAAGGAAATAATATTTTAGACTTATGAACAATTTCTTTGGGTCATTTTTTTTAATTTAACAATTTTTTTTATTCTAAAATAGTTATCTCATAAATTATATTATCAAATTATTCAGAAATGTTTTCCTGTTCATAATTCACATTCTCAAAGGTTTTAAAAAAATTCCAATCTCAATAGATTTATAATAATGATCTTAAAATTTTCCTTTTACTTCTATTTTTTAAATAACAATCCTTGTATTTTCATTCTCATGTTTCATAGAAACATTAGACATTTCATTTTCTAAATGTTTTGCAAATCATTATAATTCTCTACAAGAATGTAATGAGTTATCATTCCTTGAAAAGGATAATTCTTTATTGGAAGAATAATCATTATCTAGATAATTGTTACTCAAAGAAATATTAGTAAGTGATTTGGAACTGTATACCTTGTCCATTAAGCAATGATAATGAGTTTTCAAAATGAGACAAATATTCTTGTGATTTGAGATATCATTATTAAATGCATCTTTGCAATAATCAACACCCCTAGAACTACATGAGTCATTTACTTTCATCAAATTACTTCCCTTATTTATGTTATTTACTTTTATTCTTCTCTGAATGTATTTCCTTTCTATCCATTCTTTTTTGCATAAAATAATCAGGTCGAATGTGTCATTCTATTTTACATTCATAACACGTGACTTCAAAATCCTTATTGTCCTTGTTATCATTGAATGTGTTTTTGTATCTATATTTGAAATCCTTATTTTTAAAAATTTTCTTCATTCATCTAGAAAAATTTTCATGACCATTCCCTGACTGCTCAGTATCACTAGAATATGATAAGATTTCATCCTTTCTCTTCCTTGACATAGTTTTCACCAGTAATTGAGATACGGAAGGATTTGTTGCAGTAGTGAATAATACTCCACCATTAATATTTTTAAATTTATGTTCATATATCTTATGTATTCATTCATATTGATTTAAGTACCAATGATATAACAAAAGGAATGATTTGAAATATTTCTAGACTCATCAATTGTGGTCCTTTTAGATTCCCATTCATTTAGCATAATGTCTATGACAATATCAACTAGAACAAAATATTATAATTATTTCTCTCCCATATCATGATGAATATTATAAATTATCATCAATAATTATTGAGCCTTAACTATATAATCACCATAAAGAATCAATAAGCATGATAGTCATCTCTTAGCACAGCTCTTCATGGTTCGACAACAATGGAAGTACCAATTTGTGAAATCTATAATTTCATCCATATGCTATTTTTAGCTTCAAATGAAGAGATTTGACTACAAATTATCCTAGTCATAGAATAGAATAATGTATTTCATACCTTCTAGTTTAACTAAAATTCATGTTTTTAGGGCAGTAAATGTTCTGACTTCTTTCTCGAGAATTTTGTAGTCACCATTCCGCATAATGAATTTCTCTACATCAATATTTATGATAAAAGACTTCATTTGATCGCATTAATATTTATTGACATTTACATAATAGATAGGTGGTCTCATAAAATTAGGATTGTCTTTTGATCCTACATTCATCATGCCTTCCACCAAAAATAAACACAATTTTTTTTCAACAAATACATGTTAGTGTATTTAAAAAATATAGAAAGTTGAGGATACTCTACTTTAATACCATTTTTTTTATTGAAATGGATATGAGGTGGAAAAAATACAAGAGGGGTGAATTTTATGTTTAAAATTTTATATTAAAACTATTAAAAAAGGTTCATAGTTAAAAAATAAATAGACTAAAACAATTCACAATACATATTATGAATGAAAACAAATGATCAGACTAACTCTAGGTCCGATGAAATTTTTATGATACCACAAGTTATTAAACAATTTTTTTTGGTTGGAATACATATATCAGAGTATATCATGGGTAAATGAATCTTCCATATATCATATAGAATCAGCACTGAAAATAATATATTGTAACTAAAACAATTACAATATAAAAGAATACAAATAGAGTGAATAAATAAAATGATTCTATTTATATTACAATAACAAATGGAATATTAAAAATTATTACAATTATTTTATCCAAAAGATTGTGGTATCCTTTCACATAGGATAATAGTTTTGTCTTACCATCACTGGTAATCCCATGATACGATGGTCATCAAGTCCGTCATATTATCTCCATAAGCCCTCGATTTTATAGGTAATCGGCACCTCTTCCTTTGAAACACTTGAAAGCCCTTTGTACGATGATCAGTTTCTCCGTCTATCTATCCCCGGTAGCCCTCGATCATTATTACAAGATAAGAAACAAAAAAATCTATTATTCAAATACAAAAACCATGAATGAGTCATTCACATTGTGTATTTTCATGGATTTCACACGATGTGGGATAGAAGTCAAACATTCTGTCTTTGCAAATTTAAATGAGGAAAAGTTGATTAATTCTAGTTCAAATGACCTCCTATATATAGGCCTTATTTTCAAAAAGTCATATTTTATCCAACAGTCATATTTTCTATAGAAAACTCAGAGGGATCATGATACCTTTCATTGTAATGGTCATATTGATACAGAAAACATGCCATCATTTTAATTAGTTTATATCTAACTACACGACATAATTTGGGTTAAAAAATGGAAATTTGAAAATTAAAATATGAGTATGATTGTTGTGAAAAATGGGGTTTGATAAATTAATAAAATGATGAATATGATAAAAGAATAACATGAGTACGATTCATATTGTTGTTATAATGTTAAGTATGAGTAATATTGTTTGTATGTACATAATATAAATTAATGATATGATGTATTTTGAGTACAATCCACATATTGAGTATGATCGTTAAAGTCATTATTATTAATAAATTTGTTATGACGGAAAGAATCTGTATGATAATTATAGTAGATATGATGAAATAGTGAGTATGATGAAATAGTGAGTATGATGTATAGTGTGGGTACGATAAACTGAAAAACTTATTCAAGTAAATCCTTTACATGATAATTGATTATAAAGAGATTCTTGATTTCCAAAAAATATATCTAATATTAAAAAAGAATAGTTCTATCATAACATCCATCTACTTGCAATCTCAAATTTTGGTGGATCTAGAGGCTATATAAATATCGATTAATAGTTCAGAGTTATTTATTTATATATTTTACACATTTCCTCAATATCTTGTGTCCACCTCAAATATTGAATAACAGATAAGATATGTCATAGATAGATATATGGGTTGTAATGTGATCTAATTATGAATTCAGTTTTAATAAAATAAAATGTTGAAATATATATATATATATATATATATATATATATATATGTATTTAATATCACCTTTATTGGATCAAGATATGCAATTTGCTATGTATCTTCTTTGGTAAGCTATTCAAAAGCATAAAAATGATATATTATCATTCTTCAAACATGATTCAATAATTATGAATGGAATGAATACTATTTTTTGTGAATTTTTCTCACATGGCTGTGTTAGGTATCAATTGTTGAAATTAAAATGAACTCACCATAGGTAGGAAATCCAATGAATATATGGCCTTTAAACAAATTTAATTTCTTGATTCGCATGTGTGTGTGAATCCAAGCAATATTTTTTATAATATTGTTATTTGATGTTATGCATATGATCTATTTATGTGGTAATGATACATATGTTATATGTTATTCTATTTTTCGATTCTATTCTATGACCTATTGTGCGTGAATTATAGATATATATTGGTTTTTAACTTATATCAATGTGATAGGATGGATAATCATGGATTAGATATACCATGTGGTGGAGAATTTTTACGTGTGGTATGAAATGAAAATGAAAATAGAACCTGAAGATATGGAAGTAATATTATTTCTATATGACCAGATCTGAGATAAATGATGGGGTATGGTGACCTTGTCTACTAACCCGACAAAGTGCGTGAATTTAAAATTTTATGATTCTTAGACCCTGATAGTGCATGGGTAATGATGATATTTTTGAATTGGTCATGCTGGAGTTACTAATACTTTATATCCTTGATAATTAATGATCATGGGGTGATGTGCAGTAGTTCTTTGACCAAATTCTTGGTTGGCTACATTCCTTGAACTGAGACATGTTCTATAATTTCATCCAAATTCTAAATATAATTATGTATCATACATTTTTTCTTCATGGTACGAGAGCTTCAACAAGTTAGGAACATAGTTTTATTGTTAGTGCATGAGAGAAAAATATATGTTTATCTCTATGTTTTTCATTTACATCTCTTAGTGTAGTACACCACAATAAACATGTGAACATTATGTTAGAGGATCATTGTTTTGTTCTTGTGGGTTTATACTCACAAACTATATGGGTGTCTCAGGAGAAATAATAATTTCTTGGATTAGGATTTAGATAATGGGAAGGTACAAGTTCAAGAGACATGAGATGGTGTATATTAGAGGATAGAGGTAATGTTATGGTTAAATATGTACTTTTATATAGTGTTCTCGTTTTATTTTATTCATTGATAAATAAATGGTTGAAATAAAACATTTGGATTATTTTATTTTATATTAGATTACATATATTCCATTTTTTTAACACGATTAGTTTTATTAATTATATTATGCAATTATAGTATTTTATATATATATATTAATAGTGATTTCATTGGGAGTATATTTTTATGGAGTGTATAGTCTTCAAATGACACTATTTTTTCCCACCTCTAGTCAGTAGACACTTTTAAATGGTAATGTGTGGTGGGTAATATAGAAATCAGGATATGAACCAATGATTCATGTTATAGATTTACAACAACACATTTTACCATGTTTAACAAAAATAAAGTGCTTCATATAAATTGACCAAGACAACTCAAATAATAGACATAAGAAAAATGTATTTAATAAATAAATTACATGTTATACTAATTGATCTAATGTAAATTATGTATAGATTAATTTTTATCATATTAAGGTACCTAAAAATAATAATTATATTATTTTGGAAGTTGTACAAATTTCAATAGTGAATCGATTAAAAGTTTTCAATTTCATGTCTCAATTTTATCCCCTTGAGACATATTTATTATTATAATCTATGTTTTTTTGGGATTGATATTTTATTATCCCAAACATATTTTTATCATGATTCTGTATTTTTTATGTTATTAAATATTAAATTTTGTTTTTTTCTCCGATGTGGTTTTAATTCATAAAATAGTATTTTTATATTGTTTTTTCTAACTCATTTTGTTTCATGGTCTCACAAATAATCTTTATTTACTCTATTGTTCATGGAATGATTTATTTTAACTATTTAATAAATTATATTTTATTTTTCAAATATATTATATGGTTCTAAAATATTAAATTATTTCTCCATTAGAAAATTATTTTTACCCAAATGATTATCTTAGAAAAATTTGTTTCTTTTCCTCAATTCATATTTCTTTTTATATACTGTTAAATAATAAATTATTTTAAATTTTTGATGTCTATACTACTTATTTATAATATCATATTAGGAATTATCTTCTACTTTTGGTATTTGGTTTCACTTTCAAGCTCCAACTCTCCATATATCTCTCTCATTTATGGTGTTTCGATTTAAAAGTTACTTAATCGGTAACTGATTTCTTGACAAAAATTCATTATCCATATATCATAAATTCCCACATAGCAATGATCTTATAATACTATTAAAAACATCCATTTATTTTTTATAAATTTTAATTTGATATTTTCTATGTCAAAGTCAGTTAATTTCAAATTTCACAATTTTTTGATGAAATTTTTAATAAATAAATGATCGATGTTCGAATGAATAACTCAATTTAATGGAAAATATATTTCCCCTATTTTCGATATTTTAATTCCAAATAATTTTTTCTCTCTTCATGGAAACCCAACTTTTGATTTACGAAAGCGATATTCATACTTCTCATCACCAATTTAAAATTTATATTTATATTCTCCTCCATATGATGATGGTATACAATAATGTTCTCTAAAACTAATAAAACAGTTTTAAGATCACAGATATATTTTGTATCATCCAAAAAAGATTTTCCTTAGACATGTTTCTTTATTTTTCATCATTATGTTGATGACTATTTATTAAAATGAATTTGATCAATATATCAATATTATTTCATCCATTTTTAAAAGTAATTATTAAATAAAGTAGTTTAATTAGTCTCTTATACATTATTCATAAAAATATATATTCAACAAACATGTTAAAATATTCCCACATGAATGAATTCCAAATAATTTTGAATCCTCTGGAACAAGTTTCATGGGATTCCGATGTTTATTAAATATCAGTAATGTTTTATGATTTACATAAAATTTATTTCATTGAATAAATGTGATTTACAGTAATCTTTTCAAAGTTAAATCATTGTTTTTGGGTGATAATATTTTTTTGTGATATTTATCTTTGGATCTTTTGATCATTTAAAATGATCATGAATTCATCCTCTCGATATTTACCATCATGATAAAAATATAATTTATATTAATTATATTCATATATTAAATCATCCAAAAAATATTGATAAAAAAATGAATTACATCATTCATGGAGACGATTGACTGTAGATAAATATTAATGTTTATTGAATTTTAAAGGAAAAATTGTAAATTAATAAAAATAATCTATTATTATTATGAGTTACATATAACAGAAAAAATTTCACATATATTTATTAAATCAATATTTATAATAATCAATGAATGTTGGTGATTTAAAAATGAATCATATCTCTGTGAGGATGTGGTGGTCCAAAATTGTATCAAAAAAATCACTCACCATTTGATGAAAATGAAGTGGAAAAGGGTCATTAAATTATTATAAAATCATCTCAATATATTCATGATAATAAAATAATCATGTTATGATTGATCCAACATTTTTAGAGAGGGTTCCCGGAATAAATAAAATTAAATGTACATGGAAATTAGTTATGCCACTTTTTTTAAATACTCGTATAAATTGAACTTTATTTCATTAAAATAAAGTATTATGGTTAGACCAATACCTCTAGGATATGGGAAATCATGTTTTTATAGCACTAGGGTAGGGATTTATTGAGAATTAATGATTACTATCTATCAATCGTGGAGAATATGGTGTTCTATTTCATATGTGAGGGGAGGTGTACCCTTGGAATAACTAAAAGTATTAAATTAATATAAACTAATTTTCATGATAATTATTACTCAAAATAAATTATATTTAATATTGGTTGGGGATGAGTTTAAATTCTATAATTAAATTATATTTAGAAAAATTTATATATTTTCTTTATCTGTAATATCATTTTTTTAAAACCATGTTATCCTTTTTAAATATTTAGATGATATAAATACTTTTTAATCATTAATGGCCATGGAAGTTATTATAATATGAAAAATGAAGCATAAAAAAATATAGACGATGTTATATTCACTATCTAATTCACTTGTCCTAGGAAAATTATTTTTTGAATTTTGAAACATTTTATACCATATTTTCTATTAATATATATACCATTAAATAAATGTTCAATTCAATTAACATTGTTTATTTTAAAGAGAATTATAATGAAATTGAATTTTAAAATTTTAATTTAACTCGTTCATAATATATATTTTGTCTAAAAATTCATTGAACATATTAATTGATCCAAATTTGTGAGATTTGAAAATATAATATTTTTTTCCTTGACAATTATATTAGTTAAATATGACATCTAAATTTTTCTCATATTTAATTAAAGTAATTATCCCATTAATAAAAATAAAAATAATCTGATTAATAAATTTAATTCGTATTTCATGTAATAATTTATGGATAAAGATAAACTACTTTTATCCATTCAAAAAAATATTCCTATTTATTAATGAAAGAGTAAAAAATTTGGATTTTTCATTTTTTATAAAATAATTTATGTTTCAGTATCATAAATAAATGTTACATGATTCCATATTCTTTAAAAATAGATTATGATGTTTGAATGAACTCATAAAATATAAATAATACATGATCTACTTGTATTTTTAAAGACTTATCCCATTATTTTTTACCCTTGTTTTTCTATAAATCCATGTTTCAAGATTATTAAAAATCCACTTGAAGTTTGAATTTGAACCTCACTGATATTTCCATCATAAATAAAGTAAATAAAAATATTCTCGACTTGAGGAGGGGTCATCTAGGATGAATCCTAATCAATCGGTGCCCTCGAGCCCAACGACCCACAGAGCCTGGCCTATTCCATTGACGACATCAACTTCGACCCCCACGATCCCCCACATCTGAATCTATAGACCCCGGAATTATCCAAAACCAATAAGACATTATAGATCAATGAAAAGATATACCCCATCGACTATCCTGATCTAAAAAATTTATCATACATACCAGAATGACATAAAGGACAATAGTCTCAACAAGGCAGTTGTAAAAACGAACATCATTCTTTAATAGAGACTGGCTGATATTATTGGATTCATCAATAGAGCTCCCAAACAAGGAACCATTGATCCAAGGATACACCATGGATGATGAAACCCAAATTAAAAGTGCACACAAATATATCATCTTAAAAATAAGTGAGCAACATGATCCAAAACATCATGAAATCCATTAAACTCTACCAAAATGTTGTCATGCATGAAAGATCATTATGAACTAGAAGACGAAACCAAGAATAGGTAGAAATGTCCAGGAAAAACTATACAAAACAAAAGATACCATATATAAAATTAAATGGGAATTGAGTATGGAAATCATGAAGTGATGTAGAGTGGAGAAGAAAAAAATATGATTACGAAGATTTTTGAGTATCCTGTATCTACGTATGAAGACAATCCCTAGAAAATGATGGATATGTCCCTTATATTTTCAAACTGCAATGATACCAATAATCTAAAACACATCAAGCACCCCAGAAAGAAAACAAAAAATCACAAACAACCAGATGATGAACATCATGTTTGAAATAGTGTCTCACCTTCAAAACATGGAATGAAATAAAAAATGTAGTGAAGGAAGAATTACATAAAAAATTGAGTAGCATATTCTTCAATCGTTCAAAGGGGGATTATTTTCCCAAATATATCATGAACACAATCCCTGGAACCAAAGTAAAAAATCTGTGATATCACACCTCATGATATCAATTCTCAGCAATGAAGTGAAGAAAAAAGAACCAAGGTCGAAAAGAACTATCTAAAAATGTGAAACATTGGTGGGTTTCCCAATCAGGTAGATGAAATTTGTATCCCTAGAGTAATTATTCCCTAGTAAGAATCATCAAGGGGGAGTCCTCTTCAATGATTTTTTTGTATCAATTTCTTTTTATGTTTTACCCTTTTTTACATGATTTACAATAATATGGGTGAAAAATAATTAACACAATTAAGGTTATTTAAGAACAAAAAATATATATATATTGAAAATTTTGTGATATATATTAAAAATATGAAATAAATGGTATGAAATATCTATAATGGGGATTAATTATTTTTAAATATTTGAGAAAATTTGTAATGATTTTTTTTGAAAATTTCATTTTTGTGCATAAAAATTGATTTATTCTTATCTCATGTATAGGATAAAAAAATAGATAAATACTTAAATATTTTATTGAATATATATTCTATAAATTTAAATAAAATCACTTTTCATTACAGATTAATAAATTTTATTTCTTGAAAAACACATTTTATATATAAACATTCATTATTCATAAAAATTATATTTTATTACATTCAAATAGATCAATCAATTTATTAACAATTAAGTTATTATATACATCTGAAAAAATATTTTCACTATTATTTATCTAGAATTATTTATAACAATCAATATAATGGCGAGGAGAAAAATATCACATTGAAAAATAAAAATTCAATAGGATAACATGGTTTATATAAAAATTGTGTTCCGTGTAAAACTAGTTATCAAATACTTATTTTTTATTTCAATAGAGATCCATATGAAATCATGGTGCATTATATGTTACCCCATTAAAATAAAATTCCTACCATTTTGTTATATAATTAAAATAGTAACATATTATTATAACTCTGTTGTATCAAAAACATGAGTTCTATTATAGCATCTTGGATTTTTTTTCTTGAGATAATTTTACTTAGGAAGGTAGTATTGTTATATTTCACATTATCGATATGATAAAATATTTTAAAAAACTCATCATTGGGACCATCATTCAGTATTAGTAAAAATTATTATTATTAAATTTATGAAGGATCATGTTTCCACTCTCTTATGAGAGATACATGAAATATTTCACGGCCATGAGATATTTCAATTGGACAGTGCCTGAAATAATATTCCCCCACTATATTATCAAGGTTATCAAATTTCTGAATATACTTATGGATCATCATTAAAAGGATTATTAATCTCATAAAATTAATCATGGTAAATTTCAGAGAAATAAATTCTCACCAACATCAAATAGTATATCTCAATGATGATGGTCAGGATAACAATTATATCTAGTGTAGTCTGCATTTATGTGAAAACAAATTACTCTATCCTTTTATTCCATTTCCTATACTACAAAATGTCCCAATCAGTTACTCTATCAATCTTCTTCCCATCTCATCAGAGTTCTACCATTAATTATATAGATGGATTTATAAAGATCCTTACAAATAATAAATTGAATGAAATTTCTAAAATAAAATGGATCCAAAGTAAGGGGTGGATTCTAGACAGTGTTGAAATCCAAATAATTGGATCACAACATATCCTATTGGGGTAGAATTTTTATCTTAGTATCATTGTATATCCTAGGATTATAGTGAGTAATAAAACACATCTTCATACCTATAGAACTATGAATTATTCAATCGATAATTTTGGTAAATTTAGTATCATGATCAAACAAAATAGAATGTTATACTCTATAAAATAGTTACAAAACATTATTTTACATTTTTGGAAGCTGAATAAGATTTTTATATTATATTGTAGAATTATATACATTTATTTCCTTCGGTGATCTACTACTTCCCAAATAAAATTATTTCCTTTATATGTATTAGGTAGTATAATGTAAAAATACATGGTCATTTCCACCCATTTAAATTATATTATGACTAATTGTAATTATAACCCCATATAAATAAGTTAATTGGAAATAGCATAATGATATACTATATATAAAAACATATTCTACAATATCGTAATTTATGTTTTCCCTTTAGAAATACTAATACTGATGTATATATATCTTCATAGATCATAGATAAATATAGAATGATGATCTATGAGAATCATACAACAAATAATTATTCAGTTTATTAATTGATGTTATAAATAAAGGGTTCTTGAACTATATCATTCCATCACAATCAAGGATGAAATTGTGAAAACGTTTCACTCTATTTTGTAGGTCAAAATCATTATTCATGTAATGTCCCAGATCCGGGTTCCACGCAACGGGTGCCCCAAACTCGGTTCGCCACATGACATCAAGGGAATTTCCCCAAATGCTAGAGGCTGCCGACTAGCAGCGAGGGCCCAGGTCTGATAGTGGGGAAACTATGCCCTCATTTGTCAAAGTGTAGTGCAGTGGAATACAAAATAAAACATACAAAAAACAGTAGAAGCGGAAAGCATAAAAAACTGAAATAAGCTACAGTAGGGAATATAACCAACAGTATATAAATGATGATGTTACATGTTTCAGGTTCTATGAAAGCATCCAAAACATGTTATACATCAGTACAGTACAACAAATAACAGAGTTCAGCGAAACAAATCAAAACAGCTGGCAGCGGCATCGTGAGCCTAGGCTCGGTCCCATGCCCTCCTACTCCAACATCAATAGTCAAGTACCTGTATGGGGACTCTTTCCCTATCAACACCTGCAGAAACATAATCTGTTTGGGCCGAAAAGCGTGACCCAAACAGGGTGTGAGAAATATATCTCAGTAGGCACCCACCAAATGCATGTGCCCAACTGCGTGCTAACATGCAACAATAGTGTGCAGTGGTAAATGCAATAAAGTAAGTAGTTCTAAAAAGTAACTAACTTATCAGTTAAATTGCTATTTAATTATTCATTTAATCCATTTTATATAAGAAATCACCAAAGTGCATTTCAAAATAACAACTAGTGTCCTCAGACACGTAAACTCCTACCCTCGGGTAATGAGTATCCAACACGAGAATATTCCCTCAGGCATAACAGAGTTTTCCCTCAGGCGTAGGTAGTGTCACCCACAGGCACAGAGTCAGCTGCCCATAGGCACGGAATAAGTTTCCCTCTGGCCAAAATAACTACTACCCACAGGCTAAATAGTGCAGTGCCCACAGGCTAATCATAACAATGACCTCAGGCTAAACAGGTAACCGAGCCATTCCCAACATGTCAAATGAAGTAAATAAGAAATTCCTCTCAAGGAAATTCTACAATTACTTCATGAAAAGCATACCCTCGGCTATCCTAGACAAACTGCTAAACAAAGGAACACACCCCCAGGGTGGTTCCGGATCAATGCAATGATCCCAACCAGCATTTTATTATCACAATTTAATCACCTATGAAATTATATTCATTAAATATAGCAATGGCCTCAGCCACATGACACCCCAGCATGGGTTCGTGGCCTAAAAAATGCACAAAACGCACGATAGTTGGAAAAACTAACACAAATCCACCTACTTTATAAGCCAACGAACGTTATACCTGAACGCCGAATCCAGAAACGCCGAAGAACAACGTAGATCTGATGAAGAACAAAACCCATTCAAATGTAAATAAATTCCGTTAGGGGATGAATTGGTAAGAACGGATTACAGAGGAGAAAGGGCATACCCGTGCGGTTCCAACGAGATTGTCCGAAGCCGAATCGGATTCCAGACAAACACCTTGTGGATCTTCAAAGGTCGAGCCATCCTCTTTGGATCCAAAATGGCTCAAATGCCTCCTCTTCCAAATGAGGAGGAAACTGCCTGTTTAATGCTGAATAAACAAAGTACCAGGTGTGTACTTCTTGAGTACACGGCATGCACTTCTTTCATTTAACTATTCATTTGGCGGCACCGCCACACAGTTCACCCGTCGACCTAAGTACACGACATGTACTCCTGAGTACACTGCATGTAATGTCGCCCATCTGGCGGCGACTCCACCGCCATACTATTTGACCTTCCGACTGACTACACGGCATGTAAAGGACCACTACACGGCGTGTAGTCGGTTCCTACACCCTTTGTCGCCGGCACATCTACACGCCCCGGGTACTCATCCCAACACGGCCAGATGTACACATCGTGTGGAAAAATTACACGGCGTGTAGTTCCAAAATATGGGATTTTTCTCCATTTTCCATATTTTCTCAAAAACACTCAAGGAAAAGGGAAAAGAAGAAGCATGTACCTCAAAACTAAGAACCAGGTTCTTACAAACTTCCCCCCTTATAGAAATTCATCCCCGAATTGTCCTTCCAAGAGTGCCGAAGATAAAGCTCAGAAAAGCTCTGGGCACTGAGCACATACGTTGTCCTCCCGCTCCTAGGTCTCGTCCTGCACTCGGCCATGATGCCATAGCACCCATAAGAGAGGAACTGCCCGACCTCGGAGAACCTCCGTGCTCCAGTCAATGATACGGATCAGATGCTTCTCAAAGGACGCATCATGCTGAATCTCATCCTCCTCTGGATGAATGGTGTGAGACGGGTCTGAATGGTAGCGACGCAAGTGAGACACGTGGAAGACGTCATGCATGGATCAGTACCGTTGTGGTAACTGCAACCGATTGGAAACCTGCCCGACTCTTTCCAGAATCTCGAATGGACCCACATAGCTCGGTGAAAGCTTACCATGTCTCCTGATCCTTTTGTGTCCCAGCCTCTACGAAAAATGTAGAAAAACCTGATCCCCGACCAAAAACTCCATGGGTCGTCTACGGTAATCAACATAAGATTCTTGACGAGACTGCGTGGTAGCCATCCGATTCCAAATCAACTAGACCCTCTCAGATGTCTCCTGCACAAGCTGTGGCCCCAATAAAGCTGCCTCACCTGCCTCTAACTAGCACAAAGGTGATCAGAATGGACTACCATATAAAGTCCCGTATGATGCCATTTCAATAGTCTCCTGGAAATTATTGTTATAGGAAAACTCGACTAAGGGTATATGATTCCCCCACGATCCACCAAAGTCTAGGACGCAAGTGCGCAGCATGTCCTCTAGCACCTGTATCGTCTGCTCTGACTGGCCATCTGTCTGAGGGTGGTATGATGTGCTCAGAAGCACCTCTGTACCAAGCACCCTCTGAAAACAGAGCCATAAACGAGACGTGAAGCAGGTGTCCCTATCTGAAACGATAGAACGAGGGACCCCATGAGGACGTACGATCTCTCGAATATTCAACCTTCCAAGCTCTTCCACACCGAAGGTATCCTTGATCGTTAAGAAGTGAGCTACCTTCGTGAGTCTGTCCACAACAACCCACACAGCGTCATTGCCACTATGTGACCTCGGTAACCCCGTCACGAAATCCATCATGACATCATCCCATTTCCACTCTAGAATGGGCAACTGCTATAACAGCCCAGCTAGCCTCTGGTGCTCTGCCTTCACCTGCTGACAGGTAGAACACCTCGTAACAAAACCAGCTATCTCTCACTTTATACTCATCCACCAGTACTGACGCCTCTAGTCATGGTACATCTTGGTAACCCTGGGATGAACTGCCCAAGCTGAAACACGAAATTCCCGCATCAGCTCCTCGCGTATATCCCTTGGAACCCATACTCGTCAATGGAAACGAAAAACCTCATCATCGCCTATCGTCCAACAAGGAGGAGGGTCCCCACTTTCCACCAACTCCCGTAGGACTAGGCCTTCTGAATCAGATAGTTGTCTCATCCTCACTCTATCCAGGAGGGTAGAAGTCACAGCTAATGAGGACAGATAAGTCTGCCCCAGACTGTCATGCACCTCCAAATGCATCTCAAAGCACAATGCCATGAGCTTCCACTCACCACTGGCCTCCTGCACTGTCTGTATCTGAGCCTTCCTACTCAGTGCATCGGCTACTACATTACCATTACCAGGTGTATAGGCAAGCTCAAAATCGAAGGTTTGTGGGTACTCGACCCACCTTTGCTGCCTTAGATTTAGGTCACGGTGTGTAAATTTGTACTTGAGGATTTTGTGGTTGGTGAAAACCACAAAATGATCCCCCAATAGATAATGTCTCTAACAGTGCAATTCATGAACAACTGCTTCCAACTCTAGATCATGTGTCTTGTAATTCCTCTCATGTTGCCTCAACTGTCGAGACCTGTACACAACAACTCAATCACCCTACATCAACACTGATCCCAGCCCAACACCTAATGCATCACAATAAACTATATAGCTCATCCCCTATTCTAGGAGTATCAGTATCGTTGTTGATGTCAACCTTCCATTCAGGTCCTTAAAAGCTTCATCGCAAGCTTCCGACCAAACGAACTTTACACCCTTCTTAGTCAAGCCTATAAACGGTGCTGCCAAGCAGGAGAAGTCATGTATGAATCGTCTGTAGTAACCTACCAGCCCCAAGAAACTCTGTATCTCAAATACGTTCTTAGGCTGCTCCCAGGAAACTACTGCTCTCTCCTTCTCTGGGTCTACTGCAACTCCTGCCTATGAGATGATATGACCCAGGAAGTGAATCAGGTCCATCCAAAAGTGGCACTTTGAGAGCTTAGCATACAACCGATGCTCTCTTAGTGTACTCAATATGATCTTAAGATGGGTAGCATGGTCGTGGCTAGTATGAGAGTACACCAAGATGTCATCCAAGAAGACTACCACGGAATAATCCAGATACGGATGGAACACACGATTCATCTGAGCCATGAAAATTGTTGGCGTGTTCGTGAGTCCGAACGGCGTAACTGTATACTCATATAGCCCATACCTACTCCTGAAATCTGTGAGAGGTATATCATATAGTCTAACGCACAGCTGATGATTTCCTGATCTCAGGTCAATCTTCGAGAACACTCGTGCTCCACAAAGCTGATCAAAAATATCATCAATACATGGTAAGGGATATCGTTTCTTAACCGTCAACTGGTTCAGCTTCCGATAATACATGCAATGTCTAAGGGTACCGTCCGCCTTCTTTTCAAAAGGACTAGAGAACCCCAAGGAAAAGTACTGGGTCGATTAAATCCGTTTTCATGTAACTCCTCTAACTTCCTCTTGAGCTCCCGCAACTCAGGCGTGGTCATCCTATAAAGAGGAATGGACACCAGTGATGCTCTTGGAACTAGCTCAACAGAGAAATCCACCTCACGCACAAGAGGTAGACCTGAAAAGTCACCCAAGAAGACATTCCGGAAATGATCGACAATGGGAGGGAAATCCGTCTGACATGTCCCCTGGTCATCCAGATACAAACTCAAAATCTGGTATGTGACTCAACCACTCCCACGATGCTTTGGTTCAGCTTGACTGGCATGAACGTCCCATTCGCCCTTGTATAGAAAATCTCCTCCCTCTAGTGATGTGAAACGCACCCTGCAACGATAGCAGTCTACAATGGCTCGAAAGGGAACCAACCAGTCCATCCCGAGAATGATGTCATAGCTCGACATCTCTATGACATAGAGGTCCCAACGAAAGTGTCACCCACCAACCTCAAGGGGGCACTCCCTGCACTGACGCATACCCTCCTTCCTAGTCCCCAACAGAGTGTGTAGAGTCAAGATATCAGAAGAAGAAGAAACACTGAGCCCAAGGCTGTCTACAATGGGTACAGTTATAAAACTATGTGTAGAACCCATATTAATAAGTAATGAAGACATAACAGAAGCTACTAGAATAGTACCTCTGACTGTAGAAGGTCTGGGATCCTGCTCCTACTGGGTCTGTTGCACTACATAAACCTTCCCAGTGCCGCGACCCCGCATCATAGCCTGGCTACCCTAAGCTGTCCCGCCGTACTGCCTCTGCGATCCTGTTGTCAGGCTACCATGACCACGACCACCATCTTTGCATGCACGCCCTGACGTATACCAGTTCCCAGACTGGTAATAAGCCACTGGTCCAGCTCCCGCATACAGAGTCTGCATAGAACCCCTCTCACTAGCCACTGGTGTAAACACCCTGCAAAAGCGCTGTAGATGACCCATCTTGCTGCAAGCTCGGTACTACACAGGGTCTCGTGGACACTGCGGTCTCTTGTGCCCCTCTCTACCACACTGGTAGCACATAACCTGGCCACCTGAAGCATTCTTCTAACTAGTACTGTCACCCTGAGAGTAGCCCATCTGTCTCTTCCTCTTTCCAATAGAAATAGTACCAGTAAAGGGTGCTGAACCGCCCTGGCCCACACCACTAGATTCTCAAAGGTTCCTCTCTATGATCAACGCCAGATTCAAAATAGCATATACATTAGGACACCTGAAGACATTCACCCTCACACAGATGTCATACTGAAGACCATCCTCAAAACGCCTGGCTCTCAACGCCTCATCACCCACCAGCATGGGTGAAAAACGCTGAAGCTCTGTAAAACAAGCAGAATAGTCCATCACTGTCATAGCGCCCTGCTACAGATTCATGAACTCTCGAGATCTATCTGCCCTCAGCGTCTCGGAAAAGAAGAAGTCATAGAAGACTGCCTGAAAATCATCCCACGCCATGTCTCTGTGATGATCTGACTGGGTGGTAACATCCCACCACCTCTTGGCCAAATCACGTAGCATGTATGTTGCGAGCTTGACCCTCTGCCCTGGAGGCATCTCAAGATGCTCAAAAATAGTCTGCATCGACCCCAACCAAGACTCAACAGCCTGTGGTCCTCCATCCCATGAAAACGTAGGAAGATGATGTTGCTGAAAGATACAAGTCAGCTCAGTCATAGATGTCGCAGCCTGCGGTGCTCCCTGAAAGGTCTTTATGAACCGCATAAAACCTTCATAGAACTGCACCTCCGCGCCTGTTTCCGGTATAACAGCTGGCTCCATATCTGGCTCTGCTGGAGGATCCACTAGTATCCCATGGCCCACCATCTCCGGAGTATAATCGTCACCGCTCTCCTGACGAACAACTCGCGGTCGTCTAGGAGGCATGACACTACAGGGTCAAAAACACGCCTTAGATTCAATATTATTAAGGCTGAAACAAAGAAACCACAAAGAGAAAAAGAGGAACAAGGCACCTCAAAATTTGAAAAACAAGACTACACGGCGTGTACATTGACTACACGACGTGTACTTGACTTCCCTTCCCCATCCCAGGTACTTTGACACGGCTAAGCCACATGGATCCCGTTATGAAAAACTACACGGCGTGTACTTAATCTACACGGCATGTATGGTGTTATTTTCTAACTTCTCGTGTCTCTTGTGACACGACCGACTACTCGGCTTGACACTACACGGCGTGTTACACCCACACACAACGTGTACACCATCTCATTTCCCAGCCACCCGGATAACTCCACACGGTATGTCCTCAGACAATACTACACGGTGTGTCCCACAGGTACACGGCGTGTCCATATAATGGTAACATCGGCCCGTGTTGTTAGTTACACGGCCGAGTCCCCGGGTCACACTACACGGCATGTTCATCATTGACATGGCGTGTTTTGTCATGGAGTTCATCGACCTGTGTTGTTAGTTACACGGACGGACTCCGGGTCAACACTACATGGTTTGTATAAAAGCTACACGTCGTGTTTTACCCAAGCCTTTCCCTACCCCGTGTCTCCGCCCACACGGTTCTTGACACGGGAAGAGAATACACGGCGTGTACTCAGGGTACATGGCGTGTACTCAAAAAGTTCATTTTTCTTCCCGAACAGAAAGTCATACACGGCGTGTGTAAAGATACTACACGACGTGTATACTGGGTTTCTAGGTAGTATGCCTTAGATACATCCCCGGAACCCATGAAATACTAAAAACCAACACCTATGTGTCAAATTCTGATTCGTGAGGGCCCATACTCTCCACTAATCAAAGTTTGACAACTTATCTGATTTATAACCAATAACCAGTCAATGATCCAACAAAATTCGGTCAATGAGGGACCATACTCCCCAAAAACTGATGTGTGGCGTTCATTCTATAAATAGACTCACATAAAATTATGCTATCACATAGCAGGTATTTTATTAGTGTGGCTATCACAACAGCATGCTTTTCTAGCACAACGACTATCACAACAACATGCAAATTCTAATGCACCTACATGGCATGGAAACTATGCATGGAATGTGATACCTAGCATGTTCCTATATGATGAATGAGACGGCATACCCTCATCTCATTAGGTTTCATATCAAGATAACCCATAGATAAATTATAACAGCACAATCTCAAGTGCGTCACCCAATGGTGAAATCATATCAACTGTAAAGTTTGAAAAATTAGTAAAATTTCCAAATACGAGGTAGATTGGCATTTCCCAGTACACGGGTTAGCTACACCCGTGCATAGCTTATTATCAACTACCATTCTTCATATCCCTGACTACGACTCCAAATAGTTAGTCAAAGAAAAGAACCCCCTTTGATACCAATTTGTAACATCCCAGATCTGGGTGCCACGCAACGGGTGCCCCGAACCGGGTTTGCCACATGAACTCAAGCACATTTCCCCAAACAGCAGAGGCTGCCGACTAGCAGTGAGGGCCCAGGTCTGATAGTGGGGAAACTATGACCTCCTTTTTCAATGTGTAGCATAGCGGAATAGAAAATAAAACATACAACAAACAACGGAAGCGGAAAGCATACACAACTGAAATAAACTATAGCAGTGAATATAACCAACAATATATAAATGATGATGCTACATATTTCATGTTCTAAGAATGCATCCAAAACTTGTTATACATCAGTACAGTACAACAAATAGCAGAGTACAACAAAACAAAGAAAAACAGATGGCAGCGGCATCGTGAGCCTAGGCTCAGTCCCATTCCCTCCTACTCCATAGCTACAGTAAAGTACATGTATGGGGACTCTTGCCCCTATCTACACCTGCAGAAATGTAATATGTTTGGGCCGAAAAGCGTGACCCAAACAGGGTGTGAGAAATATATCTCAATAGGCACCCACCATAGGCACGTGCCCAACTGCGTGTTAACAGGCAACCATAGTGTGCTGTGGTAAATGCAATAAAGTAATAAGTTCAACAAAGTAACAGACTTAGTAGTTAAATTTCCATTCAATTATTCATTTAATAAATTTTATATATGAAATCACACAGTGCATTTCTAAGTAAACAACTAGTGTCCTCAGACATGTAAACTCCTACCCTTAGGTAACGAGTATCCAACACAAGAATATTCCATCAGGCATAACAGAGTTTTCCCTCAAGGGTAGGTAGTGTCACCCACTGGTACAGAGTCAGCTTCCCATAGGCACGGAAGAAGTTGCCCCCAGGCTGAAATAACTACTACCCACAGGCTAAATATTGCAGTGCCCACAGGCTATTCATAACAACGCCCTCAGGCTAAACAGGTAACCGAGCCATGCCCAACATGTCAAATGCAGTAAATAAGAAATTCCACTCACGGAAATTATACAATTACTACATTAAAGGCATACCCTTGGGTATCTGGGCCAAACAGCTAAACAGAGGAACACACCCTCGGGGTGGTTCTCAAACCAAGAAACGACCCCAAACAGCATTTTATTATCAAAATTTAATCACTTATGCAATTCTAGGAATTAAATATACCAATGGCCTCATCCACACGACACCCCAACATGGGTTCATGGCACAAGAAACGCAAAAAAAACATGACAGTCTGAAAAACTAACACAATGCCACATTCCTTATAATCCAACGAACATTATACCCAAATGCAGACTCCAGAAACTCCCAAGAACGGCGTAGATCTGACAAAGAACAAAACCCATTTAAATGTAAATAACGTCCGTTAGGGGAGGAATTTGTAAGAACAACTAAAGGAGGAGAAAGGTCTTCACCGTGCGGTTCCAACGAGATCGTCCGAAGCCGAATCAGATTCCAGACAAACACCCGGCGGATCATCAAAGGTTTGACCATCCTCCTTGGCTCCAAAATGGAACACACGCCTTCTCTGCCAAATGAGGAGGCTACTGCCTATTTTAAGCCGAAAAAACAAATTACACGGCATGTACTTCTGAGTACACGGTGTGTACTTCTTTCATTTAACTATTCATTTGGCGGCACGACCACACAGTTCACTCGTCGACCTGATTACATGACATGTAATCCTGAGTACATGGCGAGTACTATCGCCTAGCTCGTGGTGACTCCACCGCCTTACTATTTGACCTGCCGACTGACTACACAGCATGTAAATGACCACAACACGGTGTATAGTCAGTTCCTACACCCTTTATCGCCGGCATGGCTACACGCCACGTATACTCATCCCAACAGGGCCAGAAGTACACGGCATGTGGAAAAAGTACATGGCGTTTAGTTCCAAAATTTGGGATTTTTCCTCATTTTCGATATTTTCCCAAAAACACTTATGGAAAAGGAAAACGAAGAAGCTCGTACCTCAAAACTATGAACCATGTTCTTATAATTCAGCCCCAATATATTGTTAACATCGATATATGTTTGATTAAATAATTTAGTAAGATATGATTTAACCACTTGTATAATGTTTTTATATATATTCATTAAAATCTTGAAATAATGTGTATTTTTTATCGTCAAACTTTTATGAAGAATGATTGATTTGACTCGGATCATCTGCCACATTATTCACTATAACGTGGTGGTAATGTATTGGGAAGTCATAATCCTTAATCAAAACCAAATATATTATATAGTCTGTCTTTAACACTCCTTAAATGAATACATGATTTAATAATTTATGATAAATATATATGTCACACAAATATCCATAATGATAATGGTTACATATCATTAATGGAAACCATTACCATAGTTAACTCATAATCATGATTCAATGTAATTTCCTCTTGAACCAATAAGTTGAATGAGTAAAAAGATGTCACAATTTCATTCTATATGAGAAATAACTTATTACATATTTATGGAATTATAAATGTTCATAGACCCCTATTCACAACATTTTATTATATAAAATGTTGACCAAACCAATCATCCTATTTGTTTTTCGAAATTTCACACACATTAATTAATTGAAGAGAACATGACACCTAATTGACTTATTTTGTTTATTTATTTAAAATATAAGAGAAATTATTGAAAAATCATTGATAATAACCATCGAAAGCATGAAATCTATAGATCTCAGTCACCATGGTTGGTTTCATCCAATTCTTGATTATATTTTTCATTGATGTATCCTCCAATATTCCACCACATGAGATTATAGTACACCGAAATGGAAACATAAGAATCCAAATTTCAAAATTCTTTATCTTTATATATAGATTCTCCTTCTAGAGGGTAATTAGTGTAATTATAATTTGAGCTTCATGATCTTTCTTACTCTAGGAATATATGTCAATAATATTTATAAAGACTACATTAAACTAATAAATGCATTCAATACATAGAGTGTGTCACATAAACTAGTTCACGATCTTGTGTGGGATACCTATTATAAAAAGGTACAAGATAAAATAAACATAATATACAATTTCATCACTTTACTTCAAAACAGATCCAAAAACCAAATGTGATTCATAACATCTATCTGCATAGCATTGCCTAGAATCTTAAAGAGTCATCACTGGTAATGAACTCAAACAATGACATTACTCATCAATAGAATTATGTATCTTTGAATCCCATATTATTATATCTCCATTATTATTTTTAGTGGTTGAAGTACAATCCACCTTTTAGAAATCCCATAAAATCCTGTATTAATACCATATTTTTCCCCAGAGGCTCCAAATCTCAATGAAATTTCAGTTTTCGCAAATGGTCATAAAAACCATGATATTCCTTTGACCAACTACAATTATATTTCCAAAAAACATATTATCTAATACAATTACCTTTCTAATTAAGATTATTCATTTATAATTTTTTTCATAAATTCCATGATCACTCATGTGGTCAAAAATGACACTGAAGTGTCACAAATTGATTCATCATTCATAGAAGAAATTATGATTTTACCCAAAAAAATACAACTATAGTTGAATAATTGTACTCATGGTAAGTCATATAAACCAATGAAAAAAGTAAATTTGAATAACTAGTTAGACAAAAAGGAAAAACTAAGTACGCATAATGAATATACATATTGGTGAAGGTTGTTGTAAGAATATCAAACACCATTATCCTAAAATATTGATAACAAACCCAAAACTGAGATTTCATGAACTACATTAATACAAATATTTTGGAAAAAATCATTAATTATGGTAAATGGACAATTTTAATGCATCATAATCTAAATGATCTTTATGTAGATGATGTGATGTAATTGGTTTATGTCACCATTTTTTTAAAAAATAGCAGTGATTGCTAATGAGAATGATTATCTCAAATAGATGACTTTCAGAACAATTCAAAAAATTTATTATTGATCTCATATGAATTATATGATTGAATATAGTTTTTATGAATTGAAATGGGATATGGAAAGGTATTATTGAAAATAGAGAACACTTCCTCAAACATTTATTGGAATCATGAATTGTCATTTAAAAACCACTAGAAAATTTAAATGACCACATGATTAATATCGCCCTAAAAAATGTTTCACTGCATCTTATGAAAAGAAGGATATCATCAAACATAACATCGAATGGGGATATATATTATAACTCAAAATCATGTCCCACTCTTCCAAAAAAATCACAGGACACCTCTTTGGGGAAATTAAATGAAACACGTCAAATAATTTTTTTATATATGGGATTTCTATAAGTCTTCATATATATCCTAATAATAAAATCTAACTATTTCATATATATAACCAAATAATCATATATAACATTGAGCTTTAATAAGGTGATAGATTCATAGGGGAATTAATGTCCCAATACTCTCTAATACTTCATAGACAATGAAATAACTTTTCAAAATGCATGATCACCATATAAAAGTTAATTATTTAAATAATATGGCTATTTATAAATGATAAGATGCATATATATCTAATAAATATGTCAGCAATTATTAATTAATGGTAATGGTACCTCCCATTATTTTAAGACATGCATAACATTCCCCATGAGACTCGTCCACAACATGATGTTACTTTTTTCATTATTTCTGTAGATAGATCCCCTTTATTCCTGAATTTCATTTCCTCGATGTTGATCCATCAGGTCCTCTCTGTAATGTACAACTACATTAAGTGGTGCAGACATGTAAAGACATATGAAACTAACTAGAGTAATCATTAGAGATATACACCTACAGTAACTCAATGAATGATCACATTTAGTTATTAATATTTCCTTAATGGAAATCAACTGAGAAATCCTATTACAAATTCAATGAAATAACAAGTCTTCATCCCATGTCAGAAATACTAGTTTGTAATATTTCACTCATCCCACATCCTCATTCATTTATAGAGACCATTGTAGCAACCACTCAGTGTCAAATAAAATACCATCATCCATGAAATACCATACATGTTTAGTTATACCTTCTATTACATATTTAGAAAAAGGACATATGTATTAAGATTTATAAATATAACATATGATAAGATATATACTCAAAGGTTAATCTCAACCCATTATTCTTTCTACTTCAAATTAAATATTTCCATTGGTAAAAATTGAACCACATACATAAAATTAGATGGAAAACTCGGTTAGTATTTGATCACCAAACACAACATTAAGAAAACTAATCAACTTATTATACAAAACATATTTTAGAAAAAAAATGTTCTGTAATGCAACACTTGTATAAATTAAACTTCAAACCCACGTGATTCCTTTTCTAGAAAAAATTCCAACACCTTATTCTATACCATTCTTGTTTGATGTTAACACATTTCACCTTAATTTAATTATGAATATCCCAAACTAATAGATCTACTCAACCATATTTAACCAATCCATAGAATTTTATGGATCGTTTTCCACATAGAATGATATATTTATGTGTTGCAAAAACACATAAGAATGATAAATTATAATATCCTACTGTTTTCTAACTTATACAGCCTAAATATGAATAGGTATAGTTGGATGTACTCAATATTGAATCCCACAGATAACCACCACTACATGGTTCATTTAAACGGGATTGTTTATATGCTATAATTCATCAGTAACTATCTCCTGAGTTCCTATCCATCACAATCTTGATTAAATTTTCTACACAACATCAATAGATATAAGATTAAATAATATTCAATTGAAACAACATCATCAACAATTAAAATAAGAATGAAATTATATAAAACTACCAATTGATGAAGATATAAAAATACAAAATTTATATTATATAATACAAAAATTAAACTATTTCTAAATATCATATAGAAAATTATGGTTCATTATGTTGAGAAATGGATAGGATTTATCTAATATCCACCCTTGTAAGTATCAAACATAATATAATGTATCTACCTAGATATTAAAAACTACATACATACATCATTTTAGAGGAAAAGTCAACCCTCATAGAAGAATTCAATGAACCATCCTAGATAAACCACTGAAATGGTAACTAAATTAGTTCTGATGGGTCCCTAAGGGAATTATCTATCTGTATAGTTTGGGGACTAATGCCCAAGAATAAAATAAACATGAAGAAACCAAATTCTCAATTATATTAACAAATAACTAAAATAATGTCTATATAAATGATTAAAAATTTAGTATTATAAACAATCCACCAGAGAGAGAAATACAACATATTGGAAGAGACAAGTTTCAACATCAATACATCAACCAAAATCATCAGATAAATCTATATAGGTAAGTACAACATATATATTTGTTCAAAAATTTATCATAAGTTCAAAAAATACATCTAACTCATATAGTCTAAATAATAATGAAAAAACACTACTTATAGGTGGTTCAATATATTATCTATACCTCTAAAAATATGATCTTTAAAATACCAATAAGAAATATGGGTTTTAAGAAAAAGAATCCAAGTACAACCTCACAAATAATTTTATAATAAATATATAATAATAATAATAATACTAATAAATTTCATTTAAAACATTTCTTGAAAATATTTATAAAAATATTATCAAAAATTTATTTACATAGTATTTTAATTTCATGATTAAAAATAGATTTAAAAATAAATTCCCATAAAATATCTCATTATCAAGCATCAGAATCAAAATATTTGTGAATAAATAATTTTAATAAAAACATGTATTAATTTAAATATCATTCATATATAGTAATGTATAATAAATTTCAATTGTATAAAAATCATTAAGAGACCCATAGATTATATAATATAGTTATTGTCACACATTTATGTGATGTGTTGTACCAAGTGTTGAAACACCTTCTATATCCAATGACCGGGGTTATAATAGATATAATAAACTCCCTACATTCAATATAATTACATTATACATGTTATAATTAACATGTTTCTTAATATAGATAATATATTCCCAATAACTGTTCTTCCCTCTATAAAATCTAGGCTCCCATATTTTTTATTGAAATCCAATATTTTTTAGGAAATAATACATTTAATAAATCATATTTATTCCATGAAATCCTTTGGATTGGGAGAATTTTTAGGAATCAAATAATTGCATTCAATTCAAAGCTGAATATAAATTGTTTTTTATTACAAACACAAAACCTCATTTAATATCATTTAACAAATAATTATTAAATATTTCATGCCTTTTTATGTAATATACTTAATTATTTATGTATTCTCATAATATTTTTTTTGAAATCATTATTTTTATCAATTTTCAATTTCAATGGATTTTGATCACCCACACAAGTATATTTCAATTCACTAGTCATGTCTCTCCATTTTGATAGTATAATTAAATTTGAATAACAATTCAAATATTCTTTGTGTAAATGGTTTCTATTGTTAGAGATTTCCTTATGATGCCACCAACCTATATCACGATCAGCAATACCAATCACTGATCCCCAAATAGAGAATAAATGGTATGAATGATCAATGTATAGTCTTATAATCAAAATACAAGAAGTCAAGATATATTTCAATAAATTTCACGATGAATAAACTCTCTCAAAAAATAGATGAGATAATTAAATGATAAACCAAGCTCACTGAAAGATTTTATGTTCATCAATATATCAAAAAAAATATAGATATTCAATAAATATAAAGGGATGTTACAACCAAATATATATATCAATAGTCACAAGAGGCTTTTAGGTTAGTGAAATTTGAGGGATAAGATTTAGATATTAACTGGAAATTAAATATAAACAAAATAACATAATACCAAGCGATTTATCAACCTTATCAGAGTCACTAACTAGTTGGCGGCTAGCACCTACTACCCAGGGGTGTGAGGATTATTACTATACTAAAAAGAATTCCCATCATTGGGTCAATGACCTTATAAATTCTATCTATTTGGATTCTGGTTTGAATTCATGGACCAACATTCCCCCTACTGAATGATGGACATTTCTATTAGGGTTATGGCCCTCCTATAACTTTTTATATCTACTAGATAATTCCCACACTCATGTTATAACACTGATCCATCTACAGGTCCCAAAAAATAGGTTCTAGTCCTCATTGATGATCCCTTATAAAGATTAATCGTTGAAAAAAAAATTGAACTATAAATAAAAGGACAAAAATTGGAATAAATAAGAAATAAAACATATCAATGAATAAATGAAGTTCTGTACTATGAATTAGTTAACTATAAGTAACATATTTCATTTTATAATCAATATTTTTCTATTTCATTTTTAGAATCCTCATTTTATGGTGTTGTCTTTTCCATTAATCGTGAGTATTTGGTTTTGAATATTCCATTCCATGTATAATATTCCGTGTTCCATAATATTTAAAATAATAATGATGATATAAATAATGTATATATTAAATATATATTTATTTATTTAGAATCATCATAAAATATTATAGATAGAAAATTACACAATGTCTTTAATGGAGATGGTAGTACATACCTATAGATGATTTCTAATTTAGGTTTCTAAAAAACTAGTGACGAATTATAGAAAATATTACATCATTATATATGACCTATTATATAATTAAAACAATATTTTATTAATGAATCCATCATTATACAAAATAATGAACAATGGGGTATGAAGAAGATTCATATCCCTTTATGGAGGTTGTATTACAGAGTAACACTTAATTGAATTATTATTATTATTTTTATTAAAATAAGTAAGAAATTTATTTTCCCATTATGATAATAACATTTGATTATATTAGTGATGTAACATCAGGACCTAAATCCCTGGGTCTTTTTTTTAAATGCCACATTAGATCATGTGTTCCAATATGTATTGCAGATGTTGTAGACACACAACGTGGGAATTGATTGAATCCACTAATAGAATATACCCTAAATAACAAGTAATATTAATAATAAATAAACCAACATGTTAATAGAGTTCAATCGAAGCTATTATAATGTAATAAGTGACTAAAATATTGAATATATATATATACAAAATAATTAGTCAATGTAAAAGGTACTAATCACCCATTTGTATTTCCACGTAAACATATATGAATGAAAATATACATTTTGATCTAATACCAATCATATATTATCCTCAATTAATATATTGCGATATGTATATATAAGACCAACCCATTCTTAATCTAAACCTGTACATGAAATAATTTATGTTTTCATCAGTACTAACTAACATGGTCACCATATCATTGTGTTAGTATAACTGATAGGGATACTGTGAGGTGGACAATTATACATAATTAAATATGTATTTTATATGATTTTGAAAAGAATAGTATAATTTAATAGGAAGCCCAAAACTATGTATGAATCACTTAATCACCAAATAAAAACAAGTAATTATAGACATGTGTCAAGTGGTTATGATATTAATGACCATTATTGAACCCAAACTATGCCAGATTAGGATCCATGATGATATGATAAATATGTGAAATAATAATTCAAAATGAATATAAAACTAGTGTCATAACACATATTCCATATTTAATAATACATAGATTGAGATCTGAAGCATATAATGTCATATCCTTGACCACCTTGGGCCCGACCTCCAGACTGTAATACCCCATGAATATTGAATTTCAAGACTCCAGTATTTAATTCCCCATACATTATTTCTCTTTTCATTCCCCCAGAAGTCCATTTACATACCTTTTACTAATCCCAATCATACAACTCATCACAATACATTCTCTCCTTCCACTGAGGGATAAAACTCATGTGATGGTCCTCCTACCTCATATAAAGATAAAAACCTGCAAATAATATATACACATTTATCAAGTTCTATAAGAAAAGGATTGAATATCATATCATAATGAGTGTATAGTATAAATTCATTAAACCTGTAATCATAATAAAACATTGAAACAAGAAACTATTTCAATACACATGAAGTCAAAACATCATACATAATACCACTTTAAATAAATGCTTTCACATGAAATCATAACCAATAATGGTTGAAATGTTATAATAATAGGTATCACAACATAGAATGTTCATTCACATTGAAATAGAAAATTTATAATCATCTTCGGTCATAATAGCTACCCTTGTGGTTAATGGAAACACTGTCTATCAAGAAGCCAAATTATTATCATGGAATCGAACACATACAATGTCTCATAGGATTATAAAAAATAACCACATGTGATCATGTTATCTATCATGGTATCATGATATCTCGGTATTGGTTAAAACATAACCGTAGAAAAATATGCCCAAGTAGTCATGCACACTCATATGTGATAATTTCTCTACCATTAAGGGCCATCACCAAGACAATGAAAAAAGGTCAGATAGGAACTGTAATACTTTTTAAAATTACACAAATAATTGTTCTTGTAATTGATCAAGACATAAGCATCAATAAAGAATTATTTTTATTAATATTAGAAACTCATTTTAAAAAGCATGGATAATTATCGAAGGTGGGGAACCTCATACTACTTTCCATTAAATAGAAATAAAAACTAACATGTAGAGTACATCAGACTACCATCCTCAAATGATGTCATCTCCTAGATTAGAAAACTCAATATATTTTTTATTTTCATTCAATTCCATTCCATCCTTAATTTATTTCAATGATGTTTTAACTCATTATAAGAGTTCATAAATTAATTTTTTAATATTAAATTATAATATCCTAATGAACTAAGAAAATAATTATATTTTCCATTATATCAAAAATTGAAATGAAAAAATTTGGAAAGTAATTTTAGATAATGTCACATGTTCATAATATATACCCTCTCATCATGGTTGATCAGTAAAGATAAACCCATTTCATTTATAAATATTTATATTACAATGATATAGTACATAAAATAATGTCATTGAATTTTAATAAATCTTGAAGATTTAAACATGCACCATTACATTAATTATGTTTCAGTCAATAATGTAAATCCATAATATGTGAAATTTATAATTCCATGGTGATCAATAGTTTCAGCATCCTTACAAAGTTCCTCTAAGATCTGATGGAATTTATGTATAATTTCTCTTATATAGAAAAACCCATAATCAATAATATTTTAAAATTTATTTATTCATAAGGTGCCTTCAGGGGCTATGATCGCCAAGTGGGATCAAACAAAATATAAAGAATATAAATTGGTGATTATATGAGTTTTAATTAGTATGCAAAGGGTGAAGAATTAAATTTTCATTGCAAGCGTAATAATGAATTTAGTTGAATGAAATGGAATGGTTCCTAAAAGATCATGATATATTAAAACATATTAATAATTCCTAGAGTAGTTTAGGATTTGACAAAAAATTTACATTGTTATTATTCATGATAATTATAAAAATAATTATTTCTCTATGGATCATTGTCAAACAAATAGAATCATGTCACGAATCCTTCATGAACCACCAGTTTTTATTGGAACCCATCACCACTCCCAACCATGGATTCTCATGAGGTCACCAATGAATCACATTATATCTCAATACATACAATAAAACATATCATTTACACCCCCAAATAATCAAATTATATACATGCACATAATTTTAATAAATAAACATCCATCAAAAATTGAAATATAAATTGCTTTGATAAATTTAAAATTGAAATGAATAGAGCCATTACAATCATTCCAATATAGTGAATATTTTAAACATTAGTTTTTTATATACTATTAAAGATCCAAAACTATCATACATTATTATCAGTTATATGTATTTATATTTCAACCATTATATAACATGAAACATTTTCTCAATATGGTCCTCAATCCTAATATATCATCACTCCATTGTTTCCAGTTTACAATTAAGAATACTAAATTTCAAAAAAGGTCCTTTATCAACAACATGAACACTAATATAGTGCACACCTCCCTTATCTCTATTAATATCCATGGTATAAACTAAAATAATTTCGTGAATCCTATGGTCTCACCACTATATGAATTTTCATCTAATGTGTAACTCTAAAATAATAGTTCTTCCCACAGTTGGAATCCCCTTCTAACAATGTCAAATATGTTATGCAATTAATCTAAAACCATGATACACATTATACTACTATCATGGATCTCATCTACCATGTCCAAAATGTTGATAAAAATACCATTTAAATCCTTAGTAAAACATTATCTAACACCCAGGGTCATTCCACAAACACATCTTCAAAATATATTCATTCCCCTAACACATCGCTTCCTCCAGATACCCCAGATATATTTTATTGTTCATTACATATAAAAAACACTACTATCCCATTATATTGAATTAATATACCCCCTAATGGATCCTTCCTACTTTCTAATAACTAGGATTACCCATTACACATGTATTCAATTTGGTTTCACTTCATGAAACAAATCAGAAAATATTTCACCACAAGATTCCTTCCCTATATCAAGTGATGAAAATATGATCCAAAATCCGAAATATTTCAATATAATCATGGTTTAAAATTTTATTCCTTATTATAGGTCCTGATTATAAACAAATTCAATTATTTACACTTTCTTCCAATCCTAAACGAAACTAAACATAATTGAAGTGTACCATAAAATTTTTTCCACCAAAATCATTTGCTCAATTGATTTTATGGATTCATTTTTGACCAATAACATTTAGGTAGACTCAGAAAATAATATGTAAATTGTCCATCCGTCTACCTATAAAGGTTTACAACCATAGTAACTAATAATTTATAAACCAATTGATTATGTTATCAAAAGCATCATATGCATCATTAAATCAGACCACATTCATAATTAAATATTATACCATCATAAAAAAATCCCTCTTAGTGGTTTCATCAACCACTTGTACCATTCACATTGATATCAACCATAAATCAATGTAAAAGTCATATAGCTCTTTCTTGGAATGAACTACCTTTTCCCGTGTCTGATAATCCACTCTAGTATTCTTATGGTGCTATATTTGAATCAATATGATGATTTTAACATGGGGAAAAATACTCTCAGGTACAATATACTTTGGTCTTCATTTGAATTTGTGAATCCAATTATAAGTCTTACATATACTATGACCATTCACCCAAGAGTGGCCGTTATAGAGATGGATATATTACTTCCCCACCATAGGAGTTTTCTTATTGACTATTACACAAAAATTAGCCTTACTAATAAATTAATAATAGTAAATAACTATTATTACTGTATATGATTGTTCATTCAACTAATTAAAAGGAAAAATACCATGAACTACAAAATCTATGATTACTCAAAACACATTATAATGTATCAAACAATACATTCATGATGTTTGTTACATTTCCACCAAACTGGGAAGAGGTTATGATATCCATTTCATCATGATCATCACCTCGTGAAATTTTATATACTAAAAAACAACATCTCCACTTATATAAAAATAAAAATAATTACAAAATCGTACTCCATTACATGGTTGTGGTCATATTCATCCATAAAGAACTATATATAATAAATATCCATCCAATAACAAAACCAAATGAGATTAAATGAAAAATTAGGGTTTCCAATACTAATGGTAATGCTAAACAAAATATATAAGTGACACACCACCACAACCTACTCCACATTTATCCAGAAAACTAGTTATATACACAATGATCATATAACTACTCCACTATGAACAACTCAATTAACCGTTCACTAGTGCAGAAAACCTTTTTTACGTCGGTTATTTTTCATTATTTACCTCGGTTTTTAGGCGACGTTAATACGGACGACGTTATAAATAACGTTTTTTATGTCGGTTATTTAAAACCCGACGTAACATCCCTAACATTACGGTGTTTATCACGTCGGTTCATTAATAACCGACGTGAAAAATGATGGGGGATGGGGCTTTATAACGGCGGTTATTATATGAACCGCCGTGATACACCGCGGGTGGGGGGGTTTAGCACGTCGGTTATAGAATAACCGACGTGCTAAATATGGGGGGGGGGGGGGGGGGGGGGGTTTATCACGTCGGTTATTTCTAAACCGACGTGATAAAATGCCTGGGATATCGTTTATCAGGTCGGTTATGACATAACCGACGTGATTAACCCTTCCCCGGGCCTATTATCACGTCGGTTTATTAAATAACCGACGTGATAAAAAGGCCTGGGAAACGTTTTAGCACGTCGGTTATCCAATAACCGACGTGGTAAATCGATTCCCATGCCTTTTAGCAGGTCGGTTATATTAAGAACCGACGTGATAAAAGGCCCGCGAATGATTTATCACGTCGGTTCTCGAAAAAACCGACGTGATAAACCCCTACCGATTTATTTACCACGTCGGTTATTTTATAACGGACGTGAAAGAGATATTTTTTTTTTAAATAATTGCACTGATCTCACCAAAAAGCAACCAGACACCAAACAACAAAACGAACCATGCCAGCCCTCCCCCAATCCCCAACTGAACCCCACCCTCATCTATACCCACCTAACAACCTGGCCAGCCCTCCCCCACCACATTAGAGCCCCACCACAACCCTTGGACACCCCCCCACCCCTTGGACACCCCCCCCCCCCCCCCGCCCTCATTTACTCCCCCACGACCCCTAGTACAGCCTCAAACACCCATTGGACACCCCTCCCATATCTCTTGGACACCCCCACCCCTTGGACACCCCCCACCCCTTGGACAGCCCCCCACCCTCATTTACACCCCCAAGACCCCTAGTACAGCCTCAAACACCCATTGGACACCCCCACACCTTGACAGCCCTCCCAGACCCCTTGGACACCCCTGACCCCTGGACACCCCCCCCCCCCCCGAGCCCTTGGACAGCCCCAAACACCCCTTGGACACCCCTCCCATATCCCTTGGACACCCCCACCCCTTGGACAGCCCCCCCACCCTCATTTACACCCAACCGGCCCCTTGGACAGAACTCCCAGACACCTTGGACACCACTCCCATATCCCTTGGACACCCCCACCCCTTGGACACCCCCCACCGCTTCGACAGCCCCCCACCCTCATTTACACCCCCCGAACAGTAGGACAGTCCCAAACACCCCTTGGACACCCCTCCCATATCCCTTGGACACCCCCCACCCCTTGGACACCCCCCCACCCCTTGGACAGCCCCCCCCCACCCCCTGGACACCCCCCCGGCCCCTTGGAACCCCCCCCCCCCCCCCCCCCCGACCCCTTGGAAACCCCCCCATCCCCTTGGACAGCCCCAAACACCCCTTGGACACCCCTCCTATATCCCTTGGACACCCCCTGAACACTAGGACAGCCCCAAACACCCCTTGGACACCCCTCCCATATCCCTTGGACACCCCCCACCCCTTGGACAGCCCCCACCCCCTGGACACCCGCCCGACCCCTTGGAAACCCCCCCGACCCCTTGGAAACCCCCCATCCCCTTGGACAGCCCCAAACACCCCTTGGACACCACTCCTATATCCCTTGGACACCCCCCCACCCTTGGACACCCACACCCCTTGGACAGCCCCCCCACCCCCTGGACACCCCCCCGACCCCTTGGAACCCCCCCGACCCCTTGGAAACCCCCCCATCCCCTTGGACAGCCCCAAACACCCCTTGGACACCCCTCCTTTATCCCTTGGACGCCCCCCAAACACTAGGACTGCCCCAAACACCCCTTGGACACCCCTCCCATATCCCTTGGACACCCCCACCCCTTGGACACCCCCCCCACCCCTTGGACAGCCCCCCCCCCCCCCCCACCCCCTGGACACCCCCCGACCCCTTGGAACCCCCCCCCCCCCAGACCCCTTGGAAACCCCCCCCCCCCATCCCCTTGGACACCCCTCCTATATCCCTTGGACACCCCCCACCACTTGGACACCCCCCACCCCTTGGACAGCCCCCCCCCCCACCCTCATTTACACCCAACCGACCCCTTGGACAGCCCCAAACACACCTTGGACACCCCTCCCATATCCCTTGGACACCCCCACCCCTTGGACACCCCCCACCCTCATTTACACCCCCCGACCCCTAGGACAGCCCCAAACACACCTTGGACACCCCTCCCATATCCCATGGACACCCACCCACCCCCTTGGAACCTCTCCCCCCATACCAAAATCCAGACCAGAAAAACAATCAACAGTAGACCAAAACAAGAAGTAGAGAAAAATTAAACATTCACTTATATAACATTGAAAACTTACACTGTCAACTTCAAAAAAAACTAAATCCAACCTAAAAGACTACAAAATACACAACTACATTGACAATATTCAAATTTATATTTTACATTACAAACAACTAAAAGTCAATCAAACCTGTAAAATAATTTGACCACTCCATTTGTAAGTGTTTGATATCTTCAGTAGTAAAGGGTTGAGGGTCATAAAAAAGCTACAAAGGAAAAGGATAGTAGTCAATGTGTATAATGAATAAATCAAATTGAAATATTATGAGAAAGAGGAAATCTTACCAGGTCAAAACTCAGAACTGTCCCAGTTGTTATTATTTCATACATAAATCTTAACATGTAATATCCGCATTCGATGATGCCTTGTTGCTCATGACATTTCTGTTTGAATGAGTGTAAATTCAATATATTATTTTTATGTAATAAATAAAAATGTACAAATTATAAATGGATATTTACCTTCGCATGTACATATTTGATCTTGAAATTCCTTTTCTTTGCGCTTTTTCGAAAGTGGACACATGCCCTGTTAGAAAATAATACGAATGGGGTAAATTTAAAATTCATTATAATATATAAAACTATTGTGAAATTGAAACTTACGTTTCCAATATATTCTTAAAACTTTCTCACACATCATCATGGAGAGAGCATATCCAATAAAGTGCTTTCTCCCTAGGGCAAAAAACCCCTAACATCCAATGATCCCTGATAAAAGGAAATTTAACGTTAGTGGTTTTTTATGTTAAAAGATAATTAACTCTTTGAGAGGGATGTGTTTCATACCTCTCACAAAAAGGCATCATCCAACACTGTGCGATTACATTCTTTTCAAATCTATTATCAATATAAATCATTCTTTGTTTCTCATCCAATGCACATGTTTCAGGGGAAATCAATTGTGGGTCCACAAATCCATATACATCTGTCAGCTCATTCCTCTCACAAATTTTATACATATACCTAATACAAAGCAGACATAAGTATACATTTTTAATAAATATAATGCAAGGAAAAGGTGTTAAGACTTACATGATAAAAATTTGCACCACGTTGATGCCCAACTTATCTCAAGTGAAAAACTCCATGATATCAGTTTTCATAATCCCCACACTTAGTTCACGTCCACAGACATGAGATTCCATTGTAATGTCATAATGATCCGCCAACAAATTTGAATATCTTGACAATTTGTCAAGACTGCTAGTATCTGCATCTGATGTCATAGCTATCTGTCTTTGTTGTTGTCTATACAGTATTTATTTTCCTTTGAAGAATTCCTGTAAAAATAAATTGAAAAATATATTAGTTTTCAAATGATAAAACATTAATAAAAATATAAAATAAAAGATATAACATCCATACCTCTATGGTAATGAGTCGAAGAAGTATGGATGGCCAAAGTAAAAAATGGCCGATACTATGTCCAACAGTCGTCACCTCATCTGTAGGTAATGGTATCCGAGCTGATCTATCTATAATATCCTGTACAGTGACCCTATGATTCTCTACCTCTAACTGTTGATGATGAACTGTATCTCCTATACAATATACCATCCCATATGAAACTATATGATGTTTAGGATCATCAACATACAACTCACAATAAGTAGGTAGCTGCGGCGGAGGAGGAGGATCAAAAATGGGGTCCGTAGGCTGAGGTGGGGGAGTGGGAGCTACTGGGAGAGGTGGAGTGGGAGCTGCACCCTGAAATTGTCTTTGCAAGTCTGCAAACATAAACTGCACCGATGCTCTAATCTTGTCCTCCACTATCGCATTAATATTATGGACTTCAGCCACCAAGGATTCTATTTTTTTTATAAACTCCCTCAACGTTAGAAGTTGAGGAACATGGCAACACTTTTCTTACCGATACACCTGCCGGATATCCTCTTACACGGCCAGGATGTTCGGGCTTTCCCAATGCCACAGATAAAATATCTTCCCTCCCAGATGGTGTAAATGTCCCCTGTGAACTCTGCTCCTCAAGAGAGTCATGTAATAATTAATTTAACATTTCTATAATGATTGGAAATATATGACGAAAATAGTAAACTTAAATAAATAAAATAGATATCTTACAATCCTATCAACTACGAGTCTCGATTCTTCCGAAAGATATTGTCCTTTTTTTCCCTTCCGAGCTCTTTTCCATTTCTCATGTCTAGATGGAGGGGATGGAGGGGCCACCTCTCCAGAGCATGAAGACTCAGCTCTTAGTTGTTGAAATTTTTCTGCCATCATTTGTTCTTCCAATAATGCATACCCTCCCCGAGATAAACTATGAGGGTATACATTTTTAGATTGGATCTCTTGATGAGCTTTCCTTGTTTTCTGTAAATTAAGAATAATTAATTATTAACAAAACAATAACAAGATCATTTATATAAGAATGCTTATAAAAGTTTACATTGCCCTTACCAAATAGGATTCTATTCTTCTACTTTCAAAAAACTGTCTCCATGTGTCTTCATCTATAAAAGGATATATACGACATGGATTCTCACGACTCCTATGACCATAAATGAAATCAGATGAGAGGGTTGATTTGAAATCCCTCAATCTCCTAGCAGCCAACGATAATCATTTCTTCCTGACTCCTCCAGTGTCAGGAATATCAAATTCCATCTGATAAAAAAGAGGTTAAAAATATTATATATACTAGAAACATTTAAAGAACAGTCAAACAATAGCAAAAGATCTTACCAAAATGGTCTCCCACAGCTGAGAAATTATCGCCTTATCCACACTTCTCCAATCATCATAGAGAATGCTTACTTTGCTCTTATCCTGAGTTGCTACAAAACCCTTAAAATCTTTAGCATTTGGACCTCTAGGAAGATCATCATCATCAAACTCCACGACTATCCTCTCCTCCTTCGTACGGGCAAGTGATAATTTTGGTAAACGTGTGCACCCACGCTTACCAACCTTTGAACTCTTTTTCGTAATAGGAGCATGTGAATGTTCCTCCCCAGATGTATGACCAATATGCTCATCTCCAGAATCATGTTGCTGATCAACTGATTAATCTGTCATTTTCCTTCAAATAAAAAAAAACATTAGTTCAAAAATATACAAATTCAAATATTGTAATACCACTTAATCAGAAAATAGAAAAGTGTTCTAAATTACATAATAGTAAACATTGGTAATATGGTAAGCATGTTAAACAATGATAACATGGTAAACACAGTCTGTTGTACCCCTCTCTCTTGTATTTTAATGATCGCAATCACTCTTATTATGTTCTAACTTGTTTTCAAGCGTTTTTGTTGATAGGCAAAAGGTTGCCAAGGAGTTGGCCCAAGAAAGCTGAAAAGTGGACTCACTGAGTCCACCGGTCAGCCGGTGTGAGCTCACCGGCCAGCCGGAGGACCCAGGCAGTAGACTTGCCCACTGCCTGGTGTCACCGGCCTGCCGAAGGCTCACCACCGGCCGGCCGGTGGTGAGCCATCCTTGCTCTGTCTAGGCCACCGGCCGGCCGCTGGCTCACCACCGGCCGGCCGGTGGACCAGACAGCCTTGCTCTGTCTGGACCACCGACCGGCCGCTGGATCACCACCGGCCGGCCGGTGGACCATACAGAGAGCCTTCCTCTCTGTCTGGACCACCGGCCGGCCGCTGGCTCATCACCGGCCTACCGGTGATCCACCACCGGTCGGCCGGTGCGCCCAGGACTTCTCCTCTTTACGGTTTTTATTGTTTTATCATTTTGGTTTGATACATGTTTTAATAAGTAAAAAATTTACAATATCTAACATTATATGAATAAACTAAATGTAAACAAGAAATAAACATGTGTTACCTGTAATTTTAGGAATGTACAGCTGGATTGTTTTCCCAAATTCCTTCGTCGTGATCGTTCCTTATGGCACAAACCATGTCTTCAACATACTCATCATTATGTTCTGTTAATCTTTCCATGGAAGTAGGGATCTCACATAAATCAGCATCTTCATCAAATTCATCCTCACCGACATATTGTTTTTTCCCTTGTAAAACAACAGCCCACTGCATATCTGATTGATCTACTACATAGAAAATTTGTTTGGAATGTGTTGCCATTATAAAATAATCAGTTGTGTCTTCCAATCTATTCAGATTAACAAGTGTCATTCCAAATTCATCGTGTCTGACACTGTTGTTACCGATAAACCATTTACAGTTTAAAACAGGAACTTTAATTTTAAAGTAATCAGCCTCCCATATGTCTTTAATCACTCCATAATATGCACTTGCTGCCGAAATTGGGTTTTTGTCCTTAGCACTAGAAAAATGCATTGCTTCTACAAACACCAATACACCACTATTCTGAACTGCACTTATGTTGTCCTGAGCTTTCGTATGAAATGTATAGCCATTAATGTCATAAGCGGACCATGTTATCACATTTAAAGATGGACCACCCACTATCCATTTTAATGTCTCTGATACATCTGATCTACCAAGCAAGGTCTTTTTAAACCATGGCAAAAAAGTTTTGTTGTGCTCATTCAAAATCCACATTTCTTTCTTCTTTGGATGAAATTGTTTCAACTCATTAATATGAAATGTGATATACGGTTGAACATCAGCTATGTTATTCATGATGTACGATTCTAACTTCTTCATCTGTTCAGCTGACAGTGATTTGACTTTCAAGCCACGAATCCCCTTTCCCTCATTATTAACCTGTTCATGGCGAGATGGAGGCAAACCTATGTGTTGCGCCGTAGCCATGTAGCTCGTAAAAAACTCTGCTACCTCCTTATAAATATACTTTTCAATAATGGAGGCTTCAGGTCGATATGGATTTTTAACATATCCCTTTAATATTTTCATATACCTTTCAAAAGGATACATCCAACGAATATATACAGGTTCACAAAGATTTATTTCTCGAACCAGATGAATCATTAAATGCACCATCATATCAAAAAAAGTTGGAGGAAAATACATTTCCAAATGACAAAGTATAAAAATTTCATCCTTTTCCAAAATGTTCAAAGCATTCACATCAATCGCCTTGTTACAAATTGAATTGAAAAAATAACACAACCTCATTATAGTCTTTCTGACACGGATGGGCAATATTCCACGCAGTGCAACTGGTAGAATTTGTTGCATCATGACGTGACAATCATGTGATTTCATACCTATGAACTTCAAGTCTTTCAATGAGACAAAATTTTTTACATTTGAAGAATAACCTTGAGGCACTTTGATATCATGAAGACACTGACAGAAGCTACTTTTCTCCCTCTTTGATAATGTATGACAAGCCGGGGGAAGAAATGTTCGTCTTCCTTTAGGAGTGGGAGCTAACTCCAAACGTATTCCCATTGATAGTAGGTCTAACCTTGCATTCAACCCACCTTTTGTCTTTCCTTTAATATCTAGCAATGTTCTGATCAAAGAATCACAGATATTCTTCTCCACGTGCATGACATCAATATTATGTTGGACTTCATGATACCTCCAATATGGTAGCTCAAAAAATATTGACATTTTCTTCCAAATATGTCTATCATTACCAGATTTCTGTGTCTTTCCCAATGTCACATCAAGGTTTTTCACCCTCTCAAAATACAAATCTGGGGATAAAGGTTTTGGAGCAGTATCAAATTCTTGTGAGCCATTGAATGCCTTTTTTAGTCTTCTATAAGGGTGATCCATAGGCAAAAACTTTCGATAACCCATGTACACTGTTTTCCTCCCATGATGCAATTGACAATAGGATGCCTGTTGTTCGCAAATTGGACATGCTTTATGCCCTTTAACACTGTATCCAGACAAATTTCCATATGTTGGGAAGTCATTTAAAGTGAATAGAAGCACTGCATGCAGTTGAAAATATTCCATTTTATAAGAATCATACACCCTAATACCATCAGCCCATAACAGTTTCAAATCATCAATCAGCGGTGACAAGTATACATCAATATCATTACCGGGTTGCTTTGGACCAGAGATCATGATACTCAAAATGACATATTTGCGCTTCATACAAACTTCAGGAGAGAGTTTGTAAATTACCAATAAAATAGGCCATGAACTATGTGTGCTACTGAGGGTTCGGTATGGATTCATTCCATCTGTGCACAAGCCTAGTCTCAGATTTCTAATTTCATTTCCAAATGTAGGGTACTGGGCATCAATTTTCTTCCATTGTGGACAATCAGCTGGATGACGTATTTTTCCATCACATACCCGCTCATCAGCATGCCATCTTAACCTTTTTTCATCATGTGAATTAGCAAATAAACGTTTGAAACGAGGAATTATAGAAAGATACCAAAATACCTTTGAAGGGAGCTTTGTAATCTCTACATCAGCTTGTGATTTTTCTTTCACCTTATACCGTGATGTCCCACATTTAGGACACTTTCAGAAATTCATATTCCTTCCTATATATAATGCAGTCATTCGGACAGGCATGTATTTTCCTATATCCCAATCCCATCGGGCATAATATTTTTTTGGCCTTATAATGTGAATCTGGAAGATCGTTATCTTTTGGAAGAATATCTTTCATCAATTGTAGCAGCTCTGTAAAACTTTTGTCACTCCATCCATGTTTCGCCTTCAGGTTAATCAATCTTAACACCGCCGACAAAACCGTAAAATCTGTACAACCAGGATATAATGGTTTTTCGGCATCACCATATAGACGTGCAACTGTCGGTTCTATCTCAATTTGTTCTGCTACAATATCGCGAATCATTTCTTCAATTCCATCGGAGTTACCATCTTGCGATTCATTATCATCAGTGACATTCTGTCCAGTTTCGCCATGCCAAATCCAAGGGTTGTAACTCGGATTGAAACCATGTCAAATAAGATGATCTTTTATCTATCTAATTTTCAACTTCTTCATATTCAGACATTTCAGGCATGGACAGAAAAAAATATCACTACATGGAACATTTTGTTTAGAAAATTCCAAAAAGGCATCAACACCTTCCTCATATTCATTGCTCATTCGATGTGCCGTAATCCAACTTCGACTCATTATTACCTATAACAAATAGCAAAAATATATATATTTTTTAGATAAGACAAATATATGTTTATATGAAAAAAATCATAATTTGAATGTAAACAATTTTGAAATATAAAACAAATCGATGTGTATTTAAAAAAATATGCTTGAATATTATTTTTTAAACAAAATATATTAAGATATAACACCCCCCTGGACACCCCCCGACCCCTCTGGACAGCCCCCCGCCCCTCCTGGACACCACCCCCCACCCCCTACCCCCTTAGACACCCCTTGGACATCCCCCAACCCTCTGGACAGCCCACCCACCCACCCGGACAACCCGAAATACCCTCTGGAGAGGCCGCCACCCACTTGGACAGCCCCCCACACCCATCCACCCCCTTGGACACCCCTTTGGACACCCCACCGACCCCTCTGGACAGGCCGCCACACCCTTGGACAACCCCCCACACCCACCCATCCCCTTGGACACCACCCTGGACACCCCCGACCCCTCTGGACAGCCCCCGACCCCTCTAGAAAGCACCCCCACCCCTCCTGGACACAAACCCCCACCCCCGACCTGCTTGGACACCCCCCTGGACACCCCCCAACCCTCTGGACACCCCCCCCCCCACCCCTCCTAAACACCACCCCCACCCCCTACCCCCTTGGACACCCCCCTGGACACCCCCCAACACCCACCCACACCCTTGGACAGCCCCCCACACCCACCCACCCCCTTGTAAACCCCCCTGGACACCCCCCGACCCCTCTGGACAGCCCCCCACCCTCCTGGACACCACCCCCACCCCCTACCCCTTGGACACCCCCCTGGACATCCCCCAACCCTCTTGACAGCCCCCCCACCCACCCGGACAACGCCAAATACCCTCTGGAGAGGCCGCCACCCACTTGGACAGCCCCCCACACCGATCCACCCCCTTGGACACCCCCCTGGACACCCCACCGGCCCCTCTGGACAGGCCGCCACCCCCTTGGACAGCCCCCCACACCCACCCATCCCCTTGGACACCACCCTGGACACCCCCCGACCCCTCTAGACAGCCCCCGACCCCTCTAGAAAGCACCCCCACCCCTCCTGGACACAACCCCCCACCCCCGACCTGCTTGGACACCCCCCTGGACACCCCCCAACCCTCTGGACAGCCCCCCACCCCTCCTAAACACCACCCCCACCCCCTACCCCCTTGGGCACCCCCCTGAACACCCCCCAACACCCACCCACACCCTTGGACAACCCCCCACACCCACCCACCCCCTTGTAAACCCCCCTGGACACCCCCCGACCCCTCTAGACTGCCCCCCGCCCCTCCTGGACACCACCCCCACCCCCTACCCCCTTGGACACCCCCCTGGACATCCCCCAACCCTCTGGGCAGCCCCCCCACCCACCCGGAAAACCCCAAATACCCTCTGGAGAGGCCTCCACCCACTTGGACAGCCCCCCACACCAATCCACCCCCTTGGACACCCCCCTGGACACCCCACCGACCCCTCTGGACAGGCCGCCACCCCCTTGGACAGCCCCCCACACCCACCCATCCCCTTGGACACCACCCTGGACACCCCCTGACCCCTCTGGACAGCCCCCGACCCCTCTAAAAAGCACCCCCACCCCTCCTGGACACAACCCCACCCCCGACCTGCTTGGACACCCCCCTGGACACCCCCAACCCTCTGGACAGCCCCCCCCCCCACCCCACCTAAACACCACCCCCACCCCCTACCCCCTTGGACACCCCCATGGACACCCCCCAACACCCACCCACGCCCTTGGACAGCCCCCCACACCCACCCACCCCCTTGTAAACCCCCCTGGACACCCCCCGACCCCTCTGGACAGCCCCCCGCCCCTCCTGGACACCACCCCCACCCCTACCCCTTGGACACCCCCTGGACATCCCCCAACCCTCTGGACAGCCCCCACCCACCCGGACAACCCCAAATACCCTCTAGAGAGGCTGCCACCCACTTGGACAGCCCCCCACACCCATCCACCCCCTTGGACACCCCCCTGGACACCCCACCGACCCCTCTGGACAGGCCGCCACCCCCTTGGACAGCCCCCCACACCCACCCATCCCCTTGGACACCACCCTGGACACCCCCCGACCCCTCTGGACAGCCCCCGACCCCTCTAGAAAGCACCCCAACCCCTCCTGGACACAACCCCCCACCCCCGACCTACTTGGACACCCCCCTGGACACCCCCCAACCCTCTGGACTGCCCCCACCCCTCCTAAACACCACCCCCACCCCCTACCCCCTTGGACACCCCCCTGGACACCCCCCAACACCCACCCACACCCTTGGATAGCCCCCCACACCCACCCACCCCCTTGTAAACCCCCTTGGACACCCCCCGACCCCTCTGGACAGCCCCCCGCCCCTCCTGGACACCACACCCCACCCCTGACCCCCTTGGACACCCCCCTGGACATCCCCCAACCCTCTGGACAGCCCCCCCACCCACCCGGACAACCCCAAATACCCTCTGGAGAGGCCGCCACCCACTTGGAAAGCCCCCCACACCAATCCAACCCCTTGGACACCCCCCTAGACACCCAACCGACCCCTCTGGACAGGCCGCCACCCCCTTGGACAGCCCCCCACACCCACCCATTCCCTTGGACACCACCATGGACACCCCCCGACCCCTCTAGACAGCCCCCGACCCCTCTAGAAAGCACCCCCACCCCTCCTGGACACAACCCCCCCACCCCCGACCTACTTGGACACCCCCCTGGACACCCCCCAACCCCTTGGACAGCCCCCCACCCCTCCTAAACACCACCCCCACCCCCTACCCCCTTGGACACCCCCCGGGACACCCCCCAACACCCACCCACACCCTTGGACAGCCCCCCACACCCACCCACCCCCTTGTAAACCCCCCTGGACACCCCCCGACCCCTCTGGACAACCCCCCACCCCTCCTGGACACCACCCCCCACACCCTACCCCCTTGGACACCCCCCTGGACACCCCCCAAATGGACACGCCCCAACCCTCTCAGGGATTTATAGAAAACGATGAAAAATTAGTGAAATCATAAAATTAGTCAATATTGCAAGTCGAAATAATAGATCTAGGGATGATAAATAAGATTATGGTGCCAAAACGAGTTAAAAGGGTTTGCAATCGAAGAACATTAGCTAGTTTCAACAAAAAAATCACAACACATATATATATACTATCCGCGAAAAAAACAAACGAGTGGGAGGATTACCTGAGTGTTGCGAGTTTAGATGATTGATCCGAGGAGATTAAATATGAGAAACGATGATCGCAAAACGAATCTAAACCAACGAAATGGACGAGCCGATTCGGGTTTATGCGCGAGAGAGACGAGTCGCGACTATCGAAGGTAAACTCGCGAATGACAATCCACAGGTCTGGGTAAATTTTTAACTAAGTTATCACGTCGGTTATTCAATAACCGACCTTATAATTTTTTTAAAAACATTTATAACGTCGGTTATTTAGTAACCGACGTAAAAACCTTCCTCCGATTCTTGTTTTACGTCAGTTATTTTATAACCGACGTTATAAAGGGCTCAAAATCCGCGTTTTTTTACGTCGGTTATTCCATAACCGACGTCAAAAACATCTGCGAATTCTTTTTTTACGTCGGTTATTTTATAACCGACGTAAAAAGGCCTTCAAAAACTGCGTTTTTGACGTCGGTTATTTAATAACCGACGTAAAAAAAGAATCCGCAGATGTTTTTGACGTCGGTTATGGAATAACCGACGTAAAAAACGAAGCCGTGCGATTAATAACGTCGGTTATAAAAATAACCGATGTTAAAGGTGTACCGAACACAGGTTTTTACGTCGGTTATTAAATAACCGACGTTAAAAACCTCGTTTTACATATTATGACGTCGGTTTTATATAACCGACGTAAAAAATGGTGATGTAAAAAACGTTTTCTGCACTAGTGGTTGTATAACCACCATCGGAATTCTAATAAAAAAAGAATTTCCTGGTATATTATAAAAAACAATTACTTTATTATAAATTGATTATATCACGTGTCAATGAACAAGATTCAATACTAACATATAATTATATCTTCTCACACAAAACATGGTGCCTTATCTACCATACATTATAACACAACAAGAATTAATGGAATTAATATACTTTATATGAGGTTTAACAATGAAAATCCCACTACAAAGCTATTCGATCCTTCTATTCTATACCCACTATGATCTCAATAACCAAACCTTGAAACAAAAGTACTAGAACTCAAGGTACTTATTACGCTAGGGGTGAAAGAAACCCTAAAATGTATTTACTTTAATCCTTTTAAATGGAATGCACATAAAAATGTAATATATATCCACCAGAACTAACTATCATTATAATCCATGATTATTAAATTACCAGGGATATACAAACTCATTTTACTTCAATTAATCCAAAGATACATGGTCTCCAAAATCATAATCCATATTTCTAAATAAACAAAGTATTAATTAAAACCTACATAAAGTTTAAATTATGGATATTGTTTATGAAACATTATGTTTAAACATAATCTAAAAATACATGATGAATTCACACATTAAAAATCTATTTCAAGGCTAAAGGATGCCTTATATGGTTATATTTTATTTCACTAGGTGTTATAGAGACAAAATCTAGTATAAAATAGATTCCATGAAATGGATTTATCATATTCCTAATATACATACAAGATGTAGTTTACTACGACCAGTAATTCCAAATAATTACCAAGACGTTTCCCTTCATCATCTCATTATATAAAGAGTATATCATTATCATCACCATAATTACTATCATCAACACCATAATCAACCACATTATTATCTCATGATACCTAGGTCAATAGTATAAATAATATTTGTATTGATGGATATAAATTAATTTTTTGAACCATATATAGTTATCCAACTTGAAAATCAGACATGTTCATAGTCTGATCTATACTTATAACAACTAAGAGCTCCTCAGATATCCAATTTCCAAGGTCCCTACTATGTGGTGTGAATAAAACTCTACAGGGAATCAGAATATTTTTCAAGTACACAATTGGTAAAATACATTCTAAATTTATGTCATAATCTAAATAAAATATAATTAAAAATTTAAATGAATAATCAAAATGTAATCACCAATAATTCATAAGCAACAGAACTGAAGTATTGTGTAGTCAGGAAATTACTGATCCCCCGCACGACCAGACCATACCTACATTGGTTTTAATGTTTCATGGATGAATAGTACATATCATATGTGACCAGAAATAATAGAATAATATTCTAATTTATATCTAATTTCTCTCTTCCAATCAAGCCATATCCGAACCATATAGGGTTTTATCTTGTATATGTCATGGGTATGTCCTCCGAATCATCGTGCCATATATACTCCTTTGGTTTTTCACTATGGATGAAATTAATCAAAAATATTATCATGTACTAGGCCCAATACCTTCATTCCCAAATCATGTAATGTTTTTCATCTCCACTATCATTGAAATCTTTACATAGTACCCTTATAAGTGATAATAATCACATGAAGGACTACCTATCCTATGAAGTTATTATAACCTACATGGAATAATTACATACATAATAATGTGGAGAAGGAATGGAAATCCTTGAATATCTTCATGATAATATATAATAACCACATATAAAATTTGATCATAGTAAAAAAAGGAAACATTCCACTATCGTATTATTCATTGAATCATAACATCAAAATGTGTATGACAGGATTTAAACACACCCACATCGAATCATAATGAAGAATGCTCAACATGTTATAGAAAAAATGCATTAGATTATGTAAAATTACTAAATGTATAAATAGGGAATTAAATATCATAATGTGTTATAATAGCTATGCATGTTTTCATGGAAAATATATTTTTTCACACTACCTAAGAATTCCTATGGATTCATCTACATACATATTATAATTGGTATAATTACAATATCAAAATTTTATATATGAAAAAAAACAAGGTCTCACAGCATCTAGGTCCTATATGTCACATCAATAAAATCAAATTTTCTAAATTAGTTGATGGAACTCATATGTGATCAATCAGCAACTATCAGTTGTCTGTACCTACTAGTTTAAAAGGGTTTACCTAGACCCTTGTAGCGCTTGTCAAAATTTCCAAGTAAATTATTATGTTTTCCATTAATTATTTTTAATTAAGGACACAGTAATAAATTACTCACTATTATTATTCATCCTTATTTTTAAAAAACACGTTCATACACAAATTGTGATGAATAAGATAACACATGCTAATAAACATTCAAAAATACCATTGTGTTGAGCATACATGATCACCATCCTCAATTGGTGTCAAATTCCCTCCAAACAATTCACAGTAACTTCTTCCATGTTGTCTAATTTTATACGTTCATCCATTTATAACAACAATGTACTAACTCATTAAATTAATAGTATAATTATATAATTATTCATAAAATATAATTAATTAATTAATTACAATAAATATCATAATAAAATTTAAATGATAAACATATTTATGTACATTCCCAGAAAAATATTCCTATATGATAAAAATCTATCCACTAATGGGTTGTCTCTATCTAGATTCTATCATTATTTCGGAAAATGAACTACCACACATAAACATGGAAAACAATACTAATATAATTTAATTCCAATATATAGAATATTTCAACTAGTGAGATATATCACCAAAATTTATGTCAACTGAAAATTTTCATCACCGTGAAACGTATTTTGTTTATACTTACGAATAGCCTCATCATTCTTAGAAAACATGGTGAATATATATTGTAATTTAAAACTATTTTTTTAATTATAATAAAACCTAAATCATTATTTATTCAAATTTTAATGATACATCAATATATTTTGTTAGAGAAGACTCACAAAGAGTAATCCATCATAACCAATGGTACATAGAATGGTGAATAAATTAGATTGACAGATCTTCTAGATATAAAACCCTCTCATTCACATACCAATTTTTATATAGGATAATGTGGAATATAATTTCATGGTTAAATACTAATCCAATAACCTTAAAACATCCATAAAAAAATCATTTGAGTAGTTCAAGATATGAAAACATATTTCACACTGTAAGAATTCAAGACATAACATTAATGAAATATATCAAATATAGTTCAGGGATTGAAAATTAATATAATTCAAGGGATCCTTTCTAAATCTCCCATTTAATAAAGGAACACCACCAGATTAACCTAAATATTCCCTTGGAGAATGAAAAATATCAATAATATCTTTATAACTTCCCTTAGTGGTATTAAAACACTCATATTGCATACTTGAGGTATATTTCATAGAATGAATCATCTACAAAATGAAAAATATTTATTTTAATTATAAAACATCATCATATAGCAATAAAAGATGTTATAATTGTTATTGTTGTCACCATGTTATTATTTATATATTTTCTTAGAGAATTATGCATAATAAATAAAATTCATAGTATTCAGTTAAGAGTTATTCATATTTATTGAGAAATCTATTTTAGCATATAGTGTAAGTATTGAATAGATGGAAAAATTATAGAACTATGAACCCTGTGAAATGAGATGTAATACTATGAAGGTATTAGTGTACATAAGTGATTATATATAAGTGCATAAATTTTAGAAAAATGGATAATAAGTGGTTAACATTTATAAGTGGGGGATGTGGACTATGGGAGTAACATTATATATTAAATTAATATAATTAAATTTTCATGTTTAATAAGCCCATAATTGATGAATATAAAATATATAATTAGGATGGTTCAAAATATTCTATTGAATAATAATTTTTACCAGAATAATTATTTTATAATACTTATATTTTAGTTTTAAACTACATCCCCTATATGAGCATATTTATCGGTTTTGGTCCTTTAAATTATTTCTAATCATTAAAGGTCACGAAAAATTAATTATAAAAAAAAATTACCCATATGTGGAAAATGGATGAAATTACTAACCATATATAATTCACGTTAAAAAATAATATTTTTAAAAAACTAAAATCACATAATAAAATTTAATTTAAAATATGATACAATTGATGTAATTTCCAAGACAATTGAAATAGTTTGAACTTAAATATAAAAAGATAAAATTTTAATATCAATACAAAAAAATTTGAAACCAATATTATGTCATATTTAACTACTAATTTCATATAAGTTGATAAATCACCCAAATTGTATTACTTTTAATATAATTATATTTAAATTTTTTTATTTTTCTATTATATGAAAATGTATATTTTTGGAGTTCTATTTAAAATTATTGTAACTATTCCGTAAAAAAATTAAATTAAAATTTTAAAAATTATATCATAATTTAAATAAAAAATTTTAATCGAAAAACATGCCCATTTATCTATATGAAAAAACATTATTGTTTTTAATCTAATGATACTGAAATTTCATATTTATTATTTACATAATATATTATTTATGTCCTTATCAATGAATAATTAACCAAAATTACATATTGTAAATTATTAGATGAGGTTGGTCAATCTATACTGATTCAATAGGTATAAGGTTATATTAATGAGGAATTTTAAATCCTTCATTTTCTGATTTTCCCATTCCAATTTGTGAAGTATTTACTATTAATATAGTTAGTGATGAAATAAATGATTTTGACCAATTTAATAAATTTTTACAAGGTTCATACAAATATCTATTCAATTTTTCCTTATTATATTTATATATGTGGTGGAAATAAATATTAAATTAAATGATAAAATCTCAAAGAAACCCATTTTTTAGAAATGTTTTTTAAGAATAAAAATTGATTTATTCTTATATCATTCCTATTAAATTCATTATATTAAAATTTTATGATTTTATTAAAATAATTTTATTAATATTCGATGAAAAAATAATAATTCAGTCATATAAATTTCATATTCTATATAAAAGGTGCTATCAGATATATCATGTTTATTTTAATAAAAATGCATATAAAATATTGTTCTATTGTATTTATAATATTTCTGGGAATATTTTGATGGCATCATTATACTAAAAATTATATTATATATTATAATAAATCTCAATTATTTGAGAAGGAAGTGGGGTTTTTAAACTAATGTGTTCTCTTAGTTCCCTAGGACTCTAAAACTAAAATAGCACGGGATAATGTTATAATGATTATTTCCATTCAAGTTGGGTATTTTGGATAGGAATGACTTTGAGGGTATTAATATTTCGTAAAATGATATATTTTTATAAAAAAATTGCCACATTCTTCATTTATAATATATATAATTCAATTTTATTGAGTTATAAAATTATTAATGATCGTATTTAATTTATAAAATTGGTATTATATTAATACATGAACGTAGAGTAATAAAGAATAAAAAATTGAAATTTTGGTCCCAACTTTTTAGTTAGAAAACAAATATTTAAGAATTTGGTATCAATATCCTTATTTCCTTTAAGGGAAAATTATAGTTCATGTACATATCGATTTTATATAGATTTGACAATATAATAATCAATATCTATTTAATGTGTAAAAAACAATTTATTTTTTTAGTCCATTATTATTTTAAATAATTGAATATATATAATAATATATTATAGAATGAAATAATTATTAAAATTAGTCATTATATAATGAAATATAAGCATAGTTTCAAGGTGAGATTACTAATTTAGATTTTTCAAATAGAAAAAAATTAAAAACAAATAGGAGAAAGTAATAATATGATAATTATTAAATGTATTGGGTTATATCATAGAGGATCTGGTAATACAAATATTGACTATATATATTTAATTTATTCGAAAAAAGTAGTCCCAATAATCAACATGCCTGGTGATTGTGCTAAAAATCATAATTTACATATATAATTTAATTTTTTGTGACATGAACAATATTGAACAAATCATTAATTTATTTCATTTAAAAATGATTAAAATTATACATATCAACTGAAAACCTAATCCCAATACATGATGTCATTGTTTCATTGAGAACTGGCTACATATATAACATAGTTTTCATCACATTTGAACATTTCTATATATGGAATCCCCATTAAACTCCCTTATTGGTTTCTCATGTTTTCCACACATATTAATAAATATGGAATTATTATACTACTAATGGGGGAGATGAAATCCTAAATATTGAATAAATTATCTTGTCATCATAAATGGTTAGATTATATATATATGAGATAACATGATCAGTGGAAATAATATATTTTAAAACTGTGGAATAACAATTTTTGATCCTAAATAATGATAAATGGACACATAATCACATATGAATAATATTATTACATGTTATAATAAACTTTAATATAAGAGAATAATCAAATAGATATTAACATTAAATGAATACATTGACTTGAAACATGGAATGGAAAATGTATTTAAAAATATATTTATTTTGGATTATCATGTTTATCAAATTTATGTAGTCCCACTCTTATGTTTATTACATAATATTGGAAGGATCATCCTTTAATTTGATTCAATATGAAATAATCACGACTTGTAAATTTAAAATCATTTCCAAGAATCACACGATGTGTTATCTTATGTGATATTAAACCTAAAGCAATGCACCATATAGTGAAAAACCTCAAAACTGATCAATATCCACAAATATGTATGTTCATTGAAATCAGTCTTTCATCATATCACATATAAATTGTTGATTAAAAATGTGTTTCCAATAAATTATTTATGTTATCAACTATTCTATAATAATGGACATGACTAATTTATATCACCATTCAAGAAAAAAAGAGCATTTCATAATAATTTTATATGGGATTAATAAAACATGAAATAATTGTAGTAATATATTTTATAGATGGAAATTAAAAAACATTGATAATAGGAGTTTATAAAAAAAATTAATATGATCATAAATATATGAAATTATAAATCACTTTCAAAATTTATTTTCAATAAGGAGACCAAAAATATTTTCCAATGTAACACATTATCTAATATATAAATACTGAACATGAAATATAGATAAATTACTTTTATATGAAATGTGGACTATGGTATGAAAATGAAATCATTAAAGGGAAATACATTTTAATATTTTGATAATACATTTATTTAAATGAACATTGGTAAAGGGTAACAAATAAATTATTTCAAAATAGGCCATGATAAATTTTAGGATTACAAAAAATATAACATTATGGAATTAATGAAAATATTGAATAATATTATTTTCATTATTTAATATGGATATAAAAGATAAGCATATTATACAGATTGATTGGTAATTAATCGAAACAGTATTAAATTTAATGAAAAGAGATATCCATCATTATAATTTCATAAAATAATAGAGGAAAATGAAATATAATTTCATTTAATGGGACAATAAAACTACATTTGAAAACCATTGTTATGTAGTTATTAGTATGAGTCATGATAAGAAGATGAGTTAAGAAATATTCTTACCATTCAGTCCAGATGATAATGATAGTGAATTAATTTTATCGTAAATATAAGCATTTTATGAAAATAATTCACAATAATATTAATATGTTTTACCATTTCTAATATTAATATTTAATCATAAACAATAATTTCATTAGTTTTTTATTTTTTATTTTAATTAACCTATATTTACAATTTTTATTATTTATTATATGGTTTGTAATGGTAAAACCAAACCACATTATTTGATATCATTTTATTGCATACACTTATTATAGAACATAATGAATTTTTTATTCAAGATGATTTATTAATTAAATATTTGTTTGATGGGAATTATCATCATGATTTGTGATAACATTAACCATGTTGAGTTCTTTTTCACATATTTAATGATATAAAATAAATAGATTATAATGGTTGTTATTTATGTGCTATAATATAAAAATAATGTTAATACTTTATATTACAAATTAATATAATATAAAGTATTATAGAATATCATATAACAACAATTTTATGGTAGTGATGAAAAATGGAACATTTTTATTTGTGTAGACTGTAGTCCACATATACACAATTATTATTCTATCATCATAATATTAAATAGATTAATGGTACAAAGTGGTTTATCAATATATAATATTTAAATTGTAAAATATAATATTTATTAGGTAAAAATTATTTTAAAACTAGCCATTTAATAATGTTTTAAATAATGATTACATTGCTTCATAGAAAACGTAATCTAAACTTACCTATAAATCATATTCTCATTTTCCATTCAAAATTGTTTATAGAAAAAATGAATATTCGATCGACATAATTAAATTTAATACAAGAAATGTTTATTTCTATATATATGAATTGGGAAATTAAATTCACAAGAGAATGATAGTCAATAAAAGTGGTTAAGGAAATTTTATACTCATGTTAAGAACTTATTTGTACTATTGGATTTATCCTTTAGAATATAGAACTCCTAGATATACAATGATTAATGGGAAAAATAGTTAGATATGGGTGTATTAGAACAGAAAAAATCATATGATTAAGAGTGGTTATAATTATATAGTACCCATGTTAGGGTGGAGAAAATACCCTTTTAAATGCAGAGGAAATTTAATTTTCTATAAATATAAATTCATAATATAATGAATTAATAATCATTAAATGGAATTTTTCACTGTGATTTAAACTTTAAAGAGTATAAATAGGGCATTATAACGAAAAAATTTCAGGTTTTACAATGTCTATAATTACATGGATTAATGTGAATACCTCTAATCGCTAATGAATTTGATAAATAAATATAAATAGATAATAAGATAATGGGGGATCATATTATTTAATAAATGACCCTTCCATTTAAAATATTATTATAAAATCAAATTTTTATTGTTTTAATTACTTTATATACATACTAAAATAAAAAATAAAAAATAAATTTTAATAATATTGGTTTTGTATATTCAGTACAATTAGTAGTTAAAACTAATAAAAATTGATGTTTTAAAACCAAAATTGGTTTATATTTAATATAAAATCTCGAATAATATATAATATAAACAGAAGTTAAATATGTATAAGGGAATAATAATATTGGATTAAATGAAAATCATATTATTTATAAAAACAATCAACTAATATTAATATTTTGTAAAAAGATATATACCGAGATAGAGTGAATGAATGAAATATTTTTTATGTCAATACACTGTTATTTTCATTAAAAACTATCTAACATTATTATGATCATTAATAAATGATGTAACATTCCATGTTTTTAAGTGTATACACTATGTTTGTTTACATACATGATACACCACATCAAGCCTAAACGAATAACTAGATATTATTATTTAAATGTTATCAATATAAACTAGCCATTTGAATGTATAGTATGAATAATATTATATGAATTTAGAAAATTCGGTCTGCCATTGTATATATAAATTAATTATTAGTGACCAATTAATTAAAATTTAAAACAATTTTTTTAAAAAATAAATAAAAGGAATTGTTTTCTAAAAACCAACTACTTATGTGAGAAGATATGTGTTTATAAAAAAATAATTCAAATTGGATGATATTAATGGTATATAAATTTATATATTTATTCAATAAAATGGGTAAAAGTCATATTATATGTTTTCATGACATGATATAAGAAAAAAGTTGATTTTATATATAAAATGAGTATTTCTTAAAATAAAATTTTTACCACCTTTCGATGGAGAACCATTATAAATATATTTTTTCCCTTTTATAAATTATATGTGACAAAATAAACAAATTTCAGTAAAATTTATTATCAAAATTGACTTTTTGGAGGTTTTTAATTTTTTTTGTGAACTTTTATATTTTGCGAATAGTGAACAATAAAAAATATAAATCAAAACTACTTTTTCATAAATTTTATTTATATAGTTAAATTGCGTTTTTAAATTGTTATAATGTATAATTATATGATTTTATTATAAAAAAATCAAATTTATAACTTTAGAGTCTATTCCAAATAGAAATTTGATATAATAACTTTTTGACATTTTGAACATATTTACATAAAAACATGTTTTCTCAATCTTAAAACTGGAGTAATTTTATATAAATTATACCCACATTTATATTTTGGATTTTGAAATATACATATAAATTTATTTAGTACATATGATATTTTTGATCTAATAGTATCAACATAATTTTTGAAAAATATAATTATAAATTGGTACTTATTTTAATTACCATGGTAAATACTAAACTGGTAGTTTTGGGAAAATATAATATTATGAATTACCCAAATACTTCATCTACTTTCAGAGGATAATTCTATTTCGCCTGAAAATAATACATGGGCCTAAATATAACCTTTGGAAATTAGATGGATAAATTTGGGAAATTTATATTATTTTATTTAAAGAAAAAAAATCCACACTCAATAATTTAACAAGTATTATAAATTTAATAAGATGTAATATAAGCGATATGGTCAAATATAAATGTAATTTATAAGAATAAAATACTTACCAATAGAATGTTAATTTATTTATCACTTTAGTAAATCAGTAACTAAATTATATTGGAACACAATGTTAAGGCAGTAAATGATTCATTAATGGAAGAATAAAATATATGATATTTAAAATAAGAAATTAAATATATTAAAATATAATTATTTTCATAAATGTATTTTATGGATTTATTTTATATTTAATGTATGAGTTAATGGATATAATTTGAATAAATCATGTTTTTATGATTTTTTTATAAACAAATCAAATGGTGAATATTTTCAAAAATGGAAATAATGATATTTTTAAATAAATAATAATTTATTAAAAGATTTAAAATTAAAAATAGTTTGCCCTTAGGAGAAAATAAATTTATAGTTCGTATAATTTCATAAATTACTCTATTATAAGACTTTTTTAATGTAAGAGTAACTATATTAACTCTCAAATTGTAAATTACATGATAACATAATAAGATTAAAATGTTAAAATAAGGGTTACAAAAAAAATATAAAGATTTAAAACATGATCAAAACAAATCTAATTAATATGTATGAATGTAATTATACCCAAAATAATAATATATTCGAAATAAATAAGTTTTCTGCCATTTTTAATGAAAAATTAATTGTATTGATTTAATACATTGAAGAATTCTATGACAACCCCTCCCATATCATATTAGAAAGAACTCATATGTTTATATTACTCACACCTAAAAATATATATTTGGCCAATAATTTTTTTACCATCATAGAATCCCCACCCACAATATAGTGGCCTTATTATAGGCATAACCCTATTATTAAAGTTGGTAATGTGTAAATCAAAGGTGATCATCCAAAAAAGTTGTATATTTTTTTGTTAAGTGTTTATATTTTATATCACTCATACACATACTTAAAATTTAATCCTAACATGATGGGATACTAATTATATTATACTATATAAAATTAATGTCATTTTGGAAAAATATAATCAACTAAAATTTTCTCCAATTCTATAAAATGGGAGATGAATTAATCATTTTTTCTTACCTTTGAAATATCACATCCATGAACTAATATGATTCATTTTCCATTACTCTCTCCCAAATGTACTTATAATGATTGAGTTATTTTTTATATATTATATTCAGTACATAGTAATTATTATAATACCATAATATTACAATTACATTCGTACATTCCATGAACATAAAAATGATAACATTTGTAACGTCCCATAATTTCCTTATAGTTTTGTTTAAATTATATGGAATTATTTGGAGACCTTGAAATCTGATGGTGCACGATTCTAAGGCCTAGAGTGCCTGATATGATCCATATATGTTTTGTTATGATTTAATTAGTGCACATAAGCAATTTTCATGAAAAAGTGGGATAACTCTTAAACGGTTTCTCAAATCAGAAATCCTTGGTCACCATTGCTTTCAAAATGGTGCGTATATCATAGGTGTGACTTATGTTTGGTCGGTGTGGGCCTCTTGTGAGAAAATCTAAATATGGCATAATCATAAATAAATTATTTAAATAAATTATTTTATTTTTCAAATTCTTATAACTCAATAACTGAAGCTCTTATTGAAAATCCGAGACAACTGCAAAAGTCATGAGGGAGTTCTTTATTTAAAATGATAATAACATTGGCCGATGTGGGCCACCAGTGAGCGCTATTTTTTTCCGTAAATAAAATAACTATGTGAAAATTATTTTATTGTAAAATTCATAACTTTTAAACGGTAACTTGGATTAAAAATCCATGAGTACCGTTGGGTTTGTTGGGGAGTTTGTCACTTGGGGAGAGCAAAACCTAGACCAGAAAGTGTCAAGGGTGATTGTTAATAATTTTCCGAACTTTTTTTTGGGTACGTTTAGTAAACATGAAAGTTGGGTTTTGTATCTTTTGAACCGGTGCTCAGAATTGAAATATGATGACACTTTTCAACTTGCATTGCCAATATTCTCTTAAGGAGACTTTCACCTCGATGGTAGTTGGTCGAGGGTGAAAGAATGATTTTGTGTTTTTCATGAATAAATAAAATAAAATTACTTTTTAAAAAAAAATTAATTGTTGAAACCTCCCATGTGGATATTAATGAAGTTGGGACCACCTGAACTAAATCATCCCTCTTATTAATAAATAGCTGGGGACCACTTGAACTAAAATCCATTTTTTTGAATTCATGGTGGTGGGGACCACCCGATCCCCTCTTAAATGTGGGGAAGTTCCTTGGAATCCTTCCAATTAATTTCTCTAATTATAGATTAATTTGCATGACCCATTTTAAATACTAAGTAACAACGTTGTTGTAATTTAGGAAGGTTCTTAATAAAGTAACGATCATAAATTCTATGATATTTATTTACCCCCCATCTCCTATTTATATAGAGATTGGAAGGAGGATTTGAGACAACTTCACCAAGCGATGAAGCGCTGGTAATGATTCGTGACGCCCAACACTTGCAGAAACTTCACACTTCTCCAACAAAGAATTCCGTTAATGAAAAACACAATCCTGAATTAAGGAATGAGGAAGATGTTTGAACTGACTTCGAAAGCGTGATTGTGGAAGTGATGATCATTGGAATCCTCTTTGCCTTCCATGTTTCCATCTCATGAATTTCGTGAAAAACCCTTCGAGGTAGAAGAATAATTCTATGTGATTTATATTTCCCATGTTCATATCTTCTAAAAAACAACACTGATCAACTCTCTCTAACGAGATGATCCAAGAATGTTTTCTTTTGTGGAAATAAGAATAGTGATTGACAGAGTTTGTGGGGTATGAAGTTTTAAATATCATCCATACACATTCTTGAATAAAAATTTGGGAACCACTTGTTACCGCTCTAATGCAGAGAGTGTGAGCCAAAAAAACCTGTCCAAACCTTTCCACACTTCTAGTTGATTATTTATTGTGTTTATTACGGTGAAGGCGACGGCGTGACTCCGATGCCCGATGGAAGGGAACTGTGGCTCGTTGCCGCAACAGTGATGGATGGACGGCCAGTCGAACTGGCCATCAACAAATGTGCGGCACAGTTCTGCACCATATAGAGAGGAAGGCTAGAAAACCGGCTAGCTACGGCGGACCGCCGCACCACGGCTCCCCCTCACTGCCCTGCCACCTCGCATCACAAAGTGGCATCACGCCGCTCCATGACCCCCACACCGCCCCACAGCCCCCCCCCCCCCCTTCTCGGCTTCCCTCACACCACCCCACGGCCCTCACACAGCCCTGCGGCCCTCGCACTGCACCGCGACCTCCCAACCATGAGGTCGGGCTGCCCAGAGCATCTCGGGCCGGACCCAATAGGTCCGGCTGGGTCGACCCAAACCGGGTCGGACCGGACCCAGACCAGTTTCGACCCATACGCACTTTTGGAAATAACCTTTTCAACAGGCATCCGTTTGATGAACAATGTATGGAGACAGAAGCCTTGGATAAAAATGGTCCCTTTGGTATACCCCATTGAAGATTTGGATAAAGCTGAGAAACATGGGGGTTGGATCGAGCATGAATCCAACTAGGCCCTTGGGACTAAAATGTTAATAACTCATAGAACGGGCATCCATTTGACACACCGTCTATTGTGTTGAGACCCATATGACATTTCATACCTTTGATATACCTTTTTTTTGGGATTTCATGGAATATGGAGTATTAACCAGTGGCTAGAGGAGAAGAACCTCCTGAAGACAAGTCAGCTTAGTGCAGGAACCTTGTAACTAGAGGTGATGGTGTACAAGGATCATATATGGGTCTTACGATGTACTGTAGATGAACTAGGATTTTGTGTGGGTATAAAAATGTACTGGAGAAGTAATATGATCATGTGTGGGTCTTACGACGTACTAGAGATGTACTAGGATCCTGTGTGGGTCTGACGACGTATTGGAGATGTACTAGGTTCCTGTGTGGGTCTGATGGCGTACTGGAGATGTAATAGGATCCTCTTTGGGTCTGAAGACATACTGTAGATGTTCTAGGATATTGTGTGTGTCTGACGACGTACTGGTGATGTACTATCAATCCTGTGTGGATTTTCACTTAGCGATTATATGTGGGTCAACACCTACTGATCCTGTGTTGGTCAGCACCGAGTGATCCTGTGTGGGTCAGCACCTAGCGATCATGTGTGTGTCACCCCTGAGCGATCCACTATGGGTCAACACTGACTGATCCCGTGTGGGTCAGTACCGATTGATCATGTTTTGGTCTGCACATGGAGGTACTATGTGGGTATGATGATGTACTAATGAGGTATAAGGATCTTGTGTGGGTATGATGATGTACTATGATCCTTTGTGGGTTCAATGATGAATAAGGATCCTTGGTGGTTCTACCTCTTAATAGAGTATGATGATTCAATAGTTACATCTAATAATATCTACTACTATACAAAAGAAATACCTTGTGTGAGCTGTGTCTGTACCTGTGTGGTACTTCCCTTCATGGTAATACCTTTGTGGTATTCTTATGTGTGGCATACCTGTGTGGTAATTACCTTCATGGTATTCCTACATTTGTGGAACAGTTGAGCTTTGGGCTTTTCGGTGGACCCTGTGTTTCCTCGGGATTGAGATGGGTATACATGATAACCTATGTATATGTATGGTCATATACCTAAGTAGGGTTGTCAGTTGAATTCATGCTTATGGTTTATCCTTTATGGATTTTGTGAGACCTTGAGGGTCTCAGGGTCCCTACTGAGAATCTTTATAATCACCCCTTCACGGGCTATGCCTGCACCATGTTTTGTTTGGTGTAGGCAACAGACAGCACTGATCGAGGCTGAGGGTACCTTGACTGGACGGTGCCCGGAGGTGGACATTACGGCTTGTCAGTACCCAAAGGAGATGGGCGAACATGTTGTGCTAAGGAGGCGATCGGTATCCACCCTTCAGGTAGAAACCTTGGAGGATGACCAAGTAGCTGTCTTTATCTTTCTTCAAGAGTATTGTATTTTAATTGTAACAGTACCTTTACGGTTGGGCTTGATTTCCAGCCCCACTTACATTCAACACTTTTTTTTCTATACAGTTTAATTGTGTTCATATATTTTTGTGTGTTTGGTTCTGTGTGGTTAATAGGATTTAAAGGAAACACCTCCCGAATTTAGGGAATTCACCATTCAGTTCTAGTCACCAACCCATGGCCTCTTGAAGTTATTCTTGGGGTAGTCAAAACACGGACCCCGTGGGACGGGTCATCACAACATCGTTCATGCGTATGTGTCAAAAATCACATCAACAATGCGATGTGAATCATTTTTCAACACCAAAACACATGGATGAAATAAATAAATATATTTAAATGAATAATATTTTATTAATGTAATTATCATAATTTTACAAATATAAAATAATACTCACCTACTTTCTATAATTATCTTTTAAAAATTAAAATATTACTCTTCCGTACACACGGCGTACCGTCTCTATGATTTTAACACAATTAATTTTTGATATCCATATTTAATCAATGTATTTAAAAATATGACTGATTTATAATAATGATTATTATTACATGAATATTATTCTAGGGAACATGAATTAATTACCTTTTTGATCGTATTTGAATTACCAATTTCATTTTTGACTCAAATACTAAATATCATCAAAACATCTAAAATGAACATTTGGAATTAAATAAATGATATAACATGATATTAAGATATATAAATGGAATTAAACCTGATAAAAGAACTAAAAATTATGTAAAAACATTATTTTGTTATTCAAGATGATAAATAACCTATGAGAAAAATCATACCCTAGGTATAGGTCTCTTTAACTAAAACATCATTTTATGTGTATTAATGATTTACTCTTATAAATAATCCAAATTAATATAAATATTTATAATTAGTTTTATAGATTAATTTATTTGTACATGATGTTTTTAAAATGATAAATTATTTTATTTCGTTATGAAAATTTCAATGTGCTATGAGACACATTCATTAAATAAAAATATATTTTATAAATGTTTTAAATTAGTTTATTAAAATTGAATGATTATTTATGTAAATGTTTTCATATGAGGTAAAATGTAATTTGAAGAGTGGAATTTGAAAAATAAATGATTTATGTGTCAATTTTATTGGTAAATTTTATAGTTGGTAATATGATAAAGAAAGGATGAGGGGTTCGTGATAAGCCAAGGATGGGTGGTTACGTTTTAACCCATAATATATATGGTTTCGAAGTCCATCATGAGGAAATTAAATGTGTAAGAGTGACATCTATGGATGTTGACCATATGGTTTTTTTCCATTTATGTATAATTATTTCCCACATTAACTTATATATTATATGTTTTAATTGAAATCATTTGATTTTCAAAAGGTATGAAATTCATTGTTTTTAAGGAATTGACCCCTTTTCATGGATAAAAATGTATGTTTTTAGGGAAATATATTACAGGTTTCCACTAAATTTTTTTTAATTAATTCCCTAAATGAAATTTTTTGTAATGTTCCCTATATTGAAAATAATTTTCACATGTCTGACTATTGGTAAGGGATTTAAGATTATATTATAAAATAATTGAATATGTGTCTTGAAAGGAATTCATGGTTTATAAAAAAATTACATTAGTGGAAAAAATGGATTCTCAAAGTAGTTGTTCACATGTTATGTATGGGTCTAGAATATATGATTTCTATAATTCAATAAAATTATAAAACTAATAGATCATCAAATTATAATTATATTACAATAAAACTCAATGAATTAATGTATATTGTCAGGTCCGTAATGTTAGAATCAAAAGATGGTTGAGAAGGAAGTAGATATTAGGTTTTTTTCAAAATAGTTTGGGATAACATCGTGAGTTTATAGTTTTAAGGTTATTCATTATTTTAATTTCATATAAAAACCTTTTTATCTATTTATATTGTGTTATTATAAGGTGATTGATGGTATTTTCACCGACATTTATTTTTAAGGTGATTGAGGGTTATTAATTTTTGGGATGTGAAATGAAAGTTATGAGATAAAATTGTAGGTTGTGATATTTTATGGATACATTTTACGATTTTCATATATTTTTTGAATGTAATATGGATTATAGACTCAGAGAATGGAATACCAACCTGATGGATTAGCACTCCTGGAATCAAAGATGGATGTAGGAATCAAACACACTACCAGAGGGTGATATTGGGGAATCTCCTACAAATAGACTATGAGAATAACTAGTTAGTATGAAGATTTCAATTTATTAAACTATATGTTGTAGGAATAATAAGTGGATTTGTTAAAATATCTTGTATGTACTTTATGTCAATGAAATTAGAAATTGATTTGGTGATTAAGTAAATAATGTACTTTTGGAAGGAAAAACATATTTTGAGAATCATATATGATCGCAGAAAATAGAATACTATTGTATTTTATTTGAGTAATAAATGAAGAATAATTGTAGAGATGAATTTGTGATTTAATTTTGGACTTATGGTGATTTAGGTTATTTATGGAAATAGTTGGTATATTATGAATATTACTAGGGAAATTTCATCAGGGTATGTTACATCAAGAGTAATTGATTTTATTTGGAGAAACTTATTAAAATTTATCATAGAGTACTATTAGATCAATTCCTTCTATATTTTTTTTATCCTAGTTTCGGATTATTTGAGTAATTTTAAAGAAAATTATTTATAAAATGTTCATTGTTGATATTTGGATATTACTTGTGAATTTTTCAGAATTATTTTATCTTATAATTAAAATTTTGTTTATGGATAATAACTAGAGAAAGGAGAAATATATTGTTAATATAATTTAGACAATGTGATTCTCGTTATGTTAATTTTGATACATTAGGTGTGAAAATTCATCCAAAAAATCCTAGTTTTGAAAAAAAACGTGAGTTTGTTGTGGGAATTTATTAAATTTAAAAAATTATATGCAAATATAGTATATTCTCTTATTTTCCTAGTCCAAGTACTTATTTTATTCCTATACTCTATGAAATATATTATAAAACAAAAATGTCATGCATTTACTTTTTTTTATAAGGAAATCCATGACATTATAATTCATCATGGTCTGTTAATTTTTTTCATTGTTATCATTCTCCAAAAAATGTGTTATATTAATCTACAATAAAATATTATAGCGTGTTTTATATTATATTTACATGTATTCTTATAAGGATCTCTAGTATATGTTTTCCAATGCATCCTTCATAATTCACTTTATTTTATAGTGGATGATTCAAGGATCCTTTCTCTGATGTGGGGTATAAAATAAGATATTCTAAAATGTCAATCCATAGTTTTCTATCCTGATTTTAGAATGAGAGGATGAAATATTGAATTAGGATAATGTAAAAAACCATTGTTTTAAATGGAAACACTATGTTTGATATCTATCTAGATACACCACATCATTCTTAATTGTACAATTGTATATTATTATTTAAATGTTATCAATATAATATATCTGTACGAATGGATGGTATGAACATTAGTAACCATATTATAAAAATATTATTTAACCATCTATATAAAATTAATTCATTAGTGACTATTTAATTATAAATGAAAATATATATTTTTAATAAATAAAATGATTTGATTATCTAATAACTATTTAATTGTAAAGAAGGGTGTTTATACTATAATAAAATCACTCGATTTTAGTTCTATTCATAATATATATGTATATATATAATATATTAAATATAATTCTTAAAATTAATCAAATATACATTCTATGAATGATATAAGAAAAAATTCATTTGTATGCCAAAAAAGTATACATATTAAGAATTGCATGTTTACTACCTTTAAATAGATAACCTATTTTAAATCATGTTTTTTTAACATTTATAATTTATATTCTTGAGAAATGATCATTTTCCATAGAATTATAGTACAAAAATTCACATAGGTTACTTTTTTATATTTGTTTTGTGAACATGCATATTTTAAGGAGTGGTTATTAATAAAAATTATTTGATGAAAAATTATTTTTTGAAATTTATTAATACAGTTCAAATATTTTTCAATTGGTTTAAATTATAATTATATCTTGTTTTTATCAGTTAATATAACGTAGGTAATTATAATCAATTTCAAGTTGAAATATAATATAAAAACATTATCAAATTTTTTATTTTTTTACATTAAAACCTCATTTTATCAATCAATTAATAAAAAAATATTAAAATAATTTTAGCCACTTCTCTGTTTAGAATTAGGTAAAAACATGAATTTTATTAATAATTATATAATTTATGTTCAATTAGAAATAACATAATATTTTATAAATATAAATATTATTTTTTTAATTCATTTTATTACCATGGTTATGGGTAAATCATGCAATTAAGGGTAAAAATAATATCATAAATTACTATACCACATGTAATAATTTCATTAAAAAACAATTTCTACCTATATTGTATCAGTGGTCCAAAATATAAGATGTTTAGTCCCGTTGGGTGAGTATAACCCATTTATAATATTTTATTCAATGAAAATATATTTTTTGTCATAACCATATTTTAGAAATATGAAATATTTTTAATCTTGGGTAATATATAAGACATGTTCGAATAAAAGTATTATTTATAATGATAAAATGTTTTACTACATCATGGTAATTTATTTATAATTTTTAAATAAGAGTAAATTAATACAAATTTGGACACAATCATAATGTATTAATTACTTCATTAATGGAAGAGTCAAATAAATTATATTCCAAATAATTAATTAAATATTAGTTTGTTTAATTTATTTCATAAAATAAATTTGTCAAGTACTTTTACATGTCACAGATGATTTGATGGATCTATTTTGAAGATGTCATCTTGTTATTATATTTTTTAGATATCCAAATTATGAATTTAGTGGAAATTGACAATTCTGATATTTTATAATACAAAATAAATTATTAAATTATATAAACTTAAATAAAATATATAAATGAAAAAAATAATTGGTAAAATTCCCAAAATATAATGTTTGAATAATTTTTCCATGGTTTGGAAATTTAGAGGAATTATATTAAACTTATAATAGTAAATTTCATGAAAACATGGTATGAGTTAAAGGGGTAAAATCAGATTTACAACAACAAGATAAGGATTAAAAAATTGTCAAAACATATCTATTTTTTGTTGGAAAAATTATTTTACACCTAATATAATAATATAATACAAATAAATAATTTTTTATCCATTTCAAATATAAAATAAATTTAAATTATTTAAATACATGGAGGAATTCTAAGAGTTCACATCCCCTCTCCTATAAAAGTGATCAAAATCAACTTTATTATTCACACCTAAAATAGTATTCATATGGGAATATATCTACCAAAATATATTCCCAGAAACCATCCCAATTTTTTAGGGATTATTTTTTGGCATTAACAACTCTTCATAGTTATAGAGTTGGTAATCAATAGGGATCATCCGAAGAAGATATATCATTTTTAAATAAGTGTATCTATTTTTATTTCATCATCCACTTCCATCAAATCCTCACTAACCATTACGAGATAATATATATATATTATAATAAGTACAAATTTCCTTTATACATGTAATCTTAAAGACTTAAATCTATCTTTGATTCCATCAAATGGGAAATAAATTAATTATTTTTGTCGATGTGTTAACATTCACATTCATGAACTGATATAATTTTTCATCCAATACCATCACTAATGTATTGTTAAAATGAAAGAATTACTGGTAATATTTTATATTAATAATAAATTTAGTATTTTAATAAAATAATATTTTAATTAATTTATTAGTTTCTGTGCATAAAAAACATTAATGTCATTTCAGGCATATATGTGAACTATCGCCTCCACAAATCAATGTGATTCATTTTTCATCACTACAAAAAATGGATAATATTTATGTATATATATTGTTTTTATTTATTATTATGATATTAATGAAATTATTATAATTCTATAATGATAAAAAAATACATAACTTTTTTCCATAATAAATATTGAAGAATAAAAATGGTGTTATGCGTTTGTACATCTAACCATCTACATGATATCATAATAGTTTATTTTTCATATCCATATTTAGTCAATAGATTTAAAAGAATTATTGATTTATAATAACGACCATAATTTCATGAATATTATTCAAGAGATAATGTAATTATTATGAATTTTGAAATATTTTATTCACCAATTTTCATTTTGGACTCAAATATCAAATAGCTTCAATATGTATAACATGATCATTCAGAATTTGTAAATGATATGACATGATATTCAGTTATATAAAATGAAGAATAAATAAGATAAATATTCACAAGAATGTAAATAAAATTTTTATGTTATTTATTCAGAAAGAAAATGAACATTTGTGACAAATCAGTCTTAAGGAAAGGAAATACTTATCTAAAATGTCATTTTATATATTATAATGATTTATTTCACAAAAAAAATATCATTCAGGTCCATGATTTGAATTTGGTTTTATGGATTTATTTACATTTATTTTTATTTTATTTCAATGATAATTTTTATAATTTAATTTAACAGTTTCAATATGGTGTGTGACCCATTTTTTAAAATACCTATTTTATTAATGCTTTAAATTAGTTTTTATAAATCGGATGGTTATTTTTATAAATGATTACATATGAGTGAATATAATATCTTAACAGTGAAAATCGAAAATTTCAGGATTTTAGGTTTTAATGGTACTTGTTCATTAGATTTTACATTACATGATAATTCAAGGATGTGCGGTTCCATTATAATCCATGGATGAGTGGTTACATTATATCCTCCAAATCATTGGAATTAGAAATAGACCATATTACTATTTTATTTATAAGACTAACATGTACTAAATTCAAGCACATAGTTATACCATTTTAGTATAATTATGTCCCATGTCACCTACTTATGTATTTAATGTTTGTTTATGAAATTTTTTGGGAATCATTTTAGTTTTCCAAAGTTAAGGTAATTATCATTTATAAATGATGATACCCTTTTCTATTTAAAAAGGTATGTTTTATGACATCGTTTTTTTGTTATTTCTCTATGCTAATAGTTATATTTCATTATTTCCCTTACAGAGCATTTTTTTCTCCTATAATGTATTAATAAGTTTGCAGATATATTACTACTATTAATGGTATGTGGATGCCATTATGATAGAGTTTAATACATGTCTTGAAAAAGACATTGATAAAGTTTTTCATTAGTTAAAAAATATATGCTGACAATAACTGTCCAAACATAATGCTTGGGTATACATTGTAATATTTTGTCCATGTTCTAAAAAACACTAAATGAAAAATATCATTGAATTTGAATTATAGTTCAAAATTACTAGAAGAACTAATGTTTAAGGTTGGGTCCTCATAAATGATGTACATAAAAACATGATACAATATAAATAAAATATATTTTTTATAATTATTGTGAAAAGTGAGGGATTAATTTCAAAAAATTAAAAGGGCTCCCATTCATGATCACAAACTCTATCATAGTGAAGATATGTATACCAATTATTTCAATGACAAGAAATTAAATTTGGATGAAAATGATCAATATATATGTATCACAATATTATTATGTTAAATACAATAAACTCAATAATTTTATATTATATAAAATTAATTATTTTGACATATAGTAAGTACAATGTAAATTTGAATTTTCTTCCAATAAACTAATATAAAATATTGTATCCAAAAAACCCATGACACACCATCAAGTGGTATAAACATTTAAAAGTTATCTCATTAATAATATATGGATAATTATTAATGATTTATGTAAATCATAGATATAATGTCTTTATATTGTCTCAACACCTAGAATTTCTGAAAAAAAAAACCATTCTTTAAACTTTATAATTGATAAAGTGTTATATTTCCTATCCAATAAATATATATTTTAAAAAATGAACATTTAATAACACAACTATCACATTACTCTATGAATATTGGTCATATTTTTTGGAGGATAATTCACATAAGAATCCAATTGTATAGTTCTTGTGAAAATATTTCCATAGTCAAACCAAACTGGACCCCCTTCTAGACTCATCACTAGTTACACTGATCATTATAACTCATAGAATATAAAACATAATGTGATGATATAAAATTTATATCAATGTAAAACAACAAAAAACAACACAGAATATTTGACATCATAATTACAAATGATCTTAAAATAAAGGAATAAATATAATATTTATTATAATGTGGATCAAAATAGTGGATAATAAGTCATGATATAATAACATGTAATCTCAAATGAAAAAATGATTTCCATTGAATAAAATTATGACACAATTACCTTGAATTATAATTTCTCATCATAGTTAAATGATATATAGATACGTTGTGTCATTGAATTGTAGAAGAAAATTGAAATAATGCTTTAATGAGAAAAATTTCGGATGTTAATAAATTTTGAATAAAATGTACATGATTCATTTTGTGGAAAATCCAAATCTCAATGATTCATTTGATGACCAAATAAAATTTCCATATATCAATTTTTGAACTAAAACATGCCCATGATTTATTTTGTGAACATACAACATATGATTTCTTCATATTCTTATTTAACATAAAAATCAACATAATATTCTGAAAAAAAATCAATCAACACCGATTATAGTAATTATTAGTTAGTGACATCTTTATCACATAAGAATAAGATAGAAGGAATCATATAAAAAATTTAACAAATTAGTAGATATTACGATTTAGATATATAAATGATTCTCACATTATAGTTGAAAGATAAAAACAATAACATATTAAACATTTTAATTTTTTTGTGTTATTCATAATATTCTTCTTCATATTGTTTGAAAATGAAAAAAAGTAACATGTGAGACAACATTCAAAATAATAGTAAAGTACACAGTAATATATCATGATAAAATAAGTAATATTAAAAACAGGATGGTAAATAAATGATGACACATTAAATTTAATTAATAATTGTATCACAAAATGCATCAATGGTAAATTTAAATATAGTAATCAAAATAATAATATTATTAGAATTTTCAATGAATTGAACTATCAATATTATATGTCCTGATTTATTCCATCATAAAATAATTACATTCAAGGACATTCACCACATTGTATAATTGATGGGAACGTATACACTAAAACCCATTTTATATATATAACCATAAATATTGACTCATGATACCAATAAATTTATTGAGGGGATAAATTTAATAAGGCACCACCCATCAGATCATTTACAATTTGTTATTCTTATATTTAATATTCATGGAAATTTAAAAACAATTTACATTATCACAATCTAACCAAATTGAACTTATAATATTTTCATTTAAGATTTCTACATAAAATAAAATATCATTTATATTAAATATAACTAGTAAAAAATGTAATATTATTTATAAAATAACAATATCAAGGATAAAATGAATATGGTTTTTTAAGAGAAATAAATTTCAAATAAAAAAATATATCAATAAAGTTATTTTTCAAGGGAATTTTAATGACTGCAAATTTAGAAAGAGGTATGTATTTATATTTAATTAATTAAATTTATATTATTTTAGTATAATCATTTATTTTTCTAAAGTGAGAAGAAATATTAATATAATAATTAATGGAATAATTTACTTCTTACAACATTTTAAAACTGGCAGAATTATACAATATATAGTGAAATTGTTGTGGACATGGGATAATATGTTAGCGTAGAATATCTTTGAAAAAAAATACATTTTTGGTTTTTGAAAAGGAGGACTGAAAGAAAACTATATAAAAAATATATAATGATTCTATCTAAATGTAATAAAATGTAAAATATGACATTAAATGATTATATAAATCATTTAATTAAAAAATATAACTTATCTATGTTAATTTATGGAATTATGTGAACACAAAAAATTACACCCACTAAAATGCAAATTAATATTATATTTTATTTTAATTCATTATTTTTATTATTCCACAGGAAATGGAACTAAATTTTTAATGAAATCATTTTAAATAAATATATATATATCTGATAAGATAATATATTTAATTTACAATGGATTCTTATAATACTAATTCAAAACAATTATATTTAATCTTAAAAATTTTTGTAGTAAAATAAATTCTTATAATATTGGTAAATTTTAATTTTTTCTTCTTGAAAGAGTAAAAAAGACTTTAAACATATATAATCAAGATTAATTATATATTAATCTTAAATTAATTCATGGTTTTGTATATACACCACATTAAAACAAAAATGTGAGAATTACAAAAATACCTCTATGAAGTGAAAATTTAGATGAAATCAATTAGCTCAAGTATGACATTACTGGTAAGTGATTTTAACAACTAATATAATAAAATTACAATTATTACTATTTAATATCAAAATCATATATATATATATATATAATGACATATGATGTATTTATAAAAACATATACCCTATTTTTCATAATATTTTACAAATATCATTTCTTTGGTTGTAAATTTCTTCAGTTATCATGAATGTTTTGATTCATCGGTTTTTTTCCATGTACATTGATCATGTATATATCATATATTGAATGAATGTCATGTAATAAAAACTATTCAAATTAATCATATACATATTTAATATTATATATGAGAAACTGATATGAAAATATATTGCATCACTCCATGTTGATGGTATGTCTTATATACACACAGGTGATATTATCATTTTTAAAGGATATAAGGGTATGTAATTATACGATATAATATAATTATAGATTTTTTATTATCTAATAATTATATTAAATATTAATTAGTTACCTTATAATGAAAACCCATGTGGTGAGATATTTGAATAATAATGACATAAATTCCTGGGGGTGTAGTCTACAGTGTAACATCCTGCCCCCTCTCATTGGCATAAGGGTAAAAATGAATGTTATATGGACTTAAGAGATGATACCAAGGTTCCAAAGGCTAAAAATAAATATCAAGGGTTTTGAGAATATTTTGCGGCTTGATTTACCCTTGATACAAAAAAAAACAAACCAAACAATTCACTATCAACAAACTACATGACGCATGTCAACAAAACAACCTAATCATACATTACCAAAAAATGAAACCAAACTATTCCATGACAATCACACATACCAAATACAACCATTCCAAAATCATAGTACTATATGGATGACTAAAACAGGACTCCAAAGAAACTATGAAACCATCCAAAACTCCACACTAGGCTCCATTCTCAATGCACCCCAACACCACCAAAAAACCAATATGAACTGCTAGAAAATTGAGATACCTTACTCTTACCTATTTCCATGAATACAACAACTACATAAGAACCAAAGTTCAAAAACATTGGGTGAGTACAAATACATAGCATGTTATCCCTAAATGAATTCATTAACCACACCACTAGGATAAAATCGTTAACACATTTATATAAAACAACTTATACAAAACACTTAATTGTACAACAACTTACAACAATCAAAACACTCCATTACAAAGGTATTTCCATCCGACTGCTCAAAATACACAACAAATCCAAACAACCAAGAAAAAATATATTTCACCATTTCTCATTAGCACAAAAATTACATCTTTAATGAAACACACAACTAGTCAACCAAAATGGGGGAGATTCCATCCAACCTATTCATGAAATTTCAAACGAGTGGTGCTTCACAACCACTGTCTGCAAGGTTAGTACATCTGACCACAATCCATAACCTTTTATAGTGAGACTTCATACACACTTCCACACTACATTCCAACAAGCCATATCCAAAATAAAACCAACTAAGTCTACACAATATTTAAATTACCATTTCCGTCAAATTCCAATCCACTCCAATAAATCAACCATTTATTGAAATTGTGATTTAAGAGTTTCCATTCCAAAAAAACAATATAACAACATCTTTATTGAAAACCATATTCCATCATCCATTTTCACAAATCAATCCTAGAAACCCATTTTAAAATATGAATTTTGAAATCCTCGATATGATGATTTCACCACCTAGACCCCTTTTTATTAACAATAACAAAAACTTTCACCAAAGGGATTTCTAACCAATTTCATACAACTAAAAAAAATAATTAAAAGAAAAAAATTAATTTTAACCATGATTCAAGTTATAGAAATGTGGAGTTGAGAGAGAATCCGCCTATATTTAGGGTTTTGAAGAATTCCTCCCACACGCAACAACACCCCAATCCTAGAAAACGCACTACTAAAATCACTCTATATCCAATTCCCTGTCATCAAAAAGTCTTTAAAATCAACAACCATGTATACCCCCACCCTAGATCCTAACAAATATTGTGTATATCTAGAAAACCGAGAGAGATAGGGAAGTAAATCTTGAGGAAACATCAATGAACTATGAGAGGATACATACATGAGATGAACTACATTAAATCAACAAAAAAAACCCCATCAATTCACTTCCAAAATGAGTGGCAGAGCCCCTCCAAACCTTGAGAACCAAAAATACCGAGTGAGGCTTGATAGGGGGAGTGTTTGGAGTAATAATTAGGACCCCTAATGGATCCCAGATTTAAATACCATATTTTTATTTGGACGCATGGCTAGCCTAACTATTTTGGAAAATATTGGGATAACCATACCCAAGCCACTCCCTAAATAAAAGGGGTCTACACAGTTTCCTAGCACAGTTTTGTAAACCGCGCATAAGCCATGTGAAACCCATTGTCTCCCCCTGTATGGTTTTCTGGAGAACTCACACGGTTTTTCCTAATCGTTCTCAAACCGTGATCCCTTATTGAAGCATCAAAACATATTAAAAACAATTCCAAACTCTCTCAAAATCTTCCAAAAACTTCTCAATAATGATACACACAAAATAATGCCTAAATTATGGATAAATTACTCAAAAAAAGGGAGCTACATTCTCCCCTACATTAGACATTCTGTCCTCGGGATGTTGGGAACCATCTATTTTCCAAAATAGCTAGGGCCATTTATCGACAATTTCTTTCTCCAACTCCCACGTATCTTCATGAATCTGATCATGCTTCCACAAAAAACGAACTAAAATGATTCATTTACCACGTAATAAATTCTCTATTCTATCCAATATCAGCACTGGTATGTGCACTAGGGAAGCATTCGATTCTAGCTCAACATGATCCCAACAAATCACAAGGTCATTATACACCTGATACTTTTTCAACAAAGAGACATGAAACACATTTTTCACCTCACTAAATCGTGGTGTCAAATCCAAACGATATGCCACCTCTCCATTATGCTCAAATATATCAAAAGGCCTAATTTACCTTGAGGATAACATACCATAGTTCCCAAACCGACAATGTCCCAACCTCAGAGAGATTATAAATAACACATGATCACCCATCTCGAATAACAATAGTGATGGAAGATGGCCCGAAAACAATTTCTGAAGGCTTTTAGTTGTCTCCATCCTCTTCCAGATTAACATGATCTTTTCTATAGTCTCTTAAACAATGCTTGGTCTAATCATAAAACTATCTCCCATTTCCACCCAACATAGTGGAGAATGACACAGACACCCATACAATGTCTGAAAAGCAGAAGTATGTATCAAATCATGATAAACAGTATTGTAGGAGACCTCCACTAACAAAATTTGATCCTCCCATGAACTAGAAAAATCTATCACTCCAGAACATAACATATCCACCATGGTTTGTATTTTCGTCTTTGATTAGACATTTTTCTAAAGATATTACATCATTCTCATCTTCAACTACATCCCAAGGGATTTCTACAAGGATTTCTAGAAACCAGATGTGAACATAGGATCTGTATCTGACACAATCGAAACTGGAACACCATGCATTTTTACCACCTCCTATATACAGATTATCGATAGGTCCTCCATTGTATGAGATTTATCAATCGAGTTGAAATGGGCTGACTTTGTCAACCGGTCCATAATCACCTATATGGCGTTGTGTTTCTTGACTGTTCTTAGGATACCCATCACAAAATATATTTTTATTTTCACCAATTTTCATATTAGGATACTTAAAGACTGAAGCATGACTATAGTCCACTGATTCACTTCCTTGACGTGAAAACAAGTCAAGCATCTCGAAAAAACTTGGCTACTTCCTACTTTATAAAATCCCATAAAAACATCACATTCAAAACCATATACATTTTCTGAATTCAAGGACGGACAACACACCTAGAATAATGATAATCCAATAGGTGTTTCTTACAACAAGACACTGGTACCACCTTCCGATTCTAAAAACACAAGATTTAATTCCCAGTATGCTTCCAATTCTCAATTGTCTCGCCACAATTAGGTTTCAACCCCACTTCAAAACACCTAGAATATGATATAAGCGCCTCTCATACCAAACCATCTATGTCCAGAACCAATGAAAATTGAATGAATACAACTCCTTCACCCATGTCTTCACATTTCAACAACTTATTGGCTATGAACAACATCAAACTGCCACTGATCCGATGCTTATTTTACCAATAGATCATATGATTTCCTACTTAATGCATCTTCCACTAAAATTATTATACATAGTTTGTACATTAAGTCAAAAAACATGAAGAGATATTCCATCTATATCCTTTGCATCAAGTTAAAATCTCTCTATGATAAAATATGCCTTTAACTTTAGGTATTAGTAAACAATCTAAATTTCTCACAAATGAAATCATGACTCCACATTCTTAAAGCATGAACCAATGCTTCCAACTCCAAATCATGTTTTGGGTAGTTCTTCACATAGAACCACAACTTCCATGATACATATGCAGCCACATGACCCCCATACATGATAACACACCCCAACCATGATCCCAATGTGTAACAATACACCATGTTCTCATTACCTAGTTCTTGAAAAACCATGATTGGTGTGCATGTAAGGTTAACTTTAAACTCTTCGAAGAATTTCTGGCACTACTCATCCCATTGAAATTTGATTTTCTTCTTTTTCAAAGCTATTATCGGCGAATCCAACAATGGGAAATCACTAAAAAATCTCCGATAATACCCAAAATGACATAATAAACATTGTATCTAGAAAAAAATTCTTAGCAGTTTCCATGAGATAACATGATATATCTTTTTTGGGTCAACTGAAGCACCCATCTTAGAAATAACATGTCCAATGAAACGAACCTCTTTTATCCAAAAATCAGTCTATGACAAATTGGAATTCAACCGACGGTTCCTCATGATCCCCAACATAATTTCCATGTGCTTAACATGCTCCACCATAGTCCCCAAATACACTAGTATATCATCCAAAAATTAATTCCCAAAACAATCTAGATATATCTAAATTATCTGATTCATAAATACCCAAAACACAACTATTGAATTTGTTATACCAAAGGGAATATCTTGAGACACATAATGGTTATATCTAATTTTGAAATCTATTTTCGGAATTTCGTTCTTCCTCACCTGTAATTGCTGATACCCTGACCACAAGTCAGTCTTGGAGAACAACTGAGCTCCCAAAAACTATTCAAAAAATCATCAATGAATGGAAGTAGATATCAATTATGTTTCATAATATTATTATGTCTATGATTATCAACAATGTGATACATGATTCCATCTGCCTTTTTATGAAACAAATCTGGCGGTCCCCACAAAGACGTGTTATGCCGGATGAACAGTTTGTTTTCTAACTCTTCCAAATGCACCTTTAATTCCCTCAATTCTGCAATGATTATTTGGTAAGATGGAAGTGAGATAGTACTAGTTCCTAGAATGTGATCACTCATAAAATATAATTCTCACATGAGTTGAAACACTGAGAATTATTCAATAAATACATCAATAAAAAGATCCACCACTACTGGGAGAACACATTGCTCAACAACTTCCTAGGATTATAATGAAAAGGCCTCTAACTTATATGAGCTTGTACCAACAGCTGGTGCCAAATTTATATGTTGCAACCATCTTTGAACTCATATCCCCTATAAAGTTATGTATAATGTCATCCTCTATAACAAAACTAACCATTCATATATAGCAATCAATGTGGGCCCTAAAAATTTCCAAAAAAATCCATTCCCAATATTATATCATAAGCATCCATATCAAGCACAATGAAATAGAACATCTATTTTATATCATCTATAACTAGAGAATAGCCCTGACATAGGAAGACTCAACAATCTCTATGACCGAGAGGAGTTTGTAATTTCAAAACAGAAGGCATCCTTTTTATGTGTAAACCCAAAAAAATGCGAGAAGAAATAAAAGAATGTGAAGCACCCATATCAAACAAATCTTAAAACAACGTTGAATTTAAAAGAACTGTACCTTACACCATAGATTATCATGATTTATTATCCACCATAACCTACTCAGCTACAAACAACTACTTTCATGACACACTATGCTCTGTATTACCCTTCTAAGGCATCTTGTTATTCCGAGTATCCCCATGACCCATATTACTCTACTACCGAGGGGAATACTGTTACCCTCATCCCATTGATTCATAGGACCCCTGTGACTCCTGAGAAGTGTCATAGACACCTAACCATAGAGAATTCTGAAAATAATTCCAATGATTCCCCATATTTGTAAAATTATGATATTCTAGACATAGTTCCAAACAAGCCCTCTTGATATTCCCCATATAGCCACACTGAAAACAACCCATCTTGCTCTGAGCCTTTGGTAGAATATTCAATAATCCTACCATTAGATTCTGAACTGTACACCCACCATGGAAATAATGTTCCATCTTCCCCTTGAACCCAGCATTCGAGTTCCACCTAATCGTAGTGGGTACCCACATACAACCCCCACATTTAGGCCAAAAAAGATCCCACTCAGCCACCATATCTCGATTCACTATTTCTGTGTTATAATCTATACACAACACCACTATCATGGAACAAATTTTCTAGGTCAACCCAACTTCAAAAAATCATGCCTACAATGATGTAATACCTAACAACTCAGGTGAAAACCACACTATGTTCATAAACATAGACACATATTCCATCACTGACATGTTCCCTTACATCAAACAAACAAAATATGTTGTTGTTGAATTCTAATCGTATGTGGGTAGAATTCTTTATTTTTCAATTCCTAAAATCCCTACCATGTCACTCATTAGTCCATCCCAGCATGGAAGTCCATCACACAACAGTTGAGGGAAATATATTCCAACATATATATGGATATTTTCACATTTTTCTCATCACATGTTTCCTTAAAAGTCAAAAATATTCTTCATTATGTTCATCCACGCTTCGGCCCTTTCTAGCTCCAGATCACCCATAAACATGGGTGGATTCTCCCATTGAAATTGAACCTCTTGAGTCAAATGTTTTATTTCATCCAAAATATTCCCACATTCTTTAACAAGGAATGAGTGCACTATACTCTGCACTAGCTATTGGTTAACTCGTGGCTCAAGTACAACAATGTTTTCAGCAGCTTCCACTGGTTGGTCTCTACGATGCCTACCATGTGCCATTACTATCACCACAAAAATAACTATATCTGTCACCCCCTTCACAAAAAAATGTATACAATTTTAAAATTTTATCACAAAACAACTATCACAACCAGTATTTCCACAAATTCAAATTTCACAAGTTTCACCATTCTAAAAAATCCAACATGTTATGAAAATCATGCCTTTCACAAATTCAAATACATTTCATGTTTCCAATACTTACGTTTTGAAACCCAATATAGATTTTCGAAATATACACCTTCATATAACACCATAGATAATTATACCATAATGAAATATGAATCCATGTGGGATGTAACTTCTACCTTGCATGCCATGCTAGTCTTATTGAAAACCCCCATGACAATGAGATATCTAATGCCTCTATCTGTCTCAAAACACAAATGTACCCAATTCCCTTGTAACAGGATGTTCAACATAAAAGGGTTAGCTAATTCTTTTTATTATATAAATTCCAAATTCCGAAAATCCTAAAACTTTCTACCATCCCAACTAAAGGAATTGGAAATGAATTAATGTCAACACCACGACTGACAATCAGCACCAAATGACCAAACAAATACTCTCACATGAAATCCATGAACCGAACAAACTGATACCTCTTGTAAAATCTCACTCCATAGCATTTTATTTAGAGGGCGGAAGAATTTCACTTACTTTTAATAGACGATCCTAGGGGGAAATGGATGGAAATAAATATCCATGTCTTCAAGAATAAATTGGAGAACGATTTTTCCATGATACAAAACGAACCAACCAAACAATCCACTATCAACAAACGAGATTATGCATGTCAACATAACATCCAACTCATATATTACAAAAAATGAAACTGAAATATTTCATAATAGTCCAACATGAATAAATACAACCAATCCAAAATCAGAGTACCAAACCAAATACTACAACAAGAATCCAACAAACTAGGACTCCATTCAAAGATCGACAATAAGCTCCATGATCCCATCACCCCAACATCACCAAAGCGTCAATCTGCACCGCTAGCAGAGTGAGATGCATTATTGATACCTATGCCCTGGAATACAACATCAGCAAAAGCCCTAATTTTCTAATGAAGAAGGTGAGTACGAATAATCAGTAGGGTTACCCTAAATGACTTCCTTACACACTCCACTAGGATAAAACTGTTATCATATTTATATATAATAGTTTATAAAAAACGTTTTATTATGCAATAACTTATAACATGAAAAATAGTACTTTACCAGCCATTTTCACTCAAAGGATCAAAACATAATGGAAAACCAAAATACCATTCCAAAATCAATTTCAATATTTCACATTATCACATCAAATTACATCATACTTGCAACACACAAGAAATCCAAAACGATGGAGTATCCATCTAACCAATTCACTACATCTACAATTAGCTTTACTTCACGACCACTATTCATAATGGTGGTAATTCTGACCACTATCCATCTTCGATTATAATTAGACATCTCGACCACTTCCACACATATTTTACAAGACACAACCATGAATATAACCCACCATGGCCACAAATGGTGCAAATAACCATGTTCATCACATGTCGTTCTAATTTAATAAATAAATCATTTATTTAAATAAGCATTTAATCAATTTCAATGCCAAACAATATTTAAATAAAACAAAATATTTATTAAAAACCTCTTTTTGTCAACCAGTTTCAAAAATCAATCATATCAATGAACTTCAAAATTTCAATTTTAAAAACCATAGCAAGATCATTTCACCACATAACTCCATTTTTTAAAAGAATCCACAAAAACATAACCGATGGGTTTTACAAGTAGTTTCACACATCAAAAACAAAATTCATTTAATGAAAACCCACTTAATTGTCATAAAAAATTGTGTTCTAGCATAGTGGAATCGAGAGAGAAGAAACATACTTTTAGGGATCTGGTGAATTTGTCCCCCATTCAAAATCACCCCAATCTAGGAAAACACCCCCACTAAAACATATCTAGATCCCCATCCATTTAATTAAAAATACATAAAAACCAACTCCCTAGGAAACCAAAATCAATGATCTATACCCAACGGTTGTAGATCATGAAAATCGAGAGGGGGAAATTTAGATGTAGAGGAAACCACAAAAAACAACGAGATGAGGCATACTCGAGAAGAATTGCCTTCAATCCACCAAGAAACACCTTCAATTTTCTTCCAAAATGTGTGGGATATCCCCTAAAACCCATGAGAACTGAAAACCCCATGTGAGTCTCGTGTAAGAGATAGTTTAGATTAAAAAGTGGAACCCCTAAGGGAGACTTGATTTAAAACACATTTTTAAGTGGCCACATGGTTAGGTCGCACGGTTAGGAATTCCATGCGAAAACCATGCACACACCACTGCCTCAAGATAAGGGGTCTTCATGGTTTCCTCTAACGGTTTGGAAAACAATACCCTTGCCATTTGAATACCACTTTCTCCCCATGCACGGTTTCATGGAGATCCTGCACAGCTATCCCTAACTGTGCTCAAACCATGCACCCTTAAAAATGCCTCAAAAATTATTCAAGACATTAAAAACTCTCCCAACCTCTTCCCAACTCATCCCAATAAAATTACAGAGGCACAAAGGTATAAAATATTATTCATACCCCAAACCTGGGGTGCTTCATACCATTTTCAGTGGTGATGGTTTCCCCCATACATTTTTAATCAAGAGAGATGAATAATATTTATTCATGAAAAAAATATTGTCTATTGATTTTTAGGATAGTTGTGTTGTAATATTAAGATGGTAATTAAATTATTGAATTAAAAAAATATGAAATAGGATACGTTTTGTAAAAATTATTACATATTCATTGAATGATCCCATCATGATTCCCACTTAATAAACACATGGTTGGACATTAGGGAGGACTATGACTTTTTGAAAATGGATAATGTAATTTTGAATATGATTGGGATGATTTTTAATATTGTAATTGGATCAAGGTTTTTTATATATGGGAGGAATTTTGGTCCCTTTTTATATTGATCAATAGGATATGTATTTGTTGTAATTTAATCATTATGATTAATTTTAAACCTTTTTCTAAATCAAAACATCACAATAAATTTAAAACAGAATGGGATATAATTTTGAATATATGTTAATAAAATTATCATCAATGGATAAAGGCATATAAATTTATCCTAGTTTAATGATGAATGTCCTTTACTTTATATTTTTTTATATAATTCAATAAGATATCAGTTAACATTAAATATAATAAATAATATTTCAACTACAATTTGACCAACTTAACATTGAATACGTAAATAAGATAATGGATTAAAATTATTAAACTTTTGAATGTCAATGTTATATATTTTATTATCTATAATTTTCAGCACCCCCTCTACTTAAAGTGTGCCCCTCCAAGGCCGTCAATTTGAGAAGGGAGATAATGACCCCCCGAGTCCCACCTCCAGCAGGCCCCAAGATGGAAACTAACACTGAAGGTATAATAAACAAAAATATAGGGGGAATTACCCTTTAATAGACAACACGTGAAAGAGAGATATAATAGAGACACCAACCATCTTGAACATAGATTGAAATATAAATGAAAACCCAAGTACATATTTTTAATGTCATGCAAAACTACTACAAATGAAAGGGGAAACCTTCATGTATTCAAAAGACTGTAAGAACAACAGCAACCATGAAGCCCAAACTGCCCCTACAACCCCAAGTTAGTAAAAACCAAACTAATCACCGACATGCTCCATGTGACGAAAAAAATGTTTATATAAACATAGGGTGAGTATAATAGTAAAATATGTATGATCCTCCCCAAATCCTATCGTGCAAATGTAATAAAATCGCGTTAAAACACGGTGAAAAAAAAGTGAATCAAACTCGTCACCTAAATAGGTATACTATGTTCTCATCCTCACCATGGCTACTCTCACCAAGTAACACATACAAGAGTATATAAAAATGAATATCATGTGTACCCCAGTACTACTTCCCCACTATTTTTCCACATTCCCCCAACGACACAAGTCCTATAAATCTCTCTCCAAAAAGGATTTCCTGCAAAAACCTGGGTGAAGCACCACAACATGCACCTCATGAAACAAAACCACAACGTCCACATAAGAAAATTTACCAGAATGTTTCAAGGAGCCAGCATAGCTCGCATAAAATCTATCATACATCGAGTATTATACCTGAATCCATTATAGTCCGTACACCGAGTAAGTATCCCCAAGACATCACTGTCTATACATGTTACACCTATAGTAGTCCATAATAAACAATATCCCGAATATATGTGTGTGAATAACCACAAGCCATTATAGATCACTACACCAATATATGGGGAAAACCAACCATTGTGCCTACCCATACATGTAACAACCAAGAGAATAGAGTGGGGCCAAAGGGGGTAGTATTCCATCCATCCTCACACTCTAATGATAGAGAAAACACCTCCTGCATGCCTTAGAATCCCCTGAGTGTCAGTTTCCCTAGCTAGAGGGGTGGAGTAGCGTATATCAACACAAAAATTAAAAAATATACTATATCTCACTACCACAATATGGGCATAACCTAGTCATATAATCAAATGTAGATAATGTCTCTCAGACTCTTGGCTGCCACTTCTAAGACTAGGTATCCCATAAGCACAAATCTATTTAATGATATTTAATATATTACTTCATTCCCTTTTTATTAGCTGCACATTACTTTAATTATTTTTTTAAATATTAATTAACCATTAAAAATTCAAAATTATATTTCATTAGCATCACACCCAGAGTCAACTATCCCTTTAAAATTGTAGCATTGGAATAGTTTCCCAGCAAACACCAACCCTATGGGTTAACATCATTTATTCAATTATTAATTTAAATACTTACATTCCAATATTACCAGGAATTCTAGAAAAACATTCTATTCTACTTAACACAAGGGGGCTCAACACGGTGAGTTGATGAACTACTCGTGGAGTCCTTGAGGCCTATAGCAAGATCATATATCCATCCTCCCTTGAGAAGTTAAACATGGAAAGAACATTGCATACCTCACCCGTCTTCGCCCCAATCGGTAGAAGGGTATCCAACACCAGCTGCTGTTAGCAGTGGGGTAAGTAAAGTAGATTAACAACCATATAGAATCATCAAGTACCCAAACATTCACATCCAACACGTTTCATTATCTCTGGTGCCCTACGTGACACCCAAATGCATAAACCGATGCATCTCTCCACTCTAGGAATAAACTACTGCCATAACTAGTAGGCCCCCTTTCCCCCATATATCACAATAGACTTCCAGGCTCCCTTTACAACAAAAACAACAGGGAAAAAACCAACATATTTGTAGGTATTTTTTCCCTTAAACAAACAAGAGTGTTACTAAGAACCCTACAAGGAATTATATTTTATCATACAACCAATTTTTTAATCAATTTTGAATTTATCGATTTATTATTCATTGGTTTAAACTTCGAGAAACCTAAATAGTAAGCTATCACAAATAATTAAACATGCTTACTGCACCAATTTGATTAACATAAAATTAAAACAAGAAGAACCAGATTCATTTAAATTCCACTTTACCATTATACAAACAATTATCGATTAATTCTGGATTTATATTATTTACCAAAAACCATCATGAAGGGAAAACTAAAAAAAGGAAAGCATAGGTATCACACTATCATGCAAAAAAAGAGGCAATAACATAGGATCAATATCAATTTATTTATTTGGTTCCAATTTTTATTATGTCAATTCCATTATTAAATAGTGGGATAGAACATGATAAATATACAATATCACGTAAATCAAAAGAGAATCAATGATTTCCCAACCTCAAAAGGTTCATGACGTTCATTATATGAGAAAAAGACACACAACGAGTTACGGTCTCCTCCCCCATGCCAACTGTATCCACCTAAGGATGCAGAGACACCACTACACTGGTCAACACCCAAGAAGTGTTTATTAAGAACATGGTGATTTTATTTCATAAAATAGTGTGGAAAAATAGAAGGAGATGAATCCAAAATAATGACAATTGAATATACATAATATCGACAATTGATCAAAACTTCATGGTTTCATCAAAATAGAGGGGAACCAATCCAGAGAGGGAAGTTTAATTGCTCATATATTTTGGGATGAAATCAAATGTCCGAGCATCTCATAGATGAGAACGATGAGGAATAACTTAAGAGGAAGATATATCGGCCCTTTAGAAGATTTAATGGAGTGGTGGTTTAAGATACAATGGATTTTCCATTAAAAGCTTTTCACATTAAACCAAGTGGTTTGACCAAATAAAAGTATCTCGAGGATTTGGAGGAATTAATATACATGTTACGGGCTTTGAATCGGGCTTAGATTTCATAAAATGATGCATTAAATTCATTTTACGTGAAAGGAAATGTCAAAGGGGAAAACCTCTAGGAAGTTGTAAACTATGTTCAGGAACTTGAAATTTGGGAAAAAAATAGTGGTTACAGAGGGACCTCACCATTCGGGAAACATTGTTCATGAACTCAAAATTTGGAAAATTAGAGGTTAATGATAGACCTCACCATTCTAGAAACACTATTCAAAAACTCAAAATTTGGAATAGGAAATAGAGGTTACCGATGGATCTCACCGTTCTAGAAACACTATTCATATACTCAAAATTTGGAAAAGTAAATAGAGGTTACTAATAGACCTCAACATTTTGGAAACACAATTGACGATCTAAAAATTTGGAATAGGAAATAATGGTTATCGTTGGACCATCATAGTTCTGAAAAAATTGTTCATGAAATCATAATAGGGAAAATGAAATATAGGCTACTAATGGAACCTCACCGTTCTGGAAAAACTATTCATGAACTCAAAATTTAGAAAAGAAAATAAAGGCAACCTTTAGAATGTCACTATTCTGGAGAAAATGTTCTTGAACTCAAAATTTGGCAAAGGAAATATAGTCTATAGTTGGAACCTCATAGTTATGGAAACATTGTTCATGAACTCAAAATTAAAATATAGGCTACCATTAGAATCTCACTGTTGGAACCTCACCATTGCACTGTTCCCATAAGGCTATCGATGAAACTATTCACATAAGGTCACCATTGCACAGTTCACATAAGGCTATCGATGACACTATTCACATAAAGTTACTATTTCACTATTCACCTAAGGTTACCGTTTCACTATTCACCTAAGGTACCATTGCACTTTTCACCTAAGGCTACCAATGCACTGTTCACCTAAGGAAACTGATTACACTGTTCATCTATGCCTACCAATGACATTGTTCGCCTATGGAAATCGATGTACTTGTCACCTAAGGCTTCCAATGCACTACTCAGCTAAGGCTACCAATGACATTGTACACCTAAGGCTATCATTGAAAATATTCACATAAGGATACTGTTGTACTATTCACCGAAGGTTACCAATGACACTGCTCACCTATGTCTACCGATGCACTATTCAGCGAACTAGAAATTAGGAAAAGTGTGGGTAATAAGTTACCTTGACCTTCCAGAACATATCAGACACATGTTTATCATAATGTAATGGAACAGAGTGGAACATACCATTATAATAAAACTCAATTATTACCAAATTTAATCATAAATATATTCCTACTTGCATTTTCAAAATTATCTACTCATTTTTTGTTTCATACATAAGTAATGTCTGAGCATTGTATAAGAGCCTAACAGGATAATATAAATATTCAATATTTATAATAAATTATTACAATAAAAACGGTTTCATTATTCCAAAAATCTATTTTATTATCCTTTTAAAATATATTTTAATCCGTATATGAATATATAATTGAAAAATAATAGCAATAGAGGGATATTTTTTATTTTTCCTTGCATAAAAAATGTACATGTTATTATAGAATATTAATGGTACAAAAATAACATATATTCAATGCTAGGATTTAAGTGGTTTAATTACACTAATCTAATAAAATAAAATAAATAGTTGTGATGATTTTTAATACAATTTCACAATTTTTAAGCTTTATTTCATTATTTACCATTAAATGCGTTGATTAGTATTACAAATATTACTACTCATAATGATTTCAATTAAAGGTGAAAAATATTCCATATATTGATCTCCATTTTAATATAATTGAATAAAATTTTTCAAAATAAACACTTATAAGTTGAATATGATAATTTAAAAATAATCCTGTAAAATTTTAAGAAAAAAGGGTTTCCATAAATATATATATTCAAGACTAAAAAATGTGGTTCATAAAAATAATGAAATTTTATTAATCCTAAAATAATCAATTATATTATTGAAATTAATCATATCATATACAACATTAATACAATATCTAAAATATAATAAGTATTTTTAATTAGTATATTTAAAGAAACTAAATCATTGTTTTTATAAAATTAATTTTTTTATGTATGCTCACTTTTTTTTTTTGGAAAATACAAAAAATATCATCATAAGATAATAATTTCATTATGATTAAAAAATTATACTTTTCATATAATATTCTTTTCAAATTTTTGAAAAGATTTTTTAAACACAGTATATAGTTTAATGTCAAAAATAAATTAAATGAAATTTATTTAATGATAAATGTATCATAAAATACCATGGTGTTACATTATAACCCTATATAATAATTTCTAACTCAAAATTTATATACTCAAATATATACATATGAGGATACTTATTCCTCAAAAGATAATTGGATTTATACATGTCATTCTCATTTGTATGGTTCTTCAAAAATTTATTTTGATGAGTGGTGTTATTTCAATGAACATTATCTCTAAAAAACCTACCCAATGTATCATTAACTATAAAGAAATTCTCATTTTTTGTAACCACGATTTTTAGTTTATATAAAATATCATATATGTACTTATTTAGGAGACATACATGGAAGAAATTGTGAGTTGAGAATGATTTATTAAAAGAAAAAAATGATAATTCCCCATTAATCTATTAAAAAGAATTCAAAATTGTATAATATATATATGTAATATCATTCCATTTACTCAAAATCTCAATACCTTCATCAAATTATATATTTATTGGAATGAATTATTATTTTGTACGAACTATAAATCTCATCAATATTTTAAGTATATCTTTTTATGTATATTGTGACTCCCTTTTCTTTTTTCTAATCAATCTAAACATCTCTTATATTGAACCATATCAATTATGTAGCCATATATTTCATTATCAATCATTATAACAACTTGTTGGTGTTTTCAAGATCCTTTCGTGGATGGATTCATAATGATCTACAATAATACTCACGTGGATGCTATTATTTTAATACAAATCGTTCAAGAATTTTTTTATCCCAAAACCTGTAAAATCTATATAAAATTATATAAACATGTAGAAAAAATTTTATTAGTCTTATCGTAATTGATATTTTTTAATGTGGATTTTATGTACTAATACTCAACATATTATTTGTAGACTATTGAATGCATATCTTAAACTTTTAGGTAAACCATGCTTTCAGAGAAGTTATGCATGAAAGTGGAACACATTATATTCCTATAAATATCTTAATTTAGAACTATGTAGGATGACCAAATGATAAATCAAAAATAGTAATCATAAATTTAAATTATTTATTATGAATATTGGCCACAATAAAAATACAATTATTCACAAAAAATGTTTTCTGTTAAATGATGATGAAAAACAAGGTAATTTTTCTACATTTAGTTTCTGTAATGGATAATGGTTATTAGACCCAAATACTATATTTTCTCATTTCAATATAATTACAAAAAACTTTAATGTGGATAAAATTATAAAATATACCTTTTTTTGTAATACCACAAAAAGTACTACATCATATCTTTGGATATCTTCATACATCACTTATAAATAGAGACGGCTGAGTTATGAGAATTAACCTACATCTCCTGATTAATTACTTCTATAGAACATGTAAATACATTTTATATATATATTTTTTAATCTCATTATTATCATGTTATAACTTGGGGATGTTCATTACAATATTATATAACTTTATGTCATCATTTTTATCATTCTTATTCATCATGTATGTTTATTGTTGAACGTTTATTGGAGAAAGATAATATATAACCCTTTTTCTCAACATTCCCATATACATGTTTTCCAAATCCAAAAATATTTAATATATTTAAATCCAAAAAATAGAAAAACATGAATGGTCTTTTAGACTTCGAGCATCATCGAACTTATTAACTTTCATATAATGATATCGTATTGAGAAAAAATCATTATTAACCACTCTAACTATCTCACATAGTGTATATTTTACTAATTATTTGTAAATATATAGTCACTAAATGTATTGTTAAAAAAAATATAACACCATTAGACATTAATATAATGATTCCAAATATTAAATGAAAAATTACACCCTATAACTCTAAATCATAAGTTGGGAAATGTTTCTCATGAATTTTAAATCGGTGAGAGGTGTATGTTATAACTATATCTTTATTCCTGGGGATTCAACCAATTCACTTCACTGGTACATCCTTGTATATCATAATCAACAATATAATGATGTGTCGTTAAAAATAGTAGTAATTAAAAGTATTTTATTTTATTGATCAAAATTATATACCCATTAATTTATCTCAAACTACAAGGGTACCTTCAAGTTTCTCATGGTGAGTAAATTGTAGGGTCTGGAAAAATATATCACAATGCATTGATAGTGTAAATACAACATTGGAAAACAATGGATTCTTGTTAGTATGGTTTTTCTAGTAATGTCCTATGTAACAACCATCTTATAGGTATTTATTTATATAAGAATAAATATCTATCCTAATATCAATACTTTTTAAGTCAAAAATTTATACATTGAAATTTTGGAATATTGTTTCTCCTTTTATTTGGTCAAAAAATATTTAACTATTCTTAAATCCCTTATTTAATCCAGGAATGTATAATATTATTTTTTAAAAACAATTCCAATTTTTTTTAACATAATATCAAGAGACACAATACATCACATTCATGGACATAGGAGGATAATTGGTAAGTCTAAATTGCACTACTAAAATTTCATAATGACCATAACTTGTACAAAATGATGTATTTGTTATATCATTATTATTAAACCTTGGTTGATAATATCTATATTTAACATCAATAATATAAAATCATTTATCTCCTTGTAAATGATCGAATTGATCATTGTTGTGGGGTAGACGATGTTTGTTATTAATACTTATTTAGATATAATTTTAATAATCAAGGTAGAGACACATTGACCCAAATTTCCTCACAAAATAGACATATGAACATCATCATGAATTTATAGTACCAGTGAATTATATATTATCATTATCATGTTGTTTATTATATATTTAATGAAAAAATTTCTTGAAAATTTTATATGGAGTATTGAAATAATTTTAGCACCTTGAATAAGATCAGTTGAATACACGACATCCTGATTTGAGAAAGCCAATGAAAATATTCTAGACTTTATAAATATACTTTCATAAAATATAAATTTTATTAATGTTGATATTATCTACAAATATAAGATATAATTAAATTTTTTTAATTTATTATATCAATTTGGGTGAAATTTAGTTATAATGATGATTTATCTTCATCCTCTCATAGATAGACTATTATAGGATGAATCCTAATATCATATATAATTTCACTTACTTGAAATTTAATGTTGGATCCATAGTATGTGATATAATACATGCCAATAATTAAATTAAATTAATAAAATGGAATATGACCAATATTTACATTATGAAACACCGCAATATATTATTAAAGAAAAATATATTTGATAACATATTTGACATGCAACACTTATCTTAAAGGACATTCTAAAAAGTTAACAGTTATAACCTGGAAATTAAATTGTTTAGGTATTAATTAATTTCAATAATTTATAATATATATATATTTAATACTCAATGTAATGTATTTATAAATCTTTATTAAATAACCATTCAATTATTATTTATGATATTTTAGTTTTCAAGAATATTTTTTCATAAAAAACAATTATTATTGATTTTCATGAAAAAAATATTACAATTAATTTTCTAAAATATTAGAAATGTTATTTGATAAAAATAAATTATCTTTTGAAAAATTTATATCAAAATTTAAAATTAGTGACATTTTTGGTTTTTATAAATATATATATTTTCTAGTGAATTGTGAATAATAATAATTTTTTAAAATATTAATATATATTTTCAACAAATTAGATGACTATAATGTTACATTATGAATTGAATATTACATAAATGATGACTCTAACAATTATGTAAAAATATATATAAGAAATATAACTTAATTTGAATAGATATGATATTGGATTTTTTGAAAAAGTAAATTTCTGTATTAAATTATAGATTTTTATGAAAATATGTTTAAATTCAGATTTATTTATTCTATTTATTAAATAAAAAAAACCTTTTGAGTAATTATTTAAATTAATTTTATATATTATATTTTTATAATCATTAATTTACATTCGTAAACTTGTAACAATTAGTCATACAGTTAAGATAAATTTGACTTTTTCTTGAAACATTCTCTTCATGAAAACCCAATATTTCATTACATTGGAATTTTTCTTTTTAATAATATTTGATTTTATTGATATATAATTGAATAAATATTTATAATAATAATAATAAATTATGTTATTTAATATGAATAGATTTGTTTTGACCATAATTAATCATGAATATTGTAAAAAAATTTGATCGTTGTTAAAGTGAAACATGTATTACCATCTATGAAACTAAAATGATAAGAATCATAATGACTTAAAAACATTCACAAAAGATTTTTTTTTATGGAAATTCATCCAAAATAAACATTATAAGGTTAAATATTGGTAAATATAGATTATTGTTTTTATGAAATGTGGTTACAATTCAAAAAAAAAATACAATGGTGTTACTCACCACACTTATAGAAAGCCACCCACACTACCCTCATATTCACAACATAAAATTTACTTGATTATTAAAATACAATTGATAATTATTTCATAATCCATTAACACATCCTAAATACATTATTTTGATCATAAATTCCTCCTAATTTTTTTTGGTTCTTACTTAACGAGGTTCTATAAAAAAAGATATATCATGCCTACCCATGAATGATTTTTTTTATTTTTTTCCTCCTTCATATATTATTAAATTATTATAAAATAAATAAATTATATTCCATATACCTAGAAGCTATTATGATATATATTAAACTAAATATTTATCATTTTCCTTAAACTATGATACAAAATTATCATTATTGTGTATGACATAAGATAACTTCTCAAACTGACATCATTCATTTCCAATCATTGCCTCAAATTTAATGTTATAAAAATAAAATAAAAGAATATATATGAAACAATTAATATATTCATAACAAAAGATTTATTAAATCATAAATTAATTTTTAATTTCTAGTCTTTTGTGGTATGATAACATTTATCATGTGTATAAAGGATTTCCACATAAATGTGTGATGTGATTCACATTACACTTCCTCATTACATGGATGTAAGATATGCCAATGATTTTAGTTGTATGTGATATAAAATATTAATTATAAAAATTTATAATTATTGAAATATAATATATCAACTTATTTTTATAGTGACACGTGATAACATTAGTCATGAACATGTGTGGACTTAAACATCCACGATGCAATGTGGTAATTTTTTAATAACAAAGAAACATCGCTGATTAAAATAATATAATTTAATTAATTTTAATGGAATTATATGTATTAATAAACTATTGATAGGATAAAATATTAAATACCTTATTTTCTATGACCATTGATAAATAAATATCTTAATCACGCATTCAAATATCATACCATTTGCTTGATTGAAACGTAGTAAATTTTTGATAACCATAATACATGATTGGTATTATAATTATAGTTCATGTATATATATGGTAAATATTAAAAGATTATTATTCTAGATATTTTTATATAATGAATTACTTTTTTATGATTAACAATCTAAATCAATTTATTGACAATGAACAATACATATTCAAAATAAAATAAATAGAATTTACAGATTAATTATATAAATTTATTATTAGAGATAAATAAAATAATTAGTTTAATTATAATGAATTAATCCTCTAAAAATTTCCTTATTAAATGGATTAATTAATATATATTTTTTATAAGATAGTTTCAATCCAGTAAGAACAATTTCAAAAAAGAGGGATGGGATTTCTTGTTTAAAATTTTATTTCTGTGAGACATAATCAATATTCACCGCATATTTGTCATACATTGTGTATATATATCCCATATTACATTTAATATCATTAATCCATCATAAAGAATGATATTTTCATTTTTTATTATAATTATTTCATCCAAAATGATTTGACATGAATGTTACCATGTTTTAAAGAATTTCATAGCTAAATTTATTTCCATTGAGTTATATTAATTAGAAAATTTGTCATGATCTTTAATTAGGTGTATAATTTATATTTAATATATTTATATTTATATAAACCATTTATATATTGATTTACATTTTTAAAATTATTAAATTCATTAGATAATTTCAAATTTCAATTTTATTATATTTATAAGGGTTATTCATCCAAATAAGTTTTCTTTAAGACATAATTTTATAATATAAAATTATATTTATTGTGATATTTATAATATTCCATTTTGTATATTATATCGATATTATAATTATATTTTTCGATACATAAATTACTATTTTATTTTTTAAATTATTTTGGATTGTGATGGAATATTTACTAACACAGAAAACTATTAATGTTGTACACTCATACATTGGAATATTTTATGGTCAATGATACATTATTGGAAATAATATTATTTTATTTTCGTGATCCAAATATCATTCTATTCTAGAGGTAAGTTATGTGGTTAAAATTATTTATATCAATTTCATAACTTATTTATTTTATAAATATTATGAAATTTGTTTCTTCAGGATACAGTTCCTATATTTTTTGGCAGAGTATTTATTCTATTACATACACTTGATTTCTATAATGTTTTAAAAAATGTTCTTTTATAAAAATAAATCACTTACTAAACTGATTTCACATGATCTTTTATATTCTTCAGAATGGTTTTAAATATATATTTCATAACATTTACCCAATAGTTGACTTTTGACCACTTTTTTCAGAATATATTTAAAATAATATTTATTAATTACATTTATAATGTGAATGGATTTTGTCTCTACCATATACATTATTTTACATCAAATTTTTTTTATTATTCTATTTTCTTCATAGAATTTTTTCAAAATTTCATGAATGTTTTTTTTGAAATTTATTTTAAAATTGAAATAATTATTTTCATTTGATAAATTAAATAATATTTATATGTAATTACCATTCATCAATGACAAAATCACTTGATGTTATATTTTATTTAATGGGGATATATTGTAATTTTATTATCTTCATCAAGTATCTAGATTGATTATGATTTATTTATGATTATTATTATACAACTAGATTCTTTTAGAACATTTTTATATGATTCAAAGAGATTATCTTGTAACTTGTTTCCATTACCCATAATATTCAATTTCTAGAAATAATAATGGTTTTTATATGGGTTTTATGACTAAATGTATTTAATATATACATTATCCATGTATTTAGTTCATTTAAATTATAATAAGTTGGTTCACATATTCCATGATAGGTGAGCCCGATATAGATAATAAGATGAGTTCTTTCATTTAGAAGGTGGTGGGCCTGATATAGAGAATATGATGGATGTGCCTCAATAATGATCCCATGGAGTGGGTAATGATTATGTTATCCATAAAATATATTGGCTATAAACCATATTTTTATTCAAATTTAATGGGTTTTATAAGGGTTCTATGAACATAATGACTAAATATAAAAACATGTTTTTTATAAGAATATGTGTTATAAATATTTACATTGATCAATATTTATATAATATCACTCAGGATTATTTATTATGACTAATATTTTATTTTAAAAATACTTATTTATTATTTCATGTTTCATTATCTAGATAATAATGGAAATAAGTTCCCTTATTTCATTATCATGAACTTTTATTAGCTTATTATATCTATATACCAATTATTATCCAACTTATGTAATTCAATTGAGAGTTATTATGTGTACACTTACTTATCATTTGATATTATCCTTATTATGTTTTATTTTACCACAATTATGAATAGTTATGTTAAATTATTTAAGTCTAAATTATTTCTATATGGATTATTATAATGATGTAATTTTGAATTGGAGAAAATATTTATAATGAGATATGATATACAACATTATGGACTTGTTTTTTAAAAATCCATGATGTTATGAGATTATAGAAATTATTTAAAAGTGTAAACCTAAAAAACATTAATAATGATAATGGTCTAGTATGAAATAATTATTTTAGATTTTTTGGATGTCCAAAATTTGGTATCCTTTATTGTTATCAAATCCAAAAATGAAATGTTTACGATTTCCATACTTGATTCGGGAGTCTAGGATTGGGTCAGTTATAATTTCTCTCTAATGATGATTTACGAAGCATTATATATTAGTATCTTATCATGTGAGGTTATCTTAAGAGTTATTGATACCAGCGTAACTCTACAATATTAATTATGATCAGACAAAAATTTCAGGAACCACATATATAATTTAAGCAATGAGTTCATAATGTAATTAATGAAATTTCAGAAGACATTTTTATACTTTCAAGTGTATATAATTTTTAGGATTAATATGAAGAATGAAATTAAATTTTTTGGATATATTATTTATGGTATTGATGAATTTTATGGTTTACATGCTCTTTTATTTGGTGAATACCTTACTTATTGTATAAATGACCACCATATTTAAAGGGGATTTGGTCATATAGTTTCAAATCTCACGAAAAATAATATCTTAGTTTTTTGGTCAAAAAAATGAAATGAGATGTTTTTTTGGATAAAACAATCAATAAAGATGATTTTATCATGGGATTATTTATTTTAACAAATGTGTACATATTTCATATATTGGATATTAAGGTACATTTTTTAATATAATGTTTTTCACAATCTAAGAATTGTATTTCCATGTTCTAAAATATTATTTTATTCGTAACAACTAATGAATAAAATAATGTATTTTTATTTTTTATGGTTGTATGATCATTTTAAAGATTATTTTTAGTGCTATGGGAATGAAAAATTCATATTGAATACTCAGTATTTGAATAAAATTATGTTATTATGACTTAAATTAACAAATGAATGAATTTTTACGTGTAACATAATTAGGATTCATTGTTATCGTATTTTATATGGATAAGAAATTACTCAAATCATTGAATATTATCTTGATTGAAATTTATTCCCTATAACAACAATTTTTTTATATCAATTACCCTTTCCAGACCTATTTTTATTATCGTATTGTTGATTCTGAATTTCTATTGATCATTCATACTCTTTTTATCGATGATATCATCCAAATTATAAAATTATTTTGGAATTAAACTTTTATTACATAACCAAATAGTTACCTCCAATCTATTTTATCATATTTGGAATCCTAGTATGTGTTATTCTCGATGACTATCACACTTTCCTTTCAATATTATCAGGATGATGTTTTCATAACACTTTTTTCAATGGGAAATTCATATATAGAAAATATAAAATTCACACCCTTTTTTTTAAAGATAATGTTCATATTTCAAGGAAAATATTTACTATATAGTGTAGCATGGAACTAATATAGATTTCTAGAAATCAAAAAAATGTTTGATAGTGTATTTGACAAGCAACATTAATATTAAACAACCCATGAAATATTCAACCATCTTAACCTAGAAGTTAAATTATTGAGAATTAACCGTTTTAAAAACCATATGAAATATATATAATTCTTACTCAATATAAATTATTTTTAAATTTTAATTAAATAATCCATCATTTTTAGTAATGTAATTTTATCGATAAATTAATCCCTTCTAAATTTTATTTTTCGTTCATTAAAAATTATTATAATTACTCTTTTTGGAATTTAAGAAATGTTTTACCACAAATCAATTTTATCTTTTTTGGGTTTAATGAACTAATATATTATTTTTAATATTATTATCAATGATTATTGATTAATTATTACTTACGATCATTTAATAATTATAATATTCAATTGGAATCAATTATTATTCATAAAAATGTCATAACATCTCCATTCTTATAACATAGTTCATTTCTATAACAATATTAAATGATTGTTTTTAAAATAAATATTTATAAATATGATAAATATCATATTTTAATTATTCTATATATGCTAAAATAATGACCACTTGGACCCTTGTCAATGAACCAAATCACTTTTTAATCATTGAACTAAATATCCATAAAAACCATATATTGAAATAACTGAATATATATTTATATATAACAAAAAAAAATATAAAAAATTAATTATCTATAAGGTACTAAAGGTATATATTTTTATTGAAAAATGAACTAATTAATAATATTTTACAATACATGATTGTAGGGTCCTGAAAAATATGCAAAGGAGATTTTACCCAAATCCCCCAAAAGAATTGGGGGCAAGTAATCAATGAAGAGCCACAAAAGGGCCTGTCCAAGAACTGGTACATGGAAGCACGTTGCGGCCAGATGCCGCGAAGCACCCCCTCCGCGATCCATTGTCGTTCGCGAAATGGAGGCGGAGAGGCTCTGCGGTCGCGAAGCATGATGGGCGCCAGTCCGGTTCATCGTCGCGAACAGCCCCATCCATGGACATCGTCGACTAGATCAAGCGTCAACCGCTGTCGTTCGTAGAATGGAGGCGGAACCCTCCGCAGCCGCAGAGCACTCCCTAAGTTCGCCTCATGGAGGAGGGAAGTGATCAATACCCACCACGAATCGCGGATTGACCAACTAAGCTGGGATACTGGTATTTAGTTGTGGTCCTCCACAAAAGGTGCCACATGGCCATAGATACATTCCTTTCCCCACTTTATAAAAGGAGACCAAGGGGGAAGGAATAAAGGATTGGAGAACTGGAATCAGATTCGAAGGGATAGGAGATTGGTTGAAGGAAGGCTTCAGATTTCGTAAACAACAAAATTCCCACAAGCGAACCACAGCAGGTATATGAATTAAGAAGGAATTGGATAACGCATAATTATTTGGTGAACCGTGAACCTAAATAATAAAAATGGATAACCGCAAAACATACCCCCTCCACGGATGACTTACCCACGGACCAACAAATTTATGCCTCTTTTCCCATCCATCGTATCGCGTGGCATCCTCCTTCGCAGGTGAAACACCGAATGATAAGCCTCTGATCGGCACCGCCCTTGGCCACCGCTGCCCTTCTGGAACCCTCCGCAAACCACCCTGGTTCATGGATTGAACCAGAAGCTGTGAACCACCCTGGTTCTTAGATTGAACCCAAAGCCTTAAACCATCATGGTTCGCAGATTGAACCTGAAACCGCGAACCACCCTGGTTCGTGGGATGCTGATCAGTTCGTAGACCACCATGAGTCACGGACGGATTCTCCAGCTGTGTGTCACATTTCCACACGAAGGGAGCCTCCCCCCATACCTATCGGTGGCCCTCCAAGTAATTTGGGGTTCTCATTTCCAAAGTCAGGTAAAATCCTTCTGATCCAGCCTATCCCGTCGTGACTCCCTTGTTGGCCTATTCATCGGCCCCGAGCCGAGGCCTCCGCCAGAGCCACTTGATCCACGTGGTATAACATTCAAGAGCATTAGCGCGCCATTTTGAGTTCACATACCCACGGTAAACAGGGGAAAGGGGGTTGCCCCAACCCTTGGGCGGATTCCCGAAGCATGCCTAGGTTCACATTCCCACAGTAATGCGAGGTCTAAGCCCGAGAGTTCCCTTCCTACCTCTACTCTCCAGGACGAGGGACTGCACGCTTCGGCAGTCGGGCACTTCCCCCCCCCCAGAGAGGGGGAGACATACCCATCTGAAGGCACCCGTCCCCATGCACCTCAGTACTTCCCCGGGTATCTCTCCTGGGAATAAGAGAGGAGATGGGGACAGGAGAACCCCCTTTCCCTCTCCCGCTGGGGTTTTCCACCCTGGGCGTCCATATTAGAGTAGTTCCTGACCTTCTGGACCTCCTCAGAGTGTAAGCCCCAATCCATCACCCTGGGCCGCCTTCATGCGTAATCCCCACTAAGCTACTCACGGACGTACCTTTCGCGATGTAATCGTCTGGTCCCTACTACCTCTTGTTTCTCACTCCGAACATGACTCATGTGCGGTTAGAGTAAGCACTGACCATGACATCCTCTTATGGGCCTCCTCAGAGTGTAAGACCCAACCCATCATTATGGTCCTCCTCATAGTGTATGCCCCAACCCATCATTCTGGGCTGCCCCAGAGTGTAAGCCCCAAGCCAAAGTGAACTACGATGACTTTGATCCATGCCAAGGAATAGTATGTAGGAAGCCTCTATGAGGTCCATGGCCACCACTTGGTCATTTCTTCACATCGAGTTCCACCCTCATCCAACACGATGTTAAACTGTCTATCCGAACTACGTGGACTTTGATCCCTGGCTCCTAGATAGGGTACGTAGGAAGCCTCCCTGAGGTTCAAGCCCACCACCCATTGGACCACCTAGTCCCTCTTCACGTCGGTTACCTGACACCTATCCAAACTACGTGGAATTTGATCTTGGCTTCCTAAGTAGGGTACGTATGAAGCCTCCATGAGGTTTAAGCCCAACAACCAGTCGATATGACCATCTCCACGTTAGTTCACTGCACCACTCCTAGTGCCTCCTCAAGCGCGTTCCAGCCCTTTGGGGTTATTAATCCAACGTGGGATGGTAAACCTCGGGCATAAATGATTCTGAACCCTTGTGTCCAGCTGACCATTTCCCACCGGGGTTGAATCCATAGATACTATGTTTTGGTATAAACCAAAGATTCGTGAATATATGAATACGTCTTAAATCTATAAGATAGTCTCAGAACATGAAATAATCCCCCCCTAAGGGTGAAATGAGCTCGAATTCTCATCCTCTAGACAAATGTGAGTTTTTAAGAGTCGCTGGTCAGACTATCCGGCAAACTCCTTCCTTTGAAAAGCAGGCCCATCAATCATTGGATATGGAGCTCTTGGGCGTTTCATGGCCGAAAACAATAACGAAACAAAAAAATGGTGAACCCAACATGAATATTTAAACAAAAATGATGGATTAAACATAATCTCACCCAATGCCCCCTGATTCTTTAAAAGAGGGCCAAGAAAGGTCATTAATTACGCATGGGATTATGAGATGCTGCTTTGACGGGTTTGCTGCTTGTATTTGCAAAAATGTTTCACAGGCACTACATTCATAACTCCCTCTGATCCAATGGCATAGCAAAGCAACTCACATGTGTGCGCTTCCAACAATGCAAGGACGATACTTCCTTAACAATGGAGGACCCCATCACCCACCTAGCATCTTCAACGCTGGGTCTCGGACGCGCTGATCCGAGAGTACCACATGAATGGAACTCTCCTAATGGTGGAGGCATCCATGCACGACCTGCAATCCATCAAGGTACACCAGTCGCCTGCCCAGCAACGACTGCAATGGAAGATACAGACATCCCTTGTCACTGTCTCCAACCGTTTCGGGAGTCTATCCCTAGAACGGGACAATGCGTACCTCCTTTATCTTAGGGAGTCAGATGTGGTTGACGTTGAAGACTTCATCCATGTTGAACGGGGTTTCCGCTCTCAAGACCCCCCCAAAAGTCATCATCATGGTCACACCGCGACACAACATCCTCGCGCCGAGGAGGATGTCTCCCTGAGGATTCAGGCACACGCTCCTAGAGCTCCGACCCCTTGGACCGCCCGACAAGGGCAGTAGACGTTCAATCAGGGACCGGTTATCACCCTGGTCCCTCAGGAGGAGCTTCGCTGCTCAGCCATAGAGACGTACCACGAACAGGCACCTACACATGTTAGCTCCTCCCAAGCCCTCCATCCAGACAAATCAGCATCATACGAGCCAACGTGCATCCCCACCGAGCCCCATCAAGCTCATCGCTCACGCATGATAGCACTTACAAAGAAGGAACCTCTCCCTGCCCATGGTCATGATGCCCACCAGCTCGACATGGTGGTGACCTGGCACCTGCAGGACCAGCTCCCGGTAGTTGCTTCAAACGCCCTCCATCCTGATATGGGGGCTATCAATAAATCCCACCACCCAGATGTGGCGGAAAATCATAGGCGGGCACGTCTCCCAACCAACAAAGGCCACTGAATCGATACGGTAGGAAATCAATTAATGTAGGGCCAGCTCCCTGTGGATGCAAGTAAAGTCTGCCACCCCGATGTGGTGGCACACGGAGAGAGAAAACGGAGTGTCCCGGTACAGGGGTATATTCGTTCACCTACCCCAACACAGGAGAATCATCAGTACCCACTGACCACTGGAGGACTGGAGTAGGATATTCCTACTCCGATACCAGAATGGGCCTTCATACCCATTCTATCCAAAGATGTCTCTCAACATATCCGGATAATGATGGAGGAGCAGGTATTGATCCCAGATCATATCTCGTAGATTTTCCAGCAAGTATTTGCATCGGTGGAAGAAAAAAGGACTTGGGCCCTGTGATCCCATCTCCCCAATTGAGGCAACTAATATAAGAGATGATATAGCTGCCTCGGAGAAGATCTGCATCCCTACTTCAGCCCAGGATGGTCATTGACTATATTCCACAACGCAAGGGAAACCGGATCGAGCAGCTTCACTCATTCCAACTGGGGGACACCCGTCCATCACGGTGGATGCTCTAGAGCAGGCATATATCCCTGCTAAAAGTCAATATATTCGTCAGCATATCCCGGAAATGTCACGGTACCCAATAAAACAGGGACCCAAAGGAGGTAAAGGCCGCTGTCAATAGCAGACAGTCCCTGCTACCCGCAAATGAGCGCCTCAAACACGCCAAAGGCAGCCAGAAAAAAAGATCTGGTTCATGACTCCGCTCTGATGGAAGCTGGGGTTCCCAATGCCACTAAGCACACATCAAAGGCTTGAAACCCTGCCCACCCAATACCATATTATGGCGGTGGTGCTAACAGTTGCGAAGGTCCTCCCTGTAATGTCACTACCAGCAGCTCTGAAGGACCTCTCTAGAGCACCTGTGGGGCCTCCCCCACGGGCATATAATGATCTGTCACGAGAGCTTCTATCATGATGCGAGTCACGGAAACCCTACATGTGACCAGAAGACCGAGCAGCAAGATGGTCCTCCACTTTTTGCGGTCCACCCTGAAGGTCCTCCCTGGGGTATACACTACAATCACTCTCCATGCAGTGGGACCACAGATTATGAAGGTAGTCCTTGATATCATAGTCACAACTACGGAGGCCCTCCCTGTAGTGACGTCTCATCATGACAAGAAGGTACTCCCCTTGTCGTGGCCTGCCGTGAAGGTCCTCCCCAAGGGTTACGCAGCAACAGAACTCCACGCAACCAGGAATCAGGTCACAATGGTAGTCCTCGCCACCCTGATAATGGAGGTCCTCCCCGTAGAGACGTCGACCAATGAGAAGGCCCTCCCCTCATTGTTCTACATTCTGGAGGCCCTCCCTAGGACGTATCCCATAGATATTCTCCCTGCAGCAGCAGTAATGGAAATCCTTACCATTTCCGCAGCTGTGATGGTAGTCCTCGCCACAACGGCCGCCATTATGAAGGTCCTCCCCGCAATGGCCCCAAGCGACAAGAAGGTCCTCCACTTTTCGTAGCATGTCCTGAATCTCCTCCCCAGGACGCACGTTGAATGTCAATCCATGATGGTCATCCTCTCCATAATGGTAGTTGTTGCAAAGGTCCTCCCTGTAACAACGCTACGCAGCCAGAAGGTCCTTCCCTTGCTGCAACATGCCTTGGTGGCCCTCCCTAGGGTGTGCACTGAAAAATTACTCTATGTAGTGAGGCATCAAGAAGTGATGTTAGTCCTCGCCATTATGGCAGTCATTGCAAAGGTCCTCCCCGCGATGACACATTATTTCGACAGGAAGGCCCTCCCCCTGCCGAATCAAGCACCGAAAGGCCCTCGTATGCCAAGGCACTCAGAAGGATGGGATTGAGAATGTCAGATTTCCAGCTTTTCGCTAACGATGCCCTTCTTCGATGAAGAGACGGTCCGGGGCCGCGCTCATCTTCTGAAACACCTCGGAATCTCTTATATAATGATTCAGCTCCTACTGGTCCCACTGCCTCTGATCACACTATTATTGAGCGCCTCAGTTGGGTTGACCCGGTAATGGAATCACTTGCGGAGGAGTATGCCGATATGCTGCACCTGAGGAAATGACTGGCCATGAATGATATACCAGTTTTGGTTTGGCCTACGGCCACCTCTCAGTACGACATACCCAGGGAGTTGTCGGAAGAATGCATGAACTACATCCGCCATAATATATGGACAAACCTCCGCCGGCAGAAATCGAGCTTCCTACCCTATGAAAGGTATGTAGAACATATCAAGATGATAGGGGACCTCCTGCATCACATCGACCTGGAGGCCCTTTCCTCGATGCGACAACAATGCCCCGAGAGGTTCAAAGGAAATATGGAGGCAGCTTGCCTCCATGCACAGCACGAACTATGCCGCCTCATTGGTGACGCTCCGATGGGAGTCCATATCAGGGGCTGGGGGGAACACGGAGCTCTTCATTTCACTCCACTCCCCACCCAAAAAAACCCGTTCGACATGGTATCATGTAACGTCGTCACATCGATATGGTAATTGGGTGGACCCCTGTTAAGGAAAGGGAACACACCCAACAGAGTTGGGCCTCGAGTAATTCCTAGAAGCGTGAGGCTCGGTGGGAAAGAGCCATTCAAAAACTCCTAAATCAGGCCACTGAGAGCATAAAGCAAGCCTCTCACCTAAGAGAGGCTAATCAACGTCTCTGTCTGCGACCTAGAAGGGACTGATCCACAGGTGAATTTGGCACCAGATCTGGATCACCCCGAGATTGGGGCACGCGAGATCAAGCAGGTCGCAATAGCCGAAGCCACTGCCACAATGCACGGTCAACCCCAGCCTAGACGGCCGGGGGAATTTTTAACAAAAAATTCCCCCATAAGACCAATAAAACCGGGAAGAGACTCAACGTCCAGGGAAAAGAGCCATCCCTATCCCTCAGGGCTAGGGGCATTATTACCCCCTCAACAACAACCTCCCCCACGAGATTTGGTATTCTCTGATCTAGGGAGGACAGTCAGAAGAGGAGGTTCCCATCCTATACCATCATATGAATCATCATACCCTCTGATAGGAAGGCACACCGTGAGGTCGCATCAAAGAACTCTCCACGTCACCCTTCACGAAGAAGTCTGAGGGCAATCCCAGGTCATGAGAGAGAATGACAACAGAAGACACGAGAGATCCTCTTCCTATTTGGAAGATGACGTCCCCTCCACCCTGTAATATGAATTCATCAATGCAATAGAGGCTAACCCCGCGGGTGACACAGGAGAAAATAAAAATCTAGACGGATCGGGAGACAACGGTTCCGGTCAGACTGTTACTCACAATGAACCCCCAGGTGTGCACACCTGGAACCAGAGGGCTGCTTTAAATATGGCCACCCCTTCATCAAACCTCCCTCCGCCTACCCTGGGAGCTTCCAACAAGCATAAGAAAAAAGGAATGGTTACCCTTAACCCGTCCCCCTCTCTCGATAAAAACGAGCCACTCACACTCAATGATAGGTTCGCTCGACAGGAAGAAGAGATGAAATAATTAAGGATGCTTAACACTGAGCTACTCCAGAGGAACTGCCTTTTTGAACTTGTGTCCCAAGAAGAGACACGTCATGCACTCCCAGCAAGTGCACTAAAAAGGCTAAGGCTTTCCCAGGAAAACGAAGCATGATCAGGGCTCCTGCCCAATGAGGCGCGTGGTCCGTCCAACTACATAAACGTGGATGATGAATAACAGGATATCCCTTCTCTTAGGAGGCAACCAGAGTAGGTATGCCCGAACCCTCTGAGGGTACCCCGAACAGAATATACACCCTTGGTGTCGGCCTATCCGGATCCTCAGGAAATGCATTGGGCTACGCCTGCCCAGGACTGGGCCCAACAAGATGTAAACCAGGGACTCACCAATACCATCGAGGCATTAATAGCACAATTAGAAGCGATGGACGGTCGACGCGCTCCAATACAGCCAGAGAGGAAACCCTACCCTGATTGGGTGACCAACAGACCACATCCACCCAATTTTCGGAGCCCTGTATTCCCCATCTTCAATGGATCAGGAGATCCGGAGCAGCATTTGATGCACTACGCATCCTATTACGACCATATGATGGGGACTCCGGAACAACAAGAAGAAGTGAAACTCATATTCTTCATGCGGACCTTGCAATGATCCGCCTTCATCTAGTATACGAGTCTGCCAACCCAGTCAATAAAGAGCTGGGAGGACCTCCGGACGCAGTTCCTGTTCCACTTCAGCTCGACGCTGACTAACACAACGGTCAGTGATCTCATGAACTGCAAGCATAGGGAGATTGAGAGGGTCGCATATTTCATCACCATATGGAAAGGTCTGAACTATTCTATGAACATGCCAATTTCTCAAGATGAGATGCTAGCCATATGCATCGATAATTTTAGAGATGATCTGCGAACACCGCTCATACTGGTGTAGTGCACCACTGGCTTCCTCCATCTCTCGGTATTTGCACAAATAATTGAGGACTCCAAGCACCAGACTAATTAAAAGTCTTGAATAGCCTCGCATGCTCCGGTGAAAAGAGCTCCTAGAGCTGAAGCGTCCACTGTCACACTCAAGTCGGCCCTTGTGTCCGCTCTGCCGCTCAGGCCTCCACCAAATCGTCAAGGGCCCCTAGCATATCAGTGGCTGGCCCCGCCTAAACGGGACAATCATAGAGGACCGAAGCAGAACCAGTTCAAGGACAAAGACAAAAAGTATATTCGTTTGGAGATGATCAAGTCTGCAGCTACATCATCACTGCCATGAACTGCAATTTTCTCTACCTTTCGGAGCTGAGGAGACCTGATGAAGTCGGACGCAATGAAATTCCAAATTACTACCCCTACCATTGGATGTTGGGGCACAACATCTGATAATGATTAATCTTGAAGGACCTCCTGTACAGGATGGTAGATTCTGGACAAGTCGAGCTGGAACACCCCCCCCCACAACATGTGCTATGTATCTCTACCACCGACTCTGACAAATAGGAGGGGTGGAAGAATGTCACCAGCAAGAACGGGCATAAATTTGACAATTGGATGACTTGGAAGACTATCAACTGATCCCAGGGCATACTCCGAGCTCAACTGCAGCAGCTAGTGTCACCACCAGCAGCCCCTGGAGCCGCAAAGCCAACCACATCGGCCTCACAACCATCCACAAGCCGATCATCTAAACAGATCTGAAGGAGGAAACAATCACAAGAGGAGCAGTCCATGACGGGGCCAAAGTTAGTCCCGACCCTTACAGATTTCATTCCCTCGAATCTGGAACAACGGGCACCGACCCACCAAACGGCATCATCAGAGACAACTGACCAGGTTGACCTATCAGAAGATGAGGATCCGATCTTTGGTTCTATCAACGTCATTCATCTCATGGAAACATTCCCTGATGAAGGTTATGAATACGAACCCGAGTATCCTACACGAGGAGCCAGGAGGAGGAATCACAGAGGTAGGGGAAACCATGGGAGGCGCAGCCGCGACCGAAACCAACCCTACGGTTGGACCCCGACCCAGACCATTAATATTGCAGAAACCCGTGGGAGAGCCCTGCAACGAACTCAACAGGATAGAGAATGCACCTCCACCTCCACAAGCAGCCACTCTGGACCTGTTTTTCTGCGATACCCACCAGAGGAGGAACTAGTGTCTGGTCGCCTAGGGTGCACAAACGGACCGGCCAGGCCAAGTCTTAAAAATGTGGGAACACCATCGACATCCGTCCCCGCAACCAGTCCCTCCTCGTCAAATGCTCCAGTTCCCAAAGCACAAGCTAATAATCTCCTGCCAGTGGCGAAACATCGACCGTTAGAGAAAAAATATGACATCCTTAAACAGATGGCTTCAGTACCATCAAATTTGTCAATCCTAGATGCCCTGGGATTGTCATCCGACCATAGGGAGGAGCTTATCGAAGCTTTGATCTGCCCCCAGGAATTCCAAGTCGAGGTAGCTGCCGCTGACATTTACCGGACGGAGACTGGCCCGACTGAATGCAATGTGGTGATTTCCTTCATCGATCAGGATGAAGATGCCATCATATAGGTACACATCATACCGATGTATGTGGCTGGAACACTGAATGGTATTGAGATCCAAAAAGTCTATGTAAACAATGGCTCTAGAGTTAACATCCTTTCCCTACGGACACTCCGTATGTTGGGCTACATCTAGGATGATCTAATTCCCTCAGCCAGAACTCTGTTGGGTTACGACAAGAGTGAGCAGAAACCAATGGGACAGATTAAGCTAAATACCCATTTTGGTGACCTGGTATCCTACACAGAATTCCTGGTGGTCCAGAAGAGCACAACATTTAATGCCCTGCTTGGAAGACCATGGCTCCATAAGGACATGGCCATTCCTTCATCGTACAACCAGTTTATCATGTACTAATTCAATGGAAAAAGCAAGAAGTTGAATGCCGAAAAGTCCCCTTTTGAGCTCTCTGAGTCACATTACATCGACAACGGGTTCTATGAGCAGAAGAAGAAGAAGCCTTTGGTCAATGACATCGACTGGATGCCCACTCCAAATGGACTGGAAATGGTCCCCGATTACCCCCTCAGGCAGCTTGGCAGAGATTATGTCCTACCCATCAACCATGTTGAGATTAGGAGTTGATGTCCGGACATGCATACGGATGTCCTCATGACTTCAGCCACAACGGCCGATCACGAAAACGCGGGGAACATCTACCAACCCTCAACATGGGGATGAATACTCAAGCAGGGATGCTCACGATGCCTCCCCCTCAAACCCCCGAAGGCTCAGACTGGAAACTCTCTCCTCGCCAGACCAAGAAGATGAGGACTTGGGAGAAGAAGTGGGGGATGATCTCAGGGATGCACCCCCTGCATTTGAGGAAGGTATCTCCAACACTGTGGATGAGCTCAAGGAAATAATCTTGGGTACCAAAGAAGACCTGAGGCCCACTCTCATCAGCTCAGCCATGTCTCCTGAGGAACACGATGTATATACCTCATTCCTAAGGCACCATCGGGATGTATTTGCATGGAATTACACTAAAATGCCAGGACTCGATCCCGAGGTAGAGACGCATCACCTGGGTCTTCCAGAATACCACCGGGGTTATAAACAGGCCGCCAGAAGGACACACCCCACACATGCTGCCAAGATAGAGGATGAAGTTGATAAGCTCATTAAGGCAGGCTTCATCACGGAAGTCCAGTACCCCATTTGGTTGGCCAACATCATCCCTATCAAGGAAAACATTGGGCCAATCCGCATCTGCATTGAATTCAGGGACCTTAATCAGCATTTTCCGAAATATGACCTCCTGGTTTAAATCACCAAGCTGTTAATTGATGCAACGGTTGGGTTTGAGGCACTATCCTTAATGGAAGGCTATTCCGTGTATAAAAAATCAGGATGGCCCGAGAATACGGAGAATCCACTACCTTTAGGGACCCTCAAGGGGTATTCTATTATAGTGTCATGACCTTTGGTCTCAAGAATGATGGCGCCACGTATCATCGTGCCATGCATCAGATATTTAAGCTGTTCCTGGGGAAATTTGTTGAATGTTACATGGATGACCTAGTGGTCATGTCCAGATAGCACTCGGATCACCTGTCAGACCATGAGTCCATCTTGAACGAGCTCCGACAACATATCTTATAGATAAAACCCTTGAAATGCGCCGTTGGGGTTACCTTAGGGATGTTCCTTGGCTTCGTTGTACTCCATCGTGGCATTGAAGTCGACCCTGAGAATAAGAAGGCTATCTTGAGCCTACCACCCCATCAAAATGTCACTGAGCTAATAGGGTTTCAAAAAAACCTAGCCTATATTAGGTGGTTCTTAGCCAACCTGGATGGCAAATTTATTCCCTTCACCAGCTTGATGAAGAAGGGGGTCATGTACCAATGGACGAATGATTTCCAAGAGGTATTAGACAACTTGAAGAAGTAACTCTTAAGCACACAGGTGCTCATGCCCCCTATTGAAGGAATTCCTCTCAATTTGTATGTGACGGCCCTAGAATGATCATTGGGATCCTTCCTCGCACAGAAGAACGACGCAAGAAGCTAAAAAAGTCTCTATTACCTCAGTCAAACCATGATTGATATGAGGACTCGATATACAAATTTCGAGAAGAGATGTCTGGCCTTGGTGTTTGCGGTTCAAAAGCTGTGAAGTTATCTACAACATCATGAGGTCCATTTGATCTCGTAGAGTAACCCGCTCAAGTACATCCTCATTCTCCTGATGCTAACCGGATGCTTATCCAAATGGGCGGTCATCCTTCAGCAATTCGATATCTGGTTCATGCCTCAAAATCCATAATGTTCCTGGAATTAGCAGACTTTCTGGCAGATCACCCTTCAACAGGGACCACTGCACCGGACACTGAACTACCAGATGAAGATATCTTCTCAGTTCAAGAGGAGGTCCCGACATGGGAAATGTACTTTGATGGCGCGTCCCAAAGCCCCACCGGGAAGAAAATGTAGGATCCCAGATTCAACAAAGTGGGTCTGGGGATAATAATTATGTCCCCAGAAAAGGTAGTTTTTTCGTATTCCTTTCTCCTTTCAGAGGGGTGTACGAACAATGAAACGGAATATCAAGCCCTCATTGTAGGCCTGGAACTCGCACTCCAGGAACAAGTACAGAACCTTGAGGTAAAAGGTGACTCGGAGATGGTCATCAAGCAATTCAATGGTGAGTTTTCTATTAAAAAGGAGGAACTGATCTCCTTGTTTGACCATGTCCCAGGGTTAATGGTCGAGTTATCCACAAAACCAACATTAAATTATATTCCCCGGTCCCAGAATGCTGAGGCTGATGCATTTTACTACATGGCTATGGCCCTAGCCGACCCATACCGGGATCAAACAGTCATTACTATTTCTCACCGTCAAATTGTATTTCCATTTGTTCATGCTAAGACAGAAGAGATCCACGAAGTCTGTACTGTCCCCGAGCCATATGCTCCTGCTACTGCCTGGATGACTCCCATCACAAACTTCCTTCAATGGGGAGAGCATCCATCAGACAGGGCTGAACGAGAGCAAATACGGAGATGGTTAATCAATATTTTCCTATATGGAAACACGAGACAGTAAGAGGTCCTCTACAAATGAGGCCTCGATGGAGTGCTCCTCAGATGCATTGACGGAGAAGAAACCACTACTGTCATGACTGAAGCACATGCAGAAGCATGTGGACCGCATCAACCAGGGACCATGCTTTCCCATCAGGTTCGAAGTCTTGGGTACTACTGGCCCACAATGTCACGAGACTGCAAGAGTTTTACCGCAAAATTACACTCATTACAGATCCATTCCAACTACATACACCAGCCCCCGAAGTTTTTCATCAATCTAAGTACTCCTGGTCATTTTCCGTCTGGGTGATGGATGTCGGGGGACCATATCCTCCCGCCATGGCCAAACAGCTAAAGTATATCCTCACGGTGAATGACTTCTTTTCCAAATGGGAAGAAGCCATACCCCTCATGGAAGTCGGGACAATAGATATTGTCAGCTTCATGAAGGCCAATATCATCACCAGATTTGGTGTCCCTCATACTATACTGACAAACAACGGCACCAATTTCTGCTCTGCTGAGTTGGAAAAGTTATACTATGATTATGGTATTATGGCTAGCCACTCGTCCTGCTACCATGCAGCGTCCAACAGATAGATAGAAGATTTCAAAAAGACTCTGTCCAACATCCTCTAGAAAATGGTGGACAAAGACATGATGTCATGGCCGGATAAACTCCTCCATGCATTGTGGGCTTATCGAACCACAATCTGCATCGCTACTCTGTCTACCCCGTACTCATTAGTGTACGACACGGAGGCGGTCCTGCCCATTGAACTCCAACTTCCCTCACTCCATGTTGCCATCTGGGATCAATTATCTGATGATGAGCAGTCAGAAAAGAGGTTGGGTGAATTTGAACAACTAGATGAGAAGTGGCTGCACACTCTTCACCACCTGGAAGTGTACCAGAACCGGATCGCATGAGCCTTCAACAAAAAGGTCCACCTCGAGTCTTTCATGGAAAGAGAATTAGTACTTGTCCTTCGGACCCCAATGATGCCTAGAAAGAAGCCTCCAAAACTGGAGCCCATGTGGGAGGGACCATATGTTATACACAAGGTCTACTCCAACAGAGCATACGCCCTGATCTCCATGGACAGGAAAATCACTACGGCTCCTACCAACGCGAGATTCCTAAAGAAGTATTTCGCATAGATTCCGAGAAGTATCTATGTCCTTAACACAAGACGTTAAACTGTATTGATTCCAGATAACTACATATGGCTTGATTCCTTCCCTCACAGGATACGTAGTGACGCCGGGATTCCCAATCGTGGCCCAGACACTTTAAAAACAATGTCCCCTTTCCCCCATGTACGGACCAGACCTGCACGGGGGTGTATACTCTTTATAGAGAACTATGTATGGCATGATTCCTTCCCTCGCAGGATATGTAGTGACGCAAGAATTCCAAACTCAGGCCCATCCACCTCAAATAAAGATAAAAAAATATAAAAGTGGCCATTCTCCCCGTGTACGGACCAGACTGGCATGGGGTGTATTCACATCCTCAGTGCATGACGTTAAACTGTATGGAGTTTTTCCATACCACAAGATGTTAAAATGTACAGAATCTAATAATTCCCCTCGTCCTAACCACAAGACGTTAAACTGTACGTACTATGTCCTTACCACATGACGTTAAGCTGCGTGGATTACAGAGAACTACGTATGTATTGATTCCTTCCCTCACATGATACGTTGCGATATCGGGATTCCATATCCTGGCCCAACCACTTTAAAGAAACAATGTCCCCTTTCCCTCGTGTATGGAACAGACCTTCACAGGGTGTATCATCTTTATAGAGAACTACGTACGGCTTGATTCCTACCCTCGTAGGATACGTAGTGATGCCAGAATTCCACACCCTAGCCCAGCCACCAAAAAAAATAAAAAATAATAAAACAGAAATATAAAAGTGCCCATTCCCCCATGTACGGGCCAGACTGGCGTGGGGTGTATTCACGTCCTCACCGCATGATGTTAAACTGCATGGAGTTCATCCTTACCGCACGACATTGAACTATATGGAATCTAATAAATTCCTTCATCCTTACCACAAGAGGTTAAACTATACGGACCTTGTCCTTACCACTTGAAGTTAAACAACACGGATTCCATAGAACTATGTATGGCTTGATTCCTACCCTCACAGGATATGTAGCGATGCCGGTATTCCCTATCCTGGCCCAGCCACATTAAAAAAATGTCCCCTTTCCCACGTATACTGACCAGACCTGCATGAGGTGTATCATATTTAATGAGAACTATGTACGGCTTGATTTCTGCCCTCGCAGGATACGTAGTGATGCTAGAATTCCACACACTGGCCCAACCACCTCAAAAAAAAGAAAAAAAGAAAAAAACTAAAAAAGGGCCCAATCCCCCGTGTACGGACTAGACTGGCGCGGGGTGTATTCACATCCTCACCACATGACGTTAAACTGCATGGAGTTCGTCCTTACCGCACGACGTTAAACTGCACGGAATCTAATAATTCCCCTCGTCCTAACCAGAAGTCATTAAACTGTATGTACTTCATCCTTACTGCGTGACGTTAAACTGCACGGATCCCAAAGAACTACGTACGACTTGATTCTTTCCCTCGCAGGATATGTAGCGACGTCGGGATTCCTTATCCTAGCCCAGCCACTTGAAAAAAATATGCCGCCCTTTCCCCCGTGTTCGGACCAGACCTGCATGGGGTGTATTGTCTTTACAGAGAACTACGTACGGCTTGATTCCTACCATCACAGGATACGAAGCGACACCAGGATCCCCAGTCTTGGCCTAGCCCTTCAAAAATTAAGAATACCTCATTTACCTCATGTACGGACCAAACCTGCACGGGGTGTCTATCCCCTTCCTTACCGCACGACGTTAAACTTCACGGAAAATGACGTTAAAAATGCCCCTTCCCCCGTGTACGGACCAGACCTACACTGGATGTATATCATCATCCTTACCACATGATATTAAACTGCACAGAAGTTGTCCTTGTCACATGACGTTAAACTGCACAGACCCCTTTTTTCATGTTGGGTCACCTTCGACCTTACCGCATGATGTCAAACTGCATGGAGTTTTTCCTCACCGCATGACGATAAACTGCACAGACATTGTCGCAACCCACCCAGGACACAAGGAGATATGAGGTAGAGATACTCCATGCACATTTGGATACATCCTTTCTGTACATAACACTCCATGACCAGGATAATTATAGATCTTCATAACCACTCATGGCCATCGGAAGTGGAAAGTCATTGACCCGAGGACACCTTTGTACGACTATGCATACCATGCCCTCAGCGGCTCTACATAATGATAGCCCATGGAGCGTCCATGAATGGCATGATTTCCATAGGCGACATTCTTCCATGCTCTGTATGCTTACAGTCCTCAGAGCCCACAGACCATATCTCTTGATCCAGAAGTTTATGGAGATGTGGTTTACAAGTTCATTCCCCTTTTCACATTTGGGAGTTGCGAGGGTTTCCCTATTTGGCCAGCATGTGTGTTTTCTAGTGGTTCACATAGCGACCTGCATCAACAAACATCAAGCCAGGAATAGGCTACATTGACTCAATGGAAAATTTAAGTAAATATGTTTTCTATGTACCTGGGAACTATTATCCCCACATGCTGAACTCTGCACTGGGAGAAATCACGGATTCTCATAATCATTCATGGCCATCAGAAGTGGAAAGTCATCAACCTGGGGAAACCTTTGTATGACTATGCATACCATACCCTCAGCGGATCTGCATAATAATATCCCATGGATCGTCCATCAAAGGAAAGATTTCCTCCGGTGGTACTTTTCCTAGCTCTGTATGCCTGCCGGCCTCAGAGCCCCCACACCATACCTCCTGATCCAGGAAATCTCAATGTTGATGTTTAGGAACATCATCCCCTGCCCTGTTCTAAGTATATCAGAACATGTTGACCCAGTTATCCGTCAAGTGACTGCGGCAATAGTCACCCAATGGTCCAAGCACTATGACCAATAAACTATGAGTACTTATTCCTCAACGCACGACGTTAAACTACACGGAGTGAAGGCATACCTCGCGATCAAGATAAATCAGCTCAGGGGGGATCCTTAATCTTTAACAGTAACCAGGGACGAATTTCCCCTATATACCCAGATATATCCTCACTAGATGACAGACTTCGTGGCCCAAACAATCGCGGAACCCCATGACCACTCACGGCCATCAGAAGTGCAAAGTTATCGACCCATGGACACCGTTGTACGACTATGCATACCATGCCCTCAGCAGCTATACATAATGATAGCCCCTGACTCGTCCATCAAAGGAAAGATTTCCATGTGCGGTACTTCTCTTAGCTCTGTACGCTTACCGGACTCATAGCCCCCATATCACTTCTCCTGATCCAAGAAGCCCCAGAACCATGATTTACACCAATCAACCCCCTTCCACATCTGGGGGCATGTCGAGGTATTCAATCCCAGTTATATTCAGATGAAGAGAATCCTTCGCAATAATGCCCCTCATCCTCTCCGCATGACGTTAAAATGCACGCCATCCCTTATAGATATCTTCACCCTTACTGCATGACGCCAAACTACACATAAACCTTCCTCACTGCATGACGTTATTCTATATAGCAACCTTCAAAAATTCCCCATGTCCTCGCCACACGACGTTAAACTGCACGGAAGCCTTTAAATAATGCTCCTCGTCCTTACTGCATAACATTAAGCTGCATGGTCGAACCCATCACGGGTTCAATATATATATATATATATATATAGGCTTTTCTCTGTCTTTCAGTGCATGGGTCAGACCTACACAAACCACTGCCTCACACCAGTGTGAGAAAGAATTACTTCACCTGTTCTAAGGAAGTATAGTCTAGATATTTTCCCCGTATTCTGGCACCCTCTCATCATAAACCATACTCTGTACTTAGAAAAAGCCGAACTCTCATAAGCCACCACTAGTGGTTCCAAATCTCAACTTCCTTGATGTTTCTCGGCTATCAGAAGTGGATCTTCTTTGACTTAAGGACTCCTTTGTTTGACTATGCATACCATGCCCTCAACGGATCTGCATACTGATCGCCCATGGCCCGTCTACCAAAGTCATGTTTTCCTTGGGCAATGCCTCTCCCCGTACGCCTCTTGGCCTATAAGCCCCCATTTCTATCTAGGGATTCAGAAACCCTCTGAGCTACAGATTACCAACCACTTTCACAAGCCTACCTGAATGCGAAAAAATGTCTTTGATGAGATTATCGAGAACCAGGAGAAGTTGTTCAATTTCAGATGATGTCCCAGCTGCATGACATTAAACTACGTCAAGCATCAACCATCCCTTACTCTAACTAAATGCTTAGGGAGGTGGTCTCCGGACCACACTCCTGATTAGCATGTGTGTTCCCAAAACCCTTTTAGATGATACACTCCCCTTCTGAGCCGCCCTTGGTGGTTTTCATTTCTTTCCCGGCCACCCATCATGGTTTCCATAAGCCGGACATCCATGAAGTCCCCTGGACATCAGAAATGGATAAGTCTTTGACATAAGGACACCTTCGTATGACTATGAATACCATTCCCTTAGTGGCTCTGCATATTGATTTCCCCTGGCTAGTCTAGCAATGGAATGTTTTCCTTAGGCAATTCTCTTCCTGCCTCTGTACGTCGACATGACTCCCATGCCTTGAGACATGCCCTTGATTCCACTCAAATCCAAATATGATCCACACCACACGCATCTTAAGGGTATTAAGACATCTTTTAATCAGTTGAATCCTATTGGGTCCCTCACCCCACCTTATTTGGTCAAGGATTTTCGACCTCAAACATCATTAATTATAGTCTTCTCAGTGGGACTTTAAACCGCTCACAAAAGAAAGAGGCACAAAGCCTGTTAGGCCAAAAACCCGAAAAGGGAGACCTAAGTAAAAGCTAGGTTATACCTGCTGGGTCCACATTAAGGGGCCCATGAAAAATCAGAGCATTAAATGAAGAAAAAGACAAAAAGTTTGTAGGTTTTTCCTATAAAAGCCTACCAATAGTCAGACTACGCTCGCTGGATCACAGGGTCCAGGAAAAAGTTATAGCTTGATTTACTTTTAGTCCTAGACTCGTATTATTCTCTGATTAGGAGAATTAACATATGTGGAAAACATATCAAATAGATTCTATCAAAGGAAAAGGTTAGAAGCGTACTAAGGAGAAATGTTTATGTATTCCATAAAAAAGTGGGCAAGGAGAGAATCCATAATCTGGAGCCTCCTCTAGTGCGAAAGGTGATTACATGAGTTTTTCGGAAGATTCACAAAGATGTATCAGGCGCTGGTGAGAATACTTGATTGCCAGAGAGAGATTCTGTAGTATATCCGTATCAGCTTTTACGCCAGCCCACAATTCTTCTGCCACCTGAGCCGACTATGTGCGTGCCCTTATTTCCTCCTCCATCTGCCGCTCCCCTTATACGATCATGGAAGCGACGTTGTCCTCTTCCTACGGCAGCCGCCATATCTCATTTCATAGTGCCTCCTGTTGAGAATGTTTCTCAATAACTTCTCTATGAAGCCCTGCAATGACCCCGGCGTGGTCATGGGCCTCTCCTAGGTAGAGCTGTCGAGTCGGGGAAAGGTAGGCTTCAGATTGAGCAGTAGAAAGGCGAGATTCGAAATCACATAGCCTCTCCCAATCAGATACTACCTACTTGACTATGTCATAAATACCATGATAGTCGAAGACATCAAATCCCAACAACATAAACAAATTTTGTAGCCTTGGAAATTTGGTCGGCATCTCGACCAAGGGCGTTAGAGAGATCAGTCTCCTGATTTTCTCCCAAGCCCTTTGGAGAGCGTGTCGAAGGCTGTAGAGGACTTTTTGACCAGGCTCCGAATCACTCCTAGATGAGGACACATATTCGTGGATGAACATCACCAAAGAGGGACATGAGGCGGCCTCGCCTGCAAAATTTGGCACTGTGGCGGATTCGACCCCGACAGTTGTGGTCATGGGAACAGTCGGGTCTGGCGACACCATTGTCAGCGCCAGAGGTTGTGGTCCTGAAGCCAAGAGTCAGTAAGACATATGAGTACCCCTAGTTATAAAAGGTAAGAAAAATTTGTCAGTAGCAGAAGACTAGAGAACTTAATCCTAATCAACGTGGTATATATATTCATAAGCTCTGCACTGACACGACAGCCACTCGAAGAGGATGCCACTTCTTCGATAGGAAAGGGAATCAAGGGAGCCCCCAGAGCGGTCTAGGACCTGAAGCTATGCATAAGGCCCGCCGCCTCCAAATCCGACCCAATTGGTCACCTACCGAGACCAAGCATGAAGAAATCACTCCCCCGGTGAACAAGATAATGACCCGCTCTGGGTTCCCAGCAACCTTATTAATGGCATACTCTTCTTCCATCATCACAGAATTTGTTGAGCCTAGGGTGGTTGGCTCCAACAGATCTGGATCCCCCTCAGCGATCATGGGTTCCCCGTCGTCCTCCGCAATTGAAAAGGATATCTTATCAGCAAGGGTCTCGTATACCAGCAGTTCTTCTTCTGTCACATCTCTGACTGATTAGGGCGGTAGTAAAGCATCCATATTTCTGGCCTCTCAAACAGGGCTCACCATCTCATCGCGACCAGGCATGGTTACAGGTGATTCCGTAGATAGAAAGGAGGCAGAAGGTAGAACCACTTGGGATGCCACAGCCAAATCCTCGAGTGGTCCTACACCATACGTCAAACAGTTAACGACTGATGATTTCTAAGAATGAAAGTTAGAGAATGAGAAAACAAGAAGTCATGATTACCCAATATTCCCTGTTTAAGTCATTCTGATAAACGAGACGCCTGCTACCATTTTTGGATCTTCCCAGGGGACAGTTTTCCCAGAATTCTAGAAGGGACGGGGGGAGGAAAGACCCTGGCTGAATCTGCGATGGTTTCCTCCATGAGCTCAGCTACACCAGGGATCCTTCCTCGACGACCCTTGTGGGTGAAAGCACATGCTCCCCCATCGTAGTACCACGAGGGGTATACTCTTGAGAAGGAATCACCCCCTGAGATTCTGTGGCATTCTAAATAAAAGGATGAAACCCTAGAACCTCCACAATAAAGGGGGGGGGAGAAGTCAGAATGGGTGAGTAGAGAAACCTCTTCTTCAGGGTCGGACAATTTGTGGCGTCTACTCATCATAGACACCTGAATGCTCCCATAGAGAAGACTCCAGAGTGAATGAATGTACACATCCATCTCCATTAATGAGGAAACTATTTCATCTAAATCCTCTTCCAACTGCATGTGGGGTGGAGCGAAGATCTTCCTGATACCCAAGGGTTTAATAGGGCATGTTTGAAGAAACACCCAAACTTCTTCATCTGGACCACTGACCATCAGGTCATCCAAAATCTTCTAAACCACTTGGAATACGGCCATGGCATGAATCACCGACTGGGGGTGATCAACCTGAGGAGGTCGGGCGGCGATAGAAGCTGGTAAGGGCACCAATGGTCGTGCTTGCATTTCAGATCCCGCCACCTCCCTAGAACTCTCTGGGGATACATGTGGACGGGACCTCATGGGAAGGGAGGGGAATTTCGTTGCTTCAGCTGTGATAGGTAGATCATCGGAATCATCTCCCCCAGAAGAGCGGTCACTGCCTTCTTCCTCCTCATCAGTAATCAGATGCAGCATGGCCTAGACTGGATGCATCATTACCGCATAACCCCAGTGTGCGTGAATACAGAGTTCAAGGTCCTGGAGATATCGAACGGCCCTCTCAGGATCCGCGTCATAGAGAATGTCAGCGAGAGTAGATATGTAGCCCAGCCCATCAAATGCTACCTCTGATTCTTGAAGATAATGCCACATAGGACGGGGGTACTGGCAATGAAAGGCTGACCGGGCATTGAATTCATCCCATTGGCCCTAGGCCGTTAGAAAGGCAGCATCAGCAGGAATAACTGCCACCCTCTGGGCAGCCTCATGGGCATGGGAGGATACACCTCTATCTGTTAAAATCTTCCCCGGAAGAACAGGACTAGTCGGGTGATGAAGGATCTTGCCCGGACTAGTTGAAGCACCATTCCCCTTTCGCTTCCTTTTGCACTTTGATGGATTGGTACTTGAGAGGTAGGAACCAATGTTCGTAACTGGCCATTTGGGTACCATTGTACCCAAGAGTTAGCATAATTCTTGGATAAGAAAGTCATGGAATCCGCAAGCATGGGGGTCATAACCTCACATCCAGTATGCTCCTGGTTAAACATTAATCATAGTTGTCTGGCCTCCATCAAATGACGGTTCTCACGGGCACCATTAAGTGCAGGGGGACACCGTGCTTGGACGCAGCCAAAAATGACACACAAATCAGCAAGGCGCGTACCCCTCACAGATCTGTTCTCCACCGATACGATCCACCAGAATACCCTCTTGGAGAAAGAGGAGGTAGCCCCACTAGATAAAGTCTTCTATTTTGGTATTTGTAATTGGACCAGCAGGGGAAGAAAACAGATGAAAATTGTAAAACTCATAATTCAAAAGTTGGCTTGATAGAATATGCTTGTTCGAAACTGTCTATTGGGTATCCTTTTCTTGTTTCGCCCACTCTTCGAGCGTAACCCCACTGGTCAGTTGCAAGTATGTCCGGAATGTGGTTCCCAGAATATGAAGACGGTTGATGAAGGTTTAGAATTTGTTTATGTGTACTCTTATCCATCCCCAGTTAATTTGGAAAGGGTCGGCCACTTGGTTTTGATGATTCCCTTCAGTAATATTGCCAACTAACAGGTAAATCCTGGCCGGCACTGGGAAGACTAGGTTGATAACGTTACCGATAGCCAAGTGTGCCGCCATAACAAAAGTAGTGACCCGCATGCCACCAACCTTGCGCACGGGTAATAAACAGCCGCTTAAGAACATGGCCAGAAAAGCTGCTAGGTGGAGCAATTGATCGACATCTGGAATATGCTCCCACCCTGGCCACGAAAATCGCCTTTCTCCAAAGTCATCCAATAGCTGCCCCCCTGCTTATGTGACTCCATCGTAGGGAAAGTCGTGGGCCTGCGGGGGAGAGCCGTAGATTCGTTAGATTTATTCTTTCTCACAAAAGAGGTGACCCATTCACGGTATGGGACGAGCTATTTTGGAGACGTATCCCTTGAGTGCTTCCGAGCCGGGTTGATGAGCTGCTTCACTAGAGGGGGAGTCCTCTCATCATTCTCCCACATAGAGGAAGGAGGCAGGAAATCATCATACATAATCCCAATGACGGGGATCCCTGAAATCTGAAAGATGTCCCACATGCTAAGGCCCACTTCCCCATGGACCAGATGGAATGTGTTGGTGTCTGGGCTCCAACGATTCATAAGTTTCTTGGTGAGGTCGTGAGGCCGATGGGTATAGGTTTGGGACACCCATGCAGCTTCATACAAGCCCACGACTCGCAACTCTGCCCCAAATTCTACACAGATCTGATGGACCATGAAGGGCCGCCCACAATCCAAAGACTTAAATGCCCCTCCTGGCCGGAGATCCCGATTCGCCGGACATCCATGCTGGTCTCTTACCATGGCGCTGCGAGAAATACTTCAATAGCAGCGGATGGTTCCTTCCTATTGACATGGTCCTCCTATAGGAGATACTGGAAAGTGATTCAACACAGATCTGACAGCTATACCCCTAGAGGCAGGCCGTCTGCCGATAGGTATCACGAAATGGGGAATAGCGTCGGTAAATATCCATGCTTTGGGAGTATTGTCACGAGAAGGCTCAGGAATCGAGGTATCAGACAATAAACTGAACCCATAAGCTGGAAGGATATTAGAGAAAGGATATTCCTGCTGTGATTTGGAGATCCGGTCGACAAGGAAAGAAGACGGTAGGGAGTGATAGAATCCATCTTGAATAGAGTCAGCCATTTCATTCGAGCATTGATCAATAGTTGAGAGGAGCTCTTCAGCAGGCCTCGGTGCAGAACGTGGGGGAACCATATATTCTCCCTGCACAATAATATAAATCATTCTGGAATAAAAATCTACATAGGAATAAGCAACATGAATGGTAAAGGAGCCTTCATAATCAAAATCCGCAAGGAAGCCTTGGAGGATGGTTTGCGATGGAACCATCCCACGAACCGACCCTTCGCGAAATCAGTCCGCGAAGCCCTAGCCCGCGGAGCGTTGGCCAGGAAACCGTGAACCAAGTCACTCCGCGTAAATTCCATCTCGAGTTTATTTGGATGACTCAGATACTTTTTATTGTTCAAGAGGTGTTTTAGTCCGTGGAGCATCGAAACCATGAAGAATGTTCCTCTGCGACCTGTCATCACTTACTTTTTAATTAATTAAGAGTAATGGTTCGTGGTTGGAATGTCAGTTCACAGGTGAAGATGACGGTGAAGATGAAATGGTTCGCGGGAGATGTTGCTGGTTCGCGGATGAGGCACTTCGTGAAGGAGAAAACATGCGGAGGCGAAGGAGCTCTGGTTTCGCGAAGAATTTGGTAAAGGACAAAGTGAGGGATCCCCGTATTTATAGGCATGGTCCCCTATCAGGTCCTCCTTTCTGTCACAAACCATCTGAGTTTCAGGACCTCTTCACATCAGAATGGCCTCCTCTTCATTCCAATCAGACCCCATTCCGATGGGGGGTATTTGTAGGGTCCTGAAAAATCTAAAAAGGAGATTTTACCAAAATCCCTCAAAAGAATTCATGGAACGTTATCAAAGAAGAGCCACAAAAGGGATGGTCTGCGAACCGGTCCATGGAAGCACGACGCAACCAGACGCCGCGAAGCACCCCCTTCACGAACCATTGTCATCCACAAAATGGAGGCGGAGAGGCTCTGCGGTCACGGGGCAGGATGGGTGCCAGTGTGGTTCATCATCGCGAACTGCCCCAACCACGGACCACGTCGACCGACTCAAGCCGCACCCGCTGTTATTTGTGGAATGGAGGCGGAACCCTCCACAGCCGCAGAGCACTCCCTGAGTTCACCTCACGGAGGAGTGGAGCGACCAATACCCACCAAAAAACGTGGATTGACCATGTCAGCTGTGAATCGGGTATTTAGTTGTGGGCCTATACAAAAGGTGTCACATGGCCATAGATACATTCCATTCCCCACACTATAAAAGGAGAACAAGGGGGAAAGAAGAAAGGATCAGAGAACTGGAATCAGATTCGAAGAGATATGAGATCAGTTGAAGGAAGGCTTCGGATTTCGCAAATAGAGAAATTACCACCAACAAGCAACAACAAGTATTTGAATTAAGAAGGATTTGGAAAACACATAATAATTTGGTGAACCGAGAACCTAAATAATAAAAAAGGTGAACCGTGAACCATACCCCCTCCATGGATGACTTCCCCGTGGACCAAGGAATTTACGCCTCTTTTCCCATCTGTCGTACCGCGTGGCATCCTCCTTCGTGGGTGAAACCCCGACCGACGAGCCTATGATAAGCTCCACCCTTGGCTACCACTGCCCACCAAGAACCCTCCACAAACCACCCTAGTTCACGGATTGAACCCCAAGCCGCGAACCACCCTGGTTCACAAATTGAACCTGAAGCCGCGAACCACACTGGTTCGCGGATTGAACCTAAAACCGCGAACCACCCTGGTTCGCGGATGGCTTCTCCAGCTGCGTGGAACTTCCCCACATGAAGGGCGCCTCTAACCATACCTCTCAATGGCCCTCCATGTACTTCGGTGTTCTCATTTCCAGAGTCTGGTAAAATCCTTCCAATCCAGCCAGACCCTCCGTGACTCCCTCGTTGGTTTATTCATCAGCCCCGAGCCGAGGCCTCCGCTAGAGCCACTGGATCCGCGTGGTATAACTTTCAGGCACATTAGCACGCCATTTGTAGTTCACATATCAATGGTAAACAAGGAAAAAGTGGTTTCCCCGACCCTTGGGCGGATTCCCGAAACATGCATGGGTTCACATTCCCACGGTAATGCAGGGTCTAAGCCCGACAACCCCCTTCCTGCCTCTACTCGCCAGGATGATGGAATCCACGCTTCGATAGTCGGGCACTTCTCCCCCACCCCCATAGAGGGGGAATCATACACATTTGAATTCAACTGTCCCCATGCACCTCGGTACTTCCCTGGTATCTCTCCGGGGAATAAGAGAGGAGATAGAGACAAGATAACCCCCCCCCCCTCCCTCTCCCACTGGGCATTGCCTCCCCGGGTGTCCATCTCAGAGTAAGCCCCAACCTTCTGGGCCCCTCAGAGTGTAATCCCCAATCCATCACCCTGGGCCGCCTTCAGGCATAAGCCCCACTCAGCTTCTCATAGACGCACCTTTCGCGACATGATCGTCTGGTCCCTAATGCCTCTTGTTTATCACACTGAGCATGACTCACGTGGGATTAGAGTAAGCATCGACCATGAAATCCTTTTATGGATCTCCTCAGAGTGTAAGCCTCAACCCATCATTATGGGCCTCCTCAGAGTGTATGCCCCAACCCATCATTTTGGGCTTCCCCAGAGCCTAAGCCCCAATCCAAAGCGAACTAAAAGGACTTTTATCCATGTCAAGGCATAGTACGAGGAAAGCCTCCATGAGGTTCAAGCCCACCAATCAGTCATTTCTTCACATCGAGTTCCACCCTCATCCAGTATGACGTTAAACTGTCTATCCGAACTATGTGGACTTTGATCCCTGCCTCCTAGACAGGGTACGTAGGAAGGCTCCATGAGGTTCAAACCCAACACCCATTAGACCACATAGTCCCTCTTCACGTCGGTTCCCCAAAACCTATCCGAACTACGTGTAATTTGATCCCGGCTTCCTATGTAGGGTACGTAGGAAGCCTCCCTATGGTTCAATCCCAACATTCGGTCGATCTGAACATCTCTACGTCTGTTCAGTGCACCACTCCTTGTGTTGCCTCAAGCGAGTTCCAGCCCTTCGGGGTCATTAATCCAACGAGGGATGGTAAACTTCGGTCATAAATGATTCTGAACCCCTACGTCCAGATGACTGTTACCCGCCAGGGTTGAATCCGTGGATACTATGTTTGGGTATAAGCCAAATATTCCCGAACATATGAATATGTCTTAAATCTATAAGAGAGTCCTGGAATATGCAATAATCCCCCCCAGGGTACGATGAGCCCGACTTCCCATCCTCTCGACCAATGTGAGTTCTTAAGAGTCACTGGTCAGACCAGCTGGAGAACGCCTGCCTTTGGAAAGCAGGTCCATTAATTATTGGATGTGGAGCCGTTGGGCATTTCGTGGGAGAAAACCAGAACGGATCAATGATGTTTTAACATGTATGAATAAATTTGTACCAAATCTAAGGGGTTTCTATTGGAATTTTTTATTTCTATGTCATATATTTCATATTGACCAGATATTTATATATTATGGTTTATAAATATCTCAATTTAAATTTAATTCCATGAATCCTTTATAAATCGTGATATTTTAGTTTTCAATTTTTGTTATTTCAACAAAGGGTATTTTACTTCATGGTTACAAAGTGGTAAATAATTTCATTACATAACTTACTTGAATATTTGTACATTAATTCATAATTTTATTTCATATTCTATTACTATTTATATAATGAATTTTAATTTTTATAAAATTTTAGTTAAACATGATTTTTGTTTAATTGCATTTAAAAAAAAAATCAATTCATCTAATAGTTCTCAAATTCAATGGTATTATTTTTAATGGTTATTTTTTTCAAATAGTCTTTTTATGAGACATATGTTTATCATATGAACATATAATCACTTATATGATCATATAATGACATTTTAGTGGTATATCATATCCTCATTATGTTTTTTTAAATAATGTAATATGTTTTGTTTATTATATCATGGGCATTATGATTGAATAATTTCCAATGTGGTAAATTCATTATGTAACAATCCCTTTCCTTTCAATATTTTTTATGCTAATGGTTCATTTGGAGAAAATAATATTTTAGTCTTTTTATACGCCTAATATAAATATTCTCCACAAGTAATGTATGTGGACAACATGTTTGGTTTTAATTTCCAACATTATTTATTAACAAAATATCATGAAAATAGTTTCTATGTGATACTAATATTATATATATTATTGATCATGTAAATTTCACACACATATTCATTTTATCCTAATTCTTTTCAGAACATTTTGTTTCAAAAATATTATTTCATAAATTCATTTCACATGATCGTTTTTTCTCATTCAAAGGGAATTAAAAGATAATTTTATGAAATTTTCCAAATGGGTAACATTTGGTACATTTATTCTTTGTTTTCCTAATGAATGATTATTTTTCAAATATATTTTTAAAGAAATCATTTCAATTACATGGGTTTATTGGGATTTAGTGAGATATTCATAGAACCCATTCCGTTTATATGGTTTAATCATTTTATGAAATGTATAGCTTTTTTTAATGAGTTTTATGATGAAATTAAATCTTGATATTCCATATTCTTATTTTGGATCATGTATATTATTTAAGATTGTTCTTCCAAAATAGAACTCGATTTACTTGTTATTTATTATATTATTGGTGAACTCAGATAGTGTTGTGTGATCTAGATATAGATTTTATGATATGTGTTCCTAAATAGAACTCAATTGCTTTTAGTAGTCATTACGTTATATAGATAATTATATTAGATTCCTTCCATATGATTCCTCCAATTTAAATTATTCACTTAGTGTTAAATATATATGATGTTTGTCATGACCCCATATCCACAAATTTTACCCCTCCTGGGTCTGAAATGTGGTAAGGGAGTTAATGACCCCCCGAGTCCCACCTCCAGTAGGCCACGGGATGGCAACTAGCACTGAGGGTATAATAACACACAAAATGGGAGGCGTTACCCTCTAAGAGAATAGATGCAGAAGTGATAGATAATATAGACACCAATAAACTCCAAATCATACTATAATATAAATGAAAACTCAAGTACACATATGAAATTACATGTACAAGTACTACAACTGAAAGGGGAAAGACTACCAGTACCCAAAAGAAAGTAAGAACATCAGCAACCACAAGCATGAACAACTCCTGCAACCACAAGCTAGAAGAAACCAGCTTGATCTCCAACCTGCTCCATGTGACCTTAAAAAAAATTTAAATATACATAGGGTGAGTATAAAATTATACTCAGTAGGATCCTCCCTGAGGCCTCTTTTTAAAAAGTAATGAAAGTATGATAAAGCACAGTGAACAACAAGTTAAACTGAATCGTCAACTAAACATGTGTACTAAGTTCCCAACCTCAACATGGAAAATCTCACAAAGTAATGCATACAAGAATATAGAATATAATAAAGAATATCAATGCTACCACACTACTATTTCCCCACTAGTCTGTGGATATTCCCCAAGGTCACACTTCCTTAGAATCTCTCTCCAAAAAGGCTTTCCTGCAGACACCTGGGCAAAGCACCACAATATGAACCACGTGCAACACAACGGCTTGCCCGCAGACAACTGTGCGAATCACCACACCATCCTCACAACCAAAAGTAACTAGGTATGTTCTATGAGCCACCACATCTCACATAACATGTATCATACTTTGGGTATTATACCTCAAGCCATTACAGCCCATAGACCGAGTAAGGATCCTCAAGCCATCACATCCTATAAACGTTACACCTATAGTAGTCCATAGGATACTATATCTAGAATATATGTCTTTGAACAACTACAATCCACTACATCCATCTACACACATATATGGGTAAAACTAACCATTGTCCCTACCAGCACAAGTATCTACCATGAGAAGAGAGCGGGACCAAAGGGGGTAGTCAGCCTTTCATCCTCCAACCATAATGTTGGGGAAAACAGCCCCCTATGGCTTAGAATCCTTGAGGTGGAAGTTTCCCTTAAAAACAGGGTAGAGTAGCATATAGAAACACAAAAAGTATAGAATATACTATATCTCACAACCACACTATGGGCATAGCCTAGTTTTAAACCCAACTACAACTAACATATCTTAGACTCCGGGCTGCTAATTCTATGACTAGGTATCCTATAAGCATACAACCTTTTAAAGAACATTATAAGATTACTTCATTCCCTTTTTATCAGTTCCACTTTACGCTAATTAATTCATTAAACTTTAATTGACCATGAACAATTCCTCATTAAACTTCATTAGCATCACATCCAAAGTCCACTGTCCCTTTAAAATTTTCATCCTCAAAATTATGTTCCCGTGAACTCCAACACCATGGGATAACACCATTTAATCAAACATTATTTACAGAAACACATTCCCATTTTCCCATGCACTATAGAAAAGAAATATATGTTACTAACATAAGGGGGCTCCACCCTGTGAGTAGATGTACTACCGGTCGAGTTATTGCCGCCTATAGCAAGAGCGTAGACCAATCCTCCCTAGAGAAGCTAAACGTGTAAAGCATGTGGCATACCCCGCACTTCATCGCCTATTTCGAAATAAGGGTAAGCATGACCAAATGCCTTGTGCAGTGGGGAAAACTAAAGAAGAAGAAAACCACAGAACCAACAAACATCCATCTATCACATCCATCCCAATCCATCATTCCTAGTGTCCTCCCTAACACCCATATGCATAAACCGATGCTTCTCACCACTCTTGGCACTATCTGCTGCCACAAAAAAATGCCTCTATTCTCCAACATATCACAACACCCCTCTTGGGTCATGTCTCAACAAAATCAATAGGAAAAAACTACACATCAATTGGGATATGTCCCTTTAACAATCAAGAGGGTAACTCAGAACCCATCAAAGAGTTACCAAACAATAAATAGTAAGCTATCAAAAATGATTAAACATGCTTACTACATCAATTTGATTAATCATCAAATTAAAACAAGAAACATATTCTTTTTCATGCCTCTTTATCTTTATCTAAACAAATATCAATTAATATCGATTTACATTCTTTAAAGATTTTCATCTGGAACAAGCATAGATATCACAGTATCTATCAAAACAAGAGGCCACAACATTCGATCAATATCAATTTATTTATCCGTTACAAAAAATTTATTATGTAAATTCCATTTTCATCCAGTGGGATTAAACACGCTAACAATAAAGTTTCTCGTAAAAGAAAGTGAAGCAACGAATCACCTACCTCAATGGTTTTTGATGAAAACCACAACGGTCGAAGAACTCTCAAGAAACACAGGTCGATTCTCCACGAATCCTCCTTAGATATATTCTAATAACACAACCAAGACTAAATATCAGCATATTTGGCATCCACACACATAGATCTACCCATAACAGGCATAGATCTATGAAACTGAGAGAAGAGAAGAAGTAGATCTAATTAGATCTAAGAAACCAGACATGAATGATCACATACCTAATGAAACCATCTTTGATTATCCAAGAGAAGACTTCGTATTGCCTCCACAATTCTTGGGATAGGTTCTACTACCTTCAAGGGAGGGGAATCCCGAGTTATGGATGCTTATGAACTCAAACAAGCACGTTAGAGGCAAAACAGTTTAGATCGATAATTTTAGGATCTAGTTTATGTGAATGCATGGTTTTCTCACACAGTTAGACAAACCGTGTGCTAACTGTGCAGTCTCTACTGCCTCGTCAAACACTACTCTCACAGTTAGACTGCACAGTTAGACAAACTGTGCACTAACCGTGCATTAGAAACTGCCTCCAAGAACAACTATTCACAGTTTGGACGCACGGTTTATAATGACCGTGCGCCACCCATGTGAAAGCTATTTCCCTTTAGTTTTCATTAAATGTCCACTGAAATTCACCCCCAATTCACTGTAACCTCCCAGAACACCTCTAACACCGCATTTTCATAATGAAATGGACTAGAAAAGTTCGGGACATTACATTGGATACCTCTCAAAACATTCTCATCCTCGAAAATCCAAAACCTGCCTAATGTTAGAAATGAAACAGGGTGTGAACAACCACCCCTCGAGATACATCTCAAAAGAGAACAATCCACAAAATAAACAAAGGAAGAAATATCATAAACATGAAATTTTTCATAACCACATAAGTTACATCAAAACCTAAAAAGAGTTAAAAATCAAACAACTTTGGGTACTGAGCACATTTCTGTGACTCACGTTCCCATGTACTCTCCTCCAAGCCAATGTGTCGCCACAATACATGAACTAAAAGAATATAACTCCCACACAACACCTTCTACAAGCAGTCTTGGATCTAAAAATGTCGCTCCTCAACGGTTTCATCATCAACAACATGGATATCTCCCCAATCAATGATGTGAGAGTCATAAAGCAGATAAGGACAGAGCTGTGATACATGGAAAACATCATGTATCTAACTCATATTTGGGGGAAGTGCTACTTGATATGCCAAAGATCCAACATGAGATAACACCTTGAAAGGCCCATCAAACTTGGTAGAAAGATTGCTTCTATCACTGAACCTTTGTTGCCCACGATGGGGAGTCACCTTCAGAAACACATTATCCCCAACATTAAACTCGTAGGGACTCCTTCATTGACCATAATAAGATTTTCGACGAACTTGCGCTATCTTCATCCTCTCATGAATCACCTGAACCATCTCTGTTGTATTCTGCACTAGTTCTGCTCCGAGAATTGTTGACTCTCCGACCTCGGTCTAGCACAACAGAGAACAGAAAGGCTATCCATACAAGGATTCAAATGGAACCGTATAGATGGGGGAGTGAAAAATATTATTGTAAGAGAACTCCACCAAGGGTAAGTGCCTTAACCATAAATCTCCGAAATCTAGAACACAAGAGCGTAACATGTGTTCAAGAGTCTAGATGCTTCGCTCTGTCTGACCATCCATTTGAGGATGAAATGCACTTCTAAGGAATAGTTGTGAACCGAAATCTTGTTGGAGACCTCTCCACACTCTGGAAGTAAAACAAGGATATCGATCAGAAATGATCATTCTAGGGACTCCATGAAGTCTCACCACCTTATCTAGTTACTGACCCGAAAAAACATCCACTGATATTGACTCCTAGATTGCTATAAATCGGGATGATTTTGTTAAAAGATCCACTACCAACAAAATAGCATCATGTCCTCCAGGTGCTCGAGGTAGAACAGTAACAATTTAAATTGGTATATCCTCTCACTTCCACTGAGGAATCTCTAATGGCTGGAGAAGACCACCTGGAACATGGTGTTCGGCCTTCACCTTCTGGAAAATAAACATCGAGACACAAACTCTACAACTACACACTTCATCCCAGACCACCAAAACTGGCACCTTAAGTCTTGGTACATCTTTTTCACACCAAGATGCACTACTAAAAGAGAACTATTGAACTCTTTGAGAACTATCTTGCAGATCATAAAAGGAACAAAAAGCATTCCATGATGCAATAGTCGGTGTTGTTCATCTTCAGTCCAACCATCAGGGCCTCACCACAAACAAATAAGTCTCTCCAGACCACCACATCTAGACCTCCCAATTGGAAATCATTAACATTCTGCATCAGGGTTGACTGTACAATCATCTGAAAAAGATATCCTCTTCCCCAAATTCTCCTATATCAAGATGTAATGATGATAGTTCTTCTATTACTCTCCACGAATCACCGGATTCATGCACAACATCACTACATGACTTTTTGCTTAACGCATCAACTACAACTTTCACTTTTCCAGGTGTATACGATATATCGAAGTCATATTCATGTAAGAACTCCGTCCACTGATGTTTTCGTAAGTTCAGGTCATGCTGGGAGAAAACATACCACAAACTCTTATTATCGGTGAAAACCAAAAAGTGCTCACCAATGAGGTAATGTCTCCATAACATCAGAGAAAACACCATGGCCACCGACTGAAGATCATGGGTGGAATAGTTGCGTTCATGGGGACGTAACTGCCGAGACCCGTAAGAAACAGCTGACCTCTACTGCTTGAGAACATAGCTTAACCCTATATGTGAAGCATCACAGAAAACATCAAACTGAACTCCCTCGGCTAGAAGAAAAAGGACTAGAGCACTTACTAACTTCTCCTTTAGATACTCGAAAGCTGCCTAACAATGATCAGACCATATGAATTCCTGGTCCTTCCTATTCAAAGAAACCATAGGAGTTGCAAATTGTGGGAAATTGTCTACGAACCTCATGTAGTATCTTGTGAGACCATCAAAACATCACAGCTCTAACACTGTCTTGGGGGATGCCCTAGATACAACTGTTTCTATCATCGATGGATCCACAGACACTCCCTATTGGGACATAACATGCCCCATGAAACAGACTTCTCAAGTCTAAAACCCACACTTCAACAACTTTCCAAACAACCGATGATGACGAAGAACTCCCAAAACAGCTTGTAGATGCTCTGCATGTTCTTCTTCAGATTTGGAGTACACAATGATGTCGTTGATGAAAACTACCACAAACTTGTCCAGGAACACATAGAACACCTCATTTATCAATCCCATGAATACAGATGATGCATTCGTCATTCCAAATAGCATTACAATGAACTCATAATTCATATGATGACAACTGAAAGCAGTCTTCGGGATATCCTCATCCTTCACACAGATCTTATGATATCCTGACCACAAGTAAATATTTGAGAAAAAACTTTCACCTTTCAGTTTATCGAATAAATCATCAATATGTGGTAGAGTATAGCAATTCTTTAATGTCACTTTGTTTAAGTGACGATAATCGACACACAACCACAACAGCCATCAGACATCTTCACAAACAAAACTGTTGCACCCCACAGTGACACACTTGTCCGAACAAAACCACACTTTAAAAAAGCATCAAGATGTATACGTAGCTCTAAAAACTCATAAGGCTCAATCCAATATGGCTACATATATATGAGAGAAGCTCCTAGATATAGCTCGATTCAAAAATTGACCTCTCGCTGATGAGGTAATGTTACACCCTCTTTTGGAAAGACATCAGGGTACTCCTCTACGACCCCAGGAAATTCCAACTAGTGAAACTCTGAAGAACTCATCATTATCTCATCCATAATGTATGATAAGGTTGGAACGCGCCTATGAACCATCCAAGGATCTTGCTCTCTAACAAACACTACTTGTTCTCCATTCTCACCAATGAAGGTGACCTTCTTCCGGAAGCAATCCACGATAGCCTGCACCGAATACAACCAATCCATGCCGAGGATGACATCATATGGTTGTATTCGTAAACATAGGAAATCTCCCCAAGAGCGGTGTTTCCCCAACACTAGATCATAGTCTCTACATATTTCAAACAAGACAGCTCGACCTCCAACTGGCGTAGTCAACCCCAAGGGAAATAGAAGCCTCTCTACCTCAAGTCTCAAAGCATGGAAAAGGTTAGGTGATATGAAGGAGTGAGTCACTCCGGAATCAAACAAGGCATACAACAAGGTATAAAACAAGCAAAGGGTACCTCGAACGATGCCTAGCTCACCTAGTGGTGGAAAAACTAGAGCATGAAGTTGTCCATGACCTCCTCCATGGACTCTCTGACCCTAAAGATTACAACCACCACGACCGTGATCTATTATATGAAAATAGGGAGTGTCATGGGGCTGTCCACTGCCTAACCCAACTACCCTCTTCTAATCTAATGCTGGTGCAACTGGATGCGGCTACCTCAGCTTGAACTTCCTCAATAGAGAATCCTGGGGTGTAGCACCCGGTGCACGATGACTGCTCTGAAAGGTCAGGCACTCTCGCTGCTGATGACCATGACCACCACAAACAAACAAGCGTAGTCTCCCTCGGGATAGGCCTAAGAGTTGCTGCCTCTGGGGAAATGAGAAGTGAAGGGTTGGGGCCTACCCCTGGCTGAACGAAAACTCTTCTGCCTTGAAAACCGGGGACCCTGGACCACAACTATGCTCAATGAGAAATCATGAAAATTCCCCTCTCATGATGATCATGTCATGGCCAAAGTCCTCTCGACAACTTATGCCCTCGCGAGCACCTCAAGATTTGTTTTCAGCATAAATCGGGTGACCAGGAGCTGCATCTCTAGATGCAAGGCCTCCTCGAAATGCCTCTCCCTAGCCTCCTCATCTAGTAATAGGTATGAAGCATATCTTAAAATATTCCTAAAATGGATTCCAAAATCTCGAACATTATGTATCCCCCTGTCGAAAGGTAAGAAGCTCTTAGAGAATAGATGCATACGTTGTCAATGAAAAAAATCGACTCTAAACTTGTCTTAGAACTCCTCCCAAATGATCGCTGACTCCTCACGATCCACGAGGAATAAGAACCACCACTACCTCACTATTCCATGTAGCATCGTCAAAACCAAGGACACCCAATGCCCTTCCATGAATGAGTCGAACTGAAGCCCATCTCTTCCTCCTCTAACCATTCTTCCATGACTGTATCTGAAACGGAGCCCTCGTACTCTTGCAGACTCTGGCACTGAATCTCTCAGAGTTTCTTCCTCCAAGAGTCGTTTTCGTCGACCTCTACACTATGAAAACCTTATAAAACAGCCTGGTGGACATTTTCTGCGCAAACCTGATGAGGACGTCGACCTAGATCCATACCTGAAAAATAAGAAACAGTTAGAGCTCCTAATCCTGGAATATGGAAGACTCAACATTGATTAATTAATTATTTCCTTTTATTCATTTTAGGATACCTATCCCAAGGTTTACCCATTCAAACATAGGCCTATGGAAGAATGATGCATGATCCTTTCCTAGGTCTCTACCCTGCAACTAGTATCACCTAGTTTAGTAGCCATGGAAACCATAATGTTCTGTACATCAGATCATAGGGATCCCTAAACGCCTATGTCTCAGCTGGTCTCTAGTGTTTACCTCACTTTCTAAACATGAATGACAATGTCTCCATAACAACCCATGCAACATATCTTGTGCCTAACTCCAAACTACAGCCTATCCCTCAACCAGACCTCTTATACCACTCTTTCATGACCCCCTCCCCACAAAGTGTACCCCTCCTGGGATGGCAATGTCAGAAGAGAGATAATGACCCCTGAGTCGCACCTTCATTAGGCCTGGGGTTGGCGACTAGCACCAAGGGTATAATAACACACAAAATGGGAGGCATTGCGCTCTAAGATAACACATGCTGAAAAGAGAGATAAAAAAGACACCAATCAACTCTAACTAAGACTTCAATATAAACAAAAACTCAAGTACACATATGAAATGTCATGAAGAAGTGCTACAACTAAAAGGGGAAATACTTCAAGTACCCAAAAGAAATCAAGAACAGAAGCAACCACAATCCCAAAGAACTCCATCAACCCCAAGCTAGTAGAAACCAGCTTGATCTCCAACCTGCTCCAAGTGACATGAAAATAGGTTTTATATACATAGAGTGAGTATAAAAATATACTCAGTGGGATCCTCCCCGATGCCTCTCGTGCAAAAGTAATGAAATCACGCTACAACACGGTGAACTAAAAGAGAAACTAAGTCATCACCAAAACATGTATACTATATACCCAGCCTCACAATGGCTACTCTCACCATGTAACACACACATGAATATAGCATATAGTAAAGAATATCAAGGGTACCCAACTGCTACTTCCCCACTGGTTTTCCATTTGGCCCCCATGTTGCACGTCCTAAGCATCTCTATCCAAAAAGGCTATCCCACGGACACTTGGGTTAAGCACCAAAATATGAACCTCGTGCAACCCAAAGGCTTTCCCACAAACACCTAGGCTGTAATGCCCCAACCCCAGTTACCCAGAGTCAATGCATTATTATGTAACATTGACATTATCACAAAAGATCAGGTCTCGGAATACAAATTAGTTTAGTACCCTTGGAAACACTAGATACATTCATAAATCTTACATTACATAATAAAGTAAAACAAAACTACAGAAACGTCATGTCTATATATACCCTCATACTATCCCTGCAGGTCATTCATAATATACATCATCACATCGTGGAAAAATTAAAACATTGAAAGGGGTAAGCTTAGATGCATAGTAAGGATAACAATACAGTGGAAACTTTCATAAATAAATATAAACATTTAAGGCAATGTATAACTAAAAAAAGCCTTTTAAATTGGAAATTCAGCATAATATGGAAAAAATAAAGTGAAATAATGCCATTTACATATTCACACGGATATTCTACTAGTCGAATAATCACATGCAATATCAATAACCACTTTAATAATGATGAAATGAATAATTCTAGACTATCTGAACCACTTAGCCAAGGCCTCGTGCCAAGAATACATATAATATATTGTCAAGACCTCGTGCCAAGACACTAGTTTGTCTCATGAGACCTACCGATGCAACAATGAGCTATAGCGGGCTCCACCCTTCACTTATTAAGTCCAATGCATTCCTCATATGAATAGGTTTAAACACATCATAAACCATAACATAATTGTATCGCATAAAACATGCATTAAGGAAACATAACATTTCCACATTTCAATCACAAGATATCAATACAACACATTTATATAATAAAAACACTATCAAAACCATTTTAAATTCCAAAATAAAAGAAAATTAAAACTTGGTATTTATTTTTCATTGAAAAAATGTTATGGCTCGTAGAGGAAGCCGAAACTCAAATAACGGTCACGGCAGCGGAGAATTCGTTGTCGATGCATACGTAAGACAAAACATATCTTTTGTCATTTATTAAAAATGCTTCATATAAAAATATTCCCTTTGAATAAAAGTAAAATTCAAAGGGGTTTATACACTGTATAAAAGAATGTTTTTTATAAAACAAAATATGCCTCAATGAAAGGAGATTTAGACGAAGTCCCTTACAAAGATCATTTTTTAAATAAAATAGATCTATTATGTGTATTCAATATATGTACACATACATAATGTACACATTCAATATAGGACATACTAATATCATAACATAATTTGAAAGTAAGAGATTAACCCAAAGAATGGAAATTGGGTTAAGAAGTTCCCTTACCTTGTGTCCGACTTGACTCGATCGTTCTTTATCCTCCTGAATAATTAACTAGAGTTAATTTATACTTTTTAAGAACCTTTTTCAAGTTCATTATTCCTTTTAGATCACTTATTACCATGTTATGAACATTATGAAATTATTTAAGTTAATAACGATCTTTTTGTCGATCATTGGTACTTGAGTCAAAAATAAACCTCCTATAATTACAATTTGTTCATGTGGTAAAATATCCATTATATCCAGAATTATATTCGTTTTTTAGATATCATATATATCATATATATCCATTATATATATGCATTTATAATATTACATAACATTTAGAGGTAAGAAATGAAATGCACCATTCCTGGAGACGGTAATATGTATGTACACATGAACGATAATTTCATTTCTATATAGTATTAAATTGAATGAAATAATAATTATATAAAGGTGTATTATAATTCCAATATAATATCATATAATTTACTCCATCTTTTATAAGTCCCACATATGGCATTAACGATTCAAATCACATTGAGGGGGCGGTAGTGCGCACTTCCTAAAATAAAATTATCGCGTTTACCCATAATGGAAATCATAAAGGCATGAAATAAATGAAAAATACAGAAGCATAAGGAAAGTATAAAAAAAATATATATCATAAATAAATATAGATACATCTTAATGGCACCATGAAAGGTGTTAAAAGAAGATTGAACAATCATCGTTTCGTGAGGCAGTAATTCACAACCCACAGAAATAATATGTTCTTTAACCATTAGACAAAGGTGTGTGTAAGTGTAAATAAAATACCTCTCATAAAAACATTCTATTAAATTGAAGATACTGGTGTTGTTACAAATGAATTTAATAAATAGTGTTTTACGGGGTTGGAGATGCAAAATAAAACAATAGAACATAAGAGAATACATAACCTTAAAATTGGGTAACTCTTTTTGATTTGAGCCAATGGATTCCTTGGGAAGACTTCTTCCCAATATGTGGCTTCTCAGAGAAAGAGAAGGAAGATTAAAGAGTATTTGGGTAGAGGTTATCCGAGCCAAATGGCTTTGATGGTGTGAATAAGGTTGTAGAGTTGGGGGACTTTTATAAGAGGAGATGAGGGGCACACTTGGAAAGTCATGAAATGTTACATTATTATAAAATGATTTTCAGATTTCAAAGGTCCCAAAATTATATATTTCGAAGATAAGGTGATAAGGGTTCGAAATATACTCATATTATAGGTTTTTTGACAAGTTTATGTCTTAGATTTTACATTATCTTTTCATTTTATTTAAATCATTAATTAATGTGGTAATCACTACATCATCATGGTGTCAAAAACAATTTAATTTATTTAATGTCTAAAAATTATAAAAAATTAACATGATGTAGGAAATCTTTTTATCTTTCCAATGAATATTTATTGTCAAAATGTTATCTTATATAACCCCATATAATAATTTTTTTAGTAAAACAACACATGTTTGTGACAATTTTATTTTTACTTTAAATAAAAAGTTATTAATGTCATTTTCTTACCCAAGTGGCTCCATGGGGTCCCCAAGTTGACCCATGGATTGTCTTGGTCGTCCATGACTCATCCAATAAGGTTAGGACATGTGTCAATATATTTTCATATTTTTATAATATAATTTTGACCTTATATTTCACTAATTACCTTTAATTGCGATTAATAAGACTTAAAAGTTACTATTCACCAAAAATTATTTTCATCTCATTGAACCACATTTAGATTACTTATGAAAACCATGTGTGTCAGATTTTTGAAATTCAATACACAGAAGGGGTAATGTTTCATTTACATGAAAAATTTGTTTTTAAACTACCACTTATTGGTTTCACTAATCATCAAAAATTGATGTTTTTCAGAATAATACCAAAAATTCACCCTAATATATAATTTATATTCTGAATTCAAAAATGATTTCTATTTTGAAAAATTCATAACATATATGTTGGATTAATTAATTTTATAATTAATTCTTGTTGTCAAAACAAATAACGTGTTTTTACGAAATAATATCAATCCAAAGATTGACAATTTTTTATGTCCAATTTCAAAGTGAAATTAATTATAAGGACCACAATTGGGTAAAATGGAAAAATTATATTCTAATTATACTTTGAAACCACTCAATTGTATAATTTATCACTATTAATTATTTTGATTATAAAAGTTGTTTTTTTGTATTTTTTACTATTCGTCAAAAATTGGAAGTTCTCAGAAAATTACAAAAAATTCAACTTAGGATAATTTCGATATTCCAAATACACAAATGAAGTCCATCTTGAAATATAAAATTTATAAAATTTCAAAAAGTGGGTATTTCTATTAAAAAAGGCTACTTCGATTGGTCGCGGTGGGTTAGGATCTCAAACTTGCGTACAATGCAAGCTATTGCATTATTGAAAGAGAATCGTATCGTGAAAGCTTGTGGTGTTACATTCTACCCTCCTTCAATAAATTTCATCCTCACAATTTGAAATTGTTATTATATAATATAAGGTTCAAAGTAGAAAATACCTTTGTGGAAAACCCATATAGAAAATAGGGTTAATATAAATATAACTTTAAAATAAAGAAAGAGAAGTACAAAGGTCACCTGAGATATCCAGTACTAGGATTCTAAGAAAATACGGATATGGAGGAGAAACAAACCATCAATGTCTGATGGAGAGTAGAAGAAAACAGTATTAGAAGAATGTAAACTACAAGAAAATCGCAAACTTGTGATTGCTTAAATGTTCATTGTTTCCCTAGTAGAAAAAGTTAATTGACAACATTTTTGTTTTCAGTTACCTTTCATAATGTTGAGGAATTTATTTAAGAGATTTACTAAGAATTTAAGGAAATATACATACTTATCATATAGACATTCATTCTTTAATAAATGTTTACCACAAACCCATCTTTCACTCAAAAAGATAATAGAACTCAAAAATATTATATTTATCCTTGTCGTACAAGGTTCCAAATATTGACACATACCATTTTGATTAGGAAAACTATTTTTTACTAACTAAGGACTTCTTGTAGGCTAGTGGTAGGTAACAAAGGCCTATCACACTGTGGTTGTGGGTTGGATTCCTGCAACATTGCCCGACACGACGGGTTATCCACCAACCTGCAGGTTGTCCTTTTCCTAAAACTATAGTATTATAATATTCCAAAAATAATCTTCAGAAATATTTTAACCATAAACAATACTATCCAAAGTTAAACATAATCCATTCCAAACTTTATAGTTATCCAAAATACGCCTGTCTAGACTTTCTCTAAAAGGTCTATAAATTCCAAAATCAATTCATCAGATTCCCCAAACAAAGTAACATTTCTCTTATTGTCACATACTAAAAATATGATCACCTTCATCATATTAAAACATTAATGAAAACAACACGTATTGAAGTACAATCCTTATATATATCATATTATTCTTATAACCGGAATATAATCATTGAGTCCAGAATCACCAATATATTAATTATTCCACTTCAACTATAGTAACATCATAAGATTGGCCTTGATCCGTTGGCCTTTTCTGAGGTATGTTTCCCTGATGCTTACGACATTCATTTGAATAATGCCCCATTTCCCTACAATTGTAGCATTCAACATTGATAACCTCTTTTATTACCTTGCATTCACGAGCCTGGAGACCTTTTCTCCACATTTATAACAAACTCCCATTCCTTTTAGGGAAGTACCAGGGCTATTCATCCCATAATTATTGCATAATGGAAAGTCCTTCTTTCCCTTTTCCCGTTATTTGTCTCTTGTTTAACTGTTCTCTTCTTCTCTTTCATTACTTTATTGTCATAAGATTTAGAGAATTTTTTTTCCATCTTGATAGAACATGAGACAATAACTTCATACGACGTGAAGGTTTGTGACACTAATGCTCGATGGAGAAATGTTTTTAACCCATAAAAGAAACAATAAATCTTAATTCTTGGGTTACGTATATAATTTGCAGCATGCCTCGCTAACCTTGTTATGTTAGCCTCATAATTTGCGACATTCTCATCCTCCTTCTTCCTCATACTCAGAAATTGACTTTCCATATATGCTCGACGGTCATGTGGAAAGTATTTTTCTAATAAAATTTCGTTAAACTCCCTCCATTCCATACATCATACATTCTCATCTTCTTTTGGGCTTTGAATCAGTGACCACCATTGATCGACATCTCCATTGAGGTGGTAAACTGGCATGACAACCTTCTCCCTTTCGCTACTCCCCAAGTTGTTGAATATTTTCTCTAAGTAGTTTATCTATTGCTCAGATACTAATGTATTTTTACCCCCATTAAATGTTGGCGCGTGTTTCCTCATGAAGTGGTCTAACATTGATCCTCCACGTTGCGGATCAGGGTGCTCCATACGAGTAAAGTTATGATTCATAACCCGAGTGAGTTGTCCCAGTATGGTGATAAGATGATCAGAACCAGTTGTATCACTACCTCCACTATAATTATTTTGAGTAGGAGGGAAATACCTACATGGAGTGCGTTAATTGATACAGTTTTCATTCCTTCCACTAGCTTCCATTTCAAAAAAACGGAATAAACTAGATTAGTTTATGAATCAAAATAAATAAGTACTTTCTTGTAAAACACTTAACATAAATCTAACAGTTTATGTATATAATACATAATAATAAAAAAAAATTCTTTGAGGAATTATATACTCATAAATCCTTCATAATGGTTTGTAAATAAAATGAGAATTATCATAAGCATATCCCCTAGGAGTGTCGTAACCATGAGTGCAGTAAGGCACATTGTCATGCACCAGTTCCCATTCGATTCTAGCTCAAAGCGGTGTTTTTGGGTTTTACCCCTAGTTACATCTGTGCCAGAGCCGCCTCTACCCGCTCATATCCAGACATGGATGTATTTCTCAGAAAACACACAAAATCTCCATAATACCAAGTTTAGAGGAAGTTCTTCAATAATAATCCTCAAAGTCTATATTAGGTATATGTTCTCTAATCAGAGATTATCTAAATCTATCTTACAAGGTTAGTACTAAACTGCCGCTGATACCAACTGTAATGACCGGACCCGAGTTACCTAGAGTCGGTGCATTATTACCTTACATTGGCATGATCACAAAAGATCATGTCTCGAAAGACCGATTAGTTTAGTACCCTTGGAAACACTATATTCATTCATAAGTATTACATTATATCATAAAGTAAAAAAAACATCTTGTCTTCATATCCCCTCATACTATCCCTGCAGTCCATTCATAATATACTTCATCACATCCTGGAAAAATTAAATCATTGAAAGGGGTGAGCTCAGATGCTCAGTAAGGATAAAAATACAGTGGAAACTTTCCTAAATAAACATAAAAATTTAGGCCAATGTAAAAATAAAACAAAAGCCATTTAAACTTGAACTTCAGCATAATATGGAAAAAATAAAATGAAATAATTCCATTTACTTATTCACATGGATATTCTACTAGACGAATAATCACATGCAATATCAATAACCACTTTAATAATGATAGAATGTAAAATGCCAAACTGTCATAACCACATAGCCAAGTCCTCGTGCCAAGATTTCAAATAATATTTTTTCAAGGCCTTCTTCCAAGACACTAGTTTGTCTCATGAGACCTACCGATGCATCGAGGAGCTATAGCGGGCTCCACCCGTCACTTATTAAGTCCAATGCATTCCTCATATGAATAGGTTTAAACATATCATAAATCATAACATAATCGTATCACAAAATACATGCATAAAAGAAACATGACATTTCCACATTTCAATCACAAGATATCAATACAACACATTGATATATTAAAAACATTATCAAATCCATTTTAAATACCAAAATAAAAGAAAATTAAAACTTGGTATTTAATTTTCATTTTAAAAAAGTTATGGCTTATAGAGGAAACCGAAACTCAAATAATGGTTACGGCAGTGGAGAAGTCATTGTCGTCACATACATAAGAAAAAACATCCCTTTTGTCATTTAGTAAAAATTCCTTGTATAAAAATATTCCTTTTGAATAAAAGTAAAATTCAAAGGGGATTATACCCAGTATTAAAGAAATTTGTGTATAAAACAAAATATGCCACAATGAAAGGAGATTGAGATGAAGTACCTTACAAAGAACATTTTTTAAATAAAATAGATCAATTATGTGTACTCACAATAAGTACACATCATGAAAGTATAGATACAAGATAGGACATAATAATATCATGACATAATTTGAAAGTAGGAGATTAACGCAAAGAATGGAAATTGGGTTAAGAAGATCCCTTACCTCGTGTCCGACTTAACCCGATCATTCTTTACCCTCCAGAATAATAAACTATAGTAAATTTCTACATTTTTAAGATCCTTTTTCAAGGTCATTATTCCATTTATATCACTTATTACCATGTTATGAATATTATGTAATTATTTTAGTTAATAATGGTCGTTTTGTCGATCTTTGGTACTTGAGTCAACAATAAACTTCTTATATTTACAAGTTGTTCATGTGGTAAAATATCAATTATATCCAGAATTAAATTCCTGATGTATATATCATATATATCATATATATCCGGTATGTATATGCATTTATAATATTACATAACATTTAGAGGTAAGAAATGAACTGCACCATTCAGGGAGACGGTAAGCCTTACGTACGCATGGACTCTACTTTCATTTCTATTTATTATTTAATGGAAAAAAATAATAATGATATAAAGGTTTATTATAATTCTATTGTAATATAATATCATTTACTCCATTCTTTATACATCCCACATGTGGCATTAACAATTCAAATCACTTTGAGGGGGTGGTAGTCCGCACTTCCTAAAATGAAATTATCGTGTTATCCCATAATGGAAATCCTAATGGAATTCTATAAATGAAAAATATAGAAGCATAAGGAAATAATAAACATAATATATATCATAAATAAATATAGTTACATCTTAATGGAAACCATTAAAGGTGTTAAAATAAGATTGAACAATCATCGTTTCGTGAGGTAGTAATTCGCAACCCACAGAAACAATATGTTTTTTAACCGTTAGACGAAGGTGTGTGTAAGTCTAAATAAAATCCATCTCATAAAAACATCCTAGTATATTTAATATACTGGTTTTGTTATAAAGTAAAGGAATATAAAGAGTTTAAGGGGTTGGAAATGAAAAATAAAACAAAAGAACATAAGAGAAGACATTACCTTAAAATTGGGTAACTCTTTTTGATTTGAGCCAAAGGCTTCCATGGGAAGACTTCATCCCAATGTGAGGCTTCTAGGAGTAAGATAGGGAAGTAGAGAGAGTATATGGGCAGTGGTTGGCCAGAGCCAATTGGATTTGATGGTGTGAATAAGGTGGTAGAGGTGGGGCACTTTTATATGATGAGAGGAGGGGCACTCATAGATAGTTATGAAATGTTATTATGAAATGCTTTTCATATTTCAAAGGTACCAAAATTATATATTAAAAACATAAGGTGATAAGGGTTCTAAATATACTCATCCAATTGGGTTTTGAAAAGTTTAAGTCTTAGATTTTACATTATCTTTTCATTTTATTTAAATCGTTAATTAATGAGGAAATCGCTGCATCATCATGGTGTCATAAAAAATTTAATTTATTTAATGTCTAAAAATTATAAAAAAAATACCATGATGTATGAAATAGTTTTATATTTCCATTGAATATTTATTGTCGAAATTTTTACTTATATAACCCCATGTAATAATTGTTTTAGTAAAACAACACATGTTTGTGACAATTTTATTTTTACTTTAAATAAATTGTTATTAATGTCATTTTCTTACCCAAGTGGCTCCATGGGGTCCCCAAGTTTACCCATGGATTTTATTGGTCAGCCATGACTCATCCAATAAGGGTAGGACATGTGTCAAGATATTTTCATATTTTTATAATATCATTTTTACCTTAAATATCACTAATTACCATTAATTACGATTAATAAGACTTAAAAGTTACTATTCACCAAAAATTATTTTCATCTCATTGAACCAAATTTTGCTTCCTAATGAAAACAATGTATATCGGATTTTTGAAAGTCAATACACAGAATTGGTAATGTTTCATTTACAAGAAAAATTAGTTTTTAAACTACCACTTAGTGGTTTCACTATTCATCAAAAATTGATGTTTTTCAAAAAATACCAATAATTCACTCTAAGATAAAATTGATATTCTTAATTCAAAAATGATGTCTATTTTACAAAATTACAAACATATAATTTTCATTAATTAATTTTATAGTTATTTCTCGTTTCTTAATACAAATAGCGTGTTTTTAAGAAACAATATCAATCAAAAGATTGACAATTGTTTATGTCCAATTTCCAAGTGAAATTAATTGTAATGATAAACATTGGGTAAAATGGTAAAATTATATTGTAATTATACTTTAAAACCACTAAATGGTATAATTTATCACTATTAATTAATTTGATTAAAAATGTTGTTTTTAAGTATTTTTCACTATTCGTCAAAAATTGGAAGTACTTAGAAAATTACAAAAAAATAAACTTAGGATAATTTTGATTTTCCAAATAAGAAAATTAATTCCATTTTGAAATATAAAATTTATATAATTTCGAAAAGTGGGAATTACTATTCATAATGGCTACTTTGATTGGTCGCGGTGTGTTAGGATCTCGAACTTGCGTACAATGAAATCTATTGCATTATTGAAAGAGAAGCGTATCGTGAAATCATAGGGTGTTACATGGACGAAGCACCACACCATCCCCACAACCAAATGTAACCAGGTAGGTTCCGGAAGACACCACAGCTCGCATAACATGTATCATACGTCGGGTATCATACCTCAAACCATTACAACCCATACACTGAGTAATGATCCTCAAGCCATCACGACATATACACGTTACACATATAGTAGTCCATAGGATACTATATCTAGAATACAAGGGTGTGAACAACCACAAGCCATTACAGCCCTCTATACACATATATGGGTAAAACTAACTGTTGTGCCTACCAGTAAAAGTATCTACAATGAGAAGAGAGAGGGGCCAAAGGGGGTAGTCAGCTATTCATCCTCCCACTAGAATGCTGGGGAAAACACCCCCCAGGGCTCAGAGTCCCTGAGGTGTCAGTTTCCCTTACTGAAACAGTGGAGTAGCATATAGAAACACAAAAATTATAGAATATACTATATCTCACAACCACACTATGGGCATAACCTAGTCTTAGACACAACAGCAGCTAACATCTCTCTGGCTCTGGTCTGCTACATTTAAGACCAGGTATCCTATAAGAACACAACCATTTGAGGAACTTTATTACATTACATCATTCCCTTTTTATCAGTTCCACTTTACGTTAATTAATTAATTGATCATTAATTAACCATGAACAATTCCACATTAAAATACATTAGCATGACACCCAAAGTTCACTGTCCCTTTAAAAATTTCAACTTCAACATTATATTCCATCGAACTCCAACCTCAAGGGTTAACACCATTTAATCAAATATTCATTAGAGAAACACTTTCCCATTTTCCCAGGAATTCTAGAAAAAGCATTCTATGCTACTAAAACAATCGGGATCAACATGGTGAGTAGATTTACGCCCCGTTGAGTCTTTTTCACCTATAGCAAAAGCGTAGACCCATCCTCCCTAGAGAAGCTAAACACAGAAAGAACGTGGCATACCCCACACGTCTTCGCTTCTTTCGAAAAAAAGGGTATGTAAGACCATCTGCCTTGAACAATGTGGAAATGTAAAGTAGATAAACAACCACAGAAGTAGAAAACATCCAAAAATCATATGCATCCTACTCAATCATCCATGGTGTCATCCCTGACACCCACATGCATAAACTGATACATCTCGCCACTCTAGGCATCATCCGATGCCACAACAAAAAAGCCTATATGCCCCACATATCACAACACCCCTCCAGGGTCACGTATCAACACAAGCAGCAAGATAAATAGCCACACATCAATTGGGATATGGCCCATTAACAATCAAGAGGGTAACTCAGAACCCATCAAGGAATTATCAAACAATCAAAATCTTTAATCCATCTTGAATTACCAGATTTATAATCCGTTCGTTCCCACATCGGGAGACCTAACTAGAAAGCTATCACAAAAGATTAAAGATGCTTACTACGTCAATTTTATTAATCATAAAATTAAAGCAAGAACCAGATTCATTTTCATTCCTCTTTATCTTTATCCAAACAAATATCAATTAATCTCGGTTTACGTTCTTTACTGATTTTCATCATGAACAAGCATAAATATCACACTATCTATCAAAACAAGAGGCAAAAACATACGATCGATATCAATTTATTTATCCAGTTAAAAATATTAATTATTTAAATTCCATTGTCATCCATAGGGATTTAACATGATAACAATAAAATTTCACGTAATAGAAAGAGAGTCAACGAATACCCTACCTCAACATTTTTAGACAAAATCCACAATGGTCGAAGAACGCTCTAGAATCCCGGGTCGATTCTCCAAGAATCCTCCTTAGATATCTTCTGCTAACACAACAAAGACCATTTCTCTGCATATTTGGCATCCACACACTTAGATCTACCCATTAAAGGCATATATCTAAGAAACTGTGAGAAGAAGAGAAGTAGATCTTAGAAACCAAACAAGAACGGTCACATACCTCAAGAAACTATCTTCGATTCACCAAGAGAAGCCTTTAGATAGCCTCTAAAACACTTAGGAGAGGTTATCCTACCTTCAAGGGAGGGTAATTCCGAGTTATGTCCGCTTAAAATCTTAAACGATCAAGATAGAGGCAAAACAGTTGAGATCCTCAATTTTAAGATTTAGTTTAAGTTCCCACATGGCTTGCTCGCATGGTTAGACAAACCATACACTAATAGTGGAGTCACTACTGGATCTTCAAACACACCTCACACTATTAGAGTGCATTTTTAGACAAATCATGTGCTAACCGTGCATTAGCCACTACCTCCAAGACCAACTACACACTGTTTGGCCGCTCGATTTAGACAAACCGTGCAACGCCCGTGCGATAGCTATTTCCCTTTAGTCTTCCTTAAAAGTCCACCCAAATGCACCCCCCAAGACACCATAACTTCCAAGAACACCTCGAACAACGCATTTTCACAAAGCAATGGACTTGAGAGGTCCGGTCCATTACAATGTTCAAAGATACCATAACAATTTTGTTATGTTGCTATGTGTTATAAATGTTTCCAATGATCTTGTTTAATAGAACATGGATCATCATTAATTTTTTACCACTATTTCCTTTGATAAAACCTTATTACATTTGTAATTATTTTAAGATCCATGTATTTTTTATATTAGATTAAATATGTTATTCTCATTCACTTTGACTATTTCACCATATGCATATACTCAAAATAATCAAAATCAAATCATTAAATTTGTGTTTTTTCTATTTTCCATTTAATATCTTTTGATGTCACTATTATTATATTTCATTTTCCCCAAGATAATAAATGATATAGAAATATTTTTTCTACAGGGGTTTCATATAGATCATGATGATGATATAATGTGGAATACGTCGTATTGATTGTAGTAGTATATGATATTCATAAATTTAAATAAGATGGTTACAAATATTCCTTGTTAATGTTTCTTTCTAATTCTCTAAACTTATTACCATTAAATTACCTTTAGAATATAAGAGATTCAATATTTACATCATATTTTCAATGATTTTTATGGTGAATATTTTTTCACCTCTATTGTTATCAATGATATAAATGTGATATTTATGATTTCAGCACTAGATCTAGGGGTAGGGTTTTAGGTCTGTTATATAAGAATAACATCCCACAAACATCTATTTGAGATGATCAGTATGCATGAAATGTGATCATCATACTATAATGAGTATTCACTACAAAATATATATATATATCTAATCATTGAGTTGGTGATATGATAAACTATGTAAATTATCCTTATATAAATGTGTTGGTTGATATTGAATAAAAAATTACAATTTTTATTTGGAAGAAAAGTATACATTTCACCATATTTCTTGTCATTTACATATATTTATAGTAATTTTATATGTTTTTCCTTATTCCATTGGTTTAATCTATTGAAATTTACATAGATTATATTATATGTTGTTTGACTAATTCCTTGTCTCTTTGAATTTTATGATCTTGATAGTAGTTGTTTCATTCTTCTAATTACATTCATTAGTGAAATGAACCATATTTCTACAACTATAGAAAAATCCCATGTTATTCATTAACATTCCAATATTGTACCATTAATTTTTTTACCACCTGTAAAATTCTTTTTTCCATTCTCTAAATTTGATATTTTTCTAATTTTCATTGTTCCTAAAAGTCCTCTAATTATTTTTACTACAATTTAAGTTACTGGGTATTCAAAATCATTTCTCTACCATTACGTAAGTTGATAATATATCAACATATAATGACATTTAATTATTAATAAGATCCATTAAAAGACACAGAATAATAATTTCAATGAAATATTCACTCATTATATCAGGATTATGAATATTTTATGATGTATACAGATATAATATTATAATTTAAACCTCATAAACCACCACATGTTATTATTATTTACACAATAATGTGATTAACTTCCTCCCAATCTATGCTCACAGTTTATGGGGTAATTTTATATCCATGAATATCACTTGAAATTTTTTAAATTCTCTCCAATTGTTTTTTTTCAATTTGTAGAGTTTTGGATTAGTTGCCACTATTGATCAATATATCACTTCAACGAATACACATACACAATAGAATATTCAATTTGATAGAATTATAAATCCTGGCATGTATTTTAAATGGATTTAATCCATTTTTAAACAAAAAATATATATTGAGTTCAATTTAAATATGAATTCTTCTGTATGTTATAGTGATCAATCATGGATGAATTATGAAATTGAACAATATGTATCTCTTTTGTGGAAATATTATTCATAAAAACATATGCCAATCTCCCTAATTTAGAAATTATCATCTCAACTCATATACTAGCTGCATTATCTTCCAAAGCTTGAATATCACTATATTTTCTATGTTTATTAATTTAAATTCATTAGTTTGGTTTTGTCCCTCATAATGGAACTCATTTCATTATCACTTACTAATCAAGAAATCTGATCCAAAAAATAACATCCCCCCAAATTCTGGAACTTCTATAATAAATTATTGGGTTTTAAAAATTTACTTGTTATTTATGTTAATTTGAATTAAAATTCAAAAGTTATATATTAATATTTCCTAGGATACGAACTGTAAAAAACAAACCACTAGAAACCATGATTTGGTTCCAACATTATTAAATATTTTATAAAATATAAGGGAATAAAAGTCCAATGGTCAATAAAAATAACTCATGAAGAACAAGATACATACATTTTTCTCTCATTACATTAGAAATATGAAAAAATATTACATAAAAATCATTCTCTAATCCATGATATAATTAATAATATCATTATTTTTATCCTAAAAAAATGAAAAAAAATTAAATGGTGAGGTCAATTTCTTAACAAGGGTTTCATACACAGTAACCTATCATAAATTAAAATTCATTATCAATTTGAAAATGTGAATAACTGAAAACAAATTTTATTTAATCAAAAAATTTATTATTGATTCCATATATAGATAATATAAATCTTGTAATAACACAAAAAATAATAACAAAATACTAGATAAATTATTTTCATAATGTTTTGTATCCTGATATCATACAATATGCCATCTTTAGCTTAATGGACGCCCTCCGATATAGATTAATCAATGGGTATTTCTCCACCATATAACCATTTAATATATTTAGTCAAATGGGTTGTCTTAGGATATCAACAGAGGCATAAAAAGAAAATCTATAAATAGACCCCACATTGAACAGAATATCCATATAAATCCCCATAAATTTAATATTCAATATAATTCAGGAAAATTATAACATATAAATTAAATACTATATTCAGTAAGGAAAACAAAATTTTAATATTTTCTTTTATTAATTAAATATTTTTTTAAAAAAACACATGTAATTTTAAGATAATGTTTATTCAATAATCATATACATTATACTTATAAATTTAAAATTTAAGATAAATTTAGTTTCAAATAAAAAATGATCATTCTAAATAGAGTGATGTAAGGAAATTTAAATGAACATAAAATAAATAAGAGATAAATTATGATATACATTTTATTAAAAATATATGTTTTAGTGAAATCATGTCATTTGAAAAATGTATTTTTAGAAATAAAATTAAATTTCTCTAAAAAGTATTACTTCCTAAACCATTAATTTCTCTTAGCATAAGATTAATGTTAGTAATAGATTATAGAACTGGGAAAATAATTTAATATTATATAATTGAAAAAGAAACATTGCTGTTGAAATTTTCAAAAGTTAATTCAGAATGATGATTCTTCTTAAAAATAATTTTTACATTAAAATAATTTAAAAAATAATAGACAACATAAAATTTAATTAATAAATATTTTTTGTAAATTAAAATAATTTTTGTTGAAGAATTTATAACAAATATAGGCATTTATGAAGAAAAAACTGATCAAAAAAATTAAGATTAATATTCCCTTACATCAATTAAATTCAGGATTATATTTCGAGAGGGTGGTAAATTTGAATGAATACACGTGAAATTTTTAAATATTTATAATACACGATTTTTTTTTGATTTAATGAAGGAATAAAATAAAATACATTCCGTTCATATATGTGAAATCCAAAAAATCATGTAGACTATAAAATAAATTATATTCATTATTTGAACATTTTTAAATGAATCCCATATAAATATAAAATATAAAATTTATACATTAATCATCCTGAATAATTATATATTCCTGATAAAATCACTAAATCTTTAGTATATAACCTACACACACATAAATAGATATATAATCCATATTATTCCTGAATGAAGTAGAAATTTATATGAAATAACATACATAAATTTTGAATTTTTATTTGAGATAAATTAAAACCTAGAAAAATATTTTAATATATTATAAAAATATGATATAATCATATATATATTTAATATATTATATGTGATATATTTAGAATATCATAACAATTGTGTGTGAACAATCCTTTATTATTGTTGTTGTTTCAAGTGTTTACTGCTTATTTTTTTCATGTAAGTTTATGTTTGGTAGTTATGGTCCTTCTATCATGAAAAAGTTATATTATAACCATAATTTTAATCATGATATGAAAATGATAATTAGTTTTATCGTATATATAAAAAATTATAACTGATAAAAGGACATGAAAAATGAATCACATCTCTTCATTGATGCACAAGTGATGATATCATTTTTTTAACTTGTGGGAGGGAATGAAAATAATTAATATCTCATATATTAAAAAAATGTTTTAATTTAAAAAATATAAAATATGTGCATAATTATCATCAATATGAATTGTGTGGTAGAAATTCCATTCAAAATTCATTAGATAAAGATCTGGTACCCCGCCATTCTGACTAAAGATTTATTTTTTCCCAATTGATGGAGAAAGGTATTGATAAATGTTAAACCATAAATATAATAACACCTCCATAAATTGGAGATACAATGGTTATTATATTGGAATAGATAGGTTAGAATATAATTTATTAAAATTGATATAAAAATTAAATGGGGTTGGAGTTGATGATTACAACTTCTATAAAATATACAATTTAATTTTCATTGAAAAATTTATATTTATAGTTTAATTAAAAGTCTAAAACCAATAAAACATGTATAAATATTTTTTGAGCTATTATTTTAGTGGGTTGGTTGAGAAAATATACTCAATATGTTTTGTAGAAGATACTATATATGGTACCATTTATAGTGAATTAATGAACAATGATAGAAATATTTAAAAAAATAAATATAATAAATTCAGCATCAAGTAAATGTGTATTTATATTTATATAATTATGAATATAAGATATTACATGGTTAAAATTACACTATAAAATAAAATTTGATAATGTTTATGTTGTATTATAAACCTTATTTTGAACATTATCCCAATCACTAAATAATTTTATACTTAACTATGGTAATGATTTTTAAGAATCATTAAGTGTTATAATTTTTATTCTAATGTGATTGTCAGAAAATAAATTTCCAGGGCTATTCTCTAGAACATTATTTTTGTTTATAAATACTTTCATAAAAATTAATTAACATAAAATCCTAATAATTCCATCTAATTACTACTAAAACAATTTAAATTTAATGGCATCAATAAGCATATGGAAAATAAATATAATAATTTCCCCCAAAAAATGAGTGTATAAAACATTTTTATTATTTTAAAATAAATTTTCAGCCAAAATAAAATGAAATTTATTTTTCAGAATTAATTAATCTAATTTTTCTAAAAATTGGACACAAATTGTGTCAAAATTTTATGATTGTTTAAGGAAGTTGTACAATAAATAAAAATTAGATATAAATTAGAATAATAAAAATAGTTATATTATTCTCAAAATATCTTTTATGAATAATTCAAAAATTATACGTATCCCAATATAGACTTATAAAATAATGTTACAATCATTAGAGTTACATAATGTATTTTTCATTACATAAAATTATGTTACAGTCATTATCCAAGATAAATAGAACAAAAATTACATGCGTTCAATTACTGGATTTATATCATCTAATTATACGCATCCAAAATAACGAAATTCTAGTGTTGGATGGATTTTTAATGCCCCATCAATTTTTTTCCTTTGATTAATTACATGATTTAAAAATTCCATAGATGATAAATTTTACCATGAGTACTATTAGTAATAATTAAAAATAAATTTATGATATTTGAACTATTTTAACTTCATGATTTTATATATTTAATAAATTTTTTAAAATATAATAATAGAGGATTTCAATATTAATTAAATGATTGGACTTTAAAACATGACGACAAATGGTTTTCTAGAAAAATTATTTTTTATCCTAAAAACTAACATATATAAGAATACAATAAAATATTAATAATAATTGAATTATTTAAAATATTTTATATAATTTTTATCTTATATAACATTAATAAAACATTAAAAAGTATAATCATACAATTAAATTACCTCCATTAAACTAAAAATGATTAATTTATAAAATTATGTGTTAGTCATTATTCCCCAAAAAAAATATTTTTAGAAAAGAATAAAAAATTTAGAAAAGAATAAAAATAGAAAATTTATTTAATATATGAAATATATGTCATATAGTAATATTTTAATATATTTTTACGATGTGTTTACACACATTATGACATTTAAATAAATCAATCAATGTATTTATATTTATTTAATGATTTTATTAATTAAAAATATATTCTACTAACTTCAATATCACACGAGATACAAATAATTGATGACTTAATTAGAGGTTGATATATAACACCATCCTTCAATCATCCGAATATATATTTTAAAAATAAAATCGATCATAAATTATCTCTTAATGTACCCATTGAAAGAATGGGGTTCAAATCATTTTCAGATGATATCCTGTATAATGAATTATTGAGAATGTTTGACTAAAACTCAAAATATAATAACCCTTTAAGAATTTTCCATAATGTTTTCAAGATAGTCTATCATAAAAAAATCTATATGAGAAATATATGATTGATTTAAAGAATAAAATTTATGAGAAACCATAAAATATTTTTTTTATAAAAGGTCACTTTTCCATTCAAGAAAAATTTAAGGGTAACTACTAAACTCAAAATTCAAAATGTTGAATTAGTTAGTTATTAAAAATATTACTTCTCAAACTAATATTTGGTAATAAATAAATTTTAAATTAATATTTGTTATATAATTTAATTTTAGAGTGTAAAAAGAATAAAAAATATTTTAAAATATTTTATTTTTTAGTATTTTGAAATAACATTATTGAATAACCAACTCATAAAAGCAGTACAAATCATCCTATATAGAAAAATGAAAATATTAATATAAATTCTAAAATAAATAAAACATATTTTAGTTTCTGTATACCGATTGAACATGATATGAATACAAATAATGTATAAGGAATACAATGAGCGCACATGTGATATAGGGGAATTATTCACAAAAATGTAATACATTTATAAGAAATAAACTGATTAAGAAATGTTATTTGAATTAATATTTATTTTTCCATGGAGAAATAAAATAAAAAAATAAATTTAATTCTTATGGTGGTGTAAATCATATATTGAATAAATAGGATATAGATGAAACATTTTATCTCAAATAATGGGATTAGATTAAACAGAATCTAATAAGGATTTTAAAAAATGTTATCAAAGCCCATGATGGATAGAACATTAAATGGTTCACTAAATTCTTAAAATTTCACAATTAAAATGTTGCAATATATCCAAGGGTGACATATATGAAATCGAATATTGAATTAGTTATCTTTTGTAATTTGTTTGAAATAATAAATTTAGGAGATAAACATTGATGATTAAAGATGCATGTTTATATAATTTTCCTAAAAGTTGGATATTAAAAATATACATTTAAAATAGTTAATAAAATACAATTCATGAAATTATATTTCAAATTGGTAGTAATCATGTGAAATAAATGATAAATTTTTAAACAAAAAATTAATAATCAATAAATTAAATTGAGATGAATGATTTTTACAATAAATCCTAATTTCTAATGAAAAATATTTACCTCTAATATAACGAATCTAACAAACAAAAATAAATATTTAAGGATTTTATTTATACCTAAATCATCTTATATTCTTCGTTTATAATATATCATTAACAATATATTAGTTTTTTTATATTATATATTATATATAAATAGTTATATGATTAAATATTGTGTTTAGTATTAGGTTTTTAAGGATGATGTTGGTTGTTGTCAATAATACAATGTTTCATAATTTCTAATCAATTTTAGATAATTGAACATAGAAAATTGGTAAAATTTTAAATATTATATATTTATAATAAAATTATATATTGTGAAAGATGTGAATTATTCATAATATTATTATACATCTATGTGAAAAAACTATATAGAGATTAAACTTGAAATTCACATATCAATATACATTTTGGATATGTGAATAAAAATATTTAAAAATAATGTAGTTTATGAAACTGAGCAATTAATAGGAAAGTTCATATAAAACATTTTAACTCAAAGAGACGTTTTCGTGAAAAAAATTGTAAGAAATATATATGGATACCCCAGGTATCTACAAATATAATAGTTATTAAATGATTTAGGTATGAAAAAATCTCAAATTTATAGATTAAAATGAAAAAAATACATTAATTGGTCGTCATTAGAACACAAAAAACAATAGTGGTGGATATGGTATAGATCTCATAGAAGATGAAATGAGTCAATAAACCCATAAAAATTATACAAATTTTTAATAAAACCCCATTTAATTAGATATCATTAAATATAAATTAAAATTTCACAAATAAAATATGATTCAATATATATATGATAAAAAATTAAGTATGCAGAAAATTTAATAAAATTTTGTTCTATAATAACCATAAGTATATCAATAATGAAAATTGAGAAAAATAACATAACTTTAATTAATAAATTCCAAAAAATAACATTAACATAATTCATAATAAAAAGTACTATGTAAATAACCTATTTGAAACAATTCTTAATACCAATATCTATTAATTATCATCATTTAAAATAAATAATTATAATATAGTAATTATTTATATTTTATATTCAACATCATATGTCATTCATATTTATTATTGGAATAAAAATAATTTCATAAGGTATGTGTGAATTAATTTGTATACGTTCAATATTCATCATCACATGTTTATATAGGTAATGTAACATATGTTTTATAGTGATTAACAATATTTCATTTCATATAATATTTAGTTAAGTATCATTGAGATAAAATTAGTTGGTTTCTAATTTCTATAATTTTTAACAATCATAGGATGAAATATTATTAATAAGATAAATATTTATGTATCCTTTATGAAATAAAAAAAACAATTATTTTTTCATTAATTGATAAGATTCATGTTCTGATATTTCGATATTAATCCATGATAGACATTTATAACATTTTTTAAATAAGTGATTAAGCTGACCCAAATAAGGAAAAGTTATAATATATGGGGGATTATGGTTGGGGAATTGATTCATTTGACAAAATATAAATATTTTCGATGACAATATTTAAAATTAATATTTTCTATCGTAGTGAATTATAATTTAATAATGCTTTTTCAAGAATATTGTACAATATAAAAATTGAAATATTTAATATTCATCGATACATAAGTCTCTATGTAGACAAGAGAAACATATTATATTCAATCAAATGGGAAGAATATTTTTAATAGTTTTAAATTTTAAAATATTAATAAAATATTAAATATTATATTTTGTATAAAAATATATCATTATAAATATAAAAATAGTGAGGTTATTAGAAAACAATTATGTATTTTTTTTGTATTAGTAGTATAAACAATACATAAGATATGTTTTCATTTTTTGAATGCTTTGGTAATGTTATAAAATTGTAATACCAAAAAAATAATTAAATTAAAATTTAATTATGATATTTTATTTTCTATATCTGAGGGTAAAATTTCAATTAGGTAGAATATATAATAATGAAAATTTTAAAAAAAAATTATTTTCTGATAATTTAAACATATTTGTTGGTAGATCTCCTTAAAAAATTGATTTAGGCTTTGGGAGGAGTTAATTTGAGGACACCAAACACTCAATGTGTTTTATAGGATTTTATAAGAGAAGTTTTGTATGATTTTTGTAAATTATTGGTATAATTTTCAGTGAAGAGTGGCATGGATGTGATTTATCAATTAATAAGGGTGATGCGTGAAAATATTGTAATGATATAATAGTTAATTTAATAGTAAAATATCAATATGATCCTATAATGGAAAATTATTTATTGTGGATTTTTTATACATTTTAATGCCACACAAATTTAGTATTTAATAATTTCTGGGATATTTTTATATCTTTTCCTCTTAGATATTTATTTTATAAATTTTTCGGTTTTACAAAAAAAAATTAAATTTTATCCACTTTTTTATTCCTATAAATAAAATTACACATTTTACATAATTTGGACCTACTGATACAAAATATGAAATATATTTTAGAAAATAATAATATTTTGGAAAAAAAATTAAATTTAATGTTACAAGACATAACATGTAAAATCTATTTTTTAGAAAAAATTTTATATTATGATATATATTTTTATAATGATAATATTAATAATGTAAAATAATGTTTTTATAGTTATAATCAGTATGGATCTCTGGAATATTTCAATAATATTTATGTTATGTCACATATAAATACAACCATAACAAAATTTTCATAGTCTATATTCGAATGGGTTTAGAGAATACCATAATTAACATAAAACATTTCCATGTTTAGAAAAATGGATCTCAAAAGAAATAAATTTTCTACATGATGAAAATTCATCCATTTCATTCATAAATATCACAATTTCATTACTTTTATTTATAATAATTATTAATTTTTTCTATTATAATGGGCATATACAGAAACATTATTTTAAAGTATCAAAAAAAGGTGGCCATTTCCAACGAAACTCACTTCTCTAAAAAAATATTTACAAAAATGTAAATTAATAATAAGATTCTAGGAAGTTACTTACACAAATATATGATAAAAATATTTGTCCGAAATCAATTGAACTCCCTATAATTTTATTAATATAGGTCAAAATATAGGTCATAAAAATATGGGGATTTTTTAATATAATATAACTATAGGGTTTATATGGGTGATAAAATAATAACTCCATGATTTTTATGACTTAGATATTGCATGTATTATTTAGTGATTTGGAATGAATAGTTTTTTAGACCTGGTGATGAGATGGAATGTGATTCTTAACTCAGTGTTCCTAGAATAAATGTTATAAATATATTAAATATATTAAATATCCCAAATCCAAAAATTTCTTTAAAAAGATTTAAAAATTATGAATAAATTCTCGTATCAGAATGTATAAGAAACTGATAAATATAAAATTAATGTTTTTCTAAAGGCACATCATACCATTGGTGTCCCAACTCTTTTGTGGAAAAACCACATAAGTGGACAATAAATAAAATAATTAACTAAATTATTTATAATGCAATGAAATAATTCTATTTATTTTAAATACATTTTCCTGATAGAATAGTTGGGTTACCCTCATAATCATATTATTTGATGTGATACATTATAGCTATTAGATTAGATTGCATTGGATAACGATGACCAAATCATTGACTGATGATTGATGTGAATCAAAATCAATGTACCTCACCAATGATAATAAAACCACATTGTTATTTATTAGTGATTAATCCGTATTGAGGTAGGGTGGTTGATATATTTTTTTCTTTTCCTTATTCAAATGTTCTATTAATAACATGAATAAATGAAAGAAAATATTGATTCATGGATCATTCATCTTGTGGGTTGTATTAGATTAATCGGGTTCTGTGAGAATTGTCGTCGTGATTAAATTGTTGATTTTCAATTATCATTATAATAGAAATGAATCAAGATAAAAAAAACATTAGTTGATGTTAATCCACTCATTTTTCCTTGAGAATTCCTCCCATGATTATTTGTTCATCATAGTAAATCATCTTTTATCCCCATATTTAAAATTTCACGATCAATAGATAATTTTACACCATTTTCAACTTAAAATGATCTGATATCATAGATCCAAGATCATCATATACTAATAGTTGTGTGAATGTGGAAGATGTTATGAATTAGAAAATAATAAATACCGGAATTTGAGTTCCTTAATTCTCTTTTTTTAATAAAAAATAAAGAAAACTATTTCATTTCATGTATGGATTTGATAGAGGAAACATGTTGTTTATCAAAGGAATGGATCTTATAAAGTAGTTTGCTGAGTTTTTCAACAAGCTGTGGTATTATCAGTGTTTGGAGTGATAGAAGATATGACTAGTTTGAAGATGTGGATTTCTATAAAATACAGTGCAACTCAGTGTCTACCTCAATGATACATGGGAATCAGGTGGAGTACACTGTCAGTTTATAATTCATGTAATCACCCACACAGACCAATCAAGAACATGGTACTTGTAAGGAGATGAGTACTAGTACACATTTAGAGTATATAGGTAGAAAATATTTCGTGTAATTGTATAGGGACATGGCTTGATGAATCTGTCCTCTTACATGGGTAAGACCCATAGTCAACTGACACAGTGTGTTACTCCTACAATACATCATGTACTCTTCTAAAAATTAATTGAACATCTTTATTTCAATAAATTAGATAAATTTCATTACAGTGTGTTCTCTTTGTCCATTCTCAAATTTTTAGTATGGTATCATATCATACCACTAGGAAAAATATTCATTCTTTTGGACTTCATGGATATTGAATTTTTAATACCATTGTGTGACCCATAGATAGAACCTCCATTCGTCTTCATGAAATAAGTGGAGTTATTAGAAATCCCATAACCAACAATATATGGGTGTTGATCCTCTACCTTGAGGTTTAATCCATATAATTTTTGGTGGTATCTCCTCATTTTCATGGTAGTGATTCTCATGTATGTATAGATCTAATCATATTTTGTCAGTGGTACCTGATAAATTTGTGTGTTATTCTAGACTATTGTTTTGTGGAATGTTGGAAATAGAATCATAGTATTCTATAAATCATTCGTGGCTTACCTTTATATTATCTATCATTGTAGCATATATTAAGATATTTTTGTTTTATGTGTGTTATTGAAATGAAATTATATAACTGACTATATTTCCATTTTTTAGGATTTTTCGTTTTGGTGTGTCCTACTAGGTATTGTTATACTCACCCATTTACTGTATTATCCCTCACATGTCAAGTCTTTTGAAGAAAACCAACCTATTAATAGATTTCATGATAGGGAAGGCTTATATACTGCTTAGATAGACTATAATGACCATCATATGTTCCTAAATTATTCAGAAAACTGTCCCTTTACATTCAGGTTAGAATTATTTCAAACTCTTATTATCAATATTTCATTTAACCCTATTTATTTTAATTTAATTCTTATTGCTCTCTTGTAGTAAGATTTATATGTATTAATGCATGGTTTCTCAGTTGTTTTATATTTCATCATTTTATAGACATGTATATGTGTCCTTGTGTACATGAAAATAAGATAAGGCCTCAATATTAGTGATATTCTTTATTGGATCTACTCGCAAGAACATGTCATATTTGACATGGGCTTGGGTATTTGAGTCATGATCCCCACATTTATGGTTTATGACAGAGTTGTATCAACGTAATAGTCTACACAATTTGATAGAGATTATATGATATTTGTATAAGAAAATGTTTCTAAAAGATTCATGTTTATGTTTTGGGACCTGGAATCCAATGATGGTGTGGAACCCAACCTATCCATACACTAAAAATTGGATCATTTTTTTCAATTGGTATATGAAAGCATGTGTTTTTGGGACAAAATTGATTCATGGATCTATTATGAATAGCTTGTGTTTTCTATATCATTATTGTGTCATATCTCTAGATATTATCATTAAAATTATTAAATATTTTTTACATTCTTGATTCCTCTATGAGATGTACCATCTAGGTAAAACATAATTATCATAAGGATTATATCAGTAGTTATGAGGCTTCGATACAATTAATAGTTCTGAATGTGTTACCTCTAGCTGGTTCACCTGATATACCGCTACCTCTGGATTATCACAAGACACATTCAATACTAATGTCATATGTGTGTATGATGAGAAAAATTCATGAGTTATAGAGGCATGGACCCCTTAGTATCTTCAGAAATCTTGACCCATATGTGGCTGAGGACTTCCATGAGGTGGTGACATGAGTTTTTCATCTGATCAGGATAATTGTATTGTAGTTACAGGTCCTAACGGAAAGCGTTATTCACAAGTCAATATGATGATGGTGGTGTTTAGTTACCCATACATACATTGGAGATACTCTCCCATGAACTGTGTTTGGGCATCTCTTTATAGAGGATCTCACTCCAGCTAGATTGGGGGTTGGTCATATACAGGTTGTTTTGCATCTCCAATAGGTTATCACAATACTAGCTGAGTATCCATTGATGTATAAAAACGCCTACATGAACAAGATGGATGACGTTTGTTACCAGTTATTATGGGATGATACCTTTAATCATGGTGTACATAGATACAACTGATCCCCCATTATCCTAATACGAATTACTACCTATGCTGGGGTGATATAGGTATATTTTTTGGTAGAGAATTTCTTTTATGGATAGATACATTTTGTGGTTGTTAGTTGTGGGAATATAAGAGTGAATACCATGTATGTTGTGATCCTAAATCAATCTAATGTACCTGGAAATGTGATACATTTAAGAAATAGGACACGAGATAGAGGATTTATAACTCAGGGAATATATAGTGGGTATAGTCATCCTAAAGAGAGGCAGTGACACTCATGTGATAGTAGATGGAATATTACATGATATTTTATGAAATTCAAAATAGATGATAGGTAAACTACATATGGTAAATAAATCAGGAGGCATATGTAGGATAAGTTAGGTCTTTAGTGAAGTATACATCGAAGAAGAGAATGGAGAGTAGCAGGGTGTGGTAGGCGATTTGTCATTTTACAACCACCACTTTTGGGTGGTCTAGTCTAGGATCAAGAGCGATTGACCAAGTGACGGGATAATAATATTTTTTCAAAACATATGAACTAGTGGATATGTCTATGATTCATGTTCTGAACTATGTGTTTTATTTCTAGTTTTCAATATTTATTGATCCAATTTCTAGTAATTCAATTTTCATCACATATCTTGTTTGAGATATAGATATTACAGTTGATCCCTTGTCTCATCACTTACACTTGTAAAATCTTACTAGAGGTAATTTAGTGATCATAAACTTGTTCTTATAGTGTTATATGACTCTTGTAGGTGAGAGTTTCTGTTTTAATCTCTTAGTAGTAGAATCATGCCTGCATGATGTCATTATATGTATGGATTGGTCGTCCTTGGTATGGATTGATTGCATTCCCATATTAACTATTTTAGGAAAAGGATGTGGTGTTACCCTTATTATGATATTATGTTATCATTATTTAGTGAATGTATACTCCCTGAAGTTTAAGATGGACACCTAAAATTGGGATGTAGCTGAATAAATGTTAGTGGGAAAGCATGAAACTTGGTGTATAGTATGTTATGAGTGTCCAATTCTATACTGTGGTGGTGGAGTATGAGGTGGTCTCCCATAAAGATAATCTAGATTTACCTCATTTTCGTGAGATGTAATTATGCATTGATTAACACCAACATATAGAAACAATATCAATTCCACCATATCTGATCGCTCCTAGTTATCATCATGAGCTAATGGTGAAGTTGGATGTCAATCCGAGGAAGGGATTCTTTCGTTCCAAGTGTTTCACCATGGGCATCCCTAGATTTGTTTTCTATGATGTAAGAAGGGACAATAAGACTATGTGTGTAATATCAGTGCTTTAACTAGGATAAAATGAATACAATATATCATCCAATGAGGATAGATGGCTTCTTAGGTTAGCTTATAAGGGAACAATAGTTATTAAAGGTTGACCTCAGGTTTGGTTATCACCCGTTGTGAGGACGATACAACGATATAATCACGACCACATTCATATTTTGATATAACTAGTATGGGTAAGTTGTGATTCCATTTTGGCATGGTGAATGTCTCAACAATGTTTATGGGACTCATGAACCTAATATTTTATCCTTTCTCAGATTACATCATGATAGACTTCATCGTTTATCTCCTTGTGTACATGGTGTCCAAGGAGGAGCATGCAAAAGACATGATGTAGGTTTTGGTCATACAGTGAGAGTACTAAATTTATAGAAATGTATTAATGTTTCAATTATTGATTTAGAAATTCCACTTTTGGGACCATGTTAACTCATAAAATTGAGTGGATATAGACACGACCATGTTTTGAGTTGTGTTTGCATGGGATCCAAAAATGAGGGTGACAAAGGTGCATAATATCCATTTGTTTGAAGGATAAAACTAAGGTCTCATAACTGATTTCTCTAGAATATTTACTCCAATCAAATATTTAACTCAAATGGGGAATCAATTCATGTGGGTGAAAGATTCATATAGCCTTTTTAGTATTTGAGGCATAGTTCAACAAATTCTCCCATATTGAGATTTCATGAGGAGGGCATTGAGTACATATTATTCACTGATGCATTAAGAACTAGTATTGGTTGTGTTATGAAGAATTGGTAGGTGGTGATGAAATATTGTACAAATTATATAAGATCACTTGAGAAGAATAACACAACCAATGATAATGATTTAGTATCATAGGAAATGTGATTAAATATAGACTAGAACTACAAAATTGAATATAATTTTATCATCTATACTATTAGAACGAGTCTCGAGTATATCCTCTCAGAAATAACATTAAATGATACATAGGTGATGGCTAGAGTTAATCTAGGACTACAATTTTGAATTTATCTATAAGCCATGTATTGGAACCTGGAGGTGTATGCACTCAACAAAACATATTGTTCAATGTTTCTTAGGAATACATGAGATAAGATATTCTCATTGAATATATCCATTTTTATGGGGATAGAGCTTTGTAGCCTCAATGGTTTGTTGTTACCCCTCCACTGTTGGATCATTTTAGTGAGGAATGACATGGAGATGACAACTCTAAGAAACTAGAATATTAGATATCCACTAAAAATTATTCAAATGGATTTTTTTAAAGGTGGGTGGTTCACGCCAAAATTTACCCAAGAGAAGAAGGGTAGAACGGTCCTTGTAGTGTAGCTTGGGTTGTCGATTCCACAGAGACCTAAGAAGATACCTAAGATACACAAAGGGATGGATTTTTGGCTATGAAGTGGCCAACTTTGGGTTGATTTTAGATGGGTTTAAGTGAACTCTAAGATACTGAAGTGAATTCAAATTAAAATAATGAGTTGATCCTAGGTTATCACTCGGGGTGGATTGGACGTATTTTCTTTTTAATGATTTCAAATTCTTAAATTTGAGATGAGTTCATTTAAGGAGATAAAACAACATCATCACTTACTGGTTTAATGCCTACACCCTCTAATACTAATCACCTATACACTTGAAGGATCAATGATTTGATCACTTCAAGGTAAAGGATCGTATTAGTACTTGAAGTGTGTGACCTTAAATTCAACAAGGACGATGGAGTTTAAAAATCATCAAATAAAAATCCCAATTAAAGAAGTGATTATACATTAATTAGGTGATAAATAACATCCAATCCAGACCCTTTCTACTCCTTTGGATCAACCCATAAGTGGGTTAGCCCTCCATTGATCCCATGGTTTCAATGGAAGCGGAAATTAGACTCATAAGGGAGGAAATGGAGAAGTAAAGAAAACAACAAAAATAAAATGATCACTCCACCGTTGTGTGAATAATTTCACAAGGGTTGGTGTGAATAAATTCACACCATGATCCAACGGTATCAAAGTGATATTAATAACAACAGAATAAGAGTAGTAGAAGAACTTTTATTAAGAAACTAAAGTGAATTGAACAACTTACATTTTAAAGACAAAATTGAGGCAACAAAAATGCAGCATAACATTACAATTAAACAAAGCATCCAAGATTCTCAACTCCTTCACAACCACTGCCTTAAATAGGCATTTTGGGAGCCTTGGGTCGAGCCTTCAATAGTACAAGTCATCCCACTTGAGTATGGTAGGCCTAGGGTGGTGGAAAGTTTGTGGAATTTGGAATTTTCCACATTTGACCCGAGGTGGCAGCCAGATTTAATCCACCGAACAGACGCGTTTGTATGACCTTCTAGATGGCCGAATCAGGGTGGGCCATAGAATAAGAAAATGGAGCTCCGGATTTCTGATAACCTCCTGTAAAATTTGGGCCCATTTGGAGTTGTGTATTCCGAGATATGATCAAATTGGTGGACTGTTTTTCTGGGCCTCAGAATCTGGCCCAGAATTTTTTCTCTAACTTGGGCCGCCTAAATGAGCAACATGGAGGCCTAATTAGCATTAACTCCTGAAGAGGGATTTGTTCCTGTACATGTATTCTAGCATCCCACGATTTTTGGGATTAATTGGGCCTGTATGTTGGGCCCCACAGTCTCATCAGTGGGATGGTGTCCAATCTGCCTTCTCCAGAATTGCTTCCTTCCATTGCCAAATATCTCCATCATCCTCCATGAATTCTCCATTGATCCCTGAATCAAACATGTTCATATTTAAGTGTAGATCAATTTAAAAAAATATCAAATTAAAATATTTAAAATTCAATTCCTTAAAATCAGATGAATCATTGGGTACTTTAAATGATGTTAAAAAATGTACCACATAATAGTGCATTTTAAGAAGGTATTACAATCATAATGTGAAATGGTGTTCAAAGTGTAAAATGAACTAAAATGGTGTTTATTAATAACAAAGAACATGAAAATTATGTATATTAACAATGAATATTAGCCTCATTTAGTGGCTAATCACACCCCCAACATGAGTTTTGCTAGTCCCGAGCAAAATATATCTTATCAAAAATGAAATTCGAATTCTCTTTTCTAAAAACATTTTAATACACAATGATCACCAAAAAACCTTATACCAAAAAATCATGAAACCCATCAAAATATTTTAATACAAGATATTTTCATAAGAAGATCCCAATCCCAAGACCATTCCTTTGATCAAATCCATCATCATACTTCATCCAACTCAATTAGGTGTAATGATGTGTTGTGAATCACAATAGATATGGGGGTTCATTTTCATTCAAGGGGGAAATCATGGAAGCGCTAGGTGGAATCACATTTAATCCTAATATAAGTATTCTTCATCCCTTTTTTTTGATTTTTTTTTGCAATATTGCTATAGTAATTGAGATTGCAATTAATCAAATTAACCCATGTAGCAAGACTTTGTCGATGACTCCCAGACTCAAAGGCCTTAGGGCACCAAGTGAAGCCCACATACTCGGGCATCATCTCGAGTTAACTTAATCAAAAACAAAGTCATATTACCATAAATAGAGATAGATTGAAAAATTCCGGGCTAGACAACTCTGGAGTCACGATCCCCAAGTGCTGAAAGCCTCGCATTTTATCAATCCATTGCTCTACACGCAATTTTTTTTTTTTTTTTTTTATAATTTTTTTTAATAATTTTTTTTGAATACTCATATTATTCATAAAAATAAAACCATCCTATTCTATTTATTATGGGACCCCAAAAATTTAAATTAGTACCCCACAGTCTAGGGGACATGCATTGTGGCATTTTTTTATTTGGATGAAAATATAAACGATGAAATATCACATTGGACAGCCACACTTTCCAAAATCTATGCTCATGAAATTATACAAGGATTAAAATCAGAATTAGGGTATGCTACATTATTTGATATTCAGTTTCAAAGTGTGCAATGCATATTACCATGTTCAAAGTTAAAGGAATTTTTCTTTCCATTTATTTTTTTTTCAAATCATTCAATTTTTTTTGACACAAAAGCATTTTTTTTATTTTATCTCCCCCCCCAACTTAAAACAACACTATCCCCAGTGTTTAAAGAAAAGAAAATTTAGAAGGCGGTAGAGGTAGAGAATGAAAGTTCAAAAAGGAAATTGAAAATAATGGTTATGGAATGAAGTCACCTGGTGGTTGAAGTTTGATGTTCTTGATGCTCCCTTTTAGTCCATTGATATCCATGTCACTTACAGAGTTCCCTAGTGGAAAAAGGAAAACAAACAAACAAAAAAAATAGTATATATATATATATAATTAAAATATAAGTATATATATAAAATAAAATAAACTGATGATACATTGTCTTCTTTTTAAATTTTTTGGTAAGGTATTACTCAAGGATCACACCACATGACACGGATGAATATGGTGCTCCCCTTTCATACCCATCCATACTCATAATAGAAGAACAGTTCAACAGTCTATTTTTTTTAAATATAAAAATTATTAATTAAAATATAAATTTTATTAAAACAACAAAATGATAGGAAACTTGAAAACCATGGGTTGACTCCCATGCAGCGCTTTGTTTAACGTCGTTAGCTCGACTTGAACCCCCCAACTTATCCAATACCAACTTTCAACATTTTAAGGACCACATGTTTCACCACTTCTACTAGGTTGAGATTGATTCTATGTTTAGAATTTGTTTCATGCACAAACCTCTGTTCTAAAATGAGCAGGTAAATCCAAGGAATATCATAAATGATGGATTCAATTTCTTTTGTAGTATTTTCTAAGAAATTATGAATAATCAACTCTTTAGTGGTTTCAAGATAAGAAATGGTGACAAATTGAAGTATTTGGCTATCCCCAATGAATGGAAACTTGAGGGTGGATGGAAAGTCCTTTTGTTCAAGTTCAGGTAGGCTAAAACTTTCAAACATAGGTTGGGACTTTGAATTGAACTCAATTTCATTTTCAAAATTGCTCAACAGAATTGGTTCCTTTTGAATAGAAGATTTAACCACCAAATTGGAAAGATCAGTATCAGGAATAGGTATGGATTCAAAGTTTGTGATTTCTCTTAATGGTTCAATGATTTGCGTTTTTGAAAAATCATCAATGGAGTTATATTCATGTGACTCAATCCATGATGTCAAATTCTCCTCTTTTGAATCCAAAAAGTTAATTTCCTCCTGATTTAAAGTCCCTTCAAAATTTCCTTTATCCTCTTCATCTATCCCAAATCTAAAGGTTGGTTCTTCAATAAATTCATGTGGGGTTTGTGTGAAACTAGACACTTCACATAAGGTTATGGAAGGAACAGTTTGTGTAGGGATGGGTTCCTGACAAGTTTTAATGCTTTGTAGTTCTAACCTCAATGATGAAACCTCAAAATTCATTATCTCCATTTGTTGACAAAGTTTTTCAAGTAATGGTTGTGGATCATGATGGTCAAGGGGTTGAGACAGATGGTCTATTTCAGGTGGATAACTATGTTGTTGGAATTCCATAGGAGGGTGTTCAGATTGGCCTTGTTGGGATTGGAACTCATAATATGTTGGAATGTATTGTGGATCATATGAATGAAAACATTATGGTTCAGTAGGTTGTTGATGATCCCACAAGTAGGAATTAGGATGGTCATTGTACATCGTACATGGGGTTGAGTGATCAAAGTAGGGAGAGGTTCCCCATGTTTGGATTTGTTCAAAAGGGTTTTCCATAGGAATGAAATTGGGGATGAGATGAGAGAAGTGGGATGAAAAAATAGAATGATAGTGTCTAAGATAACTTACTTAGGTTCCCGGAAACGGTGCCAAAATTTGGTTCACGCCCAAATTTACCCAAGAGAAGAAGGGTAGAACGGTCCTTGTAGTGTAGCTTGGGTTGTCGATTCCACAGAGACCTAAGAAGATACCTAAGATACACAAAGGGATGGATTTTTGGCTATGAAGTGGCCAAATTTGGGTTGATTTTAGATGGGTTTATGTGAACTCTAAGATACATAAGTGAATCCAAATTAAAAGAATGAGTTGATCCTAGGTTATCACTCGGGGTGGATTGGACGTATTTTCTTTTTAATGATTTCAAATTCTTAAATTTGAGATGAGTTCATTTAAGGAGATAAAACAACATCATCACTTACTGGTTTAATTCCCACACCCTCTAATACTAATCACCTATACACTTGAAGGATCAATGTTTTGAGCACTTCAAGGTAAAGGATCGTATTAGTACTTGAAGTGTGTGACCTTAAATTCAACAAGGACGATGGAGTTTAAAAATCATCGAATAAAAATCCCAATTAAAGAAGTGATTATACATTAATTAGGTGATAAATAACATCCAATCCAGACAATTGCTACTCCCTTGGATCAACCCATAAGTGGGTTAGCCCTCCATTGATCCCATGGTTTCAATGGAAGCGGAAATTAGACTCATAAGGGAGGAAATGGAGAAGTAAAGAAAACAACAAAAATAAAATGATCACTCCACCGTTGTGTGAATAATTTCACAAGGGTTGGTGTGAATAAATTCACACCTTGATCCAACAGTATCAAAGTGATATTAAGAACAATATAATAAGATTATAAGAAGAACATTTATTAAGAAACTAAAGTGAATTGAACAACTTACATGTGAAAGGCAAAATTGAGGCAACAAAAATGCAGCATAACATTACAATTAAACAAAGCATCCAAGATTCTCAACTCCTTCACAACCACTGCCTTAAATAGTCATTTTGGGAGCCTTGGGTCGAGCCTTCAACAGTACAAGTCATCCCACTTGAGTATGGTAGGCCTAGGGTGGTGGAAAGTTTGTGGAATTTGGAATTTTCCACATTTGACCCGAGGTGGCAGCCAGATTTCATCCACCGAACAGACGCGTTTGTATGACCTTCTAGATGGCCGAATCAGGGTGGGCCATAGAATAAGAAAATGGATCTCCGGATGTCTGATAACCGCCTGTAAACTTTGGGCCCATTTGGAGTTGTGTATTCCGAGATATGAGCAAATTGGTGGACTATTTTTCTGGGCCTCAGAATCTGGCCCAGAATTTTATCTCTACCTTGGGCCGCCTAAATGAGCAACATGGAGGCCTAATTAGCATTAACTCCTGAAGAGGTATTTGTTCCTGTACATGTCTACTAGCATCCCACGAAATTTGGGATTAATTGGGACTGTATGTTGGGCCCCCCCAGTCTCATCAGTGGGCTGGTGTCCAATCTGCCTTCTCCAGAATTGCTTCCTTTCATTTCAAAATATCTCCATCATCCTCCATGAATTCTCCATTGATCCCTGAATCAAACATGTTCATATTTAAGTGTAGATCAATTTCAAAAAATATCAAATTTAAATATTTAAAATTAAATTCCTTAAAATCAGATGAATCATTGGGTACTTTAAATGATGTTCAAAAATGTACCACATAATAGTGCATTTTAAGAAGGTATTACAATCATAATGTGAAATGGTGTTCAAAGTGTAAAATGCACTAAAATGGTGTTTATGAATAACAAAGAACATGAAAATTATGTATATTAACAATGAATATTAGCCTCATTTAGTGGCTAATCAGTGGGGAGAAGTTAATTATTTTAAAATAATGCTCCAATGTGTTAATGACATTGTGGGAGAATTATCTAGGAGAGTTTCATATATCTCCTTCATTAATAAATATAATTGTGTAAAATATGGTCCTAGAACATTGACATTCATTTTGGTGGATATGGATGAAGAAAGAACTTTCTGATTTCATTTCTTTATACATTAAATGTCAATAAATTAATGATTATCACCATGTTCTAATGGATTTATCAAATCCGATTAAGGTGAAAAAAGTTGAAGAGTGATGGGATATCTGTGACTTCTAGATAGGATCACCACATATTTCTTAGGGGCATGATTCAATCTAGATGATCTTAGATCGAATCCCCATGTCAAGCCACATAATATTAATTCAGGAATAGAGTACCACTTAGATCATTGGATGGATCTACATTTGGTAGATAATCTAGATCAATGGAGTTCTGTCAATGAATATTTCGGATTGTGATTCTTACATCAAATCCCAATTATGCAATGGATTGTTAGAGGGATTTGAGACTCAGATATTCATTATAAAATCATTTCCCCTAGAAATTGACAAATAATATATTTAGACCATTCATATACTAGGTGAAATGTATTGAGCATGCATTTTAGAATTTGGCCTTTATTAAGAGGATCACAGATCACTGGTGGAAATTTCACATAATAAAAGCTATTATTCCATCATCACCTATCTCCAGTTGAGGTTACTTATGGACGATCCTATTGGTCACCACATTGACATACTTATCATAGATAGTTTGTATTTATTGACTTTTAGATAGAGATAGTATGTATCAGAAATGTTATATCATTCATGAGTGTATGAATGCTTCACATATCTATCATAAGTCTTATTTGAACAAATGAAATAGGACTTTGGTCTTTTTCGATGGAGGCCTTATGATTTTATCGGTTTTGACCTCGACGTGGATTATAAATATTATGCCAGGTAGGAAACTCTCTTCACGATTCATTATCCCTTTATGGATACTTAGTATAGCTTGAACGGTGGAATAATACATTGGTCAAACTCCAACATTAGTTCAGGTACATGATGTTTTCTACATGTCACAATTGAGGATGTACATACATAACCCATCACATGTTATCAACTGGGGGAAACTAGAAAAAGAGTATTGATATACCATTTCTGAATACCTAGTAGGGATAAGGGATTTGCAGGAGAAGGTATTATGTGAGAGATCAATTCATTTATTGATTGTCGTATGGAATCATGATTTTCATTAGGAGAGAACGTGGGAGTGTGATTGTCATATTCAGGCTCAGTACTCATTTCCCAGGGTGCATCCCTTATTTTGGATTTTTGACACGTAAATCTCCAAGGTGTAGAAATTGTGATGAATTTTATATTCCATGTATTACATTTGGATATAGTATAGATTAATTTTTTTTCTAGGGTTTGATACAGTGTGTGATTATGAGACCTAGTGTTCCTAGAGTAATGGATTGCAAAATGTTAAATATATTATATAATAGGTATTCATTTTTTCAATAAAAAAGTAGAATTAATTTTGAACATATGCTTGAATAGGAAATGTAATTGAACTTTTTAATTAATAATTTGGGATTTACAGTAGGCATGAAGTATACTTCGTTAGCACTTATCTTTATTCAAAAATCCATTACAGGCATAAATGAAATAAATAATTAATTACATTATTTTAGATGAATGCTGTAGAGCCATAATATTATTTAATTTGATACAAGATTTTGGAAGAATTTTTCGTTTTCATGTATAATTAAATGATTCGATGAGATCCATTGGATATGCTGGATGATATAATTTTGTAAACTGATGATCAGACCCTGGGTCGACAATCTACATGCTACATGATCAAAGGATGTCACCCACAAAAAATTCACACACAGTTCCTTCTTAGTGATTGATCGATATTAATTTAGGGAGTTTTTATGATTTTGTTGTTTTCCCCGTGCATAATTTCTATGAGGAATGTGAATTAATATATGAATGGATAGAATCATGGAATGGTCATCTTATGAGATGGGTTTGATTAATCATGTTCTAGGTCAATTTTCAACCAAATTAAATAGTACATTTTTGTTTATCATTTTATTGACAAAAAACCAATATCAACACAAAGGTAATTAAATATTCATTCATCTCTTTTTTCATTCACTTATGTCCCCCAATTCTTCATTCATCAGGTTCATTATTCCTTTTTACCATGGTTTAACATATCCCAATCAAACGATCATTTCACAAACATTTATCATCGAATGGATATGAACTAATAGATTTGAGATCATCAAAACACATCAGTGTTACAAAAGTGGAAGTGGTGAATAATAAAATGAAGGTGTGTACCTAATTTCACATCATTTAGAATTCTACGATGTAAATTTATGTACAAAATTGATTCTATTTACCAAATAGATATGATGGATGAAAATAATTGTTATCTAAGGAAAGGATTCAACTAATTAGATTCATGATATTTTTTGAAATTTATTCATAGTTAGGAGGCTCGAGAGATAGAGGAATTATTTGGATCATGGATCTATATTTCATGAAAATACCATGCTACATATAGTGTAATGTTAATATTCTAGTGTTGTGGCCTGCAATGATTGGTGGCTATAGTCTCAAAATAAGTTGAATATCATGGAGCATGCGAACCATATAAAATGGTGTGTGGTCTCTCTCAGGATACATGGAGTGTACCTTATAGGTGAAAAAAATGAGGTATAATAAAGGAATAATATAAAAGGAGTGTGCTCCCCCACACAGATATGATCGGTCAAGAGTACACATTTAATGTGATTTACTAGTACACTCGTAGAGTACATGGTAGAAATAAAATTGTATAAATTCACACAAACACAACCTGATGAAATAGTATATTTACATGGTAGAACCTTAAGTCATTGGATATGGTTTGTGGACCCAAATTCAAGTTGTACACTCTTTTATACATTGTTTGAAGTTATTTCCCTTTGTGACAAGGATAAGTATCATTATGAATAATTCACTATATCCATTCCTTGAATGTTGGTATCTTATCCTATAATAATCCTTGGAAAATGATCCCTTCAACATGACATCATGGATATATTCATTAAGATCCCTCTATGAGGCCTTTGTCGAGATCATCAATTCATCTCAATTCCCATGTTTGAGTTCATGTTACTATAATGACCCATATAATTAAGGTGCTGTTCCTCTACTTAGTGGGGTAATTTTTATTGAGTTATTTGGTATTTCTCTATCACCTTTGGTGTGATCTTCATATTTGTATTACTTCTCTTTATACATCCTCAGTGCTATTAGAATAATTAGTGTGATCTACCAGACGTGTGGTATGTGTAATAACAAATATAGAATCATGAGATTGTATATTGCAATTCTGACTTACCATTATATTTTGTGTCTTTGTTGGGTATATGTCGATAATATGAGTATATTTCTATTAAACATATACCTATGTAGAGCGGAAATTATTTAAATTGATGTTTGTTTCAAGGTTTTTGGGTATCCTACAAGTATGGTTATACTCACCCCTTCGTGCCCTCATCCGACACATTTCATATTTTATTCAAATTACTGACCCATGGACAAATACTTTAATAGACCAGACTATATGGTGCTTTCTGAGACTTGATATAACATGGTGTGTTCTAGTAGTAATCTAATAGAGGCCCCATTACATTCACGTTTTTAGTAATTAAAAATCATTTTGGTGAGATTTTATTTTTCCTTTCTCAGTTTCGTTTACTTCTTACCATTATGTGGTTATGGGGATTAAATGTATACAAAAATGGTTGTTTAATTGTTTTAAATATTAGCATTTTCTAATCTTAGAAATGTGTGTGTGTAGAAGAACATAAAAAAAGGACTCCCATGTCAGTGATATACCTTATCACCACTCATCTCCATACCATGGCCTTTTAGAGGTAGGATTGGGGAGTTTCGATACATTCCCCCCTGGGATGAGTCTGGACAACATTGGAAAATTTAACACATAAAGATTCACTAATGGTATACCAATATAATTCCCCCATTGTGTTAACAAAAAATTTGGAAATAATCTTGGTCTTATATGGATTTTGTAGACTCAATAATATGACTACTCCTAATAAATTCTGTTTCATTATTGTATCAATATTAATTATATATTATGAATGACATATAATATATTATATCCCATATACATCATTACAAATATTTACAATATTATGATGCTCAAACTAACATTCTTTAGTGATATCATTAGAAAATTACATACACTCAATTTTTCAATGATATATACATATATATATATATATATATAATTCATTTAAATCGTGACATATGATCATAAATATTAATATCATTCTACCTCAAGATAACACACTATTAAAAAACACAATTCCTACTATTATACATTTAAGATAACCATAAAGTTATAGTAATGTGTATAAAATAGAATATAAAATGATATTTTAGTCCCACACATTTTATGACAATATAGAATATTGAATTTAAATTAGACATCCAAAAGAATAAAATAATAGATGTCTTAAGGAATAAAAACAACTTATAATAAATAATTAAGTACATATAGCTCATCAGTCATTCAAAAATCATATATATATATATATATATCAAAATAATAGAATATTAAATATGTGTTGGTTATATAAATGTAACAAAACATGTCATATTTTATAAAAAATTACATGTAATAAAATGTCATTATTCAGATCATAAAATTATTAATTATTTTATATTAGGTATATAATGATTATTTAAAATGAAGTAAATTAAATAAATTCCATGAATACACACACAATAAACCTAAGATTCTTATGTGTATGTGTGTGTGTAGGATCCACCTTCATTACCAATAAAATTACATTCCAATGATAACTAGATATTATGTAATATATTTCAAATTATATTTCCTAATAAATATTTCTATAATTGTGACCAAAACATTACATATCATTCATATATTCACATTGTAAATGAATAATGGCCCAGAAAGACCCTAATCACTAATATTAATGTCCTATCATGGAATAAGATTCATATTGACACATCACGATTTATTGATACTAGAATATCCAATTTTAAAAAGATTTATTTATAGATAAATATTTATAACTAAAAATTATAGATATAGAGTTAATACAACTAGAAAATATAATTATACTATTCAGTACAGTTGGAATAATGATGATACAATCATTTTTTGATTACTAGACGATAGTAAATCGTTCAAAATCAAAATCTATGAATATATAATATTTAATTATACTACCATCATACATTACAAAAAATATGGATTTTGGATAAAGGGAAAAAATAATAAGCTCAATTAGGGCATCATATGCTCTTCTAATATTGATAATAATCCAAAAAATTCCTTCTACATGAAAGAGTTCTCAATTATGGAAATATAATTACATATAAAAGATTATACTTATATTTATAAAAATTTACATATTAATTTAATTAAGCATAAAAAATATTCTTATCTCAAAAATTTAAATTTTAAATTCTAATAATATTAATGGAAATACATTCATATTTGTAGATATAGTGATATATGGAATATCACATAAGATCTAAAATATGACTGATCCATTGAATATATATGATTATTTAATATTAGGGATGTATATTATCAATTAAACTATTAAAATATTTAAAAATTATTATTAAACAATGTAAATAATAATTAAAATGTAAACTGATGTTCTCATATTGTTTATATGTTTTGAACCATAATATTTTATCTATGGTCCCCAATTATACATTCATTAATACTAAATTATGAATATAACACTGAAATATAATTAATAGTTATAATTTCAACATATAAATTATAAAAAACTAATAATTAAATTTTTTGGTAATCCTAAATTGTTGAACAATATAATTTATACATAAACCATCTCATTTACTATCATTAATCATGATTTTTTAATCCAAAAATAAAAAAACATTACACTATCCAAAATTTATTTATCTAATGATTAAATTATTTATAAACTCTAATAGATTACTATTAAAAAAACTAATTTTACATGAAATTATTGAAATTATTTAGTCTATATATATTAAAGTTATTAAATTAAAAAATGGAATAATTTATTAGAAATAGATAAATTAAAATTAAAATATTCTTATTATAATACTATTGTGGTTGAAAATCACACTAATATTTTTTTTCATTTTTAAAATTCATATATAAAAAAATTTATATAACTTCATATAAAATTCACATTTATGAAATTTTCAATAAAAACAAGCATTCAAAAATATCCCTAAACATTTGGACCATCTGATTTTCCTTTGTTTACAAGAAATATTAAACCATATTGATTCTCTAAATATCATAAATGTTTTTGATTCTTATGATATCTCATATGAAAAGATATTTTATTAAAGGGTTTATATACTTTTATAACCAATAATTCAATAGTATCTCATCTCACTCCACCAGAGATAAATAAATAATTGACAATGGTATGCATGATTAATTAATTAACCACGATTTGTGAGAATAACCTATTAAAGATATTTCATTCCCAATTAATTCAATGAAAATAAAAAATTAATAAAATAAACTGTTTTAAATGATAATTTTATATTATTTAATATTCCAAAAAAATATATTCATTCATTGACATGCATTTTTATTAATTCCAATTCAATGGTACGCATTGTGTTAGTTCCCATAATGAATTAAAATATTTAATTATGGTATTTCAGGAATAAAATAATATGAAAATTAAATTTTCCAATAAATACTAACTAATATGAAATTTAATTTCAGTTATAATAATGATTATTGTTAGATTGATTTAATATTCAAAATAAAATTTCTAATAAAAATACCATTTGTAAATTTTTGACTATAAATAAATTAGTCATGAATTCTACCTACAAAAACACCATTATCATGTATCTTACACCATATGTTTTATTGAATTCTCTCATAAGGTCAGAAAATATCAATTAATTTTTTTAGAGCATTTATTGAATAATAAATAATTAACATATATAAAACACATTAAATAAATATTTTAAAACGTAAAAATTTCTGATGAAATAAAATCAATTACTTCATAAAAATATAATTTTCTTAAATAATATAAAACAACATCTTAAATGCATGTTTTTATTTAGGTTTTATAGATATTATAACAAACTGAGTAATTTATAATATTGGTAAAAATTAATTTAATATTATATATAGAACAACAATATCTAATTTTAGATGTAAATGGAATTCCTTGATTAGTTAGATTCCATGATAAATCCATCAAAAAAACAAATTAATAAAGAATATTTTAAAATTTTGGAAAATAATTTTTTATCACATTCTACTTATTTCAAATCATCTCTAAAGAAATTCCATACATATACAACATAAATGTGTATCCACATTTGATATAATTTCCAAAATGATGATTATATATGAAAATAAAAATGATTTAAGGGAAATAAATCTATACTTGGTATTTTCAAATGGAAATTTACAATAACACTAATAGTAAGAACTAATAAACTCTCAATGTGAAGGTAATAAAACATATTTACCTCTTTTTGAATTTATATATCTATGTAATTATACAATCAGAACACAATGTAGTCTTACATGACACATTATTTATTTTAAACTCATTTTAACCTCTATATTTTCATCGACATAGCGTTTCTCATAACTATAAAGCACCTAAGAATTTATAACTTTATTATATATGACAGAATGATCTTATATTATAATTTACATTTTTTTAAAATAGAATTATTATATTGAATTTAGTATAACATACACCATATCAAACATAAATTAATAATGAAATATTAATATTTTAATGTTGCCAATATAACCTAACCCTTAAATAAGATGGAATTAGTGTGAATATTTTATTTCTTAAATGTATAATAACTTCCATCTAGATATGAATTATTTTTAATGTTCTTATAAAACAATCTCAAAATTTTTATTATAATCATTCTATTTTTTTTAAACAAAATTCTTTTAAAACATGATTTTTATTTAATTTTATTTAATGTTAATATAGTGAATTTTTGTAAATTTTATTAAATAAATAAATTATTGTATTATTTGAAATTAGTATATCAAAATTTTTCTATAGTGATTTTTTCTATATTTATACCTGAATGGCCCGAAGGCCTTCTGTTTTATTTTTATTATGGATAATCTCCCTTTTAAGGGTTTAAGGGGAACCCGTACATTACCCGTAGGCCCAAGTCACAAGGGCTTGACAACCTCGCAATACATGAACCGAAGACCCAAAGGCATACTATGCTCAATACAGGACCCGTAGGCCCTGCTCACATGTACTGCCCCTCCGAAGCTTTATGCATCATTTGATCACCTATCTCCCCACCTTGCATTGATGATCAGCTTGCGTTGCCCCGTACAATGATGCGCGATGCCTGGTCATGATGGCGGCTTCCATACCCTCTCATTCTTCCAATATGATTAGCTCTGCATCTGGTGGCTGCTACTCCTATTACTATGATCCTCTTCTGGGGCATGTTCTATGTGAACTGGGCTACTCCATGGTCTACGTGACCCGAAGGCCCTATGGCTCGAAGGCCTTTAGATGACCCGAAGTCCCTGGAGACCCGTAGGCACAAACCAGTGGCCTGAAGGCCCAAATCGGGTGAATAGTTCTGGCTGCTATAGTACCGAATAGTAACTGCTACAGTAACGACTATAGTACTTCTACAGTACTGCTACAGTACCCTAGAAATTCACCTCAACCCGGTTTTGATCCCGAGCCTCTTGGATGCCAAGAAGGATCCCTTAACACTCGTGTACTGGCTCATTGGCTATAATTATAAAGATATTTATTTTTTCAAGGGATCATGAAAAATATAGAAATTTTAAAAAATTATATTTTTTAGGTATTTAATATTGCCAATTATGGTTTCGATTATTTTAAAATTTTAATAATTTTAATTTGATTTATAATAAAAAATTATTATTATAAAATTTATTTTAAACATATATTTATTTAAAAACAATTTATCATTGAGAAGATTGTTTTTTTCGAAAATACTGAATATTATTTTTTTGATGGTTTAATATTAAAATAATTTGTGATTCATATCTGATTCATATTTTTCAAAAAACAAATCCATATTAACAAAATTTATTTTAAAATTTAGTCAATATGTTCGATTTTTTTTTCAAAAATATATATTGAAACATTAGTATTTTTTATTACTATGTTAAATGGTAAATCAGATAAATATGGTTGGAAATAAAATGATAAGGTTAATAAAAATACATTAATACATGACCCACTTTTATTTTAACTAGTTAATTCTACTATAATTATCCAGGGATTGAAATAGTATTGTTTGGATTCCACTTGGATGTGAGTTTGACCATTTTAATATTTTATTTAATGTATTATCAATGATTTCATACTCCAATTTTTAATAAATATATAAAATATTAATATAGGTATATTTAAAGGATACATATGAATATAAATTGTACCCTAAATTTTAAAATATTTATCTACATCTTGGTAATTTATTTATAATTTTTCCTGATTAAATAATTACATAAAATGTTATCACAACCCCAACGTAGTATTTATACAATTAATTGAAAAATAAAATAAATAAAAAAATGATGTATTTATTATCATAAATGTTTTTTATAGATTATTTTTAAATTTTAGGGTTTTATTTATATATTTTATTAAAATTTATCTTCTTATTTTATGTTTTTAAATGTCTATTTAATGAATACTGTCAACATTGACATTAATAATATTTTAAATTATAATCCAATTTGTAGATGATATAAAATTTCAAAAAATATAAAATTCAAAAAAATGGTTTTTATGGTTTTAGATGTTATCCTGGAAATATTTATAGATCATTAAAAATTTACTTTCTCTATATTTACCCACAATGACTAAAATATAATGGTGTCATGGTAGACCAAAAAAAATTAAATGAGGGTTATACAGAAAATATAAGGGTTTAACCATTACCTAAACATGGAAAATAAATATTATTAGATAAATTGGATTCAATACTTATATCTTTAGGTTCAAATTAGTGTATTTAATGGTAAATTTTTCATGAAAATGGAATTGATATTTATTTGATCAATGATAGTTAGAAAATTCCCCCATCATTGTATTCAATATAATATATGTGTCAACATAGGCAAAAATCATAATATGAAATTACAAAAATTACACTTTTAATATTAGTTAAATTATTTTTCTTATATTTGTATTTTTAAAATATTTAGAAATTATATAATAAACTAAAAGAGAATTAAAATTCTGTAACTATATTAATTAAACAAATACAATAATTAAATAAATGGGATTAAAAATCCTAATTTGATATAATTTGAATGGGTAAATGTGATAAATTATTATTATAGACATGTATTATATATAATATAGGTTTGGTATCATTATAATCTAACTCATAATTTTTATTCATGTATTAGAATTAAAATTAAATCAATAGTGACAAAATTTACATGAGTGATAATTTATTAAAAATATATTTTATTAAATTATATAGAGTTTAAAAAAAGATATCATTACTTATGTGAATGTAATATAGTTTAATACAATATAAATTTTATTTTTTATGACTCACATGTTCATTAATAAAAAAATATAAACCCTTAATAATTAAAATAATTGTTACAAAGGATAAAGAAAATAATAATTAACCAAGGTGTTAATCAAAATAATAATGATTGAATGACACCTAAAAATTCATATATTATCTAAATTCAAGATATTAGATCCATATAATATCTTATATTCAAATAAATGAATGTTTTATATTATTGTAACATAAAATTATTATTATATATTTTAATGTTTCGAGAAATTCTCACACTACCACTCCTTTCTCCTATACAAGAGAACCACTTATTGAAAATTCCTCAAATTTAATAAACCATTTGGAAGGGACAATATATATCTCAATAAATTCCTATAATCCATCACCACATTATTGATGTATAGACCCAGAAATCCAATGGAAATGATTTTTATATATGGGATTTTTACGCATCTGCAAAAATTTATGGCGCTTGATTACGAGTCCTGGTGTGCCTGGAATCAATTTATGATGTTTTGTTCAAGTACATTAAGTAAACGTACGAGCTGGATTTTAAAACATTTGAACCGGTACACAAAACTGAATTTTGATGGCATAATTTAACTCACAACTCCCGTATTTTCTTATGAAGACTTTCACGTCGACTTCGGATAGTCGAAAATAAAATATAGTTTTTGTCATTTTAAAGTAAACAATAATAAAATAAAGTGTACATCACTTTATTTTTTTTGAGCTGCCATGAGTGTGAGTGGTTGTTCATTAAAACCACCACATCGAAGTGGTAGGTGGGACCACCACACCCTAACCTCCCATGAGAGGTTTTGGTGGTGGGGCCCACCCGAACATAACCTCTTGTGAGCGGTTACATTGTCGAAACCACATGAGACTAAAACTTCCCAATTAAGGGGAGGGTGGAAAATCTCCCAAATCCCCTCATTAATGAGAGAGGAGTCCCTTGACCTCCTCTACCATTAATTGGTCCCACCTCTTCCATTTAATTAATTGCGCCAACGTGTGTAATTTAATTAAGGGGAGCCTTATAACCTCCCCATTAATCAATTTCACCAATGAATGTAATTTATTAAGGGGAGCCTCTTATTTAATTCCTCATTTTTGAAATTTTTGTGACAATGAAATAATAGATAAAATATATTATTTTTGGCTAACATATTCTCATATGGTAGGAGCTTGAGAGGAGTGCATGTGAGAAATAGATCTCTCCCAATGAATAACGTGAAGAACACCGCCAGACACCATCTTCGACTTCCACCCTCAGATCCTACCGACGTGGAGTGTCGTCCACGGCAGACGCAGCTCAGGTTTGGGAGTCTGTGACGAATGCAGAGAATGAAAAACTTCATCGTCTTCCTTTTGTAACACCGTCATCAAACGACAAACGTCGATCGGTGAATCAAATATATGGGGGTTACCTTATGTTTTATCCCATTTTGTTTTTCATCATTGTTTGAAAAGAAATTGTTTTATGGTTTTAAATAATTGATGTTCGTCTTTCCTATTTCAATGAACATATTGAAAACACTTTAAACGCAGAGGATGTGGGAAAACCTAACAAGGCCCGATATCCTCCTTCGATTCTACTTTCATGTGACATTCTATGGCATGGAGACGAGGTGATGACGGCAGGCCAACCTAACATGGCCCAGCACAATACTGTAGTGGGATCAACCAAATATTATAAATGTATTGGAAATAATGAAATCAAACATGGAATCAATATCCTTATAACTATTTATTAAATCCATAAATAATACAATTATTTATCATTATATAATGATGATATAATAATATATCATAATAAATGACATGATAGTATATTCTCATTATATATAAGGATAAAATAATCCTTGAGCACGCCAATTAAATGAAAATGTTGTTTATTGAGTCAACTAATAATCTAGAGAGACTCCAAAATCGAATGAAACAGATTTTGGGCAATTAGTCATGTTTAAGAAACAAAAAATTGGGTCCCATTATTATTAATTAATAATTATTGGGGTTAAAATCTCATGCACATGGTATACTTGGTAGGGACACATCATTAGAAGTAAATGTTAACCAGAACCATGTACCCGTACTGGACATCAATTTGGGGTACATAGTTAGGACACCAAATTAAACTAATTTTTTTAATTATGAAATATTCATCCACAAAATGGATAATAGATTATATTGGTGACCACATGATATTGAAAAACCAATGAACCTCTAAATATTTCTCATCAATGAAAATGCAGTTTACTAGTCCTATGCACACTCTTTTCTATAATCATGAACCAACGGTGTAGAGCCCCGTACACAACCGTAGTTATTAAAATTCACCATAAAAACCAAAAATAATCCCAAAGGAAGGTGTGATCCAAAAATTGTCAATTAATACCCTAATTTTGGTAAAGGGTTGTGATAATAATGATTTTGTGGTAAAATTAATTATTCTGTTTGTTAAGAGCAATTCTTGTTTATTTTAACATATCTTTCTTCTATATACAAATACTTTCATCCGAACTATTATTATCATATATTTTTCATAATGAAAAATATTTTAATATTTCAATACAATATAAAATATCTTTAAATGTTTTAAAATGGAATTTATTATAATATATTTAATATTTTTGGAATTTAAATAATGAAAATTAAAAATAACCAAGAAAATGGGTATCCCTTGATTCGAAAAATAAAATGTTTTATCATCCACTCCAAAATTTTCTTATAATATTCAAATTATTAAATTATAATTTATTATGAAATCTTTATAATATTTTTTTAATATTATTCTCTTTCCCTACTCAAAAATATTTTTGGTTGTAATTTACATATCATATTATATAACAATGTGTAAATGGTTTTATAAAAAAAATATTATATTCACATCTATGGTATGATTTTTATTATAAAATGATATGTCTAATTTCCTATAAAATTTATGGTTATGTTTCATGAAATTTTATGAATGATTAATAATCACATTAATTTTCTAATTATTATTTAGGATATGATGTTTGAATTTTTTTTTTAGAAATATATATGATTTATTATGGGTGGGATAAAATATCACTGTAAAATATATTGGATTTTATCTCATGATATCGTTATGGTTGGATATAATAATTTCGATCACAGAAATTGTGGAATGATGAGTTTACACACAGTTTCATACCTAGAAGGAATGAATTTTTACACATAAGAATGTGTATAATGATATTGATCAAATATTTATTCCAATTATTATAAATTTTTAGGGTTTCATGTAGTTTAATAACATCATCCATATTTTGAAAATCAGTTTTATTTTCTATAAATTAAATGTTTTTATGATTACATGCTATTTTAACTATATGTTTCCTTTTTATAACATGCTTAAATGTTTTATAAATTTTGTTTTGTGTTTTAATCCAAGTAATAGATTTTATACTTCGTTAGTTATATTATTGTGGTATTAGTTTTCTATGTAATTTTTTGGATGTCATATGTGGTCTTATTATCTTTTATTTTGATATTTATATATCACTATGATTCTCCTCCATGTTAGGAAATTGTTTTCCATAATGAAAATATAATCACACCCCTTTTCTTATGTTTATAATACACTAGTTATGAAAATGATAATGTCATGTTAAATAGAAATAAAATTATCTATACAATCACATTAATTTTATAAAAATTCAATTTATTATAACATTAGAGGTTTGTAAACCAATATCCATGATGCTAAATCTTATTGTGTTTGTGTAACTAAAATATTTTTGAGATTTATTTTATAGATAATTTTATTAATATATTATTCTTTGGTTATTATAAGACAATTTATTAGACATTATGAGAGATTATTTTAGTTACTTTTGAGATATCATTTTATAACCAAATTGAAAACAAAAGAGATGGGTATTTTTATTAGATGAAATATAAAAATATTAATAAAACTGTGAATAGATGGTCATCAATAGTTTTAAGTATATTTCAATATATCTCATGTGGATGTATTCTCTATCATAGAATTATGTTTTGGGTAATAAATCTAAAAATGGAATGTTGGGTTTTTACTAAATCATCACTGAATACATGAGAAAGAGGCCACCCTACACGCATGGTTTCCCACTCATGGAGGATATAATTTAGTTGATCATATACTATTATAAAACTATATAAAGTATTGATTTCCAATAATCACAGGGGGATTTATTTGAAAATTAATTTATGATACATCATAATGTACACTAGGGTGAAATAATAATTTTATTTGTATGAAAAATGGAACTATAGGTCAATGAGAAATAAACAGTGAAAAATACATTTAAAGGATCTGTTAATTTTATATTTATGAGAATTACCCCATATTATTAATTAATGGTTACACATGTCAAAGTTTTTGATTTGGTAATATATTTATGTTAATGAAATAATAGATTTAGGAAAAATGAGAACATTTCCACAATGTACCACACTTTATAATGTTAGATGGAATAAGAAACATTGCGATTAAGTCAAAATAGTTATAGAGAACTATGACAAAAATTGATATCATTTATGAATTCCAATACATAAAAAATAAAAAAAGGATTAGCCTAATGATATATAATACGAAAATGATGATAAACGAATGAAATTTTAATTCCATATTTCTCAACGACATTAAAAGAATTTATAAATGAATTTCCACTTAGTGACTAGAAAATTCCCTTCATATAGATGATGATTTTATCGTGCTTTACAATGTCGGATAAAAATGAAAAAGTATTCGAGAATAATGGTTGTTGACAATGTGCATCCATAAAAACCAGAAATGGTCTAATTCTTTATCAGTGTAAACCTTAAAAAATATCATTGTCAATGTTATAAATACATTGATGATAAGATTGATTGGACGTAACAACTTCCACATTAATAGGGTAAAGGTGTATAAGATTCAATGAAATATAATGACATTAAATTTGAAAGATTAATCATCTACCTTATCAATATTAATATGTGATCCTTATAATATCCACTCTACGATTCCAAAATTATTTTATATGTGTACATCCCAAATGGTTGGTTGTCAAATAAAATATCAAGTTGTATGTTTGTATCTTTTCAAAAATTATAATTATGTTAATATATTTATTTATATATGGACCCCTTTTATTGATCTATAATATTGTATGAACTATTTCAACTGAGTCCACAAATTCACTGATTAGGGAAAGGTTACTCACAACAAAATCATTATTAGAAAAATAAAGCATTGAAAGAACCAACAACAGTTTCAATAAAGATTGATTATAATTTTTCTTGTCATCAGAGACATCCATGAATTGAAATTAAGATGGTTGTAAATGATAAATATGACTAATTTTAAAAAATTATGTTTTTTATGATATTTTTTAGAAACTATTAATTATATGATCAATATATCACATGTTAAAACTAAATCATTTAATATAATTATATTATGAGGAAAATAATTAATTAAATATATATAATATTTCCATGTATAATACTAATTATTATACATAAATATTATTTATTCTAGGATACACTAGTTTAAATAATTTATATCAATTTTTCTATTGGTGTAGTGATGTTATGACCAAATTACCTCATAAACATCAATAATTCTTATACAATAATGTTTAGGCAGGTACAACCACCTACATGAAAAATGAGTTATAAACAAGTAATATATGATTATTAAAAGATAATTACTATAATAATATATATATTAATATATTACTTATTTAATTTATGTGATAAATAAATAATTAACCTATTAAATTAGAAAACATCATTCGTGGGTTAATAATCACTACAAATTACATGTTTTTTATTTCACATTCTTGTATAAGTACTAAATAACTCTTAGAAATAGATATACAAGGTAAAAATAAATATAAGTCATCAATTATATTAAAATTATTAAAATAAAAATGATAAATTTTTTAATAACAATGGAAACTAACATATTTCCAATGAAACCTCTATAAATGATCAATATTTTACACACATAATGCGGGAAATATAAATTGAACACCATCTAAACATATATATAATTACAAATTGATGTTGTTAATAATTTATAGTTCCAATATGTTTCTTGAATATCATATAATAATAATAATGTTGGTTTGATAGGACCTTATAGTAAATATGATTTAGTAGGGAAACATGGAATGTAAATCTTCGTCTCAAATTTCAATCCCTTCAAACATGTTTTTTCTATACACAATGTTTTTTATTAAATGTTTTAAATAATTATCTATTCCATGTTGTCTCATTATCACTTTATATATAATAATATAAATATTATTTCAGTTATACCACTCAAGGAATTTTAATTCAACAGTTTTAAAGGCTGTAATAGGTTTTCATGACTCAAAGATTTTCCCTGGGACATAACCACTCTTCATAAAAATTTATCAACCAATATTAATGTATTCCCAAAAAAATTATTTTTTAATATAGTAAATTATTAATTAATTCATCTTAAACATTAATTTATTTTTCCTTGAATATTCTGTATTTTTTTGAAATATGTTTTTTTATTAATTATTCTTATTTCGTTTAATGGGGTTTCTTACATATCCCATTTCCTAGTTATTAAAAATATTGTCATAATTTTTTTTGAAAAAATATAAGGATCATTTATTATGGTATTAATAACTATATTTACCCAATTTCAATTATAAAATTTAATAATCCTTTTATTGATGCGTGTTTTCAAATAAATATATTTGATATTTTTATAGAAGAGGGTTTTATATCCTTTGAAAATATAATTTTCTTATCATTAATTCCATATATATTGGTAATAATTTTTTAATTAATTTTTAAGTATTTATATCTTTTTATATTAATTTTTTCAAAACTAATCCCCTCCCCTCTAATTCATTAAGAATATAACTTATAACATTTTATTATTTTTTTTGAAAAAAATGTGTTATCAATTATATTATTTTTTTATGGTTTATAACTAATTTTGTGATGTTTTATTGATACTATATAAATAATTGTAATTTGAATCCATTTAAAAATTATATTTTTGAAATCCTTTGACCATTAATGTTTATTTTATTTGATATTATGGAAATGTTTATTAAACATGTTCATCTTCTATGGGTTCTGTAATATATAATGATTGAAATTGTATAGACTAAATATATATAGATAATGAATTGGGGTTCCTATATAACTCTAAAATTATTTTTTTATAATTAACTTTCTTGATATTATTAGTAGTGGGCATAATGTGATTTTTTCATATGTGTGCGAGTGATGGGTTTTCTTATAGTCTCATGCTTCGAAATAATTATTTTCTTGAAATAAATTAGTTTATACTGATTTTAGACACATGTGTCTTCTCAATATTATAGATGCTCTATATAATCATATTGTATATCATGTGATGGAAATTTTTAAATAATATTTTAGTTTCAATGAAATTATTTGATTTTATTATTAAGCCTTACTTTAAAATTATTCTACACATATTTTTGTGATGACGTGTTATAAGATTTTTTTGTTTTATTTACATCTATTTGATTTAGTTAATTCCTATATGCAAGGAATATGATTTAAATACACATCCTATGTTTCCATACTAATGTTTTTGAAAATAAACTTTTCATGTGAGATATATAGAAAATATTTTTTGAAGATAAAAAATACGTAGAAATAATTTCATTTTTTAATATATGATATATATATATATATATATTCTCTTATACCCTAATCCATATTATCCTTGGGTTATGAGACTATTTATTATATGTTTTATTTATATCATTATATTTTTATATAATTGAATTCATATTTTTTATGGGTCACTTTTGAGAATCGCCAACTCAGAACATATGTGGGTAAATAGTCATAAACATCCATTTAATTTAATTAGATACAGTAATGTTTGGTTGAAATGGTGTTACTTAATTTATTAAATTAATTATTTTATTCTTTTCAAAAACTAAAAAGATAAAAATAAAACTCACGAAATAATTATGCATGTACTCATCTTTTTTCACATCCCTACAAGATAAATCACTCTCCATAGAAAATATTTTGGTCATAATGTATTTGTGTTGGATCATCATGGGTTATAAAGTCATTTTTATTAGAGATTATCATTGTATATCATTATATACTATATTACTCTAACAAGATTTCCTTACCTATGAATTTATTCCTCAACAATCTCAGAATATAAATTGTGCCATATATGTTTTCAAACACAAGGGATAAAACACTATCATGACCCCCACTACAATTAGTAACCCCTTCATGGGAAGTAATACACAGAATGTTCCATCCATGTGAACCACAACATGAAATATCAGAATTGGTGACTAGAATTAAAGAGATAAATCCCTAAAATGGGATAAATTCCTTCAACAAACCTGAATCAAAACATAATAAATACATGATAAAATGGATATAAATAAAATTATCCTATAAGTAATAAACCATGTGCATTAATAGAATAAGGTACAGTCTAATCCATGGAAGAAATACCAAATAACAATATCATTTAGAGATTATAAATATAATATTCCATGTTCAGAGCTTTTATTTTTTAGATCAATCACCATGTCCAACAAATAAAATCTAAAAATTGTTCACATATACATTGGGTGAGCATTAAATGAACACTAATTATTATCATACCTGATATCACTTTAGAAAAAATAAAATTATAATATTAAGGCACCATAGAACAATTAGGGAATATAACTACAAACAATATATGACAATTATTCACCCATCAACAATAATTATCACTCACCCAAATAATTTATCATTAATTAGAAAATAACATCATACAAATTTAGATAAAGGATACTTATATTGTATTATCCTATATGTTTTTTTCATAAGGAGTGACATATCATTATTTTATCTCATTTATTTTATATTCACAACTGATGACACCAACTATATATTTTATCACATAAAACAAACCACATATCAATTATTATAGAACCATCCTAAAATCATGTATAACGGAACATGTGTAACATGATATCATGATTTTTTAAGACAACAACCTTATGCTAACCTCCGATAATGCATCAACCTCAAATAAATTTCATCATCCACCACTAGTTTAATCAAATGATACTAATGATTGGAGTGTAGAAATTAGGTTATATTCTGACACATGATCATCCACATTATGGATATTTGGGAAACCCAACATGGGTATCTAGGTGCTATTTAGGTAGTAAGTGTTAGGTGGGGTTCATAGAATGTAATAAAGGAAAACAAGTATATTTTTTTCTCACACAATTACAAAAATATGGTTCACAATATAAAAAAATACAATAATGGTATTTTCACAACTAATATCACAACAACATTGAGTATCACTATTTCATAACAACCTATCAAAAGCATCACAGTAAGGAGAAAATACAAATTTTCCATCACCCAATATTTTATATAATAAATATTAAACTGAGAATTAGTAATTTAGATATTTGATTAAATGTGAGAAAATTGATTTTTATATAACCACCATTACATATATCAGTGATTATTCCATTTTTATACGAAAATGTCAATAAACCTATATGTAAATCCACCACAACATAATGAAGACCACCAATCCATAATAAAATACACCATGTCCCAAAAACCCATGGAAACTAAGCCACATACCACTAATTCGTAAATAGTAGGCCGAGGATAAAATAATCTTACTAATTTATACATTTATTTATTTTCAATTTAAATATATCGCTATTTAATTTTAAATTATCAAATTAAATCACCAATTGAGTCCCTAATCCACTATATTTTATGACACAACATTATTAATAATAGTACAACTAGAAACCAGAATTACAAAACAGTATCCTCTTTTAAATTTATTTGTTTAGAATATTTTATTTTTTATTCAAAATCAAATTAACCCTTAAATTTAAATTACCATCATGATATTCTCTAATAAGTCCATAATGAGATAAAAATTATAGTACCTCAAAAAAAATCATTCAAAATGGTTTTTAACTGATTAAATTGGAGGACGGCATAATATAATCACCTCAATGTATGAGACCCCAATGTTATCCAATAATAAAGCCTCCCACAACATTATCTCACCATGGGATCACCATATCCAATTATTCAATTGATTGAAGTGGTATCTATATTATAAATTAAAATTTAATATGTTTGTTTTACATGATGATATGATGTGGATTTTTTTATCAAAATAAATTATTCATTTTAGTAACTTGTGTAAAGGGAAAAACTGAGTTAAAATGAAACATGAAATAAAATTAAAATATTGTAATTAAATATGATAGTTATAACATATTAATGGTAATGTTGGGTAAGAATGTTACATGAAATATTAAAAAAATATGGTTTAAAAATGTAAATATAATTAATTAGATATGAAAATAAACACTATTTTAATATAATATAAATGGTTTTTGGGAAAAAAATTTATAAATTCAAATATGTTTTACCTTAAAATTTAAAAAAATCACTTTTTGGAGTTAATTAATTTATATTTTCATATTATACAATAAATAAAATGGTATAAATTCATTTTATAGTATTTCTTTATAAGATATAAGAATAAATCCAATATTATGTTTAAACATTATTTTTCATAGGAGCAATTTTGCATCCATTTTCACAATAATATTTAAATAAATTTTCAAATTATGTAACAAATAATTTTGATTAAATAATTTTTTAAATATTAATTTCGATATTATCATATGGTTCTTTTTTAAAAAGATTAAATTTTAAATGAATATTGAATTATAAAAATATTATTTAAATGAAATATTTCATTTAATATGTATATATGATACTTTTTTAAAAAATGGTTTTAAATGTAACACTATTAAAATTATATATCATGTAATGAAATTAATGTAATTTAAAATATTTTTATAATAATTTTTTTTATAAAATAATTTTAATCATTAAAAAAATTTCATTGAAAACCCATTTTCTCATCACCTATGTGGGATAAATTATAAATTAAAAGTTCAACATAATTTTGTTGAATTTGGAAAAAATTTCTTTATATTAGGAGTTATAATAATTTATATTATATAATATATTATAAATAACTTTTTACCATAATAAATTGTAATATTAATTAACATTATTTTCCATCATAATGGTGGAAATGTGTTTATAAGGACCTTGCATTAAAACATTACATAATCTTGAAATAATAGAATAATTCACATTGAGGATATTTTCATGTTTGGTGTTTTATAGAATTAGGCCATAAATATTACATTACATCTAAAAAATTACAATGTAGACACTTCTACTCAGTTCCCATTTTTTCTTAAAATAAAATCTCATAAAAAGATACATTTTTAGTTCCATGTTTTAGATATCATGACTTTTCCTTGATCCATTCCTTGACCCTATTCAAATTTAAGTCATGTGAGAAAAATTTCAAATCATGGGATGAGCATAAAAATCTAAGAAAGGACTATAAAATAATGAATGAAAACATTATTCCATCAATACATACCAAGCACAAGATATTTAGCATACCACATAAAATCATAAGATTTATGAATAACACACAGAAATCATAAATTCTAAAGGTAACTTATGGAATTCATAACATACATACATTGTAGAATTCACATCTACATAGGGTGTTACGTTTGGAATACCTATCAACGTATATTCCCTAAATCTATGGGGTGAAACATTAATGTTTTTCTCTGTTATGTTACCGAATGTATTGGAGAGAAATCTCGGGCTCACCCACCCTAGGTTTATAATGAATCCACCCCTATACATAAACAATTACCAATAACCCTAAAATATTCATTACAAAAATAATAATAATAAAATAATGATAAAATTTCCACATTGGAATCACAATATATAATTTCATGATGTTGACCCAATCAATGCCTTATCAAACCATTTTAAAAATCATTTAAAACATTTAATAATGAGATTTTTGGAATCAAAGTATCCCATAAAACATTTAAAATATTAATTAAATTATCATTTTAAATCATTTATGTCCATATAAATAAATCCTAAAACCATGTTTAAAACATGGAAATTAATGAGAAGGATTTAGAAGAATAAATCTTAATACATTTAAAGCTGTATTTTAGTAAATTTTTATTTATCAAAATGAGAGACACTTGAATAAAAATAATTGAGGAATAAAAATTAATCAAAACATTATAATTTCATGAGAATAAAGGTATTGATTATTTAATATTTCAAATGACAGTATATACAAAATATAATATTGAATTGGTGCATAACAACAACGATGTCTCAATGGAATTTATATTGAGTTGAAATACCTTATAAAAATTTTATCCGTAGATTACGGACAAATAAATTAAATAATAATGTGTGAAAAATATAATTATAGTAAATATGATTGGGGATTCAGTTTAAATCATTTATATAACATTAACACTTATTTTTGTAAAAACTACACCAATGACATGGATGTTTAACTCAATGAATGGAATTTGAGTTAAAATTACTCTTATCGAGTTCATATCGATGACATGAGAATTTATCAATGAATTGATTATGTGTATCAACAATATATCCTCACAAGAGGGAGTGGACATTAAAACATTAAAAAATATTTATTTCAAACATAATCATAGCATGACATAATTAAGAATTAGAAGAATATCCCAGAGAATGGAAATTTGGTTAAAAAGTTCCCTTACCAATTTGGTAACATACAAAACATACACCTCATGAAAAAAGGATCTTGCATTGAAGATTTATATACCCATATATTAATGTGTATTACATAATGAATACAACAATGGTAAGTACATACACTACACAAAATGAAATAGTGGCAAGCAAAGCATGAATCTCACGGGAATAAAAAGTGAGATAAAACCCAATTACCACATTGTAATCAACCGATTCGTATGACCGAAAGTTAATAAAAACAAATTTATTCACAAAATACCATTAATATAAATATAATAATGAGAATATATATCAAATGTCTTTACACAATACACAATATGGTTAAAATAAGTTTCGAACAATGGAAATTTCATGAAATTAAATGTGAGATTGGAAACCCCTAACCATGTGCCCGACTTGACTCGATCGTTCATTAATATCTTGAATAAAAACTAAAGTTAATTTATAATTTATTAAATACCTTTTTAAAATATATTATTCATTTTATATCAGTTATTACCATGATATAACAATTATTTCATTATTTGAGTTCATATCGGTCATTTTGTCGATGTTCAGAACTTGAGTTGAAAATTAACTTGTTATAATTATTAATTGTCCATCTGGTAGAATTTACATTATCTCTAGATTTAGATTCATGATTTATATATCGTATATATAATATATATCAGGTATATATATGTATTTATAATAGTACCTATCATTTAGATATAAGAAATGATATACACTGTTCCTGGAGACGGTAAGCTGAACGTATGAATGAATACTACTTTCATTTCTATTTCATATTTAATAGAATAAAAATGTAATTATAAATATGTATATTATAATTATATTATAATATAGTATATAATTTAATTATATCCATCTTTTATACACTCCACGTATGGCATGAACGAGTCATATCACATTGAGGGGGCGGTAGTCCTCACTTCCTCAAATGTACTTATCGCATATACCCAATATCAAAAGAATAAATGTATACTATAAATTCAAAATAATGAAACATTAAAACAATAAAATATAATATATATGACATATAAATACAGTTCCATCATAGTGGCCACCATGAGAGGTGGCAGGAGATAATTGAACAATCATCATTTCATGAGGCAGTAGTTCGTCGTCCACAGAAAAAAGTATATTCTTTACCCATTAGATGGGGGTGTGTGTAAGTTTAGCTCTTATACATCTCATAAAAAAGTCTTCTTATACTGATGATACTTTTATTTTATAAAATAATGGAAAAAGGAGTTTATGTGGTCTTAAATGTAATATTAAACAAAGTTACTTAAGAGAAGATGTTACCTTTAAATCTGGTATCTCGCTCTGGTTTGAACAAAAATGTATAATTTAATTGCCTTATCCTTAGGGTAAGGCTTCTAGTATGAGGATAGTGATGTAGGGAGGTTAATTGGTAATATTTTGGAAATTCCATGGGGCTTTATATGTGTGAGGAATCAGTTAGAAATGAGTGATTTTTATAAAGGGGAAGAGGGTCTCTTTAGGAATGTTTAAAAATATTATTTTATAATAGAATTATTTTCGGTTTCTAATGGTCAATAACATATTAAATTTAGAATATTAGATGACTAGTTTTTTAAATAAAATCATCTAATAAGAGCTGAATTTTTTTGGATATTTTTTTAATTTTAATAATCTTATTTATTTAAATCTTTCCTTAATGATGTAAACAACGCATCATTTTTGTGTCATAATTTTTTTTATTTATTTGATGTTTAAAAATTATAAAAAAATATAATGATTTTGGAAATAATTTTAACTTTCAAATTAATATTTATAGTCAAAGAGATAACTTATATAACTCTATGTATGAATTGATTTACTAAAAGATATATGTTTTTGTTATTTTTGTCTTTAGTTTAAATTAATAATAATAACTTTTCATCTTTAGTCTCAAGTGGCTCCATGGGGTACCCAAATGGAACCAAGGATTACCATGGTCATGAATTTAAAAAAAACTTGGCTTACAACACATGTTAGTGTAATTTAATATTATTATATGATTATTTGATAATGCTTATTTACCAATTTTTTTTTTAAAATTGGTCAATAAAATATTTTCTGAGATAAATATTTAAAATATCTAAAAATATAAGTTTCATATTTATTCATTTTGTAAATCTTGATTCCAAATATGGATTCCTTTTTTTGAATAAAAAACATATAAGTTGCAGAATTTAATTTAAATTTAATTTCCATGGTCAAAACAAAAATTGTGTTGTTATGAAATAATAACTATCAAAATATTGACACTACTTTATGTCAAATTTCATCATGAAAATACATCCAAATAAAAAAATTGTTTACAGTAGTAAAAAATAATACAATTACACTTTAAAAACAATTAAAAAATATATTACAAAATTATAAAAAAAATTAGATTAAAATGAAGTTTTTTATTAAAATGTAGTATTTTTCAGTATTCATATTAAAAATGAACATTAACAGAAAAATACCAAAATATTATCCAAAGTAAATTTTGATGTCCCAATTTTAATGAATAATATTATTTTGTTAAATAAACATATATAAGTGACCAATACTATATTTAATGATGGTTAAGCATCAAAAAGTTGTAAATTGTCCGTTTATTGAATATTAGAGTATTAATGCTTAAAATCATATTCTTTCTTATTTTAAGCCTATAAAATTTATTCGATAAATTTAAAATCATTTAAAAGACATGTATATTTATATATAATTTATTTTTCTCCATTCCTACAAATACATCGGTAAGGCGTTAACTACCATTCAAAATAATATTATATTATTATTTTATAGTATGACCCAACATTGTGTGCAACGTAAGATTTCAAAGAAACCTCTTGTTTAATATTGGGTATTCCATCAAACATATCATCCTCTTTAATGTAAAATTAATATTTAATTCATAAATTTTAATTAATATAAAAGTTTTATATTCATTATTTACTAGGTATGTTACATCCTTCTTCCCTTTTGATAATTGTGTCTTCGCAATTTTAAAATTTGGCATGGAAACATCATTGAAAGCCCCACATCAGAAAAAGTGTCAAAAAAAATATCACATTAAAATAATGAAAGAGAAATACAAATCTCAAAAGAGATATCTCATATTAGGATTCAATGTATGAAAACATGGTTATGGAAGAGAAACAAAACATAAAGGTTTGATGGAGAGTGGTGGAAACATGGTTAGGAGAATGCTAACCACTAGAAAATCACAAACACATGATGGGTTAAATGGTCTTTGATTCCCCAACAGGTAAAGTAAATGTCCAATGTTTTTTAAGTTACAATTAATAATGTAGTGGAATTTATTCCTGATCTTGAATAAAAACACATGTAAACAAACTTGTCTTCATGTAGACTTTAATACATTACATTATTCTACACACTAACTCATATTTTCTCCAAACAATGAGTATTCAGGATGACATGATCACATTGAAATCGATATAGTCAACTTCTAGGGAATCACATAATCCAAAAAAATGAACTTTATTTATTTACATGTATTTATTATTAACCATAACCAAAATGGATTGTACAATATTAGATAATCACCAATAAGGATAATCTTTTACAAAAAGAAAAACTACTTTAACGCTCCAAAAATTTCCAAAAATAACCATATTTCAACAATGACCATTCAATAAACAATTTTCCATAAAATTATTCACGTTAATTCCATCTAACATTGAAACCCAAATATGAGAACTATTTAATCACCTTGTATTCCAAGATAAAGCTTTATATTTATCTCCAAATAACATCAGTTACTCTTAACTTCTCATACTGAAAAGTAATTAACATAATCACATATTCTCTTTGATAGGTTAACCATTTCCATAAATATCCCTAAATGTCATATATCTACAATAAAAACATAGATTATTCAAAAATAAAATTTCAATCATTACTCCACAAGATACCAAAATAAACTTGTTATTGATCTATTAAATACTTTAACTTGAAAGAAGATGTCATACTAACATGGGAATCTATGTAGGACAGTGGTAGGCGATGCACCCTTGTCGCCCTTCAGTTGTGGGATTGATTCCTACAGCCATTCCAGACAGGGCAGGTTGTCACCAATCTTAAAGGTTTTCCTTTTTATAAAACTAAAAAATAACCCAAACATGTTTTTACCTCAATGATTTCCTTATACAATTCATTTTCATCCCAACACATTAAGACATCAACATATTATATATTGTCATTTTTTTTAACTCCATATGATAAAAAACTATTCCTAATAGAAGGAACATCGTAGCTTGATCATGGTGTATATATGGTTTCATCATTATCTTTTTCATGAAGATATAATGTCTATGAATATAAAAAATGATTTAGAGATCCTTCAAAATCATTTTATTCTTTCATCCGAATACATCTTGTAGAAATTGGGTCATTTAGGTATTCACAGAAAAAAAATTCAGAAAATAATCATGTATGATATATAATTTCAAAACATCAGATAAAAAATGATTTTTATAAAATAATCAGAACAAATTTGAGTTAATAATATCAATCAATGGTCCTTTAAAAATCCCAAAAGTATGTCCTAAGAAAATATATTGTAAAAGAAAATATAAATAGGTTTTGCAAGGGTCCCTTTCCTCAACAACTTCTTCAAAATCATAATAGGCTTCAAAATCCTTGGATAAGGAAAAATATTAAAAAAATCCTTGAGAATATTGAACTTCTTAAAAATATTATAATATTGAGAAAATAGTATTTTATTACATACATCCCATCATCCATGATGATATCGACGTATAGTGGAGGTGTTTGATCTCCCAAGAAAACAGCTTTTAAGTGAGTTGTATATTATAAAAAGTTTCACAATCATATAAACATAAATTTGAAATAATTATTGAAATCATGTCCCCATTGAATAGATAGTAATGTTGTTTAAGATCCTCCTCCTTCTATTTTTAACAGATATTCCAGGATCTAAAAAATTTATAAAAATAGGATTTAACTTAAATAATAATCATAGGGACTAACCATGGGTTTAACTAAAACTCTTAATCCCTAAAGTTGTCTAAAACAACCGTTGATTCCATCTGTATAGGACTCGGCCTTAATACATTAAATATTAATTAATTAAATATATAATTCACATTGAGGATCCATTCATGTTTATTTTTTTATAGAATTAGGCCATAATTATTATAATACATCTACCAAATTACAACATAGACACTTTTACTCGGATTCATTTTTTTTCACAAAATAAAAACTCTTAAAAAGAAACATTTCTAATTCCATGTTTTAGATAGAATGACTATTCCTTGATCCCATCCTTGAACCTATTAATATTTATGTGCTATGAAAAAACATTTCAAAACATTGGATGCGTATAAAAATCTCAGTAAGTATTAGAAAATAATGAATGAATACATTATTCCATTAATACATATCGAGCACAATATATTTAACATACCTCATGAAATCATATGATTTATGAAAAACACATATTAATCAAAAAATTTAAAGGTAACTTATGGTTTTCATAACATAATTACATTGTATCTTTCATAACTACATAAGGAGTTACGTTTGGAATACCCATCACATTATATTACCTAAATCTATTATGAGAAACATTAAACTCTACCTCTTTCATGTTACCTAATGCATTAGATAGCTATATCAAGCTCCCCCACCATAGGATTATCATCGAACCACCCATATATGTAAACAATTAACAATAACCAAAACATATTCATAACACATAAATCAAGAATAAAGGAAAGATAACATTTCCACATTGTTATGACAATATATCATTTCATGATTTTGAACTAATCAATGATTTATTAAATCATTTTCAAAATCATTTAAAAAATTTAATAAATTATTGTATATTACAAAATGAATACAATCATTGGCATCACATAAACCACACAAAAGGAAATAGTGTCAAATATAGCATGAATCTCATGGAAAAAAAGTGAGATGAAAACCACATACCACATTGTAATCAATCGATTTGTATGACCAAATGTTAATAAAATCCATTTAAATCAAATAATACCATGAATATAAAGAGAATAATTATAATATATATCAAATGTAAGAACACAATAAACCACATGTAGTAAATAAGTGGTGAACAATGGAAATCTCACTGAATTAAAAGTGAGTTAAGAAACACTTTACCTCATGTCTGACTCGACTCGATCATTCTTCAATCTATTAAATAGTAAACTAATGTAAATTTATACTTGATTAAAATCATTTTTTAATTTTTATATAACTTTTATATTAACTATTAACTTTTTATTACAAATAGATAATTATTTATGTTCATATAGGACATTTCGTCAATGTTCAGAACATGAGTTAAAAATGAACTTGTTATAACTATAAATTGTCTATGTGTTAGAAATTATATTATTTCTAGAATTATATTAAAGATATAGATATCATATATATAATTTATATCCAGAATATATGTGTATTTATAACAGTACATAATCTTTGGAGACAATAAATGAAATTCATCGTTCATGGAGAATGTAAATCGTATGTAGGCATGAATGCTACATTCATTTGTATATCATATTTAATGGAATAAAAAAGTAAATATAAATAGGTATATTATAATTCCAGTATAATATCAAAAATAATATAATTATCTCCATCCTTTATACGTTCTATGTTATCCATGGATGAGTCATATCACATTGAGGGGTCAGTAATCCATACTTCCTCAAATGAAATTATCGCAATTACCCATTGTGGAAACCACAATGGTATGATAAAAATGGTAAATAAAAAAACATAAAAAACTTTAAAATAATATTTATCTTTTATAAATATAGTCCAATAATAATGGCCAACATGAGAGATGGTATAATATAGTTGAACAATCAACATTCCGTGAGGCAGTAGTTCATCGTCCATAGAAACAATTTATTCTTTACCAATTAGATTCAGGTGTGTGTCTGTGTAGTTCGAATAAATATCATAGAAATATCATATTATATTTATTGAACTTATTTTTTTATAAAATAAATGAATAAAATGAGTTTTGGGGGTTGGATAAGTAATGTAAAACAAAAGAACTCAAGAGAAGACATTTCCTTTAAACCAAGTATCTCTCATTAGATTGAACCAAAACGTTTAATTTAATTGCCTCCTTCATTCGGGAAGTCTTTTAGAAATAGGAGAGAGATATAGAGAGATCAATTTTTCATATATTGGTTGATCCAAGGGGCTTGAGAAGTGTGAGGAATGGGTTATAAGTGTGGAATTTATATATGGGGAGGAGGGGCTCTTTAAGAATGTTTAAAAATATTAGTTTATTATATAATGATTTTCAGATTATAAATGTACAAAACATATTAAAGTAAAATATCAGATGAATCCTATTGTAAAAAAATCATCCAATGAGAATTAGACCTGTTTATTATATTGTTTTAATATTTATAATCTTATTTATTTAAATCATTCATTAATGAGATAAACAATGCATCATTATTGGGTAATAAATATTTATATTTATTTGATTTATAAAAATTATAACATAATATCATGATGCATGAAATATTTTTATATTTCAAATTAATAATTATAGTTGATGATATATCATATATAACCCCATATATGAACGGACTTACTAAAATATATATGTTTAAGTCATTTTTCATATACTTCTAATTAACTAATATAGTGTCATTATGTCTCCCAATTCAAACAAAAGGGACCAAAAATCTACTCAAGAATGCCCAAAGTCTAAAATATATCATCCAATATTATTAGGACACATTTTAGGGTAATTAAATGTTATTGTAACATTTTTTTTTAACCATGTTTACCGGATTTTCCATTTAACTATGGAAAATAAAATATTTACTAAGGTAAATATTTAACATGTATAAAAATAAAAGATAACTATTTACACATTTTGGAAATCCTCATTCCAAATATGGAATCTAATTTTCCAAACTCAACACACAGAAGTATAAGAAATTAATTTGATATGAATTCCCATTGTCAAAACAAAAGACATTTGTTTATGAAATAATATCAATCAATAGATTTATACTTATTTATGTCAAATTTCAAAGTTAAATTGCTTCCAAAAAATAGTATTAAATAGTAAAAAAATATAATAACACTTTAAAACCAATTAAAAAGATATTCTATCCTTATAAATAAATTATATTAAAACGCCGTTTTGAATTAAAATACATTATTTTTCACCATTCATAATAAAAATGAAATATATTAGAAAAATATCAAAACTTTATCCTAATTAAATTTGGATGTCTTGTTTCATAAGAAGAACATAAATTTGTCATATAGAACATATAAAAGTTAAAAAACATAATATAAGGAGTTTTCACCATCAAAAGGCGTTAAATCAACATTTTATTGAATATTAGCATATTTATGCATAAAATTGTATTTTTTTATTTGAAGACTCTAAAATTTATTAATTAAATGAAATAACATTTAACAAACATGTATATTAATACGTTATTTTTTTCTATATATTTTTTCCAATACAAAGACTAAGGGTTAACTACCATTTAAAATAATATTATATTACTAATTTTCAGTATGACCCAACGTTGTGTGCCACACAATATTTCAAAAAACTTGTTGTTGTGTATAGTGAACGCCATCTGACATAAGATCCCCTATAAATTAAAATTAATATATAATCCAAAAAATTTCATAAATATGAAAATGATATATTCTTTATTTACCTAGGATGTTATAGTGATTACAAGGGATTAGACTAAAAATATAAGTGCTAAAAAAATTAGTACACATTTTGCTTTGAAAAAATTAAAAGTGTGCCCCTCACCTCATTAATAAAATGATAGCCCTTATCATTTATTATTCACAAAACTAGAACCATATGGTTTAACTATTACCTTAAAATAACATTTTTTTCTTCTATACAGTCATGCTATAAGCATTGTTTTGGACATAAATCTATCCAAATAATCCTTTTCGTGTAGTCCAACAAAATTTTGTTTGATGGAAACATAACACCCCTTACTGAATATTTTAATATATTTATTATTCAACCTTCATAAATTTTTATGAAATTATAATGGTATAATAAATTAAATTTCATTAAATTAATTAGATGTTAACATTTTTATATAATAACATAATTGATTCTCATATTCCTTCAAATGGGTAATGAAGTCATCATTAATGGGTATAATAGACTACAACCTCCTAAACTGATATCATTTAATTTCCACCCCCACCTCACATGGTTGGAACTAATTATATATGTTTTATTAGTATTCTTATAGAAAAATTATATCACATATTCATTTGTACATTATATTCCATGGGAAATCGAGAATGTCATTCATTTGTTGGATGAACTACCACCACTCAACAAATTGTGATTTATTTTTCACATACAATTTACATGAAAGGTAATGAGGAGTAGATAAAATATAAAAATTTCATATATATTACATAATAATTATTATGGTATGTTAATATATTATTTACCATTTCTTCATTCCATTCATTAAGAAAATAGAGACTACGTTCATGCATACGTACTTCCTACCATCTCTTTTAACTGGGTATTTTATTTTCTAACTCTAAATTTTTTGTTTTAGTATAAATTCATATATAATTTTTATATATTTGATTTATAGAATGGTTAATATTATGTATATTTTGGAACCATGAAAAAATTATGTTGACCACAAATTCCAAACCAAGACATACATTAAAAAATCAATTACTAAAGGAAACACAACATTAAAATTGAAATATATACATACAGTTAATAAAATATCATATGAAAATATTATATGAAAAGATAAATAATTGTATTTTTCCATAAAATATTTTTAATAAACATGTATTTATTGTACATTTGGATTAAAAGTGTTCTACGGATGTTGAAAATTATTCCCAAGGGAAAACTATTATTTCACTTCTTTCAGTGATTGATGTCAAAATTTAGCATCTCATTGATTTGTGTGCAGTAAATACCACCCCTTTGAAATGTTATAATATAAATCCAATTATTTTCATTAAATTTAATGTTTCATTTTTATGTTATTATTTATTTGTTCTTTGGATTTAATATATTACAAAAGATGTTAGGGGTTTTTAATTTCTTTTATTTTTTATGAGAAACAATTTATATTCACCATGTATTTCTATTATGTATTATATAAACTGTCCATGAAAACATTTTTTGGATTACTATCCTAATCATTATTTGAATTTACATAAGGAATTAATTTTATCAATTTTTGTTTATTTTATATATAATATACATAGATGTATTATGGGATTTATGATACAAGCACTTTATTTATCGAGATTGTTAATATATATGCCTTCAATAGGGAAATATTATGATTAATATATCAATAAACTCATGAAATATATTTTTGTATATTAATTTAATGATAATTCATTTATTCCATTAAAATGACATTAATTATGTACACAAGATTTCAAAATAACGATTCTATTTAAAAACAACTTTATTTCTCTCTTTGGTTGAAAATTATTTTTCATCCAAAGTCATGTTTAAAAAATTTATAATTTCTGAAAATCATCAATATTATTTGTGAAATATTTTTAAAGCTATTTTTTAAATTTCAAATATAATTGAGTAATCTCCATGTCAATTTCCAAAAAATTTCTTATTTGATCGTGATTAAATATATGAACAGAATATTTGATTTTATGATTATGAGATGAACTTTTTTATTTCCATCACAATGAAATAATTTTAATAATGAATATTGTCTAATGATTAATATTTATTTTCCCAAAAATAGAATAAATATTTTTTAATTAATATATAGATTGAAAAAGTGATTTTCAATAGAAAAAGGGCATTTTCCTCCAGAATTATCTTAAATGATTTAAATAATACTTCATAATATTTCATGTTTATATTTGAAGAATTTTTTTAAAAAAAGTTTTATAATTATAATGTCATTTTTCAATGTAGAAAGATTATATTACTCAATAAATTTTCTTTTTGACATTAAAAATATATTCCATCTAGGATTACATATGTTGATGTTATATATGATTTACCTAGTATAATAGTTATTGATACCGTCCTTAGTACTTCCCTATATTTTAAATTTATATGTTGGTGAAAGTTTTATGAAATACCCTTATCGGTAATTGTTTATGATATTCTTAATTGATGGATTTTTTGATCCCTTGTTATTTAAACATATTATGATATGATGAGATGACCAATGTTGTACCATACTACATCACACATATGTATAATATCTATTATGATATGTGTATGAACTATATGGTATTCCAATGCATTGGGAATGTAATTTTATCTAATGACAATTAAATTTGAAATATGATGATTGGATTGATGCACTAGGTGAAAGAGTTTAATCCTTGTCCATATTGGGAAATAAGTCTATCTTAATTTACTAGGGGAAACATTTAAAAATTCATTATTTATTTTTTGATGGTATTGGTAGGAAAACATGAAATATGAAATAGTTTTCTATATTTATGATGGTTCCACACTTTTTGACATTGTATTATGTTATATGATTTAATTATGATTATTCCTCACTTTTTTGGGTGAATGTTATTAGAAATGATTAATTTTCCAGCCATGTATCTTGTTTTTAAGATATAGTAGGTTTATAATGAACATATTATATTTTGTTCACGATCACATTCCATTATGACTATCTAATTCATTTATATTATCATAGATCAAAATATATTATATTTTCCATTACATACCATATGAGCTCTACCTTAATTATGTATTATCCCCATGTAATGAGTAATGTATTATTTATAATATACCTAGGTCAGAGTACCATGTGATTATATCACTAAGGTGGATATTTAAGATCATTGATATAATAAGAATGTTATTTATCAAGTATCCAAAGTCAAAAAACTAGAAATTTTTTAGGGAATTTATTTCTGAAATTTATTTTATATTCATATAAAATTATAGGACATTTATGTATGAATGGATTCATCCTATATAAAAGGTATGAAAGGAATGATTTAGTCGACCAACGGATATTCATATTATTAAAAACATCAGTGAAAAACAATTAGATAAGTGTATGTATTGGATAACATCTTAATCTTTTTTCAAGAAAGAGAATATATAGTCTTCCTAGAAATGAATACATGTATAGATAATTAAATTGTACATGGTTATAGAATTGAGGGACTTCAGGGTATTAACATAATAAAATGGTCTTAGTATGCACCTAGTTTGACACTTTTACGTGGATGAATTGGTTATTCAACATTTTCATTATTTACCATTATGAAGGATTTCAATTGATGATCATAATAAATTGATTGGGATAAGAAAAAGGTTTCAAGGATTGAAGAAATGTGTCCTTATTTTCTCACACTATAATTTTATTTTATTATTATTTTCTTTTCCCAATTTTATTATATTTTCTCACAGTATGTTTTTTAATTTTAGTTAATTAATGTAATGATAAATAAATGGATTAATGTTTAATTTGATAGAAACTATTTTGTGGAGATACCAAAATAAATTATGTGTATAGTTAATTGATATAGTTGTTACAACTAATTAGTTATAATAATAAATGATTAAAAACATTCATCATATGATACTACTTGATTATCCATAGATGTAATTGATAAAGTGTTTTTAGATTTAAGGTGATAGAGACAATAGAGAAATGAATAATCAATTTCATGTATTTCAATAATATTAAAATAAGTTCTGAAAATGATATCTAAAATAGATGAGAAGTTGTTTTGAATGTGGAAAAGAATTCAAATTGTATGTAATTTTCATGGGAAAATGAAATTTTCTACTAGCATAATGGATGTCAAAATTTGTCTCCCTAAATCATTATTATTGTATAAATGTTTTCGATTTAGAATGTGTGGGAATAATTCCAATAGATTTTACAGAATAAATAAAACTAATTGAAATAGAAAGGTACTAATTGTAATGATTATACTAATGATGATGAAGATACCATGAATGACATAAAAAATAAAATTATTATCGAGGAATTTGATATTGAAGCATAGGGAATTGTTTAACAATAATATAACATATTGATGTGTTTATGTATTTGAAATAATGAATTATGAAATTTAAAGGTATTTTTCAGAAATATTTTTTCATTAAGTATTTTCAATAATATGATGACAAATCCTAATAAATTTGAATTCTTGTTAAATAAAAATTTGATATTTCAGTGAAAACACATGAAAAAGAGAAATACGACCCTTAATGTGATCCTATATTTGAGATAAAAAAGTTGGGATCAAGAGTTTTTTTTATGGATAATGTAATTTGGATAATACTATATACCTTGGACCAGATTAAAATTGTTTTATGTTTTAATTTTATTTATAGGAAATAATTTTTAAATTAAGGAATACATCCTATTATCAATTTTAATTTAAGTAATTAGTAATCATGTTTGTTTTCAATAAGTTTTTATATAAATTATTTTTATTACCTTGATTCACATGAAAATTTTACCATTTTATTCAAATATTTGGAACATGATCAATAATATATATAATTATATTTTAGGGGTTAATTTTAACATGATATTATTATATTTAGTGATACTCACAATAAATTATGAAATTAAAAGTGTTATAATTTTAACAATTTATTATATGGTTTAAAATTTATTTTTGTTGATGTTTTAGAGAATGATGTATTTAGGGTCTATATAATGATTTATACATATTGGATTACCGATTCTGACCTTTTTTATTATAATGATAACTATAGATAGTGGAATCAATTTATCATTCCATAATGGAATTTTTGATCTGTTAGAGCTTCAGAAAATGAAAATTTTATTTTGATTTATTATATTAAGAGATGAAGAGGAGATTTTTAGGAGAAAAACTAAAGGATGAAGTTTTTTTAATGATAAAAATAAAATATATATTCTTGGTTTAATGTTTATCTTGAAATTCATCATAATATATTGACAAGATTGTCTCCCACAATGATTCAAATAGACCTCTATCTTGTGTATGATGTGTTCAATCTATCACCCATAAGGAACAAAAATCATGATCTATCACATAGATGAATGTTGAGTTCATACCAATATATCATGAAATTTTTTATGAGGAATAACTAGTAGTGATTAGATATCAATAATATAATGATCTAATAAACAAGACAAATAACAAGGTAAATGTTTCATAGAGTAATCACATGCTTTAATAAGTTATGTGGGAACTCGAGGATGTAATGACAAGGATTTTACCCAAATTTATTTGTACCAAAGTGATTAATTTGAAGCAAGTGATTCGTTTTATTGGTAGAAAAGTATGAAACAGTGATATTTTTCTTAAATAATATTTTTGAAATAAATATGATATTTTCAATAGATTGTATTACATAGAGCACTGAGTTTAAACGAGAAGTTATATACTATTGAAATATTATTATTTGACACAATAGATATCTATACTTGATTAAGATGGAGTTTATGAATTTTATTTTCATAATTGATACCATATTTATTTTACAAATTTATACAAAATTAATTCTCTTTAAACTGACCAATTATATATTGATATAAAAACTATTCTAAAATAAATGAAATATTTTTCTGAAAAAATATTTCATCAAATAAATCATGTAGTACCTCTAAGTTAAATAATTTTTTCTAAAAAAATTAATGAAATTTATATAATATATTTTAAAATAATATTTATAATTCTACTAAATTTTTGTCTAAACTATAGATACAAATAAATCCAATTTTATTTATAAGAAATTATTTTTTAATAATGTGGTTTGGTCACAGTTTACAAAAATAAATTTTAAAAAATAAAAAATTTATAAATATTAATTTTATAAAATATATTTCAATTTTTAAATTATCAATTAAAAATATCTTTATGTGATTTTTTTAGATTTTTAAAAAAAGATTTATTTTCTGATTAATAGTAAAAATGGTGAATTTTTATGAAAACTAACTTTACATTTGTTGAATATATATGGTATATTTTATAATAGTTTGTAATGTAACAGTAGTTAAATAATATATAAATTAATCAATTTTTCTTATGTGTAATGATTCCGATATTTAATTTTTTAATAAAATCATTTCCATCATTAATACACTTTCTTCTTGGAAAATAGCATTAATATATCATCTATAGGTAAATTTAATAATGAATATTTTCAAATTATTAGAATGGAAGTGGAAAAAATAGATTCAATAATTGGAATTAGTAAAATTTTTATGAACTAATAATTAAAAATTTATATTTTATGGTAATTGATATTTAATGAAACAAAAGAATAATTTTTCATGGTTAGGCTGAAAGTGTGTTTATTAGGGGGAATCTAAAATGATAATTGTTAAAAATGACCAGAAATGTTCAAAAAATATATTTTATGGTTTTATTTTTGACATCATAACTTATATATTTTGGGTAACCCATTATGGATCTATTTCTCATTAAAAAAATTGTTCCACCATTTTTAAAAAAACATGATGTGTGTAACTACCCTAACTCATAAAAGGACCCCACCTCCCATCATCTTCACACATTGAAGTAACATTATAACAGACCATATGAGAAATAAAAAACTAAATGCATTATTAATATCATCATAGAAACTATTTTTTGTCAAATATCCAACATAATTATCATTTTTGTGAAAATAGAAGAAATTTTTTGAAAGTCATGTAACATCCCAAACTTAGCATCTTATTTTATTTCATTATCCATCCTTTTCAATTATTATTCAAACATGATTTTCTAGTATAATAAGTATTGTAAGATACCAGATAAATAATGAATAAGACACTTTTCATATTTATTAATATTTGAGAATTAAATATTAATTTTACATTAAAGGGGATTCTTTGTTCGATAGCGTTCCCGATACACAACAACATGGTTCATTGAAAAATTATTTTGCACACTAATAATATTATATTATTATTTTAAATGTACATTAACTCCTAGCCGTTGTACTGGAGGTAATTAACAAAACTAAATACAATATGATTATTCATGTTTTTTAAATGTAATTACTATTATCTAATAATTTTTAGAGGCTTAAAATGTGAATGAATATAATTTTAAGTATAATTTACATTAAAAGGATTATTAACCAACTTTTAATGGTGAACCATATTTAAATATAGTTTTTTTCAATTTAATACATTCTATATGACCAAATAAAATCCTTTTTTAGAATGGGGACGTCAAAATTTACTTTGTGTAAATTTTTGGAATTTTTTTTAAAAAGCTCATTTTTTATGAATAGTGTAAATATTGAATATTAATTAAAAACTATGTTTTAATATAATTTATTTATATGTTTAGATTATATTTTCAATTGTATTTAATGTGTAATTAGAATATATTTTTAGCATTTAATCCAATGTTGGTAATTGAAATTAATTTCACTTTGAAATTGGATATAAACAATTTTCAATCTTTTGAAAGTTATCGTTTTTTAAAAACATGCTATTTGTATAAAAAAAAGAATTAATTTTCAAATTAATTAATGCCACTTATACATTTTTATTTTTTAAAAAATAGAAATCATATTTGAATTTGGAATAACAAATTAATCTTAGTTCGAATTTTTTGTATTTTTTTGAAAAATATCAATTTTTGATGAATAGTAAAACCACTAAGTAGTATTTAAAAAAACCAATTCTTTCATTTAAATGATATTTTACCACTTCTATGAATTGAATTTCAAAAATACAACATACATGGTTTTTATCAAAAAGTAAAATTTGGTTCAATAAGATGAAAATAATTTTTGGTGAATAGTTACTTTTGACTTTTATTTACCACGATTAAAGGTAAATAGGTTAATTCATGATAAAAAGAATATTATAATAATTCCAAATTACCTTAACACTTGTGAAAGCCATATTAGTTGGGTCATTAATGGCCATGGTCATCATTGGGTCGATTTGGGGATCCCATTGAGCCCCTTGGGAGTGAAAATGACAATTTAGATTAATTAACTTAATGTAATGGAAAAATGACAAAAGAAAATATCTTTTAGTAAATTAATTCTTATATTGGGAAATTTAAATTATCTGTTAAACTATAAATATTATTTGGAAATCTAAGAAAATTTCCTACATCATGGTATTTGTTTCATAATTTTTAGACATCAAATAAATTAAATTATTTATTACAAAATAATGATGTAGTATTTAAATCATTATTAAATCATTTAAATAAATAAGATTATAAAAATTAAAATAACATCCAAAACCTGTCCAATTATTATTGGATGATTTTATTTTTTCCATGGGTCATATTATCTTCGACGCTAATTATTTTTGGACATTTTGAAACTGAATATCATTATATAATAAAATAATATTATGACACATTCCCAAAGAGCCCCTCCTCTCCCTTATAAAAGGAGACCAATTATAACCAATTCATCACACATATCACGTACTTTTTCCTGTAACAAATCTTACAAATTAATCTCCCTACATACCTCTTCTCCTTCTAGAAGCCTTAACTTAGTCAGAAGGCACTTCAAGAAGTCCTTTGGTTCAAACTAAAGGGAGTAACAAAAATTAAAGGTAATGGTTTTTCATAAATTGTTTTCTTTTATTTTACTTCTACAACACAAAAACGCTTTTTATTTCTTTATTTTGTAACAACATCAGTATCTCCAATATACTAGAATATTTTTATAAGAATTATTTGAGCTACACTTACACACACCTCCATTTAATGGATGAAGAACATAACGTATCTGTGGATTGAAAACTAACGCCTCACGAAATGATGATTGTACGATTATCTCCTACCGCCTCTCATAGTGGCCATTAAAATAGAGATTTACATATATATGATATATATTATGTTTATATTTTCTTTATGCTTATTAAATTTCCATTTATATAATGCCTTTAGGGTTTCCATTATGGGTAAATGTGATAATCTAATTAGAGAAAGTGCAGACTACCGCCCCCTCAATGTGATATGACTCATTCATTCCATATGTGGTACGTATAAAGGTTATATTTAATGATATTATATGTGATGAAATATTGGAATTATAATAATACTATGTATCATTATGGTTTAATTTCATTAAATATGAAATAGAAATGGAAGTAGCGTTCATCCGTACATACAGCTTACCATCTCCATGAATGGTGCATTTCATTTCATGCCTCTAAATGTTATGTTCTATTATATATACATGTATATTCAGGATATATATGATATATATGATATCTAAATCACGAATATCATTCTGGATATAATGAACCTTTGACAACATGAACAACATGTAATTATAAGTAGTCCATTTTTGACTCAAGTACCAAATATCAGGAAAACAAACATTATTAACTTAAATGATTACATAATGTGTATAACATGGTAATAAGTGATATAAAAAGGAATAATAAACTTGGAAAATCTTCTTAAGCAAGTAAAAAATAACTTTATTCTATTATTCAGGAGATTAAAGAAAGATCGAGTCAAGTCAGATACAAGGTAAGGGATTTTCTTATCTCACATTTAATTTCATGAGATTTCCATTGTTCGCCACTTATTCATTTCATGTGGTGTATTGCATACTGAAATATGATATATATAATCACGATTAGAATTATATTAATTGTATTCTATTATTCATTGGGTGGATATTAACTTTTGGTCATACGACTCAGTTGATTACAATGTGGTAAAGTGTTTCATCTCACTTTTTATTCCCATGAGATTCATGTTATATTTACCACTATTTCCTTTTGAGTGGTGTATGTAATTTCCATTATTTTAATCTTTGTGTAATATAATTTCATTTATGAGTATTTTCATCTTCATTTTATGATCCTTTTTTCAGGTGGCTTATGTTTTGTAAGTTACCAAATCTGTAAGGGAACCTTTCACCCTCCTCTTTTTAAAAGACTTCAATTTGTTATGTATTTTAATTTAAATCATATTATTTTGGGATATGTTCATATAAATCCTTATTGACGGAAAATTTATTTCCAAGTGATGAGATACCATTTTAATCTAATCAACTCATTTTCTAAATTTTAATGTGATACCGTTATGCTGTCAAATTGTTTACACGGGAACTACATAACCCAATTTCAATTTTTTGGGTTCAACTTTTACTTCTTGAATATGTCGTCCTATGAATATGTGTGAATGGACTATTATTGTTTTACACATAATATCCACTTATATTGGGTGTATTTATATTTGTCACACATAATTATGTGATTGATTAATCCTTAATTTATGGGTACCATATTTATAAGCGACTTCATCTCAATTTACATTTCCACTGAGACTTTATTGTTGTTATGCAACAATTAACTGTTATATGGTGTATATAATGTCCTTTGATATATTATATAATTAATCAATTTATTCTCATGATATTATATTGTACAGATTAAATGTTATTCAACATTTATATGTATTCAAGCGTCTCTCTCTTTGTTAAAAAATCTTAAACCAAAATATCGTTTTAAATATTTTAATGATTTATTCTTCTAAATATTTTTCATTAATGTCCACATTTTCAAAATGGGTTTTAGGATTTATATATATAGACATTATTTTTTTCAAATGATAATTCATTTTAAATCTTCAATGTGGTATGGGACACTTTGATTCAAAAATCACGTTTTAAATGATTTTGAAATTGATTTGATAAAGCAGTGTTTATTTCAATATCTTGATTTGATATATTAGAATCCGGAAATGTTATAATTATTTTATAAATGTGTTATGTGTTATTATTATTTTATGGTTATTGGTGATTTTTTACGTATACAGGTGGTTCAATGATAAACCTAGGGCAGGTGAGCCCGTGATAACTCTCCAATGCATTGGGTAATGTGACAGAGGTAAACGTTATGTTTCTCCTAAGAGATTTAGGGAATATACTGTGATGGGTAATACAAGTGTAACTCCCTATGTAGTTGTGATAGATAAAATGTATGTTTGATATAGATTCCATAGGTAACCATTATGATTTACGATTTAGGTGTGTTATTCATAAATCTTATGATTTCGTAAGGTATCTAATGATTGAAAAGTATAGTTTCATTGATTTCTATTTATTGATGGGATAATGTATTCCTTCCTTATTATATAACCCTTCTTGAGCTTTTTATTCTCATCCCTTGTTTTTGAAATGTTTTCCATAGGACTTAAAGTTGAATAGGGTCAAGGATAGGATCAAGGAAATGTCATGTTGTATAAAATATGGAACTATACATGTTTCTTTTTAAGAGTTTTTATTTTTTGAAAAAAATTTATACCGATTAGTAGTGTCTACATGTAATGATCAAGTTGTTATGTAATAGTTATGGCCTAATTCTCTAAATCTCATGACCTGAAAAGATCGTCAATGTGAATTATTCCTTCAATTCAATATTATGTAATGTTTAAGACCAAGTCCTTAAAGTTTGTATCAGAGGTTGATTTAGTTAACTTTAGAAGTTAGGGTAAAATTTTAGCATAAGTTAAATTACCATAATGAATAGGATTTTATAAAGAGTCATAGTTATTTTTATAAAGTTAATGTAACACCCCAAGCTCTTAAGGTACGTTCCTCATTAAATAATGTGATATCATGTGTTGTACGCAACATCGAGTTCTAACACACCATAACCAATCAAACTATCTGTTATGAATAGTAATGCCTAATTTTTTAAATTATATATATTTTATATTTCAAAATTTACTTCATTTTTGGTTTCAAAATATCGAAATTATCTTAAGATGATTTTTGGTATTTTTCTGAGAACTTCCAATTTTTTTGAATAGTGAAAAATACTTAAAAACAAATTTTCTAATCAAAATAATTTATAGTGACGAATTATATATTTTAGTGGATTTATAGTATAATTAGAATATATTTTTACCATTTTATCCAATGGTTTTCATTAGAATTAATTTCACCTTGAAATTGGACATAAACAACATTCAATATTTATATATATATTGTTTCTTAAAAACACGCTATTTGTTGTAACAACGGGAATTAATTATAAAATTAATTAATGAAACTTATATGAATGGAATTTTTTAAAATAGAAATCATTTTTGAATTCGGAATAACAATTATAGCTTAGGGTGAAATTTTGGCATTGTTCTGAAAAACGTCAATTTTTGATGAATAGTGAAACTGCTAAGTGGTAGTTAAAAAACTGAATTTTTTCATAAAACTTATTTTTACCACTTCTGTGAATGGAATTTCGAATATTCGAGAGACATGGTTAATATCAAGAAGTAAAATGTGGTTCAATGAGATGAAAATAATTTTTCGTAAATATTAACTTTTTACTTTTATTTACCGCGGTTAAAAGTAAATAGGGTAATTAAGGTTAAAACTGATATTAATATTACCATAAAACATGTCATAATTCTATTATACATTTGTATCTAGACTAAAAACAACCTTAGGAATAAAATATTATCATTTAGGTCCAGTTGTATTAGATTAGGACATTTATTATTATTTAATTCAAAGAAGAGTTAAAAGAGTTAAAATCAAAGTTTATTTACTAAAACATTTTTAATATAGGGTTATACATAAGATAAATTCGATTGTAAATATTCATTATAAATAAAAAAAGATTTCCTACATAATGATATATTATTTATACTTTTTAGACATAAAATAATTTAATTTATTTATGACACAATGATGATGCAGTAATTACCATAATAGTTAAAAAATAAAATAATTGATATTATAAATACCCAAATAAATATAATTTGAGACTTTTAATGAATTAATGTAATTTTATAGGATAATATGACATAATAGGATTGATTTAATTAACTTTTTTCGAAGTAACCATTATGTTATAAGTTTCACAAAAATCAACTATTGAATAGTGTCAAAATTGACATAAATGAGTTTTTTTAAATAATATTATATTATTAATTGATATTAAATTCCTAAAAATCTAAGGTTCGGAAACGAGACTTATAACATGATATTTATATCATTAATGGACCACTTTGGTGTCGCTTGGATGTATATGGTATGTTTATTAACCATATAATATAAAAATAAAAAGAGACATTGTAAAAGTGAAACTAATTAACTTAGTGTTAATACTTAATGATAAGGTTAATATATTAACCCAAACATGTCTAAATTCTATTGGTTTAATAGTTTTAGACCTATCCCGACCTTAACCTTTGAATAATAAACTTTGGAGCCATTAGAAACCGAATTTGAATTCATTATAATTAATATTTCTAGATTTTCGAAAGGTGCCCCTCACCCCTCTTATAAAAGGGAACTCCTCCTTCTCATTTAGTCACACCTTCAAAGCCTTTTGGTTCGGGAAAAATCTTCCCAAATACTCTCCCAACTTCCCTCACTACAACCTAGAGGCCTTAGTTTGATCAGAAAGCCAACCTATGGAGCCCTTTTGATCAAATCAAAAGGAAGAACCCGAAGAAGAGGTAATGATTTCACCACCCTTTTCCAAGTTCCTTTCATCTTCCACTTCTTCTTTCTTTGTTATTACCATTATAAAATAATAAATCCAGTATAATATATATACTATTATGTTATTATAAATATGGTACAACCATATTCAGTATTCTATCCACCCTTTGAATAACATGTCACCATACGTGCGTACGTACGGCTTACCGTCTCCACGTCGTGGTGTAATTGTTATTCAATATATTATTATTTGGATGGGTATAATAATTATGTGTAACTCATGTAAATAATAAATATAACATGTTAATGATTCTGTATATATTATATACCATCCTTTTATATATTATTTTAATATCAAAAGAGTGATATTGTCGCTCGTGTGTACGTACGGACTACCGTCTCCACGAACGCGATGAGATTCATTCTCCATCGTATCCACTCAAGTATAATTATCATTTGATGATTTGAAAATGATGTTTAAGGACATGATATCATTCTGGATATGAATAATATACAACCTATCCATTAAAAACATGGCTTAATTAACAAAACATATAAAATAAAATGAGTATGTTAACACCCAAAACAACGATAATACTAAGATATTATTAAGAAATCAATGTTAAAAGATCATATATGATATCATATTAATGTACACTTCTTGTAAAATTTAATAAAAATTATTTCCCCATTATAAAGGAGGTTAACCAACCCCAACGAAGGAAAATTACAAGGTAAGGGTTATTTCACAATCTCTTCATTATCCGAGGTTGTTTATATGTAATAATCTACTGGGATCTCTTTATCATCCACATCCATGTTTCTTAAAAATATTTTTCAAAACATTTTTACTATTAAAATGAATATGGTTTAAGGTCATTTATACCCTTGTTCGACTTTTTATAAGAGTTTTATAAAGGAATCTTTCTGTTGTTTTCCAAACAAGGTTCTTTTTATCCTTTTCGATAGAATTAAGGTAAGAATGTTTTTTTACTTATACGGCGGGTGCGGTTATTTTCCGCCGTTATAAAATCTTCTAATCTTCCCTTACAATATTATAAGAATATTTTCAAATAAAATGTTGTATTTATAAATATATGACTCTTAAATGATTTCAAAATAGAAAGAGATATTTCTCTAAAAAGAGATTTGATTTCATCTATGTCAACATCATTTGATGGATTTTATGCTTATTTGAAATTGATACAAAACTTCTATATTGTATTGAATGTTTTGTGATATGTTTGACTATTGATGTGATATTTTTATACCGTTCATAGTTTATGGTGAAAGTATTGACATTGCGTATGCAAGTTTTAATACGAATATTTATGTTATGATTAAACATTTTCATATGGGAATGCATTGGACTTAATATGTGACGGGTGGAGCCCGCTATAGCTCCTCGATGCATCGGTAGGTCTCATTAGACAAACTAGTATGTTGGCACAAGGCCTTGGAAAAATCTTATTTTTATTATTGGCACGAGGCCTTGGCTATGTGGTTATGATAGTCTGGCATTATGCATTCCATCATTATGAAAGTGGTTATTGATATTGCATGTGATTATTCGATTAGTAGAATATCCATGTGAATATGTAAATGTAATTATTTCATTTTACTTTTTCCATACTATGTTGAAGTTCAAGTTTAAAAGTCTTTTGTTTTAGATATACATTGCCTTAAATGATTATGCTTATTTTTGAAAGTTTCCGCTATATTGTTATCCTTATTGGGCATTTGAGCTCACCCCTTTTCTATGTTTTATTTTTCCCAGGATGTGAAGAATTAAGTTATGAATGACCTGCAGGGATTTTATGTGGGGATATGAGTGTGGAATATGGAGACTATGTTGTTGTAGTATTTTTTCACTTTATGACGCAATGTAAAACTTTATGAATATATCTAGTGTTTCCAAGGATACTAAACCAATCGGTCTTTCGAGATTTGATATTTCTTATGATCATGCCAATGTTATGTAATAATGCACCGACTCTGGGTAACTGGGGTCGGGGCATTACAGTTGGTATCAGAGGAGGTTTAGTACAAACCTTGGAAGCTAGATTTAGATAAACTCTAATTATAGCACATATACCTAAGATGAACTTTGAGGATTATTATAGAAGAACTTCCTAGAATTTTGGTATTGTAGATATTTTGTGAGTTTTCCGAGCAATACATCCCTGTTTGGATACGAGCAGGTAGAGGCGGCTCTGGCACAGATGTACCTAGGGGTAAAACCCGAAAACACCGCTTTGAGCTAGATTCGAATGGGAACTGGTGCATGACAACGGGACTTGCTTCACTCTTGGTTACGACACTCCCATGGGATATGCTTAGGATAACTCTCATTTTCCTTACAAATAATTATGAAGGGTTTATGAGTATATACTTCCTCAAAGAATACATTCTTATGATTATGGATTATATCCATAAATTGTTCAATTTATGTTAAGTGTTTTATAAGTATGGTATTATGTATTTTGATTCACAAACTGATCTAGTTTATGACATTGTTTAGAAATGGCCCCTAGTGGAAGAAATGGAAACTATATGAATGCACGCACTCCATGTAGGGATTTCCCTCCTGCTCAAGATAATTATAGTGGAGCTGGTGATGTAACTGGGGCCGATCAGCTAATCACCATAATGGGACAACTCACTCAGGTTATGAATAATAACTTTACCCGTATAAAGCACCCTGATACATAGCATGGAGGATCAATGTTAGATCGATTAATGAGGCAACAACCACCAACGTTCAATGGGAGTACAAATCCCATAGTAGCTGAGCAATGGATATTTTCCCTAGAGAAAATATTTTAGGATTTGGGGAGTAGTGAAAGGGAAAAAGTTATCATGGCAGTTTACCGCCTCACTGGAGATACTGATCAATGGTGGTAATTGATTCAAAATACGAAGGAAGATGATGAAGTATCAAATATGGAATGGAGGGAGTTCAAAGAGTTATTTTTAGAAAAATAATTTCCTCGCGACCATCGAGCATATATGGAAAGGCAGTTTCTGAGTCTGAGACAAAAGGAGGATGAGAATGTCACAAATATGAGCCTAACTTTACAAGGATAGCAAGGTATGCTGGAGATTATATATGTAAACCAAGAATTAATATTGATCGTTTCTTTGATGGTTTAAAACCATTTCTCCGTCGAGCATTAGTCTCACAATCCTTCTCATCATACGAAGACATTGTCTCATGTGATATCAAGACCGAAAAGTAATTATCTAAGTCTTATGACTTTAAAGCAAAGCAAGACAAGAAAAGTCCTACTGATCAATCTGGGAATGGAAATAAGGTGAATAAGGGAAAGGTTGAATATCCATCCTGTGGTAAATGTGGGAAGAAACACCCCGATACTTGCTTGAAGGGAACAGGAGTCTGTTACAAGTGTTGTGAAAAAGGCCACAAAGCTCGTGATTGCAAGGGAAAGAAGGAAGCCACCAACGTTCAGTGCTACAGTTGCAGGGAGATGGGGCATTATGCAAATGAATGTCTTAAGCGTTAGGATATCTTACCTCAGAAAATGCCAAGGGATCAAGGCCAAGCTTATGCTATCACTACTGCTGAGGTAGATGCTCCGAAAGACATGGTGGTAGGTAATTTAATTGTTTCATCAAGTTTAGAAAATGCATTACTTGATTCTTGATCATCGCATTGTTTCATATCTTCCCAGTTTGATAAGAAAATTAGATATTTCCAATTTGATTTAACAAGTGAGTTGTCAGTTAAAACTCATAAGGGAAGTATCATTGCAACAATGTTTTGTGAATCAGTCCCCATTAGAGCACATAAATGTTCTTTATCTACTGATCGCATCGCCATACCTATGATTGAGTTTGATATAATCCTCGGTATGGACTAGCTTTTGGACTATGATGCGATGATTTATTGCAAGAAGAAAGAGGTTACGATTCTTGATGACAATGATAAGGACCACCTTATCTTTAGAGCAGAATCGTCACCACCTAATTCTTATTTAGATCTACCCCTAGTAGCTCAACTAAATTCAATTATTGGGGAGGAAGAGAATGAAATAACTATGGGTGAGGAAATGAATGTTCAAATAGAGGATGTACCTGTTGTGAAAGAATTTTTAGATGTATTTTCGGATGATTTACCAGGACATCCTCCAGAACGATAAGTTGAGTTTTCCATTGATTTAATTCCTGGATCAAGGGCTATATCGAAGACCCCGTATAGAATTGCCACTGTAGAATTAGTTGAACTAAAGGAACAACTAGAGGAAACGAGTAATAAGGTATTTATTCTCCCTAGTGTTTCTCTATGGGATGCCCATGTTCTTTTTGTTAATAAGAAAGATGGATCTATGAGGTTATGTATCGATTACAAGGAGATCAATGCTATAACAATAAAGAACAAGTATCCCCTACTTAGAATTGATGATTTATTTGACCAACTACATGAAGCTCAATACTTTTCAAAGATTGACCATCGATCTGGATACCGTCAGTTGTGTGTGAAGAAGGAATACATTCCAATGACAGCATTTCGAACCAGGTACGGGCATTATGAGTTTACTGTAATGCCTTTTGGATTGACTAATGAACCCTCTGTATTCATGGATCTGATGAATAGAGTTTTCAAGGAGTATCTCGATGAATTTGTGGTGGTATTTATTGATGATATCTTGGTATACTCTAAAAGCTACGAAGATCATGAAAATCAGTTGGGCATTATCCTGAAAACTCTGAGAAGACATGAATTATATGGGATGTTTTGCAAGTGGGAATTCTGGCTTTAGGAGATTTCTTTTCTTGGCCATATTGTCTCTAAAGATGGAATCTCTATTGATCCTTCTAAGACTAAGGCAATCCAAGAATGGCCAGCACCGACTAGTATAACAGAGGTACGTAGTTTTATTGGTTTAACAGGTTATTATCGACGTTTCGTCCAGAATTTTGCCCTATTGGCTAACCCATTAACGAAGATCACACCTAAAGAGGTAAAATTTGTTTGGAAAAAATAGTGTGAAGAATGTTTCGATGAACTTAAGAGAAGATTAGTCCATGCTCCTATATTGACTCTACCATCAAGGAATGATGGGTTCGTTATTTATAGTGATGCATCGAAGAAATGACTCGAATGTGTCCTTATGTAGAATGATAGAGTTATTGCCTATGCATCACGACAGTTGATAATAATGACCAAAACTATCCTACTCATGATCTCGAGTTAGCAGTTGTGATTTTTTCTTTGAAGATATGGAGGCACTACCTCTATGGATAAAAATGTGAGATTTATACTGATCACAAGAGTTTGAAGAATATTTTCTCACAAAAAGAACTCAACAAGAGGCAAAGGAGATGGCTTGAATTACTCAATGATTATGATTGCATGATACACTACCACACAGGGATGTCAAACAAGGTGGTAGATGCTTTGAGCAGAAAAGATCATGGAGTTTTGAACAATATGAGAATTGAAAGAGATCCAATTTTCATGGATCTACTGAAGATGGACATGGGAATAACCAGGGAAGGAGAAACATCAAGGCTTTTTCAAATGGTTGCCAAACCATCTTTACTATAATGGATTAAGATTTCTCAGAATAATGATGGAGAATTTAAAAAGAAGATTAATACTGTAAATGATGGGAGACTGAGAGACTTTGTGTATGAAGATGGAATTTTGAAATTCAGGAAGAGGCTTTGTGTTTCTGATATACCTGATCTAAAAAGGGAATTTATGGATGATGCTCATAGTTCCAATTTCTCTATACACCCTAGGAGCACCAAAATGTATAGAGATTTGAAGGAACATTTTTCGATGGACAACATGAAGAGGGAGATTGCTGATTTTGTGTCAAGATGTATGGTTTGTCAACAAGTGAATGCTGGAAGGCACCAGCCTGGAGGAGTCATGCAACCCCATCCCATACCGGAGTGGAAATTGCACAATATTACGACGGACTTTGTCATGGGGCTACCGAAGACTCCTAGAAGGATTGATTCAATATGGGTTATTATTGATTGTCTTACCAAATCAGAACATTTTCTTGCTATAAGAGAAGATCTACCCCTGGAACATCTATAAAGACTATATATTAATGATGTTGTGAGAATTCATGGAGTACCCCTATAAATTGTTTCTGATCGTGATCCCCGTTTTACTTCAAGATTCTGGAAGAGTCTTCAGAAATCCCTGGATACTGAACTTCATTTTAGCACTGCCTACCACCCTCAGACAGATGGACAATCAGAACGGACTATTCAAACCTTAGAAGACATGTTGAGAACCTTCTCACTTGACTTTCAGGGTATGTGGGATCAGTATTTACCTCTGGTAGAATTTTCCAATAACAATAGCATCCATTAGAGCATTCAGATGGAACCATATGAAGCATTATACGGAAAGAGATGTCGCACCCCAACCTGTTGGGATGACGTTGGTGAAATAAAACTTGTAGGACTAGAACTGCTGGAGGAAACGATGGAAAAGGTGAAGGTAATCCAAAATCACATCAAAGAAGCTCAAAGTAGGCAGAAGAGCTATGCCGATAATCGAAGGAAGGATTTGGAATTTCAAGTCGGTGATCATGTTTTCCTGAAGGTATCTCCATGGAAGGGAGTCATAAGTTTTGGTAAGAAATGTAAATTGAGTCCCAGGTACATCGGACCTTTCAAAATCCTAGAACGAATTGGGGCTGTAACTTACCGATTGGCAATGCCGCCAAGTCTCTCCAAAGTTCACGTTGTGTTCCACGTATCTCTGATGAGGAAATATATGCCTGACCCAACGCATGTACTAACTTATGAGGAATTAGAACTGGAACCCGATCTGTCTTATTGCGAAGAGATCTTCAGGATTCTTGATAGGAGAGAACAAGTACTGAGAAACCAGACGACGCGTCTGGTAAATGTTTTGTGGAGAAACCATAAGATGGAAGAGGCAACGTGGGAACCCGCGAAACTTATGATGAAGAACCACCCGAGTCATTTCATACGGTAGTATTCTGAAAATTTCGAGGACGAAATTATTTGAAGTAGGGGAGAATGTAACACCCCAAGCTTCTACGGTACGCTTCTCTTTGAATAATGTGATAGCGTGTGTTGTACGCAACATCGAGTTCTAACACACCAAGACCAATCAAACTAGCCGTTATGAATAGTAATACCTACTTTTTGAAATTATATATATTTTATATTTCAAAATGGACTTCATTTTTGGTTTCAGAATATCGAAATTATCCTAAGATTATTTTTTTGGTATTTTTCTGAGAACTTCCAATTTGTATGAATAGTGAAAAATACTTAAAAACAAATTTTTTAATAAAAATAATTTATAGTGATAAACCATATTATTTAGTGGTTTTATAGTATAATTAGAATATATTTTTACCATTTTATCCAATGGTGTTCATTTTAATTAATTTCACATTGAAATTGGACATAAATAATTGTAAATCTTTTGATATATATTGTTTCTTAAAAACACGCTATTTGTTTTAACAGCGGGAATTAATTATAAAATTAATTAATGAAACGTATATGTTTGGAATTTTGTAAAATAGAAATCATTTTTTAATTTGGAATATCAATTATAGCTTAGGGTGAAATTTTGGCATTGTTCTGAAAAACTTCAATTTTTGATGAATAGTGAAACTGCTAAGTGGCAGTTTAAAAACTGAATTTTCTCATAAAACTTAATTTTACCGCTTCTGTTAATGGAATTTCGAAAATCTGAGAGACACGATTAATACCAAGATGTAAAATGTGGTTCAATGAGATGACAAATAATTTTTGGTGAATAGTAACTTTTTACTTTTATTTACCACGGTTAAAAGTAAATAGGGTAATTAATGGTAAAAATGATATTACTATTACCCTAAAACATGTCCTAATTCTACTGGAGAAGTTTATCTCGACCAAAAACAACATTAGGAATAAAATATTATCATTTAGGTCCACTTTGATTAGATTAGTACTTTTATTATTATTTAATTCAAAGAAGAGTTAAACGAGTTAAAATCAATGTTTATTTACTAAAACATTTTTAATATAGGGTAATACATAAGATAAATTCGATTGTAAATATTCATTAGAAAGATATAAATATTTCCTACATAATGATATTTTATTTATAATTTTTAGACATTATATAATTTAATTTATTTATGACACAATGATGATGCAATAATTACCATAATAGTGAAAAATTATATTAATTAATATTATAAATACCCAAATAAATATAATTTGAGTCTTTTAATGAATTAAACTAATTTTCTAGGATAATATGACATATTAGGATAGATTTAACTAACTTTTTTCTAAGTAATAATTCTGTTATAAGTTTCAAAAAAATCAACTATTGAATAGTGTCAAAATTGAAATAAAAGTGTTTTTAAAATAAATATTATATTATTAATTGATATTAAATTCCTAAAAATCTAAGGGTCGTCCAAGAGACTTATATCATGATATTTGTATCATTAATGGACCACTTGGGTGGCCTCTTGGACATATATGGTATGTTTATTAACCATACATTATAAAAATACAAAGAGACATTGTAAAAGTGAAACTAATTAACTTAGAGTTAATACTTAAAGATAAGGTTAATATAGTAACCCAAACCTGTCTAAATTCTATTGGTTGAATGGTTTTAGACCTATACACACCTTAACCTTTGATGAATAAACTTTGGAGCCATTAGAAACCGAGTATGAATTCATTATAAATTAATATTTCTAGATTTTCCAAAGGTTCCCCTCACCCCTCTTATAAAAGGGAACTCCTCCTTCTCATTTCTTCACACCTTCAAATCATTTTGGTTCGTCCAAACTCTACCCAAATACTCTCCCAACTTCCCACACTACAACCTAGAGGCCTTATTTTGATCCGAAAGCCAACCGAAGGAGCCCTTTTGATCAAATCCAAAGGAAGAACCCGAAGAAGAGGTAATGATTTCACCACCCTTTTCCATGTTCATTTCTTCTTCCACTTCTTCTTTCTTTGTTATTACCATTCTAAAATAATAAATCCAGTATCATATATATACTTTTATGTTATTATAAATATGGTACAACCAAATTCAGTATTCTATCCACCCTTTGAATAACATGTCACCATACGTGTGTACGTACGGCTTACCGTCTCCACGTCGTGGTGTAATTGTTATTCAATATATTATTATTTGGATGGGTATAATAATGATTTTTAAATCATGTAAATAATAAATAAAACATGTTAATGATTCTGTATATATGATATACCATCCTTTTATATATTATTTTAATATCAAAAGAATGATATTATCGCTCGTGCGTACGTACGGACTACCGTCTCCACGAACGCGATGAGATTAATTCTCCATCGTATCCACTGAAGTATAATTATCATTTTATGATTTAAAAATGATGTTTAAGGACTTGATATCATTCTGGATATGAATAATATATAACCTACCCATTACAAACATATCTTTTGTAACAAAACATATAAAAGAAAACGAGTAAGTTAACACCCGAAACAGTGATAATACTAAGATATTATTAACAAATCAATGTTAAAAGATCATATATGATATCATATTAATGTAAAATTCTTGTATAATTTAATAACAATTATTTCACCATTATACAGGAGTTTAACCTACCCCAACCAAGGAAAAGTACATTGTAACGGTTATTTCACAATCTCTTCATTATCCGAGGTTGTTTATACGTTATAATCTACTAGGATCTCTTTATCATCCATATCCATGTTTCATAAAAATGTATTTCAAAACATTTTTACTATTTAAAAGAATATGGGTTAAGGTCATTTATACCCTTTTTAGACTTTTTATAAGATCTTTATAAAGTAATCTTTCCGTCGTTTTCCAAACAAGGTGCTTTTTAACCTTTTCGACAGAATTAAGGTAAGAATGTTTTTTTTAACTTATACGGCGGGTGCGGTTATTTTCCGCCATTATAAAATCGTCGAAGCTTCCCTTACAAGGTTATAAGAATATTTTCAAAGAAAATGTTTTATTTATAAATATATGACTCTTAAATGATTTCAAAATACAAAGAGATATTTCTCTAAAAAGAGTTTTGATTTCATCTATGTCATCATCATTTGATGGATTTTACGCATATTTGAAAATGATACAAAACTTCTATATTGTATTGAAGGTTCTGTGATATGTTTGACTATGGATGTGCTATTTTTATACCATTCATTGTTTATGGTGAAATTATTGACATTGCGTATGATGGTTTTAATATGAATGTTTATGTTATGTTTAAACCTTTTCATATGGGAATGCATTGGACTTAATATGTGACGGGTGGAGCCCGTTGTAGCTCCTCGATGCATCGGTAGATCTCTTGAGACAAACTAGTGTCTTGGAACAAGGCCTTGTCAAAATCATATTTGTAGTCTTGGCACAACGACTTGGCTATGTGGTTATGACAGTCTCGCATTATGCATTCCATCATTATGCAAGATGTTATTGATATTGCATGTGATTATTCAATTAGTAGAATATCCATGTGAATAAGTAAATGGAATAATTTCATTTTACATTTTCCATACTATGTTGAAGTTCAAGTTTAAAAGGCTTTTGTTTTAGTTATACATTGCCTTAAATGTTTATACTTATTTTTGAAAGTTTCCACTATATTGTTATCCTTACTGGGCATTTGAGCTCACCCCTTTTCTATGTTTTATTTTTCCCAGGATGTGAAGAAGTAAGTTATGAATGACCTGCAAGGATTTTATGTGGGGATATCAGTGTGGAATATGGAGACTATATTTTTGTTGTAGTTTTTCACTTTATGATGTAATGTAAAACATTATGAATACATCTAGTGTTTCCAAGGCTACTAAACCAATCGGTCTTTCGAGATTTGATCTTTCTTGTGATCATGCCAATGTTATGTAAAAATGCCTTGACTCTGGGTAACTGGGGTCGAGGCATTACAGTTAATGAGTTTAAGATAACATGAATAAGTATATCTTAGATTTTACCCTACTCATAAAATATCATATGATGATTTTACAGATATACTCACACTGACCTTTTTGGATTTGGTAAATGGATGGATCTAGCTGGAACCAAAGTAACAGTGGATATGAAGAAAACTATGACGGATTTCTGAACGAGCATCTGAATGATATGGGAGCTGTAATGAAAACTCTTGTGGTTATTCTCAACCAACTATCTAAGGTCATGATTGACCACCTAAACATTAGTGATTTTTAAATACATAATATATGTGAGAAACAAATCCCTACGGATGTTCAGTTAATAATCATAAAGGTAAGTATGTTTAAAAACCTATGGGTCAAAGATGTGTAAAGAAACACATAGGAAAATGCTTCAAAGGGACAGAAAGATGCCATAGATGTGGAAATGAAGGTCATAAAGCAAAAACCTTCCATGGAAGAATGAATCTTCTAGTTGAGTCTTGGAAAGGGAAATAAGTTCTTTCTAAAGGATCAATTGAATGTTTTAAATGTGGTGAACATTGCCATTATGAAAAAAAATGTCCTATGAAAACGTTTTGGGAATGGGATCAATAGGATCGTAAAAATATTCGTTTACCAATACCTAATGCCATTCAGATTGAGGATGAAGAAACTGACAATGACCAATGAAAGGTATGGATTATTTCATAACATATGATTTCTTATTATTGAAATATTAAGATATGATTCATGATTTTCTTTTTAGTAATGAATTATTTCAAAATATGTTGGAAAGGAATGGTTAATGGATTAAGAAGAATGTTGAATGAGTAAGAATTCATCATATAATGGATTCAAGCATTATGGTAGAATTTAGGATGGTGAAATGCTTAAATGTATTAAGGGTCCTCTGATAATGGGATTACATTAGAAGAATTTTTATAGTATGTTTATCCCTGATGTTTGATATATGAAAATTTAATTCAAGGAATAATTATCTTCTCTTTTGTGGATATTGTTATAACGAACAATTTGGGTTTTTATGATCCTCTAATTTGAGGAAATTACCAATTAATACATGTTGGATGAAAAGTAAAATATATTAGATAACCATTGTGGTTAAAATATGTTATGGTTATTTTTGATTAATTTATCTCATTCTGGGAATGTTTTAAAATTATGATGTTTTTTAAAAGGGACAACACGCAAACTGTGTGACAACCCATCGCATCGGATGAAGCTGCCGGAATCGAACCCAAAACCAAAGTGCGACTGGTATTTAATGACTACCATTGGACTACGAGAACTCCCTGGTTAGTATGACTTATTCTTTTTAGTTATATTATCTTATGAATCATGAATAAGTTGATTTTTGGTTATCTATGGAAATGATTAACCTATCACGGAGGATATGTGATTAGGTTAATTACTTTTCAATATGAGACTTTATGTGTAACTGATTTTAATTGAAGATAAATGTTATGATTTATCTAGGAAGACTATGCGATTAAATCCTTATGATATTTGGGTTACAATCACAGTTTGGATTAATTTTGAAGAATTTTAGGAACAATTGTTTATTGAATGGTCATTGTTGAACTTTGGGTTTTGTTAGATACATTTTGGAGATTAAGAGTAGTTTTTTTGTAAAATATTATCTTTTTTGGGGATTACCTGATCTGGTGATATCCATTTTGGTTTTGGTTAATGTCTAAAGACATGGTAAATATATAGTTCATCTTTTGTGGATTATGTGATTATCTCGAAGTTGATTATAGCGTTCTTAATGTGAAAAAAAGTCATCCTGAATAATCATCATTTAGAGAAAATATGAGTTAGTGTTAGAAATATAGTAAAAGATAAATGTCTTCATGACAAGTAAGAATATTTCCTTATGATTTTAGTTAAGCTCATAAATAAATTCCTTAAGGAAAAATAGCATAAAATAAAAACCCTGTCTATTAACCTTTCCTATTGGGAAATCAAAGACAGTTTAACCCATCACAAGTTTGTGATTTTATGATGGATAACATTCTCCTAAACATGTCTTCTATCACTATCCATCAGAACATGATGGTTTGTTTTCTCCTACATATCCATGTTTTCATGGAATCCTATTATATTTTTTCTTAGGTAACCTTTGAAATTCTCTTCCTTTTTTTAGAGTGATAGTTTTATTGACTCTTTTTTCGATGTGGGGCTTTTAATGATGTTTCCAAGCCCAGTTTTAAAATTACGAGCACACAATTCCAAAAAGGGGGGAGGGATGTATCTTTCTTGATAAATAAGGAATAATACATTTTTTATATTTTTTAATATTTTTTAATTAAATATTATTTTTACATTAAAGGGGATGCTATGTTCGATAACGTACCCAATACACAACAACATGTTTCTTTGAAATATTAAGTTTCACACTAATAATATAATATAATTATTTTAAATGGTCATTATCTCCTAGCTGTTTTATTGGCAGGAATGAGTAAAACTAAATAAAATTTGATTATACATGTCTGTTAAATTTAATTACAATTTTCCAATAAATGTTATTGGCTTAAAATGTGAATGAATCTAATTTTAAGCATAATTTACATTAAAAGGTATATTTACTGCCTTTTAATGGTGATAACTCATTAAATATAATTTTGGTGAATTTAATACATTCTATATAACCATATAAAATATTTTTTTAGAATGGGGACATCAAAATTTTCTTTGGGTAAAATTTTGGAATTTTTCCAAAATAGTTCATTTTTTATGAATACTGTAAATATTGTATTTTAATTCAAAACTATGTTTTAATATAATTTATATATATGGATAGATTATGTTTTCAATTGGTATTAAAGTGTAATTAGAATATATTTTTATCAATTAATACAATGTTGGTCATTGGAATTAATTTCACTTTGAAATTGGACATAAACAAGTGTCAATCTTTTGATAGTTATTGTTTCATAAAAACACGATATTTGTTTTAACCACGAGAATTATGTTTAAAATTAATTAATTAAACTTTTATGTTTTGAATTTTTAAAAATAGTCATCATATTTGAATTCATAATATCAAATAAATATTATTATTAATTTTTGGTACATTAATAAAAATCAACAATTTATGATGAATAGTGAAACCACTAAGTAGTAGTTAAAAAAATTGACTTTTTCAGTTAAATTTTTTTTACCACTTCTTTGAGTTAAATTTCAAAAATCCGACATACATGGTTGTTATCAAGAAGTAAAATGTGGTTCAATGAGATGAAAATAGTTTTTGGTGAATACTAACTTTTGACTTTTATTTATCACAGATAAAGGTAAATAGGTTAATTCAAGGTAAAAAGAATATTATAATAATTCAAAATCACCTTAACACTTGTCCAAACCATATTTTTTTACTCATTAACGACCATGGTCATCTTTGAGTTGATTTTTGGACCCCATTGAGCCACGTGGGAGTGAAAATGACAATTTAGATTAACTAACATAAAGTAAAGGCAAAAATGACAATAACAAATATCTTTTAGTAAATTAATTTTTATAAGGGTTTACAAAATTATATTTTCGGATATAAAGACTCATTGGAAGGATAAAACGATTTCCTATATCATGGTATTTTTTTTATAATTTTTAGATATCAAATAAATTAAATTATTTATGATACAATAATGATAGAGTATTTGCATCATTAATAAATCATTTAAATAAATAAGATTATAAATATTAAAATAACATCTAGAACCATTACAATTCAAATTGAATGATTTTATTTCGACCATGAGTCATATTATATTTGAATATAATAAATTTTGGACCTTTTCAAACTTAATATCAGTATATAATAAAATAATATTGTCACATTTTCCAAAGGAGCCCCTCCTCTTCCTTATAAAAGGAGACCACTTCTAACCAATTCCTCACACCTCTCAAGCCATTTGTGTAACATCCAAGGTAAATAACGAATAATAAATTTTCATATTTATTAATATTTGTGAATTAAATATTAATTTTACTTTAAAGGGGTTTCTATGTTCGATAGCGTACTAGGTACGCAACAACGAGTTTCTTTTAAATCTTACGTTGCACACTACTAATATAATCATATTATTTTCAAATGGTAGTTAAAACATAGTCGTTGTATTAACGGGAAAGAATATAAATAACTACAATATGATTATATATGTTTGTTAAATGTTTTTACATTTATCCAATAAAATATTAAGGCTTAAAATAAGAAAAGAATTTAATTTTTGGCATAGATACTCTTATATTCACTAAAGGTCGACTTATCGCCTTTTGATGGCGAACCATGCTTAAATATAGTTTTGATCACTATTATACAATCTATTGAACCAAATAAAATTCCTCTCTATAATCGGGACATCAATATTTACTTTGTGTATTTGTTTTGTATTTTTCCGATAAAGTTCATTTTTTTAATGAATAGTGAAAATGTTGTATTTTAATTCAAAACCTATTTTTAATCTAATTTATTTATATGTTTAGATTATCTTTTTAATTGGTTTTAAAGATAAATTAGAATATATTTTTACCATTTAATCCAATAGTGGTCATTGAAATTAATTTCACTTTAAAATTGGACTTAAACTACTTTCAATCTTTTGATATATATTGTTTCACAGAAACACGCTATTTGTTTTGACAGCGGGAAATAATTATTAAATTAATTATTGAAAATTATATGATTTGATTTTTTTAAAATAGACATCATTTTTCATTTTGAAATAACAAATATAGCTTAGGGTGAATTCATGGAATTTTTCTAAAAATCTTCAATTTTTGATGAATACTGAAACCACTATGTGGTAGATAAAATACTGATTTTTCATTTAAATGAAACAATAACACTTCTGTGAATTGAATTTAAAAATTCTAACATACATGGTTGTCATTAGTATGTAAAATGTGGTTCAATGGGATTAAAATAATTTTTTTGGTGAATAATAGTTTTTATGTTTTATTAATCGCAATTAAAGGTAATTAGTGTAATTTAAGGTAAAAATAATGTTTTAATAATATTAAATGACCATGAAACATGTACTAACCTTATTGGATGTGTCATGGCTGACCAAAAAACTCCATGGTTCAACAATGGGACCCCATGGATCCCCTTGGGTAAAAAATGACATTAATACATTTTTATTTAAAGATAAAAAAGTCAATAACATGTATTGTTTTATTAAAACAATTTTTACATGAGGTTATATAAGTCATATTTTTTACTATAAATATTCATTATAAATCGCACAATATTTCCTACGTCTTGATAGTTTTTTAATAATTTTTAGACATTAAATAAATTAAATTATTTATGACACAATGATGATGCAGCGATTATCTCATTATTTAACGATTTAAATAAAATGAAAAGATAATGTAAAATATATAACCTAAACTTGGCATAAACGAATTGGATGGGTGGATTTATAACTCTTATAACCTTATCCTAGAAATATATAATTTTGGGACCTTTAAAATATGAAACTCATTATAAAATAAAGTAACATTTTATAACATTCCAAGAGTGCCCCTCCTCTCCTCTTATAAAAGGCCCCCACCTCTACCACCTTGCCCAGACCTCTAAAGCCATTGGCCCGACCAATAAATGATCATTTTCTTTCTACACATCCCTTTACTCATCATAGAATCCGTACCTTATGCAGAAAGCTCTTCAAGAAACCCTTTTGGTTCAAACCAAGAGGAGTTACCCGATTTTACGGTAATGTCTTCACTTGTGTTCTTTTGTTTTATTTTGCATCTCCAACCCCCTAAACTATTTCAATTACTTTATTTTGTTACAAATACAGTATCTTCAATATAATAGGATTCTTATATGAGATTGATTCGAGCTAGACTTACACACATATTTATTTAATGGTTAATGAACATACTGTTTCTGTGGTTGGAGAATTTCTGCCTCATGAAACGATGATTGTCCAATCTTTTTTTAACACCGTTCATGATGTCCATTAAGATGAAAATATATTTATATTTGATATATATTATGTTAATGTTTTCCTTATGATTCTTTATATTTAATTTATGGAATACCTTTATGGTTTCCATTATGGGTAAACGCGATATCTTCATTTTAAGAAGTGCGGACTACCGCCCCTCAAAGTGATTTGATTCATTAATGCCATATGTGGGATGTATAAAGGATGGAGTAAATGATATTATATATTATATTATACTGGAATTATAATATACTTTTATATCATTATGATTTCACTCCATTAAATAAGAAATAGAAATGAAAGTAGCGTTCATGCGTACGTATGGCTTACCGTCTCCATGAACAGTGAATTTCATTTCTTATCTCTAAATGTTATGTACTATTAAAAATAAATGTATATAATGAATATATATGAAATATTTGATATCTAAATTATGAATATCATTCTGGATATAATTAATCTATGACCACATGAACAACATGTAATTGTAAGAAGTCCTATTTTGACTTAAGTACCAAATATCGACAAAATGAATGTTATTAACGTAAATGATTACATAATGTTTATAACAAGGAAATAATTTATATAAAATGAATAATAAACATTAAAAAGGTTCTTAAGATAGTATAAATTAACTTTAGTTTGTTATTCAGGAGATTAACGAGCAATCGAGTCACATCGGACACGAGGTAAGGGGCTTCATGTCAATCTCCTTTCATTGAGTCATATTTTGCTCTAATACAAGACTTTATTTTATACGGTGTATAAACCCCTTTGACTTTTAATTTTATACAAAAGGAATATTTTTCTACGAAGAGTTTTACTAAATGAAAAAAGGAATGTTTCTTTTAATGTACACGGCGACAACAACCTTTTCCGTCGCCGCAGCATTATTTGGTCTTTGGCATCCTCAACAAGCCGTAATGTTTTTAAAATGAAATAAATACCATATAGTATTTTATGTATTTTGGTATTGAAAATGGTTTTTATAATGGAATTGTTATGTCAATATATTTAATTGATAAATTTTGATCGAAATGTGGAAATGTTTTCTTTCCATTATATTTATTTTATGTCATCTGATTTTATAATGGTACTTGGACATTTGACGGGTGGTTACATGATAAAACATATGACGGGTGGTGCCGTGAATACCAGGATGGGTGGTTACGTTATAATCTCCAATGCATTGGGTATGGAAGTCGGCCGTATGGCTATTCCATAAAGTGATATGTGTGGAAGTCGACTGTATGTTTATTCCATTTAAGTATGTTTATATCCTAAGATATCTTTATATGTTATGTGTTCTTTATATGGATTTTATGGGTATATATTGGTTTCAAAAGGGTAAGTGATGATCTTTTATTTAGTGAAATGTTTTTACTACTTCATAATGGTGAAAATTATTACTTTGATAACGTATTCATGGTTTAATTGTTGTTTTGAAAAACTAACAGTTTTCCATCTTTGTGTATCCATTACTGAGCTTTTTATGGTCATCCAAATTTTGTTTTGAAATGTTTTTCAAAGTACATAATGTGGAAGAGGGTCAAGGATGGGATCAAGGAAAATTCATGTTGTCTTAAACATGGAACTAGACATGGCTCTTTTTTTCAAGAGTTCATGTTTTGTAAAAAAAAGGAAACTATGTAGAACTGTCTACTTTGTAAACTTTTGAGATGTAATAGTTATGTACCAATTCTCTAAAACACTAATCCTGAAAATATCCTCAATGTGAATTATTCATTTAATTCAATATTAAAAAATGTTTATGGTCGGGGCCTTATAGTTGGTATCAAAGGTTGGATTAGACAACATTAGGAGTTAGAAAATTGTTAAATTTAAAAATTAATTTATGGTATGATTGAAATGATATATTATTTGCAGATTACCATGTTGATTCGAAAAACATATTTCTATGATAAGAATGGTATTCAATAGAGAAAACAGAACAAATTTTCTAAGAAGGAATACAAAAGTTTAATGACCTTTCGAATCAGTAACAAGTGATGGTCGGAATCAGAATTGAGCAGTTTACTGCACTGATGGCTCAGTTGAATCAGGTGAAAATTGTCTGTTGTGTTTGATGAGGATATATTGGTGTTTTCTAAAATTAAATTGGATCATTAATGTCATTTAAGGGTTATCATTCAAACCTTAAAAGAAAAGAAACTATTTGGAAAATTTATAAAGTGTCAGTTTTAGTTACAACAAATTTCTTTCCTTGGTCACATTGTTTCAAAAAATGGCATAGCTGTTGATCATTCTAAAACAGAAGTTGTTGATGAATTCCCAAGACCCAAAAATGTAACAGAGATTCATAGTTTTCTTGGTTTGGTAGGTTATTAATAGAGGATTGTTGAAAATGTTTCACTGTTATCTAGTCCAATGAATAAGCAAACTCGGAATGGTGTTAACTTCATCTGGACAAAAGAATGTGATGATTGTTTTCAAGAGATTAAAAGAAGATTGGTGAATGCTCCAGTTTTAGGGAATCCTTCCAGGAATAGTGATTTTGTTATCTATAGTGATGATTAGTTGAAGGGACTTTGTTGTGTCCTTATACAGAATGATCAGGTAATTCTTTATACTTCACGTCAGGTGAAAACACATGAGGTAAGTTACCCTACACAAGATTTGGAATTAACTACTGTTGTTTTTTATCTATAAATTTGGAGGCATCATTTGTATGGAGTAAAGTGTGAAATTAATACTGATCAAAAAATATTAAAGTATATATTCACTCAGAAAGATTTGAACATGGGACAGAGTAGATGTCTGAAATTAATCAAGGATTATGATTGTACAATTAATTTCCATCTGGGAAAAGCATATAAAGTAGCTGATGCTTTGAGTCGAAAAAGTAATGCTTCTTTAACTAAGACACATTTGGAACGAGATCCTTTGGTTTTTTATTTGATGCCCTTTGGCATAGAAGTTTTTAGTGTAGGAAGTTCTTCTGTTTTGTTTTTGGTGTCAGTGATATCATCTCTATCAGACAGAATTATGAAAGCGCAGAAGAGAGACAATGGGTTTCAAAAAAAGGTAAAGATGGTTCATATGTTTAAGTTGAATGAATTTAACATTGATAATGATGGTGTTTTGAGGTTTGGGAAGAGATTATGTGTTCCTTGTGATTCATAGTTGAAGACTGAGTTGTTATGTGAGGCTCATAGTTCCCCATTTTTAGTTCATCATTGCAGTACTAAGATGTACAGAGATCTACAGGAGTATTACCGGTGGGATTGAATGAAAAGAGATATTGCTGATTTTACTGTGAAGTGTTTGACTTCTCAGTAGGTTAAAGCAGAGCGGCAGTTACCGAAAGGGATGCTTCAGTCATTATCGGGGCCAGAGTGGAAATGGGACAATATAACCATGGACTTTGTTGTGGGATTACCGAAAACATCTCGAGGTAATATTGAAATTTGGGTTATTGTTGATCGATTGACTAATTCTTCTCATTTCCTTCCTATTCAAGATACATTCTCTCTAGATCAACTTTCTCGATTGTATCTTAAAGCGATAGTCAGGTTGCATGGAGTTCCCTTGTCCATTGTATCTGATTGTGATCCCATGTTTACTTCTAACTTTTAGAAGGGCCTTCCGAAGTCATTGGGTACTGAATTAAATTTTAGTACATATTTTTTTCCTCAATCAGATGGGCAGTCAGAATGAACAATTCAGACTTTGGAGGATATGCTACATGCTTTCTCGATGGATTATCATGGAATTTGGGCCCTACATATTTCTTTGGTTGAGTTTTCTTATAATAACAATTTTCATTCTAATATACAGATGGCTCCGTTTGAGGAATTATATGGGTAGCGATGTCGAACTCCAGATTTTTGGTTAAAGTAGGTGAAAGGAAGTTGATGGGACCAGAATTGGTAGAATAGTTGGTAGAAAATGTTCAGATGATTCAGAAGCACATGAGAATATCTCAGAGCAGGTAGAAACGTTATGCGGATAACTGGAAGAAGGATCTATCTTTTGAGGTAGGTGATCATGTCTTTCTCAAAGTTTCACCATGGTAAAGTGTGATGCGATTTGGTAAGAAAGGAAACATGAGTCCAAGGTTCATTAGACCATATGAAATTCTGGAGAGATTTGGATCAGTTGCTTACCATGTGGCTTTACCTCCGAGTTTATCTCAGGAAAAAAATGTTTTTCATGTTTCGACGTTGATAATGTATATGCCAGATCCATCTCATTTTTGATCCCAGAGATAGTTTAGTTGGAAGATAATCTCTCTTATGAAGAATGACCAGTCCAGATTCTTGACCATTGAGAGAAATTGTTGAGGAATAAGGTAATTCACTAGGTAAAGGTTTTGTGGAAAACCCATATGGGTGAAGAGGCAACGTGTGAATCTGAAAATTCTATGAGGGATAGATACCACCACTTATTTTGATAAGTGGACAAAATCGCGAGGACGCAATTGCCAAAAGAGGGAAGGATGTAACATCCCAGATAAATAAAAAATAATAAATTTTCATATTTATTAATATTTTTTAATTAATTATTAATTTTACTTTAAAGGGGTTTCTATGTTCGATAGCGTACCCAATACACAACAATGAGTTTCTTTGAAATCTTATGTTGCACACTAGTAATATAATCATATTATTTTTAAATGGTTGTTAACACATATTCATTGTATTGGAGGGATTGAATAGAAATAACTAAAATATTATTATATATGTTTGTTAAATGTTTTTACATTTATCCAATAAAATATTAAGGATTAAAATAAGAAAAGAATACAATTTTAGACATAGATAAACTAATATTCACTAAAGCTTGACTTATCACATTTTGATGGAAAGCCGTCTTTAAATATAGTTTTTGTCACTCTTATACATTATATTGGACCAAATAAATTTCTTCTTTAGAATCAGGACATCAAAATTTACATTGTGTAATTTTTTGGAATTTTTCCGATAATGATCATTTTTTAAATGAATAGTGAAAAATATTGTATTTTAATTCTAAACTTATTTTTAATCTAATTTATTTATATGATTAGATTATATTTTGAATTGTTTTTAATGTAAAATTAGAATATATTTTCACAATTTAATTCAATAGTGGTCATTGAAATTAATTTCACTTTGAAATTGGACTTAAACAGGGTCAATCTTCTGATATATATTGTTTCACAAAAACACGATATTTGTCTTGACATCGGAAATTAATTATTAAATTAATTATTTCAACTTATATTTTTTTTAATTTTGTAAAATAGACATCAATTTTGAATTCTAAATATCAAATATAGCTTAGGGTGAAGTTTTGGTATTTTTATGAAAAACTTCAATTTTTGAGGAATAGTGAAACCACTAAGTGGTAGTTAAAAAACTGATTATTTGTTTAAATGAAACGTTACGACTTCTATGAATTGAATTTTCAAAAATCCAACATATGTGGTTGTCATTAGGAAGTAAAATTTGGTTTAATGGGATAAAAATAATTTTTTTGTGAATAGTAACTTTTAAGTTATATTAATTGCGATAAAAGGTAACTAATGTAATTAAAGGTAAAATTAATATTTTAATAATAAGAAATTACATTGAAACATGTCCTACCCTTATTTTATGTGTCATGACCGACCAAAAAAATCCATGGGTCAACTTGGGGACCCCATGGAGCCCCTTGCGTAAGAAAATGACAATAATCACTTTTTATTTAAAGTGAAAAAAATGTCCCAAACATGATTTGTTTTACAAAAGAAAATTTTACATGGGGTTATACATGTCATATATTTGACAACAAATATTATTTATAAAGATAAAAATATTTTTCCTACGTCATGATATTTTTTTTGTAATTTTTATACAATAAATAAATTAAATTATCTATGAAACCATGATGATGTAGCGATTACCCCATTATTTAACGATTTAAATAAAATGAAAAGATAATGTAAAATCTAAGACCTACACTTGTCTAAATCCAATTGGATGGGTGGATTTCGAACTCCTACCACCTTATCCTCGAAATATATAATTTTGGGACCTTTAAAATCTGAAGCTCATTATCAAATAAAGTAACATTTTATAACTTTCCAAGAGTGCCCCTCCTCTCCTCTTATAAAGGCCTCCACCTCTACCACATTACCCACACATCTCAAGCCATTGGATTGGAAAATATCTGATAATTTTATCTCTCCACATCCCTTTCTTCATCATAGAGGCATTAACTTAGGCTGGAATGTCTTTAAGAAACCCTTTTGGTTCAAACCAAGAGGACTTACCCGATTTTAAGGTAATGTCTTCACTTGTGTTCTTTTGTTTTATTTTGATTCTCCAACCCCATAAACTATTTCTATTCCTTTATTTTGAAACAAAAACAGTATCTTCAATATACTCTGATTTTTTTATGAGAAGGATTATAGCTACACTTACACACACCTTCATCTAATGGTTAATGAACATAGTGTTTCTGTGGTTGGGAAATTTATGCCTCACGAAACGATGATTGTTCAATATTCTTTTAACACCTTTCATGGTGGAAATTAAAATGTCACTCTATTTATATATGATATATATTATGTTTATGTTTTCCTTATGATTATTTATATTTAATTTATGGAATACCTTTATGTTTCCATTATGGGTAAACACGATATCTTCATTTTAGGAAGTGCAGACTATCGCCCCCTCAATGTGATTTGATTCATTAATGCCATATGTGGGACATATAAAAGAAGGAGTGAATGATTTTATATATGATATTATACTGGAATTATAATATACCTTTATATCATTATAATTTCACTCTATTAAATATGAAATAGAATTGAATGTAGCCTTCATGCGTACGTACGGCTTACCGTATCCATGAACGATGCATTTCATTTCTTAACTGTAAATGTTATGTACTATTAAAAATACATGAATATGATGGATATATATGATATATATGATATCCAAATCATGAATATCATTTTGGATATAATAAACCTTTGACCACATGAACAACATGTAATTGTAAGTAGTCCATTTTGACATAAGTACCAAATATCGACAAAAAGAATGTTATTAAATTAAATGATTACATAATGTTTATAACATGAAAATAAGTTGTATAAAAGGAATAAAAATCATGATAAACGTTTTCAAGAAAGTATAAATAATCATTAGTTTATTATTCAGGAGATTAAAGAGAAATCGTGTCACATCGGACACTAGCTGAGGGTCTTCGTCTCATTCTCTTTTCATTGAGGCATATTTTGTTCTAATAAAAGACATTATTTTATATGGTATATAAACCCCTTTGACTTTTAATTTAATACAAAAGGAATCTTTTTCTACAAAGCGTTTTACTAGACAACAAAAGGAATGTTTCTTTTAACGTTTGCGGTGACAGTGACCTTTTCTTCCACCGCGATTATTATTTGGTCTTTGGCTTCCTCAATAAGATGTAATGTTTTTAAAATGAAATAAATACCATATACTCTTTTAAGAATTTTTCTATTGAAAATGGTTTTTATAATGGATTTTTTATGTCAATAAATTTCATTGATATATTGTGATCGAAATGTGGAAATGTTTTCTTTACATTATATTTATTTTATGTCTTATGATTTTATAATGGTACTTGAACATTTGATGGGTGGTTGCGTGATAAACCATATTACGGGTGGTACCGTGAATACCAGGATGGGTGGTTACGTTATAACCTCAAATACATTGGTTATGGAAGTCGGCCGTATTGTTATTCCATTATGTGATATGTGTGGAAGTAAACCGTATGGTTATTCCATTTACGTATGTTTATGTCCCAAGTTACCATTATATGTAATGTGTTATTTATATGGGTTTTATGGTAATATTTTGGTTACAAAAGGGTAAGTGATTATCTTTTATTCAGTGAAGAGTTTTTACTACATCATAAAGGTGAAATGTATTACGTTGATAAAATATTCATGGTTTAATTGTTGTTTTGAAAAACTAACAGTTTTCCTTCATTGTGTATCCCTTACTGAGATTTTTATGCTAATCCCAAGATTGTATTGAAATGTTTTTCACAGGACATAATGTGTAATAGGTTCAAGGATGGGATCAAGGAAAAGTCATGCTGTCTTAAACATGGAACTAAACATGACTATTTTTTTCAAGATTTCATGTTTTGTAAAAAAAAGAAACTATGTAGAAGTGTCTACTTTGTAAACTTTTGAGATGTAATAGTTACGTACTAATTCCTTAAAACACTAAACCTGAAAAGATTCTCAATGTGAATTATTCATTTAATTCAATATTAAGAAATGTTTAAGGATGGGGCCTTCTAATTTGGATCATCCAAACTATGCCCAATTAAGCTCCCTACATCAGCATCTTAAATATACATTGGTGTTGTTATGAGAAGGATTTGAGCTAGACATACACACACATCCTTCTAATGGATGAAGAACATAATGATTCTGTGGGTGGAAAACTATTGCCTCACGAAACGATGATGGTTCAATTATCTCTTTCCGCCTCTCATGGTGGCTACAATGATGGAACTGTATTTATATATGATATATATTATGTTTATATTTTCTTTATGCATCTGTAATTTCCATTTATATCATGCATTTATGGTTTCCATTATGGGTAAACGCGAAAATCTCATTAGAGTAAGTTTGGACTACCGCCCCCTCAAAGTGATATGACTTTTTCATACCATATGTGGTACATATAAAGGATAGATTTAATGATATTATATATGATAAAATACGGGTATTTTATTGCTACTATATATCATTATGATTTTATTCCACTAAATATGAAAAGGAAATGTAAGTAGCATTCATGCATACGTACGACTTACCGTCTCCATGAATGGTGTATTTAATTTCTTACCTCTAAATGTTCTGTACTATTATAAATACATGTATATACTGGATATATATGATATATATGATATCCAAATAATGAATATAATTTTGGATATAATGATCCGTTTACCACATGAACAACATGTAATTATAAGAAGTCCATTTTTGACACAAGTACCAAATATCGACAAAATGAACATTATTAACATAAATGATTACACAATGTTTATAACATGGTAATAAGTGATATAAATAGGAATAAAAAACATTAACAAGTTTCTTAAACAAGAATAAATTATCATTATTTTATTATTCAGGAAATTAATGAACGATCGACTCATGTCGGATACGAGGTAAGGGATTATCTTATCTCAGTTTTAATTCCGTGATATTTCCATTGTTCGCCACTTATTCATTACATGTGGTGTATTGTGTACTGACATTTGATATATATAATCACGCTTCACATTATATTCATGTTATTCTCTGATTTTTCGGTGGATATTAACTTTTGGTTATATTACTCAGTTGATTACAATGTGGTAAAGGGTTTTATCTCACTTTTCATTCCCGTGAAATTCAAGCTATATTTGCCACTACTTCCTATTGTGTGGTGTATTTACTGCCCATGATTGTACTCTTTGTGTAATATAATTTAATTTATGATTATTTATATATTTATTTTATGATCCTTCTTTAATGAGGCGTATGTTTTGTATGTTTCCAAATCGATAAGGAAACCATTCACCGTCCTCTTTTTAAAAGACTTCTTTTTGTTATGTCTTTTAATTTACATCGTATTATGTTGGGATATGATATTAAATGTCTTTATTGATGTAAAAATTATGTCCAAGTGATTATATACCCTTTTTATCTCATCAACTCATTTTCTGAATTTTAATGTGACGTCGTTAGGCTGTCGAATTTTTTACAATGGAACTTCTTAACCAAATTTCAATTATTTGTGTTCAACTTGTACTTCTTGAATATATCATCCTATGAATATGTGTGAATGACCACTGATTGTTTTAAACTTAATATTCAACTATATTGGGTGTATTTATAATTTTCACACCTAATTATGTGATTGGTTTATCCTTAACTTAAGGGTACCATCTTTATAATGGATTTCATCTCAATTTACATTTCCACTAAGACATCACTATTGTTATGCACCAATTCACTCTTATATGGTGTATATAATATCCTTTGATATATTATATAATGAATCCCTTTATTCTAATGATATTATAATGTTCTGATTAATTGTTATTCCTCATTTATTTGTATTCAAGCGTCTCTCTTTTTGTTAAAAAACTCTCTAAACAAAATATCGTTTTAAATGTTTTAATGATTTATTCTTATAAATAATTCTCATTAATGTCCATGTTATAAAAATGGGTTACAGGATTTATTTATATGGACAATAATGTTTTCAAATGATAATTCATTTAAAAGCTTCAAAGTGGTATGGGAAACTTTGATTCAAAAATCTCTTTTTAAATGATGTTGAAAATGATTTGATAAAGCATTATTTTTTCAATATCTTGATTTGATATATTTGAATGTGGAAATGTTATATTTCAGTTATAAATTTGTTATGTGTTATGATTATGTAATGGTTATTGGGCAGTTTTTACATATACGGGTGGTTCTATGATAAATTTAGGGTGGGTGAGCCCATGATAGCTCTCCAATGCATTGGGTAACAAGACAGAGGTAAACGTGATGTTTCTCCTAAGAGAATTAAGGAATATACTGTGATGGGTATTCCAAGTGTAACTACGTATGAATTTGTGATAGCTACAATGTACGTTTGTTATGGATGCCATTTATAAACATTATGATTTATGATTTGTGTGTGTTATTCATAAATCTTATGATTTCTTAAGGTATGTTATGATTGAAAAGTATAATTTCATTTATTTGTATTTATTGATGGGCTAATGTTTACCTTCCTTATTTTATAACCCTTTTTGAGCTTTTTATGCCCATCCCATGTTTTTGAAATGTTTTCCACAGGACTTAAAGATGAATAGGGTCGAGGATGGGATCAATGAAAAGTTATGATGTCTACAATATGGAACTACACAAGTTTCTTTTTAAAAGTTTTTATTTTATGAAAAAATGGATATTGAGTAGTAGTGTCTACATGTAATGTTCAAGTCCTTATGTAATAGTTATGGACTAATTCCCTAAAACTCTAATCCTAAAAAGATCCTCAATGTGAATTATTCATTTAATTCAAAATTATGTACGGTTTAAGGCCGAGTCCTTATAAGTATCATATATATTTTCAGATGTTATCATATCATCATCGAAATCAAAATAATTATCCTCTTACATCAAATGAGTAATGAAATTGTCAATTGTGTGTACGGTGGACTACCGCCTAATTAATATATGATATCTACATTCAATCACCAAATCTCACAGATAGTTGTAATTATGGATTTACTTTTTATATATTATTTTAATTAATTTATTATTCTTATAGAATCATTATATAACAATTTCATTATTACATTTCACTCTGTGGGAGTACCAAAATGTCGTTCATTTTTTTGGAAAACTAAATCCTTATGAGGTGTTATAATTTGTTCATCAGAGAAGAATTAAATAAGAATTACCAAGGGATACATTAATTAATAAAGTTTTAAAATATTACAAAGAAACGATTCTAATTTTTTAATAGGTTGTATTTAGTTCATTCATTTCTTCATTCATGAAAATTGAAAAAACCATACTGCCTATTTATGACATACAATCACCCGAAATGGTGTATTCAATTTTATCTCTCAAAATTATATATATTAATATTAATATATATATATTTAATATATTTTATATTAATTTCATTCTTAAAAATATGTATATCGTGGATGTTTTTCAATGTTAGAAGTCAAAAAATACCAAATCAAAATATATACAAAATATGCAATTATTACTAGTAACTAGACATTAACATTGAATTATTATTAATTACTTAATAAATTGTTATATGTAAATAATATATGGTTTGATATATATATATATATATATATGTATATGTATGTATGTATGTATAGTTATATAATATATGTATAATTAATCTATATTTATTATTTATTATTTTTTAATATGTATGATGTATGTCATGACATAGGGTAATGGGTTTTAAGAATCTTTTTAATTCATAGAGTCATATGAAAAATAAATACTCCTATTTTGTGGTCTATATAATTCTCATTTGACATGTTATATCCAAAATGAAATTATTTTAATGGAATTTAATGTCTTATTTTATTTTATTCTTTATTGGCTATTACTATTCTATTTAAAACTAACGAGGTATGATAATTATTCAAAGTTTAATTTTTTGAATGGAACATGAGTTATTAACCATATGGTTTTTTTATATGGTGTATATAATTCAAAGTAGTTTATTTTATGAATCTTCTCTTAAAAATTAGTGGGATTGAAAAATAAATTTTTTGATAACACATTCATGGTGATTGAATTATAAAATTTAATAATATTTTAAGGTTTTTGTGATACAATCACATCGATTATTGGGATGGGTTAGTTTTTACCTCAAATAATGAAATAATATAAATCATATCCCATGAGAATCTAGAAATCCTTTTAAATAATTTTTTTATTGAGAAGAAATTGGATCCATTAATTTTAAAGTATTCATGTACTAACAAGTTAAAAATAATGTTGTTTAAATAAAATATAATTTTCTTATCTCTTCATATGAAATTATATTTTCACCAAAAATAATTTTATCAAAAAAATGACCTTTTTTAATCATTAAAATATTTTCTCAAACTCATTTATACTTAATTTTTATAAGTTAATTTTTTGATTGAAATCATCATTTTTCGCTAGATAATTACCCTTTATAATATATTGAAAATTAGAGAAGAATATTTTTTTAACATGTACAAGATGAATGATAGTTTATAACGTCATATAAAACTAATTTTTTAATTATTCATTTGTATGTTTCAATGATAATTTATAAATAAATTTTTTTCTGAAATATTTTTTGAATTTTTAGTTTTTAAAAATTTACATTAAAAATTTATATTTAATTTTCCTCTAAAAAATATTTAAGTGATTTGTAATTAGTTTTTATATGATTGTATGGATCATCATCAAAAATAATATTTTAAAAAATTCTAATTAAAAAAAAGTATTTGCCAATATGTATTGCATAAAATCATTATGAAAATTTCAAAACAATATTTCCAAATAATTTACCATCAAATATGAAAACCATTGATGTTACATATGATTAAATATGGATAATATTTAATGATACAATAATAATTCTTTCCCTGGATGGATTATTTATATTTTAATGTGTTTTTTATAAAATCAATAGATTTTTAATGGGTTATTCAATGGTGAGTTGATAAAATATTTATGAAACCCATTTTACATGTGTTGGTTTTTACATGTTTATATAATGAATGTTTTATGATATAGTGAAATTCATATGTGTGGTTTTAGTTATGATATTTGTTTGACCTCTATATCCCAAAACTATTTTCGTAAATATTTATATTTCCAGATATAAAAATGTGATAAATGTTGAGGTTCTCTATCAACTATGGGATATATTTCTTTCTGAATCCACTACGTTCATGGTAAGGGTAGGTAATAGTGATATAAAAAAGGTTTTTATTGTAATTATATGTTATCTACACATTTTCTATATGATAATACTATTAATTTATGATTTATAATGAAATATAAATCATATGGGATATGTTTTATAAAAGAATATTTTATTGTGTCATTAAATATTTTTACAACCATTGACATGTTGGGTATAAATTACAAAATTTATCTTCATGATCACATAACCTTATGATTATATGGTTATATTATATGATATAAGATTAATATATCTTTTGTTTACACTTACTGCTCATTTGTGATCACCCTTTCTTATGTTAACATCCACAGGTTATAAATACTTATTCGATCAAGGTAGGCCTATGATGATTACTGTGTGAAAATATATATCTGGGAGATATTGAATATCATTTATCAAATTAGAATATTTTTTTTATTTTCCAATGAAACTAGACGAGTAATGTCATAGGGGTGTGTTAATCAATTTTTTTTAATATTCATCTTAAAATGGGAGATATTAATGTTTTAAAATCATAGGATACTAATGGAAGAGAAGAAAAGTCACTCAAATAGAATAACCATGGATTAATCCCTCTTAGTCAAGGTTAAATTTCAATTAATGGGTGGGGGAACCCCAGGATGAACAATGAAATTTCAATTACTGTGTAAAAAATATAATAATTTTTGGTGTTTTAATGGATTTGAAATATATTGGGAAAAATTAATCATGGAGTAAATGGTGCAACATTATACACCAAAATAGAATGGGGAACTCATATTATAGTTTTGTAGAGTGAAGGACGGTACCACTCTATAACTGGGCTATTCTAAACATCATCTAGGAAACATGGTTTATCCAAGTCTTCCAAATTATTAGCATGGACTAGGATCGTAATTCACGGTCACCCAACATGCCTTAAATTTCATTAAAAAGGAAGAATGGTATTTCATAGCCCATATCTAATATACTTAAATCTCAATATATTGAACCAAAAAAATCACACATATATAGATCTAAATATCTTCCTGGATGCAAAATTATAGCTATACCAAAACAACTATAACTATATATCTATCCTATAAAATGCATTAAACTATATTTTATCATTCCAAACCATAGAATACTCATATTCAAATAAACCATCAACTCATAAACTTTTTTGTGAAAACCATCACCAACAGAATCCTCATCTTCAAATAAACTATCAACTCGCCAACCCCATTAAAGCATCCCATTGATTCCCAAACATCATAAATTACATCAATATAATATGAAATAATGTATAGTTAATTTGAATTTATTTATATTCATAATGTTTGACTATGGTTCTTCTATAGAACTAATTATTTATATAGTGTAATATATAATTGTATAAATATTTATCTACATTTCGTAATATATGTATCTTATAAAACCAATGTTTTGGTTTTTTTAATAATTATATGAGATTAATAATCTTTTAATATATTTTATATAAATATAATTTTAGATGAAGATACATCTTAATGTAAACTATTGTAATATTATATCATTTGTCAAATTGTATTGATAAAATTAATCATTAAATACCGACAATTTAACTCAAAAATAGAGATAATGTTATAATATAACAGTATCCTTATACCATCTGGATTTTGAATTTTAGAAATTATTGTATCAATTCTTAAGAGTGTTGAAATATTAATGTTTCATTTGTCATTGTATAAAAGTAATGTATATGGAATTTTATTCTCAATATCAATGATATAAAATAACTCATAACCCTCGAGGGGAAAATGTTAAGGATATATCTACATTCATGCAATTAATTATGGTAGATTTTTATCCATTTATTTAAATAAATATATTAAAATTATTGTTATATAAATTTTAAAAACCGTCATATTTATAGGCTCTAAAAGAATACTAGTAATCTATTAGGGGTTCTATACAAAGAGAAATTTCATTTTTTTGATAGAAATACATTATATACATTGTTTCTTAAAAAAAATTTAAAAAATTTTTTTAAAAAAATTTAAACAATTTATAATGTTCTACTAATATATGAAATTATTCAAAACAATGTTGGAGTTTATATTTTAGGTTTATATGATATTGGAGTAAAAAAATATAAAGTATATTAATATGAATAATATTACGTGTTTACAATATTATAAGAAAATGTTCATATATATTTTAAATATAATTCTAGTTTACTATATATATATATATATAATACATTATAAAATGGATATCTGTAAAAATAATATAAATATAAAAAATTGAAGAGGAAATGTTTTTAATATAATTATAAAATGATTATATTTCTATTATATAGAATTATATTATTATCAATTAATTATAAATATTTTATTATTATTTGTCTAAAGAAGTACAATTGATTTATATACCATGTCTAAAAAAGTTACTTATTCATTTATTTATGTATTTCAAACATACTTTTTATTCATTATTATATTGTGATTATATTAAAATACATTCATTATTTTATTAGTTTTCTTATAACTCATCCATATAATTCAAAAAAAATCTATATTTTGTGCAACATTTTATGTATAACATTATACTCAGTTTTATTCTCTTAAGACAATGATCATATATTTGATTTAAAATAGAATTATAAATCATAACTATATATATATATATATTATTTATTAGTTTTTTATTTGAATTAACAGGCTTCATTACCATTTAACTATAAATACATTGATATATAGTCAGGAAAAATTAGATTATGATATAATGTTCATTAAACAATGACATATTATTTCACTATCTTTACCAAATGGATATAATACTTAGATAGAAATAGGATCAAATTACGTATATTGAATGTTTCCTTCAGTTATCTATAGTTTATTAAAGATACCCATGTTTATATCATCACATATCATACAATTATTTTCCTTCATAATGGAAAACTATATCTTGTATTACATATTGTGCGATTTAAATTTTTAACTACAATTGATTGCATGAATTGTATAATTGAATTTCAAGTTATTGACATGGTATATTTCTGTGGGTGTTTTAACCAAAAGTAGTTAATGTGACTAATGTTATTGTGATAGGTAGTGTTCTGGCAGTGAAGAACAACACTACTAGAGGATTTGTTTTGCATTATGAGAGGTATAAATAATGAATATATGGTTCAATGTGGGGATCCATTAAAGGGTTTTGAATATATATATAATTAAATATAAATGGTACCTTTAAAAATAATTTGATATCTTCTAATAAAAAATTCTTGATTTTCAATCACCATGATAAATAAAAATTCAATGTTATTGTTGTGGTTTATGAAATACATATTAATAATTGTTTTACTTATCATTGAGATTTCACTTGATTGGAGGATATTACTTATTCCTAATCAATTTTGAGTGGTACATTGTGTTTTGGGGAATGACAGTTTTAGATGGATGAGTATTAGAGGATTTAATTCATTTGTCAATGTTGGTGTACTGTTTTTTTATTGTGGATTTATATTTCTTTTCTCTTAATGTTTTAGTGTTAAAATACTTTTTTTTCACACGGTGGTGATGTTTGATTTATTTATAGAATGATCATTGATTTTATAATTACGATATTTTATATGAATTGATTATTTTTATTATATATTGAATAAATTGATCCCATGGGGTTTAATGTTATTAATGATGGTGTATATACAACAATATTTTCAAAGGGGATTAATGAATTTGTCATCCTTCATTGGGTGGAACAACATACGAATAGAAATTTACAATTAATATATTGTGTTTTGAGTTATAGATATCCGTGAGTACGAGATGAATTATTCTAAAATACATTTATATAAAATTATTATAATATATGGAGATTAAATGTGGAATGTTTCATTTTAAAGGCAATTATTGTTTTAAAAATATATTGGATTTTCATTAAAAATTAACATAGAATGCTGATTCTATGGATGATGTGTGGGGAATAGTTCATTGGTAAATTATAATTTGATTGTTTTTCTTTGAAGGCCTTAGTGGAATTTTTGTATGTTTTTTATGGGATCTTGTTTTATTGGTGTAGTAATAGAGAGATTACAATTTTTATTCCAATCTGCTTTTATATTATCTCTATGTATTAATTAATTGAAATAAGTTTTATTTTTTGTTTTTTTATTAAATATGATTGTATGGAAAAATATATATCCAACCAAAAGGTTATCGAGAGTAGTTATGTTCCTTCACAATATAGATAATGGTTCTTGTAGTTTGGATATATATTATAGAGGTGGTGTCTATAATCATGGTTTCAAATTACCAATGGTTGTGATTTTTATACCACTAATAGTTCTTGTAGTTGAGGAATATATCATGGTCTAATTAATCAAAATATTTACCACTATTGAATTAAATATTGATGCATTATTAAATATGATTTTGTGTAATTAAATTAACTATATAGGACTTCCACATTGGATATGTGTTTCCATTATTCCCACTAGGATGTCTTATTCCTATAAGGAGTGTATTGTTAATGTTATAGTAGCTAGATACAATATACAATACTTTATTGTTACTTAATGGCATGAAAAAAGTGGGATAAACTCATTGAAATTTTAAAATCTTTTAGTTATGTCCATCAAATTCATGTTGATGAATTTTAATTTACCAACACATTTTTGTGGGATAGGATGTTATCTCATTCCTAAGAAATTTTGAAATTATATGAGTTGTTGAGATACGCATTTTATAGGTATATAGTGAGATGATATCTTTTGTATTTATTGATATTTTAAAAATAATATGTATGTTATTGAAATTATTTGTTATATTATTTATATATCATATAGATTTATTCTGTATAAGACCTACAACATGAGTATAAGAAGGATAGTTGTGTCCAAATATCCTAAATTAGTTGTCTAATTTTGGGTAGCCATTCTATAAACATTGATTCCATAACCCACATGTATATAAATTTTTCTTATACATAAATATCAACATGATATTGAATAGGATTTTGATGAAGGACATACTATGTTGAAAGTAGGCTTGTACTATAATGTGTTTCATTTTATTTTTCGCTATGTATTGTTTATATTAGAGTTTTGTAACTCAATATATATGTCTAAACATATGATTTTGAGAATTAGGATTCTGATGACCAATGAGGTTCAGTTAGTATACAATATATGGGTTTTGGCCCTTTTAATAGTTAATTTTTTTACAATATATGATGTATTTATTTAATCACATCATTATAGTTGGTGGATTTGGTAAGAAGATTCTATGTATAATTTCCCACAGAAATACTTTTATAACTATTCTTTTGATATTCATCTGTTTTTTTATCATGATAATGTTTCACAATATCATGGAAGAAGTAATTTATCTAGAATAATATTAGTTACATGTTGTTTAAGAGGTACTATTTTTTTTATAATATAATATATTTCAGTTTTATTGATTTATCTCTCATCTTATATTATTTTAAACTCTATTTTTATTATATGAAATTATAAAATTTTATGATGTACATGGAATATATATATATATATATATATATCTCATATTGTAAGTGTTCTACAACACATATTTCATTTTTTTGTCCAAGTATTGTATTATTTAATGTAAATTCTCCCATATGAGTGTTTTATACCATTTTACTCTCATAATAAATAACAATCTATTAGATATGAAGTTATTATTTCATCCATGGATATTTATATTACAATGGGTAATACTATATTTATAATTTGGTTGATAAATGGTTATATTAGAGTAGTTCTACTAGATTTGGTGGGGTGTATGAATATTTTTGAATGAAAAGGGTAATGGTAAACTAGTATTTTTGTTACTCTAATGGCTTGTATTCTATGAAAAACAAGATATTTGGAAAGAGGAACCCTAGAATAATAAATAATGTCGTATATTATCAATTTTTTATTACATGCTTATGGTATATTATTTGAAGGGTATTAAAAAAAATTTCTAAATGCATCATACACTAAGTTAATCTTCATTAGTTTTTTCATATAGAGGGTAAAATTTGATAGGGGTAATATGAAATAAATTTATATATGATTTTTTTTCATGGAATATGGTTTGATAATTTAATTCGAAAGTATTTATTATTTTCTACAGTTTCAACCATAGTAGTCTATGGGATGAAAAGACATATCTACCCAATATAATTTTCCTAAGTCTAATTTTATTTTGTTAATATGGTGAGTGATTGTTACATTGAATCACTATGATATCTTATTTGATTTTATTTTCGATTAAATTGGGGATATTTATCAACAAATTATTACGATAACTTTATAGGGGATTTTGGTTTCAATATGTTGACGATTCAAATCACGGATGATCATATTTCCATAGGGTACAATTTTATATGAGGATAAAAAATTTGATCTAGGGTTTTATTTGGGACATTACCCTATGGAATTTTTACAGGGGAAAATTTTTGAATGTAATTTCAAAATTATTTCATCTTAATCATAAATTTGTGAAGCATATAATATAATAATCTAATGATTATATTTAGATGATTTAGTATATATAATTATTTCCTATTATTTTGATAATACATATATATAACTATTTATAGTTGTAGATGGTAAGTTTTTATCATGGAATTGTGTACATATAATTTGACCTAATACTCATATATAGTAATATAATCTATGAATTTTTCCCTATTAGTATTTTAATAATGATTATATTATGGTAATGTTTTTGGTCATTACATATCATGTAAGAGAATGTTTTAGTGTCTATAGTAATTTTCGGAGTTGATTCTATGTGTTTAGTATATTTTAGGTACTGTAATGATCCATGTAACTATCTAGAGACAACTTTTCATCCATCTTGTGGAATTGTTTCAATATATTCTATAATTGATAATGTATATAAATATATTTCCTTCTTTGATGATGGATATTCATGGTATTATTTTCCTTATTATCAAGATTAGTAATTAAAAAAATTAAGAAATATGTATATAGATATTCCTTTTATTTATAATTTATGACCACTATGGAATCATTTTTAGCTACAAAAGGATTTTCCACCTAATATAACACTAATTCAATGAGGATCTATTTAATTGATACAAGGGCATGGGTGTAGTATTTTTATGACCTTGGATGAGTCTTTCATTGAAATAATTTCTTTAATAGTTATGTAAATTGGAGATTTATTTATCATATTCATTGGGTTAATGATATTTATGGGTAAAATAATAGTGATAAGATTTCTTTTACAGAGAAATACATTTATCTTATTTCAATAAATAATTGTTATTCCTAATAATAACTTACTCCCTTGGTATTTTTTTAATTAGAATTTGATAGAGTAAATTTGATGAATACTATAATTTATTATTATTATTATTATTATATTTACTTGTTATTTTCACTTATTAATGATATTTATATGTTTGGGGATTATTAATTTATTCTTTGATATGATTTTATCAAGATATAATAATATAAATTATTCAATTGTATTGAATGAATATTAATAGTGTGTTACTCTATCGATCCTCATTATCATGGAATTATTTTATCAATAAATTCCCATGTACTTTTCCTTATTTGAGATCATGGAAAATTTAATGATCCTTCTTTATTATGAATAAAAAATATTAAATGTAGATAAATATTATAGGATTGGTTATTGTATATTCATATGGGTTACGAGTTTCCCCAATAGAATAAAAAGTTTTTTTGATAAATTTTTTATATATATAGTGAAATTCTTCAAAAGAAGTAGGTTGAAATATATATTGACCCAGAACCTAGAACCAAACTCATAATTTCTCATTTCCATGTGATGGCCTTGATTGATATCTAGGATCGTAGTGATTATATTTATGATTATTTTAAGAAGTGTTTCATTTAACATGTTAGTTCATAATTGAGTACATTAGTATTAGTTTATAGGTACATTATAGATTATTGAGTATTATTTTACATTATTTTTTAATAGCAAATAATAGTTATCAGTTGCTAATTTTTTGGGATTTTTTATTTAATTTAATTGTTCCCATATGACTTCAGAAATTAATATGTGATTTAAAGTTCATCAATTTAGAATCTTAGAGGTGTATATTCATAGGTTGGTTTTTTATTAAAAATAGATCTAATATGATTATATGGTGATTTCATGAATTTTTATTAATATATGTGTACAATTTATATTCCATATATCTGGATATTTCAATTATATTTTGGTTATTAGGTATTGGTGTTTTTGGATTAAATACTAGTGTATTTAGGTTCCAAGGATATATACATAAGTAAAAAAGGATGTCCTCATAGGTTATCCATGAAAATCAGTTGTATTATATGTTTTAAATTATTCCTTCCTTATAGAATTGTGTTAATTTACCAGGCCTTGTTGTTTTTAATAGTTATTTTTATTTACAGAATTTTGGTTAAGGAAGCACTGTGCTGATATTTTATTATTAATGTATCAGATCTGATTTTTTTAATGATATATAATAAAATTATATAGGACATGTCTAAGATACTAGTTATATTGATCCCACTTTATTAACAATAATCTTGGAAGGTTGTCTATTTTTTTAACTAACATGTTCAGTAAAAGATGAGGTATAAAAATAAGGTTATTATGTGAATAAGGTTAAGGGTTTACTATTGAGGGTGTTGATTAGGTGGCGTTTAATTTAATAATTCATTTTTTGGAATTTTATTAATAAAAAAATTCTTCTGATATATTTTAAATAACAAAAATATCCCTCTCATGGGTGTAAATATGCTAAATAAAAACTAGAGTGAATAAAAAAAATGTTTGTATTAGGGATTGAGAAAAATTATTCAATGGTTGAAAATTAAATTTTATTTATAGATAATAATTACATAATTTATATGATTTATTGTATGTAAATAAATTCATAAAATATAAAATGGCTGAGTTTATTATGGTTTATAATTGTGTGATCATAATTACCATAGGAAAGAGTAATCTTCTCATATATTCAATGTCTATGCTCTTATTATAATGTTGGTCAGAATCCAATGAAAGAGTAGAGTATAAGAATGCATTTAACATTATTAATTGTAAAAATGGATATGGAAAATGGTAGAAAATGTTTGTATTAGATGTTAGTGGTGTGTTATTTTTTATTGTAGGTTCATGTCATGGATTATGGATCCTAAGATTGAGGTTCTGAATGAATGATTTATCTATAGTGAATCATTTTAGGTATCATCTAAATAGTGGGAAAAATATTTGATGTTTCGAAGAATAATATTTTTTTCTTCATAATGTATGCACGAGGTAGTGTTATTGGGTTTTCATTCATTGATATTACTCAAGAATTTTGGTGTTGATAAGTTATATTCTACAATATAGAATTTATTTCATTTTTTTATAATTATAGGATCACATAATGTTTCTATTATGAAATTAAATTCATATCATCATGTGTAAGGATATCATGTTTTGTGGTTTTTATTCTTGTCATTATCAATTTCATATTGATATGAGAGGATATCGCAATATATTATTCAGCGGGTTCCTTGGGCTTCTATAGTTAATAATGTTTTTAATGAAATTACGGGTTAGTTAAATATGTGGATTCATTTTATAACTATTCCATAGAAGTTAGAATTATATTTCATAGCATAACTATTTATTTTATATGTTGTGAATTTAATATGTGTCTGGTATATGATAATTTATCATATTGTTAATTGTTTCACATCAATGAGGGGGATAGGAGTTCATCAAGATTTTTTCAATAATATTTTTCATAGAAATTTATTTTATTCACAAATTGATGAAATCTTTGATAATTTACCTCAAAATATAGAGGATATTCCTGCAAATATTCATTTTTAATTTTATTGGTCGAAATACATTATTTTTACTTAATGATAGATGATAACTTATTCAATATTTTTTAATCAATAATTCACATTCCAGAATTTTGCGGATCCATATGTGTAATGTTGTAGAGAATTAATCATAGCTCTGACATAATAACCCTACATATTGTAATGTGGATATCTATTATGAGTATCCATTTTTTATAATATAATACATTTAAAAACAATCATTTTTTCATTTCAATTCTAATCATCAGGTCATTGAAAAAATGAAATCCTAAAAAACAAATAAGATGAAACACATTATTCATTTTTTATATGAAATAAATCATTTCCACATAATTTAAAAACACCCATTTCACAAATAAACATTAATACTAGTATAAAGTAGTCGGAAACCATTTCGGAAACATACTGAAACATATTCTTAACTAGTCATAAACAGACGCCATAAATTATTTTAAACAATCTAAAGACATTATATAAACCACACCAATTAACACCGTCACTCTTACCATTGAAGATAAAGATCACTACCTAATGAATTAGAGTGTGATAAAGAGTCTAAAAAATACAATATGTTATTGAAGGTCCATAAATTTATAATATTATTCTCAAATACATTCATCATAAAAAAATACACATTCACTTTTTCATGAAAACCCCCTTAAAACCATGTTTTAAATCACATGGAAAACATATTTTGATATAGAAATACAAGTTAATTTTAATAACCAATTTTCAATACCAAAATATAGAAAAAATTTAACAATAGTTTTATTTGAAGAATATACAAAATCCTACAGGGGGAACCAAACATTAAATAATAATTATGGTGGTGAAAAAATCATCTAATTTAAGATTCAATGAAATATAACATTCTTTATTCCTTTTTTAATGATGTAAAAACATATTATCAAAAATATTTAAATGAAATTTTTTTAAATCATCTATAATAATGTCAAAATATATAAAAAATTTCTTTATAATTTTTTATGAATAATTTATTACCTATAAAAATTATTTTTATGAATAATGATATTGTTGAAAATGTTTTAGATAATAAATATTTTAACTTTTTAAAATACTTATATTAATGTCAGGTGTCCAATACCTTGAGATTTAAAAATTGTGTATGTTCATTTTCATGATTAATATTAATATATTGATATTTATTTACTCTTTTAATAATAATTTTCATGATTATAATTCCATTTATTTTGATTTCATAATCAATTACTCGATCAATTAAGTTCATGTTAGATATTTTGATGATATTTTTATCATATTTCCAAAATAAATAATATAGGTTTAATATAGAAGAAGATATAATTATTTCATAATATCATGAAAAAAATGATTAAAAACTAGAATTTTTATTTATAAATTAAATTTTATAACTATTTTTGATTTATGGTCTTGAAAAATCAACTTGTTACAAACATGTAGACAGTGGGTTACACCTATGCCCGAGTAATAATTAAATTTATCAATAACCATGATGGAATGAATGTATGTATGGTTTTATCTTAATATAAAAATAATTATATCATAAATATCATATTATTTTAAAAATATAATTATATATACTCTAAGTGATGTTGTGATGAAAAACCAATTACATCATATCATAGAGAATGTAGTCCACACAAGCATGTAAACGAAAATATGATTTTTAAATGGCTTTAATAGTTATAAAATAGATGATATATTAAATTATTTTGATGATAAATATTTCATTAATAACATATAAACACATTAAATTCATCATCAAAAATAATTACAAGAGGTCCTGATGGAAAATGAAATAAACTTGATCTGATGGCACATTGAATAATTGTTTTATATCACAATTTATAGAATAATAGATGGATATAGTTTATAAAATTGATATGAAAAAATTTAATTTTTTAATATATAGTATTATTATTTTCTCAATACTATTATATAATATTCAGTGGATATATGAGAAAAAACTAAAGAAAAAACCTTGGTTATGATCTATACCTTTTCTTCGGACAACAACATAATGATTCCATGAAAATATTTCTTAGGTGGTATTTATGATACAAAAAATACCTGTAGAACATTATGATGGATTTATGGTGTGAAATTTGTAAGATATTGGTAGAAAAATATATTTTATAATGTGTTATGAAAGGAGGAGAAAATATTTTCATTTATTAGAAAGTGAATGTGTAGTCTTAGAATTATAGAACTTGCTATATTAATATAAATTATTTTTCATATTATAATCTATAAAAATTGATATTATTAAAATATTATTCAAGTATTTGTTTTAAATATTCTCATCCAACAATACTAATCCATGTTTATATTATATTTCTATAATTATACTATTTTTACTCTTTTTAGCCCTACTGGATGATTATGATGATAAGAAACAGAATTACACTTCATTGGTCATCAAAGATACTTTAAAATTAAAAGTATGTTATAAATGGACCAAAAAATATAATCTTAATAATTTCTATGTATGGTTAATAAATAAATGTATTATATGATATTTAAGTAATTTAATGAAATTATTTTTTTAAAATCTTTTCATTCTTTTTGGATGTTTTCCAACAATTTACCACTCAGAACAACAGAAAGGGAACATATCAATATGATAAATATTCAAAAAAATATACATAACATGTCATATGTTTTTTAATAATTACTATAATATTAAAATTAATTTTAATTATACTACTTATAAAAATTAAAATTAATTTATATTTATTTTCTATTAATTGAATAATTACTACCTCTATTTTTTTGTAAGTATTTTTTGTCATTATTTCAATAATTAAAATTTGAAATAAATTTACATTATTTAAATAATAATTATCTTTCATATAAACATTTATAATAGATCATAATTTAATTTTATATATATAAATAATTATTATAATTATAAATAGATAGACTGTGACATTTTTATCATCGTCTTTTAAAAAATATTATAATAGAAGAAAATACATGAAAGATAGAACCATGATGAAATATGTCAGAAAAATTTATTTACAAGGATAACTAAATTTATAAAACATGACAAATACATTAGTTAGGTTCAATTGTTAGTCTATATTGAATTATTTTTAACTTTAATGACTAAATTTATTCTTAAAATTGTAAGAAAAATGTACTATATTCATTAATAATAATCAACAACAATTAAAGATAAATATTTTTAAAAATAAATACTAATTATAAATATTAAATCAATTTTATATTATTCCAATTTCTGAATATGAATAATTTAATTCAAAAATCATCCCAAAAAATTTAATGAAATACAGTTTACCAGAATAAAATTCCTTTATAAGTATTAATTTGTTTCCCATATTGATGTGTTAAATTAAATATTATGCTTATATTTTGATATTTATAAATAAATAATAATTAATAAAATATTGAAACTAATCCAAAATATAATTTTACACTTTAAATAGATGAATTTAAAATATAATTTCATTAAAAATATTTATTTTTCATTTTTAACTGAAAAATATATCTTCTTATAAAATTATTAAAAAATATTCCAAAAATAATATTATCATGATTAATTAAATAATAATAATAATTTTTTCAATAAAAAATTATATTATTTCTAATAAAACTTATATAAAATGAAGGAATATAATTCATGAAAACAGAACTATGGCTAAAAATAAAATTTTTCCATTTTTGAATACAAAATTTCCAAATAGTATTGTTGTAATAGAATCTCCACCAATTAATGTCAATGAATATTTATAATACAATATAATTGTTTATATTAAACATACCATTGTTTTTGAATTCATCCCTCCTTTATAAGATTTTTATCTTCTAATCTTCATTCATTTCATAAACATGTGGAGATATCATTCCATCATAGAAATTATATATATAAAAGAATCTTTCTTGACCATATAGTTTTTACCAAAAACCATAGCATGATGAACTATCATAATATACGACACATTCTATCATTTTCTAAATATCAAAATAACATGTTTCTCATAATGAAGGTTATCCTAAAATAAAACAACCTCATGGAACACATCAAGATATGAATTACGCATTTATTTTCGTAATATATAAGCATGAATCATGCTATACACCTAGGATAAATTAATATTATTGACCGATTTTTTGGAAAATTGTCAATAAGTATATAATGTTTCTTATGTTTTAACAATAGTTTGGATTGGTTTCACATTTTATCTAAAAAAACATAACTCATTTCCAAGGAAATGCCTGAAAAAACATGATCAACGACCACGAATGAATGATTTTCTCTTCGGTTATTTGCATAAATTTTATTCATTCTCTTATCAATTCCCATACTTTTCTGAATAAAATTCACATTTTAAACCTTTTCATCTACCAAACCTGCACCTATAAACATGTTTTAAAAAATATCATCCCAACAACATATTTCATAACAATGATTTCCAAAAAAATTGGAAAAATGTTCCATTAGTATACAGAATAGAAAAATTTATTAATACAAAAAACAAAACTAATGAATGATGTCAATTCAAAGTTAATTTTTAATCCTTTAAAAAATCATTATTCTTTTAATCTATTATATTAATCCTTCTCTTAAAACTACAGTTAGACATAGGATGAAATGTTATATAGATAATAAATTTAGCATAAATGTATTCTAACTACTATTATAAAAACTAGAATTGAATGTGTCATCGTGGTATGATACCATGGAGTGATATGATCTACATGTAACCGAACTATATCATTGAGACAATGATAATAAATTTTATCTAAAGAAATAGTGTCTCAAATGGTAATAAATTCTGATGATTTAGATATATGAACAATAATAAAATTAATTAATCAATATTCTGGAGATATCTTCTGTAACCCCACAAATAAATCTTGGTATATATTTTCTAATTTCTAATTTAGTGTGAAAATATTGAATAAATATTTTTTTTCATTATTTTTCTTCATTAATTTATTGGATGTGAAATACTTCATGTTAATTTTTTCTATATCACATTTCATTTTGTCCCACAACTACTACTCCCAATGACCTGTGAACATAATTCTGATATGAGGATAAATTGATAAAGAGAAAATACGATATTCATTAATAATTATCCATTTTACATGTAAAAACAATGCACAAATAATAATTATCCAAATCCTCTAACACATTCATGATGAACATTTAACAATGAAAAAAACATCATTACTAATATATTGTTCCTTTTTATATGATACATTATCCTCATTTTCATCTTTATTAATTATTTCTTATAGATGAAATTGTACATACACATGAATGAAAATTGAGGATGTCCCATGATGAACAAATTTCAGTCCTATAGTATCGAAATATTAAATAATTGGACTAGTACCAAATATAAAGTTGATAACGTTGCCATATTTTTCTTAATAAAATAATCAAGTACATTATTTAACAATAGTTTATGATTAATAATCATGTTGTTATAATCCTTAATTACTTCATGGATATTTTTTCCAATGATAAACTATTTCTGAGTGAATATATATTAATAAAATTTATGATTAGAATATATTTTAGAAAATACTCTAAATAAGTTATGCCTAAAAATTTATAATGAAATACACCACAATAAACAATTGCAAATCATGTGTAGCAAAATTTTATACATTATGTTTCAGTTACTGTAAATAATAAGTTGTAATCTGAGCATTACATAAATGAAAATACCATGTACCTTTAATTAAGTATTACTGTGGATTTAATTTTATACATTTTGGGATGGAAGGGAAAATAATAAATCATTTATAGTCCATAATTTTAGTTAATTATGAAAATCATCACATTCATTCAACCACATAAATTGAAATCATTTGTGAGTTATCTTATTCAATAAAAATGATAACCGGGAATTGTTTTTGACAACCATAATTTAGTAACCTACAATTTGATGAAAATATTTAATTTATGTGATAGTTTAATGATTTTTTACATTAATCAATAACACTATTATATTAGGTTCAATATTTATTACATCCATATAAAAAATATTCCTGATAAATGAAAATTACTTCTACCAAAATTCAGATATACTAAATCTCCATATGACTCATTTTATTTTTAATGTTTTTGAAGAAATTATTTTCTATCATTCTTTATCCTCGTGACATTAAATATATAATAATACTACATCTATACACTACTAAAAACCCATATTAATATCCTTTGAATAAAATATTCATAATATCCATCAATATAGTTGTTTAATTTTAAAAAATAAAATGCATCACTAAATACATGAATTACACATATCAATTAAATGAAATTGGATTTAAAATATATTCATCCAATATTGTCAACTAATTAAAACCAATCCCGAGATAAATAATTGAAATAAATTTTAATCCCTGTAGATAATCAAAAAAGTAATCAATATGATATAAATGGAACTTTATATTAATAGTGATATTAGTCATAGATATGTTATCAATGAAAATTCTTTTCATCATTTTTTTTTAAAAATAAAATAAGTTTTCTATGATCTGATGTTTTTGGATGAATGAATCCTTAATCTAGTAACACTTGAATCTGTATTGTAAGCTAAAAAATTTCTACATGAGACATTTGATACAAGGGTATTAATGTATTATGACCCTTATGAACCATATCCATCCTAAGTCATCACTATCAATGGTCAATAAGGTGAATAAAATCATCGAAAAATACATGAAGACATTCATTAAAAACCAAGATAACACAATTTTTATCAATTTAATTCTTTTCATAAATGTTATCCAATTACAATTAATGGAAATAATTAATCAATTTCATATCGTATTCATAGGTTATCAATGGTATGAAAAAATTGAATAATAAATTACATCTCTCTTCATTGAATTTTATTATAAGAAACTAATATGAAATTCAAGCCAAACTTTTTATCAAAATATAAAATGTATAGGTCATTAATATTTATATGAAATTCCATCACACTAAAAATTCTAAAATGATTCCAAAAATTAATGGTGATATTAATAATTCCACCCTGAGTAACTATCTTCTGACATAAGTTAGTGTAACCCCCAACAATTTATTCTTATGAAGTGATTTCTTTGTGGAGATATATTTACCATATTCTTGGATTGTTTTGGAATCTTGTATTTATAGTCAAGAACTATATTTCAAAACATAATATATAAATATTATTTTTTATATCCTTCTAATGATTATATTAATTTTTTAAACATTGAATGTGATGTGGACATACATTTTTACTATTTTGTTGGATATTTATCACTTTATTACTAACTTTACGTTTTCATTATTTTTTTCGTCTCATGGAATATATGGGTGTAAGTACTCCATTTATGAATTCCCATAATAATGAACAACTATGTATTATTTAAAAATTTGTTCTTATCCAATGATCTACGTAAAATTTCATTTAATCATGACTAAAATATTTTATTTTTAAAATAAAGTTCCTAATTAAAATTATGAATGATCATGGATTTTCATTTAAAATTTTACAAATATGTAGATACTAAATAATCAAAAAAAATTCTCCAATTATTTGTTTTTTTCCTACATCATTATTTTAATGACAAATGTTAAATAATTTTCTACAATAACATTATTAATTTTTTTTTCATTCGATGGCACCATTATCATATTTCTATGCTATTCTTAACCACAGTACACTATCTGTTAGCAAAATATTCACAAAAATACATGGAATGAGATTAAATTTGACATTATAAACATCCAAATATAATAAAATCATTTCAATAGAATGGATAATACTTTCAATTAACAATTAGGGTGATGTACCAAAAAATATTTGGGGGTGTTCTTTTATAAAATTATTAACATTATATTGGTTCTTCTACTATAAATGTAATTTCTCTCAAACATTTAAGATACACCAATTTATTGTCCACCTCAACTAATCCATTAGTGGATAAAATGAATTGATTTACTTTCAAAGCAGTTTGGGATGCTATTTTGATGGATATTTTCCATTTAAAAACATCCTTCATTTTATTCCCTATTTCAACAAAGTAAAAATATTCTAAATAGTAATATTCTAGATGATGAATTATGATAAAAATTTAATGATGTATCATTTTTCCATTAATTAGAAACATTCATATTTATTCTATTAAAAATATCATAAATAGGTAATTATCTATACCCTTACACTAATTCTTGCTATAATGACCCAACATTAAAACCATAATTAATCATTATTTTTTAGTAAATAATTTCCATTCATACATTTTATAGATCATTCTGACATAGAGTTTTTGATATTTACAAAATAAATTTTATATAACAAAATCACATATTAAATAGAGTAAAATTATAATTAGTATTTATTTTTTTTCAAAATATATACCTTATAAAAGAAAATTTTGTTTACCCTAAAAAATCATTGTGACTTTTAATATAATTTTTTCACTGTTTCAAAAAAAAATATTACATATTATAGACATTTTTAAATATGTGGGACCAAAAATAATATTATGGGACATGAAAACAAAAATTTTGATATTCTAATATAAAACATGAAAACCTCTAAAATTCTAGAATTTTTCATATTATTCATTGATAATATGGAAAAATAATTACCATATGAAAAAATTAATTTTTTCCCAAAGAACAAATTTATCACTTATAGAACCAAATTGGAACCCCATTTTTAAAAATAGATAAACAAATAAATACCTCTTCTTAGAATGGTGTACATGTTTTTTAGATCCCAGTTAAATCCATCAGATGAGAGACACTAATTGTATCCCATATTATTTCCATTAAAGAAAATTGACATTTTTTATTTCATTTAGAGAGTGATAATGGGGATCAACCATCATATACGTTATATCATGCTCACATGTTTCTTATAAATAATTTGCATACACCACATCTAAAATAATATTTAGGATTCTAGAATATTTTAATCATCAAACCCCTAAAAATCATTCATTGTATCAAGAAAAACAGTTTCAGATATTAAAATGACATTGCCATTTAAAAACCCAATTTTATACCAAAATAACCTGAAATAATAGATAAAGGTATTTTATTGAAGAAAAAATAAAATACGTTATATTATTATAAACATTAAATAATAGTTATATTTTTTTAAATTTTATTTACACATTATAAAATATAATATATTTTTTTCTTTTCTAAATGATAACATAATGTTCCATATAATCTTTTTAGAAAAATACTTTTAAAAATCATTGAATGAAATTTAAAATGGATATAAAATTTCATTTAAATTATTTATTCCAATAAATTGAAAATGAAAATTATTTTTATTATTATGGATACAATTAAACCTTCATAAAAATTAAACATTCATAATATTTAAATATGTGAATTAATATAAAATATCTTTTACCCCAATTTTGAGACATCACATACAATTTTATGAAACATAATATAAATAATATGATAACAAATTAATATCCCATGATAATTTTTCAAGATTATTATTAATTTTATATACATGTTTTTATAATTTAAATAATCAATAATCATATAGAAAGATTTTATTACAATATTTAGATCATAGGTCACAAATTACATTGGTAGGTAGATGATGGTCAATGATTTCATGATGATATATTCTCTTGAATAATGATAATGACATAATCATCGTTTTCATTCATAAAATTTATCATTAAATTCACTAATGAAATACTGATATGAAAAATGAACAATATTACAATTATAGAGATAATAGTCCATTGGTATGTATGACTATCATTTTCATTTTTCCATTATATTGTTAGAAATAAGTTAACTACTATTTTTTATCTATATTCATAATAATATCTTAAGTACCATATTATATATTTACATATACTTATATGTTTTATTCATGTGATTTTTTGTTGATGAATGAATCATGCCAAGTCGTGGATGTAACAGTCTGCACATATCCATGAACAATGTTACCATTTTTCAATAAATTATTTGGTTAGAAAAAAGTGTTATGAATTAATTGAATTTGTTTTCATTTGATGTGGAGAATATAAATATATAGTGATTGGGAATATTTTTAGGTACGTTTATAGATATTATTAGAATATAATGTTCCTAAATAATGTTTCTCTAAAAAGTGTCATATGAAAGTATCTTAATGAATATTTTCACCATGGTAACATATTAAAAAGAGGTACTGTTAAGAAATTCAATGGGGAATAATGTAAAAAAATTCCCAGAATAAATCTTTTGATTCTATGTTATTCTAAAATTTTATTCATAATAATGAATAATTAATTATCAAGGGAATGAATCAAAATATTTGAATAAATTGAGTGAGGAACAATATAAAGTATAATTGATGAAAAATTAGCTACCTCATTTCATGAGGGAAAATAAATTTTACCAGGATTATAAAGTTAAATTATAGTAAAAATATTGAATTTTTAATTTTAATATTTTTGGGACATTTAATTAAGACCATCCAATCAAAGAAAAAAATTAAAAAAAAATTATAAGCTTTTAGAATAAGAATAAATCGATTAACATATCTTAAAAAACATAAATAGAAGGATATCAGGTGATGTTAGGGAATATGTACTAGATGTAATGAAAAATGGTATCACCAGATAATGAATTTTTTTAATTTGAAATTTTTATAAATCATAAAAAAGTGTCCATGTAAATACTGTCCATGTTGTCAAAAATTAGACAAACGTAGTTAGATACAGCTTCTATTACTGACTATAAGAATTGAAATAATATGTAAAATTGAGAAATATGAATGTAGTAAATCATGGAAAAGATGTATGTAGATTGATGTTAGGGATGATTTTAAAATTATAATTATATGTATGATGGATCATTAGATTGATTAATGACTGACAATCATTCAAATTAAGAATTGTGATATCATCAAACAAATAGATCAACGATGAGATCAGATTGATGGTTTTAAACAAAGTGAAACCATTTGAAGGGGAATCAGATGATGAATGTTTCTAAGTTCATTAGATGAAGGATGATGATGATATTCCATTGAAAAAATATGGTCAGATATTCAATCATTAGAATGATTAATTCTATGAAATTTTACTGAAACTATATTATATACTCACATGTGATTATAGTGAAGCTGTTCAATGAATGATTACAAAATTTTTAATGATTATGATATTTTAAAAAATTCCCTTTTATTATGATAATGGGAAATTGAATAAGGAAAATTTGGTAGGATAATTCATGAAGCTTCCCCAATATTATAGAAGTGATAGAATGCATTCTAATAAAATTCAAATGAGAAGGATATTCGAAATTTTAGATTTTTTGAGTTGTAAATACATTTCAGTTCACAAAAAAATCCTATAAATATAATAATTATAATGGTGTGAATTTATTATAGTAGTTATCATGGATCACAAGTACAAAAATTTGACACTATAAAATTTTTGTGACATTTTGGGTTTCTATCAAATCATGTTAAAGTTTGGAGTACATGAAAAAAAACCCTCATACAAAAAACATCATTCATATTTCCATTGGATAGATCTATATTAGATAGAGAATTAGTAGACAAGTGCTTCTTGAGATTCAAAATTTTTGAAGGAGTATGTTCATCATCCTATAATATCCCCATCAAATGATCTTCCACAAATTACAGTACTATTAGAATTTGTTTCGGATGGATAATCATTGATTTTTTAGTCAAGATTTATGAACAATATGAAGAACCCTATAGAGGTCAACTATATGATTTCATCATATTTATACTTGATGAGGATGTTTTTCAGTTTAATATTAAAACCCACCCAATGTTCCTAACTTTGTCTACCAATGTTTAGGATCAAATTTTGATACCAATAGTGTCTTATGATTTTTTTTTCAAATCAGTAATATTGTACAAAGGTAAAGTTGAACCATCTTACATTTCAAATAATTGAATTACATTTTGAAGTGTATAATGATAGGAAATTTTAATGAATTTTTATGTGGGGGGGATTAGTAGGTGGAAAAATTGGTCATTTCTTAGGGTGTAATAAGTTTGGACTGCAATGGATATAGTTATGATAGTTGGGGGTATGCCCAAATATAATGGTAGAGATAATTATTGAGCTATAGAACTTGGGTTGGATATAGATATGATCATTGGCGTATAGAACTAGTAGTTTTATGTTAAATAATTTTTTAATATTTTAGTAAAATAATCTATATTAGGAAACCAAACCAACATGTAATGTACTTTTCCTTTTTGGAAAAACCTAGTAAATATATTTTGGTAGCAGCCGTATGAGAATCTTAATGTAAAAAATGAATGAATATGTGATTATTTTTCTACAATGAAAAGCAATAAGAAGGTGTACAAGTTCAAATGGATCAGTTGAACACCCAAACTACACATGATCACATAACCTTAGAAAAGCCATACAGACGATCACATGGAGTACCTAACCTGTGGGAGATATTGTGGAGCCCCTTGAATAGTTATTATGATATCATGAAGTCTTCCATGAAACACGTCGATAGTGCGATAGCTTCCAAATGAGCTCCCTTGAGCCACATGATTTTTAGGAAAATCATTTCTAACAACCATCAAAATTTCCTTATAATATAAAATGGAATATATCCAAAAAGAGGAAACATGTCACGATTGTAAATTTTACATGACACAACCATGTAGTTTTCTTGAAACCATGAATTCCTAGAGAAACTCCCTCCATGGGATGGAAGATCCTATGAGAATGTCACCCCCACTATGTGAAGGGATTCATACTTTTCATGTCGGTCTTTCACCACTCCCCACCTATAGATCCAATGTAAAATGAACTGGTTTTCCGTGTTACTACTCCTGAATCAGCACATGAGACTTTGTTGTTCATGTTTTGCATCTCAGATGGGGAGAGTGATTGTTTTTTACAACACTCATACATATTTGTGTCTCCCCCAGCCATTGTGAACTAAATAAAATTAAATAAAAGTGAAATGATAGAATCATCGTGGAATGGTAACATACATTGATATTAGTAAAAAGTTTTGGTACACCCAGAGTGATCACCATTGATTCTATAGAGTCCCCCACAACATGTTAGAATGACCCTACTGAATCACCCATTACATGTCAATTTGATACAATGAATATCCCAAAACATTCAATCATTGTAATATGGAAGGTCACTATAAGGTCCTAGACATAAATAATAGAAAATATTTTAAATTACATTATAATTCACTTGTTCAAATTGCTTATGTTCATTTTTGTTTAGGGTTTTTTATTTTAAAAAACCCCTCAAGGTAACACTGTTGAATTTGTTAGTTCATAGTGTTTTTTGACAGAGGTTTTCCTTGGACAATTGTAGAGTAATAGATATATTGTTGAAAAATTAGGGATTTCCCAGGAAAGGTGAGGCTGAATGAATGTGAGACTTCAGTGTTTGTGAAGAAGTTATCTACTATGCATGAAAGGTTTTAAAAATTCATAAAAATAGGTATATACTCCTCCAACCCCATTATAGAGGATGGATCATTAAAAGTGTAATGACTGTTGCGTGAATTTTGTACCACAGAATGGAGTAACACATATTGAAGTGATTATCACAAAAGTATTGAGTTTCATGTAAGAATTTAGAATCACACATGTAGGTTTTCGATTACAAATGATAATCTTATGTTCCAAAAATAAATTTCCATGAAAACCACCCTAAGGATGTGTAAATGTTTTATGTTTCCCTATACATCTATTTTAAATTGGTATTCATCTGAGGATGAAATTAGAACTTCATCAGAGAATCTATCTATAGATAAGTATGTGACATTCATAATTATGAAGGGACCACTATGTCCATAAACTGGGTGTGGATACTAACCAAAAGTAACAACCAAAGGAAGGGAAATATGGTGATCCTTTCCACTGGAAGTGAGATAGAAAAACTTATATAGGGATTATCATTTGGGAATGCAGTGTTAAAGCCATAAATATAGTAAAGGGAGTGAGTATTGAAAGATAAGTGATCTCTCTCTAATATCATTATTAACAGCAAACCTTCGGGAATTTTTTTTAATCAGAACAATGTCGTATTATGATTCTTGGATTTAGACTAATAAAGATGAACCTAATAATTTATTTTTGATGTTGTGATTTATTTATTTATTTACTTTCAGTGCATTACTATCTTATAAAATTGGAAAATAAATAGTCAACAGTAACATTAAATATAATAATAAGTTACCCTTGTAATGGAATGTTTACGATAATTTAGTGTAGGAATAAGGTTTAAAAGAATATTAATACCATGATTCACCCCATATCAAGATATATAGGCCCCTTTTGAACATAATTTTTTTAATTAGGATATAATTCATAAAAAGAATCCGCAAACATAAAAATTGGGTACAACTAAAAATATGAATTTTCTCATAACACAAAATCCATTATTAAAAAATTGTAATATTTTCAATAAAAGTATTCATGGATTCTATATTTCTCTTTCCCATTCTTAATGCCTATGATATTAATTTTAAAAATTGGGATGAGCACAAAAAGGTCAATAAACAATATAATGAGAATGAGAGAAAATATTAGAACATTAACACTAATAAACATATGAATTCATTATCACAAATATATAATTCTCACCAAAAAAGTATCATATATTTCATTATGAAAACATGATATTTCTATAAATCATTGAAAATAAAAAAATAAATCATATTGGCATCATGGAGAATTATATATATATAATTGAAACCCTGAGGACAACCTTATGATTGTCATGGTGTCTTTACTACGTAACCTACGCATCTACCATATGGTGTATCCATCATAGTTATACTTTGAGTAAGAATAAAATTGACCTCCAACATAAAATTATCCAGTGAATTAGAGGGAGATATGGGTCCAACCGATAATCATAAACATAGAAAACGAACTATATCACAATCATAAAAATAAATAAATACATCATATCTATATTTTTTGTATAAAAATTAAATTAAATTAAATGGTTATTTTTAATGAAAATCCCCTAACAAATATCATATATTTTAATTGAGTGAAGAAAAAAATGGAATATCTGTATAAACTATATTTCCAGATAATCCAATATAATATTTTAAAAATTCATTTCACAATGAATATTAGTACATTATAATTAATGAAATATAAGTTTATCCAAAAGAAAGGAAATTGGGTTAACAATTCACATACCATGGGATCTTCTTATAGGAAACATGTTGTAACCTCTTGTATGATGATTTAATTATTTTTATTAATATATTAAAGAAGCATAATCATATTTATAATTACTTTTATTATATTCTCATAACATCATTACACCCATTTGTTAATAATATTTTCTTTTTTTGGTCACATTAGGTGCATTTATTTCATAGGTTCCATGGTTGGTTTATTATTGATTTCCTTCACAGTAAAGAGAAAAACAATAGAATTGAAATTATAGGAAATTAATAATCTTCCAGATTATTAAATGGTCTTATATATCATTTATGTTATATTTTGGGAGAATCAATCATTATATAAAATATCAGTGATGAACGTTAGTTTATTTTGTTGAATTTCCATTATTACGAATGAAATTTGTATTATTTATTAATATTATCTATAAAAATGGGTTCTAGAACATAATTAAACATATTATATTTATAAATAATTATCACATTACAAAATTAATGGTTTTATGTACACCTTTTAAGATGTTAATTGAAATTGAAAACACATCATCCATGATGTTAATAAATTGACACATTATAATCGATGTTTATTTATTAAAATAAATGGGATATAGAAACAAGTATAATAATGAATTTTTCTAGGGACATAATAAAATTCCTGTCTCTATAAGGTACATTAGTTTTCTTGTCTCTCGGATAAGGTGAGGTTAATGAAGTATAAAAAAATTGTATAATTAAAAATAAATAAATGATAATGATGTATGATTTTTACCCCTTGAATCCCCCCCCTCTTGAGAACCTTCTCAAGACACATTGTTTTTTCTTTATTGAGATCAAAAGGTAATGGAAGTGGTTTAGAGGCGTGGGAGGTCAATTAGATAGAAGTAATTTAATCTAAAAGGCTTTGATATGTGATGATAAATGGTTGTGAGGGGTGGTATTTATGGTAGAGTATATCAGTGTTTTTAAAATTTATATTCATCACATTATTAAATTGGCTCAAATTTATTACTAATTTTATCATTATCATCAAATATTTTAAAATATTTTAGTGATATCTGAAATTATTGTCAAATCATTCATGACTCATGAATTAATTTATTTGTATAATCATTGATATATATCATAAATTACTATATTTTAATATTCAAAAATATTAATGTATTTCGTAAAAATTCAAAAGATTCACCCAAAAAATTTTCAACACATAGAATTCATGAATGAACTTGATTATTGAAAATAATTTAACGAAATGATGAATTAAATTTTTTTATTAAAATCATAGTTTAATAATAAAATAAATTTTTTAATATTATAGAAAATTTTATAATACGTTGAATAATAAATTATAGGCTAATAAAATTATATTATTGTCCTAGGAATTAATACTAATAAATAAGGAATGTACTTTAATGAAAACAAATTTTCTTTTAAAACGTTTAATTAATGAAAAAATTGTTATTAAATTTTTACGCCTTACAATAATTACAAAACCAAATTTATCATTTACAAACAAAATTATGTACAAATTTCATGGAATTAATATATCATTATTACACATATAAGATAAATAAATTTTATTTATACTCTTATAGGTGATGTTTCAATTCTATTATCCATGTTTATATTCCTAATTTTCATCATAATATTCCTATGGTCATGTTATTATTACATCAATATAAATTACCTAATATATATATATAGTATAAATATATAATGAATATAATGATATATTTTAATAATAAAATTAATTATTTTATAAGTTCCTTGTTTGTTACATTTTCTACAACGTTTAAAAATTGCAACATTGTAATTTTAATTTGACCCTTATTCTCATCCAGAAGATTTGGAACATTTTTTAAGAGGAATGAAAAGGTACAAAAAAAGTGGAAAATGGTTTTAAAAAATCTGATTTTCCCTCATCAACATAATAATAGGTCTGAATATCATAGTAGAACAAAAAAATTTGATAATCAGATTCATAAGTAGTCTCCCGCACTAATTGAGATTAATCATGTTTGAAAATCATAAGGATGTATTAATCTACCTTCCTTGACACAGTAGAAGATGATATGGTAGGAACGTTCCGTGATAAGATTATTATAATCCTTACATGGTCTCTACTTTGAGGTAACAAGTGTGAACCCCCGCTATCATTCATCATTTCCATGATACTCAAGATTTCATCCTTGAAAGATCCATTACCACCACTTCGTCATTCCCTAATTTGGGAAACATTCACCATTTCATCCTAAAATACATTCACCCATTTCATAGATAATTTATATAACTAAAGGATCTTATTGATTTCCTTATGGTTATAAACATGAAGAAACACATAATTTTATTAGAGACGTCAATATAATAGGGATCAATGATTATCAATCCTAGAGATCATGAAGTGGTGTCCTCAATTTAAGTATTCACTTTACCCAAATTATCCTTAGTTTTGAAGGGATACTATGGATTTCTCTAAAGGCTCATCCACCACCATCCCCTTTCCTAATAGCTTAGACTCTTGAGAATAGAAATTCTATGATCTGAACACATCATCCACAATAGAAATTTTCTCATTATGTGTATAACCATCATGAATGATGGGAATTGAGAAATCCACAGCTTTCCTCTTTGACTTCCTTTGATAGTGATTTTATAGGTGACCTCACATCCCACATTCCACACATGACACATTCTTCTAAAATACATCCAAAGAGTGCCCAATATCCATACAGTTTTTTAGAAATGATGCTTTTTTCATTCTTAGCAAAAATTTGGATGTTATCAAAAGTAGTAGAATGACCATCTTTGACAATATGAGTGAAACCATGTTTAACCATCACCATCATCCTGGAATGGTGACCAAACATGAAATCCTCGGTCTCATTACCAAGATGAATAGGACTCCCAATTTTTATTCAAATGTTATGAAATATCAATGGATGCTAATGGATCCAATTAAGGACATGAATATGAACCAACAACTGAGAAAATGTATATCTTATATGTGAGAGATTAATTTCTAAATACAACTCATGTAAATTATGATAAGAAAATTTCATCAATAGGGTCACAATTCTCAATGCTTAAAGCATTAAGTCATCTACAGAAAATATGAATTGAAAAAAATCCTCAACCAAGAGAAAAGTATTTCCAGTTATAGAATCCACACAAAAACGTGGTTTTATAAATCAAATTGTCAAGATTCCAGGTTTTTTCACCTTTAGGTAATACAATTTTTTCAATCAAATAATTATTTTTTCAATTTAAATTCTCTCTCCAAGGGATACATAGTTTACCTCAACATTCGGTGATGAACCCTTGCCAATAATTCAATTAGGTCATGAGTCCTTGAAATAATCCAGATAATGAGATTCATTGATCATCAACCCAAAATATTATTTCATCATAGAATCTGCATAGTAATGGGGAAAAATAGTCACCACCTAATAGAATTGATTCTATCTGTGCTTCCACAGTTACACATACATGTATGTTGATGCCGCTACAACTCCCTTCCAACAGGTAGGAATACATGATTCTCTATGGATTATTTTAACATTGAAGATCACAGTTTCAGTTGATTTCAATAGTATATCCTCGTTTTAAGAGAGTAGATATGGATCCAAATGTAGACATGCCAAAGAACATGGATTACCTCAATTGTTGGTTTGAATATGTGAGTTGATATTTTTGGGCCATGAACGGGAATCCCTGAAGGAACCACCAATGCAACTCTGTACCAATGGATAAGGATGTCAATATTGGGGAATTATTGAACCACTATGACTGAGTAGAAACCTTAAAATGAAACATTTAAAAAGGCGGCTCTCGATACCTGTACCACTATCACCTAGAGAAATTATGAGTTTCTCATGATTTTTATTTAATTATTAAACATAGGAGGATAATTTTACCTTATAGAATTTCATATTCCCATGATTCATATTAAATTATTTGTTTTCAAAAAGAAAAATTAACATTTTGGATTATCTAAATATGTAATACATTCTCTCTATGTTCATGAATCTGAACATAACATTCATCCAAACAAGATTTTCTTACATCTTAACTACAAATGGTCTCATCAGATGTGATTGATTCGAAACCAACATTCTCAACATCAGAATATGAAAAAACATTTTCTACCTGATATAAACATAGTGGTTAAGATACTTGTTAGGTGACTTGTCCAACCTTAACAAGGATTTCATATTTTCAAATAAACTATTTTCATATATTTCCTTTCATAACAAAATAAATTACATTTTTTCATGGTGAGATTATATGAAAATAATGATCTACTACCATGAATGAAATGTCTTTCCTCGGAAAACCATCATAACTTTTTCTCAACATTGATATATCGTCATTTGTTTCTAGATCATATTCAATTTCATATCCACTTGCTATACTAATGTTGGCCCCATAGACATCTTTTCCCCAACATCATCCTAAAATAATAGAGATTGAAACTACTTGACATATAATGCGTCGAAAGTTTTAATCTTTATACTGGAATTAATGATGTTATTATTTGAAAACTCAACTAAATAATGTTGATAATCTGAAATTACATTGTAGTCTATTGATCAAGATCAATGAATATCCTACAAGCTATGAATTGTTTACATAGTATGTCTATCAGATTGAGGTGAAAAAGAAATTCTGAAATTTAATTTTGTGCCCATTGACTTATAAACAATTTTAAAAATATTATATGTGAACATGGGATCATGGTGAGATACAATAAAAAGGGGGAACTTCATATAACATGAAAATATTCTTGATGTACAGTCATGAAAGATGATCTAAAAAATGGTTTCTCAAATAGAAGGAAATTTGAAGATTTAGCTAGTAGGTAATCTATAACCAATATCACATTGTCGCCTCTATAAGGCTTTGGTATTCCCACCACAAATGACCACAAATATAGTTTCTGATTTCCACTCAGGAACTAGAATAGGATGAAGAATCCTCTATAGTACGTGTTTCATTTCATTAAAATGTTTCCATGTAAAGAATTTCATGGTAAAATCTACAAAATATATATTCATTCCATACCAGTAGTAAAACACTTGAAGGTCTATTTACATCTTAATAATACTAGATGAACAAAACATGGAGAACTGTGAGCATCACATAACATCACAATTATTAATTGTGAATCACAAGGCACACATAATCTCTTTTCATATGTTAAAACACAATATTTATCAATGTTAAATTCTTGTAACTTTTCCATTTTAACAAGTTATTCATTCATCAATAACTTAGGGTCTTCCATATGGTCTTTCCTAATTCAGTCTAAAAGAGACGAATTCACTGACACTTAAAAAATAGTGTAATTTACTCAACCAACAAATTCTATTCAATAATTCATAAAATCATTAAACATGGTGTAGTGTTCCAAATGTAAAATCGTTAATACTACATTTTTTTTGACTCAAGAGACCAGCCACGTTTTTTGCATTCCATGATGGTAATCTTTTAAGGAATCATAATACTTTACTAGTTCAATCCATCTATTCTGCCTTATATATAATTCAATCTATGTGAATATATACATGAGACATTTGTGGTTATTATATATTTCACATTTATCTCCATATAGGTGAGGCCTATACATTTCAAAGGGAAACCCATATCAGCTAATTAAAAATCATGTGTGGGATAATTTAACTCATCTGGTTTCAGTAGTCCTGAAGAACAAGGAATTACATTATCATTCTACATCAGAACATAACCATGTTCCTTCAATGAAGAACCAATATAGATATAAAACTCACCATTTTTCAAGGGAAGGGACAAACCTAGGGCTTTCACCAATCTCTTATTCAGTTCCTGAAATCAAACATCATATTCATCAATCCAAAAAAAATTTAACCCCTTTTTGGGCGAATATAGTCCTCGGGATAGATAACCATGAATTTTTTAGACAAACCATCACTAATAACAATATAATCTAATAGAACTACAAATCACTGATATAATTATAGGTATTGGCCATACATCGTCCAATTTTTGGAACTATCAAATATTATTCCATCCTTATTTGCAATGTTCCAATGAAAATAAATACCCTGTAACAAAAAATCACATTTTCTAAAAAAATTTATAACTTAATTACATGATGATTTTTTAACACAATCCTTACACATTTTTCATGATCCTCATAACTTTTGGAAAGGCCAAAACACCATCAATGAAAACAAGAAAGTTATTATCAAAATATTTAAAAAATATTCTATTCATAAGATCCAATAATGTAACAGGGTAATTTTTTAAACCAAAGGGCATAACAACAAACTAATATTGCCCATATAAAGTGTGAAAAATTTATTTTAGGAATTCAATATCTTTTACATTTATCTAATGATACCCATATCTCAATTCAATCATTAAAAATACTCAACACCCTGCAGATGATAAAAAACTAATAAATATAAGGAAAATCATAATTATTCTTAACAGTAAAATTATTCAATGGACTATATTCAATGGTATGTCTGATGGAAGCATATTTATTTTTAATAAACAAAACATGGGTACCCATGGTGAAGTTATAGGATGAATTAAGTGAGTTTCAACAATCTCTTCTAACAAATTTTGTTTTATTTCAAGAATTTATATGTTATACCTTCAATAAATGGTTTCAAAATTTGATTAGAATCTTGAACTATGTCAATAGTAAATTCAACTTCCCACTCTGATATAACATCCTTTAACACATCATGGAAAACATCATGATATTCATTTACCACTGCAACATCATTCATCTGAATCATTTATTAGATTTTGATAATATGATCAAGATCGCATTCATCTCAATATTTTAATAGTTTCTCAGCATCCATGTATTTTTTCAATTTTGGGGATATATTATTGTTTAAAACTGAAACCCTATCTGAAAAAAACTCATTTATCTCTAAAATCAATCGTAATAAGATAATTAAAATAATAATCAATACCGATAATAAAATAAAACTCTACTATGGTAATACAACATGGATTATAGGTAGTGTAATTCAATAAGGAAAATCATGTATATATTTATAATTCATTTTCCTATAACATTTTCCCTTCTGTTTTACCAATATTTTCGTGCCTCTTAATATAGTTAAATTTTCACAGTACAAGAAAATTTATCTGAAATAGAAAACTGTGTAGACCCTTTATCAAAAATGACATTAGAAAAATATGAGTAAACCATTGAAGTGTCTAATAAAACTTATTTGGAGGGCCCAACTTCTACAAATGTTGTCCTAATGGATCTCATAAGAAATATTTCGCATAATATTGTTTCTTTAAATCATTCATGTCTTTCTTTGGGTAAGAATTTTCATAATGTACCATCTCACCACATTTAAAAGTGTTTATATTTTTCCTATCATAATTAATCCAAATATAAGGTTTATTATAATATCACCCATAATATCCAAACATACCTCATCTAAGAGACATCCTAGTTTTTTGAATAGATACCCCATACAAATTCTTTCCTAACATTTCAATAACTATAATATAGCCTTTCTTACATTCAAATTTATTTTATTGATTGTTAACCATCGCATTCCATGAGGGCCTCCTCTTTTACTTATTGTGAAAGTACACATTATCATTTTCAAACTTCATATCTACACACTCATAACATCACACATTTTTATCATAACATTTACATTCACATGAGGCCAATTATCTTCGATATCCTGTCTTTAATCCTCAAAAAAATGGTATGTTTTTTTATCAAGAAACTGAATTATATTTTTAGTGTACCTTGCTAATCGGGAGAAGTTTGCTTCATACATGACCAAAAAAATCGTCTTCCTTTATTCATGTCATGGATTTTTTTTTCCATTCAATGTCAAACCACATTATGAAAATATTTTTCATGAAAAATATTTTTATAATAATACCATTGAAATGCGTAAATCTCATTATTATCACTGATATTCTTGATGATTGACACACACTGTTCAGCTTCACCTGAAAAAAGATAAAAGAACAGACTGTCCTTTTGATCATATAAGCACCCAATAACACCAATTACCATCCCATGGACATTAATAAAACCCTTATCAACGACCAGGTTAGATGATCGACTAGAAGAATGAATGTGTTTCCTTATAAAATGTTCCACCGTTATCTTGTTCCATTGTTGTAGCTCTGATTGTTCTCATATATAGATTACACTACTATTTATATACTATTTCAACTGATCCATTATGGTAAATAAGGTTTGAGATTATGGTTCTTACCTAAATCCTCACTTAATGATTATTTTATTTTTTTATAATGTATATATACTATTAATTATTATATTATACTACTAACCAAAAATTTAGATAATTTGGAAAAATCCCAAATACTCTATAAAAAAATTTATGACTTGTATTATTTAAAAATGAAATATATTTTTCAATAATTTGTTCGTTAATCTGAAAATTTTAATTCTTAAATAAATTCATAATAAATTTAAAAAACATAATTTTAAATATTATAACAAATTTGGTAACACATTGAAAAATTAACTAAGTCACATTAAATTATTTTATTATCATAAGACATCAAAATAACAATTTATGAATTTAGTTAGGGAAAATAAGTTTTATTTTAATCCATATATTTAATTATTAAATTGAAATTAAATAATTATTACTTACAAAAATAACAAAACATAACTTTTCAATACCAAAACATTTATTAACTTATTCCATGATATTAATTTGTCATGATTATACTTTTATGATACCCAAATTTTATTTACACTCTCATATGTGAAGTTACTATTCTATTAGCCAAATTTCTATTCCAAATTTTCATGTTTCTATTTGTATCGTTATGTTATTATTCCATAAATATAAATTTCATACTTTCTATAAATATCATTTATTCCTGTATAAATTATTATATATAAATTAATATTTAATTCCATAATTATAAATATATTTTATCAGTACCTCTGTTGTTGCAGTCTCACACTATCATCTCAGATAATGTGAATGCCTTTCAATAGGCATTGTGATCCAGTGAAGTTCCCTAAAAATGTAGGCAGAAAAACATAGAAATCCCCAAAGATGTTCACATTTTTAACAAAGACCCCTTATATTGGCCATAATCCAATAAATGGTGAAACGACAGGATGGTCTTATAGAAGATGATATGAAGTGACACTACTAATAAACATTCACCTTTATCATGTGAAGCTCATTAAATACCTCTATGAAATAATTTAGGGATCTTCAATATATTTTATCTTCAATGATTCATAAATTCAGATTGGATAAGAATATAAATCCCTCTCCAAATAATGTAAAAAATGTATCATTGGTTCGATTCACTGGCACATGAAACCTTTGGAGTTGAATTATCTTTGTGGTAAATATAATGATAGCAAGGAATTCTATGAGCTAATGATATTTTTAACAACCTAAGTGATCATGATTCATGCATAATAATTTAATGTGCTCACATGAGATCATTATAAATACTTCTACTGGATTATGTGAATGAAATACGGTATGCCTGATGAATCATTCATGAACTAAACAAAATGAAACACTGAAAAAAAATCAACTAAACATTCAATATAAATTTAAATAAAACACTAAATTTTGTGAGGCTATTGAAAGGAAATTATATATTGATCCTCATGGGATTCTCATTGCTCATTACAAATATGTGACAACATTAGGACATGTTTCTTATATCATGTGACACACACTTGGAAAACCATTTGGATCCTACCATACCACGTATCAATGTCATGGAAAGTCACATGGATCCCTTGATCATGAAAATTGAGTTTCGCAAAGCCCTATGCGACCTCCATCTATGACTCACAGTATTCTCTATACACGTCACCCAAAACAGATAGTGATAAAAATGGCTTTTAGTTTTGTCTTCCAATACCATCAAGTCAGGATAACCAAATATCACATCAGCCTCTATGAAATTTGGATTTCTCACATGACACCCTATATTAATGTAATCTAGATCATGAGATGGCCTTGTGGACATGAAATCCATGTCATGAGATGTCTTCAAGATATGTCAGCTAGATCTGATGTCACCCACGAATAATGTAATCTCTTATCATGTAATGTCCTATCAGATAAGATGGATTGGTCTTATGATATCTTCTTGAAAACTCATACATAACATTGTGATGGTTCTCATATATTCCATCCTAATTATGTGACATCAGTCATATATGGAAACTGGTATAAGAGATTTCCGTTGAAGATGTTTGTAGTACAACCAATCATGTCGAGACAACATACAACATGTAATTGGGAGAATCAATACATCTCAAGAAAAGAATCAATTTTGTCCAAAAAACAACCAGTCTAGGTCAAGAACATATCATATGACATGATAGCCTTGTCCATCGTTAATATTAGGGAATCCTTAGTGACCAATAAATGGTATGAAATAACAAATTTAATGTTGGGGAAACATCATTGTGTAATCCATGATCTAGTAAACTATAACAACACTAATCATGTAATTAACCATATTTTTAGGATTGCATACTATGGATTGATATCAAATATGTATCCACTATTGTGTAAATAACCACGTGCACCTAATATTTTGACCATTGGGTCCCAATCATTTCTGTGGGTTGATCATTCCACCTTACCCAATGTTTGGTTGAGATAGAAAATGAACTATGAAATCTCTAATTACTTCCATAACTAGGATATTAAAGACACCTTATTATGGTCTAGAATCCATATTAATAATATCAACAAATATCCTAAAAGATAATTCCTCTATCCATACCTTGTGATATTGACCACATTCTATCCATTGTTTCTCACAATTACCATGGCTCATGTGGGAGTATAGAGTTGAAATGTTCATATTACTCTCATTATGAATATCCAATAGTATGGGAAATCATAGTATGTAATCCCTAGTTAGTTTCATGATATGGCTATCAAGATAAAGTGGTATCCACCATATGGCCAATCAAAAGGGTGTGACCAAACTATGATGACTATTATTCCAACCATATCCAGGATACTTATGATTCCTCCATTAAGCCTGAGATCATGTAACATTTTCTTAAGTTAAATTATATACATGTGTCCTTTTTGGATGATGTTACTCTACAAGGGTTTTAAAAACTATGTGGGATATAATTATTGGTATAAATTGGACTCAAAGAATACAATATAATTGATGATTCCCATAAATGACATATTAAATGCCTCCAAACATCAGAGAAAACTATACAACACCCCCTCTATACAGATTCAAAATATAACATTCTACCCATTAGAATAAATGGATGAAAACCCTAAAATAAAAATAGATAGACTCACAAGGAGATTACCCTTTCACAATGAAAATACATTTACACCATCATCAATGGTTGAGGGTAACCATTTTCATATTAGGTATTATGAGGATATTCTTGAATCACATGGTCATTTTATTATGGTAACAAGTTCAATATCTGGATAATTGTTATTGTAAAAAATAAATATTAAATCCATATGAGTGTTGTGGAATTGGAAAAAATTATCCCCATATGGCTTTAGTGATCTATACCTCCCATCCTCTTGACTAGTGTGTCTTCTTAATTTCTATCATAAATGTAACCCTAAAAAATCAATTTCCACTATAAATATGGTCAGTAACATTTCATATATGTGGGGACCATTGATATTTTATGTTCATTACAATAACAAATTCCCCTTTATGATAAAAAAGTGGAAAACCTGAAATTAACTCATTTTATCATGAAACTTTCATTAAAAGATAAAATTATTCATCTATTTATTTCATGTTAAACCATTTTTAATTTTATTATGGTGTCCCAAAAGGGTTTTTTTATCATTGGATAAAAATAAGATTTCCCAGAAATAAATCTTTCTAATAAGAAAAATTATCAATTGACCTTGGGATGGGCCTTATTTTTGCACACAATATTTAATCAGAAATGGTGAACCTGGTGAGAATTATTGAAATGAAAAAATTACTGGTTAGTCATGTTTTGGGAATTTTTTTCAAATAAAAAAAAATATATTTACATGGGTGTGAACTTGTGGTATAAAAAATGATTAGTTGGCCATCGTCAAGCCACGCTATTATCCTAACTTATGAAAACATTTAAAGACTAAGATTAATCCTTTGAATGATCCATTATAATTGAGGGTCTTATTATGTAAGTCCAACCTTGATTTGAGAAATCCAGATGAGAAAAATTGTTGGATAAAGAATAAATAGTAAATTGTCTTACCCTGGAATTTCTGATTGGGCACATATCATTCCAACAATGATGCAATAATCAGCCTTATTTTTCATTATTGTCTTAGTATTGACATATAATGTAACACCCCGCCCCATCACATTGTATTGAAAGTGAAGAGGAATGATACATGGCCTTAAGAGAAATTCCCAAGGCACCAAAGTCTAGAAACAAATATCGAGGGATTCACAATAAAATTGGGGAACAATTTGACATTAAGAAAAAACAACCCAATCCATCCACTAACAACCAATGTATGATTCTTGTCTGAAAAACATTCAAGGATGTTTTACCAAAAATACAACCAAGTTGTTCTGTAATACAACCCAAAACAAATAAAACCAAACATAATATCAGATTACTAAGGAGATGACTAAACAAGAGTCCCCAAAATAAGCCAATATAAGCTCCAAAACACCACACCAACCTCCATGACCCATTCAATAACAAATCTACAAAGCATCCCAAAAATCCACAAGAAATGAGATGCTTTACCATTACATGTTTCCTCAAATATGACATCCGAAAAGTCACCCATGTTCCAAATAAAATGGTGATTACTAATACATAGTAGCTTTTCCCCCAAATGATTTCCCACTAAACACCACGAGGATCAAAATATTATCATTTTTATATAATTTAGTTTTTATAAAATAATCGCAAGTAAAACCATTATCATAAGACTAACATACCCATATAAATATACCTCTCCAAAAAATAAGAATTTCAACGGAAATCCAAACAATAATTCCATAAGACACCTCACCATTTAATATTGTCACAAAGATTTCCATCATTCAATGAAATACACAACAAGACCACCAAAACGTTTGGACTTCCACCCATCCCATTCACCACATTCTCAACTAGCGGTAATTCCCGACCACTAACCATAATGGTCGTTCTTCCAACTAGTATCCATCACATTTTATAGTGAGATATCTTAACCACATCCCCACAAATCAAAAAAATACATAACACTCAATCAACCAACATTCACAAAGAACCAAATCCACATATTAATCACACAACAATTACACACACATGCCAACCCAATTCAATAAATCACCTATTTATTGAAAAAAACCCTTTAATCATTTTCCATTCCAATCAAATTTTCAAAAAGTCAAAATATTTATTGAAAAACATTTTTCATCAAATAACATCAAAAATCAATCTCTTCATTCCATTTTTAAATCACCATTTTAAAATCCATAACAAATGCATTTCATAGTATAACATCATTTCCTCAAAAATCATCAAAACATCAACAACGTGATTTCCATCCAATTTCATACATAAAAAAATAAAATTAATCTCAATAGAAAAAGTTAATTGTTTCCAAGATTCATGTTCTAAAAATGTGTAATCATGAGTGATTACACCTACCTATCATGTCCGGGTGAAATCACCCCATAAGAAACCCCACCCAAATCCGTAAAAACGCTTCATGAAAACAACTATAGATCCCATTACCCAAGAACATTTAAAATTAATAAACAAATAAACCCCTTCTATGTACATCCAAAACAATTTAAAGATAACCTAAAACCATTGAGAATCCAAAAACCCAAGTGAGGCTTGAGTGGGAGAACAATTGGTGTGAAATAGCTTAGGCCCGAGGGTGACTAAATATAAAAACTCTTCCTTTAAGAGGCCACATGGTTCGCCACACTGTTCGGAAAAAATAGAACTAACCATGAACAAGAAATTTCATAGTGAGAGGGGGTCTTTATGGCTACCACGCACTAATTGAAAAATAATGTGTAGGCTGTGCGAAGCCCACTGTCTCCCCCTGCATGGTTTCCCCTAACCTTGCTCAAACCATGCGCACTTAGAAAAGCCTCCAAATTTATATAATACCATTCCAAACTCTCCCAAACTACTCCCAAATAATCTAGTTCAATTTAAACACAAAAAAGGCATTAAAAAGGCTACATAGCTCAAAATAGGGTTTCAATATAAAACTCTCTCAAAAATGACAACATGATCCAAAATCTCGTCATCCAACGACAATTCTAGGAAATTAGGCACAACTAAAACACCTATGGGCCTCGTAATAAAATAACACACCATAGATGTTCATTATAGTGTGGGAAATTCGATGGATTAGGAATAACAGTAACACTTTATGATCCATACCCTTGAGGAATCCCGAAAAGGACTACAAACAACAAAACCGATGATTCCACTAGTCCCAAAAATATGTCGTAAATCCAATGGAACTCGTCGCCACAATCTGATAATTTTGTAGAATATCCCACGGGAAAAGAAATAACTACATTTAGTATCTCTTACATGTTTAATAAAGAGTTGAGTACCACTGACTCTATATTTAGTGGACTCTATAGGAAATCCATTCCGACTTTTTTCGCCCACATTATCCCTTACGTATCATTGAGTCACCTGCTGAGGGTACTATATGATAAAAATCCACATCAAATAACCATAGAAAATAAATAAGCAATCACATTGGATGTATAATTTTATACATTATTGTTACTCTGATCGTGTCCCCGCTAATGTTGATGATTTATAATGGCATATCCGAGTAATCACTAACGATCAAACTCATATTCTAGCTAACTCAAAACAAGTTTATGGTCATGTTCATACAATAGTCATAGGGGATGCCCATATCCATAGCACATATCAATAGACCATTAGAATATTTCAATTGAAAACAATGTATTGAATAGATATCATTTTACCTTTGTAATTTATGAAATCATCTACTATATAATTGTAACCACCATATATTTTTTCAAATTTGTTTTAAATTATTTTAATCATTTTTATATTTTTAATTTCACTTATAACTGGATATTGTTTTTAATAACAAATCACTAATAATGCCTTGAATTATATTCAAAAAATAGTATTTAACTGAATGAAGAAATTTTTATATTTCATTACACTCATCACCATTTTTGGTTTTTATAACACATAAAACCAATTCCCATCGATATCTTGTGTAAAAATTAAGGCTGAATTTTTACTGAACTACACTATACTATTATAATAATTAAAATACTATAATAGCTACCATAAATACATTAAAATTTAAGTGATAAATAACAATAACTATATTTATGAACTGATGTTTACACATGAATCAATTTGTCATCAATCATTATAAATGAATGAATGTACTTTTGGAAAATAAACATAATTAGTTTTTAAGGAAAACAATTTTTCCATGCACAAACACACTTTTATCTAATTATATTAAACAACCATGTTAGGATTATTTCTTTAAAAAAGTATTTTATATTAAATATTAAATATATATTTTTTATATTCATAAAATATTTTTTATAGTAATAAGATCAAAATAAATCAAATTTTATGATTAGAAATAGTATTTTTGTAGGAGGAAATTCCACATCCTTTTAATGTTGAAAACATTTTAAATCAAATTTTTAGAAATGTTAATATTTAAAATTTATTTAATAAAAATTATTGTATAAATAGAAATATCCAAATTTACAATGGGTGAATTAGTTTACGGGAAATTCATATTTGGATGAACAATAAATAATACCAAATTTTAGTTCAAATTTATATTTTCACCTAATTTATTTATATTACTAAATAATGTTTTAAATGTGGTTTTAGTATACTATGATAAATTTTATATAATTTAAACCATTTTATGTTATCAGAAACAATTTCACATTAAATTTAGATTTAAAATCCTATAAAACATTTGATCATTTTTACATTAAAACCCATATTTGTCATCTTATCTATGGGATTAATAATATATTAATTTTTTCTAATTATATAATTATAATATGGAAAAATGGATTCAATATTTGGAATCAAAATAATTTATAATGTATAATAAGGTAAAAAAACCAAAAATATTAATGAATTTTGTTGAAATTAATTACATCTATTAAGTTAGAAAATTGTTTACATAATGGTTAATTGTTAATACAAACAGGCCAAATGACCTAGAAAAATGTAAAATATCCGTTTTATGAACCTATATTGACCACATTACCTTTTGGATTGAATTTTTACAATTATTGGAGTCACATGACGTATGCGAGACCTTAGAATAGTGTTAATATTTTGATATTAACATGATTGACACTCCTCCACCATAATAGGTCAATCTACCCCCTCACATCCTAAAACCAATGAAGCCATTGTAGCTGATAAATTTTTTCCCACATTCACCTCAAAATATTCTACAATTTTACCTACAATCCTCCATTTTGGAATAAATAAAACCATGTAAGAACAATGGTTCCATCCAATATAAGTAACCCAATGAAGTGGTAACATCCTACCTCAAGATCCGTTATTGTATTTTTATTCTCTAACTAATAAAATATTATTATTAAATCAATATATTAAGACCTCGGTTTAAAAAATATACAAATATGTTATTATTATATGGTTTTCTCAACACATACAGACAGATCAATTGTAAAGACCCGGAGTTTCTATGTAATTTTTTTTATATATGTGAATTTTATGAGTCCATGAAAATATACAGCTTGTGATTCTGAGGCTTGGTGTGTCGGGAATGAATTTTTGAACGTTATCTCAGGTATGTTCAGTAAACATACGAGTAGGTTTTTATAAAATTTGAATCGGTGGTCGGGATTGAAATCCAAGGGCGCCGTTGAACTCGAATCATTAGTATTGACTTAAGGAGATCTTCAGCTCAACCGCAGTTGGTTGAGGGTGAGAGATATATTTTGGGATTTTTAGGGGAAAATAAATATATATTTTTAATATTTTTTTTATTCATGAAACCTCCCATGTTTGGGTTATGTTGGTAAGGACCACCCAAGTATAAACCACCAATTTTGTAATTTCTAGTGGAGGGGACCACCCGAACCCTCTTATTAGAGGAGAAACCTCTCAAATCCCTCTTTAATGTGGAGGAGCCGTATGATCTTCCTCAACATTAATTATGCCAACACAACACATTAAATATTCCCACTAGTGTGAGTGTTCCAACATAATTTCTTATTAAATTAATAATTGTGGCACTGCTTTCATTTTTGGGTAGAATTGTAACAGGAGAACCATTGGAGGATTACACTTCTTCCATAAAGAAAGCTCCTCCAATGAATAACGCTGACTTTGACTTCTTCCTCAGGACACCATCCAATGTGGAATATCTTCGTCTATAACGAACCGGCACACGATCCTGGGATTGGAGGTGTGTAGTGAACGAGACAAACATCAACAACTTCAACTACTTATTGCGCCATCATCGACAAACAATTCGAGGTAGGGGGTTATTATAAAATTCTGGAATTCTCTCGTTTAATTTTCCTCATTCATGGAAAGCATGGAGAACGTGGATTAACCAAAATGATTTGATCCATGATTCATAGTAAATTGAAGAGTTTTTTGTTCTTGACTCTTAATTTTTTTTGTTGAGCCGCTTGCTGCAACTCTAATGTTGAGGGTCCGGGCAAAAAAAAATGTCTCAACCACTCCACCGTTCTTATTTATTGTGTTCTTTGTTATTGAATAAGGTTGATTAAACCACGATGACAAACAAAGTGAGAGGCCGACTATACCGGTCACCGAAGAAGGCACGACACCCCGCCGTCTGCGGCCTCGCCACCTAAGCCATCGCCACCGACCATGGTCGATCCCCTGCTCGTGTCGCCACAGCCATCCACAGCTGTGCTGCCACCCCTGAACTCGCCACCCAACCTGCCGCTGCCATCCGTGGCCCAGCTACACCGCCCATCGCCCTGTCGAGCCACCCCTCAGTCGAGTCGCCCACGCGACAACCGCCGGGCCGAGCCGCTCTCGCAAAACCCCTTGGTCGAGCCTCCCTCGTCACCCCCCCTGGGCTGAGCCACCCATAAGGAACCCTCCATAGCCGAGCCGCCCTCCCGGCACCCCCTGTGGCCCTCAGTGGCCCTCGTGGCTTGCCGAACCATCCAGCGGGCCGCGCCGCCCAGTGTGGACTAGGCCAGACACTACTGGCCTGGCCAAACCCAACGGGCCGAGTTGCCTAGCATATCGGGCTGGATCTAGTAGGTCGGACTGGGTCGACCTAGACCAGGTGGACCCAAGCTGGGTCGGGCTGGGTCCGTCGGACTGGGTCAGATCAGACGTGGACCTAGTATGGCAAATTAACGCTCTTTTGGCCATAACATTGGCACCATAATTCTGTTTGACGAACATTCAGTGGTGCTAGAAACCTTAGAGTGAGGTGGTACCATTTAGTATACCCCCACTTGATTTTTTATTATTATGGTGTACGATCAGGTTGGATCGATCACGATTCCAACCGGGCCCCAAAAACTAAAATGCTAATAACTCACAGACCGGGTGTCCGATTGACGCACCGTCTATTGCATTGAGAAGCCTATGATGTAGAGATCCTTTGAGATAATTCATTGTGGGATATCATGGTATCTGGATATTTTACCTGTAGCTTGGGGAACAGACTCTCCTAGAGACCAGCAATACTAGTGCGGAAAACTAGTAGCTGGTTGTGATGAGAAGTGTGCTCCTAGAAATCCTGTGTGGGTCAGCTCTTAGCGATCTTGTGTGGGTCAGATCTTAGCGATCCTATGTGGTTCAGCTCCTAGTTATCCTTTGTGGGTCCCCTCTTAGTGATCCAATATCGGTCATCTCCTAGCAATCCTATGTGGGTCAGCTTCTAGAGATCCTGTGTGGGTCACCTCCTAGCGATTTTGTGTGGGTCAGCTCTAAGTGATCCTGTGTGGATCATATCCTAGTGATTCTTTGCAGTTTAGTAGTAGATCCACTTAATGGAGTGTGTTGATTTAGTAGTTACAACTAATCATCTCTACTACAATACCTAAACATGAACCTGGTGTGCGCAGAATAAATACCTTTGCGTTTCTTCATGATTGATATGGATTACCTGATAACTTAGGTATATGTATGTGTAACGTCCCGATTATGGGTGCCACTCAACGGGTGCCCCGAACCCGATTCCCCACATGACCTCAAGAGCATTTCCCCAAACTCCAGAGGCTGCCGACTAGCAGCGAGGGCCCAGGTCTGATAGTGGGGAAACTATGCCCCCATTTTTCAAAGTGTAGCGCTGCAGAATACAAAAGAAACATACAACAACAACGGAAGCAGTAACAGAATATATAACTGAATGGAAAACTAATAACAAAAATAAAACCAGCAGTCATATATATATGACGATGCAGCATGTCACTATTCTATAAAATAGCCAGAACTTGTTACACTGAAATACAATACATTACAACTGTATTAAAATTACAGAAAAACACAACAGAACAGCCAACGGAATCACGAGCCAATGCTTGGTATCATGCTCTCATACACCCCAGAAGCAATCAAGTACTTGTATATGAACTCTTGCTCCTATCCACACCTGCAAAAACGTAATCTATTTGGGCCGAAAATCATGACCCAAACAGGGTGTGTGATATAAATTCCTAGTAGGCACCCACCAAAGACATGTTCCCAACTGTGTGAAAGCATGAAACAATAGTGTGCAGTAGTAAAATCCAATAAAGGAAGCAGTACGAAAAGTAACTAACTTAACCAGTTATGTTTCCATTTTGATATCCAGTTATTCATTTGTTTAATAGATCACCATAGTGAATTTTCTAAGTAAACAGCCAATGTCCACAGACAAGTACAACTCCTACCCTCAGGTAAAGGGAAACCAACATAAGAATCTACCCACAGGAATACGGGTATTTTCCACATGCATAAGAAGTGTCTCCTACAAGCACATAATCGACTACCCACAGGCACGGATGAAGTTGCCCACATGCTAAGTAGTACAATGCCCACAGGCTAATCACAACCCTACCCTCAGGCTAAACAGGTAACCAGGACATTCCCAATATGTAACCAAATAGTACAAAAGCAATTCATCTCAATGAAATTCTACAATCATTACTTTAAATGCATAAGATAAACAATTCATACCCTCAGGTATCCGGGCTAAATGGCTAAACAGAGGAATGCACCCCCGGGGTGGTCTTGGATCCAAGCGGTGATCCCAAGCAACATTTTAACATTACATGTAATTACCTATACAATTCTAGGTATATAAAATAGCCCCGGTCTCAGCCACATGATACCCCAAATATGGGTTCTTAGCTCAAAAAAACAAAAAAAAAACGCACGACAGTTGGAAAATAAACACCAAGCCACCTACCATAAATGCCATTGATCAGTATACTTGAACGACGTTCCATGAATCATCCCAGAACGAGGTAGATATGAGGTGAAAGAAAACTCATTCATCCCAAATAACATCCCTTAGAGGACAAATTGGTAAGAACTACACCGGGAGAAGGGATAACTCACCTGTGGGGTTCCAGGGAGATCGACGGTGGAGAAAATGGATCCCCGACTTGCGCTCGTCGTATCCTCAAAGATTCAGCTGTCCCTCCCAAGCTCCCGTCCAGTTCTAAGCCTTCCCTGTGAACAGGGGAGGCTACTGCCCATTTTAATAAAAAAACACAAAGTACACGCCGTGTATTTCCATTTACACGGTGTGTACTTACCATTTTTTAACTGTTTCTCTGGCGGTTTCCCGCCATCATGGAACTATTCATCTTCCGACATGACTACACGGTGTGTCTCCTTGAGTACACAGCGTGTTCGGTCGCATAGCTGGCCACCGCCTTACAATTCACCTGCCGACTGACTACATGGCGTGTAAGGGACCACTACACGGCGTGTAGTCGGTCATTAAACCCTTCGTTGCCGACATGGCTATATGCCCTGTGTACTCATCCAATACAGCCAAAAGTACACGACGTGTACTTTTAAAATTTGGGATTTTTTCCCATTTTCTATATTTTCTCAAAATCACTTAGGAAAATAGAAAAGAAGAAACCAGTACATCAAATGTAAGAACCAAGTTCTTAAAAAATTCCCCCCTTAAAGAAATTCCTCCTTGAATTTCCCTTCTAAGGGTGGTGAAGACAAATATAAGAATAACTCTGGCCACTGAGCATGTACATCGATCTACCGCTCCCAGGATTCGTCTTGCACTCGGCCAGGCTTCCATAGCACCCACATGAAAGGAATTGACCGGCCTCAGAGAACTTTAGTGCTACTATAAACGATACAGATCAGATGCTCCTCAAAGGACACATCAAACTAAAGCTCAACCTCCTTGGGCTGAAAGACGTGAGATGGGTCTGAATGATAGTGGCACAACTGAGATACATGGAAGAGGTCGTGCATTTCCTGGTACCTCTGTGGTAACTGCAACCGATAGGCAACTGACCAGACTCTCTACAAAATCTCAAATGGTCCCACATACCTCGGTGAATGTTTACCCTCTCTCCTGATCCTCCTGTGTCCCAGCCTTAGCGAAACACGCAAGAAAACCTCATCCCCGACCACAAACTCGAAAGGTCATCTACGGCGAGCAACATATGATTTATGATGAGACTTTGCAGTAGCCATCCGCTTTTGAATCAACTGGACCTGCTCAGAAGTCTCCTGCATGATACGCAGTACCTGTAAAGCTGCCTCACCTACCTCTAACTAGGACAAGGGTGATTGTCATGGCCTAACATATAAAGCCACGTATGGTGCCATCTCAATAGTTTCTTGAAAACCATTGTTTAAGTCAAACTCGAGTAGGCGTATATACTTCTCCCAAGAGACCCCAAATTCTAAGACGCATGCATGTAGTATGTCCTCAAGCACTTGTATCGTACGCTCTGACTGACCATCAGTCTGAGGGTGGTAAGCCGTGCTTAGAAGCACCTGTGTACCCATTGCCCTATGAAAACACTGCCAGAAAAGAGACGTAAAATGCGCTTACCTATCTGAAACGATAGAATGAGGTACCCCATGAAGATGTATGATCTCTCAGATATACAACTTCCTGAGCTCGTCAACACCGATGGTCTCCTTGATCGAAAAAAAGTGAGCTACCTTCTTGATTCTGTCCACAACAACCCACACGACACCATTGCCTCGATGTGACCTCGACAACCCAGTCAAGAAGTCCATCACGACATCATCCAATTTCCACACTAGGATGGGTAACTGCTGTAACAGTATGTTTGGCCTCTAATGCTCCGCCTTCACCTGCTGATATGTGGAACACCTCATAACCAACCCAGCTACATCTCTCTTCATACCCGGCAACCAGTATTAACAGCTCAAGTTACGGTACATCATGGTAACCCAAGGAAGTACTGCCCAAACTAAAGCATGAAACTCCCGCATCAGCTCCTCATGTATATCACCTGGAACCCATACTCGTCCATAGAAACACAGAATTTTATCCCCACCTATTTTCCAACTAGGAGGAGGGTCCTCACTTGCCACCGACTCCCGTAGAACTAGTCCTTCCGAATTAGATAGCTATCTCATCCTCACTCTATCGAGGAGGGTAGAGGTCACAGCTAAAGTTGAAAGATAGGTCTGCCCCTGACTGTTGTGCACCTCTAAATGCATATTAGAGAAAAAATCCAAGATCTTCCACTCACTACTAGCCTCCTGCACAACCTATATCTAAATCTTCCTGCTTAGTGCATCAGCTACTGCATTACCTTTACCAGGTGTATAGGCAAGCATGAAGTAGAATGACTGAAGTTATTCGACCCACCTTCGCTGCCTGACATTCAAGTCACGCTGAGTAAAGATATACATGAGGCTTTTGTGGTTGGTGAAGACCACAAAATTCTCTCCAAATAGATAATGTCTCCAACAATGCAATGCATGCACAACTACAGCCAACTCAAGATCATGTGTCGGGTAATTCTTCTCATGTGGCCTCAACTGCCGAGACCCTTACGCAACTCTTCGATCTCCATGCATCAACACTGCTCACAGACCAATACCTGATGCATCACAGTAAAGTGTATATCTCTTCCTCTACTCTGGGAGTATCAGGATCGGTGCTGATGTCAACCTTCCCTTCAGGTCCTGAAAAGTTGTCTTGCAAGCTTTCGACCATACAAATTTCACACCCTTCTTAGTCAAACCCATCAACGGCACTACTAAGCACGAGAAGTCATGTATGATGTTTCTGTAGTATCCAGCCATCCCCAAGAAACATTGTATCTCAAACATTTTCTTAGGCTTCTCCCAAGAAACTACTGCACTTACCTTCTCTGGGTCCACGTAAACTCTTGCCTCTGAGATGATATGACCCAGGAAGTGAATCTGGTCCATCCAAAATTGGAACTTTGAGAGGTTAAAATATAGATTATTCTCTCTCAGTATACTCAATATGATCTTAAGATGGATGGCATGGTCATGTCGAGTGTGAGAGTACACCAAGACATCGTTCACGAATACTACCACAAATGATTCCAGATAAGGATGGAACACACGATTCATCAGAGCCATTAAAACTGATAGCACGTTTGTGAGTCCGAATGGAATAACTGTATACTCGTATAGATCATAACTACTCCTGAAAGCTGTGAGAGTTATATCAGATGGTCTAACGTGCAACTGATGATATCCTGATCTCATGTAAATCTTGGAGAACACTCATGCTCCAGAAAGTTGATCAAAAAAATCATTAATCCTCGGCAAGGGATATTGGTTCTTAACCGTCAACAGGTTCAACTTCCAATAATCCAAACAGAGTCTGAGGGTACCATCCACCTTCTTTGCAAAGAGAACCGGAGAACCCCATGGAGAAGTACTGGGTCGGATGAAAACCTTTTCTTGTAACTCCTCTAACTGCGTCTTGATCTCCTGCAACTCGGGCGTAGCCATCCTATAAGGAGGAATGGACACCGGTGCTACTCCTGGCAGAAGCTCAATAGAGAAATCCACCTCACGCTTCGGAGGAAGACCTGAAAATTCATCCGGGAAGACATCCCTGAATAGATCAACCACTAGAGGTAAATTTTACTGGCAAGTCCCCTAGTAGTTCAGATATAAACTCGCAATCTAGGCTGTGACTCCACCTTGCCCATGATGCTATGGTCCAGCTCGACTCGCCTGAACATCCCATTCTCCCTTGTATAGAAACTCTCCACCCTCTAGTGACGTGAAACTCACCCTGCGATTATAGCAGTCTATAAAGGCTCCAAAGGGAACCAAACATTCCATCTCGATAATGATGTCATAATCTATCATCTCTAAGACATAGAGATCACAAAGGAAGTGACACCCACCAACCTCAAGAGGGCACTCCTTGCACTAACGCACACCAGCTGTTCTAGTCCCCAACGGAGTGTCTAGCATCATGATATCAAAAGATGTATAAACACAGAGCCCAAGGATCTCTAAAACGTGTATAAATATAAAACTATGTATAACACCCATATCAAAAAGTACTGAACATAAAACAGAAGCTGCTAGAATAGTACATATAACTGTAGAAGGTCCAGGATCCTGCTCCTGCTGGGTTTGTTGCACTACATAAGCCTGACCAGTGCCACAACCCTGCGACACAGCCTGGCTACCCTAAGTTAGCCCACCCTGCGGCCTCTAAGATCCTGGTGTCTCGCTACAACGGCCATGACCACCATCTCTGCCTACACGCCCTGACGTACTCCTGTTCCCTGACTGGTAAGAAGCTACAGGTCCTGCTCCCGCACACAGAGTCTGCACAAAACCCCTCTCACTAGCCATTGGTGGAAACACCCTGTAAAAGCGCTACAGATGACCCATCCTACCGCAAGCTCGACACTCCACTGTGTCTCATGGACACTATGGCCTCTTATTCCCCTCTCTACCACATTGGTAGCACATGAACTAGCCACCATAAGCATTCTTCTAACTAGTACTGCCACCCGGAGAAAATTTCATCTGCCTCTTCCTCATACTAGATTAAATAGTACCAGAAACTGGGGCTGAACTGCCATGGCCCACACCACTAGCTTCCCGTAGGTTCCTGTCTATAATCAGCTCTTGATTCACAATAGCATTTACTGAACGCATCCTGAAAACATTCACTAGTGCTCAGATGTCATATTATAGATCATCCTCGAAGCTCTCGGCCCTGAACGTCTCATCACCCACCAGAACAGGTGTAAAACACTGATTCTTGGTTAATCGAGCAGAATAATCCATCACCGACATAGCGCCCTGCTGTAGAATCATAAACTCTCGAGCTCAATATACCCTTAGCTTCTCCTGGAAGAAGAATTCACAGAAGGCTGCCTGAAAGTTTTCCCCCGCCATGTCTCTGTGATGCTCTGACAGGGTGGTAACATCCCACCACCTCTTCGCAGAATCACGCATCATATATGTCACGAGATTGAGCCTCCGCCCTGGAGGGATCTCAAGATGCTCGAAAATAGTCTGCATCGACCCCAGCCATGACTCCGCAGCCTGAGGTCTTCCAAACCCTGAAAACGTAGCCAAATGCGGTTGCTGGAAGATATGTGTTAGCTCATCCATAGATGTGGCAGCCAGCGGTGCTCTCGAAAAGGTCAGTATGAACCGCATAAAGCCTTCACGTAACTGCGCCTCCGCGCCTATGTTCGGTATTACAGCTGGCGCCACATCTAGCTCTATTGGAGGACATACTGGTAGCCCATGGAAAACCATCTCTTGAGTAAAATCGTTTTTGCTCTCCTGGTGAAAAACGCGCGGTCGTCTAGGCGACATGACACTTCAAGGTCAAAAACATGCCTTCGATTCAATAATATCAGTACTGAAAGCAAAGGATCCATAATGGGAACAAGGGGAATACGGAATTCCATGATTTAAAAAATAGGACTACATGGTGTGTACACTGACTACACGACATGTACTTGACTTCCCTTCCCTGCTCGGGTCCTTCTATATGGCTAGGCTACATGGCTCCCTTTGAACTAAACTACACGGCGTGTATATAATCTACACAATGTGTATGGTGTTATTTCCAACTTCCCGTGTCGTTTTTGACACGACCGACTACTCGTCTTGAACTACACGGCGTGTTACACCCACACACGACATGTACACCACCCTATTACCCAGTCACACGGCTAATTCCACATGGTTTGTCCTCGGACGAGACTACACGGTGTGTCCCAGAGGTACAGGAAGTGTACTCGACGAGCTTCACCGACCCATGTTTTTAGTTACACGGTCGGACACACCTCTCACAATACACGACGTGTTCTATAAACACACTGAGTGCATCCAAAAGGATTAGACCGACCTGTGTTGTTAGTTAAATAGCCAGGTCCCCAGGTCAGACTACACTGTGTGTTCCATAGTGGTCACGACATGTATGTATTAAGGTATCTTTCATTTGTGTTGTTAGTTACACGGGCGGACTCCAGGTCAACACTACACGGTGTGTACAAAAGGGACATGACATGTTCATCCTTAAACTATTCCCTTCCCTGCATCATTTCCCACAGTATCTGTGACACGAGAAGAGATTACACAGCGTGTACTTAGGGTACACGGTGTGTACTCAAAAAGTTTTCTTTTCATCCATAATAGTAGACCATACACGGCGTGTTGAAGGTACTACACGGCGTGTATGCTGGGTTTCCAGACAATATGCCTCAGAAACATCCACAGAACCCAGAAAATACCAAAAAACAACACCTAAGTGGCAATTTCTGATCCATGAGGGCCCATACCCCCACGAATCAATGTTTGACATATTATCTGTGTTTTGAAAAAATAACAGCAAATGATCCACCAAATTACAGTCATTTAGGGACCATACTCCCCAAAAACCAAAGTTTGGCGTCCATTATTTTAAAAAGTTTATACAACAATACCATATCACATAGTAGGTATTTATCAAGCATTTATCACAACAACATGCTTTTCTAGCACAAAAGCAATCACAACAACATGAAAATTCTAATGCACCTACATGGAATGGAACTATGCATGGAATGTGATTTCTAGCATGTGCCTAGATGATGCATGAGATGGAATACCCTCATCTCATTGGGTTGCAACAAAATAGAACCCAAGGATAAAATATAAATATCACAATCGCATGTGTGTCACCATTCTGTGAAAACAAATCAACTGTAAAAATGGAAAATCAGTAAAATTGCAATAAGAGGTAAATTGGATTTTCCCTATACATAGGTTAGCTTCTCCCGGGAAAAGCTTATTACCATCTACCATTCCTGTCCTATCCCTGTCTAAGGCTCCAAATAGTAAGTAAATAAAAAGAACCTCTTTGATTCCACTTTGTAATGTCCCGGTTCCGGGTACCACTCAACGGGTGCCCCGAACCCGGTTTTCCACATGACTTCAAGTACATTTTCCCAAACGCCAGAGGCTGTCGAATAGAAGAGAGGGCCCAGGTCTGATAGTGGGGAAACTATGCCCTCATTTTTTAAAGTGTAGCATAGTAGAACACAAAAGAAACATACAACAACATCAGAAGTAGAAACAATATATATAACTGAAATGGAAAAATGATAACAAAAAGGAAACCAATAGTAATATATATATATATATATATGAAGATGTAGCATGTCACTATTCTATAAAGCAGTCATAACATGTTACATTGAAATACAATACATTACCACTGACATACAAGTATAGAAAATCATAACAGAATAGCCAATGGCATCGTGAGCCAATGCTCGGTCCCATGCCCTCCTACACCCCGACATCAATCAAGTACATGTATAGGGACTCTTTCCCATATCCACATCTGTAGAAACGTAATCTCTTTGGGCCGAAAGGCATGACCCAAATAGGGTGTGATAAATAAATTCCTAGTATGCACCAACCAATGATATGCTCCCAACTGTGTGGAAGCATGCAACAACAGTGTGCAGTAGTAAATTGCAATAAAGTAAGCAGTACTGAAAGTAACTAACTTAACCAGTTATGTTTCCATTTTAATATCCATTTAATCATTTATTTAAAATATCCACACAGTGAATATTCTATATAAACAGCCAATGTCCTTAGACACATACAACTCCTACACTCAGGTAAAGAGAAACTAACACAAGAATCTGCCCACATGAATACGACTATTGCCCAGAGTCGTAAGAAGTGTGGCCCACATGCACAGAATCGACTGCCCACAGGAACAGAAGAGGTTTCCCACATGCTAAGTAGTACAATGCCCACATTCTAATCACAACACTTCTTTCAGACTAAACAGGTAACCGGGCCATTCCCAACATGTAACTAAAAATTACACAAGTAATTACTCTTATGTTAATTCTACAATCATTAATTTAAAGGCATAATATAAACAAGGCATACCCTCGGGTATCCTAGCCAAATGGATAAACAGAGGAACACACCCCCGGGGTGGTCTTGGAACCAAGAACCAATCCCAAACAACATTTTAATATCACATTTAATTACCTATACAATTCTAGGTATTTAGAATAGCCCCAACCTCAGCCACACGATACCCCAAATATGTGTTCATAGCTCAAAAACACAAAAAAACAGACGAAATTCGGAAAATAAACACCAAGCCACCTACCTTAAACGCCCCTAATCAGTATAATCGAATGAAGTTTCACGAATCATCCCAGAACGAGGTAGATCTGAGGTGAAAGAAAACACATTCAAACCCAAATAATATCACTTAGAGGAAGAATTGGTAAAAACTACACCAAGAGAAGGGAGAACTCACATGTGCGGCTCTAGGGAGATCAACAATGTATAAAACAGATTCCCGAAATTCTCTTAGAATATCCTTGAAGATTTGACATTCCCTCCCGAGCTCTAGTATGGTTCTATGCCTTCCTTGTAAACAGGGGAGGATACTTCCCATTTTATGCAAAAAAGTACACTGTTTGTATTTCCAAGTACACGGAATGTACTTCCAATTTTTTAACTATTCCTCTGGTAGTTTCCCGCCAGCATGGCACTATTCATCTGCTGACATGACTACACGGCGTGTCTCCTTGAGTACACGGTGTGTTCGGTCGCACAGCTGACCACCGCCTTACTATTTACCTGCCAAATGACTACACGACCTATAAGGGACCACTACATGGTGTGTAGTTAGTCTTTACACCCTTCATTGCCGACACGGCTTCATGCCGTATGTACTCATCCCACACGGCCAAAAGTACACGACGTGTGGAAAATTACACGGTGTGTACTTTCAAAATTTGGGATTTTCCCCATTTTTCATATTTTCTCAAAAACACTTAAGGAAAAGAGAAAATAAGAAACTCGTACCTCAATAGAAAGAACCAGGTTCATACATTATGGGAATATACCTAGGTAATATTATCTTTTAATTTCATACTTGGTGGTTTATCCTTGATCGATATTGCCAGACCTTGAGGGTCTCGGGGTTCCTAATGTGTATCGTTATACTCACCCCTACACAAGATATATATGCTCCATGTTGTGTTGGATGCAGACGATGGAAATTGTTGACTGAGGACCGGGGTACTCTGACTAGAGGTAGCTCATAGGTGGATCTATAGAAGGCATACCATAGAGGAGATGGATAAATGTGGAGTGCTAAGTAGAATATCTGTACCTACCATTTAGGTGGGAACATCGGAGGAAGATCCACTAGTTATCATTCTCCTTCATTTGTTCTATTGAATTTCTGTTGTACTTGTACATTCCAGTTGGGAATGTATTGTGCCCCCTTTTTAATTATTGTACTCACTTGTTTATTATATAGTTGACTTGCGTTCGTATTTTATTTTTTGCTTGGTTGAATGTGTTTCAGGTTATAAAGGAAATGCCTTCCCTATTTTAGGGAATACGCCTTTGGTGCTAGTCACTAGCCCCTATCATATGGAAGGTGGGCTTGGGGAAGTCACGACATGGGCCTCGGGGCACGGGTCGTTAAAAATTGGTATCAGAGGAGTTGGTTATACTGTATAACATATGACTATGTCCTTTCTTTTTAACAGAAATTATGTTGTGGGTATTGAATGTGGTTATCAGATTAGGTAATCCAGTGTTTGTGCAGTGGCTGGCGTATCCATACACAAGGACCCTGACTTCTGATTTCTGAATTAGTGCATGAAAATGATAATTGAATGTCTGTTTTGAAGAGTTTTCATTGTGATATATTTGAGTCAGATCACCAAGTATAACTTATTAACCATGGTGAAACCGTTTCTTTTCAGTATGCCTCCACAATGATAGCCCGCTAGTGTTTTGAGAGTTGTACGAACTGGTAGCCCACCGACCGATTAGGCCTCGGTGTAGGGCCCCATTCGAGTAGAGGCACTAAAGGAGACCCCAACAGTACCATTCCCCATTTGTCCACAGATGCCATCAGCCCAAGTAGTAGACGGTGCATGCCTATTGAGGGAATTCCACACGTTCCTGCGCAAGAGGCCACTTAAGTTCAGTGGTGAGACAGACTGATAGGAGGCTGAGGATTGGCTAGAGGATGTGGTGAGATTCTTCTGACTGATAGGGACACCAACCGATCTCATTATGATCCTTGACCACCATCCTTCAGTAGGAAGCTGCTGGCATATGGTAGAGCCTGATGCTCCATGTTCATGATGAGGTGATACTTCTCTGGGCGGACTTTAAGAGCCTGTTTCCGGCAGAGCTTGTCCCATTGACTCTTCACGCAGTGTGAATAAAGGAGCTACTTCATCTACAGCAAGGCAGCATGATTGTGGATCAATACTTAGTGAGGTACAATGACCTCTCACGTTACTCCAAGGATATAGTACAATACCCATTCTTCAGGGCCTGGACCATCGAGTAGGGCTCAGGCGGGAGATAAGGGATTCAATGATCTCACTCTGCATCTCGACGTAGGTGGGTGTGTTAGAGAGATCCCTCCTAGTGGAGAGTTTATTTTTGGAGAATTCACCAGTAGAGAGACCCGCCACCATACTTCATGTAGAAGATTCTTCTGCAGTTGGCAACAGATAGATGACATAGAGGTCCAAGAGGACCAGACCTACAGGTGGACGACCGCATATTTTAGGGTCAGTTGTATGAGGAACCTGAGGCAGAGAGGGTCATTCCATGAGCGAGTAGTGTTACACATGTAGCGGTAAGGGTCACATGGATCATTACTGTCTAACTCGTTGTATAGATAATTAGTAGATGGTCGAAGGACCGCCCGGGTAGAGATAGAGATTCGACCGAGGAGGTCCGCAGGGAGCAGGCGGACATGGAAGAGGAGTTGGCCGTGCAGCTAGCGGTGGATGACGATTTGAGATGTTACCACCGCCACCACCACCTAGAGGTCCACCCCTACCATAGAGAGAAGATGGAAAAGAGAGAGCTCATCTCCAGGTAGCTGAGCCTTATGATCATGGTGCTCTGTTGATGATACGAGGTACGATATGTGTCTAATCCACCTTAGCTGCAGTTCCTATAGACACAGGTTCCAGTCATTCTTTTACTGAAACTCGCCTCATTCGGAGCTCGGAGATTCTGACGAAGATGTTCGCTTGATCCTTACTACTAGACACTCCTACGGGAGGGGATTCGACAATTATGAAATGGTTCTAGTAGTGTGATCATACTCTAGGAGGCAAGAGCTTCTGCTGGGAACTTCACGTAGCAGTGTCAAGGCCTAACGACGTCATCTTGGGTAGGTAATGGTTTTCTAGAGTCAATGCTAAGATTTACTGTATTGGGCACAATGTGCGGTGTGTGTGGATGGATGGGACCGGGATTACCTTCACCGATGAGAAGGGAGCCTTTGCAGCACAAGATGGACTTACCTAGAGGATAGTATAGCCAATCACTCATCAGTTGGCTAGCCTTACCCTTGAAGCAGTTGATGTGGAGAGTCCGAGTTATCCTATAGTGGTGGACCAGTACAAGGATATCATCCCTGATGGTGTTATAGGTCTACCTACACACAGAGAGGTGGAAATTTACATTGACTGGTACCCTTGGATGACACCTATATCCCCAGCAGCGTATCAGAAGGCTCCTATGGAGCTTCATGAGCTATGGGTGCAGTTAGAGGACTTGATGGGGAAGTGATTCATCCAGAACAGTGTTTCCCATTGGGCCTCCCCGATTCTATTATCCAAGAAGGAAGATGGGAGATTGAGACTTTGTGTTAAATATCGGTACCCGAATTAGGTGACCGTGAAGAACATGTACCAACATCCAAGGATTGATGACATCTTTGATAAGATGAAGGGAGCACAATGGTTCTCGAAGATACACCTCAGATCAGGATATCACCAGCTCAGAGTACAAGATGAGGATGTGCAGGAGACGGATTTCAGATGTCAGTACGTCTACTACAAGATCTTGGTTATGCCATTCGGTGTAACCAACACCCCAGTTGTGTTCATGGGACTCATGAACATGATCATTCAACCATACCTTGATCTCTTTGTAGTAGTCTTCATCGGTGACATTATGATCTACTCAGCTACTGAGGATGAGCATTCCTTCCATTTGCAGGTAGTACTGGACACACTTTGAGAGCACAAGCTTTATGGTAAGCTCTCAAAGTTCCAGTTCTGGATCTTCATGATTCAGTTTTTGGGACATGTAATCTCGGAGGTTGGAGTTTCAGTGGATCCAGGGTAGATTGAGGTAGTACTTCCTTGGGAGTCACCTAGTTGTGTGATATATGTACAAATATTCTTTAGTTTTGTTGGATATTAATGGATATTTATGCCAAATTTCTTCAGAGTTTCAGCAACTTTATCATCGTTGATGAAGAAGAGGAAACCCATTGTGTGGTCGTACAGATGCCAGTGGATTTTTGAGAAAATGAGGCAGAGGCTGACTAGTTCCCCCCATCTTGAGGATTCTAGAGGATGGAATAGGGTATATTGTCTATTGCGATGCATCAGGTACCGAACACAGATGTGTGCTGATCTAGGAGTGAGCAATGATCACACATGGTTCTTGAAAGATGAGACAAAATGAACCGAACTACGCTACACATGAACTGGAGTTAGTAGTAGTGGTCTTCGCTTTGAATGTGTGGTGAAATTACTTGATGGGAGAACATTATTACATTGTACTCTGATCACAATAGTCTCAGGTATATCTTCTATCATAAGTAACTGAACATAAGACAACAACGTTGTATTGATTCTGTCCAGATCTATGACTTCGATATAGACTATACTCCTGAAAAGTGGAATGTTGTAGCAGATGCACTCAGCTGGAGATTGAGTATACAACTACTATGTGTGGCGATGGAGATGCTGGATGATTTACACATATATTTTGTGGATAAAGATGGAACAACATTTCTTTATCCTCTTACAGCCACTCCCCCACTTATTCAGTGAGTCAGGGAGGCATAGCGTGGGGACGCTGACTGCGAGACTTTATTTACTCAGATATCCAAATGACAAGCACCAGATGGATTTTCTCAATGTGGTGATCACATTATAATCTTCAAAGGATGTACCATGGTACAAGTGTCACTTTAGGGGTAATTGTTGAGGGAGCTCCACACATCCCCTCTAGAGTTACTACCAGGAGTGGAAAAGATGTACACGGATCTCTGATGATATCATTGGTGGATGGAAATGAAGAAATCACTTGTAGTGTTTGTCTCTTGGTGCCTCACTTGTCAGCATATGAAGGCAGAGTATCCGGTACCACCAAGTCTGTTTCATCCTTTGGAGGTCCCATAGTGGATGCGGGATGGGATATCCATGGACTTCGTGAGATGACTTCCACGTACATCCAGAAACCATGACTCTATTTGGGTGATCATCAACTGAGTCACCAAGATAGCCCACCTCCTACCGATCAGATAGCAGGGATTAGTATAGAACATGGGACCCCTATATATATAGGAGATTGTGCAGCTACATAGAGTAACCACGATGATTGTCTCTGATCGTGATACACGTTTTACTTCTCAGCTATGGAAGGGGTGTCATGGGGCTTTCGGGACGCAGCTTCATTTGAGCACTGCCTTCCATCCAGAGACGGATGGACATACTGAGCGGAAAATTTAGACTCTCGAAAACAAGCTACGTTCTTGCGTCCTCGAATTCGGTCACAACTGGGTTGATCACTTTCCCTTGGTGGTGTTTTCATACAACATTAGCTATCACTACACCATTAGGATGGAACCTTTTAAGACATTCTACGGGAGACCCTGTAGATCACTTATATGTTGAGCGGACCCAACGGAGTCAGCACTAGTGGGACCAAAGATGGTATGGGCTACCAAAGAGAAGGTGCAGATCATGAAGGTATAGCTGAAGACTACACAGAGTAGGTAGAAGTCGTATGCCGATAGGAGATGGAGACCTCTGGTGTTCGAGGATGGTGACCATGTCTTTCTATGGGTCTGACCCCAATCAGGTTTACAGAGATTTGGATAAGGCATCAAGTTATCTCCATGGTTCGTCAGACCTTTTCATGTCCTCAACAGAGTTAGGGAAGTGGCTTACCACTTTGCTCTTACACCTCAGTTGTACTGGCTGCATGACGTCTTCCAAGAATACCAGCTGAAGAGATACATGAATGACCATTCCCACATCATCAACCATGGAGAGCTGGACGTCGATGATGGGGTGACTATTACAGATGTTCTAGTTGAGGTTGTGGATCGATAGGATTGGGTCCTTCATGAGCGGTTGATACCTCTGGTGCGTGTTCGTTGGTAGCATGAGAACCTCCATGAGAGCGCATGGGAGTAGGATGCTCATAATCGTATTGAGTAACCCCACTTTTAATCCTAGTTTTTAGTTGGGGCTTACATGGATGTAGAGCAATAAGGTGGGGATAATGTAAAGTCCCAGAATTTTAATGTAATTTTTATAAAAGATGGGAATTTTACCAATCCTTGAAAATGTATGACTCATGATTCCGAGGCCTGGTGCGCTCAAAATGAATTCCTGGTCATTGTATTGGGTACGTTCTGGAAACGTTCGAGCAGGTTTTTCTAACATTTGAACTGGTGCTCATAATTGAAATCTGGGGGCCCCATTGAACTCGAAGCACCAATATTCAGTTATGGATACCTTCACCTCAATCACATTAGGTTGAGGGTGAAAGACAGATTTTGGTATTTTCCTAGGAAAATAAAAAAATAATTTAATGTTTTATTTTTTATTCATGAAACCTCCGATGTGTGGGCTATGGTGGTGGGTACTTCCCGAGCATAAACCCCCAATTTTTGAATTTCTAGAGGTGAGGACCACCTGAACCTTCTTAATAGAGGAGAATCCTCTCAACTCCCTCTTTAATTTGGAGGAGCCACTTGAGCTTCCTCTAAATTAATTATGCCAATGCACCGCATTAATTTTTCTAACATGTGTGAGTGTGCCATCATAATTTCTTCTTAATTTAATTATATTGTCACCTCTTTAACTTTTTGTTGGAATTGTGAGAGGAGAACCACTGGAGGATTACATTTCTTCCAAGAAGAATGCTCCTTTAATGAAGAACATCGACTTCAACTTCTTCCTTAGGAAACCCTCCAACGAGGAAAGACTTTTTCTATGATAAACCAATGCATGAGGTTGGGGTTTTTATTAAATTATTTAATTATTTTGTTTAACATTTCTCATTCATGGAAATCATGGAGAATGTGGATCAACCAAAAGGAGTTAATCCATCATTCGTATTAAATTGATGATCTTTTTGTTCTTGACTTTTATTTTTTGTGTTGCTTGCTATATCTCTAATGTGGAGGTTTTGGGCCAAACAAACCTGGCCCAACCTCTCTATATTTCATCCTTATTGTGTTCTTCAGGATTAATGAAGGTGGAATACACCATGACGATGAACAAAGAGAGATTCCAGCTAAATCATATGTCGGCAAAGGCACGTCGCCCTGCTATCCACAACCTCACTACCCGAACCACCGCTGCCGACCACGGCTGAGTCGCTACCATTATCGTTTGTAGCCGAGCCGCCTCACGCGACCTCACCACTCAAGCCTCTTACGCTGTCTATGGCCCCGCTACACCGCCTGCAGCCTCGCCGAGCCACCCCTCGGCTGAGCCTCCCCGTGGCACCCCAGGGCCGAGCGTCCCTCATGGCACCCCTCAACCGAGCCACCCTCAAGGCACCCTAGGGTCGGGCCTCCATCACGACACCCTCCAATGCCGATCCACCCCATGACTTATCCACCCTCATGGAACCCCCCGCATCCCCCTGTGTTCGTCGCAGCCTGTCGAACCGTCCAGCAGGTCGGGCCACCCAGCGTGAGGTGGACCGGACCGAGCGGGTCAAGCCGAACCAAATCGGATGGGCCGCCCAGCGGGCCTGGCTTGACATAGCAGGTTAGGCTAGGACAACATAGATTGGGTCAACCTAGACCGGGTCGGCCCAGGCCGAGTCGGGGCGGGTCAGTATGACATGGTCGGACCTAACCCATACCCACTATGACGCACTGACGCTATATTGGTCATAACGTTGGCACCAGAAGTCCGCTTGATGAACCGTCAGCTGCGCTGGAAACCTCAGAGCAATGCTATCCCATTGAGTATACCCCAAAAATGTTTTGTATTTGGATGGGGTACGGTCAGGTTGGATTGAGCACGAATCCAACCGGGCCCCTGGGACTAAAAGGCTAATAACTCAAAGACCGAGCGTCCGATTGACGAACCGTCTATTGCATTGAGACCTTTATGACGTGGAAAACCTTTGAGATAATTATTCATTGGACATTTTGGTAGTTGGAGTTCGACCTGTGGCATGGGAAACGTGATATCCTTGAGATGAGAAAGCCAAGTGCGAAAACCTTGTAGCTGGTTGTGATGAGAAATGTCCTCCTTGCGATCCTGTGTTGGTCAGCTCCTAGCGATCTTGTGTGGTTCAGCTTCTTGAGATCATGTGTGGAATAGCTCCTAGTGATCCTGTGTGGGTCAACTCCTAGCGATCATCTGTGGGTCATATCCTAGAAATCTTGTGTGGGTCAGCTACTAACAATTCAGTGTGGGTCAACTCCAAGTGATCCTGTGTGGGTCAGCTTCTAGCGATCCTGTGTGGGTCATATCCTAATGATCCAGTGTGGGTCATCACTTAACCATCATTTGTGTGTATGCTCCTAGAAATTCTGTGTGGGTCACTCCTATAGATTCTATGTGGGTCAGCTCTACGTTATCATGTGTGGGTCAGCTCCTAGGGATTCATTGGAGGATAGTAGCATATGCTCTTAACAGAGTAAGATGAGTTAGTAGTTAAATCGAATCATCTCTACTATTGTACCAAAAGACATTCCTAGTGTCAGCTACGTCATCACCTTTTTGTTTCTTCATGATTGAGATGGATTACATGATAACCTAGTTATATGTATGGGCATATACCGTGGTAGGGTTATCTATTGATTTCATACATCGTGGTTTATCTTTGGTGAATTTTCTGAGGCCTTGAGGTTATCGGGGTCCCTAAAGAGTATCATTATACTCAACCATTCACAGCATATACCCAAACGTTGTTGTGTTGGGTACATAAGATAGAAACTGCTGAATGTGTACAAGAGTACTATGACTAGAGGTAGCTCGGAGGTGGACCGAGATGAGGCATACCATAGAGGAGACAGGTGGATGTGGAGTGCTAAGGAAGCGATCTGTACCTACACATCTGGTAGGAACTTTGGAGTATGATCCAGTAGATGTCTATATCTTTCTTCAGTTGTATTGAATTTCAGTTGTACTTTTACATTCCAGTTGTGCTTGTATTCATGCACCTTTTTGCTTACGATTCTCACTTTTTTACTATACAGTTTACTTGCATTTGAATCTTTTGGTGTGTTTGGTTGTTCCTGTTTATATGTTATAAAGGCAATGCATTCCCAGTTTTAGGGAATTCCCCTTTGGTGCAAGTCTCCAGCCCCTAGCCTATGGAAGGGGGGCTTGGGGTAGTCATGGCACGAGCCCCGAGGGACGGAGCATGACATCAATATACTGGTTAAAGAAATAACTATTTTTATGTATGGAGAACTACCACCTCACAAATTGATGTTGTTATATTTTCAATTACCACCTCTCATGGTTGGTAATTATGATTGATAAACTATTTTATATGATATATGTGATATTTAGGAAGCATTTATTCTTCTTGATATGTTATATAACACATACCATCTCCATTTTCATATGTGTTAAACGATTACTTTGTTTATGGAAGTATGTACTACCTCCTCATCAATGTTATGTAATACATTCATAATTTACATATGATGTATTGAGGATGGGTTTAATGAAATTATATTATATATATCATATAATAATGAAACAATAATTAATATATATATATATATATATATATTTCATTAACTCTCTTTATTTCAATATGATAATAAAAGGGAATCAATGTTCATGAATTAGTATGGCCTACCATCTCCCTAGACGGTGTATTCTGATTAATTATTCAACAAATAAAATTTTTTATAAATACATTTTTAATGAGAATATCTAAAAATTATATCATGTATCACATTATATAAATTATTAAATCGTGATATAAGTTATATTATTAATAATATCAAGCCATAATATATATGAAAAGTAATGATAATATCAACAGAAAAGTATCATTAAAATGAAATTGTTAATAAAAGGGTAATATAAAAACATAACATAATATTAAAGGTTATTATATAAAATATTATTCCTATATGGTAAATTTAAAATAAATTCATATTTAGTATATAAAATATTTGAATTATTATGATGAGAGTCAAGACATAAGGTAATGGAATTTTATCTCACTTTTTTATTTCATGGGTTGCATACCATATTCAACACATGATTATTTTTTGTTGTGTATATACTAAAATAGAGGATGTTATATAATTAATTAAATATTTTAATTATTATAAAATAATTTATTTTTTGTTCATTCATGGATATCACAATACAAAATTTATGATAGTATTAATGGTTTTCTCATGTCAATTTTAATTTATATATGTCACAAGCCATTTTCAAATCCTTTTTCTTATATATAGTGTTTATAATTCCCATGGAACACTTCTAGTGTTGTCATAATTAAATATATGGGCATTTATATATCAATTAAATGATATTTATTTCATTGGGAATATGGTTCAAATATTACCAAATCAGTAATGTAATTATTTCTCTATTTTCCATCTCTATTAAATATGTTATCTTATGAACCTATATTATTTTATGAGGTTTATATACAAAAATTTTTCATGTTATATCATCCATATATTTATCTATATGATATTTTATTCATCATTTAATTACCTATTCTTACATATAGATTATGATTCAATGTTACCATGTAGCAAGAGTTTATTGCATCAATCACATCATTTATATGGATTTATTATTATTATTATTTCAATGATGAAACATAATGACCCATAATTCAATAAAAATCTGGAAATTTATTATCCTCTAGTTAGTCATGACATATTCAGGTACTGTTACCCCACTCTTGGGTACATATGAAATTTAAAAGTGTTTTTAAAAAATTCCATCATTATCTCCCACTTTTCTTAAAAATATGGGGTTTCTCAAAATGATGTTCTCAAAAAAAGGATTATTTTTTAAAAAAAAATTCATTTATGATAATTAAAATATATTAATAGGTATTAATTTCGATTAATTATTTTTTTGAAATATTTATCTTCTTATTATTTTCTAACAAATGTAATTTTTTATACTACTTTCAGCAAAAATGGAATGTTGGTATGAATTTAACTATCAACATTAATGGGTGTTGTTTATTTTGAGATTAATATAATGGAATTGAATATAATTATTTCTTACAAAATTCATATACTATTATAGAAATTATATGTTTCTATATTTACTTCAAAATAAAAAGTTTTTCAAAAATTGTTTTTTAGATGATGTTAAATTATTTATTAAGATTCAATTATATGATTTGAATTTTTTTTTTAAAAAAATTATTTTAATGATTTCACAGCATCATTTATATGTTGTAAAATTATTTTCCATGAAATAATGTTTAAAAAATAATTTAATCCTCCTTTTTACTAAAATGGTATTAAAATATGTTTTAAATGTTCATTTTCAAAGAAATGCTCATAAAAATCTGTTCAAGATTCTTTTATGTTTTTTCAAGGGAAATGGGTTTTAAAATGTTTGGAGATTATTTTATATATTTTTATTGAGAATAGTTTTCAAAAATATTTCTGTCTTACAATTTAAGTTATCAATGAAAATGGTTTTCAAAATATTTTCATGTTTATTTTTTGTTTATTCATAAAATAATGTTTTCATAATGTTTTCAAACATCCTTTAAATATTTTAAGGTAATTTTATATGAATTTTGTTTTAAAAATATTCTCTATATTTTTAAAAATAATAGATGAAAATTATATTTTCCACATGAAATTATTTGAATTAATTTTCCAAATGTTATATTCAATCTAAGGAGACAATCATTGATGTTACTGATTCCCTTCTGATGAAATTATGTAACAGTTATACTCACATTAATTCTCTAATTTGTTTTGATGGAATTATTTTTATGAAACACATTCCTCTTTATTAGTTAATATGTTTATGAATCCCTTTTCACTTTCATGAATCATATTCACATTAATCCTAATTCACATTCATGGTTATATTTAAATGACATTCCATTATTCTAATATGTTATGATTTGATAAAATGGTTATTAAACCAACATCATTTCCATAATATGTGATTTGATTATATGTTTATGATAAAAATTTAATTACATTTCTTATGATATGATTTTTTATGATCTCATGGAACCAAGATATATTATTTCTTTATATGATGTGTGTGACATATATCTCATGATAATGAATTGGGTAATGAGTTACATCTCATTCGATGGACAAGGATTGAATGATGTGTGAACTCAGTTTGGTAAATAATTCTCTCCACTATGATGGTCTTAGTAGTGAACCTTGATTATAATTATGGTCATGAGAGTGCACCATTAATACAAATATGGTATGGGGAGTGAACCCATTCTACTTTTTTAGGAAATGATGTGATTCATTAACTAATATGGAGATCATTTTATATACATCTGTGTCTACCAAAATTATATTTCTTATTCCTCTTTTTATTCTTTCATGTATAAAGATCATGATTCCCTTGTGATTAAGGTCTTATTATCCTTCTATATTTATATGATGGTTCATGTTTATGGTATTTAATTTATATTTTGTGATCTCCAAATTTTATTATATGGTTATAAAACACATATAATCATGTAATGTTTATGTATATCTCTTGTTTACCCTTATAAAGACTATTATATCATACTTTACTTATGTTTCCCTTACCCATGATATGAAGAAAGGTATTAAGTATTAGTGTAAAATGGTAATATGTGTGTTTTTGGAAAATTGAAGATCATTCACCATGTTAGAAAATTATGTTCTGCGATTCTGAAGACACAAAAATGTTATAGTTCCTAGGAATGAATTTTTTATAATATCATTATTAATAAAATTAATTAATGAAAGATCCTTGTATGTTAAACCTGGGTAAAAATATAGGGTATAAAACAAAAGGCTTATTATACCATTGGAAATTAGGGTAAGTGGACCATAGTGAGATCCCTATGTATATTTTTTTAAGGATATATCTTAGGGTGACTATAAGGATAAGCCTCTGTCTACATTGATTTATTTTAGGTTTCATGATTTATAAATAATAAAATACATTTTTCAATATACTGTGGTTTTCCACTATGATAGATCTCATTCACATTAGTATTTCTTATTTTTGACAATGGATGGAACTATAGGGAACTAGCTAATTGAGAATGTGATGGAAATTTTTATAATGAGATATCAAATTGGATGATCACTGTGAAGGATATTGTGATTGTCTGAGTTATTTTTCACAGAATTTGATTAACAATGTGTACCTTATACAACTATTGAACTATCTAAAGATAAAAGGGATGTTTTTTCAAATGGGTTCATTTAATAGAGGCCAAAATGAAAATAAGAATCAGTTTTCTTGTGTCATGAATGTGGAAAGATAGACCTAGGTAAATGTCTTAAATGAATAAGAATATTTGTTTACTGTAGGAAACAATGAAAGAAATAAATTAACTATAACCGAAAAATAAACATTTTGGTTGACACAATGGATAGGAATATTGGAATCCCTAAGACAACATCAAATGATAATTTATTTATGTGTTTAATGATATTTCGTTATCAAAATTTATTTCCCAGGTGGGATGATCAGTAAGATAATCAAAAATGTTATATGAGTGTTGGTCATATTCTAATGGTGATGAGGATGCATTTGAAATAATTAAAAAAGGAGATATCATGTTATATGATGTGGTATGTTTGTTAATGGATTAAGGAAACATTTTAATAATCGATGTTTTAATGTTTTTTGAATCATGATTAATGTTATATGATTTTTTAATTATATATGTATTTTTTAGATTATGTTTTTTCATGAAGGATCTATAAAAATATGTATAATGTTTTTGATGGAAAACAAATGTGATTTAATGGATAAGAGTTGTTCATAAAGAAAACATGATTAAGGTAAATATAACACATACTATGTTTATTATGATATGATAATGAAATATTAAGAATGATTTGTTGGATATGAAAAATTAAATAAGGTATTGACTACCTTATAACTAATTTGGAATTTTTTTGGAAAAATGTTTATTATATGATGGAAGGACATTACAATAGTTTTTTGAATTAATTTATATATCCAATAAACATTGTAATAATGAAATATTCATGTTTTCAATGAGTATTTATTGTAATTTAGGTTGTTAAAATGTTTCAAGGGAATAAATGATGAATTTATTAAAATGTTTGGATTAAGACTACACAGAGATACTTTATGATATATAGGGGATCAATGCTAAGATGCTTTTTTGAAATTTGGTGACATTATTTCTAATATTTTAGACATATATATATCAAAAGGGTTATAATTATAACCATTTATGGAATGGTTTTAGTTAAACATGAAATTATATTTTAGTGAATAATGTTTTATTATACAATATAGTTATTTATGCACATTTGATATCATGTGATAACAATTTTTTTGTGATAATTACATATAGAATAACCTATTATTCTATTTTTCATGCTCATGATCATATTATTCATTAGGAATAAAAACATCACCTTCATTTCATTGAATATATAATAATGTGTAGGTTGATCAAGGTACCAAAAATGGTAAGGTTTTCCTGAAATCATTTAAATACATAATTTAATGAAAAAAATTCAACTATATGTGAAAGGTATAATTTTTTTTGTCTTGTTACCATCAATTTTTATGACATAAATTACCTTTTAAATGCCTCTTTGGTTTATGAAATGTTTTATTTTCAACTTTCTACAAACCATGTTCATTATCACTCTCCCTTAGAACATATAAGATTAATTACACTAACATATCAATTTATTCAAATGAATATTATGTTATCCCTTGTGGAAACTATGTTATGAGTTATATTGGGTAACTGTCATGTTTCTGTACCATCCTTTTTAAAATATGATTTAGTATTTATTTTTTTGATGTGGGTTTATATGAAATGAATTTTCTAATGTTAAGAAATTAATAACCTATTACACTATTTTCTGAGGAATTCATATTTTGTTGGGTAAAATGTAACACCCTATGATTTTGTGAAATATATTTTTTCATATTAATAATGTTTTTTATATTTTTCATTTCACAGAATAATGAAAACATTTTATTATATATATTTACTTATTTTGGATTGTGTTATATGAAAATAAAAGATTATATTTCACTAGAAAAACTCTTATATTATCTTTGGATATATGAAGAATAATTTTTGTAATGTATTTCACAAAATAGAGAGTCACATTGATTGATTTCATTACACGTAAGGCCTAGTTTTATCCGAACTACAATATACTATTAATATAATTATTAAAATAATATTATAGATTACACATAGACATTGGACATGATTTTTTAAATAATATTAACTAACTTATGAAATTTATATACAGATGAATCATTTATAAATAAATTAGTATAAGTTAATGGAAGAACTATTTGAGAGTAGAGAAATAACTTTTCTATGAATAGTATTTTTCTATTTTTAAACATAAAAAAATAAAAAAAAATTACTTATAAGTAATTTTGTCAGTAATATATATATATATATATTATTCAATATTTATTTTCACACACATGTGCTATATTTTATAGGTACAAGATGTGAATAGATCAACTTTTATATGTAAAATGTTGTATTTTTCTATAAGGCAATTTTTCAAGGTTTTAATAGAGAACCCAAAATAAATATAATTTTTACACATTTATTAATTTTATTTTAAAATATAAAATTAATTTTTTAATTCCAAATATCAAAATTTAACTGGGATAAATTTTTGGATTTATTTAGTGAGAAATCTTAAATTGATGAATAATGAATAAATCTAAATTTAAATTCAAAAATTAATTTTCATCCATTTTATTTATATATTAAAATAATGTTATTAATTTTTCATTATCTATATTAATATCAATTATATATCATTTAAAACAAAATATGGAATCTTAATCAATATCATGTTGTTTTTTTTTTAAAAATCATACCAAAATTTTCATAATGTTTTCTTTAAAAACTAGTATTGTTATACAATCTGTTTGATTTACATTTAATTTGTTTTTTTCAACATCTATGATTATAATATGGAAAAATGGATTTCATATTTTGAATAATCATATTTTATAATTTCAATTATAATCATTAGTGTATTTCTAGTCAAATATTTGTTAAATTAATTAAAACCATTTAAAATGGTAAAGTTAATATTTAATTTACTTAATAACTAATCTTTAATCTTAGAAGGCCAACTGACATAGTCACTAGTTCAAATAAAATTTTATTGTTATATTTAAAAAAGGTATCTATTTTTATAAAATTATGAAATTTATTTTAGGAAAATGATGTATGATATACAACTCAATAATGATTAACTTTTTATATTTACAATAATGTCACTCCAACTCCTCCTCTATAAAAGAATGCTCACCGACTCAGTTCATAACTCCTCTCAAGACACTATGTCTTATGCAAGAAAAACCCAAATAACATTCTGAAATCCTTCTCTTAATCCTCTAATAATTTCTTTAGGAATTATTACATCCATGGATTTCATTGGTTAAAACTAAGAGAATATTTAAAATTAATATGGAATATCCTTCCTCAAGATCCTTTTTTATCATTTTCCAGACCTAAAATATTCTTATTACATGATCATATCATAATGAAAATATCTAAAAACAAATACATGTTATTATTATATGGGCTAAATCTTCACATGAAGACACATCCTTGCAATGCGTAATAAACATATCATCCCTATGCACGGTGAACTACCGCCTCATTAAATAATGCTTTTTGTTTTTCCATAACCAACTCTCATAGTTGGGAATTATTTTTTCAAAGCCTGTATTTATATGATATATATTATATTTTTGATCTATTTAATCTTTTATAAATACTTTTTAAAAAACACCTTCATGTTTTCCATTTTTTATAATATGATAACTACATTTGAGGAAGTGTGGACTACCACGACCTTAGAGTAGTGTGATTCATTCAAACATTTCATGAAATGTATTAAGGATTGATTTTGGGAATATATATGATATTTATGAAATAATTAATATTTTTTAGTGTTTAAATTTATAGAATTATCATTTATTTCTTTTAATGAGACAATTAAAATGTAAATAGCATCCATGCATACATACAACCAACCATCTAAATGGATAGTGTATTCTATTTCATTTTTATATATTATGTATATTATTATAAATAAATATATAATGAATATATTTATGATTTTTATATAATTTTTAAAGCTCTTATCCCATGTATATCCTGATCAAATTAAGAGTATCAAGAATAACAAACCAAAACATATATGAAAAACAAAGAAGATATTAACTAAAACATAACATTAACAAGAAATTTTTAATAAATGAGTAATATAAATTCATAAAAAAAATATTGTATTTTTTATAATAACATGGTTTTGTGGTAGATTTTTAATTATTTTATATTTATTATACATGATATTATTTGAGTACCATGATAATCAAGACATAAGTAAATGATTTTTCTCTCACTTTTTATTTCTTTGGGATACATGTCATATTCACAACTCGCATCATTTTTACATTGTATATACCTACCTATGAAATTTTATGTAATAATGTTTATTTATTTATATTATAATACTTCATTTATGTTATTATTTCATGGTTTCCCAATTCATATGTTTCACTAGTTGTAAGGGGTTTCCTCGCCTCACTTTTAATCTCTATGACACAAAAGTCATGTTAACCTCATATTTATTACATGTTGTTGGTATAGTTAACATGGATATATTCTACTATTATTATAATTAAATTTAAGTGTCATTACATATCCGTTTTATTATATATCTTTAATGGGGTTTATTTTTCAAAAGTTATCAAATTGGTAATGAAGTTTTTCTTAATTTTTCTTCTTTAATGAATATGTTATATTATGAAAATATAGTATTATATGAGATTTATATACTTCCCTTATATTTTTTATAGCCTTATTACACTTATTTTCATGGTATTTTATGATTCCTTTAAATATATTTTCATTTATTGGGAGTATGATTCAATGATACAAAGTTGTATGATTAGATTGAAACAATATCATCATTAATCGTGATTTTTTATGATTATGTTATAATTAATGAATCCTTTTGATACATTAATAAAAACTCTTTAATATCATTTTTATCTAGTATGTTCCTATAATAAAATTTATTACTACCATTTTTAAAAAATTTGAACCCCAGATAATTATGAACTTTATATATGATAATATGACATTATCTCTATCATTGGCCTGAAATCAAGTTTTCTTTAAAAATTGGTATTCTAAATATTCTTTAAAAATTGTGCTAAATCTACCCTTGGAACATTTAATTAAAATTTTAAATATTTATAACCTTCTAAAAATGTATTTTAAATGATGATTATTTATTATTTTTTGATTGAGATAATTTTCCAAACGTTTGATGTGAAAAAATATGTGTTCAGAATATATTGATTTATCATTATTCATTACCATAATTTCTTTGAATCTTGCGTTGAATTCTTGAAACAGTCATTTTGATTAATTTTTTTTTCAAATACTTGGGATATTCATTGACCCTACAGTCATTCTAAAAAACATTTTTAAAAAATATTTAAATTATAAAATTATTTTAAATGTGTTTCAATGATTATTTGATAAGTTTTCAAAAAAAAATAATAAGAAAAACATTTCAATGATTTTAATGCTTGGTTTATATGTCTTAAAATTATTTTTCACTAAATATCTTTAAAAAAAATTCATGATTTCTTTTTAATGTAAAGGTTTTAAAAAAAATTCAATATTATATTTCTAAAACAAAATGTTTTAAAAATGTATTCATGATTATTTTATATGTTTCCAAAGATAATGGATTCCATAATATTTTCAATATTAATGCATATGCGTTTTATGGATTTTTTCCATTTTTTATTCATTATTATTTGATATGTTTTCAAGGAAAATTGTATTCAATGTTTTTTTAATTTGTATTTATACTTTGCAAAGAAAAAGTATTTACCAATGTTTTCAAGCAGCATTTATTTGATATCAAGTTTATTTGAAATGAAAATGTTGTTCAAAATGATTAATGTTATAAAACTCATTTTTCATAGCATAAATAATATTTATCTGAATAAATAATTAAAAATATTTATCAAAAATTATATTCCATAAATCAATATATATGTTGGTTTTACTCATTAATTTCCGAGAAATGATTCGTAAAATTTAATTCATATTATTTCTAGAATTGATTATGTTATGATGGATGGAGTTTTATGAGTTATGTTTCAGATTCACTGGTTATATGTTTATGAAACTCGTTTCTCATTCACATGTTGTTTTTTTATGAATCCCATTATACATTAATGGGTTATATATATAGGAAACTTGCGTATTTTCATTGGTTATGATTTGATGAAATTCTTATGAAAACTGAATATTCTATAAAATCTATGATGTGGTAACATTTTTTTGTAGCCCATTTAATTTCTTCAGTTATAATATATTTGTTTATGAATTTTTTTTTTAAAAATGTATATATGATTCCATTATGAGATTTGTGGAATACATATTTCCATTTAAATAATTTGGTAAATGTTTATATCTCTTGACATAGAAATAGATGTAATGGGGAGTGACATCGGTTCTGTAAAAATCATTTTCCACTAAGATGGTATTTAGAGTGAACCTTGGAAACCAATATTTTCCCCTTAGGTAACCCATAATACTAATATGGAACTAGTAGTGATTCCTTGACTACTATAAAAAATATTATATCCTTGTGTTTCTATCACAATTTTATGTATTATTCGAATATTATGCTTTCATGTCCTATGATCTTGGTTTTTTTATGATTAATGATTTATTAAATACCTGTATTTACTTCATGGAACATGTATATGATATTCGATATAAAGGGTAAGATCTTCATAGGTTATTATAATGTTCTCTTACCCTTATTCGCATGTAATTATTATGTTTCTTTCATTATTACCCTTTATGATAAAAAGTGATCAGCTCTTTATTCTGTTTTCATTCCATAGTTTATGAAGAATGGTTTTAAGTAGAAGTACTAATGTGTAATATCATAGTGGTAAACATTGAAGATAATTCACAATGTTTTATGATTTTGTACCATTTTCACAATTAATGAAAACTAATATAGTCATTGGGAAGTTAATATTTATAATGTGATGAATATTCATAAAAAATGAGGAAATATCCAGTTATGTAAAGACTGGGTCCCTATAATAGTGAATACATAAAATGTCCAGTCATAATTTTTTTGGACACTTTATTAATGGTTAATTACATCATAGAAACAACTAAAGAAATTCAATAGTATATTTTGTAACTTCTGATGATACATAGATAGGCGTAGATTTATATACCCACAACTATGGTACAACAATAATATGATCAGTATAAACATGTGGTTTCAATGGAGCAAGTACATATTCCTTCTTGCATTCGGGGGGGGGGGGGGGGGGGTTATTGAAATACTATGGAAAATGAAGAGGAATGGAGTGACCTCATATTCCCCTTCCAACCGATGATAACCAAGATAATGTGGAACATGCCTCGTGATATGGGCACATTCTTGTCAAAGAATACCAGAATCATGATTCAATGGCCCACGATTGGATCACATCCCTGTTCCGATAGTGGATTACCATGTTAGAGAAATACATGCCTCAATATAGTCTCATATTCCTATCAGATAAGACCATCTACATTCCACAATTGTTTTTGAATGAGCTCAAATCATCATTCTTCATGGTGATCACCATGTGGGAGTTTGACTTTCCTTTGCATAATATCATATAACTTTTATAGAATCTTCAAGGCTTGTTCCAACTGATCACATAATCAATGATAATATTCATACCTCCCGTGATGAATTATTCCATACCTGTCCAGGTGATGCTATAAAATAGGAGGATCATATTTCGTCTCGCCTTATAGAGAATCATATGAATATTTTGGTTGGAATTAAAATTTGGACTGGGATCATATTTAATCTCTATGTGGGGCTCACTAATGGACAATGGAATATTCCTCAGTACAAACTCATATTCTGATCATGAAAGACTAGTTTCATACAACAAATGCTCCAGATTAGGCCCGTATCCACATTATGAATGATTATCATCAATTGAGAGAGCCACACCCCTTGAGGTATGATTATATTACATGAAAAAAATGAAGAAGGTAATCTTAATATTCCATCAACATATCTATAATGGAGTCATATTCTCATGGTACCAGATAGTTATCAAAATATATCTAGAGTTTTAATTCAATAGATTCATATTCATATATGGTGTCAAAATAGAGGTAAGTTTTTTCCATCCACAACATTGATGGAATCACATATCCAAAATCATCATAATTCTAGTGGACATGAGGTTGTTCTAGACACATTGTAATCACCCCTATGTGCCCATCAAGTCTCAAATTGATGTAGAAGGTGGTCAGTATAAAAATAATTCCTTGGAAGTGTTGATATGGGTCACAAGTATTCTACTAATGATATCTACCACACTCAACCACCTCATGGTGATATCTCCCTTGATAAGGAAATCATTCCATTTCTATGAAACAACAATATGGTGGTCTGAAAAACTCAATATTCATCATAGGTAAAGGTTTTTTAATCATCGGGGGTAAAGGTATATAATACCCCACCAACATAGAACAACACTCTACTTAATGCAACATGATACCACATGAAAAATCTTTTATTGTCTGACTTGATAGTGGTGTGTAAGCATGATGAAGAGGATCCTGACACTAATATATAAATATTTTTAGTTGAAAAATCCTCCCCACTATGTCTTCCACCAAACACTTACAAGTATAAAAACCGATATGATCTAGAAAATGAGAGGATTGTTTAACTATAAAATATATGTTGGATACTCATAAGGTATTCAAGGCTAGACACACCTCCCATATCAATGATATGATATTCCATGTCAAGTCATCAAGGTATACATTTATAAGATTGATCCATATTCTTTCTCATGGACCATGAACAAAAAAAATGAAATCCCAAATATATAGAATGTTTTAGTGCATTTCATCACTACTAATAGGCCTCTATTATATGATTCCACACCCAACAGTCATATTCATCTGTGGAAAATGTACGGTTTGTTCCACATTAATATAAAACTAGAATAGGTGATCCCTCTAGATATGGATTCCTAAAATTACATTGCCTCTAAAAAATTTAGTGGAATAAGTAATGAAAGATTTAGTAGGTCACTACAATTAAATATCCCCACTTCAATAGTGAAAAAACATCTGGAATGAAGAAAGATGATATAAAAATGATCTTTGAACAAGGTATCTCAAAGTAATTTGAATACTTTTCAAACACAAAATATGAGGTATTAATCAGTATGAAAATATCATCTGAAGGAATAATGTCTCCAGGGGAAACCATTACACCGAATTACATCAAGTTCATTGGAGATCCATATCAAACAGGTCATGGTAGTAGCTACTATAATTGGTTTCCCAAATAGAACCAAGCATTCAGTATGAGTGATTATCTACAACATCCTTCTCCAATTTGATTATAAATTCAGAATTGGATTATGAAATATCAGTAGAGGTGGTAAAAAACTCCTCATCCCATTTGGATATTGGAGTTTTTATCCAAATAGCTCTTTCTATGTTCATCATCCTCTGAGATTGTCCAAAGGAATTCACCAACTGTTCTAGATCAACCATAAATTACTAGAAAATGTAGAATTTATATATCAATTTTGTCCGATGATTCATCAAATCAATCGCTATAATAATCGGATCCTCATTAACAGGATATATAAATACAAATTGTATCCCCCAAACAGTCCCCATCTTTTAGGGTTGGGGAAATTATCATCCTCATAATCATAGTAGAGAAGATTGGTATTCTATATGATGGGGGTAAATATTGAGGTTTAATATCCCATATATTCTTCCCTTAATAATATAAACTTATTCTATTCAGTGGATTTGAAAAAAAACCCAATTTGAAACTCCCATATTGTCATTTTTCATATACCAACACTGGTAAAATGTATGGGGAATGAAATCAAAACCCACGTGGGTCACGGTCCAAAACAACATGATATGGAAAAGGGTATAAGAAATGATACTAATATGGTTATTCATGTTTCGTCCTATTAAATTGGAATTAATGGTATGAAGACCATATCTCAATAAAACACTATATATTTCAACACTACGAACACAATAGATATGTGAATCAAGATTCAAAAATAGAGGGTTGGAATTTGGAATATTTACCATGGGAGTGGGATCTGGATTCACCCACTAAGGTTGCGCTCACATGGAATGAGAGGACACTGTAAAAAATGACACCATTGAATATTGATTTTCCCACTATATGGAATAACACTAAAAAAATATAATTAGAAATGGGTGGATTCACCCTAATGACCACTTAATGGATAAAAAATCATCCTATAGTGGAACAATGGACACAATATTACTATGATATAAAAATCTATGAAAACTCACTAAGGAGGTTCTAAGGATAAATATTCACACAAGTTAACATCTTCAAGAATGTATAAATATTTTTCCTCTAATATCTTATATTCATCTAAAAGTGGCATGCGAGCAAACTGGCTCGGGATCAGGGAATATTGTCTACAAAAATTAGGAAGTAAAAAATGATCATGAATATCATCTATCATGGTGATAACCTCAACCTTATCGGGATAATTAATCATTATTAGGAATAATTCGTAATTGGGGGGGGGATGAAAATATGGACAAATCTCACAACCCAACACATTCCATATGAATAGAAGGAGGCTTAATAAGAAGTTCCTCTAGAACAACTCAACATCATCGAGCCCCATGATACATGATTGCAAGACAAGGTAGGGTGATGTGCACCAATGATTTTTGAGAGAAATTTATATCCTGAATTGGTTGATGACAAATTTTCACCACCCAAAATCATAATTCAAACCTTTACTACCCATGATGATGTAGGTGAACTATGTAAACATATCAAGAAATTGTTTCTCAATGTGTCCTGATAATGGTCCCCTAAGGATCAACATGTGACGACATGAACTTCGATGCCACTTAATGGGTTCCCCAATCCCAGTGGTCTACATGGCTTCATGCTCATCTCACCGAAATCCAAAGTCTTTCAAACAGAAATGAAGGGCTAGGGTGTGTCTATATGAAGATAGTTCCCTCATTAGTGGATTGTATCCCAACTAATGAAATATAATTAGTAGTAAACAATGAAAGAATTATAATTTAAATATCATTAGTAGATGATGTAATAGATAATAAAGAATAATAATAACTATATCAATTGGGACAATAATGTTTTTATATCATGTCACTAGAAATATAGAAAAAATAACTACACGAAAATATTCATAACATGTTCCAAAATGTAAATGAAAATCATCGCTACGTCAAGAATCATGAGATCCAACATGGACATCCGCTATCAAGATCCATCCAATCATCACACAGTCAAGTGTTGAATGGTGTATTCTTACCAATATAAATAATGGCAACCGTATATTCAACTCAGGGTACCAAATGGTGCCTAGAGAAGTTGTGATCTAAATCTCAATAGACCACCTAAAACATCATCTATAACATTCAACCAGTGTAATGGAATATAGAAGTGTGCAGGTATGCATATATAAAGTGATGAAAGAAGTACAATATAACTAAATACCTATGTACCTGATTTATCCCATGGCTGGTGTCTAAACATGTAAACAATTCATTAATTAATGAATCACAATTAAATGTTAATAGGTCACGTGAGGCATAGCATTCAATGACATCACCCTGTGATAGTATATGTTTTGGGTGTCAAATGATATAACTAGGAAACCTGACAAATATATCTATTGAGTGAGTTCTAGGGTAATAACCAAGGTAACATAAATATCATATAACAGGAACTCAGCAGTGTCTGTGTCAAGCTATGGTTTAAAAGTGTAATACAAGGAGTATAATCCAAGGAATTCCACAAGAAGGGGCCTACCGAGTCTAGGGTGATCGACCAAGGATAAGTGGGACTATGAAAGGGATTGGATCAATGGGTATTCACCATGGAACGTACTAGTCATTTATGGATCCAAGGAATGTATCCCATGTATCGTATAATAATGTAATGCCCCTACTGTAAATTACAAGAAATTTGGGGAATAGACTAGAACTAGAGCCTAGGTGGGTATCAACCTATTCGAACCGGATCCTTGATTCAGAATAGGGTTCTCGAGGCCCAAGGTATTCTCCTCTTAGAGTTCAATACGAGCTCATGTCATCCCATTCTGATTATATTTGATAATCATATAATAATCCATTTGGTTCACACATTTCCTTCCATTAGAGTGAATAGGTTGATTAGAGTTGCAACCTTTTATTTATTGGTCCAAGCCTTGTCTTCCATTAGTGTGAACATGTCAAATTAAGATGAAACATTCTAATCAAGTCATAACTAACCATTAAGGAACCTTCAATTATAGATGATCACTCAGGTGAATATCATTCAAATGGAATGGGCTGCAATATACATTTATAATTTATTAAATTTCATTTTTTATAAGGCCAAGTCATATACTCAGTATACTTTCCATTTAATATTACAAAATTTAATAATCAAATCTGAAACACTTACCTTAGTTGAATCAAGTGGTGGGTATACATGGTACATCAAATTATGAAATTCTCATCAACAATAATATATTTATTATTTTAAGACTCGCCTTGAGAAATTCAAGCAAGGGAACACCCCAATAACACCTCAAATGTGCCGAAGCACTAAAGCACAATTATGGTATAACCATATACATGAGGCGGATTGAGTTGTGGGTGTAACCACGAACAACTAATCCCATATTTATAAAGAGAATAACCATACAATTCTAAAAGTATAATAATGGCATGAAAATTAAAGAACCAACTTTTGATGAAATAGGTGGTCCCCATACGATCATTTCCTAAATCAAAAATCATTAATAATTTGTTATAGACCACCAACCATAGGCTTTTAAGACTCTCCTCCTTAGTTATCATCCCATGATTTTCGTCAGATCATAATATGTATATGAAAAGGTAAAAAAATCTAACATAGTGATTTCTAGGTCGAGTGCAATATGGAAGAAGAATGGATAAAGGGAACTCAAGTACATGCTGTTATGCATCAAACATGTCTAATAGAAGCACGATCGAATTTCAGACAAAGGAGAACTCTTTATACATAGCTTTGGCATTCAAATATACCCAACTGGGAAAAGATTGAGGAAAATACAGACGGTTCTGAGATAATGATGAATGAGGGAGATTAATATACCATTAAGGGAAAAACTGGGAATTTACCTAGAAAAATAGCTTGTTCAAGGATTATCACACCTTGATAAAAATGTGTGGGATGGATCAACCCAACTACTTTTGTCAAATTGGGTTTTAAAACCATGCGCACCCCATGCATTGTTACCTAGAGAAAATGGGGCACTCAAATGGTTAGGGAACACGGATGTGCGCCAATCGTGTATGGTGGATCTATCTGAAAAAACCTCATCTATACAGTTTGGATGACCATGAAAAATTGGGTATGGTTTACTCTAAACCATGTGCAAGGTCTGTTCCTTCTATAAAGATGGGTTTCGGGCTAAGAACAAGCCCTAGACTCCCTCTGATCCATTATAAAATCCTTAGGCATCCAGATTAAGTCAAAACCAAATATTTAGACATTAATTTAATGGATTCATACCTAAGTGAAAAATAGGTCTCTTACAGTCTTCCACCCTTAAATGAAATCACCCTCGAACTCTCCTTACAAGGATAAAGAATCACTTTCTGAGAACAACTATGTTCATTCAGAAGGTACATTAGCTTCCCTCTCTCACGTCTCATCATGTTCCGGTTATTTCTTCCATAGCACTCGCATGAGAGGAACAAACATTCCATGGATTGGATTCGTGCTTCGGTAAATAAGGTGTACTTGATATTCCTCAAAGGTAGCATCAAAACCTAACTCCAATTCCTCAGGATCAAAGGTAAGAGACGTGTCAGCTTGATATTGGAGAATCCATGAGACATGAATGATGTCGTGCATGGAATGATACCTCTAAGGTAGTAACAAAAAATAGGATACTGGCCCGACACTCTCTTAAATTTCAAATGTCCATACCAAATATGGAAAAACCATTCACAACATCCTTACCTATTTATGAAATTTCCTAGGCAATACTTGAAAAAATGATCCCCGTCCTCGAACTCAATAGGTCATCGATTGAAATCAACATATATATTTTTATCTATAATTATCAGTAGTAATATGATTTCTCATAATCCGAACCTATACTAAAGTATCCATAATGAGACAAGTACCTTGAACACCTACCTCACCTATGTATAGCTAGCAAAAAGGGGAATAGAATGTCCTTCCATATAAAGCATCGAATGAATCTAGCTGAATCATCACCTAAAATATGTTTATATAAACAAGCTCAACTTGAGTGATGTGATTCTACAATGAACCTATGAAATCATGGAAACATGCTTGGAGTATATACTCTAGAACCTATATTGTTCATTCTGATTTTCCATTGATATGAGGGTAAAAAGGTGTTCTAAGATGAAACTGAGAACCCATAGATATCTGCAAACCAATCCACTACCAAGATGTTAAACGTGAGTCTTGATCATAAATGACGGTACGCAGAACCCCATGTATTCATATGATCTCGTAAACATACATTCTTCCAAACTAATCAACTGAAAATGTATCCAAAATAGGAAATAAGGGGGATTATTTCATGAGTTGTTCAATGAATACCTAGATAGTATCACTACCCATCTGCGATCCTATGTAAGACCACTATAAAATCCATAGAAACATACTTCCATTTCAATTTCAGGACTGGATGTAGTTTTAAAATTCCTATAGGTCTTTCGTGATCCACCTTCACCTGCTGATAGGAGGAAAACCTAGAGATTAAGCCTAAAATCTGAAATTTCATTCCAGCCAACCAATACCAGTGTCACGTATAACGATACATTTATGAGATTTTTAGATGAACAACTAACTGAGAAGTGATGGAATATTTCATAAACTCCACTATAATATATGCAGGAACCCAAACACATCTATGTTGAAGTCGTATGTCATCTTTGTCTATTGAAAAATATTTAGGTGGGTTATCTCACGATATGCTCTCATTAAGAACCAAACCATCAGGATTTGAAAACTACATAATAATCACCTTCTCAATGAGGAATGAGGTAACTATTTAGGTTGAGAGGTACGACTACTCGTGAATATCATGAAACTCAAGATGAAGTACTTAAAAGAGGGCCATTAACTCCCATTCATAAATATCTTCCTGAATGACCTACATTTGAGTTTTCCCACTCAGTCCATCAACAACCAAATTTCCCTCTCTAGACATATAGGTACTCTAAAAAGATTATTCTAGATATTCAACCCATATTCATTTTCTGAGGTTCAAGTCATAATGAGGAAATATATAATTTATTCTCTTGTGTTATGTATACACTACAATGTACTCAACCACCATATAATTTCTCTAGAAACATAAGGGATGGTAAACTGATGCCAGCTCGAGGTTGTGCATCCGTAATTTCACTCATGAGGCATCAACTACAAAAATCAGTATGCGATGAATTTTTATTCCTGCAGAAAAACTGCACAAAGGCCAATGCCTGATGCATCATAGAAGATGATATATCCTTTACCGGGTTTTGGATGAACCAGAATCATTGTCAATACTGGCCTCTCATTTATCTCCTAATGGATTTCTCACAAGCTTATGACCATGTGAACTAAACCCCATTCATACCAACTCTAGTAATATTTGAAGAAAGACTTGATAAGTCTTTTATGAAATTCCTTTAATATCTCAAAAGACCTAAGAAACTCCTAATATAAAACTCATTATTTGGCTGATATTAGGAAACTAAAACACAAGCCTTTTTAGGTTCAATAGATACTCATAATTATGAAATAATGTGAACAAAGAAGTCGATCTCGTCAATCTAGAAGTATCATGTAGGTGTATTTTTACAATGATGATTCTCACTCAGAGTACTCAAGATGATCTCAATATTTTTGGCATGGTCGTTATGAGTCAGAGAATACACTAAAATGACATCCACAAAGACCACGAAAAAAGAGTCCAAATAGGTGTGAAAATTTTATTCATCCAACTATGAAAATGGAAGGTGGTTTTGTAAGACCAAACAACATAAAGACATACTCATACATGCCATACATGTTATGTAAAGTTGTATGAGGTATGTATGATAACTTGACTATCACCTGATGATAACCTGATCTTAGTTCGATCATAGAGAAAATCTTTTTTCATTGGATCTAGTCAATGAGATCATCTATACGAGGAAGTGGAAACAAATTATTGACTATAAGATGGTTCAACAATACATAATTAATGATTAAATGAATATTTCCACCCCCCCTTCATAGAGAAAATCATGGGAAAACCTGAAGAATATGTAATAAGTCATAGAATGGCTTTTTCTTCTAGGCCATCTATCTACTACATGAGATCCGGAAGAATAGTAGGTGCCATTGTGTATAAAGGAATGGACACTAGAGATTCTCCTAAAAGAAGATCATTTGTAAAATCTACCTATCTGTTTATAGGTAAGTCGGTATATTTATCAGGAAATAATTCCCTGTAATGATCAAATACAAGTAGAGAATTAGTTTTATGTGAACACTGATCCTCCATGAATGTAATTGAAATCAGGGATGTCACTCCACCTAGCACATGATGCTTCGGTCCAGCTCTCCCACCCTATAAAACCCACTCACCTTTTAAATGATGAATGATGCCTTTTTCTTATTTAAAAGAGACCTTAGAGAACTAGCAGTCTACAACGGCGTGATAGTAGGGAAACTTGTCTATACCAAGAATGGTTTTGAAGCCTATCATATCTAGGATAATGAGATTTTACAAGAATGGGTAACTAACTACCTCAAGGGGACAGTCCCTGCATTGGCGCATGCCAAATGTCTGTATTCTGAGCTGTGTATCAAGGGTCATTAAAACATAGTGATATTGTATCAACTGTCTGAGAATTTACAAAATAGATACATAAATAAAATATTTTCAAGAACCTACATTAAACAGATAAGGGACAATGATGGAGGATACATTAATAGTATCTCATACTGTAGATGGTCTCGCTACTATATCATTAGGTATTCACTATAAAGCATGAAACTAACCTGATCCACAAATCTTTGTACCAGATAGACTACCATGATCATGAGTGATTCCCTAGCACTGATGGTGAATAGGGGTCAAACTACCATGACCACGACCTCCTCCGTGGAAATACCTACAAGTGCTACTCTAAATATTTTCCTGACATGGTGCAATAGAACTCACTCATGTATATGAAGAAGATGTTGTTTTTTTTCATTAGTAGCTCATGGAAAGGTCCTAAAGAAGTTCCAATGATGAACCATACAACCACAAGAAATGCACACTATATGGTCTCTATCACATTAGAGATTTCTTTTCCCCAGTCATCCACACTGATGGCAGACCACAAATCTATCAATCTAGCAAATTTTTCTACCATGCCCTGATGAGAAACATCAAAGGAATGTTTTTTACCATGGGAGAACTACTGGCCTGATGTGACATGGTCCCTTTAATCCCATTTCATGTGCCATCCCTTAGGCTAGGTTCAGTTATAAGGGCTTGATCAACAATTTAAAAAATATTTAGGAAGGAGAATTTCATTCACATGGGTTTGTATGGCCTACTATGGCCCATCCTCAAAACATCTAGCTCGTGAAATCTTATTACTAGCTAGAAGAGGTTTAAAGAATGGAAAATCATTTAAATGTGTAGAATATTCTATAACTAACATAGATCCTTACTCTAGATGCATGAACTCTCTAGCACTATCAGTTCTCAGTGCCCTAGGAAACAACTGATCATAATAGGAAGTCTAGAAATCAACCCATAACATGCCCTGATGAAGACCAGCCAAGGTAACCACATCCCACCAACGCTTGGATGAATCTCAAATTATATATGTCGTAAGCATGGATATCTTATATGGAGGAATTTCCATATGCACAAACATAGAAAAAATGGCCTCTATCGAGAACTCAACATCCTAAGACCCAAAATCCATTGAAGACGAATGAGGATGGTGTTGTTTGAACTTTGGGGTCAGATGAGCCCTCATAGGTGCAACCCATGGAGTAACTTTCATAGACTACATCAAATGTTGTAAACTATCACAGATAAGTGAATCAGTTCCCGGATCATGTAAAATATGAGGTACCTCAAATTTCACTCTTGGGGGTAGGACTGGAGGCACAAGACCAACCATTTCTAGAGTATGGTCATCAACACCCTCCTGGAAAACCACGGGAGGATGTCATAGCGGTATTGGTCTAAAAATTCCCAAAACACACCTCAAAACATACATAGATGTAAGGATATAGAATCATTGACACAACCTGAATGTAATATAACTGACTACCCAAGATATACTTCCTAAACTACCTGCTTAGATGGCCATGAATTGGTAAGTTCTTAAGTTTAAATTTCATGATATTTTTAAGTTAATTTCCATGTTAAATCCTTTACCATTCCTAGACATTACAAGGGGAGATAAGAAGGTCAACCCGATTCATTTTATAATTCTAGATTCACATTTTATTGGATAGCCATTTCCAATGAATCAGTTCCCATACACCTATCACCAGAAACGACACTGATTTATTTATAGTATAATTTATCAACTATGTAAAATACTCATCCCAACACACGAGGACACATAAACCTTATGAATTGAGATATGTACTAACTAATTCATAACCAATAGTAATATCTGTAAATGAAAATATCACAACATCAGTCAACAATCAAAAGCTTATCAAGCAATAAAAAGTAGTAAAATTCAACTATATGTCATAGAAATATGCCCTACATGTCAAGTCTAGGTACCTATAATTATCCATGTTGAAATACTACTTTCCCACATATAATTGGGATAAGGATGAAATAAATTCATAAATATAGAAATAATAAAAAACACCACACATAATGTGTGTCACCCATTTGTGAAATAATATCTATAGTAATAGAAAAAAGTTGAGGAAAAATAATTTCGGGGTAACATGGATTTTACACCAAACATGGGTTCACGACGCCCAAGAAAATATTATGTCAAACTCCCATGAATTGCTATTCTGCAATATTTTTTTTCAAATAGTAAAAGCAATAAAAAACCAACTCTAATACCACATTGGGACAACCCAGACCCAGATGCCACTTTACGGGTGCCCCACGCCTGGTGGGCCACATGGCCTCAAGCACATCACCCAAACTGCCAGAGGCTTGTAACTAGCACTGATGGACTAGGGTGTTCCATTGGGAAGAATATGCCATCATTAGTAGAGTGTATCATTTAAAATGTATGATAGCCATTAGTAAACAACAAAATTGATATAATTTAATGTGAATAAGAAAACGGATTTAATAGATAAACAAGAATAAAAATAACTATATTAACATAAACCATTACAATGTAATGTCAGGTCACCAGAAAACTGGAAAAAAATTATACAAGATAATAGGCATTACATGATCCATAGATTATAATAAAACAATGTATACTCTAAACATCCCAAAATACAACTTTTTATTCTGTTATCAAGCTCCTTCCAATGAGCATGCAACCAATTGTTAGATGTTGTATGCTTCACTATTACAATACCTGCAACCATGTAATATACTCTGGGACCCAACGACACTTGGAGAAGGTGTGAGATAAATATCAGGTATCCCCTATTGATAGTGTATATAACATATGGCTGGTGTACTGGAGCATTCTTGTGTGCAGACATGTGTATATAATGTAATGAAAATAATACATTATAACAAAATACGAAATTAACATATTTATCCATCGACCAGAGAGTGAGAATGTAACTAGTTCATTAATAAATTAATTCCCATTTAATGTTAATATGTCGTGTGATGAATATCCAACACTGATATCACCTCGTGATAGTATATGTAGTGAAGGTCCTAAGATATAATAAGGAAACATGGAAAAGATATTCGGGGAGGGAGTTCCAGTTTAATAACGAAGGTAACATATATCTTGTACAATCGTAACTCAATATTATGTGAGTCATGCTAAGGGGAATGTGTATAATCCACGAAGAATAATCTAAGGCACTCTATAATAAGGTTCCTATGGAGTCCAGGGTGATCGAATAATGTAAAATGGTCTATGAAAGTTCATAGTCTTATAGGATTCCACCATGGAACCTACTAGTCAATTTTGGATCCATGGAGTGTATCTCGAGTATCATCTAATATTGTAAAGACAATACGGTAGTATATCGGGCATCTAAGGAATATACAAGAACCAGATTCTAGGTGGTTACAATCCTATGAAAACTACATCCATGAATCGGAATGGGGTTCCCGATACCCTTGTTATTCTCCCCTAATAATCAAAGGTGTTCTCAAGTCAGACAATTCTTATTTGATATTTTAATCATTTAATAATCAATTTTGTTCATGTCTTGCCTTCCATTTGACAAGATATGTCATGTATTGTTTGAAAAAGTAATTTACCGATCCCTGCATTGACATCATTAGTGTGGTAATCCATGTATCATTTAAACCATTTAACCATGTTTTAATTAACTACTAATAGAAATTCAATTAGGGAGGTTCACTCGATTCCATCCATTGACATATAAAGGGGTGATAATTACATGTATCCTTTATTAAATCTCATATTTTTTATAAGTCCACATTATAAACTCAGTATATATTCCATTTGACATTTCAAATTTAATAATCCATTTTAAGAACTTACCATAGGTGGGTCAAGTGGTGGTTATACATGGTATACACCATTATTCAATTCTCATCAATAATAATCCATTTAATATAATAAAACTCACATTTATAATGGTCATATAAGGGAACACCTGAACTGTGGAACAAACGTGTTGAAGCACTAAAACCCAATTATTGAAAAACATTCTCGATGAGGTGGATGGAGTTTTGGGTGTAACCACTATCAACTATTCCTATATTTAGAAAGATAATAACTATTCGATTTTAACATGAATAATAATGTCATATAAATTTATGAAATGGCTTCCAGTGAAATCGGTTTTCCCCCCGTGAACATTTCCAAAATAAACAATCATTAGGGAAAAGTTATAGAGCACCCACCTTAGGATTGTATGACTCTCCTACTATGATATCAGCTATTGATTTTCCTCGAATCGGAGTAGATATATGAAATTTTGGAAAATTCTCACATGGATCTATTTTGGTCAAAAGAACACTAGAAGAATAAATACTAAGGAGGACTCATGTACATACCTTTACACATCCAGCATGATGAACGGAAGCTCGAACGGATGTCGGGAAAATAAGATCGTTTGATCCCTAGCTTAGGCCGTCAAATATATCCAAATGAGTAAAAATAGATGAAAATAGAACTTATTCTTGGTTTAGGATGAAATAGGGGGATTAAAAGATCATTAAGGGAAAACTATAAATTTACCCCGAAAAATAGTTTGCACGAGGTTTTTCCATATGATTTGTCAAACCCTCTGAAAACCGAGAAGGACGACACTACCCAAACTATTTGGTCTACCTGGTTTGTCAAACTATGTGCAATCGATGCACAGTTACCTTGGAAAAAAGGGGTGCACAAACAGTTATGTAGAACAGACGTTCACCAACTGTGTGAGGTGGCTTGGTCCAAAAAATCATCAATCACACAGTTTTCCAAACTATGTGGAATTCCCCACGGTTTTCTCTAAATCATTATTGAGGTCTATTTTCTCCAAAATGATGTGTCCCCAACTCCGAACAAGCCTCTTAAACCCTTATAACCATTAATAACTCATAATGCATCAATATTAGGTCTAAAGTAATCATTTAGACATAAATTTAAAGGATCTATATAGGAGTGAAAAAACAGTTTCATACACAATAGGTAGTGTTTGGGAAGATATTATTTATAGACTCTAGTAAGGGATGATATTATTTGGTACTATAGCATTCTAGTAGGATTCATTGCAATATGTGAAGACATTAATCATCAATTAAATTAACAATTTATCTATAGGATTATGAAAATGACATTTTTTGATTTTATGAACTTAATGCAACATTAAAATGAGAGGGTTCCTAACTTTATATAATGATACAAATTGATTATCATATTCACTCATCATCCTTATTTCGAAAGAGAAATTGTGGGAACTCTATGTTATTGACCTCTTAAATGACATGCAGACACCTATGATGAAAATGAAATATCTAAGAGGGTTTTATGAGTTTTCTGAAAAAGAATTGTTTTTGGAAGACACAATTGAAGAACCAGAGCTACAACTCGACTCAAGACCACATCACTGGAATGAATGGCCAACAAGGTATAAACAACCAATGTAACTCAAAAAATTGTATCATTTCCCATTAAAAAATCTATTTAGGTCTAAAATCACCCAACACCTCCTATGTAGTGAAACAAACATCAAAATAGCCCTCATCCATATGAAAAAATGTATTATGGTTTCCCCAGACATGCCGATCAGATTATAAAAATGTAATCCTTTAGAAATGACCATGTCCCAGGATATTTATTTACATCCATGGACAATAACCTTCTCAATCATCCACTACCTAGGATGATAATTGTGTTCAACCTCACTAATCATCCCGAATAATTCCCTTTTTATCAAATGTTGGGTCACAAAATCATGGATTAATTTTTCTATAATGATTTCATCAAATGGAATAATCAATTATAGAAAAATGATGTTGGATAAATACCCATTTATGATGACCTACATAGAAGTCTCCCTGCTCGAATAATACAGTCATGGGGAAAAAGTTTCAACCTGGAATGTGTACATGTTCAAAAACTCGATGACTCCATCGATAGTTTACCGAGTTCATTCCTCCCTAAGATCACATCTTCACGACCCACACTAGTTCAACCAACATAGAATATAAAATTAAATATTCCTCTAGAAAATAGGTGAGATCATCTGACAAATGAAGATAAAATAGAGAATGGATGATTTTTATCCCCAGCACAAACTCTAAATATTGGGTATTTCTACCTTGTAACGACCAAATTATGGGAACTTCCCCACCAAACAGAACCCTCATCTGATGAAGAGACCATATTTGGATATATTAATGAGGTACACATAGGAAAACCCTTCAATTATTATGAATATTCCTCAGAGTATGTGTTCAAATCACCAAACATTGTAATTGGAGTCCACACACAAAAGAATCAATGACATAAAAGATAACATGGGCACGGTCAGACAGAATATTTTTGCCACACCCTAACAGAGAACATATATGCTACTAAGACCCTGGTAAATATACTCTGGAAAACCCAACAGATACATGTAGGTGTCCCAAAACCCTCTATATATCACCTTCTCTCAGTTTTCATACATTAATGTGTTGTGGTAGTGTGATTATCCAATCATTCTAGACAGCGTGGAAGGCCAGCATGTCATACATCACTAGAAGAGGTGATCCCTCAACCACTGCACAAGATCTAGTCCAATCCACCTCAAATACATCATTCCATTTTCACCATATTTATATGAAATTAAACCATGGAAGTTGATGCTCGCTGACACAAAACTATGAAATTTTGAATCAAATGTAAGTTTTCCTTTCCATGATATCAATCTTTGATACACTATATCATTAAATAATACTTAGGGGGAAATCATAGATGCCTTATGGATACTATAATTCATAAAAACGTAGCTCATTTCTATTTTGGTTTATTGAATGGCTGAAATTCCATTAAAGTATAATGTCACTATCCTTTTCATAGAATAGGATCAGGAAGTAGCCTTATATGGACGCATCATAAAACTATTTTTTCTAGGTAGAATTAATATTGTAGATATCAGGATTCCTCTAATTGAAAATGGTTCTATGATCATCATCATCTTGATTCAAACCCTTTGATATTTTTTATATTTAAAATAAGACATATCTTCGGTGAAGATAATCATTCATTGGTACATTGAAAATAAAATATAGATCTCTTACATATCAAGATCAAATATCACTTTTAGGACCTCACATCCAACAATGAGTATACTTTATCAATAAAAACAAATTCAAAAAAATCATATTCAGATGCACCAATATACATAAGATCATATTAGTACCTTTATCATTTCAATGTTTTTTGAAATAACCTATTGATGAAATGGTTGATACACTACATTGTTATAGTACCCTCTTCATGGATTGAGAATACATATATACATAAGTTGGTTTATACATAAGTGAATTTAGAGAATTATGATGGATCAATATATATAGGATTCATCCAATAATATCTTGGGGTCCTCCCATAAAAATCTATAAAATAAGCTTGAAGATGATAATGCTTTCCCCAGTAATCTACTTAATGCAATAGGCATGATCCCAAATGCCAATTACCCTACTATCCCTAATGGTAGTATACAGGATAATATCTAAAATCTCTCTAATATGACTTATGTAGCAGGGGATGATAGTCTATTTTCTCATGGACTTTCTTGCCTTGATAATGATAGAGAGGCCCTAGTATTTTCACCATTATCTCAAAATGCCACCATCAAATCTAACATTGAGGAGGAGTGGGATGACCTGTGGAATTGTCATCTTGCATTAGAGGATGGTGTCTCCACCATCATTGATGAGATCTAAAGTGTGCTTGTAGGAAAATAATAGGACTCAAACCATACACTGTTTAGTAATTCTATTCCTCTTATAGGGAATGAAATATAAATTGAATTTATAAGGAAATAATGATATGTGATCTCTTGTAATTGTATAAAAATTCACTAAATTGATATTAATGTGTCTATACACCATCTCATCACAATTTATGATAAAAAGGCTTCAAGAGGGCTATAAAGAGAATAAAACCTTCTCTTAATAATAATATAGAGGTGTATGTTTACAAATTGATGAAATTATATATTGTTAGATAAAAAAAACTATAGATCTACAATATCATCCCTATGAAGAGAAATAATTACCATATTTTGGTCTAAATAAATTCCAGATACATTAATCAATATTCACCAATTCAATTACTCTCATTAGCGATCATAGAAATTTTTAGTGATGAAACTACTAGATCTAAGACCCCCTCTATCATCGATTGATATTAAGGCTACAAACATTGTTTTTACCCTTTCTCAAAGAAGAGATGTGAGAGTCCATTCCTGACCCAATTGATGAACCAGACCCCATTATTCTTCGACACTGCTTATAGGGCTCAATATTCCTAATTCAAGAGCTATACTATGATAGGATTCTATAACCCTACTTGGATGTCTTTCCATCTATAACCAAATTCATTATTAAAACATTTATGTCTTAATGTGTCTTTCCTTGCCTAGGAACAATATTTGGTAAACCTCTATATAGAAATTCTACCAATTCATAATATTCTTAAACTAAAAACTAGAGGTGTCTCCTCCTTTCTATAGAGAACCCATAATCCTTTTGAGCCTTAGTAGCATTATGAAAAATCCAAAAATGTTAGGGTTTTATGTTTCATCACTATCATATCTTATCTATATAAAATCCAGTAACTCAATATATTATACTCTAACTTCATCATCCATTCTCCAACTATTAATGTGAAATAATCTTCCCTATTATTTCCCCCTATACAAATAATACCCATTTTAATATTGTATGACCACCAGAAAAGCGTTGATAGAACTCTGATTTAAAATTCTACTAACACATAAGGGAAATTACCTACCAATCATTAGCATGTCATCCATTTAATAAAAGAATTTTAATCCTTGGGATACCCAAAAAGACCACATAATAACTCATCACCAAAGAGTTTTTTGGTTCATCCCTATAATTTATTCCCCATATTCCATATACATGTCTAATAGGATAGATATTAAACTATATTTCATTATATGGTTAAATCCAAAATACCATAAATACCAGTGAAATAATGTCCATGATAATAGACCCCAAACTACAAGTGACATAAGTTCCTCTAAAAATACCCTATAAAAAATCGATAGAAGGTCCGAGAAAAAATAAGCTATACTATATCAATTGAAGGTAAAACATATAAATGACATTCTTGATGATGTATCCTTCCCACATCATTAATGGAATATCTATACCATGTTGTGGATCATTTATATGTAAATTTATAGACATCTTGATTAGATCTCAGGGTGAGTATATGAGTAATCTATAAATTATTCCATGTGGATCATAGTGGAGAAACTCATAATACATATCTCATAGTATGGGTGTGCCAAAAACGTATAAAAAATCTATATAACAAATTCTCACCCCACCATGTGCTAGGTTGAATGTCTTTGTATACAGGCTCCAATAACTAAACAAGTTCGACATAATTCTCTTATTGTAATAAGAATATTGTTACAAAATATATATGGTCGTATACATCCCAATCTAAAAAAAACTCTTTAGAAAACATGGGAGTGATATATTTCACCTATAACGGTTCTCCCTAATCCATTCCACCATTTCCACTAAATCAATTATCACACTTGGGAATCCTCCGAAAAATTCGGCTGGGGGTAGAAATCTGTATAATTGAATGCTACATATGGAAACTCAAATCCTGTTTTAATTTTTTAAAATATAATTTTGTGGTTAGGAACCTCATTATATTCTCATATTTGTGTTCACACTCATAAATGAGGTTTCTATAATTGGATATGTCCACCTTAAATGTGTCGTGGGTCTTAAAATCCACGAATTTGGTTCATTTGTTGTCTAATGTGAATGAATTTGAGTTTCATTTTTACAAAAAAATCTAGAAGGGGGTATTCAATCTAAAAGTGTATTTTCAACCATTTTTCTTCTAATTATTTTTACTAGACATAACTAAAAATGATCAAACTACATGATGGAATGTTGTGTCCACATTTGATACAATATAATCCATGAAAAGAATTGCTTCCATGTTATTATTCTATGAATATTGTGAAAACATTGGAATGATTGAGACTCCATCTATAGAAAATCGATAACCATAGTCAATAAAAGTGATACTATGATCAAAAGAAATGCATAAATTCTTTAAGGCTAATGTGGATTGCAATAAACATAAAGGGATTCACGATCAAAAATAAGTCGTATTAATCTCATAACTAAGTAGTTATCAAGGACTGCATAAACCCACTTCATATCACTTGAGCACTCAAAGAGTCATGAGTATCATGATCGTGTCTCCCTAAAAACGTGGTGGAATATTAATTTTTTTTAGATTTTATTTTTCTGAGTGACTAGATCTTGAAAAAACATCATAGAAATATGTGAATTTTCCTTGCCAACATTCAACCAATTATCGAAGATATATTCCTTCCGGATTAAAATTAGTATAGGTAAAATAATGTTGTTTGAAGAATTTCACAAAAGAATATTTCATGGTAGGGTCTTGAAATCAGTTCTCATGGGGAGGTCATATAAGAAGGTAATACGATGAAAGATGATAATTAATTACGTTGGAGTTTTTGGAAGCTGCTGATTGATACAAAAACAATTACTCTATTTATGTAGAATTCCATGGAATATGGAAGGTCGCCTGAATGTCCATGAATTTCTTATGAAATTGAATGACGATAGTTCCAAATCCTCATGTGGGAATTCACATTCCTTAGAACTGATCCCTTATCTCTGTAGATGTCACTCCCATGGAGGGTCATTTGTTGATTCCCATCAGATATGTATAAGAATGTACACAAGTAATCAAATACCAAAACATTTTTATTTTGTATCCACAAATAAAATAAGTATTAAGGATTTAAATATCAAAATAATCACATGAACCCCCAGATGACATGGGATCTCATGAAATTCAGAAGTACCAGAAGATTGATACGCACAATGTATAACATATGAGAGATAACATGGAGCCCCATTTAAATGTCATTATACTATCACAATGGAATAAAAGACACTCACCAATCCTTTGAAATCTTCCAAATGAGATCCCTCGAGTCACAATAACATCCAAACAACCCACAAAAGTTAACAATAAAAAAATAACTATAAAATAATGTAGAATATAACCTAAAGTTGAATGAATTTCTTGATCATAATACTGACATGGCACATCCATACATTCCTGAAGACACCATATAATTCCTTGCTACAGTTTTTCCTTTTGTTATTGTGCTCACTGGATATCATCCTTTTAACATAAAGACATTCAAACATATCTAGGGGGCCCTATGCTTCTTCTCTGTCGCTAATGAAAAAATGTGTTTCCTTGTTAATGTTCATGAATCACCATAAGAGCTTATGTTGTTCATGCAAAGAATCCGTGAAAGGGAGAGTGATTTTATTCTACAACACTCATAATAATTCACATTAACCCAAATAATTATGAAATAAATCTAATGAAATAGTTGGGAAATGATGGGAGCTTATTTTTAGGGGAAAATATGTTGACTTCAAGAAAAAGGGGTTGTTCACAATGGAAGATCACCATTGATCCATCATAATACCACTAAATATTTCATCATGATCATGTGGAATCCCTCTTGACATGTTATCTTATTCTTGTTTATACCCCATGAATAAACATTTATCTGGTGTATGGTCCTTTTCATGAATTTGAGATCACACGAAAGCCTTTCAAAATAAATCCTGCTCTCATGATATCACTAAACATGTTGCCCTGAAAATATAACCCGCCCCCTAAAATTTTCACATGGTTAGAACAGATACCTTAATTAATCCAAAATCAAACCAATGGTGCGCTGATGGTATGTTGATATTTATTTTTTAAATCATTAGATTCCCTAATATAAAAATGTAGTTTGATAACATGATTCACATTAATTCCCCCAACCAACTCCTGCCTAGAATGTGTAATATGTACTATGCTAAATATATTACAATTGGAATTGATATTCCTATAAATATTCCACCACATTAGGAATATATGGTTATTTATATTCCTGAACTAACACACCAATGAAATGAAGGGTGCTTCTCTAGGTGAAAAATCTTATGATGGCATGGTCTTCTACCCTATACAGAGCTAAAGAACAGCCTATGGGGTCGTGATGAATAGATAGTAATTTCATTTGATCACATGAGATCATGTGAAATTATTCATGTGGATTATGAAAAGGGAATGAATCGTATCATCTATATCATGTATGGCCAACAAAAGCTAAAATATTGAACAAATCTATGGCATATATCAAAATAAAATATTGATTAAAAGCAAAAAATATATGAGAATCATGAAGAAAATATATAATTAAACTCACTAGATTCACACGACTCATCCAGATCATGAATAAACATTGGGATGAATTTATATATTATTTTAAGTAATCATTGACTTACCAGTTGGATCATCTTATTCCATTAGTGCGTGTTAGAGTAAGTTATATGGAACCCCCTTGACCATCTGCATGAGTCTTGCAAAACCCATTGCGTTCACCATCTAGGTCCTTCGATGTCCTCTAGACATGACATCATAATAATTCGGTGAATTTTTTTTACTTGTGTCTCATGATTTCCTCCATAACAAACTTCAACATCTCAATACACCCTCCATGATAGTAATTTATTTCATGTAGCACCCCAAGCATGTCAGCGTGATCATGTAATGACCTCATAGAAAATTTGGACAAGTATTTTGATGTTTTATGTAAAATTCCTCACTTGTCAGCAAGTGAAGGCAGACAATCAGGTACCGTCAGGATTATCTCAACCACTTGAGGCACCCTAGTAGAAGTGGGATGGTATATCAATGGACTTAGTGATATGGCTACCATGTATGTCCAGGGGACTATGATTCCATCTGGGTGAATGTTGACAGATACACCATGTTGGACCACTTCCTACCCATCTGAGAGCATGGATCTGTAGAGTTCTTGGTATTATTCTACATTCAAGAGATTTTATGGCATCAAAACATGCTATCAGCGATCATATTAGATCATTTCGCACGTTTTATATCCTGTTTGTGGAAGGGGTTAAAAATGTCATTTGGTGGTTAGCTATTCATTAGAACCACTTTTCACCAACAGATAGATTGTCAAACAGAGCAGACTATACAGACATGACTATATTTGATGCCTTGTATGGGCGATCTTGCTGATCACCTCTATTCTAGACAGTCCTAGGGTAGTTTGCAATTATGGATCTAGAGTTGGTACATGATAACATAGAGAATGTGACAATCCACCTGGAGAAAATAAAGACTAAACAGAGCTGGAAAGAGTCTTATGAGAACAGTATATGGATAGCCTTTTAGTTTGTTGAGTGAGACCATGTCATCCTATAGGTCTTACCCTTACAAGGATTATAGTGGTTTGGACGGGGGCACGCTATATCTGATGTTCAACAGACCATTCCAAAAACTTAGCATAGTAGGCGAGGGCATACCATTTATCTCTTCTGCCACATATGCAATTGATGCGTAATTTTTTCAATGTGTTACAGCTTATGTGGTACGTGCATTATCCATCACATGTTATCGACTAGGGTGAGTAGGACATCGATGATGGGGTGACTATTTCAAAGTTAACGGTGGAGATAAAGTATTGACAGGAGTGGGTCCTTCATGGACTGTCAATTCCTCCAGTGCGAGTTCATTGGTAGCACAAGAATCCCTAGTAGTGAACATGGGAGTGGGAGAATAGAAGGGTGCTCAGTACCCCCATTTATTTCGCTAGTTTTGAGGTATCTTTCTTGGATATAAATTCCCAAGGTGGAGTGAATGTCAAAAAAATATTCCATATAATTTTATTAAATTATTTGGGATTATTAAGAGTCTGCAAAAATTTATGGTGCTTGATTTTGAGGCCCGATATGCCTAGAATGTATTTTTGAACATTTTTTTGGTATGTTTAGAAAATCTGTGGAAATCATTTACTATATTTTGAATTGATGATCGGATTTAAAATCCAAGGGCACCATTGAATCCACAACACTGAAATTCACTTAAGGGAGGATTAACAATGACCACAGTAGGTCATGTAGAACAAGTTAGTTTTCATACTTTTTAAAGCATTAAAAAATGACGTAATATCATTATTTTATTATTCTTCCAATGGTTTAGTGGCGGTGGAAGAACTACTAAGTTGTAAATCCATTTAATGGAATGACTCTATTGTTTTGTAACTGCACCATTGGGAATTAGGAGTTTCATTCATTAACGAAACTCGTTAATATCTTATTGTGTTTATCAATATCCCCGCTTTATTTATGTGAGGCATGAGCATATGATATTGAGTCGAAAGGGAGGAACCTCTAGAAATGTTCCAAAACATCTTCCACTAATGAATAATAGAGAAAACAATGTTGGAATAATAAATCCTAAATCGAAAAATGTTGGCGGCCTTATCAAATTTGAATTCTTCTTCCCCAAGCCACGACGTCTTCACTGATTCTGAGGTGGGTGGTTTTTTCTTGATTAATTAATAGTGTTTGAAGATAAATTAATCTCACCTTTGGTATGATGCTGACGTGGATGGTGGGAGACAAACGAACAAGTACCAGGCCCTCTTCCACATTGACCATTGATGTGTTGTTCGTGGGACACTGGAAAATAGAGTTTCAAGATGAACCTGGGAGTCACGGAGCATTGGTAGCGTCCTGTGGGGCCCGTAGGTGTTTTTAGATGTGAAAATAGACCACGGTAGCTAACCCTGTGGCTCGCAGATGTCCACTCGGTGCTCAAATTCCCTAGAAGGGGGTTGGGCCACATGGAGCCTTGATGGACCAAAAAGGGATTCAGACATTCAGTCATCCACATTGGCCGAAGTGAGGATCTCCATCGCGCATCACATATAGAGGTCGTGGCTTTGATTCCATTGAGGAGGGGACCCGAACCCTGAAGGTCCTACAGATAGTAAGGTGGTGCACATAGTGTTATAGGTTGAAGAGATGAATGACTCCCAAGTTGCATGGGTAGGAGGGGACGTGCGACCCCTCGTGTGGGTTGCACCTAATCGCATGTCCAGACCGGTCTACTTCCTAGTTGATTGATCCCACCATGACCTGGACCGGCCCTGCCGGTATGTGTTGGGAAGTGTTGGAACTGGGTTGGAACTGGACTGGGTCGAGTTGGCCCCAGGCGGGTTGGGCGAGGTTGGACCCTGACCGGGTTGGGTTAGTGCAGCCTGGGTCTGGCATGATTGGACCATACCCGGATCCTTTCTTCCCGAGTTTCTCTTATGAAAGTGTGTCATACAAAGCATATGTCTATTTTATGAACCATCTATCTTCAACTACACTCCAATGGCGCAAAGGCCTTAATATATTTTTATTAATTGATAACACCCCCTTTTAATGGAAGAAGGGTGGAACCCAATCAGGATTCATAGACATAGAAAAAATCACACCCAAAGGAAAAAAATAATGAGTTGTCTATTGAATTTGAATTGATGGGGCGAGACAGTCCTTTTGAGATACTCCACCTGAGTTTTTAATAATTTTGGAGTATGTCTGGGTTGGATCATACCTGAAATCCAACCAGGATCTCAACACTAAAATTCTTATATCTCTTAGACTAGGCATCTGATTGATGCACCGTATGTTTTATTTGGAAACCTCAGGACATGAAAGATCATTGAGTTATTTATTTGTGGGACTTCATTCCGGTTGATAAAATACTGATGGATTGAAGATAGGATCTTCCTTGAATCATGCGTAATATGTACGGGAATCTAGTGGTTGGATGAGGCATAAAGAATGAATAGAGATCATGTTTGGATCAACACCTATTGATCATGTGTGGATCTGCACCGAGTGATCCTATGTGGATAGGCACCTAGTGATCCTGTGTGGATCCGCATATAACACTATTTTGTGCATCATCACTTAGAGATCCTATGTGGATCAGCACCTAGAGATCCTGTGCCAATCAGCACAGAGCGATCCTGTGTACATTAGCAGCTGAACCATGGATAGAATAAGATTATCTATCTTTACGACTAATTATCTGTAATATTTTACATAAAAAACATGTTTATATTGGTTGTTTTGTTTTGTGCATTCTGATGGAGATCATGTTTTGTGTATTATCCTTTGTGAGATTATTATATACCTTTAGGGGTATCAGGGTACCTACTGGGTATTATTATATTCACCCATGCATGGGCTTCACCCTCACCTTTGTTTGTCTTATACACATGATGAGCAGTTTGGCTATGAATTTTGGAACCAGGACCGGGTGGTACCCAATGGTTACTAGTTGACAGGGAGATTTGTGGAGACGAGTTGTACCAACACTTATGGTAGGATCCTTGGTGTAAGATCTGAAGAGTTGTTTTCAATTTTTTATTTTTTTGACTTTTAGTACGGCTTGTATTTCGGCCATTTGTTTTCATTACACACTTTTACTACTATAGTTTTACTATGTGTTTCGTATCTTGTCGGGTTCTTAGTTTGGGTGTTTACAAACTCTGGTATAGTGTCTTCTTGTTTTAGGGATACACCTTTCTGGTGCTAGTCGACAGCCCCTAGCCTATGAATGGCGAGCATGGGGTACTCACGGTACAGGTCCCTGGGGAAGGTCGTGACATAAATGGCCAATGTTTAGATATATTCATTTATTGGAATGTTATAATGATTTTTTTTTCATTGACCTAAGTAAAATTTTAATTATATTAATTGAAAATGATTGTTCAACTAAAAGTTGGAAGAATGTTTTTTAGAAATCCGTGTTAGCATTTCGAGATAGGGGATTTACTCATTTGATAAATGAGTTGTAATACCATAGATAGAAGGATCACCTTCCCAATTACAATATTATTTTCATGGCCAATAAATGAACAATGAGAAAATGTAATGAGGAATTGTTTTTATAAAATTTCATATTAACAAGAAATTCTTAGTTAAATGGTGAGGTCATGTGAGACCTATTGTAATAGTGGAATATTTCACAATAATATAATTAATTTTTTGCTTCTACAGTAATATATATTCAATAAAAAATCTGTAAAGTTTTTGACATAATTATAGAATAAAATGGAATGTTATTCATCAACATTATCCTTTTGATATATATTACAGAATGGAATCAAAATAAATTTAATTAAAATACAGTATTAGTGAATATATATTTGGGCAATGTTTCTCCATGAATAGATATCTTGAATGTTAGTATCCTCAATTCCAGGTTATTTTCACCAGGAGGCGAGTGATTAATAAATAATTGTCTGTGAAAACAATTTTACAGATGTATTCGACATTGGATGTTTTATTTTTTCATCTCTATATAATGTAATTAGGTATTATCACAAAAAACATTATGTATATACCCTTCTTAAGAAACTATTATGATTATATCATGGGAGATCTAGGAAACAATGGTTTGGTATTCCAAAATAACTCTTACAATGTATGATTGTTGAGGGTGGGAAATTTGTGCATCATATAGTAAATCATATTAGATATATTGAGTTCCTGAGGGTTCTATGGTTTAAACACCATCAAGAAATCTATAGAAATAAATTTTGGCCACAATCACCTAGATATTCACTACATTTTTTCCTAAATTTGTATATGAACAACAAAGCTATTTCATTTCCATATCTTATCACTCCTCTTCACCAATAGGATTATTGGATGAAATGTGAAATTCCTTATGGTCATTATAATGAATGAAATGAATCGAAAAAAGTCACGATCTCTAAAACCAAATCTTAATACCTCCATATGAATAATAGTATGATCATGGGGAAATCTAGGGACAAGGATATTTTCTGATTTTCATGTGGAATAATGGGATACTAGAAGGAAAACTACTCCAATCCAAATAATAAATGAGAATATTCTTGGTTTTTTATTTTGTGAAAATTTTCTATTTTCAATAATTTTATATTTGATCCCAAATTTTAAATTCACCTATGTATTAATATATAAAAACAAATTAGATTTTGAAATATTTAATTAGGAAATGATTATCTAAGAGAATATAATGTAGATAATTATTATATTGTATTTATCGGTTACTATAACATCACATTTTCAAAGGGGATGATATTTATTTTGGAAGAAGAAATTCCATTTATCATCTAAAAATATATATCAATATGCATCCTGCATGTATATGGTTTTAGTTTCCATTTTGGAAATAAACGTTTAATCATTAGTACATAAACTAGTTTATTGTATTTACCATTAAAATAGTTGTCTTTATGGGTTTTGATTAAATTAAATAAGGAATAGAAATTAATAATGAACATAATTCACATGAATCACTCCAGAACTAGCATTGAAATCCCTAATTACATCATGAAAATGATGAATTCTTGACTAAATTACATTAAGATGAGTTTTTAGATTCTTCCCAATAAAAAACACATATAATTGGTCAATGATGTTTATATAGGAAAATTAAGAAATACAAATTTATTAGTAATTGTGAAAGGGATAAATATAATATTGTAATAGTTCTTACCAATTATTGTCTAAATATTTATATTTAATAATGGTGTGGGTAGTCGTACATTAAAAAAATTTCCAATGATTTTAAAACATATGTATATTCTTACTTCATTAGTTCTATGTTTTATTTTTTTGATACATCTAAGGAACAAAATATTGATGTTGATAACCATCACGGAATGATGATTAATAAACATCATTGAGAACATGGTGGATAATATTTGAATTCAAATAACATTTATTACTTATGGTATTTTTGGATCCTATCCCAACTCACTCTTCCAAATAAGCCTTAGTGTAATAGTGTATGTGAAATGATGTACCTATCCAAGTTGGTCATGATAAGCTCCATGATGGTTAATTATAATCTTCCATTATTTATTTTGGGATTCTCAGAACATATAACAATATACATAAAAAAATATAATACTAACAAATATGATAGCTGGTATGCTACCCAAATTATGGAATTAAAATAAAATTATGTAGTCTTATATTCAAGTTTAGGGTTGTGAATATTTTTTTAAGGAATATCTTGGTAACAATATTTAATCTTGAGGAACAATGTTCATTTTTATAAGATATCCCATTGAAACATTGGGATACTACCTGTAAAATATATTGGGATGAAACATTTTGTTTTATTATAATCCCATATTTCTTTTGAAGAATATTATCTACGAAATATATATTTTGTGTGAGATATACTTCTTTTATGTGTTTTATAAATATTCAAATCTAATAAAAAAAATTATAAAAATACTTATAGATTATTTTTTTCATAGACGCAAGTACTATTTTGGAGTATAATTGATGAATGATAACTATAATATTTAGTTTCTCTAGTCACTAAGAATGGAGACTCGTTATTTGAAGATAATAATGATCATATACCGTATCTGAAAGAAATAAAGGGAATAGTTGTGGCCTAGTGAAATGAATCTATCAAAACTAAAATGGATATCATGTATCAAAACCATATTGAGAATTTGGTAGATCCTCTAGTGGATGTAAATCTTGTTGGTTAGAAGAGGGTATTCAATAAGAAGGTATACATGGAGGGATATTTATGTGTCCATAATGTTTTATTGGTTGAAAAATTAAATAGTTTGTATAAGGTCCTGGACATAAAACATTAAAAATTCTAGAATTAAATGAATAATTCACATTGAGGATCTTTTCAGGTTTATAGTTTTAGAGAATTAGGAAATAACTTTTACATCTCAAAAGACTATAAAGTCAAAACTTCTACTCAGTTTCCATTTTTTCATTAAATAAAAACTCTTAAAAAATAATCATGACTACTTCCATGTTTTAGACAACATGTATTTGATTGATCTCATCCTTGACCCTATTCATCTTTAAGTCTTGTGGAGAACATTTCAAAAAAATGGCATTAGCATAAAAAGTTCAGTAAGGGTTATAACAATATGGAAAGAAAACATTAGTCCATGTATACATAAGAATAAATGAAATCGTAATTTACTCATAAAACATAAGCACTTTAACAAACCTCAAGAAATCATATGATTTATGAATAACTCATATAAATCATAAGACATAAAGGTAACTTGAGTCATTCATAACATTCTTACGTAGGGAGTAACCCTCATGGTTACGTTTAGAATACCCATCGCAGTATATTCCCTAAATATATTTAGATAAACTATAGCGTTTAACGCCTTCAAATTACCCAATGCATTGGAGAGATATCTCGGGCTCACCCGCCCTTAGTTTTTCATGGAACCACCCGACTTCATAAACAATTCCCAAGAACCATAACATAATCATATCAATAAAACATTCATAATGGAAACATAACATTTCCACATTTCAATCACAAGATATCAATACAACACATTGATAAAATCAAAACATTATCAAAACCATTTTCAATACCAAAATAAAATAAATGTAAAGCATGATATTTATTTTTCATTTCAATAGATATGGCTTGTTGGGGAAGCTGAAACTCAAATAATGGTCACGGTGGCGGAGAAGTCATTGTCGCAGAATACGGAAGACAAAGACATTCTTTTCACATTTAGTAAAAAAATTCATGTAAAAGGATTCATTTTTAATGAAATTAAAATTCATAAGGGTTTTATATACCATATAAAATAAAGTCGTGTTGAAATCAAAAGATTCCCAATGAATGGAGATTGAGATGAAGTCTCGTACAAAGATGGTATCCTGAGATTAAGGGTAAATAAATTACATAATTGTGTGTGACAAATATAAATATACTCAATATAAGTGGATATTTATTGTAAAACTATCATAGGTCATTCACACATATTAATAGCATGGCATAATCAAGAATAAGAGGTTTAACCCAAAGAATTGAAATTGGGTTAAGAATTTCCCTTACAGAAATTCGACAGCCTAACATCGTCATTTTAAAATTTTGAAAATGAGAAGATGAGAGTTAAAAAGTGTATATCATCGTTTTTACATATCATTTACAGAAATTATTATATATAAGCACTTATCCCAACTTAAGAAGATGTAAATTAAACGACCTAACAAAAAGAAGTCTTTTAAAAAGAGGAGGGTGAAAGGTTCCTTTACCAATTTAGGTAACATTTGAAACGTACACCCCATGAAAGAAGGAAAATAAAATGTTGATGTAAATATCCATAAAAGAAATTATATTACACAAAGAGTATAATAAGGGGCATTACATACACCACAAAAAAGGAGACAGTGGAAAATGTAACATGAATCTCACAAGAATAAAAAAGTGAGAAAAACCCCCTTATGTATTTGTAATCAATTGAGTCGTAGTCCCAAATATAATAAACACCAAATTAGTCACATGAATCCATGAATATAAATATAATAATGATAATATATATGAAATGGAAGTACAAAACACACCACATGCAACAAATAAGTGGTGAACAATGGAAATCTCACAGAATTAAAAGTGATATAAGAAATCCCTTACCTCCAGTCAGACTTGTTTTGTTCATTTCTTTATATTCCTAAATAATAAAATTTTGCCAATTTATAATTGCTTAAGGAAATCCTTTAATGTTTATTATTCAATTAATATCACCTATTATCAAGATATAATAATTAGTTAATTATGCGAGTTCATATCATACGTTTTGTCGATGTTCGGTACATGAGTCAACAAAGAACTTGTTTGAAGAGAATTTTCCATGTAGTTATAAGTAAATCAAATCCAAAATGGTGTTCATGATTTAAATATCATATATATAAATTATATATGTATTCAATAATATTCCATAATTTTTGGAGATAATAAATAAAATGTACCGTTCGTGGAGACGGTAGGCTGTACATACGCATGAACGCTACTTTCGTTTTTTTGTCATATTGATGGAAATTAAAACAATATGAGACATATATATATTAAAACTATAGTATAATATATATTTTATATAGGTAAAATAAGTTCATTAATTACATTATTTATAAATTCCATGTTTGGCATGAACGAGTCACATCACATGAGGGGGCGGTTGTCCCCACTTCCTCAAATGAAATTATTGCTTTTGTACAACATGTGAAGCCTAAAGGTATATTTTAGATATAAAATAAATTATAACAGAGAATAAATAATTATAATATATATATTATATATAAAAATAGTTCCATTATAATGGCCAACATGAGAGGTGTTAAAAGAATATTTAACAATCATCGTTTCGTGAGGCAGTAATTCGCCACCCACAGAAATAGTATGACCATTAACCATTAGATGAAGGTGTGTGTAAGTGTAGGTAAATCCTTATCATAAAAACAAACTAATATATTTATGATACTGGTGTTTTTATGGGAACAAATAATAAGAAGATAGTGTTTAGTGAATAGGGAAAATAAAAGAAATAAACTCGAGAAAAGACATTACCTCTAAATCGGGAAACTGTTTTTGATTTGAGACAAAGGCTTCCTCAGAAAGACTTCTGCCCAAAGTGAGGCTTCTAGGAGTAATAGAGGGATTTGGAGTGATAATATGAGAAGTTTTTGGATGAGCCAAGGGCTATAGAGGTGTGGGTAAAGGGGTAGAGGTTGGGGCCTTTTATAAGAGGGATGAGGGTCACATTTGGAAAGTCATGAAATGTTACTTTATTATAAAATGGTTTTCGGATTTTAAAGGTCCCACAATGATATATTTCGAGAATAAGGTGATAAGGGTTCTAAATCCACCCATAAAATATGTTTTTGACAAGTGTATGTCTTAGATTTTACCTTATCTTTTCATTTTATTTAAATCGTTAATTAATGAGGTAATCACTGCATCATCATAGTGTCATAAATAAATTTATTTATTTAATGGCTAAAAATTATAAAAATACCATGATTTTGGAAATTTTTTTAGCTTTTTTATGAATATTATTAGTCTAAGTGATCATTTATATAAACAAAATTATATTTTTTTTCTCCGGATATACAAACTGTTGTTATATTTCTCTTCTTTTTAAAAATAATGTCATAAATGTCATTATTACACCCATGTGACTGCATGGGCCCTCAAGTTTGGTAAAAAGCTTCCCATGGTCGGCCATGACTCAAAAAGGAGGATTTGGACACATGTTGGGGTCATTTTATATTATTATGATATTATTTTATTTCCCTTAACAACCAGATTACTATTTAATCATGACAATTACAGTTAATTACCGTCATTACTATTCATAATGTCCAAAAACAGAAGATTCTTAATTAAATAATTTGGAACTTATGATTAAAAATGTGGAGTCCATTTTAACAAATTCCAAACTCAGAAATTTCAGTAATTAATTTAAAATTAATTCTCGTTGACACAACCAAAGACAGGTTTTTAAGAAGTAAAATTTATCAAAAGATTGACTTTTTTTACATCCAATTGAAAAGTGAAATTACTTCCAATGAAAAATATTGTATTAAGTGATAAAAATATAATTCAATTACACCTTAAAACCAATTAAAAGGACAATATAACTATATAATTAAATTATATGAAAAAGAAGTTTTGAAGTAAAATTCAGTATTTTTCACTATTCATTAAAAATGATCATTGGTAAAAAAACACCAAAAATTTATCCAAAATAAATTTTATATTAAAAATTAAAAATGATGACCTTTTTACCAAATTTAAAACATATATGTTGCAGTAATTAATTTTCCAATTAATTCCCGCTGTCAAAATAATTAGCGTGTTTCTAAGAAACAATATTTATCAAAAGATTGACACTTATTTATGTCCAATTTATAAGTGATATTAATTACAATGAAAAAGATTGAATTAAATGGAAAAAATATATTCTAATTACAATTTAAAATAAATTTAAAAGATAATCTATCCATATAAATAAATTAGATTAAATGTATGTTTTGGATTAAAATTCAGCATTTTCAGTATTCATTTAAAAAATGAACTTTATCGGAAAAATAACAAAAACTTACTCAAAGTAAATTTTGATGTCCCAATTATAAGGAAGGATTTTATTTTGTCAAATATAAAATATAAAATTGAAAAAAAATTGTTTTAAAAAAGGGTTTTCCATCAAAAGGCGGTTAATCGACCTTTTAAAGAATATTAGAATATTTATGGTTAAAATTGGATTCATTCAAATTTTAAGCTTCTATAATTTATTGGGTAATTGTTAAAATCATTAACAAACATATATAATAATTTTGTAGTTAGTTCTATTCTTTCCCGCCATTACAACGACTTGGCGTTAACTAACATTAAAAAAAATATTATTATATTATTAGTGTGCAACATAAGATTTCGAACATAGTCGTTGTTGCATATTGGGTATGTCATCGAACACAGTATTACCATTAATGTAATATTAAAATTTTATTCACAAATATTAATAAATATAAAAATATCACATTCTTTATTTACCAGGGATGTTACATCCTTCCTCCCTTTTGGGAATTGTGTCCTCGCAATTTTAAAATCAGGCTCGGAAACTTTATTGAAAGTCCCATATTAGAAAAAAGATTCAGTAAAACTATCACATTAAAGGAAAGAAAGAGAAGTACAAAGGTCACCTGAATTAACCCATACTAGGATTCCATGTAGGAAAACATGGATATGGAAGAGAAACCAAAGGGTCATTTTTCTGATGGAGAGTGATAGAAAACATTATTAGGAGAAAGTTAACCACAAGAAAATCACAAAGTAATGATGTTTGTAAACGGTCATTAATTACCCAATAGGAAACGTAAACCAATAATGTTATTGTTTTACATTCATTTTTATAATTTTGAGGATTTCATTTACTACATATAATAATAACATAATTAAATATACTTACCTTCATGTAGAGTTTCATCCTTTAATAAGGTTCTACCAAAAAAAATCTTTTTTCCAAAAGAAGAGCATTCAAACAGACTTGGTCACATCAAAAGCTCAAGAATCATCTTCTAGAGAATCACATAATCCACAAAAGGAGAACTATATATTTCCCTTATATATAGACATCTAATAAAACCAAAATGGTTAGAATTATATCATATAATCCTCAAAAAGGATAATAAAAAAGCTACTCTAATTCTCCAAAATTTGACCAAAAATACCCAAAGCTCAACTAAGACCATTTAATAAACAGTTATCCATAAAATTCATCAATGTAAACCAATCTAAGATTGAAACCCAAATCTCTGAAGTATTTAATCACATAGTCTTCCAAGTTAAATTTATCATTTATCTCCAAATAACATCAGTTACTCTTAAAGTCCCATATTTATAATTAATTATCCTTATCACATATCCTCCATGATAGGTTAATCATTTCCATAGATATCCAAAATCAAATTATTCTTGATTCATAAAATAATATAACTAAAATGAATAATTTATACTAACCAGGTACATCATGTTGTATAGTGCATGGTGGTAAATATCAGTCGCACTTTGGATTTGGGTGTGATTCCCACAACTTTGTCCGATGCGACGGGTTGTCACATGGTTTGTGTGTTGTCCTTTTTCAAAAACTAAATAATTTTATAACATTCCCAATAAGAGATAAATTCATAAAAAAAAACCATAACAAATTTTAACCACAATGGTTATCTAATAACTTTCTTTTTCCATCCCAAAATGTATTAACATGAAATTACATCATATATAAGGATCATATAAACCAAAATGGTTCTTTCTAACTATATCCAGATATGAAAAGATTAATATCCCTTGAATAAAATTTTAATATACCAAACATCAAGGTTACACATACTATTAAATTTCTACTAATGTAATCTCATCATCAAAAGATCCTTAATACATTTAAGAATTTAACCATCCTAAAATCTACCATAACTATTGAATCCCTTATATGTTGACTTCTTACTCATTAAACATTATTCATGATCCATTAACCATTCCATTCCAACTTATTCTAAAATAATTCTTTCCTACAAAAAAATTATGAATCATATCCCAAGATTCAATAATAGAAAAACATATGTTAATAAATAATCCATACATTTCATTGGTCATTATCAGTTTCTTCATCCTCAATTGGAATGGAATTAGGAATTGGTAAATGAATATTTTTTAGATCATGGTAATCCCATTCCAAAAAAATTTCATAGGACATGTGTTTTCATAATGACCATGCACAACACATTTAAAACATTCAGTTGATCCTTCATAAAGAACTTCATTCCATTTCCTAGAGTCAACTGGATGCTTCATTTTTCCATTCCAATTTTTTACTTTATAACCTTTGTTTCCACATATATAGCATCTTTCTGTCACTTTAAAACATTTTCCTATGTGTTTCTTTCAATATCTTTGACACATAGGTTTTTTAACATACTTACCTTTATGATTATTACCTGATAATCTATAGGTATATTTTCTCACATATATGAGGCATTATAAAAATCACTAAGGTTTAGGTGGTAAATCATGACTCTAGATAGTTGGTTGAGAATAACCACAAGAGTTCTCATTGCAACTCCCTTATCATTCAGTTTCTCTTTTGGAAAAAGTCACAATTTTATTCACATCCACTATTACATTGGTGCCTGCTAGATCCAGCCATTTACTAAAAACAAAAAGGGCAATGTGATAATATCAGTAAATTCATCAGATAATATCTTATGAGGAGGGTAAATACTAAGATAAAATTATTCATGTTATCGTAAACTCATTCACTTTATCTAAAAAAACAAGGACTCTTTCTGAAATCCTAACCATTATGGTAATGTCACTTATGCATAATGAATACCCTAACCTCTATAGTTATCTAAATAGACCTCTGATACCAACTATAAGGACCCATCCTTAAAACATAACATAATATTGAATTAAATGAATAATTCTCATTGAAGATCTTTTTAGGTTTAGAGTGTTATAGTATTTGGAAATAACTATTATATCTCAAAAGATTATAAAGTTGACATTTCTACTCACTTTCCATTTTATCATAACATAAAAACTCTTAAAAAAGAAACATTAATAGTTCCATGATTTAGAAAACATGTATTTCCATGATCCCATTCTTGACTCTATTAATCTTTAAGTCCTTTGGAGACCATTTCAAAAACATTGGATGAGAATAAAAAGCTCAGAAAGTTTTATAAGAATACAGAAAGAAAACATTAGTCTATGTATTTATAAGAATCAATGAAATAATAATTTACTCATAAAACATAAGAACTTTAACAAACCTCATGAAATCATAATATTTATGAATAAATCATAGAACTCATAAGACATAAATGTAACTTGAGGCATTCATAACATTCTTACGTAGGGAGTAACCCTCATGGTTACATTTGGAATACCCATCACAGTATATTACCAAAATCTCTTTGGAAAAACCATAGTTGTTAACTCCTTCACATTACCCAATTCATTGGAGAGATATCTCGGTCTCACCTGCCCTTAGTTTAACATTAAACCACCCAACATCTTAAACAACGCCCATGAAACATAACATAATCGTATCACATAAAACATGTATAAAGGAAACATAAAATTTCCACATTTAAATCAAAAGAAATCAATACAACACATTGATATAATAAAAAAATTATCAAAACCATTTTCCATACCAAAATAAAATAGAAGTAAATCTTTTTATTTTTTTCATTTAAAAAAGTTATCGCTTATAGATGAAGTTGAAACTCAAATAATGGTCACGACGGCGGAGAAGTCATTATCGCCGCATAAGTAAGACAAAAACATTCCTTTTGTCATTCAGTAAAATGATTCGAGTAAAATGATTCATTTTTAATGAAATTAAAAGTAAAAAAGGTTTTACACACCATATAAAATAATGTCTTGTAGAAATCAAAAGATGCCTCAATGAAAGGTGATTGAGACGATGTCCCGTACAAAGATAGTATCCTTAAATTAAGGATAAATCAATTACATAATTATGTGTGAAAAATATAAATACACTCAATATAAGTTTATATTAAGTGTAAAAAATCATATGTCATTCACACATATTCATAGCATGACATAATCAAGAAGAAGAGGTTTATCCCAATGAATTGAAATTGGGTTAAGAAGTTCACTTACAGAAATTTGCAGCCTAACAAAATCATTTTAAAATTAATAAAATTAGATGATGAGAGATAAAAAGGGTATCTCATCACATATACATATCATTTAAAAAAATAAGGATATATAAGCACATATCCAAACAGAGGAAGATGTAAATTAAAAGACGTAACAAAAAGAAGTCTTTTAAAAAGAGGAGGGTGAAAGGTTCCTTTTCCAATTTGGGTAACATTCAAAATGTACACCCCATGAAAGAAAAACTATAAAATGTTGATGTAAATACACATAAATGAATGTATATTACGCAAATAGTATAATAAGGGGAATTTCATACACCATAGAAAAGGAGATCGTGGAAAATGTAACATGAATCTCATAGGATTAAAAAGTGAGATAGAAAACCCTTACGTCGTTGTAATCAATTGAGTCGTAGACCCAAAGATAATAACCACCAAATTAATCACATGATCCCATAAATATAATTATAATCATGATTATATATATGAAATGTAAGTGCAAAATACACCACATGCAACAAATAAGTGGCGAACAATGAAATTCTCACGAAATTAAAAGTGAGATAAGAAATCTCTTACCTCAAGTCGGACTTTTCTTGTTTGTTTATTTATATTCATAAATAATAAAATTTTTTCAATTTATAATTGCTTAAGGAAATCCTTTAATGTTTATTATTCAATTCATATCACCTATTATCAGGATATAATAATTAGCTAATTATGCAAGTTCATATCATACGTTTTGTCGATGTTCAGTACAAGAGTCAACAATGAACTTGTTTGAAGAGAATTTTCCATGTAGTTATAATTAAATCATCTCCAAAATGGTTTTCAAGATTTATATATCATATATATCTATTATATATGTATTCAATAATATTCCATAATGTTTGTAGATAATAATTGAAATGTACCGTTCATGGAGACGGTAGGCCGTACATACGCATGGACACTACTTTCATTTTTTATCATATTGATGGATTCTAAAACTAAATTAGACATAGATGTATTATAAATACAGTATAATATATATGTTAAATAGGTAAAATAAGTTCATTAATTACATTATTTATAAATTCAACGTTTGGAATGAACGATTCACATAACTTGATGGGGCGGTTGTCCGCACTTCCTGATATGAAATTTTCGCATTTGCACAACATGCAAAGCATAAAGGTATGTTTTAAATATAAAATAAAGAAGCATATATAAGACATAAATATAATATTTATATCATATATAAATATAGTTCAATCATAATGGCCACGATGAGAGGTGATAAAATAATATTGCACAATCATCTCTTCATGAGGTAGTAATTTGCCACCCACAGAAATAGTATATCCATTAACCATTAGACAGAGATGTGTGTAAGTGTAGGTAGAATCCTTATCATAAAAACATCCTAATATATTGATACTAATGGTGTTTTATTAGATCAAATAATAAGAAGATAGTGGATAGTGAAGAGTTAAAATAAAAGATTGAAACTCGAGAGAAGACATTACCACTAAATCGGGTAACTCTTTTTGATTTGAGCCAAAGGATTCCTTGGAATGAATTCTGCCAAAAACGAGGCTTATAAGAGTAATAGAGGTATGTGGAGAGATAATAGGAGTATAGGATGGTCGATCGAAGGGCTTGAGAGGTGTGGGAAATGGGGTAGAGGTTGGTGCCTTTTATAAGAGGGATGATGGTCACTTTTGGAAAGTCTTGAAATGTTACTTTATTATAAAATGGTATTCAGATTTTAAAAGACCCACAATGATATATTTCGAGGATAAGGTGATAAGGGTTCTAAATCCACCAATAAAATATGTTTTCGACAAATTTAAGTCTTATTTTTTACCTTATCATTTCATTTTATTTAAATCATTTATTAATGAGGTAATCACTACATCATCACAGTGTCACAAATAAATTTATTTATTTAATGTCTTAAAATTATAAAAAAAAACTACCATGATGTAGGAAATATTTGTAGCTTTATAATGACTATTTATAGTCTAATATATCATTTATTTAAACAAAAATAAAATTTTTTTAATTAGGATATACAAACCTTTGTTATATTTCTCTTCTTTTAAAAAATAATGTCATAAATGTCACTATTACAACAATGTGTCTCTATGGGCCCTCACGTTTGGAAAAAATCTTCCCATGGTTGGTCAAGACTCAAAAAAGAGGATTTGGACACATTTTGGAGTCATTTTATATAATTATTATATTATTTTATTACCCTAACTACCCAATTACTAATTAATCATGATAATTATAGATAATTACCGTCGTTACTATTCATAATGTCTAAAAACAAAAGTCTTAATTAAATAATTTGTAGCTTCTGATTCCAAATAGGAAATAAATTTTATCAAATTAAAAACAATGAAATTTCGGTAATTAATTTAAAAATAATTCTCGTTGTCACATCCAAAGACGGGTTTTAAAGAAGTAAATTTTATCATAAGATTTACTTGATTTTATATCCAATTTAAAAGTGAAATTACATAAAATGTACAAAATTGTATTAAGTGATAAAAATAAAATTAAATTACACTTTAAAACCAATTAAATGGACAATATAACTATATAATTAAATTAGATGAAAATGTAGTTTTGAAGTAAAATGTAGTATTTTTCACTATTCATTAAAAATGATCATTGGTCAAAAAATACCAAAAATTTATCACATGTAAATTTGATATTCCAAATTCAAATATGATATCCATTTTAACAAATTCAAAACATATAACTTTCATTCATTAATTTTATAATTAATTCACACTGCCAAATCAATTAGTGTGTTTTTAAGGAACAATATCTATGAAAAGATTGACACGTGTTTATGTCCAATTTTAAAGTAAAATTAATTCCAATGACAAAAATTGAATTAAATGGAAAAAATATAATCTAATTACACTTAAAATACAATTAAAAATATAATCTAACCATATACATAAATTAGATTAAAAGGATGTTTTTGATTAAAATTCTGCATTTTCACTATTCATTAAAAAAATAAACATTATCAGAAAAATAACAAAAATTTACAAAAAGTAAATTTTGATATCCCAATTATAAATAGGGATTTTATTTTTTCAAATATAAAATATAAAATTGAAACAAAAGTTTTAAAAAGGGTTCACCATCAAAAGGTGGTTAATTGACCTTTTAAAGAATATTATAATATTTAGGCTTAAAATTGTATTCATTCGCATTTTAAGCCTCTATCTTTAATTGGGTAATTTATAAAATATTTATCAAATATATAATAATTTTTTAGTTAGTTCTATTCATTCCCGCCATTACAATAGCTTGGCGTTAACTACCATTTAAAATAATTTATTATATTATTAGTGTGCAACGTAAGATTTCAAAGAAACTTGTTGTTGCGTATTGGGTATGCCAACGAACATAGAATTCCCTTTAAATTAATATTAACTTTTTATTAAAAATATTAATAAATATGAAAATGTCACATTCATTATTTACCTGGGATGTTACAGTTATGGTGAAGGAATTGACTATGAAAAATCCCTTTCAAAAGTTTAAATGCTAAAATATATCATAATTGAACAATAAATTTTAGGTTACGGTGACTATGATATTTGTAAAATGGACTCAAAAACATCCTAAATAAGAACATTCAAGAAAATAAATATATGATACAAATCAAAGTTTTTTTGAAACCATGGGATTCTATCTTAATATGAAAATTGAAAAAAACAATTTATCGATTAGTGAATGTATCTATAAAATTGAAAATTTATTTAAATGAATTTATAATAGGTGTTTGTTTGACAATGATTTTATGAGAGAATTATATCTATAGATTCTTTTGAGGGAGATCCATTTTTTCCTTTACTTTATATTTTTTGGGAAATATTACTTATTAAAAATGAAATTTTCGCCTTATGGTTGGTTAAATATTGGTTGAATAAATTTTTAGCTTTTATGGAATTATAAAAGGAAACATATATTATTGGTTTCAATAACAATGGTGATATATAAAAGAGGATTAGAGCCAATAAAAATATAAAAAAAATTAAAATATTCTTATGATATTATTAAGGAAAAAATCAAATAGGTTTTTGTTTCTTGCGGTGCATGACATTCTTTATTCTAGTAAAATATTTCATCACACACATGATGTAAGAAATATATTAGAAAGTATTTCATATTCATCAGTTGTTGTATTAGTAATATTAGTTATTCAATGTACATGGGTAAATGACACTAACACATTAGGTGAAATATGATGATATCAAGATGACTCAGGCAACCACTGTTGGATGTTATTAATAACAATCCTAATATTTATGATGCATACTCAGAATATATTATTGTTTTATAGAGGTGATGGGGAACTAGCCATTAGAGGATATGGACATTCTAGTTTCTAGACATAAAAATATGACATGAAGTCAAAAAATGTTATACATCTTCAATTTGAATGGATTTTATGTTTTCTATAAGAGCACAAAAGAATTAGTGGTAAAAAATTCTATAAGAGAGTCCATGCGTATTATTGAAATTGATGGGAAAAAAAGTAATGTGGATTTGAAACATCATACAAGAGGCTAACATTGTATTTCTCAGTAAATATCCTATCAAAATATACAATGATAATATTTCACTTATGGATCATGAAAAATAAAAAAGGTCACATTATTCGAAGAATAACTTAACTTAAAATATCATATATATTGTAATTTTTCTATGAGTGGTGAGGTTATAGTGAGCTGCATTTCCATGGAATTAATCATAAAGGACCCAATTTTTAAATACATTAATCAAAATAATCATGATTATCATGCACGACCACGTGGATTCAAAGTCATTTGATTATTTTCATTGATAAGTGGGAGATTGTTGGATACGGTTTCATAGGACCAATAATTTTTTCTATGAATAAATATATATTTGATGTATTGAATATTCATAAAACATATTATTAAAATTTTCTACTTCTTCTTCATGACTCAAATTTACTAACTTCCTATACTATATTTCATAATGATAAGGACAGAAAAATTACTTATTATGATGGAAACCGTAATGTGTTGTGATTTAATTTGAAAATAATGTTTTGTGGTTATATAAAATTTTTTGATGTGATACATAGTACACTGACTTTCATATTTTAAAACAAGTAATTAGACTACGATTTATCTAATTCACATGACACATTGAAATATATAATGTGTGAGATTATGAAAATAGACATTGTAGTAGGACTTGTGTTTTTTTGTTATCATAGAATATTCATATATTTGAGCCTGTGTAATTACCCTTATGAATTATTTTTATTATTTTGAATGTTATGGCTTGTACCCAAATATATGTTTAGTAAACCATAATGATAAAATTTATCAAGAATTTGTATATAATCGGCGTGTCAGTAGTGAGATTATATAAATGGATATGTGATGGATCGATATTTAGTATCAATATTAATTGAAGCTGATATCTCATCCCTTTGAATGGAATAAGGAAAATGAAAAAAAATTCCAAGGACATATTTTTTTGACATGTTTATATCATCTATTAATATAAAAAATATTGATCTTATTGGTTGGTGTCTAAGATGTGTCTTGTTACCCCAACCCTAGTAAATTGGATTCAATAACTAGTATATTGAAGTATCAATGTACACACGTAATTAACTTTCAAATGATGAAATAATTTAGAAGTCTTGGTAAACTAGATACAGACATAAATTTAATATTACATTTAAAATCATTGAAAACACAGAAAATTTTCATTGAGATCAATATTATTCCATTTATTCTATCCCTACATATCATTCACAAAACTCTTCCTATTATCATGTGGAAAAGAATACATAATAATTGGAAGATATCAGATGATATTTAAGCGTAAGATTATAATTGTAGCTATAAATAACTTTTTTGTAGTAAATATGTTATGTTAAATAACTGAGACACATTCCATTGTATTAATATATTGAACATAACATTGTCGGAAAAAATGATGATCAAACATTTCCTTATAAATAATCTCATGATTTTGAAACATAACATTGGATATTATAAATTATAAATTAATCACATAAATATCATTGTCTATGTTCATAATGATAGAATAAATAATTTTTAGCATCATAAATATAATATTAATTAATCATTCCAATATTTAATATTGTCAAGGCCTCATTCCTAGACATATTAAATAAAATGGTGAGGCTTCATAAAAATACCAAACTTAACATGTCTCAAAAGGCATATCGATGCATCGAGGGAATATGTAATTCTGGTCTCCACCCATAACAAAACATATAAAATACATTCCCCATATTAATTGTGTGAAACATAATCAATATAAATATTTTTATTTAAAATATTACACAAAAAATATTATCATATACTCGATAAATAAAAATATTACAAAACTATCCAGATTAATATAGAGAATTGTAAAAAAATTATATATATCTATATAAACTGTTTATAAATAATATTACAAAACTAACTAGTGTTAAATCAATCCAACATATCCAACATTATTAATAATTCAATAAATGTTTGGTAACATTGATGAATTTATATTTCATAAAATTTCATTAAAAACATTTCTGATGAGAATCACCATTTTACCTTGAAAATATTTTAAAATGAAGTCAATAAAATTTATAAAAATAATTTACATTGTGAATAAAATTTTTAAATTTGTTAAGTAATAATTTAAATATATAGTGGTATTGATGGAGGAAAATTCAGTTCATTATGTGTATATAAAGAAAAAATATTCTTTTCATGATTTCAGAAATAACCAAATAAGAATTATTTTGAAAAAAATGATGATTCCTATCAATGTAAATCTTAAATACAAAAAATTAGTAATTATTACATTAATAAGTCAATTGGAAGAATATTAATAATAATATAATTTTTTATAATACAAGTATTTAGAAGAAACAATGATTTTTGAGGGCAGATAGTAATAATTACAGATTTTCTTAAAAACATTATCATTCATTTTACGTACCAATGATTAGAAAATGGTACTATTAATTAATATATATACTGAATATAAATAGGACATGATAATACATTTTATTAACATAAAAATATTTAATAATGTCAATAAAGAATATTTTACCAAAATCTATGCTGATTGATGATGATATTATGAAATTTTGTCATTCCACATTAGTATCATTTGAATCATAAAACCAATGAAAAAAATAACATAAAATTTAATATAAAATAACATTAAATTTTATATATTTATTATATAACAAATAAATTTTTTAGGTATATACACCACTCAAAGGAATGTGTGGGGAATATTATTTATGTCACATGCAAGTAAGAGTTAGATGGGAAACCCATACTATTTGTCCAACTTATTTTCATGTGCCCAAAATTAATGTATAATAAATATTTTTCAATTAAAAATCTATTATATAAACATAAAAAAATATCACATTACATATATTATTTCATTATATACTTTTCTCACCCTTTTATTAGTAATTATTTTGTAAAAAACATTGTTTTAGATTATAATTGGTTAGTTCATCTTGTATGTTTTTCTTTTGTATATTTTTCCGTATAATTTTTATAATTGTTAAATAATATCCATAACATTAACCATTATATAAAAACATTTATATTCAATATATATTAATTTATAGTAATATATAAATATTAGATATTGAAAATGGATTATAATGTCCTTGGAGACGGTAGGTCGTACATAGATAAGAACAAAGATTCAGTTTTTATCATTAGGTGGAAGGGAAAAATTTATTAATTAAAATTTAAAAAAAATTATTATATTATATGTAATTTATAATTATAAATTAATACTTTATTTCTATTCCTGTGAAAATGTTATGAAATTTTTTTCGCATCACAGTATGGTTGAAGTAGTCGACACGTACACACGAGCGATAATATTTTTTAATGTATTAGATGGTAAGAAGTTATATATGATATTATAAATTGAAAGGTATTATTAGTTAATTATTTTATCATATATGAATTATCTTATTTCATTAATACCATCCATGTATAATGTAAAGAAAATGTGAATCACATAACATTATGAGGTGGTTGATCATTGTACACATAGTGGACATTATCGTATCACCCAGAGAATGTAACATAAGATTTTACAAGTGATTTAATAATTATATAAGTATATTTATATCATTAATATCCTAGATATATATTAAATTCATCCTTCAATGCATCCAAAAATAGTGGTGATGAAAAATGAACTACATCATTTTGCGAGGAGGTAGTTTTTCGTACACATAATCGACAGTTTGGTTTTCCATTTTATTGAAGCAAAGATGAGTATAGGTTATTTCATTAGCATAATGATATTTTTATATATATTATACACATTATTTTTTATTTTTTATTATTTTTAAAGATTACAAGTATTTTTAGGTGGGTGTAAAATGAAATAATGTAGTGAAAAACATTACATTTTCTTCAAGAAACCACATTAGGTTTAACCCATTTCTATCTACGATTAACTTTTTGATTTAATAGTGGATTAAATTATGATATTAGGGATTTATGTAATATATTTGATCTGGTATCATATTACTCAATGGTTTTATATGTGTTAATATTATAGGATAGTGTGTTTCCTTTTGTATGTGAGGTGAGAGAGGCACTTGCAATTTTAAAAATGAAAAATGTATAACCACATTTTTTCCATGAATAAATGTTACAAAAAGTTTATTTATAGGCAATTTTAATATAATTTGATTATATTACACCATAAAATTGATTTATACCAGATTTGGTTCATTTCACCACTTATAATTTTAGTTTAATCCTCGATTATCCCATTTTCACCATAATCGTGGTAATTAATGTTTTCTATGATTACAATTCATAGTGGTAAAAATGTAGTTGAATTTATTATATAAGAAAAATTATTCTGATACAATAACTTGAATTCATTATCTCAATTTCAATTAATATAAATAATCGAATTCAATTTAATATTAATCTATATATGAGATTGATGAGGAATTTTCTAAAGAGAAAATTCTATTAAGTATAGAATTTTTTATATTTAAATTAAAAATGTAATGATTATTATGGGAAAAATTAAATAAATATTTTTTATATTTGAACTATTTTTACTCTATGAAAATTGTAAAATATTATATTATAGTGAAAAAAACTAAACATATATACAGTTTCTATTAAAAATTAATATTTTTCATTGTTCTGTAAAAATTTTATATTTATCTTAAATTATAAAATAATAACCCTACGAAAATATAAAAATTAATTTTTAAAAAATTAATTTTTTCAATTATATTTTATTATAATAGTAAAAATTATATTTAAAAAATATGAACCAAATCGGATTATGCCTTTTTTTGGAAAAAAATATAGTTTTCTGTAAATGTTTATTTCTTATTCTAAATGTTTCTTATTTTATTTATAATATAATGATAAGGATTGAATTAATTTTATACATTTTATGCAAGATAATTTTCATTCATTATTTAGACAAATTCATTGCCACCAGCATAACGATGTGGTTATATTGATCGTGTTTAAAAGAGAGTATATGTGTAGAGTATCGTGTTTCATTTAAACCCATGGTTGTGTGTATTGCCTGAAACCAAAGTGGTTGAATTTATTTAAAATAATTCTACAATAAGTTTTTAGGCTGATAAATTTTATTCTAATCTGTGTTTTTTGTGTCTTGCACACTATCTACAACAGTGTTCTAATTTTAAAATCTTAGAGTGTTACATGCTACCCCTATAAAATGAATTATGTCCCCAAAATTTACTCTTGATCTCAATAATCATTGAAATATCACGTTAAAATTATATTAATGAATTACCACATCATGAGAATGATAATTAATAAATAATATAAAAAAGTGATTATTGAATGTATGGATGTCAGATAGGGTTATTACATAACATGATATCCATTTAGGACATAATAGGTGGGATTTGATTATATTTTTTGGTAATGAATGTGTTAATAACGTAAAACGTTTTCAATATCCTTTATCATCGTAAACTATGTGATCCATATATTTTTAATGAGAAAAAAACATAAATATTTGAAGCATTAAATGAACTATTCTATATCGTAAATTAATGCACCGAGTTAATTTTTTTGTTTTAAGATCATATTACTAGATTTATATAATTTTATTACTATCTATAAATATATGGAAATATACATACTCGATATCTATGTATTTCATAATAATAATTAAAACCTCTAATTCTACTTTAAAAAATTCATACTTTGTTTCTTACTCTATGAAATGACTATCCAAAATGAATTTTTATGCCCATCAATGAATTTAGAAAGCACTAGAATCCCAATTCATTCGACATAGCTCAAGATATTTTATAAAATAATAATGGTTATAAAACATTATAAAATTATACTCAATTTTCAACTAAATCCATGACATACATAGTTTTCCAAAAGACACATCTAAATTATGTCTTCCTAAATTAAAATTCCAAAATACGGAAGGAATGTGATTAATAATACATATATTACCAATCCAATATAATTTTTCTATTAATTTTACATTAAATATATGTGAATAACGTGATCACCGTAAAATAATAATAAATGTGTGTTTGATTCCAAAAATAATAAATCACGATGTTAAAAATATTCTATAAATCAAAACATTTATACAAATCAAGGGTAGAAAACATTAACCAAAAAATCACTAAGCAATTTCATAGTCACCAATTATATACCATAAACATATAATTTTCATTATTATATCATTATATATGACATATTAAGGGTTATATTATATTAATCAGGTGTTTTAAAAAAATGTTCAACATTCCATTAAATAAAATTTATTCTTATCATTCCACACGTTCATTCAAAACCATAACAAAATACTTTTTTATTAACAGCCTTATACATTTAATGGTTCGAATAATCTGAATATAAATATATAATATAATTTTAATGAATATTTAATTGATCCAAACACACCATAACAATGAATGTTCAACTTCCTCTTTATCGACTACATAAGCTTTACCTTGATAACTTCGATTCTTTTGGAGTTTATTCCCATGAAACACAGATCATTGGATGGAACAGTTTCCCATATACTTGAAGTTATAGAACATTACATTTATTTTATATCCCTTATTCTTTTATTCAATGTAAAAATAGATTTTTTCTGAATACGTAATGAAAAATCATTTTCCGTTATGGTTTTTAATAAAGAAAGTTATTCCATAAGTATCACATCTAGGAATCTCATTCTCCCAATTCTTCCATTTATATATTTTTATCTATATTATTGTTCTTATATAACATCCATTCAATGTCACGTTACATGAATAATTCATTATCATTCTCGATATCACTAGATCCAACATCCTAATATAACAATTTACATTGGGTTTATATTTTCTTTATAATTATTGGAATAATACCATAAATTAAATGGTCAATATTTCTAATTGAATTTTGTAATAATTCATATGTAATCTTTTCTAACCTTGTAAACTAGGCTTCATATGTAGTAATGATTTACTCAACTTCTTATCTAAAACTAAAGAAGTATCATTCAATATGCAATTTTTTCTAATGAGGAAATGACTGTTCACACAAAAGTACCATGAAATCATTTCATTCAGATTTTTGAATTTATTATTCATAAATAGTGTTTCCAATCAAGGACCACAATTTATCCAAATATCTTAATAGATTTTTTAATTACATGATAAATTTATCCCTCTCACTAAGTCTCATAGTGAGTAGTGTGATATAAATAAAACATGTCCATTTCTCTTACAATAATGGATTTTTATTCCAATTTAATGATAGTGGTTGTTGATGCAAGCGGTATTCCATCATTGTTACAACACATGATTTATTAGTTAGATGCTCTAGATAAGAAAGGTTATTACATATTACCTAATTCTACTTCCCTAACATGGTAATAATTTTATCAGTTCTATTTTAAACTTCATTATCTTACAAGTGAAGGAAATCAAAACATGTAATATGTTCAATGATTTAGTTCCCTTTACATACAAAATGTGTAATTTATAAATAATGTAATACACTATATAAGATCATAACATAATGAATCATATTTTATAATCACAAAACAATATAAACAAATAGAATATATTTAAAATATTATGCATAGACAATATCATAATTATAATCACGGTTCCCTTAGGTTTATCATTATTTTCAAATCCTTTTTAAGGTTTTGTTGTGAAAATGAGAAATATCTTAGTAATATAACCCATTATATTTTAACTAGGTGCATAATTATACATAGTATATTAAAATAGATGCTGATCAGTTGTATCCCAATTAACCCTTTTCAAATTCATTTACCCCAATGTACATTTGTTTCAAAAACATGTCTACAAGTAGTATAAACGTAGGGATATATTGTTAAAAAATCTCTTAATACCTATCTTACCGTAACATAAGAATGTTATCCTATACTTATTATCAATTTAAATCATAGATTTATATTCCCTAATCTATATCATAATTATTAATAAACATTCTCTAATACAAACTGTCGTAGCCTTATCCCTACAAACTCAAAGCAGGTGTAAACATTAATATATTATCACTAAATAAACTAAATCAAATCCCAAAGGACTAAATAGTTTTCAATTCTTTGTAAGCTAGATATATAACTAAAATTCAAATTTCATTTTGAAACGCAAAATAAAAAATAAAATTATTTGATATCACCACTATTCCTCTTACCATATCCGTACATATAAACCAAAAAATTGTTCCTCTTATTTAAGGAAAAATAAGACATAATAAAGTAGTGATATTAGATACCATGTAAGGGTACACATACAAAAGAATCTATTAATAAAGTAAATATAATCAATATTGAAAGATAAATGACAAAAAAAATTCTTATTGATCATTATCCTAAGGATAATATGGATGATATAAATAATGATCAAATAATTCCATATAAATAACCAGTTGATCCAAAAAAATAACCAATAATATTCTAAAAATCAATCTACCTCATGGAATATCAATAAAAGAATAAATTATGATGGAATGAATAATTATGAAAATATTAGCCATATTTTAAAGACCTCATGTTAATAATACATACCATTATGGTCTCGTCCTGTGACATCATTCAAATTTAGTAAGGCATTAGCCAAATGACAATGCTAAATTTTGTCATGAAAGCATACGACGAATTGAGGGGTGTGTAATTATTGGTCCTAACCATAACATAGTAATCCTAATGTATTCTACATATGGAATGGGTTAAACGTATTAAACAAAATCATTATTACAAAAAAACTAAATCATGTGAAGTAAATACTTACATAAATAAATATACATAATTATAATTCACATGTTATTATATAGTCAATGGTATAACATTTTCACATCCCTAACCAAACTAGTCATAAAACATCCTGAAAAATAATTTGGATGGTATCAATAAAACATATTCCAAGTGGATAATAAGTACAAGAAGTTTTTGAAGTAATTAAGGAGTTAAAATACCATAAATGACCTTAAAATTTTGATGAGAAAAATTGTCTTTTAACATATAAATAATTTTAAAAATTAATTTTCTTCAAAATATTTAAATAATATATATCATTGTGAATAAAATTTTGAATTTTTTTAAAAAATATATTTAAAACCATCATTTCTTTGAAGGGAATGAAATTCCATTAATGTTTTCATGATAAATGGAATATTCCAATCATGTTTTTTTGACAAGCCTAACTGGTCATAATTGTAAATGACATTTATAATGTTTTAGAATTTTATTAAAGAATAAAAATGTAAAAACCATATTTTTTTAAATAATTGGTAATGTAATATAATAAATTATTGAATTTGTTAAGAAAATATTGATTTTTATTATAATGGATATTCGATAACTGATATAAATATAGTGATATAATCATAAAAATGTTTTCTAAAACATTTAAAGAAGAAAATAACATGAAAATGGTACAGTTAATTTAAAATTTTCATGAGTATCTAGATTGGATAAATTTTTTAATTTAATATTTAAATATCCAATTTTTCACCAGAGGAAGACATAAAAGAAAATAATTCTGAATAAAGATGACATTATAAAATAAAACCTTATAACTTTGGTTACATTTTAATCATAAACCCCATAAAATAGGTAACATCAGATTGAATATCAAATACCATTAATTTAAATAGATTATATATATAAAATATCAAAATTTTCATTGGATTCAAAACACCAGAGAGTAAGTGATGAATATGATGATTGTCTCATTGATGTAAAACTGAGATAAAGAAACCATTACTACTAACTCGAGTACAATATTATGTGTATAAAACAAATGAATATAGTGTATGTATCACGTAATTTTTTCATCAACAGTTTAGAAACAAAATGTAACATATCTAAAAAAATATTTATAGTGGAAAAGAAAAATTTATTCTATACTAGAAAATAAATAACTAAAACCAAACAACTGGTGAGTAAAAGAAATATCCATGTATAGGTTTTATAATAAGGATTACTATAATAAGAAAAATAGTTTTCTATGAGTTATATAATGTGTAGACTCCCACAATATCACCAGTAGTACCCAAACTCAATAGATAAAAAACAATTTGACATCATTATTTTATCCTCTCCTTCCAAACATCGAATGATATACAATGATCTACACACCGCCAAAGGGGTATGAATCATGTTAGAGAACATGATCAGAAGAGTATCTCTTAGATGTTCTATATCAAGTACCTAAACAAAAATCCATGAACACCAAAAATTAATCAAAACTAATAATAATAATAATTTAAACGTTTTTATGTCAAAAGTAAGGGGAAATAATTGCATTTTTCCATTTTAGATATTTCCAAATAATGAAATTAAATTAGTATCAAAGAATATACTATAAATATATAACACGAGATATATCATGTAAAAAAGAATGCATTCATCACATATCATATCAAATCCATGGTAATATAAAAAAACAAAAAAATCTAAATCAAAAGAATAGGGAACATCACTACAGAAATCATGGTGGGTTATGATAACTACAAAAAATGTACCTAAAATATATAATCATGTAGCCTTTATACCACTAGAAATATGATTCGAGTATAAAGTAAAAAATGAAATCCATGTAGGTTTACCAGTCAAAATTTCTAACATTTCAAAGGAAATCAATCCCTGGGAGCATAGAAATGCCCGAGGAAAAACCCCCATCAATGGATGAGTCCCATTACTATAATTTCAATCTATAGACCAAAGTATTTCCTTGTGATATATTTTCCAAATAAAATAATGTCACTTTTTACTTAAAACCCTGAGTTGAAATGCATTTCACAAAACCATTACACAATACTGTAAAAACCGTTTCTTATTTTACAAAACAAGTGGAAAAACATTTTTCTAAACACCCAATTTCAGACATACACCCACACCCAAATAAATTAATCATTAAATTCCTTATAATAAAAATGTTTATCCAAAAAAGAGAAATGTTTTTCAATAAACCATGCTAGAGATGGGATCCCCTGATTCATTACTTAGGTCACACACGGCCAGAAAGGTATCCATCATCAATAAAAATCGAACAACAAATAACATAGTCCCTATAGTCAATCAATAAATTATTGAATATATTTAATTTAATATAAGGTTATTTGGAGAAGATTAAATTAACACTTTATAAGGACACAAACCTACTTCACCACAAAAACAATGGAATGGCCCCCAAAACATGATCACACACTAGATGTAGAGAAAATCAATAAAAAATACCATTTTTTATCACCATATCTAAAAGCAAATCACAATGGCACTGCTATGATCAATTAAAAGAAGAATCATAAATGTTTCTGAACGTGGAGAAACCCATTACAACATCAATGAAGATGAATCACTAATCAATTCAAAATGGATCAAGAAGATACATTCAAAATCATTGAAGAAGGTATTAATGTCTAGATAAAGCATGTATACGAAATAATGAATGAAAAATAAAATGATACATCACTCTAAAATCATTTCCTATGACCCTAACATGGTGTGTAATCCATTTACATATCATTAAATCGTTATGATCACATATGAAAAAAATTTGATTCTTTATAATTAAAAGTATTTCATTAAAATTACAAATCCTATAACATATACATGGAATGTTCTCCCAATATGTATTTTCACCATTAATGGAATATTCCCTACAAAACATAAATGTTTTGTACTCCTTTTAAATAGGATTTTTTCCCAGAAGACTGTAAAAAATAATTATGTTTTTCAAAAACCTAAATCTAACATGGGGGTTCTTTAATCTCAGGTGGAACACAACAAAAACCTTAAAAACATTATTCCCATAATCTATTAATTTAAAAAAAATATCCATTAACACCAGATAAATTTTCTCAAAATATTTTCTCCATCCACAGGAGTCCCAAGACACAACCAATTAAATATGAAAACAAGAAACGAGAGTGGATTTATCTAAATTTTGGTAACATGGTTATACAAAATACTCTCTATAATACTTTTTATCACAATTAATTCATGATGAAGAATGAAATATGGTAAATATGGTAGGCCACTTCTACCTCATCAATGACTTATGTTCCCAAGTCTCATGAGAATTTGATATGTGTCTCCATAAAACAATGACCAATCGAATAGACATACCATGTAAGACATTCAATTGGGGGTTCGAAATATAAACTTCATTATCCAAAATAGAAACATATTTATCTAACCCAATGACATCCAAAAAACAAATGGTTGGTTTATGGATGAATGTTTATGATATTTTATATGTGGAAGTCATAATAAATTCATATAAACATTGCCTATAATTAAAATCGACATGCAACGTTCAGAATCTACATAGGGGTATAAAATAGTATAATACATAGAAGTTCCAAATTTATGTTTTTTGTAAGCTACCCAAGACCCAATAGAGGAGAAAATTTCCACAAAACCCAGTAATCAACTAAAAACTCCAATGTATAACAATATTTATCTACATTAGACTTATTATAACTCTGTGTTGTAGCAAGATTCATATATTTAAATTTAATCCTCAGAGCGGCCTCTAAAAAACCTTTCTCCACCAAAGGAAATTTTCCCACCCCTTATAAATAAATTAGTGATATCCATTTGTGACCCTATAGAGAGTCAAAAGGATATATTCCAATTGAAAAAAATCATAGTAAAACTACACCATTCGTAAATGGATACCCTTAGATATATAGAAATAACAACCCTAGGCATAGAGGATATCCTCCAAAATCTAAATACCATGTTCTATTTGAAAATATATCTATTAATTATAATATATAATCAATATTACATCAGTCATTTTCTCCCCCTAGTGACTTCTTTAGAACATTGATGTAAACCCAGTACCCCTATATAATTCAATCTTATAAGGAACCTCATGTACCATTACAATATACTATAAATTCAATAATCCTAGAATTGTAAATTGTGTGGTGTATTTGATCAAGATTAAATAAAAAAATGTTTCCAATAGATCAATATCCATTTATATAACATTGCTCCCTTAGGTATTCCATGGTAATCTAAAAAACATTCTAAAGAAACCTCATCCATTTTAAAAATCACTTCTAGAAGATGATGGAGGAATCTAAAATGTTTTAATGATATTCCATAAAATGTTGAAATGTGTATGAGTGGTAAATATAATCAACAATTTCATGTTTCATACCCAACCAGTAGAATCACCATATCATTTTATAAGACATCATCATTTTATTTATATAAATGGGTGACAATATTCAATGATAATAAAAAACTAATCTCTTTATAAATGATGGGATGAAAAATCGATCCCCTGAAATTTGAATCCCCTGAAGAGAGAAACCAACACAAAGCAGTATCCCATCAATATTGGGTTACGTTAATTCATCTAAACATGGAATCTATAGGATAACACTATATAATATACTCATGTATTTATAATTATAATTGAAAATTGGTTAGAACCATACCTTAATTATTCTACTAAGTATCCAAAATAACTAATAAAAAATCCCCATACCTTTCCACAATCCCATCAACTCAAAAACAGCTTGCGATAGAACTTTTATTCTATGATAATCTATAATGAAAACATATACCTAGGTATTAAGTGTTACCAATGTAATACCTCTATAGGTATCCATCCTATCATAGATTTTTGAGATTCTCATCTATCTAGGATATGACATATCACAAAGGCTTATATTTAGAAAGTACCACAAACTTTTCCTCAAAAAGATAATGTAACGAACACATATAAAATATCTTATATTTACAAATATTAGAATCACAAGTGGGAATATATTCTGATTTGTTCAGAGATTATGGGAGTCATAGGAATCCATATAATTATTATGTATGAGTAAAAAACCCTAATCAATACTAGAAGAATTCCATTAAAGAATTCACACCTTACAAGGCTGAAGAAATATAAAAATTTAAGCCAATATCTGAATTCTTTAGTATTCATTGAATAACATTGATTATGAATTGAAATTCAATGGTTTATTGGATATATTTTTTAGATGTGACACAAACATTGGGAAATCATTGAAAAACAATAGATAATATCTAGAAAAGCTATGAATATCAAAGACAATTCATGGATCAACCCATTATGATACACCTTTTATGTACTCACGACGAATTGATAATATATGATTAGAAATCATATTCCCTAATACATTCATTTAATGAATCTTACAGATTAATTTTTATTTTTTTCCATACAAACAATGACTCCTCATTATTTCCAAAAAAAACACAGTTGGGTCTCTTTACCATGCTTGGATCTTTATTAAACCAAAATATCATTCAGGAACACTAGAAAAAATGTGTAGATATAATGAAAGAATATCTGATTCATAAAATCCATTAAAAATTTTAGAAGGTTTAGTAAGACCATATATAATCATAATATTTTCATAATAACCATACATGAAGCAAAATATTTTCATCAGTGTATCACACTATTGAACACTAACTTGATGATAATCTAGGAGAAGAATAATCCATGAAAGAAACATTGATCCTTTTAGCTAATCATAAAAATCATCCACATGAGGGAGAGGATAATTATTATCAATTGTTACTTGGTTTAGTTTCTAAAAGAACATGAACCATCCAATTGAACTGTATTCATTCTTAGAAAAACCAATGGTGTAGTCCAAGGAACTATAATGGGGTGAATAATCCCTTAATAACTAGGAATTCTAACTGAATATCCCACTCTCCACAATGAATATAGTTTTCAGCATTTGGGGATGTAAATGTAACCGTACTATTGTAACATTCAATGATATCATACCCATAATCATGTCAAATATTGAAATGTCTAGGATTTAAATATCACATATGAAGTGATAGTACCCAACCTCAAGAGAACACCTCTTTCATAAAAGAATGTCTCTACATCATTATCCCAATTATGTATCTATCATCAATACCCCACTAATGAACTCCCCCACAAGGATCAAAAAATTCAAAAGTTATGCATAAATAAAATAATGAGAGGGAATAGTATCAAAAAAGGCACTATATACTGTAGAAGTTATCAGTGTATTACCTATTAGTGCCAAGGGTCCATCCACACTATCCCCACGTGTAGGATTAATAGAAATTAATTTTCCTACCCCTCTTCCCTATAATTCAGTCTGAGATCTATGAGCTACACTACTATTCAACAACTGGTACACTTCCCTTGAAGTACCCAGAACACTACCTCTACCCCCATAAATAGTATAAAACAAGGTACCAAACTGATATAGGGAAGAGGATCCCCTACTGAATCTCTAGATATATTGTTCCATTCATCACAACATTTCTATCATAGGGTTATATAGTTATTCTATAGATATCACATCTTTCCACAAGATCAGTACTACACTATCTGTCAAATAAAATGATTGAGTAATATCCATTAACTAATGGACTTGTGGAAAATCACTTGTCTATGGTCATGTTTAAATGATCCTTCCTTATATCGACTACTTTTACCATTTATAAAGATTACACATCCATAGCCATGATTCCTTGGCTCAAAAGATGTACCACCTAACCCACTATATATACCACCTATACCCCATTACAATCCACCTTCATTTTACCCTCATATATGAAATAAAGATTCACTAGATCTGAAAAATTCCCTAGTATAATGATATTCTTATAGGACATAATTGTACACTTAATTCCACAATAAAATCTTTTTTCTCAAGTATCCTCATATGCTAAAAATGTTGATACTAAATTCTACAAACTATTAAAATATTTAGAATAGTACATCATTTGAATACTCTCCAATGTCACCCTCATGAACATGGATGATATCTCATTCCTAATAATCTCATGGTTGATGTTCTACAATAATATCACCAAGAATTCCTCCACTCCAAAGTCTCCACCATTCCATCATATTTATTGATCTCCCATCAATTCTTTTCTTGAACATGTATCATATATTATGAAAACATAACCATCTTATCAATATGTGTATCTAAATGATCATCAATATACTGGATGGAATCAATTGAGGACAATGAATCCTATATTCCAAACTCTCTTGTAAAACACAGAAAATATTGTAAATAAAAAACCTTTATCAAGTAAAACATACTCCACACAACCTACACTTGGTCCCGATCCATAAACTATAAGAAGCATGAAATGTTATCTCACAAAATTCATCTTACTTACTCACCAAACACTATATGTATGTCTGGTTTCACTACTAGTGAATCATCTCCATACATATCATGATTTCATGCTCTGAATATGCATCATCTTAATGGATTATTTTTAAAATTCAAACAAGAACCTTATACACATTTTACCGTATTAAAACATTAATAGTAAACACAATATTCTATAGAATTTCATTTCCCTAAACCCTGACATAAAGGCAATATGATGGTGATATCACTACCCTCAACCGTCTTACACCTAGTTCATGGTTAAAAAGGGTAAACTAATTCTCATATATTGTTTATAATTATAAGACCATTTATTTTCCTCATGAATAATATATGAATTATAAATTTTATATTTGGAATATTTTCATTTAAATTTAAAAATAAAGGGAAATCAATTCATGATCAGTAGTTTACCTAACATTTTTTTCATGCATCCATAAAATGATGCATTAAAAAAAATCAAAATTTTCTATAAAGATTCATGAAAATAAAACAATCATCCTATACTATTCCATAACTGAAATAATTTTCAATCTCAAATTAATGGTCATATCAAATCAAAATTGCATCACCCAATGTTAAATAACATAAAACATTATAGAAAATACCAACAATAATAATCACACATGGATATTTTTTTAACCCTTAATATGGAAAATATACTCACATGAATGAGCTAAAAACATAGTAAGACTCTTCCAAGTATCTAGTATACATTTAAAAAATATTAAAACAAAATAAATTAAATAAAAACCTTTTTTTCATGTTGAAACATCATGAAATGGGTTCCATTTTTCTATGCCCCGAGCTAGTTAGTAAATGACATCAGGCATGAAATTCCTAATTCCAGAGGCTACTGACTAGAATATATGGACTAATATCGATCATGGTATGACTATAAACTCTTTTATATGAGTAATACTCTGTGTAAAATAAGAAAAAATCATAGAAACCCATTTTTCCATAACTATAATAGAACCAATATAACATGAAAACCAATGTAGGGAAAAGAATTTCAAAACAGAATAGTAAAATATGTAATGCCAACGTAAGTGTTGAGTGTCAACAAAAAAACCAAATGTAATGGCACTAAAAACTCCAATATGGGTCCCAAACCACTTCGAGTTCCCTCTTATATGTTCCATTACATCCCATCCATCATACTCATGGTTTTTTCCCATATCGTGTCTAGTAAACAAATTTTTTTTCAGTTACCGATGAGGCAGTCTGAGTACAATTTGAGTACAACTCTATAGGCCTCCAATAAAGATATCTATAAAATTATCCATTGAATGATATTGTATGTAGTTGTATAAATAAATAATTAAAATTATAAATTAAAAAATCATCACATTATCATTTTTTCGTTATTTAACCACATAATCCGCAAAGTTATCAATGACAGACTAGTCTTAATGCATGCTTCTCCAATGGGAAAGTATGAATTAATTTATAAATTTAATCCACAATTTAATATTTTTATAGTACATTTCATTAATAATAAATTTCAATTAATTATCATAGCTAATTGTAATCATTTTCCAATGAAAATATCATAGAAATAAAACCTTATGTATAGAACCATGTAGATATTTGTGGTGTTAGTCTGTGTCCCATGCCCAATGACTAATTGAATAATCAACCCCTATACCATTAAATTTTCATGCATTGTTGTGGTCCAAGAATGCCATGGTTAGGACACTGTGGGTATTGGGTGATTTAGTTTTTCCCACAATCATTTCACATTCAAACACATGTGTGTGTTTGGATCACTAGTCTATGTCCTACATTTGTATATCAAATAAACAATGATATCACATGTACCACAATAAAACATTAATGAATTCATTAAGTAGTTTATCGAACTCAACAATTCAATATAGATATAATTCTATTAATGACCTCCATAAAAAAATTAATCACCTCAGTTCAATTAATTAATCCCATATTTAATTAATCAAATCAATGGACGTATAATCATGAAACCCTTGATTAAAAAATTAAAAATTTAATTAATTTAAGTGAACGAATATCCATATCACTAAAATATACCTATTAATTAATTCAAAAATTAATTAACCCACTTCAATAAATTAATTAATCTCAAAATTTATAATTAATTAAATATACAATTAATTAATGTTTCACAAAAATATCAATATATAATAAACAATTCAACAATTAATCAAAAAATTCAAAATTTCATAATATCAAAAAATACCATTAAATATTTGGAATGTTAATTAATATTATTAGATAATATCATAATTAAAATATCTAACTCAATAATTAATTAATCATCATATTCCAAAATTTCTATATCTCGATAATTAATTCAAAAATTAATTTTTCCAAATTACATGTACTGGTCAGAGTGAGTATGTCAATAAGGGGGATTGGGTACCTAATAAATATTCTGTTAAAAATTAAAAATATTGAAATCCATGAAAGGTTAAAATATATGAATGTCTACCTATATAAGTTGAATGATATATATCATAATCATTTTATGGAATTTTCTAATGATTTATTAGGACTCCAATAAATAATATATAAATTTAATATTACTGAATACTTGGATATTAATTTACATGATCATAAAATACTATAAATAGTAATGAAGATAAAAAATCAATGTATGAAATATTAGCAGTTAATGATAGTTTTGTGTTTTAATGATTAAATAAAAGACACAATATTTAATAACATAGTAGAAAAAGAAAATAAGAGGTTCAGTCCCATGTTATGACTCAGTCCACTCCACTTGGTGACCACCCTCCAACAAGAATTTTATATAAACTAAATTACATTATCCACAACCTGGATCAAATTTATACCATAGTTTATAACTGTAAAATTGAGACATGAAATCTTCCATAACTATTCATTTGAGTAAAAACTAACATTCAATTCAAGGACCTATAAAACATTTATTTATGGGAGAAATAAATAAGAAATGTGATTGAGAAGATATTGAGTATATTCTAGTTCAGTACATGAGAATGTGTTTGGTAATTCATGGTAAGGACACACACTACTCAAAATGTAGTTAAACTAAATAGAAGTATGTTTTCTAAGAGTTTATAGTATATAAATTATTGTTCATTTTCAATCCATCTTGAGACTCTTGAGTTAAATTAGCAATGAGGTCGAGTCAGGATCCCTTGAAATATTCCCAAAAATAGTGTCCCAACTCTAATTTTTTAATAGGAGGAAGGTATTGGATGTGATGATGAATTAAATACCTCATCCATGTATTCTAATAAAGTGATCACTTTATGTTTTCAGTCATGTTATGATCTTTAGCTTGCTGATATTTTTTAAATCACAAAATCTTTTTATCCCCATTGTTTTGTAGATTTTTTTATCATGACGTTCTAAATATCTATATCTTTGGGAGATTGTGTTCTCTATGGTTATCAATATCTATAAGAACATCAAAATCAGATTCAACCTCATACAACCCATTTCCCTAAGATTTTTGTCAAAATTTTAAGATTAAATCATTAAAATATTAAATATAATTAAATTCGATGAATGTACATATTTGAGTAAAATAATTCAAATAATTAATATTGAAATAAACCTGGTGATGGTGTATTCTGATCTGGTAATGTATCGATTAATTTTATAACACTTGAATAGTATTTCTCTTGAAGTATGTTTCTGAAGTGGAATGACACTGGAAGAGTCGTAGAGGAAGGGACCTTTAATTATATTGGTGGTGTCTCAAAAAGCGGTGTGTGGTCTGATGATATATGCTCTAGCAGTGCCTTTGACATAGTCATATTTTTGGGTGTCGGTTGTATGAGTCTAGTGGTGTGGCATTGATGGTTACTCATATATAGGTAACTCATACATAGCCATACTTGTGTTCTGGTGGTATATTATACTAGTGGTGTGTCTAGTGATAGAGTCTCATACAATTTCAATTATTCAGTTCAGTGGTATAAAATCTGAGTGTGTGATATCCTTGTGGCATAGCAGACATAGTGTTTTTTATATTGGTAGTGTGTGATGTATAATGATGTCTATCTTAATGATGGCTCACAATTAGAATAATTTATCACATGTTCTCAAACTATATATTACTTATATAAAAACATGATATTCATTAGAATTATTAAAAATATGAATTTGAAATCATTAAATCTAAGGGTTCAATCCTATCCTCCAAATTGATGATAACAAATCATGTCATAAAAAATATTAAAAAGGTAAAAACAGGTCCTCAAATGTATTAAAATAGATTAAATATGATATCCACTATATGGTCCATTTATAAGTCATGACATATCATTCAAAGTATGTGTATATGGTATCTTGGAAAATTGTAGTAAAATAGTAAGAATCAAATATAAGTATAAAAGAGAAAAATATATTTCCATAATATAATTATTTAAACAGATAGTATTAAAAATAATTAGATAAGAAAACAGATAAAGAAAATTCTATAAAATATACCAAAATACACATAACATAAAAATTAATCCACAGTTGTGAATATAAAAAAGGTAAAAATTATTAAAATGATGGAATTTGAGGAAGGAATATGGAAAATGATTTAAATGGATGATAAAAGTAAAAATCATGGAATAAGAGATAATAATGACATTCAAAACTATAAGTAAAATGATTTTACAATATAGATCACATCAAATAAAATACAATCTAATTCAAAAAATTTCAAACATTATGTTCTGGTAGATGTGTCCATCACTACATTTCATTTAGCAATGGATTTCACTTGCTCATTATCAGAGGAAGTAGAATGTGCCCAATAAATAAGAGAAGAAACATAATAGGAGGGTCCATCTATATTCTAAGGATGGTATTCCAAAATAACAATAAACATATGATATCACAAATAATGGGAAGGATACATTGGGAGAGCTTTCCAATGAGCATGGAAAGGTGGTAATGTATGCTTAGAAACTCCAGATCTGAGATACAACTGAAGCGTAATAGGAACAAATTCCAAATAAACAACACCATGTACTTGTACATGAAGAAATGGATTCATGAGATTGATGAAATAAATTATAATTTTTCCATCTTATCCATTTCACTAAATATTTTTTGCTTTTTTTCAATGAAATTGATCAATATGGAGTCATCTACATAAGCTATCTGACATTCTCTTTGAACATATGACTTACAAGAGTACTTCAAAATTTCTCAACAATTAATTTAAAATAGAAATCCAAAGAATATTCGAAATAGATCTGTGAGTGAAAAAAAAATTTATGGACATGATTAACATTCCACTTCTACTATTCTTATCATTGGAATGTTTTTTTATCATCATGTGATCATGATCATTTCCTTTACAAAACAGCCATACAATTTCTAGTGGAATTACCGGTTCTCCACTAGAGCGACAACTTGAGTTACTTAAAATTTACTCTCAGAAAATATATCCAAACTAATAAATATAAAAAGTAGTAGGGGAAGGAAAAAATACTACAAAATAATAAGAGTATGTAACCCCATGAATTTTAGAAATACCATCCAATTAATACTTAAATCATATTTCATTTCATAAATAATGTATTTGAGAGATTATTATACACCACATATCCACTTATTCTTAATTTCCATATCATGTAAGTGATACATCATTTTTTTGGATATGCTAGATAACCAACTAAAATAAATACCTATAAACGTATTTCATTTAATATTTTAAAAACATGGTATTGATTCCTTATACACCTGTGAAAACAGTACCTCATCCTTTCAAATAAAACATTCAAGTCAGCTTGTGTGACTACATGCACTGATGAAAATGGAAAATTAGGGCAAGATCATGTATATTTGGTCTCCAAAAACATAAATTCTAATGAATAAAATCTAAATCAACATTATAAATAATTTATCCCTTATGATCACCTTCAATATATTCGTCAGTCTTATGAATCCATGGGGAGATTCTTACAACATTTTAACATTCCACACTCCTCTTCCAAATGGTTTATTACACTCACACAAATAGGTAGTATGGTGCGAGGTAGAACATTATTAGAAACAATAGAAATAGAAAAATTTTATAGACCAAATGAACTTTTAGAATCCACATTGTGTTCAACACATGTAGTCTTGTCTTTCAACTATGTACCAATAGTTGGGGAATCTTGTATAACAACGATATTTTGGGCATCAATTTTCAATGAGTAAACTTCAACATTTTCATCCATAGGAGACTTATGAAAATACAAAAGTGTTAAATATTCAATTATAAATTATTATTCAATAAATTCGTTTTTATCTTTATCAACAACATAAGGTTCCATAGAATCTATAACTCTCATTTGTTCAGCTTTAGTAGAATCTAAATCTGGTTAAATGTGTTTACTTATCTAGACACAACATAATAAACTTTTTTGGATTTATGAAAATCATCAATGATGGGGAATATTCCACATTAATAAATTCATCCTTTAGCTATAAAGGAATTTCCATAGCCTTCTTCATGATTCGACCCCCACTATCATCATTCTTATAACCACTTTGATCATCACTTCCCTTTGCTTCATCATCATTATCATCACATTTATTACTCTTTCAATTATCATATTCGTCCAACTCTACATCCTCACAATCATATTTAGTTTATCTATATCTTTTATATTCACAATCTCTAGAGACTTCAGTCTATTATTTATCTCCCTAAATCAAGATCTCTTATTTTGGTGATCTTTATTGTGGCCTTGGATTTCCTCAGGCCATGGGAGAGGATTTTTGAGAAAGGCCAACATCACCCCATATTTCTAAATATTGTTTATTTTTTACTCCATCACCAATGTATTATTATACATATGTGAATTAAACCACATTATTAGGATCCATTCTTAGATAAACTAATTTTTTTGACTTTTTGGAAGATTATGTTGATTATATTCATTATACAAAATCTCACATTCATCATACAACTATATCGTACATGGGATCTTGTTTATCTTCATCATTCAACCTATGGAACTTGTTATGAAAAAACCATTCTGGACTTAAACATACTCTTTATCATCATGAATTAGGTTGTTAGCCTCTATCATGGTAGAAATAAAATTTTGGTATATCAACAAATTTGATCTTAAGGATGGGTTGATCATCGCACATGTATGTAAACTTTCATATCTATAGAGAATTATCATATGCCCATAAGTCAAATGTTATATGATATAAACATATTAATATATTATAGTTTAAAAATATTCTTTTGTTTTACATAGAATATACTTTAAGATCATAAATATTGAACTACATTCCCAATCCAACTCTAAGGAAACATGACTATTGTTTTCCGTTATCCTATTAGCACATAAACAGAATCCCCTCATATAAATAGATCACTAACTTCTAGAATAAATCCTTAGTAATCAGTAAATACTGAATCATGAGGTACTTAAAAGTAGTTATCCCATTTTATTAATGAATAACCATACTCCTTCCATTTGTCGTTATTTTTATTCCAATCAGCACCATCTTGGTTACCTGATAACTCCATGTACGGATAAAAATTATATATTATATTCATGTAAAAAGGGATATTATTTGATTATTACCAATCAAACCACCCTTTTATTTGGATAGTATTAAGTATTATATATTTACATTATATAATCAATTTATGATCTACATCCTTTTCTATCAAAATAACTCGGTTGATAAAAACATGATTAACTAAAGAAACAAGGGAAGATGTACTCACCTCCTCCTCTTTCTTCTTAGATTATTTTTACATAAAAGAGAAATATACAATTATCACACCATTCTTGAATTTTTTATATTTTCGACAAGCTCGATTTTGGGTAAGAAGAAGGATTTAAAAGTGTGAGATGAATGTGTTTCACATGGATCGAGAGGGAGATATGCAAGTATCATGTGCGGCTCAAGTTATATTGGGAATAACATTATTCCATATTCATATCATTATGTTTATTATGTATACTTAAAATATAAATTATTGTAGAAATATAATTTTTTATTAATAAAAAAAATATGTATCGTGTTTCATTAAATGAAAGAAACATGGAAAGAATCTAGTGGTTCGAAAAAAATCCTTGATGTGACAATCTAATGTAATGGTAAGCTATATATATGACAAAAAAATGGTATCAAAATCCAATTACCTGACAGACTAATGACATTAATTCCCCCCAAAATTAAACCCCAATGGAATGAGAGAGAAAAATTATGATATACCAATGACATGATTGACTAATGACGTGTAAAACTATAGTATAAAAAACCAATGGTATGTCATTAAAATTAACCAAAATTTATAATTCCTAATTCCTATTAAATAATATTAATTCTCTCAGAATTCTATGTCTTGGAGAATATATCAGCTAAACGATGTAATGTTCTCATAATCTCAAGAGTAATATCTCCATTTTAAAAACTATACCTCCTAACGTGATATCGTATATCAATGTGTTTTTCCTATAATGTTAATCTGGATTCCAAGATAGTTTCATTTAACTCTTTATTATTATTTCTTATAGGGACATTTTAGAATTTATACCTGTAGTCTATTTGATTTTGTTTTATCAAAAAATATGTGCACGTCAACTACCTAATGATATGTATTTAGCTTTAGTAGTTGGTAATGAAATAATTTTTTTCCTACTACACCATGAAACTAGATGCATGCATAAAAAGTTACATGTTCCCAATGTTCTTTTCTTATATAACTTACATCCCCCAAAATCCACAACAACATATCTAATTAAATGAAATTATTGGACTTTAGGTTAAAACATTCATAAATTAGTTGAATAATTGATGAATTTAAAAATTCTTCTAACATCATAAATATGTGACTCTTTTGGTTGTAATATAAAATAAGAACACATTCACACACTAACCATAATATTTGGTTAACTAGTCGTCTGTAAGAGAAGGAATGAAATCATACCTCAATAGCAGGTTTAATCAATTGGTTTTACAAATTCACCAAAATCCACATTAATGGTGGTACTCATAGATGTATCAATACATTTAATGATATATATGATATAAGATTATAAGTGAAATTTTGTATAATTAAATTGATTCATAATAATTCATTTCTAGAAAAAATATGAAATCCAAGAAATACTATAATTTCACACATTAAACTCATTTCCAATTCATTTTAATCCTTTAAGAAAAATTAGTACATATAGATTTTTTGTAAGGACGATAAATAATATCATCAAAATATATTTTTACTACTAATAGACCTCTTAAAATGAATTTTCTGAAATGTGTATGATCTGTTAATCTTTTTAAAAATTCTAATGAAATTATAAAATTCATGAGACTATCATACCAAGATCCAAGAGCTTACATCATTATATTTTATGATGTAGTTATTTTAAAATTTTGATTTCGGATTTGATGATTTTTTAAACACTAGGGTTGTTACTACAAATTGTCCTCAATTATAAAACCATTTATGAATTCTGTACTAAAATCCATTTCATAGCATTTGAAATCTAGAGAGCAGCATAAGAAAGAGGTATTCTTACGGATTCATGAACCCTTACAGGTGAAATGGTTTCCACATAGTCATCCCTTATTACTGAAAATAAATTTCTATAACTTCTTTAGAATTGTTTGAAAATATATTACCATACACATCAAAAGTTTTTCAAAAAAACTATTTAGTTCTAATAGTCAGGGTGTCTTTGTGTTTATCTACAATTTTCCACACTTTTTTCTGTTTAAATAAATTTAAATCTTCTTTTTTTAATTTACCAATAATTCATCATTAATAACATTATTGACGTTCTTAGGTTCAATATAATAAAGAAATATTGTTGTTCAATGTGATTTCTAATAATAGTTCTTGTTTTATTTCCTCTATTTAGATATACTATGAAACCATATAAATAATTGTGCATAAATTTTGTATAAAATATAGATAATTATGGACTATTATCTTCCTGATTTTCATTTTTAGGATCTAGATGTTCTTAAAATTCATTAGAACATGGATTTTTATTATTATTTTGTATTAGAATCTAATGGTTTTGAATTTTCATTCATGGAAGACAAATCATCAACATGCTTTTATAATTAGGTCTTTGTATCATTTTGGTTACTTTTATCAAATTTGGAATGAACCGATTCATCCATAATTTTTGGCTTGTTTTTGAATACTCTATTATCATTCCTATATACTATGTAACTGATGAAAATTACATCATCCCTTTTGGAAGAATATTTTTCAACATTATCGTTAATATTAAGAATAATTACTTTATAACTAAAAACTATAATGTAATTAACCTTAGGATTCCTAATATTTATTAGCTCAAAATGGATCTTCTAAAGAATTCATTTAATCATTTTTTTGTATAACATATAAATCAATGTAAATAGCTTCTAACCTAATGTAGATTGTTAGGTCATTCTCTTTTAACATGGTTCATTATATCTATTTTATCAATCTATATATTATTTCAACAACTCTATTATTATTGGGTGTCCTAGGAGCAATGATGTTATAAGTGTAGCCATTTTGTCAAAAAATGAATCAAAATATTAATTTTCTAACTCACAACCATGATCCCATCCTATGGTCTTGATCATAAGTTTACTACAATATTCTATAGTTTTAGAATTCATGGTAACGTATGATTTATATTCTATTCATTGAACTATAATATAAACCCAGGTATACTAGATAAATCATCTACAAGATCAAAAAAATATTTCTTTAAATTCTGACATTGAAAACTCATAATGTTCCAAATAAATCCATGTGATCCAACTCGAGAAGTTAAAAAGTTGATACTTGTTTTTGTAGACTAAAATAAATATTATTATGCATCCTTTTTTGGTAGGGGTCACATACATTATAAATTGGTAACTAATGTTATTTTAAATCCCAAACTAACCATTTCTTAGTTAGCACCCTATTAGAGAAAATGTGGAAATTGAATTGTATAATATGCCAAATAAATGATTTCTTATGAAATTAAGTCAAGAATGAAACAATATCATAAAAAAATAATTCAAATATCCCACAATAACATATTCATTTATCAAGGAAATAAAAATTAAATCATTTTTTAAATGAAAAAAATTGCATGAAACATTCTAAAACATGAAATAAAAATCATCATCACACAGATGATAAATTATAATCATGTTATATTACAAAACATCAATATATAAAACTTTATAAATCAAGAACTAACTTTTTGATACCAATAAAATACAAGCTGATGATTTTTCCATTTTTATTATCACCAATGTTGACATGGACACCATCAACATTGACAAGGTTCTCGAAGAATGAGTAATTTCTTATCCTATGTCTTGATCAATAACTATCCATGTATCATAAAGTTCTAATGGAGTTGACCAATTATTCATCCTATAGACATGGTTTAATACAAAAAATGATTTTATTATAGGAATAATTTTGGACATAGATATGTTAATAAAAATTGATTTGAAAACCCACGTTTTGTAATGGTATTCATACCAGAGGATTACAAACTCATATACATAAAAATGTCTTGGTTCCTTATATAAAAATTTATTCGTAAAAATTAAATGTTTTTTATTTGGGAACAAAGATATTTTTATTTTTTCCCTATCTGTCTAGGTTTATATCCATTCAAAGAAATGTTTTGGGAGAAACAATATTTCTTATAAATTTTGTGCATGTACGTCTACCATTTATAAAACATTCAAGGTCCGACTTCAGTATATCATTAGACATATTAAAATAATTATTTTCCTTAAGAATATTTGTATTATTATCATTTTCTATATACATATTATATTTATAGATTTCTTATAGGGGATTATGTCGTCTGAAAACATTTTATTTATCCTTTAACACGTTAAATATATCTTACAACATATTACAATATTTGAATAATTCATCACTTGACATATCATAATCAGGATTTTGTTCAATATCAGAGTGATAAAACACATACACAAGATAAATATTATAAATTCTGGTTAAGGAGGACACCTCAATACCTTTCTTCATGAAGCACATATTTTTTGGGTTTTTTTTATTTAGGTGAAGAATCTGAGTCACTATAGCAGTCTTCAGATGCACTCTATGAGGCTTTATTTTTCTTCTCTTATCTTATATCCTTATCTTCATATTTATTTTCTTATTTTAATTTAAGAAGGATAGATTTTATATGACCATTAATTTTCCATTCATAGTAGATAACATTCTTTTTATCATCATCAATTTTCATCCAACATCTTATATTATGATATTGTTCCTTTATATTTTCGTTTTTAGAAAAAAAACACTTATTTCAATATATTTTCTTAATAAATATCCATAAGTCTTCCATTTCATCATCAAATCCAATAACAGATTCAATATAACTAGATTCTACAATTCTGGATTTTTCTTATATTTTTTGTTTTTTCCGGGGTAGTAGACTAGAATGATACTAACATCCTCCTAGGATCCTCATCCTCTTTATGGTTTTTCTATTGTTCTTCATCATACATCCTATGTTTTCAAATCAAATATTTGACGAGAATATTACTTATATCTAAGGATAATATGATTAGCACTGAAGAATCTCTCCATCATTCGTGTGGGAATATATGAAATCTCTATATCAGAATGTTGTTAAATACATCATTTACTTGTGAGACAATTATATTGACAATATCATTAAACATGTGGTATACATCAAAAATATTTCATTAGTTTTGATCAATAAATTATCATAGTTAATAGTAAGTTATTATGACTCATTTATCTAACATTATAAGTTCCCTCACATGGAATAGATAATTTGTCACAAATACCAAAATGAATTTTACAAAAATAAATTTGAATCAACTATTCATCACTATGGGAACAAAACTGTGCATTCATAACTTTTTGATTAGAATTGTATGAAATATTTTTCACCATCCCATGTTCATATTTTATGATTAGGTATATATTATTGATCTTATATTACCTAAAAATATTAAAAACCTTTTTCTATATAGTAATTTCCATATTTATTTTCCATTGGTCATAATTTGTTACATTTATAAATGGAGGTATATTAGTATAAAAACTTTCTTGAAAATTATGTTTTTCAACGATATTAATTTTGATATAATATAAATTGATGATAAATAATGTATAATGAAATTCATTATTACGCAAATTATTAATCTTGAATACCGATGAATGTAAATCCATTTATACCAAATGTTGCTCATAGTGAATATAACTAGAGGGGGTGAACTGAGTTCCCAATAAAAATTATATTTAAAAATGGATTTTTTGATATCTCACAAATGTTTAACTACTATAATGTTAATCAATTTATGTAGTATGATATATATATTATTATTTCAAAAAAATAATCGTTATATTTATTTGGTGTCGGATGAATAATATTTATAATATTATTAAATTATTAAAAATAAAATCACTTAATCAAAATTAAATATGAAAAATAATTAAGATAAAATATCAAAGAATTATTTTTTTTTCAATTGGATATAGATTTTAGTTTTAATTTGAAAATAAAGTAATAAAAAATTAAAAAAAATGTGGGATGAAATGAATAAAATATATTTAGTATCATGATGAGTCTTAATCATCTCCACTTGGTCATCACCCACCACCATGAAGTTTATATAATATAAATTAAATGATCCACAACCTATAGTTGGTTTATATAATAGTTTGCAACCATCTAGGTCAGACATGACCAATTCCACTTTTATGTTTTGGAGAAAAAAAAAAGAAACATTCCTCACAAGGACCTTTACTACTCTTTTTCATGGGAGAAATAAATAAGAAGTGTTATTTATAATATTTAATGAACCATCAAGTTCAGTAAAGGAGAAAATGTGCATAAGGAATAGAAGAGTAATCTCACTCACTGTTCAAAATGTAATATATCTCAACATAATCGATGAATCTAGGGGTAGAGAGTTTATAAGTGCTCGGTCTATTTCAATACATCTTGAGACACTAGAGTTAAACTAGTAATAAATCTTTTTCCATCTTCTCTTGAAGTAATCAGGGAAAGAGAGTATTCCAATGCTAGTTTTCTGACATAAGGAAAGTACTAGATATGACGATTATTTAGACTCCGTACTCAAGTATTAATAGTAGGTTAGATATTTTTATTTTCAATTAGATTCATCTCTTAAGATCTTATATATTCATTAAATCATGAGCTCTTTATTTCCAAATCATTTTTTCCATTTCTTAGATTATTTTTCTTAATATATTTCAACAGAAGAAGTATACTCCACATTATCAGTAATTGTAGGAACATTTGATTTTGAATTTACCTCATACTACACTTTATGAAATACTGTGAGAAAAAAATTTATAATCCAAATTATTATATAGTTAAAATCATAAAATACAATGAATTTATTGGTAAGAGTAATGAAATTCAGAAAATAAGTAAATTAATACAAACATTGATGGTGTCATAGGATCTGTAGGTGTCTCACATGGTGGCATGGAATTGGTTGTTTGTTTCTCTAGAGGTATGTTTCTTTGGCATTATTAAATAGGTACTGATTTATAGTTAAACAAATTTTCATAGTATATTTGTTTCGTCTCATCCACTAGGGTATGGTATGACGTTGTATGATCAGGGGATGTCTTATACTTATTCCAATTTTTTAGTATTGCTGTTATGAGTCTTGTGACGTGAGTTTGATTGAAAATTATCTGATAGTATCACACGGCTAACCACATTTGTGTTCCAGCGGCATGTTATCCTAGTGGGGTTTTGACTAACAATGTCTTATTCCTTGTCAATTCGTCTCTCTGGTGGTATGACAGTATAATGGTGTGTCATCCTAGAGGTATCTCAGACCTGGATATTTTTAAGATGGTGGTGTGTCTTGGACAATGGTTTCAATCTCAATTGTGTCTCATATTATGTTATATTTATCACCTTTTTTAACTATACAAATTACATAATGTAAAACATTAAATTCATCAGTATTATTAAAAACTACATTTTTTATCATTAAAACTAGGTGGTCAAAACCATAATTCCATTAAATAATGAGTTAACAAATTAATTAATTTAGTTTGGAAATTAAATTTTATATAAATCCTTTTAATTCTATAATTACAAAAAATGAATTGAAATCTTGACAATTTGATTTGAATAACAAACCACCTACCTCAACATTCATAAAGAATGGTCTCCAATTGAATTCTGAGATTTGAATAGAATAATGATGTAGAAAGATATATAGATCTGAAACCCTGAATTATTATCTAAAAATCCATATCCCATCATTCTATATCTAGATACATGATCATATATCAGTATCTAACAAAAAAATTGGAATAACAATCATTAAATGGATGGATTACGAATGGAATGTTAAACCAACCCACATGTGATTATGTCCTCATATCAAGAGGAATGAAAATATTACATTTGTGGTTTTGATAATTTAGAAATGAGGTTTCAATGTGTTAAAATTTAACTATGTCGATATAAGATAGTGGAATGATTTTTGGGGTCAATTCAGTCCCTAATAGTGCTTAAAATGGGGTCTTGGGATATTTAATAACTAATTTTTGGTGGAATAAAATACCGTAAACACGGTTTTCTTCTTTGGAAAGAAAATTCCACAAATTATGTGATTTAATTTTGAAACTCATCATTGAGATTTACAATTTCACCTAATAGTGAATGAAGCATTAATATCCTTGTTCTCTCAATGTGAATCCTCTCATTTGAGTTCATATAGTTTGTCAGGCCAAGGTAAAAGATTTTTGAAAAATATTACACCAACTACACACTACACTCATTCCTTCCAAAATTTTAAATTTTTATCCAATCACACCCCAAGGAATAAAATCAAAGTACACACAAATAATGAAAATAATACATAAATAAATCCCAATAAATATCCAAAAATATTGAGATCATATAGTGAAGTAGGTCGTCTTCTCAACCATAGTGGACTGGTTTCAAGAAATGTTTCTCGAAGACATGTTTGTGCTACCAACTATAGATGATGTGGATTATACTATGGAGTTAATTCTATAGGACAAGTTTACTTCTATTCTTCACTACACAGTGTCACAAATAGAGATTCAATATCTTAAGACACTATTGGATGAGTTTATGGGTAACCATTTTATACGTCTGAGTACATCAACATGTGGTTCTCCAATTTCTTTTTAGTGAAGGTTGAAAGGAATTAGAACATGTGTATTGACTAACTGATGATGAACAAGATAAATGAGAGGATCTCGTAAGACCTTCTATGTAAAAATGATATCATTGATTAGTTAATGGGATATTGTGTGTTATCGAAGGATGACTTCATATTGGGGTATCATCAATTGATAGTTTGGCTATCTAATATATCTCAAATATCATTCAAAGGAAGATGATTCATTTAAATGATTTTTATTATTTCATTCATGTTGGCTAAATATCATTTATTTTATATTTGCTCGATGAACTGAATCTTCCACTTATACCTTGATTAACTTCTTGATGTTTTTCTTGATCATATATTTCGGTACTCTATGACTCATGAGGACCACGAAAACCATCATGATATTTTTGAGAATATGCTAAGAGGGAATTGAATATACACCATGCTATATATTTTCTAATTATGGATTGAACATGTAGATTTATTAGTTTACTTCATCACATTGGAAGGTGTGTTAGTAGATTTAGAGAATCTACATGTAGTTTTGTCTTCGGAGCAACCAAATATTTTATATAATATCCGTAGATTTTTTGGAATAATAGGATATTAGGGGATGTTCGTCTAGATTTTATATTACATGGAATCCAAACATTTTTATTTGACAAATATGGGGATTATGCTTAAATTATCTGATGCATGTGATAATGATTTCTAGGAGTTGAAGAACCATTTTACATCTTCACTAATATTTATCCTACCCTAAGGAAATGTTGAATGTAAAATATATTATGATTCATCTATGATATGACAAGGAGTGGTATACCTGAATACATATTTATTTGTATTCTATCTGTCATGGTAGTAGAGGCCTGTTGAAAAGAATTACCCTATTCAAAACAAATATTTATCTTTTGTGGCTAATTTATTAAATTTATGGTGGTCTAATCTATTGGATAAAATTTTAATGGTGTATATTACTCATGAATGATTAAATTATATCTTTTCATATAGATATTTTAATTATTAGTGGTCGATAAATGTTGACTAAATGTAGTTATTTTATTTTGAGTTATCATATACAAACAATAATAGAAATCATTTTGTCGATTATTTTTTCATAAAAACTAATAAATCTAGATCAGCAATAAGAGAAATGAAGATATAAAATATTTATACACAAGGTCAAACAATAATTATGGGGATTCACCTTTATATTAGACTATATTTGAGGAAAAAATCATCTAGATTCGGGGCCATGTTTTTGTTACTACGTGTACGCGAGAATAGTTAATGTGTGAATTTCATGATTTGATGTGGGTGGTTCATCCAAGATTGGACAAAATGTACCGCAAAATATGTCAATAGTGTTGGTGGACGAGCATGACAGAAAGGCATTGTATATATTATGACATGATGCTCTACTGGTCAATAGGTGGATTCCAAACATGAAGGACCTAGTGGGTTACTACATCCATTTCACATTTCGAAATATAAGTTTTTTGAAATATCCCAAGAATTTTTGTTGTGTCTCCTGAGAATGAAATGGAAGAATAAATGTACTTGGGTAGTGGTGGGATGACTAAAACAATTGCCACATTTCTTTTCTATGTTGAAGACTTCGTCGATTTTTAGTTGGGAGACATGTAACATCGAGAGATACCCTATTTTCGAGGGGTTTCATTGTGTATACTTTCAAACTGGTACATAGGAATTACTTCATGTTTCTAAAAGGGATTATAGAAATCATTGGCGATGTAGTTTTTTCTATATTTTCCATTCCATTGATAGAAATATGGGAATTCAAAACATTCTCTTCATGTTTTGGAGGACATTCATTGATCATGTGTTCTTGAATTTTTTGCATCTTGAAGAATCACATACTACTCAGGGAGGTTTCAAATATCCATAGTTATCTGGTAAATATTTATATGGAACCATATGGTGAAATCTACGGAAGGATATGAATATCACCTCTTTGTTGTCTGGAGGTAGTGAGAAAATGAATTTGGGACTGAGTATAATGCACGAGTGGTCAGATTAGGGTCACCAAATTTCAAAACATATAAATATAGCTCATATTAGGAATTATTCATATGTAGAAAGAGTTATATAAACCCTTGAACCAATTATGGGTGATCTTGTGTTAATTTTTGCCATTCATTGATTTGGTCCCAGTAGGATTCAATGTCATGGAACATTGGCCCCCATGTTTTTCAGACATTTTGTGATGATGGCGTAAATCAGAATAGTGGAATACTAATTGGCCCTTCCACAGTCGTATTGTGCTATGCATGATTATTTTCATGTGTCACATCATCAGTGGTATCACCTTGGACATTTTATTGTGATCAGTCTGTATGGTGTTGATCTAAAGAATGATGCATCTTTTGAAGAGAATATGATTCGTGTTATGAATAGTTTGGATAAAGTGTTTTGGGGAAAGGACTTGTAGATAGTTAATGTGTTGTGGGAATATGGTCGTGCATAGGAGGAATTGTGTGAGAGAGAATCAAATATATTTTCTTAGTGGCCTGACCTCTTTACCTTGGAACCTTATAATAGTTTTGGAGTACAACTCCATGGGGATCTATTATATGGTGGTGAGACTATAATATCCCAATCCTTTTCTAGGTATACATAAATTTGAGTTTTCCACATTTTCTTGGTTTTAAGGGGGTATGAATATGAATTTCTGGGATTTAGAGGAAGTTGGGTTTTTTATTTAATTTTTTGGAGAAAAACTGCATGTATAAAATTTATATGTCGTGTAATACTATTAGATACTATGTAATATTTAATTGGGATATAATCACCCAAGGAGATGGATTTTTCATTGCAAAACGTTAATAATTATTATACCACAATTAATGAAATTACACACCATGTAATTCCCTAAAAATATTAAAAGGTGCCGTGAAATTCATTTTAGTTTCATTTTTCTATGCATATTTCCTCCACTCATTCTTCAGGGAAATCATAGTAAATTTGGAGTTGTTTCCTTATCTCTTAACATCATGATTTGGTGAATGATCCTTGGTACTGGTTTCATATATATATATATATATATATTTCTCTTTATTTTATGTTATTGTTATACTTATACATATGATTTTGTTTGGAAGATCTTTATTCAATGAACATGATGTTGGTGGAATATTTATCAATTCACAATTTCCTAAATGAAATTTGATGTGTGTAATTAATAAATTTAAATCCCTATGCTATGAAATTAAATTCTATAGATATTTTATTATTTTAATATCAATGTGATATTTAAATGTATTAGACTTGGGGTAATTTATATTGCAATTAATTATATTTGTGAGAATGTCTATTGGTGAAATTGTGAACATGGAATTCATCAATCATGTGGATACGCTAATATGAATACATATAATTGTGAAATAGGTTCTTAATTTAATTATAAAATGAATTTTCATCCATGGGGTGTGAGAATATATAGAAATTACTAAATGGTGTTTTGTGATTGTTTTATAACTAGAGATTGATAATGTTCAACCCCCCCATAGGGTGTTCCGATGTGATTGAAATTAGATATAGGATATAGACTGCAACATCAAATACCCATGGAGTGATAGACATCTCCTCTAGGCCCCCAATATATTACGTTATTTATAAATGATCACATGGTTGTGATCCATTTACCACTACTCCATAAAACCATGGGGTTCCATACTACTACTTTAGGACCCCATTGCTTTAATTTGAAATTTTATAGAAATGGTAAGTGAAATCCATGAGATCTTATACGTGATATCCCTTGTGATGGTTAAAGTTTCAAGACAGTATGAAGATGGTATTGATGGTTTTAATGTCAATGTGAACATGGTTAATTTTATGGTAAAATAAATATTTTTGAAATTTTATAACATTTTACCTCATTTAACATTATCTTTTATACAAATGAATGCACTTTATTAAATGTATATTTATTTAGACTTTGTTGGTGGTAACCAGTTGTGTTTTATAAACACTCTATTGAGTATTCCTAGTCTATACCTAAATAAGGTTAATGTTTTTTGGATAGGATATGGGAAAGATCCATATGTTAGGTGGACGACTTTAAAAGGAAAATGTAAAAGTTAATTAGACATTGTTTCAAGACACATTTGGAGAGTCAGTTTTCCTTCATTCTGGATGTGCATTTTATAGTAGAAAGTTTTTATTGAATGATCTATATAATAATTTATTTTTGGGATATTTCATCATGTTTTTGTTCATCATGTAATAATCATATGTATTGGCCATCGATTTGTTCTAGATTTTTTATAACATTATTTGTAAAATCTATATTTAATTCTACTATTTAGCTACATTGATAAATATGGTACCCTCTTACAATGGTATATCATAGACCCCCATATCTAGTCCTTGGACTCTAGTGTACGAGGTGGTTTCCATGAGGATATGTAGAAAATTGTCTTGGGGTATTGACATGGGGCACCCAGGTTAAGACACAAGTGGAAGAAACTCAAATATAAATGTATGAGTTTCCAAATCCACATTATGTGTTTCCATAGTGAATTATTATTATAAAAATATTTTAAAAAATATATTGTTTTGGAAAATTTATTCCATTATCATTTAATTTAATCTATTATCACCTATAATTTTGGATAGATCATCCATTACATCTTACAAAATTCATTTTATGAGCCATTACTACATCATCAAATGTTATTTCATATAGGATGTTTCTTATATCGATTCTACACATACAATTTTAAAAACATGATTCATACATAAATTTATTTCTAATATAAAAAAATACTTAAAATATATAGTTTTTAGTAAATAATTTATTGATTTAACTTTATCTTAATATTTATTGAAGTAAATCACTCACCATTTCAGATTTAGGTTACCTTAGAGAGCGCTATTATTTTTAAATTACGAGATTACTGGGGAATTATCAAAATTTATTTTATAGTTCATTATATATTTTATATTTTTATTTTATCATGATTAATATTTCTAATGGTGAAAAAACCATCATAATAAGGAAACTAAAAGTCGGTAATTCTATTGAAATTTAACCAGTAAAAACAATACTATCCGGAAAGATCCCATATGTGTAAAATATTTTCGGTCATATTGAACTCATTTACAAAAAAAAATGTTATTGAAAAAAATGTTTATAAATATAATTTAATATATATATATATATATTATTCAACTATTATGCATTAAACTTTTAAAAATACAATTATATTTAATTACTCTAGATAAATATGAACAAATTAACCTCATAACCAGATATGTGAATAATAACAATTCAGTAAATGAGTGATTAATGATAATAAATGGATTAAAAGATAATTATAAGGAATTAACATGATAAAGAGTAATAGTAATGTAAAAATTCATAATTTTATTATTAACTATGTTAGAAAAAATACAATGAATCTCTAGAAACTAGGTAATTGGAATCTTAAATATTTACTTATTATCTTTTTTTCATTATCTGTAGGAATTTATTTTCCAACCATTCACATTAATTTTATATATGACATTTGATCTCCATGTATTCATGTTTTTAAAATTATTTTATATTATCATTATTTTATAAATTTTATTTTTTGAAATAATGTCAATAGAAGAATAATGGGTGGATTTCCATGTCTCTATTTTTTACTAGTATCGTATTACTTATCCAATTTTAAAATTTATGTACCATGTTAAATTTTTGTGGATTTTCAAATATTTTATACAATTAATTTATAATGAATTTAATGTTTTCTATCCTCAATTATGAATTAATATTTAAAAAATTAGTATACATATAGCAGAAAAATATTATTCATTATATTTTTAGGGATGATGCACTTTTTCATTCTTCATCACACTAATGGATTTATTGTTTTCTTCCGTGTCCATTCTATTTAAAATCGTGGACATGAATAATTACATCAAAATTATTTTTATAACATGTTCTAAAATTTAAACATATAAATATAAAAATTATAATATGTGGTATTAGTTTAAATGATGTTTACAAAGAATGTTTTTCCATTTTTGACCATATAAATAATGACATTTTGTATAAATAATATTTCAATATGCATTTTTATTGATAATAAAGGCATGCTGATTATATAATACATTTTTTAGACATTAATCTTTTATATTTAATGCATTGTACTAATTTAGTCATGGTTGGAGACCATTATTATATATCCTCTTGATGTATCAAATGGTCACATTGGTATAAATCATGGGTATTTCGTTTCTAAAATATTTAATTAATATTTGACCTCTTTCAGCGAGGTCCTGAAACTAATATTATGATGTCTAAAATATTAAATTTTATCACCATTGAATTAATTATTAATATACACATTATAATATTTATTGAAATTTATTCATCAATATATTCAACAAAAATTCTATTTATTATATGATGTATTTACATATTATTTATTCCCACCATATAAATCATTAATTTTTTTAATATATGAATGTTTTTAGTACTATTTATGTGCTAAGTATTTGAGCCCATCCAGTTATTTTTCCCCTTTTCTTTTGGATGGATTTAAATAAAATAGAATATTTTTGTGTATATATAATACAGAATAAAAAATTTCAATGTGAATTTTTTTATGTTTTTTTATAATTTTAAACATAATGTATTAGCCGAGTAAGTATCATGACTCTATTGAAAAATAAATGATAAAATCATATGTAATATGATCTCCAGTATTTTATATAAATATAGTAGCATAACAATTGGTTTTGGGCTAATATATTTGTGGTAGTTAAACCCTCCATCAATGGTGGATGGGGAAATTATTACACAACATCAAAAACAAACACAAACACTACAAAAGAAAAATTAAATGGTGGTGAATCTATTCTTCCCTTGAAAAAAATTCTTTGTTCGTGACATAATGAATCATGAAATAACATCAAACTAAAATCTATTATGGTCTTATATTATAATCACTTTAAAATGTATAAGAATTTTTTTATCCTTATTGGGATCTCTGTTATTCTAAACTTATTTTTCATTACATCTACTATTTTTGTCCAAATATTTTTATTTCAGTTATATCAACAAAATATAGAGGTGATTGACATAATAAACCATTAAATGCCTCAAAATGAGTATACCAAAGGATAAAAGTAATATTTTATTAAAATAAATGTACAAAAACAGTGAATAATAACATCATGATTCACCATATTCAATTTATGGCCTCAATAAATCCAGCATCGTTTTAGCCTTCCTCTTTCATTGGCCATCTGTTTTCAGATATATTGAATTCAAATGTCACAAATAATAACTATATATATACTTTTTTAAATTAATTAATAATTTTTTATATTCATGATATTTGTCGGATATTTTTATCCTTATAAATCTATAAATAATTACCCAAAACTAGATATAATTATTTACTATACTATCAATTAGTATTGTTTTATTTTTTAATAATTAAACAACTAACATCACTGAATGACTTATAATATACAATCAATATCAAATATTATATGGTTTTTTGTTGTTCCAGTTACATATTATTATCAAATATAATTCATTATTCATCAATAAACATCCCAATGATATATGAAATATTCAAAAACACGGTTTTCTATAATATCCTTTAAATTAATGAACCGATTCTTAATTAATTTATTATAATAGTTTCACATTATTATATTTCCATCAACGATTAGGTTAATTTATTCATAGAACTAGAAAAACAACTACAAAACTCAGTGGAAAATTCAATAATGTCTACAATTTTTCACAAAAATCTAGTTCTTATGTTTATACTTTTTAATAATTCATTAAAACATTTGTTCAATCCGTAGGTTTCATTATTGATCATGTAATAATCCTTAGACATCATTATTTCTGGTCAAAACATTTTTAAAACATTGTGTGTAAACAACAAATATCATTAAGGGATATACTAATTAAGGATCCTCATTTTTCCTTTTTATATTTCATTAAACTGACAAATAATTATTATTTTACAAAATAAATAATGAAATCAAAATAATAATTACATAATATTGTAAACAATTTCAAATAAAAAATGCATCATAAAAAAATTATTCGTGAATAATGGAAAATTGATAATGTTAATTTCGACATATGGAAACATGAGAGCCCATAAAAACATACCATTAATGTTTTTTTCATATACATGTCTTTAATCATGAGTCCAATCTATTACTATTTGTACGATATGATTTGATTTAATTTAAATATGATCAATTGAAGAGTAATGTTAGTATCTTTGGAAATTATCCTTATAATCACCCTTAAAATAAATATTATAAAATAATAACTATTTATTTTAATTCCATGATATAAAATAAGAGTAAAATGATTTTACTTAACTCAATTACTTAAACAAAATAATTGGGTATAAATATAATACTCAATTGTTATAATTCTTATATCATTCTGACTAATTATAAAAAATATTAAAGAAATATAATGTTTTGAAAATAGCTAAAATATTTCATTTTCATAATAGAATATCCAAAAATATATTCTTCAACAAATATATGGTAGAATATTCAATAATCATGTATATATAAGATAAAAAATATTATTCATATTTAAAACACATAAAAATATGAAAAATTAAATAAGGTTATAAATATAATATATTCATTGAAACATAATAAAAACTTTTAAAATAATACTTATACTGAATAATAACTATAATTGTTGTAAAATAGTCAATAGTAACCAGAATAAATAAATTTAGAAGAAATACTCATAGAAATGTTAAAAATATTGATTTATAGTTGAAAAACACCATTTACAATATCATTTGATTAAAAGTAATTATAGTATTGAAACAATTTTAATAAAATGTGTTTATTATAAAATGAGGTTCAAAAAATTAAAATAATGATTCAAAAAATATGTCTTTTAAATTTATTCAATTATGATTCAATTTAACATTGAATGTTGGAACATGAAAACTATTTTCTAAATAAAATAATTTACGTTATATAATGATAAAATAAATCTTTATGGACTCAAATACTATAAATAATTTAAATATGTGTTGAAAAAAGTTATGAATGAATGAATGATAAGAAATTAAATTTCAATACCTCATCTCTCTATGGGCCACATACATTATTTACATTCTAGAATAATAAAAATGTATCAATTATACATGAAAAACATCGTTGACCATTTTGACTATTCATAATCAGTAAAATTAAAATTGAACATAATGATAGGTTTGAGCATTCTATGTAAAAATATTAATAAAATTATCATAATTCAATTATTATAGAGAAAGAATATAATTTTACATTAGGTATGAAAACACTATAAAAACCCATATTTATAAGCATGTCATTTTATAAAAAAATATGAACATATAAGAAAATAAAATATTATATTTAGTTCTTTGTAATTAATTAGACAAATTATATTTATATTATAATATTATATGATGAAATAAAATTGTAAAAGATAATAGTAATTTTAAATTATAAAATTTAATTTAAGTAAATCTGATACTTTTACATTTTCACTATTCGTTAAAAAATCATACCTCTTAGAAATAGACCAAAAATTTAATCTATCATGAATAGTATATTATGAATACAATTTTTCACATTTTTGAATAATATTTTAAAAATGAGTTAGAAATTAAATATAATTACCATGCAGACAATGAAAAAGTTTTCTTTTAATTTTTTTTTGAAGCAAAAAATGTCTTTATTCTAATTCATTTCTAAATAACCACAGTTCATTCAATGTTTTTGAATTTTATCTGATATAAAATATTTATATATTCATTTTCCTCAATTATTAAAAGTTTTTAGGTAAAATCCTATAAAATAAAGAATCCGTTGTCCACTAATGAATAGTATTAAGAATAGTATCTATTTTACATGTATTTTTTTTCATTATTTAGGATCATTTTATAATTAATGTGTTATTATTTATTTATTAAATTATGTAAAAAATTTATACATATATTTCATAATACATGTATCCCTTTTCATGTCTCCAATAACAAAAAACTAGGATATCACACTTATATTTAAACTATAATATTTTGATAATATACTTTGTTTTATTTAAGAATAATGCTTCATAAAACTCACAATATATAAAATCTTATTTCCAGTGAAAATACATTATATACTCTCAATGTATATCAAATTCAGATGTAAACACTAATAGAATAAATGAAACCAAAAAATAATCATGCTTATAAATTTCTTCATCTAGCATCGCAAAAATAGAGTTCCCAAAAGAATTCATTGTCTTTTTAATATATGGACACTCTTGAATCAAAAAGTAATGAAACACTAAAAACTAATTATAATATACTCCAATAAAATTTTTAAATAACATGAATCAGCAGTATGTTTTCATTACACTCAAACTAACAAATCATAACCATTAACTAACCAATAACTACACACCCACACCTCAATGTATCCTAATTAAATATTGTCTACCTATAACAAAAAAAATCTTCATCATATAATAAATATATATTATAGCATCACTATACATAAATCTAATATATGATGATTTCATCAACATTACACCTTCTAAATCCATATACACCATAGAAGAAATATTAGTCACATTAGTAAAAAATAAATCAATCTAAAACCACATTTAAAATAAAATGCTTATATGATATGTTGAAATTATAATTTAAGATGTCAGGTCAATGTTGTAAATTGAAAATTTGAATCTTTCTATGATATGATTAAAATAAAAATCTTTTTTGACTTTTACCAAAAATGTAACATAATAAAATATTAATTCCACTATATAATAATTAAAATAAACACCTATAGAAGATTGATTTCTATGAAAAATATATATATTCATGAGGATGTATATATCTAGACTCATAAGAAATTTATTCCCTTTACATTACATTTTTTTAATGGTTGGGGCCGAAGCCTCAATTTATTATTTGAAATAAATGACCTCTTTAGACTGGGTAGAGGGAGACCCATTACATAGCCCAAAGGCCCAAGGCCAAGTGGCCTGAATTCAAGGCTTGAAAGCCCATTTTTTGGCCCAAAGGACCCCTCGGTGAGCAGTACTGCTACATTACCCGTGCTGCTACAGTGCCTGCTACAGTACCACCACCGCTACAGTGATGCCGCTGCTACAGTATCATCACATCGTATCATCACATCGTCACAACAAAAAATTAAATATTTTCACTATCATATACCAAAGTTATTACAACACTACCAAATGCAGTATAATGAATAAAATTCTAATTTCATAGATATCTCAATTAGAAAAATATTACCACATCATTGATTTTTCATTTTTTTATTATAATATTCATATATCAATTAGTTTCAAAAAAATATTTATTTTACCCACTACTTCCCACATGACACAAAAATTTATTTATTGATTAGGAAATATAATTGTTAGTAATATATTTATATTCCAACATATATAATTTTAAAATTATTTGTTCACGATAACACTGAAAAATTATTATTTATATAATTAAATATATTTTATTTTAAAACGTTAATAAATAAAACTAAATGAAATTAATTTTTTTAGAATAATTCAAATTCAAGTTATCACTATAGTAATATAATAATCTCTATGAATAATAAAATTAATTATTAATTATATGTATAAATGATATACATGGACCCATCATTGTATACATTATAAATTACTTCTTCATTTTATATAATTAAATCCATTACACCCAACTACATAGATAATAATATTTCATGAAAAATACATATAAATAATAAATAGCTAGAATTTTGGAATCACATTCATCGATATGATAATATGATATCGAATTCTCTGAATTATAGATTATTTATCTGAAATATTATCATTATCATGGAAAATAAATATTACATTCATTAAAATGTGTAATATATTATAATGAAACTCTTGCCAAGTTATTAATATGGTTGAGAAGTGTGATGGATATATAATGGAAAAAGGATAAATAGAGTATCATAAAATATTAATATTTTTTCTTATATTTAAATTTACCGATTTCCAAAAAATAATAACCAGTAACAATAAAAGAGAATTCCCCCATTATACATGGTTTTATGGTATATTTAAATATAAAATGATATTATTTGTAATTGATTAAATTTGTATTTAATTAATGATTTCGTGAACCAAAATGTGGTTCCCCAAATCATGTCCTTATGGGTTTTATCATAGTTTTCAGAAATATCCATTAAAACAATACACATTCCAATAAAAATATGGAAATATTATATTTAAAAATTAAAATATATGCAATGAAATTGGTTTGATAAACTATCTAGTTATGTTTTCCATGATTCGTAACATTTGAAAAATTATGATTTATTACCCTAAAATAAAACCATTTTTCAAAAAATATGATGAATCATTACATCATTTGTAGTTATTTTTTATAGATAATTACCTAATTTAAAATCCAATAATATATATATAAATGTTAATTTACATAAATCTTTTCATATTATAAAAAAAACTATATCATTATACTTATTACACAAGATGATTATAATGAATTCCAATTTCATCAAATAGGCAACGACTCATACTTTTATTAGATTATAAAACCAAATCTAAGGAAAGAGAAAAATGGTAAAAAGAAGAATATACCATTTTTTTATTTTAGAACACAAATTTATGATCCTTTTATTATAATTATCGTTAATAAACACATATTCCTCCTCTAACACCAGAAAACCCACAAACGGCCTTGAATTTTTCAGTCTCAATATGAATTTAGATGAAATATATAAAACCAATAAGGAAGAAATATTCACATTTATAATAGAAACATATACCTTGTCACCTTCAACATAATTCCCTATGATGATCCATTCATCTATAATTCAAGGAAACCAAGATCATAGTTTCCTAAATGACATGACATGATTTCTCATAGTCATTAAGAAGTCACCATACTAAGAAGTCCAAATTAAAAATTATATGGAAAAAATTAATCACAAAAATAATTCCCCAATGAGAGTACAATATAAGGGTTTTAATATCTATAAATATCCAAAAAGAATTAAAATTATGGTTAGTTACATAATTTTAGTCATATCAAAAAATTACAATGACATATCAATAGCATAAATGCGTGATTTCTCAATCCTAACGAGTTCTGTAATCCTTCGTGTAAGACTAAATTCATGACATAACATTCACCTAATGATGTAACAACTTCTAGGAATAGTATAACTGTACATATCAATCAGAAATTATCATTATAATCTTTATTATCCTGAATTCTATCATTATCATGTTTGTAGTGATGGAAATGAATATTCAAATGATTAATGAAAAAATAATCTCTATTTTGATCATGTATTATTATATATTAGGGAAATTCAAGACGTGATATCTTACAAAAATTTAATTTAGTAATCCATATATAAACTAAATGGTCTAAAAAATTTGTTTCTCATTACATCACTAAAATTTAGAGACAACGTATAAAAATTTATGGCCAATTAATGAAAATGAATATTTCAAAAATCATATTGTTTGATAAATATATTGATATTAATATCCAAGACACATAAGGGTATAATAATAAATTAAAAAACGCATGATAAAGATACCAATATATTATAACTAGTCGATCATTCCACCAAAAACAAACCAATCAATGAACCTTATAATTATGAATGGAGGAATCACGACATATATTACCTCAATAGGATAATTTTATTAAAATACAATAATATATATATTTTTGCACCTATAATCATTCCCAACCATCCATGAACTATCAAAAATTTATTATGTACCCTTATTCATAGGAAAATAGTTTAATACACAATAATGGGATATATAGTAAAAAAATCCTCGATTTTGAATTGTGGATGCTCCTCTCACACCGAGTTCGCCTGAAAATGTCATCAATTGCTAGAAAATTACCCATGACTTATTGTCCCCCAACCAGTTCCTCAAACCTCATGATCTTGTATATGGGTTGATGATAATATTAATTGTAAAAAATTTAATCATGTGATTCTCTAATAATTTTTTCCAATAATAAATTACTTATTTTTATATGATTTATGACATGATGAATTTTTGTGTTGAATTTAGAGGTGTATTGAATATTTGAATAAAATAATGGAACATGTGTTAGTTTTTTGATTTACTGAATTTTTTTATTAAGAGTAATTAAATGTTGGATACTATAAATTATTAGTAGGGTAACCCGTCTAAACATGATAGAATTAACTAATATATACATCACAAAAAAGATCATTGGAGGATATTTGCGTTGTTATACACATCATTGGGTTGAAATACTGATACAGAAGGTTAAACTACACGATGCATAATAATTAATTAAAAAATAAAATTATCTCTCACACTACGATATGTTATTTGCCGCACAATATTTTTATATAAATGTAACATAGTAAGATGAAAGATGAAATCACTTCACCATTTGATTACATTGTAGTGAGAACTTGTAGAGGGGTACAACATAAGAAGTAAAGTAATTATTTCACATAGTAAAATGTATATTGCATGATAAAATATTTTCATATAAAGAAATATTAATATAAAAAATTATTGGAAAATATATTTAATTCACCATGATATTTGTGAGATTCAATTATATTGAGGACATGATGTTTTTTTCTCTATAAATTATTTTATCATTTCATAATGGAATAAAAAATTGTTGTAATTTAGTAGATTATTATAATATTTTCATATTTCTTATAATGTTATTTTACCAATATTTTTTGTATCATCTATTGAATTAATGAACTAAAATGGCTTCAATAATTCTATAGCTAATAGAAATAATCTATTAAGGATATTTTAACATGATGATTCTTTTTCTTGAATGAAATAGAATAATAAATTATTTATTCATAAATTACCGATCAATATTTATTATATATTTACATTTGTTACGTCATAGTGTGAAATTTTTAATGATTTGGTAAAAAATAAAATTTTATTAAGTATTCTAAAATTAGTAATATAAGGCCAATTGATATAATATAATGGGATAACTATCATAAAAATTTGGAAAAACAAGTAACAAATAAGGGTATGTACCAATCGAGTTATATTATTTATAATTTTTAATTTTATCTATATATATCCCTATTATTCATGAATTTTAGGTGTTTTTATTAGCCATCAATATTTTTGTACTTTTCTAAACAATTTTTTCTTCTGTTAGTATTATTTTCACTTATAAGATGTATTGTTCTCATGTTATCATTGAAATAAATATGAGTCGACAGAATAATAGAAGATAGAGGGATATAGAGGAAATAATATAAACATCATGAGGGAAGTATCAAAGGGATAAAAAATATGGGTGGATATCATTGAGATCCATACTAATACATATTTATATACTAATATAAAACATAGATTGATTATATTTTTTAACATATGAATTAAATGAACAAAGGTACTATTAAACAATAGTGGGAATGAAGGATAAATTCGTAAAGACCCATAAATATCAATGAAATATTTTTCTTAATTTCTTTGATATTTTATGAGTATGTAGTTTCTAACGGTACCAGATTCTGAGGCTAGGTGTTCCAGAAATCAATTTCCGAAGATTAGCTCAAGTACATTCCATGAATGAACAAGCGGGGTTTTCTATCATTTGAACCAATGCTTGTAATTTAAATCGGACGGCACTGATTAACTCACAGCGCCGGTATTTGCTTAAGATGACTTTTACCGTTGATGTGTTTGCTTTGGAGAAGAAGTTAAATTTTGGGGTTTATGTGAGAAGTAAATAAAATTGTGTACAATTTTATTTTATTAAACATGGAAGTTAAACTCTCTCATGGGAAGTTGTTGGTGGGGCCCACAACCACCCAACATCCCATGTGTGGTTATGAGGGAGGTGGGGCCCACAGGAGAACCCATCTTTTCATATTCCATAACCCTTAACCCCTTAGAACTCCCATGATAGATACATGACAACTCCCCCTTAATTTTTTTGGTATCCTTTAATTATGTGACTTCTCTTCACCCCACATTAAATCATGCCAATAAACATAATCAATTAAGAGAGATATGTGTTTGAATTTTAAAATTTAAATGCATGGCATGAAATAATAAAATAATACGAGACTTATTTTATTCGGGGTTTGTATGTTGTGTTGAGAGAAGATGGGAGGAGAGCTCTTGTGACATGAAGAACTTCATCTCCTTTGTTGAAGAATGCCAAGACTCCGACGAAGAACACAGACTCAGTAACCCCGGATTCTCTTTCATTTTCCTCCCCTGTTGCATGGAAGGAAACAAAAAATGCGGGAATTCGCCAACGACGTCACGCTTCATTCTCACTGTGATATAAGAGGAGACATCGCTTCCTTCTCGGACGATCTCCTTCGATGTCTACAGAACCTCACCCCACGACGTCGTTTTCCATGACTCCCATCGTTCGACAAATTTTGTTGAGGTAGGGTTGTGTTTTTATTGAGAAATGTTGGTTTACCTTCCATGTTGTTGATTCTCATAAAACCACTGGTTATCGGACTAATGAGGAAGGAACCGGACCAAACTAGCACAGTATGATTCCTCTGATGTTCTTGTTGTTGTATGGTGTTCACCTACTGTTCTTGAGCGGTTAATAAAGTAATGTTTTCGGAGCTGATCGGAGGCCCAAAAACATCGTAAATGGCCTCAGAGCATCGGGGGGACCTAGAAGTGGAAGTTTCGTAGAACACAGATCATTGGAATGAAGAATGGACACCTCGGACGGCGTGCTGGCCAGAGGCATTGTTTCTGGAAAATTCCAGAATACACGGGGTGTACTCCAAGAGCACACTCTCTATAGTACAAGCGTAATGGGGCTTCCATTTCGAACGTTAGAAAAGTAACACACAGTATATGACTCTAGTAAAATGGTGTGTACTCTCTACACTGTTTGAAAGAGGAGATTTTGAGGGACGCAGCGTGTATTTAGGGAAAATACACGGACACAGACATAAATACACGTCCATGTCACACGCTATGTATTCTCTTCACAGAAAGGCAGATGCGGCTTCACGAGGATCGGCGTGTAATCTTAACGATACAGGGACACGAGTAGAACCACACGGCCAGGGGCACAGCGTGTACTACCTCAACATGGCAGAAGCAGCTTCGTGATGACTCAGCGTGTATTCCAGGAATACATGGAGACGGGGTGGAGTATAGGGCCATGTACTCCATCACACGGCCAGGCATGGCTAGTGCACATGGAGTCGACCCTCGATGATTGGACATGGTGTGTAACCGTATTACATGTCGTGTACTTACTTATCTAGACCACCAGCCGTGCGACACGGGCAGTAACCGGTGTCTAATGACACGGCGTGTATCGCTTACCTACACGCCGTGTACATTAAGTAAATGGCTTAAATTTCTTATTCTCCGTGACCTAGGCACGTTTTTCTTGGTTTTCCCCTATGACGTGGGATGTAGCTATGGGATACGACAACTCTGGTCTTCATGACATTTGATGTATCGATCTTTGACTCTATTAGAGGACCCTCCGAAAATCGAGCGTGATGTGTGCGGGAACCCTTGAGATGGTTGATAATTTTATGATGAAGACAACTTTACTTGGATCCTATATGAGTTCGGATGTGAGGATGGTAGTACTTGGATCCTCTGTGGGTTCGGCAGAGATGGCGACTGTACTTGGATCCTCTGTGGGTCCGCCAGGGATGGCGACTGTACTTGGATCCTACGTGGGATCAGAAGTGATGGTTACAGTACTTGGATTCTACGTCGGTTCGACAGTGAAGACTTCTATACTTGGATCCAATGTGGATTCGATAGAGGAGATGATTGAGAGGTTTCATCTAATCCTCTCCACCTCTCTCCGGGAGTAGTATACGAGTGTGAGCTGAGTCTTGACTTTCAATCATTTTCTTTGATATGATTGACCTGATTTTCTGTGTGGACTGGGTTGTGCTTTCATGTGTGGATTGGGTAGTGCTTTCCTGTGTGTACTGGGTTGAACTATGCCTCGGATGTTGAATCCGAACTTGAATTTATGACTTAGGTATATGTTTGGGAATATACCTAGATAGTGTGGTTGATACTTCGTATTTGAATCCTTCCTTTGTGGTTTATCAATTGTGGATTCTGGGAGACCATCAGGGGTCTCGGGGTCCCTACTGAGTATCGTATACTCACCCCTATATGGGCTATGCCTGCCCTATGTTGTGTTGGTTGCAGAAGACGGACAACGCTGATCGTGGTTGAGGCTTTTGGAGCGTGACGTTACCCAGAGGTGGACAATCAGGCGAGACGTACACGATGTAGACAGCCTAACCCAAGGAGCTGCAGAGACCATCTGTACCCACTCACAAGGTGGGATATCCGAAGGAAGACTCAGCGGTTGCTGATTTACTTTACTGATTCTATACTTTATTTTCAGTTGTATTGTAATTTTAGTTTGGTTTGTATTCTAGCCCAGTTACATTTCAGCACATACTTTTGTACTCTGTTTACTAAGAGTTTACTTTAGCTTGCGTACTCTGTGGTCTTTTTTTTCTTTTATAAAGGAAATCACAAACCTTTTATCTAGATTTATGCCATTGGTGCTAGTCGTCAGGCCATGGCCTATTGAAGGCGAGTTTGGGGTAGTCACGGCATGGACCCCGAGAATGGGTCATGACAAATTGGTATCAGAGAAGTCGGTTCTACCGCAGAACTCATGACTTTGATAATTAATTTTGTGTGAAGCATTATTTTTTAGGGTATTGAGTGAGGTTATCAGTGTAGGGAGTCCAGTGTTAGTGTGGCGGCCGACGTATCCATACACAAGGACCCTGACTTCTGAAAACTGACTTAGTGAACAAAAACATTGATTGCATCTGTGTTTCAAAAGTTTTCCTTATGAATAATTTTTGTCATCTCACCAGGTATACCGTATTAACCGCGGAACACGAGTTTCCTTTTAGGATGGCCCCACGACGGCAGCCAGGTAGTGTTCTAAGCATTGTGAGAGATGGAAGCCCACCGAGCGACGAGGCCTCGGTGCAGGGCCCCATTACAGCGGAGGCACCAGAGGTACCTCTACCAGCCGAGCCACCAATGCCACCAGCCCCTATAGCTGAGATTGCACGTCACCTGAGGGAACTTCTCATGTTTCAGCATCCGATACCGCCCAGGTTCCGTGGGGAGACAAACCCGCAGGCAGCCGAGGATTGGCTGGAGGCTGTTGTTCGAGTCTTCAGATTAGTAGGGACACCAGCTGACCTTATGGTGATCCTTATGGCGAGTCTCCGGCATGAAACAGTATATAGATGGTGGGGCCTGATGCTCCATGTGCAGGACGAGGCATATCTACTTTATTCAGACTCTTCTGCTCAGAGTTCGTTCCGGCCACCCTCCGTGTGGTGCGCATCCAGGAGTTACTACAGCTACGGCAGGGCAACATGACAGTAGCCCAATACTTGGCGAGATTTACTGATCTCTCGTGCTACACTACGTACATGGTATGGGACCCATTCTTCCAAGCCCAAACCTTTGACCAGGGACTGAGGCAAGAGATCAGGGCATCGATGATGTCCCTCGGTATTTCGATGCAGGTAGGAGTACTGGAACGAGCCCTTCTTTTGTGGATAGCGTTCTTTGTGAACCTACGCCAGCAGCGAGGCCTACCACAAGGTGACACATGGAGGAGTCTTCTGCAGCCGGCAGTAGAAAAATTTCACAGAGGTCCAAGAGGACCAGACCATTAGGTGGGTGACCTCATGATACTAATTCGGAGGTGTGGGGAACACACAGAAGATCCAATCATTTGAGAGGCAGGCAGTGCTATGCATGCGGCAGTCAGGGCCACATGGCTCGTCACTGCCCGACCCGCCATGTAGAGGAGCAGCAGACAGTTGAGGGACCACCCAGGAAGAGGCAGAGGTTCGACCGTGGCAGTCCATAGTGAGCAAGCAGACGTGGCAGAGGAGCTGTCCGAGTGGCGGGTGGTGGGTGACGCTTTGAGGCTCTACCACCACCACCACCAGGAGGTCCACCCCGACCATAGGGAGATGGAAGATAAATGAAATCTCTACTTCAGGCAGTGGAGGCCTACGACCACGGTGCACCTGAGATGATTTGATATATTATATGTGTCTACTCTATGCTTGCTGCAGTTCTTATAGACACATGATAGATTCATTCTATCATTGCCGCTTCCCTTGTTTGGAACTCGGAGATTCCGACACAGCATTTGGCTCGATCTTACAACTAGATACTCCTACATGAGCAGACTTGACGATTACGCCCTAGTTCCAGCAGTGTGATCTTACTCTAAGAGGTGAGATCCTTGGCTGGTATATTCTTGAATCGGCGTTGAGGCCCTACAAAGTCATATTGGGCATGGATTGATTATCTACGATCCATGCTCAGATCGACTCTAGTAGTCACAAGGTGTGATGTGTTCGCATAGATGGGAGTTGGTTCACCTTCACCGGTGAGAAGGGATCCATTGCAGTGCAGGATGGACTCACACAGAGGAGAGGATAGCCAATTACTCATCAGTTGGCCAGTCTCATCCTTGGAGCAGTTGATGTGCAGAGTCCGAGTTTTCTTATTGTGGTAGATCAGTATGTGGATGTTTTTCCTGAAGATGTTCCAGAACTACCTCCTCACAAAGAGGTAGACTTCTATATTGACCTGTACTCCGGGACAGCCCTGATATCTACTCCAGCATATCGGATGGCCCTTGCTGAGCTTTGATAGCTATGGGTACAGCTACAGGAGTTGCAGGGCAAGGGATTTATTCGACCCAGTGTTTCAACCTGGGCTTCCCCGATATTGTTCGCCAAGATGGCGGACAGGAGCTTGCGATTGTGTGTCGACTACCGTTGCCAGAATCTGGTGACTATGAATAAAAAGTATCCAGTTCTGAGGATTTACGACCCCTTCGATCAGCACAAGGGAGCACATTGGTTCTTGATGATAGACCTCTGGTCAGGCTATCATCAACATAGAGTACAAGATGAGGATGTGAAGAAGACGACCTTCAAGTGTCGGTATGGCCACAATGAGTTTTTGGTTATGACTTTCAGCATAACAAACGCTCCAGCAGTGTTCTTGAGTCTCATGAACAGGATCTTCCAGCCTTACATCGATCGATTTGTTGTTGTATTCATCGACGACATATTGATTTACTAGAATACTGAGGAGGAGCACACCTACCACTTGCAGGTTGTACTGGACACACTCCGAGAGCACCATCTTTATGGTAATCTCTCAAAGTGTCAGTTCTGGTTTCGAGAAGTCCAGTTCGTGGGGCACGTCATCTCAGAGCTGGGAGTTGCGGTGGACCCTGCGAAGATCGAGGCAGTGCCAGCTTGGGATCCACCTAGGAGAGTGATGGAGGTGCGGCGTTTCCTAGGTTTGGCTGGGTACTATCTGAGATTTGTGTCAACTTTTCCAGAGGTTCATCAATTCATTCATCTTTGACGAAGAAGGGTAAACCCTTCAAGTGTTCAGATATATGTCAGCAGAGCATCCAGGAGTTGAGATAGAGATTGAATAGTGCAACCATCTTGAGGCTACCAGAGGAGGGAGTAGGGTACATAGTTAACTACGATGCATCAGGTACCGGAATCGGGTGTGTACTGATGCAAGAGCGGGCATTGATCGCCTATGGATTATGATTGTTGAGAAACATGAGCAAAACTACGCTACCCATGACCTGGAGTTAGCAGTAGTGGTCTTATCCTTGATGATGTGACGACACTGTCTGATGGGTGAGCGCTTTTCAGTCTACTCAAACCACCAGATTCTCAGATACATCTTCTCGCAGAAGGACATGAACCTAAGATAGTGGTGATGTCTCTAGTTCCTCCAGCTCTATGACTTTGAGATAGTCGATACACCTAGGAAAGGGAATGTTGTCGCTGATGATCTCAACATGAGGTCGGGCATCCATCTACTTGGAGAGGCGACGGAGCAGCTAGCCGGGTTGCAAATATCCTTCGTGTATAGAGATGGGGCAGCCTTTCTATAGTCACTCACAGTCACTCCACCATTACATCAGTGTGTCAGAGAGGCACAGCGTGGGGACGTTGACTGTGAGATGCGACCTGCACAGATATCCATAGGACATGCACCATATGGATTTTCTGTAGGAGGAGAGCACGTCATCCTTTTTAGAGGACATACCATGGTACCATTTGCAGTACAGTAGGAGGTGATGAGAGAGTTTCACACATCCCCTTTAGCGGTACATTTAGGAGTAGCGAAGATGTACCAAGATCTCAGACTACAGCACTGGTGGATAGGTATGAAGAAGGTTGTGGCAGAGTTCGTTTCACGATTCCTCACCTACCAGCAGGTGAAGGTGGAGCATCAGGTACCAGAAGGCTTCTTACAGCCTTTAGAGGTCCCGGAGTGAATGTGGGATGGGATATATATGGATTTCGTGACAGGACTTCCATGTACTTCTAGAGGTCATGACTTCATCTGGGTGATTGTGGACCGACTCACCAAGTCGGCCCACTTCTTACCTATCAGAGCGTAGGGATCAGTGGAGAGCTTGGGATGCCTCTACGTTCAAGATATTGTACGGCTTCATGGTGCACCATCGTCTATCGTCTCTGATCAAGACGCTCGCTTTACTTCCTGAATTTGGAAGGGGTTGTAGAGCCATTTGGGACAAATCTATGCCTGAGCACCACCTTTCACCCTCAGATGGATGTCCAGATAGAGATGACCATTAAGACTCTCAAGGAAATGCTCTGTGCATGTGTCCTTTATCTTGGTCGCAGCTGGGAGGATCACCTACCCTTGGTGGAGTTTACATACAAAAACAGCTACCACTCCACCATCGGGATGGCACCATACGAGGCATTGTACATCCGACCTTACAGATCACCTCTGTGCTGGACAGACCCAGGGGAGTCAGTACTTGTAGGACTAGAGATGGTCCAGGCCACGACGGATAAGGTGCAGGTCATCCAAGAGCGGATGAGGACTGCTCAGAGCCTACAGAAGCCATATGCTGATAGGAGGCGGAGACCACTAGAGTTCGAGGATGGAGACCACATATTTTTTTGGGTCTCACCTCAACAATGATTACAGATATTTGGATGATGCGGCAAGTTATCTCTGCGCTTCATCGGACCATACCAGGTTCTCAGCAGGATAGGTGAGGTGGCTTATCGCCTGGCACTTCCACCTCAGTTGCACCGGGTTCACGACGTCTTCCATGTATCTCAGCTAAGGAGATACTTGCATGACTCGACGCATATCATTGATCACGGGGAGCTGGATAATGATGAAAGGGAAACATTTGCGGAGGTCTCGGTGGAGATCGAGGATCGACAGGAGCAGGTTCTACATAGATGGTCAATTCCTCTGGTGCACATTCTTTGGCAGTATGGGAACCTCTATGAGAGCACATGGGAGTAGAAGAATCAGATGTGTGCACAATACCCTCATTTTTTCCCTTATTATTTGATATATCATTACAGAGATGTAATTCCCTGAGATTTTAGTAATGTAAAACCCTGAAATTTGAAGGAATTTTTTTATTAATTTCCTTGGGATTTTATGAGTACGCAGCTTCAGACGGCACCTAATTCTGAGGCCCGGTGTGCCCGGAATCAATTACCGAATATTATCTTGGGTACGTTTAGTGAAAGAATTAGCAGGTTTTTCTCTCTTTTGAACCTGTGCTTAGAATTGAAATTTGAGGGCACCGATGAACTCTCAGTGCCAGTATTCACATAAGATGACTTTTACCGTTGATGTGTTTGCTCGGGAGATGACGTTAAATTTGGGGGTTTTTGTGAGATGTAAATAAAACTGTGTACAAATTTATTTTATTAACCATTGAAGTTAAACTCTATCATGGGAAGTTGTTGGTGGGGCCAACAACCACCCAACATCCAATGTGTGGTTATGAGGGAGGTGGGTCCCACACGATCACCCTTCTTTTAACATTCCATAACCCTTAACCCCTTTGTACTCCCATGATAATACATGAAAACTCCCCATTAATTTTTTTGGTATCCTTTAATTATGTGACTTCTCCTCTCCCCACATTAAATCATGCCAACACAGTTAATCAATTATGTGAGTTATGTATTTAAATTTTAAAATTTAAATGGATGGCATGAAATAATAAAATAATATAAGATTTATTTTGTTTTGGGGTAGTCTGTTGTGTTGAGAGATGAGGGGGGGAGCTCTTGTGACTTGAAGAACATCATATCCTACATTGAAGAATGCCAAGACTCCGACGAAGTAAATCAACTGGGCGACCCATGATTCTCCTTTCTTTTCCTCCTCTGTGACAAGGATGGAAAAACAACGTGGGAATTCGCCAATGACGACACGCTTCGTTCTCACCGTGATAAAAGCGGAGACGACGCTTCCTCCTCAGAATCTCTCTATCGACGTCTACAGAACCACACCCCGCGACGCCGTTTTCCACAACGCCCGTCATTAGAAAACTTTTGTTGAGGTAGGGGTGTGTTTTGATTGAGCATCATTGGTTTACCTTCCATGTTGTTGTTTCTCATAAAACCACTTGTTATCGGACTAATGAGGAAGGAACCGGACCAAACTAACACATTCTGATTCCTACACTGTTCTTGTTGTTGTATGGTGTTCACCTACTATTCTTGAGCAGTGAATGAAGTTATGTTTTCAAAGCCGATCGGAGGCACAAATAACATCGAAAATGACCACAGAGCGTCAGGGTGACCTAGAAGTGCAAGATTCATAGAACTCAGATCATCAGAAAAAAGAATGGACACCTTGGGTGGCATGCTGGCTAGAGGAATCGTTTCTGGAAAATTCCAAAATACACGGCGTGTCCTTCAACAGAAGATGCCATGTAGTATAAGAATATTGTGGCTTCTATTTCAGACATTAGAAAAGTAACACCTGGCGTGTGACTCTAGTCACACAACGTGTACTCTCCACACTATTTGACATAGGAGATTTCGAGGGACTTGGTGTGTATTTATGGAAAATACACAGACAAAGACATAAATACACGGTTATGTCACACTGTGTGTATTCTCTTCCTTGAAAGGCAGAAGCAGCTTCTCAAGGCTCGACGTGTAATCTAGAAGATACACGAACACGGGCAGAACCACACAGCCAGGGGCATGGTGTGTACTACCTCACCATGGCAGAAGCAGCTTCATGATGACTCGGCGTGTATTCTGGGAATACACAGACACGAGGTGGAGTACACGGGCATGTACTCCATCACACATCCTGGCATGGCCAATTCACATGGAACCAACCTAGAGGTTTGGACATGGAGTGTAACCATATTACATGCCGTATACTTACTTATCTAAACGAACAACCCTACGACACGGGTTGTATCACACGGGCAGAACCCGGTGTCGGATTACACGGTGTGTATCACATACCTACACACCATGTACTTTAGGGAAATGGCTTGGTTTTCTTGTTCTTCGTGACCTGGGCACGTTTTTCTTGGTTTTCCCCCTATGATGTTGGACAGAGCTACATGATACATCCACTCTGGTCTTCATGACAGTTGATGTATCGATCATTGAATCGAGGAGAGGACCCTCCAGAAATCGAGCATGTTGTGTGGAGGAACCCTAGAGCTGGATGCGACTACAATGAAGAAGACGACTGTAATTGGATCCTACATGGGTTATGCAGTGAGGATGACTTTACATGGATCCTCCGTGGGTTCGGTAGTGATGGCGACTGTACTTGGATCCTCCGTGGGTTTGGTAGCGATGTCGACGGTATATGGATCCTAAGTGGGTTCGGCATCGATGGTTACTGTACTTGAATCCTACGTGGGTTTGACAACGAGGACTTCTATACTTGGATCCTACATGGGTTCAGCCGAGGAGAAGATTCAGATGTTACATCTAATCATACTCACCTCTATACATGAGTAGTATACCTGTGTGAGATGTGTCTTTACTTTCAATCATTCTCTTCGATATGATTGACTTGCTATCCTGTGTGGATTGGGTTGTACTTTCCTGTGTGGATTGGGTAGTGCTTTCCTATGGGGACTGGGTTGAACATGGTCTCGGAAGTTGTAGCCAAACTGGAATTGATATCTTAGGTATATGTATGGGCATATACCTAATTAGTGTTGGTTGATAATTCGTATTTGAATCCTTCCATTGTGGTTTATCCTTTGTGGATTCTGGGAGACCTTCGGGGGTCTCAGGGTCCCTATTGAGTATCGTATAATCACCCCTGCACGGGCTATGCCCGCACTACGTTGTGTTGGTTGCAAATGAAGGACAATGATGATCGTGGTTGAGGCTTGTGGAGTTTGACGGTACCCGGAGGTGGACTATCAGGACAGACATACATGGAGCGGACGGCCAGACCCGAAGAGCTGAGGAGACCATCTGTACCCACCCATCAGGTGGGACAACCAGAGGATGACTCAGTGGTTGCTGATTTACTTTACTACTGCTGTAATTTCTTTTTAGTTTTACTGTAATTTTAGTTGGGTTTATATTCTTTCCCAATTACATTTCAGCACTTACTTTTGTACTCAATTTACTAAGTGTTTACTTCTGCTTGCGTACTCTGTTGTGTTTGTTTTCTTATATAAAGTCAATGCCTTCCCTTTTATCTGGATTTACGCCTTTGATGCTAGTCTCCAGCCCTTGGCCTATGGAAGGTGGGTTTCAGGTAGTCACGACATGGGCCCTGAGGACGGGTCATAACATAATTACCCTAATATATTATTCAATTGAAAAAAACCATCCTTCAATTATGATCCCCATATCTTATATATCCACATTCATTGTTCATTTATTGACTCATTATTCTTATCCAATTTAGTGTAATTTTCAATTTTCAATTATTAGTTTTTATGAATTAATTAGGATAAGAATTTATTTACTATGTTATAACTGGGATTAATTGTTCTCTTTAATATTAATGTCACACATTAAGAATATTATACATTATGGTATTATTTTTGGTTCAATAAAAATTAAATTACCGAGTTTTTATCATGATATATAATTATTAATAGAAAAAGGCATGTTTAGAGTCATTTTTGAAGAACTAATGTAAATAGTAAAAATCAATGAAAATTTTCATTATGTGTTATTATTTTCCATCCCCTATTATATTTTCAAATTTTTTATTGTGGTTTTGGTTTCCAAATATAGTGGACCTTATTCTCTAGGCTCAATATTCGTATCTTATTAGTAAATAATATATATTCTTAATGGATTAATTCAAAATCAATTATGTGTAAAAATAGTCACACTATGTAATAATATTATAATATTACCCAATCATTTATGAAGAATCACCACATTAAAAAAATATTTATTCCATAATAGTAGCGAACTCCTGGATAAATAATAAAATGAATGTATTAAACATAAATAATTTTCCCAAGATGATGTCACATTCATCATTGATCTCCAATATGGTTACTATTGTGATATATATTTTAAATACTCAAATAAATAATTTTTATAATGATAAAATTGAAATTAAGTTGAAATATAAGAAGAAAAAATGTCCCAACCTATTTATAATTAGACATGTATGTGTCATAGACAAAGAATATATCTATGTTAATGGTGAAGAATTAGATGGTGAATAGAATGGTTATGAAATTATGAGGGCCATTAATTTATATTAATAAATAAAATGAAATGATATAGCGACAGTAAATTTTTATTCATTGACAATACATAACTTTTAAATAATATTTAAAACATTACGAAATCAAACCCTAAAAGAGCATACTAGACTACTATCTTTGGAAACACAAAAAACATATACAATTGTATAAAAATGAATAAAAATATCTCCCACTTGGTTATTACTGACTATTACCCTTCATATACATGTTAAACACAACACATATCTTCATATCATGGATAAGTAATCACAAAAAAGGGTGAGGTCAAATTCTTAGTGAGGGTAAACAATGATAATATCTATGAATATTCCTGAGAATAATGTTATGAGAACATGATTCAAAAAATATAAGATTATATCCTCCATATCAACGGTCATATATATGAATCATGACATTAATCATTGGAATTCAAAACACATGAATCATAATGATATAAAAAACATAATCCATGATAGAATAATGTCATAGAAAAAATGGAATTATGAAAACACATAAGAATATAATAATGATTTCTATATGAGTTAATGCATTATTTCCCAGTCCATATTGATGGAAAATTTCCATTACTAATTTTGGTTCACACCCAACTCCATCACTCTATTACAAAACTGAGTTCACTCCCTGTTCTAGCCATGAACATATAAACAATGCTCATTTTTCTTTCCATCCCTTTAATACTGATCTAGGATCATTTATTGTCACATCCATGGCTATCTCTTGAGATATAAATATTTAACAAATGCAATGGTGGATGAACTATGTCTCACCAATATAAAAATGAAATCATACATATATGTCATGAATAATAAAAATTAATCATATCATAAATCATGAAATGAAATTGGAATTATATATTTGTAATGATAACATATCATGTGTACAAAGATAGTATTCGTAATAATTTCCTTAAAAACATAACTCATAAAATAAAATTGGTTTCAAAATAATATATCTCTTAAAAGAGAAATGCTTTCTCAATCATCATTATATAAAAACATAATCCATTTAGAGGCTGAATAAGAATGTAAACATTGAATAATTTCCCTATAATGACATTAGTAAAACTAATGGATGATATATTATATGGTAAATAGTTTCGAAATATATTTTAAAATAAATTATTGTGGAAAATACATTTATTCATTGAAAAAATGTTTTTAAATCATATAACATTATGGAAACCTATTTATTTTAAAATAGCTAAAAAAATTTATTAATGAATTATTGGAAACTGCAAAACATTTTTAAAACCACTTTTTCTTATAAATGTTTTTGATTTATATTTTGAAAAAATTATTTAAAACGTGGTTTTTGAATAAAATATATTTTTGAGCAGAGAGAGAGAAGTCATGTTTTAGTTAAAACACCATCATAAGTTCCAATGATTGGTAAAATGGTACTAATACATGAGTATACCCTGAAGAACTAGTGGATTAAAAAATTCATGAGTTGTATTAGGATATTGGTCATGATATTTCATTAATTGAATCATAATCATACACAATATTGAAAATCTATGACATTGTTTCAATATCCACTTAGCATAAGGTAAAATGTGATCATACTCTACATGTATGAAAAAGAAATTATATTAAGAATACGATAGGATGGAATAAATAAAATTATTGGTAAATCATTTCAAAAGCTATACACAAAAAACATGGAAAAATAAAAATGCATAATATTGTTTGTGTCTCAAAGATGAAAAATAAAGACAAAATCCCATTACAGATTTGGAATCATTAGAAACATATAACCCATAAATGAATGATCATAAAATTGATATTTAAATACTTATTAATTAATGTATAATAATCATATAAATCATCCTTGGAAAATATATACTCCCCTCAAAAGGATTGGGTGGTGTATAAAGCTTGTATCTCCTAGAAGTGAAAAGAGAGATGAAATTCTTTTACCTTATGCCTTGACTCTCATCAAAATCATTAAAACATCATGTATAATAAATAAAAATTTATTATAAATATATCACATAACCATATTCATACTTTTAATATCATATATTTTTTTATTCTGAATTTATAATACCTACATGATAAAAAAATTATTTTACAGTTTCACATAAAGTAATATTTTCTCAGTTTTACACATGTGTCTTAATTTGTTATATAATTGGTACTTATATTAATATCCTGATTTCCAATATGTAAACTATAATTTAAATATAACTAGTATTCCCTTGTTGTTTCACCTGGAATAATCTTTCACTGGTTATTTTAAATAATAAAACACTATTTCACAATGATATTATTTAACATTTATATTAATTATATTTAAATCAAAAATAATTTGTATATGTTGTTGACATTCATGTAGTGAATCTATTGTGACATAAAAAATATAGTATAAAATAGTATGTATAAATTAGAATTTTAAAATTAATGGAAGGTATATCATAATAAATAATGTGTAATTTTGAATTGAGAAAAGTATGAAAACATTTAAATGAATTGAAAAAAATTAATACAATATTTTGAAAATATTATTAAAAATAAAGAGGTAATATTTGTTGTGGAATAGCATAAATGTGAATGCAAAAATGGTACTAAATATTCATAAAAAATTACTATTGTTGAAAATTTTTAAACCAAGGAAAATAATAAATTATCATTTCCAAGATCATAGTAATGGCCATGTAAATTCTGAATAAAAAAAATAAGGATATACATATTTCTATCGTAATATCCCATGTACTATATTTCCTTTTGTAATCAAAAGTGTCACTAGATGTTGAATTAAACATTTATAATCTAAAAAGGGAAATTTTTACCTCACCCAATGATAGTTCACTTCATCAATACACCGTATAAGTAGTTTTGGTAGAACATCAAAATAGTATCCCATAAATTAATCAATTTCTCCATAACATAAGCTATTGTTTATTATTAACATCCATGTAATAAAAATGTTAGTTACCTCAAAAATGAAGTAAGTGGAAATACATCCATGCTATCATAGAATAAAAATTAAGAAAATCATGGTAGCTTACCCCAACAAAACCTATTAAATATATGAACAACTATAGTGCAATGTCATTTAACTTGTTTAATATGGAAAGAATCATTTTACACAACATTATTAAATTTTGGGTTTTGGTTTTGTTTCACATTACAATATAACATTCAATGTACTCCATTTTAACAGCAAAAACATTGTATAAAATTAAAAATGTGAACCGATACATGTATATATGTCATGTTTATTGGGATAATGAAAAACATGAATCAATATCCATACCTTCTCCATCCAAGGATTCATTTAAAAAAAGATAAAAAATGAAGTGATATATCCTCAGGAACTCTACTAACTAATCAATAAATGATACAAAAAATTTATCTTAAATGAATTAAATAACCTTTTTACTATAATGTTAATAAATCAAAAAATGTAGTAAGGGATGGAAAAGCATCATGAAAGTGGGACATTTAGAATATTATTGTACTATTTCAAAACAAAGGAAAAATGAAAATAGAAACATTGGAAAGGGCATGGATAAAATCATCATATATAAACAAAACTTCCTACTCCAATGATATAAAAAATCCACATGTAAAATTAAATACACCATCCATAGCTCAAACAGAGTACTTGATCTGTTTCTTAAAGAACATAGATCAAAACTGATAGTTACTATAATTAGAAGAATCTAATTACTAAGACAAAATAAAAAGATCAACATTAGGAATAAAATCTATCTATAAATCTGAGAAAATAATAATTTAAATAAATTGTATTTTCTTCATATATCATTTGAAATATAAAATATCTTCAATTAATATTTTCCAAGAATCATACCGGACAATTTTTGGTTGAAATATGCTATTTCAGAATGAAATATTTGAAAATTTTCTACACATAGACTATCCAATAGCCCATGTTGGTATCTCTTTAATATAATAAAAAATTCTATAACATTAGAATGTAATCCCCAATTGGAATCTGACTCCCAAAATGTTCCAGGGGTAATGTTGTTCATAGTTCTAATATCCTCATATGAAGGTAAAGCTACAATCATTGTATGATGTATCTACAAGTAATAGAGATGTATAGTATTTTTAGGAACCATGTATATTATACCAATAGAAAACCCCTTCATTCAAGGATACAATTATTTATCTCGATAGTGTTATAAAAATCTCATTGGAAATTCAGCATATGTCAAACATATAACTTTAAAGTAAGTAACAATTAATTTAAAATATGAAGTAATCATTATTTAAGCATTTGTTACCTTACTCAAGATATAATAAATATTACCATTATCACTATAAGAAACAATATTTAATCTAAGAAAATTTAATTGAATCGTTCATACAATGGGATATCTATAATAGATATCATAAGAATATATTGACTAAGAAGCTTCACTAAGAGAGACATATCAACAATCATAATACATCATAATAACATATACATTATTGTCTGATAACATTCTTTTATTGGTTTGAAATAGTGTTGTTGTATAATGATAATGAAACATTATAATAGAAATAAAATGGAGTTTGATATAATTTTATTGATTGAAAACATCAATATTTATATGATCATGACACTTCAATTGAAAAATAAGATTATATGGTAAAAAAACTAATTATCCAAGGGTACACAATTTTTATGGAATGTGCTTCCATCATTACATTTTTGGTATACCACATTACTATCATCATCACCTGTTGTATCTAAAATATATATTTTTTGAAAAAAAATGCATTTACCATTTCTCATTCATGGCGAGAAATGATTAGAGTCTGCCGAAGGCTCATGGATCCTAATTTTTTAGAAGTTTCATAATGATTTAGGATTGTCCATTTTTTAAAAATTTCAGTAGAAAATATTTCGTCAGTAAATGTCAGAGTATTGGTTTTTTTTAACTTGACATGTCAATAATAAAATTTTTACCATAGAAAATCCATGTTTTTGAAACATCATAGCAGGAAAAACTACATGTAAAAGATTGGGATTATTGAAATAGAAGGGAAACCAATACAATAAAATAGATTATGTTAAAAATGATAAAGACTTGTTATAAAGATTGTTACCTACTAATGAAATTTCAATGAATCATTCATCTCATAAATATTTCATTAAATGATCACCCTTAATACTGAATACACTTGAAAGTAATTTTGGGCAATCTGGTGGGAGAAAATTATTATGTGTAACAAATCTAGTAATTTAATTCCATGTTGGATTTCATATAAATGATAAAAATTAATCTGGAGAGCCTACCCTAATAAAAATATATATATAATCTTGGTTTCATGTCCCCAACCTTAAACACAACATATTGTAGTTTATTTGAACTAGAAATAACATTCTAGGATCTTTTGTTTTTTGAGTTTTAGATAATTATAAGAAATTTATACAATGTAGACCCAAACATTACAAGTGGATAGTTACACTAACTATACACTTTCTCTACCAAAGAAAATACTTCAAAAAAATACCCTCTTTTTTAGGATTAGCCTCAATTCTTTCATCATGAAATCTAATTTGTCCGTACCAATCTTTATACTTTTCAAAAAAATTTAAAACCTCGGATGAGATAATAAAATCTGTAATGGACATTAAAGAAAGAAAACCATTATTCTAGTGAAAATCATTTAACCCATTTAATGTTATTTTAGCCAATGAAATGAATCATTCACACATGAATAAAACTCATAATATTTTCTCAATTAAAATAATTAAAACCAATAGAAAGATTCTAAAACTCATTTTGGATACATAGTTACTCATATATATATATAACCCATCCAATACCTTTCAATTAGAACAACCATATTTTCGACATCCAATATTATTATTACATAAAAAATTGGTTATTTATAATGGGTATTGACCATTTTATAAGCAATACCAGGCTGACCAATGAGCTTTTATTGGGCACCTCACATCATATAAGATCTAACTTGATCACCCTAGAGTTGTAATGCGGATAAACCCTTCATATAAGCTGTGTGGGGATCACCCACAATCAATAAGGCAAAACTACGATTTATATAAGCAGTTTTGGGATCACTTTTGAGCTATAATGAGGATAATTCCTTCATATAATCTATATTGGTCTCACGAGTTTAACATTATTATCAATTACCATTTTCAGAATAAACCGTTTTTATCACAAAAACCGTTTGAAAAATAGTTCTAATCCATTATGAGGGTTTCGTTTTGTAGAAAAATATAATTTTCATTTAAAACCCCATTTTAATACACAAATACTCTAAAATTGAATATGATACTATTATAATTAAATAATACATTATATATTATAGAGGAAGCTAAGTGTCAAATTATAGTTACATCAGCGGAGAGGTCTTTGTGAACGTATACAAGAAAAAAATTCCTTTTTTAATTCTATATAGAATGAAAAAACTATTAATATAATAATATTTTTTTCAAAACATATTATATAATGCATAATATACATAAAATTTTAGATATAATCCTTTTATATCCATATAAATAAATATCTAAATTAACATCATGATGAACTATTTGGATAATTAAATCTTTAAAGGTACAAGGTGTCACATGCCACTTTGAACATTTAAATTGTAATCTAAATGAATTAATACATTTTAAAACCATTCAACAACATTATTAAATCTAATTTATGGATATGAAATGTGTTATTGGTTGTATATACACATTATAAAATAATAATGGTGCATATTATCAAGGAATGACTTATTAAAATAATATTTAGATGAAATCCATTACATTTATTTTGACATGTATCTTACATTGTTTATCATCTTGAATAATTTAGATAGGTTAACTTATGCATTATTGAGAACATTTTACATGTTTATTATATATTTTATATAACATATTACCATTTTATATCAATTAAAAATTATTTATTTTCATATCATACGTTTTGTTGATATTCGTTAGGTGATATAAATAAAAGAACATGGTATAATGTTTACTGTCTATATGGACATATAAAAATCATCTCTAGAATAATATTCATGAAATAAGGATCAAATTTTTACATCCATAGTTAATTTAAATCACACATTTAATTATAGTAATAAAAAATGAACTATATTATAATATGTGAGATGGTCGATCGTATGTGTGCTTGAGTAACGTTTCCATTTTTCATTTATCATTGTGGAAATAAGGGAAGTATTATTTTATTTTTATAAAATAATAACAACATAATTAATATCATATTAATCATTTAAATATTTTTTTATATATCATTTTAGTGATAAAATGAATAAAAATGAGTCATATCTCTTCATGGAGGTTAAAGTTGACATGTGCGCATGAACAATGTTATATTTTTTATGCGCATGGAACGTAAAAAATAAATTGATATATTATTATGTTATAATGATTAATATGTTATTAAAATAACATATTAATAATATGTCGATTATAATGACCTATCATTAGATAATGTTTTTGAAAATTATTTAGATTTGTTCATGGAGGTGATAGTTCACACATGCGCACAAATGAATAATTCCTCTCCCATTAAACAGATGTGGAGTTGGATTTATGTGATGATGTTAACATAATATCATCTTAGTATATTAAAGATAATTTAAGTTTTTTTCATCTTGGATGAATAATATTTTATTTAATTGGAATAAGAAATAAAACAGATGTACTTAAATAAAAAAATTAACTTTCCTTCGGATGAACACCTTTCATATGTCCTTAACACCTCTAAAGAGGTTGTTCTAACTAAAATAAGGCATCAAGATTGTGTGCAAGAATTTTAGTAATGGTTAGGAAAGATCATTTATTGACCAAAAGGTTTTGTAAGTGTGAGTAATATATAGGAATAGGTGCCTTTTATTGGAGTGGGGAGAGGAACAATTGGGATTATAAAAATTATTAAATTAATATAATACAATTTTCTATTCCAAATTGTCCAAAACGTAATAATATAAAAAGATATGATTATTTTGTGATGATTCCTTATCTTAAAATTAAATGATACATGTATTTAATAACATTTAATATTTCTCTTATTTATGTTAATGCTTTTAATTCATACTGATTTAACAAGTAATTTACACTTTGATGGTTCAAATTAATTACCAAACAATAAAAAACGGCCAATTCATGGATCATTAATGATGTTTTTAAAAATATTTCAATATGTTTTAAAATAATATATATTTTTAAATTTTAAATTATTTAATTAATTATTTTATTTTTTTAAATTTGATATATGTCAATTTAGACACTATTCATTATATGCCTCTTATAAATAATCATAATAACTTGATTCTATTGAAAAACCCATAATAAATTAGTGATATGCTGTCATAATAATCCATAAAATTCATCAATAGAAAAAAATATTTAATAAAATAATTATTACAATATTATTAATACTATTAATTTTATTTTTTATTTAATATATATTTTTGGGCATCATTATTTTGTCTTAATGAAATGTAATTATATTATTCCAAAAAAATTGTTAATAAATTGATATTACTTAGGTAATCTATTTATATTTCTATGGACTATTCATAGTTGAATATATCACTAACATAAACCCATATTAATATTTTTTAGTAATAAAAGAAATATTTATGACATATTTCCCTTTACATTAAATAAAGTGTAATAAATTTCATAATCACACCCAATTGGATTCCAAAGATCAGATTTAGGCCCAAGGATAGTCATGGTCTATAATACATCTTAAAATAAGATTAAAACATTGTTTAATATAATTTTATAATATTATTATAATAATTTTACCTTGTGTTAAACTATTTAACATTAATAGTGTTAAATAAACAAGTAAATGTACTATTCAAAAAATTTGTTTTATCTTATTGGAACACAATTTTCATACTGAGTACAACTATTTATTTCCATTTTTCAAATTCAATTCACATAATTGGCTGAATATTACTTAGCACTAATCTCTTTGATTGATCAAGAAACCAACTTTTTTAAGTAAAATGTTTTGAAGTTCACATTGTTTTTATATGTAATTTTAAATTGAAAAATAGTCTATTGAAATAAATTGGATTAAATAATTAAAACATCTTAAAATTATAACATAAAACCATAAAAATGTATAAACTATCCTTATAAATAAATTTGACAGAAATCAGTTTGGAATTACAATGTAGCATTTTTCATTCCTCAATAAACCAAGAAAGTTATCAGAATAATAACAAAATTTTATCAAAACTAAATTATGATGTCCCTATTCTGTTGAAGTAGTTTATTTTTTCAAATATGAAATATAAATGTTTAAAAAACAATATTTATAAATGGTTATTCATTCAAAGGTGATAAATATGTTATTTTTTAAAAACACACATTTTATTCATAAAATTAATTCTCATCTTATATCATGTATAAAAAACATATAACATGAATTTCAAACATAATATTTAATTTAAATTTCCTTAATATAATATAGAAAGACTAATATTATTATTTAATACACTTAATTTTTCATAGGTAAATATTTTTTCATAAAATCACATCCTTTATATTCAATTTTAATTATTTTTTATTTCAAATTAATATTTTAACCAATAAGTAATTATATAAACATGTATAATCCATATTTTCTCATTTTAGGTAATATAGTTCGTTCCAATCATTCTACTTGATATGAGATAACTAAATAATAAAAAATTGTATTGATAATATATTAGTTTTTAAAATTACTCAGTCTTGTGTGCAACGTATGATTTTTGGGAAACACATTGTTGTGTGTTAAGTATAATATTATAGAGAGAGTCCTTTTTAATGTAAAATTAATATCTAATAAAAAAATATTAATATAATAACATTGTATTTTAAATGTTTTCCCCATCATAGAAATTTCAAATTTAATTTTTTAAATTTGTGCTCTTTAACAACGGTTCCACATAAAAAATTTACATCATTGAAATCCCAGATTTGTGAAAGGGCCAATAAGACTTACCCATTAAAATAATTAATGTTATTTAAAATTCCCAGTCAAGATAACATAAATTAGGATTAAATGTAGAAAAACATGGAAATGGATAAAAATGTAACCATCACGTTCTGATAGAGAGTGATATAAAAATTGATCATTAGAATGATAATAATCAAAAAACAACAAAATTGTGATAGATTAATTGTCCATTGATTTCATAGTAATAAATTTAAAGGGAAAATGTGTTAATTTAAACATCGTTTTCAAAGAGTTGTGGAATTATTTTTTTATCATAGAATATGAACATAAGAAAATACACTTACTTGATAAGTAGAGATCAATCCATTAGTCCAATTCGAACATAAACTCATCTTGTTCTCAAAATTTTGATTATTTAAGAGATTGTTTTTCCCACCTATAGCACTTTAATAAAATTATAATGAATAAAATAATCCAAAAAAATAATAACTGTCTTTTCTTCATAAAATGAACCATTACAAAAAACCAAATAGTAATGAAAAAATAATATAGTTACATAAATATAATATAAATTAAAATAATAATAACTACCTTTTATCACTAAAATTTTAAAGTAATATTCAATGTACATTATAGAAAATTCAACTAATAAATTTCAAAAAAAATCCACAAATAATTTAAGCTAAGATTGAAAACAAAAATTCCAAAGGAGTATATCACATAGTCTAATAGGATATCTTTTAAAGTTTATATATAAATAAATTAATTAACTCTTTCTCTCTCGTAATAAAAAGTAATTTTCTTATTAAAAATTCTACATGATATGTTATTCATTTACATAAATGTAACAATTCTTCATTATTCAAAATAAATCACAGATTATTAAAAAATATAAATCAACCATTACTCCTCAAATTATCACCCATGTTATTCTATTTAACTTAATGGTATAAAGTTACCAAAATAGTTAGTATCTTCCAAAAATAATATTTATCACATAACCGCTAAGTCATTTTACAATACTATGGATATTACTTTGATAAAAAATCAGTAACCGATATGAAATTACTATTATTTCATAAAATATATTACTAATAATAAAAATCCATACTAACAAGAGTCTTTATAAAGGCCAGTGGATGGTGATGCACCCTTGGAACCATCCAGTTTTGGGTTCGATCCCCACACCCTTTATAGATTCGATAGGTTTTCACCAATCTTGGGGGTTGTCCTTTTTCTAAAACTATATAATTCATATAAAATTTTCCGAATTTGAGATAATTTTATCAAAAATAACAATTACATGTTTTATCCTCAATGTTTATTTAATACCTCTCATGTTTTATCTCAAAATTTAATGAGACCAAATTACCTAAAATGTGAATCTCTCCAATAATACCATTAGTAACATAAAATGGTCATAACATATAGGTTCAAAAGGGTTTGTAAGACATTTAAAATATAATAATCCAAATTTTTTTAAACAAACGAGACTATCTCCATCTCCTTATAAATCATTATAATCTCCATAGTTGGTTAAATCATACAATAATAACAACATTAAGGCCTCAAACATAATTATAAAATATTCTGGTGTTTTTAACATTAATTCACATTCAAGGATCTTATAATTTTAAAATATTAATGTATTAGGACAAACTCATAAAAGGTAGACCCATAAATTACATGTGGAATGTTACACTAATTATAGAATTTTTAACCAATGGGAACCATTTTAAAAAGAATTATTTATCTTTAAGACACAACCTCAATTCATTAATCATTCAATATTAATTGTACCTACAAATAATAAGACCCTTAAATAAATTAAAAACTTGGGATGAGAAAATAAATAATAGTAAGGGACTTAATTGAAATAAAAGAAATAGTATAGTGAAAACATGGTAACCCAATTGATGGTATTTGAGTGAATGAAACTAAACATTTTCTTATGAATGAAACTCATAATTTATTCTCAAAGAAAAACATTAAAACCAATATAAATCAAATAAAACTTTTTTAGGTGGCTTGGATAATAATATACATATAACAATTTTAAATACCTTCAAATTGGAATAACTATATGGAAAAATTACAATATTTTTATTAACAAACTAATTCGAGATCTACAATGGGGATCATACATCATATATGTTTTATTGGTCTCACTCATGATGTAACATACGAGGTAAATAAATAATATGACATTTTCATATTTATTAATATTTGTGAATAAAATATTAATATTACTTTTAAGGGAATGCTATGTTCAATGGCGTACCCAATATGCAACAATGAGTATCTTTTCAATCTTACATTGCACATTGATAATATAATAACATTATTTTAAATGTTATTTAACACATAACCATTTTAATGTCGAGAATGAACAGAACTGACTACCAAATGATTATATGTTCTTGTCAAATATTGTTGCATTTATCAAATAAATGTTAGAGGCTTAAAATGCAAATGAATCCAATTTTAAGCATAAATCGTCTAATATTATTTAAAAGGTAGATTAACTACCTTTTGATGGAGAACCCTTTTTAAATATACTTTTTGAAAATTTTATATGTTATATATGACAAAATAAAATCCTTCTTTAGAATGAAGACATCAAAATTTACTTTGTGTAAATTTTTTTTATTTTTCCGATAAAGTTCATTTTTTAATGAATAATGAAAATGTTGTATTTTAATGAAAAACCTCACATTAATATAATTTATTCATATGGTTATATTATCATTTTAATTTTTTTTATGTATAGTTAAAATATATGTTTACCATTTCATCCAATAGTGGTCATTTGAATTATTTTCACTTTGAAATTGGATATAAACAAGTGTCAATCTTTTGATAAATATTGTTTCTTAAAAACAAGTTATTTGTTTTGACAGCGGTAATTAATTATAAAATTAATTAATGAAAACTCTATGTTTATAATTGGTTAAAATACAAATAATTTTGGAATTTGGAATATCATTTATAGCTTAGGTTGAATTTTTGGAAATTTTCTGAAAAATATCAATTTTTGATGAATAGTGAAACCACTAAGTGGTCGTTACAAAACTTATTTTTCGTTTAAATGAAATTTTACCACCTCTATGAATATAATTTAAAAAATATGACATACACGGTTGTCATTGGGACGTAAAATTTGGTTCAATGGGATTAAAATAATTTTTATGAATAGTAACTTTTGAGTTTTATTAACTGCGGTTAGAGGCAATTAGGGTAATTTAAGGTAAAAATAATGTTATAATAATATGAAAATACATTGACATTTGTCCTACCCTTATTGGATGAGTCATGGCCGACCGAAAAAATCCATGGGTCAATTTTTGGGTCCCCATGGAGCCACTTGTATAAGATAATGACATTAATACTTTTTATTTAAAATAAAAACAAAAATGTCACAAACATGTATTGTTTTACTAAAAAATATTGTCATGGGGTTATACAAGACATATTTTTGACAATAATTATTCATTAGAAAGATAAAAATGTTTCTGACATCATGATACTTTTTTTAATTTTTATACATTAAATAAATTAATTTATTTATAACGCCATGATGATGTAGTGATTAATTCATTAATGAATGATTTAAATAAAATGAAAAGATATGGTAAAATCTAAGACTCAAACTTGTCAAAAACCTATTGGATGAGTTTCTTTAAAACTATTATCACCTTATCCTAGAAATATATCTTTTTGGGACCATTAAAACCAAAAACCATTTTATAACAATGTGACATTTTATAACATTCCATGACTGCTCCTCCTCCCTCTTATAAAAGCCCCCACCTCTACCCCCTTACCCACACCACTCAAGCCTTTGGCTCGGCCTAACTCTACTCATTTTATCTTTCCACATCCCTCTATTCATCATAGAATCCTTAACTTATGCATAAAACACTTCAATAAACCCTATTGGTTCAAACCAAAGGGAGTTACAAGATTTAAAGGTAATGTCTTCTCTTATGTTCTATTATTTTATTTTTCTTCTCAAACTCCTTAAACTATTTTTATTCCATTATTTTGTAACACAACAAGCCTCTTAAATATAATAGGATGTTATTATGAAATGTATTCGAGCTACACTTACACACATCTCTGTCTAATCATTAAAGAACATATTGTTTCGGTGGGTGGCGAATTACTGCCTCACGAAACGATGATTGTTCAATATTCTTTTAATACCTCTCAAGGTGGACATTAATATGTCACTTTATTTATATATGATATATATTATGTATTTATTTTTATTATGCTTCTTTATTTTTCATTTATGGCATACCTTTATGGGTTCCATAAAGAATAAAGGCGATAATTTCATTTTAGGAAGTGATGACTACCGCCCCCTCAAAGAGATTTGAATCTTTAATGCCATGTGTGGGATGTATAAATGAGGGAGTTAATGAAATTATATATGGTATTAAACCTTAATTATAATATACCTAGGTATCATTATGTTTTCATTCCATTAAATTATGAAATAGAAATGAAAGTAGTGTTCATGCATACGTACCACTTACCATCTCCATGAACAGTGCATTTCATTTCATATCTCCAAATTTTATGTACTATTATAAGTATATATATATAATAGATATATATGATATATATTACATATAAATGAATAATATCATTCTGTCATTATAATATATATATCTCTCTCATTTTTTTAATTCCATTAATATGACAAAGAAATGAAAGTAGCGTTCATGCGTACGTACGGCAAACCGTCTCCATGAACGGTGCATTTCATTTTTTTCACTCCAAATGTTATGTAATAGTATAAAATGAATATATACTATATATATAGATATTATACTTAAGTAATTAATACTATTCTAGAGATTATGTAATTGTAACTACATGTACAATTCTTTTCAAACAAGTTCATTTTTTAACTCATGTACCAAACATCGAAAAAAAACATATGATAAGTACTCACATAATTAACGTATTATTATAAAATTATAATATGTGATATGAATTGAATAATAAAATTTAAATGAGGTCCATAATAAATTATTATTTTAACAATGATTATTATTAAGGAATATAAATAAACGAACAGGACAAGTCAGACTTGAGGTAAGGGATCCTACCTCTCTCTTTATTTTTATGTACTCTCATTCATGTCATTTAAATTAATATCCTTTTTCTAATGTTGGGTGATGCTCTTTTATATTCCTCTTATTTATTTTCATATGATGATCGACTTTATTTTATCTCTTCAATCCATTTTTTTTGTTTTTAGTGGTGTCGTTAGGCGTCTGAGTTTTTGTATGGGATTCTTCATCTCACTTTTATTCCCGTGAGATTAATGATAAATTTTCCACTATTTAATTTTTTTTGTGGTGTGTGTACTACCCATGATTGTATTCGTTGTGCAATATACTTTAATTTATGGGTATTTACATCTTCATTGTATGATCCTTCTTTCAAGGGGTGTACATTTTGAAAGTTACCCAAATCGGTAAGGGAACCTTTCACTCTCAACTTTTTAAAATACTTTTTTTGATAGGTCTTTTAATTTACATATAATTATGTTGGGATATGTTTTTATATATCATTATTGATGTAAATTTTATGTCCAAATGATGAGATACCATTTTCCCTCTCATCAACCCATTTTCTGAGTATTAAAGTGACGTCGTTAGGCTGTGGAATTTTTGCAATGGAACTTCTTAACTCAATTTCAATTCATTGGGTTAAACTTGTACTCCTTGAATATGTCATTCTATGAATATTTTTGAATGACACTTGTTTTTTTACACTTAATATCCACTTATATTGCATGTATTTTTTTCACACATAAGTATATAATTGGTTTATCCTTAATCTAAGGATACTGTCTTTGTACGAGACATCTTCACAATCTCCTTCCATTGAGTTATATTTTGTTTTATACACAACATTATTTTATATGGTGTATAAAACCCATTTGACGTTTACTTTTATTCAAAAGTATTCTTTTCTCTATGAAGCGTTTCACTGAACAAAAAAATCATGTTTCTTTTTAATGTACGTGGTGACAATGACCCTTCCACCACTGCAAGTATTATTTTATCATTGGATTCCATAACATGCCATAATGTTTTTAAAAGGAAAAAAATACCATAAAATATTTTATGTATTTTGGTATTGAAAATTGTTTTTATAATGTTTTGGTTATGTCAATGTGCTTTATTGATATCATGTGACTAAAATGTGGAAATGGTATGTTTATTTTATGTGTGTTTTATGTGATACAATTAGGTTATGGTTCTTGGGCATTGTTTATGAAGACAAAGAGATTTAGGGATTATACTGTGGTGGGTATTCCAAATGTAACCATGAGGATACTCCCTACGTAAAAATGTCATAAATGCCTCAAGTTACCATTAAGACTTATGATTTCTATGAGTTATTCATAAATCTCATGATTTCATGAGGTATGTTAAAGTTCTTATGTTTTAAGAGTAATGTATGATTTCATTGATTCTTATGTATACCTGGAATAATGTTTTCATTATGTATTTTTATATCCCATATCGAGCTTTTTATGCTCATCCCAAGTTTTTGAAATGATTCCCATAGGACATAAAGGTGAATAGGGTCAAGAATGGGATCAAGGAAATATATGCTATCTAAAACATAGAACGCGGCATGTTTCTTTTTAAGAGTTTTTAGTTTATGAAAAAAATGTAAACTGAGTAGAAGTGTCTACTTTTTAATCTTTTGAGATGTAATAGTTATGACCTAATTCTATAAAACACTAAACCTGAAACGATCCTCAATGTTAATAATTAATTTAATTGAATATTATGTAATGTTTTAAGGATGGGTATTTATAGTCGGTATCAAATGTCGGTTTAGATAACTTTAGAGGTTAGAGTGTTATTTAAGCATAAGTGACAAGTTGTAGATAACCACAGTGGTTAGTATATTGGATTGCAGCTTTGTTTTTTTAGAAAGTTTGAATGAGTTTGAGATAACGTGGATAAGTATATCATGGAGTTTATCTTCCGCATTTTTATATGATGGTTTTACTGATATACTCACACTGATATTTTTTGTTTTAGTAAATGGTTGGATCTAGCATGAACCAAAGTAATAGTGTACGTAAAGGAAACTGTGATAGTTTTCTGAATGACAAACTGAATGATATGGGAGCTGCAATGAGAAATCTTATCTATATTCTCAACAAACTATCTAGATTCATGATTGGCCACCTGAACCTTAGTGATTTTTATAAGGCATCATATATGCAAGAAAAAAATCCCTACGGAAGTTCAGGTAATAATTATACAGGTAAGTATGTTAAAAAAACCTATTTTTAAATGATGTGGAAAGAAACACATAAGAAAATGTTTCAAAGGGACAGAAAGATGCTATAGATGTGGAAATAAAGGTCTTAAATCAAGAACCTACCATGGAAAAAGGAAGCATCTAGTTGACTCTAGGAAAGGGAAATAAGTTTTTTCTGAAGGATCGATTAAATGTTTTAAATGTGGTGTGCATGGTCATTATGCAAACACATGTCCTACAAGGATGTTTAGGGAATGGGATCACTAGGATTGTACAAATATTTGTTTACCAATACCTAATTCCATCCCGATTGAATATGATGAAACTTACAATGACCAATGAAGGTTTGGATTATTTCTTAACATATGTTTTCCTATTATTAAATCATGGGATATGATTCATGATTTTGATTGTAGGAAATCAGTATTTAATAATAAGATGGAAATGAATGGATAATAGATCATGAAGAATGTTGAATGAGTAAGAAGTCAACATATAAGGGATTTATGATTTATGGTAGATTTTAGGATGGTGAAATGCTTAAATGTATTAAGGCTCTTTTGATGATTAGAAGGATTTTTATAGTATGTGTAACCTTGATGTTTGATGTATGAAAATTTTATCCAAGGAATAATTATCTGTTCTTTTATGGATATAGTTATGTAAAACCATATGGGTTTATATGATCCTTGAATGTGAGGAAATTACTGGTTAATACTTTTTGGGATGCAAAATGAATGTTATTAGATAACCTTTGTGATTAAATTATGTTATGGTTATTTTTTGATATTTTATCTCTTTTTGGGGAATGTTATAATAATTATTTAGTTTTGGGATAAGGACAACATGTAGACCATGTGACAACCCATCACGTTGGATGAAGCTGTGGGAATCGAACCCACAACCAAAGTGAGACTGGGATTTATCGCCTACCACCGAACTACGTGAAGTCCAAGGTTATTATGACTTATTATTTTTAGTTAGATGATTTTATGAATTAATAATATTATTATTTTGGGTTATATATGGAAATGATTAACCTATCAAGGAGGATATGGGATTAGGTTAACTACTTTTCAATATGAGACTTTATGAGTAACTGACGTTATTTGGAGATAAATGTTAAGATTTACCTCGTAAGACTATGGGATTAAATCCATCATAGATTCGGGTTTAATTAGTAGTTTGGATTACATCGAAGAATTTTATGGACAACTGTTTATTGAATGGTCTTTGTTGTACTTTGGATAATGTTTGACAAATTTTAGAGATTAAGCGTAGTATTTCATTTTATGAAGGATTATCCTTTTTGGGTATTAACTGACCTCATACAAACAATTTTTTTTGTTCTATTCTAAAGACATGGGAAATATATAGTTCTATTTTTTTAATTATTTGATTCTATAGAAGTTGATTATAGCACTCTTAATGTGAACAACTCATCTTAAATACGCGTCTTTTAGAGAAAAAATGAGTTTGTGTAAGAAATATAGTAAGAGATAAAAGTATACACGAAAAGTAAGTATGCTTCCTTATGATTTAGTTAAGCTCATAAATAAATTCCTCAATGAAAAGTAACATAAAACTAAACTGATGTCTGTTAACATTTCCTACTGGGGGAAAATACCTTTTAACCCATCACAAGTTTGTTATTTTCTGATGGTTAACTTTCTCCTAATCATGTTTTCAATTACACTTCATCAGAACATGACCCTGTGTTTTCTCTTCCATATCCATATTTTCCTACATGGAATCATAGTATGGTTTAACATGGGTGACCTTTGTACATTTACTTCTTTCTTTTAAAGTTATAGTTTAATTTACTCCTTTTCTGATGTTTGGATTTCACTGAAATTTCCAAGCCCAATTTTAAAATTGCAGGGACACAATTCCCAAAAGGGGGGAAGGATGTAACATCCCAGGTAAATAAATAATATGACATTTTCATATTTATTAATATTTGTGGATAAAATATTCATATTACTTTAATGGTAATGCTATGTTCAATGGCGTACCCAATATGCAACAATGAGTTTTTTTGAAATCATACGCTGCACATTGATAATATAATAATATTATTTCAAACGATAGTTAATGCCTGACCAATGTAATGTCGAGATGAATAGATATAACTACCAAAATATTATATATGCTTGTAAAATATTTTTGCATTTATCCGACAAATGTTTGAGGCTTAAAATGAAAATGAATCCAATTTTGAGCATAAATCTTCTAATATTCTTTAAAAGGCTGATTAAACGCCTTTTGATGTCAAAAACTTTTTAAATATAAATTTTGAATATTTTATATTTCATATTTTACAAAATAAAATACTTATTTAGAATCAAGATATCAAAATTTACTTTGTGTGATGTTTTGTTATTTTTCCGATAAAGTTCATTTATTAATGAATAGTGAAAATGTTGTATTTAAATGAAAAACCTCCTTTTAATATAATTTATTCATATGGTTACATTAAGTTATTAATTTGGTATAAATTTTAGTTTAAATATATTTTTTACCATTTAATCCAATTGTAGTTATTGGATTTAATTTTACATTGAAATTGGACATAAACAAGTGTCAATCCTTTGATAGATATTGTTTCTTAAAAACAAGTAATTTGTTTTGAAAATAGGAATTAATTATAAAATTAATTAATGAAACCACAATGTTTTGAATTTGGTAAAATGGAAATCATTTTTGAATTTGGAATATCATGTATAGCTTAGGGTGAATATTTGGTATTTTTCTGAAAAACATCAATTTTTTATTAATAGTGAAACCACTATGTGGTAGTTAACAAAATTATTTTTTGTTTAAATAAAATTTTACCACCTTTGTGAATTGAATTTCAAAAATCTAATATACATTGTTTTCATTAGAAATTTAAATTTGGTTCAATGGGAATAAAATAATTTTTGGTGAATAGTAAGTTTTGATTTTTATTAACCGCCATTATAGGCAATTAGGGTAATTTAAGGTAATAATAATGCTATAATAATATGAAAATACCTTGACACTTGTACTAACCTTATTGTATGAGTCATGTCCAACCAAGACAATCCATGGGTCAATTTTTGGGGACCCAATGGAGCAAATTATGTAAGATAATGACATTAATACCTTTTATTTAATGTAAAAATAAAAATGTCAGAAACATGTATTGTTTTACTAAAACAATTATTACATGGAGTTATACAGGTAATATTTTTTACTATAAATATTCCATAGAAAGCTAAAAATATTTCCTGCATCTTGATAATTTTTTATAACTTTTAGACATTAAATAAATAAATATATTTGTGACACTATGATGACGCACTGATTACGTCATTAATGAACGATTTTAAAAAATGAAACGATAATGTAAAATATAAGACATAAACATGACAAAAACCTATTGGATGAGTGGATTTAAAAACCTTATCAACTTATCCTTTAAATATATCTTTTTGTGACCATTAAAATTCGAAAAAAAAATTATAATAAAGTATCATTTTATAACATTCCAAGAGTGCCCCTCCTCCCTCTTATAAAAGGCCCCCACCTCTACCCCCTTACCCACACCTCTCAAGACATTGGATCGACTGATATGTGATAATTTTGTCTCTCCACATCCCTATCTTCATCCTAGAAGCCTTATCTTAGATAGAAATCTCTTCAAGAAACCCTTTTGGTTCAAACCAAAAGGAGTTACCCGATTTAAAGGTAATGTCTTCTATTATGTAATTCTGTTTTATTTTCCTTCTCCAACTCCTTAAACGCTTTTTATTCCTTCCTTTTGTAACAACTACAGTATATTCAATATACTAGGATGTTTTTATGAGAATTATTTGATCTACACTTACACACACCTCCATCTAATGGTTAAATAACATATTGTTTTTGTTGGTGGTGAATTACTGTCTCACGAAATGATGATTGCTCAATCTTCTTTTAACACCTGTAATGGTGGCCATTACGATAACACTATATTTAAGAATGATGTATATTATTTTAATAATTTCATTATAAATATGTATTTTTCATTTATGTCATACCTTAATGGTTTCCATAATGGATAAATGCGATAATTTCATTTTAGGAAGTGCGGACTACCGCCCTCTCAAAGTGATTTGAATCATTAATGCCATATGTGGGACGTATAAATGAGAGAGTTAATGATATTATATATGGTATTATACTGTAATTAAAATATACCTATGTATTATCATGTTTTCATTCCATTAAAGTATGAAATAGAAATGAAATTAGCATTCACGTGTACGTACGACTTACCGTCTCCATGAACGGTGCATTTTATTTCTTATCTCCAAATGTTATTTACTATTATAAGTATTTAAATACAATGGATATATATGATATATATTACATATAAATGATGATTATAATTATGGAATTATAATATATATATATAGCTCTCTCTCATTTAGTTTAAATTCCATTAATATGACAAAGAAATCAATGTAGCGTTCATGCGTACGTAAGGCCTATCGTCTCCATGAATGGTTCATTTCATTTTTTTTCTCCAAATGTTTTGGAATAGTATAAAATGAATATATACGGGATATATATGATATTTAAATCATTAATACTATTATGGATATGATGTACTTATAACTACATGGACAATTCTTTTCAAACAAGTTCATTTGTTAACTGATGTACCGAACATCGAAAAAAACGTCAGATATGAACACACATAATTAACTAATTATTATAAAATTAAAATATGTGATATGTATTGAATAATAAACTATAAAGGAGGTCCTTAAGCAATTTTTAATTTACCAAAGTTTATTATTCAGGAATATAAAGAAATGAACAAGACAAGTCAGACTTGAGGTAAGGGATCCTACCTCTCTCATTCTTTTTAAGTAATATCTTTTATGTCATTTCCATTAAGGTCCATTTTCATATGTTGGGGGATGTTATTTTTTATTCCTATTACTGTAAATTTTATTTTTATATTATGAGATACCCTATCTGATCTCTTCATGCAATTTTTTGATGTTTTAAGTGGTGTCGTTAGGCTGCCGAGTTTTCGTAAGAGATTCTTCATCTCACTTTTATTCCCATGAGATTCATGCTACAATTGATAATATTTACTTTTTGTGTGGTGTGTGTACTTCCCATGATTGTATTCATTGTGTAATATACATAAATTTAGGGGTATTAACATCTTCATTGTATGGCCCTTCTTTCAATGGGTGTACGTTTCGAAAGTTACCCAAATCAGTAAGGGAACCTTTCACCCACCACTTCTTTAAAGACATCATTTTTTATGTATTTTAATTTACATATTATTATGTTGGGATATATTATTATATATTATTATGGATGTAAATTTTATGTCTAAATGATTAGATACCATTTTCTCTCTCATCAAATCATTTTCTGAGTTTTAAATTGACATCATTAGGCTGTAGAATTTTTTCTAGGGAACTTCTGACTCAATTTCAATTCTTTGGGTTAAACTTGAACTCCTTGAATATATCATTATATAAATATGTGTGAATGAATATGGTTGTCTTATAGTTAATATCAACATATATTGGGTGTATTTTTATTTTTCACACATAAGTATGTAATTGATTTATCCTTAATCTATGGATATCGTCTTTATATGGGACGTCGTCTCAATCTCCTTTCATTGAATTATATTTTTTTTAGACAAAAATTTATTTTATACGGTGTATAATCCCCTTTTGACATTTACTTTTACTCAAAAGGAAATTTTTTCTCTACGAAGCATTTCACTAAATGACAACAATTATATTTCTTTTTAATGTACGTGGTGACAACGACCCTTCCGCCACCACGAGTCTTATTTGATCTTTGGATTCCATAAAAAGTCGTAATGTTTTTAAAAGGAAAATAAATACCATAGAATATTTTAGGTATTTTGGTATTGAAAATGGTTTTTATAATATTTTGATTATATCAATGTGTTGTATTGATATCTTGTGATTGAAATGTGGAAATGTTATGTTTCCTTTATGCATGTTTTATGTGATACGATTATGTTATGGTTCTTGGGTATTGTTTATGAAGATGGGAGGTTCCATGATAAACTAAGGGCAGGTGATCCTGTGATAGCTCTCCAATGAATTGGGTAACATAAAAAAGTTAAATTATAAGGATTATCGGAAGAAATTTAGGGAATATACTATGGTGGTATTCCAAACGTAACCATGAGGGTAAGTCCCTACGTAAGAATGTTATGTATGCCTCGAGATACCCTTACGTCTAATGATTTATATGATTTGTTCATAAATCATATTATTTCATGAGGTATGTTAAAGAGCTTATTTTTTAAGAGTAATGTATGATTTCATTGATTCTTATATAAACCTGGACTAATGTTTTCTTTCCGTATTATTATATCCCTTACTGAGTTTTTTATGCTCATCCAATGTTTTTGAAATTTTTTCCATAGGACATAAAGATGAATAGGGTCATGTTACCTTTACGTCTTATGATTTCTATGATTTATGTAATTTATAAGGCTGGGTCGTTATATGTGAGCTATAATTGTGATCACCCCATAATATATTCTATAACATGATAACTTGTGAGCTATAATGGGGCTGAACCCCTTGAATAAAATGGGTTAGGATAAATCGTGAACTATAATGGGGATCAAACCTTTTTATAAGTGAGGGGGAGCTCTCTCATTTTCTATAATAGGGATGTACCATTCAAAAAAGATAAATCTGTATCACCCATTTCATATAATTCACAAGTACCATTTCACGAATTAAACAAATTAATGAAAAACCCCTTTTCAAAAAATATTTTAACCCCATATGAAAAACATTATCATATAAAAATACAATAACAGTATATAAGCACTTCTTTTATAACCCATATTCAATACCATGATATAAAAAAATTATTAATCTCTTCTTTTCCATTAAAACCAAATTATATATTATTGTGGAAAAAACATATAAAATTACAATTATTACGAAAGATAAGTCATTTTTATCATATACATGAAGAAGATTAATTTTTTTCATTTTGTAATGAATGTAAAACGGTTCCTTTAAAATGACTCAATTAGAAAAATTTTACTGAAATTTGAGATAGACATAAAATTAACAATAAAATTTTTTATATCTATATAAATAAATATTTAAATTGATCTCATGAATAAAATTATTCGGTAATTAAATCTTTAAATGTTCATGGTGTCACATACCTCATTGACTATTTAAATCATTATATACATGAATTAATACATTTACTATGACATTAATATACATTATTATAGATAAACAGTGGATATGAAATTTTTCAGATGTTGTATATCGACTCTATAAATGAATAATTATTATTATTTTCAATAAATTTCTCAATGAATGTAGATAGAGATAAAAATTCTTTACCATCAGTCTAACTTGTCTTATATGTTATTTATCTTCCGGAATAATAATTGTAGGATACTTTTTACATGATTAAGAACCTTTTTCATGTTCATTATTCATTTTATATCACCTATTATCATGTTAAAAAAATTACATAATTATTATTTTCTTATCAAATGTTTTGTCAATATTCGTTACCTGATTATAAAAATGAATATGGTATCATATCAACAGTCATCAAGGTCATAAGTCCATCATCACCAGAATAATATTCTTAAAATAAGGCTCAAATTCATTCATCCATAATACATTCAAATCATGCCATTAATTTTGGTATTGAAAAATGAAGAGCATTATAATGATGCAGGAGTTAGGTCATTCGAAAACTTGAGTAACATTTCCATTTTTCATTGATCATAATAGAAAGAATGTATGTATTATTTAATATTTAAAAATATTAATAAATTAATTGATTTTATATTACTCATATATATATATATATAACGTTTTTTATATCATACAAGGTATATAATGAATAAAAATGAGTTGCATCGCTTCGTGGAGGTGAATTTTCACATGCATGCATGATCGACATTATTATTTTTAATCGCATGGAAAATAAAAACATAAATGGTAAATTATTATCTTATAATGAATAATATTTCATGAATTTGACATATGAACTCTAATTCTATTATTATAACCATTAATTATAGATGGTAATTAAAAACGAATTAGATTAATTTGTGAAGGTGATTATTCAAACATAATCACGAATGATTAATTCCATTCCCATTTAATGTAAGTGAAGATGTATTTAGGTGAAAATATTAAAATAATTATATATCAGTGTATTTTTTATATTTTATTTTTTATTCCATCATGGAATAAAAATATTTTGTGGAAGTTGATGAAGATGTTAAATATAAATAATTAAATAAATACATTACCTTTCCATTATATGTGCACCTTTTTTCCACATTAAAACCTCTAAATAGGGTTTTATTCATAAAATATGTCTTATTGAATGTCAAAAAAGATTCTAAGAAGGTTTTTGGAATTTATTTTATGAAATAAAATGTTTTTGAAATATTATTAACAGATAATTTTGTGTGCGCTTGTAATGGAATGTCGTGAGGCGCTCTTGGAATTATGAAAAGTAATTAATTAATAAAAATTGTTTTTCTATTCCAAATGGTCCCAAAATAATTTATATCAAATAAATTAATATTTGGGTAGAATTATTTTCATAAAAATTAATGATGACTATTTTTTAGTATTTTTTTATGCTTATCATTTTGCATTTCCCTTTTTAATTATTACCTGTTTATCAATTAAATTACTCTTTGTGGGTTAAAATAATAACCAAATCATGCCGAAAGTACAATTAATGAGTCATTAATTAAATATTTATACATATAAACTCTTTTTGGATTATAATTATATTTTTTTTATAATTTAATTAAATATTTCATATTTTAAAATATGAATTATATCAATTATTATAGAATTCATTACATATCCTTTTTAAAAAATATTAAAAAAATTGACTAATTAGAAAAGTCTACATTAAATAATTCCTAATTATGTCATAGTAATCTATACAATTTGTAGATATAATATAATATTATATATTATATTTATTTTAATATTATGATTACCATTTATTTGATTCATTCTTCAGCATATCTATTACTGTATCGTCATTGTGTCATAATTAAATTTAAAATATTCAAATACTATAATTTATAAATATATTTACATGATATAGGTAATATTTTTATCATTAAAATTAATATTTATAGTATAATTTATCACTTACATAACCCAATATTAAAGTTATTTTATAAGAAGAGACATATTTATGACATATAAGCCTTTAAATTAAATGTTTTAAATTCCACAATCACTCCCATTTGGATTACAAATGTCACAATATCAACCCAATGAATGGTCAATAATAACTCATCCAATAAAATTTTAACAAGAGTTAGGGTTTTTTTATAATATTAATCTTACCTTTAATCACATTATTTACAATTATTTCTTTTAAATAATATAATAAAAATACTATTCAAAAAATAATATGTTGATCCTATTGGACCATATATTTCGTAAACCACAATTTTTTTTCCAAAAATACAATTCATAGAATATGTAAAATTACATTGAGAACTAATCTTCATGATAGATTGAGAAAAAGAGATTTTATGAAAACGCACATAATATCACATAGTTTTTCTATCTAATTTTTATTTGAAAAATAATTCAATGAACTACATAGGAATAACTGATTAAAACACCATATAATTATATATTAAAACCATAAAAAGGTTAATCATATAATATAAATAGATTAGATTACAACGTATTATTAAATTAAAATTATTTATTTTTATTATTAAATAAAATATGATAGTTATTTAAAAAGATACAACAAAAATTATCCAAACTAAAATTTCAGGTCCTGATTCCAAATAAAAATTTTATTTTGTTATATATAATGTATAAAAGTAAAAACACTATATTTCAAAATGTTTCTCCATCAGAAGTTGGTAAAAAGACTTTTTTTATGAAATTACTAATTTTTTGCACAAAATTGAATGTTGTCTTATATCATGTGATGAAAAAATATATGATGAATATTAAATGCCATATTTCATATATATTTTATTAATAAAATCCATAACAAGTTATTTGATTATTTTATAAACACAATTAATCTGACATAAATAACATTTCGTAAAAACAAATTCTTTATATTCTATTTGTTTTTAATTTCATTTCAAATTAATTTTAAAACCAATGAATCATTATATAAACCTGAGAAACCACTATTTACATAATTTAGTTAATACCATTTATTCCATCCATTCTATAGGATATGTGATAACTACTACTTAAAATAAAAATATTTATAATATATTATTTTTCATTATAACTCAGTCTTGGGTGAAACACAAGATTTCAAAGAAACGCATTTTTGCATTTCAGGTACACTATCAGTCATATCATCATTTATAAAGTAAAACTACTATCTAATTAGAAAATATAAAATATACTTATTTATAATTATTTGGGATGTTAAATTGGTACTTCTGAATCATATACCTTAGAGCGCGACTAAATATAGAAGGTTGGATGATATACTTTCCACATGAAACCCCTCATAGAAACCTTATAAGAATGAATATTGCAAAACATTGTATAGTTCAACCTCTAAATTTTTAAATTTAACCGAATAAATGATACACTCTCAGACCCAATCATTTTATAAGCATTGAAAATAAATTGTTTGAATACCCTTTTTGAAAATAGTAATGTGGATGAATCAGTTGAACAGAACTACACATAAGAAGAGAACTAATCTCATATTGTAACCATTCATAGAATTGTACATGTACTGAAATATGATGGATGATCAAATCTGTTATCAATATATCAATCTTGGCCACATGTGAAAATCCGTGGATATTAAAATGGATGATACAATAGGTTATTCTTATCCATGTGTTGTAAATAACCACTTAATCGTTGAATGGTTATATATATATATATATCTTGGTTTAGATCATCAATGAGACCAATAATAAGCATCAAATTTTCCAAAGTATTTGGGAAGTTGTATGTCACTAAATCTATTTGTATTATTTTTTGATGTCATAAAATTAAATATCAATTTTTTCGATGATCAAGAAAATCCCTTGAACTTCTAAAATAAATAGATAATGTTTTGGTTTCATATAGAATATTATATAGGTTATCTACTATATTAAAATCTATAAATGAGTTTTGGTTGGTTTAATTTTAACTTCACGATGAATTCATGTTAACATGATGTCAGTATAGTTTTTTCACTGATTATATTAATATAGATTGTATGTATTACCTAATGTAATTATCCATGTTGTGACCTCATTTGAAGTATTTTACATATATAGTGGTGAAATCATTCATGGTTCTTTCTCATTAGGACACCAACTACCCATTTGATGGTAGTTTATTCTATTTTATCTTACTATATTTATAGCTTGATTGCTGTGGATGAACCTGCCAATCTTCCTACAAATTTATGTGAAAGAAAACATAGAATTGAAAATATACATTTTTTCAAGGAATAATCTTACCATATTATAATTATGATTTAATTCCAATGGTCTATGGTAATTTGGACATGCCATGATTATGTCAAAATCAGTTATACAAAGATAATTTCTATGATCAAATCGCTGGTTTTCATTGTTTCTATATTTCAAATTTAGCTTGTTAAACCATAAATGTGATCAAAAGAACATATAGACATTGGAAGGATTTTTAATATTTAAATATAATGTATGATAAATTTAATTCAATAATATTTGTTATAATATACTATTAACAATTTCCAAAATTCATTTATAATTTTGTTGTAGTATATTGATAGGTAAGGATACTAAACTAACCTGTATTATCTATTGTCTGAAGTACTTGTGTTTATTTGGAAGAAAACAATTTATTTAAATTTATAATGATAATAAAGGTGAAATAATTTTAATATTTTAAATGTAAATGTGTACATATGAGTACCTGAAAACGTACAATATGATATCTTACAACATGTTTTCTTATATATTTTAATGAAAAAAAACATGAGTCATTGTACTAGATTCTTATTGTTGTTTAGTTGGACAAGATATAAATTTTGTTCTTAGTATTATTAATAGAAAGGTTTATATTACTAATCAATATTGTAGATAATATAGAGAGGTGTACGTATATACAATGATATTCTAGAGTTTTAGATCATTTTATGACACACTTGGCCATGAAAATAATCATGGTTAACTGTAACTATAGTAGAAAAAATGATATGATCATTGTATAATGCATACTAAATATCATTGAATTAGGGGGGGTTAAAATTTGTATAAATGTATGAGAAATTATTACTATTATTAGGAGGAATGTGATGAGTTATTATTATCTTATTTTAATTTGTGATAACTGGAAAACATAATGATTAAAGAGATAGTCGATAAATAGAATGGTTTCATAGCAAACATGTAATTTAGAAGAATATATTGGAATCATCTTTAAAGAGGGGCACAAAATGATTTAAATTTGTTTTATTTCATCATTTTACCTTTATTAATAAAATAGATATTGTTGACAAAGTATAATATTCATTAGGCACTATCAATTAAATAGAAGATAAAACTAATAATATAGTTGTAGTTTGATGTAAATTATGAAATCTAATTGAATTTATTGGTAAATTTAAATCGAAATGAGCATTCATAGATAAATGTGAAAATTTTATACATATTCCATTTTGGGTGATGCCATTTGTTTGTAGTGGTTCACATGTTGTAGTATATGAAATGATAATATCGTCTGTAGAATAATTTCAATATATGTAGTAATTGATATTGTAGTAATATATTAAATTTTTTTGTTTAAAATTGTGAAATATTAAATTAATTTTATGTAAATATAATATATAACAGAAAATATTTTTCAGTTCTCTCCTTAGTAATCTCCCTAAATCAATTCATTTCTAAATGAAGATGGAGATTTCATATCCATTTTGGTTTTCTTTTTATTTAATTATCTTGGTGTTTCCAAAAAACTTTATTATTATTATGTGTGGGAATAATGAAGAAATAAAATATGGGAATGAAACAATTTCATCTGAATGAACTAGTAATAGAACATTCTATTTTTTTTAATTTGTAATTAACATTAGATAAATCAGGTAATATATTAAAAATCGAAATATATGCATTAGTTAAAAGATACTACCATTAATGGTGCTTTACTATATGATGTGGTGAAAGAGAAAGATGTAAATTCCTATAGAGATGTTGTGAAACTAATGAAAAGTACTTTCAATGATTCTATTGAATCAGAAAAGCATATTTATAATAACAATGTTAGGTAAAATAATATGGATTTTATAATGATGAAAGAACATGTATATTTAAACTAAGTAGTTATTAAATTTTGATTTATCCAATCAATGATATTTGTAGGAATACAACGATATGACGATGAGTGCATGTTATTTATTGTTTTATTTTTACTTAATTGTATAAGTTTACCAAAAAGTAATATTATGTATATGTTATACAATATTAAATGGAATATATATAGGATAGGCATAATTTTATGTGCCTAACCACTTATGTAAACATTTTTTTCTAATTGGAATGGAAATTAGATAAAAAATCAAGGTATTGTTAGAGAAATATATTTATTGTTTATAAGAATTTATTCTTATTAGTGCTTCACTATATGATTTTGTACTAGAGAAAGATGAAAATGATGGTAGATAAGAAGTCATAATGACCAAAAGTAGTTTTTATATTTCAATAATGGATATATAGAACTAAATTCAGATAAATTATTATATATTTCATTTAAATGAAATAACACGTATCTATGATAGAATGAGTAAGATCATGTTGATTTACCCATACAATATTGTTGAAGGAATATGTAAACGTAATGGTGATGCAATGTGAAGTTCCTTAGGTATAGAAGACCTCCTCGAAACTATAACTGGGATACTATCATGATGATTTAAATAAAATGTACCTGAAATAGACAACCAATGTCGATCCCATAGTAGCATGGGGGAAGATATCCATTTACGGGTTACAGGGCGTGGGGGTTATAGCCAAATAATATAGTCATACCCTTTTTTAGTGATTAGTAATCATGACCTAGAGATGTTTTTTATATCATAAATTTTATGTTAGTTTAAAAGCATAGTTAACGTAAAATACAGGCAATTCAAATCATGATATAAATGAATGTTGATGGAATGGCTTGATATCTTTTAAAATGGATGTTTTCTAAAGGGTTTTTTTCAGAGTAAAATGTAAGAGGTCATTATTGGCCATTAATTAGGAATACATCATTATGGTAGTAGTCAAAAATATAGGATCTTCCCATATATTTGTTGATAGAAATGGTGAGGAATATTTTTGAGTTTCTATGTGGGAGTATAAGCACAAATTGATGGGATTTCATATCAGGAACCATAAATTAGAAGGAGAAAGCATGCCCGATTATGTGGGAGGAGAAGAGTGAGACATATATCATTTTTGGAGGGTTGAATTTCTTGGATGAGAACCATGAAGAGATATGATATCATAATAGAAACCATATATTGGAGGGAGGAAGTAGGCACTTTTTCATGAGAGGAGAATAGTGAGGCGGAAATTTATTTTTGAGGGAGGAATGATGTTTTTTGGGTGTTGTGGGAGCTTATTTTGGTTACACGTGTGATGTGATCACCAAGATTTTGTATAAATAATTTATTTATATTTATTATATGGGTGATATAATAATCTATAAACTATATATGTATGAAACAGAATACACCATTCAAAGATACAGTAATCCATACCTATGCATGAAATCTATTTCCGTTTAATTTTATTGTTGAAAAAGATTAAGTATAATAAATATATGTATATATATATATCACTATTATAATTGAATTATTTTATCATATATGTCATATATATTCCCTAATTCCTCCCATAATACATTCCATGTTGTGTATGAACAAATCACATCGCTTGGAGGGGGTGGTAGTCTGAACATCCTCAAACGAAATTATCATATAAACACAAAATTTAAAGTACAAATATATGTATTTTAAAATAATTTAATTAGATTAAAGAAATAAAAAAATTTATATATAACACATATAAATAGTGTGTCCATCATAATGTTCAACCAGAGACGTGGTAATTTAAAAGATGGACAATAATCTTTTAGTGAGGTGGTTTCTCGCCATATATTTTAACACTAGGTTCATTACCCATTAGATGGATGTGTTTGTAAGTGTATGTAATAATGTTAACAGAAAAATTATATTATATTTATTGTCCTATTTTTAATATTAATTTTTTGACACAAAATATTGGAGGGCAGGATAATTAAACGACAAGAATGGATCTTGAGAGAATATCTTCACTCATTATTCGGTAAATGGTTTTGGTTGGTGGAAAAAGGATTCATTCGAATTATTTATGACCAAATAGATGGTTAATATAGGAATGGATGGTTTTTTTATGTTTATTGGGTAGATATTGTCCGAACCATAGTGGTTTGAGTAATGTGAAGATGAGGGAGAGGTAGTGGCCTTTAATAGAGATGTGAAAGGAAACGCCTTGAATTTTTTAAAACATGTTATGTATACCCACATTTTCTAATAACAATGGTCGTACCAAACCAATAGTACTCAATAATAAATGTTTTATGAAAAAATTTCCATAAAATAGGTTTTGGATAAGTTTTTTTGTCATTTAGTATCCCAAATGTGTTGTGCAGTCCTTATTTTACATTAAGTTTTCCTCAATAGATCTAATTAATTTAAATTAAATTAATTACTATTTTTGGTAAAAAAAGTATGGTGACCTTAATATAAGTATTAAATTATTATTATTGAAAATATTTCATCCAATTTACCAATTATAATGACATAAGTGGTAGAAATTTATTTTATATTTATCCTGCTGAAATGACGACACTACATGATTTTGAAGTAAGACCATCCACACATTGTTGAGTTTTTATACTCTATTTCAAATTGAAATAAATTTCAATTAAATAAATTGGATTAATGGAAAAAAAATAATATCTAATAAAAGATTTAATCCAATTTGAAATATAATTTATCCTCAAAAATACATTAGATGAAAAAGTAGATTTGAATGAAAATCCGGTATTCTTCAATATTCATCCAAAAATGATCTTTCCTAGAAAAATCCACTAATATAACCCTATGATAATTTAGACATTATAAATTTAATAATTATTTTTATTTTATGAAAAAAACATTCTAAATTCATAAAATTAATTATATTTTTATTCAGAAGGACGTGGCAAATAGATTGTTTGAGATAATAATATTTTAAAACATATATTGACTATACGAAAAATTATATCATTCATTATTAATATTTTTTATTTATATAAAACTACCCTAATAAATATTTTAAAATTAATCATTACAATTCATATTTTTTCATTTAATATAATGATTATAATTATATAAGTAAAAAAATTAAATGAATAAATATTTGTTTTCTTGAAACTGTCTATTTTGTGTAACGTACCCCAAGTCAGTGATGCATGTTACATATTCCAATGTAGTGTTGTGTTTAGTGTAAGACATTTTTATGATAACCCTTGTGTTCATTGTTGTTAAGATAAATTTATTTTGTTTATTGTGCATGATTTACATGGTGTTCAGTATAACACAAGCCAAACAATGTTCATTAATATATGAAAATTTTTCTCACTATTACGTTAAATACAAAATATCTCAATGTATAAATTATTTGAAAAAATATTAATTCAAAAAATATATATGGGTTAAATTATGTCACAATTAAATTGAATTTCACCATTTATTTTTCATTTTCTGTCAATGGTTCAATAGTTGAAGGGTTATTTCATATAAAAACACAACATAAAAGTGGATAATATAAAATCCCATAAAAAAGGAATGCTGAAACTATAACGGTTAAAAATAGTGACTTGTAACTACATTTCCACATTGGAGAACATATGTTGGGAGTGAATATTGGACTTGGTTGAAGATATTTAATATTTATAGGGAGTGATTGAGGTGATTATTCACAAACATGTAAATGATTAACGAAATGTTTATGTCCTAGAATTATAAATCTATGATTATTTAAAAGTCCACAGGTTCAAAAAAAATTATGGTATTATATTTTAAATTTTATTATTATTATCCTATCATTGATTAATTATTTTGTTGACTATAAATATAAGGAAATATACTTACTTGATATTTTTCCATAATCAAACCTAGATTTTTTTGTTGTACTTTTATCAGTCTATAATTCATCCATTCCATTATGAAATGGATGTCCATAAATTATATTCGAAGCCCAAAAGAACTAAAATACACATTTAAAAGATATTAGGTACCATATAATAATGAAATGTAAATTTATTTATCTATATATATTCATAAAAATCTGTATGTTTAATACAATAATATCTAAACAAAAAAAGTGTCATCTATGTTTCATCATAAATAATTATTCATAACAAATAATTATTAATTAACCAGGAAATTAAGTATGCATGTGGTTTGTGTGGAACCCTTAATTACCTTCAATCATGGGTTCATGACCTCTGTCCATTATAGAAATGATTATACTTTTATCCGACATACATGATATTCTTTTATAAAATGACATTAATATTCTTTCCAAAATGTTATGGACATCATTGAAATATGGTTAATCACTAAATAGGATTTTATCCATGGTTTCAAAAAAATATCAATACAATAATACTTATTTTTTAGTTTAATAAAAACATTTCATGATATTTTAAACATATAACCTATATGATTTACTAAAATCCCAAAGATTAGAAAAAATTTCCAATATCTACTTAACATTGATCCCCCATATATCACAAAGTAACGATTGGTTATAAAAGTCCAAACATGTGAATACCCTCATGGAAAAATATCTTTTAAAATGGAAATGACCATAATTAAAATATATCATTTTGAAAAACATGAATGCTTCCATAATCCATAGATTTCAGGATATATTCAATAAATCGAAGAAGTTGTAAACATTATCCATGATTGCGTGAACTACTTTTAAACATGATATTAATTACTTCCAAGGTAATCAATACCTTCTAATTTACATATTCATATCTCCCATATATTTATCCAAAAAACATTATCTTAACATGAGGAACATATTATTGGTTATATTTCGCTTCATCATGTGTTTTGCATTGACAGTACCATGCCATTATATAACTTTTCTATTCATTTAGAACCATTCAATGTTTTCCTTTATATCATAAGATTAGAACCTAAATTTAACTAACCTTATATATTTATACATTAATATAAGTTAATTATTGAATCTTAATATATAAAATATTTCATTATTCATCTTCAAACTAATTCCATTAGCATGTCTAGCTCATCGTATTACAAAATACCTTTTTTTATTCATATTTCATCTATAGTATCTTCTTCTTAAACATTATAATGGTTACTCATACCACATTTTGGTAATATTATTTAGATTTATTCACTGAAAATTGAGTTTTAATAATGACCCTTAATTCCATAAATACATCAAATAGCCTTAAATGATTTCTTAGGGAGGAAAATATTGTCATCCATTTTTTGAACTGAACTCATTATTTTTCGTCTCCTATCATAACATTCGTGTCCATATTTCCCCAATAAAAAACATCTTTTTATTCCTCTAAGTCATTCACATAGTTGATTCATTCCACATTCATGACATAATGGAAACCAAGTCATCCTTCCTTCATGGTCTCTGTTACCCAAACTCTATATGAACCTTCTTTCTCTTCCTTAGTGAGTTTGAGATTTGGGTATGGTATTTGTAGTTTATATTAATGCATGGGAACTTATTCAGAATGATCAAAACATGTTTTTCTCCAATTATCACACCACATTAATTCTCATAAAAAACCATCAATCAAATTCATCTTTAATCTAGTTCATTCTATTTACATCAATTTACTAACATTAGAACCATAGTGTTATCATTAATTATCATAGAAGAAAATCCCATAGTCATGAAATAATGTATATCTAATATGTATAAATCATGAAACCATCCATAATATATGACACCATTGGTTCATATTCAGTTGTTCATATTCACCTTATATATAAATCCTTCATTATGGTTTGTGAAGAGATTATGAACTCCAAAATAATATCCCCCTAGAGTATCAATCTTGGTGTGAAGCCAGTCTTATTTTCTGGTACCATATTACCCAAAGTAAGGCCTAGAACATCTTATCGGAGTTTTTAACATTAGGTATACTAGTTTTAGATCCGTAACTACTTGTTGTATGTAGACATAAATGTATAGGTATGAGACCACTAACTATATCCTTTTACAAAATTCGACGACATTTTCCTATGGTTTTATTTATCCGTAGAATGATCCTTAGGCATGTCCTTAGGATTATCACTAAGGTATTTCTATCCTATCTTATAAAGGTGAAATACTCATTTTCCTTAATACCAACAATAACGACACTAACTTTTCATTTATAGATATTATATAAATATTCCATAATAACTGTAAAATTATACAAAATGACCCCCAAAGACCGTACAACTATAGTGTATTTTGGAACACGTAAAACATAAATCCTAGTACAGAATTGAGCAACATTATATCCCACTATTTTATTCATTAGTAACATCATTATTATACACATAAAACATAATACATATCGTCATAACCTAAGGAAGGAAACATAAAAAGTGGTGTGATTAAATGGTCATTAGGGTAAAAAGGGGAGATATATATGAATAATCATGATTATAAGGGTAAAAGAAAATTATCATGGAAATAAATAATAAGTACCATTATATCAAATATCACATACATGAATTTTGGAATAAATCATGGTAGTTTATAATTCATCAATCATATGTAAATAATGGGAATTACTGAGGAAATTATAATATCGAAATAATATGTTTAATTTGGGAAAACAAAATAATGCAATAATTATTTCTATATAAGTCATGGAATTACTACCAAGGACTACTTGGTCGATAATGTCATTTTTTTAAATGAGTTCACCACCCATTATATCCCTGTTTTACTGAACCATGTTCACTTCCCATTCTATCCCATTAATAATGAACACCATTCATTTCTCATTCCAACCCTATAAAACAGAAACCATTTAATTTTTCATTCTAACCATATCGATCTCATGAGATAAAAATCCTTACCAAATTCATTGGAGGAGTATATTAGTCCCACCCCTCTCATAAATATGTCATACATACATATTATAATAGATCATAAATAATCATTATAGTATCTATGAAATTAAATGTGTATTAAAAAAGTGTAATCATATTATTACCTACGATAAATTTTACGTTTCATGATCCTTTCATCATAAAGATAACCTGTGAAATGATGTGGGTTTCTAAACAATTTAACTTGTGAAAGATAAAGGTGTTTCCCAAAACTTATTCCATCAAAACAAAATCAATTTAGAGAAGTAATATGAATAAAAACATTGAATAATTTCCTGATAAAGGCATGAGTAACCCCAATTTAATATATCATAAATGGTAAATACATTATAATGATCTTATAAAAACATTTCATGAGTAAAATATCATTTTTGGGTTGAAAAAATCTTTTTAAAACATAAAACCTTTTGAAAACATTTTTCATTAAAAATAATTTTTAAATTAAATAAAGGAAGCATTCAAAATAGTAAAAAAATTTCAAAATCATTTTTTTCCTTGAGAATGTTCTTTAATAATATTTTCAAAACCTTTTTTAAAATATCCTTTTTTAATATAATTGATTTCAGAAAGAAGAGACAAAAAATAATATTTTACATAAAAACTGCGTCTAAAGTTCCAATGTGTGAAAAAATGAAAACAAATAGAGGAAAAATTATAATAATACATGAGGATATCATTAATAACCATATCAAAGGAAAATTCATGAGTGTTCATGATATATAAATCATGAAATTTTAATAATTTAATCCTAATGATAAAAAATCCTATAAAATAATGATATGTTTTCAATAAACTCTTATCACATGGTATATTTTGAAAATAAAATCTATGTAGGAAAATAAAAATTAATTAATCTTAAAATATCATAATATTAATGTGATCCTTTATATAACATTTTAAATGTATTATATCCTCCTCATGGAATAATATAGATGTATAACATTACATGAGTCTTAAGGAAATAAAATTTAGACAAAATTGAATAAGTGATTAGGTAAATTTTTAATCATTAAACCCATCGAATAAATAACACCAAATATATATATAAATATACGTAAACATATTTATAATAATCATGTAATTCATCCATGCTGAGTATACAGACGTCTTAACTGGAATGTGTGCTGAATAAATCATGCATCTCATGAGAATGAAAATTGTGATGAAATTTTATTACACTATGTCTTGACTCTCAGTGTACTCATTCAAAAATCCTATATAAATAATATAAATATATTATAAATATATTATAGATCCATTTTTTTACTTATAATCTCATATATATTTTTATTACGTGTTAATATTACTTGATTGGTAACAATTCTATGTTTAGCCTTCACTTCGCGTAATATATGCTTTTTTTTCTCATATGAGTCTTAATTTGTTATCTCTTTGGTCATTATATTTATATAATGATTTAGATATTGTAATTAATTTTTTAAATATAATTTATAGTTAGTATATTTGTATTATAATTAACCATTGGATGTTGAATTATGAAACAGAATACACCGTTCATGGAGACGGTAAGCCGTACGTAAGCACAAACATTATTTCCTTTTAATTGTCATGTTAAACGAATGAATATTAAAATAAAACAAAGAAACAAATAATTATCATTATAGATTTATTATATAATATATTTTAGATATATTCACTAAATCCATCCTCAATACATTTAATATAGCGTATGGATGAATCACATCACTTTGATGGGGATGTTGTCGACACTTTCTCAAAAAATTATTTTATATAAAAATTGTAAGGGATAAAGATAAGTGTTGAAAAATAGTTAAATATGAGGAATGAGATAAAAAAATTAAAATATAATTTTTTTAATATTTCTTCCATCATAACATCCACAATGAGTGGTGGTAATGTAAAAATGAACAATCATCATTTCGTAGGGCGGTAGTTCGCTGTAAACGTAAACAATATGTTTATTTACTATTAGATGGATGTTTGTATAAGTGTAGATAAAAAAAATCATAAAAAATTATCTAATATTGATGATATATATTTTTTATACAATATTATAATTGGGAAATTTCATGGGTAAAGAAAGAAAAGAAAATATTGGATTTTGAGAGAAGATGATACCTCTTAATCAGGTGACTCCATTTGGTTTGTGAGAAAATGCCTCATTGGATTTATTTATTAAAAAATGTAGGAATCTTGGATTAAGGGAGGGATTTTTTTATTGGGTTTTTATTTTATGAATATAATTTTTTACTGGGGTACATAAGAGGGAGATGTGGTGGCCTTTTATAGGGGAGGCAAAGGACATACATGGCATTTTTAAAAACAAGATTGTTGTACAAATATTTGTACCTAAGAAATGTCATAAAAACATAAAGAATCAATAATATAAGGTTTTGTCTTAATAATTCCAATATAATGGTTTTTGAACTTTCCTATGAGTCTTTCTGGGTCTTAAATTTAAGTATTATTCTTTAGTTAATCTTAATTTTACCTTAATTGATGGATTTAATTTTAATTATATTCAATAATATTATTGATCAAAAATTAATTTTATCTTATTGAAATAATAATATATTCTAATATCAAATATGAAATTAATTTTTACAAATTATAATCATAGAGGTGAAAAAAATTAATTCAAAATTTATCTCGCTCACGGGATGACAATGCATGTTTTTAAAGTAAAAACATTCATACATTATCTAGGTTTTCTTACCCTATTTTAATGTTTAATTTATTAAAAAGACCCAAATTGGATAAATTGATAAATATGTTATCCAATTTAAAATTTAATACATTTTAATATATAAATTATCCATATAAATATATTAAGAGAAAAAAAGTGTTTTGAACTAAAATTTGGTATTTTCACTATTAATCCTAAAATGAAATCTTCTAAAAAAATCCTAAAATTTACCCTTAAGTTTATTTAGACATTAAAAATTAAAAATCGAAGTTTTTTTGTTACCACATTCAATTTTTAAATTTTTTTAAAATTTATTTTCTTATTTTTCACATAAGGACATGAAAAATAGTTTTTTTGATGAAACAATGTTTTTAAATATATATTGAATTTACAAAAAATCATATCTTTTTTATATTCGTGTTTTATTTATATCTAATCAATATAAATAATATTCGAAATTTCATTATTAATATTCATATTAATATAATGTATATCCATATTACAATTATATCATTTAAATATCTATAACAATAAAAATACTTTGCATAGAAACTCAATGTTGCATGTAAAGTACACTAAGTATGCGTTACCGGTTTTGTAGGATTAGTTCATTCTTCATGTAATGTGAACCAAGTCATAAGATAATCAAAGTGTGATATTTTTTCATGATATTGTTTATATTTTGTACAGTTCATGAAGTGAAACATATAGAGTGCATGTACATTAGGTTGATTATAACTCATCTCAAATGATCATTCATAATGTGTGAATTTATTTCATGTTAAAAATAGATAATATGATTCATGGATATTGATGAATGGTCGAAATTGTGAGTAAAAGTGTTATGGAATGTTGATATATAAGAATATATGAGGCATGGCTATTAAAAATTAAACTTAGTGTAGGGTTTAATATTAAAAATATTAGTTATAATATTATTGTTTTTGAGTATGAAAAAATTAATTCATCCATTTTAGAGTATTTAATCACTTGTATTTGATTTTGATATTTTTTTGGATGGAAAGGGTTTATGTGAGTGATTATTTTATGATATTAATATCTCCTAGAATTTTTATATTGTTTATAATAATAATTTATATATTACCAACTCATTCAAAATATAATATAAATAATTTTAAGAATATATTTGATGATAAATATCATGGGGGTTATAGCCAAATAATATAGTCATACCTTTTTTTAGTGATTAGAAACCATGACCTAGGGAAGTTTTTTATTTCATCAATTTTATGTTAGTTTAAAAGCATAGTTACCCTAAAATACAGGCAATTAAAATAATGATATGAATCAATGTTGATGGAATGGATTGATATCTTTTAAAATGGATGTTTTCTAAAGGGTTTTTTCAGAGTAAAATGTAATAGGTCATTATTCTCCATAAATTAGGAATACATCATTATGGTAGTAGTCAACTATATAGGATCTTCCCATATATTTGATGATAGAAATGGTGAGGAATATTTTTGAGTTTCTATGTGTGAGTTTAAGCACAAACTGATGGGATTTCATATTAGGAACCATAAATTAGAGGGAGAAAGCATGCCCTAGTATGTGGGAGGAGAAGAGTGAGACATATATAATTTTTGGAGGGAGGAATTTCTTGGATGAGAAGCATGAAGATATGTGATATCATAATGGAAACCATATATTGGTGGGAGGAAGTAGGCACTTGTTCTTGAGAGGAGAATAGTGAGGCGAAATTTGATTTTCGAGGGAGGAATGATGTTTTATGGGTGTTGTGGGAGCTTATTTTGGATACACATGTGAAGTGATCACCAAGATTTTGTATAAATAATTTATTTATATTTAGTATATGGTTTATATAATAATCTATAAACTATATATGTATGAAACATAATTCACCATTCATAGATATAGTAATACATACATACGCATGAAATCTAATTCAGTTTAATTTTCTTGTTGAAAAAGATTAAGTATAATAAATATATGTATATATATATATCACTATTGTAATTGACTTATTTTATCATATATGTCATATATATTCCCTAATTCCTCCCATAATACATTCCATGTTGTGTATGAACAAATCACATCGCTTGGAGGGGGTGGTAGTCTGAACATCCTCAAACGAAATTAACACATAAACACAAAATTTAAAGTACAAATATACGTATTTTAAAATAATTAAATTAGATTAAAGAAATAATAAATTTTATATATAACACATATAAATAGAGTGTCCATCATAATGTTCTACCTAAGATGTGGAAATTTAAAAGATCGACAATCATCTTTTAGTGAGGTGGTTTTTCGCCATACATGTAAACACAATATTCATTACCCATTAGATGGATGTGTTTGTAAGTGTATGTAATAATGTTAACATAAAAATTATATTATATTTATTGTAATATTTTTATTATTAATTTTTCGACACAATATATTGGAGGTGAGGATAATAAAAAGACAAGAAAGGATCTTGAGAGAAGATCTTAACTCTTAATTCGGTAAATGTTTTTGGTTGGTGGAAAAAGGATTCATTCGAATTATTTATGACCAAATAGATGGTTAAAATATGAATGGATGGTTGTTTTTATGTTTATTGGGTAGATATTGTCCGAACAATAGTGGTTTGAGATATGTTAAGATGAGGGAGAGGTAGTGGCCTTTAATAGAGATGTGAAAGTAAACACCTTGAATTTTTTAAAACATGTTATGTATAAACACATTTTCTAATAACAGTGGTTGTACCAAACCAATAGTACTCAATAATAAATGTTTTTTGAAAAAAGGCCATATAATAGGTTTTGGATAAGTTTTTACGTCATTTAGTATCCCTAATGTATTGTGCAGTCCTTATTTGACATTATGTTTTCCTCAATAGATCTAATTAATTTAAATTAAATTAATTACTATTTTTGGGGAAAAACCTATGGTGACTATAATATAAGTATTTAATTATGATTATTGAAAATATTTCATCCAATTTTACCAATTATAATGACATAAGTGGTAGAAATTAATTTTATATTTATCCTGCTGGCATGACGACACTACATGATTTTGAAGTAAGACCATCCAAACATTGTTGAGTCTTTATACCCTATTTCAAATTGAAATAAATTCAAATTAAATAAATTAGATTAATGGAAAAAAAAATTATCTAATAAAACACTTAATCCAATTTGAAATATAATTTATCCTCATAAATACATTATCTAAAAAAGTAGATTTGAATGAAAATTGTGTATTCTTCAGTATTCATCCAAAAATGATGTTTCCTAAAAAAATACACCAATATAACCCTATGATAATTTAGACATTATAAATTTAATAATTTTTTTTTATTTTATGAAAAAAATTATAAAGTCATAAAATTAATTATAATTTTTTCATAAGGACCTGACAAATAGTTTGTTTGAGACAATAGTATTTTAAAAAATATAATTACTATACGAAAAATTATATCATTCATTATTAATATTTTTTATTTATATAAAACCACTATAATAAATATTTTAAAATTAATCATTACAATTCATATTTTTTCATTTAATATAATGATTATAATTATATCAGTTAAAAAATTAAATGAATAAATATTTGTTTTCTTGAAACTCTCTATTTTGTGTAACGTACCCCAAGTCAGTGATGCATGTTACATATTCCAATGTAGTTTTGTGTTTAGTGTAAGAAATTTTTATGATAACCCTTGTGTTCTTTTTTGTTAAGATAAATTTATTTTGTTTATTGTTCATGATTTACATGGTGTTCAATATAACACAAGCCAAACATTGTTCTTTAATATATGAAAAATTATTCTCACTGTTATGTGAACTACAAAATATCTCAACGTATAAATTATTTCAAAAAATATTAATTTAAATAATATATATGGGTTACATTATGTCACAATTAAATTGAATTTCACTATTTATTGATCATTTTCTGTCAATGGTTCAATAGTTAAAGGTTTAGTTCATATAAAAACACAACATAAAAGTGTATAATATAAAATCCCATAACAAAGGAATGCTAAAACTATAACGGTTAAAAATAGTTACTTGTAACTATGTTTCCACATTGGAGAACATATGTCGAGAGTGAATTTTGGACTTGGTGGAAGATATTTAATATTTATGGGGAGTGATTGAGGTCATTATTCATAGACATGTAAATCATTAACGAAATGTTTAGGTCCTAAAATCATAAATCTATGATGATTTATAAGTCCACCGGTTCAAAAAAAAATATGGTATTATATTTTAAATTTTATTATTATTATCCTATCATTGATTAATTATTTTGTTGACTATGAATATAAGGAAATATACATAGTTGATATTTTTCCATATTCAAACATTGATTTTGTTGTTGTACATTTATCAATTTATAATTCATCCATTCCATTATGAAATGGATGTCCATAAATTATATTTGATGCCCAAAAGCACTAAAATACACATTTAAAAGATACTTGGTACCATATAATAATGAACTGTAAAATTATTTATCTATAAATATTCATAAAAATCAATATGGTTAATACATTAATATCTAAACAGAAAAAGTATCATCTATGTTTCATCATAAATAATTATTTATAACAAATAATTATTAATTAACCAGGAAATTAGGTATGCATATGGTATGTGTGGCACCATTAATTACCTTCAATCATGGGTTCAAGACATCTTTCCATTATAGAAATGATTAGACTTTTATCCGACATACATGATATCCTTTTATAAAATGACATTAATATTATTTCCAAAATATTATGGACATCTTTAAAATATGGTTAATCACTAAATAGGATATTATCCATGGTTTCAAAAAAATATCAATACAATAATACTTCTTATTTAGTTTAATAAAAACATTTCATGATATTTTAAACATAAAACCTATATGATTTCCTAAAATCCCAAAGATTAGAAAAAAATTCCAAAATCTACTTAACATTGATCCCCCATATATCACAAAGTAACGATTGGTTATAAAATTACAAACATGTGAATACCATCATGGAAAAATATCTTGGAAAATGGAAATGACCATAATTACAATATATCTTTTAGGAAAACATGAATGCTTCCATAATCCATAGATTACATTATATATTCAATAAATCCAAGATGTTGTAAACATTATCCATGATTGCGTGAACTACTTTTAAAAATGATCTTAATTACTTCCAAGGTAATTAATACCTTCCAATTTACTTATTCATATCTCCAATATATTTATCCAAAAAACATTATCTTAACATGAGGAACATATTAATGGTCATATTTCGCTTAATCAACTATTTTCCATTGTCAGTACCAGGCCATTATATAGCTTTTCAATTCATTTAGAACCATTCAATGTTTTCCTATATATCAAAAGATTAGAACCTAAATTTAACTAACCTTATATATTTATACATTAAAATAAGTTAATAATTGAATATTAATATTGAAAATATTTCATTTCTCATCTTTAAACTAATTCCATTAGCATGTCTAGCTAATTCTATTACAAAATAAATTTTTTTATTCATATTTTATCTATAGTATCTTCTTCATAATCATTATAATGGCTACTCATACCACATTGTTGGTAATATTTTTTGATTTATTCACTGAAAATTGAGTTTTAATAATGACCCTTCATTCCATATATACAACAAATAACCTTAAATGATTTCTTAGGGAGGCAAATATTGTCATCCATTTTCTGAACTGAACTCATTATTTTTCGTCTCCTATAATAACATTTGTGTCCATATTTCCCCGATAAAAAATCATTTTATTCCTCTAAGTCATTCACATAGCTGATTCATTCCACATTTTTGACATAATGGAAACCATGTCATCCTTCCTTCATGGTCTTTATTACCCAAACTCTACATGAACCTTCTTTCTCTTCCTTAGTGCGTTTGAGATTTGGGTATGGTATTTTTTGTTAATATTAATGCATGGAAACTTATTCAGAATGATCAAAACATGTTTTTCTCCATTTATCATACCACATTAATTCTCATCAAAAAACCATCAATCACATTCATCTTTAATCAAGTTCATTCTATTAACATCAATTTACTAACATTAGAACCATAGTGTTATCATTAATTATCATAGAAGAAAATCCCATAGTCATGAAATGGTTTACATCTAATATGTATAAATCATGAAACCATCCATAATATTTGACACCCTAGGTTCATCGTAAGTTGTTCCTACTAACCTTATATATAAATCCTTCATTATGGTTTGTGAAGAGATTATGAACTCCAAAATAATATCCCCCTAGAGTTTCAATCTTGGTGTGAAGCCAGTCTTATTTTCTGGTACCATATTACCCAGAGTCAGGCCTAGAACATCTTATCGGAGTTTTTAAACATTAGGTATACTATTTTGAGAACCATAACTAATTGTTGTATGTAGACATAGATGTATAGGTATGATACCATTGACTCTATCCTTTTCCAAAATTCGACGACATTTCCTTATGGTTTTATTTATCCTTAGACTGATACTTAGGCATGTCCTTAGGATTATCACTGTGGTATTTCTCTCCTAGCATATAAAGGTGAAATAATCATTTTCTTTAATCCCAACTATAGAGGCACTAACTTTTCATTTATATATATTATATAAATATTTCATAATAACTGTAAAATTATACAAAATGACCCCCAATGACCGTAAAACTATAGTGTATTTGGGAACACGGAAAATATAAATCCTAGTACATAATTGAGCAACATTATATCCCACTATTTTATTCATTAGTAACATCATTATTATGCACATAAAACGTAATACATATCGTCATAACCTAAGGAAGGAAACATAAAAAGGGGTGTGATTAAATGGTCAGTAAGGGTAAAAAGGGGAGATATATATGAATAATCATGATCATAAGTGTAAAAGAACATTATCGTGGAAATAAATAATCAGTTCCATTATATCAAATATCATATACATGAATTGTGTAATAAATCATGGTAGTTTATAATACATCAATCATAAGTAAATAATGAGAATTACCCAGGAAATTATAATATCGAAATAATATGCTTAATTTGGGAAAACAAAATAATGCAAAAATGATTTCTATAGCAGTCATGGAATTACCTCCAAGGACTACTTGGTCGACAATGTCAATTTTTTAAATGAGATCACCACGCATTTTAACCCTGTTTTACTGAACCATGTTCACTTCCCATTCTATCCCAATAATAATGAACACCATTCATTTCCCATTCCAACCCTATAAAATAGAACCCATATAATTTTTCATTCTAGCCATATCGATCTCATGAGATATAAATCCTTACCAAATTCATTGGAGGAGTATATTAGTCCTACCCCTCTCATAAATATGTCATACGTACATATTCTAATAGATCATAAATATTCATTGTATTTTCTATGAAATTAAATGTGTATTAAAAAAGTGTAATCATATTATTACCTATGATAATTTTAAGTTTCATGATCCTTTTATCATAAACATAACCTGTGAAATAATGTGGGTTTCTAAAGAATTTAACCTATGAAAGAGAAAGGTGTTTCCCAAACATTATTCCATCAAAACACGATCAATTTAGAGAAGTAATATGAATAAAAACACTGAATAATTTCTTGAGAAAGGCATGAGTAACCCCAATTAAATATATCAAAAATGGTAAATACATTATAAAGATCTTATAAAAACATTTCATGAGTAAAATATCATTTTTGGGTTGAAAAACGCTTTTTAAAACATAAAACCTTTTGAAAACATTTTCCAGTAAATTTTTTTTTACATTTTATAAAGGAAGCCTTCAAAATAGAAAAAAATATTCGAAATAAATTTTTCCTTGAGAAGGAGATTTAATAATATTTTCAAACCTGTATTTTAAAACAACCTTTTTTAATATAATTGATTTCGAAAAGAAGAGACAAACAATAATATTTTAAATAAAAACTGCGTCTAAAGTTCAAATGTGTGAAAAAATGAAAACAAATAGAGGAAAAATTATAATAATACATGATGATATCTTTAATAACCATATTAAAAGAATCTCCATGAGTGTTCATGATATATAAATCATGAAATTTTAATAATTTAATCCTAACGATAAAAAATCCTACAAAATAATGATATGTTTTCAATAAACTCTTATCACATGGTATATTTTAAAAATAATATCAATGTAGGAAAATAAAAATTAACTAATATTAAAATTTCATAAAATTAATGTGAACCTTTATATAAAATTATAAATGTATTATATACACCTAATGGAATAATATAGCTATATAACATTACATGAGTCTTAAGGAAATAAAATTTAGACAAAATCGAATACGTGATTAGGTAAATTTTTAATCATTAAACCCAACGAATAAATAACATCAAATATATATATAAATACCCATAAACATATTTATAATAATCATGTAATTCATCCATACTGAGTATAAAGACTTCATAAATAGAATGTGTGCTTAATAAATCATGCATCTCATGAGAATGAAAATTGTGATGAAATTTTATTACACTATGTTTTGACTCTCAGTGTACTCATTCAAAAATCCTATATAAATAATATAAATACATTATAAATATATTATAGATCAATTTTTTTACTTATAATCTCATATATATTTTTATTATGTGTTTATATTACTTGATTGGTAACAATTCTATGTTTAGCCTTCACTTCGCGTAATATCTGCTTTTTCTCTCATATAAGCCTTAATTTGGTATCTCTTTGGTCATTATATTTATATAATGATTTAGATATTTTAATTAATTTTTTAAAAATAATTTATATTTAGTATATTTTTATTATAATTAACCATTGGAAGTTGAATTATGAAACAAAATACACCGTTCATGGAGACGGTAAGCCATACGTAAGCACGAACATTATTTCCTTTTAACTGTCATGTTAAAAGAATGAATATTAAACTCAAACACTGACACAAATAATTATCATTGTAGCTTCATTATATAATATATTTTAGATATATTCACTAAATCCATCCCCAATACATTTAATATAGCGTATGAATGAATCACATCACTTTGATGGGGTTGTTGTCGACACTTTCTAAAAAAAATTATTTTATATAAACATTGGATGGGATAAAGATAAGTGTTGAAAAATAGTTAAATATGAGGAATGAGATAAAAAATTTAAAATATAAAATATTTTAATATAGTTTCCATCATAACATCCACAATGAGTGGTGGTAATGTAAAAATGAACAATCATCATTTTGTAGGGCAGTAGTTCGCGGTAAACGTAAACAATATGTTTATTTACTATTAGATGGATGTTTTTATAGGTGTAGATAAAAAACAAATCATAAAGAATTATCTAATATTGATGATATATATTTTTTATAAAATATTATAATTGTGAAAGTTCATGGGTAAAGAAAGAATAGAAAATACATGATTATGATAGAAGACGATACCTCTTAATCAGGTCACTCCATTTGGTTTGTGGGAAAATGCCTCATTGGATTTATTTATTCAAAAATGGATGAATCTTTAATGAAGGGAGGGATTTTTTTTATTTTTATTGGGTTGTTATTGTATGAATATAATTTTTTACTCGGGTACATAAGAGGGAGATGTGGTGGCCTTTTATAGGGGAGGGAAAGGATAAACATGGCATTTTTAAAAATAAGATTGTTGTAAAACTATTTTTACCTAAAAAATGTCATAAAAACATAAAAAATCAATAATATAAGGTTTTTGGCTTAATAATTCCAATATAATGGTTTTTGAACGTTCATATGAGTCTTTCTAGGTCTTAAATTTAAGTATTATTCTTTATTTAATTATCATTTTACCTTAATTGATGGATTTTTTTTAATTATATTAAATAATATTATTGATCAAAAAATAATTTTATCTTGTTAAAATAATAATATATTCTGATATCAAATATGAAATTAATTTTTACAAATTAAAATCATAGAGGTTGAAAAAATTAATTCAAAATTTATCTCGATGACAGTACGACAATGCATGTTTTTAAAGTAAAAACGTCCATACATTATCTAGGTTTTCTTACCCTATTTTAATATTTAATTTATTAAAAAGACCCAAATTAGATAAATTGATAAATATGTTATCCAATTTAAAACGTAATAAAATTTAATATATAAAATATCCATATAAATATATTACGAGAAAAAAAGAGTTTTGAACTAAATTTTGGTATTTTCACTATTCATCCTAAAATGAAATCTTCTAAAAAAATCCTAAAATTTACCCTTATGTTTTTTTAGACTTTAAAAATTAAATATTAATGTTTTTTTGTTACCAAATTCAATTATTAAAATTTTTCCAAATTTATTTTCTTGTTTTTCACATAAGGACATGACAAATAGTTTGTTTGAGGAAATAATGTTTTTAAATATATATTGAATTTACAAAAAAATCATAACATTGTAATCTTCGTGTTTTGTTTATATCTAATCAATATAAATAAATTTCGAAATTTTATTATTACTATTCATATTACTATAATATATTTCCAGATTATAATTACATCATTTAAATATCTATAACAATAAAAAGACTTTGCGTAGAAACTCAATGTTGCATGTAAAGTACACAAAGTTAGTGTTCCAAGTTTTGTAGGATTAGTTCATTCTTCATGTAATGTGAACCAAGTCATAAGCTAACCTAAGTGTTCAATTTTTTTCATGATACTATTTATATTTTGTACAGTTCATGAAGTGAAACATATCGAGTGCATGTACATTAGGATGATTATAACTCATCTCAAATGATCATTCATAATGTGTGAATTTATTTCAAGTTAAAATAGATAATATGATTCATGGATATTGATGAATGGTTGAAATTGTGATTAAACGAGGTATGGAATGTTGATATATAAGAATATACGAGGCATGGATACTAAAAATTAAATTTAGTGTGGGGTATAATATTAGAAATATTAGTTATAATATTATTGTTTTTGAGTATGATAAAATTAATTCCTCCATTTTAGTGTATTCAATCACTTGTATTTGATTTTGATATTTTTTTTGGATGGAAAGGGTTTATGTGAGTGATTATTTTATGACACTAATATCTCCTAGAATTTTTACCTTGTTTATAATGTTTTGTTATATATTACTAACTCACTCAATATATTATATAAATAATTGTAAGAATACATTTGATGATTAATATAGTGGTATTTAGTAGATTTCGAATTAAAAAGTAAAACATTAAGTCATAATTCTGTAAATTGTGGAATGAATCTTCTGATTGAAACATAATTCCAAAGATAAATAATAGCTAATGGTGAATCCCATAGAATCATGATTTAATTCCCATGTTTAAATATAAATTTAAATAAAATATGTAGATGTTTTTATTATTGTTTTGTAACTAAAACACTGTATATATAAGAATGATTAAAAATGAATTTGTGCTATAATAATTAAATAAGTTAAAATATGTCCTCATTCCATGATGATATATTATTTTTTATAATTTGTATTTGTAAAATTATCTATAATTGTTATGATAATATTTTACACCAAAACATGGTTACCATTCCATGAGGATTCATGGAATGGATAAACTAAAAAATTCAGCTAGGTGATTCCCACAAAAAAAGGGGAACTCCAAACCATACCCCAATCATGTAAAGAAATTGTAATGTGAAACCATATGAATAAAAATCCAAATTTGAAATTTTTAAATTCAATTTTTTTTTGTTTTTTAGAAATTATATTTTTATATGGTGAGAATGTTTTCATCATGACACAATGAATCTAAAATTTTTGGGAAAATTTGAAGATTATTTAAAAAATATAAATGATTAAAAAACATTTATTATTTGAATAAAATTGGCTTATGATTAACCAGTGGATCATTCAACAATTGATAATTTTATAGTAAATTTTAAAATAAAATGTTTGATATATGGCCAATATATACATTTTACTTGATGGAAATATAAATAGGAAGTATTGAGTCATGAATTGTGCATATATAATTGATTTATAATTTTTTATAGTATATATTGGAATGGAATATTTTAATATCTTTATAAAAAGTAATTTTTTACTTGTTATTTTTATTTATATAAATGGAGGATCCCTAGAAATAATATAATTGAATATGTGTCTTCACAAAATGAATATTATTATCTACATAATGTTATTGGCCAAAAATTCCATCATAATTTGGAATTAATTTAATCTATTTATATTGTAATTTATAATTAATTTTTTTTTCATCTAGATGTGTTTCCATTACACATGTATATTTTATGTTGTTACATAATATATCTTTTGGTATATTAGGTTTATTTCATCTTTTCTGATGTGGGCTTTACTCCACACTAATCTTAATGAAGTATGAGTGTAAGAAAACATATAAGAGGTTGGTTTAAATGGAAATAAATTTGTTGTTTATGTATTATGATTAGATACCTCCACTACTTCCGAACATAATGCTTGGAAACAAATAATAGTTAACACACCATCCTAGGAACTCGATTCCACGACCTTCCCCTCACCCCAAACCCTTAAAAACACTCCATTAATAGTGAGGCATGAAATTTATATTTAACAATATTTAATTACTATTAATATATATTATTAATTAATATCATAATGATCTTCAACCAATAAACCATAACTACGTTATCCACTGATTTTGACACTGGTACAGGATAAGACCAATTTGGTAGGGAATTAAGGGATTATAAAATTTATCTATTTGATTCAATTTATATTGAGAGATACAATAATAAGAAATATACCTTTTTGGTTTACTTCAAAATATTTATGGAATTATCATAGGTTGTATTAATGAGAACATATCATATGAGATTAATTTCTATTATATAGTATCAAAATTATATTTTTTATAAATCTCATCAATTTGGATTATTTATTTTCTTTTCATAAAATAAATAATTCAATTTTCATACTACACTATTCATTTTAATCATTCATTATACTTTCATTAAGCCGCTCATCTAGTTTTACAATGTATTAATTTATATTCAAAATATACAATCCAGTTTTTTGGATATCATACAAATGGTTTACATAGTTAAAAAATTACTTCATTGGTATATTTGTCACCAGCTATTAGTTTTTTACTATACTATTACATAAGTTTAATTATTTTTTTATGAAAAATTAAATTATAATCATTTTCCACCACGATAATTTACAACTCTCACAAATGGTGGAGTTTTCGAAGCATGTGTGTCTACATTAAAAAAATGTAGTATAAAAATGATCAAAATTTTCCATGGGATTAGTGGATAGAAAAAATATAAAAATTATTACTAATTAAAACTAACATGATCATACATTACCTACTCAAAACAGATAGTCAGCATGTAACATATATAACTATATTATTCAGGAAGCCCATACCCGAAATTACCCTACATGAACTTTATTTCTACTTGGGTATAGACAGTGACCAATCACAATTTTCACAATGAGAAAAATTGAATTATTATATGCATATTAGGTCTGATTAGCCAAGTTACTATACTATGATAAAATATAATTCCACCTCAAGGACCCTAAAAAATACATATATGTGACTACTGAAAACCCTTGTATATTTATCAACAATGGCACTTATACAACTATATAATTAACTTATTCATTAAAAAACTCTCATGGGATGGTTAAAACCCATGTATAAATCACAACACCCACCTCTAATATTTCATGACTGTGCCTCACACAAATAGTATTAATTTCACCAAATTGGAGGAATTTATCTTTTGTGAAGACAATGTGAATCTATAAAAAAAATTAAAACCTCATGACCTTGAACAATAATAAACAAATGATGAATTATTATCATAATAATTATATAATTTTCGAATATAAAAATAGAAATCCAAAATATATTATAGTTACAATCGGGTAAAAAAACCATTAACCCCCACCATAGAGATAAAATACAATAATATTTATATCTATATAGAAAATGTACCATTAATTACATAGAGATCATAATATCAACTGTAGTCATTGAACTATTGGGAACAAAAAAAACTATAATTAAATTTTGAAAATAATTATGTAAATGAATTTTTGAGAATATATAATGATAAATCAGGTCATGCCCAAATGGACCAAAAAACACAACATGTTTCTTCAATTAATGATAATGAAATAGTTTTAATCATGAATTCCGAAAAATAAATTTTTTATGTTTTCCAAATGTCACCAAGATGTTATGTGGTAACAATAGAATCAAACAAAAGTGACCGTGACAAAACCAAGAAAACCCACATAAATGAAATCATGTATCCAAATATCATGGTATAAAATTAACACACAATGATGTGGGGATTTAAAGGAATGAATTGTTGTTTTGAGAAAATAATTACTTCACATCACTGACTAAAATTGTCAACTCGACGCCCACATATAGATATTTTATAAGTTTTATTATTATTTAAATAATCATAGGTTTATTTAAAAAACTTATTCCCTAGGGAATCATTGTCGATGCTATTTTTTAGTTATGGTTAGCGTTATAAGGGAAATAAGGCATTTTTCCATTAAAAAGACTAATCAATGACCTAGAAAATGTAGTATTATCGATTCCACCTATCTCCTAATCCTCAATAAATTGGCCCCCACCAATCTCTCTTGTTGTAAATCATTTCATCCTCTATATCTCCAATTATAATCCCTCTCTCTCAAAAATATACCTAGTGTGTTCCCCTTTGTCTATGGAATATGTGGTAGACTAAAATGAGTTCCATGTTTTGAAAGGAATCATTCTAATTAATTTTTTATAGTTTTTTATAATGTTATTGTTTATTTATTTTTTCATTTTTGTTAATTTTAATTTATTTACATAGTTGTTTACTCATATAGATGTAGTTTATAAATAATAATTAATATTAATAAATAAAATAGTATTATTTATTAGCTATTTCTGATTAAAACATTCATAAATTTGAATATTAATGGATTTATAATTACAATAGAATTATAATTTTTCATAACTTATTTTCTTCTTTGTATTAGTGACATAATAATAAATTAATACTAACTACATGATAGATACAAAATAGGGAAATAAATATTTTTTAATAATTAAATATTAAATTTCTAATGATTAAATAATTTGAATGTAATGATTAAGTATTATATAACATTTGAATAACATAATATTAAAAAGTGATCTGATAATGAATAACAAAGGATTGAATTTGGAAAAATATAGGATATTTAATTATTAATTAATGATTAACGAATAATTAAATACAAAGTAAACTATATTGATTGTAATTAGAAAATAAAAACTATATATTACAATACTATTTATTATGAAATGTTTAATGATAGATCAATGAATGAGTAATTAGAAATTAATTATCGAGTGACTATTGTTTAAATAATGATTAGATAAGAATTTATTAATTAATAATGGATGATTAATAATATTTTTAAGAATGATTAAATAATGACAATCTATTAATTAGAAAATAATTATTTAAAATGTACTTAGTTGAAGTAAATTATTTATGTAGACATTAACAAGTAATAAATGAATTATTATGGTATATTTAAATTAGGATAAACTTTTGTTTAACTAATTAATATTATGTAAACTTCTACGTAATAATAAATGATTAAATACTTAATAAAAAACGATTAACTAATAATTATTTATGTATTAACTATTAAATAACTACTAATACATAATTACGAAACGTCATAAAATTTATTAAATATGTGATTAATTTCCAATAACTAGTTAATGAATAATACATACATATTTTAGAAATGACTAATGCTTAACTAATGAGTATCTGATAATTAACTATTGAAAAAAACTTCTTAACTAGTTATTAAATAATAATTTACTAAACATTACATAATTATTAACTATTAATTATTTAATAATGGACTATAATGTAACAACATAATATATATAAATCATGTAATTATTATCTTATTATTATTTAATTATTAATAATTAATTAATTTAGTATAGTCTATTGGTTTAATGATGATTATGTAATTATTAAATACAGATTAGTATTTTATTAACAAATGGTAAAATAAGGATTCAAATTTAATTAATAAATAATTATTCATTTATTAATGAATGACTAATAAGAAATTAATTAATTAAGAATTAAGGATTATATAATAATTATGTAACTATTAATTGTAAATTTACTATATGTTGACAACTTAAATAATTATTACATTGTAATTAGAAAATAATTAAACTTCCAATAATTAACTAATAAGGATTATTTATTAAAATATTAAAATTGGTTCAATAAATTATTACGATGTAAATGAAATAACATTAACTAATGAATAATGAATGATTAACAAAAGATGAATTAATGATTAAACAATATTTAATAAAAGATTAATGAATTTTTAACTACATATTAAGAAATTATTAATTATTAATTAGTGGGTGTTTTTTAACTGATTATGTAATTGGATACTTAGTTATAATTGATATTAATGTAATTTATAAACAAAAAATAGTTAATGATTAATTTTTAATTAACTTAAAACTAAAAAATAATTAATAAATTTTATATTTTAAATTATTAATGATTATCAAAAAAATTGATTGTTAAATAATTATTCTCTGATGACTAACATTGGATTTAAATAATGTTAACACAGGATCAAAAATGGTTAACTACATGACAATGAAGCTTAACTACACACCTAAATTGTAACATTACTAATTTAGATGAGTCGTAACTTGTTGAAAAATTGGTTGATATGATGTATATGATGAGATGATTAACATTCTCTTTATAAACTACTGAACATACCATTATAATGATTAATGATTATACAATAATGTTTCATATCATAAAATATAATAACATTCACTAAATGCTGATAATATGAAAATTATGTGGATATCTAAGAAATAATATTATTTTCATGATTATACGAAAGTATGTGGTTCGGTTAAAAATATCCCTTAGTGAAAGAATCAAAAACACCATATTAACATAGACTTGATCAGGAACTAGTGCTCAAAATGGGACTTTATGTGCACCTTTTTTTAAACTCATAGAGGATATAATTTAGATGTTTCAAAAAATTTATAAAATCTATTAAAAATAACACGTGTTCGATTAAAAATTATTCTATGAAATATTAATGTCAGATTTTATTAGATATCTTGACATTCTAAAATTTTATTATTGTAAATATTATGTGGTCTTCTATTAAATAAAACCATGTCTAGATACTAAAAGTGAATGTTACTCAAAAAATTATATACCTTGGCGAAATAACTGTAGAAACATCGTATTGAGAAAGAATCGAAAGAGAAATATTGCACAATAATGGGAATTGGTGTACACCTTGTTTGACACTCCCAGGGGATCAGTATTAGGTGACTAATATTTTTATCTAAACTAATTGAAATGACTAGTGTTTGAATAAAAATAATACCATGAACCATTAGTGTAATGTTATCTGATATTAGATAATGTTCTAAATTTTTGTGATAATATAGATTATGTGGTTAATGTTATCTGATTTTTCATAATTTTTAATATTATTTTCAATATCAAAATCTTTATTTAAAACACTTTTCACATAGAGAATCCCATTTTCTAATGTCTACTCCCATGAGTTGTTTGATCAAACTAAATGATATTCTTATATTATAAAACCATAAATAATATTTAATAAATTGGATTTTTTTCCCTTTGAAAAGATTATGGAATATTTCATGGATAATTAATTCTAGAAATTGATTATGATATATAGTTTATTAAATATAGGCATTTTCAATTTCTGAATATTCTATTTGATTTAGATTTTGAATTTGGTTTCTGATAAGGTCAATGTTTGATAAAAAAAATACTTTCCCAATGGTGAAATGGTTCTTTGATGGATTTCAATGATAGTGTTTCAGTATAAAACACTAACGTAGTATTGTATGAATATGTAGATGTAATGCAGTTGTTAAAAAGTTACATCCATAAAGAATGAGGCTATTTCATTTTACGTGGAAGAATAAAACCTAATTCATCTCCCATATATAAAGAATTATCATTTGGACGATGAATATGATTGTAATGATGGAACATTTTGATAATAAAATGCTAATGAGGAAGATTTTATAGATGACGAGTAATATGTTTCTAAAAATATTGTAAATAGGGTGAAGCTTAGATAAACAAAAACATCATCCAACACTCATCGCATGATGATATATGGAAATGAAAAAAAAAATGGAATTATGCTGGAAAATTATCTCACCTACAATTGGGTTTCCTACCTTTATAGATGAATGATTTTGTGGGATGTAAAAATAATTAATATTGGAAGAAATTTTCAACCTAAAGATGAAATAAAAAACATGATGAAAAGAATTAATATTAACAGACAATTTAGATATTAAATTCAAGAATAATGTAATACCAAATATATCGAATAGTGTTAAAAATAAGGGTATGATTATAGATTATGCATGATGGAGATTCTTGACAATGCATTTATTAGTTATAGAATTTATATGATTGAGGACGCTCGTAATTATATTTAGAAAAAACTGACAGAAGATCATTCATCCTTAAATGGTTATTATTATTCATATATTATCATTTAGATTATTATGACCATCCATGATCTACCTTCATCCTTTTGATGGATTGGATACAACCAATATTTGGTTATAAAATTTCGTACAGTAATAATTAGATGGAAAAATAGATTGATTTTTTCAAGGTCTATAGTGATTAGGATGAATCGAATAAGATGTTTTAAGAATTACAAGTAATACTAAGACACAATTAGAAAATTTTATTCCATATGAATATTATTAAAATTTTGTCTCAATATAACCAATTTGATGCAATTCATTTAAATTTATTCTATTGTTATAGGAATTCCTTCAATGTATTTCTCTATTTTTTTAAAATTGTTCTACCAAATTAAATGATAATTTTTTATGGAATATACATCGGCATATTTGATATTGTGAAAACCCATAGTTGAATCTATTCCCCTATACGTCATTATTTTAACATTGCGCAGAATAAAAATAATAATTCTTAGAATTATTTTTCAACACGCATAAACAACCATTTCACCCACATTGGGGGTGTTTGTTTGATATCTAATAGTCATCATGAAGTCAATGAGGCAATCAATATATATCATTTTACATAGAGACCAATTAAATTATATCATTGGTATTTTTTGAGACACATTTTATTGAAATTTGAGAAAAAAATAAAATAATGAACCTATCAATAACGTAATCATGAGACTTGGATTAAAAAATATTTACATTTTTCATTGTTTTAATATAATTTTAATATCAATTTATGGGTGACATGATAAATTTTATACTAAATTTTAGTAGGATCAATGATATTTTGATAAATTATTTGAATTAATCCATAGGCGTAATTGGTGATTCTATTATAATATGATGATGCTTTCAAAATAAAAGTATAAATTTGAATATAATATAGGAATAGGTGAATCCACATGAACATAACCCTCGTGTAGCGCAAAAATGGCATCATTAAGGGTATTCAAAAGTAAACAATAAATTCCCATGTTTTTGAAACATTTTAACATTATTTAGTGTACCTTTTTGAAAGTGAAAAATATATTATAAACATTATTTATAATGGGATAATGAATGGAAGACACTATTAATGAGTGATTGAAAAGAACATTGAAGAATATTCTACATTTTGAGACTATATTTCCCATTTATAATATTATTTCTTTTAATTACAAGATTTTAAAGACCGCATCACAGGTAGACGCAGTGATGTATTGGTGGTATTACTATAACATAGGCATTACCAAAGATGATACATCAACGAATAGTCATTTCCTCGTGAACATGCCACTTCAACATGTGCCTCTTGGAACATTTTATGTGAATAATATATTTATCATTGTTATTGGCTACACACCACTAATAACTTCAATTCTAAATCATGTATGTATATTCGGATGTTTTGAAATTTCCATAATCTGGATGATCAATCAATATTGATAACTGAAAAAAACAGATGTAAAATCATAGGAGACGAAAGTCCAACATAATGTGGAATGTGATGTCCCATACCCAATTTCTAATTAATGTGTTCCCCGATCTCGGTGGGTCACATGGCCCCAAGTCCATCTCCTAAGATACAAGTGTCTTTGGACTATTAGTGAGGGCCTAGGGTGTATCTGTGAGGATCATATGACCAAACTACTGAAGTGTATAAATTATGGTTAAGTATAAATGTAGATAAATTGTAGAAGAAATAAATATAATCATAATGAAAATTGTAAATTTAGAAATAATATCTACAATAATTGAAATAACTGGAAAAATATAAAACAACAGATGATGATATATCCTAAATCTAAAAAACTGGAAAATTTGGATACAAGGCATCATGCATAACATGTTGTAGAAAAGATTAAATAAAATAAAAATACTATAATAATCATCATGAGCTATGATTTGGTCATATTATAACAAGATCCATCCTAAACCATAACCAATAAAGTGTTCAAAATCATTCTCTTCCTTTATTTTATCCAACGAGCCTGTACCCTAGTGGTACAGGCTCCTGCATGGCATCCAAAAGAAATAGGATCAAATCTGAGCAAGGACTAATTTCAAGGTACTGCAGCTGCATTGTAGCAGGGCACTGTAGAGAACTGTAGTAACGGCGGAACAGTAGCGGTGGTGAAAATGTAGCAGCGGAGGTACTAAAGAAGGAACTATAGCGGTGGCGTTATTGTAGCAGGTACTATAGCAGCGTGGGTATTGTATTAGTACTATTCACTGAGGGGCCTTTGGGCCAAAAAATGGGCTTTCAAGCCTTGTATTCAGGCCACATGGCCTTCAACCTTTGGGCTATGTAATGGGACTCCATCTACCCAATATAAAGAGGTCTTTAAATTAACTAATAAAATGAGGCATCAGCCCCAACCTTTAAAAAAACACATTCCTTATTTTCATATTTCCTAGGTACCAAACGGTTCCTAGAGAGGGTGTGAGATATATAATAGTGTTCCACCACTAGCTGTGACTATAACATCCCACCTATGTGATGGAAATATTCTAGTGTGAAATAAGAAATATATATATATATGTACGTATTCTGTACAATGTAACTAGATATGCATGTATATTCATAATCCCTAGGCTAGTGTCTAAACATGTAATCAGTTCATTAATTGATTGTCACTAGTTTACAAATAAGTCACCAGTGAATAATAGAGAAGTTCCAAACTTTAACCAAGAAACCTGTAATGGTATTTAATATTTATATTTAAAAGTAATAACTAAATAAATATATACCTAAAATATCAATAACTCTGTAATAACTATATTTTATCTTTGCAAAACAGTATAATCTAAGGAGAATTGTCTCATTCACTCCACAATGACATGTCAACTGAGTCTAAGGGGCTTATCCATGATATAATATAGTTTTTAAATGATTGGTCTCTTTGGGAATTTACTATGTAACCATCTTTTCAAGGATGGATCCATGTATTATATCTAAGGTATCCCTTAATACTATGCAAGCGATCCTATGGTGTTATTCATGGTAATTTAGAAATGACAAGGATCAGGATCTGTGTGGGTTTCAACCTAAGAAAGTCATATCCTTGAATCGGAATAGGGTTCCCCGTTTTTCAAGGCATTCCATGATTAGAATACAAGGAATGATTCAGTTTGTCTGCACCACTTTGTAAATTAATTTATATATAATTACAATTGTTTCAAGTCTTTCCTTTAAATTGTTTTATTAATCAATGTAGCATGCCACATTTAATCAATTCATAATTCATCAATAAGTATATTAGTTTCTATCCTTTCCTTTTATTAGATCGACATGTCCAAATAGAATGAAATAATTCATTTAATTTGTTCAATCATATTCTAAATTCATAGTTCATTATTTTACCTTCCATTAATGGGGTAAGTGGTGCAACATACTTGAAACACATTATTCATTTATATTTATGTCCAAGTAGTCTTCTTAGTAAACCTGAAAATTCCCATTTCCCTTTTCATTTTCACAATGTTGAACTTATCATAGGTGGGTTATGTGGTGATAATACGTGATACAAAACATTATGAGATTCCCAATTTATAGAAAAAAACATTCATTATAGAAAATCACACTATTAGAGAGTTAATACAAGGCACACTCGAATGACAACTCAATCATTTCAAATACTAAAAACACAATTATGTCATCAATTTATATATGGGATGTATATATTTGGTGGTGTAACCACTGAAAACTAATCACATATTTGTAAATATCATAACCATGCAGTTATAATTATTATAAGCATAAAATTTAAATTCTATAAATGAAACCTAATGAAATCGGTGGTCCCCACATGTAATTTCCAAAATCATCGAACATTATGGATGAGTTATAGACTACAAACAATACAGTAATACAAATATCCTCCCCCAATATAATCTATTGATTCTTGTATGAATGGAGGAGATCTGAGAAAAATAGAAAAAACTTAGACCTCGATAACATGGTCTATAAGAATATTGGATAAGAATCGCTAAAAATGACATGAGCACATAGTGTTGTGCATCAAATGTGAATAACGGAAGATTGATTGGATCCCCGGTAGAGGATATCTTTCAGTCCCTATATTATGATTTTTAAGTGCTCGATAATGATGGGAAATTAGTTTAATCCCCCAAGAATTTGGATTAGGGAAGTTGGATAAGGTCAAATTATATCATTAATGAAACGAATGGTAAAATTACTCCTAAAATAGTTTATGCACAGTTTGTTTGCATGTTTTTCCAAACCGTGCATTAACCATGCATGTGTACATCGCGAAATGGGGAACTAGAATATTTAGTCCATATTGTTAGGGAAAATATGTTGCAACCATGGGGTAAGGATTTATCCATAAAATCACCACCTATACAGTTTGATCTAACCATGAATCCATCGCTCATGATTTACACATAAATCATGGTCTAGGCCTCATTTTCCCAACATTTGTGTAATGGGCTTCAATCAAGCCTTGGACGCCCTTCGATCCATCAATTACCCAATAGGAATCTAAATTAGGTAATAAATAAATAATTAGACCAAATTTTAAATTAACAATACTAGGGTGAAAACTTGTGTTCTTGTAGTCATCCATCATAAAAGAAATCAGCATTGAGTTCACCTTCCAATGGTGAAGGAACTCTATTTAAGAACAACTCTATAAAATGGGTACATATGATGGATTCCCTCCCCCTTGTCTCGTCTTAAACATGGCCTTACTACCTTATCACCCACACTGGAGTTACATACCATCTTTCAGGATCCTTCATGCTCCATTCAATGATGCATAAAAGATACACCATAATAGTAGAATTGGAATATAACTCAACTTCCTCAAGATCAATAGAATGAGATGGTTTGGGATGATATTGGTGAAGTTGTGAAATATCGAGGATGTCATGTCTGTAAAAATACCTCTAAGGTAGTGGCAAAAAATAGGATAACTGCCACAATTTTTTAAGAATTTCAAACTACCCTACGTAACGAGGGGACATATCCCCTTTCTTATATAACCATATATTCCCTAGAATGGGAGATACCAAAAGGAAAACATGATCCCCAAACTCCAACAATAGAGGTCATTGATGGAAATAGGAATTAGACTGTTTTCTAGACTAAGCAGTAGTCATTCACTTCCAGACTAGCTAAACCTACTATGAGGACTCTTGAATGATACAAATACCTTTAAGGGTTGCCTCACCTACCTCTATCTAGCATAGGGGTCAACGAAATGCGTAACCATATAGGTAATCAAAATAAACTATCTGAATTGTCGACTGAATGCTATTATTATTGGAGATCCCAATAAAAGGGATATTATTCTCCTAAGAACTACTGAAATAAAGAAAAATTTCTCAGAGTAAATACTCTTGGAAATGTACAATTGGTTTCAATTTTCCATATGTTTGAGGTTGAAAAGCAGTGATTGGAAGCACCTCTGTTCACAAAGAATTATGCAATCCATGCAAGAATTATAACATGAAACAAACATCCCTATCTAAAATGATAGTATGTGGGTACCTGTATAGATTTATGATCTCGTGTACATACAATATTTTGAGATAAAAAACTGATAATGTGCCACAAATAGGTATTTAGTGAGCCACATTCATCAGTTCATCAATGATATCATGTATAGCATCGCTAACTCTTGGTGTCCTAGGAAAAAATATTAAAATTTTCATAGAATCATATTCAAACATCCATTCCTGGAATAGAAGCAGTTGTAACAATCAAGAAGCTCTATTTTTCTCTGTATTCTCCAAATGACAAGTGGAACACCTTGTGATAATTCCTGCAATATGAAATTTCATCGTAGAAAACCAATATTGGCATCACATATCTTGATAATATTTTTAGATTCCTAGATAAACATAACAATTATATTAATTGGTCTCATACATCAACTTATATCTCACATCTATAAGAACCCAGACACATCCATGAATATGTTGGATGTCATCTCTATCCAGAAAACAAATTAGAGGTGAGTCAGGTCATCATATACTCTTAGGGAGAACCAAGCCTTCTGGATCTAAATAACATCTACACTTAACCTTATCATGGATGGAGGAGGTTACTGATAAAAATGATAGATAATACCTCTCATGACAATTTTGAAACACTAGATGTAGCTCAGAGAAAAGGGCCATTAACTCTGATTTATCAATGGCTTCTTATAGATCCGATGTTTGATTTTTTTGGACTTAGTGTACTTTCCACCACATTTCAAATCCCATGCTTATAGGCAAGATCAAAATCAATGTATTTTAGATACTTGATTGATTTCCAATATTTGAGTTCCTAGCCACACTTTGAAAATATATATTTGAGGCTCTGGTGGTCTATGTACATGCTAGAGTGCTCACACATTAGATAATGTCTCCCGCAATATAAGACATTGACAACTAATGCTACTTCAAGATTATACATATGTTATTTATCTCAATATGTATTAACTTTTGAGATTCGTATATAATGACTATATCCACTTTCAGAGGAACAACTCCTAGCGTAATGCCTGATGCATCACAAAAGATGGTTTAACATATAACTCTCTCTGAAATAGAAAAGATCAGTGTCAAGAGAAGCCCCCATTATTTACATGAAAGAATTTCTTTCATGATTCTGAACAGTTTAAAATGACACCCTTATTTGTATGCCCAGAAAGAGGTGAATCATGAAATGAGAAGTCTTTTATGAAATACTTATATTATCCATAAATCCCCAAGACACTGCACATGTAAAACACATTCTTGGGATTCTCCCTAGAATCTACAACCCTATCATTTTTAGGGTCGATACATACACATAATTTCTATATTATATGACCCAATATGTTAAAATTGTTGATCTAGAATCTTCACTTATGATTCTTGGTATAATGATGATGCTCACTTAGTGTAATTGATAAAATATCAAGATGATTGGCATGGTCATTATGAGTGTGAGAATGCACCAATGATTTCATCCACAAAGACTAAAAAAATAATCCAAATATGTATGGAACACCCCATTAATTAAGGCCATTAAAATAGTGTATGCATTTGTAAGACTGAATGGCATAACAATGTACTCATACAGACCATACATTCTACAGAAAGTTGTACATGGTTAGTATGAGGGGCTACTCACACATGATGAAAACCCGATCTCGGGAAGATGTTAGAGAAGACAATAGTTTCTCATATTTAGATTATGATTTCATATAATCAAGGAAGTGGATGTTTGTTTTTGACAATAAGTAGGTTCAATATACTATATTCCACTCATAGGCATAAGGTTCCATCTTCATTCTTGGTGAAAAGAATAGGTGAACCACAAGAGGATATTTTATTGGTATAAATAATTTGGCCTCTATATCTTTTATCTACCATGTGAGCTTCTGGAGATCAGTATGATCTATCCTATATGAATAAATTGACATTGGATATACTCATAGAACAATATAAATCATCATTTCTACCACTGTATAATGAGGTAATCCACAAAAATAATTAGGAAAGATATCCTTGAAATGAACCACTACTGGAGGAAAATCATATTTTCATAAACCTTGATCCTCTATGAAGGTATTTTCAATCTGGGTGGTCACTCTACTTATCCCATTATGATTTGGTCCAGCTCTAACAACTAATCACAGTTATAAAGATAATTAATTCCCAATAAAAATGTAAAGGATAGAATGTGGTAATAGTTGTCTATAAGATCATGATACAGTACAAACTATTCCACCTTGAGTTTGAAATCAAAGCCCATCACATCAAGAGAAAATAGGTTCCATAAGACAGGGTCACTTCCAACCTCAAGGTGACCATCCCTACATTGGTGTATGTAGTATAACCATATTCTTAATGGTGTATCCAAGGTCAATAATCTACAATAATAAATTAACTCTTGTATGGGGATTTCAATGATAGATTCAAGGATAAAAGAGTTTGAAGTAACAATATCCAATAAATAAGATAATATATTATATTCCACTAGAATTGTACCTCATATGGGAGATGGTACCATAACATGATCCTTAGGTAATAGTTATTGTGCATAAAACACACCTGATTCATGACCTTATGTGAAAGCTAGACAACTGTGAACATAATTGTTTTCCTGGTAATACAAGTGATCAGAGGTATGGCAACCATTGTCATGACATAATACTTAGCATGACCTACTAGTTCCATTCCTACTTGCTTCCTAATGCGGCATAAAAGAACAACCTCCTGAAAATTGATCTATTTTGGTCCCTACACCACTAGAGGATAGTGTAAAAATCCAATGGAAAAACCGAATATGTCCTAGATGACTACATTCCCAACACTCCATTGAATCATTATCCCAATGAGGCTTTTGGTTCCCTCGTCTTCCAGACAGATTAATCATATTATAGCTATCGAAATAGACACTCATGTTGTCACTTCTCTAACGAGATAATTCAAGGGAAAGTTTCATGTAACAAAAAGAACTACTGGCATATTGTGACACAAATCTTCTATGAATAGTGAAACATACATCACTCGGGTTGTGCTCAGTGCTAATATCTTGATTAACTATTTATGAACGAAGTGGGTAGGAAAAAAGACATTCACATATATACAGAAGGCACACTAGATCACATCCTCAAAACATCTATCAGAAGAATGATCATCACTATCTAAAAGTAGTGGAATACTATTCATCTCTATAAACATGGCATAATATTCCACAATAGAACAAAAAACCTGTAGAAGATGCATGAATTCATTGGATATGCCTTCTCTCAGCGTCTGAGGAATGAATTTATCATAGTAGGATATTTGGAAATGAACCCATAACATGCCTTGATGAAATGAATCCTATGTAATCCCATGCCACTAAAGTTTTTCTATATTATCAAACATGAAGATAGAAATATTTTCCCTCCACAATGGAGGTGTCTGTAGATGCTAAAATATTGAAGAGGTGGCCTCAAGCCAAGACTCAACACCTTGTGGATGACCATCCTCTAAGATGGTTGGAGGATATTGCTACTAGAACTCACCATTCATATGATAACTGTGTAATGCCATTGTATGTGATAATTCTAGAGCATCATGCATAAAATACATATTATGTAGAAAAATATCAATAATTATGAAATATGTTCTAAGAGCAAGTACAACAGGTGGTGGTTACAATGGAACTCTTGGATGTAAGTCTAGCATAGAAGGCCCCACCACGTCCTGATCCTGGTTTTGGCCATCCTTTTAGCATACATTAACAGGATATTGGGGAGGCATTTTTCTAAAAATTCCTTAAAACGCCTCAAAAATGATAGAAACTAATGTTAACATTACAAGTAGAAGCTGAATGTAAGAAAACTCACTACCGAATGTATGCAACCCAATCTACATGCATAGATGTCTAGGTATCTATAAGTGCATAAATATATGATTCATTTCATTTTATAGTTAGTTATGAGGTTCACTCATTTACCTTCCATAATAATGATTAGGCATGATAATGATGTGCAAGAAATTCATTTTAGATATAATGTTTCACTTTTAAATAGATATACATTCCCATTGAATAAGTCCCCATATACATAATCAATGAAAACAAGACCCATTAATTTATATCATAATGGATCACCTTGGTAAATTAATCATCCTAACCCACGAGGACCCATACAGCTCATGAATTTAGATATTAAATCACTTAATCGCTACCACCGAATATCACAAGCATATGTTAACTATCACAACATCATTAAACAATCGTAGATATATCATGAAATTCATATAGTTTAATGCACCTATATTGCATGAAAAAATGCATGAAATGTGAACTCTAGGTGTCTATATGATGTATGTACCAATTCTCCATTCCTTCGTATCATCATTCCAAGAATAAACAAAATGATAAGTCAGAATTATAATAAACAACTCCAAAATTAATTTGCATCAACCAATGGAGAAATAATACAAATAGTGGAATGAAAAGGTAGAACAATAACTAAATTTAGGTACCATGGTTTTAAACCCAAAAATGGAATCATGAGCCCCAAGAAGGACTTCTGACCAAATCCCAAATGTTTCTGACCTTCAATCTATTGTCTATAAATAGTAAATAATGAATCAAAACTCCTCTAATACCATTTTGTGACTTCCAATACATATATTCCTCTTCTTTGGTGCCCCAATCTCGAGTTGGAACATAGAATCCAGCATGTCTACCTAAATTCTAGTATGTCAACTAATAGTGAGGGCCGAGAGATTGTTTGTGGGGAGACAATTCCCACATTACTGATGTGTAGTGCATTAGATAACAATAAAAAGAGGTAAACATTGGAAGAAAAAAAATTAAACACAAGGAACCATGAAAAAATTGATTAATTAATGATGAAAACAAAAATAAGTGGATTAACATACTACAAATGATGATGATATGTCATGTATCTAGAACATTGGAAATCATGGATACAGGACAGTGGGCATAACATGTTTTAGAAACAAGTAAATGAATTCAAAAGACTATATGATGCATCTAGAGCTATTACTTAGTCATCTGTTATCAATATCCATATTAAACAGTAAGAAATCAATTCTCCAAAGTTGTATGCTAAAATTATTAACAAATTCGTTTATTTAATATTCCTTGGGTACCAAACGATGCTTGTAGAGGGTGTGAGATAAATCTTAGTGGCCTCTAGCAAAGGTGTCTATTAAATCATTCCCATGTGAATAAACTTTATATGTGTAGAAGCATGTATTTATATATAGAGGGAATTAGTATAATGAAACTAAATACCCATTAATCTGCTTGATCCCTCGGCTGGTGTATGGACATGTAACCAGTTCATTAATTGATTGTTACCGGATTATAAATATGTCGCATTTTAATAATAGTGAAGGTTCCAAACTATAAAATGGAGACATATAAGGATATTTAATAACGATGTTCCAAGGTAATTAAAACAGAAAAGTAGACCATGGGGGTCTTTAATAGAGTAATAAATATAGAATAACAATGTTTCAGTGTGTAATCCATGGAATATAGTCTATGCATTACATAATGATATTCTTACTAAGTCCAAGGGGTTTATCAAATGTAATACACGACTATGCAATGAATGGGCCCTATGGGTTTTAATGATGGAACCTGCATGTAGAAGATGGATCTAATGAATGTATCAAATGAATCCATTAATACTATTTGAGGGATCCTAATATACCATACCATCCATCCTAGAATAGACCTAGAACTAGAAATATGTGGGTTTCAAACTACTCAAGTTATATCCCTGAATCAAAATGGGGTTCCTGAGTGCTCAAGGGATTCCTTGAAAATAATCCCACGTGGTGTAAAGTCATTTCACTATTATTTGATAAAAATACATATATAATTACAATTTTTTCAAACCTTGACATTCATTATTATAGTATATCAATGTATCATGAAACCATTTAATCAATCCATAATTTATCAATATGCATATTTCGTTCAACCCTTTCCCTTCATTAGTGTGATAAATCCCTGTAACTTGCGACTATTCATTTAATCCATTTAAGAATATTCAAAAATCATTGTTCATTATGCAACCTTAAATTAATGTGGTAAGGCGTTCTATAAACATTAAACTTATTATTTATTTACATGTAAGTCTAAGTCATATACATAATATATTTTTCAATTCACAGTTGAAATTTTATAATAATACTGAAGCACTATCTTTTTGTGGGTCATTTGTTGGGAAACCATGGTACATAAAATTTTGTGATAAAGAATTTACAAAAACAAATCCATTTAATATATAAAATTTTTCCATTTGATGGTTCATGGAAGAGACACTCAAATGTGTAAAATTCAAAAAACCCAATTATGGTATTACATCCTATAAGGCATGGACAGATTTGTGGGAATAACCACTAACAAATAATAACATATTTGAAAATATAATAAAATTTTAGTCATAATTATTATAATATCTGAATATAAAATCAATAAACAACACCCAAGGACATTGGTGGGCCCCAAAAAATAATGAAATCAATGAACATAAGGGATTTGTTTTATTCCACCAACCAATAATGTCATAGGACTCTCCTACTCAAATATCAGACTATGAGTTTTCTTATAATGGGTTCCGTCTTAGAAAAATTGAAATAACCACATAAATCAATAACTATATCCAAACAAAGATTGGTCAATAATGTATAAAAAGGACTGAAGTACATACCCTTCCACATCAAACATAATGAACAGAAGCTCGATCAAATCACAGATGAAATGGATCTCCCAATACATAACATAATTCTTAAATTTGATCTAAAATAATTGAAAATAAAATAATCTTATATGAATTCATATTATGGAAATGAAGGAGGATAAATTATATCATTATGGAAAAAATGGTAAAATTTCCCATAAAATAGCCCATGCAAGGTTTGTCAGCATGGTCTGACATACTGTGAGAATACACTACACAGGTACCTAGGGAAAAGAGGCACTAAAATAGTGAGTATACATGGTTAGAGAAAAAATATTCAAACCATGTTGTAAATATATGTCCAAAAAATAATCAACCACATAGTATGTCCAAACTGTGTAACCTACCAACATAATTTACTATAAAACATTACCTAATCCTATTTCTCCCAAAAATATAATTCCAAAGATCTAAAAAACTCCTAACTCCCTTATAACCTTCCCTAACTCATTACACGTCTATATTAGGTCCAATGAAAATAATTATACTAAAATATAAAGGATTCAAGCCTTAGTGAACAATCAAGTTATTACATTTAATGAGAAGGATAACCTCATAAAGAAGGGAAATTTCTAAAAGATATCGTTGGTCATATAGAGGGTCATGAGTGGAAATGATTTCCTAACAATTTTTTTATCAGGTTCATACTTATAGGTTTAATTATTTTTTGACTACATTGTGATCATTTTATGCTATCAATTATATGGGGTTAATATAAAATCCATCTTTTTTTAAATTTATTTAGAATAACCAAATACTCTAAGAGTAAAATAATAAATAGTTAAAAATTTAATAAATATTTACATAAATCACACAAGAAATATAAATTCCAAAATGTTGCATTATTTCAATGAAAAAATCTTCCAATATAAAAAAATAAATTTTACCTGATTTTTTTAAAAAAAATCATATATTTGTTTTCATAATAAACGATTTGTATTCACAATATAGGTAATGTCATATTTATGTCTGAGATGATATAAAAGTAAAATTAAAAATCCTTTTTAACCCACCATAATGTATGCACGTTTGTAAATGAACATGGAATATACCATCTTTTGAGTAATAATTCAAAAAATACAAAGAAGAACATTTAGGATCTAGCATATTGGTATACATGATAGACATGATAGAAATAATCAATCCCTAATATGTATCCACCTGATGTAATAAATTATTTCACATTATTGTGAATATTGAAAATTCATGTTTGAGGAAATGAATTAATAAACAAAATATCACTGGTTATACTATTAACCATGTATGTGAGAAAATAACTATGAATCATACCGTAATGTGAGAAATCATAAATAAATATTAACTTACATCATTTTGGATATAAATTATTTCTACTCAATCCCAACACATCATAAGTTAGTTCCCAAATCAATCAAACCATAAAACAATATATTTTAGAAATCATCCATTCAAAATTAAAAAAACTGACATTTTCTTTTTGTTAGAAAAATGTCATAAAAAATAGGAACATGCATGTTTTATTATTCAAATCAATACATTATACATAACAAAACATCATATATACATTTTCAGCAATATTAATATATATTGAAATTTTATTTTTTGATATGGATATTACACCTCTACCCATAGAGTTTTATATGAATTTTTCACATGATGTGCTAGAGGGTTGTGACGTTCGATGGTTTAGGGTGAAAATATGCCACCACTATTATAACATTCCACATAAAACTATAATTATATGATTCCTTAACTATGATGGATTGTATAGTATTTCCATATCTGGTATTAAATTCAATGATGAGCACCATTTATCTTCACTCTTTCAGATATAAAGACTTAATACACACCCATTTAATTTCCTTAAGGTATAGATGACCACGACCATTGAGGATGTTGTTATTCTTCTTAGTTATCCTATATAGGGGGATATATTTTATGTACCCACCCATGTACACTAGCATGTAGTAGTATAATAATTCTTATGCCTTGATATTGTAAGGAATGATCATGATAGAGATGGAGTTTTGATATCAATGAGATGGATTGAGATAAAATACCTCAATTACACACTAATGTAGAGGAGAATAAAATCATGTGTTATGCTAGTGCATATATCTTGTAGAACATCGGAGGGTAACTATGTAGTTTCCACTATAGTATAGATGTTCACTTGATGTATCATGGAAAATTGGACGATTTTGAATATTTGGAGAGATATAACTAGATATATTTTTTCTTGGAAAACACTTAGAGAGCATTATTCTGTACATGATGACCAGATTTAATGGATATCTAGTGACGTTTCATTCTTATTTAGAAATTGTAATGGGATTGCATCACCCCCATCTCTACTACTGGTGCCAATATTCATTTTCATGTATATGTGATTTACGATTCTCTTCACTGATGCTAGAATGATAACTAATTTTTATTTTCTTCCGATTATTATATGAGTTATTAATCATTATTTCAAATTATTTATCACTTTTTATATAGTACGTTATAATTGGGAATGATTAGACCATATTTTCATGAAATATATGTATAAGCTGGGTACGTATAGTCTCATGATGTATACTCTAAAACCCAGAAAAGTTAGAATATCCACTCATTCCTTGACTAAAAAATTTCATAATATTATATCTATTCTTTTGTAGTCAATTTTTTTACTAATTTGAATTTTATTTTATGATTGCATGGTTTCTATATTTGGGAACTATTATTTTTATTTTCCACATATTACACTAATGGTATTCATTACTCCATGGATACAACACATCTCATTCACTTTAACATTTTTTAGTGGCACCATCCTGATAGAGTCATAAACATGTTTGCAATTTTTCATGGTATTCCAATTACACCAAGAATGTCACCACTGCTTTGTTTGGTGAACATGGATGGGGGGAAGGATATCAATAAGAACTGATGGTATGAAATGATTCTGGACCTATTGAATAATTGAAAATTATTTCATATTGATGGTATGAATATTAAATGCTTCTTTAATGAATATTAACTCAATTATAATCCATTGTATATATTGAATACTATATTGAATCTTACTCCATACTATAAAGGGAATGTGGATCTGTTTTTATAGTAAATTTCTATTATTTTTTTCACATTTATCAAATCATTTTTAATAACTTTAAAACATACTAAACTATAGAATATTACCTTCACATATGATCCAAAGGATGGGGTGTTTATTCAACAAGTTTAACATGAAACAACGTTGGGAATGATGAAAGCATATCATGTTTTAAATAATAGTATAATTGATCATGAACCACAAGTATATAATGATTCTTCCAAGGAAGAGTATTTTTCTTATTAGGAACCTTCTACAATTGCATTTGAGAGGGTGGATCAGTGATGTTTATGATATATATAACACTGTGCTTCATGAGATTCCTCACCAGATCCACAGGAAGAGGTTGCACCTCAAGTAGTCCAGATACATCTTTTTAGGGTTAATTAGTAGGCATGGGTAAAATTTATGTTTTTTGGGTATCCACGGTTTTTTTGGGTAAAAATGATAATAGATTGTATGAAGGGATTGTTTACATGCCTCTACCTTTCATATGTAATCCATCACATGATTTATGATTCCCCCAGAAGATGATGGAAGGTGTTTACACAAATGTAGTTGGAGAAGGATCACGTTCGCATAATGACATCCATATGAAACCTCTCTAAAACAAGTCATAGGGAGAGAATCATTCATATGGAGTTCGATTAATTGACGAATATCTCTCTTCCACTCATTATTCTCTACTTGAGAAACGAGGTAGGTCATCATGATGAAGGAGTCCCTTTTGCACACCAGATTTTGGGGTCAGCCCTCATTATGGATATTTATTTTAAAAACTAATTTATTTGATATGTATTAAATTAAAGGATATGAATAAATATGGTATTTTCCCCATTTATTATTGTCTATATATTAATATATTGATATTATTTTTTACTATCAAAAAATTTTTACATGTTTATCTAGCATTGTAATCTTCATTTATATTACAATTCAATTTTAAATTTTATAATTTATTGAAGTCGACTATTTGAGAATGAGTAGAAATAATTAATTTCACGAAGGTTACTAAAGAATATTATAAAATAAAAAATTTAAAAACTCTAACTAAAATATAAAACATAACATAAACATCTAATAATTTGAATGAAAAAAATTATTTCATCCATATAATAAATCAAAAATACTTTACATGAACCAAACATAGTTTATTAAAATCCTTATATTTACCCCTTAAAAATAGTTGAACAAATTTTTTTAATATAAATTTAATTTATAATTTCAATGATGACTAAAATATGAAAAATTACTTAATATGATAATAATACAAAAATATATATAAATAAAAGTCAATTTTTGTAAAAAATAATATTTTTTTTAATAAAAATTATTTATAATTCATTGTTTTTATAATATTATTTTTTATTTCCAATTAGTTATTTATTTCTTCATAAGTGTGTTTAATTTAATTTTGATTGTATTTATGATTTTTTATTTATATACATTCAACGCCACCAACTTTAGTAATTATTATTTTTGACTTACATGGCATTTAAATAAAATATATTAGAAAATTAAGTATAATCTATATAAAATTTTACAAATAAACTCAACATATTAAAAATAATTGAAAATAAAAAATCATAAATATATTTAGAAAAACCAAATTTACATGCCCTAATTTATTTCTTACAAAAATAAAATTTACACAAAATTTTTTTAATAGACATGATTATTATTAAAGATAATATTACTAATAACTTTACTATGAATTTTAATTAATTTTGTTTTTATAATTAAATGTTAGTAGTTACATATTTTAAATCTATTAATTATTGTGTAAAAAATTCAAATTAACTACAATAATAAATCGTAATAATTATGTAAATAATATATTTATTTATATTTTTAATAAATTAATAAAAAAAATTAAAAACATATTTATTAATTTATTCTATAATATATTTAATTAAAAATACAAATGTTAGTATAAAAAAATATTTCTTTAAATACTCATCAAAATAAAAAATATTGAAAACAAAATACATAAAAAATATTAACATATATATGTGTGTGTGTAATTTTTAAAGAATATTTTCTCTAATTTAAGAATAGAGGAAATCAGCCTTATCATCATTGGACTAAAAACAAAATGAAAAAATTTTGAGGTTGGATTTTTGAATAATTTTTAAAAATATTAATCATTGGTTAATTTAGATAAATTTGAAAAAAAATATTGAAAAATACCATATATTATATCATTATAGGAATCATGACTCAATTGAAGAAATGTATTCATCAATTAAATTCTTCAATGGATATACCTATTTAAATAATATTGAAGAAACATTATTGATGATATTACCCATTGAAAATTAAATAATATAAATAATCAACACCCACACCCAGCAAACTAGAATCATTGATCATAATAACAGGGGATCCTCAATACTTATAAATAAAACACGAACCAATGCCTAGAGTCACTTCTATAACAAGATCCCAAAATCATGATTTATATTCAACATCGAGGAAGAAACACTATAGATACCTCTTTTCAACCAACATGAACACTATCATTAAGCATGTTTTATTCCAATAGAAACATAACAGAATTAATTAAGCCAATGATGAAAAAAAAACTTTAACAATTAATAAAATTAAGTAAACAACACATCCCAAATCATTCATCACTAACATTGAACAAAGCAGACTGTAAATGGGTTTAAAGAACATGAAACAAAAGTAAATTTTGATGAAAACATGACCTCAGAATTAGCTCATTTTCCATTACAGTATCACCCAATCCTTCTATTAGAAGAACCCGAAAAAACAAAACACCCAATCTTTTTGAAAAAAAATGAAACTCTAATTAAATATCACTAAATCTCTAAATCCCCAGTGAGTGTTTGGGGAGAACCTCATTGTCGCACGTTCATGTTAGGAATACAAAAATATTAATAATTATCTACAAAAACATATCCAATAAACTATTACCCATGTAAATAACAACTTATTTCATTTCACATCGACTATATATATATATCAAATTAATTCATTAAATGATTTGAAAATTGGTATACAAATAGTATCCACATTCATAAGACTAAAAAATCCAACCAAAAAAAAATTAATCTCTTTGGTGAAAGAGGGAATGTGTAATGTATTCACATCAATGAATTTGATGATCCTATAACAATAAAACCAAAAATTGGGGTAAAAATTATAATTCTTATTTGGAAATATAGTTAATCCACTCACTAATAAGATAATAGTTTTCACCTGGTAAAACATCTCATTGCCTAATGTTTTATAACAATTGAAATAACAATTACTGTTAATATCAATAAAAAATTGATTTCATAAAAGACACTTATTATTTTAAAACATATATATCAATGGTACTCTCATTAGCATCAAATTTTTTACCTCTATATCCCATTATAATTTAGAGATATTTCACCAATAGTAAAAAATAAACCCTTTGATATACACTCATTGGAATTAAATATTCCATTAATCCATTATTAAAATAAACTGGTGTATTAATAACATGTTACGATATAATTATTTTATGTACTCCCACATGAATCAGGTGTAATGTACCAAAATATTAAATGAATAACAATTCATAACACCCAAGAGTTGGTGTACATCGACAATCAAGTATGAATTGTATTTATAACACTCATACATTCATACTAGAATATCATTGGGAAAATTATCTAGATATTTTGAATTTTTAAGAATACACAATGTCAAATTGTCTCGAAAAATGATTCATTGTGTTCTTTATTGATCAAGAATTGATCCTACAAGAAGGATGCATTGTGTTCTTTATTCATAGAATTGTCATGATGTAGATGATAATGATGATGACTTGATAATAAAAAAATAACTAATGATGAATTGATATTAATAAGAATATGACTTGGTGTTTATTACGATGATTGGGATGATAATGAAATTGATTATAGTATTTAAGGTAATAATTATGAAAGTGACTTAATATGTGATTGGTGTAGGGATGATAATGTGTGAATTTTTAATAATTTCAAACATTTTTCATTTTTATGAAGTCAGAAATCTTCTAATAAATTATGCAATTGATCATCGAAAATATTCATAGTAAATAAACAACTTTCAAGTCCAACTAGAATATACATATTCATAATAGTTTTTATAACAAATAATTAATATACCATAAAACATTAACATCAAAAAAATGATTTATAATTTTCATCTACATGTGAGATATACATCAAATAAAACATGGCACTATTTTCTTTAGATTTAAAAACAATAACCTTTGGAACATTACCTAGAATATATTATCTTCATACAAAACATACTACATCATTTTCTACCAAAACACTCCTCAATCAAACATGAATTCCCTTAAAATCACTAAAATATGAAAATAGATGTAAAATTAAATGTTTTTTACAATTCAAATAAATAATAGGTATTCTAGTTTTTTATTTTTAATTAATATAATAAAATATTAATTGATAAAAAAAATTTGAATACATTAAATTCATTCTAATCTTATATAATTTAATTAAATAGTTAGTCAATAAATAAGGTAAAAAATATCTGATCTGGGAATCAATATTTTAAATTAAATGATTGTTTAACTAAATGAAATAATACGTTCATTTATTTAAAAATTATGACAACTATATGTGATAAAATAATTTCACTGATTCCCTTTTGAATATATTTTTTACAATTTCAATACCTAAATAAAATTTTATCTTTCTATAAATTTCACCCAACATCAATACCTAGTAATCCAATAATATCTAGTTGAAAAATTTAATATTTCCTCTTCTATTTATTATCTTAGTCATTATCTCACATTCCTTATCAATAAAATTTCCACAAACTCAACAATTTCAGAAAAACTACGCTCAATATATATACTCTTTTTACAATCACACTCTCAACTATTTTGTGAATTACGTTATGAGAAACCCTATCGTTACCATATATTCTCATCCATTATGCAATTTTTATATGTTCACCATTCCATTATTTGAATCACCATATCTCCCCATCATTCACAAGTCACCACTATCATGTATCTTTATATACACTGGTGGGATACCCTTAAATCCAAATATTGAATGGATCTCCACTATAATTGATAATAAACCCTATATTGTTGTTATATTTCTCTAATAGAAACCACAAATCTCAATGGTTTTCTATTATATTATAACAAATAGAATACGTTTTGATTATTAAATATCATCCACAATCATTTTCTCTCCAATATAAAATATAAATAATTGGAAACTTATCAACATAACATAGTCAGGGAAAATATCTAATACTTCTCTATCCATTATCCCTATTCATGAAAAAAATTTGAATTTTAACTTAAAAATATTATAAATTATATTTAACAGGACACCAAAATTTTAATCTAATTTAAATCAATATAATTTCAATGATAAAATTTCATTGTAAATTGATTAATGGAAAGAAAATTTTCAGAATTTTTGTAAGGATGCATCAAAATAAAAATGATAATTTTCTTTGTATTATCATTTTTAATTCTGTACAAAAAACCCCAAGAAAACACATTATATTATATTTTATATGAAAATATTTATGTTGGTATTCTGGTTGGGTCTCTTTTAGTCATATTTGAAAAAGACCAAATACCAACACTTTTACTTATTGAGTGATGATTCATACTCAACCTTGTTCATTCGGGTGTTATTAATGTCATTAATTAATTTCATCTAGTGGTTCTTAAGAGGGGTTTTAAAAATTATAGTATAACTCTTTATAAATGGGACATTGGGGGACACTCATGTAATTCCTAGAATCGAAAAAAAATTATTTCCTATCCCTTTAATCATTCTTGATCTATTAACGAACTAATATTGTTGTGTCTTCCATTTTTGAAAAAAAATATATATATCAACCTGAATTTTAATTTTGTATTTTACATATTATATCCATCATAATTCATCGTTTTGAGTAGATGGAATGACTGTGTTCAATTCATTTCACATTGGTCCCCTTCATTATTTTTCATCATCTTATTTCATTATTCTGGTTTATTTTTATTTAAAAGAAAAAATTGATAGATAAGATGGATAAGTATATGTTGGATTTTTTACATAATTACATGGTAGAAAACCACCACTTGGGTCCAATTCCATGACATCTAGAATATTATGTACAGTGATGATATTGGTGGTCATTAATATTTAGTAGTAATGATCGATCATTCATAATGAATAACCCAATTAATGGTTTTTGATTTTCACCTTTAGTATTTTTATTTAATTTTCGTCAATTATGTTTATATAATAATATTTACAATTATTGAGTACATATATCCTAGATCAAAATGAATTATAACAACTTGTAACGTGGTTCATTAGCCAGAAATTTTCTTGTAATATTTATACCCTGTGTAGTTTACAAATTCATGCATTTTTCTATTATACTGGAATAATTACTATTTATTTTTCATCATATAATAGTGAGGATAATAGGGTTTTGTTCCTTCCATTTAAATATTTCCATATCAAGTCAATTATTTTTAAATAAAAATGTTTTCTATTTATAAAATTTTATTAAATGAAATGTATATATAAATATTTGATCTACCATCAATTTTCTATCATCAAATATTTCAATTTACAGTAAAATATTTAAATAAAATTTGTGAAATAATATCTCATTTTACCTTTTTATTTTATGAAATGCCATTTATTATGGCTATATACCATAGAAAATAAGTAACACAAACTATTATATAACTATTAATGACATATGTAAACATTAAAAAATAAATATTTAATGATTAAAATGATATTGTCATGTAGAAAATTAGTATAAATCATCTATATTTAGAAAAAATCCATATTAAAAAATATGTTTTCTAAATAAAAATATTTATTAATCATCTTCATAATATTTTAAAGGAATATAACCAATAATGACATTTATTCTAATAACGTTGAAAAATAAAAACCTCAATTATAATTTTCCTTAATAGAAAATCGTTTTGTAGTTCACTGTGAATATTATACTACAGTAATATATTTTTATGTTGAATATAAATACATTTTAAACATTATTCACAGTTAGATTAATAAGAAAGTGATACTAGAATCAATTAAGATGTATTTCAAAACTATAGTCTGGGTACACATAGCTAAATTTAACATCATCATTTTATATTCATATGACATATATTTTAAAATAGAAGATAAATTAATGCTATTATTTTTGTCACATATTTAGATTTTTCATAAAGAAATATTATTTATTTCACTGTATTTCCATCAGTGTGTTTAAACCATGATGAGATTAATTATTATTTTTTAAGGATTCAAAAAAAATGTTTTGACTATAATGGTTGACTTGATAATATATAATTGTGTTTGGATGACTGTTATGGGACAATTGAAAAAAAAATCCATAGGTACATAATAGATGAAAACTATGTCCAGACTATAAGATTATACCATTGTGGGAAACATTGTCACATTATAATGGAATGTATTATGATTTATAAGATAGTAGTTGATAATATCCATAAAAATATTTACGTATATATTTTTAAATAGGTGGATGTCATATAATCGTATTGAATTCCCTTTAATGTAGAGTTAGGGTATTTATGATCATATATTTCTTGGAGTATATATGAATGGATTTTACTTTTTTTAATGGGATATTGATTAATTGGTGGTTTTTAAAGTGTTTAAGGATATCGAGTCTTTTCACCAGTGGTTTAGGGTTTTTTCAATTATATTTTTAAGTATTATGGTTTATTATCACCATGTAATGGTATTATAATGGTATTATTTTTTAAATTATTCATTAAATGTGTGTCCTTGTAATTCAACATGAAATATTAAATATATAGATTTCTCAGTATTTTATTATTTTCATTGTAGTTTATTGGATATGAATAATAATATAAAATATATTAATGAATTATTTATTGGGATGATATTCAATGTACATGAAGTGAATTATTTTTATGATGAATAATGTATAGAGTTGGTGAGATCATGTTCTACAATTACATAAAATTAGTTCCAACAACATAAGAATATTTAGTAGGTCAATTGATTAGTAATGTGTATGGATAGAAATGTAACACATTTATACATGCAACGTACTTTTCGAGTAATAATTTGACATGTGGTGGTTACATTAAAACATGGGCTTTAATGATAATATTTTTTAAACATTAACAAAAACAATTGTATCCTAGGGGTTAATAATACTATCTAGTTTTTATATAATTTTCTTTAAATGATAATTTTTGAATATGGAATACTAATTTAAAATTAGAATTATTTGTAATTATTATGAAATTTACATTTTATTTTTACATTTATTCTTATTATAAAAATATTGTGAAATATCCTTATGATTAATTTATTAATTATGGGATACTATCAATCATAGTCTATAAGGGATTACTGATCGATTGATCTTACCACCCTTCGTAGATTATCTAACTCTATCCAATTTCTCAAAAAAAAAATTAAAAATTGATATTGTGTGATATAATTTTATATTTTTTAGGATTATATCCCTTGATTAATTTGATCATGTGGTGTTTATTTGATCCCTTTATGTTTTATTCATCATTAATTCCTATGATATTTTTTATTCATACCCATCACAAATCGGAAATCCATATCCATTTTCTCAACTATCCCTATAACCGTTTAAAATGCATTAACATGATTTCTTGAATTAGTGTAACATTCTTTATACACTATCCATGTGTTTACCCAACAATATATTTTATAGACATCCTGGAACATACATTATTGCAGATTTATTTCGGAAGGGTAAAATTGAGGTTCAATAGTTAAATTTACTGAGGATTGTTAACAAAACATCATGCATAACTAAAAATAAATTAAATTGTTTATATTAGTTATTCCAGTACCAAAAATTCCATTAAATTGTAGGATTTTAGTTTCATAAATTTTGGATAATTGTTTTATTAAAAATATACACATAAAAAATGTGTTCACTTATTCAAAAAGTAAGTTATTAACATAACACTATTATTCAAGTTATGATAAACAATAATAATTCTGGATAAGTATCCATATATCTAATAATGACTGTTTTAGATATAATATTCCTTAATAAATACATGAAAATCAGTTGAAATTAAGGGATGATCACATAAAGCATAGAATTGGATTTGAAAAGAGGGGAAAACCATTACTCCCCTAGGAGACAATAAAATTGAGGTGGTTTAGAGATACAATCAAGAACTTATACAAAAAAATGTATTTAAAAATAGATTTTATACAAATATAGTTGACTTTGTCATTATTAGAAAAACTACTAATAGAAATAAATTAAATATTAAAAATAATCAAATAATACATATAATGAGAGGTTTAGTATTTTTAAGGATAAACAACTCAAGAAACCTGTTTTATGAGACTTTTAAAAATTTCCACATATTCTAACCATATTATATCAACTTATATAAATATAATAAGTCATAATTATCTTTTTATCCTGGGAAAATATATAATAAGAACAGTTTGTTATAAAATCTACAGTAAAGGAATAATTATCAATATTTCTTCTAGACTCATACAATAAGCAATCGGAAAAAATGATAAGGGGTGAAATATCTGATCAAAAGAAACAAAAAATGATATTATTCCAAAAATATGGATATAGGGTTAGGTAAACTAAAACGAACAAGTCTTATATCCATACACGATGATATATATTTAATTATATTTAATTGTATTTACACATGTTCAATAAAAACATGTAATAATCATCAAGAATATTGGATGCCCAAAGTGTTTACACACGGTTTTTTATGTGATTGATAGGGATTAAGGAATATAGTATGTGTGGTGAACAGTTTACACATCTCTAGTACAAACCATTTCCTAGAACTGTGTTCTATGGAAAAGGGAGATGCATAGTAATGTATGCCATCCTGGATGAATTTCGATGCCAAAAGGACATGGAAGTAGTGAAACATATATCCTCTACATGGTTTTCTAAAACATGTGGTTTCTTACGTATTTAATTTTACCCATTACTCCCCTAGATAGAGGATTCCACATGGTTTTATTATGGTTGGAAAACCATTGAATCCTAATATTGCGAGCCTTTATAATTGGAGTTTGGAGTATTTACATTTCCATAATATATAAGACATCATCTTATTTTCCATATCATTTTACCAACCAATGATATTTTTGTTTACGAATATATTCCACCTATATTATGGATTTATATATATATATATATTATTATGGGTTTGAAAGGCTAATTGGATTAAATAAAATCTTTATGTATGATTATGTTCTCCCATTTTTCTATTTTCTGGAATATGTTTTGTTTTCTTGTTCCTCTTCTAACAATGAACAAAATAATTATACATCATTGGAATTCATATCTTTTGTGTTAGTGGATTATTTTCCCTCAATCATGGTCCATGATAGGGTGACTGACTATATACAATCTTGATATTTTTTTCTTCAGTTTATCTCACTTAGTATTTATTTTACCATTGAGTATTTGGTTGTTACAATGTGATTCAACACTCATTATATATATCATTTACTAATAAATGTAAACTTGGTCCCTTAGTTTGGTTCAAAAAACCTTAACCCACCACATCAGTTCAGTGAAAACTTTTATGCCACTGTGCCTATGGAAACCCATGGGGTTTTCTAATACCTTTAATCTGCATTAAACAAAGTTAAATAATTTAATTTTGTTTCATTGGGAGTAAATTGGGCGAAATTGATTTTACTCATGTAATACTATATTTAAACAGTATTTGTAATAACATATTATATATAAGTATAGTGAATTGAAAATTAGAGTTAATGTGAATTAGCTAATGTGGTACATATTGTAAGTAAATAATATTGAGAAGATTCAATTCTGGAGTTCAATGATAAAATATTTCATATATAGAATTGGACTAAAGAGGTCCATCATTTGAGACCATGGGAATAATTTTATTACTTTTTGGTAAACCCCTTACCAAAAGGTAATGTATATTTTCTCTTATATATTGTTAAATGATTAAATAGCTATATTTGATTTCCGTGACGATTCTAACTCATGGGAAAGGATGTCTGTCTTTCAGCTACTTATCCATGATATGTGATGGATATACATTACACACATCAACCATCATATGATATGATGCACGTGATGCTCTTAATTAATTGGTATGGTGCCTTTATAAAACCAATAGACCTAAGATATTTTTTTGAATTATTAAAATTTTCGAAAATCCTTAGTAGAAAATAATTTTAAATGATTAATAATGTCATTAATTATATAAGATTGTTTTAACCATATGATTTATAAAACTTATTGACAATCATGTTTAACTTATTCTATAGTTTATTAGGTCATTTATAATAATACATACCCTTTTATTTTTATTTTAATAGATATTTATTTAAAACCTATTTTTGGTGTCTTTCTAATTTTTACTCACACCCTACTCATGCTGCTATTGGTACTCATGCATACATCATTGTATATCGTTTGGATAAGGGAAGATTGAAATTCATATATCATTGTGTTTGAAATGGGATAAGGTATGTTTAGGGGATATAGATTTGATGTAGGGACCTGATTTGGGAATATTAGAAATATATTTAGTTCCAGTCATCCTTGGATTTAGGTCACCACCATGTCATGGAATATTAACTATATCTATTTTTTGTAATTCCTTGGTTAGGGATTAGGTTATGTGGTATTTAATAAACTGTAATTTTCTATTATTATATGTAATTATTACAATTATGATTCAATAATTTATCATGTTTTATTTGTATTATTTTAAATATAATATATATTTAATTCGAGACCAGGCACTGAGACGACTTGCAATTCTGAGGGAAGATGTTCCTAGAAAAGTTGTTTGAAAAATATTAATATGTTAAATTGCACGTTCACATATTTTTCTATAAAAAATGGTATAAAATATTAATGGGTGCCTATATTAGAAATCTGAGGACATAATTTCATTTAATACAGTTACTTTACCCTATGTGTAACCTAACATTGGACAATCCAGGTCGTTTGTGGAAAGTCACCTATGACTATTAAAATGAATAAAATAAATTGGTATATATTTTTTAATATTTCCTTGATGCAGTGATATTGAGAAATTTATATTTTAAGTAAACCCTTTGTAGATAACCATTGTAATGATCATAACCCTTAAATACATTATTGGCCCTTGCGATAGATAGATCTAGAGAATCATTTTAACAAACGATGACAGAACATTGTATAAGAGATTGATGAACATCATTCTTATTTGATCTCACAAATGGAGTGACATAATGACCAATATTAATCTACGAATGATTCGATATATATTAATGATTCATTATTTCGATTATTCTCTCCCATTATTGATTCCTTATATAAACACTAACTAATCGATGAACAGATTAGACTATAGATCAAATGTACATGTAGGATATGATGATATTTGTGGGGATTAACTTGATTTAGTGGTATATATTTTCATTGATTCATTCTTCATTCATATGGGACAAGATATTTCTCTGAATGAATATGACTGAGTATCATTCCCCATGACTCTTCCTTGCGATTTGATTCTATTGATATATTTCATTGTTCAACCATGTTCTTTGTTCATACCCCATCATTGAATAGTCGATTGTTGCACACTAGATTCAGTGAGAGAAAATCTGAATCTATTGATCCAACAAATATAAATCTTAGTTGATGTGCGATTTAGGGCTAAGTTGTTTACTGCAAGATAGTGGGTGCAGAATCTTCATTACATAGAAATGACGAAAAACACCTATGATCACATTTTCCATGCTGTTTGAAGGCTCGGATCCTATAGATTTGTTGATAGAGTGATTGTAAGTCACTTGATATACTGTTTTGAGGGGAATGGAACATATAAGAATGATCCGGGATACAGATCAATGCGATTAGAAGAAGAACATGGGTTTCTATAAAATCTGATACACACGAAATGTAGTCCCGACTACACAAAATCAATTGATAAGTGGTTTAATCAACATGTACATGGTAAGTACACATATATGATGTTAAGTGCCTGGATTGTCTACATGGTGTGTACTCCCACACATTATGTATCCACAAATGTTTTCATGTAATACCACTTGTATAACTATATGGGTAGGAATACACAAGATGATTTCGTGTATAGAAACCTACACAAAGCACATAGGCGGGCCCCTGAAGAATGTACATGGTGTGTGACTCCTACAATTCTTGTACCCATCTTCTACATGACATGGTTTGAAATGTTATGGGTTGTTTTAAACAGGCAGTACTAGGGGTCATGTGACATGACATGTGAGCCTACTACACATAATGTCCCATTTCCTACATGGATTTAGCAACATGTCATCTATAACATGGACATGTTTCATTTTGGTTTGTTCCCATTATATTTTACCTAATTCTATGTGAAAATAGTTTCCTACTCATAGATTTATAATCCCTTCTGTCCGACTACCTAGATAAAATTTTGGGAATCCCCTGAGAGGTTTGGAGTAGGATCGTATATTCATTCTTCTATCCCAATATGTTATTCTCCATATGGATTTGTCCAACATTATACAAGCACTAAACCTATACATGGTGTGGTAATCCATATTGGGTTGTTGGTAGAACCCCATTTCCCAATATATTATCCTCATATATTGTATTATATCTCTCTGTTCAAATATTTTTATTTACCTCTCTCATGGTGATACCCGACAAAAAATACCTCTCTATCTAACATCATTAGTTCTATTTGACTCAAGTGTGTGTTCTTCCAGATGAGTGCATCATGGAATATTTTATCAAAACTCATAGAATTAGTTTGAAGTGGATCAGATGTAACATAAGACTATGTGTCTCATTTGAGTATATCAAGATAGTCTTGTTATATATGATTTAGACATATACCTTTGTGGAGATGATTGTAATTTCCTATTTTATATTGCTTTATGGTTCTGGTGTTTCATACTGAGTATTGTTATACTGAAAAATAAAAAGTGTTTTCCTGTACAAGTCATGTCTTTTTGTCATGACCAACCCTTTGACATAGTCCTAGGATGAGTAGCACTAGACGCAACATAGTGAGACAAAAAAGACTGAGGTGAGTCCATAGGGCAACAAACAACAATCTTTGTACCTTTTTCATACATGTTATACTAATTTTTACATAGTCTTTTTGGTGGTCTTATATTCTACCCCTATCAACATTATGATACGTTCTGACATTCTCTGGTAGTAGGATATAGTGGTATTCAGTCATTATTTACATAGTGCTTTTACATTACCCCTTTTTGTGGGATTCGTGATGTGTTTATGTGTACCAGTACTTAAGAAATGTCTCCCTAGTTAGTGATATTATTAATTTGTTAAAGACACTATCCCCAGCCCTATTTGAAAGGGGTAATAAAGTGTCTCAGAATGATACCCACTTGGATGGGTCATGATATATTGTAATAATAGGTGGAAGGTTCATGATTTTGACTGGGAGACTATGATATTGGTTTGGGGAAACGGTGTTTAGTGATTCGAGTTAGATATTCATGGTGGGGAATCTAGTGTTGGTGTGGCATCCAATGTATCCTTACACAAAGAATATGTAACATTAGTTTCAACTTGTTATAAGAGAAAACAACTTGTAGAGAAATTAATGGTACATGAATCATTTAGGAATTGGTTTTGATTTCCTTGTTCTTTTTGAGTTATCTCTATATACATACTAATTAACTGTGTTATGTCTTATTTTATTACATGATGTATCTACGATGTACACTATATTGGATTCAATAATATGTTCTTGAGGTTGAACGCATCCATGACGATTCTTTTATACATGAACAATTTTTCTATATTTCATATCCAGGTCATGACCCATATACACCAACACATGTAGAGTAGTACATGGAACTCGTGTACCAATGGATGAGGAGCATGAGTCGAGTGTGCTTCACATGTTTCAGTGATAATGAAAAATTAGGCTTCATGGTGTTTCTATACTACAGGTAGCTGAGGATAGGCTTGATGTGGTGATATATGTTTCTCGTCTTGTCAGGAGACCTATAGATCATAAGGTGGTCCTGGCGGTGAGCCTTCTAGAGGTCTCAATGAGACAATGTGGGAGTTTGGATATCCACACTGATGATGAGGTAACTCATTCAGCGACAATATTTTTGTGGATCATCAAAGATGAGTTATCACTAGTTACGCTAATATATGTGTGTGTATAAAAGATCCATAAGATCAAATAGGGAAGCATATCAGTGGCGGAATAGTCAACGAGTATTAAAAACCCTTCTAGTTACATGATGGATATGGTTTGAGATTGAAACATTAGGGAGTGGATCTTCAAGCCAGTTCTACATAGAGATATCCAATCTTGTTTTAGACCACTATGCTTTATGACATATAATGGGGTTCTTGAGAGGGATTTTGTGTTTGAAATATCGTGGAAGGGAATATAAATATGATGATAGGTAGATCAGGGATGGACTGCCGAGGAAGAGATAGTGATAGGAGAAAAAATATTTGGATGGTGTCATGTGTGGTAGAGGAGATGGGAGTGTAGTAGGAGTTGTTCACCCTTAATAATTTCTTCCACTACCACCCCCATGCGGTCTATCCCAAAATCATTGAGCTGGAGGATAAAACTGGAAAAACTAATTGAAGTCACTGCATATGACAAAGGGGATCATAAAATGATTTGTTGTACAATAAATGCATTTTTAAAAGAGCTATAATACATATTTTAACATATTTTAGTCATTATTTCCTCACCACATATCTTTTTGAATACCTAGTGATTTTAGATGAACTATTTCCATGACAATTTCATTTGAAAAAACCCATGGGAGGATTCATGGAACAAGCCCCAATGGGATAAGTAATAATATAAATCTATTGTCCCTTACTATTTTGAGGATGTTATAGTATCCATATATTCTCAATTGTACCTTGGTATAATTTTACCGCATGTATAGCATGTGGAGGCACAACTGAGGTCATGTGGTAAACCATCTCATGAAACTGGTTTAGTGGAAGCCATGTTTGGACATTTTAAATTAGTATCAAGGTAGTTTCCTTTATGTTGGTTTAGTATTTTTGAAATAGTATACACGATACAAGGATGTGTAGGTTCCGAGTAATGGGCTCATGAATTGGAGTAAATGACCCTTGTGTTAGAGAAACCCCTATTTTTAGCTAGGAAAATATGTATATGATTTTTTACTATTATATTTGTATGTTATTTCAACATGATCGATACCATTGTTGTGTGATACAATTATCTTCTAAAATTCTTCTCATGGGCTGGTATGGAATAAGGTATATGAATTTATGCATCAATTTAGTCACTTATGGATTTATGGGACAAACATAATTTTAGAAACACTTACAATTTCGTGAATAGTTACGATGTGGGAATTGAAATAAATTTTTTGTTTCTTTTTGTGTTTTAAATAAATAATTTATAATAAAAATTAAGAAAGTTAATTAATATTTACGACGTTAATCTAAATGTTTCATTTTTAAGATTATATAAAATGTAAATATTATTGTTGAGAGAATTTCACTATTTTAAATTGAATTATATAATATGAAAAAATAGTTGAAATAGTATCAAACTTATGATATGAAAAATATTGAAGTTTTAATTACCCTAAGTTAGTCATTACAAGAAATATGTACTTTTTAGGGTATCTTTGGTGTTATTTTTATGAATATAGTGTAGTTTTTTTGTAATAAATTAGAATGTCTTATTTAGATCCCTTTATTCTGTAACTGTATTAACAATGGGTTATGTTTCATGAAAAGGTAATTGAATTGCAGAGATAAACCTCCATGATAATTTTTATAAATATGGTTATTGGGGGTTATTTCTATTAATACAACTATGGTATTAGGGTAAGATTCCCATTGGATTTTATTAAAATGATGGTTGATTAGATTGATGATAATTTTTCCAATTTTATTTATTTCATGGAAGGAGACCTAGGATAGGAAACACAAATTATATTGTATCAAGCTAGGGAGTCCTAGGTTCCCCCCCCCCCCAAATATTCTATGGAAGAAGTAGTTTTGCGGTATCTATGTTCTGTATTTTGTTTACCCTTATGATTATTGATAATTTGGATACTCCACCAAAGAAGGTGGATAATTTTTTAGATTATATGGTTCATGGATCTATGAAGGGTTATTAGGAAATTCAGGTCTGGTGTAACATCATAAGTAAATAAAGAATAATAAATATTTAATATTTCGTAATATTTGTGAATTAAATATTAATTTTACATTAAAGGGTTTTCTATGTTCGATAGCGTACCCGATACGCAACAACGTGTTTTTTTGAAATCTTACGTTGCACACTAATAATATAATATTATTTGAAATGTTAGTTAACTCCTAGTAATTGTATTTGTGGGAATGAAAAAAACTAAAAATAATATGATTATACATATTAGTTAAATGTATTTACATTTATCCAATAAAAGTTAGACGCTTAAATTGTGAATGATTCTAATTTTAAGGATAATTTACATTAAATGGTCGATTTAACACCTATTAATGGAGATCCCATTTTAAATATAGTATTTGTTACTTTAATACATTATATATGACCAAATACAATCTTTCTTTAGAATGGGGACATAAAATTTTACTTTGGGTAGCTTTTTGGTATTTTTCTGATAAAGTTCAATTTTAATGAATAGTTAAAATAATGTATTTTAATTCAACATTGTCTTTTAATCTATTTTATGTATATCATTGTATTATCTTTTTAATTTGTTTGAAAGTGTAATTAAAATATATATTTATCATTTATTCCAATTTGGGTCGTTGGAATTAATTACACATTGAAATTGTACATAAACAAGTATTAATATTTTGATAGATATTATTTCTTAAAAACAATCTTTTTGTTTTGACAGGGGAAATTAATTTTGAATTAATTTCTACCACTTATGTGTTTTCAATTTGGAAAATGGATTCCATATTTGGAATTATGAGGTCCAAATTGTGTAAATAGGTAACCTTTAGTTTTATACATTTTAAATATTTACTTTAGTAAATATTTTATTTACCGTGGTTAAAGGGTAAGTCAGGTAAATAAGGGTAAAATAAATAATATAATAACAATATATAATTACCCTTAAACATATACTAATCCTATTTTTTGATACATATCCGACCATGGGCATCTTTGGGATGATTTTTTGACCCCATGGATCCACTTATGAATGATAATTACACTTTAGATAAATTAATTTAAAGTAAAGGCATAATTGACCTAAACAAAAATCTTTTAGTATATTAATTTTTATATAGTGTTATATAAATTTTATTTCCTACTATAAATATTCATATGAAATTTAAAATATTTCCTACATCATGGTATTTGTTTATGATTTTTATACATCACATTAATTAAATTATTTATGACACAATAATGATATAGTATTTACATCATTAATAAATGATTTAAATAAATCAGATTATAATGAAAAATCTATTAGCCAAAACATGTTCAATTCTGATAGAATGATTTTATTTTGAATATGAGTAATCGTATCTTTTACTTCAATGATTATTGGACCTTTAGAAACCAAATGTCATTATATAATAAAATAATATTATCACACTTTCTTAAAGATCCCCTCCTCCCCATTATAAAAGGAGAACAATTATAACCAATTACTCAAACCTATAAAGCATTTTGAATCTTACAAACTATGTCCAATTAATCTCCCTACATCTCTATCCAACTCCTATAAGCTTTACCTTAGGTAGAAGGCACTTTAAGAAGTCCTTTGGTTCAAACCAACGGGAGTTACCTAAATTAAAGGTAACAGTTTCTCTTAAATTGTTTTCTTTTATTTTACTTCTCCAGCCCCTAAACTCTTTTTATTCCTTTATTTTGTAACAACACCAGTATCCTCAATATACTATAATTTTGTTATTAGATGTATTTGAACTACACTTACACTCACCTCCATCTAATAGATGAAGAACATAATGTTTCCGTGGATAGAAAACTAACGCCTCGCGAAACGATGATTGTACAAATATCTCCAACCCCCTCTCTTGGTGGCCATTATGATGACACTGTATTTATATATGATATATATAATTTATATTTTTCTTTATTCTTCTATAATTTCTATTTATATCATTCCTTTATGGTTTCCATTATGGGTAAACGAGATAATTTCATTTGAGGATGTGTGGACTACCTCCCCCACAATGATATATGAATCATTAATACCATATGTGGTATGTATAAAGGATAAATTTAATGATATTATATATGATAAAATACTATAATTATAATACTACTGTGTATCATTATGTTTTAATTCCATTAAATATCAAATTGAAATGGAAGTAGTGTTCATGCGTACGTACGACTTACCGTCTCCATGAACGGTGTATTTCATTTCGTACCTCTAAATGTAATGTACTATTATATATAAATGTATGTGATGGATATATATGATATATATGATATCCCAATCATTAATATCATTATGGATATAATGAACCTTTGACCACATGGATAACTTGTAAATATAAGGTGTTCATTTTTGACTGAAGTACCAAATATCCACAAAAGGAACATTATTAACTTAAATGATTAAATAATGTTTATAACATGGTAATAAGTGATATAAAAGGAATAATAAACATGAAAATGTTCTTAATAAATTATAAATTAACATTAATTTATTATTAATGAGATTAAAGAACGATCGTGTCATATTGGACACGAGGTAAGGGACTTCGCCCCAATCTTCTTTCATTGAGCCGTATTTTGTTTTAATACACGAAATTCTTTTATATGCTTTAAAATCACCATTTATAGTTGAAATGGAATATTTTTCTATGAAACATTTTACTAAATGACAAAATGGAATGTTTCTTTTAACATAAGCGGTGACAATGACCTTTTCTGCCACCACTAGTATTATTTTATCTGTGGCTTCCTCAACAAGTTGTAATGTTTTTAAAAGAAAATAAATACCATATACTATTTTATGAATTTTGGTAATTAAAATGGTTTTGATAAGGAATTTTTTATGTCAATATATTTAAGTGATATATTGAGATTGAAATGTGGAAATTGTTTTCCTTTATATTTGATTTATATCTTATGATTTTATAATGGTACTTGGACATTTGATGGGTGGTTACATGATAAAACAAATGATGGGTGGTTACATTATAACATCCAATTCATTGGTTATGGAAGTCGGCCATATGGCTATTCAATTTAGAGATATATGTGGAAGTCGACTGTATAGTTATTTCATTTATGTATGTTTATGTCCCATGTTACCATTATATGTTATATTTTATTTATATGGGTTTTATGGTAATATTTTGGTTAAAAAAGGGTAAGAAATGCTCTTTTATTCAGTGAAGAGTATTACTACTTCCTAAAGGTGAAAATTATTACTTATGTTAAAGTATTCATGGTTTACTTTTTGTTTTAAAAAACAAACCGTTTTCGATATTTGTGTATCCCTTATAGATCTTTTTTTGTCATCCCATGTTTTTTGAAATGTTTTTCACACGACATAATGTGGATTAGTGTCAAGGATAAGATCACAGAAAAGTCATTTTGTCTTAAACGTGGAACAAGACATGAATTTTTTCATGAGTTTTTATTTTGTGAATAAAATTGATACTGGGTAGAAGTGTCTACTTTGTAATATTTTGATAAGTAATATTTATGTCGTAATTCTATTAAACTCTAATTCTGAGAAGATCGTCAAAGTGAATTATTAGCTTAATTTAATATTATGTATGTTTTATGTTCGGTTCCTTATAGTTGGTATCAGAGGTCGGTTTAGACAATGTTAGGAGTTAGAATATTGTTAAATTAATGTTCATAAATTAATTTATGTTAAGATTGAAATGATATAGCATTTACAGATTACCATGTTGCATCACCTAAGATATTTATTTGTTCAGAATGGTTTTCCATAGAGGAAACATGGCAGCTATTTTGGGACAACATCAGGAAGAAGAAAACCTTCCTAATCAGTAACCTGAGAAGGTCAAAAGCGGAACTGGACATTTTGTTGCAGTGATGGAACAATTGAATCAGGCTAAAAATGGTGGTGGTATCCATGCACGATATCTTCCAGATCAACCACAAAAGAACTATTCAGTAGTGTATCATTTTATGAGGCAACATCCCCCACAATTTAGTGGATCATTTGATCCTGTGCTAGTAGAAGGGTGGATTAAATCACTGGAAAAGATTTTCGATGTCATGGGGTGTTCAGAACATCAAACAGATAGTCTTTTTGTTTATTTTTTTGAAGATGAAGATGATCAGTCGTGGTCGATGGTGAAAAATATCAGGGATAGTGAGGAGATTGATGCTCTTTATTGGGATTAATTCAAAGGTATGCTTCTTGAGAAATATTTTCCTAATGTGGTTTGTCTTAGGATAGAAAAACAACTCCTAGAATTGAGGCAGGAGGATGACTGAGTGGCTGCTTATAAAGAAAATTTCACTCAAATGGAAATGTATGCACCAAATTTCATCCCAGATCATGATTGTAAGATAAATAGATTTTAATCAGGATGTAAGCCACGATATCATAGACCGTTAACCTCTCATGAGTTCAAAAGTTATGAAAAATTTGTTTGATGTGTGGAGAAGGTGGAGATGATGTTTGCAGATGATCAGGTGTTCTTGGACAAACAACAGAATAAGAGGTCCAGTTGGCAGGAAAAGAGGAAGAATTCATCAAAGAAGCCTAGAGGTTTGAAAACTAAATATCCATCTTTTGATAAGTGTGGTAAAAATCATACCGGAGAATGTTTATCAATGTCTGGAAAGTGCTTCTGTTGTGGTAGGTCTGGTAATATTTCACGTAACTCTAATAAAGATGATAACGAAGGAAATAAAAAACCATCGGTAAGATGTTTTAAGTGTAATTAAATGGGTCATTATTCAAATGAGTGTACAGAGAAGAACTCAGCTATGGGAAAGCAGCCAGACTACAAGCAGAATGGGGTGGTGAAATCCTCTGCAACTACTTCAGTAGATGTTGGGCCATCGATTGAATTTTTATTAGGTACACAATTTTTTTGTTCAAATTATGCCAATGTCTTGTTTTATTCAAGTTCTAGACATTATTTCATTTCTGATAAGTTTTCTAGTAAATTGGGAATTCCATCTCATGATATGAATACTGAACTTATGGTAAAAACACCTGGAAGAAATGCTGAGACAAAAGAAGATTATAAGAACCTTCCAGTCCTTGTGTGCAGAAAGAATCTACCTGAAAACCTTATTTTTTTTCCTCTAGTAGAGTTTGATGTAATTTTGGGCATGGATTGGCTTTCTGTTTATCATGCTAAGAATGAATGCATATCTAAAGAGGTTTCTTTTCAGAAAAATTATTATTTTGTATACAAAAATGAACCCTTGCTTTTGATAACATATCAGGAAGCTGGGAAACTAGTAAAATATGGAAACGAATTTTAAAATTCACATAGTGTTAAAAACAAAGGAACTATTAAGATTAATGATGTGATAGCGGTAAATGAGTACCTTGATGTTTTTTCTAATGAGTTTCCCTGATATTATAGCTGATCGGGAAGTGGAATTCACTGGTGACTTAGTTCCTGATGCTAAGACAATTTCAAACCCCCTTATCGAATGCCTTAAATTGATCTTTTAGAGTTAGAGAAGCAATTTCAGGAGTCATTAGATAAAGGTTTAATTTGAACTAGCACATCAGCATTGGTTGATCTTATCATATTTGTTAAAAAAGGAAGATGGTCCAATGAGACTTTGCATTGATTATATATCATTGAATAACATCACTGTTAAGAACAAGTATCATTTTCCTCGTATCGATGATTTGTTTGATCAGCTATAGGGAGATCAGTGTTTTTCAAAGATTGACTGGAGGTTGGGGTACCATCAGTTGAAAATAAAATAAGTAGACATTTTGAAGACAATGTTTTGTACTAGATATTGGAATTATAAATTTGTAGTTATGCCTTTTTTTTAACCAATGCAGCTGCTGTATTCATGGATCTTATGAATATAATTTCATGTTAGTTCTTGGATAAGTTTGTGGTTGTGTTCATTGATGATATTTTGGTTTATTCCAAAAGTAAATAGGTAAATGAAAGTCATTTAAGGGTCAACCTGAAAACCATAAAAGAAATGAAACTGTTTGGGAAATTCAGGAAGTGTGAGTTTTGGTTGCAAAAAATTTCTTTCCATGGTGACATTGTTTTAAAAAATGGCATAAATGTTAATCCCCCTTAAAAAAAGTTGTGGAATAATGGCCAAGACCCACAAATATAATCTAGATTCGTAGATTTCTTGGTTTGGTAGGTTATTACTGTCACATCCCGTGATTTTATAAGATATATTTGTTTTAATTTCTTTCATATATTCTGTTGTGTGCTACACCAAGATTATCTTGCGCTATACGCAACACCGTATTAGCTTGCAGTATACGCAACATTAATCTTGGATTGAGTTACACACAATTTCATGTTTGTTTGATAGTAGTTATTATACGAAACATTGAATATATATATATATATTCAATGTATTTTGTTATACGCAAAGTCAAAGGAGTTGTGCACTACACGCAACCCTGACTTGGCTTGCATTACACGCAATCACAACCTTCCTCGATAGCGTGTGTTGTACGCAATACTCGGTTTTACTAAACAAAGATATGCTATTAAAATATTATTAAAACTAGCCGTTATGAATAGTAATACCCACTTTTTGAAATTTTGTAAATTTTATTTTTCAAAATGGAATTCCTTTTTGGATTCAAAATATCGAAATTACCTTAGGGTGAAATTTTGGTACTTTTCAGATAACTTTCATATTCTGATGAATAGTGAAAATTACTAAATTTTAATTAAAAACAACTTTTTTAATCTAAATTATTAATAGTGATAAATTATTAATTTTAGTGGTTTTAAAGTAAATTTAGAATATATTTTTACCATTTAATACAATTTTGGTCATTGGATGTAATTTCACATTTAAACCACACATAAAAAAGGGTCATTCTTGTGATAGTTATTAACTCTTAAGAACACGCTATTTGTTTTGAAGACGGAAATTAATTTTTAAATTAACTAATGCAACTGATATGTATTGAATTTGGAAAAATAGACATCATTTTTGAATTCATAATATCAAATATATATTAGGCCTAATATTTGGTATTTTTCTAGAAACTTTCATTTTTTGAGGAATAGTGAAACCACTAAGTGGTAGTTAAAAAACTGATATTTTCATAAAATTTAATTTTACCACTTCTGTGAGTAAAATTTAGAAAATCTGAGATACACGGTTAATATCAAGGACTAAAATGTGGTTCAATGAGATGAAAATAATTTTTGGTGAATAGTAAATTTTTAATTGTTTTTACCACGATTAAAAGTAAATAGGGTAATTAAGGATAAAAATGATATTATTATTACCCTAACACATGTCATAATTCTATTGAATAAGTGTATTTTGGCAATAAACAACCTTAGGAATAAAATATGACCATTTAGGCCCACATGGATTAAATTAGGACATTTATTATTAATTTATTTAATGAAGGGTTAAAATACTTAAAATCAAAGTTTAATAACTAAATCATTTTCAATATAGTGTTATACATAAGACAAATTCGACTTAAATTATTCATTAGAAAGATAAAAATATTTCCTACATAATGGTATTTTATTTTTAATTTTTATACCTAAAATAATTTAATTTAATTATGACACAATGATGATGCAGTAATTATCTTATTAATGAAATATTGACATAATTGATGTTATAAATACCCATATAAATTTAATTTGAGACTTTTTATGAATTCAAATAATTCTATATGTTAGTATTGATTTAATTAACTTTTTTCGAACTAATCGTTCTGTTATGATTTTCAAAAAAATCAATTACCAAATAGTGTCAAAATTGAAATAAAATAGTTTTTAAAACAAATATTATATTATTAATTGTTATTATATTCCTAAAAATCTAATGTTCTGCCAAGATACTGATATCATGATATGTGTATCATTAATGGACCACTTGGTGGTCTCTTGGATGTCTATTGTATGTTTATTAACTATATTATATAAAAATACAATGTGAAATGGTAAATGTCAATCTAATTAACTAAGAGTTAAAACTAAAAGATAAGATTAATATAATGACCTAAAAGTGTCTAAATTATATTGGATGAGAGGATTTCGACCCATCCACACATTATCATCTAAATATATAAATTTGCAGCTATTAAAAACTGAATATGACTTTATAATAAAAAAATATGTTTAGTTTTTTCAAAGGTGCCCCTCTCCTCATTTATAAAAGGGAACCTCCTCCCTCTCTTCCTCACACCACTTTGAGATTTCAATATCAGAAAATCCCTGAAAACATATCTTCTACACTTCCATAGAAACATCATAGAGGTTCTGGTATTCTTCAAAGGCCAATTTTAGTTCCCTAAGGGGAGGTCTCAATGAGGCGCTTCAAAGAAGAGATAATGTTCGTTACCGATTCATTCAACTTTATTTCTTCTTCAACATCTTATATTGTAGTTGTATCATTATGAATTAATAACATCAGTATAATTGATATAATGATATGTTATTATAAGTATTAAACAACTCTATTTCACCATCTATCCATCCTACGGAAAACGAAATCACCATGCGTGCATACGTACGAAATACCGTCTCCACACCTTGGTGAAATCTGTTTTTCCACCAACACCTTAATGGATGGGTATAATGGTGTAAAGAATAACTATATATGTTTATTATAACATCATTCTGATTCAGATATATTATACCATCCACTCCAATTCTATTCAATAATTATGGGATTGATATCATCGCTCGTGCGTACGAACGAACTACCGTCTCCATGACGCGATGAGATTCATTCTCCATGTTAACCATACATGAATGATCATAAAGTATATATAGTGAATAATAATGAAATTTGTGAAATAATAATGCTATTGGATTTATGTATATATATATTTATGTCATCTATTTAATTTCATTCAATTCAATAAGGAAACGAAAACAGCGTTCATGCGTACGTATGGACTACCGTCTCCATGAACAGTGTATTTCATTCCTTTTATCGATCTATAATATATATATGTATATGATGAATATATATTATATATAAATCATGTATTACATTATTCAATTATGTAAATCAGGATATAAGTAATAATATCAAGAATTAAAAGTCGAAACACATACGATAAATGAAATGATTTTACCCAAAACACTGCTTTAACATGGAATTTACAAAAGAACGAGTAATATAAAGTCATAAGTGAAACATATATGATATCATAACAATGAATATGATTTTTTTAATAAGTCAATGACATTATTTAAATCATTATACAGGAGGTTCAGATACGTACGAAGCATATCAGACCTAAGGTAAGGGATAATTGTGCAAATCTCATTTTTATATGAGATTGCTTATTCATAAGTATTTACTGGGGTTATTGCTATCATCCATGTCCATGTTTTGTAAAATTGTATTCATGTTTGTTTAAATTAATTTTTACCCATTTTGACTTTTACCCGATGGTATGGATGTAATCTTTCATTTATTTACCCTACACGGTACTTTTTCACTTTTCCGTCAAAAGTATGGGAAAAATGTTTTTTAACGTATATGGCATGAAATTATTTTTATGGTATTATAAAGCCTTATTTTCATGAATAATCCTCCAAAATATTTCATGACTATTTAATCAAACCCCTTTTCTTTTAAAATTTCATGAAATTTTGTGAAAAGAAAATGATTATGTAGAAAAAAGAATATTTTCCTCAAGAATTCATTTCAAGTGTTTTATCAAAACCATTTTCATATATGATGACATTATTTAAAATGTTCATGTATCAAGTATAATGTCTCTATGATTTACATGGTTTCACTTTTCTAATGATGAAATTATATACAATTTTTCTCGTATGTATTACGTTATGATGGAATGATGTTTACGAAACCCATATTTCTTCTTGGGTTATGATGAATGATATATATTTATATTGTGGTACATGAAAGAATGATTTCAATATGAGATGGGTGGGACCTATATATCCCTAAAAATCATTGGGTAAAGATTTATATCTCATGAGATAGACATGGCTGGAATGGTATGTTAATCCGGTTCAGTGTTATAGGACTGGAACGAGGAGTGAACTCCATTCAGAAAGGGACTTTGTCCACTAGGATGGTCTTGGCAGCAATGCCTTGTCAACTATAGAAATCATAACAAGTGATGAATGGTTTCCACAATTACATGTTTTATTCCCATGGTATTATATCATTATTGATGTTCCTTTGTGATATATACCATACGTACTTCCTCGATTTATGTCTTTGCTCAGGATTTTTATGTTTAAATTTATTGTTCATGTTTTTTCTTCCAAATGTTTATAGATTGTTTTATGTTATCTATGTTTTCCCATATTTAGAATTTGAGCTCTCCCTTTTTATGTTTTATTTTCCCTAGGAAATAAAGAAAGGTTTTAGGTAAGAAAAAAAGGGGAAGATCGTTATGGGAGTTGATGATGATTTTTCAGCATGATTTGAAGTTTATATTCCGAGTTTCCAAAGACACTAAACTCTTACGGTCCTTGTGTTTGTTTTTTTTGTTATGTATTAAGTATTCTGAAAAAGTAATTTAATTTGCATGTACATTAAAATTTGGGTCTCTACAGTTGGTATCAGAGGCAAAGGAGGTAAGAATGAATCCGATCATTGGGAACTCTCACATGTGAGCGTTGGACGAAGCATGGCTCTCCGCCGAAGGGCTTAATGAGGAAATGCATGCCATTAGGGATGGAGGTGTGTCCCACCCATGGGTTGTAGCCGCCAATGGAGTGCCCTGATAGGTATCAATTATATTCCACTGGATGTAATTCTAGACCGATACAGTTGGTATCAGAGGAATGGTTTAGTCAACCTTTGGAAACTAGGGTGCAAAAACTTTAGTGAGATCCCTAGAGATATTTCTAAGGTATGTCTAGAGATGTCCCTAAGATTAAGTATAAGTATAGGTTATAGTCCAAGAATTATGGTAACAATCTTATAATTAATCCTATGATGTTATATATTGAATATAATCCCCCTTTATTATGTTGTTTTCCCTAGCATGATTTTTTCCTCTCACACTATTCTTTTTGGGTTTTAGACGATGGCTGGAACCCAAAGGATCCGTGTTGATCAATGCAATGGACAATGAAATGATTGTCCTCCTGAACAAACAAATGTTATGGTAGATGGAGTGAAAAATCTTATTTTTATACTTACAAAAGCTATGAATCATTCTGTACATCCAAATGAGCAGTGACGGGAACAATATTCCATTGAGTCCTTCATGAGGCAACACCCACATTCTTTTAGTGGGTCTTCTGATCCACTTGTTGCTGAACAATGGATCAGTACCACTGAAAAGATATTTTTAGTTCTTCAATGTTCTGAACATGATAAATTCATCTTAGCAGTATATCGTTTGGAAGGTGAAGCTGATCAATGGTGTAATCTTATCAAGAATACAAGGCCAAGAGATGGAATTGAGTCCACAGAATGGGACGAGTTCAAGAACTTATTTTTCAATAAGTACTTCCCTCGTATTCTTCGGACAAAGATGGAGAAGGAGTTTGTTGACCTAAAGAAAAACGATGATGAATCTATTGGTGTATACGAAGAGAATTTTACAAGGCTTTCATGATATGCATCTGGCATTATCATCCAACCTGAATGTAAATTTAATCGATTCATCAGTGGCTTAAAACAAAATCTTCGAAGGGCATTAGCTATAAGAGACTTCAGTAGCTATGAATAAATAGTGTGTTGTGCTATCAAGGAAGAAATGGAAGTTGGTGTTACTTATCCATCTCATGGTTTTGACAAGAATCGAAAGATGGTGTTCAAGGAGAAATCTCATAACAATGGTGAAAAGAAGATTAATGTTTCCTTATGCTCAATGTGTGGAAAGAATCATGGTGGAGATTGACTTAAAGGGATTAGAAATTGTTTTAAATTTGGGAAAGAAGGTCATCGAGAAGCCGAGTGTTGAAGTAATGAAAAAAGGGTTTCTAGTGATGTGAATAAAGAAAAGACTGCATAGAACGCACCACCAATACTTCAATGATTCAAGTGAAAGGAAATGGGGAATTATGCTAATAAATTCCCTAAACCAAGGGTTAGTGATGATCGACATGCGCAACCACTTAAGGTAAAGGAAAAAGGGAAGTCACAAGTGATCACTATTGAAGATGTTGAATATGACAAAGATGTGGTGGAATGATTAAGTGTTTATGTAATGGGATTCCAAAATAATGTTTTATATAGTATCATGAAATATTGGAATATTTATGTATTGGTCTATTGTGGTTTCAATAATTTTATGGTACCGGTAACCATGGAAAGTGATTGTGATATTTTTTGGAAAGAAGATGATATGCACATAATTAATGGATAAGGAGAAAATGAAATGTTTAGTAGTATTCATGAGCTCATGATTGATATAATGACAAAGTGATATCATGGTTTGAGTATATAGAATATTATGGATTTTGTTATGTAGAAAGAGTTGACTTTTGATAGCATTCATGATTTCACTAAGGTTAAATGGTTTTTTATTTTTTTCAAGAGAATACATGATTAAGGCCTTTTAATGTTTGGAATGTGACCAAAAAGACATATCTTATGATATACGGGGATCAATGATGGTATTAACATGCTTGTTATATGGAATCTCTAGTAATCGTTTTCACTATAATATGAGAGTGAACTACAGTATTATGGATAAGCCTAATGATTGGAATGGATTATGTTGGACATAAGTTAGTATTGTTTAAGGATAGAATTTTCTTGATATTATTGATGGGATGTTATAGTAATGTAGTTTTAGAAAAAGGAAAACCTGTAGGATGGGTGACAGCCCATCACGTCGAACAAGGCTATGGGAATCAAACCTAGAACTGAAGTGTGACATGAATTTATTGCCTAACACTAGCCTACAAGAAGTCCCTATTTAGTAGAAACTACTTTTATTATATTAAGCAGTATGATATATGACGTATAAGTCCATTTTAGGAACCATATTTGATTAATCTCACTATAGATGGACTTATGATAACTTTTCTATCCTTTTGTTTGAGACAGATGGAATGACCCATCATTCTATCACATGATTTTCTAACACATCACGAATGACAAATTCAACTTCATTTCTTTATGAGATGAAGTGGAAACTGTCCAAAGAACGACCAATGGTGAGACTATACCAAAATAACGAATGTATTTCTTCTAATTACAATTACATCAACTTTAGGGAAATCCTCTTGAAAACCAAAAATGTTATCCTAGTGCCCTTATATCTGATGAATCAGATGGTACCTTAGATAATCACAAATCTATGGCTTTGTGATTGATGGACTTTTCATAACCACGTTTTCTACCACTCTCCATCAGAACATGATGGTTAGATTTTTCTTCCATATCCATATTTTCATCAATGTTCTCCTATATGGAAACCCAGTGATGAGTTTCATTGGGTAATCATTACATTTCATACTTTAGTTTTTAAAATTAATGTTTAGTATTCCTTTTTACGATGTGGGTTTCTATGAATAGTAAACGATTTATAACCCCGACGAATTTCGAGGGCGAAATTCATATTTAGGGGGTAGAATGTAACAACCAGAGATTTTATAAGATATATTCGTTTTAATTTCTTTCATATCTTCTCTTGTACGTTACACCAAGATTATTTTGCGCTATACGCAACACCGTATTAGCTTGCAGTATATGCAACACTAATCTTGGATCGTGTTACACCAAATTTCATGTTTTTTATAGTAGTCATTCTACGAAACATTGAGTATATATATATATATATTCAATGTATTTTTTTTATACGCAAAGACAAACGATTTGAACACTACATGCAACCCTGACTTGGCTTGAATTATAGGCAATCGTGACCTTCCTCGATAGCGTGTGTTGTACAAAATATCGTGTTTTAGAAAACAACGATATGCTATTAAAATACTATTAAAACTAGCCGTTATAAATATTAAAACCACTTTTTGAAATTTTTTAAATTTTATTTTTCAAAATGGACTTCATTTTTGGATTCGGAATATCAAAATTAGCTTAGGGTGAAATTTTGGCACTTTTCGGATAACTTTCATATTATGATGAATAGTTAAAATTACTAAATATTAATTAAAAACAAATTTTTTAATCGAAATAATTAATAGTGATAAATTATTAATTTGAGTGGTTTTAAAGTATAATTAGAATATATTTTTACCATTTAATACAATTTTGGTCATTGGATTTAATTTTACACTTAAACCAGACAAAAACAAGTGTCAATCTTTTGATAGTTATTATCTTTTAAGAACACACTATTTATTTTGACGACGAGAATTAATTTTTAAATTAATTAATGCAATTGATATGTTTTGAATTTGGTAAAATAGACATCATTCTTGAATTCATAATATCCAATATATCTTAGGCCTTATTTTCTGTATTTTTCTGGGAACATTCATTTTTTGATGAATAGTTAAACAACTAAGTGGTAGTTAAAAAACTGAATTTTTCATAAAACATAATTTTACCGCTTCTGTAAGTGGAATTTCAAAATTCAGAGAGACATGGTTAATATCAATGGCTAAAATGCGGTTCAATGAGATGAAAATAATTTTTGGTGAGTAGTAGCTTTTTACTTTTTTACCACGGTTAAAAGTAAATAGGGTAATTTAGGGTAAAAATGATATTATTATTACCCAATAACACTTCCTAATTCTATTGGATAAGTGTTATTGGTCTAAAAACAATAATAGGAATAAAATATGACCATTTAGGCCCACTTGGATTAGATTAGGACATTTATTATTAATTTATTTAAAGAAGGGTTAAAATAGTTAAAATCAGAGTTTAATAAGTAAACTATTTTTAATATAGGGTTATACATAAGATAAATTAGACTATAAATATTCATTAGAAATCTGATAAGATTTCATACCTTATGGTATTTTATTTGTAATTTTTAGCCTTAAAATATGTTACTTTATTTATGACACAATGATGATGCAGTAATTATCTTATTAATGAAATATAGATCTAATTGATGTTATAAATACCCAAATAAATGTAATTTGAGACTTTTTATGAATTACAATAATTTTATATGTTACTATGACATGTTATTATTTATTTAATTGACTTTTTCTAACTAATTATGCTTTTATGGTTTTTACAAAAATCAATTACCATATAGTGTCAAAATTGACATAAAATATTTTTTAAAACAAATATTATATTATTAATTGTTATTATATTCCTAAAAATCAATGGTTCGGCCAAGATACTTATATCATGATAGGTGTATCATTAATGGACCACTTGGTGGTCGCATGGATGTATAAGGTAAGTTTATTAACTATATAATATAAAAATACAAAGTGACATGGTAAATGTCAATCTAATTAACTAAGAGTTAAAACTAAAAGATAAGGTTAATATAATGACCTAAACATGTATAAATTATATTTTATGAGAGGTTTTAGAACCCTCCCCACCTTAGAGTTTAAATATATCAATTTTTAGCTATTAAAAACCGAATATGACTTTATAATAAAATAATATATTTAGTTTTTCCAAAGATGCCCCTCTCCTCCCTTATAGAAGGGCACCTCCTCCCTATCTTCCTCACACCACATTGAGCCTTCAAGCTCGGCCAACCCCTGCCAAATTATCTTCCCCACTTCCATAGAAACATCCTAGAGGTTCTGGTCTTCTACAAAGTCCAATTTCAGTGCCCTAAGAGGAGGTCTCAAAGAGGCGCTTCAAAGAAGAGGTAATGTCCGTTACCGATTCTTTCAACTTTATTTCTTCTTCCACTCCTTCTTCTTTAGTTGTTTAATTTTGAAGTAATAAAATCAGTATAACTCATATAATGATATGTCATTATAAGTATGAAACAAACCTATTTAACCATTTATCCATCGTACGGAAAACAAAATCACCACGCGTGCGTACGTACGGAATACCGTCTCCATGTCGTGGTGAAATCTATTTATCCACCAACACCTTACATGGATGGGTATAATAGTCTAAAGAATAAATATATATGGTTATTATAACATCATAATTATTCTGATATATTATACCATCCACTCCAATTCAATTCAATAATTATGGGAATGATATCATCGCCCGTGCGTACGTACGGACTACCGTCTCCACGACGCGATGAGATTCATTCTCCATGTTAACCATACATGAATGATCATAAAGTTTATATAATTAATAATAATGAAATTTATGAAATAATAATGCTACTAGATTTATGTATATATATATATTTCTGTCATCTATTTAATTTCATTCAATTCAATAAGGAAACGAAAATAGCATTCATGCGTACGTACGACCTACCGTCTCCATGAACGGTGTATTTCATTCCATTTATCGATCTATAATATATATATATGTATATGATGAATATATATTATATATAAAAACATTTTTTACATTCTGGAATTATGTAAATCAGGATATAAGTAATAATATCAAGAACGACAAGTCGAAACACATACTATAAATGAAATGATTTTACCAAAAACGATACTTTAACATTGAATTTACAAAAGAACGAGTAATATAAAGTCATAAGTGAAACATATATGATATCATAACAATGAATATTATTTTTTTAATAATTCAATGACATTATTTAAATCATTATAAAGGAGGTTCAGAAACGTACGAAGCATATCATACCTAAGGTAAGGAATAATTGTCCAAATCCCATTTTTATCTGAGATTTCTTATTCGTAAGTATTTACTGGGGTTATTGCTATTGTCCATTTCCATGTTTTATAAAAGTTTATCCATTTATGTTTAAAGTCCTTTTTACCCATTTTGAATTTTACCCCATGGTATGGAAGGAATCTTTCTTTTATTAACCCTACAAGGTCCTTTTTGACATTTCTGACAAAAGTACGAGAATAATTTTTTTAACGTATACGGCATGAAAGGATATTTACAATTTTATAAAGCCTTATTTTCATGAAGCTTCCTCCAAAATATTTCATTTCAATTTTCAACAAAACCATTTTCTCTTAAAATTGCATGACATTTTGTGAAAAGAAATTGATTTTGAAGAAAAAATGATATTTTCCTCAGGAATTCATTTTAAGTGTTTTATCAAAACCATTTTCATCTATGATGACATTATTTCAAATGTTTATGTTTCAAGTATCAGGTCTCTATGATTTAAATGGTTTCACTTTTCTAATGATGAAATGATATCCAATTTTTTTTGTATGGATTACGTTATGATGGAATTATGTTTATGAAACCCATTTTATTCTTGGGTTATGATGAATGATTTATGTTTATATTGTGTCACATGAAAGAATTATTTCAATATGATATTGGTAGTACCTATTTCTCCCTCCAATGAATTTGGTAAAGATTTATATCTCATGAGATGACAGGGCTGGAACATTATGTTAATCTGGTTCAGTGTTACAGGAATGGAACGAGGAGTGAACTCGATTCAGAAAGGGACTTTGTCCACTAAGATGGTCTTGGCAGCAATGCCTTGGCTAATATGGAAATCATAACAGGTGCTTAATGGTTTCTACATTTTCATGTTTTATTCCCATGCGATTTTATCATGATTGATGTTCCTTTATGATATATACCTTATGTACATCCAGGATTCATGTATTTGCTCAAGATTTTGATGTTTAAATTTCATGTTCATGTTTTTGCTTCTAAATGTTAATGGATTGTTTTATGTTATCAATGTTTTCCCTTACTAAGAATTTGAGCTCACCCTTTTATGTCTTATTTTCCCTAGTAAATAAATAAAGGTTTTAGGTAAGGAAGAAAAAAGGGGACGATCGTTATGGGAGTTGTTGAATATTTTTCAACATGATTATAAGTTTATATTCCGACTTTCCAAAGACACTAAACTATTACAGTCCTTGTGTGTCTGTTTTTTTATGTATTAAGTATTCCGCAAAAGTAATGTAATGTCCATGTACATCAAGTTTTGGGTATCTACAATTACGAGAGGTTTGTTGAATATTTTGCACGGTTATCCAGTCTAATGACTATGTTATATAAAAGAGGTGTTATGTTTATTTGGAAAAAAGAATGTGATGATTGTTTTTTGGAATTGAAAAGAAGGTTAGTGAATTATCTAGTTTGGGCACTGCCTTCCAGAAATGTTGAGTTTGTTATTTACAGTGATGATTCATTGAATGGACATGGATCTCTCCTTATGCAGAATGATTAGGTAATTTATTATGCATCACTTCAGTTGAAACCTAATGAGTTAAATTACCCTACACAAGATTTGGAATTATCTGTTATTGTTTTTACTTTAAAAATTTGGAGGCATCATTTGTATGGATTAAAATGTGAAATATATACTAACCACAAAAGATTTAATTATATATTCACTCTGAAATAATTTAACATGAGATAGAGGAGATGGATAGAATTAATCAAGGATAATGATTGCACGATCCATTACCATTCGGGAAAAGAAAACAATGTGGATGATGCTTTGAGTCGACAAAGTAACGCTTCATTAACCATGTTATAATTTGATTGAGATCCTTTGGTTTTTTGATTTGATAAAATTTTTCATAGAAGTTATTGGTGCGGGGAATTATTCTATTTTTCTTCAAGTGTCAGTGAGATTATCGCTATCAGATAGAATTAAGCAAGCGCAGAAGGAAGACAGTGAGTTGCGAAAAAAGGTCGAGTTGGTTCAGAAGGGTATGTTACCTGATTTTAACAATGATAATGAATGTGTTTTGATATTTTGGAATAGATTATGTGTGCCTAGTGATTCATTGTGAAATAATGAGTTGTTATGTGAATCTCATAGTTCTTTGTTTTTAGTTTATCTTGGAAGTACTAAGATGTACAGAGATCTTCGAGGGTATTAATTGTGGGATGGAATGAAAATATATATTACTGATTTTAATATGAAGTGTTTGAAATTTCAATAGGTTAAGGAAGATCGGTAGTTACTGAAAGGGTTGCTTCATTCTTTACTCATGCCAGAGTGGAAATGGGAAAATATATCTGTGGACTTCGTTGTGGGATTACAAAAAACATCTCGAGGTAATAATGCAATCTAGGTTATTATTGATTGATTGACTAAATCTGCTCATTTCCATCTGATTCGAGATACTTTGTCTCCATATTAACTTTCTCTGTTGTATGTTAATGAGATAGTCAGGTTGCATGGAGCTCCCCTCTCCATTGTATTTGATCGTGATCCCAGGTTTACTTCTAACTTTTCGAAAGGCATTCAGAAGACTTTGGGTACTGAATTAAATTTTAGTACAACTTTTCATCCTCAATCAGATGTGCAGTCAGAAAGAACAATTTAGACATGGAAGATATGTTGCGTGCTTGTTAAATGGATTACCAGGGAAGTTGGGACCAACATCTTTCTTTGGTTGAATTTTTATATAATAACATATTCCTTTCCAGTATACAGATGGCTCTATTTGATGCATTATATGGAAATCATTTTCGAACTCCAGCTTCCTGGGATGAAGTAGGTGAAAGGAAGTTTATGGGACCGGAAATGGTAGAAGAGATGGTAGAGAAAGTTTAGTTGATTCAAAATCACATGAGAACATCTCAGAGAAGAAAAAATAGTTATGCATATAATATGATGAAGGATCTTTCTTTTAAGGTAGGTGATCATGTCTCTCTCAATTTTTTTCATGGAAAAATGTGATATGTTTTGGTAATAAGGGATAGTTGAGTTTGAGGATCATTGGACCTTCTGAAATTTTGGATAAAGTCGGATCAGTTGCGTATAAAGTGGATTTACCTCCATGAACGTCCCAGGTATACAATGGTTTTCATGTTTCGATGTTGAGAATGTATATGCCAGATCCATCAGATGTTTTCAACCCAGAGGTAGTTCAGTTGAAAGAGAATATCTCTTATGAGGAACAACCAGTTCAGATTTTTGACCGTAGAGAAAATGTGTTACAGAATAAGGTAATTCACTAGGTATTGTTTTGTGGAAAAATCATATGGTAGAAGAGGCAATGTGGCAATCTAAAAATGTTATGAGGGATAAATACACCCACTTATCTTGATAAGTAAAATTATGAAGACACAATTCCCAAAAGGGGGGAAGGATGTAACATCTCAGGTAAATAAAGAATATTACATATTTCATATTTATTAATATTTGTGATTTAAATATTAATTTTACATTAAAGGTGTTTCTATGTTCGATAGTGTACCTGATATGTAATAACGGGGTTTTTTGAAATATTACGTTACACACTAATAATATAATATAATTTTAAATAGTAGTTAACTCCTAGAAGTTGTATTGGTGGGAATTAGAAAAACTAACTACAATATGATTATACATGTTTGTTAAATGTATTTACATTTATCCAAAAACGTTAGAGGCTTAAATTGTGAATGAATATAATTTTAAGCATAATTTACATTAAAAGGTCAATTTACTACCTATTAATGGTGAACCCTCGTTAAATATAGTTTTGGTCACTTCAATACATTATATTTGACCAAATATAATCCTTCTTTATAATATGGAAATAAAACTTTACTTTCAGTAATTTTTTGGTATTTTTCCGATAAAGGTCATTTTTAATTAATAGTGAAAAATACTGTATTTTAATTCAAAATTTATTTTTAATCTAATTTATGTATACGGTTAGATTATCATTTTAATTGGTTTTAAAGTTTAATTAAAAAATAGTTTTAACATTTTATCCAATTTTGGTCATTGGAATTAGTGTTTCTTTGAAATTTAACATAAACACGTGTTAATCATTTGATAATTATTATTTCTCAAAACACACGTTTTGTTTTGATAGTGGGAATTAATTTTGAATTAATTTTTTCCACTTCTATGTTTTGAATTTGGAAAAATGGATTCCATATTTGGAATCAAGAGGTCCAAATTTTTTAAATAGGTAATTTTTATTTTTAGACATTTTAAATGTTTACTTCAGTAAATATTTTATTTACCGTGGTTAATGGGTAAATCAGGTAAATAAGGGTAAACTATAATATAATAATAATATAAAATTACCCTCAATCTTGTAATAATCCTATTTGATGATACATATCCGACCATGGGAATCTTTGGGTAGATTTTGGGACCCCATGGAGCTACTTACGAATGATAATGACACTTTAGATAAATTAATTTAAAGTAACAGAAAAATTGACATAAAAAACATATTTTTGTAAATTAATTATTATATGGTGTTATATAAATAGTATTTTCAACTATAAATATTAATTGTAAATATAAAAATATTTCCAATATCATGGTATATTTTTTCTAATTTTTAGACATCTCATTAATTAAATTATTTATGACAAAATAGTGAGGTAGTATTTACCTCATTAATAAATGATTTAAAGAAATAAGATTATAATGATTAATATATTTTCCAAAACATGTACAATTCGGATTAGATGATTCTATTTAGAATATGAGTCATCTTATATTATACTTTAAGGATTTTTGTACCTTTAGAAACCTATTATCATTATATAATACAATAATATTATCACACTTTCCTAAAGAGCCCATCCTCCCCCTTATAAAAGTAGACCATTTCTAAAAAAATCATCACTAATAACAAGCCTTTAGGCTCCACCAAACTCTGTCTAATCAATCTCCCTACATCCCTCTACTCCTCCATGAAGCCTTACCTTAGGCAGAAGGCACTTCAATATGTCCTTTGTATCAAACCAATGTGAGTTACCCAAATTAAAGGTAACAGTTTCTCTTAAATTTTTTTCATTTATTTTACTTCGCCAAACCATAAACTCTTTTTATTCCATTATTTTGTAACAAAACCAGAATAATAAATACACTAGGATGTTTTTATGGGTATTATTCAAACTATAATTAGACACACCTACATCTAATGGATAAAGAACATAATATTTTTTTGGAATGCAAACTAACGGCTCACGAAACAATGACTGTTCAAATATCTCCAACCGCCTCGCATGATGACAATTATGATTGAACTATATTTACATATGATATATATTATTTTTATTTTCTCATTATGCTTCTGTAATTTCCATTTATAGCATACCTTTAGGGTTTCCATTATGGGTATACGTGATAATTTCATTTGAGGATGTGCGGACTACGACCCCCTCAAACGGACATGACTCGTTCATACCATATGTGGTACATATAAAGGATAGGTTTAATGATATTATATATGAAACAATACTGGAATTATATTACTACTATGTATAATTATGTTTTAATTCCATTAAATATGAAATAGAAATGGATGTAGTGTTCATGAATACGTACGACTTACCATCACCATGAACAGTGCATTTCATTTCATAGCTCTTAATGTTATGTACTATTATAAATACATATATATGCTGGATATATATGATATATATGATATGAAAATCATGAATATAATTATGGATAAAATGAACCTTTGACCACATGGACTACATTTAAATATAAGGTTTTCATTTTTGACTCAAGTACCAAATATCCACAAAACGAACATTATTTACTTAAATGATTACATAATGTTTATAACAATGTAATAAGTTATATAAAAGGAATAACAAAAATGAAAAAGTTTTTTAATCATGTATAAATTAACATTAGTTTGTTATTAGGGAGATTAAAGAATGATCGAGTCAAGTTGGACACGAGGTAATGGACTTCGTCTCAATCTCCTTTCATTGAGGCATATTTGGTTTTAATACACAACTTTCTTTTATATGATGTATAAACACCCATGATTTTTCAAAGGGAATATTATTCTATGAAGTGTTTTACTAAATGTCAAAAAGGAATGTTTCTTTTAACATAATCGGTGACGACAACGTTTTCCACCCCTGCGAGTATTATTTGATCTTTGGCATCCTCAACAAGCTGTAATGTATTTAAATGAAAATAAATACCATATACTCTTTTATGTATTTTGGTATTGAAATGGTTTTGATAATGTATTTTTTATATCAATATATTTATGTGATATATTGTGATCGAAATGTGGAAATGTTTTCTTTACTTTATATTTGATTTATGTCTTATGATTTTACAATGGTACTTGTACATTTGATGGGTGGTTATGTGATAAACCAAATGACAGGTGGTGTTGTGATTACCAGGATGGGTGGTTACATTATAACCTACAATGCATTGGGTACGGAAGTCGGTTGTATTTAAATTCCATTTAGTGATATATGTGCAAGTCGACCGCATGTTTATTCCATTTATATATGTTTATGTCCCCAGTAACCTTTTTATGTTATGTGTTATTTATATGGGATTTATGGTAATATTTTGGTTACAAAAGGGTAAGTAAATATATATTATTCAAAGGAGAGTATTTAATAATTCATAATGATGAAAAGTATTACTTATGTTAAAGTATCCGTGGTTTACTTATTGTTTTGAAAAACTAATAGTTTTCCTTCTTTGTGTATCCCTTATAGATGTTTTTATGTTCATCCCAAAGTTTATGGAATGTTTTTCACAGTAAATAATGTGGATTAAGGTCAAGGATGGGATCAAGGAAACTTTATGCTATCTTATACATGGAACTAGACATGACTCTTTTTTTCTAGAGTTTTTATTTTATGAAAAAAATGGATACTAGGTAGAAGTGACTACTTTGTAATCTTATGAGATGTAATATTTATGTCCTAATTTTCTAAAACTCTAAACATGAAAAGATCCCCAATATGAGTTATTAACATAATTCAATATTATGTATTTTTTAAGTTTGGGTCCTTATATCTGGGATGAATATTAGTATAGTATCAAATAATAGAATTTCCACATAGCTTTTATTGATTATTTTCAAAAAAATAATATATATAAATAGTAACATTGTGATTTTATTCTTTTTTATATAGTAATATGTCAATGATGGATTATTCATGTTTCTTCATGTATTTTCAGCATTTATTTCAAGTATTTGTTAGTGATGAGATGAATAGAGCTAAATTTTATCAAGATGTAATTTTATGCCATATGATGTCCTGTAAGGAAATCATCAATTTTGAGTATTGTATATATGATCATTAATCAATATCATATATTATATTTCACCGTGAATAAATATTGTAGAAGATTTTTTCATAATATGTTGATAAATCGTGTGTATTTACTTTGATCTTATTAACTGACATCATGATATATTATACCGATATGGTGGTGGCTAATTTTCATAGGCGAAATGATTGGACTTTTAGGAAAGTGGGTGGGAAATTTTCTATCTTTTTTGATATTGTAATATTGTAATGGCTAGTGTATTTAACTATTGTTATAGTTCCTAGTATATACTTGTATAGGAAACTTATAGAGGTTCAATAAGATAAATTGATTGATTTCTAGTGATAGAGGACCAAGGGTATTGAAAATCACAAACATTTTATTGGAAATCCAGTATCAGTATAGTAGCTAATGTTGTATTAGCTCTAAAAGTTTTGGTGGATGACGAGGTGATCAACACAAGATAATTATTATCAGTTGAGAATGAAATCACAAAAGACCCAAACCTGAGTTCAGGGTAGAGGTTAATGTAATATACATTCATCTCAACATGAACAAATTTTGATAGAGGATAGACCAATAATTATCCAAGGTGAAATTCATATATAATAATAACATTCTAGAAATTTATTTCATTTACTATTCTCTCATTATTATATATATAATAAGGGTAATGGTTTTGGTTCTATATTTAATTATTGTTTGAAATTATGTCAATTAACAAGCCTATATGGGTGTGATTGGAGTATAATCATCATTTAATCAAGTGTTTCCAAAATATCGATGTATATCATCTCTTTTAGCGAATTATCACGTTTTATATTTCATGGTATTCCTTTAAATTATCAATTTATGGGTATTTTTCATATCCAAAATCACATTTACTATCATCGTTAGAGGGTGAACACCACATCTCATGAGGCTGACATCATTGACTTCTTAATTGAATGGTATAATTAGAATGTGTTTGAAGGGATGGGTCATTATCAGTTAGGTGAGATAATATACAAGGTCATGACAATTATTCTTATTGATGGGTTTTCGATAATGAAGTCTTCCCACATATAACAAACCATTTTTAAGAGGTCTTTATTGATTATTGTTATGGTTGCCACCTGATAGAGAGTGACTGAGATTCAAAATTTAATGAAACCAAGAGCAGATGTAGAGTAATTTTTTCAAAAAATGATGACCCTAAAATTGATTCAATATATGAAAATGTGCATTGAGGAGTATGAGGATAATGGATTCGTCAATTTGAGTTTTTCACCATGGAGGTCACATTTTTTTCACTAATAAGGTTAATGGTCCCTTGTATATTTTATCAATTAACAGAAGATGAACAACATGATGATTATGAAACTGTATCATCTTCCACATATTGATATTCACTTTTAACATCCAATTGGTATGTCGGTATTCTATAAAATCTATTTGAGGTTGGGTATCATCTTCTTAGAGAGAGAACATTTGATATTAGAAAAAAAAATTTAGAATCATGTATGGTTTTTATGAGTGTTTGGTGATGAAATTCCAAATAATAAATTTTCTATCAATGTTTATGGTATTTTTTAATAGAATATTACATCAATACATGGATTATTTTGTGGTCATATTAATTTTTGAAATCTTAATGTATATCCATAATTGTTATGATCATTCCAAACATTTTAAATCATCTTGTGTAAGTTGTGAAATCATATATAATATTCCAATCATCCCATTATTCATTTCTAAATAGACAATTTACATTTTTAGCGTAACATTATCTTAGAAGATGTTTTTATTGGCTCCAATAATGTATGGGTGGTTGTTTTATAGAGGGTACCAAAAAATGTTTTTTTATTTTAGATATATTTTGTGTTTTCTTTCATAATTTAAAAGGATTAGTAAGTAATTTTCATGCATAGAAGTTACACACACGGTATTGAAGACGGGAATAAATATTGACCGTTATGTGGATTCGATGAATTCTTATACATGAGATAAACTTTAATTTTACCAGTATATTGATTCATACATTACTAGGCCTAGGTAAATTGTTTTATTTTTATTTTTATTCCTCTGGTATTATTCATGGGCCAATATTAATGTTGGATGAAAATGTTTTTATGAATGTTTGATGAAATTTTAAGCAACTTATATACAAAAACCCTAAAAATTATCTTGAGTAATATGTATTGGTTTGTGACAGATGTTTATGAAAAATTTTCTTCTTAGAAAATTTTTTTTATTGAATAAAGATTATAATTATATATCATTTTAAAATCTATTTAAATATTTGATAGAATAGTTGGAATAGGTACATGAAATCCTTTCATTTTTTTCTAGCGTATATACCATGTGTGGGAAATTATGTTTCTAATTCATATAATTAGATGAATTTGAATGACCATGTTGAGGAGCTTAGATCTTATTGGAATATGATTTCCTAGTATGTGGAGATGAATATATATGTTTAAGAGGATCTAAATAAGATAAACCTTATGACATTGTCTCCTAAGCTCTATCTTCTTAACCAGATCAAGTTAATGTAGTATGAGGATTTATAATTTCCAATTTTGAGGGATATGTTTTGTTGTGGGGAACTACCTTTTATCAAGGAAATTGATGTTGTTGAGATCAAGTATGTGCATGGAATTTTCATTATGCTTATTTTTATGTAGGAGGTTCTTATGAATAAGTTCCATAATTGTATTTTTTATTGTATACATATTTTAAAAAAATTAGCAATGATATTTTTAGATATTTTTGATGTCTTGTAATAATGATTGATAAATCATGTTTGGAGATCTGATATTACACAATTTAGTGTGTAAAGGTAGTTCTTCTGTGTCCCACATGAATTTGAAAAACATTATAATTTTATAATACAACTTTGATGATGTTTCTATATATTTAATTGTTCTATTATCAAGGAATTATTGGTGGAATTATTTCATTTGGTTGTTTTTGGATCTGTTGAAAATATTTAGCATTTCCTACTTATGAGGGACACATTCACCATTGATCAAAATAGTGACTACTATATTTGAGGGAATCTGATGTATTAGTGGGGTCCATGGTGTACTTTTTAAAAGATATGGAAAATTTTTACTTCAATATTCTAGTATTTATTTAATAGGTCAATTAATAATTGGGTTACCCTAAATACATTATTCCCCAACAAACTTATGTGAAATTGAAATATTCTATCGATGTGTTAAATGAAGCATTTATAACATGTTTCCTAGAAATTAGTTAACATAGGATAATCACATATTTATTATTTATTTCTCATATAAATTTTTTTATCATGATATTATTCTGAAGGAACCACAAAATCATCAATATGTTAGGCCTGGAAAATCACCCATGTTTTTTATATAAGTGTGACAATAAATGTTTTTGGGATATGTATTTTTAAAATACATAATTAGATGTTATAATTATATGATAGATAATATTAATAAATGAATGTATACTTAAGTCATTAATAATTCAATGTAGTTTACAAATTGATTTTATAGTGGTCTACCATGTTATCCTTTATGTTTTTTGAGCTTGGGTCACATTGAGATTCAAGAAAATGAAAATTTTATACACGGAAATGTGGTTTCATCTAATATTATAGATAGTAGTGTTCTAGTAGTATAATAATTTTTTCTTCCATTGTGGTATAATGTTATATATTATATTTTCCTTGAATTATAACACTTGTAGTATCATTGTAAAAAATATATTGTTGTTTGTGTTGATGATGACATGGTTGAAGTTGAGAAATGAATAAATGATAAAATGATTAATTATTTAGAGTGTAGTTAAATAATTCATTGGGGAATACCCATTAAATTGGTACAAGTGTTGATGTATAATAATAATTTTTATGGGGAAACATGGGAGATGGATTATAATATGTATAACAAGTGGCCTAAACACATTACCATGGAGGCATAGTGATGTTTTTATGTGCATCATGATGAATAGGTATCTATAATGTGGGGGTGGTTGTTATATCCTGACCATTTAATAATATAATATTCTATTGAAATTTTGGTTTCAAATCTTTTTAATGTGAATCAATGAATGAAAACTATGAATTTCAAAAAAAACTAATAGTGTTTCGGGGGATCGAGACATGAATGAAAGGGATATAGCGGAATATTATGAATTATTCATTGTTGTCACATGGTTATAACAAATTCTGTATTAGGACTTGGTGCATTTGAAAATGGATCACATAGTTGTACAAACCATGAATGTGGGTTCTTGATAATGTGAAAATATGGGTAGAGCCAACTGCATTTCCTAAATATATATGGGAAAATTATTTTTTCCCTAGTAAACAATTTAATATATACCCCTCATATTTATATGAGACCAAACTATTTTCACAATATTCCCCACACTATGTGATCTTACTATTATGACCTCTTTAGATAGGTATTAGATGATTTAGCCCTTCAATAACATTATGACATAAACTTATTTTCTTCTGCATTACCTCCCCCCCATCATGATTTTGTGTAAACCATGATCACCACTATATTCCAATGACCAGTCTCCATCATTTTTTAGGTGTTTGAAGTGTTTTAAGTGTTAATCCTAGTCCTTAGTATGTCTATGAGTAATTCTTATTCTTTTTTCTGGAAGAATGTTTTTTTTCAATTTTCCCTTATATTATGAATGTAATAAAACATATTTTGTATGGTAATTCATATCTATGGTGTTAGTGTTTATTTTATCACAAATAAATATTCACAGTTTGTAGAGTGTTTCTCAATGAGAATGAAGTAGGTGTTGTATATGCTTTATTCTATAGTCATTATTTTTCCATTGAGTATATGGTTGTGAAAATGCACTACCCTAATGAATTTTTATTCATCTGAATAGGAATATAACATTCTCTTTATTAGTTAGTGTGTGATACCTTTCAAAAACCCTATAATGTATATCAATTATTTTTTAATAGAATGAATATGGTTAAGCATGTGGTGTGGTAATCCATTAAAAGTGATAAAATATTATTATAATTGATATAATTTAGATTTTATTGGATTAAAAAATGTTTACTTTTAATTTTGAATGTTATCATGACATAATAAACTATTTTTCTTAACTTGGTAATCAAATCTATTATTATATGACAGTGAGGGTTAATAGGAATGGGGTAAATTTTAATCTTTTCGAAATTTTAAGGTTCTCAGAATGATTAAGTGTTGATATGAATTTTTAAATGATTTATTTATGGAATTCATCCAATGTGGTAAATTTTATATGGAAATGGGAATACATTATTATTGTAATGGGTGCTCCTCTAATGAAAAGTCATATGTGTTATAACATGGAAATTATGAAATAATGAAATGATAAAACATTATGGAAAAGCTATTTCCAACCCATAGGTAAATATATTGGAATATTCAATCCATATACATGATATTGGATTTCAATACATGACAAATGAAATATTTCACTTGATAAAATGGACATGATATTTTCTAATATTGGATAGGGTTCCAGTGTGTTGATTTCAAAAATGAGGGAGTTGATATATAATTGGTAAATGTTTCAATGCTCTTTTGTGCCAAATAAAATGCAACTATCAATAAATAACTTATTTTTTGTTGGTGAGTTTCACTGTAAGATTTATAAATATTATAAAGAAACATATTTTATTATTCCCAAATTTTTTATTCCTTCAATATTCTATCTAAGCTATTATTATTGTTACTATAATGGATATTGATTTATAATCCACTTGTGGTGGTTTATTGGGTTTTACTACCACCCCACCCATGCTATCATGGGTACTGAACAAAACATGTTGGTTATATGATTATACAAGAGAAAAAAGAAATAGGTAGATGGTTGTATTGGGATTGGGATGGAGCATAGAAGGGGGAATTGGAATTTATATCATGAACTATTTCACTGATTTTTAGTATATCAGTAGTTAGATTCATGCATTGATGTTTTATACTAGTATTACATATAATATATACTATAATGGGTTTATCAGAATTCCCTTGATGAAGATTTAGTTATGTGATATATGATGTTTGGTTACTATCCATTAATTATTATTATTATTATTATTACTTCTTTTTGTTATTGGTTACTCTAGAAAATAGTGTACAGTCCCCCAAAAATCTCATTATTCCCTTAGTGTTATTTTTCAAACACTAGAGTATGGGAAGGTGTGTTTATTGTCTTTTAGTGAACCAATTTGGGTCACTAGTTATGCATAATCCATTCCATGACATTACAACAAGCATGTATAATAAAATGAGAGTGTGATAAAATAAACATGAACCATGGTACATGGTTTTAGGAATATGACAATGAAATTTTGAATAATTATAGTCAATCATGATATTGATAATAATAAAACATTTTATCACGTTTAGACACAATATTATTATAGCATCTATGTTTTATCATGTCTATAAAACATAATTTAAAAAAAAGTTGTATGGGATCATTTCCACTCAATGTAATTGAAAAATAAATCAATTAGTTTTTGTGTTCATGGAAAATCACGATAATTAATTTAAGCATGATTTGGTCGAAGCACAATATTATGAAAAATGAAAAATTTCTTGATGTATAAACACAAAATTCTAATATCCTGATATATAAAAACATTATTAATCCATTAGAGGGTTATATAAAACCATGTATTTCAATTATCCTTCCATAAGTGTGCCTCTTGAATATAATCATAATTCACATCATAAATAAGAAATTCAATGATAAATGAAATTCAAAATAGTTTTTGATTGTAACATAAAATTATAAAACATTTTTATGATTGATCGATACCCAAATATCAACAATCGATAATGATAACTGTAGAATTACCTTTCTTATAAATTTCTTTAAAATAAAATCCATGGAAATAATAATTTTTTTTTTGATAAAGTGGAAAAGATATTGAAATTATTATTGGATAAATTACAATTAAATAATGAAATAAATTTTCAATTTCGAAATTCGGGAAACTCCTTAAAATTTAATTAAAACTCAATTTTAATTAGTGAAATGTTTTAATATTTTACATTTAAAAATTATTTTTTTAATAAAATAATGTGTTCAATATTTTTTAAACATTCATTGAGGAAACAAAAAACACTGAAAATTTCATTTGTAAATTAAAATTCAATTAAAAAAATTTCTATAAAATTAATTCATTTTAAAAACTATCTTTAACTTTTTTATAATGATTTTCTTAATTTTAGAATATTTAATTTTAAAAATCATCTTGAAAGCATTTATAAAACATGGAATTAATAGCTTAATAAAATAGTTCTCATATGGATGGAGAATCAATAAAAATGTTTTTAAAAATAAATGTTTCATTAACATAATAAATAATGATACATGTAAAAATTATATATAATTTTACCCATATATGATATGATTGTACCATGAAATAATATAATAATTTAGAAGGAACTAGTGATGGGATAATCCCATTCTCAATGAATAATTAAAAACCCACCATGGAAGTTGATATTAAAAAGCCTCATACAACATTAGTATCATTTGAAAAAAACACTTTTAGTGAGAGAAAATGACATTGATCATTAAAACCCATGAATTAAATTGATATGGTAAAATACTGTCATTATGATAAAATCATGCCATATTCTGTATGTCATTGTGGGAACTGAGAAATATGTCTGAAGATGTTATAATTGAGGATAAAAACCCCTTTGCCTTGAACTCATTATTACTAAAATTAACTTAACTTTTATATAATAAACTTAATTAAATTAATCTATTCTTCCAAAAACATATTAATAACTATAAACATTTTAAAATGATAATTATTATACACAAAAATATTATTTATTATCTATTTTCTATATCGAGTCTGAGAATCTTGATTATTTTTTACATATATGAAATATATTTTTTATTCATTATTATTATAAAATATTTCCTCATTGTAGGAAAAGTAATGAAATAATGATAAATTTTCCTTGATTCTGAACGGAATATTTATTTTTTTTTAAGGATAAGGACATGGTTTAATTAAAGAAGTTCTGATGAACTAGTTCTTATGTGTTTAATTATAAAAATTCGCTATATTTATAATTATATAAAATTATAAAATCCTTATTCACGTGTAATTTAATGTGGGAAATATATTATTATTTATAATATTTCTGTTATATAACATTCTATAAACATTTTCTATATAAAAAGATAAAATTATCCACATTAGATGAAAAACATGTCCCAATCATGAGCGTGTTACTATGATTTTTATGATAATGAAAATTTTTATAATATTATTATTAAAAATAATAAATTAATCATAAAATTTAACAAATTTCATCGAAATTTATTGCATTAATTATTGGAACCATCCATGCCATATGTTTGGGAAAAAATGAACTGTATTTTTTGTGGAAGCGGTAGTCCTCCCTACACATGATTAATGATTCAATTTCTAAATAAATTGGATAAAATATAGGTGTTTCATAAATAATTAATTTGAATTATAATTTTTATATATTAATAATATTCATTCATGAAATAATTCATTATTCTAATTTTTTTAATGACCGTAATGGAAAATGGAATACATAATATCATGGTTGCAGTAGTCTTCTCTAATGCATGATTGATGATTGTTTGTTATTATGTATAGATGGGAATGAATAAATATTTATTATTACCATTATATAATAACACATTATTATTATAATGATACCATGGTAATTATTTTAATATGGTTAGGATATGTTTGTAATTGTAAAATTAAGAAGAAACAACTATGTATTAGGTAATAGTCATGTTGGGACCATGAACATTCTCTTGAAGATTCCACGAAAATAAAATGATAATGATAGATAATAGACACATAATGATTATTAACATGATATAGTTTTCTTCTAAAATAAAATTTCAATATTTGGAGGATGAAATTATATGTAATTGGTTTTTCATGATGTGGTAGATATGATAAATTGTATAACAAAGGAAGGTAAACTTTTGTGAATACCGATTATTTTTCATTAATTTATTGAAACTATTCATAGATAAATAGATCCAAAAGATAGAAATAATGTATTTTTGGGTGATTTAAATTTTATCAACACTCAATAAACCACATCTTCAAGTTTCACAATAAAATTTAAATCCTTTCACAACTTTATTTTTACATATAATTATTTAGGATTTTACATTACTGAGCAGTTTTTTACAAATTAATTAATATTTTATTATAATTATACAGAAACCCATATAAATAAAATTTAGTGTTATGAAATGAAATTAATAGAAATGAAATTTAATTATACTTATAAATAATATATATTTATCCATTAAACTAAAACATTTAATATAATGAAAAACTTTTTTCTGAAAAAAAATTTATTTCAGTATTATGTGTTTTTTATTTTATATATAATTAATTACTTATTAAATTTATGAAATAATTTTTTTTGTATTTGATAAAATCATATCGCATTCATTAGTTAAATATAGAAATTTTAATTCATTTGATTAAATTTACACCACATTAATATAATAATTATTTGAAAATAACCCTTTCACTATTACCATTTTCATTACATTTAATATGAATAAAAAAATATTATCCATAAAATTCAATTGATCATTATAAATAATAATATAATATTTATATAAAAATTTAAAACCATTTTTTATATTCACATTGACAAAGTGATAAATACCATTCATATAATATAATAAAAATGCGATGATATTAGAATAAATTGATTTTTTAAAATTCACCTATAAAACAATTAAATATAAAAAATATTAAAACTCTACATAAGTATATTTTTCATGTGTATAATTAAGAATTGATTATTATATAATAATATTATAATTTTTAAATTTTTAAATTTTACGTTTAAATGAATATTAAATATATATATATATATAATAAAATTTACTAGAAAAACCTACCGCAAACAAATTTGTGTTTTTTATAATAAATTATATGAATTTCCTAATTTATTATATTATTTTTAATTTGCTATATTTTTTTATTATTTTCAAAAAATATTTAGTAATAAATAAAATGAAAATATTGTTATTTTATTTTGGAATTTGGATGAGGAAATCAAATATAGTATTAATTTAATGTAGATATATATATATATATTCTAAAATATGAGGGAACCAAAAAAAACGATGAATTTTTTTCCTTATCACTTAATAAACATTATTCTCTAAGTAACATGTAAAATAACATTATTTAATAAACCCATTAAATATCCATAAAACTATAATTAATCCATTAATATATATTAGGGACTCATATTCATCATTAGTTTTAAATCACCCTTTCATATCATTCTTTCAATGTAAATAATATATTCTATTACATAAAAAATTATAGAGACTAAATCATTACATAGGGAATTTAATAGCTTTATATCAGGATCACGAATCATAATCTAGTGTTCTTATGTACCATAAAATGAATATTTTATAAATAATCATAAATTTTTTATCATTAAACGCTTATGAACTAAAATGAGATCCTATAAGGAAAACACTTTTGGTTTCTTATACAATTAATAAAAAATATATTTTTCACCATATAACTCATGAAAATTGAAAATTTCACAAAACAGTAAGAAATGTATGTATTATGAAAACCATGGAAAATTGTAAAGTAATGTTAATAAAAAATAATTTTCATTCTTATTTGAATCTTTAAGAAGCAGTAAATGTTGAAAACATTACTTTAACACTATTATAAGAAGATTCAACCAAAAAAAGTTTGGAAAATAATAATAAGAATCCATTTTATTCCTTTTTTGATGTAATATAAAATAAAAATAAACATGCCCTGATGGAATAAATAATATATAGGTAAAAATATTATTCATGTAATATAAATATGGGATAAAAAGAGTTGAAAGAAAATTTTCAAATCATATAAACAATATTTATTTATTTAGTTCAATCGGAAAGTTTATCATTTTTACTTATCTATTAATATTCCTTTTATTACATTTATTTTAATAATTTAGTTATTCAATAAATTTTAATGGTTCACATTTTTAATTCTAGAAGGGTTCAATTTATAATGTCCAAAACATATTTTGTATCATATTTATGTGTATAATTAATTATAAAACGGTTTCATAAGTTCTTGATATTTCACATCAATGGTTTCATATCATTCTAAAAATAGTTGTTTAATAGAACATAATAAATATACATATCGATAAATCATCCTTTATAAGTTTCTTTTGAAAATTTATTGTTGTAATGATAGTTCCATTATAATTCCACCAGTGTGATGGATGTATTAACATCATATAATCATTAAATCAATTTAAATTTATTATTACTACATAATTTATTTTATTTTTTAGTTTTCATATTTTTAATCTCATATGAATTGTAAAATCATATATATATGTGGTAAAAACAAAATTGAAACGAACAAGTTATAACCACTTAATGAGTGTGAATACATTATTATATAATAATTATAATATTATATTTACTATATAATTGTGATTTTATAAAAATGAAATGAATGAGAATAATTATATACATGAAGAGTTTTCTAATGAATTTAAATTCAATACAATGGTAATAAGTTATTACATACAATGTGTTGTTATATGCCTATTTTAGGCTTCTAAAAATTAAGATAGTAATTTTTTATAAATTATGGTTTAATAAAAATAGAAAATTATTTTGCAAATATATAATAGATTAATAAATATTATATTTTTATATTAAACCCATTCATAACTATCCCTGTAATAGGATGATGGAAAAAGTAATCTCATGTTAATTGAGGTGGTATTCAACACAAAACATCGCTGAAATTTTCATTTTACAAGGGATGGGATGTATGTTTCTAATTTTTTTTCAAGTAATGGAATAAAAAAATATGTACACTAATTATAATTATTTCTTTATATAATAGTGGTTATAATAGATTTTTTTAATCGTTAATAAAAAATAAACTCGAAAGCTCTATTCGGACTATTAACCCTTCCTATAGTATCATTTAATAAGAAAATTTTTTAAGACATCACAAATTTATACGATGGCAAGAACAATACTTCTAGGATTTTCAAAAGTGTGTTTGGGAGGAATAATTGTATTTATATTTAGATTTATTTCTTTATAGAAAGTGGATATGTAGGGGTGAAGGCATTATTTTATATGGGAGTGCAAGGAGCATAAGTAAATACTTTATTTCAAAAAATATATTTTATTTCATACTCATCTAATGTCACAAAATGTAGCTTATTTTCAAAGATAAAATAATTAATTTTCACGAGTCCACACAAAATCTATCATTACGGAAATTATTGGTCACATTAATATCATTATCATTTAGTTACCCCCACCCTTTTTGATAATATTGTGATTAAAAAAATTTACAATGGTGATTAATTTTATAAACAAGAATGAAATGGAAAATATTACAACATTAAAACCATATAATAACACTTATTATAACCATTTTACAATATTTAACTTCTATGTGTGGTAAAAAACTATTTAAATTAATGACTAAAAAACAAAACATTTTTTTAAATGCTTTTATATTATAAAAACAATTTTCTATAAAAATTAAATTTACTATTTACTCTCATGAGCGTTATTAAATTTTTACTAAAAATTAATATTTTATGATTTAGCACTATTTATTTAAAATTATCTATCAAAATAATTACAAAAAAATAATCATTTTATTGGGTTACATTATATTTTGTTTAATTCCGCTAAAAATAATCCATTTAATAAAAATATCAAAAACCACACATAACTAACATTTGATTAACGAAATCCAAAAATATGAATATTTAATTAAACTAAATATCTAAAAATTGTTAACATATATTTAATGAAAACAATATAACACTTTAAATACAGTTTATATTAAATCGAAGTTGATTCATTTTTCGAATGAAAATAATATTCATAATCCATATGTTAATAAATTTGTCTCTAGGGAAGAATAATAAAAACATAAATTTATGGATATAATATTAAAAATATTAAATTGGTTTATTAGAAAAAAAACATTGGTAGCATCATTATCCCACACACCATTAAATAAATTACAATCATTCCCTTTTATTAACTGACAAAAAAATTGAGATATTTTTCTCCGATGGAACTTTTAAGTTTTTATATCAATTCATCAATTATATTTTTTCCCATACATTTAAATTATGGGTTATATCAATTCTCCACAACAATACACCATGATAATTAATTCATACTATCTATTCATCTTAAGATAAATTTTTCCTTAATTTTACTACATTGTTGATCAGTACATGAGAAGAACATAGTATATAAGTCATTTATAAAGAAATAGGTAATGCTTCATGTACCTAATATAAACATATAGATATGGATAATTAATAATAAACTAATAATATCTTATCGATGTTTTCCTATGGACTAATAAAATTGAGGATTATTTTTCCCTTCTTTGTAAAATACATCAAACATTTCCATGGATTTGTTTTTAGTGAATAATATTCCCCTACCACAAAAAATGTTTCTTTGTGTAATGACCTGAAAATTTCAAGGAAATTTTTTTCTTAATTTAATTGTAATTTTATGAGTCTGTGGCTTCTAACGACACCTGATTCCGGGGCCCGGTTTACCCGAAATCAATTTCTTAAGTTTAGCTCGTGTACGTTTAGTGAACGAATGAGCATGTGTTTCTATCTTTTGAACAGGTGCTCGGAATTGAAATCCGAGGACACCGATGATCTCACATCACTGAGATTCGCTTAGGCAAAGCTTAACATTGGTTTTTAGGAGTCTGAAGAAAAGGTTACATTTTTGGACTTTTCGGAAAAATAATAAAATAACTAAATGATTATTTTATTCTTCCTTCAACTTTTGAGTGATAGTTGGAAGAACATAAGTGTAACGATGGCCATTAAATAAGGTATTTAATGATCTGTTACTTTTTTTGTGAAACCACAACAGTCGCCTAATTAATGGTGCTTTTATTATGGTTCATTAATAAACCATATTAATGAGATAAACATGGAGTTTGTTCTTTTATTTAATAAATCCATTGGCGAAATTATTGGTGATCGCGGGAAATCTCTGGAAAAGTGCCGAAAACATCATCCTTCAACGAAGAATGGGGAACGCGACAACCGTTGGGGGAACCGATCCGGAGGTCAACGAGCGACGATACACGTCGAACGACAACGAACGCGAAATTCTGTCCTTCGTCTACTTTTGATTCCACCGAATTCATGTAGGGGGGTTTTTCTATATTTAGATGTAGGACTTGTCAATTGTGGATTTCACCACATCTGATTAAATGTTTTATCATTAATTCTTATCTACCTTTTATTCGTGATTATTGTTTTTTCACACGAGCCGTAATTTATTAATTATGATTATAGCTTTCCAATCATAGTTTTAATGAAGATGAATCTTGACCAATCCAATCATGATTGAGTTCATTTCCTAATTTTGTTATTGGTGATTTTTATCCTTCAATTATCTCCCAAATAATAATTTGGTGTGCAACCGATTTCTACGAACAACTGTATTGCACGATTGATTCTTGGATCAATGGAATGAGCAAGTAACAATGGGTGGTTCTAGGTGCAGAGGCGCGTGATGAGGATAGTGAGGGTCGGTCGGGACGTGCAACAGACGACGTCAAGTCGGTGGTCTACGTGATGGCATGTCGAGGGGGCATGCAGCGGAAAGTCTACGGTGGTGTGGTGGAGGTGCAGGCGGCGGTGCAAGATGGAGACGGTGGAGGCGGATCTGGCCATGCGAATGAAGGTCAGATGCTAGGGTTTGCAGGAGGCGCTAATTAGGGAAGATGAGATTTGAAAGAGATGTAGAAATGAGAAATTATAAAAAATAATAATAATGGAATGGAGGGGAAAAGAGGTGTGCGACCCACCTACACCAATGGAGAATCTTTGGGTAGTGCGTAAAATCTCATGAGAGGAATTGTTTAAAGATGTAATAATAATAATAATATATTAACATTATTTGTTTTGGTGGGTAAATCGATATTTTGTGGGTAACTCTTTTGTGCGATCTCAGTTTCTTGAAATGTCAAGGGAAATGAGACCCTGACTTCGTGTCAGAAGTTATGAGTCCAATATTGAATGTCTTTTTCGGGTTTAAGGATCAGGTACCTCAAACAATCATGAATTAATAGATTTAATATTTTTATTAAATCTTCGAACTATGATAACTCATGCATGTGACGTCCAATTGACTTGCCGTCTGTGGCGATGTGATCCTATCATTAATGTGGTTGATTCATGTCAAATGTTTAATATGACATTTTGGTTCGTGGCCCAGGTCCACGAATCACCCAATAATAATAATGTCATTATTATTACGGGATCTTGTATCTGACATATCTCTCTCACGTAGTGTTGGATTAAAGACCTTTCTTTGACATTGCGATCCTGAAATTAAGACGAATGTTTCAAGACCAGTTTTAGAGATTTATGTCGAGGTTGAGGTACGGGCCCCATGAGGACCGGTTCGCGCATGTTGCGGTGAAATGAATCTTTTTCACCAGATATACATTTTGGACCAATGGGTTGTACATCTCGTGTGTTTTTTCATATGGATCACAATGGTGTGACCAGTTTGGTTAACCAGTGTCATTTGACATACGACTGGCATGGATCAAACATGAATCCAATCGGGCCGTCGGTAATAAAATGCTTATAACATAAGGACTGAACGTCCGATTGACGTGACGTCGACTATGTTGAGTTCCTCTTTATGAGATGGTTCTTTTGGAATACTTCATAAGAGGTTTGGATACAGTTGAGATTCGTTCGGGTTGGTTCGTACATGAAACCAACCGGGCCCACGGAACAAAAAAAGACTAATAAATAACAGACCGAGCATCCGATTGACACGCCGTCAGTTGCGTTGAGACCCCTATGAAGAGGCAGTCCTTTGTGTTACATCATCGTGGAAATTTGAGACACATGGAAATAACGACCAGTAGCTCGTGGAGCGGACACTCCTGGAAATGAGCGTACAGAGTGCGGAGAACTAGTAGCTGTAGACCTGGCGACTGCTTGTCCAATTCTATTCAGAGTGACTGGTATAGCCCAGTGGGAAGCACTACTAGGTGAGGTGGAAGACTCGTGGAGGAGGAGAACTACTTTGTGAGGTTGCAGACCCGCAGTACTTGACAGGAAGAGTACCTCTGTAGGATATGAAGGGGAGCACTAATGTGTGAGGTGGCAGACCCATAGCGGGGAGCACAACTTTGTGAGGTGGCAGACCCGCGGTACTCGACATGAGGATTACCTCATTTGTTTGAGGATAGTGAGTGGCACCTTGGAGTCGTGATAGGACTATTGTGCTCGAAATAGGGGAAGTTCTCTAGAAGCTGTGGTTTCGTTATTGAAAATACGGGTTTGAGCTAAGTCAATGACCGTTGTGTTTTCCTCATGATTGAGATGGGTTACTTGATAATTTAGTTATATGTATGATAATATACCTAAGTAGTGGTTATCTGTTGATTTCATACCTTTTTAGTTTTCCTCGTGATTGAGATAGGTTACATGATATCTTAGGTATATGTATGAGAATATACCTAAGTAGTGGTTATCCGTTGATTACATACCATTTTAGTTTTCCTTATGATTTAGATCGGTTACTTGATAACTTTGGTGTTTGTAAGGGCATATACCTAAGTAAGTGTTATATACTATGATAATACTTTGTGGTGATCCGTGTTGGATTTAGTGAGACCTTGAGGGTCCCGAGGTTCCTACTAAGTATTGGTGTACTCACCCCTGCACGGGCTATGCCCGCACCTCGTTGTGTTGGATGTAGACGACCAAAAGTGCTGACGGAGGCCGAGTGTTCGAGGACTGGACGACACTTGGAGGTGGACCTCACGACGAGTCGGTACCCATAGGTGGACTTCACGATTAGACGGTACTCGGAGGAGGTTGACGTACAAGAACATTGAGCAATCTATCTGTACCTACCCTTCATGTAGGATCCGTGGTGGATAACCAAAGAGTTGCTCCCATTTTCTTGTTTTTTGCCTTTTCTATTGTAATTTTTGTTCAGTTGTAGCTGTACATTTCTGTTGGGTTTGTATTCTGGCCCATTTATTTTTTATCACTTTCTTTTGACCTTAGTGTTTTCTTCTTCTTGTACTTTGTGGTGTTTGTTTACATTCATAAAGGAAATTCCTACCCTTTTATTGGGATTTATGCCTTTGGTTCTAGTTTCCAGCCCCTGGCCTATTGAAGGCGGGCTTGGGGTAGTCACGACATGGGCACCGGAGATGGGTCATGAAAAATTGGTATCAGAGGAGTCGGTTCTACCACATAACATAGAACTCTGATATTTTCATACTATGAAGGAATAGTGTTTAGGGTACAAAGTGTGGTTTTCAGTTTAGGGAGTCTGGTGTTGGTGCGGGCGGCCGACGTATCCATACCCCAGGACCATGACATCTGATATCCGACTCAGTGCATGAAAAAACTGATTGCGTGTGTGTTATCGAATGTTTTCCATTAACTTATCTCAAAACAGGTCATCTCAAAAGGTATAGTCCATTGACCGTGTCACGTCTGTTTCATTCAGGATGCCTCCTCGCGGACGACATGCTAAGGCCCCGAGAGTTTTACGTACTGACAGCCCACAGAGCGATGATGCATCAATAGAGGGCCCTCTTCCAGATGAGGCACCAGTGGAGGCACCAGCCGTACTACCACCCCTTGGGCCACTGATGCCACCATCCCCAGCAGTAGAGAGAGCATGCCGCTTGAGCGCGCTGCACGAGTTCCAGCACCAGAGGTTAACTAGGTTCAGGGGAGAGATGGACCTGCAGGTGGCTGAGGATTAGATGGAGGATGTGGTGAGATTCTTCAGACTGGTAGGGACGCCAACCGACTTCACGGTGATCCTTGCTGCCAGCCTCCTTCAGATAGCAGTAGTCAGAAGGTGGAGCCTGATGCTTCATATTCACGATGAGGAAACACTCCTATGGGCAGACTTCGAGAGCCTGTTCCGGGAAAATTTTGTACCAGCTACCCTTCGAGCAGTGCTGATATAGGAGCGATTTCATCTACATAACGACAACATGATAGTATCATAGTACACAACAGGGTTCAAAGACCTCTCGTGCTACTCTATTGACATGGTATGAGACCTGTTCTTCAGGGCCCTGACCTTCGTGAAGGGGCTCAGGCGAGAGATTATAGCTTCAGTTGTTTCTCACAGCATCCTGTCGCAGACAGGGGTGTTGGAGCGAGCCATCCTAGTAGAGAGTTTCCTTACTGAGCAATCTCCATTAGTAGACCCCACAACTAGTCCACATGCAGTGGAGTCTTCTACAGCTGACAGTAGACAGTTGACGCAGAGGTCTAAGAGGACCAGCCATATAGGTAGTTTACCACATGACTCTGGATCGGTAGTGCGTGGCACCAAAGGTAGAGACAGAGGAAAAACATCCATGATGTGTTAAACATGCTGCAGACAGGGTCACAGGGCTCGTGACTGTCTGACCCACCACTCGGATGATCATCAGATAGAAGAAGGACTTCCCAGGAAGAGGCAAAGGTTCGATCTAGGTGGACTGCAAGGAGATGGAGACCGAGGCAGGGGAGCAGGCTGTGCAGCTGGAGGTGGACGACACTACGAGGTGTTGCCACCACCACCACTAGAAGGTCGACCCCGACCACAGGGAACGAGAGTACAAGGGAGAGCACTACATAAAGCAGCTAAAGCATACGACTATGGAGCTCTAGAAGCAGGTGGACATGAGCGGGACTAGTTCCATGCATGGAGGCCTTTGTCATCGGTACTTCTAGGTTCTATGTTGACGTTGTTGTGTTTCCTTTCTATCTATATACTTGGTTCTATAGTAATAAAAGCCACATATCATTGTGATGTTTATTTTCATATCCTTTTTTATGGTTGATACTAAGAGGTTCTGGTTAAAAAACTGTTGACATGACCCTCACTTGCGAGATTCATACTGGAGGAGACCCAGTAACCATGCACTAATGCCGACAGTGTGACTCAAACCTTGTAAGTGAGGGTAATGGCTGGATCTCTTGGTAGTAGCGTCGAGGCCTTACGACGTCATCTATTTCATGAAATAGTATTGTTTATTTCAGGATTTTCTGTATTTGGAAAAGAACGTGGTTCATCCAGTGGATGGGACCAGATTTTTTCTATTATCGACAAAGGGGAAATCCAGGTAGCTCTTATAGGAACACAAATTGTTCAGGCTACGATGGAGTAAGTGCAGATCATCTAGGAGTGGATGAAGACTACAGAGAGTAGAAACAAGTACTATGATGATTAAAGATGTGACCACTAGATTTCAAGGATGGAGACCACGTTTTCATAAGTGTCTCACCTCAACGGGATCTAGGGAGTTTTGGCCGGAGCGGAAAACCATCTCTGCGTTTCATCTGGCCTTTCCACCTCAATTGCACCGGGTGCACGACATAATCCATGTATCTCAGCTGAGGAGATGTGTGGACGACCTTTCAGACATCATCGACCACAGGGAGCAGGACCTCGATGATGGGGTGATTATCATGAGGTTCCGATGGAGATCGAGGATCGACAAGAGCAGGTCCTACGTGGACGGTCGATATCTCTAGTGCGCATTCGCTGGCAGTTCGGGGACCTCCAAGAGGGCACATGAGAGCGAGAGTCTCAGATGTGTTCTCAGTACCTCCTCTTTTGTTTCCCTAGTGTTATTTTTGCTTTACAAGGATGTAAAGCCCTGAGGTGGGGGTAATGTAAAGACCTAGAAATTTATAGGAATTTTTTTTCTTAATTTCATTATAATTTTACGAGTCTATGGATTCTGATGGCACCAGATTCTGAGGCCCGGTGTGCCCAGAATCAATTTACGAAGTTTAGCTCTGGTACGTTCAGTGAACGAACGAGTGGGTGTTTCTATCATTTGAACCAGTGATCGGAATTGAAATCTGAGGACACCGATGATCTCGCAGTGCTGAGATTCGCTTAGGCGATGTTTAAATTTGGATTTTAGGAGTCTGAAAAAAAAGTTAAAATATTGTACTTTTCAGAAAAATAATAAAATAACTAAATGATTATTTTATTCTTCCTTCGACTGTTGAGCGAGAGTTGGCAGAACCACAGTATAACAATTGTCATTAAATAAGGAATTTAATGATCTGTTACTTTTGTTGTGAAACCTCAACACTCACATAATTTATGGTGTTTTATTATGTTTCATTAATTAACCATATTAATGAGCTAAACATGGAATTTGTTATTTTATTTAATCAATCTGTTGGCGAAAGGATTGGTGATCGTGGGAAATCTCTTGCAAAGCGCGGACAACGAAATCCTTCAACGAAGAACAAAGAACATGACAACTGTTGGGGGAACCGATCTGGAGGTTGACGAGCGGCGACAAACGTCGAACAACAACGAACACAGAATTCGTTCGTTCGTCTGCTTTGGATTCCACCGAATTTAAGTAGGGGGATTTTTGTATATTTATATGTAGGACTTGTCAATTGTGGTTTTCACCTCATCTGATTAAATGTTTGATCATTAAATCTTATTTACCTTTGATTCGAGATTATTGTTTTTCACACTAGCCGTAATTATTAATTATGATTATAGCTTTCCAATAATCAATTTAATGACGATGAATCTTGACCAATCCAAGCATGAATGAGTTCATTTATTAAGTTTTTTTATTGATGATTTTTATCCTTCAATCATCACCCAAATAATAATTTGGTGCGCAACCAATTTCTACGGACAACTGTATTGAACGACTGATTCTTGGAGAAACGGCATGAGCAAGTCGCAATGGATGGTTCTTGGCACGGAGGCACATGATGAGGATTGTGAGGGTCGGCTGTGACATGCAACGGAGACAGAAAGTCGGTAGTCTACACGGCGGCATGTCGAGGGGGCATGTAGAGGAAAGTGTATGGCGGCACGGTGGAGGTGCTGGTGGCAGTGCGAGCCGGAGACGGTGGCGGCGGATCTGGCCATGTGGATGAAGGTCGGATGCTAGGGTTTGCAGGAGGCACTAATTGGGGAAGATGAGATTGGAAAGAGAAGTTGAAATGAGAAATAATAATAATAATAATAAAGGAATGGAGGGGAAAAGAGGCATGCGACCCACCTACACCAAAGGAGAATTTTTGGGTTTTGCGTGAAATATCATGAGAGGTTTTGTTAAAAAAATTAATAATAATAATAATATATTATTATTATTAGTTTTGGTGGTTAAAACCATATTTTGTCTGTGACTTTTTTGTGCGATCTCGGTTTCACGAACTGTCTGCGGCAATGCAACCCTATCTTCCTAACGGAAATTATGAGTCCAATATTGACTGTCTTTCTTTGGTTTTAGGATCAGTTACCAGAAACACTCGTGAATTAATAGATTTAATAATATTATTAAATATTAGAACTGTCATAACTAATGCATGTGACGTCCAATTGACTTGCCGTCAGTGGCGATGTGATCCTGTCATTAATGTGGTCGATTCAATTCTAATGTTGAATATGATATTTTTTTTCATGACCCAGGTCCACGAATCACCGAATAATAATAATGTTATATTATTACGAGATCTTGTATCTGACATATCTCTCTCACATGGTGTCGGAATAACGAACCATCTGTGACATTGAGACCCTGAAATTAAGATGGATGTTTCAAGACCATTTTTGGTGATTTATGTCAAGGTTGATGCGTGGGGCCCATTAGGCCCGATTCGCCTATGTTGCGGTGCAATGCAACTTTTTCACCGGCTATCCATTTAGGACAAATGGGTAGTCAATATCATGTGTTTTGTCATACGGATCACAATGGTGTGACAAGTTTGGTTAACCAGTGTCATTTGAATTACGACCGAGATGGATCGAACATGAATCCAACCGGTCCCTCAGTATTAAAATGCTTATAACATACAGACCGAAGGTCTAATTGACTTGACATTGACTATGTTGAGTTTCTCTTGATGAGACAGTTATTTTGGAATACTTCATCTAAGGTTTTGATATAGTTGAGATTCGGTCGGGTTGGTTCGTACATGAAACCAACCGGGCCCCCGGGACAAAAATGACTAATAACTAACCGATCGGGCGTCCGATTGACGCGTCGTATATTGTGTTGAGACCCCTATGACGAGGCGGTCCTTTGTGTTACTTCTTCATGGAACTTTGAGACACATGGAAATAACTACCAGAAGCTCGTGGAGCAGACCCTCCTGGAAACGAGCGTACGAAGTGCGGAGACCTAGTAGCTATAGACCTGAGGACTTCTTGTCCGATTATATTTGGAGTGACTAGTATAGCCTAGTGGGATGCACTACTATGTGAGGTGGAAGACCTATGGCGGAGGAGAACTATATTGTGAGGTGGCAGACCCGCAGTACTCGACAGGTGGAGTACCTCTGTAGGCTATGAGGGGGAGCACTATTGTGTGAGGTAGCAGACCCATGGCGGGGAGCACTACTTTGTGAGGTGGAAGACCCACGATACTCGACAGGAGGAGTACCTCAATAGTCTATGGTTAGTGAGTGGAACCTCAGATTTGTGATAGGACTACTGTGATCGACAGAGGAGGAGTTCTCCAGCAGCCGTGGTTTCGTTAATGAAAATCATGGTTTGTGTTGAGTCAATGACCGTTGTGTTTTCCTCATGATTGAGATGGGTTGCTTGATAACTTAGGTATATGCATGAGAATATACCTAAGTAGTGGTTATCCATTGATTTCATACCTTTTTAGTTTTCCTCATGATTTAAATGTGTTACTTGATAACTTCGGTATATGTATGCGAATATACCTAAGAAGTGGTTATCCATTGATTTCATACCTTTTTAGTTTTCCTCATGATTGAGATGGGTTACTCGATAACTTAGGTTTATGTAAGGGAGTATAACTAAGTAAGGGTTATCTGTTGTGATTCTTTTTTGTGGTTATCCTTGTTGGATTTAGTGAGACCTTAAGGGTATCGTGGTCCCTACTATGTATTGTTGTACCCACCCCTGCACAGGCTAGGCCCGCACCTCATTGTGTTGGATGCAGATGATGGATATCGCTGATGGAGGCCGAGTGTTTGAGGACTGGACGACACCTGTAGGTGGACCTCACAATGAGTCGGTACCAGGAGGTGGACTTCATGATGAGATGGTACTCGGAAGAGGTTGATGGACGAGAGCATTGAGGATGCTATTTGTACCTCCCCTTCAGGTAGGATCCATGGTGGACGACCTAGGAGCTGCTTCCATTTTCCGGCTGTTTGTCTTTTCTGTTGTACTTTCGTTCAGTTGTAGTTGTACTTTTTAGTTGGGTTTGTATTCTGGCCCATTTACTTTTCAGCACTTTCATTTGTACATAGTGTTTTCTTCGTGCTTATACTCTTTGTTGTTCATTTACTTTTATAACGGCAATGCCTCCCCTTTTTATCGGCATTTACGCCTTTGGTGCTAGTCGCCAGCCCCTAGTCTATGGAAGGTGGCCTTGGGGTAGTCATGGCATGGGACACGAGGATGGGTCATGACACTTTGTTAGGTTATCTACATATATTGTCTACCTACAATAAGATACCCTCGTATGGTTAATAATCATTACTACCATTTTAAAAACTATTCTTAAAATTCATGCCCTACAAATTTTCTAGACCAAAACTCCACCAAATTTAGTAAATTCAGGCATCACTTTTAATATAATTCCCCAAAGTATTGCATTTGTACATATAAATGAATGATTAATTTGAATTAAATTCCACTATCAAAATAAAATTTTCCCAACCTATGTGATTATACAATATGAGATCCTAGATTATATCTTAAAAAATATTCAATTGACTGTTGTAATTAACTAAAAATTTGAGGATTGTTTTTTTTTTGAAAATTTAATTTATCACCCAATGACTTTTGATGTACTTTCATTAAATTAGTTATAACCATTATATTATAATAAAATAAAATATTTATAAAAAATCAATTTAGTAGAACAATATCATTATAAAAAAATGAATGAACAATGATCTAAATATAAATAATCTTCAATATATTGGAAATGAATATATTTAGTTAAATGATCAACAAAAACTTGTAGTATATTTTTACCATTAGATGAATTTGAAAATGCCACCATGAAATCCAATGATATTTTCTCCCATTTCCACAATATAATTGAACATGGATAATTTATTCTCCTTGGTTATTATCATCCATATTTAAACTATTGATATGCAAAACATTTAAATTCATGATCAATAACCAGTTTCCTCTTTCGTTCCCACCACTAATTTTCTTTATTTTTTGTATAAATCTTGTTGAAACTAGAATGAATAGAAAAACATAAAATATTTGATCCTCACACAATAATTTATTTTTCTCATGAGAAACTCCATGTATAAAAATTCTATATGAAATCCATGTAAAATATTCTATATCATTATTAAACATAGAATTATTTCCTTTCACCACGATATCTGTCCTTAATTACAAAACATTATATTTTTTATGAACATACATATTTCATCTTGAATGGATTATTTTATATATAATTCAGAAAATGAAAAATGGATTTTTGGATAGAAAACATTTTTTTAGTTTCATTTATTTTTTTTCTACAAGATAATATTCACATAAAATCATGGTTATGGATTCTTTATCAATTTAAATTCCAAAATATGCAACATTTTATATTTTTATGGATTATGGTGAATCTTATAAAAATAATATTTTATCTATTATATACTTTTTATTTAACATATTTTCAACACTTTTTAATTAATATAAATTTTATGTTTTTGATATATATATATCACATTTCACCTATATAAATAGTAACACCCCGTCCATAGATTCCTAGTGTCGGTGCATTATTTTAATACATTTGCATGATTACAAGGAATCATGTCCCAAAAGGCTGATCAATTTTGCAGTCTTGGAAAATAAATTACAAACATTAATGTTACAATACACTTTTTATCGTAAATTACAAAAAAAATAATCTTTTGAGAATGCCATTGTTCCCTTATCATAACCATGCATCTCAAACATTACATGTTTCTTGGGATCCTAGTAAAATAAAACATATGAAAGGGGTGTGCTCAGAATCTCAGTAAGAGTAAATAATTAGTGGAAGCTCTAATGTTTTCAATCAAAATGTGTAAATAAATCAATAGACTTTTAAACATAAATTTGAAAAAAATATGGAAAAAATAATTCAAACATTACAATATAAACATTCACATGGATATTCTTCTAGTAAAATAATCACATGTAATACCTAATTTCATAATGAGGGAATTTATAGTACTAGAAATTAATTTCTGTGTCAAGGCCTTATGTTAGGACCTATGGGCTAACTATAACAGGCCCCCAACCCTGAGAGCCTCTGGAACCAGATTCCAAACCAGAGAACCTTTATAACCTTACTCCAACCCGGACAACCTATGTAACCAGACTCCAACCCGGAGAGCCTCTCTAACCAGACTCCCACCCTGATGGTCTGTTTTAATTGGACCCCAACCTAGATGGATTACTTTTTCCGGTACCCTACCCTGAATATACTAGTACAACACATTCATTTTAATAAGAGGTTGTAATATAACATAAAAATTCGTATTAAAACTAGCATATGAAATGTCAATAATTTATTCGTAAACCATGAATGGAATAAAAATAACTCATCCATAGTCAAACATATCACAAAAACATAAATACAATATAGAATATTTGTATCATATTAAATCAAATTTGACCAAGTGTAAAATTTATCAAAGGATGTTGACGTAGATGAAATCAAAATAATTTGATAGAAATATCTCTTTTAAATATTGAAATAATTTAGGAGTCCCAAATTATAAATAAAACACTTATTTTGAAAATATTTTTATAATATTTTAAGGGAATCATCAGCGATGTTCTAATGGCAGAAAATAGATTCACCCGACGTATTTGTTAAAAAAATGATTACCTTAATTTTTTAGAAAAGGTCATAAAGTAACTTTTTTTGGAAGACAACGAGATGATTAATTTCAAAACATATAAAGTCAAATAAGTGTATAAATAAATTTATACCATTCTTTAGTAAATTAAAAAAATGTTTCCAAATACATTTTTTAAGAAAACAAGAATGTAGAAGATAAATAGGTCCCAGTAGATACTTACATAAAAAACAACCATGTATAATAAAAAGATTGTGAAATTAACACTTACCTTGTACTTTTCCAGGGTCGAGGGTATGATAATGTCCTATATAATAGTTAAATAACTTATATTAAATTATACAAGAAACATATACATAATTATGATATCATAAATGATCTTCTAATAATGTTTTTTAATGGTATTTTAGTATTATCGTCGTTTCGGGTGTAAACTAATTCATTTTACATTATTTACTATGTTACATGTGTCATTTTTGTTATGAATGGGATGTTTTTTATTTATATCCAGAATGATATGAAGTCATTGACCATTATTCTTAATCATAAAATGAAAATTCTTCTTGAATGGTAACGATAGGGAATTAATATCATCGTGTTTGTGGAGATGGTAATGCGTATATATGCACGAGCGACAATATAATTCATTTGATATTAAAATCATATATAATTGGTTGGTATATCATATATAAGGAATAATTATCATGATATATTTATTATTTCATCAATTATACATCATTATTATATCCATACAAATAATAATGTACTAAATAACAACTACACCACGACATGGAGACGGTAAGTCGTACGTATGAACGTATGGTGACATGTCATTAAATATATGCATAGATTTATGAATATTTTTGACCCATAATTATAAAAAAATCATACTATATAGAAGACACTATAGTTATTTTTTTTAATGGAAACAATAAGGAAATAATAATTGGGAAACGAAATGAACTTGTAAGAGGTGATGAAATATTTACCTCTTCTTCTGATTCTTCCTTTTGATTTGATCAAAAGGGATCCATTATGAGGATTTAAGACTAAAGTAAGGAAAATAAGATTAATGGAGGATAGTTAAAATGATATTTGGGTAGGGTTCGGCTGAGCCAAATGGCTTTGAAGGTGTGAATTTGAAAGAAGGGTGGGCGACCTTTTATAAGAAAGGTGAGGGGCACTATAGGAAAGGATTGAAATATTATTTTATAATAAAATAATATTCGGATTATAATGAATAAAAAATGATTTATTTAGAATATATAGTGGGGATGGGTCGATTTCCCTTCAACCAATAGGTTTTAGATAAATTTAGGTTTCCATTTTATCCTTATCTTTTAGATTTAACTCTAAGTTAAATAATTTCACTTTTACTGTGTCTTCTTGTATTCTTAAACTATATGGTCAATAAACTTAATATAAACATCCAAAATAACGTAATGTGGTAAATAAATGACATATATAATATTATTTAAGCCATTTCGAAGAACCATATATTTTTGGGAATTTTATATGAACCAATAATATAGGATTTGTTTTAAAAGTTAATTTTTGTCAATTTTGACAGTATTTGGTATTTTGTTTTTGTAATAGTCATAAAAACCTTATAACATCAAAAAAATTAACTAATAAAACCTAAAATTACATATTAACTTAAATAATTGGTTTAATTCATCAAAATTATCAAATTATATTTATAAAAATATTTATAATATCAATTATTTTAATATATCATTAATAAGGTAATTACTGCTTCATCATTGTGTCATAACTGAAATAAATTATATAATGTCTAAATATTACCAAAAAATATTATTATGTAGGAAATATTTTTATCTATCTAATTAATATTTATAGTTGAATTTTTCTTATGTATAACCCGATATTGAAATGTTTTAGTAATTAAAACTCGAATTTAATAATTTTAACTCTTATTTAAATAAAATTATAATAAATGTCCTAATCTAATCTAAGTGGACCTAAAGGGTCATATTTTATTCCTAAGGTTATCTTTGGTCGAATTACACTTATCCCGTAGAATTCAGACATGTATTATGATAATTATAATATCATTTTTACCCTTAATTACCCTATTTACTTTTAATTGAGGTAAATAAAAGTCATAGTTACTATTCACCAAAAATTATTTTCTTCTTATTGAACAAAATTTTACATACTCAGGTTAATATTCTCTCTTTTATTTTAGAAATTCAACTCACATAAGTCCTAAAATTATGTTTTATACAAAACTTCAAATGCTATTAGAAGGTGGGTAAAAGTCGGTAAAAAGGTTAATTAACTATTCTACATCTAATTTTATAATAAAAAAGATTCCAATGAATTACATTGAACTACTATTTTTATTATGTATCTATTATGACTTAGAAAAAATATAATATAATTATTTATTTAAATAAAATGTATGTTATAAATAATAAAGCAGTGTTTTTCACTATTCATCAAAAATTGAATGTTTTCAGAAATATAGAAACAATTCACCCTATGATAATTTGGTTCATCAGAATTAAAAAATAAATTCTATTTTACCAATTTCAAATCATATAAGTTTCATTAATTTATTTAAAATTAATTCCCATTTTCAAAATAAATAAGCGTATTTTTTAAAAATAATAACTATAAAAAGATTGCCACTTTTTTATGTCAAATTCAATAGATAATTACTTACAGTGACCAAAATTGGATTAATCTGTAAACATATAATCAATTTATACCTCCACACCATTATAATTTATAATTTATCATAATAAATTAATTTGATTAAAGTATTTTTTTTCAGTTAAAATAGTGTATTTTTCACTATTCACCCAAATATGAAAGTTTTCAGAAAAATACCAAAAATTTATTAAACTAAATTCTTATGACCCGATTCTAAAGAATAAGTATATTTTTTCAAATTCGGTATATAAAAGTTTCAAATATTGTGTTTAAAATGGGTTCTCCTTTAAAAATCAGCAAAATTGCGTTTTTGGAAATTACTTCTTTTATTTGAAAAACAGAATTTGTTCTTAAATTATGTCTGAGAAAATCATTATATAGATTCTAAATTTATAAAGATTATATAAAGTTACAAATTTAGTTACTACTATTCATAACTGCTTTTGATTGGCTAGTTTGGTAAGTCACGGTGCTCTTGAACTCAGTGTTGCATATAGTTCATGTTATTGATTACTTTAAAGAAATAATGTACTATAAAATTTTGGGGTGTTACATTATTCCATCCTTCAATAAATATTTTCCTCGAAATTTTAAATTGTTCTTTGATAATAAAAGGTCAAAAATATAAAATACTTTTGTGGGAAAACACACATCGCAAATTGGGTTGATAAAATTTCGTCTGAATAAGAGGAAAATGGAAAGGAAAGGGACACCACCAAATGATGATCTCAATTAGGATAACATTGGTGGAAATTAGAGACACATAATAGGTAGAAAAATAGAAAATATTTATAGGGTGTGATTAAGTTCCTCAATCACAAACTAGTGTAAAATTAAGGGCCTCAAATCTATCAATCTATGTTGATTTAAAATACAATTAGTTCAACAAAACACAAGGTATTAAGATAAAAAATTTCTATTTTTAATTTCCCTTACCTAATGTTTAAGAATTAATTTATCCTTATAATAAGAAGAATAAAATTATATATATATATAAACATGACATGTTGTTTTTTATCCTTCAACATATTCCAACCATAGACTTATCTTTCACACCAAAAGATTTCAAAAATATATTCTATTTATCCTAATCGTATGGGGTTCTAGAAATAATGAATTTATAATTCACCTATCAGACCTTTTAAAAAAGAAACTACATTATATAATCTAGGACATCAGTTTGGCTAGTTGTAGGTGATGCACCCTTGTCGCCTTTCGGTTGAGGGTTCAAGTCTCGCGGACTTTCCAGACGTGGCTGGTTGTCGCCTGACCTCTTGGTTGTCCTTTTTATAACAATCCAAAAATAACCTTAAAAATAGTATCTAATTTCAAACTCAATTCATTCCAACCTTTAGACTTATCCAAAATACTTCTATTCAAAATCACAGTCCAAAATTTATAAGGAATTTAAATGCAATAAAGATTGTTTTTCCACGTAATGAAATGTGAACACCTTCATCAGGTGCTCTTTTTTTAAAACATGGTAACACCCTAAATAACCATAAAACATTATTTTTTATATTCATGATCTCTTATTCATTATAGATTACTGGATATATTCTTTATAACCTAAAATTTTGAATATTCCAACAATGGTGAAATAAAAAAACTATTAATTAGTTCCCAGGAAGTCATGAATATCCAATATAATTTATCCAAATCAACCATCTCTTATTCCAAAATCACAACCTCATTATCCGTAAAATATTAAGTATTACCTTTCCTTCAACCATGTATTTTACAAAAAGTGTATCTTACTATTAAGTAACTTATCCTAGAATCATATAATCTCAAATCATCAATTAAATAATATTGCAGAACAATCATTATTAACTTCATAATTCATATAACCAGTATATTGTTTATACGACACTCAAATGAAATAATTCTATAATAACAACATAAAAACACTAGTCATTCATCTTCATCTGAGGTAGTATCATAACCTGATTATTAACCAATAGCATCATTTGTGGTATACTCTGAGGACTGGGACATTGATTCGTATATTTTCCCAACACCTTGTAGATGATTAATTTTACATTTGTATCCTTTTTCATACCCTTTCAATCATGTAGTTGGGGTCCTTTTTATCCACACTTATAACAAAATCCAATTCCCTTTAATCATTTTCCATGGTGATTATTTCATCATTTATCACATATGGGAAAATCCTTCTTTTCCCTCTTACATTTATCAATATTTCTCTCTACCATCATTTTCTTCCATTGCTTCCCTTCAATGCTATAAGAATCAGGTAATTCGTTACTTATCTTTTTAACACATCATATTATTTCTTCATGTGTTGAGAATAAATGGGTGTTTTTCCCTTCGAAATGTTGGCTTAATACCATGAATGATATGATCCTTCTTACTCTTTGGATCATACGTATTTTTGGAGTTCTCATTACTTCTTTTGGGTACCATTTCTATACAATGACATACACTTGGTCAGTTTATGAATCTCTATGAATAATTTCACACTTTTAAAATACCTAATATAAAATGATTAGTTTATAGATATAATCCATAATCATAAAAATATTTTCCTTGAGGAGGTGAATACTCATAAATCCTTCCTAATTATTTGTAAAGAAAATGATAATTATCCTAAGCTGGTCTCCCAGGAGTGTCGTAACAGAAAGTGAAATAAGGCCCATTGTCATTCACCAGTTCTTGTTCGAGAATAGATCAAAGTGGTGTTTTGGGTATAACACCTATTTACATCTATGACAGATCAGCCTCGACCTACTCTTATCCAGACATGGATGGATTTTCATGAAAACTCACAAAATCTATACATTACCAAAATTCAAGGAGGTTCTTCTATATTAATCATCAATGTCTATCTTTGGAAAATGTTCTCTAATCAGAGATTATATGAATCTAGTTTCCAAGGTTATTTCTAATCTTCCCCTGATACCAACTATAACGCCCCGACCCTAGATTCCCATAGTCGGTGCATTATTTTAATACATTGGCATGATTATATAAAATCATGTCCTGAAAGATTGATCAGTTTAGTAGTTTTGGAAAATAGTTTTCAAACATTAACAATACATTACGATTTCTAACATAAAACAAAATAATTCATTTGATAATGTTATTGTTCCATTATCTTAAACCATTATCTAAAACATAAAACACTTCTTTGGATCATAGGAAAATAAAACATAATAATGGGGTGAGCTCAGATGCTCAGTAAGGGAAAATAATTTGGCAGAAGCTATAACCTTTTGAGGAAAGATGTGAAAAAAAACTATAACCTTTTAAACATAAACTTGAACATAATATTGAAAAAATAAATCAAACATTAGCATATAAATATGAACAATGATAATCTACTAGTCGAATAATCACATGTAATAACTAATTTGATAATGAGAGAATGTATAGTACCAGAATATCTCAAGGCCTCGTGCCAGGACCTAGGGGCTAACTGTATCTCGACCCCAACTCGGAGAGCCTCTGTAACCGGACTCTAACCCGGAGAGCCTCTGTAACCGGACTCCAACCCAGAGAGCCTCTGTAACCAAAAACCTACCTGGATATCCTTTGTAACTGGACTCTAACCTTGTGGGTCTGCTGTAACTCGACCCCAAAATGGAGGGATTGCATTTAGTGGTCCCCAACCCAAAACATACTAGTCCCACCAATTCATCTTAATAAGAGGTTGAAATATAACATAAAAATTCATATTAATACTCACATAATAAATGTCAATACCTTATCTGTCAAAAATTAATTGAATAAAAATAACTCATCCATAGTCTAACATAACACAAAATCGTAAATACAATATGGAATATTTGTATCATAATAAATCAACTTCAACCAAGTGTAAAATTTATCAAATGACGTTGATGTAGATGAAATAAAAAGTATTAGAGAGAAATATATCTTTCAACTTTGAAATCATATAAGAGTCACATAATTATAAATAAAAATTTTATTTTGAAAATATTTATATATTCATGTACGGGAGGCATTGACAATGTTATAACAGTGGAATATAGCCACACCAATTATATAAGTTAAAAAAACAATCTTACCTTAATTTTTTTAAAAATGTAATAATGTAAATTGTTTGGGAAATAATAGAAAGAATCTTTTCAAAACATAATAGGTCGAATTAGGGTATAAAGGAATTTATCTCTTTTTTAGTAAATACTAAAAATGTTCTGAAATACATTTTTTAAGAAAACACAGATGTGGATGTTAAAGAGGTCCCAGTAGATACTTACGTAAGAACAACCTCGGATAATAAAGAGATTGAAAAATTAACCCATACCTTGTACTTTTCCTTGGACGAGGGTATGTTAAACTACTTTATAATAGTTAAATAATTGTTTTTAAATTATACAATAACCATATACCTAATTATGATATCATATATGATATTCTAATAATGCTTTCTTAATGGTATTTTAGTATTATCTCCGTTTCGGGTGTTAACTGATTCATTTTCCTTTATATTATTTGTTGCAAGAGTTATGTTTGTTATGGATAGGATGTATACTATTCATATCCATAATGATATCAAGTATTTAATCATTATTTTTAATCGTCAAATGAAAATTATTCTTGAATGGTTACGATGGGGAATGAATCTCATTGCATTCGTGGAGATGGTAATCTGTACGTACACATGAGTGACAATATCATTATTTTGATGTTAAAATTGTTTATAATTTGATGTTATATAATATATAAATAAAAATTATCATGTTATTTTTATTATTTATATCAATTATACTTCATTATTATACCCATGAAAATACTAATGTATTGAATAACAACTACACCACGACGTAGAGATGGTAGGTCGTACCTACGCACGTATGGTGTCATGTCATTCAATGATGGATACAATAATGAATATGGTTGTTCCATATTTATAATAACATCAATTTATATAGAAGATACTGGAGTAATTATTTTATAATAGAAACAACAAGGAAAAGAGTAGTTGAAGAAGAAAAGAACTTGAAAGAGGTGATGAAATAGTCACCTCTTCTTCGAGTTCTTCCTTTTGATTTATTCAAAATGGCTCCATGGGTTTGCTTATTGAATTAAGATAGGCCTCTGGGATAAAGGTAGGATGGTTGATTGGATATTTGGTTCAGGTTTTGCCTATCCAAATTTCTTTGAAGGTGTGAATTTGAGAGAATGGGGAGTTCCCTTTTATAAGAGGGGTGAGGGGAACCTTATGAAAAGATTGAAATATTATTTTATAATTAACTTATATTCGATTTATAATGTCTCCAAATTGATTTATTTTGGAGATAAAGTGGGGATGAGTTTAAATACTCTAAAAAATAGTTTTTAGACATGATTTGGATAACATTTTAACTTTATCATTTAGATTTAACACTAAGTTAAGTAATTTAACTTTTACCATGTCCTCTTGTGTTGTTACACTATATGGTTAATAAAATTACTATAAACATCCAAAATAAACTAAATTGGTTCATTAAGGAAAAATACAATATTATTTATTACCTTTGGCGGAACATTATATTTTTAGGAATATTATATCAACCAATAATATAGTACTTGTTTTAAAAATTAATATTTGTCAATTTTGACACTATTTGGTTTCTTGTTTTTGTGAAAGTCATAACAACAGTATCACATCAAATAAAATTTATCTAATATATCCTAACATGACTTATTAACCTATAAAATTTGTGGAATTCATCAAAAATATCAAATTATATATATTAAGATATTTATAATATAAATTAAATTACTCTTTCATTAATATGGTAATTACTACATCATCATTCTGTCATAAATAAGATATATTTTTTAGTGTCTAAAAATTATAAATAAAATTCAATTATGTATTAAATATTTTTATCTTTATAATTAATATTTATAGTCGAAATTATCTTATATATAACCCTATATTAAAATGTTTTAGTTTTGAAAACATGAATTCAACACTATTAAATCTTCTTTAAAATAAATAATAATAAATGTCCAAATCTAATCCAAGTGGACATAAAGGGTCATATATTATTAATAAGTTTTTTTTTTGAATTTCACTTATTCAATAGAATTAGGACATGTGTTAAAGAAATTATAATATCATTTTTTTCACTTAATTACCCTATTTACTTTCAACTGTGAGAAATAAAAGTCAAAATATACTGTTTACCCAGACTTATTTTCATCTTATTGAACCACATTTTATGTAATAAGGTTAACCGTGTCACTTTTATTTTAAAAATTAAACTGAAAAAGTGGTAAAATTAAATTTTATACAAATTTTCAAATGCATCTAGAAGGTGGGTAAAAGCTGGTAAAATGTTCAATAAAATTTTATACATCTAATTTTATTATAAAAATGATTCTAAATAATTAAATTGAACTAATATAGTTCTTATGTATCTATTTAGAATTATAATAAAAATAAAATAATTAATTATTTAGATAAAAATTTGGATAAAAACAATAACGCGACGGTTTTCAGTATTCATCCAAAACTGAATGTTTTCAGAAAAATACCAAAAATTCACCCCATGCTAATTTTGATATTCCGAATAAAAAAATGAATTCTAATATACCAATTTCAAAACATCTAAGTTTCAATAATTAATTTAAAATATATTCATGTTGTCAAAACCTAAAAGCGTATTTTTAATAAATAATAACTATCAAAATATTGACACTTGTTTATGTCAGATTTCAAAGTGAAATTACTTAAAATGACCAGAATTGGATTAATTGATAAAAATATAATCTTTTTAACCTTCATCACCAATAAAATTTATAATTTAACACTATAAACTATTTTGATTAAAAAAATTGCAGGTAAAATATAGTATATTTCACTATTCACCCAAATATGAATGTTATGAGAAAACACCAAAAATTTATTAAAACTAAATTATTTTGTCATTATTCTAAAGAAGATGTTCATTTTGTCATATTAAATGTATAAAAGTTTAAAAAATTAGATTTATAAAGGGTTAACCATTAAAAGGAAGTAAAATTTCCTTTTTTAAAAAAATACATCATTTTGTGAAAAAATGAACTTGTTCTTAAATTATATCTAAGAATCTCATATTATGTATTATAAAATTACTAGGATTATATAAAGTTAAAAATTCAGTTAATACTATTCATATCCTCTTTTGAATGGATAATTTGGTAAGTCATGGTGCCCTTGAACTCAGTGTTGCATGTTGTGCAAGTTATTGAATTACTTTGAAGAAATAATGTACTATAAAATAATGATGTGTTACATAAATTATGACATCATATTATTTTGAAAAAATTATTATCTCTTATTAAAGATCATTCATTGAGTAATTTATCCAATGGGGTTACATGACTTGTGTTGAATATAATTTTAGTGATTATTTTATTTAGGAAAAAAATATTCACATTAAGGAAGCATCATTTTCAATAAAAAATTATGTTATTCGAGGTTGATATGATAAAATTGGATCATTAATAAATCTTTTTTTAATTCATGAAACGAGTTATCTCCATTTATTGTTAAAATGAATAAAACTCCCCTTTTATTTATAGTGACTATAGTGAGAAAATTTAAAAATATATATTTTAAAATCATTAACAATAAACTACTAGTCTAAAAAAATATAAAATATGAGAAAAATTAGAATTGAATTAACCATTTTATCAACATTTAGTTTTTTAGGATCAAATGTCATGCCATAAATAGTTAAAATATTATTAAAGAGAAATCAACTCCATAATTTTTCACATTCACTAAAATTTAAAAAAAGAATCTTATCTATTATGGTCAATAGAAAAATACATATATTTATCATGTGATCATAATAAAATATAGAATAAACATGAATATCATTAATGAATAAAAAATTAAAAACTCATGGAATATTTAATTTATTTGATCTATAAATAAAATGGATGTATTAATTAATATAATGGTAATTAATATAATAGAATATAATAATTGTCATACCCCCATTAAATCATTCTAATTCAAATTTATTCTTCCATTACCTTTAGTACATGATATCTTGAGCAGTGGTTAATATTTTAAAATTACTGAGGGTCTTAAAGTAGATCAAACAAGTCATCAATATGTGGTTATGAATGGTTATTCATAATTTTAATTACATATAGTAAATGTTAATCAATGAAATTACCTTAAATAATATTTTTTCTTAAAAAATAAGATTTCCCAAATAGAAAGAGAATGGGTTCATAAAATCATTCCCATGAAATCCAAGTTTTTAGTATTCTACTCCCCTACCAATATTGGATCTTTTCGATATCGTTGATTTGAAATTATATTATAATTGAAAAATATTTAAAAAAAATTGAACCACCTAATCAAGGATCAAAATTACTTGATTAATAAAAAATACACAAGAAAATTAATTTACCATAAGAACATACATAATCGTTATAGTAATCACCCATCAATAATATATAAATGATTACATTCACCCACATATAAAATAAAATCGAATGATTTTTTATTTTTTATAATATATATGAACACATTGTGATATTAAAATGGATATTCATTTTGCAAATTTAAAATTAATTATTTTACTCTATAGTGTATCATAAAATGATATATAAAAATTAAATTTATACATATAATAACATAAAATTATAATATGATTAACACCAAAAGATTTAGGGAAAAAATAATTACGTAGATAATAATATGAATGTTCTTATATATTATTTTTCAACCAAAATTTTAGGTGGTGATTTTTCTGTTTTACATTCTAATCTTGTCAAAATAAAGTTACTCATTTACACTAAATAAGAAAATAAATTATCATAATTTGAGTAAGCATGTAATGTAACCATAATTATTTTACCATATTATGTGACATGAATTAAAGCATTAGAAAATGGATTTTTCACTCCATTATTTATCGATCATGGTGTTTCCCACATGGATAGCTTATGTTTTGACACATGTTTCTATGAAAACCCATTCCATTATGATTAAGGCATTTTACATAAAACTATTTATTTGTTTCCCTTCTATTGGTCTCATCGTTAATCCTTTCAATTAAAAAATCTACCAAATGGTAAAAAATACCCCTTGGGTAAATAATTATCTAATTAGGAAAAAATTATGTTTTTCTACCAATAGTTTTTCATTTTGGAGGCATATATATATATTTCGTTATTTTTTTTCTTTATTAATTTCTATATTGGTAAGTATATCTTAAAATGGTCATTTAATGCATGATAAATAATAAATTCAATCTTAAAATTATCAATAAATCAAACAATTTCCACATAAAATTTTAAATTCAAGTGATTTAATTTTTCTCCATTACATTTTTTTCGAATTTGGGAAACTGATTAGTTTTACTCTATTTTTATATAAATAAATTTCATGCATAAATATAAATATTTGTAAAATTTTCATCATGATCACCATTTTAGCCCTCTTGATGTATCTTCATCACAATAAACACATATTTAATTATTTTTTAATGAACATCATGAAATTATTTTCTATGAAAAACATCCTTAATCACTATCTACTAATATTTATAAATTTTCTTTTTCTTTTTTAAAATATTAAATAAATGACAAAAAATATTGAATTCCTATAAAAAAATAAATTAAATGGGTTAGATTCTATTTCTCTAAATGTTATCTAGTTTAAATAGTCCATTAAATTTTTTAAAGACACTTAAATTGTTTCAATAACTTATATTACATTTAATTTGAACTAACATTGACATAAAATCTTTTTCATGCAAACAAAAAAATTTACGTCACAAAACAGGAGTGATATCACCCTCATGTTTCCTTCCTACTTCATTCAAAATGTTACATATTTTGAATACCATTCTAAAATATACATATATTAAAGGAAACAACATTGGATACATTATATTATTTAAAAAATATTATTATAAAATGAATATTAATTAAAATTAATATATTTTAATTGCATATTACTATCATAACATCAGATGTTATTTAAACAATGCTCCCAATACAGTTACACCACCCATGCATATTCTACCCATAATTAAATGAATTATATTAAGGATTATATTTCTAAATATTCCAATGAAATTTTATGTTCAGAGTTTCAACAAAATTTTAAAACCATTATATTTAAATTTGGATTGTACACATAATTAAATTTTATTCCACATAGAGGGTTATTATATCGAAAAAATTTTATTTTATGAAACAATTATATCATATTGTATGTTTTTACTTGATAAATGATATATATATATATATATATATAATCATTATATATAAATCAATTAATCATATAAAATTGATTAAGAAATTTGTGGTGATCCAATAATGAATAGTAAGGGAAATAAATAGAAGGGAAACAAATTATACCATTTAAATATATAAAGACACATGAAATTTTTTTTAGTAAAAAAATCATAAAACACATTATCATATGGAAAGAATAGTATTATAGAATAAAACTAACACTTGTAGATTGTATAAAACAATAATGGTATCTTGGGGAATCATATTCATCACTAGTTTAAAACTAATTCTGTGTATCAACATTTTTATAGTAATTACCAACTCTGGTACTTATAATATTTTACATAATAATACTAAATCATTTCCAAAATCAAAAGACACGTATATCTCAAGATCACTCAAGAACATATACAATACCCTAGTGTTGTGATTTAAATAAAAGATAATAATTTTTTTATTCACATTATAAAATTATATAAAAAATTAATTCAATAATGTTTGAAAACAAAACTATTTTTTATTTCATAAAGAAAAAAAATCTTTTTTTCATAATTGATTAAAAATAAAAAATTCCAAAAAACACTGTTTCAAAAACTCAACCTATGTCTATATATGGTAACTTGTAATACATTGGTCAAATCTATATAGACTTAAAAAGTTATCATGGAGACACTATCATTATGGTGATTATAGAGCAACAATGTTTTAAAATATTTATCATTATTTTTATTAATAAATAACAATTATTGGAAATAAAAAATAATGAATATGGGTCAATATTATGTTTTATAAATGTATATATTGGATATATGTTTTCTAATAGAAATTTTTTCAGCCACACATTTATGAAATATTCATTTAATTTGATAAATCCATTGAATTATTAATATACATTCCAAAAAGAAAATATCTATAAAAATTTCCATTTCACTTATAGAACAACTTCCATTGGCTATCCATAGAATTGGATCAAACTAGAAATGAAAATATGATGATGTAAAATATGTAGGATGAAAAAAAGTACACATTAAACGGGACATTCATATCAATAAACTATTTAAATGGTTAAATAATATCATATTTTTACCATTCCTGCCCCCATGAAACATTATTAGATTACGAAATTGGACTGTTGTCCTTACATAAATGAAAAAGTATAAATTTATGAATAAATACAACATCACCAAGCGATAATGAATAATAGAAAATAATAAAATAAAAAAACCCCAAACATTTTTATTAGATTTATCTATTCACTTCATTAATGTAGTAACACTTTCATGAAAAGCATTAATGTCTTGCGAATAGGCTAATGAAATAATAAATCAACAAATTTTATTTAAAAAAATAAAGTGATTTGAATACCTCACAAGTTGGAGAATAAACAAACTTACACAAAATCAATGAATTAAAATTAAATTGAATGAAAAAATAAATAATAGAATATATCTATCAGAACCAATACCAAACATATATATTTTTAGTGATTTTTGTTGATCAAGATTCCTAATTTTCATCCCATTTAATTAGGGTGGAAAGTGGTTGGTGGAATAAGAAATTACAGACATTTCAAAATTAAAAAATTATGAGAGTAATATTTTTCGTACTATTGGACACCTAGGTATGTTGATGATGTGGAGTTAATTTGGATGGACTGTAGGAATGAAAAATATGTCAAATATTTCTACTAAGTTGTACAAAAATTTCTACCCAATTTGATTTTTTTTTTGGATTTCATGGTCAATATGGTGTAATGAATTTTTTTTCATGAAATAATTCTCTGAATTTAATCATCAACTCTATCAACCATATTCACTTAAAAATAGATAAAATTAGGCACATCTCTATTTTAATGAAATTTTTTCTATAAATTATACTATCATTAGTCAAATTTACCATTATTTTTTAATTTTAATTCCATTAATATATATGATATTACATGATTTTATAATCGTAAAAAATTTTATATTTTATTATTTAATAAAAAAATCTTTATTTAATTTCTCATAATCATTTGTGACATATTATTTATTACAATGTTCATAAAAGACGTAAAATTAACCCAAATATGAACCTCTCATAATATCATAATATGTATGAATAAATTAATGTATTGTAATTATATAAAATTTATAAAATAATAATAATTTCAAAATAATATCATTAATATTATATATAAATTCAAGAAAAATTGAAAATTATTATTAGAAATATAATTGTATGAAGTTAATATTTTTAAATTGTATTCATTTTCCTATTTTAGATAGTTAAATTTTATTATCACCATTAATTATTATATTTTGTAGAATGGTTAATTTATCAATATTTAAATATAATAAAATTATATATACTAAATTTATTTGTTATAACTATTTATTGGTGAATCCATGTATTGTAAATCATTGTTCTCTAATAAGTATATTAAAATTTTATTATAAGAATGATATTAATTTTATTTAATAAATAATATTATATTTCATATCAATGCTTCGAAATAATAATTAACTTTAAATGAACCTGGTTAAGGATATATCTCCCTTTATTGATGTCCCCTTTTAACCAATTCCTTATGCCTTACAACATTGATGTGTTTGGAATACCAAAATGACTTGGACATAGAATAGGGGGAGGGGAGGAATATTTATTAGTAATAGAGGAACACAAGACCAGAACATCCATATTTTGTTCTAGAAACACTATCATTAATAACAATATTTATACAAATATTGGAAGATTTATTTATTATTTTATATTAGTTAAAAAAACCAATACATATCAAAAGAATTTCACAACAAAAGGATATGAAGGGTTATATTATTGGATGGACTGTCAAGTAGATAACTAATTTGATAAAAATTGTTAACGTATCCCTATAATTGAACCACAGTAGGCTCAAATTGAGAAATCTCAAAAGTTACACTCTTCAGTTTAAGCTCTATAAGAGAAACATAAGATATGGGTGAACTAAAGCACTAAATAAGGTAATTATTATAAACATTTCCTCATGGATCAACTCATACTAATATGATATAATTTGTGTTGTGGGAAAATATATTATTAGAAGGAAAAAATAACAACTAGATTTTTTTGTATGTCATTTTAGGAATATAGATAATATTTCATGAAATAGAATTATGGAATGATACATAATTATGGGAAAACCCCATAAGGAATATTCTGAAAAAATATTCAAGCATCACATCCCACATCAAACATGTGATCTAAAAATACTACATCATGTGGAAAAAAATATTAAAAACATTCATCATTCAGGATTATGTAAAAAAAATAAAAAAAAATTCTTACATCATATTCAAATAAAAAAAAGTGTTCAAATATTCCTTAATAAGATTCACTAAAAAAATTTAAAAAATAACCACTTACATAACATCTACACAAAAAACCTGTAAATAAGAATGTATCATCATTTTTGTGAAACATTTCTTCATCACATATGATATGAATGATTATGACATTCATTATATGTTGATATGTAAATCCACCAATCAATCATCCTTAAATTTTTTTTCCAATCTAATATAGTGAATCATCATAGAATAATGAATCCTTGGAATTAAAAAACATTTTATTTCATTTTCAGTTATTATCACCAAAATTAAAATTGAAGATTTATATCGTTGATGCTATAAATTCAATCATTAAAACATATAACTGGAAAAAAATTAGTTTATGAATCATGACTACAAATTTCAATAGATTAAAATCATTTAGTAATAATGTTAAAAGTTATGAAAAATCGAAATGTTTTTCTGATAATTCATAAAACATTAGGGTAAAATATAAAGTCAAAGTCACTATAAAATGTAATTGCGATAATGTTGAATGGAATCGAATTTAATAAATTTAAATTTAAAATTTAAATTTACTACTAGATCCTTAAAAAAAATATTATAAATATATAAATATAAGATATCTGGAAAACAATAACTTTTTAAAAAGAATCTTCAATAATAGTTCCTTATCAAAAATATATATGTGCTTCAAAAAGGTGAATATAATTTTTTTTTAATAATTTTACATTTAACAAATCATCAAAAATAATTATATGAAATTTAATAATGAATTTATTTGGGCAATGTGGACTAGAAGTAAAAATATGTGATTTAAAAAATGTAAATAATTTTAAATAATATAAAATAACCTTATTGGAAATATATTACATAAAAAGGTTCTCAAAAAGACATTTTAAAATCTGTAAAAACGAAATATTATAGTCTCAACAGAAAAAAAAAATTATTAGAAACAAATTTAGTAATGAATTTTTCATATTATTTGTCATTGAATTAAGGAAAATATATCTTTAAAAGATGTGAGATTCTTTTTTAATGATTATAAATTTCATAGGAAAACTCATATTACATTAAAATATAAAATTTTCAACATATAAAAGTGTAAAAATCCTTTGATAATAAAAATTAAAAATGTTAGAAATATAGAGCAATGATGCTCAAGGAATAATATCATTAATTAAATAATGTAAATTTTATTTATCCAAATCCCATATAGATATAATAACTATTCAATAAAGAGAAGTTTTGAATTTTGATTAATTGTTATAAATTTAAATATAATGAAAATAATGATAATGAAACAATATTATATTAAAGAGTATAATGTTCCTACAAAATTTGAAATAATTAAATTATGTACCATCATAACTCAATTAATGAGACATGACTTCCCAAAAAAACTTTTAATCATATTAATGTAATAGTAATATTTTTATCAAGAAATAGAAATTAATATATAATAAAATGAAATATATAAATTAAAATTTTACAGAATTGGAGTATATTATATAATATAAAAAACAATTGAACGTGTGAAATACAAATCATGATTCATTGATTTGAAAATAAATAAAGGTAACCCTTGATGTGACCCTAATTCACTTTTTCTATGCACATATCATTCCATGTAATAAATTTAATATTATTATACACATTCTTATGAACCATTGTCATGTATCATCCATTAAAAAATGTCAATTTATTGTCATGTTATATTTATTTATGAAATTGTATTTTCTTTACTTATTTATTTATTTTTGTTCATTATATTCTATGTAACTCTTTTGGTATACTCTACATAGAGAGATGTATTATTTACAAATAATTAATCTCTATACTTGTAAATTTTAATGTCCCTAATTATATATTTTGAATAAATTTTATGTTGTTATAGAGGATTTTGTCAAATGAACCCGGATTAGGATAGGTACCCTTATATGTTCATTTTAGGTGTTTATGTTTACCATATTACTTAATTATTAATATAAATTATACAAGGCCAAATATTATCCATATATGAAATTAAATATTATATAAAAACATTTTTTATATTGAATATATTTTCAATGTCCTATATGTTAAACGGAGATTAGAAAAAAATCACAATGCTCTATAGAGGTGGTAATCATCATGTTGTATTGTCATAGTTTTTTATAGTTAAGGGGATGTAATAAGTATATTTTGTTACATAAATATAATAACACCTATATATTTTAATGATAATAGTATCATTATATTTCAATGGGTAAGATGTGGTTATAAATGAAATATTAATATTAATGTTATATGGATAGAGTAATAAACACTTATTGATATTGAAATTTCACTTTATCGTCTCATTTTACATGAAGGGAATATACTTTATTATGGTGACAAAGGGATTCAAATCATGAAAATTTCATCTTTATGATAAATGTTTGTTGAGGGTTTAATGAATATTTGAATATGATATATCCCAATGAAGACCCAAATTTCTTATACATTATTATCACATGTTAATATATAAATATTTTTTACATTACAAAAAGATCCACATAATAAATGTAAAGGTCAAATACCTTTGGAAACAATGAAACATATGTAATTGGTTCGTAGGTAAAATATATCTTCTCCCACTACATTATCTAAATTTAAATCAATTATTATACTTATCATACATAAAAATAATGTTCATTACCTGGGGAAGAATAAGTAATATAGGGAGACTGTAAATGATTAGTAAGGGTAAAAATCAAAGATATAAATAACCACACAATAACAACATAATCATATGGGAAATGAAAAATGAGATTAATATTTAAAAACCATACCCTAGATATAATAGATCGTAAACATTATTTATAAAATAGATTAATGATTTTCCTAAGATATGGTTCATCATAGAATCAAGCCATATAATCCATGAGAGAATATACATTGTATAAGACTTTGATTTAAATCATACAAATAATCTTATATAATTTTTAAGAAGTATAATTATAGATGTAAATCCCAAAAGTATTTTGTTATAACATAAACACATTCCATTATTATAATTCATCTGCATTAAATTGTTATAACATAACCACTCTCTCATTATGAAAACCAAAAATATTATTTCCACAACATCATAAAAAATTTAATTTATAATAAACCATGAAATTATTTGGGTTTCATAATTATTTCATCATTGTATAACCAGTAGAAAAGGAATGGGTTTAAAATATATTTGCATCATAAACATAAACCTTCTAGAGAAATATTAAATATGGTATAATTTGATAATATCTCTATTAAGACGTCAATAACATAAATGTATTTCATATTATAGGGAAAATTATTTGGAAATATTACAAGAAATTTTTATTGAGGAAGATAAAAATTCTATGATAAAATTGAAAATGTCATTATTTATTTTTGAAATTAGTTTATTTGGAAATAAATTGAAACTATAAAGGAATATTTAAATCATTGAATACTAATGAAGGAGGTCAATTATATTATTGTATTATGCATTAAAATCAAGATTCCGGTAATATTTTTTGATACCTAAATATTCCATGTTTAGAAAAAAACATTTTAAATCCTTTTAAAAAAATCTAAAAAAATATCAATAATGGTAAAAATATATTTAAAGAGTCAGCAATGAAAATTAAAAGATTTATGAATATGATTTACTAAAAATTTATTAGGAATATAACATTTCTTAGTCTAAGAGACAAATAAATTATAGTTTCATAAAAAGAATGCTTTTTTAATAATTATTATATAATGAATTGATAATAATGTTAAAAATGTATTATAAAAAAATAGATTAAAATTAATGAAGTACATGGGGAATATATCATAATATTTTTCCTAAATATATTACTCAATAAAATTCCAATAAACAATGATATTATTCTATCAAACCCTTATAGTATTGGAAACTTCTTAATCAAATTCCTTCATCGAAGAAAATCATCGAATGAAATATTATATATAATGAGGTTCTAGATATACACGATATAAAATGAAACATATTAGTTATACAAGCCCTATAAAATAATATAGGTGAATAATATAACATATTCCTCAAAGAAGAAAAATTGAGACAAATATCCCTTACCTTAATCTTGACATTCATCATACGTGTTCAAACCAACTATTTAATAGAGAACATAAGAAGTTTTATTAAAAAAAATACTTATTTAGAGGGATTTATAATCAATGAAAGGCCTATATAAGGTGGATATTAAGCATAGACGAAATTTAGTAGGGATTTACTAAACCTAAATTTATTGGGTATGTATAGTGGAGAGCATACGTGGTCACTTATTATAAGTGAGAGCGATGACACAGATAAAATTTTTCAATTGAAAAATGTGTGCCCACAATTTTTAAATGATATTATTTTCTTTAAAAACGTTTAATAATCATTCCTTATCAGATAAATTCTATACATATTTCCATCTAATTTTTTCTAATTGGTCTCTATATTATTTCACTCTTCTCTTTTTAGTTAGAAAACCTAGTAAACCAATTTTTTACATTTAATGTTGTAATTAATTTGTACTATTTTACTTCTCATTTTGAATAAAGATTAATTATAAAATAATATATAATTTTATTTATTCTGATTAAAAATTTGTAATGCATTTCCTTAAATACATTCCTAAATTCTGGAAAGTGTAATTTAAAATTTATCTCGGAGACCTGATAAAATGTGGTCTTCTTATGAGAAAATATTGAAACTTTTAAAATGTTTTTATAAAAATATTCAATATGAAATTGAATAATGTTAAATATATTATATTATTTATAACATAATTGAGCTAAATTTTCACTAAAAAATTCATCAAAACGGAACAACATATATTCAATAAATGATAAAGAAATTATAAATAAAAAATAGTATTTTTCACAATTCATTGATAAATTATCCCTTTTAGAAAAATACAATAAATTTACAAAAAGATTATTTTATAAATATTAATTAGAAATTTCGTTTGATAAGATTAATTTTGTTAAATTTTAAAAAAAAATATTTTCATCATTTTTTGAAAAAAATCAATACAATTTTTTTTTGGAAACTAAGAATTTTTCGATGGAAATAAACTCTTTATTAATAATTAAGTGGTTTCTGACCCATATGATTTATTTATATAAAAAAAATTTACATTAATTTTAATATATGGTTATTATTATACTAGCCAAAATGATAAAGTATAGAGTAATTTTAATTATTGAATAATAATATGAATAGATTATCATGATTTTTTAAAACTCATTTTTTCTTATAATTCCAATTATCAAAGAAATTAAATTTAATAGAAGTGAAAATATTTCATAAAATATTATGGTGGGACATTATTCCCCTTTTAAATTAATTTCTCCATGGGAATTTTTTAATTGAAATAAAAAAATTTAAGATACATCTTTTCCATTATACCATTAGTTTCCCAAATAGCATTCCCAAGATTGTGGATTTACCCTAAAATATTGAACATTTTGGTGGTCCGGTTTCATTTAACTTTCTAAATTTGATTCTTAATAGCCAATAATTATTCTTCATAAGAAAGGTAATTTTGTTCTAGTAAAATATCTATCTTCATCAGATGGAATTGATCAGTTATTTAAATCCACTAGTGATATACATTTAATGAATTGTAGTACCATGTGTTGTTTTTTATTCTTCTAAAAATATGATATGGTCCTAATTTAGTAAATATTATCAAAGTGTCTCATACAACATGGGAATTGTTTTCCCTTTATTAAATTTTCTTCCAAAATTCAAGGATAAAATAATATACAAAACATATCACCATTATCAAATTATATACCATATCTGTAATTAATATCATTGGGGACATGGTTTTAAGAGATTTTTTTGGAAGTGAGAATAAGTTGTTTTCAATACTGTTGTTAAAATGTATAAAGCGATTCACATTGAAAATATCAATTAAAATTTGATGTGTATTTTTATCTTGTATTTGAAGAATATCATAAGCAGTTTTGAAAACTTGTGATGAAATCATTATGATAGATATATGGGAGAAAAAATGTTTCCAACCATTTTTAGATTTGATTATAATGAATGATATGGTTGGAAGATATCAATTTCACAATACATTCTTTAGAAAATTTGATGATTTTGATTCTATTCGATATAAAGTTATATATCTTTAATAATTTAGACTATGATAAATTAAAAGACCATAAAGTTGTTTATATAGAGTTCAAAGAATGTAGTTTATGAATCTTGAAGAACATTTCACTTACATCCGGGGAGGACTACGGAACGACAAATGGAATATCGACAAAGGAAGGATTCCACATAGAAGTGTAATCTGGACCACAAAGTATGGTAAGAAGAATGTATATGGAAAATATTTCATGGGAGGATCCTTGTTAATGAGAATACCTTCATCTTTTGTCTTAGACTCAGTGATCCATTTGCAGATGGAATGATCCATACTGAAAATTGAAATGCACTACATATACCATGATGGTAAAATAGTTTAAAAGAAGAGCACAATCTACTATAAAGGAATTACAATATTAGAAATATGTGTGCAAAATATTAGTGCGATTTTTGGATTTATTTTCCTAAATAATTGCACTAATCCCATTATTATGAAGACTGAATTTTATAAAGAACATATTATCACTTCTGAAAGAATTTAGAGATGTCTGAAGTTGTACATGATGTAGTGGTTCGTTAAGAAGAAGTGCTTGTGGGAGAAAAATTTCTGTTAAAGGCATGAGTTATCTGAGGAATATTTTTTTGAAAGAAATAGTTCGTGAGGACCTTGTTTATAATATGTTTTCATGGATTTTTATCACACAATGGAAATATTCCCACTTAAGAAATGTTATCTATGAGGATTTAGCCACTAGTGTAGTGGAGAATGTTTGTGGAATGAGAGGTGAACTGCAAAAAAACTCCCACAATGTGGTGAAACCGTATTAATGGTGGATTAAAGAAGTTCATGGAGGAATATGGATCATTCATGGAGGAATATAATATGTTCTTACCATCTTCTATGTTTGAATGAGAATAATTATATTTTAAATATTACTGTTGGGGATTTTGATCAAGAAGCATATCAACATTGTACTACATCATTTTGTGTTTGAAGAGTCACATGCATTATTGGATTGTTTTTATAGTTATAAATGATTGTAAGAGGAATCCAAATTATTCAATTACACATCAAAGGATTATATTCTAGTGGATTGTGTGGTATTATATTGTTTCAAATCAATTCCACTGACAAAACTACTTTTTTTAGTAGTGAACCTTGATTTTTTTGTTCCAATGGATGTTTGATTGAATTTCATTCAGTATGGAATGAAATATGTAATAATATTTGGGGGTTGTTTTATAGGTATAGAAACATAAAAGAAAAAGACATCATTAATTAACTCCTCCCCCACTTAGTGATACATGAAACCTAACTCTGTATCATTAAATAGAATAACTTTTCTATCGACATTGCATTTCCCTCATTTATTTCTAAATATATATAAAAATAAATACAATTTAATTAGAAAAATATAGTCCTAATATCAATAATTATATAACTTCATCACAATATGTTGGATTTCGACAAATTTGAATATTAATGGATTCATTAGGATTCATATTATTTCTTATTTAAATGATATTATTGTTAGAGAACTCTACTATAGAAAAGTGTTGATTCCCATCACATTTGATATACATGGAATATGGTCATATCAAATACTCTAAGGATTTATTTATTCAATGATAATGATTAGCCATATACATATGATATATAGAGATGAATCATATCTCTGTATCGTGGGAATACTAAAGAATATTCCCTAAATTCAAGGTAAATCATGGATATGAAACAGATACAGTATAATATTTTACTACATGAAACCTACCCACTTAATTAATATATATAATAGAAAGATTATCAAAATAAAAATAATCTTTAATGTAGATTATTTTTGATGTATTTTTAGAGAGATTGACTACAATCCATGTTGTGTTTTCTACTTAAAATATTTTTTTGTAGTGAAATGATAAAACCCATAATAATGTTCTACCATTTACATTTTCAATAAATAATGGTTGTAGCATCCCATTAATCATTTTTGTTCTCTTTAACATTGTGAAATCTCAATCAATGAGATACATTCCATAAATATCTTTCATCATGGTTTCACATCATAATTATTGTTCTTTGTAGGATAGTTTTATACTTTATACTCTTATCTCCCTACAGTTGGGGGTTCAAGCCCTATAGCCTTTCTAGATGTAACATGTTTTCACCTATCTTGTGTGTTTCCAATTTCAAAAAACCATATTAATATAGTTCCTTATATATTCGTAAATGTAATTATCCAATAATTATCAAAAAATACTATTTCTGATAAACCCTAACGGTTACCAATAAATTTAATCATATTCATATAAAATTTAATACAATTACTCTCATATAATTAAACCACTAAAATTTATATAAAACAACAATTATTTATTTAAATTAATGTCTCACAAAATATATTTAAGCATGGTAATCACCTATAACGTCATCCCAATAAATAGATCTCAATGAATTTCAACATAAGATCAAACATAATTTAAAAAACTCATGATGATTGATTTACGACCTAATTTAATATTACCAATATACATTTATTATTTTAATATTTATTTCACAATTTCTTCCATAAAAATATCGTATTAGAGGCATCGTTTCTTTCATGAACTGATATATTACCCAATGTGATTTTGTAATTCTATAATCCATATATTGTGATAAACTAAATGCTAAAAATAGAATCCAAATTAACTAATATTTTGATAGAGTGCATTCATAAGAAACATTAAACTCTCAACTAATTATTTTAGAATAATTATTACCTATTTATCAAGATTAACATCAATAGTTGTGATTGAATAAGATTTACCTTGTTCATTTATATTCATTGGTTTTTTGTCTTATCAAACTCATTATCCTTGAATATTACATTGATTGGAATGATTCCCATAGTCTTTAAATTTAAAACAATAGAGTTTGGGTTTAGTATTCTATTGAACTGTACCTCTATTCAAATCACTTGATAACTTATTCCCATCACTTTGGTATAAAAATTATGATGGATATCCAGAGAATAGATAATAAATTATTAGTCCCATTAATTAAATATCTAAAATTTTTCCATCCACACTAAATGTATGATAAAAACAATATATTCTTTGCTACCTCATTTTTATTGTTTTCATTGAATTATATATTCATATTATTATCAAACACATGTAATTTATGTTAAATCAAATCTCTATTTCAACCTTAATAAAATAATGAAAATTTTATTCATATCTAATGAGGCCCCTTATGGATAATTCCATTTGTATAATTTTTTTTCTTCCACTAATGAATCAATCATCCTCACATTTAGGTTGATAAGAATCCCTTAAATATTCCTTGAATTTTGTGTAAACGTGTCCAAATAGTTAACAAATTATTAATCATCATTTGGATTTAACTAAATGAATCTCTTATATATTTATTTATGAAGAATACAAGAAATTTAATAATTGAAAACTAATCTCTTAAACACATCAGATTTTTTGGATTCAAAATTTTCTAAGTATATTATATTCTTGATAAGATTCCTCTATATATATATATATATCAACTTTCTAATGATATATATCCAAAATAAATAATTAATTCTCCAAACATTAGAGATCAGAAATTATCTTTTCGGTGGTAATAATACATTACTCTAAAACTACTAATTAAATGCAACCACTAATATATGGTGTACAATTCTTCATTGTGATCTAAATATAATTTTGTTATGATATTTTATTATTTAGATGTTTAGATTGATTCTTATGTTGATAATGTTCTCTAAGAATGGAAATGTGAATTTTTATTACATCCTCATTAAAATATTCTATCATAGGAGGGAAATACTTATAATGTGTAGACCATTAATTTATAACATTGTTCCATTGGTTTCAATTTATCAACTAAAAAATAAAATAATAGTATAAGAAAAAAAATCATAATCATGAAAATAATTTATGGTATGTCAAAATAATGACACCTTTTTAACAATATATGACTCCTAACGGTTAATCTATGTTATTATAATCATAAGATAATAAAAAATAATCATGATGGATCAAAGAAATATTTTTAATTTCAAAATCATATCATCATGGAGTTTCTTCAACAGAACGCAGTATGACATCTTGTCATGTACAAGGTATTGGTTGAGTTAAGAATGACAAATCTTTTTCTGGGTTAATACCCTATGGTACATCTGTTATAGAACCAACTCCCATTTTTTTCTATACATGGTTTCATTTCACTGAAATCCATACTATTTTTTTACCATAACAAAGGACATTATCCTCTTTTTGGATTATCTTATGGTTTCTAAGAAAAATTGGCATACTAGGTTCCAACTATTTAACTAATGCATTCTATGATACCAACATTGAAATCCATAATTCTAATAAATAATTATTTTATCATACTAGAATAATATTCAACACATGACATTATAATCCATGATAGAATCATACATCTCTTGTGCACTTTATAACATAGAATCCTAGAAAAATTGTTAATATGTAAACTGCATAGTCTCTCACTATGTTTTACATATATATAACCCTTTATAAATTTGTTTTATATAATTTCATTATTCATAATCTATATAATTACAAACAATGTAATGTGATCTAATATTATCTGTATGGGTAATAAAGGGAAATATAAATGTTTAAATGAGAATGACATGAGCATAATGGAAAGATAACATTAAATTTTCATTTCAAAACCATATGTTGCATATCGTAGATCAAAAACATGATTCCTAGAATAAATAATGGGTTTTCAAAGTAAATTAATAATAATGGAATGTAATTATATAATACTCTAAATAATAACCATGGAATGATGCATAAATATTTTCACAAAAATTCATTTTCATATTACATTCTGAAAATTAATAAATGGAATCTTTTTCACACATTCCATTAAGGGAATGAAATCAGGCCCTCACATAATATTATATACATGAAATATGGTCTTCATCTAAACAGGAGAACATGAAATATGTCCAATTTATATAAAATCATTAATGATTTCTTTGGAGGGACATATATTCCCCAACCATATTTGGTTTTGATGTTCTAACTATCCCAGGTTATAACATTACCACAGTAATATAATTAAACATAACCACAATACAATGTTTTATTTTAACCACCATCATATTTTTAAAACCAAATATATTTCATTCACTAGATGAAATAATATTATTATTTAAATAAGCCACGAAAATAAATGGGTTCCATAAAAATTTCATCACAGTATTACTGAGGTAAATAAATATGTTTCATAAATGTATTGTCACCATAAAAATCACCCATCCAATGAAATAATAAGTATAGTATCAATGGATAAGGTCCCTATAAAATATCATAAAAAATATTTCAGTTTAGTTTTAAAATTATTTTAGGATACCACATTAAACATTCTCTAGGAACGTAACCATTCATTGAAAATCACTTTTTAAAATCACATAATTCATAAAATGTGTGGGAAATAATTTTCTTTCAAATTAAACATTATAAAGTATAAATTATAATTTAAAAAATTTAGTGGTCATGATGTATTGGAATTTCATTCATTTCATACACACTAAAATAAACATTCCTTCCACATTTTTAATAAAATCCAAGAAGGCCATGTTTGGAAAATCCGAATGAAGATTATTTTAAATAACTTAGTAATGAAATAAATAAAAGGTATAAATGTTATTATAAAAATGTTAGGAACGTGAATAAATATTTAATTTTCTATAGAAAACATATGTGTGGAAGAGGATGTGTCACGACCCGTCCCCCGGGGCCTGTGCGTGACTACCCCAAGCCTGTCATCCATAGGCCAGGGGCTGGAGAATAGAACCAAAGGTGTAAATCCCTAAAAAGAGGAAGGCATTGAATTTATAAATTGCATAAAAACACAACATAGTACGATCTAGAAGTAAAACAATAAGAAAAACTGTATACAGCGGAGTGATAAAAAGTAAAAGGGGCCAAAAATACAAGCCCAATAGGAATGTAAAAGTAAAACTGAAAAACAAGCACAAATGATGAAAAGGTAAAGAGGATAATCGATCTTCCTCTGGGGATTCCTACATAAAGGGTAGGTACAAATAGAATCCTCAGCAGTCCAGGTCTGTGAGTCTCATCCGTGTACCGACTTGTCGTAAGGTCCACCTCCGGGAATTGTCTAGTCCTGCTACTCTGATCCTCAGTCAGCATTGTTTGTTGTCTGCAACTAACACAATGAGGTGAATGCATAGACCGTGTAGGGGTGAGTATAATGTTACCCAGTAGGGACCCTGAGACCCTCAGGGTCTCAAAAAATCTTGAAAGGATAAATCAAAATGTATGAAATCAATAGATAACCTCACATGTGTATATGAAAATACATATACCTAAGTTACCAATTAATCAATTTTAATAATGAGGTAAACACAAAATATTCTAACACATCTCAAAACAGGATTTTATTCTAGAGGTAGTATCAAGTATCATCCCTAGTCACACTGTTGAAACGTTGGATACTGGAGAACTCCTCCTCTATCGATTATAGTGGGCCTGCTGTGACACCAAGGCGCTTCCCAATAACCTCAGACTACTGAGGTACTCCTCCTGTCGAGTACCGTGTGTCTTCCATGTCACCAAGGTGCTCCCCACCGTGGGTCTATTGCATCACCAATGCGCTCCCCCTCATAGCCTGCTGAGGTACTTCTCATGTCGAGCACCATCGGTCTACCTTGACACCAAGGCGCTCCCCACGGTGGGTCTTCCGCGATACCAAGGCGCTCCCCACTGGGATAATTGAGTCACTCCGAGTCGAATCAGTCAGCAGTCCTCAGGTCTCAGCCAGCAACTAGGTCTCCACACTATGTTCTCTCATCTTCGATATGATTTTCTCTGTGAGCTTCTAGTCGATACTCTAATTGTCAGATAGACCCTCGAAGAAGTATCTCAAAGGTCTGACACATCAGAGAGGGAAAAACCAAACAATTTGAGTCCAAGACATAGATTATGAGATGAAAAAGCCATTTACCAAAAAGTACACGGTGTGTTGGAATAAATTACCCATTAGGTAGTCAGATCATGGGTACTGCCCGTGTGCAACGACCCTTGTTGAATGTTGGGTCCAGTAGAAAAGCAATTACATGGCGTGTGGTATGGTGACACGCCATGACCAGGCAACTAGGGTCAGCACCATGCACGCTGGCCATGTGCCCATACAAGAACTCAACCCGTGTTTGCCAACTTTTGTAACTGGTACACGAGGTAGCCAATGCAAGTGGACATTCCTGGAAGTGTGGTGGAGTACATGAACATGTACTCCACCGATGTCTGTGTACTCCCGAGATACATATCGAGTATTTCAAAGCCACTTCTTCCATTCTACGTAGAGAGTACATGTTGTGCCTCTTGGATTTGTAATTATTGTCATGTCCATGTATTTCCTACAATACATGTCATGTATCATGAATTATCTTCTAACATTCTTTATAAAGAATACACGCCGGGTGACTGGGGTCGCATGTCGTGTGTTACATGTCTATCATCTGAAACTAAAGCAGCATACCACACTTACTACATGGCGTGTTCGTCATAAGTGCATGCCGTGTAATCTGGAATTTTCCAAAAATGGTGCCTCTGGCCAGCGCGCATCCTATGAATTCCATTATTCATTTTGACAGTCCGTTCATCTTGAATGCTTAGACACTATTTCACCATGATGTCTTGTAGTCATCTCCGGTGTTTTCGGGCCTCTGATAGGCTCTGAAAACACGACTTTATTCACCTGCGTGAAGAACGGTCAATGAACGGTCCATCCCATTCCATTCCAATCCATCGTCTACTATCATCGTCACACCTCCTATAGGTCATTTTGATTTGGGTCTTCAATTTGTGATTGTTGCGTTGCACACCGGTCTCGCAACGATCTGTTGTTCGTCACCCATGATGAACGCAAAGAACACACTAAAAATTCACAAGAACAACGGAGGGATTGGCCTAGGTTCATTTGGCTTGGTCCTTCTGCGTTATTTTGGTAGCAAGAAGGTCAATAGAAACAATCATGGAAGGGATAATCAACATGTCTAATATCAAAACACACCCCTACCTTTGATTGTTGGTCGTCGTCATTGATGTCGTGAGAAGAAGATGAAGGATTTCATCATTCTTTGTGTCCGCCGCACGCTTCCAATCCCAGGATGAGTCGGCTGTGAAAGATGTTCCATATCATTAGGATCCTGGGGAAGAAGTCGAAGAATGAACGTTACTGGAATTCTTCGTTGGAAGAATGTGTTCTTCGTTCATTATTCTTTGTGGGGAGAATTATAATCCTCCAAATCTCTCCTCCCTAACTTCCCCCTAAATGCCAATGTTGTGCCAAATAAAAGATTTGAGTTTCTATTAATTAGTTGATAAGTATTAAAAAATAATTAATTAATTAATTGGCCACACTTAATTAATGTGAAGGGTTCGCACAAATTAATTAATGGAGTTGGTGAAATTGAATTAAAGGGATGGTTAAGAAGATCTCCCTCATTAATGAGGGAGAGTTGAGAGGTTTTACTCACTTCCATCAATAGGGGTTAAGCCATGTGTGGTCCCCATGTCGTAACCTCTCGTGGGAGGTTTTGTTTGGGTGGGCCCCACAACCATTACCTCTCATGGGAGGTTTAGATGTGGTGGTCCCACATCCAACTTCCATGAGGAGGTTTTAACCACCAATCACCCACATGGAGGCTCAAATAAAATAATGTGAAGCTCACTTTATTTTATTACTTTCCACGAAAACCAAAAATAATCTTTTATAATCGACTCATTGTAGTCGAAGTGAATGTTTTCATAAGTGAATACTAGCGTTGTGAGTTCAACGGTGCCCTCATATTTCGGTTCCAAGCACCAGTTCAAAAGATATAAAATCATTATCCTATATTTACTAAATATACCCAAACAAAAATTCAGAATTTGATTCTTGGCACAACAGGCCTCAGAATCATGCGCCATCAATTATCACAGACTCGTAAATTTCGAATGTATCTAAAACGAATTCCATGGAATTTACAGGTCTTTAAATTCTCCCCATCTTAGTTCTTTATGTCCCTGAAGGTTATAACTTGAACTAATGGAACAAGTGGGGGTACTGAGCATGCATATGGGCCTCCTGCTCCCATGTGCTCTCTTAGAGGTTCCCGTGCTTCCAACGAACATGCACCAGAGGTATTGACCATCCACGTAGGATCCACTCTTGTTGATCCTCAATCTCCACTGGATCCTACGTAAATGTGTCCCCATCGTAGACGTCCAACTCTCCATGGGTGATGATGTGATAAGTGTCGTGCACATATCTCCTCAGTTGAGGTATGTGGAAGACATCATGCACCCATTGCTAATGAGGTGGAAGAGTTAAGCGGTAAGCCACCTCGCCAACTCTACTGAGAACCTACAAAGGATCAATGAATCTGGGAGATAACTTGCGGCCTCATTCAAATTTTTGTAGACCATGTTGAGGTGAGACCTGTAGAAAGACATGGTAACCATCCTCGAACTCCAGAAGTCTTCATCTCCTGTCAGCCTATGACTAATGCTTGGTATGTGCAGTCTTCATCCGCTCATGGATTATCTACACATTCTCTATGGTAGCTCATACCATCTCTAGTCCCTCTAGTGGTGACTCCCCAAGTTATGTCCAGCACAATCATGATTTGAAAGGTCAGCCATATAATACCTCAAAAGGTGTCATCACTATGGTGGACTGATAGCTGTTGTTGTATGAAAACTCCCCCAAAGGTAAGTGATCCTCTCAGCTATGACCGAACTTGTGGACACAAGCATGCAGCATGTCCTCGAGCGTCTGAATGGTCCACTAAGTCTGACCATCTGTATGAGTATGGAAGGTCGTGCTCAAATGAAGTTGTGTCCTGAAAGCCTCCTAAAACCCCTTCCATAAGCGGGAAGTAAACCATGTGTCACAATTGGAGATAATAGATAAAGGTATTCAATGTAGTCGCACAATCTCCCGCACATAGGGGCATCCCAAGCTCTCTACTGAACCTTGCTCTCTGGTCGGTAAGAAGTGGGCCAAATTGGTGAGTTGGTCAATGATCACCCTAATAGAGTCGAGAGCCATGGATTTATGTGGATGTTCGGTAATGAAGTCTATGGACATCCCCTTCCAATTCCACCCTCGGACCTCTAAAGGATAATCCAAGCCCGTTGGTACCTGGTGCTCCACCTTCACTTTTTGACAACTATGGAATCGAGAGATAAACTCCCCTACTACCTTCTTTAGACTGGTAGGGACACCGTCCATCCTTATGGTGATCATTTCTGCGAGTCTCCTTCAGGAAGCAGTTCTGCGGTAGAATCAACTCCCCTGATACCAATTTTTCATGACCCGTCCCCCGAGGCCTGTTCCGTGACTACCCCAAGCCCGCCTTCCATAGGCCAGGGGATGGTGACTAGTACCAAAGGTGTAAATCACTAGAATGTGGAAGACATTGCCTTTATAAAGTGTAAACACACACAACAGAGTACAAGCTGGAAGAAAAACACTAAGCAAGACTATATACAAAGGAGTGCAGAAAAGTAAAGGGGATGGAAATACAAGCCCCACAGGAAAGTACAAGTACAACTGAAAAACAAGTAAAACTGAAAAATTGTAAATTAGCTACTGGGTCATCCTTTTAGGGATTTATACCTGAATCGTAAGTAAAAATAGCCTACTCAACACTTCATGTCCGTCAGTCTCCTCCGTGTACTGACTCATTGTAAGGTCCACCTCTGGGCACCATCCAGTCCTGCTACTCTGATCCTCAGTCTACTTTGTCTGTCATCTACAACCAACACAATGGGGAGCGGGCATATCCCATGCATGGGTGATTATAACAATACATAGTAGGGACCTCGAGACCCTCAAGGTCTCACTAAATTAGACAAGGATAAACCACATGGTATGAAATCAAAAGATTACTTCACATAGGTATATTTCCATACATATACCTATGTTACATTGTAATCCATCTCAATCATGACGTAAACACAAAATTTACATACTCAGATCAAACAAGAATTTCATTCTATGGGCAGTATCAAGTAACATCCCCAGTCACACTGTCGAAACCGTGGATGCTAGGGAACTCCTCCTCTATCGAGTACAGTGGGCCTGCCGCGACACCAAGGCGCTTCCCACTAACCATGGACTGGTGAGGTACTTCTCTTGTCGAGTACTGTGGGTCTGCCGCGTTAACAATTCGCTCACCACCATGGGTCTGCCGCGTCACCAAGGCACTCCCCCTCATATCCTCTGGAGGTACTCTTCCTGTGGAGCACCGTGGGTCTTCTGCGACACAAGGTGCTCCCCATTGTGGGTCTTCTGTGACACCAAGGTTCTCCCCACTAGCCTAGTTGAATCACACCAAGTTGAATCGGTCTGCAGTCGTCAGTTCTCAGCCAGTTAATATGTATCCTCACTATGCTTGCTCATCTCTGGGAAGATCCGCTCTACGAGCTACTGGTTGATACTCCAACTATCATGTAGTCTATCAAAAAAGTATCCCAAAGGTATTCCATGTTAGAGAGGGAAAACCAAACTATTCGGTTCTAAGACACAGAAGATGTCATGACCAAGACATTTACCAAAAAGTACATGGTGTGTTGGAATAAGGTACACACCGTGTAGTCAGACCTCGGGCACTACCCATGTGCAATGGCCAATGTCGAAAGGCTGGTCGTGTAGAAATGAAAGAACACAACGTGTGGACTGATTTCACGCCATGTCCATGAAACTGGGTTCGGCACCGTGCACGCTGGCCATGTGCCCATACATGGCCTCAACCCATGTTCGGCACAATGTGTAATTGGTACACGGGGTAGCCTGTGCATGTGGCCATGCATGGCCGTGTGGTGGAGTACATGCCCATGTACTCCACCCCGTGTCCCTGTACAAATGAGATATACACCGAGTCTTGTGATTCCACATATACCATTCTGCATAGAGAGTACATGGCATGCATTTTGGCTGTATAAGTCTGCCCATGTCTTTGTATTTCCCAGAATACACACCATGTCTCGTGAACCCGCTTCTTCCATTCTGCAAAGAGAATACACCCCATGTTACTGGGGTCACACACCATGTGTTACTTGTCTAATTCCCAAAACTCAATCCACATAAGGAGCATACTACATAGCGTGTTCGTCATAAGTACATGTCTTGTATTCTGGAAATTTCCCGAAATGGCGCATCCGGCCAGCGTGCCTCCCATGATGTCCGTTATTCGTTCTAGCAGTCCTATCATCATGAAACATCGGATACTAGGTCACCCAAATTCCCCATAGTCATCACTGATGTTTTCAGGCCTCCAATCAGCTCTGAAAACATGACTTGATTCCCCCGCTTAAAGAATGGTCATGGAACAATTTTTCCCATTCCGGTCCAATCCATCACCTGATATCATCGTCGCACCTCCGCTAGGTAGTTGTGATTATGGGTCTTCAATTTGTGAATGTTGCATCACACAATGTTCTTGCAAGGATCCGTTTTTCTTCAACCATGAAGAATGAGAAGAACACACCAAACATTCACAAAAACGGGAGAGGGTTCAGACCATGTTCATTTGGCCCGGTCCTTTGGCATTAGATTGTTAGCAAGCAGGCCAATAGAAACAATCATGGAAGGGAGAATCAATGTTCCTAAAATAAAAACACACCCCTACCTTTGATTGTCAGTCATCGACGTTGAAGTCACTCGAAGAAGATGACGGAGTTCGTCGTTCGTTGCGTCCGCCGCACACTTCCAATCCCAACTTGATTCCACTATGGAAGACGCTCCACGTCGGTAGGATCTGAGGGGGAAGTCAAAGAAGGATCATCACCAACGTTTTTTTTTTGGAAGAACAGAATCTCTATTCTTCATTCTTTTTTGGGAGAATTCTAATCCTCCCAAGCTCTCCTCTTCCCCCACATCCACCCAAATGCCAATGTTGTTCCTAAAAATAGATTAGGGTATCTATTAATTTGTTGGAAAGAATTCAAAAAGAATGAATTAATTACATGGACCCACTAAATTAATGTGAATAGTTGGAACAAATTAATTAGAGGAGTATGAGCATTTTAATTAAAGGTATTGTCAAGAGGCTCTCCCTCGTTAATGAGGGATAGTTGAGAGGTTTTACTCTCTTCTATCAATAGGGGTTAAATCATGTGTCATACCCACATCGTAACCTCTTGTTCGAGGTTATGTTATGGTGGGCCCCACCTCCGTAATGTCTCATAAGAGGTTATGGTGTGGTGGTCTCACCTCTAAAATCCATGAGGAGGTTTTAACCACAAATCACCCACATGGCGGCTCAAATGAAATAATGTGATGTTTACTTTATTTTATTACTTTCCACGAAAATCCAAAAATATAATTTTATTCCTGACCCACTGCCGTCAAAGTGAATGTCTTCTTATGTGAATATCAGTGCTATAAGTTCAGTGGTTCGCTCAGATTTTTCTTCCGAGCACCGGTTCAAAAGTTATAAAAACTTTCTGATTCATTTACTGAACATACCCTTACAAAATTTAGAATTTGATTCTACGAAAAATGGTACTCGGAATCATGCGCCTTCAATTTTAAAAAATTCATAAAATTACCATGTATTTAAAAATAAATTCATGGAATATCCTGGTCTTTAAAGGAAGGGATTTCTACCATGAGATATATAACATCATTTTTCTTTAAAATAACACTTTTGGAATCCTAAGGACATAGTGAAACGTAAATGAATAGATAACATGTATTCTAAAGAGATCAAAAGAGTAGAATAAATGTAGTAATTTTGTTGAGATATATATCATAATATTTCATCATCAAAATTATAATCATAAAGAATCCCTATATACAATGATATTATAACTTCAAACCCATAACACTTTGGTTATATTGTAATCTTAACAACCAGTAAAGAATGTCATCAATTGAAAAACTAAATACCAATAATATAATCTTATGCAGGATGTAACATGTAAAAACGATAGCATATAGACCTCATAAAATAACATATATTAAAAGAAAAACTATGTCTCAAAGAAAGAGATTTAAAACAATATTTCCTTTCATTTCGTCACAACATACATTATATTGTTTTAATCATCATATTCCATGGATAACCTCTTTATGATTATATATAAATCCTGAAATTTTGGGCCTCTTAATCGACCCAAGGACTCTAAGAGTATAATAAGGATGAATCAAATATATTTGGGAAGGTATTGGTGGAGCTATATTATTTTGGATGGGTGATGACTGGGAGAGAGGGTGTCGCATTTTTATAAGAGAGGTATATGACACAGAAAGAATTATGGATATAAATAATGTCTCGCCGAATGTTTTTCAGGGCTAAATTCTCCAAAATTGTATTTCATTTATCCATAGAGGATATTAGTTCAATATGTTTCTATATATAGAATTTTGGACAAGACTATATGTCATTTTACCACTTATCCTTTTAGTTTAACCCTCTGTAAACTCATTTATACCATAACTATGACAAATAAATATAAATTTTTTACAATTTACTTTTTAAAAAATTAATTTTTATTCTTTATATAACATTAATTATGATTTTTCCATATATTAATTCTATTTTTAATAACTTCAATTAAATAAGTGGAAATTTTTAATTTATAATAAACCCTGCAATGGTGATGGAAAAGATGTCATCTAGTGAGAATATTTTCAAAATCTAAACAACAATTATTACAAAATTAAATATAAAATTTATTATAATAAATTATAATTTATCAATTATTATATTTATTGTAAAATTTAAAATTTTGAACCACTTTAATAAAATGGTTCATTAAAAATTCATTAAACGGAAGTGTCGTTTCAATAAAAATATTTATAATTAACTATTCTTCAAAAAAAATTATATTATAAAAAATATAAAAATATACCCTAAGATAATTTTGAAACATTTAATCTATAAAATAATATTTTTTGAAATTTTTTTTATATGGGTCAAGAATTAACATTATCATTTTTCCCCAAAAGTGAAATTATTCATTTTTTAACAAAAAAGGTAATTTTGGAAGAATGTAAAGTCATTACTATAAATAAAGAACTTTTTTATAAATATTATATATCTATATAATACCATTATATTTATTTTTTAAAAACAATTTATTCATATTCTGGCTTCCATGATTGAAGGTTATATAGTAACGTTCATGATTAAATAATGATGTCAATTTTTTTTGTAGTTAATTAAAACAAGATTTTTTTAGTAACACAAGATAGTGGTGAAAATATATTTATAAAAAACATATTTCATAATATATTATTTTATTTATCATATATATGATACGGTGGAAGTGATAACCTTTTTAAATTATGCAAAATGGAACCTTTTAAACACTATTTTTCCCATACTAGAACGACATTATTCTTAAGTAAATGGTTCTGAATGTGAAAAATAATGGAGTTTGGGGTGATATATGTTTTTTTAATAATATTATTCCCTTATTTAGAATTTTTTTTAGGTATTTTATAGAAATATATAATTATAATTTTTATTTTTAAAATTTTTTATTTTCATTGTGTTCAATAGTGTTCACCCATGTAATCTATGATTTAATAAAAACATGAGATAATAAATATTCAAAAACATAATTATCAATATAAAATTATGCCTAGTATTATATTATTCATTTTCTATATAAGATTAAATAATATTTTAAATCAAAGCATTAAATATAGAAATATTTTACTAAATTTTTTTTCGACAAATAATTGTTTTTAATAATATTTTGCATTGACTTCCAATTTATTGTTTATTTATATATCTATATATATCGGAAAACACAATATATGGGTAATATATTAATATTCATTAATATAGTTTATTAGATAAAAAACACACCATGTCAATAAAATAATTCCTTAAAAATAATTGTTTCACCATTATCCTTTTAATTTACATTAATTATAGTAATCGTACATTATAAATTAGAACGAGAATGGAATAATTTTAAAATATAAATATTTTGATTGGAAATATGAGATATTTTTTTGATATTTAATTTCAAAAACTATTTAATACTAATTTTTAATATAATCTAATAAAAATAAGATTTTGAGTAATTCGTTATTTATGTTCCAATAAAACAATTGATGTTATAAATAATGAAAAGTATTTTAAAATAAATTTCATTTAGTTAATAAATATATTTTTTATATAATAATGGTTTGAAAAACATTTAATTTAATAATATATTTTAAATTTTCATAAAAGAAATGTAATTTCCAAAATGACTTTTAACCAATTTTCATAAGAAATATTAATATAAAAATAACTGAAAAACTATCTTTAATATAATTTGTAACTATATAATTGAAAACTTATATTTATTATAAATAATTATAAAATATATAAATTTAACTTGGAAATGGAAATAAAATATATAATGAAAAACTGGTTTTATTTAAAATTTAGTTTTTCAAAAAATCATGTTTTCTTAATCATACATTGTATTTATAAAATCATTATTTACATTGTTTTTAATTTTCAATTGGATTTAGTATTCATTATAAAATATGTTTTAAATAATTTTGTTCTATGTTATGTGTGGAGAAGGTTACTGAACAAATTATAATTTTTTAAAAAAATTAATCCAAAATCATTATGCATCACATATCCCAACCTCGGCCTAATAAAATTCCATCGGAATAATTTTAATTATCCCATTATAAATTATGAACACTTTGATATAAACTTGAATCATTAAATCTTTTCTTCATTGATCTCAAAAATCCCTAAAAATATATTTTTTTATGAAAATAGCTTAATCCTATATTGAGTGTTTCTTCAATAATTTAATATAAAAAACATGTTATAAAGAATAATAAATCCTATAATTGAATAAGTTTTTTTTGAAAGAATTAATTTTCATTTTCACAGATAGATGTCATTTTATGGTTGGGAATATGAAATAAGATTACCCTATTATTGTGATTAAAATATTTTATATGCTAGTATGCCCAACACATTTTCAAAATCACATTGAATTCATATATATAGGGAATAATTATACATTGAGGAATATTATTTTATAAACAAAAACTTTGGATGAAATATAAATATTTATTTTTCTATTAAAAATTAAAAACATTATGGTGTTTATTTGATGATCTCTGAAAGCTTCCCAGGTTTACTGCACTAAAAAGAACATGAAACCAATTAGATATATATAAATATATAATTGTTATTTATTTTTCATTTTACACATATTTATCATTAAATAAATTCATTAAGGTATATCATATTATTTTTCTTAATCCATTGGTTTATATGGGTTTTATGATTATTATCTTCGTTATTGTTTTCTTTCATAATCATTTTACATTAGTCCTTCACTCTGAAAATTTCATCAACTGTATATTCTTATTATCTATTTAATTGATCAACTTAATATCCCTCTTCCAGACATAAATATCTCAATAACAAATCCTTACACAATTGAAATAGTTTTGTATTACATTAATATTTTACATTCTAAAATTCATCAAATATTTTTCTTATTTAATATGTTTAAATTTTTTTATAACATTTACTTCCCCTAGTCGTTTCATAAAAATTATCATTCTTATATTTTGTATGATTTTATTTTTCTTAATGAGTCTTGTTTTAGAAAATTAAATGAAATATAATGGTTAGAATTACTATATTATATTCTACAGAATATTTTATCGCATTTGGTTTTCCATTAGTAAAAGTACATCATTATTTGTCAAATCGATTATTAACCCCATTCCATATATCTCTATCCATTTATATATCCAAGACATTTAATCATCTGTGATCAATAATTTCATTATAATATAATTATAAAAAATTACCGAAGGAAAATTTAATATCAAGTTGTAACACATTATGAAACTGTGTGTTGGCAAAAATTGCATTTGGTAGATCATTGAACACTTCCAATTAAAATTTGGTTACATTAATATTATTTTTATAATACATTATAAACTACTCCCAAAATGTGTTTCAAAAATAAATGCATCATAATTTTTTGTAAATGGAATTGGAATTATCCAAAACATATCCACCACATGTTCCTATCCAGATGTTCAGTTTTATGAAAACTAATCAAGAATAAAAGTGAATATTGGGTTGATAAATAACAAGAATGGACCTATTTATTACATATTGGTGGATCTATTATATAATCAAACCGAAATTTATAGTATATATATGGTAAAATAATTTCATAGAACCGATGTATTCTATTATTTTCCAAAATATTGGTAGGGTATCAAATACATAGACACATCCGTTGGTATTTCACTATTTTTACATATCCAAATCCCCAAAATAACTACATGAATCATCCAATATAACTCACCAATTCATTAAAACAAATTGAATCACCCCAAAACCCCACTCCTCTGAAATAACTCTTCTATTCTATATACCTCATAATATATCATTATATTTTTAATAGGGTTAAGGGAAATATATGAATTGTGTATGATCAATGCAACAATAAGGGAAACTATATAAATATTTAATCAATTTTTAGATCATAATCCCTTTCTAAAATATGTCTGTGTGAGAAATATATTATTTGAAATTAGATAAAAGTAATATTTTTCCATTTCACATGATAAATGGACAATAATGTCAAATTAACATTTATGATCTATGTGTTAATTGAGGGGAATCATGCGGAATTTAAATTTTATATATATCATATCCACATGAATATTGATAATATGGAATAAAAATGAAACAAAATATGGCATGGAATTATGGAATACAAATAAAAAATTCAGACCATGTGATAAAATATTATTGCATCAAATATAACCCAAAACATGGGAACTATGAATATCGCACCATGTTTATTTAAAAAATATGAATACAAATATTTCAATATAATATTTTCAAATAATAATTATGAAGAAATATTAATTCATAAAATTCACCCAAAAAACATATGAATAGTGATTCCACATAATTTTCACACCCCTAACATGTGAACAATTATTCCCACATAACGTTCACACAATATTATAATAAAAACATATAGTTTCATATTTTCACCACATTCTATTAAATAACATGATTTTATATTTTCGAAAAAGAATATGATTTTTTTAACGTGATTTTTTTAGAAAATTTAATACATGAATTTTTTAAAAATAACACGATTTTATATTTTAAAAAAAGTATGATTTTTAAAAGAACAAGTAACTTCATATTATTTTTAAATTTTTTTTAAAGGCATATGATTTTATATTTTGGAAAAGGATCATTATTTTCTTAGAAAATGATTTTTTATTTTCACCACAATTCATGAAATCATTTTTTTCATATTTTATATTTTCACCACATTCCATTAAATAAATTTATTTTTCTAAAACATGATTTTATGTTTGGAAAAAGAATATGTAGTTACATTATCATTGAAAAAAAAATTTGTAAAATGTTATGTGAAAAAATGTAAAAAAACAGATTTAAAATGAACATTCAATGGTTGATACTAAAATAATATATACTATTTTCTAAAAGGTGAATTGGATGAATATTGAAAATATTTAATTATTAAAATTATTCTTTATTAAAGTATAGATTAAAATGGGATAAAAAAGTTATGTGAAAAAATTTAAAACATTTACTATCAAAAAATATATTTAATAATTGAATTTTGATATGTGCTTATAGATTTATAAATAGAATGTGGAGTGGAAATTAATTTTATAAATTTATATAAATTGAAAACAATTTTAAAATTTCAAAATAACCTCTTTCAAAACCCATATCATAGAAAGAATGATCAAATATACAATTTATAATAATTTATAATAAAAAAATGAATGAAATATTGGAAAATAATTGTTTTGATATCAAAATTAAAATGGGATTCTATTATTTAGAAATATTAATAGAGAAATAGAGAAAAAAATTTCTTCCAAGTATATTAGAATTTTCTATAATTTTTCATCATTTTTATATGAATAAAATTCTATGATAATGAATTATTGAGTTGAAAATCCAATTCTACTCATATGTAAAAGAAGAAATATATAATATAATATTAAATATAATCATTTATCAAACATAGAATAACGATACTCATGGGATGACATCTCAACTCAGTGAATGAAATTTAACAAAACCAAATCTCTATCAGATGTCAAAATTATTCCATAACTAAATATTTAGAAATAAAATTATATTGTGTAAATATAAATCCCAATAATTTTTTAAAAATACTATTTAATAAAATCTGAATGAATAGTGTCTCCATCTAATAATAATTAATTTCATGTAAGAAAATCATAAGTAAATGAACAATAATTATATTTCCATAAACAATTATTTTATTGATAATTTAAGAATATATTGCTTATAATTAAATGATTATTAAATCACAGAAATTTATGATATTCAACATAATTATTTACAATTTGAAATTGAATGCACCATATAAAAGAATTTGTGGTGGGAAATTCGTAATATGATTCATGGATTTTAATTCAACACATCATATCCTCGAATTCTTCTTGGTTACCACATTGAATATATATAAATAATTAAATCATTCACTTTATAGGTATCTTTATTACCATATTAAAACATTAATATTATGGTAACTATTTATTCTAATATCACTACACGTTACCGAACAATATTTTTTTAAAAAAATTATCATAAATATAAACATCCACAAAAATAATGTTTAGTATTAACTATCATGAAATGTATTACTTAGTGGATGAGTAAATGAGATTTACGTATCTTTCTAGAAAATGAAATTTACATTTTAAAAAATAAATTCTATGAAATCATAAAGTTTTTGAGATCATTGTTTTTCCTTTTAATTTTCTAATATATTTACCCTTTCAAAAAAATATAAAGAGTAGCCCTAAAATGAAATTTATATACTACTTCACAAAATAATTTTCATTTTTTCAATATAATTAAAATATTTTGAAATATAGTTTAAAATTTAAACTATATTACACATGGAATATAATTTAGTTATAATGAAAATTTCTTCCTTATTTATTAAAAAAGTAAACTGTTGTTCAACGTATTATAAAAAATTATCAAGGATGTAATAAAAACTATTAATAGAAATCCATATATTGAATTTTTATGAAATATAAAATTATCTTTTCTGAAAAGGTACATGTTTTATCTCAATCATTATTTACAATTTCAAATTTCCAACATCAAATATCATATTCACTTGGTCGATAAATGGGATGGAGGGAGTGATTTGTGGAGAGAGAGAGATATATAGATAAAATAGTGTTTATTTTGACATGCATACAATGAGTTGTTCTCTAGTTCATAAAAACATTGGTGATATATTCTTCTATTGATAAACTCATAAAATTTTACCAAGAACACACACTAATAGGAATCCCAATAGTACGGAATCTTAATCCTTCCCTAGGGTAAACAATCCACTATAGACTCAATGCTTGTCCCTGATTTCTCATATGCCAACTCATTTGGTATAAAAGTCAAAAAATAGAAAACACATGAGTGCATTCTAGAAATATTACTTTTAAACTATAAATAATACAATTCGGCTGAAACTATTATTTAGGGTACCTCATCACACATAAAATTAAATTATGTGTCTATATATTCTCGAAAATGTTACCTATGAATATTCAAATTCCAAAACACCAAAATTTAATGTTTTTGAATATCTATATTTTCTCCCACAATATTTTATATTTTTATTATAGTTATTAAAAAACAATAAATTTAAAAACACTAAAACTAAAAACTGTGTAGTTTTCCATTAAGTTAAACCATATTTTACTGCATACCCATTATTATAAATTTATATTCATCATCAAAAGATAAAAAAAATAGAGATATAAACCCACATATCTCATTAAAAACCGACTGTGGAAATTTCAACATTGATAAAAATTCCTCCCCACATGACGGTTTGTTCTCTATTTAAACACTGTATTCCCACACCTAGAAATGGGAAATAATCACCCATTTTCAATGATATTTATGTCATCTCACCATGAAGTTTGACATTTGTATAATGATATATATGATCTATGATCATTATTCCAATCCTCTACACCCAAAACATTATATTATTTAGTTTTCATATAAACACATGTGATGATACAAAAACTTGAACCACTCTTATACATAGCAAAATGGGTTTTTAATAAGGTTGCATACTTGTGGGTGAATATCCCTTTTTATCATAATGGAGAAATTTGATTGTTTCTATAAGATATTAATTCATCCACTTTAAAATAAGATCACTCTAATAATAGAATAGTTGTAACCTTACATGATCCACCTGATCCATGTCAACACTCAACTATATCTTGCCTACAAATATAGTAAACCAATATGGTTATATATCAAGAAATGTAACAAGGAACTTATATCCTAATCATGAATATACATGTTCATCTAAAATAATAATAAATATTTCCCATAGGTCTATATAATTTTTCAAAGACAACCTCGTTTTTTCTTCACACTTTCAGGATTACTATTGATAAGAACATCATAAATATATCCCAGAAAATAAAGTTTCTCATAATCACTCCACTTATTATAGGGCTCCATAGTCCACCAAAATTAAAATATAATTGTCCTAACAATTCAAATAACCCATTTATATCTACACATGACCCAAGGATAACACTAAAATGAAAGATAAAAAAACACAAACTCTAGAGAAAACCTCATCCACAACTACATTTTATTTGTTTCCATTTTATGGGAAACCAAAATGGATTTAATAAAGGAATAGATTTTAACTCTTTCAGAATAGTACATGATCTCTTCAAAAACCATGATCAAAATATAAATGAGGATAATGAATCTAAATAGGTCAAGATCACAAACTATGAGTGTTTAAATAATATTTAATACAATGATCATAAAACAAAATTAATTCACACATGTTCCTAGAATTACCCCTTGAAATAAAAAAAGGAATGAAACATTCAAGATCATTAATAGAAGTTACATGTTGGTCCTTTTATTCATCTAAAAATAATTAAAATCTACATGACAGAAGTAAATGTATACATTATCCTAAATCAGAGGATCACCCATGATCCATCCTTCATATAAATCCAAAATTTATCAGTATTCATAGAAAGTGAGTAATATACCAAAAACATCATGAATAAAAAATATATACATTATAAATTGTAGTTTATATAAAACTATTGATAGTGGCCTCCTCTAACTACACTTTATGTGATCCTAGTCACTACTATAGTTGTGAATCACCTCATTTACACAAATACTTGTCACTGTGAAGTATCATCACTAGTGCACAACAATTTATTATATTGGTATCAATAGATCTCATATCTACTTTTATTTATTATCAATAATTACCCATTTAATAAAAAATGATATAGCCACTCAAACAGAAAGGGTCAGTGAAAATTTCTCACCAATAGAGAAAACACTCCAGATGCTGATTTACAAGATATGGGTTTAACTAGAATATCAAACATTGAACACACCTGATTATGATATCAAAACCCACACTAGTGTCCCCTTGTATAATAATCCTTAAATAATGGACATGAATATTATGTTTATCTACACCGTCTAATTTTATAACAAAGTCATATGTCACATGAATCCTTTTATATATATACTATTTGCACACAACACCTAATAGAAGAAAACTAATGGTTTTGATAATAATAGGGGATAATAGAATCACTTACCTATATTAGCTTCGCCACCCCCAGTATAAAAATTTATTTGATACCCTGGTAGAAATTGATAATTCTATAATGATGTCTTAAATATCAATGTTATCTCATACATGGAAATTCATCAACAACCAAATTGTATATTTCATCTAGAGGATCACAAAAAATAATAAATCTTCCAGACATATTTTTAGCAGATTGAGTAAGTATAAAAATATGGTGATTCATCGAAACAAAACTATAGATCATAATATCTTTCAAATTTGAACCTCTTATTGAGGAATAAGTATCATTCAATTACACTGTCAAACGTGCCTTCGAACGTCTTTGTGTTCTATACATGCCTTGATCTATACAGAAACATGGCCTCTCAACCGTCTCCATGAACAGTGTATTTCATTTCTTTTATCTATCTATTATATATATATACTAAATAAATATGATATATAAATCAATTTTTTATATTATGGAAGTAATCAAATCATGATATAAGTAATAATAATATCAAGAACAATAAGTCCAAACACGTATAATAAATGAACCAATTTTACCCAAAACGCGGCTTTAACATGGAATTGAAAATTGAATGGGTAACATAAAGTTGTGATTGAATCATATATGATATCATAAATATTATTATAGTTCTGTTACAACTTAATAATATTTTTAAACCCACTATACAGGCGTCTCTGACACATATGAACGAAATTGGACATAAGGTAAGGCATAATATTGCAATCTAATTTTTATCCAAGATTGCTTATACGTAAGTTTTTACTGGGGTTATATTTTTCATCCATGTCCATAAAAATGTTTTCCATAAAGTTTTTAATATTATTCCATGTATGTTTAAAGTCATTTTTACCCCTCTTTGACTTTTACATTGTGTTATTGAATGAATCATCCTTTTGTTTACCATACGAGAAACATTTTGACTTTGTGGGAAAAAGTATGAGGAGAATTTTTTTTATCTTATACAGCATGAATAGACTTTTATGGTTTTATAATTCCTTATTTTCATGAATCTCACTCTACAATATTTCATGATTATTTTCCTTAAAATACTTTTCTATTATAATTGAATGGAATTTTTTGAAAATAAAATGATTTTGAATAAGAAATAATATATTCCACATGAATTCATTTCATGTGTTTTATCAGAACTATTTTCCATCTAAGAAGACATTATTTATTATTTTTTAAGTATAATGTCTATATTATTTACATGGTTTTATTTTTCTTATGATGAAATTATATCTATTTGTTTTATATGTATTATGTTATGATGGGATGATGTTTATGAAACCCATTTTATTCATTAGGTGATGATGAATGATGAATGATTGTTTTGTTGCACACGTAAGAATGATTTCAATATGAGATGGGTGGGACCTATATATCCCTCTAATTAATTGGGTAATGACTTATATCTCATGAGATAGACATGGCTGGAATGGCAAGTAAAATTTGGTTTACTAATACAGGTCTGGAACGACAAGTAAACTCAGTTCAGTAATGGACTTTGTCTACTATGATGGTTTTGGAAGCAATGCATTGGCTACTATGGAAATAATATCATGTGCTTAATAGATCCCACAACTACATGCTTTATTCCCATGCTATTTTTTCATGATTAATTTTTCTTTTATGATCTATGCCTTATGAACTGCCATGATTTATGTCATTACTCATGATTTTGATTTTTATGTTCATGTTCTTACATTCAAATGTTTATGGATTTATTCAGGTTCTCCATATTTACCTTTACTAAGAATTTGAGCACATCCTTTTTATGTATTCTTTTCCCCATGAAATAAAGATAGGTTTTAGGTAAGAAAACTAAAGGGGAAGAACGTTATGGGAGATTTAGAAGATCTTTAACCTTAATTAGAAGATTATGTTCCAAGTTTCCAAACACACTAAACTAATACGGTCTTTTGGTGCCTATTTTTGTGATGTATTAAGTATTCTGCAAATGTAATTTTATTTCTATGTATGTCATGATTTGTGTCCCTACAGTTGGTATCAGAGCGAAGGTTTAGTTAACCTTTGGAAACTATTATGCGAAATCTTTAGTAAGATCCCTAGAAATATTTCTATGGTATGTCTAGGGATGTCCATATAGTCTAGAATAAATATAGGTGAGAGGCCAAGAATTATGTTGACGAACATGAATAACCTAGGATGAACCTAGGGTGTCATGGATTAAACAATGTGTTATAAGTTTGTCTTTTTATGATTATGTGGTTCCTCCCTATTTTAATTGTTTCTTACAACGTGGTTTCTGGTTTTAGTCAATGGAGGGAACCGGAAGGAATTGTTTCAACATTGAATCCAATGGACAAATTGGTGACTATGAGCACAAAAATTGTGTAATGTCTAGAAAAAAATATTTTTTGGTTTTTGTTAATCAATCATCATGATATATGATTAACAAGGTGAACAATAGTGGTATTCCTAATTCATAAAATAAAAGTAAGATGAACTATTATGCCTGTTCTCATGGTGATTAGCATAGAGAAAGGAATATTGAGATTTATAAAGATGTAAATACGAACCTTGATGAATACATTAAATGGAGGGGGAGATGATATCTGTGTGGAGAGAAGGGTTATAGAGTGAGAAACTATTACGGAGTTCAATGTCTTATCTGTGGAGAACATGGGCATTACCCAACTCAATGACTTGACCTAAGAGGTTACTTCAAAATCAAGGAAGGACTTATTCCATAACAATCATTTAATAAGATGAATTGAAGTGTTTTTGTATTGTTATTCAAGAATAATGTTTTTGAGGTACTTTTATGGTATATTAGAATATCAATGTATTGGTCCATTGTGGTTTTCCATAAGAATATGGAACTGATAACCATTAAAAGTGATTGAAATATTTTTGGAAAGCAGTTGATATGCGCATAATGAAGAGATTAGAAGAAAATAATATTTTTGATAGTATTAATGAGCTCATGAGTGATATAAGGACAAAGTGATACCATGGTTTGAGTATATAAAAATTTTGGGATTTTGGTATGTTGAAAGAGTTAACTTTCAACAGCATTCATGTTTTCACAAAGTTTCAATGGGTATGCATTTTTCAAGAGAATACATGATTAGTGTATTCCCATGTTTGGAATGTGTCCAACAAGATATATCGTATGATAAATGATGGTATTCACATGCTCCTTATATGAAATTTCTAGTATTCATTTACATTATACTATGAGATTGGATAGAAGTATTTTGGATAAGAATAAAGATTGGAATTGATTATTTTGGCCGTCATATAGTATTGTTTAAGGCTAGAACCTTTTTTCGATATTATTTATGGAATATTATAATGGTGAAGTTTTTGAAAAAGGGCAACCTGCAAGATGCACAACAACCCGTCACGTCAGACAAGGTTGCGAGAATCAAACCCACAACAAATCTGGGACATACATTTATTACTTACCACTGGCCTAGAGAAAGTTATTAGTAAAGAGAAATTAGTTTAATTTTATTAAGCGGTATGATCGTTGAAGTATAAGTCCATTTTTGGAATCATTTAGGGTAAATATCACATTAGATGGACTTATGTGTATTATTTAATTCTTATAACTTTTTCATATAGATGGAATATCCTATCATTCTATTACATGATCTTCTAACATTTAAAGAAGGAAAAATTCAACTTCATTTCATTAAAGAAGAGATGAAGTGGAAATTATTCATGGAATGACCAATATTGATATTACACTGATATCATGTGAGTATTTCTCCTGGAGAAAAAATTTATAAAAATTAGGGATATGATCTTGAAAAACAAAAATGTTGTCCTAGTACCCTCATATTTAATGAATCAGATGGTAACTTATATCATCACAAATTTATGGCTTTGTGTTTGTTGGCTTTTTCAGAGCCATGTTTTCTACCACTCTTCATCAAAACATGATGGTTAGATATCTCTTCAATATCCATATTTTCACATATGTTCTACTATGTGGAAACCCATGATGAGTTAATTTGGGTAGCTGTTATATTTCATATTTCACTTTTTAAAATTATGTTTTATTATTCCTTTTTATGATGTGGGTTTCTATGAATGAAACTTTTAAGTACTAAATGCTTTATAACCCCGGTGATTTTCGAGGGAGAAATTTATTTTAATGGGGGTAGAATGTTACACCAAAAGATTTTATGAGATATATTCTTTTTAATTTCAATGATGCCTTGTATTTTACACTACCCCATGATTATCTTGTACTATACGCAACACCGTATTAGATTGCAGTATAGGCAACACAATTCTTGGCTCGTGTTACACACAATTTCATGTTCGTTCTGTAGAAATTATTCTACACAACATTATTTATAGATTTTTTTAATGTATAAATGAAATAAGTTTTGATTGTGTTATATGCAACACCAATGGGAGCTTCCACTACACGCAGCCCTGACTTGGCATGCATTACACACAATGAATAGTAAACACACACTATATTTTAATTAAAAACAACATTTTAATTGTAATAATTTATATAGTTAAATTATAATATTGAATGGTTTTAAATTATAAATAGAATATACTTTTACCATTTAATAAAAATTTTTTCATTAGTATTTATTTTTCATTGAATTTGTAGGTAAAATCATTTCATTCTTTTGCAATGTTTTAACTTTTAAAACTCATTTTCGTAACAAATGGGATTAATTTTAAATTAATTTCTACAACATCTGTGATTTTAATTTGAAAAAATGGATTCCATATTTGGAATCAGTTGGTAAAAATTATTATAATAAGCTACTTTTTATTTTTGGGCATAATGAATAGTTACTACGGTAAATTTTATTTACCATTGTTATAGGTAAATCGGGTAATTAAGGGTAAATGTAATATTATAAAATTACCCCAACACTTGTCTTAATATAATTGGATGATTATATTTTTTCCTAAATCATACTTGGGTTGAAATGGAATCTAATGGAACCTACTAGTATTTGATTAAGACCTTTTATTTATTTTATTTAATGGAAAGTGAAATATGTCTCACTCAAACTATAATAATTAGATTATTTTTAATATAAGGCTATACAGAATATAAGTTCGATTATAAATACTCATTTTTAAGATAAATTTTTTTCTTTGTTATGGTAATTTATTTGTAATTTTTAATTGATATTTAATTATTTTAATAGCTTATACATTGATGATGTACAAATTATTTATCTAGTAAAAAATCAATAATATTGTTTTTATTACAATAATAATACACCTAAAAAAGACCAGAAACGTGACCAAAACTTATTGGTAGAGTATATCTATACACTAAGAATCCAAGGGTCTTATTATGGACCATTTGGAGCCCTATAAAATAGATTATGACATTTATATTATTATTTTTAAATGATGTCAAAGTTTTCACCTTCATACTTTAATAACGATAAAATTTTAATAGTTGGCCATTTTAGAATATATATTCGACTAAAAGTATTCTTTTGAAATATCTTATATTTATATTCATCATAGTATTTTATATTTAATTTTTATTTAAAAATACTTATATTAAATAATTGTACAAAAATGATATAGAAATTATTTTATTTAGAGAAATATTAAATAAATGGTTTTAAAAATATTAAAATAAATATTATATAAAATATTTAATGTGATCCACTAATTTTAAAGATTAATAAGACATGTCAGTAATCTAATGAAATTTTTGGATCAAATATATCTGTTTTGTGGATTTTATTTAAATTCAAATAATTTAATAGTGTAAAAATTGACACTATTGTTATTTTATAAAATTAACTAATTATTAAATTGTTTTAAAATCACAGAAATATTTAAAAATTAAAAATTAAAAATTATATGCTCTAAAATGTAATAATATATCTAATTATGGAAAATTCAGATCACATAAGTATTTATAACAATTTGAAAATTAGAATTTAATTACCACAAATAAATTTAAATAGATTAAATGAGGATAAATCCAATTGATAATATTTAAATAAATTCCAAACATGTATAAATTTCATTTCGTGATGATATTACAACCCTATATCATCTCATCTTCGAATTTGAGTCCTTTTGGATGTTTCTAAGTGGGGAATGAATTTTTTATTAATTAATATTTCTTATGTTTCCAAAGGTTCCCCTCCTCCATTATAAAAGGGATCCTCCTCCCTCTCCTCCTCACACTAGTTTGATCCTTCAAGCTTGGCCACCACTACCCATTTCACTTCTCTACTCCCCTAGAAACATTCTAGAGGTCCTAGGCTTCTTCAAAGACCATCTTTAGTGCCCTAAGAAGAGGTTTAGAAGAGGTGCATCAAAGAAGAGGTAATATCCTTTAACGATTATTTCAAATTCATTTCTTCTTCTACTTACTCTTATTTTGTTGTTTCATAATAAAGTAATAAAATTAGTATCACTCATATACCGATATGTTATTATAAATATAAAACAACACTATTTCATCTTCTACTCATCCTACTGAAAACGAAATCATCGCACGTGCTTACGTATGGAATATCATCTTCACACTATGGTTTAATCTGTTTTCCGCCACCACCTTACATGGATGGGTATAATGGTATAAGGAATAAGTATGTATGATTATTATAACATGAGACTAATTATGAGATATTCTATCATCCTCTACAATACAATTCAATAATTATGGGAATGATATCATCGCTCATGCGTACGTACGGATTATCGTCTCCACGATGCGATGATATTCATTCTCCATGTTAACCATTCAAGAATGATTATAAAGTATATATATATATTATATAATCAAGAAATATATGACATAATAATGGTACTATATATATATGTCATCTTCTTACTTCCATTAAATTCAATAAGGAAATGAAAACAGTGTTCATGTGTACGTACGGTCAACCATCTCCATGAACATTTTATTTCATTTCATTTATCTATCTATTATATATATAATGATTTTATATGATATATAAATAATTTTTTTACATTCTGGAAGTATGTAAATCATGATATAAGTAATAATAATATCAAGAACAACAAGTCCAAACACGTACGATAAATGAAATGATTTTACCCAAAACGTGGATTTAACATGGAATTGACAATTGAATGGGAAATATAAACCAAAAATTGAATGATATATGGTATCATAAATATTATTATGGATCTGTTACAAGTTAATAATATTTTTAACCCCACTATATAGGAGTTTTAGACACATATTAATGAAATTGGACATAAGGTAAGGGATAAAATTTCAATCCCATTTTTATCCGAGATTTCATATATGTAAGTATTTAATGGGGTTATATTTTTCATCCATGTGTATAAAAATGTTTTTCATAAAGTGATTAATATTATTCCATGCATGGTTAAAGTGATTTTTACCCCTCTTTGACTTTTACATATTGTTATGTAAGGAATATTTCTTTTGTTTACCATATGAGAAATATTTTGACTTTTCGAGAAAATGTACGAGGAGAATTTTATTTTTAACTTATATGGCATGAAAGGATTTTTACAGTTTTATAATGCCTTATTTTCATGAAGATTACTATACCCGATATTATGATTATTTTCAAAAAAATCATTTTCTTTTAAAATTACAGGGAATTTGGAGAAAAGAAAATGATTTTGAAAAAGAAATGATATTTTCTTCTAGAATTCATTTCAAGTGTTTTATCAGAACTATTCTCCATCTATGAAGACATTATTTATTTTAATTCAAGTATAATGTGTTTATTATTTACATGGTTTGATTTTTCTTATGGTTAAATGAAATCAATTTGTTTTATATGGATTATTTTTTGATGGGATGAGGTTTATGAAGCTCATTTTATTCTTTGGGTTATGACGAATGATTTATGATTGTTTTGTGGCACACGTTTGCATGATTTCAATATGAGATAGGTGGGACCTCTATCTCCCTCAAATGCATTGGATAAAGATTTATAACTCATGATATAAACATGGATGGAATGGAATGTAAAATCTGGTTCAGTAATACAGGGCTGGAACGACAAGTAAACCCGGTTCATTAATGGAATTTGTCCACTATGATGGTCTTCACAGAAATTCCTTGGATATTATGGAAATCATATCATGTTCTTAATGGATGCCACAGTTACATGTTTTATTCCCATGATATTTTATCATGATTAATTTTCCTTTACAATCTATTCCTTATGCACTGCCAAGATTTATGTCATTACTCAAGATTTTTAAGTTTTATGTTCATGTTCTTACGTTCAAATGTTTATGGATTGTTTTAGGTTATCCATATTTACCCTTACTGAGCATTTGAGCTCACCATTTTTATGTATTCTTTTCCCCGGTATCTAAAGAAAGCATTTAGGTAAGAGAACAAAATGGTAATATCTCAATGGTAGATGTTGAAGATCTTTCACCACGATTAGAGGATTATTTTCCGAGTTTCCAAAGACACTAAACTAATACGGTCTTTGGGCATTTGTTTTTGACATGTATTAAGTATTCCACAAAATTAATGCAATGTCTATGTACGTCATGATTTGGGTCTCTACTTCACCCATACAAATGGGACTGAACAACCTAGTAGATCCTTAATTCATTAATAAAATAAGTCTATGAGATATTTCTAATTCGAAGCACCAACAATCAAATGAAAATACTCATGATAAAAAATATTAGACATAACATTATGTAAATAATGAATATTTGAATCATGGATGAATTCATAAATGTAACATTTCTCATTAGGTAACAAAAAATGATAGGCTATCATCCCATATTGATCAAAGATCTCAAAAGTCATGAATAAATGTGTTGGCATCTTTTATTTCATCTTTATTCATCATCACCCTAATCTCACTAATACCCAGAAAAATATTGAGCCCAAACATATAACTTCCAATGGTGTCAAAGTAATTTTTAATATGATTTATTTCATTACTAAGTGATATAAATTATCTTCATAAGTAACCACTAATTCAATATTGTCTCTATCATGAGAATACGATGTATTGGTACTAGATTCCATACCTTTTCCAACATAGAGTATGATAGAATGGTCTACCATATAAGGCCTCATATATGTCAATTGGAATTATTTCTATAAGGTTATTTTTTTTGTAATCTTAGTGAGAGGGATATTCACCTATTATGTACCACTAAAATCAATGAATAATTCTTGGAACATATCATCCAGCACCTGTGCAGACAATTCAAACTGACCATTAGTTAGATCCTGAAAAGATGTGCTCATAATCCCCTGTATACTCAATACATTATTTATTCACATAAAAAACCCGTATATGAAATGATCATCCCAATTTAAAATGATATTATAAGGGAACCCATTTTAATATATAATATCATAAAAATTCAGTCATACAAGATCATAAACCGAGAACAACTCATGGAAAGAAAGGAAGTGGGAATCCTTTATTAATTGACCCAATACTACCCAAACTACTTCTCTACCTTAATGAAACCATGGTAAACCATCTGAAAATTTCTTTTCATTATTAGAACATTTTCATTCATGGACTGGTAACAAAATTAACAAGTAGATAGGTATTTGGTTCCCTATCTTCACCAATTTGTAAGTGGACTACAATTTGTTAAAAATTTCAATCTTATGTTTCATCCATGGACACCAATATTGACAAGTCGTTTCATGATACATCTTGGATATAACTTTGTGTATTAACATCTAAGAAGAATGGGATAGTCACATAAATTTTGTATTATATCTATAGGCACCCAAATACTCCTATATATACGTAGATAAAAGTATCCATAAATACCCCAATATAGAGGCAGTTCCTTTAAAGAAATATCAACCCATGGGACCAAGACATCATGATCAAAAAAATACATCATCTTTACTCTCCATAACAGTGGATACGATATCAATATCATTGAAATTACCTAATTTTCACGATGGTTATGATTATCTATGTACGCCTCAAAAAATAAAGAAAATTGATTCAACTCCTTAATTTCCTACATAACTATCCCTGAATATGTCCTCCTCCTATGAGAATCGATAGCATTGTTTCCAATTCTGTACATATAGTTAATATCGATGTCAAAGGACTATATTTATTCAACCCACCATCGCTAATTAATAATAGTGTAATTATGTGTGAAAATATAACTACGGAATTTTGGTTCTTAAATACTAAAATATGTTGTCACATCATGTAATACCATAAAAATTCAAAATTCTAACTAAAAAATTCCAAATTAAGATCACGAGTTGTATAGTTCACATTTTTCATCCACAAATACCTTAAAAATAAATGACTTGATCATAACAAAAAAAACTACTCTTACCCCAATCACTAATATGTCATAATAGATTTTGTAACATCTTCTAAAATTTATTAGAATAAATATGGTCTTTGATTTTATTCTCCCTTTTATCCCCAGAAAATATATTTTATAGAATTTTCTCAAGATAAACCACACACACTTCTTATTCAATCAAATAATATGTGCTTCTATGTGTGAATGGTCTATTATGAAGTGCCTATAATAACTATATACCCCCAAGATACAACATATTTATTATATATTCTTGTTATTATCCTATATAACTATAAATCTAACCATATTTGTGTCAACTAACACTCATACCTATGTGATTATATGACCCCTGAAGTGAACCTTTTCTATAAAAAAGTGTCACCTTGTGAGCTAAACATTCATCATGTTCACTATCAGCGTATTCAGAATGATCTCATGATTTATCATATGGTTTCCCCGAGAGTGAGTATAAACTATGATGATGTATAAATAAACCATGAAAAGGAAATATAGGGGGTTATGAAATTGTATCTTCACGTGGCCATGAAAACAACTAGACCATTCATAATAATGAATGGAATAAATATATCCTCATATTATCTATACCAACTTACCAAATCCATTAATTTAATGTCAGATAGAATTACATGAACCTAGTGATATCCTATAATAAAATCAATCATAGATACTACTCATTCCCATTGAATCTTATCAAACAGGTCTTCTACATGATTTGAAGGATTGCGGTTCTTCACAATGAGCTACTTCCAACTCTACTAATCTTAGAGAATCATGAGTATTCAATCTTGTTTTTGGAGAGAAGGACTGGTGAACCCCATGGAGAGGATTTGGGCCATATAAAACTCATTCAACCATATCTTATAGATTCATTTTATATTCCAAAAACATATATCTATCCACCCTATAAGTATTAATTAATACTTTTCAGCTCAAGTAATAGGTTCAATATTATATTCTATCATTCAATCATGTGGTAGTCCAGATAAGTCGTCATGAAAGAAATCCAAATAATGGTCTACTATAAGTTTGTTCTCATCATAACATAACCCTTGATCATACATGTAATTTCATTAAATTTTAAAAATAACACCACCTATTCCAATATGATGTGGTCCAACTCTACTTTCATGGACATCCCTGTCACCTTCATGAAGTAATCTACCTCCCTTTGGTGATGTCAATGAAAAACATCGCCGATATCAATTCACATTGGAATGATAGAGGACCATCTATACCATCTTGATAATGAAATAAATGCACTTCACATCAAGGATTTATTCATCCCTAATAAAATTATGTTTTCGTAGCTCAAGAGGGAATTCCATACACTGTCTTATACTTTTTGACCATATTCCCAATGTGGTTTCAAGGATCAACATGCCAAAAAAATAATCAAAATCAACATGGAATTATTATACAGTATCCACATTTATGATTTTGTATGAAAACCCATATAAAATAAAGAATATATAATTGTAGATGTTACTAGAAAAGTGCGACATTTATTAGAGATCTCAGTACCCTTCACCTCTAGAATAGGATGAACTAAATAAATATTTCATGATCTATGACCCTATTATACAACCAGACTACCATATGCGGTTCTAATCAATTTGTTCTATATATACAAATATAGGATACCTTATTTATGACCTTATTGTTTTCTTTTATTTCAAATAGTTCTCTAGTAACATTTCTACGGATATTCTACAAATCAAAATCCTGATTTTGGAGTCGATATGGATCCTCTCTACTAGGAATAGATAGGACAATCCAGTAAAAATTCTATGGATTCCACAACATTCCGTAGGATCAAAAATCAATGTGGTATTAGGGACAAACGGCTTATTCTTCCCATACTTCAAACTCTAGTGAAAACCCACATAACAATAATTGGCTATCAACTTGTTGTCACTTATCAAACAAGTTTTAACAATGTGTTTATTCTTGAAACTTGTAAATCAACTTCCCATTCTCCTTTCGGAACTACCCTAGACATGATTTTGAGATTCCCTTAGTTTCAACTTAGTTATGATACCTTATTTTTCTATGTAAGATATATTATCCAACTAGAAAAAATTCACATTAGAATGAATTGGATTTAATAGGGATCATAAGATTGTCTCTATTTTAAAATATCTTCACCAATATGGAATGGTGAAAAGTGATCATGATCTATACAATAAGATTAATATTTTACAAAATACATAGATTTCTTAGTTACGATTATGAGAACCCTATAATTATCATAAGTAATGGTCTTTGGAAAAAATAATCATAGAATATAGATTGGAAATCCTCCAAATCACTTCACAATATTACCTATCTAGTTTAGAATATCCCACCATCATTTGACGTTCCTATATGAATATATGTTGCAAACATCGTCCTCCTCTCATGAGATTTCTCAAGGTACAAAATGCTAGATAAGACTTTCTCTATAAAAAAAATCTTTCTTTGGGTCCACCATCTATGGAAAATGTAGGTCGCTACTACTGCTGAAACTCTTACATCAACTATACCATAATTGCAGTAGATTGAAAATCATTATGCATAGATTTAAATATCCTAAAAACTACCCTACAATAATAAATCAATTCCCATGTTAGAGAATATAGGTTGTCCAACTTATGCTATGACTAGAGGAATCACTAGTTTCCTAGGGACCACCACCTCTAGATCTGGGTATTCCCCACCCACTTATCACACGACTAGAGAACATCATGAAGAATATATCTACAAATTCCAAGACAACACCTCATATAGTTTCAGATAAGAGTAAAAATCCTAGATTTATGAAAATTATAGTCATAAACATTCTTATTTAAAATCCACTCCCAGATTCTTACTCAAAAAACTTGTACTAGTTGATAGAAACAATTATTTATAACATTAGAGACACAACCTATATCTCATCATTATGTTTGGGTCATGGTGAAGCTCTATATTTCACTATATGGGTCAAGATATATAGTGTTTCAATTAGAAATGTATATATGAAAACATAATTTAAATTACAATTGGAATCATTATATAATGGAAACAATTTCATTTTAAAATTATATTTTATATAATTTCGTTTTATTTTATATATATTTCTCGAATAAAATGATAAACTATATGGGTCAACAAATCCAATTTATAATGGACCATAACCCTTATAAATTTAATTATGGATTCCATTAAATATAAACCGCTCACTTATCAAGCCCCTGTATAAAATTTCAAAACAATTCATGGAAATAAAAAAATAATCCAAAACATGATCAAGAAAATTCACAAAGTCTGTCAATATGGTGTGGTATAATGCATGATATATTAGTCCTATAAGGTGACTAAAATTATACATGACTATGATTCCTTACCACATTGGGAAGAAGATAAAATTTAGTCCCTAATTATAATATTTAACATTATACATCATGTGCATCACCAAATTGTGGAATCAAATCAACTGTAACAGTAATAAACCATAACATCATTTCCCATACTAGGTAACTTGTTTTATCTATGTAAATGGCCTTTACACTCATAGGGAAAAATAATTTCCAATTTGAAATCATTCATAATATCCAATATAATATTCAAAAATGAAAATACGAAATAAATGAAATTAATCAAATAAAACTGTGTGACATTCTGTCCTAGATTCCACAAAATGACGCCCCAATCCTATAATCATAATTTCTGAAGAACTCCTCCCCATAAGATAGAGTCTTATGACTAGATGCATGTTACCAAAGTGATAAGTTATAATGTTTATACCATTATGATTAGAGTTACACTATAACAAAATGAATATATATATATATATATATATATATATTGTGAACCCATAGTGAATAACATAAAGTCATTGGTAAACATACTAATCTAAAAAAATAACAAACATCAACAAAATCCATCATCATGTACAAGATGATGTAATATAATGGATTTAGAAGATCTTGATCGGAATATATAGAAACATTCACTAAATAATTTATAAGTATCAATAGAATAATATTTTAATAATATGATCTATAATTGCATAAACATTCCTACAATAGTGTTTGGGTTCCCCACTATAATGTATTTATCAAATCATGTATAAAAAACTGGTATCATTCCCATAACCATACCTGCATCGACATTCTAATTTTGGGTACCATATGTGGCCCAGACAGTGTGTGAGATAAACTAGTATTCCACTACCATTGGTGTTTATAAATATTTATTTGATATATATAATATGTATAGTGTGTAGGTATAATACATGATAATCATAGATAAGAAATGCAATAGGGTATGATTTTGTTCGTAACGGATACCATGCTAGCAGTATATAATTCTTCATATGCCAGAAAATCTTGGAACAACCAATAGTGTGTATACATAATTATTGTCTGTATGCATAGTTTCATCAACAACCTTATGTATGGATACAGATACTAGTTTGGACATGAGTAATAAATCTAGAATACAAGAGTAGTGTAATGTCCCTTACTAGTGTCATGGGACCCCGTGGCTAAATCATAAAATCAAGGGATTCCATAACCAATATCACAATCATTAGGGATGCAAGACCCATATCATAATAATAGTACCACAATGACCAAATCATAATAATCATGTCCCCATATCTGGTTCATAATATAATGGTCTCCATTCTTGAATCATCTTAATTAATAAGGATCACCATACTTATTCATCATAATTCTTTAATGTCTCCAATACTGTAAAGACCCGTAAATTTCAAGGAAATTTTTTTCTTAATTTTCTATGGAATTTTACAAGAACGCAGTTTCTGACGGCGCCTGATTCCGAGGCCCGGTGTGCCCGGAATCATTTCCTGAAGTTTGGCTCGGGTACGTTCAGTGAACGGACGAGCGGGTTTTTCTAACTTTTGAACCGGTGCCCGGAATCGAATTCTGAGGGCACCGATAAAATCGCAGCGCCGGTATTCGGTTAGAAATGCCTCTTCTGGAGTTGCGTTTGCTCGGGTGTGGTTTTTAATTTTCCGGGCTTAAAGTTAAGAAATAAAATAATTTTGCGACAACTTTATTTTATTTCACATAAGCCACTTGGAAGCCACTTGAAGCCACTTAAAGGCGGCTTGAACTGAGTTGAACTGGATAGGATGCTATCCAAGAAAAATCCTACCCCCCTTGGTAGGATATTTGTGAGGTGGGGCGCGCACGAGCCCCGCCGTTTCTTTCCGCTAAGAAACGCACCCGTGAAAACCCGTCTTAATGAAAGTCAACCGACGCGTTTTCTAAATTCTTAACAGACCATTTAATTGGGCGGTTTATTTCGCGAATTAAATGGGCTGTTTCTTTCGTGAATTAAATGGGTCGTTTCTTTCGTTGAATTAATTCAACGAATTGATGGAGCGTTTATTAACCAGTTTTTCAAATTCGTTGGCGTAATAATAAAATAAGGCCAACGCTTAACCTCTGGTTATTTGCGCTTGAGAAGATTTGAGAGAACCATCGTAACTTCTTCTCCCTCGCGAAGAACGCGAAAAAAGCGAAGAACGCGAAAAACGCCGAACCCGGAAATCGACGACGCCTTCGCCCGAGACGTTCTTCCGATCTCCGATCTCCGATCTCCGATCACCGACCATTTGAGGTGAGTGATTTCGGGCTTCCGCTCAAGGTTCTTTTCTTTGGGTTTAAACATATATTTAAATACTAATAATTTAAATCTGTTGTTCTTGGTTCGTTGATTTCTCCGACTGATAGAGCAAATATTTTCAATTAATTTATATTGAATATCATTGTTTTAAACCCACAAAATTGTTCTTCTAAGATGAATTGTTTCATTTTTAAGATAATGGTGTTATTTTGAGCTGAATTGTAAAAATTGGCCATTTTGGATTTTTTAACAGTTTTAAATTATTTCGGTAGATTGGCCATAACATTATCTACACTGATCCAAATTGAGAAATTCTTTCTTTTTCAGATTCCACACATCCAGGGCTTCATTTAATATATTTGGACCAAAATCTGAATCGGCCATATGGAAGCTCAAAAGAAGCTCACAAGTTGGCTCAAGAAAACTGTTTTCAGTTCTGCCTAGTTTTGATGTGGGATCCATATCTCAACCACTGTGGGCCCAAAGCTTGTGAAATTCGGTGGGTGGACGCACAAGGAGTTTGGGAGCATCTTTTATGAAGGAATCACCGAGTTCATTGGCCGTTTATGGGGCCATTAAAGCACCTTAATCCGGAGGATTTCGTTTTGGAGATTCTGACTGGACAGAATAAATGCTCATAGTAAAACGGTCATAACTCTCGGAATACATGTCCAAATCCGCTGCAATTTTGAGGGGACACGGCCAAGGGAATAATGAACAACATTCATGAAGGGAGAAACGCGTGAAGATGTCATTTAATGGCGATACAACGCGTCGACATTCGGGGGAAGAATTCTGGCTATAAAAGGAGGAGAGCTCCACCCTCTCAAGGCATCCATTCTCCATCCCATTCCTTCCGGGACACCAAGAAGGAGAACTTTTCGGCTTTCTCTTTTATTTATTTTCTTTTTCATAGTTTTTTAATGTCTTCTTCTTCCCCATTCAACTCGATTACCCTTACCATGGTGGGGTAAACATTTGGAGTGATTGGGGAAGGGTTGGTTTTCTACATTGTAATGCTTGAGTTCTTGGACACAATTGAATAAATTTCTTTCTTCTTCAAAGTTGTTTTCAAATTCTTATAGCGGATTTTATAATCAAGTGCGATCGTTCTTGAATATTAATTCCATTATTTATTTTTGCCTTGGTAAAATAATCAATATCTCCCTCCACTAATTTCTGGATTATATACGATGGAATAAACTAGGAATTAGTGGTGAAGTACTCGACGATCGTCAGTACGTGTAAAAGGTGTAGTGAATGTTCTTGATTGTTTGGGATAAACAAAACCCGATCGGGAATTGCCCATTTCAATTAAGGATATTCAATACAACTATTTTACACATGGAAGGAGAGTTGACCAAACCGAGATCTTGGTAAGGTTTTCTCTCACATTAATAATTTCACCAAGGAAGTGAGAGGAAACGATTGTGGAAACTCACTTTAATCAACTAAGAAGAAGAGGTTTGAATTAAATTGAACAAGGAGAGCATTATAATTAGGAAACCGACCCCGACCTAATCACCCTTTTATATTTCATTGTTTTTCAATCATTTGAATTTCAAATTTCTGTTCACAACATTTTTACCCCCGTTTTAAAGTGACAACCCATTTTGTGTGCACTCCTCTTCGGGAGACATCCTAGGTCAACCACATTACTACATTTTAACTTAGGAAATAATTGTTTTGCCACGCCCTAAGACAGGCGTGCGTCAAACTTGGCGCCGTTGCCGGGGAGGTAGTGCCACAAACTAATTGTTAATATTTGACTTTTTCAATTAAAAAAAAATCTTTTACCATGTTGTTTTCAAATGATTATTTTTTTAATTCATGGAATAATTACCCACCAGTGCGAGAACCAATTATTGAATCACCTTGGTCTATAGAGTATAAAGTTTCTTTCTTGGCTAGACAAATTCGAGGAGCTCGAATCAAAATCATCATAGAGGAAGAATTCAAGGATCTCATTGAAAACCTTAAAGAGAACCTCGAATACCCAGTGTTGGAGGGTTTGGCAAGAGAATTAATTGAACTTCAGGAGTATTTTCCAGATTTTTATCCAGAAATGATCAATTTGCAACACCAAGAAGAAGAAGAGCACAAGGATATTGAATCCCAATTTGAAAGAATTAGTCAAAAAGTTCAAAACCTAGAGACCTCAATACAGTGGATAGCGGAACAAGTACATGCATCCCAGGATCCACAACTGGAGCCAGAACAAGAACCAGAACCAGAACCAGAACAATTGATGGAAGAATTATCCTCACAAATCCTTCAAGTTGAAGAACCCATGGAGGCCTTGATGAAATTAAAAGAAGATCCATTGAGCCCATCTCAATCAATGTTGGATAAGATTGACGAAGAAGATTTAGCAATTGAAATACATATGGGAGATCAAAAGGATCTGGATAACTTCTGGAATGAGTGCGAGGAACTTCTTGAGACAACTATTCCTCATAATGTAGATGATTCAGCAACATTGAGGGAAGAAACCAACCAATCAGTGGAATTTGAAGAGAAGATAGAGGAGTCTGACTACCTACCTCTATCTACGGAAATTCAACTTCAAGAGCCACCTCCCATTGAAGAACCAATTGAAGCCAAACAAGATCAGGGAGTTAATCTTTTCATAAACTCATTATCTTTTGATTTTGTTGAAACTAAATTGAGTATTACCTCCCCTTGTTTTAATTTTTCAGATTCATCCAACACTTGTATTTCCTTGGAGGGAGAATATGCATTTGAAGAGGAACATCTGGTGCTCCCCAAACCTGTTGAACATTTAATGGAGGGAGTACAAGAGAAGATCAAAGTGGATTTTCTGGTGGAAAATGAGACACAAGATACTTACATTGAAAGGGAAGAATTTGATATTGATTCTTCATGCTTTAATTTTTTTCAAATAGAATTAAACTCTGGCATTCCCTTTGATTTTTCCCCTGATGTATCATACCATCATCAACCACTGGAGAGTAAAGATGATGTTGTTCATGCGGAACCCAAGAAGGATGAGGCTCTGTACTTCATCCTACCCCCACCATGCACGGTGTACCACATTGATAAGGGGGTGGATCCGGTGTACTCTATCTATGGAGTCCTCCTCAACAAGAACAATGAAATGAAAGCTGGGAAGAGCCACATGTGGTGGTTCAAATCAAAGAAACCTCATCCACCATCAGATTGGGGATAATCAATTACAACTGCCCCTCTGGAGGCAGTCAAAACCCAGGGCCCACTTGGGGGATTAAACCAAGTTTTATCCTTCTATTCTCATCCTACTTCTAATTTTATTTCTTTCAATAAATATCTTAATTTTACTTTTCTTCTTTTATTTGTAGGTTTTCAAAGTAAAACACTTAGGAGCTTAACTCAATGCTGCACTATGAATAAATCAGGTTGTACCTCTCTTTCACACTTTCTAGATGTTTTGATTAATTTGAAAATTGGCTCACATGTTAAATCCACTTGAATGCATCGAGGACACTGCATCGTTTAAGTGTGGGGGAGGGAACCTTTGTAGTATAGGATTTTTATATGATGTTTTTTTTTCAAAAATAAAAAAAATGCGTGTTTTCAAATTTTTGTGTGTTTATTTTTCAATTTTTGATGTGTTTCTGAAACTTTTGAGCTGAAAAGATTATCAATACCATTATTGAAACCCATGTCAATGAGTGAACCAATCTATTTCATGAAACCGAGCTTAAATGAATGCTGAAATGACTTCTTTTCAAGTTCAAATATTTTAGAATTTCATGAAAAGTACACTGATTTTTGAAACCCATGCCATATTTCACTGTCTATATCATTGAAATAACTTTCCTGTGAGGCTTCTGAACCATTTTTGTCATATTCTTTTCATTCACCTCATTTCTTGAGAGAACCAGACCATGCTTGCTTTAACCAGAATTTGATTTATTCCTTTAAAAACTTGAGGGTTGGGGTACGTGTGTTTTAAATGATTGAGGCACTTATTTTGTTTGAAGCCCCCTTTTCAAAATAATCCTTTTCATTATGGCCCACCTTTACATTTATCCTTCATTGTACCCCCTAGTATCCATGAATTTCCTGTTAGGTTAGCCACATTACAAGCCAATTTTCCCTATCATACCTGCTCTTGAAGTAAAATTGCATGATCTTGTTGAACTTAAGTGTGGGGGAAGATGTCTTGTGGTGTACTACCTCATTTGGTTATACTTTGGGTGGAAAATAAATTGTGGAAGAGATGTGTGTGATGTTGAAAAATTATTCTGTTGAAAGCTGTGCCTTTTCTGGAGCTTTTATGTAAAAAGAGAAGCTGTGCCTTTCTAGAGCTTCCAATGTAAAAAGAGAAGCTGTGCCTTTCTGGAGCTTCCAATGTAAAAAGAAAACTGTGCCTATCTGGAGCTTTAAAAAAAATCATGTTTGAAAAGATTGAAATGTTTGCTGCTGATCTGATTGCATGATGATGGGGCCTATTTTCAACAAAGGGGAAGTGAAGGAGACCATATTTGAGTAAAAACTAGAATCTTGCAATTTTGCTTCAATAAGAGCCAAGCCTTCCTTTTTCGGCCTCAGAACTTTTAACATCTAAATCCTACCAACCGGAAGCCACAGAACAACCCTGAAAAGTCCTCATGAGAAACACATGTTCTTGACTCACATCGGGTGGAGAAGTAGGAATTTATCAAACCTATGGTGACTCTTGTGTGAGTTTGGATGAGAAAAACCTTGTTCAGCCTTTACATTTGTGAGATGAGAGAAAATTCATGTGAGGTAGGTGTTTTGTGTGCATGGGATAAGAAATGAAGTGGAAATATATTAAAATCTTAAATGGAGAACTTGAAATAACAGTTTTTGATGAGGCATGATATCTTTTTGTTTCTTGAAATTGATTTGATTGATCTCATTGATATGTGTTTTGATTTTGATTTGATTTGATTTTTACTTGTCCAGGAGTCCAAGTGCTAAGTGTGGGGGAATTGATAGAGCAAATATTTTCAATTAATTTATATTGAATATCATTGTTTTAAACCCACAAAATTGTTCTTCTAAGATGAATTGTTTCATTTTTATGATAATGGTGTTATTTTGAGCTGAATTGTAAAAATTGGCCATTTTGGATTTTTTAACAGTTTTAAATTATTTAGGTAGATTGGCCATAACATTATCTAAACTGATCCAAATTGCGAAATTCTTTCTTTTTCAGATTCTAAACATCCAGGGCTTCATTTAATATATTTGGACCAAAATCTGAATCGGCCATATGGAAGCTCAAAAGAAGCTCACAAGTTGGCTCAAGAAAACTGTTTTCAGTTCTGCCTAGTTTTGATGTGGGATCCATATCTCAACCACTGTGGGCCAAAAGCTTGTGAAATTCGGTGGGTGGACGCACAAGGAGTTTGGGAGCATCTTTTATGAAGGAGGCACCGAGTTCATTGGCCGTTTATGGGGCCATTAAAGCACCTTAATCCGGAGGATTTCGTTTTGGAGAGTCTGACTGGACAGAATAAATGCTCATAGTAAAACGGTCATAACTCTCGGAATACATGTCCAAATCCGCTGAAATTTTGAGGGGACACGGCCAAGGGAATAATGAACAACATTCATGAAGGGCTCAACGCGTGAAGATGTCATTTAATGGGGATACAACGCGTCGACATTCGGGGGAAGAATTCTGGCTATAAAAGGAGGAGAGCTCCACCCTCTCAAGGCATCCATTCTCCATCCCATTCCTTCCGGGACACCAAGAAGGAGAACTTTTCGGCTTTCTCTTTTATTTATTTTCTTTTTCATAGTTTTTTAATGTCTTCTTCTTCCCCATTCAACTCGATTACCCTTACCATGGTGGGGTAAACATTTGGAGTGATTGGGGAAGGGTTGGTTTTCTACATTGTAATGCTTGAGTTCTTGGACACAATTGAATAAATTTCTTTCTTCTTCAAAGTTGTTTTCAAATTCTTATAGCGGATTTTATAATCAAGTGCGATCGTTCTTGAATATTAATTCCGTTATTTATTTTTGCCTTGGTAAAATAATCAATATCTCCCTCCACTAATTTCTGGATTATATACGATGGAATAAACTAGGAATTAGTGGTGAAGTACTCGACGATCGTCAGTACGTGTAAAAGGTGTAGTGAATGTTCTTGATTGTTTGGGATAAACAAAACCCGATCGGGAATTGCCCATTTCAATTAAGGATATTCAATACAACTATTTTACACATGGAAGGAGAGTTGACCAAACCGAGATCTTGGTAAGGTTTTCTCTCACAATAATAATTTCACCAAGGAAGTGAGAGGAAACGATTGTGGAAACTCACTTTAATCAACTAAGAAGAAGAGGTTTGAATTAAATTGAACAAGGATAGCATTATAATTAGGAAACCAACCCCGACCTAATCACCCTTTTATATTTCATTGTTTTTCAATCATTTGAATTTCAAATTTCTGTTCACAACATTTTTACCCCCGTTTTAAAGTGACAACCCATTTTGTGTGCACTCCTCTTCGGGAGACATCCTAGGTCAACCACATTACTACATTTTAACTTAGGAAATAATTGTTTTGCCACGCCCTACGACAGGCGTGCGTCACCGACTCAACGCCGGTTTCCGCGACGACGCGACGCCTCCCCGCGACGACGCGACGATCCCTCTCTTCCGCGACGATCTCTTCCGCGAAGAACGCCCGCGCGCGACGATCATCAAGGTAGGGATTTTGATAATTTTGGAATACCCCTCTTGTTATTCCCGTGAAATTTCTTTAAAAATTAAAGAACCGGATTCAAGGAAACAATTTTATTTTTTTTTAAAATTAAAATTGTTGGTTCATGTGTTGAACAATTTTCTCCTGGTTGTTTATTTCTAACGCGGAGGGTGCGGGCCAAACGAACACGGCCCGACGACCCTCCGTCATTCTTCGTTTTATGCGGATTTGACGGTCGACGACGGAACGTGCCGCAGCGGACGTTTGACGATCCCGCAGTAAAGAACGGATCCAGGGAGGAGCAACGGCGTAGACGGGAAGGAAAACGGGCCACCGGAGCGATGCTGGCGGCCCGCGGAAGATGTCGGCGGCGCCCCGGCGCGCCGCCGGAAGAGACCGCCGCGGCTGAAGCCGCGGCGGCGGTGGCCAATGGACCCGCGGCGCGCGGGTCTGGTTCGTCCAGGCGGGACGTGGCTCAGCCGCGTCCGCGGTTCGCCAGCGCGGCCCGCACGCGGGCCGCGGTTCTTCCTCAAGCCGCGGGTCAGCGCCCGCGGCTTCCACCTGCGCCTCTCGGCCAAGCCGAGCCGGCCGAGCCGGCCAAGCCGGGCCAGCCGGGTCGGACCCGGGTCGGGTCGACCCGGTGAGGGCCGACCCAGGGGGGGTCGGGCCGGGTCGGCACGGGCCCGTACCCCCCATCTTCGTACGTTTTCGTTCAAACGCCCGTATCTTGAGTTTCGTGCCTCCAAATGGCTCGCCGTCAGCAGCAACGCGATCCTTGGATCGAGACGGTCGTTTCGGTATATCGCACTCAAGGTTTCGGAATACTTTGAGTTCAGCCGGGTTGGTTCGTGCACGAGACCAACCGGGCCCTCGGAGCGGAAACGCTCATATTTTGAGCTACGGACGTCCGATTGACGTGTCGTCATCTTTGTTGAATTCCTCTACGTGAGACGGATCTTTTGGAATACGCCGCCCGAGGTTTGGACGCAGGTGGAGTGCAGTCGGGTTGGTTTTTCCTTAAAAACCAACCGGGCCCCTGGGACGAAAATGCCAATATCTCTCAGACCGGGCGTCCGATTGACGCGCCGTCTACGACGTTGAGTTCCTGTTGACGATACAGAACTTTTGGATACATCAATTTCAGACTTCGTGTCAGTTGATGTATCAGCCTCTCGGCTCGTGGAGCGGACCCTCCCGAACGAGCTTTCTGTGTGCGGGAACCCTAGTGCTGGCTGCGACTGCTACTTCGACAGCGACGACCGTGCAGAGATCCTCAGTGGACTGCGGCGACGACTGTGCAGAGGTCCTCCGTGGACTCCGACGACGACCGTGCAGAGATCCTCAGTGGACTGCGGCGACGACTGTGCAGAGATCCTCAGCGGACTGCGATGACTCCTGCACTCAGCGATCCTACGTGGATCAGTGCTTCAGGTCCTGCGTGGGCCCGGTCCTGTGTGGGCCCGATCCTGTGTGGGTCCGATCCTGCGTGGGTCAGCGCTCTGCGGTTCTGTGTGAGCCAGCGCCTACAGGTCCTGCGTGGGCCCGGTCTTGTGTGGACCCGATCCTGTGTGGGTCCGATCCTGTGTGGGTCATCTCTCAGCGGTTCTGTGTGAGCCAACTCCTACAGGTCCTGCGTGGGCCCGATCCTGTGTGGGTCACTACAAGGTTAGTACCTATCGATCCTTCGTGGGTCCGACGACTTAGATGGTTCAATGATCATCTTTATCGTCATCCGAAGAAGTATACCTGTGTGAGCTGAATCTTGTGTTACTCTCCTTTGTGGATTGTGTTGAGCTATCCTGTGTGGATTTACTGTTTACTCTCCTTTGTGGATTGTGTTGTTCTATCCTGTGTGGGTATACGTTTTGCTTTCCTGTGTGGACTGGGTTGTGCTTTGGCTCGGACGTTGGAGCCGAACGGGAATTGAAGACTTAGGTATATGTATGGGCATATACCTAAGCCGTGTCAGATGTTACTTCGTGATTGTATCTTTCCTTTGTGGATTATCCTTTGTGGGTTTCGGGAGACCTTCGGGGGTCTCGGGGTCCCTACTGAGTAGCTTATACTCACCCATGCACGGGCTATGCCCGCACTTCGTGGTGTTGGATGCAGATGACGGACAGCGCTGATCGTGGAGGAGGCGTGCGGAGCAGGACAGTACCTGGAGTTGGACCACTGGGCGGGACGTACTCGGAGCGGTTAGGTGGACCCGAGGAGCAGTGGAGGCTATCTGTACCCATCCTTCAGGTGGGACTTCCAGTGGACGGCTCGACGCTGCAGTTTTCCCTTTTCAGTTGCTGTTTTTCCTTTCAGTTGTACTTTACAGTTGGGCTTGTATTTCCGGCCCCTTTTTACTTTCAGCACAGCTTGTACAGTTTTACTTAGTGTTTACTTTTCCGCTTGCTTACTCTGTGGTGCTTGTTTACTTTTCAATGGAAATGCCTTCCCTTTTTGTTGGGATTCACGCCTTGGTGCTAGTCGCCAGCCCCTGGCCTATGGAAGGCGGGCTTGGGGTAGTCACGGCATGGGCCCCGAGGACGGGTCGTGACAAATTGGTATCAGAGGTGGTCGGTTCTACCGTAGACTCTGATCTTTCTTCTATGTGAAGCAATAGTGTTTAGCGTATTGAGTGTGGTTATCAGTCCAGGGAGTCCAGTGTTGGTGCGGCGGCCGACGTATCCATACACCAGGACCCTGACATCTGATTTCCGACTTAATGCACGAAAACATTGATTGCATGTGTGTTTCAAGTTTTCTTTGTGATTACTTGTGTCAGCTCACCAGGTATACTGTTCTGACCGTGGCATGCTTGTTTCCTTTTCAGGATGGCGCGACGACAGCCCGCCGAGCGACGAGGCCTCGGTACAGGGCCCGTTGACAGCAGAGGCACCGGCGGTACCTTTACCTGCTGAGCCCCCGATGCTTCCAGCACTGGAAGCTGACGACGCACGACGCCTTGGAGCTCTGCACGAGTTCCAGCGCCAGCGACCACCCAGGTTCTGTGGGGAGTCGGACCCCCAGGCAGCCGAGGACTGGCTGGAGGCGGTCGTCTGAGTTTTCAGGCTAGTGAGGACGCCAGCAGACCTCATGGTGATCCTCGCCGCGAGCCTACTGCACGCAGCAGCCGGACGCTGGTGGAGCCTGATGCTCCAGGTACACGATGATGCCACCCTCATCTGGACGAACTTCAAGAGCCTCTTCCGCTCAGAGTTCGTCCCGGCCACCCTCCGAGTGGTGCGCATCCAGGAGCTTCTTCAGCTGCGGCAGGGCAGCTTGACGGTCGCTCAGTACGCGGCGAGGTTCACAGACCTTTCTCGGTACTCGACAGACATGGTGCGAGACCCCTTATTCTGGGCCCGGACCTTCGAGCAGGGTTTGAGACACGAGATCAGGGCATCGCTGATCTCCCCCAGCATCCCGACCCAGGTAGGAGTACTGGAGCGAGCCCTTCTGATCGAGAGCTTCCTGGCTGAGTCCACAGCGAGACCCACCGCAGGGCGGCAGATAGCGGAGTCTTCGGAAGCTGGTAGCCGGCGGATGACTCAGGGTTCCAGGCGGACCAGACCTTCCGGCAGGCGACCTCGGGACACTGGTTCAGCAGTGCAGGGCACCCGGCCCGGAGCCTGCCTTCCGAGAGGCAGACAGTGCTACGAGTGCGGCGGGCAGGGCCACATGGATCGTGACTGCCCAACCCGTCGTACTGAGGGCCAGCAGACGGTGGAGGGGCCACCCAGGCAGAGGTAGAGGGTCGACCGTGGCGGTCCGCAGGGAGGAGGCGGACGAGGCAGAGGAGCTGGCAGAGCAGCAGGTGGTGGGCGACGCTTTGAGGCTCTGCCACCACCACCACCAGGAGGCCCGCCTCGACCACAGGGAGCTGGCGGGCAGAGACAGGCTCAGCTCCAGGCAGCAGAGGCCTACGACCACGGCGCACCAGAGATGATTCGTGGTACGATCTGTGCCTATTCCACCCTTGCTGTAGTTCTGATAGACACAGGAGCGAGTCACTCTTTCATAGCCACTGCCCTTGTTCAGAGCTCGGAGATTCCGACAGAGCCGTTGGCTCGATCCTTACGGCTAGAGACTCTTTCGGGAGCAGACTCGACGATTACGCACTGGTGCCGGCAGTGTGAGCATACTCTAGGAGGCGAGAGCTTCGGCTGGGATCTTCTTGTAGCAGCGTCGAGTCCTTATGACGTCATCTTGGGCATGGATTTGTTATCTACGGTCCATGCTCAGATTGACTGCATTAGGCGCAAGGTGTGATGTGTGCGCACCGACGGGAGCATGTTTACCTTCACCGGCGAGAAGGGAGCCTTAGCAGCACAGGATGGACTCACGCATAGGATAGGTCATCCCATCACTCATCAGTTGGCTAGCATCATCCTGGGAGGAGTTGACGTGCGGAGTCCCAGTTTTCCTGCAGTGGTGGATCAGTACGCGGACGTCTTTCCCGACGACGTTCCAGGACTACCTCCTCGCAGAGAGGTAGACTTTTATGTTGACCTGTACCCCGGGACAGCCCCGATATCCACTCCAGCATATCGGATGGCCCCCGCTGAGCTTCGAGAGCTGCGGGTACAGTTGGAGGACTTGCAGGGCAAGGGGTTCATCCGACTCAGTGTTTCGCCCTGGGCTTCCCCGATTTTGTTCGCCAAGAAGGCGGGCGGGAGCTTGCGACTGTGTGTCGATTATCGTCGCCTGAATCAGGTGACAGTGAGGAACAAGAATCCGCTACCCAGGATTGATGACCTCTTTGACCAGCTCAAGGGAGCACGGTGGTTCTCGAAGATAGACCTCAGGTCAGGCTATCATCAGCTTAGAGTTCGAGACGAGGATGTGCAGAAGGCGACCTTCAGGTGTCGGTATGGCCACTATGAGTTCTTGGTTATGCCTTTCGGCGTGACCAACGCTCCAGCAGTGTTCATGAGCCTCATGAACAGGATCTTCCAGCCATACCTCGATCGATTTGTCGTGGTCTTCATCGACGACATTTTGGTGTACTCGACGACGGAGGAGGAGCACGCCTACCACCTGCGTGTTGTGCTAGACACACTCCGAGAGCACCAGCTTTATGGAAAGCTCTCGAAGTGTCAGTTCTGGTTACGTGAGTTCTACTTCTTGGGGCACGTCATTTCTGAGGTGGGAGTTGCAGTGGATCCTGCGAAGATCGAGGCAGTGCTAGCTTGGGAGCCACCCAAGAGCGTGACAGAGGTGCGGAGTTTCTTGGGCCTAGCCGGATACTATCGGAGATTTGTGCCGGACTTCTCCAGAGTTGCGGCCCCACTCTCAGCGTTGACGAAGAAGGGGAAACCCTTCGTGTGGTCAGACAGATGTCAGCAGAGCTTCCAGGAGCTGAGGCAGAGGTTGACCAGCGCACCTATCTTGAGGTTGCCTGAGGAGGGAGTTGGATACGTAGTCTACTGCGATGCATCAGGGACCGGACTCGGGTGTGTCCTGATGCAGGAGCGGGCCATGATTGCCTACAGATCACGTCAGCTGAGGCCGCATTAGCAGAACTACGCTACCCATGACTTAGAGTTGGCAGCAGTGGTCTTTGCCCTGAAGACATGGAGACACTATCTGATGGGAGAGCGCTTCACAGTCTTTTATGACCACCAGAGTCTCAGGTACATCTTCTCTCAGAAGGACCTAAACCTGAGACATCGGCGATGGCTCGAGTTCCTCCATGACTATGACTTTGAGATAGTCTATACTCCTAGGAAGGGGAACGTGGTGGCTGATGCCCTCAGCAGGAGGACGGGCATCCAGCTACTTGAGGAGGCGACAGAGCAGCTAGCCGCTTTGCAGATATCCTTCGTGGATAGAGATGGAGAAGCCTTCCTTCAGTCTCTCACAGTCTCTCCTCCACTTCTTCAGCGGGTCAAAGAGGCACAGCATGGGGACGTTGACTGTGAGACGCGGCGTGCACAGATATCCTCGGGACAGGCACCTGATGGTTTCTCCCTTGGAGCAGACCACGATGTCCTTTTCAGAGGACGTACATTGGTACCAGTCGCCTTACGAGAGGAGGTGCTGAGAGAGTTTCACACTTCTCCTTTGGCGGTACATCCTGGAGCAGCGAAGATGTACCAGGATCTCAGACGACAGCACTGGTGGCTGGGCATGAAGAAGGTTGTGGCAGAGTTCGTTTCACGGTGCCTCACCTGCCAGCAGGTTAAGGCAGAGCATCAGGTAGCAGCAGGCTTGGTACAACCCTTGGAGGTCCCGGAGTGGAAGTGGGACGGCATATCTATGGACTTTGTGACTGGACTTCCACGCACTTCCAGAGGTCACGATTCCATTTGGGTGATTGTTGACCGACTCACCGAGTCGGCACACTTCTTACCCATGCAAGAGCAGGGCACAGTGGAGAGCTTGGGGCGTCACTACGTTCAGGAGATTGTACGACTTCACGATGTGCCATCGACTATCGTCTCCGATCGGGATGCTCGTTTTACTTCCCAGCTTTGGAAGGGGTTGTAGGAGGCGTTCTGGACGCGACTACGTCTGAGCACCGCCTTTCACCCTCAGACGGATGGTTAGACGGAGAGGACCATTCAGACTCTCGAGGACATGCTCCGCGCATGTGTCCTCGACTTTGGTCGCAGCTGGGAGGACCACCTACCCTTGGTGGAGTTCGCGTACAACAACAGCTACCACTCCACCATCGGGATGGCACCCTACGAGGGGTTGTACGGCAGGCCTTGCAGATCTCCATTGTGCTGGACAGACCCTGGAGAGTCAGCACTTGTGGGACCGGAGATGGTCTGGGCCACGACAGAGAAGGTCCAGGTCATCCAGGAGCGGATGAGGACAGCACAAAGCCGGCAGAAGTCATATGCTGACTATAGGCGGAGGCCACTAGAGTTCGAGGATGGTGACCACGTCTTCTTGCGTGTCTCACCTCGACGTGGTTTGCGGAGATTTGGCCGAGGCTTCAAGTTGTCTCCACGCTTCATCGGACCCTTCCAGGTCCATAGCAGGGTTGGCGAGGAGGCTTATCGCCTGGCTCTGCCACCTCAGTTGCACTGGGTGCACGACGTCTTCCACGTATCCCAGCTGAGGAGATACGTGCACGACCCGACACACATCATTGACTATGGGGAGCTAGACGTGGATGATGGAGCGACTTTTGCGGAGGTCCCAGTGGAGATAGAGGATCGACAGGAGCGGGTCCTACGTGGGCGATCGATTCCTCTTGTGCGCATCAGATGGCAGCACGAGAACCTCCAGGAGAGCACTTGGGAGCGGGAGGCTCAGATGCGTGCTCAGTACCCACATTTGTTTCCCTAGTTTTTGATGTATCTTTACGGGGATGTAATGTCCTGAGGTGGGAGTAATATAAAGACCCGCAAATTTCAAGGAAATTTTTTTCTTAATTTTCTTTGGAATTTTACAAGAAGGCAGTTTCTGACGGCGCCTGATTCCGAGGCCCGGTGTGCCCGGAATCATTTTCCGAAGTTTGGCTCGGGTACGTTCAGTGAACAGACGAGCGGGTTTTTCTAACTTTTGAACTGGTGCCCAGAATCGAATTCTGAGGGCACCGATGAAATCACAGCGCCGGTATTCTCTTAGAAACGCCTCTTCCGGAGTTGCGTTTGCTCGGGTGTGGTTTTTAATTTTCGGGCTTAAAGTTAAGAAATAAAATAATTTTGCGACAACTTTATTTTATTTCACATAAGCCACTTGGAAGCCACTTGAATCAACTTAAAGGCGGCTTGAACTGAGTTGAACTGGATAGGATTCTATCCAGAAATATCCTACCCCCCTTGGTAGGATATTTGTGAGGTGGGGCCCGCACGAGCCCCGCCGTTTCTTTCCGCTAAGAAACACACCCGTGAAAACCCGTCTTAATGAAAGTCAACCGACGCATTTTCTAAATTCTTAACAGACCATTTAATTGGGCGGTTTATTTCGTGAATTAAATGGGCTGTTTCTTTCGTGAATTAAATTGGTCGTTTCTTTCGTTGAATTAATTCAACGAATTGATGGATCGTTTCTTAACCAGTTTTTCAAATTCGTTGGCGTAATAATAAAATAAGGCCAACGCTTAACCTCTGGTTATTTGCGCTTGAGAAGATTTGAGAGAACCATCGTAACTTCTTCTCCCTCGCGAAGAACGTGAAGAACGCGAAGAACGCGAAGAACGCGAAGAACGCCGAACCCGGAAATCGACGACGCCTTCGCCCGAGACGTTCTTCTGATCTTCGATCTCCGATCTCCGATCACCGACCATTTGAGGTGAGTGATTTCGGACATCCGCTCAAGGTTCTTTTCTTTGGGTTTAAACACAGATTTAAATACTAATAATTTAAATATGTTGTTCTTGGTTCGTTGAGTTCGCCGACTCAACACCGGTTTCCGCGACGACGCGACGCCTCCCCGCGACGACGCGACGATCCCTCTCTTCCGCGACGATCTCTTCCGCGAAGAACGCCCGCGCGCGACGATCATCAAGGTAGGGATTTTTATAATTTTGGAATACCCCTCTTGTTATTCCCGTGAACTTTCTTTAAAAATTAAAGAACCGGATTCAAGGAAACAATTTTATTTTTTTTTTAATTAAAATTGTTGGTTCATGTGTTGAACAATTTTCTCCCGGTTGTTTATTTCTAAAGCGGAGGGTGCGGGCCAAACGAACACGGCCCGACGACCCTCCGCCGTTCTTCGTTTTGTGTGGATTTGACGGTCGACGACGGAACGTGCCGCAGCGGACGTTTGAAGATCCCGTAGTAAAGAACGGATCCTGGGAGGAGCAACGGCGCAGACGGGAAGGAAAATGGGCCACCGGCGGCCCGCGGAAGTTGCCGGCGGCGCGGGTCACCGGAGCGACGGTGCCGGCGGACGGAGGCGGCGGCGCCCCGGCGCGCCGCCGGACGAGACCGCCGAGGCTGAAGCCGCGGCAGCGGCGGCCAACGGACCCGCGGCGCGTGGGTCTGGTTCGTCCAGGCGGGACGTGGCTCAGCCGCGTCCGCGGTTCGCCAGCGCGGCCCACACGCGGGCCGCGGTTCTTCCTCAAGCCGCGGGTCAGCGCCCGCGGCTTCCACCCGCGCCGCTCAGCCAAGCCGAGCCGGCCGGGTTGGACCCGGGTCGGGTCGACCCGGTTCGGGCCGACCCAGGGGGGGTCGGGCCGGGTCGGCCCGGGCCCATACCCCCCATCTTCGGACGTTTTCGTTAAAACGCCCGTATCTTGAGTTTCGCGCCTCCAAACGACTCGCCGTCAGTGGCAACATGATCCTTGGATCGAGACGGTCATTTCGGTATATTGCACTCAAGGTTTCGGAATACTTTGTGTTCGGCCGGGTTGGTTCGTGCACGAGACCAACCGGGCCCTCGGAGCGGAAACGCTCATATCTTGAGCTACGGACGTTCGATTGACGTGCCGTCAGCTTTGTTGAATTCCTCTACGTGAGACGGATCTCTTGGCATACTTTGCCCGAGGTTTGGACGCATGTGGAGTGCGGTCGGGTTGGTTTTTCCTTAAAAACCAACCGGGCCCCTGGGACGAAAATGCCAATATCTCTCAGACCGGGCGTCCGATTGACGCGCCGTCTGCGACGTTGAGTTCCTGTTGACGATACGGAACTTTTGGATACATCAACTTCAGGCTTCGTGTGAGTTGATGTATCAGCCTCTCGGCTCGTGGAGCGGACCCTCCAGAACGAGCTTGCTGTGTGCGGGAACCCTAGTGCTGGCTGCGACTGCTACTTCGACAGTGACGACCGTGCAGAGATCCTCAGTGGACTGCGGCGACGACTGTGCAGAGGTCCTCCGTGGACTCCGACGACGACCGTGCAGATATCCTCAGTGGACTGCGGCGACGACTGTGTAGAGATCCTCTGCGAACTGCGACGACTCCTGCACTCAGCGATCCTACGTGGATCAGTGCTTCAGGTCCTGCGTGGGCCCGGTCCTGTGTGGGCCCGATCCTGTGTGGGTCCGATCCTTCGTGGGTCAGCGCTCAGCGGTTCTGTGTGAGCCAGTGCCTTCAGGTCCTGCGTGGGCCCGGTCCTGTGTGGGCCCGATCCTGTGTGGGTCCGATCCTGTGTGGGTCATCTCTCAGCGGTTCTGTGTGAGCCAACTCCTACAGGTCCTGCGTGGGCCCGATCCTGTGTGGGTCACTGCAAGGTTAGTACATATCGATCCTTCATGGGTCCGACGACTTAGATGGTTCAATGATCATCTTTTTCATCATCCGAAGAAGTATACCTGTGTGAGATGAATCTTGTGTTACTCTCCTTTGTGGATTGTGTTGAGCTATCCTGTGTGGATTTTCTGTTTACTCTCCTTTGTGGATTGTGTTGTTCTATCCTGTGTGGGTATACGTTTTGCTTTCCTGTGTGGACTGGGTTGTGCTTGGGCTCGGACGTTGGAGCCGAACGGGAATTGAAGACTTAGGTATATATATGGGCATATACCTAATCCATGTCAGATGTTACTTCGTGATTTTATCTTTCCTTTGTGGATTATCCTTTGTGGATTTCGGGAGACCTTCGGGGGTCTCGGGGTCCCTACTGAGTAGCTTATACTCACCCCTGCATGGGCTATTCCCGCACTTCGTGGTGTTGGTTACAGACGACGGACAATGCTGATCATGGAGGAGGCGTGCGGAGCAGGACAGTACCTGGAGGTGGACCACTGGGCGGGACGTACTCGGAGCGGTTAGGTGGACCCGAGGAGCAGTGGAGGCTATCTGTACCCACCCTTCAGGTGGGACTTCCCGTGGACGGCTCGACGCTGCAGTTTTCCCTTTTCAGTTGCTGTTTTTCCTTTCAGTTGTACTTTACAGTTGGGCTTGTATTTCCGGCCCCTTTTTACTTTCAGCACAGCTTGTACAGTTTTACTTAGTGTTTACTTTTCCACTTGCTTACTCTGTGGTGCTTGTATACTTTTCAATGGCAATCCCTTCCCTTTTTGTTGGGATTCACGCCTTGGTGCTAGTCGCTAGCCCTTGGCCTATGGAAGGCGGGCTTGGGGTAGTCACGGCACGGGCCCCGAGGACGAGTCGTGACAAATACCATTCATCATAATTTATATGGGTCACTATGGCCGTTAAACAGAATTCATAATGGAATATTTTACCATATAAAAATAGTTAAAGTGACACCATTCCCACATGTCACACTAATGTAAGCGACACCATGCTCGTTTATAACAATTGTCATGTGGGTAGAATTCCCATTATCATATTAGTAATATGCTGTAATCTGCCTCTATTAAATTCTATGGATAATTCATAGTTTCATAGCATTCAAAATTGATAAAGGTGAAACCATTATTCCATTAATATATGTGAAGTCATTATACCACTAATTTTCAATAAATTTCATTATAATTCTATCACTTTAGAGACATTATAAAACTATATAAAATATAGTTTTGTCATTAAAGAATTTCTATAATTTAAAAATATTCATGGGAACCCCACAAAGTGTAAAAATTGGAGAAGGGGACCTATTACAATATGAATGAAATAACACATGTTTATAACTATTGAAAATATTAAACTAAATATAGGATTTTTTTAAATTTAAATAAACTCTTTGAGAATTGTGAATGTGGAACAAATAGAATTGAATGAATCATCATGAACTTTAGTGATAAATACTAGGACGCCTAACATATGTTTCACAATGAAAAATCATCTACAATTATCCTCTAATTTTTTCCATATCAATTGAAAATTAAAAAGCAGACGAACCCCCAAAAACATATTTCATAAGATTAGGTAACAATTTAACTCATATAAAATAAAGACAAATTGAAAAAAGAGTAACATGAAAAGAAAACTCAAGTGTTACTATTTCGAATGACGGAGCATGAGAGAATCCTGAAAGTGGAGGCTTTAGGAGCACAATTGGATGAATGTGGAGCCTCATCCTGATAGAAGAATAAATAAGAATATTGGAGTTAAATAAAAATTACTTATGGGAAAATATGTTAAATCACCAAAAAACTAGGGTTCGTGCAGTTTGGCCACATTGTTGGACATACCATGGGCCAACCGTGCACCATGTACTACCAAATAAGGGAACCCACATGGTTCATACACATAGTTTTGGAATCCACTCCTAAACCATTGAATATTGTTTTACCAAAAATTATATAATTTTTGAACAAGTCATTTCCTTGGGATTCATGGTTTTTGAATAAAACATTTCCCACTACTTCTCACTGAAATGAACATCGCAAATTAAAGAACCCATGTGAATTGGTTGGCACAATTCATTCTTACTATGTGGTCGAGTTTCATCTTCAAATTGTTGTGGTTCTTCAAATGGAAAAATCCCCAGATACCCTCATATCCAATACACCCTCAACAAAAAATAAAAATATTTTGAATCCAAGAAATTGAACAAAGAATTAAAGTGTTCATAACTCATATAAAAATCAATTTCATACAAATACCAAAAATAATAATTTGTAACCAAGAATAGTTAGTAAATTTTTATTAAAAATTGTAGATGACCTAAGAAAACTATTATGATTCATACTAGAATTTATACACAATTAAATTACATAAACACCATGAAAAATAATATTTCATTTTATTCACTTTTTCATTGACCTAGGTTAGTCGCTTTTTTAAAATTCAGTTTGTAAATAATATTTTCATACATTAATTTACATTTAAAAACATAAAAAAAGATTTATTGTTTACTTCAAAACATCACAGTGAAAAAAATATTATTGAATTTTCTAGAAAAGTTTAGAGAGATTGAAGATCAAACTTTGTAAAAGATTAATTCAAGGAGCTCACCAAGGTCCTCAATGAATATATTTAACATAAATTTATGGAATTTTCCTCCTAATAACTCATATACTTATAATGATTCATACAAATATTAAATACTTTTTTTCGGGGTGGGAATGATCCATTCATACAAACATTTTCTTATTAAGACATATATATTGAAAAATTTAATGGAGATGAAAAAAATTTCATTAAATTATCTATATTTTTAAAAAATTAATGTCTATAGTCCATACTTACTATAATGAATCTTATAATGATTCACTATTTGTGTATACCCTTGATGGAAAATAAGAAAAATAACAACCCCCAGAGTTGACGATGGTGTGAAAGGTTGAAGTACAATCCACCCATGAGGTGGTGAATATAGATAAAAGAAACTTATGTCATGAATTCTAGTCTAAACTTCTTCAATATCAATATGAATGTCTATATGAGTTGGATACTATAGTTATTCATCTTCTATTTATTCTTCCTCCCCTCATATTTCAAATAATTCTTTCTCTCACCATGTGGGTAGTGGATTTTTTTGGGGTCTGTTTTTCAATTTAATGATACCATGAAAAATATAATATGGGTTTTTTATCACATACACCCCACTCATATTTCAATTGGGATTAAAAAATAAATAGTTTTTATAAGTAGAATAAACATAACACCCTTGGTGAGGAACAAATAATTTATTATCATAATAATTCTCATTTTTCGTTTCATTAATTATACTTTGTTATCTTTTATTTTATAATTGTTTTTAGAACATTTTTCATCTGTGATTAAATTTATCTAAAGAATTAAATATTTATGCTTTCCTAAAAATATCACCAGTTTCCCCATGTATTTATTTAGTTCTCCATATCATTATGGGAGGGTAATTAATTTTATGTGTGGGGGATTTTTAATGTTTTGTATGGTCTTATATGTGTTTTTTATCTACTGTTTTTTATAAATAAATAGTTTTCAATTTAATTTCCACATAAGTAAATAATATTGTAATGTTACCTATCATAAATTCTTATTTTTAGAAAATATAGATTACAAAGTTTGTAAGATATCTTGTGAATCTTAATTAGAGGATGATTAAAGTACACAAAATTTTAACATATGTGAACAATATCAATGAAAGTTATGTTGAGTATTATTCACAATATCATTATTAAAAATAATATTCAAATTATAATGGATGTTTTTTATTAACTAGTGTTAAAACATTGTTAACAAAATACATGTTTTGTTATGGTTTTCTAATATTTTCAAATATTATAATTAGCACTAATTAAAAAATAAACAAATTATATTATAGTTGTGGTCTTGTTTTTACCCTCGAACGCTCCATATATCAATTTATATAAATGAATTATAAAATTAATTTACCCCGTATAAAAAATCACACCTCAAAATATACATAATATTATCCATCAAAACTATATTAAGAATCCATATATTGGTTTTATACCCATATTAAAAGGATTCATTTTCCCAAAGGCATCTAGAAGACCAAGAATAATTAAATATACAATGCTCAATGGAAAGAGATTACTAAAAAAAATTACAACAGAATGAGTAACCACATGGCTTTCTTAATAATGAATAAAATCATGGATTAATTTATAATAATGTGATTTAAAATAATAAAATTTTCATCTTTATAAAATAAATGTTTTCCTAAATAATTTTAAAATTCATAATGAAAATCACAAAATAAAAAAACTATATTATAGATTCCAGAAAAAATATCAACATTGGATTTGGTACTGTCATGGATACATCATTCAATTTCATATCATCATTCATAATTTATCCTCTACTGTACATCATGAGCTCTTTGTAACAAACACTTGTAATTGAAGTGGAGTTATATATTCATAAAAAATTATTGAACTATATTTTCCATCGATTTATTTCTATTGAATTTGTGTAAATATGGATATAACTAGAGGTCCAAATATCAAATCATTATAATCTATTAATTTATTCATAATAATATTTGATTTAATTCTATAAAATTTAAGGTTCAATGGAAATGTGTTGAGAGTTTTATATTGGTGTATCAAAAGAAATAAGTTTCTACTAGAATGAATATTATGGTTCCTCCACATGTATATGTTAATAAAATATGTAAATAATAGATTATATAAATGATCACAAATGAAAACAGGAGATAAAAAGTTCTATTTCATTAAAATTTATACACCTAAAATTTATTTTTGTTTATCTTGTGGTGTCGTTTAATTAATCAATGTTTCCTGATTTAATCCACCTAAAATATTTCTAGCATTAATTATTTATTTAGTCTTCATAATGTTCAATTCATCACTTGGAATAGTTAATTGAATTAAATTCAAAATAATATATCATAATAAATAAATTCAATGTCAAAATTTTGAAACAAAACTATTATAGGAATACTATTATTTATTAAAAACATAAAATTCGTGAATTTTTTCCATTGTCACAATAATTCCAAAAACAAAAATAAAACAATTTTTTTATTTCATTCCAAAATGGAGAATAGTAGGTTTATGTTCTATTTATTACATATAAAAATTATTAATATATATATATCTATATATTCACCCACACTGAATAATTGGAATCTTGGTCATGTAATCATAAAAAACAATACTGAAGAAAATTATAAATGTAATGAAAAGAGATCTACTAATTCAACATCAAGGAACTAAAATTTTTAATGATTCCAAAGAAAATAATATTCTATTATCCTATATTCTAATTAAATAAATTACCATATCCTAAATCCTTACCTTTAAAAAAATCAGGAACGTCAGCATAATTTTCTCTTATCAAACAAATTTATATTTTGTTTATAAATATTTTTTAATCAAAAACACATATGGGGATCATGAAAGGCATCATAAGTACTCAAATATTCTTCCAATTATTATTAGTACTAGTATTAATATTATGGAATTTGTATGTTATTCTTAGTAATAAGGGAGGATGTTTTTAAATGTCAAAAATATCTGATAAATAATAATGAGGTTTGTTCATTTTGATATAAAAAATTAATTATATATATATATTTTATATCATGATTAATATTATCCCTACTCCATATGGCAGGGAACTAGCTTAAAATATATATATATATAATTTATTTGTATATAACTATTTATCCATTTCAAAATAAACATCTAAACAACGAGATGTCCATCAATGGATTTGAATTTATGATTTTGTTTCTTTTAAAATACTAAAAATATATTATTTTTTGTGAGGAATTTATGGAATTTCAAAAATATGGTGAAATTTATAATCTATATATGCTAATATATTTCTATTATGACATTTTTTTCTGAGGCGCCTAGGGCACAAAGGAGGATTAATGTGAATATTGAGGGGTTTGTCTACTAAAAGTCAGATTGTGGGATAATACATGATGTGTTTATATTTAATGTCTTGTATTTGAATTTCGCTTATTGTTGAAGATTAATCAAGGGTAATTTACAGTATGTACTAATTTTCAATTAAATGCCTTGGTTTGATATTTTTTTTCTAGAAGACCAAAAATATAAATTTATATGGAATGTTATAATTAAACATTAATTAATTACCCATTGTAAAACATCATTACGTTGCAACAGGTCCTCTAGAGTTTTATCAACCATATATCGAGAGTTTCCTCTCTCTCTATCTCTTGAATTATAGTAAAATTAATGCCCTCCCACTACCATTTTTTACCCCTTCTATATAGATCAATCCTACAGTTTCCATTCACAATTTTTGGTGATCTAAGTTGAGTTTTTCCACAGTATTTTTATGTTCATTCCACTTTATGTCTCATTTACACATATTTTGTCATTCCATATGACATTATATCATATACCATGTTTATAATGGGGTTTCCTTTGATTTTGTTTCAATTTTACTTGGATGGGTGAATCATCATGTTGGAGGGCTGGTAATGGTCTTCAATGTTGGTAAATTCTCATGTAAAGAATGTTGATTCCTTTGAGGTAGGGATTCATTGATTCTATTAACTTTTTTACATGTAATTTGAAATTGATCATGGTTTATCTCATTAAATGAAAATGGAATTATCCTAATTATTATTTTAACATGTTTATATAAATTGTCTCCGAACTACAACTTAATATTGTGGGTTTTTACAATGATAGTGCTTTGCCACTTTATTTACTACACTGCATTATATCAATGAATTTATTTGTTGACTAGATTATTTACTAATTTCATTGGAATGTTATTCATTATGGAAATTTGAAAAGTATATTTTTATACTAAGTGATAAATAATTTTCATAATGAAAATTAAATTATAGGCATATTCTAAAACGGGTGACTATTGTAATTTGATAATGATTGCAATGATTTTTTTTTGAAATTTTAATTGAAAATATTCTTCGAGGTGACTATTAAAAAAGATACAGATTGTAAAACATGTTATAACATGTTTGTTATAATAAATGACATGAAATTTGAGAATGGATTCTCACTAGTTTTTTAGAAACTATATTTATTGAAAAGATAATGTTTTACTTTTTATAGATTACTACAACTTGATCCCTTATGATACCCATAGTGTGAAAATGATTGTAATAAATTTCCTATTTAATGTTGAAATATGAATGGGTTATATGATAAAAATATTTTTATGCCGAATTTTCATATTTTTTGAGATGATTGAGTGCCCTATTTTTATAGATGTGATAGATTGATTAAATATAAAGGATCAACTACATTTTAGGACCAAGATTGATCTATTTTTTTATCTTGATTTTATTGGGTGATATTAATAATATTATTATGGAATGATCCTCATATGTATTCCCCTCGGATGGATGATGTGATATTTGGTGGGGAGGCTAGGATGTGATGTGAGCCAACAATGCAAGATTTGGTAACAGGCGATTAATCTCAAATTAGGAGGGATCCGTTGATGTCTGTGATGGGGATATCTATTAGGATATGCATGTTGGTATTTGGGATGACACTAGAGATGTTTGAATGTGTTGAATTTGGGATTAATATTTTATGTGAGACTAAGAGGTGATAAAATAACTATAAATATGTTTATTAGAAGATGGATATATATCTTGTATTATCTACAATTTTTCTCCACTACATGAAGAAGATTAATGTTCATTATTAAATGTTTCCACTTTTTGGTATCATTAGAGGGTTTTATTATATTACCACTTTCATGGAATAATGATAATATTTATTGTATAAATTTTTATACCACGGAGTTTTTTGATGATGAAATAAAAAGGCTGAAAACTTGTTAATCTATATAAAAAGAGTCCATGGTATGGATTATGCTAGAGGTTTCTAGAAATAAAATTGATTATTAATGAAATGTAATGTGGAATAATTTTGATAGTTAAATAATGGACAATTGTTTTATTTATACTTGTAAAATTATAAAAATGAATCAATTAAATATCATATATATTTTATACTATTATGTTATTATATGATAAGCCATCTTAGTAATGTTAATTAGGAGTCATAGAGACATTATTTATTATTAATTCTATGAACAGTTTAAGACCATGTTTTATTTTTCATACATATTATATCATGTATATTGTTTTATTACATATGACGCCACACCCATGACGTTTACTGAACTCTATCTTTATGGACTCTATGAGGGTGTTTTCTCAATCATTTATCTAGGAGGATGGATGGATAACAGCCCCCTATGGTCCCTCTATCTTATATTAATAGTTACTTATGCTAGTATTCATGGAAATTAGTTTTCCATATTTGGGTGTCAAGGGTTGTGTTGGATTTTAGTCATTTCACATAGATTTACTTCCCAATATAGTAGTATACCCACTCCGGTCGACCAGACTAGTCAGCTGAGTATGGCCATTACAGAGTGGGGAAAATTATAAAAACTCAAGTATCATATATATAAATTCCAACGTATACAACCAAATTCAAAATCACATAAATGAGAGATAAACCTATTCCAATCAGATAAATCACAAAAGTAAAAAAACTATAAAAACTAGTCTCCACATAACAAATTGCCACCTCAAAACCATCCACATCCGAGAACGATGATGAAAGGAGAAACGAAGATGAAATATAATTTCATCCAAATTCCTTATATCTTATAAAATAAGGTAGAAGCCTCTCCAAGGGTTAGAAGTAGGGTGTGAAAAATAGAACCCAACAGGATTCACCAAGAGATTTATATAAGTTCTAAAAACATGAATTCAAAAGGTAAAACATCAAAAAATTAATTTTTTTTTAAAAAACATATCAATAAAACAACTAATATACCCCTTTTCAAATAACCTTGTATTATTCACAAAGTTTCTTGTCATATTATCAAAATTCATAATAAATTAGTTATTCATTCCAAATAAAAAATGTACATAATAGACAACATACATGAAATAATATATCAAATAATGGACAACCAAAAACAAAAATTCACATTTCTATTAAGATTTAGCCTATTAGAAAATACATATTAGATAGTCACAATACTAACACGGTATAATGTAGGATCTAAAAACACTAAAGTCATCTATAGACAATGGACATACAACAAGTTTCCTCTTAGTGGTCTCAACAACACTAAGGACACCCTTTTCTCCTTCATGACACACCCATGGTTACCACTATGAAATGTTTTTCAATTTATGTTTTTAAAACCGTGCTAAAATTTTGAATATTCCTTTTTCAAGGAATATAAAATCTACTTCAAGTTTGAAATTCCAATTTCCATTTCAAATTAATGATATGACATTTTAAAATCAAAACCCTATTTTTAAAATGAATTCATTCCCTTTTTAATTTCAACACATTCAAGCTCATTTAAAATATCATGGAATCAAAATGAACTATATGTAATTCAATAAATAAGAAAACTATGAAATTTTAACCTACGACAATGAAATATAAAACCAATCTGCCATTGACAATGGGGATTCAAAATAAATAGAATTGCCTTCCCAAATTAATCAACACAAAGTGTTTGAAAAGGATCGATATGAAAAAATTATTCAATCCTAAATATCAATAAAAACATAGAATAAAAATTACCAATTTGGAACAAATATAAATACATAGTTGGAAAATATAAATATAACCCCAATAGATATTAATCGCACAATGTATCGATTTATATAGAAGGAATCCACCAAAAATCACCTAAGGTAAGTGATATGGTCGATTGGATAAGGTTGTAAAATATGATTATGTCTTAAAAACTCATATGAAAACCTAAAATCTATAACACAAGGTATTACCTAACCTGTAATACTTTTACACATTTTGAGACCCCTCCATTTTTATTATCCTAAAAATTCATTTTATTTATAATTAAAAACTGTATTTTCACATTCCGTGATGTTTATCACTTAAAGGATGTGTAACGTTCTCAAACTATTTAATTAAACTAATAGGATATTATGAGAATCCAATAAAAATCATTTTATTCCATTAAATATCATTTAACTTCCCAAAATAATGTAGAAATTACAGTTCTATGATGAAAATTACAAAAAAAAAACCCCATGACATCACAATTAATGGTATCTTCCCAATTCGAAGTCAAAGAATATAACCCAAAAAAACCAAACACTTGAAATAACAATATGAAAATAAATAATTTAAAGATAATTGGGAATTAATTCTATAGTATCTAATGCATTATTATAAGTATGATGTGTATTGGTGTGAATGAATTGAGGTACGCCCTCAGTGTATAAGCTTTAATGGATTGAGGTAAAATACCTCACATGTGATCCATGTCCAAGAAGTTCTAGTAGATCCCAAAAACTAATTGGTTACTATATTTGGATCATGTGGATGGAATGATTTTGTGCTTTTATGAGTGAGTTTTTTGTTGTTGTGACATTCTTATGTGTTCTTTGATGGATTACATTTGGAGAGAGATGGCCTCGGACATCTGATGTTTAGGAAGAGGGGAAACCCATTGGAGAAGAATCTGTGGGTCACCATTTATTTTATGTTATTATATAATATGGTAAAATTTAAGTTTTAAATGATGACCATTATTTATGGTGAGGCTGGGAATATATTATATACATTTTGTTTATGTGTAAGATTCAATGTTGTTCAAAATGATTTAGCATGCTTTAATTATATTTTTCATGAGAGGATATTGGGAGAATATTATTGAGTATACTTTTGCGCTCACCCTATGTATATATAAACTATATTTTATGTTAATGGTAGTAGGTCAAAGATTATGATAGATAATAATAGGTCTTGGCATTATAGGTATTGTTTGGGCTTTATAGTTATTGTCGTCTTTATAATTTTGTAATTTTTAGATTTACTTTCCATTGTTTTAGTATGGTATAACTATTTCTGTTTTCTTTTTGGATATCATTATATAAATAAATGTGTTTTTGTGTGTGTGTAAAAAAGAGTTATTTGTTTTGTTTTTCTTATTCCTCTCTTCTTCTTGTGTCCCCTTTGATTGTAATTCCCCCAATATGTATGACTATTATACCCTCGGTGCTAGTCTCTAACATGGGGCCTACTAGTGGTGGGACTCACGAATTCAATATATAACACCCATCAAAAAAATATCATTCATTGGATGGTATAATGAAATAGAGGTATAAAGGGTTATGATAGAGTTATATAATGGAAATAGGAGTTAGGCAAAGTTCAGTTTTCTTGGGTTGGTAGGAAAACTATGTCTGATACGTTTAGTAAGAAATGTAATCGAGGGAGACAACCTATGACCTAGGAATTTTGGGAACATTGTGATCTAATACACAAACTATTACATTTACTAATCCAATTATAAGATGTGATACCATTTATAGGGTATATAAATAGTAATTTATCATTCATCAATTTTCCTTGTACATGTGTATGAAATTGATTGGCCTTAAGATATGTTAATACTTTAAACAATGTAATGAATTAATAATTAATTAATGTTAAATATTCTATATTCTATGATTAATATCTCTAATAGTTTTTATGTTTTTCATGTATGGCTTAAGGTCGATGTCATCATCATGTCCATGTTGAATATTTTATTGAACTATCATTTATATTTATGAGGGGGACATTTTAGATATACAAAAATAATAAATTTTTGGGCTGGAGGAGAGAGATTTCAATTTCATTCATGCTTTGATAGATCATAGAGTTTCTATGGAAATGAGGACACTTCATAAATGAGTGAGGAAGTGATGGTTCTTATTCCACCCAAATCATGAGGAGTTATAAATTTTATTGAAGATGACCCAATAATAGTTCTAAGCCGAGATTTATTTTTTGACCATGAATGAGTCCAATCTACTGGAGATGAATACCTTTTGGTAGGGGACTTCCAATGTATGTATTTTTTGGATCCATTTTACGACCCTTCTATGATAAGATTCAAACCGGTTTCCAAATGTGGATTCTATGGTGAGTCATTTTTAGTATTAATTATATCCACATATTTAATTCCATGTAACTTCAAGTACGTTGAAAAAAAATTCATGATTTGTTTGAATGAGAAGAGGTTATCAATACGCATATTATCTATAATTTATCATCACGATATAAGAGTCATTATGATTCCTGGTGAATCCGATCTATGGATCAGGGTTCCAAGTTGTTTGGATAAAATATATTTCAATAATCTAGGGTTACACCCCAAACATCATAATCTTATTTATCCAGTGGTGGAGGATATATGAAATATGAAAAATGGATCACGAACAATATTTTCTTGTGGATTCTAAGGTCATCAGCTTTAAGAGTTCCAGAAATTTATGAGATGTTAGTGTTTTATAGTTATTCCACTGCATGTTCATCTTTTAAGGAAGACTGAGAAAGAGAAATATTAAATGGGATCCCCATTTTGGGTTAGTAATTAGGATATGGGGTATGAAGATTACAACCCCATGATGCTCTTCATCCTCAGAGAGTAGAGTGTGGTCATGGAGGTGGTTGTTATTATGGTCAAAGAGGATGTGAAACCGATCATGGGAAGCTCCATGCATTTTCATTGCATGTTTAATGGAGATCTAGATGATGATAGTGGTACCATTTTCATGTTTTCTACAATGTTTCATTCTTTCTTTGAATCAAGAGTGACTCACTCAATTATTTTAACAACACTCTTCCATTCATTTTGACTTGGTGTAGAGAGGTGTTCGATGAAATTGATGTTCACTATCCCATTTAGAATTTGACCTGACTTGTATGAAGTATGTTTTTATTATGATCTAGTTTTCATGTTTCAACTCCATTTGGTTTATTTTAAATTCTTACATGTACAACCATGTGACATCATCCTTTGAATGGATTAGTTGTATTCAGTGTAGGATATTGTGGATTACTTTATACTAATGTTTGTGTTTTATGGTGTTAATGGAGTGACAACCATGTTTTTTTGGAGAGTGATACCCTTTGATGACATCGAAGAATATTATTTTCATATCATCTTTAATGGATGATTTTATTTTGATCTCGATAGGGGTTTATCCTTCGGTGTTTCTGAGGGTTGTGGAGAATATATGGATTTATTTTTTAATGATATTGTTGTGTTACACCCTTGATTATGGATTGAGTTTTGGAACATTCAATGGTATGTAATGTTACATATTTTAATTTATTCATATAATGGGGAGTCATTTGAGATGTGACAGCTATGTGTATAGCTCAGTGATCAGTTGTAGTGTGGTTTGATTTGGCTATACATTCTACCGTGGGATGCAGCAGTTTTGTTTCAAGAATAAGGGTGATTGTATTTTTTAATTTATTTTAATTATTATCCCATAATTAAACTGATAGTAAGAAAACTAAATCCTATTTTTTGAATTTATTAAATACTGTATTGGTTAAATAGATAAAATTGTTATTGAATATTGATAATTTTATCAGGATATCATATGATGTCGATGAAGGATATCAACATTAAAATGAAAACATTTTGTAATCATCATGGGAATTATCAGTTCATTTTTTTTCCTTCAGTGTGATGTATGATCCAACTATGCTCATGAGATTGACGAACATAGTGTTCTTGGAATTCAGGGTGAATTTCACGATGTTTTTTTATTAAGGACCTCCTAATGTACTTCATGTCTAAGAAGAATAATGCAGTGGATCATCAACCATTATGGGAGCTTTTTCATAATGAGTTTTTGTTCAATGTTTTGTAAAATTATGAGTTCTTGGAACATTATGTTTGTGTTATTGGGAATATGGTATTCCAGCAATGGGTAGCTATAGATATTTTTCTAATAGTGGGTATTTTTTTGAAAGCCCCAAATATAGTGAAATATGTATAGAGTTTCCTAGGACTTTAATGTTGTTGGTTGAGTTTTTTGGATGATTTTTCTTAGGTTGTGAACCATTTAATAGATTTGAACTGAAAATATTAGGTATTTTTATAGAATTTCCACTATCAGGAATCTTTTGAGTTTTTGAAGGATATGTTGGTCATCACATCTCTTAATTGTTAACATGTATAGGGAGTTCAATTTTTAATTTTTATAATGATTCATATATTGTTTATAAATATTTACTTATGTGGTAGTGATCGATTTTTTATGGGTCTCAGTAGTTCTTACACTATGATAATAACTATGAAACCTATGATTTTTAGTTAGAAGAAGTTTCTTTCATTGATTTTGTGGTGACATTAACTCATTAGTGATTATTTTGTGGTTTTTACTGACCATAATAGACTAAAGAGTGTCTTCTCCAAAATTTACATGTAAATGCATTATTGTCAGAGGGTTGAATTATTTTAGGATTACGACATCAATATTTTTTGTATGCCATGAAAGGGAAATTTTATCGATGATGTACTATGTAGGAATTCACATAGTGATTCCTTAATTTATTCTTGGGACTTATGGTGAGGGATACAAGAATTATCATTTAGGCATATAGATATGTGAGATTCAATATTAATTGGTTGAATTCTATTTATTACAATGAATTATTATTTTGTACAGTAGGTGTTGGAGTCCCATTTTAGGGTTTTTATGGAGGTTGTCTATAGAAAATTAGTTTATTTTATGATTTTGATGGTTTTTCTAAGGTTGGAAAACATTGTTTGTTTTTCAATAGAATACATTTTGTTCCCTGGGTGGTACGTGATGTGGTTCTCCATGACTTCCATAGTTCACCAATGGTGGTACACCCCGACATGAAAAATATATAATGAGATTTTGAGAGGTTAGGTTTAACACCCCAATATTTTTAGAGAAATATTCTTTTTAATTAAATTGATGTCTTGTGTTGTATGTTACAAAAATATTATCCGGTGCTATACACAACACCGTATTAGCTTGTAGTATATGCAAACACTATTCTTGGCTTGTATTGAATGCAAGAGAGACCTTTCTCAATAGCAAGTGTTGTACGCGATACAGAGTTTCTCTAAACAAAAATATATGGTTATAAAATTATTATGAAATAGCCATTATGAATATTATTATCCACATTTTGAATTTTATAACAATATCATTCATCTTACACATGTTCTAGAACATGGTATGAGAACAAAATAGATTTTTTAGGTAAAATAAGTATTTTAAAATAAAACAGTTTTCCCGCCTTTTGATGGAACACCCACATTAAATCTAGATTTTGAAACGTTTATAATTTCAATTTTATTAAATAAACTTATTCATTTCAATGAGGATATAAAAGTTATCTTTGGATAATTTTCTTATATTTTTCTGTTAAAATTTATATTTATATAAATAGTAAAAATAAGTTAAATTTTAATTACAAATCAACATTTTTCATCAAGATAATTTATATGGTCAAATTATAATATTAAATGTTTTTAAAGTATAAATTGAATATATTTTTACCATTTAATATTTTTTATTCCATTATCATTAATTTTACCTTGAATTCATAGGTAAAAAAATTTCAATTTTTGCAATGTTTTAACTTTTAGAACACGTTTTCCCAATAGCGGGATACATTTTAAAAATAAATACTGCAACTTATGTTTTTTGAATTTGGAAAAATGGATTTCATATTTGGAATTAGTAGGTCCAAATTATGTTAATAGGCAACTTTTTATTTTTATTCATTGTGAATAGTAACTACTGTAAATTTTATTTACCACAGTTAATGGTAAATCAGGTAATTAAGGGTAAATATAATATTATACAATTACCCTAACACTTTTATTAATAAAATTGGATGATTATATTTCATCATAAAATATACTTGGGTCAAAATGGTAGCTTTTGGAACCTACTTTGAGGTGATTAAGACCTTTCATTTATTTTATTTATAGGATGTAAAATATGTCTCACTCAAACATTAATAATTAAAGTATTTTAAATATAACGTTATACAGAATATAAATTCAATTATAAATAGTCATTTGAAATATAATTTTTTTTTCTTCATCATGGTAATTTATTTATGCTTTTTAAGAAATATATAATCACCTTAATAGTTTATACATTAAGGATGGAGAAAATATTTATTTTGTGAAAAATCAATTAGATAGTTTTTATTAAATTAATAATAACCATCAAAAGGACTAGATACTTGACCAAGAATTATTGGTTGTGTATATCTATACCCTATTCAACAGAGGGTATACTTGTGTACCATTTGGATCCTTAAAAAAATGATTATGACATTTATATAATATTATTTTAAATGATTCAAAGTTGTCACCTTCATAAATTAATAAAGATAACATCTTAAAATTGGGTTTTTTTAGAAGATAAATTCAACTAAAAGTATTCTAAAGAAAGATATTATATTTATCTTCATGGTCGTATTTTATGCTTAATTTTTATTTATCAAATATGTATATTAAATAATTATACAAAAATGATGTAGTAATTATTTTATAAAGAAAAATATCAAATAAATGGTTTTAAAAATATTAAAATAAATATTATAGGAACTAATTAATGTGATACACGAATTTTATATATGAGTTTGAAATTTTAGTAATTTATCAAGTATTTTTGTTCAGTTATATCCTCTGTGTGGATTTTATTTAAATTTAAAATAATTGAATAGTTTCAAAATTGACACTATTGATATTTAATTAAAATAACAGATTATTAAATTGTTTAAAAATCACAAAAATATTAAAAAATTATAAATTTAAATTTATATAGTCTTAAGTTTCATAAAGTATCCAATTATGGATAATTCACAACACATAAGTAAGTATTTATAACAGTTTCAAATTTAGAATATTATTACCACAAATAAAATTAAACAAATTAAATAAAGATAAATCAAATTGATAAGGTTTAAAATAATTTTCCTACATGTATAAATTTTATTGGATAATAATATTACACACCTATCTCATCTCATCTTCGAATTTGAGTCATTTTTTGCCTTTTAGGTTTGTTTGAGTTTATTTAATATTAATATTTTGGATGATTCCAAAAGTGCCCCTCTCCTCTCTTATAAACGGGCACATCCTCCCTCTTCTCTTCGCTACATTTTAATCATTGAATATCAGAAAACCCCTACCAATTCCTCTTCTCAACCTCTCTTGTTATATTATAGAGGTTCTATTCTTTTCAAAAGGCCAACTCTAGTTCCCAAATAGGATGTTTAAAAGAGGCACGTCGAGGAAGAGGTAATATCTTCTTCCGATTCATTCATGTTTCCTTCTTCTTCTACTTCTCTTATTTAGATATTTTATTATAAATTAATAAAAAAGTATAATTAATATACTGATATGTTATTATAAATATGAAACCACTCTATTTCACCTTATATCCATCCTACAAAAAATGGAATCACCGCGCGTGTGTACGTACAACTTACCGTCTCCATGTTGTGGTGTAATATATTTTTCCACCACCACCATACATGGATGGATATAATTGTGGGAATAAAAAAAATTTATTTTTATTATAAATCATTATGATTCTGGGATATTATATCATCCACCCTAATTCCATTCAATAATTATGGGAATGATATCATCGCTCGTGCGTACGTACGGATTACCGTCTCCACGACGCGACGAGATTCATTCTCAAAGATAACCATTCAAGAATGTTTCTAAAGAATATATAATAAATAATCATGAAATATATGACATAATAATGATACTGGATTTATTTATATGTTATTTACTTACTTTCATTCAATTTAATACGGAAACCAAAACAGGGTTCTTGCGTACGTACAATATACCGTCTCCATGAATATTATATTTCATTCCATTTATCAATATATTGTGTATATATATATATTATATTCGGAATATATTATATATAATTCATGTTTTACAATCTAGATGAATGTAATCATGATGTAAGTAATAATATATACTATTACAAGTCGGAAAACGTAAGACAAATGAAACGATTTTACCCAAAACATTGCTTTAACAAAGAATTTACAAATGAAAAGGTAATATAAAGTTATAAGTGAATCATATATGATATCATAAATGTTATTATGGTTCCGTTTCAAGTTAAAAATATTTTTAAACCCACTATACAAGAGTCTCATACACATATAGAAGAAATTGGACATAAGCTAATGGATCTTATCGTCTTACTTTTATTTATGTGACTCATATGCCTTAATCAACATCTATTTCTTTTGAATGGTGTTTATGTTTCCGATAAATGTTTTATGATTTTTATTATAGAAGATATTATATTTACATAAGCATGTAATTCTTTTTATGTTATGAAATGTATGATTCCACCGATCATAAATGGTAATGGATAATTATTCCAATCACGTTCTTATTCGAGATGGTTTATTCATAAGTATTTACTGGGGTTTTATTTATCATCCACTTCCATGTTTTATATAAAATGTTTCTTAATTTTTTTAATATTAATACATGTATTTATCAAGTCATGTCTCCCTCTTTTTGACTTTTACTATGTGGTATGGATTGAATCTTTCTTTTGTTTACCATACGAGGTACTTCTTGTCTTTTCCAACAAAAGTACGAGGATAATGTTATTTTATATGATACGACATGAACATATTTTTACGGTTTCATAATGCCTTATTTTCATGAATCTTACTTTACAAAATTTCTTGATTATTTTCAATAAAATCCTTTTCTATTAAAATTTCATGGTGTTTTTAGAAAATAAATTCATTTTTAAGAAAAAAGGATATTTTCTAAAAGAATTATTTTCAAGTGTTTTATCAAATTTATTTTCCATCTAAGATGATATAGGGTTATGTTTCTGGCCTTATTATTTAATTGATTAGATTATGTTATGATGGAATCATTTTTATGAAGTCATTTTATCTTATATGTATTGTGGTATGATGGCATAATGTTTTAAAATCCCATTCTATTACATGGGTTATGCTATGATGTATGATTCATTATTTTTTTGGCACACATTTGAATGATTTAATTATGAGATAGGTGGGACCTATATCTCCCTCCAATGCATTGGGTAAAGATTTATTTACCATGAGATAAACACGGTTGAAACGGCATGTAAATTTGCTTAGGTAATATAGGGCTGGAACGGTAAGTAAACCTAATTTAGTAATGGACTTCGTCCACTATGATGGTCTTAGTAACAATGCCTTGGCTACTATGGAAATCATATCATGTACATATTCGTTTTCCATAATTACATGTTTTATTCCCATGCTGTTTTATCATGATTAATGTTCCTTTATGATCCATTCCTTATGTTCTTCAATGTTTTATGTCATTGCTCAACATTTTGATATTTAAATTTATGTTCATGTTTTTGAGATAAAATGTTTATGGATTGTTTTTTTATCGCCATGTTTTCCCTTACTAAGCATTTTAGATCAGCCTTTTTATGTTTTCATTTCCCCATGATATAAAGAAAGGTTTTATGTAAAAAAACAAAAAGGGGAATATCTTTATGGGAGTTGTTGAGGATCATTTACCATGATTAGAAGATTATGCTCCGAGTTTTCAAATACACTAAACTATTACGGTCCTTGGGTGTCTGTTTTTGTTATGAATTTAGTATTCCAAAAAAAGTAATGTAATTTCCATGTATGTCATGTTTTGGTCTCTACAGTTGGTATTAGAGAAATGGTTAGTCAAAATTTGGAAAATTGGATGCGAAAACATTATTGAGATTTCTATATATATTTCTAATGTATGTCTAGCGATATCACTAATGTTATGTAAATGTATAGGCTACAGATCGAGAATTATGTTAACGATCATGAATAACATGTGGTGAATCTATGATTTCCTACATTAATGAAGGTTTTATAAGTTATACATCCTATAAGTGACTTTTTATGATTATGAGGTTCCTCGTTATTTTAACTATTTCCTACACAATAGATTAAGGTTTTAGTTAATGGAGGGAACCAGAAAGAATTGGGTTAACATTGAATCAGATGAAAAAATTGAAGACTATGAGCAGCAAAATTGCGTAATTCCAAGAGAGAAAGATATTGTGATTATTCCGAATCAGCCACCACAATAAATAATTAACTAGGTGAACATTAGTGGTATTTATACGTCATGAAATAAGAGGAAGATTGAATATTATTCATGTTCTCCTGTAGATAAACATAGATGACAGAATATGAAGCTTTCTACATATCAAGAAGAAGGGAATAAGAACCTTGAGGAATACCTCAAAAGGAGGAGAATATGTTGTCTGTGTCGGGAAAAGGGTCATAGAGTGACAGACTATTATGGAGTTGAATGACTTATCTGTTGAGAACAAGGGCATTACCCAACTCAATGCCCTGACCTAAGAGGTTACATCTAAATCAAGGAATCACTTATTCCATGCCAATCATCTAAGATGATGGATTCAATGGATTATGTATTGGAATTCATGACTAATGTTTTCGAGGTACTTTTATTGTATATTGAAATATCTATGTGTTGGTACATTGTGGTTTTCTATAAGAATATGGTACCAGTAACCAGGAAAAGTGGTTGAAATATTTTTTGAAAGCATATAATATAAGAATAATGAAGGGATACAAAGAAAATAACATGTTTGAAAGTATTAATGTGCTCATGACTGATATAAGGACAATGTGATATCATGGTTTGAGTATATAAAATTTTGGGATTTTGGTATGTTGAAAGAGTTAAAATTTGATAGCATTAATGTTTTCACTAAGGTTATATGGTAATTCATGATTCAAGAGAATATATGATTAATTTATTCACATGTTTGGAATGTGACCAACAAGATATAACTTATGATATATGGGGATAAATGATGGTATTCACATTCTTGGTAGACGACCTCTCTAGTAATATTTTTCTTTATACTATTAGATTGGACAAAAGTATTTTTGATAATACTAAAGGATGGAATGGATTAAATTGGACATCAGATAGTATTTTTTAAGGCTAAACCATTTTTCTATAAGTTTATAATAGTATAGTATTAGAAAAATGACAACCTGTAGGATGAGCAACAACACATCGTGTCAGACAAGGTTGTGGGAATCGAACCCACAACCAAAGTGCAACATGACATTATCACCAAATTTTGGCTGACAGAAAGTCCATGGTTTGTAGAAATTAGTTTTATTTTATTATGTGGTGTGATATATTAATTATAAGTCAATCTTTGGAGCCATATATGATTAATATCACCATATATGGACTTATGTATATTTAATAACTTTTTCTAACATTTGGTTTGAGATAGTGGGAATGACCCATCATTATATCACACGATCTGCTAACACTTCATGAATGACAAAGTAAACAACATTTCATTAAGATATGAAGTTGAAATTGTTCATGGAAAGCCCAACGTTGAGATTGTACCAAAATGAAGTAAGTATTTCTTCTAATTCAAATTATTCAACTTTAGGGAAATGATCTTGAAAACCAAAAATGTTGTTCGAGTGTCCTCATATCCGATAAATCAGATGGACCTTAGATCATCACAAATTTATGGATTTGTTACTGTAATATTTTTCATAGTCATGTTCTCTACCACTCTTCATTAGAACATGATGGTTATATTTTTCTTCCGTATCCATATTTTCCCCTATATTATCCTATGTGGAAACCTAGTGTTGAGTTAATTTGGGTGACCGTTAGGTTTCTAACATTTCATTATAAAATTATGTTTTTTTATTACTTTTTACGATATGGTCATCTATGAAAGAAACTTTCAAGTATTAAATTATTTATAACCACGAAGAATTTCCAGGGAGAAATTCATTTTAAGGGGGGTAGAATGTAACACCCTGAGATTTTATGAGAAATATTATTACTTTTTACTTTGATGTCTTGTGTTGTATGATACACTAAAATTTGATTGTGCTATATGAAGCACCGTATTATCTTTTAGTATATGAAAACACTATTCTTGGCATGTATTTCACGCAAGAGCGACATTCCTCAATAGCGTGAGTTGTACGCAATACCGAGTTTCACTAAACAAAGATATATTGTCATAAAGTTATTATGAACTAGCAGTTATGAATAGAATTAACCACATTTTGAATTTTATAACAATATCATTCATCTTACACATATTATAGAACTTGGTATGAGAACAAAATAGATTTTTCGGGTAAAATATGTATTTTTTTTAAATGTAGTTTTGACGCCTTTTGATAGAGCACCCACATTAAATCTAGTTTTTGACATGTTTATAAGTTAAATATTACCAAATTAACTTATTTTTTTCAATAATGATATAAAAATTATCTTTGGATCATTTTTTAATATTTTTTTGTTAACATTCAAATTTTGATCAATAGTAAGTATATGGTAAATTTTAATTAAAAAACAACTTTTGTCATTAAGATAATTTATATGGTTAAATTATAATATTGAATTGTTTTAAAGTATAAATATAATATATTTTTACCATTTAATATTATGTATTTTGTTATCATTAATTTTACATTGAATTCATAGGTAAAAAGGTTTCAATCTTTTAAAATGTTTTATCTTTTAGAACTCGTTTTCTCAACAGCGGGATTAATTTTAAATTAAATACTGCAACTTTTGTGTTTTGAATTTGGAAAACGGATTCCATAGTTATAATAATAAGGTCCAAATTATGTTTATAGGATATGTTTTATTTTTAGATATTATGAATAGTAACTACGGTAAATTTTATTTACTACAGTTAAAGGAAAATATGGTAATTATGGGAAAAAATAATATTATAAAATTATTGTAACCCTTTTATTAATATAATATGATGATTATGTCTCTTCATAAAATATACTTTGGTTGAAATGCAATCTTTTGGAACCCACTTGGATGTGATTAAAACCATTAATTTATGTTATTTACGGAAAGTGATATATGTGTCACTCAAACATTAATAATTAAAGTATTTTTAATATAAGTATATACAGAATATAAATTCAATTATAAATACTCATTTGAAATATAAAATGTTTTTATTCATCATGGTAATTTATTTTTTATTTTTATGAAATATATAATTACCTTAATAGCATATACATTAATGATGCATAAATTATTTATTTACTGAAAAATTAATTAGATAGTTTTTATTAAAATACGTATACCAATAAAAAGGACATGAAACTTGACCAGACCTTATTGGTCGTGTATATATATAACCTAATCATCTAAGGGTATACTTTTGGACTATTTGGAGCTTTAAAAAATATATTATGACATTTATATTATATTATTTTAAATGACGTCAAAGTTTTCACCTTCATAATTTAATAATGATAACATTATAAAGGTTTGTTGTTGTAGAAGATAAATTCAAATAAAAGTATTCTTATGAAATATATTATATTAATATTAATATTATTATTTTAGTTTTAATATTTATGCAAAAAATATGTATATTAAATAATTATAGAAAAATGTTGTAGTAATACTTCTATAAAGAGAAATATCGAATAAATTGTATTAAAAATATTAAAATAAATATTATATGAACTAATTAATGTGATAAAAGAATTTTATAGGTCAATATGACATGTTATATATTTATTAAATATTTTATTGAGTATATCTGCTATGTAGATTTTATTTAAATTCAAATAAATGAATAGTTTCAAAATTGACGGTATGGTTATTTAATAAAAAATCATATTATTAAAATGGTTAAAAAATCACAAAAATATTTAAAAATTATAAATTTGAATATATATAGTCTGAAATGTAAAAAATTATCCATTTATAGACAATTCACAACACATAAGTAAGTATTTATAACAATTTAATATTTAGAATATTATTACCACAAAAAAAAAATTAAATAGATTAAATTAGGATAAATCAAATTAGTAAGGTTTAAAATAATTTCCCAACATATATAAATTTTACTGGATAATGAGATTACAATAATATCACATATCATTTTTTAATTTGATTCATTTTAAATATTTTTATGTGGGGTTTGAGTTTATTATAAATTAATATTATGGAGGTTTCCAAAAGTGCCCCTCTCCAATCTTATAAAAGGGAACCTCCTCCCTTTTCTCTTCACTACATTTTTATATTTCAGGCTCAGAAAACCCCTACCAATTCCTCTTGTAAACCTATCTAGTTATATTATAGAGGTTCTGGTCTTCTCAAAAGGCCAACTCTAGTACCCTAATAGAAAGTTGAAAAAAGGCACGTCGAGGAAGAGGTAATCTCTTCTTCCGATTCATTCATGTTTCTTTCTTCTTATACTTCCTCTTATTTAGTTGTTTCATTATAAATTAATATCATAATTATCACTAATATACTGATATGTAATTATAAATATTAATCAACCCTATTTCACCTTATATCCATCCTACAAAAAATGGAATCATCGTGCTTGTGTACGTACGACTTACCTTCTCCACACCGTGGAGTAATCTGTTTTTTTTACCAACACCATACTTGGATGCATATAATTGTGGGAATAATAACTATATATTATTATAATAACATAATATTGATTCTGATATATTATATAAACCACTCCAATTCCATTCAATAATTATGGTAATGATATTATCCCTCGTGCGTACGTACGGATTTACGTCTCCACGACCCGATTAGATTAATTCTATGAGTTAACCATTCAAGAATGATTGTATAGTATATATAATAAATAATCATTAAATATTTGACATAATAATGATAATTTATTTATTTATATATTATTTACTTACATCCATTCAATTTAATACGAAAACGAAAACAGCGTCCATGCACACGTATGACCTACCGTCTCCGTGAATGGTGTATTTCATTCCATTTATTGATCAATTATATATATATATAATATTATATTCTGAATATATTATATATAAATCATGTTTTACAATCTGGAAGTAATTAAACATGATTTATGTAATCGTATGAATTATTAAATTTGAAAACATATACGACAAATGAAATGATTTTACCCAAAACACTACTTTATCATGTAATTGACAGATGAATAGGTAATATAAAGTTATAAGTGAATCATATATGATATCTTAAATATTATTATGGTTATGTTACAAGTTACTAATATGTTTAAACCTAGTATACTGGAGTCTCGGACACATACATATGAAATTGGACCTAAGGTAAGGGATTATTTTGTCACACATTTATTTATGTGAGACATATGCCTTAATCACCGTCTATTTTTTTGTATAGTGTTTATGATTCCCATTTATGTTTTATGGTTTTTATTCTCGAGGATATGATATTTAAATATTAATTTAATTCTTTTTATTTTATGACATGTATGATTCCACTAATCATAAAAGGTAAGGGATAATTATTCCAATCTTGTTCTTATCCGAGATTGATTATTCGTAAGTATTTACTGGGGTAATATTTATCATCCTTGTCCATGTTTTATAAAAAAAGTTTTCATAAATTTTTAACTATACTTCCATGTATGTTTAATGTCCTTTTTTCCACTTTTTTACTTTTACTATGTGGTATGAAATGAATCTTTCTTTTGTTTTCCGTACGATGAACTTTTTGACTTCTCCTACAAAAGTACGAGGAGAATGTTTTTTAACATATAAAACATGAATAGATTTTAATAGTTTCCTAATTCCTTATTTTCATGAATCTTACTCTAAAATATTTCATGATTATTTTCAATAAAATCCTTTTCTATTAAAATGTTATATAATTTTGAGAAAACAAAAATATTTTGAATAAAAAAGGAAATTTTCTTAAAGAATTCATTTCAAGTGTTTTATCAAACTAATTTTCCATATAAGATAATATAGGGTTATGTTTCAATACCAATTATTTAATTTATTTAATTATGTTATGATGGAATTATTTTTATGAAGTCCTTCAATATTATATGGATTATGTTATGATGGCATGTTGTTTAAGAATTCCATTCTATTAAAAGGGATATGTTAAGATGTATGATTTATGATTTTGTGGCACACATAAATTGATTTTGTTATGAGATTATTGGGACTTATATCTACCTCCGTTAAATTGGGTAAAGATTTATATATGATGAGATAAACATGGCTGGAATGGAATGTAAATCTGGATCAGTAATACATGGCTAGAAGGACAAGTAATCCCAGTTCAGTAATGGACTTCGTCCACTATGATGGTCTTGGAATAAATGTCTTTTCTACTATGGAAATAATATCATGTTCTTTATGGTTTTCCACAATTATATGTTTTATACCCATGCTGTTTTATCATGATCAATGTTCTTTTATGATACATGCATTATGTACTACCATGTTTTACGTCATCATTCAAGATTTTGATGTTTAAATTTATGTTCATGTTTATAAGTTCAAATGTTTATTGATTGTTTTTTTATCCATGTTTACCCTTACTGAGCATTTTAGATCACCCTTTTTATGTTTTCTTTTCCCCAGGATATAAAGAGAGGTTTTAGGTAAGAAAACCAAAATGGGATGATCTTTATGGGAGATGCTGACGATCTTTTACCATGACTAGAAGATAGTGTTCCGAGTTTCCAAAGACACAAAACTATTACGGTCCATGGGTGTTTGTTTTTGTGATGTATTTATTATTCCACAAAAGTAATGGCATGTCCTTGTACGTGAAATGTGGGTCTCATCATTATGTTTTTTGGCCTCGTTTTAAATTTAAAGTTTTAGATTTTATTTCTCGATTTTTTTTCTTCTAGATGGTGAGTGTCAAGTACCATTATTCCAATTGATTTATCCACTCACTAGATGTTCACTGGTATATGTGTCAATACATATTGATGGGATTCATTTTTGGTTTACATTCATTTCATGGAGGAAATGATTCTATATGGATTATAGTGTATTTTTTAACAAAATCATCAAAATTTATAGTGATTTGGGAGTCGGTCTCAGTGTCGATTTATTGAGGCAGTATTTAGGGTGGTGTTGATACTCCACAGAATCCTAAGGATGATCATGATTAATTGGGATCAATGTTTTATATCTAGGGTGTATAGTGGTCTCCATCATGCTTTAGTCTTTATTATTTTTCATATAATTTCTTTTCATCAACTAATGGACGGTAAGACAAAGCAGACTATCCAAACACACAAAGACATGTTTTGATCTTTTGTCATGGATTTTGGAGCATCATTTATGTGGCCCCTTACCGTGTTTGTGATTTCATAAAAAAATAGTTTCCTCTCTACCACTGTTATGGATTTGATTAATGGGTTTTACATACATCCATTCCTTTCACTATTTTGGTAGATTGGGTTTATAAAGGCAACAATTCCCATGTTGTAACATATACAGAGTATTATAGATATATTTTTGTAAATTCATTATAATTTGAAAGTCTCATAGGATCGTCGGAAATAATTATTTGATCACGTGTGGAGACCTTCGGGGTATGATGTTCAAGATCATGTTTTCTTGAATTTAATTTAATTTTTAGGGGTAGTGATTTTTTTGGTTGTGAGAGTATGATTTATCCCAAGTTTGCTGGGCCTTTTTACATGTTGTCTCATGTTTTATCCACTATATATCTGATGGATATTCCTTCACATATATAATATATACATGATGTTTTTTCATTTTATAGATATTTAATAATTATAAAGAATGATTTACTATTAGGTATTATGCATAAATTGATTTTGAGGACATTAAATTCATAAAGATGAAGTCTATGGAGATCCATGATTTCTAGGTGAAGTTATTGTGTGGTCATGAAATTCCATTTCATCATGCCTTTGAAAAGAATGTTGAAATGGTGGTTGGTGTTTGGGAATGTTGTTATTAGTTGTATACTTATTGTGTTATTTTGTCTGTGGTTTACCACTTATTTGTGTAACATTGTTCATTTTATTGATGTTGACCTTTTAGACGAGGAGTTGGTATCTTGTTGTATCTTGTGGTGGAATCACTCTTGTCTTAGAAGCATCTCCCCCATGAGAGTGTTTAAGAGATGTCTGTTGCTATTGGATGTATTTATAATTTATTCCTATGATTAATTTAGTTGAGCTCTTGAGATATAATGAACCATGAAAATTATCTCACAAGGTGGTTGTTAAGATACACCCTTTTCTTGTCCTCTCTAGGTCTATTTTAGTATTATAATGAATGAGAACATATTTAAATGCATATTATGTAGTGTATTAGAACTATCTGATCGAACCTTTTCTGTTTTTCAGACATTCTTGGGTCTCAAAGGATTCTTGGAGTGATTTTAGAGGGGTGTAGTAGATAAAATCGAGAAACTAGGAGAATACAGGGTGTGTTATTATTTTAATTCATGTATTCAAACTTAATTTCTTGTTAAGAATATTTCATGGAGTTCTTCTAGATATGTAATAATTTAATATTACATTCCTCCTTACGATAATATATTTTGTGTAATTCAAAGACATGAAATTTACACAACATGTAAACATTACATGCCATGTAAAACCCTTATGAGGGTATCTTTATGAAGATGTAGGAATTCAAGTGTTTTCTAAAAATTATTTCTACTAAATCCTCAATCATTATTTATAAGAAAACAGAAAGCCATGCACCACTATTTTTATATTTCGTTAGATCAGATACATCCATGAGATTCATTCATTGATATGTGGTGATCTAGGGTGAGTTATGCCTCCATTTCTTACTATTCCTTATACATTTGGTCTCTTTTAGACATGTTTCTTCTAGAAATTTGATTGGGTATCATACACCATGATTATAATGGGGTTTACTTGGGTTTTTTATGTAGTTTTTTGTGGTGTGCGTGGATGAGTTAAAATATTTGCAGAAGAGGAGATAAGGATCCCCAACATTGTCCCATTATCATAAGAAGAACATTGACACATTTGAGGTAGATTATTTATTTATTTAATTAAATTATTTTTTTGTACTCATATGTTGAGTAATTTCAAAGGCTTTTAATGGAAATTGTACAATCCTGACTTGTGTTTCACGCACTCGTTCCCCTATCTAGTTCGCTAGATGACCTCGTGTGTGAATTCACATATTCTAGAGGCTATCAACTAGGATAAAAGATATGTTGTGCAATTATGGGAAGATTATAACCACCATTTAAGATTAATACACCAGTATAAATAATCATTAATATAGGAATAATATATAGTTAATAAAAGTAATAATTTCTAATTCAATGAAATAAATTAATACAATATACACTTAAAATTGATAAATTCCATAAAAACTATGTTTTATGTTTCTAAATGGAAATGAAAATAAAGATACAAATTAATCCCAAGAACGCCGGGAACCACATTTGGTTCCCTTATCCATTATTTATACCATAATTATAAGTCTAACCAGGTCCTTTTACCTTACGCTATTAAGGAAAAAAAATTCTATATTGGATCCTATCTGGCCTCCTATGTAGTTTGTGAGTACAACTATGTATTCCACCACTAATGTAGTATAAAACAAATACAATCAAATAATAATATATGTAGTTGTATTAATAAAAAATTAAAATTCAAAAAATAATAGTTATCACAGTTTATAATTAATAATTATTTAACCTCATAAGATTAGGGTTCCGAAGGATAATCATATCTTTATTCTAGCTTCAGTGAATGTCAAGAAAAAAGTGTTCTGAGGTAATATTTTATCATAATAACTTTTTGGATAGTACTATATTTTGACATATTTTATGGTGATATCATATCTCAATACATACTTTAGATCATATCGATGTCCGATTTATTCTCTAGTGATGTCATAAATCTGATCCCCCTTTTAAAAATATCATTTATTCAATATTATATTGACTACATTCCAAAGATTAAATTCATTATTATAAGGACCATGTTACCATACATCTCCATATAATGACAATATTACCATTCCTTTACTCACAAGTATAATGACCTTGTTAGCATTTATAATTTTGTTTATTGTAGGACCATCTTCTATTCCATTAGTCATAAGTACAATGACCATGTTACCATTTGTACTTCTCAATTGAATGATCATGTTTCCATTCATTCAAAATTATTTATGTCACCAGTTAATTATTCATCATCAAATTCATTTCTAATTCATAAAGTTGATATTCATATAAATAACTATAATTAATTCCACAATAAATTCACCATATCTAATAAAATAATTAATTCATCAATTACATATCACAAAGAAATGATTTGAATATCACATTAATAACTCTACAAAAAATTACCATAAAGAAGAAATTCCAATATCACTTCATTAATTATACAATTATTTATGTCAAGACAAAAATTAGAATATCACAAAATTTATTCTGTAATTATTTATATGAACTCCATTATTTTAATATCACATAACTAATTCCAAAATTAAATATCTAAATAATTATCCTCAAATATCATACTTAATTACCAAATTAATCGTGTCCAAATTCAAGAATTTTTATTTAATCCAATCCCCCTTTTAGAAAACTAATTAATTGATCACATTAATTAATTCAATGTTTGAACTCCAATTTTAATGAAATCGTAGAAAATAAAAATTTCATACATGTAAACAAAATTCATCACTATGGGATTTGAATCAAATAAAACCTTCCATTAAATGATGATATGATAATATTTACCATAGTCAGCTCCCATGACAAAATACAAGGATAGTTACAAAGAGGATCCATGGTCAAGATTCATTAAGTTGAAAGACCAAAAACACAATTTTTCAATGTATTTCACCATAAAAGTTTGTAGAATAAGGAATAGAAAGAAGAAATTTATCCAAGAAGACATAATAGGAATTGAAGAAATTAATGGGATAATTTAATGGGGCATTTTTAACTAAAACATTTCATGGAGAGTCATCATACGTTGAGAGGATATGAGTTTCACTAATTTCAAAATAAATCATCTATACATTAACATTAAAATTTATTGTTGAGGGGTTATATGATACATATTTAAGTTACACATAATTTATATTTTAATGGTTTTGGATAGAATGTTTTTTTCCTCATATTTATTATATTAAACCTATGAATAATTAAATGATGTGTAATCCATTTATATGACTTGTAAATTTTTGTCAATTGATCTTTCCCCATATTACTTTAAAATACTATAAAATCATTACTAAATATTTTTAAACACTTAACATATTCATAAATAGACTCAATTAATTTCAAAAAAACATTCATCGAAGAATGTTAGGTCATTATCTTCAACAAATTCTCAAAAAAAAATGAAGTTGGAAGTAAAAGCACCAAAAAAAATATGGGATAAGAGAGAAATTGATTTAACTTTATAATTATTTTAACACCGTGATGAAAATTGAATACTGATCACATATTGATGTTGTTTCTTTATATAACGATAGTGTTCTTGCTCTATATTTTCTAGATAGTGTGACATAGATACCATCTGTTATTTTGATGCTTTTTGGTGCTGTGGATTACAATGTTTTTCTTGATAGAAATTGGTAATGAAATTAAGTCATGAATTAGTTGATAACTAATTATATTAAGAAAAATTCAAGAATATGCATGTTTTTAATATGGTGGTTGATGTAATTTAATAATTATTGACCTGATAAATTATTAATGTTTAATTCAAACATGATATTCCATGTGATTATTGGAAATTCTAAATTTATTCAATAATTTTATTTATTTTTTCTAATAATAATGGAATTTTTAATTTAGATTAGGTTTTTTGAATTGAAGATAATGAAAAATATCTTGTTTTTAATATGATAAATTCTAATAGTGTGATGTATTATGTTTCCCATTGTAAGAACCAATAAATATTGAATATATTATTTAACTATGGAATTTGAACTTGTCGTATAATAATGAAAATTTCTCTGGTGACATTCTCACATTATCTCTATAAAGTTGATTACCATGTTTTGGAATTGTGAGAGAACATTTTTATTTTATTTTTTAATTCCTTGTTTAAGGAATAAAATTCACTATTGGTTGTTAATGTTTGATCATACTTCTTTTTTGATGTGATTTTGATACTATCCTTATGATATAGTCTTTATATGGATAATATTGGGATGAAGGATAACATATGGGATGGTGAGGCTCAGATGTGATATTATCGTGGGATGGATAATGTGATTTGGTGTTGGGTGGCTAGGATTATGTGATATTAATTGATGCCTCTGATTGTAAGATGCATTGGGATATGAATGTTGGTGTCAGATTTGACCTCAAAGATGACAAAACATGTTTAATTTAAGAATACTAATTTATGTGAATATTATAGATTATATATTATCTTTTTAATCTATTTAATGGTTGATGGTTACGTATCTTGTGTTGTCTTTATTCCATTCATGACTATGTGGTATCATATAATGGGATTATATGAGTATCTGGTATATGGAATAATTATAATAAAGGATGAACAAATGTTTAACCCATGAGATTGGCTGATGTAGGAATTAATGTTCCTAAAAGGTTATAATCATGGAAAATAAAGTCTAAGGTAAGGATTAAGACTAGAGATCAAGGAGTTTTATTTAATGATTAATGTAATGTAATTTAGAATAATGCCAATGGTAATCTATTGGATGAATAATTTATTAATACTAGTAAATGTTAATATGGAATATAGTAATTAATGTACCTCTTTTTTTTCTTTTTTGCTTATAGGATATTTGGTCTTAATAGTGTAAGTTGAGAATTTGTTCGACGCCTGATATAGTTGAGTATAAGAGTAAGTTATTCACATACTGTGTATTGGATATTTATTATTTCATGTGTATTCTTTGATTTCATAAACTACACCACCAATGTTATTTAAATAAATTGACAATATTGTAATGTTGTATGTTTTTTCACCCAACATCCCTAGGGTAGGATAGATGGCTGAATACACTCTTTGGACCTACTCTATTATCATGGCAGTTATATGTGATGACATGAAATTTGGTTAGTTTCTTTATATATTTTGGTATATGTCTATTATAGATTTTTTATATCACTCTCATTACATTCTATATATATTATCTAATGTATTATTATAGGTATGTAAAGAATTGGCTGTGATAGAGTGATATACTTACTCAATTGTGGGATTTAATGATTAATGTATAATACCTATTGTATTATTAATGTAAAATGGGTAACGGGGGATCCATGGAACAAAATGGTTACTATAATTGGTTATTTTTATGGGATAGTATGATGATGTTATTGGAAAGGTGTACATTTTGATAATATTCCCATGTGTTTTTGGGTACGATTTATTTTTGTGTGAGATGGATCGGGATGAACGACATTGGGGAAGAGCAGTAAAACAACTATGAAGGGGGTACCCCTGAGGATTAAATATTATATTATAGGTTCCCTATTATGATATAATTAGTGAAATTTATCCATGGTGAGGCTGAAAACATATTTTACTTGTTTAAGAGATGATTATTTTTTATAGTCCTATACTATTATTTAATATCCTTTTTTTGTTTCGAAAAGAGGATATACGGAGGATCCTTATTATTATACATTTAATCTTACCATATTAAGATATAGAAAACATTTAGGTAAAATAGAGTTTATTAGGGATTGCACTGTATATTATTAGCTCATGGTCTTGCTAGAGATATTTTGGCTTTATTGTCACTTGAATCTTTACATTTCTGGTACCTGTAATTTTCTTTCTGGTTACAATAGTACTTCATGAGATTAAATTTATTTAATTGGGGTTAACATATATTTATATACATTTCATTGAGGATATTGGTTGTTTTACACATCTAATCTGCATTTACTGCATATTTTATATAGAGGGTATTGCCTCTCATATGGATGTGTGTTATACGCTTGGTTCTAGTCATCCACATACGGCCCACTGGAGTTTGCATAGAATAATTCCACCACTCTAGCCCCTAAGTATGGTATCATTGTGGGGAGGGTCATGGCATATTCCTTTATTTAAATTATATAAATTATTTTTGGAATCTAATATCCAATCAATACCTCCCTAAATAATTCATCAAATCACCAGATGGTATTAACCACACCATACTTCAACTAGATCATTTATTTTAACTTTTAGATAATATTATATTGATATTAAAGGCTTGTAATATGTTATAATAATAGTATTATCATGTATTTATATGGTCTAGTAATCATAAAATGTAATGGGATGGAATTAATGAACAGGTCCTCAAGAACCAGATGATTTTAAAATTAAACAATTTCCACCATCATTTTAATTACATGTATATTAAATATATTCATTTAAAATAGAATAATATTGTATATTATAATTGTATTTTTTCTCTCAATTAGTGAGATGAATTTAAATAATTTATAAAAAAGGTGTATAATCCTTATAGTGAAATGATTAAAAATGTAGATACATATTCAAGGAAATTTGATCACAATTCTATTCTTTTTCACCAATTTCCCAAAAAAGTTAATCTGCAATGATGTTATTTCAATATGAAAATGATATTATATTCATTGGAAAAAACTATCAACTCATTTTCATGAGATTTAAATCCAAAAATTTTACATTTTTAAAATAACATGTTTCCCTAAAAATACAATAATTTTTAATAATTATAAAATTTAAATGAATTAATTTTAAACATAAATTGAAAAAAGGGGAAATTTAGAAAGTAAAACGTAAAAAATAAAAGTATAAATAATGAGGATCTACCACACACACAAACATGATGATTTTGTGAAATAATATTATTTTTAAATAGTTTATTTGAAAGTTGAATATAATGAATCATTGAAAAATAGAAAATATGACAAAATGAATTATACTACCTGGTTGATCAGAACCATTCTTTTCATGGCCTCATGTTTTTCCAACTAGAAACCTATAAGAGATATAAATAAGAAAAAATATAGTTTTTTTAGAATGAATAAAAATTGTAATGATAAAATATAAAATAGATGAGAAAATAATGATTTATCATATATTAAACTCCCAAAATAGGGGATGTGATTTCATATCACCAAGTCTATATATGAGAGTGGGTGATCCTTAACATGAATTTCGGTAAATCATATTGATCGAAAACACTCATTAATATAATATTTTTTAAAATTCTCAACTTTTAATGGATCATCTAGTAGATTTATCAATGTTCAACTCCATAATATTTTAATTCACAGCATGCTATGTAAGAGAGAACTAGATTCAATGGAATGTTCAAAACACATTATAATTATAAGTTTAATCCACTTATTATTGAATTTATAATTTAGAGTGTGGTTTTCATTATCATCTTTATTGAATCTGATTTATTCATTGAAAATAATCTTTGTTCCATCATACGTACATAATGTTGTCCATAATTCAACCAGTTCTTGATCTTCTCCTTAATTTCAGTCATAACATCATTATGTTCTTAAAATAATTCTTTTAATGATGCTAATGAATATGAAATCTTAGTATATGAAATTTTAGATTTTTAATTTTATTTAATGAAATCAAAAACTAAATGAATACTGAAAATATATATCACCCTCATATGATTTATTATGAAACATTGAATTCTCAGACAAATACTTTAGTTTTTAATATATTAAAGAAGGATTTATAATTTTTTCATGTTCACCCACAACCTCTACAACATATTATTAGAATATAGGAGAAAATATTATTATTCCTTATATTCCTTGTTAAATTATTAAAAGTATGTATAATGAAAATATAATTTGATTACTAATAAGTGGATGTATTATAAATTTTGGAAGAAGTTGTTTTGAAGAATAATTACTATTAAAATCGTTGAATTTTATATGAAAATATTATTTATAGGGGTAGCCACTATAAAAATAAATTTTAAAGATGTGAAAAAATAATGTTACTTATGAAACTGTCGTAGAAAAAATTTGAATTAATATGAAGGAATTTTGTTATATTATCTTTATCAATAATATTCCCTATAAAAATGTAAAATGGTGGTAACAATAGTTTCATACTAAGAAAACTTAAAAAAAAGAAAAAAATATCGTTTTTATAACATTTTTATTGTTTATAAAATTTTGGATTTAGAAAATTTTAAACAACTATAAATTAATTTCAGCAGATTATGAATATAATTACATGTAAATGATTAGATGAAAGACTAATTTAGAAACCCATACTTCAGATACCAGAAATGGACATGTTTGGATGTATAGAAACTCACTTTATTCATGTATATATATTAATTATCAAATTTATTTACTCAATTTACACTAAAATAAATCAAATTATACACTTAAATAATCCAATATACCATCAAGAGTCCTTAAATATTGGTAATTACACCATTAATAATGTAATTCTTTTTCCTAAATTATACCAATAAAATTAAACTAATTATTACTACTGTACTCCAATGTGAGGCCACACTATAACATTATATAGTAAGTGGGACTTATGTTTTTAATTAATTTATAAAAATATAATTTTAATGAAAAAAAGTTCATGAAAGAAAGGTATTGAGACATCCCTCCCAAATGTCACTATATTGGTTCCATGTTCTAGTTCATTATAATTCCTCAAGCACAATTCCTCCAACAACAGAGTTTATTTACTAGTAGTTGGGTTTCAAGTTAGATATGTAAGGATACTAGACTTACATATCAATGTGAACAAAATAGAATATAGAAAATAATAATACCCATCAGAGTATGAGGAAATAATAAATAAACTAAATTAGTATATGGGTATAAAAAAATAAAATACAATAACGGCTGAAATAGTCCTGCTATACATACAACATAAATCACCCAGTATTCCAATCACATATAATAAATAAATAAAATGAAATATAAATACCTCAGGATCTACCATTATCTATGATCAATGTCACATACACTGTCTCAAATACCCTATCAGTTATCTCTAGCATGAACATTAAACTCAAAATGAGAAACCAGATCCATCATGAAATCATGCTACATCTCACTATACATTATTACATTCTTACAGAAGATTAAATTAGAAATCAGATTTTCATGAAAATAGTGGATCTTGTATAGGGGTTGTGAAAAAATTACAATATGCCACACCATATTGTTAGCCTATAACCCGATTTCAAGTTCCTACTCATAAACTATTATCATCCAAATATAAGAACAATATAAATTATTATAAATTAAACCAAAATTTATCCATGAATTCAGAACATTGGTTTACCATAACTACTTTGGAAAATGTTTTCCTTTCTATAAGGATGTTTCGATTATGGTGCATAATAAGTAATATATGGTTTCTTACATCAAAGGACACCCTAACTATTTCTATATACACTGAGAAACATTTTGACACCCATCCTATTATCCCTGATCTATTTAAATTCATACATACAAAGTCCTCATGTCTCATTTTGTTATCACATTCATGGTACCTTGACACATAATCATCAGTACTCTTATCATACAAGAGTATAACCACTACTTAAAACATTAGTCTAAAATCTAACACCCATATCCTAATTAATAGTTCATGGAGGATAATTTATGCACCAACACAATAAAATAATACTCTAATCATTAGTCCAACAACTAGTCCTTGGATGTGGAGTGTGAATATTCCATCATATATTCCTATGTATACCATCATTTCCTGTGAATTATTATTTAACATAATCAATAACGCAAACAAACTCTTTCTAGATCCTCTCTCATGAAACCATTTATAATGTATAGTATCAAGTCCAAGATAATAAATCTAAAATCCATCAACATATGTACAATTCCATGTATTCTTATTATCAATTAATCTATAGATGAAAATATATAATATAATAATCAATATAAAATGGAAAAATAGATCTAGATCCTTTATCTACATCTAAACAATAAATTAAATTTTATTACATATAATAAACATTATATCGATTATAATATCCAAGGGGCATGGACTGTCATGTCCAACCTCTCTAAATTATTTCAATACATATCACATTAGAACATTAATGTGGGTATAATCCAAGTCTAAACCCTAATGAATAAGTGAAAACATATTTTGGGATGGTCGAATGAAAAGTCATGTCATTATCATCTCAAACTCATCACCTAATAAATATGAGTGTATCCCATGGAGACATCGGGAACCACATTCTACTATAACACATGTACTCACTAAATGATTCTCAACCAATCAAAACAAACATGTAATATGGGTCAAAACATAAACTGATGTATTAATATTGGGATCCTCAAAACCATTACACACGTGTAGAAACCCATCCTCTAATGCTCTGGGTCAAAACATAAGTGGGTGAATCACTCTACCAGTCCTTTATCACAAATAAACTCATGGTCCAACCCAGACCTATTAGATGTCACAAATCACATAACTAAATATTTAGTGTCGCATGGAATCATAGTCCATGAATGGAGTAAACACATATATGAGAGATGTACAAAAGGCTAACCCATTTTAATTTCACATTCTATTTTCCAATACACCCAACCTATCCTTCGAGTCAATTCATAACACAGTACATCTAATCAAGCAAAAATACTATTTCAGGACCAATTGATGTCTATAATGGGCTCCTGATACATAATCCAATAATTATCATGACCCACACCTAGGTTACTTATCATGCATATATATTAATTTATTCTATAACTCATGTTTTAAGGAAAAAATATATTTCATTACTTTCTCACACTAAACCACTACAAAGATGTCCTCAAAACCCACGAATGAATCAATTATTAAGTTCCAATTGGAAAAAAACATAAAATTGTATCCTTTAGTTTCCTATTCAGAGACAATTATTAAAAATTAACCTAGAACCTAAAAAATCATACAATGTCATAGTACACATCATGTATCCCTCGTATATTGTATGTACTACATAACATTTTTATTCCCATGTAATTTTACATGGCTTGGTACACATTTTTTATGGTTGTGTACAACTAAATTTCTAGTGAAAACATGGGGTATACACATTTAATATCACATGTCCATGTTCACCATACATGGAGTGACTTCAAATAATCTCAATCGCAATCCCATGTTCCACAACACATCATGTACTATAGCAATACGACTTGTAGATCCAAAATTCAATATTTACATATACATGGAAATATGGAAATGTGTCTTCACATAAAAATGTTACACTATATGGAATATGAACCCAATAAATGACATTAAAATATATAAATTACACCTTCTATGAAAGCAGATAACACATGGAATGCGTTTCTAAATCCACATGTCGTGTAGCTAGGTTTTTTAGAGGAGAATCCACTCTGAACTCCCCAAACCCTTATTTTTTTACAAATAAGAAAATATAACCACCCACGGGGACTATATAATTTATAGATTATACTTATTAAATTAAAATAAATAACTAATTAGATCATGTATTTCTTCATAAAACTTATTAATTGTGTAAACAGAGAGGCTTCAAGACCAAATCCAAATGGGGATGCAGATGCACCTCAATATAGTCTTGTTATTCACAATGGATGAAGTCTCATAGTTTTTTCTTTCCTATTACATCATGTTATTACATCTTGGTGAGATAAAATACTTGTCAGCTCCGTTTCTGGCCTAGGAACAATAATGGGTCGGTGTTACAACAAATTTTACTCTTTATTTTATTTATTTAATTAAATGGCCATTTTATTGTTGACTCGAGTTCAAAAACCTAATGTTGGGTTATACATTTCCTAATAAAATAACCACACTATCGAATCATCCATGTATAATTATCCTCAATCCAATACATTGTTCAAATGATATGTCAAACCAAATTCACACAACTAATTAACTAATTAATAAACTAGATAATAAATATTCTTTCCAAACTCAAATGGTTCTGAATTCTAGAAAAAGTCTATACTAGGGTAATTTTTTTTAGTCAATTCAGTGGTTAAAAAAATTATTCAATATCATCTTATAGGTTAGAATTTTCATTTTACCCCACATACGATCCTGAAATTAAAAAATCATAATTCTTCACAAATTTAGAATTGGGGGAATCATGTGTCCTTATAAAGGCATCATATTTCAGGAAAAATAAATTTTCAATGAATAAAAAATTATAAAATTAATAAAATCAAACAAGAAAATAATCCCAATCATTTAATTTTATATGTTTATTAATGGTAATTTTATATTTGTTAATTAAATAAATAGTTAAATAACTATTGAATTTATTCCTCTTTTAGGAAACATATGAATGTATTGCTGATATAATATTTCAATTGAATTTAATTTAAAAAATTATAAAATATTTTTAATTTAATATAAAAGTAATTAAATCATCTGTACTCATATAACATTAGTTATAAATTATTTAATAAAGGATTACAATTAATTAGTCCAAAAACAGTTATATTTCAATGGTATTATTTGAGCCTAATATGGAAACATTTACTACAAGGTTAACATAAATGAATTGAATCTTAATATGAACAAAATATAAATAATAATAATTTCTTAAATTCTATGAGTTTATAATATGTTAGTATATAAATTGAAGAATGAAAAAAACAATTAAAAATATTGATTTCTACTTTTTTTATAAAATTTATACAAACAACCATATAATATGAAAATGTTTAAATTTAGCTAAAAATAAAAATTATGAGTTTTTATTTAAAGAAATACAATTAAAATGGATGTAAATATTTATTTATTTCATGTACCTTTTCATTTAGTCAATAACATGAAAAAGGTAGATTTTCAAATACCCAATAATATACAAAGAATTAAATAAGATAATTTGATTTTTTTGAGTAGTTGGTATCAAAATAGAAATCACTAGAATTTTTGAAATTCTCTGAATGTGTGTTTGGGTGTGTGTGTGAAAAATATAAATCCAAAAAAATGAATAATTTTTATTCACATGAAAGGATTCAATAATTTTGTTTAAATATGTCTTTTTCTAAATATATATAAAGGAAGCTGTTTAATAAAAATGATTTAAAATTATTGAATGAAAATTTAACTAATCAAATTTAATAGGTTTATATAAATGTATCTAAAAATCGGGATGTGATATGTGAATCATCAAAAAAATTGAATTTAAAAAAAGGATTTCATGTAAATATTAATTTTTACATAAATATAAATTACCTAATATTCAGTGAGAAAGGGTTGAACATAAGGAAGAAATTTATTTTAAGTTAAAATTTTTATTGAGAAATATCCCACAAGAATAAGAAAAAATACAAGTTTCGGATATTGGTTCATAAATTTTTTCCAATCAAAAGTTTATATTTTAATAAAATAAATATAAATTTAAATTTAAATATTAGAAAAAATACTTTTATAAAAGAAATAATAACACTAAATGATAAATTGTATAATTCCTGAAATTCAGTGCTAAAATTATTATTCTATAATGGGTTAATGGAAAAAATTATGTGCATTTAATGTCTTCATATGTTAACTAGTTATTATTTTTTGAGTATAGAGATGTGTTGGAGTAAAACAAATGTAAACTTTTATGTCATGAAATTAAATATATGTGTTTCATTTAATATTATCTAGTAAAATATGGTCTACAGTTTTATAAAATATAAATAAATACAACAAAATTAGTTTATATACATGGTTTATATGAAAAAATATATTTTTCATGCGAACAATGTTAGATTTAAATGGTGTCACTTTCCTCTTTGTGAGACTATCTGTTAGACTTGACTATTTTTTACACATTTACATAGGATTAATAATAATGATCTATATAAAATAATTGATTAATCAACTATATATGTTTAACTTGTAATAATAACTCTCATGGTCAGTATCTCTATAATTATAACTCCATTTTCCTATGAGATTTATTAATGGTAACATTATAGGATGGACGCTACATTTGGATGTTTCTAGGGGATATCATCATTTTCACATATATTCATTACTATCCTTCATGTGATACCAAAAATATATAACAACCCCAAAGAAATTGGATCTATCACCTTATCAGGTGGCATTATATTTCAAATGTTGAACATCAGGAACATTATTAAGTTAATATATCACTTCTAACCAAGAAATGTCCTAATTAATATCCCATGAGGCATTGCTCCATAAAAATGTATAGATGATATATTATTAGAGGATAACCAAGAATCTAAAAAATAAGAAAGAAAATTATAAATTGGATCATTTACATGACCTAGAGAACAAGTGTCACATATCCATTCACATCCTTAAACTCTCTCGTGACGATTTAGAGATCCCATTATTCGATTGTATTGGATTTGATCCCATATATTCTTTTCCATTATGAGAGAATTTTCGTTTTTCATACCATAATTTCTTCACATGAATGTAATATTGTAGTATTATTCATAAATTCTTATTTATATATTCTTCCTATAGTATCTTTATATCGATTGTTACTAGAAACTAAAAATTATTTTAATCCATCAAGAGACAGTGTGTTTCTTAGTCTCATTATTCAATCACATTAACTTAATTATAATAGATTTTGTGTGATTATGATGAAATGTAATATTTATATTAGATGCAACCCATAAGGGGAATTCTTGGACTATTTCCATGCTTTTAGATATTGATTATCCACCCAAGATCAGGACTCATCCAACATAAGATATAATTGAGTGAATAGATTCTTATTGATGGAGGTAGTGCTAAATATTTTTCAATTGTCTTTGGAAATCATTGAGGAATGAAAATTAATAATATGATCATTTTTCCTGAAATTAATTCATGGATTATAAGAATTGTGTTTTACAAAAATGTAAATAATGAATGATAAAAAATGTCTTAGGGGAAAACGATTTTCCTTCTAATGTTTATGTTTTAATTTCATGATTTTATTTTTTTAATTCACTACTCAGACCTCATAATTAACTATCAATTTACAATTGAAATATTTTTGATATCCAAAATATGAATAACAATAACTGAATTGGGAGTAATTTTTTATTCACCCCATTAGACAATCATAGTCAACCAATATATCATATTTCAGGAATTAAAAAAATATATTAATGAGGAACCTAGGAAATGACCTAAATCATTCATGTATTATGATCTCAAATGTGGATGATGATGATGAAAGAGGTGGTACTTCTGTGTTAGAAGTAATATTTACATATTATAGAGTAATAATCATGTTCTTATTCATTGTATATCACTCTATGGGTGTTTATTCATTTTCATCAGCTTAGTATTTTATATCAGATGTAAAATATTCATATTTGTGTCATTAGTTTTTCCATCAAGAATTATATTTAATTATAACTCCTCATGAAATATTTCATCACTAAAACATGGTATAGTGAGATATATTCCATAGATAGTTTATTTGGTCATAATTAATTTTCTTCTTTGTATGTTTTTCTATTTGTTCTTTTCAATGTAAAGGGGATACTATGGAGGTGTTTTTTTCATGCACGTAGGTTTATAAATTGTTCTGTAACATTAAAAACTATTATTTTTACATTTATCATTTCATTTGCATAAAATTACATTCTATTTTCAATAATTGTCACCTATTTTTCCCATTACATATTTTTTCCCCGGGAAGAAATTAAAAAATTATCAAACCCAAATCTCTTTACGCCACTTATAGTAGTAGTAATAATATACTTTTTGGATATCCCCACACAACAAATTGATAAATGAAAAGTGGATTAGATAACCATATTTTATGGTGGAATATCATTTATCTATTTACTATAATAAAATTAAACACATTACTCCCCAATATTAAATTTAAAAGAGTTATTTATTAAGGAAATGTATATTTAATAACATAAAAAGGACAAGGAAAATTTTGAAAACCGTACATATGAAACCCCTAAAAAATTAATTAATATAAATATATAAACATCTTGAAAATTATATTCTAGAAGAATCAAAATACAATTTCTTTTTGATATTATTGGTCGGAGAGGATACACAAGAGGGGGGTCATTTTAATTCCAATTAAAATCTCTGTTAAAAATATTTCTATTAAAATCCCCCAAATTAAATAAGAAATTAAACTATAGTGAATTTATAATTCTTGAAATGTTCAGTTTGATTCTGAATGATTGATTATTTCTAAGATAACTTAATCGGATGATTAAGTTACCTTTTGAAACTAATTTACTAGCTAACAAAAATTATAAACCCTTACTAGTTTAACTATCAAAGTAATCGTTAAAATAGATTTGTATTTAAAGTAATTAGCAGTGTAATATTCAATATAGTTTTATCTAAAATAAACATGCACAACAATTATAACCTGGAGGTTCATTCCCATGTTGAGAATCAGTCCTCTCAAATAGTTTTATATAAACAATGATCCACACCATGAATCGGGGTTTACAACAGTAGTCATAATGTCTACCTCTTCATACCTCTACCACAATCCTACTTGAGAAAAACCAAAACAATAGCACACAGTCTATCCAAGTCACAATTGACCTCTACCACTATCTACAATGGGAACTAAAAGGAATACTAATGTTTGAGTGAGAATTTTAGATATCCTCTAGTTATGCTAAGAAGTGAGTGTGTGTCTATGATAAACAGAATCACACAAAGTACTGGAAAATTAAATAAGAAATTTACCATAGAGCTAAAAAGATATGAGATAGGTTTATAAGGCTCTGTGTGATGGTAATGCAGCTCTAGGATCCATTCTAATTGAGAATATTTTGTTTGAGTCCTTCACTAAATTTTTCTGAGAAACAAATTGTCATATTTCTATTCCTTGACTTCATTGTATTGTGTTTTTCTCGAGGTTGGAGTAGGATTTGCAGCCCAGCAATGTCCCTCAATATCCAGCAAAATATCTTCTCTTCATTAAGCTCTGGTGAATATGTTCATTTTGTATTAGATGTTTATCTTCATATATCACCACACACAACACAGTTTTCACTTCTTTTCCACACATAATATTCATGGATTTTGTATTTTCTTATATAGCTCATGTGGTCCAACAAAAAGCATGATTTCTTCTGCAGGTATGAGGTACAATTTTCTGACATTAAACACACATTATTTAATTAATAGCAGTTTTATTAGGAGCACCAAATTTGACCATTATTACTAAACAAACATAATTAGGGTTTAGAGAAATGGTGACTAGTTTCCATTGGTATCTCTCTCCATCAGTGAGCTTGTAATGGTGGACTTGAGTCAGTATGTCTTGTGTAATTATCTCATACTCTTTATAATAGTAGCTCTATGTATCGGTAGCTCTTTCCATCAGTAGCTCCGTTTATCGGTAACTCTTTTGTACATGTGGAATTATTGTATCGGTAAACATTATAGCGGTATCCTTCTATCTATATCTGCATACTTGCATTAGTAGCTATATGTCAGAATCTGTCTGTATCGATTGACATTGATTGTCTGTAATGGTGGATGTGTATTTGTATCGGTGGACTTCATATCGGTAGCTATGTACCAGTGACCTTGTGTCATGGGAAACTTTGTATATCAGTTACCTTTACTTATCTATAGACTATGTGTCGGTAGGCCTGTATCAGTTGACTTGTGCATACCTCTACACTTTTTCAATCAGCAGCTCTGTATCAGTGACTCACAAGCTTAACACTTTTGTGTTCTATGAAAATAATATCCCAATTGATTTAGAATTATTTTAAAGCATGTGTTATCATAGATAAACATTTATTAAAATATTCTAATGATTATTTTGATATTTTTTCAACATAATTTAACATATATATAGAATTATAAACACATATTAAAACATAATTGAGATTATAAAAACAGGTGAAGTCCAAAATCTCTCCCTTTTTTGATAATCACAAATTATGATATTTTAATCCAAAATAATAATCGACAAATCAGTATAAAATACATTGAGTCTCGCTTATCAGTGTGAGTAATGATATTTTCAAATTTATCAGAGAATATAGTATTACATTCAAATGTATCAGAGGTATAAAACAACAGTATCAGAGATTTAAAACAAATGTACCTGAGGTAGAATTATATTATTGTAAAATTACATTATTCTCATATTTTCATATTTCTCATATTTCTCCCCCTTTTTATTACTTCTCGCACTTTGTGATTAGAAACAAGTTGGAATGAAAGGATGATATAAGTAACAGAAGTTAAAAGAGAATAAGATCCTATATATGTCATGGGGGGAAAAGATACAGAGGAATACAAAACTGAGACAAAAATAGTACAAGTGATTCCTATCAAATATCTTAGACACTATTAAATCCACCTCCTGAATATTGAATTTGGATTTGGCTTTGGGTTCGGAGGTAGACTCAGGCTTGGGAACTCCAGAAAGCCCAACTGTTGGTTGAGCAACAGAGACAATTCAGGGCCTATTATGGGTACTCCTCGGAGTAATCAATGGTGTCAACCATCTGATTTCTTGAGCCGGTGTCATCTGAGGAATGGAGGAAGGTTGTGTAGAGGCATGTAGAGTTAGAGGTGCAATGATAGGAGTACTGTCTACATGAAAAAATGGAAGCAACAGATTCCTATTGTCCAAAATGATTCCTTATCCTCTCTACATAGTAGAGATAAAGTCATCCATTTTCTCCATAAACTTGCCTAGATCCGGAGTCAACTCCCTAAGCTTTCTAACCTGTTCTGTAAAATCTTCAGTGACTGGTGGTAGTTTCATGTTCTCTAATAGATTTTTTAAATGGTTTTTGAGCAGATACTTGGTTTAAACTTTCTAAAAGTAGATATCAGTATTATCCTTGATTTCTTGTTGTGCAGTAGTAGCATCAGTCATATTCTCCAGAACAAATTTTCTAATATCTCTTCAGGTAGACAGTACCTGAGAATCAGCTTAGCTACTGGTACTAACTTGACCAAGCTCCTCTTTCAGCACAACTCTAAATTGATGAATATCTACTGAAGCATAGGGTAAACCTAGATGTTTGACATTGAATGCAATAGTTTCCTTGAGAGATTGGGGAAAAATACTTATCAACTTCTTGACAACCAAATCTTGTGTACTGACATGCTCTTTGATATTCTTTTTAAAAAATTCAAACACATTCACAAACTGTTTTACTACACTCTTGATATAATTTATGTCACGAGAAACATGGGTTTCAGATCTAGCCAAGGTATGGAATGAATCAACAGATTTCTTTAAAGCACTAACAACCTCTATAAAAGTTTCAATCTGAGTAAGACATACTTTGACTTCATTCACCATCTATGACATAGTGGTTGACACAGTACATCAAAGAGAGATTTCAAATGATTTTTCTTTTTTTTCATCTCTTCAACAAAATATGTATTTAAATCTGTAACATATGCTGTCCTAGTCTCCTTCAACTTATCCTAAAAAGATTCAAGAGAAACCTTAGTAACTAGATTTTCAGGCACAACTATAGGTTCTCTTTATGACACAATACTAACCACATAGTCATTCATAACAAATTGTATGGATGATATTAAAGAGGTTTCCATTCATCTTATCTCTTCCACAAACAAGGTATTTTGATTAGACTTCAACTAGTCTAGATCATCTTTTCATACCACATCATTAGTTAAAATCTCAGAAAGGATATTATAGTTAAATTGTGGTCTGTGGATGGGTGTATTATCTTTAGAATCAGGATATTCCAGCCAACAAACTACAAAACATGGGTCTTCTTCCCAGTCTTCAATCTCAGCAACTACTGAAACATTGGAATGTCTGGTTGGATTATCCCCCTCAATTTGTGCATTCTCCAGGATATGTATAGCAATTGAACCCTCACCAGCTCGGTTGTTCTCAGAAGAAATATCCACAACCATTTCCATTTCACCAATAAGAGGCTTATCACGAAGGGGTGTAGGTTTTTCCATCTCAACCAGAATGGCCTCTATAGGTACAATAGTAATTCTAATCAATGGACTCAATCTCAAGTTGTTCTCATCCGGGATATCAAAAACATGTTCTCCACTTTCATGGACTTTATCCTCATTATCTGGAGCAAACTGGTGTTCATCATCAATATAGTCTTTTTCACTTCTTACTCCCAATATAGTTTCCTTTCCAGATGATACAACATCAGCAACTGGACTTGGAGGCATGTCCGGATCCCCTCCATCATCTAAAGAAGTATCCTATTCATCAGTATCATCACTATACTGAGTTTCCGCATCATCAGGTCCTAGACCTAGATCCATCACATCCTTAGGCCTAGAAGGATGATCCACATGACTAAAATTATCATACAACTTCCCTTCATCACTAACCCATTAACTTATCCATGTATTTCAATTGATCTTCATGTATTTACAAATAGTTTTGGTAATAAAAAAGTTCTCTTTCATAACCACTCTCTCATCCTAAGACTTAGCCACACCACATACCTTTATCATCAAATAAATCAGCTTTTCAAAGAATACAACATTAATTTTTGACTTTGGCCCGGTCATATATTCAATTTGAATCATTAGAAGCCTACCCATATTTACCTTGACACCATTCCTCAACAAATGAAACAATTAAATATCTTGGTATCTCAAATTTGAAATGTCCCCACTTCTTGGACTTAGCACATGTTGGATGATCTTGAATAGTAACCGGTTCTCTCCATCCATTTTTGTAGCTACTACTTTTCTTGGTGTCCCATTTCTAGTTAGTTATTTCAAAGTAGCTTCATACTCAAAGATGTCATTAGTAAGAGGTACTGATTTTGAGAAATACCCAAACTCTCATTCTTGTAGAACTCATAGGCACTCATCCCACTCAATAGAAGAAAAAGATATTGTCCTTCCATTCACTACTGATACCATCCAATTCTCAACATCTGATTTCTTAAAAAGAACTATCTCATAGAATTATTGTAACATCTTTGGATAATAAGGACCAAAATTATTCGAGAAGCACTCTAAGCATTTTTGTTCTTCCAGTACTTCTAGAACTAAAGACATACTGGTCATCAACCATTCCGCACATAGTTATTTTTCAACTACTATTTCCCTTTGAACGAGATGTGGATTTGTATATTTCTTCACTTCACTTCAACCACTAGACACTCCTTTGAGTCTCTTGGCATTCAGCTCATCATCCTTTTTGAAGACTAGTGGTCTCTTCACTCTTGTCTTTCTGCGAATTGTGAGGCTTAGGGTTTGAAAGAGATGAAGATTTGGGAGTTAAGGATTGATGATAAAGGGTTTGAGCTGGATTGAGATGAGGTCACCACTTATTTTTTATCATTTAGGAATCAAAAAATAAATAAATAAAGAATAATAAGTATAGTACTGATGATACAGATTCTAGAAGCTAAAGATAAAGAGTTAAAAAACTGCAATCCTAATGGTAATACATACAGGTGAGGACTCCTAATGGTTAAGTATTTTTATCGATGAGGTCCACTAACAGTGGGGTATAATGGTGAGGTTCATACCAGTGAGGTATAATTGTGAGGATCATACCAGTGAGGTATAACAGTGATGCTCATACCAGTGAGGTATAATAGTGAGGTTCATACCAGTACGGTATAACAGTGAGGTTCATACTAGAGAGATATAACAGTGAGGTTCATACCAGTGAGGTATAATAGTGAGGTTCATAACAGTGATGTATAACAGTGAGGTTCATACGAATGAGGTATAAAAGTGAGGTTTTGGATAATGGTGAGGATTTGGAACTATAAAGTCTATCATTCCTAATTCATGTCTAATGTAACTTAACCTTTCTAAACATAAGGGCTTGGTGAATATGTCAGGTAATTTAAATCCAATACCTAAAAATTCAAGATTAATATCACCATATTGGTAATGATCTCTCAAAAAGTTATGCCTTACATCAATGTGTTTGGTCCTAGAGTGAGACACGAGATTCTTAGAGATGTTAATCACACTAGAGTTATCACAGTTTATAGATACATGTCTAAACTGATATCCATAGTCCAATAATATATGTTTCATCCATAGAATTTGTGCACAGCAACTAGCAGCAGCAATATATTCTGCTTTACTAGTAGGCAATGCAACAGAGTTCAGCGTTTTTACTACAGCATGATATCATGGACTTACCTCGAATATGAAAAGTTCTAGAAGTGATCTTCCTATCTAAATTGCAACTAGAAATGTCAGTATCTAAATAACTTATTAAATCAAATGATTTCACTTTTAGGTAAAATAATCCTATGTTCATTGTATGTTTATGATATTTGAAAATTCTTTTAACAGCAACCAAGTGTGACTCTTTTCGATTAGCTTGAAATATTGCACAAATACACACACTAATCATAATATCTGGTTGACTAGTAGTAAGATAAAGTAAACTTCCAATCATACCTCAGTAGTTTGTTTGATCCACTGGTTTTCCAGTTTCATCAGCATCAATCTTACAACTAGAACTCATTGGTGTGTCATTACTTTTTCTAATATCAAAACTAAAAGGTGTTAAAAGGTCCTTTCTATATTTACTTTGATTTAAGATAATACCTTTTTCTTTATGAAAAACATGAAATCCAAAAAATATTTGAGTTCTCCCATTAACCTCATTTCAAATTCATTTTTCATACTCTTTGAAAAATCAATACACAAAGTATTTTTAGAAGATCCAAAAATAATATCATCAACATAGATTTGTGCTATCAAAACATCTTTGGAAATTCATTTAATAAAGAGAGTCGGATTAGAAATCCCTTTAGAAACATATTTTAAACAATGAAAACTACTAAGTCTATCATACCAATCTGGTGGGTTTTGTTTCAAACCATATAAAGCATTCAAAATCTTATAAACTCAATTTGGAAAAAAATTATTACTAAATCCGGGTGGTTTTTCAACAAAAACATCTTCAATTATAAAACCATTTAAAAAAGTACTTTTAACATTCATTTGATATAACATGAAATTCAGTTGAGTAGAATAGGCATGTATAATATTAATAACTTATAATATAGCTATAGGTGCAATGGTTTCCTCATAGTCTATTATTTCCTCTTGACTATAACCTTGTGCAACTATTCTTGCTTTGATTCTAATGATATTTTGGGATTCTTCAACATTATTTCTAAATACCCATTTAGTACTTATGGCCAAAGTGTCCTTAGGTCTGTCAACTAATTACCAGAAATTTTTTCTTTCAAATTGATTTAATTGTTCTTGCATTGTCAATAACCAAAATACCTCATTGATTGCATCATTGTTATTTTTAGGTTCTAAAAATAAAATAAATGCATGATGTTTAACCTGGTTTCTTAGAGAAGCACTAGTTTGTGTCCCTCTATCAAGATTACCTACAACAACATCTAAAGGATGATTATTTAGATTCCTAGTTGATCTAGTAACTGAAGGACTAGAAATTTCAGGTTATTATTCATCCTTATGTTCACAAGAAAATGATTCTTGAAAATTTCTAGAAATAGTTGTCTTTACATCAGGTTCAATGATTTGATCATTACGGTCCAGAATGGACAGATCTTCTTCATGATTTTCAAGAGAAGTCCTTGGTTCATGTAGGTCAGTTTCATAAAATATGATGTGAACACATTCTTCCACACATTTGGTTCTTTTGTTAAAGACTCTATAAGATTTACTGGTTATAGAGTAACCTAGAAAGATTCCCTAATCACTTTTTGAAGCAAAAATGTCAAGACTATCCTTCGTATTGAGAATAATGATGTTGCAACCAAAAACCTTGAAGTAACTAACTTTAGGCTTCCTATTATTCCACCGTTCATAAGGGGTATTATTAAGAAGAGGTCTAATAAAGACTCCATTTATAATATAACAAGTTGTATTCACAGCTTCAGCCCAAAAAAACAGGTAAATCATATTCATTAAGCATAGTTCTAACAATTTTCAAAGGGTTCTATTTCTTCTTTCTACTACACCATTCTGTTGAGGTGTCCTAGGGGCAGAAAAGTTGTGACTATAACCATTGTGTGAGCAGTAAGAGTCAAACTCATCATTTTCAAACTCACGACCATGGTCACTTTTCAATGTCTTAATTTTGAGTCCAATTAGGTTTTCTACAAACATGGAATATTTTATAATGAAAGAAAAATATTCACTTTTATAATCTAGAAAGTATGCCCAAGTGTATCTAGAAAAGTCATCTACTAAGACATAGACATAGTGCATCCCATTTAAACTAGAAACTCTGTAAGGTCTAAACATGTCCATGTGATCCAACTCAAGAGGATGAGAAGTTGAAACTTCTTTCTTTGATTTGAATTAAACTTTATGTTTCTTTCCCTTTTGATAGGGATTAAAACGTTGTTTGATTGGAATTTTAGTTTAGGTAGGTCTCTGACTAAATTTCTCTTAGTCAGTTTCAATGTGAATGAACATTGCAGTGTCCTAATCTTCTGTTCAATAGCCAAGATTCTCTATGAAAAACATTTAAATAGGTAACCTTTTGTTTGGATAATGAATTTAAATCTATAGCATAAACATTTTAATTTCACTAGGTACAAAATACAAAAAAAAACTTAAAATTAAGAACATTAAAATCATAATTTTCAAATTTAACATTGAAACCATAATCACACAACTCAGCAATGCTTAACAGGTTGTATTTTAATCCATCAATAAATAACACATTGAAACTAAAACTGAATCAGTATTACCAATATGGCTTAAGCTGCTGATTATTCCTTTTGAATTATCACCAAAGGTGACATACCCTCCATCAACCTTGATTAAACTTTTGAAACACGAGTAATCTCCCATCATATTCCTTGAACATCCATTGTCCATGTACCAAATCTTCTTATAGGAACTCTCCAAGAAAGTCTCCTACAAAACAGGTTTAAACAAAAAATTATTTTGGAACCCAAATTTTCTTGGGTCCAGACAGGTTAGTTAGAAAGGCTTATGGTACCTAGATTCATTTAATGGATCTCATTCAATCAATATATTCAAAAGATATTGAAAGATATATTTTTTTGATCTATAACTATTTGAATATCTAGTTGAGGCGTAAGAATTTCAAAAACTGGAACTAGCAACATACTGTCCATATTTAGGAATAAATTTACACTTAACAACCTATCTCTATCCAGGTTGATAGCCTAAACCAGTTGTATAATTTGGTGCAACTTGTTTTTCCAAGTATTTGAGTTAGAGTATTCTTTCTCTTTGTGAACTTCTCTAAATATATTTTAAGTTGCTTATTGGAAAATTTATGTTGAGTATTCTCCTTTTACAGGTGAGGATTATTTTCCTTTTCTACATCTAATGCATATTTGAAAGTTCTAGTTACAAAATACTATTTATTTAAGGTTTTATGCTTATCTTTTAGCTCATTGAATGTTTCCTCTAGAATGTTATAGTATTTAAAAAGCTCTTCACTAGACAAGTTTTCATATTCATAATTATCTCCAGAATAATAATAATTTAAATCATGAGTATAAAATGTTACCTAAGATGTGTTTGTGATAAAACACATATTAGATTTTGGATATTTTTCATCCTGAGTGGAGTCAGAATCACTTAAACTATCTTTTAAAGAACTCCATGTTTCTTTCATTTCATTTTTATATTTTTTTCCTTGTAATCATATTTCTTCTTGTATTTTAACTTTGGAAAGTCATATTTGACATGTCCTTTCCTCTTGCATTCGTAACAGACTATGTCATAACTTTTATCAGTCCTTCTCTAGTCATTCTTTCAATGACCTTTATTCTCACACTTTCCCTTATAAAGGGATTTTCTGGAAAACTTATTTATATAAATATTCTTAAATAGTCTGGATATCTGAGCCATTTCATCGTCGCTATCTGATGCACTTTCATCACAGCTTGAACTATCACATTCACTTTGAATTTTTCCATTGTCCTTGTTTTTTGAAGTAGAGGTCTTGAAGGATACTGATTTAATTCTTGGTTTATAATCTTCTTCCTTGTATACCTTCAGTTCTTCTTCATATTTAATTAACATACCAATTAGATCATTAACATGCAGTGAAACTATATCACATGATTCTCTTATTGAAACTCATGTGCCTCTCCATCTGTCTAGCAGACATCTGAGTAACCACATGATTTCTTCTTTTGGTGGAATATCCTTTCCCAGTGAGATCATTGTATTAAATGTCTCATTGAACCTAAGATACATGTCAGAAATGGGTTCATCAGGTTTCATTTTAACGTTCCCATATTTAATAGTGTATGTGTTTATTCCCATTTCCTTAACATTGGTTGTTCCCTCATGAGGAACTCCTAAGGTATCCCAAATTTCATAAGCAGTTTTACAAGAAGATATGCGATTAAATTATTCATCTCCTAAAGCAAAATACAGGGCATTCGTTACTTTACAATTATTATTGTAAGCTATTTTAGTAGGTTCATCCCAAATAGTTATTTCAGTTTCTGGGATCTTATACTAAGACTCTATAACAATCCAAAAGTCAAATCCCATACTTTCTAAATGAATTTTCATTTTCCATTGGGCATAATTAACACCATTAAAGAATGGTGGAATGCATGTAGCATCACCTTCTAATCTATTATCTATAATTAGATTTTAGAAAATATATTTAAAGAGTTAAAATGTTGAACTAACAAAAATGTGATAACATTAAGATACAAATAAAATCAAAGTTGAAAACAGAGTGTTCGGAAATCCTTTATTAAGAACATACCTATGATACCAAATGTTGGTTGGATTGGATACTCAAGAGGGGGGTGAATTGAGTCCCAATTAAAATTTCTTTTAAAAATATTTCTATTAAAATCCCCCATATTCAATAAGAAATTAAACTGTAGTGTATTTATAAAGAATGAAAGGTTTCAGTTAGTTTCACAAAGATTGATTATTTCTTAGTTAACATAATATGAAGACTAATTTAGCTTTTGAAACTAATTTGATGGCTATCAAAAATTATAAAGACATTCTAGTTTAACTATCAATGTACTATTTAAAATTGATTGTATTTAAAGTAATTAGATATGGAATATGCAATATAGTTTTAACTAAAATAAACATGCACAGCTGTTTTAACCAAGAGGTTCAGTCTCAAGATGAGACTTAGTTCTCTAAAATAGTTTTATGTGAACTATGATCCACACCCTGGATTAGGGTTTACAACAGTACTTAGACTGTCCATGTCCTCAGACCTCTACGACAATTCTACTTTGGAAAAACCAAAACAATAGCACACAACCTATCCAGGTCACACTTGACCTATAACACTATCCACAGTGGGAACTAAAAGGATTCAAAAGGTTTGAGATAGGATTTTAGATATCCTCCAGTTATGCTTTGGTTTTAGTGTGTGTGTAAGATAAATAGAATCACACATAGTACTCAAAAAGTAAAAAATAAAATCACAACAGAGCTAAAATGATATGAGATTGGTTTAGAATGCCCTGAGTGATGGCAATGTAGCTCTGGACTCCTTTTGGATTGAGAAGTTGTTGTCTAATTACTTCTCTGAATTTGACTAAGAAATTCAGTTTCATAGTTCTATTACTTGAATTCCTTGTGTTGAAGTTTTTCTAGAGGTTTCCATAGGATTTTTAGCATAGTAATGCCCCTCAGTTTCCAGCAATAGTTTTTTTCTTCTTTAAGCTCTGGTGCATATGTTTATTTGTATCAGATTCATATCATTTTATATCACCACACTCATTAGATTTTTCATTTATTTTCCACACAAATTATGTGTGTCTTTGGTCTTTTCTTTTATAGCTCAAGTGGTTCGATAAAACGCATGATTTCTTCTATAGGTACGAGGTACGGTTTCCTGACATTCAGCACAAATTAATTAATTAATAGTTATTGCATTAAAAGAACCAAATATGACAGTTATTAATAAAAAAACATAAGTTGGGATTAGAGAAATGGTGACTGGTTTCCATTGGTAGTTCTCTCCATTAGTGATCTTGTAATTGTGGACTTGAGTTAGTATTTCTTGTGCCGGTAGTTGTTAGTCTTTATAACAGATGCTCTATGTATCGGTAACTCTTTCCATCGGTAGATCCTTTTATCAGAAGCTCTTTTGTACTGGCAGAATTCTTGTATCGGTAGCCTTTGTAGTGGTAGCCATCTGTCTGTATCAGAAGACTTGTATTTGTAGTTTTCTGTAGGTATATGTCTGTATCAGTGGACTTTGTCAGTCTGTAATGGTGGCTGTGAATTTGTATCAGTGGACTTCATATCAGTATTTGTGAAACGGTGACCTTGGATCACAGGAAGCTTGTTCTATCAGTGACCTTTACTAATAGATAGATTATGTATCAGTAGTTCTGTATGAGTCGACTTGTTCATACTGGTAGACTTATTCAATCCGTAGCTCAATATCAGTGACTCACAAGCTTAACACATATCTGTTCAATGCAAATCATATCCAGACTGAATTAGAATTATTTCAAATCATGTATAATCATAGATAAACATTTATTAACATATTCTAATGATTAATTTGATATTTTTTCCTACATAATTTAACATATATATAGGATTATAAACACATATTAAAAAATAATTGAGATTATCAAAAAATTTGAGGTCAACAGATATCTAATTAAATAATAAAATACAGTATTAAATATATCAATTTTATTACATAATTTAAAAACATTAAAAACATTTATTAATATTTACTACGTGAATCATTCTAATTATACATCAAAATCATTTCAAAATTAATTTTTTTCACAAAAAAAAATATTCCATGGAAAATTTCAATTTATATTACAATCATGGAAATATGTTTTCAAGGGAAATTAATTAAATAATTAATATTATTAGAATATGAACTCTAGTTATTATTTTAAAACTATCCTCTCAATATTATAACCACTTTATGATATCAATAGAACCATTATAAAATTTACCTAAGGTGGGTTACTTCATTAAAATGAAAACATTTTCCTTCTAATGTTAAAATACCTAAATTCCACTAGAAATACTTGAATCCAAATCATATAATATTGATTCAATTAAATTATCTGGATATGGATTAGGAAAAATCGATTATTTCAATATTGGAATGAGAAAAAAACTTAAAAAATAAACAATTCAAAAACATGAAATATATTTAAATTGTTTTAATATTGTGGCCTCAACATAAATTTTTCATGATTCTAAATATTCAATTAAACATCAGATTATGGTAATACATTCTAGTATAAATAAATATATAAATAATTATTTTTTCTGAACATTGATCTAAGAAAGAAAATTATCACTAATTATTTTTTCAATCATTTATATACTTGTATACGCAATTTAGTTTAAGTTAAGAATTCTTAGGTGTTCAAAAATATAATTGAACTATAAAATGTAATTATGAGAATAAAATTAATAGTAAAATAATTCAAACTAAATGCCTAATATTTTTATTTCATTAGTTTGATAAATTTAGGTCCTTTTGGTTAATCATGCACTCTTCTATTTATCATTTAATCACACTCTTTCTCATTTTTTATAAATCCATTAATAAATAAATAAAATATGAATATTAGATGTTCTGAGGATCTCATGGATGTTATAGATTTTAATATTATATTAGATAATTTATTATCTTTTTTATTTCAAATAGTAAAAAAATATTGTAGTGTACTTAAAATATAAATCTTTTTATTATTTCTATATGCACATTTATAAAATTTAGTTTTATGTTATAATTTTTATACCAATAATTTTTGATATAAATTATATACCCGTTTGTAAATTATCAATGTCAATATTATTTTTCTTATTTAATATATGGATAGTATAAATTATAATTTAAAATTTTATTATTTTATTTTCATGTGTGTGTTTTTTTGACATTAACAATTTAATAAAATACAATTGATAACAAAATTTAAATATTCTAAAGTATTATTTGTTTAAAACTATAATTAGTGAAATATATTAAAAATTGGGAACAATTGTAATATGTAAATAATATATTTAAAAAATTGATATCATGTATTGGTTTAATTATCTTAATAATATTTATTCATAATAATGTTTAACAATGATTAACATAAATTAATAAAACAATAGATTATTGTGAGTAACAAATCAATAAAGTAACTAGACTATTATTTATAAATAAATCATTTCTCATATTTTGTTTAGTTTATAAACAATATTGAATTCATCCCAAATAAACAATGAATAAAATAATAAAATAATTTAATAAATAATATCTTTAAGAAATAACTACTACAGATTGGGAAATCTTCACTGCTACCCATTATCAAAGATAAAAAATGAATTGATAAAGGTGGTACCTTTATTAGTGCAGAATTATATAAATGAAAAATTTCACCTTTATTAGTCCTAAAAATATATTATAAATTCTTTATTTTACCAATGAATTAATTCGAATAAATGTTCCCCTTTTTCAATTTTGGTAGCTAGCATAGATAATTTCGGGCCTTTTGTGACATCTTACCCCTCACCTATTCTCTTTGGAAGAGGTGGTCGGTGTTACTGGACTTAGGGGAAATCTGCATGATACCAAAGGATATAAAAAATTGAAGGTCCTGTATAAAAGTTTTGAGATGATTTTCCCATTCAAATATAAATATCCAAACCACATGAAAATAACAAAATAACATTATATGATACATGATTACAATAGTATTACTCAATACATCAAAAACCCAACAATCATTTTAGAATACAAGTGGAAACCAACTAACAGAACCAAATGATTCAAATTAAAAAAAACCAAGACACAAAAGACACGAAACAAGTAACTCTGGACCTTCTCTAAGAAGAAAAATCACAATCCATTCCCACATTCTTATGAATAATCCCAAAATAACTTATATTCTTTTCCATTACTTGTGTCTCAATTGAAAACATTTGTAAATAAAAAATAGTTCCCTGAGAGGGGGTGAACATAAAATCAGTAATATTTAAATATTGTCATCTAAAATCCCACATAATTGAAAAAAACATGTAAAAATATAAATAAAAAAATAAATATAAATTATTTAAAATATTTGGAACATTTTATTACGAAGACAAATAATTAGTCATAGAAATTAATAAACCAATCAATTAACACAATACTCAATTATTTTTATAAACAATATATTATTCCTCACATCCACACATCCACATATTCATTCCTACTACAATGTCACAAAAATGTAACAATTACCTAATTTTGCAATGAAACATGGCCATCCATAAGCTCACATCTGATTATAATGAACTGAAACAAAAAATTTATCACCAAATAAATTCCAGGAAATTTACAATTAATACATTATTAATTTTATAAACTCATTTTCCATGTTTCAAATCAAGAACATAATTATACAGTCACTATTTTAAAAATTATCATCAAATTAGATTTTCTAAAATTCATCTAATTTATATATTTTCTCAAAACCACTAGTGATGAGGTTTCAATAAATAATTACATATTTATATCTCAATAATTTAAAAAACATTCATTTTAATATAATCCTTGATTTTATAATCAATTATAGTCATGAGGGAAGACACCTTCCTTATAAACCACTAGAAAAACTAAGAGTAGTTTAATTATTCCCTATATTTGATGCAAAACCACCATTCCATACATAAACGAAACCATAAAAAAATAATCTTACTTAAAGAAGATGGATATATCATTAGAGAATTTAATATATTTTTTTAGAAATTTTATGGGAATTACTTCTAGGATGAATGTAACAGCCCGAGATTTTATGAAAAATATTCTTTTTAATTTCATTAATGTCTTGTGTTATACGCTACACCAAAAGGAGCTTGCACAACACACATCCTTGACTTGCCTTGCATTACACGCAATCGCGACCTTCCTCGATAGCGTGTGTAGTACGCAATACCGAGTTTCACTAAACAACGATATGCTATAAAAATATTATTAAAACTAGCCGTTATGAATAGTAATAACCACTTTTTAAAATTCTGTAAATCTTATATTTCAATATGAACTTCATTTTTGGATTCGGAGTATCGAATTTAGCCTAAGGTGAAATTTTGGTACATTTCGGATAACTTTCATATTCTGATGAATAGTGAAAATTACTAAATTATAATTAAAAAACAACTTTTTTAATCAAAATAATTAATAGTGATAAATTATTAATTTGAGTAGTTTTAAAGTATATTTAGAATATATTTTTACAATTTAATACAATGTTGGTCATTGGACGTAATTTCACATTTAAACCAGACATAAACAAGTGTCAATCTTTTGATAGATATTGTTTCTTAAAAACACGCTATTTGTTTTAATAGAGGGATTTAATTATAAAATTAATTAATTCAACTTCTATGTTATGAATTTGGTAAAATAGACTTCATTTTTGAATTCGGAATATGAAATATAGCTTAGGATGAAATTTTGGCATTTTTCTGAAAACTTTCAATTTTTGATGAATAGTGAAACCACTAAGTGGTAGGTTAAAAACTGAATTTTGCATAAAACATAATTTTACCGCTTCTGTGGATGGAATTTCGAAAATCCTAGAGACACGGTTAATATCAAGGACTAAAATGTGGTTCAATGAGATGAAAATAATTTTTGGTGAATAGTAACTTTTTACTTTTTTTACCGCGGTTAATAGTAAATAGGGTAACTAAGGGTAAATATGATATTAATATTACCCTAACACATGTCCTAATTCTATTGGACAAGTGGAATTCGACCAAAAACAAACTTAGGAATAAAATATGACCATTTAGGCCCACTTGGATTAGATTAGAACTTTTATTATTAATTTATTTAAAGAAGGGTTAAAATAGTTAAAATCAAAGTTTAATAAGTAAATAATTTTTAATATGGGGTTATACATAAGATAAATTCGACTATAAATATTCATTAGAAAGCTAAAAAGATTTCCTACATTATGGTATTTTATTTGTAATTTTTAGACATCAAATAATTTAATTAATTTATGACACAAAGATGATGCAGTAATTATCTTAATTATGAAATATTGACATAATTGATGTTATAAACACCAAAATAAATGTAATTTGAGAATTTTTATGAATTACACTAATTTTCTAGGTTAATATGATATATTAATGTTGATGTAATCAACTTGGTTCGAACATTTAATTCTGTTATGACTTTCACAAAAATCATATATCAAATAGTGTCAAAATTGACACAAAATAGTTTTTAAATCAAATATTATATTATTAATTGTTATTTTATTCCTAAAAATCTAAGGTTCGGCCAAATGACTTAGATAAGGATATATATATTAATAATAAACAATTTGGGGTTCGTTTGGCATGTTATAGTAAGTGTATTAACCATATAGTGAAAAAAAACAAAAAGACACGGTAAAAGTTAAATTATTTAACTTAGAGTTAAATCTAATTGATAAGGTTTAAAATAAGATCCAAACATGTCTAAATTTGATTGGTTGATGAGATTACAACCCTATCTCATCTAAGCTTAGAATATGAGTCATTTTTGGAGGTTTTGAAGTGGGGTTAGATTTATTATAAATTAATAATTTTAAGAATTCCTAAGGTGCCCCTCTCCTCCCTTATAAAAGGACACCTCCTCCCCCTCCTCCTCACACCAATTTGAGCACTCAAGCTCGGCCAACCCCTGCCAAAATCTCTTCTCCACTTCCCTAGCAACATCCTAGAGGTTATGGTCTTCCTCAAAGACCAATTCTAGTGCCCTAAGAGGAGGTCTCAAAGAGGCACTTCAAAGAAGAGGTAATTACCGTTACCAATTCTTTCATCTTTATTTCTTCTTCCACTTCTTCTTATTAGGTTGTTTCATTATTAAGTAATAACATCAGTATCACTCATATACTGATATGTTATTATAAGTATGAAACAACCCTATTTCACCATCTATCCATCCTACGGAAAAAGAAATCACCGCGCGTGCGTACGTACGGAATACCGTCTCCACGACGCGATGAGATTCATTCTCCATGTTAACCATTTAAGAATGATTATAATGTATATATAAGAAATAATAATGAAATATATGACATTATAAAGCTACTGGATTTATGTATATATATACATATGTATGTCATCTACTTACTTCCATTTCAAGACAATAAGGAAAGAAAAACAGCGTTCATGCGTACGTACGGACTACCGTCTCCATGAACGGTGTTTTTTATTTATCTATTATATATATATATATACTGAATATATATGATATATAAATCATATTTTATATTCTGGAAGTAAGTAAATCATGATATAAGTAATAATAATGTCAATAACAACAAGTCAAAATACCTACGATAAAAGAAACGATTTTACCCAAAACGCTTCTTTAACATGGAATTTACAAAAGAACGGGTAATATAATGTCATAAGTGAACCATATATGATATCATAACAATGAATATGATTCTGTAATAAGTCAATGACATTATTTAAATCATTATACAGGAGGTTCGGACACATACGAAGCAAATTGGACCTAAGGTAAGGGAAATATCACAATCTCATTTTTATCCGAGATTGTTTATTCGCAAGTATTTACTGGGGTGTATTTTATCATCCACATCCATGTTTCATCAATATGTAATATTATTTCCATCCACCTACAATTTTTTAAATTCATTTTTACCCTTCGGTGAGTTTTTAGTAATATGTATGAAAGGAATCTTTTGTCGTTTTTCGTACGAGGTACTTTTTGACTTTTCTGACAAAAGTACGAAGAATGTTTTTTTAACTTATACGGCCTGAATGGATTTTTAAAACATTATTTCAAGAAGCTTCCTTTACAAGTTTTCAAGTTTATTTTTAATCAACTTCTTTTATTTTAAAGTTGTATGACATGTTATGAAAGGAAAAATGTTTTTGAAGTAGAAAGGATATTTTCCTCAAGAATGGAGTTCAAGTATTTTATCAAAATTATTTTCCATCTAAGATAATAAAAGGGTTCTGTTTTTATCCCTATTATTACATTGATTTGACTATGTTGTGATGGAATTACGTTTATGAATTCCTTTATGTTATATGAATGGTTTTATGATGTCATGTTGTCTAAGAATCCCATTTTTATTACATGGGTTATGCAATGATGTATGATTTATGATTTTGTGGCACACATAAGAATGGTATCATTATGAGATGGGTGGGACCTATATCTCCCTCCAATTCATTGGGTAAAGATTTTATATCTCATGAGATAGACATGGCTGGAATGGTAGGTTATACCGGTTCAGTGAAACAGGACTGAAACGAGGATTACTCGATTCAGAAAGGGACTTTGTCCACTAAGATAGTCTTGGCAATGAGTCTTGACTAACAAGAAATGATTCTCTATGATTATGTGTGTATTCCACAATGAGTAATGTTTTAAGTTATGGTTTCATTTTCACTACTATGATTTATCCCATGTTATGAAATTATGCTCTCTTTTGCAGGTTAAGATTTCCAAAAATGTTATGTTCTTATGAAAATTATGTGATTGATATTTTTTTTACCCTTACTGAGCATTTGAGCTCACCCTTTTATGTTTTCTTTTCCCCAGGATATAAAGAAAGGTTTTAGGTAAAAAAAAGGAATATCTTTGTGGGAGATTTTGAAGATCTTTCACCAGGATTAGAAGATTACGTTCCGAGTTTCCAAAGACACTAAACTATTACGATCCTTGTGTGTGTATTTTTGTTATGTATTAAGTATTCCGCAAAAGTAATGTAATGTCCATGTACGATAAGATACGGGTCTCTACAGTTGGTATCAGAGGAAAGGTTTAGTCAACCTTTGGAAACTAGGATGCGAAAACGTTAGTGAGATCCCTAGAGATATTTCTAAGGTATGTCTAGGTATGTCTCTAAGGTTAAGTATACGTATAGGTTATAGTCCTAGAATTGTGCTAACGATCTTCAAATTTAACCTAAGATGTTAGATATTGAGGGTAATAACCCTTTATTATGTTGTTTTCCCTAGCATGATTTTTGCCTCTCACACAATTCTTTTGGGGTTTTAGACGATGGCTGGAACCCGAAGGAACCGTGTTAATGCGGAATGCGATGGGCAATGCAATGATTGTCCCCCTGAGCAACCAAACGATATGGGAGCTGGAAAGCAAAATCTTGTAGCCATGCTCACACAACTTTCTCAAGCTATGAATCATGCAGGATTTCCAAACGAACAAAGGAGGGAGCAAAATTCTGTTGAATCCTTCATGAGGCAGCGTCCACCATCTTTCAGCGGGTCTACTGATCCATTAGTTGCTGAACAATGGATTAGTACTACTGAAAAGATATTTTCAGTTCTTCAATGTTCTGAGCATGATAAAGTCATCCTAGCAGTGTATCGTTTGGAAGGAGATGCTGATCAATGGTGGAATCTTGTTAAGAATACAAGGCAAAGGGATGAAATTGAGTCTATGGAATGGGACGAGTTCAAGAACTTATTTTTCAATAAGTACTTCCCTCGTATTCTTCGAACAAAGATGGAGAAAGAGTTTCTTGAACTGAAGCAAAGGGACGATGAATCTGTTGGTACCTATGAAGCAAATTTTACAAGACTTGCAAGGTATGCTTCTGGAATTATCATCCAACCTGAAAGTAAAGTTGATCGATTTTTCAGTGGCTTAAAACCAAGTCTTCGAAGGGCATTAGCTATAAGAGACTTCAGTAGCTATGAAGAAATTGTGCGTTGTGCTATCAAGGTAGAAATGGAAGTTGGTGTTACATATCCATCTCATGGTTTTGACAAGAAACGAAAGATGGAGTTCAAGGAGAAATCTCAGAATAATGGTGAAAAGAAGATGAATGTTTCCTTATGCACAAAGTGTGGAAAGAAGCATGGTAGAGATTTTCTAAAAGGGACTAGAAAATGTTTTAAGTGTGGAAAAGAAGGTCATCGAGCAGCTGAGTGTCGAAGTAATGGAAAAAGGGTTTCTAATGATAAAGCAAACACTGTAGTGAACGCACCGCCAACACTTCAATGCTTCAAGTGCAAGGAAATGGGGCATTATGCTAATAATTGCCCTAATCCAAGGGTTAGTGATGATCAACATGAGAAACCACTGAAGGCAAAGGACAAAGGGAAATCACATGCGATCACTATTGGCAATGTTGAATATGACAATGATGTGGTGGAATGATTAAGTGTTTATGTAATGGGATTCCAAAATAATGTTGTATCATTGAGTATTGCAATATTTATTGATGTGGTATTCAAAGTGATTGAGATATTTTTTGGAAATAAGATGATATGCGCATAATGAAGACGAGAAAATGAAATGTTTAATAGTATTCATGAGCTCATGATTGATATAAGGACTAAGTGATATCATGGTTTGAGTATATAGAATTTTGAGGATTTTGGTATGTGGAAAGTGTTAACTTTTAACTGCACTCATGTTTTCACTAAGGTATTCAAGAGAATACACGATTAAGGACTTTGAATGTTTGGAATGTGACCAACAAGACATATCTTATGATATGTGGGGATCAACGATTGTATTAAATCTCTGGTAATCGATGTCACTATATTATGAGAGTGGACTGCAGTATTATGTATAAGCCTAAAGATTAGATTGGATTATGTTGGACATAAGTTAGTATTGTTTAAGGATAGAAGATTTTCAATATTATTGATGGGATGTTATAGTAACGTAGTTTTAGAAAAAGGGACAACCTGCAGGACGGGCGACAGCCCATCGCTTCGGACAAGGCTGTAGGAATCGAACCCACAACCGAAGTGCGACTGGCCTTTATCGCCTACCACTGGCCTACAGGAAGTCCCTGTTTATTAGAAACTAGTTTTATTATATTAAGCAGTATGATATATGAAGTATAAGTCCATTTTAGGAACCATATATGATTAATCCCACTATAGATCGACTTATGTATATAATTTTTGCTAACCTTTTGTTTGAGACAGATGGAATGACCCGTCATTCTATCACATGATCTGCTAACACTTCACGAATAACAAATTCAACTTCATTTATTTAAGAGATGAAGTGGAAATTATTAAAGGCACGAACAACAGTGAGATTGTACCAAAATAAAGTAAGTATTTATTCTAATTCAAATTCTTTAACTTTAGGGAAATGATCTTGAAAACCAAAAATGTTGTCCTTGTTCTCTTATACCTGATGAATCGGATGGTACCTTAGATCGTCACAAATTTATGGATTTGTGATTACTGGCTTTTCCATAGCCATGTTCTCTACCACTCTCCATCAGAACATGATGGTTAGATTTCTCTTCCATATCCATATTTTCACCTATGTGGAAACCCAGTGATTAGTTTATTTGGGTAATCGTTACATTTCATACTTTAGTTTTTAAAGCCAAGTTTTGGCATTCCCTTTTACGATGTGGGTTTCTATTAAAGAAACTTTCGAATAGTAAACCATTTATAACCCCGACGAATTTCGAGGGCGAAATTCATTTTAAGGGGGGTAGAATGTAACAGCCCGAGATTTTATGAAAAATATTATTTTTAATTTCATTAATGTCTTGTGTTATACGCTACACCAAAAGGAGCTTGCACAACACACATCCTTGACTTGCCTTGCATTACACGCAATCGCGACCTTCCTCGATAGCGTGTGTAGTACGCAATACCGAGTTTCACTAAACAACGATATGCTATAAAAATATTATTAAAACTAGCCGTTATGAATAGTAATAACCGCTTTTTAAAATTCTGTAAATCTTATATTTCAAAATGAACTTCATTTTTGGATTCGGAGTATCGAATTTAGCCTAAGGTGAAATTTTGGTACATTTCGGATAACTTTCATATTCTGATGAATAGTGAAAATTACTAAATTATAATTAAAAAACAACTTTTTTAATCGAAATAATTAATAGTGATAAATTATTAATTTGAGTAGTTTTAAAGTATATTTAGAATATATTTTTACAATTTAATACAATGTTGGTCATTGGACGTAATTTCACATTTAAACCAGACATAAACAAGTGTCAATCTTTTGATAGATATTGTTTCTTAAAAACACGCTATTTGTTTTAATAGCGGGATTTAATTATAAAATTAATTAATTCAACTTCTATGTTATGAATTTGGTAAAATAGACTTCATTTTTGAATTCGGAATATGAAATATAGCTTAGGATGAAATTTTGGCATTTTTCTGAAATCTTTCAATTTTTGATGAATAGTGAAACCACTAAGTGGTAGGTTAAAAACTGAATTTTGCATAAAACATAATTTTACCGCTTCTGTGGATGGAATTTCGAAAATCCTAGAGACACGGTTAATATCAAGGACTAAAATGTGGTTCAATGAGATGAAAATAATTTTTGGTGAATAGTAACTTTTTACTTTTTTTTACCGCGGTTAATAGTAAATAGGGTAACTAAGGGTAAATATGATATTAATATTACCCTAACACATGTCCTAATTCTATTGGACAAGTGGAATTCGACCAAAAACAAACTTAGGAATAAAATATTACCATTTAGGCCCACTTGGATTAGATTAGAACTTTTATTATTAATTTATTTAAAGAAGGGTTAAAATAGTTAAAATCAAAGTTTAATAAGTAAATAATTTTTAATATGGGGTTATACATAAGATAAATTCGACTATAAATATTCATTAGAAAGCTAAAAAGATTTCCTAAATTATGGTATTTTATTTGTAATTTTTAGACATCAAATAAGTTAATTAATTTATGACACAAAGATGATATAGTAATTATCTTAATTATGAAATATTGACATAATTGATGTTATAAACACCAAAATAAATGTAATTTGAGAATTTTTATGAATTACACTAATTTTCTAGGTTAATATGATATATTAATGTTGATTTAATCAACTTGGTTCGAACATTTAATTCTGTTATGACTTTCACAAAAATCATATATCAAATAGTGTCAAAATTGACACAAAATAGTTTTTAAATCAAATATTATATTATTAATTGTTATTTTATTCCTAAAAATCTAAGGTTCGGCCAAATGACTTAGATAAGGATATATATATTAATAATAAACAATTTGGGGTTCGTTTGGCATGTTATAGTAAGTGTATTAACCATATAGTGAAAAAAAACAAAAAGACACGGTAAAAGTTAAATTATTTAACTTAGAGTTAAATCTAATTGATAAGGTTTAAAATAAGCTCCAAACATGTCTAAATTTGATTGGTTGATGGGATTACAACCCTATCTCATCTAATCTTAGAATATGAGTCATTTTTGGAGGTTTTGAAGTGGGGTTAGATTTATTATAAATTAATAATTTTAAGAATTCCTAAGGTGCCCCTCTCCTCCCTTATAAAAGGACACCTCCTCCCCCTCCTCCTCACACCAATTTGAGCACTCAAGCTCGGCCAACCCCTGCCAAAATCTCTTCTCCACTTCCCTAGCAACATCCTAGAGGTTATGGTCTTCCTCAAAGACCAATTCTAGTGCCCTAAGAGGAGGTCTCAAAGAGGAACTTCAAAGAAGAGGTAATTACCGTTACCAATTCTTTCATCTTTATTTCTTCTTCCACTTCTTTTTATTAGGTTGTTTCATTATTAAGTAATAACATCAGTATCACTCATATACTGATATGTTATTATAAGTATGAAACAACCCTATTTCACCATCTATCCATCCTACGGAAAAAGAAATCACCGCGCGTGCGTACGTACGGAATACCGTCTCCACGACGCGATGAGATTCATTCTCCATGTTAACCATTTAAGAATGATTATAATGTATATATAAGAAATAATAATGAAATATATGACATTATAAAGCTACTGGATTTATGTATATATATACATATGTATGTCATCTACTTACTTCCATTTCAAGACAATAAGGAAAGAAAAACAGCGTTCATGCGTACGTACGGACTACCGTCTCCATGAACGGTGTTTTTTATTTATCTATTATATATATATATATATACTGAATATATATGATATATAAATCATATTTTATATTCTGGAAGTAAGTAAATCATGATATAAGTAATAATAATGTCAATAACAACAAGTCAAAATACCTACGATAAAAGAAACGATTTTACCCAAAACGCTTCTTTAACATGGAATTTACAAAAGAACGGGTAATATAATGTCATAAGTGAACCATATATGATATCATAACAATGAATATGATTCTGTAATAAGTCAATGACATTATTTAAATCATTATACAGGAGGTTCGGACACATACGAAGCAAATTGGACCTAAGGTAAGGGAAATATCACAATCTCATTTTTATCCGAGATTGTTTATTCGCAAGTATTTACTGGGGTGTATTTTATCATCCACATCCATGTTTCATCAATATGTAATATTATTTCCATCCACCTACAATTTTTTAAATTCATTTTTACCCTTCGGTGAGTTTTTAGTAATATGTATGAAAGGAATCTTTTGTCGTTTTTCGTACGAGGTACTTTTTGACTTTTCTGACAAAAGTACGAAGAATGTTTTTTTTAACTTATACGGCCTGAATGGATTTTTAAAACATTATTTCAAGAAGCTTCCTTTACAAGTTTTCAAGTTTATTTTTAATCAACTTCTTTTATTTTAAAGTTGTATGACATGTTATGAAAGGAAAAATGTTTTTGAAGTAGAAAGGATATTTTCCTCAAGAATGGAGTTCAAGTATTTTATCAAAATTATTTTCCATCTAAGATAATAAAAGGGTTATGTTTTTATCCCTATTATTACATTGATTTGACTATGTTGTGATGGAATTACGTTTATGAATTCCTTTATGTTATATGAATGGTTTTATGATGTCATGTTGTCTAAGAATCCCATTTTTATTACATGGGTTATGCAATGATGTATGATTTATGATTTTGTGGCACACATAAGAATGGTATCATTATGAGATGGGTGGGACCTATATCTCCCTCCAATGCATTGGGTAAAGATTTTATATCTCATGAGATAGACATGGCTGGAATGGTAGGTTATACCGGTTCAGTGAAACAGGACTGAAACGAGGATTACTCAATTCAGAAAGGGACTTTGTCCACTAAGATAGTCTTGGCAATGAGTCTTGACTAACAAGAAATGATTCTCTATGATTATGTGTGTATGCCACAATGAGTAATGTTTTAAGTTATGGTTTCATTTTCACTACTATGATTTATCCCATGTTATGAAATTATGCTCTCTTTTGCAGGTTAAGATTTCCAAAAATGTTATGTTCTTATGAAAATTATGTGATTGATATTTTTTTTTTACCCTTACTGAGCATTTGAGCTCACCCTTTTATGTTTTCTTTTCCCCAGGATATAAAGAAAGGTTTTAGGTAAAAAAAAGGAATATCTTTGTGGGAGATTTTGAAGATCTTTCACCAGGATTAGAAGATTACGTTCCGAGTTTCCAAAGACACTAAACTATTACGATCCTTGTGTGTGTATTTTTGTTATGTATTAAGTATTCCGCAAAAGTAATGTAATGTCCATGTACGATAAGATACGGGTCTCTACAATGAATGGAAAAAATGTAGATATACCACAGAATTAGAACTTCCAACACACTTTGACCTGCCTATAAATCACTACTAAACTGAAAGGGAATATCCTCATGCCATGGGTGAAAAAGACATTATTTTATGAGTGTAATACCATAAAAATATAAAAAAATTGATTAAATTGAATTATGTCCACAAATTTTAGATGTCCAAATTTATACCACATGGTTGGGCCATAAAATTAAGAATTACATGCGCCAACCATGAAGATGATATTGCCTCATCCAACCCCTCAAATGGATGGATTGAATAGTTAGGAAATACATGAAAAAAATAATGTGTTTCCAATATTCAAAATTAAATGGTATCATCATGGAATCCATATGGTTTGATTAATCGTAATCAAATAGTGTGCCTGCATTGTGACAACTTTTATTTGTTACAAAGTTTCCTGACGATTCTGAATGGTATGTAACATCCATTCTCAAAACATTATCCTCTATAAAATCCTCCATATCATGAAAAATTTCATATAATCCTCCCTAAGAATATCATTATATTTATATATACAAAAAATATATAAATAAACATTCTTCTTCATGAAGTAAGGGGTGATAGATTCTCCCACTGTTAATCTTTCTCTCCCAAAACTATCTAAAAACTGAGTTGTCCTGGAAGAGTATGGGCCATTAATCCATCATTTCCATTAAAATAATCCATATTTCATTATAAATACAAAAAGTTTTACAAATAACCCAGAATATAAATATTTTTCTCCCCCCAATATGACTTTCACATTCCTATCCAATTATGTATCGACACAAGAATTAATAGATATTCCGGCTCTAGTTTAACATGATACCATCAAATCAAATATTTAGGATTGGGTTGGTACTTAATAAATTTATAATAATGAAACTAACTATGCAGTGAACGAATAATTTGTGGGAATTACAACCATTACTCTACATCACTATATTATTCATGTATCTCAAAAGGGCCAATGTTTTATGGAGATAAATTGGAAGGCCTTCCAAAATTATGATTCTCAAGCCAGGGAGTGAATCTCAATAACACATGATCACTCAACTCAAATGAAAACTATCATTAATGACAATCATCTTAAAAATTTTTATTACCCTCATCCACCTCCATTCCCTTCATTATCAGAAAAATATTTTTGCAATGTCTCTTGTACATGGTTGGGACCAACTAGTGATGTCTCATTGTTTTACACTACACAAAACAGTGAATAATTTGTAAAACTATAAAATTATTCAAAATGAGAAATATGTATCAAGTAAAGGTAATTTTTATTGTATGATAACTATAATAATGGAATTTTATCCCTCTATCAAACCTAGAAATCCAATTCAAAATCCAAAAAAATATCATCAACTTTTTGGATAACACTTTTGGATTTTCCATCAGCCTATTTATGATATTTCATGATCATAATCACTTGAGTTTCAATGGATATATATATGGGCTTCAAATAATCAGATATCATCATGTTATCATAGAGATATATAATCAAGACTATAGTTACATGTATCTTTATAACTTCTTGGATAAAGAGTATGGAAACTTCCACCACCATTTGGGTTTTAGAAATTGGGTTAAAATGATACTATTTCATCAGATAGTAAAAACATTTCAATACAACAACATTTATACCAAACATCATTGGATGAATGTCACAAACATTTTAGTTATGTGTTTTCACCTCCACATGGGAATTGGAAAATATTACAACATGAATGTTAGTAGATGGTACACTCCCTTGACCAACTCATCGGTGTGAAATGTCAGAAAATACTCCCCAATATCCTTTTCATTCCATCCCAAAAAACCAATACATATATCACTGTATACATATAATGAATTAATGGATTACCAGCCCATTTAGAATGGTGGTAAATATTATTAATTTAAATCTAAAAAACCTATATTATAATGATCCAATATATAAAATGAAAAAGCAAAATCTCATCCATATTATTTCCATAAATGTTCTCCTCACCATTGATTTCTATCCCCAATATAAAAAAATTCAGTATTAAAAATCCCAGCTTCTTTGAAATTCTAAAAAACTCTTGAATAAATGAAACTAGGTAACAACTACAACACCACCTTGTTAAAAAATATCAATGTTCATGTCATAAATAACAGACATCGTCTACCATTGATTCAAATATTCAATATCCATCTAATTATATGAACTCATGGTCAATATATCGACCACCTAATTCCATTTACATGATTTATAAATAAAATAAAACTCAAATATTTTATGTCATTCTATACATATTCAAATCTTTATATAAAATAATATTTTTTTAGAAAATGTGCTTCATTCACTTATGACCTATAAACACAATAAATTTCTCCAAAAATGAGAGTTACACCAAGACATTATAGAATGGGATACAACATCTAATTACAAAATGTTTATCGGAATATTATTCTAATGAATCATTAAAAATCATTTTCATTAAGAAACAATATGATATCCATACAAGAGAACACATCCCAAAAAAGTTCCCAATGCATCACAATAGACAACGTAGTCCAATACATAATTTTATAATTTAATTATGGATTATGATGTATGTCTGAATATAATATCACAAATAGATATCAGTAAATCCTTATTCCATTGGAAAGGAACAAAAATCCTCATCAATTCTATAATTAGTGAATCAAACCCTTAAAACTAAGGTACAAAATATTTCAATTATCTAGTCAAGAAAATTATGTAATGTATCACAAAATAATTATAAATCATTTCCCTGATATAATATATTCTACATTTTTTAGATCTATAGATGTTCCTTTTGTATAATATACATGGTCGAGGAAATGTAACTCTTTATTCTTGAAAGAAAACTTTGATAACATAGAATAAAAATGATGAAAAGATACCTACCACTATAGAATTTTTTTTATCATGATCTGTTTTTCCAAGCGTATACTAGTATATCATCCATAACCATCATTATAATGAATTCCAAATAGCATTGAAATATATTACTCATCAATGAAATGAGAATTAATTGTTAATTTATATGATCAAAATTCATAATACAGAACATATAATGGAATTATTTACTTTTAAAATATTTCTTTAGAATATCCACTTTTTGAAACCATTGTTTGTGACATCTTAATTGTATCTATGTTTTAGAGAACAACAAGGCTCCATTTAATTGAATACATAGGTCATCAATGAAATATAGAGGATAAAAATTGTTTATAAAAACATGGTTACACTTTTTATTATCTACAAAAATCATTTGTCATTCACATTCATTTTTCACAAAAAGAATCATTACTACCATGGTTAATGATTTGTTCATATACACCCTTTCCACTCTAAATCTACCAATAAATCCATTAATTTCATCAATTTATATAAAGAAATCTAATAAGATCAAATATAAATAGTACTGGTCCTCAAAAGAGAAAAATTAAAAAATCAAATTCTTTTGTGGGAGGAATCCCTTGGAAAGTTTCTTGAGAAACGTCAATAAACAGGTCCAATATGGTTGGAAAATATATATTATTTTTATCATCTTTCGCAACCAAATAATCTACTGTTAAACAATAAGATATAGTTACAACTACCCATAATAAGGGTCCTTCACTTGTTATATCCACCAGAAAATATTCTTTAAGGGGATTTATAAAATCCTTAGAATATTTTAATATCACCATTTACTCTTAAGAATTCATATTGGAATCATTGATCATCATCCAATCCATTACAAGAATTAAGAAATACACATATATCTTTATCATAGAGAAAATATATACCAACTCAGTATAATCAAATTTATTGAATAGGAAACACATTTCAATGTTCAAAACACTCATTTTCCCAATTGAGTATGTTTTTTTGAATTATAAGTAACAAACTCTACATGAAAACCCAATAGAACAGTAAAATGTGAATGAATTGGTGAATGGGATGTGCTAAAATAAAATAAATAATTGACAACGGTAAAATTAAAAATAATCATACCTCCCACCATTGAAGGTCCTCATTTATCATCCTTGATACTTTTAAAATCTCTATAAAATTAATTACATGTCTCAATTTCTTCTTTGATAACATGTTGTGATTGCATAGGCTGACAATTCATGGACATCCTAGAATCATAGTGGATTTATTAGTTCTAATTATGGGATCTACTTTTCAACACTTATCCAACTAAATCATACAATTCCTAAGAAACATGATATCTTTCTCTGATACAAGATATTATATCACTACAATAAAGGAATTTAATATTTCCCAACTAGTTGAAAATGGGAAATTATATAGGGGTGATGTATAATATTGATTCAAATTCTCCCATGAAATGCCTTAAACCATTTTATCCCGAATTTATAAATCCCAACACTAGTCTGCTACATCCCCCATTTTATATTACTATGATGTTTCATTCTCCACTTCTGGTATCCCAATGAAATAATATATCTAATTATTCAAATTTAACAATAATTTTTCATTTTCTGGTTGACTTTACCCTCTAATGATTACTGGATTCTCATTTGGAGCTAAAATTAATGATCAACTTTTCGTGGTACATCATTGTTTCCTCTATCCATGGACTGAAAGAAATCAGTTGAAAACACATTCTCAATAGTCACATCTAGTTATTTTTTACTATTATTACTATTTTTTACTGACTATAACAAAAATTAACTCTATTTGTATCACTATTTAAACATTGAGGTGTAACTATTAAAAATAACTATTTAATCATTTTCCACAACATTATATATCCTCAATAAATAATTGTCACCATTTTCAAAATACCAATATCAATTATTTTCAAAATATCATCAGTTGAGAAAATTTTCAGCACTATTAAGGAACCCTAACATCATACCATTTAAATAAATAACTAACTCAATATTAAAGTATTTGTTCTATGTGGGAAGTCACAAAATAAATAAATGTCATGCAACACTCATTTTCTAAACCCATAATGATAATTTAAATGCAAGAATATTTGTTTCTTGAAAACTCATATTCCAAAACTCCCTAATAACATGATGTTAAAAAAAATAGACATGTTATTGTATTTTATGAAAAAAAAATGATCTTTTGAAACCCTTGCCTGTTTTAATCATCCCATTAAACATATTGAAACATCAAGACTAGATACATCTGGAACACATCGATTGAAAAAAATGATACCATTTGTAATATGTATCCGCTAAACCATTTCCATGGGAAATGGTGATTGGTGTTACTAGCCTTAGGTGACATCCCCATGAAATAAAATGTTGGAAATATAATTTGAGGTATTCAAGAATGATTTTTGGATGATTTTTCATTTGAATTATAATTATAAAAAACTCAAGTAAAAATAAAATCAAACCACTACATAATTCATCGGTACAAGAATACAACTCAAAAAAAAATCAATAACCATGTTAGTGTAAAATAAGAAATCTAATGTCATATAAGAATGTTCCAATATGGAAAAAACCAAACGAATCTTTGAAATTTAAAAAGAACTAATAGACCTCATCTAAAAATGAAATAATTCTTCCATGAAGTAGGTGATTCAAAAATTAGTCAGATTTCCCCATTGACTTTAAAACTCGCACCAAAAGGAAAAACGATTCCATCAAATTTATAAAAAACAGGATAAAATAGTACAAATTTTTTCCATAAGGTAAACCCATTACATTATTATTGAAATCCACACATCCATAACCATGTGATAGTCCCATAATCAATAGTTGTATCATATCAAACTACCATGTCTTCATATTGTAGCCAATTCCCGGTGACCCAAATATAACACGATGCTTCCACAATGTCATGTTAAATGTAATTGTAGTCACACAAACCATGCATGAAAAAATACAGGCCAACAAATTTAATATAAAACCATTTTTTCTTTTAAAAATATCCACAACCTTTTTTTATGTATCAAATCAACATTATAATATTATAATCCATATTTTAAAATTTTAATCCAAGTTGAATTTCAAATAAAACCATCCAATTTCTATAATTTCACATAACAATAAATAAATATTATTTCAATAATAATCACATATGTATATGATAATTATTCAAAAAAATCATTTCAATTCAACTCTTCATGTTTTAATCATGTGGAGTCATGATAGAAGCCACCTAACTCAAAAACGACTAAAAAATCATAAAACATCACAATGATGATCTATATATGATCATAATTAAAATTAAAAACAATAATTGCAACCATAATGCATCAAAATTCCAATGAAAAAACACTTATATATCCCCAGAAGATTAGATCTAAGGTGTCTATAAGGAGAACGAAACTATATCATGGTAGAATGGCCAGGAATAGAGGATTATCGGGGAATCCAAATCCATATTGTTCAATAATTTACTTATTTATCACTATAGGATGAAGGTAAATGTCTCTAAAAACATTAAAGAAATTATATTTCATTTTATGAGAGAAATAGGGTAAACCATGGATGAAATGGGTTAAATATAAATAAATCCAAAAAATTTCGGGGGATAACTAAGCATCGAAAGATTGGCCCAGATCATGTACTAATTTTATAGATATTACTGCATTAGACAACCCCTTGAATAGTTGGATCACATTATTAGTAAATATATTGAAAACCCATATGATTAACCATTTTTCAAAGTGAATTGTCTATACTTGGCATCCTCATAGATTTGTCAAACAGTGTGCCAAACATACACATGCCAGGTGACCATTGTCTTACCTTGCAATGTTTCTAATATATTCATCATAGTTTCTCATAATGATTCTCTTATAGAAATGTCTCTAAAAATTTTATAAATACCTCTAAACATCCACAAAACCAAACCCTATCATTATGTAGACATAATATACATAAATAAATCGTTATGTAGGTGAAACCAAGAGTGATACAATTTCTCAACATTGTTTTACCATTAATTAAAGATATATTTAATAGATAAAACTAATAAAATAGGATATTGTATGTGATTATATAAGGATATAAACAAAATATATTATATTAAATATTATTTATATAACACTAAATATGAAATTACACTTTATATATGAGATACATTTTTATAATGTTATTATAAAATAATTAAAAATATAATTAATAAATACTTTACTAAATATTATTTATTAATTATAGACCTCGGTGACTGATTGGGTTCTACCTCATTTAAAAATGACCCTTATGAAATAATCAATGATAATATGGCAAGGTTAACTTCAAACAATAGTTTTTTAAGAAAATTTTTTCTCAAATAGATTTCCATATAGATATTTCATCGAGCTACTTTAATCATTTAAAATAGATATTATTTTAACCTTTTTTGATGGTATATTCTTGTAATTCTCTTGTAACAACTAATTTTATTACCACATATTAAACTCATATGGATAATACATTATTTATATATAATCATTATATATATTTTTTAATGTAATTTATAATTAAATTTATAAATATTTTATTATATATACAAATAATAAATTAGGTGTATAAGAATATATTAAAACACATTAACAAAATAGTGTATTTTTAAATAAAACCCATATAAAATAAATATTATTTATTTATTTTATTTTAAATTAACAATAATTAATATTATTTACCTTATAAAAAATCATTAATATATATATATACTTATACATATAATTTTTACATGTAAATATGTTTGTGAAAATTGATAAACACACACACACAAACAGACATATATATATTGTAAAATACGTAATTAAATTAATATATGTAAATATTTGTGTGTGTGTGTGTGTGTCTGTGAAATTTAATTGTGTACATTTGTTTCTTAGTATGTTTCCTGGGGTGATCTAGTGTTTACATAGTGTAAATACTTCACATAAAAAATTTATTTTTATAAATTTTTGATTATCATTAAATTGATTAAATAATCTTAATTCAATAAGTATTTATAATTATAATTAAAAAATTATATATCTAAACGTTCATTAAAATTATATATGTTTATATATATGTGTGTGTGTCTGTGTGTCTGTGTGTGTGTGTGTGTAAAATTATAAACATATAAATATATATATAAATATATATAGTTTAATTCAAAATATTACCAAAATAGTCATATTTTAAAAAACTTTTTTAAAAAGTTATACTAATGTAAGTAAATAAGAATAACTCGACTGAAATGGGATGATCTATATCTTGTTCATATTTAAATGAAATATAATACTATTTATGTATAAAACACAACTCATAAAAAGTGAAAAAAATTGAAAATGGTCAACATTTGTTAAATTTATATCATATTTATGTTGATCAAGGATCCTTAAGTGAATATATACCAGGAAAAAATTTAATCAAAAAATAAGAATGTATTCATTTTAAAAACAATTATGCAAAATATTGAATAATTATAAAATATATCACAAAATGATCATATTGTATTCTTCTTTGATATTTCGGACAAAATTTGTGAAATATTTTCATCATAATTACTTCATTGTTATTAATTTATGTAAGTTATGTCTCTATTTATGATGTAATGGATGTAACATATTTATGGGAATATTCAAAATGAATGAAATTAAATTAATAGTGAAAACTAATACTATTTTAAAAAATAGAATTTAAAATAATATATTATGAATATTTTTTCCAATTAATATTTCACCAATTATAAATATAACTCCATGTAAATAATTTGATATCATTATATTATTTTTATTCTAATAGAATATAATTTTTATAAATATCATATTCTCTTGAGTAATGTTTTTCTTGTGAGGTGCTACACTTTTGTAATTAATAAAAATATTTTTAGAAATATAAAATTTTCATAAAAAAATAAATTAGTTAACTTTTATTTGTGGTTACAAAATTTTTTAAAAAATTTATGTTTTATTCATTTTCAAAAATAAATGTATTTTTCATATAAAAGCTTAAAATTTTAAAATATATACGTAATTATACATGTAACCATTTTAGATTAATTTGATAATGAAAATGTAACAGTAATTATGTACTTGACTAAAATTTTATAAAAAAAATTATGTCTATAATATTTCATACTGGGAAAAAATTTAAAGTCAATTATTTATAAAGAAATCGATGTTTTGGGTCATTATTGGATGGTTTGTAGAGAGAAACTGTGAATCCCATTGTGTTTGAGATCCAATGGGAGTGTGGGTACTAAACATGTAACCTATATTGAATGATATTACATAGGTCTGTGGGAAGACTCCTAGTATCTCATTATATCTCATATTAGATATGGTTTGGTATATTCCCGAATGTCATCCCAGTATATTTAGATTGTGAAATTGGTGGAATACATAATTGAATGTAGCTAATATTATATGTAATGGAATGGATTCTAGGATATCCTCAATTCCCTGATTTGATTATTCTATGTATGGAAATTTTATACCTATATATGATCTATAAGGTTAATACTTATATGTAAATTGGGGGAGGAATATCATGTATCTCAAAGGAAATTTATTTTAGATTGTTTTTCTGAGTCCCAAAAAATCATTCACCTATCAGCACAAAATAATATGTTGCTGGAAAATAAACTAGATTAATATGATAATAAGGATGAATAAGGGATGTGGGTATCTATTCCAACTCATAAAATCTGTTTTTAAATAGTAAATTATAGATGGTTAAAGAGAGAAATAAATGAATGTAAAAGTTGTGTCTTAAATTTACTAGGGTCTTGTGAGTATAGAAAAGTAATTATTTATATCACAGATACATTTAATCCATAAAAACTGGTATACTAGTTATTAAGAGATAAACCATAAATGGTTTCCAATACGGATTTATGTTATCACTAAATATATGAACTCTAATGAATGTAAAATCAATATGGTAGACATTGATATTTGTGTAGTGGACCTTACTAGGGTGGATGAGTTTTGTTTCTTATAATTGTTTTGAATGGCAGTATCAGATAAGTCCATGGATAGTGGTTGTCTCTCATTCAATTTAATATTGAATTGGTGTCCAATTTCAATAAAACTTTCCTATTGAGTTATCTTTGGTTGATGTATAGCTGTGTAATCATTTAATTTTTTATTACATTATAGTATAACAATGTTATTCAGTGTGGTATCTCTCCCATTAAAATTATATATGTCTAATAAATTTCATAATTTGGTTAGGGATGTCTCATATATTTACCTATGACTACTTTTTATGAAATTTATGTAATATTATTCACTTATGGTTTATTTTTCACTCAACACATGTTGACCACATCTAAAATATATAGAGTCATGTTTAAGGTCACACATCACTCTGACTCGGGCTATTTAAATATTGACCATACCGTGGATATTACATGAATAATTATTAATAATTGTATATTTATGTCAATTTATTTTTTCATTATACGATACTCAAGTATATTCATGGTAATATAATTTTTTTTAGAAAAAATTATAGTTTTATTATCTATATCTATTAATATATTTTCTTATGATAATTATGTGTAAAATTATTTTATTTTTCTATAGTGGTGGTTTTATTTTATTTCATATTAAAAGATAATTGTATTTTAGGTTATCCAATATATCAAATATGTTTATTTCTTTTATGTGGTTGTTTTTTTTTGGTTTTTTTAAATGACTACATGATTTCAGCTGATACTAAAATTGAATGTTCTTTTAAGGTTCTAATGTTATATGTTGCATTTTTGTAACAATGTTATGATTTTAAAAATCATTTAAAAGTAATATTATTGGATAATTTGATCCTCTATATTCAAATTCTTATATTATATGTATTAAATGTTTCAAATAATATTTTCATTTTATATTATATTGATTATAATCTTTCAAGTCAAGGTGTTTCAATTTTTTAAACTATTTTAGATATTCAAATAGTATAATATTTTTCTATTTTAATAAATAATGTTTTTATATTTTTTGGGAAAAAATATATTAATATTAAATTATGTATATTTTATATCTAATTATATAGATGATTAATGTCTCATATTTAATGTTATAATATTGTGTCAATTTATTTTATAATTAATTAACTGTCATTTTTATCCGGATCAAAAAAAATGTATACGTAATTATATTAAATGCACACAACAGATGTGAGGACAAGGAAATGAGGTGATTGCCACCATGTCCTATCTGTGGACAATGAATGTAAAAAAACTATAGTGATTTTTTACTAGGGATAAAATTAACATCTCACATTTTTTAGAAAAGTCATATTTTATAAATTTTGGTATATAATCATGTGTTCGTTGAAATTTAATTATTATATCATTTTTTTGTTTGAAATATAAAAAATTTTGTTTTTTTATGGAATTGGATAAACCCACCAATATTTTATTTTATCTACTTTGTGACTAATATAGTTTGTTTTAACTATTTTTAATTATCTAGTGAAAAATAAGAATTAGAAAGTTACGAAATTCATTTCTATTGTTAAAATAAAATCTATTTATATAGAATATTTAATGGTACTTTAAATCTGTAAAAATCATTTTATATATTATCATATAAACCTCTAATAAATATATATAATTTTACAAACATTAATCAACTACTAAAACCTAATGATACAATTAGATAATAATATCTATACAATTATGTTAAACATTATGAATAAAATTTCACTACATCTAAGAACAATACATTGGGGACACTCATCGTGGTTTTATATAGTCATCAAGATTACCCTTTTAGATAAATAAATCCACCCATATTATCTTTCTCCTATACATAGATGGAACATTGTAAATATGGTGAACTCTTTGACACCATCATCAAACCCATGTTGATAATAATATGATCAATCTATTTTTTATATATATCAATCCTATTTTGATCTAAAAATTTGAATATATATATATATAATACATATATTGATATAATTAAACAATATTCACACACACATAGAAAGTTAAAAAATTAACATATAAACAACACAAACATATATTATAATCAATATATATATATAAAGAACTATATAATGAAATAAACACATATATTAAAATATATTTTTATATAAAAAATATAAATAATTATATATAAATATATTTATTGATGTATTGTGTCTTCATGTGTGTCTCTCATTTGATTGTTTATTATATTTAAAGATATAACAACTCCAAAATGAATTTATTAATTATGAAAAAAGAATATGTTAACTAGAAAAAGATGACATGATGATAAAATAAAAAATTAATTATAATTAAACATATGACGTTAATCATATATAAATGGTGAACATTTTTTTGTTAAAATATTATAGAATTGATTCATTATGTTTAATCATTATAATTATAAACATAAAAACCACTTTTTAGATTAAATTTTTTGAATAATTTTGTAACACATTTTCATCTTAGATTTTAATAGAATGGAATGTTCTGTTTAAAATAATTTCGGATTTTGAAACATATTAGAATGTAAATGGACATAGAATTATAGTAATCCTCTCCACTAGGTTGTTTATGATTATATATAATCAACCATAACCATTTTATAGAAAGGTTATGAATAATGAATTTCATGTTCTTATTATTTGTCTTTACAAAAAAAATAACTATCTAGGAAAAACATATATTAAATTTTATGAATGTAATAACAATATTTATAAAAATAATTTTTTTCATTCAGTCACAATAATGAAAGAATAAATAATATTTTTAAAAACTGGTTATGGTTGTTATGATATATTCTTTTTGATCTATTTGTAATGGAAGTATATTATAATAATATGACCATGAGAATTGGTTTTTTGAAAATATTTTTTAATTAAGAACAATGAATTTATAAATAAATGTCTATTAAATAGTATTTATTATATAATTTATATATCAAAATATATTAGTTAATATTTTTCATCACTTCTATATAATATTTCTGAAATATATTTTGTTTATATTTGAGAAATATTATCTCTTTATAGGTTGAAATAAAAAGAATATGTTTTTATATTATTCATCAGTAAAATTTATAAGTATCATATTTTTCTTAGTAGAGAGAGTATGAAAAAAAATTATTTATTAGTTATTATTCCCAAACGGATTATTAATATTATGTCATATAATATACTCAACGACCTACCCATAAGAATATTGGTTTTTCAAAATTTCCATGGCAAATTATAATTTTTTTATAATCATATATATACAACATAATTAATTATTCTGTTATATGTAGTTTTATAATTTTTTTCGTTAAAAATAAAATAAGTTATTTTACAAAATATGATAATTGTTTATAATTAATATATTTTAATTCATGAATCAAAAAATGAACTAAATTATTTCATATATTTTATCTATGATGTAAATGTAATTTTATTGTTCTTGTTATTTATAAGTGAATAAATTTATTATTGATGCATTTTATAATATTTTGGATGATGATAATGATTTTTTTAATCTGGATATTTTATGATATATATTCATTAAAAATAATTTAAATTTTTTGATTTATTTTGTTACATGTAATTCATAGTGTTGATTTCATTATGTGAAACTCTAAACATATCATTCAGTGTATGTAACATTGAGGTTTTTCTATAATTTGTGCTACACACAAGGTTGAGTATTACCAATAAATGATATACCATTAATGTTATTTATTTAGAATAATATTTATCACGAGAAATTAGAAGGTAAGTAATTAATACGATTAATACAATATGAAATTCTAGTCCACACAGTTTTTTAAAATGAATTCATTGGTAATTAATTAATATAAATTTCTGTAACAATTTTATGATTTTAAAAATCATTTAAAAGTAATATTATTGGATAATTTGATCCTCTATATTCAAATTCTTATATTCTATGTATTAAATGATTCAAATAATATTTTCATTTCATATTATATTGATTATAATATTTCATGTCAAGGTGTTACAATTTTTTAAACTATTTGAGATATTCAAATTGTATAATATTATTCTATTTATATAATTAATGTTTTTAGATTTTTTTGGGAAAAAATATATTAATATTAAATTATGTATATTTTATATCTAATTATATAGATGATTAATGTCTCATATTTAATGTTATAATATTGTGTCAATTTATTTTATAATTAATTAACTGTCATTTTTATCCTGATCCAAAAAAATGTATACGTAATTATATTAAATGCACACAACAGATGTGAGGAGAATGAAATGAGGTGATGACCACCATGTCCTATCTATGGACAATGAATGTAAAAAACTATAGTGATTTTTTACTAGGGATAAAATTAATATCTCACATTTTTTAGACAAGTCATATTTTATAAATTTTGGTATATAATGATGTGTTCGTTGAAATTTAATTATTATATCATTTTTTTGTTTGAAATATAAAAAATTATTTTTTTATGGAATGGGATAAACCCACCAATAATTTATTTTTTCTACTTTGTGACTAATATAGTTTGTTTTAACTATTTTTAATTATCTAGTGAAAAAAAAGAATTAGAAAGTTACGAAATTCATTTCTATTGTTAAAATAAAATCTATTTATATAGAATATTTAATGGTACTTTAAATGGGTAAAAATCATTTTATATATTATCATATAAACCTCTAATAAATATATATAATTTAACAAACATTAATCAACTACTAAAACCTAATGATACCATTAGATAATAATATCTATACAATTATGTTAAACATTATGAATAAAATTTCACTACATCTAAGAACAATACATTGGGGACAATCATGGTGGTTTTATATAATCATCAAGATTCCCCTTTTTGATAAATAAATCCACCCATATGATCTTTCTCCTCTATATAGATGGAACATTGTAAATGTGGTGAACTCTTTGACACCATCATCAAACCCATGTTGATAATAATATGATCAATCTATTTTTTATATATATCAATCCTATTTCGATCTAAAAATTTTAATATATATATATAATATATATATTGATATAATTAAACAATATTCACACACACATAAAAAGTTAAAAAAATTACATATAAACAACAAAAACATATATTATAATAAATATATATATATAAAGAACTATATAATGAAATAAACACATATATTAATATATTTTTATATAAAAATATAAATAATTATATATAAATATATTTATTGATGTATTGTGTCTTCATGTGTGTCTCTCATTTGATTGTTTATTATATTTAATGATATAACAACTCCAAAAATGAATTTATTAATTATGAAAAAATAATATGATAACTAGAAAAAGATGACATGATGATAAAATAAAAAATTAATTATAATTAAACATATGACCTTAATCATATATAAATGGAGAACATTTTTTTGCTAAAATATTATAGAATTGATTCATTATGTTTAATCATTATAATTATTAACATAAAAACCACTTTTTTGCATTAAATTTTTTGAATAATTTTGTAACACATTATCATCTTAGATTTTACTAGAATGGAATGTTCTGTTTAATATAATTTCGGATTTTGAAACATATTAGAATGTAAATGGACATAGAATTATAGTCATCCTCTCCACTATGTGGTTTATGATTGTATATAATCTACCATAACCATTTTATAGAATGGTTATGAATAATGAATTTCATGTTCTTATTATTTGTCTTTACAAAAAAATAACTATCAAGGAAAAACTTGTATTACATTTTATGAATGTAATAACAATATTTGTAAAAATAAGTTTTTTCATTCAGTCACAATAATGAAAGAATAAATAATATTTTTAAAAACTGGTTATGGTTGTTATGATATATTCTTTTTGATCTATTTGTAATGGAAGTATATTATAATAATATAACCATGAGAATTGGTTTTTTGAAAATTATTTTTAATTAAGAACAATGAATTTGTAAATAAATGTCTATTAAATAATATTTATTGTATAATTTATATATCAAGATATATTAGTTAATATTTTTCATCACTTCTATATAATATTTCTGAAATATATTTTGTTTATATTTGAGAAATATTATCTCTTTATAGGTTGAAATAAAAAGAATATGTTTTTATATTATTCATTAGTAAAATTTATAACTATCATATTTTTCATAGTAGAGAGAGTATGAAAAAAAATTAAATATTAGTTATTATTCCCAAACGGATTATTAATATTATGTCATATAATATACTGAACGACCAACCCATAAGAAGATTGGTTTTTCAAAATTTCCATGGAGAATTATAATTTTTTTATAATCATATATATACAACATATTTAATTATTCTGTTATATGTAGTTTTATAATTTTTTTCGTTAGAAATAAAATAAGTTATTTTACAAAATATGATAATTGTTTATAATTAATGGATTTTAATTCATGAATCAAAAAATGAACTAAATTATTTCATATATTTTATCTATGATGCTAATGTAATTTTATTGTTCTTGTTATTTATAAGTGAATAAATTTATTATTGATGCATTTTATAATATTTTGGATGATGATAATGATTTTTTTAATCTAGATATTTTATGATATATATTCATTAAAAATAATTTAATTTTTTTGATTTATTTTTTTACATGTAATTCATAGTGTTGATTTCATTATGTGAAACTCTAAACATATCATTCAGTGTATGTAACATTGAGGTTTTTCTATAATTTGTGTTACACACAAGGTTGAGTATTACCAATAAATGATATACCATTAATGTTATTTATTTTGAATAATATTTATCACTAGAAATTAGAAGGTAAGTAATTAATATGATTAATACAATATGAAATTCTAGTCCACACAGTTTTTTAAAATGAATTCATTGGTAATTAATTAATATAAATTTCTGTAACAATGTTATGATTTTAAAAAACATTTAAAAGTAATATTATTGGATAATTTGATCCTCTATATTAAAATTATTATATTCTATGTATTAAATGTTTCAAATAATATTTTCATTTTACATTATATTGATTATAATATTTCATGTCAAGGTGTTACAATTTTTTAAACTATTTGAGATATTCAAATTGTATAATATTTTTATATTTTAATAAATAATGTTTTTATATTTTTTTGGGAAAAAATATATTAATATTAAAATATGTATATTTTATATATAATTATATAGATGATTAATGTCTCATATTTAATGTTATAATATTGTGTCAATTTATTTTATAATTAATTAACCGTCATTTTTATCCGGATCCAAAAAAATGTATACGTAATTATATTAAATGCACACAATAGATGTGGGGAGAAGGAAATGAGGTGATGTTCACCATGTCCTATCTGTGGACAATGAATGTAGAAAACTATAGTGATTTTTTAATAGGGATAAAATTAACATCTCACATTTTTTAGACAAGTCATATTTTATAAATTTTGGAATATAATGATGTGTTCGTTGAAGTTTAATTATTATATCATTTTTTTGTTTGAAATATAAAAAATTCTGTTTTTTTATGGAATGGGATAAACCCACCAATATTTTATTTTTTCTACTTTGTGACTAATATAGTTTATTTTAGCTATTTTTAATTATTTAGTCCGAAATAAGAATTTGAAAGTTATGAAATTCATTTCTATTGTTAAAATAAAATCTATTTATATAGAATATTTAATGGTACTTTAAATGGGTAAAAATCATTTTATATATTATCATATAAACCTCTAATAAATATATATAATTTTACAAACATTAATAAACTACTAAAACCTAATTATACTATTAGATAATAATATCTATAAAATTATGTTAAACATTATGAATAAAATTTCACTACATTTAAGAACAATACATTGGGGACAATCATGGTGGTTTTATATAATCATCAAGATTCCCCTTTTAGATAAATAAATCCACCCATATGATCTTTCTTGTAACACCCGAGACTTTTATGTTATATGAATCATCAAAGGAATCTTTTTCTACACAACACTTGCTTGGCTTGCTTTACACGCAATCGCGACCTTCCTCGATAGCTTGTGTCGTACGCAATACCGAGTTTCACTAAACAACAATATGCTATTAAAACTAGCCGTTATGAATAGTAATAACCACTTTTTGAAATTTTATAAATTTTATTTTTCAAAATGGACTTCATTTTTGGACTCAGAATATCGAAATTAGCCTAGGGTGAATTTTGGTATTTTTCTGAAAACTCTCAATTTTTGATGAATAGTGAAACCACTAAGTGGTAGGTTAAAAACTGAATTTTGCATAAAACTTAATTTTACCACTTCTGTGAATGAAATTTCAAAAATCCGAGAGACACGGTTAATATCAAGGACTAAATGTGGTTCAATGAGATGAAAATAATTTTTTGGTGAATAGTAACTTTTTACTATTTTTTACCGCAGTTAATAGTAAATAGGGTAACTAAGGGTAAATATGATATTAATATTACACTAAAACATGTCCTAATTCTATTGGACAAGTGTAATTCGACCAAAAACAAACTTAGGAATAAAATATGACCATTTAGGCCCACTTGGATTAGATTAGGACATTTATTATTAATTTATTTAAAGAAGGGTTAAAATAGTTAAAATCAAAGTTTAATAAGTAAATTATTTTTAATAAGGGGATATACATAAGATAAATTAGACTATAAATATTCATTAGAAATCTAAAACGATTTCCTATATAATGGTATTTTATTTGTAATTTTTAGACATTAAATAATTTAATTTATTTATGACACAATGATGATGCAGTAATTATCTTATTAATGAAATATTGACATAATTGATGTTAAAACACCAAAATAAATGTAATTTGAGACTTTTTATGAATTACAATAATTTTCTAGGTTACTATGATATATTAATGTTGATTTAATCAACTTGGTTCGAACATATAATTCTGTTATGACTTTCACAAAAATCATATATCAAATAGTGTCAAAATTGACACAAAATAGTTTTTAAATCAAATATTATATTATTAATTGTTATTTTATTCCTAAAAATCTAAGGTTCGGCCTAATAACTTAGATAAGGATATATATATCAATAATAAACAATTCGGGGTTCGTTTGGCATGTTATAGTAAATGTATTAACCATATAGTGAAAGAAAACAAAAATACATGGTAAAAGTTAAATTATTTAACTTAGAGTTAAATCTAATTGATAAGGATAAAATAATACCCTAAACTTGTCTAAATCCTATTGGTTGATAGGATTTCGACCCATCCCCACTTTAGCTTCGAAATAAGACCCTTTGGAACCATTATAAACTGATTTTGACTTTAATATAAAATAATATTTTGAGATATTCCTAAGGTGCCCCTCTCCTCCCTTATAAAAGGGCACCTCCTCCCCTCCTCCTCACACCAATTGGAGCACTCAAGCTCGGCCAAACCCTGACATTTTCTCCTATCCACTTCCCTAGAATAATCCTAGAGGTCCTGGTCTTCTTCAAAGACCAATCTTAGTTCACTAAGTGGAGGATTCAAAGAGGCGTTCCAAAGAAGAGGTAATATCCATTACCGATCTTTTCAATTTCCTTCTTCTTCAACTTCTTCTTCTTTAGTTGTTTCAGGATAAAGTCATAACATCAGTATTACTTACATACTGATATGTTATTATAAATATGAAACAACCCTAATTCACCTTCTATCCATCCCACGGAAAAATGAAATCACCGCGCGTGCGTACGTACGGAATACCATCTCCACGCCGTGGTGTAATCTATTTTTCCACCATCACTATACAAGGATGGGTATAATGGTGTAATGAGTAACTATTTATGATTATTATAAAGTAATATTGATACTGAAATAATATATATATACTCCAATACAGTTCCACGATCATAGGAACGATATCATCACTCGTGCGTACGTACGGAATACCATCTCCACGATGTGATGCGACTCGTTCTACATGATCATCATTACATAGTAATTATATAAATGAATTGAATGAATAAATATGATATATGTTACACTAATACCATTCTGGATATAAGGTATCTATAACCTTAAAAGAAGAATAAGAATGTATTTGGAAAAACACGCATAAGAACAAAAGGCAATAAAGACCCGAGTAACAAGTAACAATGAAATATTACAATCAAGAAGCTAAAAATATGACCATATATGATATCATATCAATATGTATGATTCTGGAATAAGTCAATAACATTATTTAAACCATTATACAGGAGCTTCGGTCACGTACAAAGCAAATTGGACCAAAGGTAAGGGAAATATCACAATCTCATTTTTATCTGAGATTGTTTATTCGTAAGTATTTACTGGGGTGTATTTTATCATCCACATCCATGTTTCATCAATATGTAATATTATTTCCATCCAGGTACAATTGTTTAAATCCATTTTTTACCCTTCGGTGAGTTTTTAGTAATATCTATGAAAGGAATCTTTTGTCATTTTTCATACGAGGTACTTTTTGACTTTTCCGAAAAAAGTAAGAGAAAAATGTTTTTTTAACTTATACGGCATGAATGGATTTCTAAAAAAATTATTTCCCAGAAGCTTACTTTACAAGTATTCAAGTTTTTTTTAATCAACTTCTTTTATTTTAAAATTGTATGACATGTTAAGAAAGGAAAAGTGTTTTTGAAGTAGAAAGGATATTTTCCTCAAGAATAAAGTTCAAGTATTTTATCGAAATTATTTTCCATCTAAGATAATAAAATTGTTCTGTTTTTATCCCTATTATTACATGGATTTGATTATGTTGTGATGGAAACATTTTTATGAATTCCTTTATCTTATATGAATTGTTTTATGATGTCATGTTAAGAATCCCATTTTTATTACATGGGTTATGCGATGATGTATGATTTATGATTATGTGGCACACATAAGAAAGGATTCATTATAAGACGGGTGGGACCTGTATCTCCCTCCAATGCATTGGGTAAAGATTTTATATCTCATGAGATAGACAGGGCTGGAAGGGTAGGTTATACCGGTTCAGTGAAACAGGACTCAAACGAGGGTTACTCGATTCAGAAAGGGACTTTGTCCACTAAGATAGTCTTGGAAATGAGTCATGACTAACAAGAAATGATTTTCCATGATTATGTGTGAATTACACAAAGTTTCAAGTTTTATGTTATGATTATGGGGATCTCATTTTCACTTCTATGATTTATTCCATGATAAGATATTATGATCTCTTTTGCAGGTTTTGATTTTCAAAAAGATATGATATGATTTTTATTTCCTTTATTTTCCCTTGCTGAGCATTTGAGCTCACCCTTTTATGTTTTCATTTCCCCATGTCAGGAAGATGGATATTAAGTAGAATATGCTAAAAGGGACCCTAGATATGATGAAATAAATGGGAGACACTGTAGAAGATTTGTACCAGTTGTTTATGTTTCCCAGTTTCTAAAGACACTATACCTATACGGTCCTTTGTGGTTTTGTCATATGTTGTAATAAGTGTGCTTCAATTTTGAAGTATTAACATTGTATGTAAAGTATGGGTCGTTATAGTTGGTATCAGAGGCAAAGGAGGTAGGAATGTATCCGATCCTTGGGAACTCTCACATGTGAGCGTTGGACGAAGCATGGCTCTCCGCCCAAGGGCTTCATGAGGAAATGGCTGCCACTGGGGATGGTGGTGTGTCCCGCCCAGTTGGTGTAGCCACCCATGGAGTGCCCTGATAGGTATCAATTGTAGTCCACTGGAAGTAATTCTAGACCGCTATAGTTGGTATCAGAGGAAAGCTATAGTCAACCTTTAGAAACTAGGATGTGAAAGCCTTAGTAAGAACCCTAAGGATAAGTCTAAGCATAAAACAAAATCTTAGTGTTTTATAAATGGCCTTGAATAACCTAGGATAAGAACTTAAGCATGAAAATTTTAATCTTGAATTATGTGGTTTTCCTATTATAATTAGTGTTTCTCACACTATTCTTCTTGGTTTTAGTCAATGGCCGGAACCCGAAGGAACCGTGTTAATGCGGAATGCGATGGGCAATGCAATGATTGTCCCCCTGAGCAACCAAACGATATGGGAGCTGGAATGAAAAATATTGTAGCCATGCTCACACAACTTTCTCAAGCTATGAATCATGCAGGACTTCCAAACGAGCAAAGGAAGGAGAAACATTCTGTTGAATCCTTCATGAGGCAGCGCCCACCTTCTTTCAGTGGGTCTACTGATCCATTAGTTTCTGAACAATGGTTTAGTACTACTGAAAAGATATTTTCAGTTCTTCAATGTTCTGAGCATGATAAAGTCGTCCTAGCAGTGTATCGTTTGGAAGGAGATGCTGATCAATGGTGGAATCTTATTAAGAATACGAGGCAAAGGGATGAAATTGAGTCTATGGAATGAGACGAGTTCAAGAACTTATTTTTCAATAAGTACTTCCCTCGTATTCTCCGAACAAAGATGGAGAAAGAGTTCCTTGAACTGAAGAAAAGGGATGATGAATCTGTTAGTACCTATGAAGCAAATTTTACAAGACTTGCAAGGTACGCTTCTGGTATTATTATCCAACCTGAGAGTAAGATCGATCGATTCTTTAGTGGCTTAAAACCAAGTCTTCGAAGGGTGTTAGCCATAAGGGACTTCAATAGCTACGAGGAAATCGTTCGATGTGCTCTCAAAGTCGAGATGGAGATTGGAGTAACCCATCAGTCACATGGGTTTGATAAGAAGAGGAAGATTGAATTCAAAGAAAAATCTAAAGAGCACACGGAAAAGAAGATGAGATTTTCCTTATGCTCAAAGTCTGGAAAGAAACATGGAGGGAGTTGTCTTAAAGGGACAAGTAAATGTTTTAAATGTGGAAAGGAAGGTCATTGGGCATTTGAATGCCGTGATAATGGGAAGAAGATGTCTAATGACGCAAACAAAGGAAGGGATACACAGAATGAACCTACTACACTTCAATGTTTCAAGTGCAAGGAGATGGGGAATTATTCCAATCAATGCCCAAATCCAAGGGTTGATGTTGATGGTCGACGTCAAAAAAATCGTAAGGCTAAAGACAAAGGAAAGTCACATGCAATTTCTATCAGCGATGTGGAGTACGATAACGAAGTGGTGAAAGGTACACTTACCGTCCACTCTAAAGTAGCAAATGTTTTATTTGATTCTGGATCCACCCACTCTTTCATTTCTAAGGAATTTCCTAAGGGTATCACCGTATTACCTTAATAATTAGATGTTGAGTTAGCTGTGACAACACCTAATGGCACAACAGTCGCATCAAAAGTTTATAATTCTTCTCCGATCGAAGTTTGTGGGAAAGTGATTCCTGCAAATCTTGTGATCCTTCCTTTAGTGGAATTTAATGTGATTCTTGGCATGGATTGGCATTCTCTACATGGAGCTCATATCAATTTCCAAAGAAGGGAAGTCACATTTCATATTCCAGATCAATCTACAATCGTCTATCAATGAAAGGATGCACATAACCTCCCAGTGGAAATTCCTTCCATCTTATGGGTCTTGATTCCACTAAATGAAGGTTATTTATCTCAAATGGTTGGTGAGAAACTCACGATTAAGAATATGCCCATTGTACGGGAGTTTGATGATGTCTTTCCGGAGGAATTACCAGGTCTTCCACCAAATCATGAAGTTGAGTTTTCAATAGAACTCGTACCGGGTGCTTTGCCTATTTCAAAGACACCATATAGAATGGCCCCAATTGAGTTGCAGGAATTGAAGAAGCAACTCCAAGAGAATCTTGATAAGGGATTTATACGCCCTAGTGCGTCACCTTGGGGAGCACCTGTTCTATTTGTTAAGAAGAAAGATGGATCAATGAGACTCTGCATTGATTATCGAGAACTTAACAAGATCACTATCAAGAACAAATATCCTCTCCCACGCATTGATGACTTATTTGACCAACTACGCGGAGCTCAATACTTTTCCAAGATTGATCTTTGTTCAGGGTATCATCAATTAAGGGTTAAAAGGGAGGATATACCAAATATGGCTTTCCATACAAGGTATGGACACTATGAATTTATAGTGATTCCATTTGGTCTTACTAATGCCCCTACTATCTTCATGGATCTAATCAATAGAGTCTTTAGAGACTATCTTGATCAATTTGTGGTAGTCTTTATAGACGATATTCTTTTTTATTCAAAGAGCAAGGAAGAACATGAAGATCACTTCAGAATTATATTGAAGACCCTGAGAAAGGAGAAGCTTTATGCCAAATTTACCAAGTGTGAATTTTGGCTTCAAAAAGTTGCATTTTTGGGTCACATAATCTCAAAAGAGGGGATATCTGTGGATCCAGTAAAAACAGAGGTTATCGAAAGATGGTCGAGACCAACAACAGTAACTGGGATCCGAAGTTTTCTTGGTTTGGCTGCATATTATCGACGTTTTGTAATGGATTTTTCACGATTATCTAATCCACTCACCAGGTTGACTCGGAAAGGAGTTAATTTTGTCTGGACAGAGGAATGTGAAGTTAATTTCAAGGAGTTGAAAAGAAGGTTATCCAGTGCACCTTTGCTCACATTGCCTTGTAGTGGAGAAAGGTTTGTGATCTACAGTGATGCATCCAAGAAGGGATTGGGGTGTGTTCTTATGCAAAATGATATGGTGATAGCTTATGCCTCACGACAGTTGAAAATCCATGAGCAAAATTACCCAACACATGATTTGGAGTTGGCTGCGGTAATCTTTGCATTAATGATTTGGAGGCATTACCTTTATGGTGAAAGGTGTGATATTTATACTGATCATAAAAGTTTAATGTATATTTTCACACAAAAGGAGTTGAATATGCGTCAAAGAAGATGGTTGGAGCTGATTAAGGATTATGACTGCTCAATCCATTACCACCCTGGGAAAGCAAACAAGGTGGCAGATGCATTAAGTCGACAAAACCATGCTAGTTTATCCATGATGAGGATCACAAAAGATCCAATATTTATGGATTTACAAAGGATGGATCTTGGAATTATAATGGAAGGGGAAAAATATTATCTTTCTCAAATGAATGTTCAACCATCTATACATGTGAAGATTAAAGAGGCACAGAAAGAAGATGTCGAGTTACAATAGAAGGTGAGAAATTTTCCTGAATTCAACCTTGATTGTGATGGGATAATAAAGTTTAGGAATCGGGTTTGTGTTCCTCCCATCCCCAAATTAAATAAAGAGCTGCTGGATGAGGCTCATAGTTCATCATTCTCTATACATCCTGGAAGCACGAAGATGTATAGGGACCTGAAAGAGTACTTCTAGTGGGATGGCATGAAAAGAGATGTTGCTGAATATGTCTCTCGATGCCTGGTTTGTCAACAAGTTAAAGCTGAGAGACAGAAGTTTAAGGGGATGTTACAACCATTACCCATACCCGAATGGAAATGGGAAAACATCACTATGTACTTTGTCACAGGACTTCCTAAAACATCCAAAGGAAATAATGCTATTTGGGTCATAGTTGATCGTCTTACAAAGTCTGCACACTTCATTGCTATTAGAGAGGATTTCTCTCTAGATCAGCTTGCCAGGATATATGTAAAGGAAGTGGTAAGATTGCATGGAGTACCACTTTCTATTATATCTGATCGGGATCCGAGATTTACCTCGAAGTTCTGGCGAAGTCTTCAGCATACTCTGGATACAGAGTTGAGATTCAGCACTGCTTATCATCCCCAGACAGAGGGTCAGTCTGAGAGAACAATTCAAACCCTAGAAGATATGTTGAGAGCTTACTCTATGGATTTCAAAGGAGGTTGGGATCAACACCTACCTTTGGTGGAATTTTCGTATAATAATAGCTTTCACTCCAGTATTCATATGGCTCCTTATGAAGCTCTCTATGGAAAGAAATGCCGGACTCCAACTTGCTGGGATGAAGTTGGGGAAAGAAAGCTGTTAGAACCTGATCTCGTTGATTAAATGGCAGAAAAGGTTAGATCTATTCAACAACACATAAGAGCAGCTCAGAGTCGACAGAAAAGTTATGCCGGCAACCGAAGAAAAGTCCTAGAGTTTGAAGTGGGTGATAAAGTGTTCTTACGAATATCTCCCTGGAAGAGGGTTATGAGATTTGGAAAGAAGGAGAAGTTGAGCCCTAGATATATCGGTCCTTTCGAAATACTGGATCGTGTTGGGAAGGTAGCTTACCGATTGGTGCTTCCACCGAATCTCTCTCAAGTTCACGATGTGTTCCATGTATCTCTTCCGAGAAAGTACATACCAGATCCTTCACATGTACTCAGCTCAGAATTTGTACCGCTGGAGCAAGATCTTTCTTATGAAGAACAGCCGATAGAGATTCTGGATCGTAGCGAAAAAGTTCTACGAAACAAGACCACTCGATTGGTGAAAGTTTTATGGAGGAACCACCAACATGAAGAAGCTACATGGGATCTTGAGGATATGATGAGGGAGAAGTATCCTCATCTGTTTGTTACAAAGTGACGAATTTCGAGGGCGAAATTCTTTTTAAGGGGGGTAGAATGTAACACCCGAGACTTTTATGTTATATGAATCATCAAAGGAATCTTTTTCTACACAACACTTTCTTGGCTTGCTTTACACGCAATCACGACCTTCCTCGATAGCTTGTGTCGTATGCAATACCGAGTTTCACTAAACAACAATATGCTATTAAAACTAGCCGTTATGAATAGTAATAACCACTTTTTGAAATTTTATAAATTTTATTTTTCAAAATGGACTTCATTTTTGGACTCAGAATATCGAAATTAGCCTAGGGTGAAATTTTGGTATTTTTCTGAAAACTTTCAATTTTTTATGAATAGTGAAACCACTAAGTGGTAGGTTAAAAACTGAATTTTGCATAAAACATAATTTTAGCGCTTCTGTGAATGGAATTTCAAAAATCCGAGAGACACGGTTAATATCAAGGACTAAAATGTGGTTCAATGAGATGAAAATAATTTTTTGGTGAATAGTAGCTTTTTACTTTTTTTACCGCAGTTAATAGTAAATAGGGTAACTAAGGGTAAATATGATATTAATATTACCCTAACACATGTCCTAATTCTATTGGACAAGTGTAATTCGACCATAAACAAACTTAGTAATAAAATATTACCATTTAGGCCCACTTGGATTAGATTAGGACATTTATTATTAATTTATTTAAAGAAGGGTTAAAATAGTTAAAATCAAAGTTTAATAAGTAAATCATTTTTAATATGGGGTTATACATAAGATAATTTCGACTATAAATATTCATTAGAAAGCTAAAACGATTTCCTACATAATGGTATTTTATTTGTAATTTTTAGACATTAAATAATTTAATTTATTTATGACACAATGATGATGGAGTAATTATCTTATTAATGAAATATTGACATAATTGATGTTAAAACACCAAAATAAATGTAATTTGAGACTTTTTATGAATTCCAATAATTTTATAGGTTACTATGATATATTAATGTTTATTTAATAAACTTGGTTCAAACATATAATTCTGTTATGACTTTCACAAAAATCATATATCAAATAGTGTCAAAATTGACACAAAATAGTTTTTAAATCAAATATTATATTATTAATTGTTATTTTATTCCTAAAAATCTATGGTTCGGCCAAATAACTTAGATAAGGATATATATATAAATAATAAACCATTTGGGGTTCGTTTAGCATGTTATATTAAGTTTATTAACCATATAGTGAAAGAAAACAAAAAGACATGGTAAAAGTTAAATTATTTAACTTAGAGTTAAATCTAATTGATAAGGATAAAATAATACCCTAAACTTGTATAAATCCTATTTGTTGATAGGATTTCGACCCATCCCAACTTTAGCTTCGAAATAAGACCCTTTGGAACCATTATAAACTGATTTTTACTTTAATATAAAATAATATTTTGAGATATTCCTAAGGTGCCCCTCTCCTCCCTTATAAAAGGGCACCTCCTCCCCCTCCTCCACACACCAATTTGAGCACTCAAGCTCGGCCAACCCCTTCCATTTTCTCCTCTCCACTTCCCTAGAATAATCCTAGAGGTCCTGGTCTTCTTCAAAGACCAATCTTAGTTCCCTAAGTGGAGGATTCAAAGAGGCGTTCCAAAGAAGAGGTAATATCCATTACCGATCTTTTCAATTTCTTTCTTCATCAACTTCTTCTTATTTAGTTATTTCATGATAAAGTAATAACATCAGTATTAATTACATACTGATATGTTATTATAAATATGAAACAACCCTAATTCACCTTCTATCCATCCCACAAAAAAATGAAATCACCGCGCGTGCGTACGTACGGAATACCGTCTCCACGCCGTGGTGTAATCTATTTTTACACCATCACTTTACAAGGATGGGTATAATGGTGGAATGAGTTACTATTTATGATTATTATAAAGTAATATTGATACTGAAATAATATATATATACTCCAATACAGTTCCACGATCATAGGAACGATATCATCACTCGTGCGTACGTACGGAATACCGTCTCCACGATGTGATGCGACTCGTTCTACATGATCATCATTACATAGTAATTATATAAATGAATTGAATGAATAAATGTGATATATGTTACACTAATACAATTCTGTATATAAGGTATCTATAACCTTAAAAGAAGAATAAGAATGTATTCGGCAAAACACGCATAAGAACAAAAGGCAATAAATACCCGAGTAACAAGTTACAATGAAATATTACTATCAAGAAGCTAAGAATATGACCATATATGATATCATATCAATATGTATGATTCTGGAATAAGTCAATAACATTATTTAAACCATTATACAAGAGCTTCGGTCACATACAAAGCAAATTGGACCTAAGGTAAGGGAAATATCACAATCTCATTTTTATCTGAGATTGTTTATTCGTAAGTATTTACTGGGGTGTATTTTATCATCCAAATCCATGTTTCATCAATATGTAATATTATTTCCATCCACCTACAATTGTTTAAATCCATTTTTTTACCCTTCGGTGAGTTTTTAGTAATATCTATGAACGGAATCTTTTGTCATTTTTCGTACGAGGTACTTTTTGACTTTTCTGACAAAAGTACGAGAAGAATGTTTTCTTAACTTATACGGCATGAATGGATTTCTAAAAAAATTATTTCCAAGAAGCTTCCTTTACAAGTATTTAAGTTTATTTTTAATCAACTTCTTTTATTTTAAAATTGTATGACATGTTAAGAAAGGAAAAGTGTTTTTGAAGTAGAAATGATATTTTCCTCAAGAATGAAGTTCAAGTATTTTATCAAAATTATTTTCCATCTAAGATAATAAAAGGGTTCTGTTTTTATCCCTATTATTACATGGATTTGATTATGTTGTGATGGAAACATTTTTATGAATTCCTTTATCTTATATGAATTGTTTTATGATGTCATGTTAAGAATCCCATTTTTATTACATGGTTTATGCGATTATGTATGATTTATGATTATGTGGCACACATAAGAAAGGATTCATTACAAGATGGGTGGGACCTATATCTCCCTCCAATGCATTGGGTAAAGATTTTATATCTCATGAGATAGACAGGGCTGGAACGGTAGGTTATACCGGTTCAGTGAAACAGGACTGAAACGAGGGTTACTCGATTCAGAAAGGGACTTTGTCTACTAAGATAGTCTTGGCAATGAGTCATGACTAACAAGAAATGATTTTCTATGATTATGTGTGCATGACACAAAGTTTCAAGTTTTATGTTATAATTATGGGGATCTCATTTTCAATTCTATGATTTATTCCATGATAAGATATTATGATCTCTTTTGCAGGTTTTGATTTTCAAAAAGATATGATATGATTTTTATTTCCTTTATTTGCCCTTGCTGAGCATTTGAGGTCACCCTTTTATGTTTTCTTTTCCCCAGGTCAGGAAGATGGATATTATGTAGAATATGCTAAAAGGGACCCTAGATATGATGAAATAAATGGGAGACACTGTAGAAGATTTGTGAACCAGTTGTTTATGTTTCCCAGTTTCTAAAGACACTATACCTATACGGTCCTTTGTGGTGTTGTCATTTGTTGTAATAAGTGTGCTTCAATTTTGAAGTATTAACATTGTATGTAATGTATGGGTCGTTATATTTCTCCTCTATATAGATGGAACATTGTAAATGTGGTTAACTCTTTGACACCATAATCAAACCCATGTTGATAATAATATGATCAATCGATTTTTTATATATATCAAATTGTATAATATTTTGTAATTTTAGTAAATAATGTTTTTATATTTTTTGGGAAAAAATATATTAATATTAAATTATGTATATTTTATATCTAATTATATAGATGATTAATGTCTCATATTTAATGTTATAATATTGTGTCAATTTATTTTATAATTAATTAACCGTCATTTTTATCTGGATCCAAAAAAATGTATACGTAATTATATTAAATGCACACAACAGATGTGAGGAGAAGGAAATGAGGTGATGACCACCATGTCCTATATGTGGAAAATGAATGTAAAAAAACTATAGTGATTTTTTACAAGGGATAAAATTAACATCTCAAATTTTTTAGACAAGTTGTATTTTATAAATTTTGGTATATAATGATGTGTTCGTTCAAATTTAATTATTATATCATTTTTTTGTTTGAAATATAAAAAATTATGTTTTTTTATGGAATGGGATAAACCCACCAATATTTTATTTTTTCTACTTTGTGACAAATATAGATTGTTTTAACTATTTTTATTTATTTAGTGAAAAATAAGAATTTGAATGTTACGAAATTCATTTCTACTGTTAAAATAAAATCTATTTATATAGAATATTTAATGGTACATTAAATGTGTAAAAATCTATTTATATATTATCATATAAACCTCTAATAAATATATATAATTTTACAAACATTAATCAACTACTAAAACCTAATGATACCATTAGATAATAATATATATACAATTATGTTAAAAATTATGAATATAATTTCACTACATCTAAGAACAATACATTGGGGAAAATCATGGTGGTTTTATATAATCATCAAGATTCCCCTTTTAGATAAATAAATCCACCCATATGATCTTTCTCCTCTATATAGATGGAACATTGTAAATGTGGTGAACTCTTTGACACCATCATCAAACCCATGTTGATAATAATATGATCAATCTATTTTTTATATATATCAATATTATTTTGTTACATGTAATTCATAGTGTTGATTTCATTATGTGAAACTCTAAACATATCATTCAGTGTATGTAACATTGAGGTTTTTCTATAATTTGTGTTACACACAACGTTGAGTCTTACCAATAAATGATATACCATTAATTTTATTTATTTTGAATAATATATATCACTAGAAATTATAAGGGAAGTAATTAATATGATTAATACAATATGAAATTCTAGTCCACATAGTTTTTTAAAATAAATTCATTGGTAATTAATTAATATGAATTTCTGTAACCATGTTATGATTTTAAAAATCATTTAAAAGTAATATTATTGGATAATTTTATCCTCTATATTAAAATTATTATATTATATGTAATGAATGTTTCAAATATATTTTCATTTTATATTATATTGATTATAATATTTCATGTCAAGGTGTTACAATTTTTAAACTATTTTACATATTCAAATTGTATAATATTTTTCTATTTTAATAAATAATGTTTATATTTTTTTTGGGAAAAAATATATTAAATTTAAATTATGTATATTTTATATCTAATTATAAATATGATTAATGTCTCATATTTAATGTTATAATATTGTGTCAATTTATTTTATAATTAATTAACCGTCATTTTTATCCGGATCCAAAAAAATTTATACGTATTTATATTAAATGCACAGAACAGATGTGAGGAGAAGGAAATGAGGTGATGACCACCATGTCCTATCTGTGGTCAATGAATGTAAAAAACTATAGTGATTTTTTACTAGGGATAAAATTAACATCTCACATTTTTTAGACAAGTCATATTTTATAATTTTTGGTATATAATGATGTGTTTGTCGAAATTTAATTATTATATCATTTTTTTGTTTGAAATTTAAAAAATTCTCTTTTTTTATGGAATGGGATAAACCCACCAATATTTTATTTTTTCTACGTTGTGACTAATATAGTTTGTTTTAACTATTTTAAATTATTTAGTGAAAAGTAAGAATTTGAAAGTTACGAAATTCATTTCTATTGTTAAAATAAAATCTATTTATATAGAATATTTAATGGTACTTTAAATGGGTAAAAATAATTTTATATATTATCATATAAACCTATAATAAATATATATAATTTTACAAACATTAATCAACTACTAAAACCTAATGATACCATTCGATAATAATATCTATACAATTTTGTTAAACATTATGAATAAAATTTCACAACATCTAAGAACAATACATTGGGGACAATCATGGTGGTTTTATATAATCCTCAAGATTCCCCTTTTGGATAAATAAATCCACCCATATGATCTTTCTCCTCTATATAGAAAGAACATTGTAAATGTGGTGAACTCCTTGACACCATCATCAAACCCATGTTGATAATAATTTGATCAATCTATTTTTTATATATATCAATCCTATTTCGATCTATAAATTTGAATATATATATATATATATAATACATATATTGATATAATTAAACAATATTCACACACACATACAAAGTTAAAAAAAATTACATATAAACAACACAAATATATATTTTAATCAATTTATATATATATAAAGAAATATATAATGAAATAAACACATATATTAATATAATTTTATATAAAAATATAAATAATTATATATAAATATATTTATTGATGTATTGTGTCTTCATGCGTGTCTCTCATTTGATTGTTTATTATATTTAAAGATATAAAAACTCTAAAATGAATTTATTAATTATGAAAAAATAATATGTTAACTAGAAAAAGATGACATGATGATAAAATAAAAAATTAATTATAATTAAACATATGACCTAAATCATATATAAATGGTGAACTTTTTTTTGTTAAAATTTATAGAAGTTATTCATTATGTTTAATCATTATAATTATAAACATAAAAACCACTTTTTTGCATTAAATTTTTGGAATAATTTTGTAAAACATTATCATCTTAGATTTTACTAGAATGGAATGGTCTTTTTAATATAATTTCGGATTTTGAAACATATTAGAATGTAAATGGACATAGAATTATAGTCATCCTCTCCACTATGTGGTATATGATTGTATATAACCTACCATAACCATTTTATAGAAAGGTTATGAATAATGTATTTCATGTTCTTATTATTTGTCTTTACAAAAAATTTACTATCATGGAAAAACTTATATTACATTCTATGAATGTAGTAACAATATTTATAAAAATAATTTTTTTCATTCAATCACGATAATGAAAGAATAAATAATATTTTTAAAAACTAGTTATGGTTGTTATGATATATTGTTTTTGATCTATTTGTAATGGAAGTATATTATAATAATATGACCATGGGAATTGGTTTTGTGAAAATAATTTTTAATTAAGAACAATGAATTTGTAAATAAATGTCTATTAAATATTATTTATTATATAATTTATATATCAAAATATATTATTTAATATTTTTGATCACTTATATATAATATTTCTGAAATATATTTTGTTTATATTTGAGAAATATTATCTCTTTATAGGTTGAAATAAAAAGAATATGTTTCTATATTATTCATCAGTAAAATTTATAAGTATCATATTTTTCTTAGTAGAGAGAGTATCAAAAAAATTTAATTATTAGTTATTATTCCCAAATGGATTATTAATATTATGTCATATAATATACTCAACGACCTACCCATAAGAAGATTGGTTTTTCAAAATTTCCATGGAGAACTATAATTTTTTTATAATCATATATATACAACATAATTAATTATTATGTTATATGTAGTTTTATAATTTTTTTCGTTAAAAATAAAATAAGTTATTTTACAAAATATGATAATTGTTTATAATTAATGGATTTTCATTCATGAATAAAAAAATGAACTAAATTATTTCATATATTTTATCTATGATGCTAATGTAATTTTTTTTTCTTGTTATTTATAAGTGAATAAATTTATTATTGATGCATTTTATAATATTTTGGTTGATGATAATGATTTTTTTAATCTAGAAATTTTATGATATATATTCATTAAAAATAATTTAAATTTTTTGATTTATTTTGTTACATGTAATTCATAGTGTTGATTTCATTATGTGAAACTCTAAACATATCATTCAGTGTATGTAACATTGAGGTTTTTCTATAATTTGTGTTACACACAAGGTTGAGTATTACCAATAAATGATATACCATTAATATTATTTATTTAGAATAATATTTATCACTAGAAATTACAAGGGAAGTAATTAATATGATTAATACAATATGAAATTCTATTCCACATAGTTTTTTAAAATGAATTCATTGGTAATTAATTAATATGAATTGAAAACAATGATTAGTTAAATATAAGGCATGTTTTTTTATGAAAAAAATTATTTATGACAAGAATATAGTATAATCTCAGTAAATTAAATAAATAATTACTATTTACTTATATTATTGAACTTAATATGATATATATTTGATGATACATCCTTAAATTCATACAATTGGTTTGATATGGTCATGATACAAATAAATCACATTTTAAGCATAAAAAAGAATTATATTTTTAAAAGGAAATTTTACTGATTTTAATTGGACACCTAATTTCAATATAAATTTTAGTTATTCTATTATTTTTATTTGAAATATACATTTTTGAAATTTGAATATCAAAATTTTCTTTGTGTTGTTTTTTGGTATTTTCTTAGAACATTTATATTATGATAAATATTAAATGATGTATAATTTTAATTTTAATCTTCTTTATATTCAAAATTATTTATAGTTTTATGTTTTATTATTTTTTTTTTGTAAATAATAATTATATTATTTTTATATGATTTTATCAAATAAATTAAATTGTAATAAATTTCAAATTGAAATTTAATATTAATTTTTCTTAACCTTTTTAAATTTTCCCATTAAAAAGAATATTGTTTATCCTGTCTATGGGGTTATTTTAAAATTTACTTATACCAATTATTTGATTAGAATTTGGAAAATGGATTTGATATTTATAGTAATTTTTTTAAATTTTTCATAAGTTCACCATAGTTTTTTACATAATATATTAGTTAAATTAATTAATAGTTATTAATGTTATTATGGTAAAAATAAGTTTACCTAGTGGTTAAAAATTAATGTTAAGGGTCTAAATGATATAGAAACATGTTAACAACAAAATAAATTCACAATATATGAACATATACACAATTAAATATATTTTGGATTATTATTTTAGTTGTATGATTTAAGAAAGACCACCAAACAATGCATAGTTTTTTATATTAACAATAATATCATCCCTTATATACTTCAAAAAAGAACTCACCCGTCCCCTCTATCCACACATATAAACACAATAAATATCATTAAAAACCATCCCAATGGATATAACATCATCCCTCATTTATTTCTATAATCATCACATTAAGAATAAATTAATATAATGATGTTATTTTTGGGTAACCAAAAAGGAGTTATTGGAATAACGGTAACATTCTTTAATGATCACTTTTGTTTTATTTTCTTATCTGCCCATTATATTATATAATTCAGGATTATAAAATAATTTTTTTACTAAATATACTATTATTATTTTACGTAAATGTATATAACTACATCTACACACACTTCCATCAAATGGGTAATGAAATCACAATTTGTGTGTATGATGAACAACCGCCTCACGAAGCGATGATATTCATTTATCAATTAAAAAATCTCATAGTTGTGAATTAAGAGGGACATAAATTTTTTAAATTATTTTTATCATATTTATAATGTATAAATAGTTTTTTATTTATTATATAACATATTCCAATATGATAACAATTTAATGGTTATATGAAAACATTGTTTGTGACATATTGACTACCGCCTCCTAAAACTGGTGTGAGACGTCCACCTTTTACATGGAATGTATAAAGGATTGTTTTAATAAAAATATATGATATAAATTAAATATTTATTTTATTAATAAAATATGTATTTATCTGTAGATATGATATACAATTTTATTTTGTTTCCATTTTTCACATTGATAAAGTGACAATGTCATTCATGGACATGTGGACTACCAATACCATCAATCATTGGAATTATTCATTTAACATTAACACATCACATAAATGAAATATATATAAATAAATAAAATGAAATAACACTGTATTAATTATATAATGTTCATTCATGAATGTTAAAAAATACTTACCTTTCTTTCTATAATGACGATTGAAAAATTGTAAAGTTACTCATATGTACATACGAACTATCATCTCCTTGATCATAACATTGGATATTTCTTCATAACAATATTTAATGAATGATTTAAAATGTATTGTTGAGGTAAAAATATGATAATTATGTCATGTTTATTATTTTGGAGATATTTAAAAAATTACCTCACAATCTGTAGTAGACTTATCAATGTTATCTTTGACACTTAAGCCGAATATAGTAAAAAAATAAAACCAAAACATTATATATTAAGTAAATTTTTAATAAATTATTGTAGGTGAAATAATATTTATAATAAACAAGAAAATTTTTATGAATAAATTATATAATTATTATAAGTTTATTTTTCATGGTGATAAAGGAAATCCCTGAAAATTCAAACTTATCGTAAGGATTCTTATGTCAGATTAACTTCAATTAAGAAGTCATTATAATCACAACTTATTTATTTTTTGTGGAGTATATACTAAAACATTTAATATATTATTTCATTAATTATTTATCCTCATAGTATTAAATATTTTCATTTTATGATTATCACTTTTGGGATTTTTCTTTCATATGTTGCCACATTTTCACGATGTTTGCCCTCAATTTACATTATATTGAGACATAATTGTTATTGTGAACCATGTAACATTAATATGGTTCATCTAATTATATATGAAAAGTTATATCTCAGGTTACAATTAATCCATGATATTAAATGACCCAATTTATTTTATTCTATCTTGGAATCCATGGTTCCTATTTTACTCAAATACTAAGGGATTTCATCACCCAATTTAAATTCATTTGGATAAACTTATAGTTCATTGGTTTTCTTATTCCCACAATATATATGAAAGTACATAATAATATTTTATTATATATTTCCAATTATATTCCTTGGATATAAATTTTCACATATAATTATTTCATTTACTTATTATCACCCAAATGATACAATCATATTAATGGGTTTTCTTATATCACTTTTATTTCTATGAGGTATATTATATATTTTCCACATATAATGATGTGTAGTTTATATACATCAAAATATTGTATTTTAGTAGTATTATTAATCAATTATTGGGGTTTTTCATATCCTTTTGATGATTTCATCTCTATAGGGTTTCCAGTTTCAATGTTTCCAAAGTTGTAATGGATTTATCTAACATTTTTTCTTCTTAAATTCCATTGTTTTGTTATACACATATATTATATTTTAATGTGTGTATATATCTACTTTTACATTGTATATCATAAATATCCTCATTCTCATGATATAAAAAGATTCATTTATGTTTTCTAATCATGATGATTATTAGTCAAATTTTTTAGGGTGGTACATGACATATGAGATTATTAAATGGTATATTCCTTGTGAATGTTTTTACTGATGATTTAAAGTAATTTCCATTCATTGAAATCAACAATCCTTGTTTTTTATTGTCAAACAGTAAGGATATTTTTATTGATACAATCCTAAATATTTATTTGGATAGAATATGATTGTTTCAAAGAGAATGTAATGACACGTGTTTATTATTTACAAGTAGATTATTTCATAAACATACAGTTTGGAAACACATTTCCATTACATGGGTTATTAATGTTTTAAATAGATTTTAATAGACCCCATTTAATTTTCATCGATTATTCATGTTTCAATGTGATTTCATGGAACCCATTTCCTTTGTATGGTTTATTCATAAATGAAATATATTTTTATTGATCTAATTTCCTTTCCCTGGGTTAGTAATTTTTGAGAGATTTTGTTATCAAACCCATTTTCATTCCATGTTTTATTCACTTTAAAAATATATTTTTATGAAACCCATTTCCATTCCATGGGTTATTCATGTACCAATGAAATATATATGTAACCCATTTCATTTCCATATGTTAATCATTTTTCAATAATATTTTTTTGAAATCCATTTATTTTCCATGGGAAATTGATGTTTCACAGAGTTTTTTATGGAACCCATTTCATTTCCAAAGGTTATTAACTTTTCAAGGAGATTGTTATGCAACGGTTTTCTTTTCTTTGGATATCATGTTTCAAATTGATTGTTATAGAACCCATTTCTTTTTAATAGGTTAATAAAGTTATGAAATAGGATATTTATTTCTCTAACAAAATTATAAAAGAAATTATTTGTTTTTATTTTTTAATGTTTCTTAGAAATATATTTGGTGGTTAAGTGATCAGAGAATGATAGGTGGTTCCATGAAAGACTATGGATGGATGGTTTTGCAATATCCCTCTAATTAATTTGGTATGGAAGTAAATATTATAGAAATTTTATTTACAAAGGTGAGTTGTATGGAAGTTTACCAATGGTAATTTCATTTATAAAATTAAATGTATAATTATTTCCTAGGATAAATTTATGTATATTTTATATGGGGTTATAAAAGTTCTAATTTTAGATATTTATATCTCATTTCTCATGATTTTTGATTCTTATAAATATTTCCTTGGTATTGTCTTAAAATTTATTGATCTTGTTTTTTAGGGGTATGAGTTCTTTTATTATTTTCTTTTTCAGATTGATTTTGTCATCATACCCTTATTTGATCTTATTATCATTGGTGATATCTAATTAGTAATGCTTATGTTTATAGTAACTAAGCATCTAATATCACCATTGTTAGGATTCATTTTCCCTAGGTTTTAGTGAATTATGTTGAAAAATTTATGTATATAATGGATTTCACAAGGATCATTTTGATTACATAATTTCAGTTAAGAAAAGATGGGTATAATAGAATATTATGATCAACATTATGAAACAATAATTTATTATCCCATATTGGTTTGAATTAATTATGTATGATACATTATAATTAAATAAATATGAAAACCAAAAAATTAATCTATAATTTAATTCATTCATGTTTTCCTTTTGAAGATCAATCATTTTGATTAAAAGAAATTAGGTCCCAGTTATTAGCATCGAATCATAAAATGTAATTTTGTGAATTTTTTGCACTTGATTCTGGTGTATGGGTCCTATGATGTTATGATTTGTATTATATGAATATTTGGAAAACATGGTAGATTAATATTTCTCCATTTGGGGATAAAATGAGAGTTATAGAAACCATAATTTGTCCCAATTCTTAAGGATGGTCATTAGATCAAACATAACGCCACACTATTTTAGTTTTTTAATTGTTAAAAATGTTGAGGTTGTCAATGAATTTTTTAATACTTTTTTGGTTTGATATATTCTTGACCCCTAAAATGAAAATGATGTGTTTTGGGGTGGGGGATTTGTTTCATGTTTGAAAAAAAGTTATAACTCATATGCCCAGTGAAAACCTATATCATTCAAAATGGAAGTGATCTATCAACACGTGTCCGAAGAATGATAATGGTTTTGTGCACTACCATTGGCCTATATGTTGTCTTTGTTAGCCTAATTTTTTTATAGAATAAATTTTATGTTAGAATAATGTGGGATTTTATTTTATGAAAACGGTTTGATTTACCTTGAATGAATATATGATCAAATTATTCTAATCTTTTGGTTTCAAAAATAATTCACAAAATGTTTAAGGAATTGTAAGAATATTTCTTATGGAATAATTTTTTTTCAATATTTGGTTGTATTTTTGAATTTGATATATTTGTGTATAATTTTTTTATACATTTTCAAAATTATCTTACCATATTAGAACCATTTTAGTTTCTGTTAATGCACAAATAAAACAGGAATCAATTTTTTTAACATTTTTATGGTTATGTAACATTTAATAGTTTATTTTTGTGAATTATGTATTACAAATTCATCTTGAATACTAATAATTTGAATTAAACTATTATATATTGGTGGAACTTAATTAATGGCTGAAATTTTACTAATCAAGTAATTTTATTTCATTTTTATTTTTCTCTTATACTAGATGATAAAATAATTATTTAACTCTAGGAAGATGATCTTGAAGAAAAATTATTATCCTAATGTCATAGTTTCTATTGAAACAATGGTCATTTATATCATCATGGATTTATGTTTTCATGGCCCTTAAGATTACATTTATCATTCACTTATTTATCATCAATGACCTTAGTCATAATCTATAATTACTTCTATATATCCTCTATTCCAAACAATTCTCACACGGTGTGGAATCCCAGTTCTGCATAACTTTTGGTGACTTTTATATGTCCCAATATTCTTTTTTATAAAGATGTTCTATTATCTCTTTTTGATGTGGGTTTCATTAAATTAATTATATTTATGTTATTACTTTGATAACCATGATTAATTTCAGGAGAGAAATTTATTTTTATGGGGGTATGATAAAACAAAATGATATTTTATGAAATATAATATTTTAGATTAACATAAATAATATGATAGATTTTGTTACCTGAAAAATATATTCTATCTTTTTCTCTATATAATTTTAATTTTATCATTAATGAAACAAAACATTTAGTTTCTTTGATAACTTGTATTACACTCTAGGTTGAGTCTTACCTGATAATAATATATTATTAATATTATTTAGTTAACATAATATTATAACCAAAATATTGGAATGGTGGGATTGATTATGTTTAAATAAATTATGAATTCATAGTTTACAAATTTTTATAACATTTATTCACTGTATAAAAATTATTTAGAAATGAAAATGATGTACAACTGAATATAAATGATGATTTTTAATCAAAAACTATTCTTTGACCAGAATAATATTTTATAATAATAAATTAATGTAATCCTTACTAGTGAAATATATAAATAAAATTTATTTTTTATATATTTAATAATAATTTTTTCAAATTCATTCAATTTTTTTCATAGGATTCAGATAACAATAAATACAATTTTATGCATAAAAACTTATATATTTTTAAAAGAATGTTCTACCAACTTTTAATTGTGTGCATTTTTTAAATCTGATTTTTTAAAAAGTTATAATTTTCATATGAAAAATTACATTTATTTTTTGAAAAAATAAAAAAAAATTTACTTTTGGTGAATTGTTTCTATTCTATTGAGATATTTTATATATTGCAAATAATAAAATATATAGGTTTTTAACATATTTTTTGACTAAATAATTGATAGAGTTAAATTACATTAATAAACTTCATTAAACTATCATTAGATAAATTATTAATCTTTTAAAATAATTTAGTTCATTGGAATAAATATATCATTGAAATTGGATGTAGAGTCATTTGAAACATTTGAACTTTTTTCTTTAAAAACCAGTTCTGTCATCTCATCTATGGAATTATTTTTAAATTAATTTTATCTATATAGGTGATTGGAATTTTGAAAAATGTATTAAAATTTTCAAATAATGATAATATCTATTCTATAATATTTTCCACTTTATTTTTGGAAAATTAATATTTTTGAATGTAATTAAAACTAATTATAATGATTAAGGTAACAATGTGTATACATAGAGGTTAAACATCGATATTAAGAGAAATAATGACCTAAAAACATGTTCAAAACAAATGAGATGAAACTGATTTGACATTATACTAGTTTTTCATGAATGATATATATTATTAAAGTCACATAATGTATGGGAGACCTCCCAATAGTGTTTAAATTTTTGTATTTTCTAGAATACCACTACTCCTCCAATATAAGATTCCACTCACCCTCTACAAGAATCCACACCTCTCAAGACCTTTTTCTCATCAAATCCAGGATAGAAATAATATCCAAAAATACCTCATGTTATCATATAAGCCTCATTTGTCAAATAAAGTAATCAAAATTATTCATTATATATAAATAGAAAGGTGTTACCCAATGAAACGTTATATTCATCAACGATCACTTCTATTTTATTTCATTCACCACCCAATAAATTATTATTATTACATAATAATTTTATAGTGACATTAAAATTAACATAGTCAGATTTTTTTATGTTTTGGGTTTGACCTATATCTACACACAATTCCACCAAAAGGGTAATTAAATCATCATTCATGTATAAGGTGAAATACCACCTCACAAAATAATAACACTCATTTTTCCTTTACTGCATATTCTGGATGGTAAGAATGCTTGAAATGTTTTTTATATTATATATATTCTATTTATAATTAATTTATACTCATTTAAATTTAATATAATACACACCATCATACTTCCCATTTCTGTAAATACAATAACATTATTTGTGGTTGTATTGACTACCGCCAACTGAATGTGATGTTAGATGTTCACCCTTTAATATTAATGTATTATGGATGGGTTTAGAAAATATATATGATATAAATTAATTTTTTATTGCATTAATGAAATAATTAACTATATTAACATTAAATATATCATTTTATTCATTTTATTTTACACACTGAAAAAATGATAATATCATTCATGGACGTGATGACTACTGCCTCCTTGAAGTAATGATATTAATCCTTTTTCATCACCACATCAAATGAATGAAATATTTATATAAATATAATTAATTAAGTAATATTTTAGTTTTTATTTTATGATTATTATATAAATAGAAAAATTAGTTACCTTCTTTCTATAATTATCATTGAATATTTGAAATCTTACATATGCATTTGAACGACCTACCATCCCCTTGATCGTAACATCCATTTGTTTTTCATAACAATATATCATATATGATTCTAAAAGTATAATTGATGTTAAAAATTGATAAATATTTCATGGTAATTATTTTTTAGGTATTTAAATAAGGAACTCATTAGCTATAGTTAACCTATCAAAGTCATCTTGGATAAAAAGCTAAATATGTAGAAAACATATGACAGAGATATTATTGAATAGGTAATTGTTATAATACTGTTTATATGTGAAATAAAAATTATAAAAAACATGAAAATAGAATTTGAATAAAGTAAATAATTATTGTAATATTATTATTCATGAATATAAAGGACAAGTATGAAAAAACAGACTCAATGTAAGGGATTCTTGTTTCCCTTTCACTATCACATGGAAGACATAACAATTACCACTTTTGGAGGTGTGTATGTTGACTATTTTTATATATTATATAATGAATTATTTTATATTTTTGGTTTTGAAATGTTTTATTTTATAAATATTACATTAGGTTTTTCAAATTCCTATTTTACCATAGTTGTAAGGGGTTTCGTCACAATTTTCATTCCAATAAAACTAATTTTTTTATTATTCACCAAGTTACGTTTATATGATTTATCTTATACCCTATAAATTTTAAAACCATTAATATAATTTAATTCAAGATATTATATTTTTATTTGGATTTATTATATTCATGCATCTCTTAATTAAAAATCTACTCAAGTAGTATGGTATCTCTAACTCAAATTTCATTCATTTGTTTAAGCTTCTTTATCAATAGTTATGTTTCCCATGAATATCTGTGAAAAAAATGAAATTAAAATATTAAATATTTCCACTTTTATTTAGAGGATTTATATTTTTACCACATAATTATTTCATTTATTTATTCTCACCCTATGGATGTGATCATTGTACATGTTTTCCTCTTCTCTCTTTTATTTGTTGGAGATATATTAAATATTAAACACTAATTTTTTTCGTGTATTGAAAATATTTAGAGTTAATATATTTGATTATTCATATACTTATATATATTTTATTTTTCATGTCCTATTTATTATATTTATTTCATTTGTTTTACAATTTTAATTTTACCAAATCAAAAATAAAAAAAAATTCAATTTTTCTTCATGGAGATGTTCGTTATGTTATACATCTATATTATATTATGAAGTTTGTGTACTTTTCCTTTGACATGATATATAATTATTATATTTATTCTCATGATATTATATGTTTCATTTAATTTTATTACTTAATATGGATTATTATTTAAAATTTTCAAGGTGGTATGTTAAACATTAGAATGTTTTAGGGTTATTTTACTCATGAATGTTTGTAATGATATTATATAGAAATTTACACAAATTAACATCAAAAAACCTTTTTTATATATCCTCCAATTGGTATATTTTGTATCGATATAGTCCTTCTTCATTCTTAGTTCGGATTATGATTTCTTTCAAAGATACTTTTATGAAACTCGATTCATTTCCATAAGTCAATAATTTCCCAAAAAAATTATTATGGATCTAATTTCATTTACACAGTTTTTTATTGGTTCAAAATGATTTTTAGGGAATGAATTTCCATTCAATGGATTATTAATATTTTAAATATATTTTCCTGGAACCCATATTCTTTCTATGGTTTATTTGGAAGAATATATTGTGATTAAACCCACATACATTCGATTGGTTATTACTTTTTCAAAGTGATTTTTTGGGAACCCATTTTCTTTGAATAATTGTGTAATATTTCAAAGAGATTATTATAGAACCCATTTTCATTCATTTTATATTCATGTTTCAATGAAAATTATTTTGAACCCATTCCCATTCCATGGGTTTTTCATGTTTCAAAGAGATTTTTATAGATCACATTTCATTTCCATGGTTTTATCATAATTAAAACAGATTGTTTTAAAACAATTTCATTTTCATGTGTTAATTATGCTAGAAATGGATTTTTATAGAAAACTCTTCTTTTATATTTGTTAATAATGTTACAAAATGGTTTATAAGTTTCTCCAATAAGTTTATGATATATTTTAACCATTATGATATTGAAATGGTTCATGGGAATTTGATGGATAGTTACATAATTAACCAATGATTGGTGCTTCTATGATAGTCCAAGGATGGTTTGTTCCATGAAACCCCTCTAATTCAATTGGTATGGAAGTTGGATATTTGGAATTTCTATTTTAACAGTGATATGAATGGAATATGAACTCATGTTTATTCCTTTAATAAAAATAAAAACTATAATTATGTCCCATGATACCTTTATGTATTCTATCTATGGGTTTATATTGTTTATAATGATACATTTTGATAAAACATTTATCCTGATTGTATATTATGATGACCATACATATTTCTACATATTCATATTTAATCATTCTGGTTTTAATGGGGATGATTTGCTGTATGATTCACTCATTCACTTTGATTAAGTCAGCATATCCTTATTCAATATTATGATCTCTAATGACATTTAATTATTAATGCTTTTGTTTAACCTTATTGAGCATCTCATCTCACCATTATTATTCTTCCTTTTCTTTAGGTATTAAACAATTTGGATGATTTATTTATTTCTATATTTGATTTCAAAATGATTATACAGATGACTGGATGTGGAAAAAGAATATTTTGGTATAACGAGAGATTATATGTTCAACTTTATGAACACATTTTGTTATTATTACTTATTGATATGAATTGTTTATGGTCGGGTTTTAAATAATTAACTAATATTACTAACCTTAATGGTTCTTTAGAATATAATTGATACATTTTTAGGGGTTTCATGGTATTGTTTGAAAAAATTGCGTTACATTCCTCAGCATCATTGCTGGAAATGTATTGATATGGATATTAATATAGGATTTAGGAGTTCTAGTCTGAGGATATGACAGAATTATAACAAAATCATATAATTTGGTAAAAATATTTTCTCATTATTTATTTATGGGAAATTAATTTTATATCAAATATATTTTTTATAATTATGATAATTTTGTTGCATTTATTGTGAATAATGAATATTATAATGCATATTTTCTAAGATAAATATTACTATTATTTAAAAATTGTGGGGTTATTTTTATAAATAGACAGACTATAAATATTTTGGTTTATAAGAACCATTATATTCATTTTAATTAATAGATAGACCCAACATATTGACAATATATTAACTACTCATTTATTAATTATTGATCAATCATGAAAATTGAATATTTTAATAATGATGACATGTTTAAAAAATATCTTGAAATGTTTTTGAATATTCATATTATAAAATATCAGTGATCCTATATACATTTATCTTCAATTATTTGTTTTATAGTTTTTTTGAAATATTAAATACTACTAAATAACTGATATATTTTTATTATTAGTCAATTTTTTTAAGAGAAATATTTTGACCATGAAAGTGAACAAATTTGGACTATTAAATAAAAAAAATATAAATGGTTCAATATATGTATACTAATAAATACATGGAAGAATTCATTTTTCTTTCTTTTTTCTAAATGAATTTTATTCAAATTTAATGATACTAAAAAAATATTTTATACCGACTCCGGATGATGAAGGTTTTAAATGCTTCTATATTTATAAATAATGTATAATAAACATTATAAAAACATATATTATTGTTTTATTAATTTTTAATATTGAATATATGTGTAATATAATAAAATATGCTAAAAAATAATTCTATTATTCCTAATGTATTAATTATAAATCATTATAATTTGGTTCAGTGGGGAACGATAAATCTGAGAAAAAATTGGAAAATTTAAAAATGAATTTCAATTATTTAACCAAATTTTATACTTATATATGTGGTATAATCATGGATTTAAGAAATATATATTAATATTATAAATTATAAATAAGAATTTAATTTCAATATTTCATCATTACATTACTAATTGTTACATAATATTAAGATTTACTATGGTTTATATTTTATTATGTTAAATTATTTATATCATTATTGATTATAATTGATGTTAATTTGTAATATATATATTTATATGTGTGTGTTAAATATCAACTATCGAATTTATATGGATTCAAAAACATACATTGTGAACCATATAAATGTTTCATGAATGCTAAATTTGTGAAATTATTATGGGTATTATTATTTTTAAGTGTATATATATATGCATATAACATGTTTTGTATATATATTAATATTATATTGAGTATCCTATTATATAAAATTGTTAAGTATAACCATATATAATACAGTCCCAAAAACAATTTAAATAATTCATTTTTTATTAGTGGTAAATCAGTTGTTTTTTTTTCAAAAAAAATTGTACATATAATCATTATAAGAAAATCACAATTTATTTATAGAATAATGAAAAAAATAAATTGTTACCTTGAAGAAGAAAGTAAATAATTTTACAAAATCGGTTTATCAGTTATAATACCATAACAAAAACTTGTGTCAAATCAATTTGGGGATCTCATTATTTATTTTTAATGGTAGGTTTAATTGTTTTAATCATTATAAAACTCTATAAAAATTATGAATTCTTATATATTTTAATAAAAAAAATAATTTGAAAAAATACATTAAAACATTAAATTGGTTATCTAAATTGATTAGACAATTGAATATATACGATTTCCTTGTAAGAAACATTCTTCTTTTAAAATTTGGTTGTATTAAAATCTTTACTAAATCTAATTTATGTTTTCATTATTAATCTATATAGTAATATCTAGGACAACAATAATATATAATTATTAAAATGAATAAAAACATTTCATATTTATATTCAAAATTCATATTGTTTTGTAAAATAAACAATATTATCATATATTATGAGAAAATTTAGGTATATATTATTAAATAATTAACACAATGAACATTAAATAAAAAAGATTTCAACCTATGGGTTGTATAAATTAATTAATTTTCATCAATCATATTATAAATGTATACTTTTTTAAAAACATCAAAACTCATCAAATGTATTTGAATATAATGAAATATTTGGTTTTATAATTATAATGCATATAAATTTTTTAATTACTCATTAACTAATTCAAATAGTTATTTTTGAAAATATAATATATATTAAATATAGTGACCAATATTTGTAATATAATTCGTTAAAATATTTTCAATTATATTTCATTAATTTTTTTGTGCTCATATATATATATATATTCACTGGATATTAAATGCAATTTATTATTATAAAATATAATATTTCTAGATTCTTCATTAGAGAATGAGTTGAATAAAAAATAATGTTTATTAAAATCCAAAAATAGAAAAATTTGATCTCATTGTTTGACAAGGAATGGGGGGTTTTACCTTTGTTGGTGGTGATTTAAATTATGTTTTTAGGTTTTAATTGGGTCTATTTCATGCCTTCTATAAATTACATAGTTATTCTAAACATATCTATATATGAATCTTTTTTAATCCTTTGGGTTTGTGTTGGCCTTAATTAATGCATGATGTCAAATGATGATTAAGTATCAATATATAATTGTGTAAATTATAGAGAATATTTTAATGATAGAAAACTATATGGAAATTATAAAAATTCATGACGAATTTCTTGTTATTTTTATATCTGTTGATTCTTTATTAAATACAAATTCCATTGGATTTTTATATTTTTCATATTTTATGAATCTTGATAAAAAATACTTACAATTATATATTATTATTATTCATTTTCTTTTATTAATTATTTTAGGATTTTTTTATCATATAGGGATTATTATAGTGTTTGAATCATTATTTTCCACATCCATCCCTACCCCCCCCCCCAATCCCCTAACATCACTATATATCAGCCCCTTCTACCTAAAAAATGAGCGTTGCACTGATGGCACTACTACTGATCTGAATCTAAAAAATATGTTCCAAAGAAATCGAAATGGTATAGTTCATTGGAGAAATGTGGGAATTGATTAGGTGGACTGGTCATGTTAGTAGAGTGGTGGTGACATCTGTCACATAGACTATCATGTATGAAGGAGTATTGTTACTAGAGTCGTGCATATCAGATTGAAGAGATCTTGTTCGAACATGGTGTCTGGTGAATTGTTCGTGAATGATAACGTGGTATATGGGCAGATATAAAATTTTTAAGTTTGGGTTTATATAAAATTAGAAAATATGGCATTGAATGTATATTTTAGATCATTTCATATCCCATAATTAAAAGTGTCGAAATTTTAAATAATATGTGTCTTTTTACATTATCTATTAAATGTGGTGGGTGGGTGATAAGTACATTCCCAGTTCAATAGACAAAATAACATGAATAAGGATGTTGAAAATTAGAATTCCATCGAGTCACATATATCATTTCAGTTAGAAGGGAATCACATGTATGTTGATGTTATATAATTGTGATACTAATATTGCTTCATAGCTAACGAAAAACATTATTTCTACAATATGTTAAATAATTTTGTTTTATATTAAATATAATTATATTACTATATTATATATTATAATATCAACATGATATATACTATATGTAATGATAATAATGTGTCATAATAGGTCACATAATGTTTTTTAATCCCATATCATATTATATGTTCAGAATAAGAAATTGGGTCTGGGTGGAGGATATAGTTCCATCACATTCTTGTAGTTTTAATTAGTTATAAATTGTAATATTATTTATTTAATGGTTTATATATCCAATTATGCTTCTAAAAAGTTACAAAAAAGAAAAAATTAATTCGTGACAACCATGTTATCAGAACAGATGCTTCATCCCTTTATTTAATTATGAGAGTTGATATTTCATAAAAAAATGGACATGATCCATATATATTTGATGTATGATATCATAATACAGACTAAGATAACTTTTTAACATCTTTTATGTTCATCTATGTAGAGACTTTTCTAGAAAACCGTCAAATATCGAGAATACATTCATTTTGAATATGGATATCAAGGCTTGTGTATACCCCTTAGAGGAAGGATGTATAAAAACATATCTAGGGTGATGATTTTTATGAATATATCAATAAAAAACAGATGCATTACGTAACATTATTGGTATGATATATTTATTTTCTCCCTATTCATGGTCATTGAGCTATAAATATTTTAGGAATTTTAGGGGTTATATCTTCTTCAAATATATATTTTAAAAAACAAATCCCATTAGTGGTATTCAATAATTGATCATTAATGGGTCAAAATGATCATCTTGTTATTTTTAAAAAACATACTTGCCATATAGTTATTTTCTCAATATATCAACATATTATATTTTGAATATTTTCTATTCTCCATAGTTTTGACATACTTCTTTTATAAAAGATAATGAATGATATTATTGATGCTAATGATTTTTTTCTATAGTGTATTCCAAAATAACTTATATCATAAGCTATTGTAGAATCAAATAATTTTTCCAAATAGTTCATCTTCTCATGTTGGTGATATACAAGATATCATCAAATATTATAGGATCCCAAAGACCTCTCTTTAAAAACCCATCATATCAATCATGGATTATGATATAAAATATTAATAGGATTAACATAATATGATATACATTTAAATTTTATAACATTAAATAGTTAGAATATTTGTTTTGTGTTTTTAGTAATTTATAACTTTTAAATGTTAGTCAAATTGAAATGATCTTTTTGATTCCAAAAGAAAATTAAAAAAATTCTTATTTGAATTGCTGGTTTTAGAAAAATATTATAATGGTTATTTTTCTATTAATATCATTAAAACAATTAGGTTTTCAAAAATGTATGAAATGTAACTAATTTATTGGATTTATTTATTTTATAAATTTCATCTGAAAAATGTGGAATGCATATATTTTATAAAGGTGCTGACATAGTAATATTGATTTTTAATGAATAATAACATTAGTTTTTAATTAAATTTATTAACTTGATTTTTCAAATAATTATTTATATATTTGGGATTATAATTACAATGAATTTGATTACTTCCTGATATATTTTTCCCCTATGGGAGGGACATTGGGTAATACATCCCACTAGACTGAAGGATTATTCAATTTTCAGAAAATACAGGGTTATCCTCTCTATCACTCTGGACATACCGATTTATATACCTTCCACTTTTATTTGTCGTAAAAACTTAATTGAGGAGCTGATGTACATGGTTCATATAATTACATTGGAAACGTATCATTATTTTTGGCTTCTAATGTTTTCATGAATAACACAAAATAATTGTTGACTAATTTATTACACATTAATATGGTTTGAGATATTTAATAGGTATATAGAATAGGGATTCCATGACTAAATCTGTATAAGCATCACTACAACTAATCCCCTATTTATGAATGATATAATTCACTATAATTGGCTCTAAAAAAATAATGTTATATGGGGTGATAATTTTTGTTGACTTTATCATTCCTAAAATATGGCAATTTTAACATTAATCAGTATTAAAAATAGGATATAAGGAGGGAAATTTTTCATATATTTTTCGAGTTGATAAATAAAAAATTTATAGTATTTATTTTTGTGTTGATAAATGAAACTTTTAATAATGATTATTTTTTATGCAGTTTAATTAGTAAAATATTTAAAAAACATTATTCTGGTCAGGCGGCACACTACTCGCCTCATTTTTACTTCTTCACCCCTTATCAATTCTTTCCCGTAGCTCCCAATTTATAAATTTTTCTATGCTTATAAATTCTTATCTGTATCAACCCTTAACCTAGTGTATGAACACACCGCCTACTTGGGAGTATAACCTATTATCAACCATTTCCCACAATGAGTTGAACATGGGACCTACATGTACATAGTTAATTCCTTTAACTTTACCCATTTATATTTTCTATTATATTTTTTCTAATATATATATATATATATTACATGTATCATTTTTGATATGTTCCTAAAATGATATATTTTTATATATTTTTTGTATTCATTTTTAAAATGTATTTATATATTTGAATATATATTTATACATTAATATATATACATATGTATGTACAATTATATAAATACATATTAATATTTCATAATGTTTTCATAAATTGAATATTTATTATAAATACACTTATCTGTTTGTCTACAAACACACACACACATATTTATATATATATATTTGTATAAGTTTCTTTTTCGAGTTTGACTCTCACTCTCTCCCTCAATATATATATATACTATAAATATGAGTGTGTCTATATGTATAAAAGTGTTTCTATTTTAATTTATAGATTATTCAATGTAAAAAAGATACATATATAACTATTATATATATATATATATTCATATGTAATTGTAATATGAATAAAATGGATGGTTAATATTTATTTAAATATGGATTATATATTTATAGAAAATGTTTTATTCATTAGAATAAATTCATTATTCACCTAAAAAGGAGAACAGGGCCCCCAGAAATGAAGATGAAATTCCATATAATTTAAAAATATATACTTTATCCTAAATAAAAACTCATTTTGGTGACCATCTAGGACTTTTAATTATTGATAGATAAGATCCTTAGGTCCTACCATGTAAATAAGTGGTAGATATTTTGGCCCACAGATAATTTATATCTAATAGAGGCCAAACACACTGCCGAATCAAATAATTTGGTCATTTGAAGTTTGAATCCGTATTTTAACGTAAAAAAATATATTATATATATTTTCATATAGGCATATCAGTGAATTGTAATTAAATATCCATTATTAAATATTAGTCATAGAATTTTTATTTAATAATTCATTTTCATTATTCTTTGAGTCATTTTTCAATGAATATATTTTATATTAACTATAAATTATTAATTTGTGTTATATCAATAATATTTATGAAAATATTTTTTATACGTAATTATATAAATACATTTACATAAAAAATTTTGATTTTTAATAATTTATTAAAAAATTATAAATGGAATTTTATATCTACAATAATAAAATAACTAATATTGGGGTTTTATATTAATGGAAATAAAATTATTTTTTACGGGTATTAAAATTGTTGATAAATGGGGGCTTTATCAACACAAAAAACTTTTTATAAAATATTTTCTTTTTAAAAACATTATTAGTTCCAATAAAGGCCACCCTTATCAGTGAATTTACTTTTCAATGATTAATATACCCTCTATATTAGTTTTTTATTAATAACACTAATAATGGGTAGAGCATTATATAATGATGTATATAGTAATTCACAACTACAAGAAATAGTATGGCTTGAAAAAAATAATTACTCCACTATAGTTTGTAGTTATGTATAAAATATAAATATTTTGTAAATTACGATCATTAAAATTTAAGAAAAACACTAAAATATTACAAGTTATTTTCTGTATGATGAAAATATAAGACAAGTTTGTGATCATCCTAAATGATAGTTTCACAGTATAGCCACTTTTCCATAGATTATACAATGTATGGAATAATTATAATAGAAACACATGGAAATTCTAATTTATAATTACCTTTAAATGAGCTAGTGTATTGATTATTGTTTCCCAATATAATGATTTGTGTAAATGAAAATTAATTATATTAAGAAAAAATATTAATATTTTTCTATCAAAATTTATAACCTATCCATTGAAATAGATCAAATTAATATGAGTAACCGCTTTTAGAATTATATACACATATAAATTAAAGGATCCTTTTAAAATAAATAAAATTCAATTAGTGGGCCTAAAATGAATAATAACATCATTTATTGTTCAGAATTGTATATTAACATGTTAAATTTGTGAAATTTTATTTTAGATTTCAGTAAAATAACTTTTATTGATAAATTATGTTTGATATTATTTATAGTAAAATTGTGATATAATTAGAAATTGATATCAAATATGAATAATGACATTTAAAACTTTAAATTTTCTTTTTCAAGTTATTAAAGTATCTAAATTATATATTATAACTTCAAAAAGTTGATTGTTTAAATTTTTATCTTTTAAATTAATAAAACTTAATAAATTTTTTTAATTCTTCATATCAAAAATTACATCCTATTATCTTTAAATTTTATTAAAAATTTCTAATTTTTAGATGAAAAATACAGTTTCCAGGAATCCTTTTTTATATATCTGTAAAATTATATATGAATGGACTATAAATTATTAAAATCCTTAAATTAATAGTATATAAATATTTGCAATGAAATTAGTAATCATACAATATACATTTATCTTGGAAACCCCAATAGAATTATCATTTATTTCTAATTAAATTGTATCAATATTTAAAAAAAATATTTTATAGTATTTCTATAAAACCATTATTTTCTATGGAAATTTGGAACGGTATTAGATTGGAATCCTCATATTTATTATTTTATTTATATTAATTTAATGTGGTTAATTAGATTATGTATACATGATAGTTTTACCTTATATATAAATTTATGACCCCAATGATTATTAATCAAATAAATGTTTTCATGAGATTAGGTGTATTTATATTAATTTTACCTTTTAATAATATATGAAAAAAAAATTCAAGAAATTTTTTTCTAATATAAAATTAAAATTATAAAATTATTTAAGAATTTAAATGATAAATTTTTTTAATAAAATTTTTTTCAAATGTTTTCAAATTAACTACCGTGGTCAAAGTATTTTTGGGTAAATTGAAAAGTGATAAAAATAATATATAAAAGAGGAAAGGTTGTCATGAAGAGGACTGGTTGGGGTATGTCTTGGAAAAAAAATATTTTCCTCTCCTCATAATTACATTCATTCCCTTTTCACTATATTAACAACAATAAATTATTTAAAATACAAGATTCACTCTAAAAAACATCAATTTAAATATAAAAGTTAAAATTATATACCAACTAAATAAGCACATATCACCCGAAATGATAATTTTAAAAAAATAAAATTTCAATACTCATAGAAAAAACATTCAATTTCTAAATATTTTGGTCTATATTTTTTTGTAATAAACCCTTAATTTAAAATTATACTTCTATGGAATATATATTTCCCTATAATGAGTATTATCAACTACTATGGTTTTCCACATAATTATCACTATGAACATTTATTATTGATTATCAAATGTAATGATATTAGTTTCAAATATATATATATGTTATATTTTAATTATATAAGTGTATGATCAAAATTTATAGATATACCATATACCTATAGAAAATAAAAACCATCGGTCTTGCATTGTGTGGATTGTTGCCTTCATGACACAACATGTTCCATTTTCCATTACCAAATTACATTTCTCGATACAGCGGTGGGACAAAATGAAAAATATTTTTTATCATATAAAAATATTTATATTGTTATATATTTTAAAAATTATTTATTGAAAAATAATATAATGGAATCTATTATTTTATTCTTTTAGAATAAGTATTATAAAAAGATAGTATATTCTTCACATTGTCTATTGTTTTCATATCAATTACATATTCTAATATAACTTTATAATTATCATTTATAAAATTAATAAACACTATAAAATATTTTTATTCTTTTATTAAAATGATGTTAAATCAATAAAATCTCATTTTCTATCATTAAATAAGGGTAGGTCCATGTTTTTGTTTTTTTAACCTCCTAATTGAACAATACAGTGAATTTATATAAAGAATGACTATAACAACCTGATTGCAATTATAATTAGATATAATTTTTAAATAATTATTATTATTTTTATATATATGTTTTATATTAATATTTAAACAATTAATTAAGAGACGACACATCAAACATCAATAATCATTGAAATATTTTTTATTTTCAATTTCATCTTCAATGATAAAAACTAATACACTCTAGAAAAATGTTTAAAAAGTCATAATGAATTTTAAATAATCCCTAAAATTATAATAATTGATCTAATAATGATAAACATTAAAATAACAATGAACCTAAACACTACTATAACAAAACCAATATAAATAAGAAACACTTTAAAAACATGATGATAAAAATCATGAGGATTCATATAAGGAATGACAGTATGAAAGGTATAAATGAAAATGTATATGAGTATGGTTATGAATTATCTTATGTATTACAATATATTTATTATATAGGAGGTGAAATTACATTAATTGTAGTCAGGAACAAAAGTTATGGGTTTAGTTATCATTTTCATTTTATTTAGATATATTTATTTAATACATCATTATTTTTTTCCTATTTAATAATTATAATAAAATTGAATTATTTATATCATTATTATATTATGATTTCTAATATTTAATGTCCCCATTCATGTAAGTTTTCTCATGATATTATGTTTCTTATGTTTTTAGTGTTGCAATGGTTTCATCTGAAATTCCTCTCTATATGACATTTTTCGAATTATACACCTATTTTATAACTTTTATTTAGTAATTTAAATATCTAATAATGAATTATATTTCAGTCAAGGTATTTTAATTTCAATTAATATCCCTCAATTTTTATGTGTAATTAATAAAAAAATTCAAATTCTCTATTTTTTTATTTATTTTAATTATGATCCATTAAGAAATTATACTTATTCTGAATCATGTTTTTATTGTCAGGTTTTTACAATATCCGTGGATATATTTTCATTAAATTTATATAATTTCATGGTATTTAACATCCAAATCATGATAACTTATTCAAATGTATATTTATTCAATTGTTTCCCTACTAGTAATAGTTTTGTGGAGCTCAATTTTCATTTATAGTCTTATTAATTCTCACTTGAAATTATTTTAAATAAGTTTTGTATATTATTCACTTGGATTTTATAATTTGGTGTTCTCTATTTTCTTTCAAGGATATAAACTACAAACATGTAAACCATTTGAAAAATATTTATCTCTTCCTTGGTTATGTTCTATTGAAACAAGCCTCCTTTCTCTAGAAGTATTTTTATTATGTTATTTATGTAGATATTATATTAGTTATATACTCATTACATTATATACTATTAAAATAATATCTTTACATAACTCATATTTATGAAGTTCACGTATAAGGTTTTTATTTTATTTAAATTATGAAAATTTCTATCATTATGTTTATTGTTATTCTAATAGAGATGATAATTGAAAAGTTGAATATCCCTAATTTATCCACTAACCTTTTTTATCATTATGGGTTATTATCATGTTATCCATTTTTTGACAGAGTGAATGAAATGTAAATTATTAAGTATTATTTACTATGGACATGGGTTTAAAATGTATTTTATATCCCTAATATTCCATTCTATGGGTAACACAGTTTTATTCAAAAGAACATTCCATACAGAATGTTATAAAATAAATTAATGATTGTTATAGTGAATGCATTAAAAATAATTATGTGACATTGGGACTAGAGTTTTGTTTTCCAGGGTACCATCAACAGGAATCTTGATAAAAATAATTTTTTGTATTTTGTGAAAACCTTACAAATTCATCAGGATTACTTTATTATAGCCTTGAAAACAAGTTAATTGTGTTGGAATAAGGCAATGAAAACATGGTTTTTATCTTTAAAATAATGAATTCTATTAGTACGTGATCATTATTATCGATATTCATGTTTTGATTTATTTCTATGTATATATAATGCTACATATTTATGGAATAATTTTCTAGATTTATTCCTAGAACAATTTTATGTCATGAAGGCATTAATTTTTTGTTTTCCATTACTGAGAATTGCAGCTCAAACTATCTTCCTTTAATATTTTCCAATGTCATGAATAAAACTATTAAATAATATATGTTTAGATGGATAACATATGTGGAATAATTTAAAGAAGATGTTCAGAACTAATTATGGATTATCATTCCTCTTATATATTGTAGAATAAAAATGTCTACTACAAATAAAGAACATGGGATTATTTACATTTTGATATCTTATAATTAGATAAATATATAGTCCTAAAAATACCCTTTCGGAAATTTTAGAAGAAATAATAATTATTTATTTTATTAGTAAAAATTATTATATAAATTCTTCTAAATAAATTATCATGACGAGTATTTAATGAATGTGCTTATGGAACTGGATCTACCTATATAAGTATATATAATCACAAATGATCTTAATATAATTATCTAGATAAATTGTTATAATATTATTTTTTTATTAATTTTATGACCTATACGTTTTCATTGATCATGATTTAAATAGAATAGATATACATTTGAAACATTATAGGATTTAATGTTATGGAAATGATGCACATTTTATTTTGGTATTATGATAAAAAATCAAATAAGTCACTTAATATAAAAAAAAGGTTTAAAATCATAAATAAAATATTACTAGTTTTTTCATAAAAATAAATTCATTTATTGATACTAGAGGGAGAATGGATCTTTTAAAAATATAGAAAATGGGATAATAATAAAAATAAAGGTTATTTCAGAATTAACATAATCATCACATTGATGTGTGATGAGTTATCATAAGACATCACAAATAGTTAGAAACTCTCAGTGGATATCAGTTGGTTAATGGTATTTTATTTATGATAATTGATTAAATAATGTATTAAAAAAATAATTAAAAAAATAATTAAAAATCAATGATGGATAACCATGATTAAAAAAAAGATTAATTGGTGGATATAAAAATATCATATGATATTTAAATGAACTATAAGGGAATACATATTCGTATTTATTTTTTGATATTATTATTTATTATATTATCAAAACCATTTCAGTTTTGTTATTTCGTTGAAATTGTATCTCAAATACCTAGTTCAGAATAATATGTATCTAGAAAAATATATTTATTATATCCAAATATAGTGAATATGAAAATGGGTAATAGATTTTTTTTCAATTATGAATGGGTGGTTTTTCATGTCGTATGCATTTTAGTGAGGATAATATCATTATAGAAACTAATTCTTGAAACGCATACCTACTCTTAAAGTGAGTGACATTTATTGAGGATGTTCTAGTATAAATTATTTATTATGATTTTTTTTGAAACATATAAGGGTTGTACTTATGTATATTTTATTGTGTGGAATGTAAAATAAATGGTTTTAATAACCAAGAAAATCAATTTTATGAGATATTTATACTTTTCAGAAAACTAATGGAAAATACATTATTGAGGAATAGATAAATATTATGTTTAATATACATGAGACTTTAAGATAATAATTGATTGATTGATTTTGAAAATTTATCTTTCATAATAATTTCTAAAGTTGGGATTGACAATAAATTCTTGATATTTTTGATGAAGATCATCTCAATATTGGGATTAAGATATATTGTTATGTGTGTGTGACATTAAGAAAACGTTGTTATAACTATTCGAAGGTTATTTATTGAATTATTTTTTCAAGGAATATATAATATCTATTTGGATTATTTTCATATTGATCTAGATAGTTCATTATGATGTAATGTTACTGAAAGTATATTATTTAGGTATATATATAATCTCATATATGATTGTATGAAAAATTACTATAATTTGAGGAAGGATGAGTTTTATTTTAAAATAATAAATTTAATTGATTATTGTTTTTAAGATATTTTAGAATATTATTTGAAATTTGGGATCTCTAATACATTTTTCCGTTTAATAATTATGATGGAACATAACTCATAGTTATGAAATTCCCAAAATTAATTATATATGATAAAAAATTATATAAGTTTAACTTTATATAATACTAATCGATTTATAAGATCGATATGATAACATTATTTTGTTATAATGGGAGACATCATGGTATTAAGTCTTCCTATGGTTTTAATAATGATTTTAAAACTTCTTAGATATCATAGTTTATATTGTGGAGGAATCCCAATGGAACCAATTTAACAATAGATTCCATGGAAAACATAGATATTTATCTTATGAAAAAATGGGATAATTTATAATGTGTGAAATTTTCGAACTTGGTGCGACTAGAATTTTAGTAAAATAATTTACCATGTTATCATAAATGAAATAGCAATCTTTCTAATGATTATAATGAAGGAATACTACAAAAATTTATTTTATATGTTTTATAAATGTAACAAAGGAATTAATTATAGAAAATATTGTTATTATATTTATTGCATTTATGACTTATATAGTTATTGTTTGGTCCAAAAGGGGCATGATACCCTGATAGGGGATGAATCAGTGTATATGTATTCTTTTCTAAATTCATTCTGGCACACTAAATCTTGAACTCTTTATTATATGGGTCACTTTATTTTTGCATGAATTTTTATGATGATGTCTCAATTTCTTTTTTATCATATGCTTTTGGATTAAAAGTAATGTAGGAATAAAATAACCATAAGATATAGATTTTAATGGGTTCACAATCACTAGTTTATGTCTAATGAATATACAATGACAATGTGCTAATGTACCAAATCCACTAAAGCTTTTTGAAAATCATATGGTTTGGACTAGATCACTTATTTACACAAACTCACTGGCTTTAAAATGTTTAGTATCTTCTCAAAACATTTCCAAAGGGTCACTCCCTGGGTCCCTTTATCTGACTCACTACCAATGGAAATGATCAATGTCTTCTTCATCCTTCGCTCGTAGATCTTGTAATGGATCTGCCTATAGTGTATGAAAAGGTAGGTCCCTTCATTATCTCTAATGAATCCATTATCCACTATTTATTACTGCATAATCGATGTACGGAATTCATATACTAATGAATATGACTTTACAATATATCATAAGGAAGTATTTTTTGAAACAAATTTGAGAACTTCACTACTTCACAAAGATCTTATATCATGAAGCCCAAACTGGACTTCACAAAGTACACCTCCTTTTGTAAAGCTCAATATTTAGAATATTTCAAACTAGAATTCATGAAGCTCTTAAATTTTCACACATCTCACATAGCCTTTCCAAAGAACATCTCTTTCACAAATCTCAACTAGACTTCATGGCATTCATTTATTTCACGAAATTCAACTAGCCTTTGTAAATTCCCTTAAAATCGCGAAGATCACTACTTCATGAAACACCTTCACTATTTAAGAGACTTATTTTTTTAGTTGAGCCACTATTTTCAAATGGGTAGAGTCCTCTTTATAGGCATTTCCCACTAACTTCAAAACCATTTGGCCATGTTTGCGCCATTTCACAGAGCTCCTAATTTTTCCCAAAAATGCTCCATTTTCCTTGATGCTCCAAATAAGTTTCTTTTTTGCAATGTTCATCATAATCCACAATCAATCCTTTGAATCCTTTACATTTCCATGATTCTTCTTCTCTCATAATCACTAATATTGTGTCCAAACATTGTCACTATTGATATTCATTCACCTATTCCATTCACGAATCTTTTCGTAATCACAATGATCACTGTCAACTTTCATTGATCCTTCATGGAACACTAGTCATTATGTCCTTATTTATTAAACTAATTCCTTTCCCTTGGTTCTTTATCGAAATTAATTTCCAACAATATCTCTAGAACTTGAAAATTAACCATACAAAAATTTTCAATAAACACATCCAACCAAAAAATGATGCAATGTGACCTTGTGGTATTATTTCCAAACATATTTATTAATTACAAAAATATTTAACAGACATAAAAATAAATAATGAAATAGTTTTATTAAACTAGTTTCTTATAGGTTTTTATTATATTGTATAGCGTTTAAATTTTTTAATAATAATTTTAATGATAAATTTGATTTTTTAAGTCATCATGTTAAAATTATCTTATGATAGTGTTTTTTTAATTTTCTAAATAAATAAATTTTTTATTAAAAAGAAAAAATAGTGATTTTGTTATTTTATATTGTATCTTTCTTCATATATTTTGATTTATATATTATATATATGATGAGTATTAAAATTTTATTAGTTCCTATTATTTAAATAAAATCCAATTATTCTTTATGAAATAAATTTTATAATAGAATTTATAATACAAAAGATATATTAGAAATTAAATTTTTCTGAAATATATATTTTATAATGTTTTATTGGTTAAAAATTAAATTAAAATATATATCTTCATTTAATTGAGTCATTAAAAGTTTATTTGATATGTATAATAAATTGGTCTAAATATTTGAAATTGGAATCTTTTATTGAATTTCAAAATTAATAGTTACTAGAGTAATTTTTTACCACAATTAAGGGTAAATAAAATAATTAAGGGATTAAGATAATATGATGGGGAAAATAAAATGTTCTTAAAAATTAAATAACTTTAATTTATGATTTAAGCTCATTAAAATTTATCCAAAATTTTATTATATTTACTTTTTTATAATTTTTTCCAGATTTTGAACTATGTAATATTTTATTTAAAAATGTAAAAATTGATACACTATTGTTTTTAATAATTGTAATATTTTTAACGAGTGGTTAATTTTTTTTATAAAGTATAATTTAAAATAAAAATTATTATTCTTCATTATTGTAATTTATTTATAATTTTTAGTGGGTACAGATTTATAATAAATTCTTATGCAATGAAAACATTGTAATAATTCAATTATTATATAATTAAAATATATGATTTTAAATATTATAAAAATAATCCCATTTTTTATAATTAATGTGATAAATGAATATTTTATATTAATATAACTTTTTTATTTAATAAAACTTTTGGTTCATATTTTAATTATCTTCATGACATTATTAATGTCAATAAATTGAATAGATCTAAAAATGAGATTAATGTTATTTTACCATAAATTGATTTTATTAAATGATATAAAATTATTAAAAATATTATGTTTATCCAACTGATTATTATATTCCATATAATTTCAAAAAAAAACATTTTCAAGGGCTCTTTGACCATTTATAATAACAATAATGACCCTCATAGCCTGAAAAACCTTATTTTCATGATAAGTGTGGATGGGGTTAACTAGGTGTTAATAGAAAGGTATAGTAGTAAAATAACAGCCAAAATTAATATATTTTTTACATAAAGAGTTAATTTTTATCCCTTGTAACATAATATTTTAAATCAATTACATTGGGACCATTATTCATGGAAAATATATTTATATTAATTTAAAAATTTTAGAAATTCCAAGAGTGTCCCTCCCTTTTATTATAAAAGGTTACCACATATTCTAATATAATCACATAAAAAACAATATAGTTTACCCAATATATACATAAATCATTCCTTACATCCCTCATATAATCTTAGAGTATTTTTTATTGCAAAACCAACCATGGAATGCTTCTTGTGTAAATTTAAAGGGCTTTTCCAACGAAGTGGAATCATTCTTAATCGAATATTTTTTATTTATTTCTTAATAAAACTCCATAAAATAATTATTAACCATGAATATATAATATAAAATTATATTCCAATTAAATAGTTATTTTTATGTTACATTCACATTCAATATCATTCTCAACTTCCATTAAATGTGAAATGAAACGGTAACTCTTGTGCATGTTGGACTACTACATTATGAACCGCCATAATTCATTTGCCTTCATTTTCTATTAAATGTTATTAATATAATAGATTTAATTATTATATATAAATTATAATATTTAATTTTTTATAATTATGATGAGATAAATTATATTTTAATTTCTAACCTTTCCATTAAATGAGAAACAAAAATTTCATTTGTGTGAATATGTGGACTACAGCTTCCATGAACTGTTGTGACTCATTTTTCATCACCACATCACATGTATGATATATAAAAATATATTTAATGAAATAATATTCTAATTATGATATTATTATAATTAATTATGTTTAAATTAAATCTTACCTACTTTTAGTAATGATTTTTTAAGAATATAAGCATTAATAATGCATACGTACGACCAAATATCTTCATGATTGTAACCTAGTTCATATTTTGTGACTATATTTAATGGTTGTATTTAAAAGTCAAATTTATGTTTAAAAATGATAATTATTTTTATTATAACTGATCATAATATTGTTGGATAATGACCATATTACTACAATAACCCTACAGAATCCAGTTGGGACATACAAGGTGAATACAATCAATATAAATAACATGGACTAAACTAATTAAAACATTTAATGACCTGATTATTATTGAAATTAATTTAATAATAAACATCTATACTGATCTCATTAAAATTGAAAATTAATACCCCTATTATATTTATGTGGATAAAAAATGTATATCGTGAGTTGTACTAGAGGTGATGGGAACATTAACATAAACCACGTTTTAAATGTTATAATGTTTTCTTTTCAAAATATTCCTATTAAATGTCCATGAATCTAAAATTATTTTTTTGATTGTTTAACTATAAAAATAAAAATCCTTAAAAGAAATTTTACTCTAATTTTTTTCAATGTATTTCAATAATAAAACATTTTATAAGATTTTTTATATTATTTTCAGAATAAAAAAAGAATTTTCTATTTTAATGTATACTGTAAGGATTGATTTTATCAAGTTTGTAAATGTTATTTTATGTTTGTATTTGATTATAATGTTCCATTCATTATTAAAATAAAAAACATATTTCTCTATTTTTTAGGTTGTTAATGGGCTGAAATTCACATTTTAAAATAAAAGGTTATTTTTATATCTGAATGTTATTTGTAAACAAGTGTAAAAAATATTTTCAATGTTTTTTATTCATGATATTGTCCATAGAAATTATTTATGAAGGTTTAGGCCTCATCATATCTCATAGTTCATCATGTTAAATCATAAAATAATGTCTTATCCCCATTATATATCTTGCGTTTTCCAAATATATCATATATGATTGATACACCAAGATATATCTATAATGTGTTGAGTAATGATTATGTTATTCAAATAATTATAATGGAATACAGCCTTATTTTTATTCAAAATTATATTGTTTTTTAGGGTAAAATGCTGATGATTTTTCAAGGCACATACTTGGAATTGTTATTTTAAATATTTATTTTTTATTTAAACTCTTGGATATCTCAAGGTAAGACAATGAATATTTTAAAGTAAAATTAATCTACTTTCAAATAAAATTGTATGTTTTTAGTTAATTTCATTCATGGTTTTTCATTATTTTCACTAGAAAAAATGGATTCTATTTTTTATTTCCATTACTGAGATTATATTTCATATCCCACATTTTAAAATTATTTTCAAAATTATTTCATTTTTATTATGGGATAGGATTTGGTCAATATCATATTTTTTAGGACATTTCATGAAAAGAAAATATGTTTAGTTATAAAAGGCCATGTTTGTTAGAAAAAAAATATATTGAGTAGAAGTTTCCACTATTTAATATAGTGTATTATTATGTAAGATTTATAAAAAACCAAATAAAAATATAAATGTAAAATATCATTGGTAATTTAATAAATTTAATTCTAGTTTAATATCACTATATTAGGTGATGTTTGTGGTTGGGTCCCTATAGTAGTTATAGGAGAAATGGGTTTGAAAAAAAAGTTATTCATATAATTATAATATAATTCACTTAAAATGTTTTTCATAATGGTTGTTTTGTAATGATATATAATTTTAATATTACCATGTTTCATTTTGAAATCATTGTTTTCAGTCCTGGTTTCTCATAGTGGAAATAGGCAGGATATATAAGTATTCCACTAGGTGGATGGCATCATTCCAAATAAGTATACAAGTATGGTTAGATTTGGAATTGAGTTGTTTTTATTATGATGTATCATTATACAAATAATATGTATGAGGGTTTAATAAATTCTATATTTAATCTAGATCTTTTATTGAGAAACACGATGACTATTGAGAACTTCATGAGTTAACAACCATTGATGTCCTATGGGAAATTAGATCCAATTTTGTCATATGTATGGATCAATGACAAAAAATGAATATTTGATGTGATGGGGTGTTCAGTAAATCAAAGTTAAACTCTTTCCATTTCCATTATGAAGGTGAGGTTGATAAATGGTGTTATTTTTTAATTAGTAGAAAACAATTACATGCTATTTCTTTTAATGAATGATTCCAAATTAAGAATCTCATTTTTGAGAAATATTTCACTATATATTATTTAACTAAGTTGGGGAAACAATTCAAGGAATTTACCCAATAGGAGAAATATTCTATAGGTGCTTAGGAAGAATCAATTTCATGGTTTCCCATATATGTAGAATATTTTTTATAGGATGATATTAGTTTTATTTATCTTGTTTTATTGGGGTTTTAACTAAAAAATCTAAGCCAATGTTTTTAAATAAATTAAAAATACATGAGAAAAGAAATTAACTTGTAGAGAAGGGGAAACAACTCACCATTGACCATGTATTCTTCAAAAATATGTTTGAAAAATGTTCAAGATTATAAAAAAATGTTGATAATTATATCAATGAAAATTTGAGATAATAAAATAAAATCTTCATCTTGTGATATGTGTGGTGAAAATCATACTGGTGGGGGTATGGTTATTTATAGAATATTTTACCATGGTGGAATATTGTTTCATAGGTCTCATGATTGAAATAAAAAGAGTCTTAAAAATTCAAATACATTGGAATACCATAGCCATCATTCTATTATACTTCATAGTTTAAACTATTTGGGACATTATTATATCATGTTTCCAATATTGGTTATCTTATATGGAAATCATCTTGGACAAATGTATAATGGTTTGGAATAATATTTTTACAGTACTAGGGTTGATATAGGTTTATCTAATGACATGGTTTTTAATATCATAAAATTTTATCTAATGGAATGGATTATGTGGTTTTTCATTTAAATATATATTTATATGAATATTGTCAATGTATGAGATTGTGGCATCGATGCACCTATAGTTAATCATACTAATAATTGTTCTTTGGTCATTTAATTAATCTTCGACCTGATTCACGATTAGTGGGCCTACGACTGAACATATGGTGATAACTTCTTATTAGATATGATTTTGGAGATAAAATATTATTTATGAACCCTTATAAAGTATTTATTTGTTTTTTAAAAAAAATTCAGATTAACAAGAAGAGTAATGAAAATGGACAAAAAATGTAAATGATTATAGACATAAGTATATCGAATAGTATATTATGTTAAAAACAATGGATTCATAAGGGAATGAACATTCATATTTATGTTTTCATTTTTATAACTTTGATATTATGTTAACCATTTTTGTTTTAGTATTTTTCTGAAGATTTATCTTAAGCATTATGTTTCAAAATATATTTATCTCTATATCACTGTATATTCTAAAAAATTAGGGAGAATAAAAAAATAATTAATAATACTATAATTTTATAATTATGTTAGAAAATTCAAGTTTACTACCTTAAATAATTGTACAGAGGTTGATATCATAAGTGAAATTAATTCTTGAAACACTTTTCTATTATAATTTCAGAGGGAACATTTTTTATTGTATTTTATAATATTAAAAATGTTGTGAGAACTTTGGGAAGATTATAAGGATTATTCTCCAATTATTCTAGATGTATCGAAAAATATATTATTTAGTATTTCTATTCTTCTTAATTTATTTTATTTAAAGATTAAAATTTTTAGATAGCAATTTTCAATCACATGATTTATGTATGAACATTACTAATATTTTCTGTACATGGGATATTGTGATAATAAAGGGTGGTTTTATATTCATGAAGAAAGTCATATAGTAATTTTTGACATTGGTATTGATAATTGATAATGATATTTTTAGATAAGTTCATCTCACTTTTTGGCTCACGAAATATTCTATCTATTGTAAGATGTTATGAGAACGTGGGTAAAAACCTTTTAGTGAAGAATCTAGAGAAAATTTTTAGAGCCTTATAAAATCATATTGTAGTATAATTTTTTAACGATTAAAATGGTTAATTATGAATTTGTTTTATTGAGAATATATGATTAATTAGTATAACTACATGGGTATATGATTTTTTAAATAATTAATGATGTTTGAGGATGTTTCAGTTCGATTTTTAGGGTACAGAATTCAATTATTATTCTGTTTAGAAAGTTTTATATATTTTAATCGAAAATTTTTATCTGTATTTTATACATTGGGTAAATGTTTTTCAAATAATAGAACTCATAGTTGCATACATTGAACCAAGAATGATATATACCAATCTATGATTAACAAAGGTCGAATTATGTCTAACACAAGTTGATTTGTAAGAACTATAAGTTCAAATCCTTTTTTATAATGTTTGTTTTCTTGATGTTAATTATTTAAATGGTTCTAATATTTATGGGAATACATGTTATCTATATTTTTCTTATAAATGGTTAATTCCATGAAGAACCATGTTAAAAATGGAATCTATGGACAAGGAATAAAATATCCCAATGAATAACCTAGCGAGATAATGATTGGAGTAAGAAATCATATATTTATTCAAGAAATTATTTGAAAATTTGTGTTTATAATAGTGAACATGGTTGAAATCTAAAATACACCAAATAAGAGACGGATAAAATCAAATAAAAATATGGGTGCCAAAGATGATAAAGAAAATAAGATTGAATTTAATATAATAATAAAATTATAGGGGATAAATGGTAATAAATGGTGTAGGTGTGTATATAATGGCCAAAATAATTAAAAGTTTGATGATCATAGAGAATATATAGAAATTCGTCGTATTATTTGTATGAGTGTTGGGAAATATTTGGAAATTTTTTGAATAACTGTGACAAGAGTTTAGATATTCACCAAAACCATGAAAATGATTAAAATCCAATGTAACAACTATTTAGGTATCATATAAAGACTTTTAATTATTTATTTTCTTCTTTAATTTTCTTGTATCTTTTAATAACTACTGGATAATAATTTTTTAATTAAAAACCATAGTTTTTCGATAACCACATAAATCATTTTCACTGTTTGTGGGAACTTATCATTTATAGATATATATATGAATCCACTAGTATATTTTATTTGGTGAAATAGTAAGTGGTAATATCACTATATATGGTGAATATATAGAATGATAATATATATTAAACTCATTTGTCTTCTTTAACAATCTCATGGTCATATAGATGTGTATAGTCAATTTTGACTTCTAAATAGAATTTAATCTATTCTAATGAGTCCAATTACAATGGTGAAATTTATTTGATCATATGATCATGAAACACCCAAAAATTATATTATATTGTTACATATAAATATTACAGTGTGTTATGTTATGTATTTTGATCTATTTGCAATGTAAAAAATATATAAAACTGTGACATAATTTCATAAAATATAAATTGTTTGGTATGACTATTTACCTCCACTCAATTTGATTAGTTATAATGAATATGGGTAATCTATTTCAGAATTATAAGGATATATTATAATACATTCTACTCTAAATATGAATGAAATTCAATTAGATTAAGTAATATGACTAATGTGATCAGTTATTTATTTGAAATGTATTTTAGACAAATATATATTTAATGAGATACACATATATTCTTCAGAAATCATTTTATTAGTGATAAATTTTCTTTGATAATAATCATTAGTAAAAAATATTTCATTTTCTAAATTTGATAATATAATAATAATAGTTAATATCTAAAAATAACATTTTCCAATTAATTTTTATTTTTAACTATATTTTATTATTTTTATATAAACATTGAATTTAAAATTTATTAACATTAAATTTAACAAAAAATAACTTAAGTTTTTATTCATCATATAAACTTTTAAATATTGTTAATATTTAGAAAATTTATGAAAATTTATTTATTTAGTTAAAATTTATTATTTTAATTAAGTATGTAAATTTTATGAAATTACCATTATATAGGAATGAGAAGGAATATTTATAAATCCATTTATGTATTATAATATGAATTTTATGAATATAAGTATTCATATTTTTATATTCTCTATTCTTATAAAATTCTATGGAAAATATTTTTATAAGTAATTAAAATTTTACATTAATACAAAAAAATTATTCATATCTTTTCTTTAACAAATGTTTTTTGAATAGAAATTTCTCTATTGTCTTCCTTGTATTCATAATATCATTTATTATTTTTAAAATTATTCAATTTATGTTATTATAATTAGTATTCAAAATAAATTTACCTTACATCTAAATTTTATGCATTTATATATTATGTCTCTATAACCCTTTTTAAGCTATTATGTGTATTTATTTTAATAAAATCCATTCATTCCTTGAGCAATTTTTATTGAATTTTTTTTATTATATTTAAAATTATATATTTGAAATTAGTTTAAATTTTTAATATTTATTTTTTATATTATATTAATTTATAGTTATTAAATATTAATTAGTAAGGTTAACGTAAATTCTGGTAAAATGGAATAGTTAAAAACCATAAAACCGAAAAAAATTCATCTAACAAATAAGTTTAGAGGTGATTTTTGTATCAAATTATTTTCATTTCTACAATTTTTCTTTTTTCCCTTTTACAATTGATTTGTTTTCCAAATAGTATTAAAATGTTTTGGATACCCCTAAAACAGCCATTACCACAACTCATATAAGGGTATCATCTTCACCATTTCAAGACACACTTTTACGTTAAATATATCATCGAAACTCTACCATTTTACTCTTAATATATGCTTATACCATGTTAAGAACTCACTACTATAAATATATTAATTTAATTTAAAAAATTTATTATTTTAAAATAAATATTATTTTCTTTTTTTTCACAAACGAGTTTTTTTCCACCTTTTTTCCACCTTCACTATTCAATATCATTTTCTCTACCAAGTTCCTAGTGTGATGGGTTTGAATTTTGTGCTTATATTCTATTTATATTTTTTAAAAAGTTTATTCATTACTTTTGACCGGGTGTTTTTGTTGAAATGTTGTGTTTCTTGTCTTTCCTTTGGGTAACACAAAGTTTTTTTATAGATAGGGGAAACCATGTAGAATGCTCTAGGAAATCGTAATGTCTTTTTGATGCTTTTGGTTGAGGGTGCGCAGCTCAGACATAGTGAGTCAAACAATTTAGTAAGCGTGTGGTGGTGTTATATCTTGTGGAGGAACCACATCTCATGGTTAGCACATTGTTTACCCTCCGAAACATTTAACCCAAAATCCCCATATTTCTCCTCCCCCTAGATTGTGTGGCCTAAGGGATGATATCCCTTATTCTTTATATATCTCCTCTTATCCCATTATGTTCATCTAGTGATTTCTCCATATATAGTGTCAGATATCATAATTTATTCTCCACTTATATTCTCCATATTCTTCCCCCTTCAATTTGATCTATATTTTTCTCTTCTACATTGGTTATTTAGATATACATTTATTGTTAACATTTTTTGTGTTTTTGGTTTTTAGTGTTTAAGATACCTTTTTTCCCTTATCATTCCTATTATAATCAAGTTTTTCTGGTGTGTGTTATTGGAGCATAGTGAGGTGATGAATATTTCCGATTGCACTTTTCGTTAAATATGAGAATCATTTGTTTCATAGTTTACGAACCTTCCTTATATGTTATGTAATGATTATTCTAATTTGGAATGTTTTTTTGTGTGAATAGTGATTATTACATCCTTATTTTGTAATATTTGGCATTGATTTGTTAAATGTTTCACATGAATTTTTTGATAAAATTCTTGATTGTATTTTGTGAGAGATTTTGGAAGTTAATAGCATTTATTTCCTTGAATAATGGTTTGGTGACATTGATATAGTGTTTTTTGGTTCCTCAAATATATTTATAAATGATTTTTTTTACAATGATTGTGTATATGGTTCTCTCAAAATGAAATGTCATGCGATAATGTTATTTGGTCTGATTTGCACATTGATTAAAGGTGTTTTTGTTTTCACTAGTGGTGTGAGACTATGAGGAATATTTTTAAAATGATTTATGAATAGAAAATGGCATGATTATATATTCATGAAATTTGGTTTGATTGTTCTAGAAATCATTATTGATTCCCTTTTGTATTTTCTGTAAAAGTAGTGAAAATGTTCATTATGAAAACCCTCTATGTGTAATCTTGTTTCATTATTTATATTTAATGGATGAGATTTTATCAGAGTGTAATCTGCATGCTCCATTTGTTTAATGGATTGGATTTCCCAGATGTGTAGTCCTCACAGCTCATTTACTTTGAATGAAATGGGAGATCCTCGGTGTGGACAACATGAGATCTATTACATATGTGGAGAGATATTGATCAATGGATTGACTCATGGTGGTTCATGTTGTGTGAATTATTATACATGATATAGGTACATGTGATTGGATTCTCAGTTGGCCTCATTTGGCTCACACACAATATACTCATGAAATGGAGAACTAGTATAGCTATCAATTTTTTTTAAAATGATTGATTTACTAGATATGATTATTCTCTAACTATATCCCCATAGCAGGAGATATTATACATTTGTTTATTATTAATATTAGGTCGTATCCCTCTGTCGTTCCATTTTGGGTATGTTCAATCATGTGGGAGAAATTTGATGTCATTGACTCATGAATTATTTCTAGAATAAGTTAATATGTATAGTATGTTCTGGATTATTCCGGCTCTCCTAGGTTTCACCCATGTCTATTCTCACACCGTTTTCTATAAAGGATGATTGAGATGTATTGTTAGTTAGATACTTATGATAGTCATTTTTCCCATTTCTCTTGTTATGTTATTTATTTTAATTTGAATACATTCCTGGTGTACTTATTGGGACAAGTTGTATGTTGAAATTAAAATCATTGTGGAAAAGGTTTGTAAAAAATGACTTTCATAGTTTTTCGTCCTTTTTAAAATGAAAACATGTTCCCTTCTCTATGAAATTATAATGGTTCCCATTCAGAGTAGAGTGTCGTTTTATATATAAGAGAGGAAATGAAACTATTTTTTTCTTTATTTCAAAGAATTTTTTTAAATCTTATGTTTCAATATTGTTTTTCAATCATGAAATTGATGATTAATTTATTTAAGGAAACGATTTTTTAATAGATTTTTTTGGGAATGCCTATTGATTTTTAATAATCTCACCTATAGTCCCTTCTTGGTTTTAGATTTCGATGTAGGAATTCATCTTAGACATGATCATCCTAGGAGATGGTTATTAATTGTACCAGAGAGTGACCCTTAGTGTAACATGGATATGTTTTGGTAATCAGGTTCTATAAGGCATTGTTATTCCCTTTGTTGAATTTATAGTTTCTCCTGAAAAATTTTTTAGTGGAAAATATAGATATATAAGTCTACTCTCATTTTTCATTTAATTTTGTTATATTGGATAAAATCATCCACATGGATAGTCATATGATTTCGGATAATAGTATCTAGCACGTTGCTTTTGGGAGCACCATTCAATGCTTTTCCAAATATTGCCTTGGGTGACAGGTCTAGGGTTGACTGAGGATGGTTTATGAAAAAAATGGTATCAATGGGGGGTTGGTTCTTTTGGGGAAATAGTATTTAGAGTTCATTTTTATATTTTTTATGTTAGGGTATATAGAGTAGGATTGTTGGATATTAGGGCGAGTGTCTATGGGAGTGTATAGACAACACATTATTTAATAAATCATGATTTTCTAATGGATGTAATGTATTTTTTTCATTAATTGGATGTTTTTTATTTGGTAACTGAAAATATAGTTAGTTAAATCATCTTAACAAGCTCATACGACCTAGAAATATTGGTTGTTCTAGGAATATGGCCTTAGTAGAATTTCTATGATAATGTAGTTTTTGGAATATGGCCTCCAACCATATGGAAAGTTCCCCTTTTGCCCTTGTTTTTTTATTACGATTCATTTTGGATCTTCCTTTATTATGAATTCTTTTTGAAATTTCTAGTTATGAAATTTATAAAATTTGGTACTTAGTGGTAATGGTTTGGTTTTGTGAAAATGTACAATAGATGTTCATAACTGACATTGAAGAAGGATTTAGAAAAATAAAATTTTATAATTGATCAATTGGGGTAATATGGGATTCATTTAATAAGGTGTAATTTTTAAAATCAAATATTATTTTAAAAATTATTTTTTGATATTTTGAAAATGTTTTTAATGAGATGAAATGGGTTCTTATACGGGATACATGGGAATTTGTTTTTTAGAAAATATTCATACAATTATTATGTTAAGATGAAAATTATTTTTGACGTTGTGGTTGTTGGTATTTTGAAAAGATTGAAAAATAAAAAAATGGTAAGTGGATTGAAACTGTGGAAAGGTGGGTTGAATGTTTTGTTTTGAATGTAGAAATATAATTTAACCTTTGTTATTCCCATCATTACTCACATTCTGAAATGTGTGGGGGAATGTGGTTTGATGATTATATTGGTGGATGAGTGCCTATAATGGCATGAGTTGATATGCTTCTAGAGGGGGCATTGGGGATGTACATGTGTGAGGCTCTATGGAATAACATTAGTGTGTTTGAAACCAACTGAATTTATTTCCATTAAAAAATGTGTTGAAATTTTGGTTGATTTATATCTAGTGTTTGTGTGGAATTTTTCTTATGTTTTGGTAATGTTTCTCAAGTGGTATTTTGATTTTGAGAAATCCTATGGATGATTTTTTGTTGATTAAGCTCAATGATTCATGATGGTTAGTGTTATCACTCACTAATGGATTTATTTATATTCATGTTGCAGCTATTTGTGGATTATAATTAGATAAACATTCATTTGACTGACTTAATGATTTCCTTCCATGGTTTTGAATGTTGAATGCACCTATCTTATATAGTCAAGTGGATGATCCCGTTGTGGAAGAGTGGATCTGAAAAATTGAAAGGATATTTAGTCGCCTTGTGTTTCTTGAAGAATTAAAGGTTATTTTTTCTACCATTATGATCAAATGTCTTACCTCGAATTGGTGGATGTTACATTCGAGGAACAATTCTAGGGAAAATCTAACCTACGAATCCATCAAGGCTGTTTTCATTGGGTAGTATTAATCTATGGTTGTGATGGTGAGAAATGGAATGGAGATGTGTTGTCTATATCAAGTTGATGGGTCTGTATTATAGTTCATTAATCATTTTTTTGATCTATATCTATATATTTCAGATTATATTATATAATATTAATTAAATGATTGACATTTTCATAAATGGATTCATCATGTTCTGTAGTCGGATATCGTTTTAACTAGTATTTTGATGTAGTGAGGTAGGTTGATCATATGAATATTTCTTTAGATGGATTACATGAGGAAGATATTATTCCAAATGTCTCTTTAGGTGGTGGAAGGAATTCTACTGTGGAGAAGGGGAAATGGCCAGAAGATATTTGTGTTGGTAATGGTATTATTATACCACATGAACTTTCTTTGGATTTTATTAAGTGTGGGATCATTTAGCGACAAATGTGTTGAAAACATATCATAAGAAGTTTTATTTTCCATGTTCTCCAAATAAATTTCATTCATGTGGATATTGTGGTTATTAGAAATAGTTTTGTTATCATGTTATTAGGAAGCATCACAGAGCTAGTTTTCTGGAGTTTGTTGATGTAATGAACAAAACATATGTCCTTTGTATGTATGCCTTTTCAGTTTTAATGGTTGGGTCTTGTGTTTTTTAATGTATTTAATTCCCCTTAAATTGATAAACATGATATATTGGGTATTATAAGAACTTATGATTCATTGTAATCATGTTTTTCTTCTGAAAATTCTTAAATCATTACATTCATAGAAGAGGTGTGTGTTATTGTGTTTCTTATTTCATCTGTTTCATATCTTTAAGGGAAAAATAATGTTGAATATGAATCATTTGATTCACTATTTCTGCGAAGAGAATTATTATTGATCAAGGATTAGTATCTACTCAATGTAAGGCATTATTTGATTCAATCATAAGAGGGATCTATACATAATACCAAAAGTGAAGCTAGAACATATTTAGTAATTAGGGGTGTTAGGGACATTTGTCCATAATTTTCATTTTGGCTGGAAGGATGATAGGTTTTGTTTCATTATTGAATATTTATCTTCATGAGTGGTTCAATTTTTGGAAAAAGGCATTTTTATTTTGTTTCATGGATATCCCATTGGCGGTACCTTTTTAGATGTAATTTTATTTTCATTTTCCCTTATATTGTTATCCTTCATGACATGATTTTAGTTTTTGCATATTTCTTGGGTTGGAATTTTACTCCTCATGTTCATTTTTCTTATAGTGGGGGTTTGTTGGACAATATGTACAATCTCAGGTTATCCAATGTTTATTTACACTATTATTTTATGGTTTCCCCTTCCATGATGGTGGAAAGATCAATTGTGGGTCTCATTGTACATTCCTCCAATTCTGATTGATGGTAGTCAGTTTCTTATGGTGGGAAGTCTGTTCAGGCCTCCCATGTTAGTAATCTAGAGTAGTTATGGTCTTATCATGGAAAATTGGGGTTTTATTTAAATCCATTTTATTTTGGGTCCCTCTATATTTGTATAATGTTGGGATTTATTTACACACCTATTGGTTGTAATTGTGGCTTCGTTGTAGGGGTTTTAGTTTGAGTTTTCTATTGATTTTTGAAAAGTAGTATGAACTCTGATTGGGGATGGATGAGTTGTTCTAGGATTGAATCATATATTTGTGGAAAATAACATTTACAAGATCAATCAACTATGTAATTTTTTTTATTTATAGTGGAGGAAAACATTATGGTGGGAAGAATTTACCCTCCTATGATACTATTTTAACCCTTTTCTCTAGATCACTTTTGGATCATGTTTTTTCTCAAAAGTTCCAAATTTTTTAGCTTTGAATTTTGAGGTAATATTATTTTAATATTTTATCATAAGGTTTTTCCTTACATTAATTTTATTTTTTATGATTTTTTTTGTTTTTCTAGCAGGTGGGTTTGTTTTTATGCCTGGCTAGAGGAAACCATTCCAAAATATCCTAAAAACCTTGCAGACATGGGGATTCTTCAGGTTGAGGGTGAATGGATCAATCCTATGTATTTAACCCATGTGGTATGTATGCAGTAAGGTTATATATCATGGACGAACCATGTTGTATTATTTTCCCATGATTTACAAAATGTTATGGTCAAACAATGCATTCTGCCCAGATCTTAAATAAAATATTAAATACCTCTTCTACCCTCTTTTTATTTTTACCCTAAATCACCACATTTCTAATCCCATAAGTTTTTTTAACCATAATTAAAATTATTTATTGACCTCTAGGGATATATTCCTCTCCCATTGTGTGGTTATAGTTATTTCATTGTGTTTGTTTCTAGATTTTTCAAGGTACTACGTTTTCCTCTTCTTTCATATCATCTTCCTTCCATTTCCTCTTCAGTTCCTCTTCTCCCTTGTTCTTGTTGATCTATGGATTACATTTAAATTTTTTAATTTTTTTAGTTTATCATTTTCTGGTTCCTTGTTGTTGTTCATGATATTTCATATTGTTGTGATGATGTTTCAATCATGTGTTGTTGAATCATTTGTAGTTGGCATATAATTCCCTTTTTATAATCCATTTAATTTTTGGACCAATGGTTGCCTTATTTTTTCACCTTACATATAAATTATGTAAATATTCATTCTTTACCGAATGATATTTTGGTTTACAAACATATTATTCCATTCATGTTTTGTAATATGTGGCACTGATTTGTTAAATGTTGCAGACCATATGTTCGACAAAATGAGCAGTTGAATTTTTTGAGTGATTTGTGATGTTTAAGGCATGGTTTAGCATGGAAAATGTTATTTTGACATCTAAATTGTTGTTTTGTGTTCCTCAAGTGGATTTATAAATGATTTTCTCTTGAAATTGTTGTGTACACATTTCATTAAAAATGAGTTCACATGTTCTATTAATATGTGGCCCAATTATACCTTTGATGACAATGGTTTTAGTTTTTAAATGTGGTTTGAGAATTTAACAGAGAATTATAAAATTATTTTTAAATGGAATATGGCATGTTTAAAAATTCTTCAATGGTGGTTTTATTCTTTTGTAAATGATTCATGGGTCATGTTTGGAATTTTTTAAAAAAGTAGTGAAAATGTTTATTATGAATACCCTTTATGGATAATCTTCTTGCCTTATTTATTTTTTATTGATGGGATGTCCTTATTATGTAGTCCACATGATCCATTATGTGAATGGATGTTAATTTATCATTATGGACTCCTTTTGAATCATTTACATTGAATGTAATGGGAGATCCTTGGGTTGGACTCCTTGGCATCTATTTTTTCAATAGTAAGATATTGACATGTTCAAGGAATTACAGAGATTCATGTTGGGTAAATTGTTATACATGAAATATGTTCATGTGATTGTATGCTCGAATGGAATCATTTAGGATATCCAAATTCTCCTTTTGACATGGATACCTTTCATAGCTTGATAATTATAGTATAATGATTATTTCACTACTCGGGACTACAATATTAATATTGGTTCCCAACATGGGATATGATAGGTTTGGCTATTATAATTGTGGGATTGTACCCCTCATTCAGACCATTAGGGATATGATCAGGATATAAGAGAAATTGGATGTCATTGAGTGGGGTATGCCTTCTAGGATGAGGGAATATTTACATATTATTTATTGGATTATTAATGAGTTCCTAGGATTCTCCCATGTCTATTGGAACTTAGTAATCATCCAAAAATGATTGAGATGTATTATTGGTCTGACACTATTGTGTGATTTTCTCATACTTTTCATGTTATGCGATTATTTGAAAAGATTAAAACCATCATGTCTAAATTTGTTACATGTTATGGTTTAAATTAAAAGGATTATGGAAGTTTTGTTAGAAAATAATTTTCATAATTTTTATTTATTTTTAAAATGAAAACATCTTATTTCTCTAAGAAATGCTAATAGTTCACATTTGGTGAAATATTGTAATTTTGAATGGATAACAGAAAATTGAATAGTGATCGGATTTCATTTGAATAAAATATATAAAAAATAAAATCATTCTATATTGTATTTCAATAGTTAAATTGATGATTCTTTTATTTAAAGTAAGTGGGTTTGGAATATATTTTTTTGGGAATGCCTATTAAGTAATAATGTTAACACCAATAGTTTCCTCTTATATATGAACTTTTTTGGAGGCTATCATTGTGGTTGTGATCACTATGGGTGATGGTTGGTATTTGTACCTAAGTGTGACAGTAAGGGTCACATGGAAAATTTTTGGTTGTTAGGTATTGTTAGTTTTTTTATTCCATTTTTTGTATTCTTATTTTATATTGTAAATTTTTCAGTGGTCATTGTTTAAATACTGGTCTACAATATTTTATTTTTGTTTTTTTGGTTATTATATTTATATTGGGAGAAAAAAATTTAAACGGTTACCCCAATAATTCATGACACTAGTTGCAAGACCAAAGGGATAGAGAACGCCAATCGATAATTTCCATGGATTGAATCGGGTGATTAGTTCATGGTTGAACCAAGATGGTTCGTGAAAATATTTTATTCATATATTTCATCTATTAGTAAAAACAAAACTAATGTTCAAGTGTTTTATGAACTAATACTTCCCCAATGTAATTTTATTTGGTTTCCTTCACCACCATACATAGTTTGATCTATAATGGGATTAACTTACAAATATGATTAATATGTTATCCTAATGTGATTTTATGTCAAATATATGAACATATTTATTATGTGACCAATAAAAATCGTTGTTAATTGAATTATTTTAAAAAATATACTAATTGCATAATCTTATATTCATGTTTTGTAATGTTTTCTTTCCCCTTATTAGTTCATATAATATCATCCAATTTAGATATTTAACACTACTAAATAGTAAATAAGATCATTTTTATTATATTATAATGGGAAAAACCACCTCATAATCATTCATGAAATCACGGTATGTTCATATTTTGGTTGTTTTGACCACCTAACTATATAGTACTATGAAATTTCATCATTAATGGATACTAGAACATAGTAAATTATGTAATATGAAATAAAATTTTACACATAAATTTTATTTGGTACATGGGATATTATATAAAAATATTATTCATTGATAAATAAATCACATTTCAATCATCAAGAATCACTTGAATATATAGTTATCGATTTTGATATCATGGATAAATACTAAGACACTCATTGATAGAGTTAATGAAATAAAAATTTAGAATAAATAATATCTAATAAAAAATTTAAGGATATATTAGTTATTTAGTTTGAAATAATAATGAACATGGAAACTATAATTATGAAACTACAACAATATTTGAAAACTATAAACACCTTATTTGAATGTTCTGGAGATTTTATATATTGAATGACTAGTTTTGGAAGAGAATGAAGGAAAATGGATTCACAAAAGGTTCTAAATTATTTTATTAATATATTATTTTATATAGTATTTTACTCTATGTTCTTCAAGGATAGGAATAAAAAGAAATGATTTTATTCTCGATTTCATATCATTCATACATGTTTATGTTATACATCATTTTTTCATGGGGGGGGGGTGTACTTACCACCCCATTGTACAATTTATATAATGATCTAATTATATTTTTTAATATTAAATTTAACATTTCATGTAATCTTTATCATGGTATTTTTTTCGTTCTTCCAATCATTGTAAATGGTTGAATTAAAATTCCTCTCTTCCAGACATGTTTTGAATTATAGAAGAAAATTAATTTTTGATGTTTTTTTACAAATTTAATTATCATGTCATAGATAAGACTTAAATATTATTATTTTATATTAAATTATTATCCATATAACTCAATGTTTTTTATTAAATTTGTTTAAAATCATAATTATTATATTTATCTCATTTCTGATTCTTTGAGACATAATATATTATGTGTATCATGTTTAATTTATATTGGGTATTCACTGTCGATGAATATATTTTTATCACAATATTTTTATTTCATGGAATTTTCTATCCAAATAATTCCCCTTTATTCATTGAAATTTGAATTATGTTATCCCAATTAAAATGAATTTTTGGAAAATTAGTTTTTATTCAATAAGATATGATTATTCCATTGAAATTATTAAATAAACTTCTATATATTCTTTTTCATATAATTTTACTTTGTGAAATTATTTATTTTATAATTTCTGATATAAAACCCTACATAATAAAATATTTTATAACCTATCCCAATTCATAGATAATGTTTCTTAGTCAATCTATCCTGTATCTTTTGTTGGATTATGATCATATTATTTAGGTATTGAATTAGATACAAACACATCCTTTTATATAGTTTGAACCCAATGTTTTTACACAAATCAACTTGATTATGTTCAACTAGAAATTTTGATACTCTATTTACATGGGGAAAAATAATTTTGTTATATACGTTATAACTAAATTATGTATGAATATTAAAATGTAACTATATATCTCGTATCCATCAACCTTATTCTTCCCAATGGGTTATGATAATGATAACTATTTTATTGAAATGTATACAATGATTTTAATCATTAATTATTATTTATAAATAACATTGTTTGATTATCTATTTTATTATTTTATTTCTTAATATATGAATAGACATGTTTTATTTAGTCAGAGGTTCCTTGAGAAATGGCATAATAGTTCCTCATGACTGTTATTGTGAATGCATCGATCTAATTATTTGATGGTTGGATCATAGAATTATACATCCCCATGATGTATCAACATGTATGATAATAAAAAACATGGTTGGGAGTTTACTGTATACCATTTCTATTTTAAAATATTCCATGACTTATGCCTTAATAGATGTAAAGAGTATTAGAACATGAACCATACAATATGTTTTTGATGGCTAGTATTATTTATTCCATTATTTTGATATCATTATTATTTGTATACACATTTTTATTTATTATAATGGATATATCAGGATCCCAGTATCAATTTAATTATGGAATCTAGTTTACTAAATATTCCTATAATAATATTTACATCATTTTTATGTAATACATTCCATCATTTTGTCTTCCCCAACAAAACAATTGAACTCACACATTCTTATGTTTCTATTTCATACTGTATAATGAAACGTCGAACAATAACTTGTTTAGAAGGATAGAATGTGTAGTACCATTTATGGTAGTTTTTATGGAATTATTGCTTATTATGTTATTTTCATAAATATAGTAAAACAAATTCTCTTTGGTATAAACATCATGTGACTATTTATTTTAATTTGTTTCATAATTCAAAATATATATATAGAAATTTGTCTTTATTTTATAATAGATCTCATATTCATTTTATAATTTTTAATAGTGGATGGTTAAATTCTGTCATTAAAAGATGGTATCAAAGTGAGTAAGCAATTTTTCATTTTATTAACTAGGTCCAACAATATGGGATTGAAAAATTAGAGTAAACATAAAAATTTGCTAATTTATTGATAAGAATATTTTGCTAATTTTATATGTGTATTATGACATAAAAATTAATGAAGCCCCATTATAAAATAAGATGTATTTAAAAAATTGATATTTTGTTGAATTAGATATTATGTGGTTTTTCATGGAAATAAATCCTTTACATAGTACTAGAACGTGGATGTTGTCGTGAAACAGATTCACTATTTGTTAATAAACCTAATAAAAAAGTATTAAACAGTTAAAAAAATTATTACTATGATAGACAATGAGTGGGATTAATATTGAAGAACTAGTGATACACACTTAGGTATATTGATATTCCATCAAATTATTTTTACAATCCTTTATGAATTATTTCATAAGGATTTAAAATAATTTAATAGAGAAAATAAAAGAAAAATGATCATGGATAACCAATGATTGAGAAAAATATATTCTTAGTTATATTTGAAGGTATCATATATTAAGAAAAATTGTTTAATAAGGTAATACACATTCATATGCTTTCATTAATATACATAATTATTATATAAAAATTTCTTTTTTAGTGTTAGTATTTTTTTAAAATATAGTCTAAAAGATGATGCTAATAATTTTTTGTATCATGAAATCACTATTTTTTATTACTTTGTAATTTCAAATATTTTCATGCTTAGAAATTTAGGTATATAACTATTATAAAATAAAATGTATGTTTCTTAACCTCATATCTAGTATTGAGGTTGATATTATAAGAAAAATATAAGGAATGTTTTTCAATAGTTTTAATTATTTAAACATTTAATAATATAGATTAAATAACATTAAATATCGATTTTATAAAACAATTTGTATTTTTAGAGATAAATATTGGAGAGAAAATGAATTATGTATGGATAACTCTTTAATTAAATATACAAATCAGTATTAGTTAATAAATAGTTATCTGATTTTTATGAAATAATCTATAATGTAATTTAAAAACATGTGAATGATTATTTTCTCATTATATTTTTAGAGGTTTTCTTCAAATATTTTTGGAATATAACATACAGATACTTGTGTGTGACCTTAGAAACTAGTGGTTAATACCATTTTATTTTAATGATATATTTTATATTCAAAGGGATATAAAATGTCATTATATTTTAGTTAAATTCATATTTAAATAGGATTTTATAAATTTATTTAATTAAAGTGTATGATTAGAGTATATGCATACATAGTTATTTGTTTTTAAAAATTATTATTATTTTTTAAATTTGTAATTGATTTTGAGAGTATATATTTCAGTTTTTTGGGTTCATAATATCTATATAATTTTTCTTGTAATTTAAGAAATCTATTTTATGGATTTAGATGATGAATATTGAAAAACCAAACACAATGTATCATGGTTTGAATTAAGAATAAAATATATTAAACTGAGAGTGGTACTTGTCAAACAGAGTCTGATTCAAGTGGACATGTAAGGAATATAAGATAAAATGACAATCTAATAATATATTACATATTGATGTTAACTTTTCTTGTTGATATAAGACTTATAATACCTTATAAAAACTCACATTGTTATATTTATAGCATAATCATGAATGTACCATGTAAACAAAAAACACCACAGATAGTTAAAAAATCCCAATAAAAAATAACAAGAATTTGGTTAGAAAAATGAAATTTTATAATAATAAGAAACGTTCCATAAAAATTTTAATTAAAAATATGAACATAATTGAAATACCAAACGAATAAAATAATACCCTGATATATTGCTTTAGAAATAATTCAATCATTTATATAAAATAATGAATACTTTGTTTCATTCATGTCAACATATAAGTTGATACATTAGTGTAATTGTAATAAATGTGAAGATGATGGTCAGGAAACATAAATGTGTAATAAAAAGATAGAATCCACCATATATATTTATTTAATTTCAAGATTATTGGTCATTATGGGGTTCAATATCCCAATCCAGTTCTAAAAGCACTGATTGTCACGAAAACCATGAAAACAAGGAAAATCCTTTTGCAATTACTACTAATGTACAAATACTTATTTTTCACTATATATTTTATAGTGTCCTATATCATGTATTTTTTGTCCAAATAAAGGATATTATTTTATATATTGAAACACATTGTGTTTTGTTTGTAAAAAATATATATGGTTTAATGGGAAGCTATTCCTTATTGATCTGTATCTACATCACTTAGTATAATTCTATTTGAATTTGAGAATCATTTATCAGACATTATAATGTTCATAAAATTGATTTATGTATAGATAAATCTCAGTACACATTCTAAATAATCCCATGAACATCATGTGGTGTACGGATAATAATGAGTTCCCTATAGAAATTACTCTCATCTTAAACATCAAATTGGGAGGATATAATTAATTTAATGGGGGATAATGAAACTACAAAAAATTATAATATATGATTATTATTAAATAATTAAATGTTTTTAATAGATTTACCCACATAGAAATTCAAACATAAATGAAGATACTATATATTTATATAAAATATTGACATCAAAGTATGGTCGTAAAACCCCCAACCATTGAATTTTATTGAATTAATAGAAGTAATACTCTATGAATTATTAAATAATAGAAAATAAACAGTAATTTTAATGTGAAGTAAATTCAATTATTTTACCTAAATAAGTAATAAAATCATTTATTATTTTGACAAGTTGTCTTCTAAAACATTTTTTACGAGGAAATAAACATTTCTATTTATAGAAACACGTTATTAATAATAAATGTATTTAAATTAATATTTATTTAACAACAATGGTTTAGTTAAATGATCTGAAATATGAATAATAACAATATGTATTTAAAATGTAATTTTACAATCATTTTTTTAAATATATTTTATAATTTCATTCAATATATGATTTATATATTTTATAATTTTTTATTTAAAAAAATTACTTCATTTCTAAAATCCTCATACTGAAATAAATGTGTTATGAATTTATTAACTTTTTATAATATGTATACATTACTATTGAAAAATATGGTTATTAAAAAAATTAATTTAAAAAATAATTAATAATAAAATCTAGATTTTATTAATAACAATTTAAAATATTACATGAACTTATAAAATCCAATTATAATTATTTTAATAACTAATTAAAATGACACTACATAATAAAAAATAATAGCTTCTCGGAATCAATTATTTTCAATTAAAATATGTTCATTTTATTCCCTATAATCCCCACATAATTTATTTTTTATAATAACTCAATTCAACTAATTAATATATTTATCAATAATAATTTATCATTATATAAAATTTTAAAAATAAAAAAGTTATTTCTCTAATAATATTCTTCATGCATGTAAGGACCCGTAAAATTCAAGGGTAATTTTTTATTCTTAATTTTATTTGAGAGTTTACAAGAACGCAGTTTCTGACGGCACCTGATTCCGAGGCCCGATGTGCCCGGAATCATTTTCCGAAGTTTAGCTCGGGTTTGTTCAGTGAATGAACGAGCTGGTTTTTCTAACCTTTGAACCGGTGCTCGGAATCAAATTCTGAGGGCACCGATGGAATCACAGCGCCAGTAATTGCTTAGAAACACATTTTTCGGAGTTGCGTTTTCACGAGTGTGGTTTTTAATTTTTGGGGTTAAGTTAAGAAATAAAATAAAAGTGGTGCAACTGGTATTTATATTATTTTTCTTAACTTAAGTTAAGTGGATGATGTGGGACCCACAATATCCTACCCACTAGGTAGGATATTTGTGAGGTGGGGCCCACACAAGCCCCCACCGTTTCATTTCTTCTAAGTAATGCAACCGCACCCCCCTTTTTTTAATTAAGTCAACTCTTGCGTTTAATCTGGATATTAGTCGCCTTATTAATTGGGTGGTTTTAAACTCCTCAATTAATTGTTCGATTAGTTTATTTTTGAAATTCAAATGTTGGGTTGTTCGTTAATAAAATAAGACAACTCTTATTTTATTTCTGTTGGAACTTATTGCGTGGAGAGGATTTGGAGAAAATCATTCTTCTTTGACTAAGAACGCGAAGAACGCGAATAACACGAAAAAATGCGAAGAACACACCGATCTCCGACGAAGAATGCCAAATCCTCAGAGATTGACTACACGACGCCGTGTACTGCAACGCCAGCGACGCTTCTTCCTTGATGCGATGATCCTCCCTCCACGACACCCTCTTCCGCGATGATCCTCCCTCCGCGACGCCTTCTTCCGCGACGGTTATTTCTGCGACGAATCCTTGCTCATCGAATTCGACGTGGTATAGGTTTTGATTCAATTAAATCTTTGTGATTTATACCCACGGCATATGTTTAAATATTTGTCGGTATCCTTTTTAAACTGCTAACACGGTGGGTGCGGACCAACAAACAAGTCTGAACCCACCGTCCCTTCGTTCTTGGTGTGAGGATCGGTGGGCGACGATGAAGCAGGCCGCACAGGCGTTGTTAGGACTTCGCAGCGAAGGATCAGTCCTGGGAGGGCCGTTGGTGAAGACGACAGTCAAATCAGACCACCTGTGCTCGTCCGGTTGTCTGCGGAGCAACCCACCGGCGCCCCTCGCCGGCACGGCGGCGCCGGTGACACGAGGCTGCGGCCGGCACTGGCCCGCCGCCAGGAGAGGGCAGTGCCCGGTGCGCCACCGGTAAGAGTCGCCGCGGAGGCAGCCCGCAAGCCCCGCAACCACGCGGGAACGGAGGAGGTGGGATGCGGCACACATCCGCGTCCGTTGGCAAGGGGCGGCCCCCACACGGGGCCGCGGTTTCGTCTAGGGGGGCGGCCCCCCCTTTTGCGCGGCCGCTTGGCCAGCGCCAACGCGCCGGGTCGAGCCGCCCCGCCCGACCTGGACCCGGGTCAGGTCGAACCGGTTCGGGCCGACCCAGGGTGTATCGAGCCAGGTCGGACCGGGCCCGAACCCCCTAATATCGGACCTCTCACGGTCGTTTGCCCATAAAATGGGCTGCAGACCTTCGATCTATGCACCTTCAGCGGTGATGCAATCTTTGTATCGAGACGGTAGTTTTGGTATAACAAACTCAAGGTTTCGTAGTACTTTGGGTTTGGCCAGGATGGTTCGTACACGAAACCAACCGGGCCGTCGAAGAAGAAACACTTATAACTTGAGCTCCGGACGCCCGATTGACGTGTCGTCGGCTTTATTGAATTCATCTTGATGAGGCAACAATTTTGGCATGCTTCGCCTGAGTTTCAGATGTATTTGGATAATGGTCAGGTAGGATTAAACCCGAAATCCAACCGGGCCCCTAGAGCGGAAAAGCTGATAACTTTCAGACCGTACGTCCGTTTGACGAACCATCAGCGGCGTTGGTGGTGACATTGAGAAATGTCCCCTATGAGAATTCCCTATGATAGTTTGGGGTATATTCGAGATACGGCCTAGTTGGAACGCACACGAAACCAACCGGGCCCCTGGGACGAAAAGGCTAGTAACTCACAGACCTGGCATCTGACTGACGTGACGTCTGTTGCGTTGAGACCCCTATGACGAGGTAGTTCTTTGAGATACTTCTTTGTTTAACTTCGAGATACATGGAGTATCGACTGGTAGCTTGTGGAGCGGACCCTCCTGGTGATCAGTTAGCAGAGTGCAGAGACCTAGTAGCTGGCTGAGACCTGATGACTGCTGATCTATCGACTCAGCGTATTTAGGATAGCCCAGTGGGGAGAGCTTGGTTGTAGCCGTATACCCACAGTGGAGGAGCGCTTGGTAGTAGAGGCAGACCCGCGGTACACAACAAAAGGAGTACCTCTAGAGGTTATGAGGGGGAGTGCTCTGCTATAGCGGCAGACCCACCGCGGGGGAGCACTTGGTAGTAGCGGCAGACCCGCGATACTCAACAAAAGGGGTACCTCTAGAGGCTATGAGGGGGAGCACATTGTTGTAGTAGCAAACCCATGGCGGAGGAGCACTTGGTAGTAGCGGTAGACCCATGGTACTCAATAGAAGGAGTACCTCCATAGGCTTTGAGGGGGATAGCTTGGTTGTAGTGCCAGACCCACGACGGAGGAGCGCTTGGTTGTAGCGGCAGACCCGTAGTACTCAACAGAAGGAGTACCTCTGGAGCCTATGTGGGGGAACACTTGGTTGTAGCGGCCGACCCATGGAGGGAAGCGCTTGGTTATAGCAGCAGGCCCACAGTTCTCGACAGAGTAGGAGTTCGGCACGCTTGGTTGTAGCGGCAGGCCCACTTTACTCGACAGAGGTGGAGTTCTCCAGCAGTCGTGGTTTTGACATCATGAAGAAGTATACCTGTTTGAGCTGAGTATTGATTTTGAACCCTTATATTTGATAAGTTTGACTTGATATCCTGTGTGGATTACGTTATGCTTTTCTATGTGGATTTGTTTGTGTTTGCTGTGTGGATTGGGTTATACATGGGCTCAGATGTTGGAGCTGAACGAGAATTGATGACTTAGGTATATGTATGGGCATATACCTAAGTAGTGTTTGATTTTACTTCGTGATTGTATCTTTCCTTGTGGATTACACTTTGTGGTTTTTGGGAGACCTTAGGGGGTCTCAGGGTCCCTATTGAGTAGCTTATACTCACCCCTGCATGGGATTTGCCCGCACTACTTGTGTTGGATGTAGACGACGGACAACGCTGATCGTGGTTGAGGAACGAGGAGCAGGTCGGTACCCGGAGGTGGACCACTGGGCGGGGCGTACTCGGAGCGGACGGCTGGACCCGAGGAGCTGTGGAGTCTAACTATACCCACCCTTCAAGTAGGAATTCTAGTGGACGGCTTGAGGCAGCGGCTTTACTTTTCAGTTCTGTACTCTCCTTTTCAGTTGTACTTTACTTTCAGTTTGGGTTTGTATTCTGGCCAACTTACTTTACCACACTTTCTATTGTACCCAGTTTTTACTTAGTGTTTAATTCTTCTTTCTTGTACTATGGTGTTTGTTTACTTTACAAAGGCAATGCCTTCCCTTTATAAGTGGAATTACTCCTTAGTACTAGTCTCCAGGCCCTGGCCTATGGAAGGCGGGCTTGGGGTAGTCACAGCACGGGCCACGAGGGCAGGTCTTGACAAATTGGTATCAGAGGAGTTCGGTTCTACCGCAGAACTCGGGACTCTGATCTTTTTTTATGTGAAGCAATAATGTTAAGAGTATTGAGTGTGGCTATCAGTCTAGGGATTCCAGTGTTGGTGCGGCAGCTGACGTATCCGTACACCAGGACCCTGACTTCTGATTTCCGACTTAATGCACGAAAACATTGCCTGCATGTGTGTTTCATGTTTTCTTTGTGATTACTTTGTGTCATCTCACCTGGTATATTGTTTAATCATGGAACACCTGTTTCTTTTCAGGATGGACCCATGATGGCAGCCATCTAGGGTTCCGAGAGTTGTGTGTGACGACAGCCCACCGAGCGACGAGGCCTCGGTATAGGGCCCTTTGATAGTAGAGGCACATGCGGTACCTCTACCCGCCGAGCCACCGATGCTACCATCCCCAGCCGCTGACGGTGCACGTCACCTTAGTGCACTACATGAGTTTCGATGTCAGCGACCGCCCAGGTTCTATGGGGAGACGGACCCTTAGGCAACCGAGGATTGGCTGGAGGCAGTTGTACGAGTTTTCCGTTTGGTAGGGACACCAGCTGACCTTATGGTGGTCCTTGCAGCGAGCCTCCTGCACACGGCAGCATGCAGATGGTGGAGCATGATGCTCCAGGTCACGACGAGGCATATCTCCTTTGGATGGACTTTGAGAGCCTTTTCCACTCAGTGTTCATCCCAGCCACCCTCCGGGCGGTGTGCATCCAGGAGCGACTACAGCTACGGCAGGGCAGCATGACAGTAGCCCAGTACGTGGTGAGGTTTACCGATCTCTCGAGCTATTTGACGACATGGTATGGGACCCATTCTACAGGTCCCGAACCTTCGAGCAGTGGCTCAGGTGATAGATCAGTGTTTCAGTTGTTTCTCACAGCATTCCGACACAGACAGGGGTGTTGGAGAGAGCCCTCTTAGTGGAGATTTTCCTTATTGAGAAGTCTCTAGTAGCAGGACCCAACACAAGCTGTTATGTGGTAGTGTCTTCTACAGCATGTAGTTGATAGATGATGTAGGGGTCCAAGAGGACTAGACCTACAGGTGTTCAACCGCATGATAGAGGATCATTTGTGCGAGGCACCCGAGGTGGAAAACGACTTGCCATTAGCGGACAATGTAACTCCTGCGGTGGGGTTGGTCACATGGCTCGTGACTGTCTGACCCACATTACGGATGACCAGCAGATGAATGATGGACCTCCCAGGCAGAGGCAGTGGTTCGATCGAGGCTGACCGCATGGAGCAGGAGACCTTGGTAGGGGAGCTGGTCGTGCAGCTGGAGGTAGACGACGCTTTGAGGTGTTTCCACCACCACCACCAAGAGGTCCACCCCGACCACAGGGAGCTGGCGGGTAGAGATAGGTATTTCTTCAGGAAGCTGAGGACTACGATCATGGAGCTCTGGGAGCAGATGGACAGGAGCGGGACTAGTTCCAGACCTGGAGAGTTTTATTTATGCTACTTCTAGCTTTGTTGATGTTTGTTTGTAGATGTTTTGTGTCTTTGTATTTTGAGCTGCAGTAATAAAAGACACCTTTCTTGTGGTGTTTACCTTCATGTCCACTCTTTATGTTGTTACTAATAGGATCAGGTTTAAAAACCGTTGACTTGACCCTCACATTGAGATACCTACTGGATGAGACCCAGGGACCACACACTGATGCCGACAGTGTGACTCGACCCTTGGAGGCGAGAGTAACGGTTGGATCACTTTGTAGTAGCGTTGAGGCCTTACGACGTCATCCTTTGTATGAGTTAGTATCATCCATGTTGGGATTGACTGTATTAGGTGAAAAACATGGTTCATCCAGGGGACAAGACCACATTTCTCTTATCGGCAATGAAGAAATCTTAGCAGCTCTTGTAGGACCGGAAATGTCCAAGTCATCCAAGAGCAGATGAGGATAGCTCAAAGCCGGAATAAGTCTAGGGCTGACAGGAGGCGGAGACCACTAGAGTTTGAGGATGCTGACCACATTTCCCTACGGGTCTCACCTCGACGTGAGTTACAGAGGTGTGGCTGATGGGACTAGTTATCTCTGAGGTTCAGTGGACATTTTCAGGTCCTCAGCAGGGTACGAGAGGTGGTTTACCGCTTGACCCATCCACCTCAGTTACACCAGGTGCACGACGACTTCCACGTGTCTCTACTGAGGGGATACATGTTCGACCCTTTGCATATCATCGACCATGAGGAGCTGGAAGTTGGTGATGGGGTGACTTTTGCGGAGGTCCCGGTGGAGATTGAGGATTGACAGGAGCGGGTCCTACGTGGACGGTCGATTCCTCTAGTGCGCATCAGATGGCAGCATGGGGACCTCCAGGTGAGCACATGGGAGCGGAAGGCTCAGATTCATGCTCAATACCCAAATTTGTTCCCCAAGTTTTTTATGTATCTTTACGGGGATGTAAAGCCCTGAGATTAGAGTAATGTAAAGACCCGTAAAATTAAAGGGAAATTATTTTTTTCTTAATTTCCTTTGGTATTTTACAAGAACACAGTTTCTGACGGCACCTGATGTCGAGGCCCGGTGTGCCCGAAATCATTTTCTGAAGTTTAGCTTGGGTACATTCAGTGAACGAACGAGCGGGTTTTTCGAACTTTTGAACTGCTGCTCGGAATCGAATTCCAAGGGCACCGATGTAATCGCAGCGCCGGTAATTTCTTAGAAGCATCTTTTCCGGAGTTGCGTTTTCTCGGGTGTGGTTTTTAATTTTTGGGGATAAGTTAATAAATAAAATAAAAGTGGTGCCACCGGTTATTATTTTATTTTTCTTTACTTATGTTAAGTGGATGATGTGGGACCCACAACATCCTACCCACATGGTAGGATAGTTGTGAGGTGGGACCCACATGAGCCCCCACTGTTTCCTTTCTTCAAAGTAACGCACTCGCACCCCCTTTTTTTAATGAAGTCAACTCTTGCATTTAATCTGGATATTAAATGCCTTATTAATTGGGCGGTTTTAAACTCATCAATTAATTGTTAGTTTCATTTATTTTTGAATTTCAAACTTTGACTTGTGCGTTAATAAAATAAGACTACTCTTATTTTATTTGTTTTGGAACATGTTGCATGGAGAGGATTTGGAGAAAAGCCTTCTTCTTCGACGAAGAATGCGAAAAACGCGATGAACGTGAAGAACACACCGATCTACGATGAGGACCACAAAATCCGTGAAGATCGACTACATGACGTCATGTACCGCAACGCCAGTGACACTTCTCCTGTGAATCTTCTTCTGTGACCCTTCTCCGCAACACGACGATCCTCGCTCTGTGACGCCCTCTTCCGCGACAATCCTCCCTCCGCGATGCCTTCTTCCGCAACGGTTATTTCCGCGACTAATCCTAGCTCATCGAATTCGATGAAGTTGGGGTTTTGATTCAATTAAATCTTTGTGATTTATACCCATGTAATATGTTTAAATATTTGTCGGAAGCCTTTTTAAACCGTTAACATGGTGGGTGAGGACCAACGAACAAGTCCGAACCCACCGTCCCTTCGTCCCTGGTGTGCAGATCGGTGGGGGACGATGAAGTAGGCCGCATGGGCATTGTGATGTCTTCGCAGTGATGGACCAGTCCTGGGAGGGCTGTTGGCGAAGACGAGAGGCAAATCCGACCACCGAAGCTCGTCCGATGGTCCGCAGAGCAACCACCGGCGTGCCTCGCCGGCACGGCAGTGCCGGCGGTTGGAGGCGGCGGCCGACACCGGCGGGCCGCTAGGAGACGGTGGTGCCCGGCACACCACCGGGAAGAGTCGCCGCTGCGGCAGCCCGCAAGCCCCGTGACCACGCGGGACCAGAGGAGGCGGCACGCAGCACACGGCCGCGTCTGTTGCCAAGGTGCGGCCCCCACGCGGGGCCGCGGTTTCGTCCAGGGGGCGGTCCCCCCTTTTTGCACGGCCGCTGGGCCAGTGCCAGTGCGCTGGGCCGAGCCGCCCGGCCGGACCGCTAGGTCGGGCCGGGCCGCGCCAGCCGGGATGGGCTGCACCCAACTGGGCCGGACCCGGACCCGGGTCAGGTCAACCCGGTTCGGGCCGAGCCAGGGGTTATCGGGCAGGGTCGGACCAGGCCCGAACCCCCTAATACAGGACCTCTCACGGTCTTTTCCCCATAACATGGGCGGTGGATCTATGATGGATGCACCTTCAATGGTGATGCGATCCTTGGATCGAGACAGTCATTTCAGTATATGACACTCAAGGTTTCGGAGTACTTTGGGTTCGGCCGGGTTGGTTCGTACACGAAACCAATCGGGCCCTCAGAGCGGAAACGCATATAACTTGAGCTCCAGATGTCCGATTGATGTGTCGTCGACTTTTTTGGATTCCTCTTGATGAGAAGAATCTTTTTTCATTCATCTCCTGAGTTTCGGATGTAGTTGGATAATGGCCGGGTTGGATTGAACCCAAAATCCAACCGGGCCCCTGGAACGGAAAAGCTCGTAGGTTTCAGACCGAACATCCATTTGACGAACCATCAGCGGAATTGGTGATCACATTGAGAAATGGTTCCTATGAGAATTACCTATGAGATTTCATGGTACAATCGCTATACGGCCGGGTTGGTTCGCACACAAAACCAACCGAGACCCTGGGACGAAAAGGCTAGTAACTCACAGACCGGGCGTCTGACTGACGCACCATCTATTGCATTGAGACCCCTATGACGAGGCAGTCCTTTGAGATACTTATTCGTGGAACTTCATGATACTTGGAGTATAGAACGGTAGCTCGTGGAGTGGACCCTCCCGGTGATGAGCTAGTAGAGTGCAGAGACCTTGTTACTGGCTGAGACTTGATGACTGCTGATCTATCGACAAAGTGTATTTTAGATAGCCCAGTGGGGAGCGCTTGGTTGTAGCGGTAGACGCACGGCGGAAGAGCGCTTGGTAGTAGCGGAAAACCTGTGGTACTAAACAGAAGGAGTACCTATGGAGGCTATGAGAGGGAGCGCTTGGTTGTAGCGGCAGACCCATGGCGGAGGAGCGCTTGGTAGTAGCGGAAGACCCGCGGTACTCAACAGCAGGAGTACATCTAGAGGCTGTGAGGGGGAGCGCTTGGTTGTAGCGGCAGACCCATGGCGGAGGAGCACATGGTAGTAGCGGCATACCCGCGGTACTCAACAGAAGAGGTACCTCTGGAGGCTATGAGGGGGAGCACTTGGTTGTAGCGACAGACCCACGGCGGAGGAGTGCTTGGTTGTAGCTGCAGACCCGTGGTACTCAATAGAAGGAGTACCTCTGGAGCCTATGTGGGGGAACTCTTGGTTGTAGTGGCAAACCCATGGAGGGAAGCACTTGGTTGTAGCAGCATGCCCACAGTTCTCGAGAGAGGAGGAGTTCGACGCGCTTGGTTTTAGCTGCAGGCCCACTGTACTCGACAGAGGAGGAGTTCTCCAGGAGTTGTGGTTTTGACATCATGAAGAAGTTTACCTGTGTGAGATGAGTATTTATTTTCAATTCTTATCTTTGAAAATTTTGACTTGATATCTTGTTTGGATTACGTTATGCTTTCCTGTGTGGATTTGGTTGTGTTTCCAGTGTGGACTGGGATGTACTTGGGCTTGGATGTTGGAGCCGAACGAGAATTGATGACTTAGGTATATGTATGGGCATATACCTAAGTAGTGTTGGATGTTACTTCGTGATTGTATCTTTCCTTGTTGACTATCCTTTGTGGATTCTGGGAGACCTTTGGGGGTTTCGGGGTGCCTACTTAGTAGCTTATACTCACCCCTGCACAGGCTATGCCTGCACTACTTGTGTTGGATGTAGACGACGGACAACGCTGATCGTGGTTGAGGCACGAGGAGCAGGTCGGTACCTGGAGGTGGACCACTGGGCGGGGCGTACTCGGAGAGGACAGCTGGACCCGAGGAGCTGTGGAGGGTGTCTGTATCCACTGTTTAGGTGGGACTTCCAGTGGATGGCTCGAGACTGCAGCTTAACTTTTCAGTTGTTGTAATCTTCTTTTCAGTTGTGCTTTACTTTTAGTTTGGGTTTGTATTCTGGCCCACTTACTTTACCGCACTTTCTATTGTACCAAGTTTTTACTTAGTGTTTACTTCTTCTTGCTTGCTCTGTGGTGTTTGTTTACTTTACAAATGCAATGCCTTCCTTTTATACAAGGAATTACGCCTTGGTTCTAGTCGTCGGCCCCTTGCCTATGGAAGGCGGGCTTAGGGTAGTCACGGCACGGGCCCCGAGGGCGGCTCGTGACAACGCAATAAACTATTTTTTTAAATTACCATATCACACATTTTCAAATTTTATTTCATGTAGTTATTTTCATATTTGAAATTATATGTATTAAATTAAGTAAAAAAGGACAATCTTTAACATATTCATTAGTATTAATTACTATTGGTTATGAAATAATTACCAGGGTAAATATCATTTTGGTTAAATGAAAAATGTTATAAAAAATGGAATAAAAATTTAAAATTTTTACCAAAAGGAGTATATGAGGATATTTTGGACTCATACTAATTTTCCAATACTATGTTTTCATTTATTTTATTTTTCAGATGATTTGTTACTTCATATCCTGAAAAATATATGGTTTTCTCCCAACACAACACTCTATTTTACATATAAAAGTGTAGCATCTTGAGAACATAATTACTGAATTCTATTTTGATTTATCTTTTAAAATATTCCACATATATCTTTATAGAATATCTCTCACTTTTAAATTCTAAAACTCACCCTAATAATAATTCTTCAATTTTATATAAAATTTCATGTTTTCGTTTAATGTATTATCAACTACATAGCTTCAATAACTAATTAAAATATTTAAATTTTATTGTAGAAGGACTTGTATAATTATATTAAATAAATTTCTATACTATATCTTAATATATTAATATAATTTTCAATATTTAATCATATATTTCGTCAATGAAAAAAATCCATACCTATGTTTCTGAGTTATGATGAATACCGTCTCCACGACATATCATGTTTCATTTTCAATCATTATATTGTAATTATGGATCTATGGCTGGGATTAAATAATAAATATGATGATAAATATTTAATTTAGGTTCTATTCTGAAAAATATAATACCATCATAATTATATGATAAACATTAAATTGTCATTAATTCCTTTATTTAAAGTAATCATATAATGAATATATCCTTTTATTCTAATTGTTTTATGTTTTAATATCCATTAATTATTTCTATAAATCAATTATATTCTTATATAACACCATATTAATCATAGAATAATATAATTACAAAAATGATAAAATAATAAGACAATAAAATCGCCTCATAATCATTCATTAAATAAATGTATGGTCATCTTTGGGTTAGCTTATCCAATTATATCAACAATATTGTTAATTTTTAACATTAATAAATATGGAAACATAATATTTGGTGTAATATGAAACAAGTTTGTAAATAAATATTTTTTTCTTCTTGATGTATCATTTCAATATTTACTTCATTAATATAGAAAAAAAATTCATTTATTTAAAATAAAAAAAACATAATTTTAATTGATTTTATCTTCTATTATAGAGAATAATGAACTATATTATGTAATTTGAATCCTCATAAATAGTTATATATAATCCCTACTATTATTTTAGATATATTTAAATGATTAACAGTTATATATGAATGAACAAGTACATCACTATTATGAAACTAGTACAAACAAACAAGACTATAATCATCCAACATGAAAAATCGAGAGTATTTGTCTAGAGAATTATTATTTATGGATTGTATGAATGAATATAGATATTATTAAGGTTATAAATTTTATATTGAGATATACTTCGTTGATAAGGGATCCTAATGTATATTCATGGATACTAGAAACAAGCTGTAATGATTTTTGTCTCAATTTCCTATTAATGATACATGGGAATGTCATATTACATTTATGATATTGTATGTTGTACATAAAATGAAATTATTATATTTAGATCATGGATCGCATATATTTATTGACATATACTATCTAATTTCATGTTAAATGTTTCATGATATTTTGGATAGAATTTTCCAATGATTATAATGTTTTCATCTCAAATTAGTCTCCATAGGACATTTTTGGAATTATGCCTCTAATTACATTTAATTGATGAATTTACTAGATATTATAGATATAATATAATGAATTATCTTTTAATCATGATATTTGAAGTCCTATTTCAATTAATTTATTTCAATGTGTTTGTATTCATATTATTCTAAACTTTTAATGTTTTATTGGTCTCAATTTTGAATCATTGTGTAACATCACTTTTTGTGAACCATGTTTTATTTTTATAGTTTGTTTATTATCCATGGATATATTTTTATTTTATATTTTTATTTAATGTAATTTACAATATAAATCATCATCCCATATTTAAAAGTCTTATAATTTTAAATTTTTCCAGTGGTAATATTTTTTAATCGTAATTATCATTCATTGAGTTGTGATTATTCATGTCAACAGATTTTGAAATTTGTATATTATTACTTTTATGGTATTATGGGGTATTATATATTTTTTTGATGATATAATCTACTAAAACATAAACCATTTGGGAAATATTTATCACTTCTAGGGTTATGTTTTTTTAAATAACCCACTTTATTTAACGGGATGACATGTTATCATGTTATATAGGAATTGACATAGGAATATAGTAAGTTCTCTATATGTTGGGAATATAAAATTTTCACATAACTAAGACCATTTTATGTTCACATTGAACTATTTTATGTTTATTGACACTAATATAAGTGTTGTACTTTTTTATGTTGTTCTCTAATACCTAGGAATTCCAAAAAATGGTAAAATGTGTTGTTTATCCATAAATATTATTCCTTAGGTTGTATCCTAATATTATTATAAATTTTAATGACATGAAGAAATTTATTAAAATTTTTACTGATTATTGAATAATAAAATGGGTTTCTTTTGTATTTAAGTTTCATATATCTGACTATAAAGACAATCTATTTTATTATATAAGAGGATCTTCAGGGAATGGTATGAATTTAATGATAAATCTTATGATGATTATGTTAAAAATAATCACGTTATAGGTGTGGTTTAAAGTTAAATGACCCCAAGATACATTTATAGGTCACATGTTTCAGAATAAGTTTTCCAATTTGATGAAATAGTATCCATTTCGCTAAGATATTTTGAATATGATCTCAATGAAAGGTAATGTGACATGGTTCAAGGACTTTAGGGTGGGATTTTAATGTATGTAATTATACATTCAATTATTATGAGATCAATACTTTTGGTATCTATGGTTTCATTTCAAGTCATGGTTTTATCATTTATTAAATTTATCCATTATTAAACTTCTGGTTTTCCATGGATTCATATAATGATATTTACAACATGTTTGTTCAATGAATTCATTAGTTTTATGTTTCCCCTTATCAGGAATTAGATATCACCCTTTATTATATTTCAGTTACCCTAGGTTATAAATGATGAAGTAAATATTCAATATTTATAAGGATAACATGAATAAAATAATTTATAGATGAGGATGAATAGAAATATTTGGTTTAGTATTTTCTTCTATTCAGTGGAAAAAATATGATTGATACAACGAAGATGGATATATATATTTTTGATTTGTCTTAATTTGATTAATTTTTTTCCCATAATATTAAACTATATGTAAGAGATACAATAATAATTATTGATTCTATAATTGAGAATGGTTGTATCCAGACTGTTATAGCTGGTATCAATGTGTGGATATAAATTATGTGCTAATGGACCCAGATCTGGATGTGTCATCCTAGGGAATCATAGATACGAATATTACAAATGTTTAGGTAAAACAATTCAGCGTGACCATTGGTTGATACTAATCTGGGAATCTCATAGTTTTAAGATTTAATTACATGATATTTTTTGTCAATTAAAATAATAATATATTTGATACATTATGTGACCTAAAAAAACTGATCTAACATAACAACCCACTAATATGAACTACTACATATTCAAAGTACATGAATAATATAATAATTTTTAAATACAAATATATCAATCAACTAAAATAAATATATATAATTTTTTGGAATAATATTTTTATACATTTAATTTCCTGTGAAAATAGATATCAATATATTTTTTAATTTTTTTTGAAATAGAAAAATTCATAAACATTATAAATTTAATTTTAAAAAATTTACTAAATTTTTGTATTTTGAATTTAATGTTAATAACGATTATTTTTTCCTTTTTTAGAAATAATTTATCATTAAGTGAATTATATAAAAAAAAATTTTACACAAAATTATACATTTTATAAATTTTTCATTTCATAAGAATTTCATTAAACATTTTAAAATATTAGATTTAATAAATATTTTATTTATGGTGTAAAATCATTAATTTTAATAATTATTCTTAACTTATGAAACCTTCTTTAATTTTATAAAACTAAACTGAAATTTTATACAAATTAATGAAATAGAATTTTATTCTAAATAATATTATTTATGATAAATGACAATTATTATAAGGACCCATCCTTTCAACATTAAATAATCATGTATTAAATGAATAATTCACATAGAGGATATTTTCTGTTTTAGAGTTTTAAAGAATTAGGAATAACTATTACATCTCAAAATATTATAAAGTAGACACATATACTATGTTTCCATAAAATAAAAACTCTTAAAAAACATGTCTACTTCCATGTTTTAGATAGTGTGTCTTTCCTTGATCCCATCCTTGACCCTATTCGTCTTTAATCCATGTGGAAAACATTACAAAAAAACATGGGATGAGCATAAAAATCCCAGTAAGGGATACACAAAGAAGGAAAACTGTTAGTTTTTCAAAACAACATGTAAACCATGAATAAATTATCAATGTAAAACTGTTCACATTTAAGAAGTAGTAAATACTCTTAACTGAATAAAATATAATTACTTACCCTTTTGTAACCAAAAGATTAACATAAAACCCATATAAATAAAACATAACATATAAAGGTAACTTGGGACATAAACATACTTAAATAGAATAACCATATGGTCGACTTCCACACATATCACTAAATGGAATAGCCATACAGCCGACTTCCAAACCCAATGCATTGGAGGTTATAACATAACCACCCATCCAGGTATTCACGACACCACCCGTCATATGGTTTATCACGTAACCACCTGTCAAATGTCAGAGTACCATTATAAAAATTATAGCACATATATAAAAATTTCACTATTAACATTTAACTATTAACATTTCATTTAAAATCACAATATATCATTTCAATATATTGACAAAATCAATAATTTATCAAACTATTTTCAAAACCATTTAATAAAGAGATTTTTTAATGAATGTATCCCATACCACTTTGAAGCTTTTAAATGAATAAAGTTTAATAAAAACCATATAATATCATGAGAATAATGGTATTCATGATATAATATGTTGAAGGACAGTATATAAACCATATCAAAGTTAATTTGAACATAACAACAATAAAGTCTCAAGGGAATGTAATTTGAGACTAAATTCCTTATAAAGAAGATATCCTTTGATTAAAGGTTAATCAATTACATATTTATGTGTGACAAAATAATACACCGAATATAAGTGAATATTAAGTGTAAAATAATCAGAGTTCATTCACACGTATTCATAGAACAACATATTCAAGGAGTAGAAGTTTAACCCAAAGAATCAAAATTTGGTTAAGAAGTTCATTTGCAAAAATTCGACAGCCTAACATCTTCACTTCAAAATTAAGAAAATGAGTTGATGAGAGATTAAAATTGTATCTCATCACTTGTATATTAAATTTACAATAATATAGATATATTATAACACATCCCAACATAATAATATGTAAATTAAAAGACATAACAAAAGAATTCTTTTTAAAGAAGATGAGGGTGAAAGGTCCCCTTACCAATTTGGGTAACTTTCGAAACGTGCACCCCATGGAAAAATTATCATAATATGAAGATGTAAATACCCATAAATGAAATTATATTACATAAAGAGTATAATAATGGGAAGTATATACACCACTTAAAGGAAATGGAGGCAAATGTAGCATAAATCTCACTAGAATAAAAGTGAGATGAAAAATCCCTTACGAAAACTCGGCAGCCTAACGACGCCACTTAAAACTTCCATAAATGGATTTATGAGATCAAATAGGCTATCTCATAATATGAACATAAAAATTAAACTATGAGGAATATAAAATAACATCCCCAAACATAAGAAATATGAGCTTAAAAGGAATGACATAAAAGAGAGTACTTAAAAAGAAAGAGAGAGGTAAGATCCCTTACCTCAAGTCTGACTTGTATTGTTCATTTCTTTATATTCCTAAATAATAAACATTGGTCAATTTATAATTGATTGAGGCCCTTCTTTATTTTCTATTATTCAATTCATGTCACATATTATAATTTAATTATTGGTAAATAATGTGAGTTCATATCAGACATTTTTGTCGATGTTTAGTACATGAGTCAAAAATGAACATGATTGAAAATACTTTTCCATGTAGTTATAAGTAAATCATCTCCAGGGTAGTATTAATGATTTAAATGTCATATATATCCAGTACATATTCGTTTTATACTATTCAATAACATTTGGAGATATAAAAAGAAATAAAATGCACCGTTTATGGAGATGGTTGGTCGTATGTATGCATGAACATTGCTTTCATTTCTTTTTCATGTTAATTGAATTAAAAATAAATGAGATAGATATATATATATTATAATTACATTATAATATATATTTTATATAGGTCACATATGTTCATTAATTTCATTATTTATACATTTCATGTATTGCATGAATGAGTCACATCACATGAGGGGGCGGTAGTCCACACTTCCTCGTATGAAATTATCGCATTTTCACAACATGAAAATCATAAATGTATGTTTTAAATATAAATTACATAAGAATATAAAAAAATACCATATATATTATATATAAAATACAGTGACATCATAATGGCCACCATGAAACAGTATGTTCTTTAACCATTAGTTGAAGGTGTGTGTAATTTTAGCTCGAATCATTCTCATAAAAACATCCTAGTATATTGAAGATACTGGTGTTGTTACAAAATAAAGGAATAAAAAGAGTTTATGGGGTTGGAGAAGAAAAATAATCCAAAATAACATTTTGGAAGACTTTACCTTTAAATCAGGTAACTCCTCTTGGATTGAACCAAAATGGTTTCTTGAAGTGCTTTATGCCAAAGGGAGGCTTCTAGTATGAGGAGAGGGATGTGGAGAGACAAAATGTGAAAATTTAGTTCAACCCAAAGGATTGAGAGGTGTGGGTAAGGGGGTAGAGGTGGGGGCCTTTTATAAGAGGGATAAGGGGCACTCTTGGATAGATTTGATAAGTTACATTATTACAAAATGATTTTCGGATATCAAAGGTCCCAAACTTATATATTTCGAGGATAAGGTGACAAGGGTTAGAAATAAACCCATCCAATATTTTTTTATATGTTTAAGTCTTATAATTTACATTATCTTTTCATTTTATTTAAATCATTAAATAATGAGGTAATCGCTACATCATCATGGTGCCATAAATAATTTAATTTATTTAATGTCTAAAAATTATATAAAAAATATCATGATATAGAAAATAGTTTTATATTTCTAATGAATATTTATAGTCAATAATATGACTTGAATAGCCCCACGTAAAAATTGTTTAAGTAAAATAATACATGTTTGTGGCATTTTTATTTTAACATTAAATAAAAAGTTATTAAGGTCATTTTCTTACCCAAGTGTATCCATGGGGTCCCCAAGTTGACCCATGGATTTTCATGGTCAGACATGACACATCCAATAAGGGTAGGACATGTTTCAAGGTCATTTCATATTATTAAAACATTATTTTAACATTAAATTACACTAATTGCCTCTAATTGCGATTAATAAAACTTAAAAGTTACTATTCATTGAAAAATTATTTTAATCTCATTGAACCAAATTTTACATCCTAATGGCAACGGTATATGTCGTATTTTTTAAATTTGATTCACAAAATTTGTAAAGTTTAATTTAAATGAAAAATCATTTTATAACTACCACTTATTGGTTTCACTATTCATCAAAAATTGATGTTTTTCCGAAAAATACCAAAAAAATCACCAAAAGCTATATTTGATTTTCTAAATTCAAAAATGATGTCTATTTTACAAAATTCAAAACATATAAGTTGAATTAATTAATATAAAAATTAATTCCTATTGTCAAAACAAATAGCATGTTTTCATGAAACAATATATATCAAAAGATTGACACTAGTTTAAGTCCAATTTCAAAGTGAAATTAATTCCATTGACCACCATTGGATTAAATGGTAAAAATATATTCTAATTTATATTTTAAACCAATTCACAATATATTCTAATAATATAAATAAATTAGATTAAAAATAGGTTTTGAATTAAAATACATCATTTTCCCTACTCATTAAAAAATGAACTTTATCGGAAAAATACCAAAAAATTACAGAAAGTAAATTTTGATGTCCCGATTCTAAAAAAAATTTATTTGGTCCAATATGATGTATAAGAGTGATCAAAACTATATTTAAAGAGGGTTCTCCATCAAAAGGAGATAAATCGACCTTTTAGTTAATATTAGAGTATTTAATCTTAAAATTGAATTCTTTTCTTATTTTAAGCCTTTATCTTTTATTGGATAAATGTAAAAACATTTAAAAAACATATATAATCATATTTTAGTTATTTTGATTCATTCCCACCAATACAACATCTAGTCTCTAACTACCATTTAAAATAATATTATTTTTTTATTAGAGTGTAACGTAAGATTTTCAAGAAACTCGTTGTTTCTTATTGGGTACGCCATCGAGCATAGAATTCCCTTTAAATTAATATTAACATTTTACTCATAAATATGGATAAATATAAAAACAGCATATTCGTTATTTACCTGGGGTGTTACAATTATGGATTTATTTTATATAAAAAATATATAAATTTATTATATAATAAACCTATATATTACATTAATATTCATAAAATTTATAATTTTATACAATACATAAATTTAATTAAAAAAACTTTTTTAAAATTTTTTTTAACACACTATGTGCATTTAATTTCAAAATAATGATTCTCAATAATCTAAATATTATTTTATAATGTCAAATATTTATTATATTGTTTTTATTATAAATATTTATTAATTAAATACATAGTTTTTTCACTAAAATTAACTACTATGTTTTACAATTAGTTACCATAAAAAAATTATTGATTATAAAATTTTGTAAAATAATATATAGAAAAGACAAAAATGACAAGTTGTAGTCTCGAAAATGTATTGTTGAGAGGAATTTAAACAAAAAAATTTCATAAATTATAAATTTTTTGTCCATTTTGACCATTTTACCATTGAATAGGGTCAGGTTATTATTTAAAACTAATGAATACATACAAAAATGACCAGTTATCTTCACTCATAATTGGGGATCAATTCCACCATGTCAAGATATTTCTATCTAGATGAATTTAATACTAAAACTAAAAAAATATTAACTCCTAGATTCATGTCTATGGATTTTAGTCCCAAAGTATTTATTATAAATTAAAATAAATCCATATCAAGGATATTTTAAATATAAATCTCATGTTATCAAAATGAGTAATTCGTACAACATTTATTTTCATATTAAAATTCATCTTCTAATATTTTTATTGACACACAAATATAATAAATTAATTATTTTATATATAATTAATTTTATTATTTAAATTTAATAATTATTAACCTAATTACCCCTTCCCCATTTATAAAAAAATAAATCATTATTTGTACTATTTTGCATACTTTAGCCTCTATTATGTATCACATACTAATTTTTGTCTTGGTTCATTTTAAATCATTAAGATAAATTAAAACATAATCACTACATTAGAAACATCTAAATATTATAATAATAATTATTTGGTGTGGTTTTTTCCCAAATATCATCTTTTGAATCTATAATCATCCAATAATTATGGTATGATCATGCTTGGGCATGTACTACCACCTACTTGAATAGTGACTTAAAACAACATCATGGATAGTTGTGAGAAAAAAATTAAAAATAATATTTACTATAAACAATAAAATGATGATTTTTTTCTTTATGAAAATTTAATATTAATATCTAACTCAATAATTTAATTCCAATGTGTGTTCATCAAAAATCACAAAAACGTTCTCATTTTAGATATCTTCTCTAATGACCAAAACAAATTCTATATAATGTAATTATAAATTTATAATTAATTATAAATAATATTTTATACTACCTCACATAAAATAGGAATGATAATATTTAGTATAATAATGAATAAAACCACTTCTATTAGGTAGCTCATTCAAACCCAACAAGATTACTCACATTCAATATTAAAATAAACAATAAATAAATAATATATTAATAAAATAAATACTAAATGAACTGTATATAATTTTATTTAAGATCTCTCTATATTATAATGTTAAAAATGTTTTATTCTTTTAACAGGACGTTAGATCACATTTGATAATGTTTATAAATAATATAAGGATTATTTGTCATAAATTTCAATTCATCAGGAAAAGTTTATTTTATAATCCTTGTATTCATTCACATAGTATACCTAATAACTCTAAAATATCCATATCATGATTAAATTAATATTTTTGTTATGTATTGTTCTATTTTTTCTCTCTCGTATATTTTTCTTTGATTCAAAAGTCCCCAAAACCATACTGGTTTTTAAAACTCAATTCTCTTCCCTTATGTATTATAACTTATAAATAAACTATATTGTTTCATGATTTATATGTTATACATTGTGAATAATTTATAATTTATTTTCACTTTATTTTAGAGGTTTCATAAAATTATATGATAAATCCACAATTTTAAAGGGATCTAACCTCAACGATTATGTTTAATGAATGGGTTTCCTTATCACACTTCAAATTTCTGATGATTCGAAACTTTTTGTGTCACAATTTGACTTTATATTATATATATACTACACTCTTATAATATTTTTAAATTAATTATGATTTATTCATGGAATTTTAAGATTAATTTTAACCTTAGTCAAATTAATGTGTTTTTATGTAAATTTTAATCAATACATAGGGTTAATTTTCGTAGCCTAGTTTTATAATCAATATCTCTTAAAAAAGAAAATAAGCTTGGGTAATTTTATTCTCCTTTAATCTAATAACAAAATAAGTATATTATCATCATGTTTTTCTGGTGATCTTATTCTCACCATAATCTAATTTTAAATTATGATTTATGTAATTTTTTCAAATTAAATGTTTCTCAAAAGTGATAATTTATTACAATAAAAAGTTAAATTATTTAACTCTCATATTTCAGCTTCAACTATAAGTTTTATAAATATCCAAATATTTTTTTCAATATTTAAAAAAGGTAATTTCCAAAAAAATAAGTTCATTTCATTTCAATTATTCTAATATAAAATAATTTCACTATTTTATTTATGGGCCCTTTTAGAATAATGATTATCATAGAGTGTTTCCAAATAGATGTATCTTTAGCATTTTATATGTAGAATTTTCTATATATATTCATTCATTCAAAAAGAAATTATTCAATTCAATTTTTAAAAATATATTTTCATTTAAAATTATTATAATATATTATGGATATTTATTATTTCAAAATTAATTTTATCTAAAACTCATAAAAAGTATATCTCTAAAAAATAGGTCTGTATTTACAAATAATTTTATTGATAAAGGATATTTTCAAATGACTTAAACCACAACTTTTCTCAAGATATATTATATAATGGTATTTTCTATCAAATAAATGATTTATCAATATTTTTTTCTAAGAAAATCAGGCAGTATGTATATGAATAATTTTTCATCAAATGGATTACATTTATAAAAAACACAAATTTTCATTATTTGATTATGGGTTTTCACCAAGATTATCTCCCAACAATTTATTGGTAATTTTTTTACAAAAATTGTATTTAATTTATCTATATAGTTAAAATACCATATATCTTAGTGCATAATTTGAGTGGTATTTACCATTAAATTTACCCTATTAAAAAAGATATACATTTATATTTCATGTTTTTATCATCTTATGAATATAAAAGGATTTGGGAATGTTCCTATATGTGAATCCATTTCGAAAAGTATATGAAAACCATTATCTATCCATGGGTTATTTATAAAATGATTATTGAGTTGCCTGTGGAACTCAAATATATAGAGAACGATTGGTGGGATCCTATATCACACCCTAATACATTGTCAATTATTGATGTATCATGAGTCAGTAATGTCTAGAAATACTGCGTTTGTTCACATATTTATGGGATTAATAAATTTTCTCATGTTGGCATAGAAATAATGATATAGAAAAAATAATAATTTTTACACTTAATTAGATTCTTTCATATTGAAATGGGAATAACTAATTTTCTCATAATATTTTATTATTCATATTTTTATGTTATATTTCAATGATTAAATTGATTTTATAAAATGTTCTATTTCGGAGTTATGTCTTTTATCTAATATATTATTTGAATTTATTTTATTACATGGATAATTACATGATTTATGAATCTTAATTTATTAGTTATGGAATTCTTATACATCATTGTAATATAAATATACCCATCTTATGATCATTATTGATCTTTATTTATTATCAATTATGATTTCACTTATTGATCATAAAACTTCGTCCCTTTCTTATCATAGAATTTCCTTTAGTATTGAATAAAAATATCATGTATGATTTTCAATGAGAGGTATATTTAAAAGAGAAAATTTTTGTGATAATAATAATATGTTATTTAGTAATAAATTTTATATATAACAGGAAAAAATTAAATTTGTCGAAAATGAAATGGATATTGTAGGTTTGGGTATTGATATAAATATCTATAACTCTATCCAGAAAAGATCTTGTGGATATACTATAATACAATAATTTACATATGTAATTTAGTTATGTGATGGTCACATATTTGGTGTGTAATGTGTGGTATCAATGTCCGGATTTGATAAGATTGAAATTTATCATGTTAAATGAGAATAATATTGGGTTCAGATTGATATGTTTAAACACAATATACAATGAATAGATAACCCTTAAAGTTAGTTGAGTAAATATTTAATATTTATGGATTTTAGATATTAGTAATTTATTGAATACCCAATGGATAAGTCTAATGGTTAAATATAATTATAGGAAAGTATCTTGTTTTTTTTGGGGAAGTATATATTATGTGGATGTCCATAAAATTACATTTATTCTATGATAAATTAATTTTTAAGTGTTATTATACATATGGACCTAATGTTATCCACCCTAAATAAATTATAGTTTATTTTAAACTTAATCGTCACTCAAGTATATGATCTGCGTGCCTATGACTATACACTTGGATATACACTCTTAGGGGGTATGTTTTAGAAAATTTATATTCTCTTTGCGAAATATTTTAAACAAATTTTAAAAATTATTGATTACTATATTTAGTTAGTAATTACTATGGATAAATATTATGATTAATATAATATTAATATTTGGGTAATAAAAGGATGATTGATTATGAACATTACTGTTAAACATTACTTGAAATATTCATATTGATAATTAATTCTTGATATTTCTTGTGTACCACACAATATTATTTGGATTGTGGTATATATTATATGTTGTGTTGACTAATGATTAATATAGTTCAATACCAAAATATATAGTTATTTTATTGAATAAAATATTATTCCAATGAGGTTAATGTCTTTTGTGTTTAAATAGTTTAGGGAAAGTTCTATTTTTTAAGAATATTGGCTTACATTAAAAACATACTAGATTATATGATTTTATAAATGATTAATGTTTCTTTTGGTAAGATATATAACATAATATTACCTAAAATAGTAAGATATATTTTATATTATAAATTATATCCCCAATGATTGTCTTTTTAATAATATCATAAGTCACATTCATTAGTGTTTAATAATGAAAATTAATATGATGCAATTAAAGGTGTTGAATGTAATGACCTGAGATTTTAGATACTTTAAATATATATTATCTTTAATACCATATGTAATATAAAACAATGATCTGACACAATAACCAACTAAAATAAACAATGATATTTTACAATTACAATGAAAATATTATAATTAGTCAATAAAATTATAATAATCATTCAATATAATTATATGTTATTATTTTTATTTAGGATTACATTGAAGTGGTAAATTTTCATTGATATTAGGCTTCCTAAAATTTTTATGTTTTTATTCAAATTTAAATTCTTAATTTTTTATTTTTATTTCATAAAACCGACATATATTTTTAATTAAAATTTTCATCAATATCATTAGAAATATATTTGGTATGCGTTTGAAATAAAATAGTTGTAATAGAATGATGAAAATATAGTTTTTAAAAAAATTATAAACTAATGAAATTATTATTATAAAATAAATAAATATAAAATTATTAAAAAATTTATTTATTCTTTGATGTGTGTAAGGGGCAAAAAAAATTATAATTTTATTATGAAATTATAGAACTAATATTTAATTTTTAGATTCTAAGTGACATTTTTCATCAAATTTAATTATATTTTTTGATCTGTTTATTTAGTAAAATATTTTAAAAAACTTCTTTGGATTACATTGAAGGAAACAATCATTCCTTCCACTTATTATAATATAGTCTATTTACTATAAATTAATAAAATTGATCGAATTATCTAATATATAAATTTTAATTATAGAAAACACATTTATTAAAAACATGTTTTTACATTAAAACAATGCCTATTTGAAAAGAAATATTTTTCATCCATAAAAATTATATTGGATAATTTAATAAATATAATATTATTTTTATTCATTAAAATAAAATATTTTTTGTGAAAATTTAGTTAAATTAGTAAAATTAAATAACGGTATGATCTAAAACTAATTATAATTCCTAAAATCACTAATTGTTATACCAAAAATAAATTCATTATAGGATTATATAACATAAAATATATAAAATATATTATTTTATTCATTTTTTATTTAATACCCTGGAATTTTGTCATGTAATTTTTAAAAAATGTTGACGATTTAAAAACAATAATTTTTTCATCGATTATAAATTGGGATAAATTTCACCACATCATATTAAAACTATCAAATAAAATTTAATCCGGAAAAGTAAATACATATCTTATCCTAAAATCCAATTTACATTCCATAATTCTACATTCTCATGTAGTTAACCTAAGGCCTCCATTTTCAATATATTTCTAGGAGAAGGGACAAGTTCTCAGGGTGATTATTTTTACTTTCTTTTCATTTCGTCATTATCTTCCTCTTAAATTTTTTTTATAACCATACTGATATACTAACACTTGAACTTTTTTATAAATAAAATTAGTATATTGTGTTAACAATAATTAATATCATGTCCCCGATCACGTTGTGATGAAAGTGAAAATATCATTTGCGAGTGTTTCCAGACTACCAAATACATAAATAAAGGTGTCTAATATATAATCTACATTTCTTATTTCATATTACCATATCATAAAATTTGGTTAAAAACCATATAATATCAAAATATTATAAATTGTGTTCTATAATAATTATATTATTCCCACATAAACCATTATTATAACCATCAACAACCACTAATTATGGTGTTATTATTTTTGAGTCCTTCAAAAAACCAACTAGAACAATGGTGTAAAAAATATTATGGATGACTAAAAAAATATAGTTACTTATAATATATGATGAAAATAATTAAGTAAATTATTTTTTTTTGTAAAGGAAATGTTATTATTTAACTCAATTATTAAATAACCATCATCTAAACGTTAAAAATCATTGAAACTTTCACATCTCCATTTTAAATATTAAGGGTCATAACAAATCAAATTGAATGAAATTATATAATTCAAAATAGTTATATATAAAAATTAAATTTCTATTTATGATCATGTAGTGATAATTCTTTTGAGAAGAATGATGAATATTTTCTCTATTAGAAATTGTGTTCCAAATGAACTAGATTACTCAAAAACTAAATTTAAAAAACATTATTTCTAAATAATATATTTATAATTATTTATATTAACATATCTATATAAAACATATTGCATTATAAAAATTTTATTGAAAAACCATCTAATATATTTATTAATTTTGTTGAATAAGAGGATAAAGCATGCTCAACAAAGCAGGGAAATATTTTTTGATTTCTTGGCCTCAAATTTCATTTCTTTGAATAAAATTTAAATTATAACCCATTTTTTCTTTTATATTGCATCTAATAACCATATGAAATTTCACATCCTGAAAAAATGTATTCATTGTATGTAGGGTTAGATTGTATGTACTCTAGTTAATGGTATTTTGAATCTCATGATATAAAAAAGATAAAAAATTTCATAAATCTATTTTTACATTAAAGTATCTGAATTATTAATTAAATATACCATTTATGTTTGATTAATTATACCTAATGAATGCTTAAAAATCAATTTCCACAATTTTTTATTTTTTTACAATTCAACCATATTATAAAATTTTAAAAAGATTATTACCTCCATGATTATGTTACATCAATGTGATTGTTTGTATCACTAAATATATATTGATACATTCATCTTCTTATAAACCTATTATCTTCTATAATGAGTATATACTAACTATTGTTTTATTTTCTATCATAAATTAACTATTGATCATGGTTTTGTAATTTTAATTTCAATATCACTCTGCTTCAATTATTTTTATTTAACTTTCTCCTTGACATAATGTTTTTATACAAAATCATATTAGAATTGAGATTTCTTAAACAAGATAACACATATAGAGAAATATTATGGTATTTATTTCCTATTAACTAATCATTTCCATCACCTAATGAGATCCTTGGTGAGTGTTTTTTTCTTCTTAAAATGTTTTAAATTTGAATCTCAATGATATTGGTATTTGAATTAATTTTCAATAATGGAATTTTAAGACACCGAAAAAGAAATTATTTTCACTCATATTTTATATTTAAATAATAATTTTTGGGGCATATTTTTGTTTTCAGCTAAAATTAAATATATTCATTTTATATTACCCTAAATTTGTTTGATAATTATTATACCTATACCAAATTTAACATTTTTTTGGTATATGTTATGTTAAAGAAGAATCGCATTTAGTGTTTCACTGTAAATGTATCATTATTCCACAATTGGCAATTTACAAGATATTTTATTTCTACATTTTCATAGTTTTCAAAAGAAAATTCTTCCCCATTTTTATACACTTTTTTATAATTTGTTTAAAAAATTATTTGTCATTTCTTATTTCCACCGAGATTCTTATCCAAACACATCATAATGAATTTTCATCCATGTTGTTGCCTTTGGAATAATATTATTCTTGATATGGTTTATTATGAAAATTACACAAACCATAATTTGTTTTTCTAATGCTTTTTGTAATTTTATTTTCTGTCAAAGAAATCATTTATCACAATTTGTTTCTAATTAATAATCAGTTATGTATAAAAATACTCAATTCTAATGAATTCTCTATTTGAATACTATATTATTTTCATTCTGTGACTACTTCAATAAACCTACAGTCACATACATTAATGGATTCATAATATTATTGATTAACCATATTCAATTTATACTATAAATGTAAATATCATGTAATTTATTACCACAATTGAATGTTTTTAACTAAAAATGTAACATGTTGTTCATTGACACTTATATAAATTCAATTGGTTTATCATGTTGTGATTATTGATTAGATTATAATATTTTCCTTATGTGAATAATTTCTAAAAAGGATATGAATTCTATTTAATTTTTAAGGGTAATTTTATTTATTATTTTTGAATTTTTATTTGGTACAAAAATGAAAGCATATTGAAGAGTGGGTTCCCATATCACCCTATAAGAAATTTTTTATCTATGATATTTCATGGGATATTCAATAATGGAAATAATCAGTATTCTCACACATTCATGGAGATATTGTTTGTGTTCTCATAAGTGTGGGAAAATTGAGATTTATAAAATTTTAATGTGATTAGATAATAATTTTTTTCATATATGAATGATATTAATGAGTTTTCTAATAAAAATTTCTTATTCATTTTATTGTACCAACATCCATTGATGCGTTTATTTTTTGTAAAGATTGCAGTCAATTTTTTTGTCACTTTTCAATGATATTTTCAGTATTATGTTAATTTATTCCATACAACATGGTTTATGATTTATTATTAAATGGTAATGACTACCGTATATATCATTATTGTTGATATATTAAAATCTTATGAACAATTTTGATCATTTTTACAACTTATAATTATTATTGTTGGGAATCAGTGACCACCCTTTTATTATATTTTCGATTATTCATGTTATGAGGAAATATACTATGAATAATGTTTTATAAAATTATCTTATAAGGAGGACTTATGGGAAATATTTAATGTGTTTTAGGAATTAATAAATTTTTATTATATTCTGAAATATTCCAATTAGATGAAAAAGATATTGGTTTTATTATATATTGTATTCCCAAAATTATCTAAGATTCCTGACATAAAATATCATGGGAAAGTATTAAAATATTATATTTTATTATCTTCATATAATTAAGAGACAATCACTTATGTGGGGAATCATATATGAAACCATATAAATAATGTTGATTTTATTTCTATATAATGGAATCATGAATTTATGCCTCCACTAAAATTTACAAGAATTATAACAATTTTATTTGGAATGTTAGCCTACCAAAATTGTTCATATTTTGGAGGAACACTATAGTGGACCCAAAAAATAATTAAATATAGATCATGGATCACTAAATAGTTATGATGTCTAAGTTTTTCACTATTTTTATGATTTTATCTCATAAAAATTATTAATGAAAATTTTAAATACATGATTGTCACTAGTAGATATATCATTATCATATCTCATGGAAAATTTGATGATAATATTATTGATATATTTAATTAGTTTATCCTATATAAGACTCCTACATTGGTTTCTTGTGTTGATAACTATTTTTCAATGTTATTCATTTTTAGAATCAAAAAGTGAATATTATATATATCAATTTCAACAAATCTAACTCGAAAGTATTAGATAAAAGGTGTTCTTCACAAAATTGTGTATATCAGTATAGACCCAGGAGCATGATATAATTGATTAATATATATTTAGATCACCATTTTTTTAATGAACCAATATTTAATCCATTAGAATTCAATATTTAAGATCTATGTATACAAAGTGTATTTTTACTATAATTTAAGACTACTATTTTTGTTCCCTCAGTAAATATAATGATCACTTTTTATCCTTCCATGAAGAGATGATGTTTTCATTAACAATTAAGAAAAACATGTATTCTATATATTAAATTGAATTTTTTATATCATTTTTAATATAGTAAATTGTATGTAAAATCTAGCTATGTATAATGATTTTTATAAATACAAGACTATGAATGTTATGTATAATTATAATCACATATTTCATTGAAATTATATCATTGGATATATAAATGAGAAAGGAATTAAAAGACACTATAGAGATGGAATTTTGGACTCATTAAATTATAAATAAGATGATACATAATGATATTTATTTTTTTGATAGATAACTGAAGAAAATTTTAAAATGATAATGTTTTATATAATTTTTATATCTCATCGATAGATTTAAATGTGGATCAATGATTATATAATTAATTAGTGGATTTATGTATAGTGTTAACAAAATCAATAACATTAGTTGGTATTGGTTTCTGTTGAAAATGAGAGTCACTAGAATAAAAACCTAGAAATGTTCTATGATTAGTTTAAATTATGTACTTAATAAAAAATGATATAGGATTAAGATTCAATGATTAGAATGGTGTTGTGAAAAATTGATCGATTAAATAACTTATCATATATGATATTTTTGAATTATGACACTACACACTCTACATTAAAAACATTGAGGAATGGTTTGATAGATTAGAAGAACTATACACACTATAAGAAATTGTTCTAACAATTTTCAGCCATGTGAAATTACTATTACATTATAATATTATGAACTGAATACTATTGGATTCACATTTGATTGCGTTTTATATAAAGAACTCAAAAAATACCCCATGAGAGATATTTTTTATTGAATTTTTTAGTAAATGTTATTTGAGATGTGGGGTCACGAATAACATGTGTCGTAATTAGATTTAATTGATATTTTCCATATGTTAGAAGAATTTTTTTTTAATCCCATTGAAACTATGGGACATTATTCCTATAATTATACTATGGAAAAGATATTTGGCTTGATATCTAGTGTAACTTTTTAATAATCATGAGAAATGTGGTTTCCCTAAGAGGAATATTGAACATGGATATGTTTTTTGGGGATGATTTAACAATTATTTGTTATTTATTATCCATAAATAGTTATGGATGAACAATATACTCAAGATACACAACATTTTGGATTGTCTAGTAATATTGGAAAGTAAATTGATAGATAAAGATTTAATTTAGAGGATGATGCTTAATAAATGATAATGATATATTACCAAGCAATAAATTAGATTCTATAATGTGTTATGATGCATTGAAATTGTTAAAATACATGGAATCTTGGATGCAATTAATATCCACTAACCATGTCTGGTAGACAATGGAACAATTTAACGGGTAATATCCATATGGTGAAACTACATTTTCTATAGGAATATAAACATGTATGATTTATAGTTTACCACTAAATAATTTATGATGTAAAAGGGTTAAAAGTTATGTATTGGTATTTACTATGAATAACCATTTTTTAACAATTTAAAGGATAAACTGCATCCAGATATTGATTTCTGTAACAAATAATTTTTACTATGAGATATATCAAATGGATTTCAAACCTAATTTACATAAAATAATGTTTTCAAGGAAACATAAATGATATATCAAAAAACTATTGATGTTCCAAATGAGTCTACTAAGGTGTACGAGTTTTATCTATTGATTTAAGGTATAAATTATAAATCCTGAGGTTAGAATATATTTTTGGATGATGTGATAAAATATTCTACGTTCCTGAAAAATTTATTTTCTTATTCTATATGTAATCATATTATTCTCACTTCATTAATATTTATTATATTTTATATAGATGAATAACTCTATCATAAATGATATCAGGAATATAATATCTATAAAAAAATGGATGTCAAAATGATTCTATATGATGTAAATTCATAATGTATCCAACATATTAAGTCTTAATTTATATAGATATTGATCAAATAGGATACATAAACTATGTACTGATATCTAAATTGGAAATTTGTTAATGTACTTCAACATGGAGTACTCTAAAATGGGTCTTTATTATTACTTAGTGGAAATATTTTTATGAAGACTGCAAATCTGTCGATAGTGTTAAAATGAGGTATAAAGTAACTTATTTATATTCCATATGATATATCATGTATTATATATTTTTTACAAGACATAACACCATCTATTTTTATAGTAAAATAGGTTTATTAATAAAATCATACTGAGAGTTTCTAGACTACTATTAAGAAAATCATTTAGTACCTAATAAGAAATATGGATATGTTCTTTTTATTTTGAGGAAGAAAGAAAAATCATGTATAGAGTTACAATGGTATGATTTTGTAATATGGTAATGAATATAATATATATGATTCTTATTTTACATTTCGTATAACAGTTTTTATATGAGTGAGGAAATTTATAAAAAAATCCGCCATAGATAACACAAAATCAATGGAATAGTACATTAGACCACTAAATACTACTAACGAAACTACATAGATAAGAAATGAAATATCTAAATTGTATTCATTCTTAGCATCGATAGAGAAATCAATCTTAAATATGAAACCAATATGGTTATTTCTCAATATTTAGAAGCGTGGTCTCACTAAAGGACCAGAATCATCCTTAGAATATATTGTATCATACATGTGAGCATTAAATAGGGAAATGTTATGATATGTTTAGTGGATATAGAATAAAATGAATTAGATATTTTGATAAATCAATTACTACTAACCCAACTGGAGTATTATTTCAAAGATCATTTTACATGGTAAATAAAATATTAAATATAATCCCTATCTAATGTATTAATATATTATAAGAAAAATAATCTCTATTTATCATCCATTAAATTGTGCTAAAATTTAATTTAACAGAATAGTTAAATTAAGATATTATCTCAGTGTATACCATTAGTTTTCTATAAACCAATGATCATCATGATGTATTGTGGGTTTCAAATATATAATAATGGATTTAAGAGTATAATATTACATATAATAAAAACTCTATTTTCATGATGGAAGTAATAGACTCATGAGGTAATAAGTTGAGTCTTATTACATGGATAGAACCACCGAAGTATATTTCATAGAATTTCTTAATCACATAAATATGCATATGGTAGTATTATTATTTTTAATATTCATTAACATAGGATTATTGCATAACTATAATAATAAATTCATAATAACATTAATTTATTTTGAAGTCCTTGTGGTTTTCATAATAAGGGGTGTTTGGGGTTGTTTTTTTAATGTTATTAGTGGGACCACAACTAATATATGATTTTTCCACTCATATTATCTTATAATACATTTGATCACTTTATGGAAATTAATAAAATAGATGCATGATCTTGATTATTTGAGTCATATGTGATGTTTTTAAACTACATGGATAAGGGAAAAGTGATTTACATTAACTTTTAGATGAATGGAATGTGATGTATTCTTTGACACGATCTGTATATTATGGGTATTTTTGGATGGATGATATGATATATTCTATACTAACATGTTTCAGATATGTTTTTCACTCAATTTCATTGAAAAGTATTTTTAATAGGTATAAATATGATTTATATGATACGCATTATAGTTTACATGTTCATTTAATGACATTAGAGTACTTGATCAAGATCACAGTAGACACATGAGTTTCCTGAGAAACAATTAAACTTTTCCAGATGCGTTTTTTTCTTCCACTTATAAAATGAAGATTTATATTTCTTTCATTGATACTAAGGACTACAAGGTCAAAAAATTAGATTTTAGGTTAATTATTATCATTTGTAAACAAAAATTATCATTCAAACTAATAAGTTTTTAAAACCAACATGAAAAAGTGTTTTACATTCCTTCATAAATATTTATTATGTTCGGAATAATGTATTTATGGAACTTAATTAAATGTCGTGTATTTTTTGAAATATAATAATGTAAGGTTATGTTATATTTTAGAATGTTCTTATATTTTGATATAATTTTCATATAATTCATATCATGATTTATGAAATTTTTATATTTTAATAAATCATCATATGATTATGTTAAACCATATTCCAACATACGATTGGAAAGTGTTGTAGGTTATAAGTTCATGGGAATATAAAAATCCATAAATATTGTTTAAATAATATATAAATAATAATATCAATCATTTATAGATTATAATTTTCATTATTGATTTCGGTGAATGTTAAACCATTAGGTATTAATATTATACTACTATGATATTGAAACGGATACTCCATATCCCAATTAAATAAATTGTATCATGATTTATTACAAAATCTAGTTGATTTATTTCTAGTGGTGTGATGTATTTTAAGAAAAATATAAAACTACCGTTGTCCATGATAATTTTTTGCCTACATTGTGAAAGATTTATTTCCCTTTTGGTGCTCATGAATCCTCCTATTATGGATAAAACATTATATCTATATCCTAAATACCATTATATTAAAACTAGCTTGGACTTAACATACGCGTTCCCTATCATGATTATTTGGAATAGTAAAATATGTATTTTCCACTGATTTTGTTACACATAAATAACATTATCCATGTTCATATTTTTTCAATAAATATAGATTTAGAATTTCATTAGCTTCTTCCACAAGAAATGTGCCTATGACAAAAACCCAAAAGAGGACACTTATTCAATTTCCATTAGATTATGTGTCACATAATTATATATTTATTGTATCTTTTTCTTCCTTTAACATTGAAATCATAATCATATAAAAAATAATACTTTAATAGTATTTTTTCATATATAGAGTGGTTGTCAGATCATATTCCCCCATCAGAGACCATTTCAAACTTATTTGGGTATTATTATATATTTATATGTAATTTATATCAATTTAATCTCAAGGGATAATTAGAGTGAAAATGAGGTCTTTTACACTATAGTAAAATTCATGGGGCCCCATTATAATGGATTTGGATAAAAAAATCCCCGATAGATTGGACGTAGTCCATCAATTCTTCTAGTAATAGTTTCCATAATTGATTTGATCTTATTGAATAGTTTTTATTACACAATATAAGATCAATAATAATTTCATATACATTCTTAGTTTGGTGATCCATGAGTCCTTCCATAAATAATTAAATCGGATGGCATTGGTATGGAGAAGATGGATGGGTTTGATATTATTGGTTTTAAAATTATATGGGTAAAATGGGTTTCTTATCGTATATGACCTTTTTAGATATGGTCTATAGTGTCTGGGGATTCACCAATAATTGTATCCATAACATACGTTTATATCATAGTTCCCGTGAATTTCATCTTAATTTTAACTTTTTTTCTAACATACCTTTTCTCATATATATCTCTCTCTTTTAATTTAATAATCATCGTAGTAAGTATGTTTACACTCACTCCAACATGGGTGTTTTTTCCTATAGTTTATCCACCATTATAAATGGAAAATAATTCATATGTGATAATATGGGATATAGATTCATTATATATCTTGATTTATAGTTCGCAGTATTAATAGATATCGTTGGTGTTCAGGTCAGGTGATGGTGTTATGAGGAGTTTCATATAAAAGATATTCTTGGTTTTTTTATAATGGAATTTTTTTAATAAATGTTTATCATTATTTATATAGAATTAATTTTTCATATTATTTAGGTATTTGGGGACTGTTAATTGAATTTTACATTAGAGTTGGTTATTATATCATGATGTAATTATTTTTATTCTATTATAGATACATGTGGATGTGTGCAGTTTTATTATCTTAATTCATACCATCTTCTTGATATGGATTCTTGATTCATATCAATATCCCCTAACCTATTTCTTCTTTTATTGGGATGGTGCGGTCAACATAACTACCAAATTTGGAGGGTTAAAAATATTATTAGGTCATGTGAAAGTTGTATTAGAGATAGGATAACTTTCTTTATGCTAAGATATTATAGCTTGGTATCCTTTGAGGTTTTTTTTAAAAAAAATTCAGAAAATTTATAACATGGTACAGAGTAAAGTGTTTAGAATAAAGAACCAATATCGGTATATGAGGCTATTATATTTTTTCATATATACTCTACTTGTCTTTTGAAGAACTCAAAACAATATATAATCATTTTTAAGGTAAAAAATTATTTTTTGTATAATATTTAATGGCCGATTATTATTTTAAGTTGTCTTTATTGGGTTATAAAACATATATACTATGTGATAACCATGTTTTAGTCATATAAAAATTTGGATTCCACCCTCATAAAATTTATCTAGGATTTTTACATAAAACAATGATGCTCTTGTTCTAGTCCCATAGTCTCTTACCATTTATCAATTGATAAATGGAGGTTTACATTAGATACTCAGATGATTGGTGCATCAACCAATATAAAAAAGGTAAGACCATATATATAGAAGATAGATAATTTACATTTCCAATTATTCATGAATTTGAACAACCCCTCCCACGAAGTGCACAAATATTCTAGTGAAAAATAAGAATACCCATTTTCAGAGATAATATTATTATTTTCAATATTATATTACACCTTTGTTCTATGGTTTTATTAACCATTTGATTACCATAGACAAAACATTAGTAGTGAATTGGAAGTTTTATTAAGTAAAAATTCTCATTGTGTGGGTGGTTTATTTCACATATAGTATACCTTATGGGTTGACGACTGACTATATATTATAGGAGTAATAAAATTATTGATTAAGATAATCAATCGTGTTAATATTTTGAGAGCCTCCCCAAGGATGATCACTACCTAAAAAAATTGAATGTATTGGGTATCTAATATGGTGGAGCATCAATAGTGTAGTATTCCCATTGAATAGTGCATGTTGAGGTTCTCTAAACTCATTAGGTAAACTATTGACAAGGTGAAGAGTGTCAAATTTTATGAATGGAAGTACAATAAATATAATCATGGATAAAATGTTGTTGGATTTGATCCCCTATTCACACCCATATATGATTTATTTTTGGAAAATGGGCATGTGATCAGGATTTTATTTTTAAAAATTATAAGTATAATGTATCATTCTAGTTAACATACAAAAATTATCAAATGGATTCTATTATATAATAGGTGTTATAATAAAATCTAATGAGGCAAACACAAGTATCATCCCAATCACAATGATAATATATTGGAGGGAAACACAGAGGATCAAACAAGTTAGAAAATACATAATTTTATTAATATAATGCTTATGGAAACATGTCTCCACACATTAACACTATAAGATGATGTGGGTTGCCTTGGAAAACAAAGGTTACTACATTATGTCATATCTTATACCACAATCAAGGCACACAACCAAGATATTAAGGATGACATCTAGTATACTATCTTATTATTATATTTAGTGACACAATATGTGTCACTAGAGGTATAATAATATTTTATCATGCTCCAACACCACAACATCATGTTTTCCCCACCACGTCAGCTTGTTTTCAGTCATGTTCTAGAATATATAGACACTTTAGAGAACATCAAGTGTGGAAGTACTAACATGGAACAAGGTAAAATTTATATCTTTATAACATTAGAAACAATACATATCAATATGGGTGTGGTCCATTATTTTATTATTTCATAGCTATTTTGAGTGTTATGGATTTAAGTAGAGGCACTAGATTGTCCTCTATGTCTAAAAACATTAACTATATCATACTACATTATCACCAATATCTAATAGTGAAGGTATCATAATCTTAGTGGATTGTGGTTTTCATGGGACCTCAATATGATTGTATCGTTGATACATTTTTGTTTTTATCAGTCCATGCTTTCATAAAATGCAATACATGGAGATTAGATTACTATAAAACCGATGGATAAAGACTACATTTAATGAAATAATGGGATCTTTATTTTCTATGAGCATAACCATCCATTAGTAAGATAAAGTCAATTAGCTAGATGTTAGTGAATTTTTATCTTTTTATAATTGATATATATGAGTATTAGATTCATGATATTGTGGGGGTATATTTGAATTCTTGCATTGGATAGATGATAAATTCCACAATTTTATGTTTTGGACTTATATATTGACTTATCTCTTGATTCCATATCAATATCATCAAAAACATATCAGATGTCCCTAAAATAGTTTAATAAGCTAAAGATGAAGTTGTAGATCCCTTTGGAGAAACATGCTTTTTATCCTAGTGTATCCCTATATAATGGTCCCATTTTATTGTATAATCAGAAATATTACAACCTTTATCTTTAAATAGACCGTCACTTCTTAGATCAACAGATAATCAAGGATAAATAACATTTACCAGGGACAAATATCTTTTTCAACCAACTAATATATACAATGTGGGCATTGCTTGTCGACCTTATATCATGTTGTTGGATTCATAAGGAGTACATATTGATGAATGAATTTTAGTATTTTTAAATGCATTGTGTGTTCCTAATGATTTCATATATCCTGAGAAACATCCCATTTGTTTATATAAGACTTGTGAAATCTATCTTATAACCAGTATTTTACTAGTTTATCATAGAAATCATCAGGGAAAGCATTTTATATTCAATTTTAGTGGAATAAAACATTTTCTATATTTGAAATTTCAAATATATTATTTGGATGGGTAATCTATATAGAAAAATGGTGATGTAATCATTTTTATTTTAGAGTTACACATTTTGAAACATGCCATATTTGAGTAGAGAGTGTGATTTTACATTCAAATTATCATGGTAATTGTATTATGGATTATATATATATATATATATATATATATCTAGGTGTGTATAATTTATATTTTTTTTGTGTATTATAATATATTCATCGATGATTTCTCTACATTATAACTTCTTATAAATAAAATTAAATGATAGATCAATCACTTCTTATTGTAAAATCATTATTATAAAATTTATATTGAGGTAAATTATATTTTTCTTAATGATCCATTGTATTAAACCCAAATAGAATTAATTAAAAATGTGTTGTTTCACAATTCCTAAGGGATAAATATTGGTTTTGGACTTATAAAGGTATGGTTATGATTACTAATGATTCTAGGTATCTGATCTATCATTATAAATATTATTTAACCAAATAATTAGAGATCACGTCAATAGTTTTTTTCTTGAAGATTAAGATGCAATGCCTTCTCAGTGAACAATTTATAGTATACGTGGTATTAAAAAGTATCAGGTAGATTTTCTCATATTGACATAAAAAACTAATACAAACATGGCTACCTATGTTATTATAGGATTACTAATTTGATATACTATGTAAATTTATAAAGTAAAAACATGTCGATAATTAATTTTATATTATCAATCTCTTCTGTTAAATGTGTATTTTTAAGAGTGACACATAATGGATAAACTGGCCATTAATTAATATTTTATGGAAGGGGGAGTTGATGTTACAGAAATCTAATAAATGTTGAAAGCCCATTATGACTTCTCTTGGTGATGGATTATCATTTTTAAAACATTTATAGTGATATTTTACATAAATATATTTTCTTAATTGAAGAAAATAATGGATTTTTTGATGGTGTATAATATTTCATCCTCTATTAGGGGGTGATATTGGTTCTTAACGAGATGAATGATTATGTGTTTAAAGAGTTCCTTAATTCCCATTTTTAGTATATATAAGGGTTATGAAAGTGGACCAGGATTTCAATTGTCATTATTAGTGGTTGGGCATGAGTAAAATTATTTTGGAGTTCGGGTGTTGATGACTCTCATGCAAACAGGTGAATATAGTCAACAAATTTTCATCTAACCAACACCCACCATTAATGGTTCTATGAATGATGTTGGATGTGATATTAATAGATTTAATGATATGAAATGTATGTTTAGTGAATGTCTAGGGATTTATCTAGGGGATCATCCATTGACTTCCAAAATTTTCCAACTTTCAATCTATTTAATAGAAAAGACTATTAATTAATTTGAAACGTTTGTGCATGTATAAGACTTTATTTTTTTTAATTATTTTTAGAATGATACCCTTGATTTTAATCTTAATTTTTTACAATACATAATGAATCTTTTCAAAACCATTATTTTAGTAATCTATTCCATAATAAATTGTCAATACAAGATTATTATTTATGTCATCAATGATATATTTTATGGATGTGTACTCAATTTTGGTAGGAAATTGAATTATCTTTAATCATATGTCTATCATTCAAATAACAATATTCAACACTCCACTATCATCGAGTTCCAATTTTTGGCCTTATATGAAATACCATTTAAATCTCCCCTATATTCGATGAAATTTTTTGTATTATCATTTATGTGGTCAAATCTAGTATAATTGATAACAAATAATATAACAGTTACATGACATAAAATTATGATATCTCAAGTCCATTAGGTGTCCTATGAAGAGAAAGTATTGCGATTTATTATTTTTTATAGTTTGATCAAACGATCATGTTATATATACTATGATCGGGTTCAAAAAAGTATTATTAGGGTATAAAGAGCTCCCTTAAGATCATTGGATCATTCCATATCCTTAATAGGGTAGGGGGGAAACTATTCATTTAAGGATACACTCGTAAATAGAATGTACGAAAATCATATTATAAGTTCCACATATAATATTTTATATTCAAATAAAATTACACATTATTAACTAGGCTACATTGGATATAGATGATTGTATCACTATTGTGGAGTACAAAGTTGAAAAACTGTACTATTTTGAGAAGTCACATCAATAGTGTGTGATACAAATTGTGTGAATTTGAGGCATAATGAGAATATCGTGTGTTGGCCAAAATAATTTGAGAATATAATAAGATCCTTTTGTAATACTTCATTTAGTGATTTTTTCTTTTCATGTAGAATGATCCTGAATGTTGGTAGGATGTAGATAATTTTCTTTTTCATAAAATCATTTATATGTTTTCTAAAATCTTTTAGGAGTTTTTTTATTGGTTTAATTTGGTTTATTCTTGGGGAATTGAAAAATATTTAATCTATTATAATATATTATTTTACTCTTTTCCAAATTAGAATAATATGAATCATAAATATACTTGAAATGAATCCCTGGTTGGAAAAATATAATAAATTAGTTTGATGTAGTATAAAAAATTTTAAATTAGTGGGATGTAATTAATGGTCCTATTATTGGTTTGAGACAAACTATAGTCTTGATCCCTAATAAACCACATAGTATCTATAAACCCAATCCAAAACCTCTCATCTTTTATTCCATTGATTTTTAATTACCACCATAGTTGCTTGAAACACTATGATTGTTAGTGACTAAGAGATCTTTAAGAATACATTGGTGATCCTAAAAAACTATGGCCAATTAGTGGAAATGATTAATGAATATAATTTTAAGGATTTAAAAATTCTCATACACACCGTTATTCACATCAATAAAATTTTAAGGAGTCCATGAATATTAATTTATTTTGAAAATCAATAAATCAAATATGTTTCTTATCTATTTTTTATTATTTTTTATTTAATTGATTTTAAGTAGTGAAAATTTATTCATCTATTGTGTGTAATTGTATTGGTATTATCATTGGACACCATAATACCCATCACTACACGACAGAGTATCAAAAACACCTTATAGATGGAATTTTGGCTAGAATAAACTTGTGAGGGGTTCTTCGAAACATTGTTTACTACTTACATTATCTCAAAATTTATATTTCCTTTGACCTCCTCTTTCCCCATCATAAATAAATGAACCATCGCATCTAATAGTTTGGATTTCTGTGTTGAAGGGTGATATGAAGGGAATATCCCAATGACGTGGGTACTTCATGATGGTATAATGTTAGTGAAATTCAATAGGAATGATAATGGTGAGGAGTGGTAGTTCATTTGAGATGGAGGGGGAATTTGTAATTTGAAAGGATTTTTTAGTGGGGGAACAATGGAACTAATCGAATAGCATTGATAAGGTCTGTTGTGTAATCATAAATAGTGTTTTACATCCATGATAGGGTAATATAGTTGATCAAGATACTATTGTAACATCCCAGGTAAATGAAGAATAATAAAAATTTGATATTTATTAATATTGTTGAATTTAATATTAATTTTTCTTTAAAAGGGGCTTCTATGTTCGATTGCATACCTGATACACAACAACAGGTTTCTTTGAAATCTTACATGGCACACTAATAATATAATATTATTATTTTTAATGGTAGTTAACTCCTAGCCTTTTTATTGGCAGGAATGAACAAAACTAAGTAAAATATGATTATAAATTATTGTTAAATTTATTTACATTAGCCAATAAAAAGTTAGAGGATTAAAATGTGAATTAATCTAAATATTAGCAAAATTTACATTAAAAGGTAGATTTATCACCTTTTAATGGAGAACCCTTTTGAAATATAGTTTTCGCCACTTTAATACATTATATATAACCAAATAAAATCCTTCTTTAGAATGGGGACAAAAAATTTACTTTGTGTAATTTTTTTATAATTTTTTGGATAAAGTTCAATTTTTATGAATAGTACAAATATTGTATTTTAATTCAAAACACTGTGTTAATATAATTTATTTTTATGGTTATATTATCTTTTGAATTGTTTTTAAAGTTTAATTAGAATATATTTTACCATTTAATCCAATGTTGGTCATTGGAATTAATTTCACTTTGAAATTGGACATAAACAAATGTCAATCTTTTGATAGTTATTGTTTCATAAAAACACGCTCTTTATTTTTACAATAGAAATTAATTTTAAAATTTATTAATGAGACTTTTTTTAATTTGAAAAATTAAAAATCATTATTTAATTTGGAATATCAAATATATCTTAGGCTGAATTTTTGGTATTTTTCTAAAAAACATCAATTTTTGATGAATAGTGAAACCACTTAGTGGTAGTTAAAAAAACTGACTTTTCCATTTAAATGAAATTTTATAACTTCTGAGAATTTAATTTCAAAAATAATACATACATGGTTTTTATCAATAATTAAAACTTGGTTAATTAATATAAAAATAATTTTTGGTGAATAGTGACTTTTGACTTTTATTTATAATGATTAGAGGTAAATAAGGTAATTCAAGGTTAAAAGAATATTATATTAATTCTAAATTACCTTAACACTTTTTCTAACCTTATTTTATTAGTTTTATACGACCATGGGCATCATTGGGTCGATTATGGGACCCCATGTAGCCACTTATGAATGATAATGACACATTAGATTAATTAATTTAATGTAAAGACAAAATTGACATTAACAAAAATCTTTTAGTAATTAATTTTTATATGTTGTTATATTAGTCCTATTTTCTACTATAAATATTAATTGGAAATATAAAAATATTTCCTACATGATAGTATTATTTTATAGTTTTTAGACATCAAATAAATTAAATTATTTATGACACAATAATGATGCAGTATTTACCTCATTAATAAATGATTTAAATAAATAATATTATAATGATTAATATATTATCCAAAACATGTTCAATTATTATTGGATGATTTTATTTAGAATATTATTCATCTTATCTTCGACCTTAATGACTTTTGGACCTTTATAAACTTAATATCATTATATAATAAAATAATATTTTCACACTGTCCCAAAGAGCCCCTCCTCTCCCTTATAAAAGGATACCATTTCTATCCAATTCCTCACACCTCTCAAGCAATTTAAACCGTCCAAACTATGCCCAATTAAGCTCCCTACATCCATATCCTCCTCATAGAAGCCTTACATTAGGTATAAGGCACTTCAAGAAGTCCTTTGGTTCAAACCAAATGGAGTTACCCAAATTAAATGTAACGGTTTCTCTTAAATTGTTTTCTTTTATTTTACTTCTCCAACCCCTAAAGTATTTTTATTCCATTATTTTGTAACAAACCCAGTATCCTAAATATACTAGTATTTTTTTATGAGAAGTATTATAACTACACTTACACACACCTCTATATAATGGATGAAGAACATAATGTTTCTATGGATAGAAAACTATCGCCTCACGAAACGATGATTGTTCAATTACATCTTACTTTCTCTCATGGTGGACATTATGATGGAAATATATTTATATAAGATATATATTATACTTATGATTTCATTATGTTTCTCTACTTCCCATTTATATCACACCTTTATGGTTTCCAAAGAGGGTAAATACGATAATCTCATTTGAGGTAGTGCGGACTACCGCCCCCTCAAAGTGATGTGATTCGTTAATTCCTTATGTGGGATGTATAAAGGATGGAGGTAATGATATTAATTATGATATTATAATAGAATTATAATATAACCATGTATGATTATGTTATAATTACATTAAAATAATAAATATAAATGAAAGTAGTGTTCATGCGTACGTACGACTTACCGTCTCCATGAACGGTGCATTTCATTTCATACCTCTAAATGTTATGTACTATTATAAAAACATGTATATGATAGATATATATTATATATATTATATCCAAATATTGAATATCATTCTATATATAATGAAACTTTGACCACATGAAAAACATGTAATTATAAGATGTCTTTTTCTGACTCAAGTACAAAATATTGACAAAAACGTTATTAACATAAATGATTTCATAATGTTTATAACATGGTAATAAGTGATATAATAGTAATAATAAACGTGAGAAAGGATCATAAGCAAGTGGAAATTAAATTTAGTTTATTATTCAGGATATTAAAGAACGATCGAGTCAAGTCAGACATGATGTAAGGGACTTCATCTCAATCTCCTTTCATTGAGGCATTTTTAGTTTGATACTGGACATTATTCTATACAGTTTATAAACCCATTTGACTTTTCATTTTATTAAAAGGGAATATTTTTATACGAATCGTTTTATTAAACTACAAAAAGAAATTTTTTTTACATAAGTAGTGATAATGACCTTTACGCCGCCGTGAGTATTATTTGATCATTGGCTTCCTTAACAAGCCAGAATGTTTTTAAAAGGATAAAAATAAATACCATATAATTTTTTTACGTATTTTGGTATTGAAAATGATATTGATAATGGATATATTATTTCAATATCATGAAATGATATTTTTTTTATAGCAATATAGGAATGATATCTTTTACTTATGCTTATGTTATTTCTTATTATCATGTTATGGTTCTTGGGAATTATTTACATATATGGGTGGTTTCATGATAAAGCTAGGGCGGGTGATCCTGAGATTGATCCCCAATGCAATCGGTAACGTAACAGAGATTAATGTGAATGTTTCTCCTAAGATATTTAGGGAATATACTGTGATGGGTATTCCAAAGTAACTCCCTATGTAGCTATGATAGCTACAATGTAAGTATTATATGGATTCCACAAGTTAATTTTATGATTTATGATTTCTATGTGTCTTTCCTAAGTCTTATGATTTCATGTGGTAAGTAAAAGATTTCATATTTTGTATGTATTTATGAACAAATGTTTTAATTAATTGTTTTATAACACTTTATAATCTATTTATGCTAATCCCATGTTTTTCAATGTTTTCACAGGACATAAAGATGAATATGGTTAAGGATGGGATCAAGGAAAAGTCATGTTGTCTAAAACATGGATCTAGACATGACTCATTTTTTAAGAATTTTTATTTTATGAAAAAATAGAAACTGTGTAGAAGTCTCTACCTTGTAAAATTTTGATATGTAATAGTTATGTCCTAATTATCTATAACTCTAATCCTGAAAAGACACTTAATGTAAATTATTCATTTAATTCAAAATTATGTAATTTTAAGGTCGGGTACTTATAGTTGGTATCAGAGGCCAGTTTAGATAAATTTAGGAGTTAGGGTATTGTTAAATTAATGTACCAAAATTAATTTATGGTAATATTGAATTGATATAGCATTTACAGATTACCATGTTGCTTGGCCTATGATATATCTGTGTTAAGAATGATTTTTCGTAAAGGAAACAGAGATGCTTTTCTGGGAAAGCATATAGAGGAGAATGACCTTCTGAATCAGTAACTAAAGATGGTCCGAATCAGAATTGAGAAGCTTACTGAAATGATGGATCAGTTGAATCAAGTGATAAATAGTGGTTCTATTTACTGATGATATATGGGTTTATTCATAATGAAAATAGGATCCTGAAAGTCATTTAAGGGTTATCTTGAAAACCTTAATAGAAAATAAACTGTTTGGAAAATTCAGCAAGTGTGATCTTTGGTTACAAAGAAATTCTTTCCACGGTCACTTTGTTTCAAAAAATGGGATAACTTTTTACCCTACTAAAACAAAAGTTGTTGAAGAATGGCCCATACCCACAAATATAAACAAGATTCTTAATTTTCTTGGTTTGGTAGGTTATTACCGGAGGTTTGTTGAAACTTTTTCACGGTTATCTTGTCCAATGACTATGTTATCTCAAAAAAGTGTTAAGTTCATTTGGAAAAAAGAGTGTGGTGATTGTTCTCAGGAATTGAAAAAAATATTGGTGAATGGTCCAGTTTTGAAACATCCATCCAAAAATGGTGAGTTTATTTTCTACAATGATGCTTCGTTGAAAGGACTTTGTTGTGTCCTAATGCAAGAATTATCAGGTAATTGCTTACGCTTCATGTCAGTTAAAACCACATGAGTTAAATTACCCTACACCTGTTTTGGAATTAGCTGTTGTTGTTTTCTTGCTTTATAAACATGGAGGCATCATTTATATGGAGTGATGTGTGATATAAATACAGATCAAAAAAGTTTGAAGTATATATTCACTCAAAAATAATTGAACATGAAACAGAGGATATGGTTGGAATTAATCAAGCATTATGATTGCACGATCCATTTTCTTCATGGAAAAGCAAATATAGTGGATGATGCTTTGAGTCAAAAAAGTAATACCTTATTAACCATGTTACATTTGGAATGAGATACTTTGGTTTTTGATTTGATAAACTTTGGCATAGAAGTTGTTGTTGCTAGAAGTTATTTTGTTTTGTTTCAAGTGTCAGTGAAATGATCTCTATCATACAGAATTAAGAAAGCGTAGAAGGAACACAGTGAGTGGCAGAAAAAGGTTGGGTTGGTTCAGAAGGGTATGTTTCCTGATTTTAATGTCGATAATTATTGTTTTTTGAGATTTGGAATGAGATTATGTGTGACTTGTGATTCACAGTTGAAGAATGAGTTGTTATGTGAAGCTTTTAGTTCTCCATTTTCAGTTCATCTTGGCAGAACTAAGATGTAAAAAGATCTTCAGGAGTATTACTGGTGGGATGGAATGAAAAGAGATATTGATTATTTTATTGTGAAGTGTTTGACTTGTCAGGAGATTAATGCAGAACGATAGTTACCGAAAGGAATGCTTCAGCCTTTACCAGTGACAAATTGGAAATGGGAAAATATATCCATGGAATTTTTTGTCGGATTATGAAAGACATCTCGAGGTAATATTACAATCTGGGTTATAGTTGACTGATTGACTAAATATTCTCATTTCCTTCTTATTAGAGATACTTTTTCTCTAGGTCAATTTTCTCAGTTATATTTTAAAGAGATAGTCAGGTTTCATGGAGTTCCCCTCTCCATTGTATCTGATCGTGATCCCAGGTTCACTTCTAACTTTTGGAAAGGCCTTTAAAATTAATTGGGTACTGAATTAAATTTTAGTACATCTTTTCATCCTCCATCAGATGGGCAGTCAGAACGAATAATTCAGACCTTGGAGGATATGTTACTTTCCTGCTCGATGGATTACTAGGGAAGTTGGGACCAACATCTTTCTTTGGTTGAGTTTTCATATAATAAGAGTTTTCATTTCAGTGTACATATGGCTCCATTTGAGGCATTATATGGAAAGCATTTTTGAACTACAGGTTTTTAGGATGAAGTAGGTGAAAGGAAGCTTATGGGACCAAAATTGGTAGAAGAGATGACAGACAAAGTTCAGGTGATTCAGAAGCACATGAGAACAGCTCAGAGAAGACATAAAAGTTATGCAGATAATCGGAGGAAGGATCTTTTCTTTGTGGTAGGTGATCATGTATTTCTCAATGTTTCTCCATGGAATAGTGTTATGCGCTTTGGTAAGAAATGAAAGTTGAGTCTGAGGTTATTGGACCTTATGAAATTCTAGAGAAATTTGGATTAGTTACATATAGAGTGGATTTACCTCCATGTTTATCCTAGGTACATAATGTTTTTCATTTTTCGATGTTGAGAAAGTATATGTCATATCCATCTCATGTTTTGAGCGCAGAGGTAGTTCAGTTGGAAGAGAATCTCTCTTACGAAGATCAACCAATTCAAATTCTTGACCGTAGAGTGCATTTGTTGTAGAATAAGGTGATTCACTAGGTAATGGTTTCGTGGAAAACCCATATGGTTGAAGACGCAATGTGGGAATCTGAAAATGCTATGAGGGATAAATACCCCCACTTATTTTGATTAGTGAATAAAAATTGCGAGGACACAATTTCTAAAAGGGTGGAAGGATGTAACATCCCAGGTAAATGAAGAATAAGACATATTTCATATTTATTAATATTTCTTAATTATTTATTAATTTCACTTTAAAAGGGTTTCTATATTCGATATGGTACCCGATACGCAACAACATGTTTCTCTGAAAACATACGAGGCACACTAATAATATAATATTATTATTTTAAATGGTAGTTAACTCCTAGCGATTGTATTGGTGAAAATGAAAAAAAATAACTATAATAATATTATACATTATTGTTAAATTTATTTAAATTATCCAATAAAAAGACAGAGGCTTAAAATGTGAATGAATCTAATTTAAACCATAATTTACATTAAAAGGCCGATTTATTACTTTTTAATAGAGAACCCTTTTTAAATCTAGTTTTGGACAATTTAATACATTATCTATGACCAAATAAAATCCTTCATTAGAACGGGGACATCAAAATTTTCTTTGTGTAAATTTTTTGAATTTTTCTGATAAAGTTCATTTTTTAATGAATATTGCAAATATTGTATTTTAATTCAAAATAATGTTTTAATGTAATTTATTTATATGGTTAGATTATATTTTAAATTGGTTTTAAATTGTAATTAGAATATATTTTTAACATTTAATCCAATTTTGGTCATTGTAATTAATTTCACAATGGAATTGGATATAAACAAGTGTCAATCTTTTGATAGTTATTATTTCTTATTAACAAGCTATTTGTTTTAACAATGGGAACTAATTTTAAAATTAATTAATGACACTTTTATGTTTTTAATTTGAAAAAACAAACATCATTTTTGAATTCGGAATATCAAATATAGATTAGGATGATTTTTTTCTATTTTTCTAAAAAAATATCAATTTTTGATTAATGGTGAAACCATTTAGTGGAAGTTAAAAAAATGACTTTTTGATTTAAATGAAATTTTACCACTTCTGTGAATTGAATTTCAAAAATCCGACATACATGTATTTTATCAGGTAGTAAAATTTGGTTCATTAAGATTAAAATAATTTTTGGTGAATAGTAACTTTTGACTTTTATTTAACACGGTTAAAGGTAAATAATGTAATTCAAGGTTAAAAAAATATTATAATAATTCAAAATTGCCTTAACACATGTCCTAACGTTATTGGATGATTAGTATCCAACATTGGGAATCCTTGGGTCAATTGTGGGACCCCATACAGCCACTTATGAAAGATATTTGCACTTTAGATTAATTAATTTAATGTAAAGACAAACATGAAATTAACAAAAAAATTAGTAATTAATTTTTATATGGTGTTATATAATTCCTATTTTAGACTATAAATATTCATTTTAATGATACAAATATTTCCTACATGATAGTTTTTTTTATAATTTTTAGACATCAAATATGTTGAATTATTTATGACACAATAATGATGTAGTATTTACGTCATTAATAAATGATTTAACTAAATAAGATTATATTGAATAAAATATTATCAAAAATATGTCCAATTATGATTGGATGATTTTACATAGAATATGAGTCAGCTTATCTTCATCCTTAAAATTTTTTGGACCTTTAGAAACCGAATATCATTATATAATAAAATAATATTTTCACACATTCCTAAAGAGCCCCTCCTCTCCCTTATAAAAGGAGACCATTTATATCCAATTCCTCACACCTCTCTATCCATTTTGATCGTCCAAACTCTTCCCAATTAATCTCCATACATCAATATCCTCCTCCAAGAATCCTTACCTTAGGCAGAAGGCACTTCAAGACGTTCTTTGGTTGAAACCAAAGGGATTTACCCAAATTAAAGGTAACTGTTTCTCTTTAATTGATTCTTTTATTTTACTTCTCCAAGAACTTAACTCATTTTATTACTTTATTTTATAACAAAACCAGTTTTCACAATATACTAGGATTTTGTTATGAGAATTATTCTAACTACACTTAACCACATTTCCATCTAATGGATGAAGAACCTAATGTTTCTGTGGATGGAAAACTAACGCCTCATGAAATGATGATTGTTAAATTACATATTGCTGCCTCTCATGGTGACCATTATGATGGAACTGTATTTATATATGATATATATTATGTTTATTATTTCTTTATTCTAATATAATACCCATTTATATAATTCCTTTATTGTTTCCATAGTGGGTAAATACAATAATCTCCTTTGAGGAAGTGCGGACTACCGCCCCCTCAAAGTGATGCGACTCATGAATGCCTTTTGTGGGATATATATAGGATGGATTTAATGATATTACATATTTTATTATACTGGAATTATAATATACCTATGTATCATTGTGTTTTAATTCCATTAATATAATAAATATAAATGAAAGTAGCGTTCATGCGCACGTACGACTTACCGTCTCCATGAATGGTGCATTTTATTTCTTACCTATAAATGTTATGTACTATAATAAAAACATGTATATGATGGACATATATGATATATATGATATACAAATCCTGAATATCATTATTGATATAATGAACCTTTGACCACATGAACAACATGTAATTATAATAAGTCTATTTTGACTCATGAACTAAATATCGACAAAACGAACATTATTAACATAAATGATTGACTAATGTTTATAACGTGGTAATAAGTGATATAAAAGGAATAATAAACTTGAAAAAGGTTCTTAAGAAAGTATAAATGAACTTTTTTTTATTATTCTAGAGATTAAAGAACAATCGAGTGAAGTCGGACAGGAGGTAAGGGACTTCGTCTCAATCTCCATTCATTGAGACATTTTTAGATTTATACACGACTTTATTCTATACGGTGTATAAACCCGATGTAATTTTAATTTTATTAAAAGGAATCGGTTTATATGAACAATTTTTCTAAATGACAAGAATGAATGTTTTTTTACATAAGCGGTGACAACGACAGTTCCGCTGCCGCGAGTATTATCTGATCTTTTTCTTCTTTAACAGGCCGGAATCTTTTTAAACGGAAAAAAATAAATACCATATACTCTTTTTATGTATTTTGGTATTGAAAATGATTTTGGGAATGGATTTGTTAATTCAATATATTGAAATGATATTTTTTGATTGCAATGTGGAATGTTATCTTTTCTTTATGCTTATGTTATGTGTTATGATCATGTTATGGTTCTTGGGAATTATTTAAATATACGGGTGGTTCCGTGATAAACCTAGGGTGGCTGATCACTAGATATCTCTCCAATGCATTTGGTAACATGACGGAGGTAAACGAGAATGTTTATCCGAAGAGATTTAGGGAATATACTGTGATGGGTATTCCAAAGTAACTCTATATATAGCTGTGATAACTACATTATAAGTATGATATGTATGCCACAAGTTACTTTTATTATTTATGATTTCTATGTGTCTTTAATAAATCTTATGATTTCATGAGTTAGGTAAAATATTACATGTTATTTATGTATTTATTAATAAATGTTTTGATTATTTGTTTTATAACCCTTACTGAGCTTTTTATGCTCATCACAAGTTTTAAAATGTTTTCACATGACATAAAGATGAATAGGTTCAAGGATGGGATCAAGGAAAAGTCATGTTGTCTAAAACATGGATCTAGACATGACTATTTTTTAAGAGTTTTTATTTTATGAAAAAGATGGAAACTTTGTATATGTGTCTACCTTGTAATCTTTTGATATGTAATAGGTATGTCCTAATTCTCTAAAACTCTAAACCTAAAAAGTTCCTTAATGTGAATTAATTATTTAATTCAATATTATGTAATGTTTATGGTCGGGTACTTATAACTATGGTTTCATCAAATTATAAAAATATAAAATATATGTAATGTTTTATAAGGAATAAAAATTAAAAAATTCATAAAATTTATTTTGTACATAAGAAATCACGTTTCAGTGTTTCAAAAATTATTTTAGGTTTAAATTTTTTAGAATATGGTCATCTCCTTTTAAAAATATATTATTAAAAAAATAAAGTGAACACTTCTACTCAATATCCATCATCCCCTCTATATAAAACATTTAAGAATTAACAGATTTTATTTTCTAGATATATATTCAAAATTTTCATCTTCACCTATTTAATTATCCTACTCATCCTTGAACCCATTTGAAAACAATTTTAAAAATATGTGTAAGGAAAAAAATCATTAATTGAGATATATAAATTGAAAATAAGAACCACATCAGTACTTTAATTCAAATAAAAAATTCCCTTTTCAAAATAAACTCAATTATCAAAATAATCATTTTGTTAAAAAATAAATCAACTTAACATCCCATATAATTTTATAAAACATTTCATAAGATAAATTAATTGAATAATAAAACTCATTAATGGTTCATGGAGAGTATAATGAACTCAATAAATCATATTCGTAATGGTATACATTTCACCCTTATGAAGTAAAATAATCTTTAATTAAAAATAGTACCATGATCATACCATATCAAATCATAATAATTTCATATAAAACCATTAAAATAATAGATAAATCGTGTATGTAACATGGTACCACAATTTCATATCACTCTTATAATAACTCATAAAAATTGACTAACCTTCTTGTTATATTCTAACAATATCATTGTATAATATTATAAATAATAATCTCTATACTTATAGCCAATACATAAGATATCCATATCATGCTCACCCATCTTTATGAGCTATATCCGTCTCACTCATCCTTAGAATCAATATTTATCTCACCTGTCATCATAATCAATTACCAAGAATAATAACAAAATAATAACACATTAAAGCATTCATTTCCAATAAAATACTGTTAAAAGTAATATTTACCTATATAGAAACCATTTCTATGTATTTAAATATCAAATAAATTTAAAATATTATTTGATCATACCCAGAAAAAAGGGATTTATAGTTTTTCTATAATGTATAGATTGAATATTATACAAGAACATATACCCAAAATACTTGTTATAGTTTTGTGAAAACAATTGATATGACATAAGTTAAAATATAACATTATATATATGTTTTTTCAAATCATTCGTTATAAAATGAATAAAAAAGTCCTCATGAAATCCATTGAATGAGAGAAAAATGTGACCAAATGCATCCTTTTTAATTTATTTCTTTTCTTATAACTATATATAAATAATAATCTTTATAAAATGAACATGAAAGAATAATATATAGAAAATAGATATTAAAATAGTTTACCATAAGGATTTTACAACAAACATTATCTTGCCTTGAGTTTGAAATTTCATATACATTCATTATCATCTTCTTTTTCTAGACAACCTCTTTCTATTTATAAAAAATATATCATCTTTTTGAATTTTTATCCTAAAAAATAATTTAGTATGAATGGGGTACTGACGTGAAATATTTTTCATAGATATTGGTCTAGCGAAATATCTATTGATATGGGTCGAGGATATGATAGGGTTATCCTTTTATTAATATTGGAGCATAGACTAGGAATTTTTAAAAGATTTAAAATATATTAAATTATTGCTCTTGGATATTGGGTAACAAATTGAACATTTTTCAATATGATAATATATAAAGAAAAAATATGGTTTTCCTAGGAGAATTTGGTAAAATGTTTCCTTCATTTTAACCGTTATCTATATAGTTTAAGACTTAGATAATATATTATTACCTTGACATTGATATAAATTTTTACTATTTTTACTATTCAATATGGAAAAACATTAACTTTCCCTTATTAAATATTTACAATTATACTAAATAAATTTTTTTTTCATATAATCTAATTAAATTCAATGAAATTATAGATTTTAATTTATATTTCTACCTGAATAAGGCAATGAAAATCAATTTTTCTAAAAAACACTTTTTATATATAAAAATTTCAATATAAAAAGTTAAATTATAATTCTATTTACAATGAAATTTTTAGTGCTGTTACTAGAAAAAAACAAAATTTTAAAGAAAAAATTTATATAATTTTACTTTATAATAATTTGAAATAACGTATTGTATTCAATAGAAATTGTTATTTTCCATTATTTGTTCAAAAAATAAATCATTTTATAAAATTAAAAGAAACATCCAAAAACAATTTTAAAATAATAAACTCTAAAATTAATCCAAATTTTCCCGATTAAAATTATATTATTTACATATAAATATTTTAAATAAACCATATTATGGATGAAAACCCAATTTATATAGAAATATTTTCATTCCCTTATTTCTTAAAAAATACATCATATATTATTAATGAAAATATTTCTATAAAATAAAATTGATGAATATTAATGATACATGATAATGTTTTATTTTATTATTCCCTAGGTCATCAAACTCCCCCACACTTATATAATTCCTTTCCCCTCTAATTTATTATTTACATAAACAAGTGGGGATTTATTTCCAACTTTGTATTTTCTTTACTCTCTGGTTTCTTCTTTACAAATATTATTCCTCTAAAAAACATTACCCTTTAAAACAAATTTATTTTAAACACTTTATATTTATGTTAAATCATTTTTTTTTGTTTTATCTCAAAATATTTGTTTTATAACAATTGAATCACTTCACGGAAATAAACTAAAGATGCATATAGAACATATTATTATAACAATAAAACCATAATAATTTGATGTATCAATGATAAAATAAGATGTATGTACTCATGGTAAGAAACCTATACAATTATCTTTAATTTCATATAGTATAATGAGATTCTATATAACCATTCCATTTTTACCAAAAATAATTACAATTTTTTATAATAATAAAATAAAAAATTCATGCTCATGTGAATTTTTGAATGTATCTTTCATCCAATTCTTAATATAATTTTTCTACCCACTCTAATACATCCTATATTGATATTGAATCATCTTAAAATTATCAACCATTTAGTCCACAATTTTTTTCTAATAATTTTTGTTCGGATACCCTGTCTTAATAAGATAGAGTCTTACATCTCATTATATATAATGCCTCAAATATACAATTTTTTGTATGAGAATGAAAACATTAATTGTATAAATACTAAACTGGAGAAACATATTTATACCAAAAACCCTGTAAATATTTCAGATTTAATCATATCATCCAATGTCTGTATAATTCACTCTTAGAATCTATCAGATTGAATGTGAATGTTTCTATTGAAATATAATTTTGAACCATGTGAAAATGGATTTCATTTCTTGAATTAGAATTGAATTCAAGGATCGTGATTAGTTAAAATAGAAATAGGTAGCCTATGTAATATATGTTTATCTCTATAAAAATTTCAAGAATGTCGATACCACGCCATATTTTTAAAATGGAAAAAATGAATAGATAAATTACTTAATCAACAATTACCTAAAACAAATTATTTTTAATATATTTCATTGTAAATCCCACCATGAAAAACATTATTTAATCCCCTATATTAATTATATAACAAGAATATGATAAAAAATCCCATTTTGTAATAGGTTTCATTCTATAATCTATTTAAAATTTAAACTATTAATAATAAAATAAGTAATATATTTCATCATTACATCTAACCATATTTCTTCCTAATGGCCTTTATGAATTTTAATACTCATAAGATTAAGATAAAATGGTTATATATGAGTTTCACTCAACATATCACTCTATAACTAGAAGTTACATGGAATGAAAAACTATTTTCTAAATATAAAAACAATCTTATATTTCAATATTAAAATCCAAAAATGTACCTTTTTAACTAATTCATCCTAATCCTATAAAACATTTTCTTCTTTCTATGATTAATTAATATAGTCTTATGAGTTTGACTATATTTATTCTTAAATGAAAACATTTTTAGTTACTATAGGTAAAAAAAATTAATCCAACTTACATAAATAATTATCCAAAAGGACCTTGTTCCAAAAATAACATAATTATTTATGCATTATCTTTCACACATAAGGTATTATGTACTATATTTCCCTTTTTTGGATTGTAATTAATTTTGAAAAAATAACCCCTTTTCAAATAAAATTATCCTTTACGTATCGTGTTAAACTCAGTCATTGTGAATATATATTTTGAAAAATTATAATTAGTTTATATTCGATACTTTACTACATATAATTGACGAACCAAATTTTATTATTGAACAAAATAACTGTATATTCAAGGTCTTGAATATGCTAATTTTATTCTAATTTTTTTTAATTAATGTGATGAATCTGTTGTTACCTATAAATTCAATATAAAAACATAACCCCGTCCCTTTAATTATTCATCAATTTCGATAAAAAGTACTAATTTCAAGACAGTAGGGACAAAACTGGAGATTTCAAAAAAATTCAATACAACTCGTATAAATATTCATCATATTTATTTTTCAAGATGATACTAAGTCATTTTCAATATTACATTATTATTATGATATATAAGTGTGTCAATTATTAAAAAAATTAACAGTACTATCTTGCTAATCAATGAAATCTCTAAATATCATTTAAATTTTTATGTCTTCGAAATTTATTAAACATAGTAGTTTTTTCAAGATTAACAGTTATTCCATATTTATTTGAGATATATCTATGGAATGAAATATTTTATAACTAGATATTCATTTTCATAAACTATTAGTATATATTTTCTTCATTACTTGTTTTCCAAACATTCCTAATATGTTTTTCATGGTCGTTATAAAATATAGAATAAAACAAATTTACAGTAATGAACACTACAATATATTTACCGATGTATTCCTTGAAAACACATTTCATAAGATCCATTAATATAGATATTGAATTGTTTCACTTTAAGGGAATAAAAAAGAACTCATGTTGTCTATATTTAGTATAATTAAATATCTTTTGGATTTCAGCCTCTATATTCAACATCTAATGGTACCTAGCCAAGATGTTAAACATCAAGAAATTTTGATATCCCTGGATCTAATCAATCAATTAATTGATATGAAAAAATGGATACTTATTTTTTATATCAATGTTATGCTATTATATTTAAAAATTAAATTCTACCTAGATCAATAATTATATTTAACATATAAAATATGATCACCCATAAATATTCTTTATGATTAATGGACCTCCTATCAAGAAAAAATTTTAACAACGTTTTCAATACAGTAAATTATACTACATATATTCTATAAGGGTTTTATAATTTGGATTCGAATTTGGTAGTAGTTTTATATTATACTCAACCTCTTAGTATGGAATAAAACCAGGATGTTTAAAATGTGAAATCATATAGTTATTCACCCTAAATAAGTACATTATTAATTTCAAAAATTATATTATTTTCAATAATATGATAATGATAACATTATTTTGAATTATTTTTTATTTACTCATATTGTTGTTATGTTATAAATTTTTTGAATTCATTATAATATAAAAAATAAAAATCATTTACTGAAATATTTTCAATGGATCTACAACCTAGAATAGAATGATAATCTATTATCAAATCGATACCCAAAAAATAAAATTATAATTTGTAAAATCATTATATTGAAAACAATTTATAAGATGATAATAGGATGAACATCTTAAATTATTTTTTTGTAATAAATGATAATTTATTTTTATCAAAATCAATGACACTGTTTCTTGATGGGAAATATTCATTTTGATAAAAACATTAATGGAAATGACAAAATATCTAGACCCTGAATCATACAAGATATTCAAACTATCTGAATAAACATGTAATTTACATGTTTCCAATTTTTATAATGGACCAACATCTATCGAATTATTTTTCATATTATTTTACAACATAATTTTACTTATACTATTGGTTCTCACCATCATTTATTCTCTTAATTAGGTGAGCATATGCATAATGACACATGTTATTATATATAAAACACTTTACAATCTTCATAAACAAATTAGTCTTCCTACTACCATTATAATTCTCATTCATATCTCAATATATATTACCAAACATTCAACATCAAAAAAAATCCCTAATTTTATAATAAATTCCCTAAGGTTGTTTTTTTGGAAAACAATACAAATTGTAAAATTTTATTCCCATATCATTATAGTTTCATGATGGATGCCTTATATTTTTTGGCTTCCTGGACATCCATTTTAGTATGTTTTTATAATAAATCATATCATCTAAAAATTATATTTCATGTTTCTCAGCATAGTGAATAAGTCTCAAATGACATTTAAATTCAATTGATGACAATTCTCTTCAAAATCATGGTGTTAAAACAGATTACAACTGATTAATTTTACTATATATATCTCATATATAATTTGGTTCATACATTTCCAATCAGTTGACTTAATCTACATACATTTCCACTTAATCAGCCCTTACCCACATCAATTCAATGAATTACATTTCATTTCAAAAACAGAAAATCATAAGTAAATATTTCTCAAGGAAACAATTTATAAATAGAACATATTCCACCGAGTGAATATCTTATCATATTCTAGAACATAACTATTAAACTCGGTTTAACATTATCACCTTGAGAATGTAATTTAGTAAGATTTCCCCTTTAATTCTACAAATAATTGATTATCATGAATATATATTCCAAATCTTTATTTCACCCCCCAACTACCATTGAGTTAAAATATCAACAATATAATAAAGGTTGATGTCTCAAAAAATCTTCACTGTAGACATGATCATATGTGGTAGATTCGGTCTCTCTTTAACATATATATCACTAAAATTTATATCTTTCATGAACTGAATTATCATAGGAGAAAATAGATCATTTCCAATTCCAACCATTCAATGTTTTTTATTTGGTTGAATATTATCTGTTTACTTCCATCCAACAACATCATTATTATTTAATCATTGGAATACCATTATAATGATTCAAATATTAGTTAAAAAATAATTATAATCATTTAATGATATATCATGATAACAAAAAATTGTAATCTTTTAATGTTATTTAATTAAAATAACTTAACCTCCAAAAGTATTGGATCCTTCAATCTGATAAAAACTATAAGTACATGACTATAAAATGTATGTGAAATTTATCCTTTAGGTAATAAATCATTTTCATGATTTCCCAAAGATCATATATGTATAAAGACGTAGATAATTAGGTCATCTTATTTAAAAAAATTAAAATATTACATCCTAATGTATAAAATTACACTATGTATTTATTTATAACATATACAATACTTTTAAAGTATAAATAATTCTATTTTCAATAAATATATTAATAATTTTCATATTATCCTAATCATTGTCCCTAATCACTAATAAAACATTGTTAAATATAATTTTAAATATTTGATGAGCATTAATTTCTTAGAAAGGAAGATATTAAATTGATGATGGAAACTTTTAATTCGATGAAGACTCATAAAAAATTTTATTTTTCAATATAAACTCTATGTTCAATATAAAAATTTTCTAATGCATGAAGTCATATTAAATTCCCACTAATTTTCAAAAAAAAACAGAAGAAATATTAATGGATAATTAAAAAAGGATTCTCTAAAATCATAAAAATATCATGAAAAGTATGTCACAAAGTTATAAATTTCTCACATAATATATAGAAAATTATACCTTTAATCTTATACTTAATAGCATAAAATGTTAAATCAGAATACATTATAAATTTTCCATAGAAAGAATAGATAAATAATATATGTAATTATAGACATCATTTATATATATATCATTGGTAATCACTATTACTAATAGAAACATATCCCTGGAAAATTAAGATAATCTGTTTGGAGAATATTTATTCCAATTAACAACATCCCTTAACACAATGTTTTCTAGGGCTATATATGGATCACCCATTATTATGATCATTATTGGAATCACCCACCATCATGAACTATATCATGCTCAAATTTTTTCATATATAATTAACATTAACCATAACACAATCATAACCCATAAATCCATCAATTTCACTCATAAAATATTCATTACACCCTTAATAAAAAACATTAATATATAAAAACTCCCATATCATTTTAAAACCTAATTTAAAGTTCCCATAACAATGAGAAGGTGGGTTTTCCTTAAATAAAAAAATGAAATCATATAATGTAATAAAAAACAAATTAAAGATACATTGGTGAGAAACCAATTGAAACTGTTTATATTAAAATAGTAAATTCCATTTTACATTTTTTTAAATTGTTCACTATAATATTAATATAAATATTTTTTTTATGATTTGAAATAAATATAAAAAGTGAAATATTGTTTTCATTATTATTCATTTAGGATCATATTGAAGCATCTATAAAATAATTTTTAGAATATGAAAATTGTATAAAAATATTTAGAAAAAAATCAAGAAAGAATTTAAAATTATGTTTTCATTGTAATTTGTCTATTCCCACTCTTATGATTTTTCACAAACATTTGTATCCTCTTCATTTTCAGAAAATTTCTATCGTCTTATACAAAAATAGTCCTTATGTTTATTTTCTTATCAAATATGGACCTCTATGATATGGGTAGGGATGAAAGGAATGTGATTGGGGTGGTAATAGATAAAATAAATGTATCATGATATGTGGAGTGGGTAGGAGTTGGGTGTCATTTATTATGTAAGGATGGGGCCACACATTGTATTTTTTAAAATTTTAAAATGAATTGATATCTTATTGAAGAATAATGTCTCCAAAAAGAATCATTAGTGATGTCTAAATGTGATTCAGTTGAATTATTGATAGAAAATAATATTTGGACATGTTTTTAGGTTAATTTTACCAATATCAATTTAGTTTAACCCTACTAAAATTCGGTTTTGATCTTATCCATGGTAATATACTTTTTGTATTTTTTACTATTAATTTTGACCAAAAATTAACTTACTATTATATCTAATATTAATTACTCTAATTAGAACTAGCTAATACTTTTAATGAAACTCGTTGTATAGGAATTGTAATATATAATTTTCAATTATATGATCAAAATTTCATGAAAACATATTTTCTTAAAAATACCTTTTTAAGTATAAAAATGTTTTTATATGAATCCTAGTTATAGTGTTGATTCCAATGATATATAATTTCCAATTTATCATAAAAAACAAATAAACTGTAAAACTAATCTGAAATATATTGTGTCATAGAAATCAATTTAATAGAAATAAATGTTTAATATTAATATTAGTATGCATAACTGTGCATAAATAATAATAAAAATAAAAAATTTTCAAAATTTTAGTCGATGATAATTTTAACATGTGATATTCCAAAGTAATAGTCAATTTTTTGATTTAAAAGCCTCTAATTTTGAAATTAATACTAAAAAAACAAAATAATTAATTTTATCCCAATAAGGTTTGAAATAATTTTTTCACTCGTTGTTGAAAAATTCACTTATATTTTTTTAATGAATATACCATAATAAAATATAACTTATTATAATAAATATTATTGGAAAATTATTCATTTTGACATCACTTGGTTGTCAAATTTATTCACTATTTTTTGGAATTCTGTTGAGACATATCTTGGGATTCATTACTATAACATTGACTACCCCGTTTGATATATATTGCGTGTAGCTAGTAAGATCATTCATTGTTAGACACACATCATTGTATCAAATTTGAATTACAAACCACGATTACCCTCAAGTATCACAATATTTTTTAGTTATATGTTCATTTCATGTATATTGAAATGATATAACATTTTAATTGAGATTCATGCCATGTAAACCCCTCATAGCGTAAACAACATGTCTAGTATAGTACATGTTGTTTAATTTTATATTAATTCTATATTTCATATCATCTCACTATAGTGTTAAAATTAGGAATTTCATAATTTATAGAAAAATTATATGTTCTTATTCTCTATAAAGGCCACATGAAACACGTTTTGGGTAGTATCAGTTATTTATCATTAAAATTTAAATTTTGGGGTTTAAGAAAGAAAACTAAAGTGTACATGGTATTGGATTCTTGCATGGTTATTTGATGATATGTGGGAATCAGTCTCCATGGAAATTTAATGTGTTTATTACCTTTAGATAAAATTAGATATTGGTTTCTTCCTTACAAACATGTGGATATATAACAATGTTAGACCTAATTCCACACAACTATGTGGTACAATCCTGAAATTAATGATATGAGGAAGTCCCTAATAGGTGAGGAATGTGTTCCTTATCCTTTCAGTTTATAATCCCTCTATTAACATTATTTTCTAAAAATGGTATGTGCCCTTCTCTTGGGATTGATAGTCCCTTGACCAACATGGTTACAATTGTGAAATTTTGGTACCTAAATATATAGTAATGGAGAGAGCCCATATTTCATGAATTTGGGTGGTTCGGATGTCATATGACTTATAATTTCCTACAATCAAAAAGTTTCCAACTATATATAATATTTATATCAATAAATTTTTGATTTATATAATTCTAATATAATTGGTACTCAATCTATATACAATATAATGGTTATCTATGATTTATATTTAGGATTACCTTGACTTTGATATAACATATGAATTTAGTTGTGTCCTTGTTTCTATAGGAATACAACAAGGTATTATTACACCCATCCATGTATGGGTTCTCTTACCTCAAAATTTATTTCTTGTAAAAATGATTTAACAATCATAATTGATCACATAGTATGTGGATTTATTTTTTTAATACTTTAATAGTTGTAAAATGTGATTATTAAAGTTATTATTCAAGTTGGGAGCTAGTATAATGAGGATTATAACTTCACATTTTTCATATGACTTTACAAACATTGGGAAATTTATCATCTATGTATTCCTTTGTATTTGGATGTTGTTTTTTTAATAATATTATCATATTTTTAATTTTTCATATGCATGTTTCTATATAGTAGGATATTAAGTCTAGTACTTATTTTTTGTTTCTTTTGTCTATGATAATTAGTAGAAGTCCACTTGTGTGTGTTATATTCCTTCTTTGTGATAGAAAATATCACCTAGCCAATATGAGTAGGGATTATGGTGGAACATTGAACCTATCTACTATCATGTGATATTATTTAATCGGTTGGTTCATTACATAGTTGTATTAGACTTAGGTTTTAATCATATTCATGGATATTCAAGTTATAAATCATGTATGGAATGTTTTAGGAATTTATGGAAAATGGTTCATGGGATCTTTTATTTGATTTCAAGATTTGGAAACCTAGATTTAATGAGGTTAATAGATGTATTACAATTCCAAGACAAAGACTATCATGACCCGTCCCAATGGGGCATGTGCCACAGCCACCCAGACATGCCTCTAAAAGACTAGCGGATTGTGACTAGCACTGAGAATGAATGTCACTAACATGGGTGGAATTTCTGAAATATGTTTACACACGTATACATCTCCAAACTGAAAATGGTGAAAATTAAATACCACTATGATTTTAAATGCATTCCTACCACTATAACAACCTACATTGTACTATAGAGGTGGTGAAAGTAAATTAAAATAGACAAGAATACAAGAATACCAAAAGAGTATGTAATCTAAATAGTTTAACCTATAAAGCAATAGGTACTAGGAATGATGCTCGAAGCATTAGAAACACCTCAGAGTATCTGAAAGAAAATATCTATTTAGACTTGGTCACCCTTGGACTCCGTCGAATGAATTCTCATCTATAAAAGGCATGAATGATTTGCAAAAATCTTATATAGGGGTGAGTATATAAATACTTAGTAGGACACCTTAAAACCTGAAATAAATACACAATGTAATGGTATAGTCATATCTAAATAACTACAATCCTATATAATATAATTTGGACGTACATATATACTCAACCAAGACACATGGTCTATAGGTTATTCATAACTAATGCATAACACCATTAGGGATCCAGACCAAAGATTTCACAAAACACTCATTCAGAAGAACACTCTCTAGAATCTGAGAGAATTTTTGATGTACATACAAGAAGTAATGTTTTTTTAGAAACCATAATCAGTGAGCTTTGATTATAAATATGAATATATATATGATACATTATAGGACTATCACAATCTGGGATAAGGGGAGATGCCAATAAGCCCATTATGGATAACCCGGTATGTAAAGAATTGACGCTCGGTAATTTTGGTCAAATCGATACCCATAAATTTACCTATGGAATGAAAATTAAACAAAGAATTCCCCATCATGACTCTCTGGGGATGCGAAAAACTCTATATAGGATGTCCTACTAAAGGGATGATACTATAATGTGTAGGAAACGATACACAACAACATTCAGGGTAACTATGAAGGAGAAAAACCCAAAAGAAACTTTTCTATGATAGGGTTGACAATGGACTTTATCCATATAGAAAGGGATACACATTGTGTAGTAGTATAACACATCGTCTCCCTTCACCATCGGTATAACCCAAGTTCAATAACCCATGTCAAAAGAAACATGTCAGGAAGAAAAGCTATACACATCATATAGAACAGATTACACACAATTTCCATCCATCTATAGTTTGTATATCTTCCCCAGCCATGTTCTGGTACACGGTGTCAACCAATGTCCAACGGCCCATGTACCATTACATGGGGTATCCCATTAGGAATATTAGGTCTAGTCATGTTGTGTAGTACATTCCATATACTCCACCTCATGTTCGTGTATCCCTCTAGATACAAGTCGACTCCTGGAGAAGGGTCCACACATCTTGTGATAGATTCCAAATGTCGTGTGACACATTATGGATCCTATATTGCATAACAGCCACTTAGTGGGTCCCACATGACATGTATCAAGGAATATACACTATGTTCATTGTAATTTTCTAGAATCATTATTCATCCCTCGTGCTCCATAACTGATACTCTGATTATTTATGTATTTGTGTTTTCATCTGGAAAACGAAACTCCAAGGTCACCACATAATCATAGCGCATAATTGGTGAGTTTTAACCATTCAATCAACTCTAAAATCTGATTATGATCACCTACATGAAGATCAATCAATGAACGATATATCTCAAAACACATCAATCTGTTGGTCACCAATGGCGTCGTACCAATTCTAGGTCGCCCCAATTTCAGAACTAAAATATCATATCATTGCATTGTTAATCAACTTTGAATTAATCATCCAATCATATCATGGGAAGAACAAATAATTCCTAATTAAAAGGGTGATGAAAATTTCCCATGATACAATCCCATGAAACAAATCTCAGATTTTGTTCATTGGGGCCTCAATATGTTCATGTACAAAGGATCAAAACATAAATCAAAACAACAATCTTTATCATCCACAAATGAATCCCACAATCACCCTATAATGCAAGAATGATCAAACCAATGATGAACCTATTCATGTGTTAATCTGCGTTTATCATTGATTCTATGAATGGGAAAGAAGTAGTTTAAATAAAAACACCCTACCTTAATGATGGATCATTTATTGTCGAGGATTCATTTCAAATGGAGATCTGTAATGAATGATCTCAATCAATTGTTTATCATCATTTGTCAAACTATTTAACAAGGTTCCTCCACAGTGATCCTTGGTATATCTCTATGGTAATGAATTCTAAACCTGTGTACCATGATAAGATTCTAATTTACAGTTTAAAACACATCGTTGTGTCACTATGTTGTGTTAAAATAAAATAATAATTTTTTTATATTATTCCTAAAAAAATCCAAAAACTAACCTTCATTGTCGACCTGTGTTGGCTATTGTTTGGCCTCTCCAAACGTATAGTCACTTATTTGATCCCAAAAGTGCATTCATATATCTGATCTGAGAACCCTTTTATACGTTGTTACAATTTTTCATGAAAATCGCATGCACCTGCTATTAAATATATTTAATATATATTCAACATTTATTACATGCACACTGAGCCTTAGAATCACACACCATCTAAGCACTTGGTCTCAAATTAATTCTATATAATATATAAAAAAATACACAAACAATCAGGGACTTTACATCCCCCCGTATGCCTTTACCTCACCAAAATGTCAAAAATAGGACTACTCAAAATGGTGTGGGAACTGTGCACAAATATAATCCTCCATCTCCCATGTGAAATCACAATTTTTAACATGGTACCACTAAACACTAAATAAGGGAATCACTTTCCCAAGAAGAATACTCTTCTTCCCATCCTTGGTCTCTACTATGTATTCTGCAAAACTCACTCCATCCTCGATGTCTATATCGCCCTTGTGGAAGATGTGTGATGGTTAATGCACGTTCCTCCTCATATATGACACATGGAAGACATTATTTACCCATCACAACTATAGGGGTAGATCTCAGTTATAGGACACCACACCAACTCCATGTAGTATCTGAATAAGAACTATGAACCATGGAGGTAACATTCTTCCCAAGCAAAATCATTTAAACCCACATCAAGGTGAGGCCCAAAGGAACACAAGGTCTCCTCACATGAACTCAAAGGAGCTCCATCTCCTATCAGCAAACTATATCTACTGGGCATGTCTAGTTTTCATCTACTCCTTGATTATTTTAACCTTTTTAGTGGTAGCTATTACCATGTATGGGTTCATATGTGAAAAATATCAGGGGTTAGTACAAAAAGTGGTGACCTAAAGGGTCACATGTTTTGGGCCTCAAATGGTTCCGTACCAATGGTGGAGTTGAAGATAAATTTTTATGGAAAATTTACCAATGTTAGATGATTCTACATGCTACTAATAAAGTATAACAATAAATCTCCCAGCATTTCCTCTAGAACCTAAACGGTCCTCCCTGTCTGGCCATAATTTGAGGGATGAAACAATCTCTTTATGCGCTAGTGATTCCCAATCACCTATTATAATACCTTGGAAAAATTGTATGTGATATTATAAACATTATCCGAAAAATCATCAATATCAATATGTTAAGACAAACTATCTCATCCATGTAGATGCATCCCAAACTCTCAACTGTCCTCTGCTTTTGTATGGATGGAAAGTGTGCTGACATGGTGATTCATTCAAAAGGCCCACAAACATCATCACGGCCCTTGGGATTATATTTTAATACCGTCAAAAAGTTTTTGGATATCCCATACCTCATTTACTCCATAACCTTAAGTGGGTGAGCCAAGACCATTAGAACATGGTTCTCAACATTCACTTTGTGAAAAGGAATCAAGATAAAAACTATCTAACTATATTATTAATTTCATGAAACAAGCACAAACATCAAAATTCCTTAAAAAAAATCTCAGCAATTGGATGTACGAGCTTAGGGGATGAATGAAACTCCATCATAACCACCTCCTAAAATGATATTAGTACAATAGTGCATCCTTTGAAAAGGCCAATGTGCTCCCCACCTCTCGAATATCCATCAGCAGCTTGTCCATTCTATATCTGGGCATGTAGAGTCAGGAAGTTAGTATCCTGAATTTGGGCCCCCCAACATGTTTTAAAAGTGTAGGGGTAACACTAAGAATAATTGGTATGCTCCCCCATATCCACTGATAGAGGATAGCTACAAAAATACTAATTCTCATGACTCCATATCCAGTAATTGAAATCTCAGTGTACTATTGAAAGAATCTACCACCATGTCCCCCTTCCCATGGGTATATAATATATCCCAGTTTTAATCCTAACGGAAATCTATCCATTATCTCTATATCATGATTAGATACATGTGATATAAGATGTAATTGAGAATCTTGTGATTAGTGTATATGATAAACCACTCACCAATCAGGTTGTGTTGCTACATATTCAATTTGAAGACTACTACTACCATCTGAAGATCATGGGTTGCGTAGTTCTACTCATGTGGTCACATATTTTGTGAACCATTAGCAATCAATGCGTTCCTTTACAACAATACAAAACCATGTTTGGTCTTTGATGAATTATAGAATACAACGTACTTGACACCATCCTCTAGAAATCGCATGATCAAGAGGCTCAAAAAACTCTGGCTCAACTAATGAAAAGCATGCTGATATTTATCTATCCACATGAATGGTTTCCCCATTCCGGTCATATATTTCATCATTGCAGATAACCCAGAGAAATAATATTTGAATCTCTAGTAATATTATTTCTAGACAAAGAATCTCCTCGCCTCCACAACAATCTTAGGTGGCCCCATGATAACACTGCCTCCACCATAGTCCTCTATAGTACCTCTCTATCTACTAAGATATCTCATTGAATTTGGAATCCCCGAATCCACAACTAGCACATTAAGACCTTCCCATAATTCAATTATTCATGGAGTATGTCCTGAACCATCATTAGATGTCTCATGTGATCCTCCTAAAATTCCATGTACATAAATATATATTCGATAAACATGAACTGGTCTATCAAAGGCTGAAAGATCATGTTCATGAGCTCTATGAACATTGTTGTTTCCAACGCTTTCGTCAGGGCGCGCACATCGGTCTATGAGGATGTGCAGCTGTTTCCCCACATACCCGCTTTCCAAAGGAAGGCAACATCTGTTCCTTATTCAGGGACGTCTACTCCTTGATCTAAATCGGGATGATGGGATGTCAGTTCTTCCTTCTGTGGATTCCTCCTTAGAACTCGTCACCTAGTCCGGGTCTCCCTCAATGATTTAATACGTTGTTCGTGAATCTCATTCTCGGTGCCATGTCTTCATGGACACTGGTTAATTCCACTACTTATTTCAAGACATTCCATGGGATCTTGACATGGTAGAGACCTTCTGTCAGAGTAGATGACAACATCAGGAATGTCAGGGCATCTCAACGTGCATGGATAGTGGGGAACCTGTATTCTTCCTCATGAGAGGGAATCTCAAGGGTGCATAACATGATCCATCCCGCGTCGAATGCGGGGAATAATATGCCATAGGCATGTATCTGAGGTTTTCCTCAGCATCTCGTGTTTAACACAGGGTATGCTGCAAGTTTAACGTCTTGCGGAGATGGTTACGCCAAAGGCATGTCATCCAAGGTTTTCCTCAGGCATCTCATGTTTATCATGAGATAGGACACAAGTTTAACATCTTGCAGAGACAAAATGAGGGTGATCAGAACGTCCCATAGAGACGGATCGGTGGTGGTGTGCCCCAAGGAGGGGGGTGTCACACTGTAATGGATGATCTGAACACCATTGAGGGAGGATCAGGGGAAGTGCGCCCCATGATGGGGGACACCATGGATTACCATTGGCTGTGATTGAACCTCTTGGAGGTTTCCTATGCACCCTATGTAGAAAAGAGGGATCAAAACCTGCATAGTTCGAAGGGGTGATGAATCAGGGTGTACGCAGAGGACAACGACCCAGAGACATGATGGGGATTATACATGGATAACATCCCATGTACTGCTAGGAGCAGTGGGGAGGTGGATGGCATGATCCCACCGGGATGTGGCGGGATGGGTGAGAATCAATATGGATTATGGAAGGACGTATGAAGTGGAGGGGGAATGAAATGGTACTATCGCAAGGGTGACAGTGAAGTTGGGCGTGTGCCTAGAAGAGACTTCCTACGTATCCCTGTGGTAGGAAATCAATGTCCACATAGTTCAGGATGGTGAGCCGGAGGACCGACATGAAGGTGAACATGTGGGCCCACTGGGTGTTGTCAGCAAACCGACATGAAGGTGGACCTTGGTCCGATGGGTACCGTCGGCGAACCGACGTGAGGGTGGGCCTTGGTCCGATGGGTGTTGTCAGCGATCCAACATGACGGTGTACCTTGGTCTGGTGGGTGGTGGTCATGAACCTCGTGAGGCTTCCTACGTACCATACCTTGACATGGATCAGAGGCCATGTAGTTCAAATGAGCTGTGGAATACAGTTTAACGTCATGCAGGATGGGGGAGAACCGACATAAATCGGGTCGGAACGACCGGGTGATGGGCTTGAACCTTATGGAGGCTTCCTAAGTACTGTGCCTTGACATGGATCAAAGACCATGTAATTCAAGTTGGATGCCGGAAGTCCAACGTGAAGAAGGACCAGGGGTCCTGATGGCGGTGGGCTTGAACCTCGTGAAGGTTTCCTAAGTACCATTCCTTCACATGGATCAAATACCTCATAATTCATAATGGTGTATCTGCGAACCGACGCAAGTGAGGACCTTGGTCCAGATGGTGTGGGGATTACACACTAGGCTACCCAGGTGTTGGTGAACTGACGTGGAGAGTGTCGGAGTGACCAACAGGTTGTGGTCTTGAACCTCTGGGAGGCTTCCTACGTACCATGCAGTGACATGGATCAAAGGCCTCATAGTTTAAATGACTTCGTCAGTGAACCGACGTGAAGGTGAACCCGGTGGTCCACTAGTGGTGGGCATGAACCTCTGGGTCTTCCTGCGTACCATAACATGACACAGATCAATGGACACATAGTTAAAATGAGGTGTGGAATATAGTTTAACATCATGCGATATGGGGGTGAACCAACATGAATGGGGTCGTAACGACCGGGTGATGGGCTTGATCATTATGGAGGCTTCCTACGTACCGTGCCTTCACATGGATCAAAGAACATGTAGTTCAGGTTGGACGCTGGAAGGCCGACGTGAAGAAGGACTAGGGGTCCAGGTGGCGGTGGTCTTGAACCTTGTGAAGGATTTCTATGTATCATTCCTTGACATGGACCAAATACCTCATAGTCCATAATGGTGTATCGGTGAACCGACGCGAGTGAGGACCATGGTCCAGATTGTGTGGGGATTACACACTAGGCTGCCCAGGTGTTGGTGAAATGACGTGAAGAGGGTCGGAGTGACCAACAGATGGTGGGCTTGAACCTCTGGGATGCTTCCTACGTACCATGTGGTGACATGGGTCAAAGACCTCATAGTTCAAATGACTTCGTCGGTGAACCGACGCGAAGGTGAACCCGGGGGTCCACTAGTGGTGGGCTTGAACCTATGGGGATTCTTTTGTACCATGCCTTGACATGGATCAAAGTCCTCGTAGTTTGGGATGGTCACAACAGCTTTCCAACGGAGTGAAATATAGTTTAACCTCATGTAGGATGTTGGTGGAACCTGACATGAAGAAATGATGCATGTTGGGTTTGAACCTCGTGGAGTCTTCCTACGTACCATGCCTTGACATGGATCAAAGACCACGTAGTTCAAATGGATGTGCAGTTTAGCATCATGCTGGATGGGGAATACAGTTTAAGGTCATGCTGGATGAGGTGTTGTCATGGCCAATGCTTACTCTAAGCCCACGTGAGTCGTGCTTGGTGTGAGAAACAAGAGGCTGCAGAGACCTAATGATAACGTCGTTAAGGGTGTGTCCGTGAGAAACGAAGAGGGGCTTATGTGTTAGGCGGCCCATAGTGCTGGGACTTACTCTAGGATGGAGGCCCAAAGAAAAAGGATGTCAATGGTTTACCACTACATAAGATCACAACGACTTACCGTTGATTGGGATCACAACAGTGGATGGGGCTTACGTGAGGAAGTTGTCCGGGTGCCGCTATGGAGCGATAATGCTGAAAGGGTCTTACACAAGGAAGCTGCCCGAGTGCTGCTATGGAGCGGCACTGGTGAATGGGGATTACGCAAGGAATCTGCCCGGGTGCCACTATGGAGCGACAATGGTGAATGGGGCTTACGCTAGGGAGCTGCTCAGATGCCGCTAGGGAGAGGCAATGGTGCATGGGGCTTACGCGAGGAAGCTGCCCGAGTGATTTCCTTAGGTCTGGCCATGAGGGCATCCCAACTCACTGGTGAATTGAGGCCTTCACTTATGCACTGTTGTACAAGAGGGAGAATTCCAAGGGGCGTTGGAGTTATGCCACTGTAATCATGGAATTAGGCATCTTATGCTTGGAGCATAAGGAATCTCTTGTTTAGAGCAAGCGGCATCCTATGTTTGGAATATAGGGATTACTACAGTTTAAAGTCATTTAGATAGGACTGTTAGCATCTCATGCTTGGAGCATAAGGCATATCTCGTATAGGGCAAGAGGCATCCTGTAATTTGATAAACATGGGGAACTATAGTTTATAGTAATATAGATAGGACTGTTGGTTACTTATACTAGGATCATAAGGCATATCTAGATTGGAGTAAGATGTATCCTATGATTGGATCATAGGGAGTACTACATTTTAGAGTCTTGTAGATTGTACTGTTGGAATATCATGCTTGAAGCATAAGGCATCTCTTTTCTTGGAGCAAGAGGCATCCTATCATTTGTTAGATAGGAAGTACTACAGTTTATTGTCATATAGATAAAACTGTTTAGGCATAAGGTTCCTAGAAATGGATGGTGTTGAGTCTTAGGCAAGGGTGACCCATTGTGGTTCAACCTGGTATAGGGACCAAGTGATGGGGTTTGGAGGAGTTTCCTGAGGAATGGTTCGACTCATGGTACTCAGGAAATTGATGATGAGAACCTCAACTAATGACATAGGAATGAAACCAAGAGGAATATGTCGACTCAGTGTGTTTCATGGTGTGTAGAGGAGTATCTCAAATCATGGTATTAGATAGGTGGAAGGTGGGTGCACATAAGGGCGCAATGGAAAATCCCGACATCTCAGCCCAAAATGTTCGCGGTGCGACTCTCCATTTTTATGGGGATCTGTGACAGTTGCGATGGGACCGTCCCGATGGGTGGGGATGGCAGCTCGATACTGACCTCGAGCGGGGGTGCAGGGGCTGCGGCCCCGCGGTATGGACCGGTGGGCGTGAAGGAAGTATCCTCGCAAAGGATAGATCTTTGTGAAGTAGCTTTGCGGAGCACGACCTCGCAGATCAATGGTCTCTCACGGAGCAATGGGGTCTCACGGAGCAAAGGGGGCTCGCAGAGCAAAGGGGTCTCGCGGAGATTGGTCCCGCAGAGCAGCATCGCGGAGCATTGGCTCATGGAGCATGGAATCACCAAGGATGGTCTCACGGAGCTTGGTCTCGCGGAGCAGCATCGCGGAGCATTGGCTCCCAGAGCATGGAATCAGGGAGTATGGTCTCGCGGAGAAGTATTGTGGAGCATTGACTCATAGAGCATGGACTCACGGAGCCTCGGCTCGTGGAGCAGCAACGCGAAGGAAGCTGCTCTTGGAGCATGGCCTCACAGAGCTGAAATGCGGAGCTCCACCGACCGGGAGATCGGCCGCCCAAGGGTCAAAGTGGTCATGGCCATCCGTCATGAGAAGGGGGGTGAGCTGGGAATTTATAGGCAGGGGTGTCGCGCAGCAGAGCTCACGCGGCGTGAATGGGCGATGGTTTCTTTGCGGTTGGACTTAAGTTCAACTGGGTTCGCGGAGCGTTCCCGCCCCTGGGGCTTTGCGGTGGGATCGCGAACGTCAGGGCGTTCGCTGAGCGTTACCAGCTCCTCTGCTTCACGGCGGGTCTTCGTGGCTCGTCGCAAACGTCAGATGTGTTCTCGAAGAATCTCGCCTCATTACCTCGCGGCGGCGCTCCACGATCACGGAGGGGGCTTCGCGAATGGGCTCCACGAACCAGATTTCCATCCCAACATCAAATGTCCATAACTCCTAGTCTCTAGCTCCATTCGGGCCCTGTGACCTACCAAATAGATGCTTGAGAAATGGACTACGATCTTGGTTCATGTATGGAAGCATTTGGAAAATTTTAGGGATGCATTTTCCAAGGTCAACAACTGCTTAGCTATTTTTGATGAAAACAGTAATCACCAAGTACACATAATGACCGTAGTGACTTTTAAAATCCATATTCGGTATATATTAGTCTCTTAATCAGAGATGGAGATAACATTATTGAAGGTCAACCATCAAGAACCAACATGAACCCCTCATCTGATCGAATAGGTCATAAATCCATGATAGTGGATACTAGTTTTTCATGGTCACCCAGTTCAAGCATTGGTAATATACACACAACCTCAATATTCTATTTTCATTCATGGAAATCAAAAATGGGGACACATAGGGTGAAAAATAAAGCCTCACAAAGCAATTCCTCAACAAATCATCCAATGGAACCCTCAACTCATGAAGCTCTGTGGGAGCTATATGATATGATGATGAGTATATAAGTGTTGACCTAGGATGTTAGTTATTGTATAACTCTATCTCCCAATGGGGAGATAATCCAAGAACATTTTCAAGGATGTCTTCCACATACTCCGCCAATTATTTTGGGATCTAAATACTCATAACATCTAATGAACCAAGGGTCTCACTAGCCATGTGATGAGTAATTGGTTGCATACTCATATGTGTGATTCCAAAAAAAATTCTTGGGATTCCTTTTTGTTGACATAGAAAAACCTCATTCGAACATTGCAGACACAATGAACCCTTCACCTAAAATAGTCATTACGGTCATGGATTGAAGATAACCAGTCTATATCAAGAATGAAATCATAAGACCTCGATACTACCCCAAGAGGTTCCAACCGAAACTCTCAACTCCAAGGTAAGGGCACACAGTGGGGATATATATTTTATTATAGATTCACCTCTTATATGTGTCTATAAGAGTAATGGTTGAGTCAGTGGTTCTACAGGAATCTCAAGGTCTCGAACAAGATTCATGGTGATAAAGGAGTGACTAGACATCTATATATCTGTTGGGTAGCTAGAGTAGAAAAACAATGATCGTACCTCAAATCAACTCTCGGGCTCCTGGGCCATAAGAATATAACACATGCAGTTTTCCCCACCCATATCCTCCAACTCCCTCATCATAGCGTGGACCTCCTCGGAGTGGTGGTGGTAGAAGGTTGAAAAATCAACCACCTCCTGCTTCTCTCCCAGATACTCTTCCTCGTATGCCACCTTGAAAATATTCCACCTCCTGCCTCTGCCATTGCCTCGGTGGTCGACCTGTTGTCTCCCTGTCAGCAGCATTAAGTGTTGGACAATCATGAGTGAGATGTCTCCTACCATCACATGAGTTGCACTACCTCAGCCTAGTCTAGAATCTCCCAATCCTATGAACCCAGATTTATAGATCCTATAACATTGTACCTCCCTCAAAAAGTTCTCCCATGTCTGAATCCCTAATACTGTAGTCAACTCCCTTCTTCTAAGGTCTTTACACATGCATGTACACTGATGACTATTTTCAACTGTCTCAACTCATCCTAGAAGCTATCGACCATCAAATCTCACTTGATCACACTAGAATAATTACTAATTCTCAGAGGGATAATACTGGATCAGATTTTTCTATGTATACCTCTCACAAAGATTCAATCCCAAATGTACTGATCCCTGACCATATACATTGAGTACATAGAGAGGTTGGTGAAATTCAATGATTAATCAAATACCATCATACTTCCTACTAGAGATAATGAATTACATTTATATTCATATATAAATATGTAAATAGTAAAAAATCCTCCCTGAATAGACTCTCAAAATTCATCCACAAGCATGTCACCACATTATGAGTCTGGATAGCCAAACTACCCCAATTCCCTTTTGATCCCTACCGAAGACTCGCCAACATGGTCAACATCTGATGGGATGGTTCCCTGTCTATATGGAAAACATGGGTCAACTCTTTAGTCCTATCCTTAGCCACCTGAGGTTCTTCCTCACCTTAGAACATAATGGGTATATTCCTTTGAAACATAGGGAGAGTTCTCAGCCTGCTCTCCACATCATCTGGTACTGTAGGTACAATGTGTAGCTCCAACCGTGGAGGTATGGTGGGTGTACCCCTTGGAGGTATCTTCTAGAAAAGTAGTCCACGTACTAAAGCCTCATCACTGAGGGTTTAATACTAAAGATCGAGCTACTGAATGATAGCTGGTATGTGTCACATAGGTATCCTATAAGGAAGTAAGATGTACCATGGTCAATGAGTATATCTGGATAGGTGACTCAACAAGAACATAGAAACCAAAACCATTACTATATGATGAATTTAACATTTTCTCTATACAGTATTTTTTATCTTGTACCTAGTTGAAAATAAGTTTAGGAGAGTCCTGGTGTATGGATACATCTGTGTTCACACCATCACTATAGTCCCCATGCTGAAAGATGAGCTCGAAACACTTAACACAGTTTCCCCAAACCGAACTCAATGAAAAATGATCCTAAGGTAGAACCAGCCACATTTGATAGCACTCTATCAAGACCCAACCCAATAGGTCCCATTCTGTGACTCCTCAAGCCCACCTCTAATAGGATAGGGTTTTGTGACTTGCATCGAGTAGGCATATCACTAACCTGGGAGGCATTTTCAATGTACCGGTACACATTCACACTTCTCCAAGATCAAAATTCTAAAATAAAAAAACCACGATGAATGTAATTTCATGCATACAACAATACCAATTAATAGTTTATGATATAAGTAAATAATGTACTATAAACTAGTCCTGAATACATGCCCGCCAAAAGAGAATGTAAACTACAATGTCTAACCTAAAAACTAATAGATACTAGGCTTACTACTCAATGTTATAGGAGCAACTCATCATGTCTGAACTCACAATGGTCCATCTTGTATGGGTCCACCTTGGACTCCATCAAATGGTTTATCATCCTCACAACAAATGACATGTTAACAGAAATCACATGCAGGGGTGAGTATACCAATACATAATTTGACACCCTGAAACCACAAAAAATACCCATAGGAATGATACAGTCATCTCTACACAAGTATATGTCTATATAATATGAGAATGATATCCATATGTACTCAAATAAGTCAGTTAGCATATAGTTAAGTCACAACTACCATATACCCCAACTCAGGATCTAGTCGGATGCTTCCACAAAGCACTCATTAAGGAGAACATGCTACTGAGTCTACTGGAACAAATTCTATCCATCTGAGAAGTATGGTTCCCCAAAAACCACCATGATAGAAATACACTAATATCACAGGAGAGAGATTCAATGAATCTGATGAGGATCACATACAAGGCCAAGGGGTGATACAAACAACTCTATTTGGGATAACCCACTTTGTAGAGGATTGATACCCTAAAAAGGTAGTCACGTCTATATCCATAACTCTACCTTGAAAATGAATAATGAATAGATGAACCCTTTCCAAGCTTCATAGGATATTATAAAAATTCTATCTAGGAATTCCTACAGAAGGGATCATACTCAAGTGTGTAGGAAATGATACACCCCAACCATTAAAGAAACCATCAAGGGAACGATCCCTACGGAAACATTTTCATGATATGGTGGATAAGGGATCTAATCCAAGTAGAAAAGGATACACGATGTGTACTCATAGCACATGTCTTGTACTAGGACCCCATGTATTAACATGTACAATGTCCATTTTTAGAAAATTAAGGTCATGTAGAAAGGGTTTAAATGACAATTAGAAAGGCTTTGACGCCATGTTCATTCATCTATAGTCCTACCGTGTTCCCCAGTCATGTGATATTACATGGAAATAACCCGTGTCTCCCTATTGTTGTATCAGTACATGGGAAATCCCATGTAGTCAGTTTGTGTCTGGACATATGGTGGAGTACATGTCAAGTACTCTACCATATTTCCTTGTATCTCCCAATATACATGTCGAGTCTTGGAAAAGGATCCCCACACCATGTGATAGATGTAACATGTTGTGTGACACTTTACAGCTCTCACAATCCATAGACACAAATATGTGGGGACCACATGACATATATCATGGAATAATCACTGTGGTCATCACATTATTCAAGAATCATAGTTCTTCCTCCAAGCACCATGGCCAATCCTCTAGTGCTCAATAAATTGGTCCGTTCATCAAGAAACTGAGGATCCAAGGTCACCTCATCATCATAACACCTAATCAGTGAGATTATATAATTAAATGGTTTGTAAATTTAGTTTCTGATCAACCGTAGGATAAAAAATTGAAGAATGATTTCTCCCAATACACTTCAATACATCCATCAAAATTATTGTCGTAGCTCTACTAGGTCATCCCGATACTGCATCCCCAATCATGGATTATTTCCCAAATTTGTGACGTACAATGTTCATTTATTCATATCATGTAAAGAATGAATGATACAAAATAAAAATGAGGAAAAAAGTTCACATAGTAATAAACCAAGGACTGAGCCAGGTCTATTATTCATTGTGGCATCTTTTCTTTATTGTAAGAACAATTGACATGATATTCAATACAATAATCATAAAAATCCCCAAATCAATCCATCGGGAAAGAACGATCAATCTATGGGTCATCATATTCATGTATTGATCCATGTTCTTCATTGATTCTATGAATTGGAATGATAGAATGAAAATCCAAATTCCTTACGATGAGGATGGATCATTTGTTGTCATGTATTCTTTATCGATAGTGATCTGTTATAACTGATATCAATCTAGTGTCTATCACCATTTTTTTAGATATTTCTCCATGGTTCCTATCCAGAACATCAAGTGATTATTCTAGGATTATGAATTCTAACCATGGGACCCCTTCCAAGATGCAACTTTAAAAAATAAAATGTGTCGTTGCATCACTGCATTACATTAAAATAAAATTATTCATTTATTTATTTTATTATTCAAAATGATTGAAAACTGACTTTCACACCTGACCCAAGATGGATGATGTGCGGAATAAACTAATGTAATGTCAAAGCTCGGAATACAATGGTTCTCTCAAAATTCTGATCTAGGAACTGATTGAGTAGTGATTCCAATATTTTAGCAACACCACTCGCATGTTCTATTTAATATATTTAATATATTTCAAAAATTTATTCCTAGCACACTGAGCCTCTAAACTTCAAGTCTTCCATGTGCCTATTCTAAAATTAATTCCATGCAATATTTAAAAGTAATACATGGATAAAACTATGACATTACACATACACTAATTTGATCAACCAAAAACATTGTGGAATCACATTTATGGGAGAAATAGTATTTTTCTTGAATCATAAATTGGTTGGTAGTGATTTTCCATAATTTTTTGACACAAAGGACCCATATATAATTTTTTAGTTATTGGATATTATTTTTGAAAATATAATTCCACTCGATATATATCCATATTGAATTATATGGATATATCATAGTGATAAAATATTAGTTCTTGAGACTCCTCCCATGGAATATTTTAGAGATGAGGATTCTATTCTGGGGAAACATAAATAGGATCCTCTACCTAGTGAGTTGACGGAAAAACCTTCATCTTTTTTATAACATAAGACCCCAACTCAATATTTTAGGGTATTATCTTATACATACTGAGTAGTGGATGATCAAAAATTGTGACAGAATATTTTTCTCATATAGTGAGAATGATTAAGTTGTTTTTTTGTTAAATAACACCATGGATTCTTTGTGGACCATACCCGTGGAGTGTTCAGTACTGACTATATGTGGTTACATGGGTATTATACATAGTGTAGTTCCTTCATTATAATATTGTATATTTTTTATCTATCGTAATTCTTAAAATGGTAAGACTTTGGTGGGGTATTAAATCTATGATATCTAATGAGGTTTCAAAAGTTTAATAAAACATTGAGCACCCATTCAATAAAGAGTACAACATGGTTACACTAATGATGTGTTAAATTTATTAGTTATGAGACCTTTAGTTGGGTTGTGTGATAACATATGTGTATTCATTGAGGTTCAATAAACTTCTGAGATAATCTCTTAACATGGTGTGTGATGGATTTTGTAAACATTGTTATTTTATTGGGGCATCTAGAGTGAAAATATTTCTATTATTATCCACATATGGATTATAAAATATGATTATGAATTAAAGGTAGGGACTATTATTTAGTGTTTAGTACAACATACATTTTCATTTCTAAATATAGGGTATGTTTTCCCTAGTGTTTTTTTGTAAAACCTATTTAATGATATGAATTTGGATTATACCATGTGATTCAAATGCATATGTCATCCATGTCTTCATGATTTGTGATTGGAGGGTTAACGAAGAATAAAAATAGTAGGGATATAAAACATTTAATTCTAGTGGGTTCATGGTTTTATTTCTTTATGTTGTCTAACAATATAAGAATATGAGGTTTAATATGGGAAATTTTGGATATCACTCTATTCCAGGTGAAGTATTTTAATATGATGACTCCATGAGGTGGTCAAGGGATCCCTCAAAGTGGTAGTTTTGATATGGGTGTTGTAGAATTAATATGCATTGAATGGTATTCAAAACACTTCCATACACATAAACAATCAGTAAATTCATGTGTTTTAACTAGGTTCTAATATATAGTTTCCATGGATATAGTCAGATTAATGTTATTCGGAGCATTGATTAGGCATCTATTTATATGGTTTGATGTGATATCCATGGCTTCATTTCACTACCACTTTTACGTATCAATATATGAATAATACATTAATGTTTTATTAAATATATGTTCTTTTATTTTGAATCATCATTAAATTAATAATACCAACCTTTGTTTATATATTCTTATACTGTTTGAAACATCATGATCATTAATATAAGATGATGGTTTAAGTTTCTACTTAATAAAGAAAAAATTAATTTAGATCATCTTGTAAAATGAATGAGTCCCTATAACCCCATCCATAATATAGAATGGTTATAATTATTATACGAATAGATAGACTATAATTGACTAATGTTGGTTAACTATTTCACTAACGGATCAATTATCCAACTCATATGATAGAGGGACCATCACTTGTAACAGTCGGTGTAAACCCATTGGATGTTATAGCATACAATACACTAGTTGGTGAGCCAAACATTTTTCATAGGGGATTCTTAATAATGATTAGATTCAATAATTTGTTGATCAGTATAAATATGGTTATTTAAATGAATATTAAAAATTTACCCCTACTAAGATGTTTACTCCATGATTAATATGAATTCCACATATGTATTTACTTCAATAATATTTTATCAAATTGAACAAGATGATCTTATTTTGGTGAAAGAATAGCTATAGGGACTTTTAGAAAAAAAATTAATGATCAGTACACCCCCCATAGAAGAGCCCATTCTATTCACCAAGAATAATGATTTTATTCTATATCTTCATATTACATATGAAAAAATAGGTGAATAAGTAGTCTAGAATAAATATCCTCTAGTAAATATCAATATAATATTTGTTTAGATGATAGGAAAAATTAGATATTAGTGTTAAATATTAAATTAATATAACTATATTTTTTAGGAGGACATTCTAAAGGTAGAATTTATGTATTTTTATGGGTATTATCTGTTTGTGGTGATGTTTTTATATGAAATTAATTCCACTCTTCTGTTCATGGAACATGTGACACACATATTCTATAAATTTTTAGACTAGTTCTTGATATTACTCATTGATAATATCTATATATATTATACATTGGCAGATAACCAGGATTAGAATCTAAGAATAATCATAAGCATTATTCAATAGAGATGGATGTATTGAAAATTATTGAAGTAAAACACTTTTTTCGATAATTATACTTTCATATATAATTCATATTTGTGGGGGGATAAATTTTTAAGCATGTATTGATTATGTTTTTGGATCTCTTGGGTAAAACTCAATAATTTTTTAAATTATTATAGATTTCATGGGTTTGTAGGGTATTGTCTTATATTCATGAAATAAATCTCCTAAATAAATATTCCCATGAATACCCCTATCATGAAATGGAATACTTTTGTATATAAAGAATATTTTTGGAGACTGGTTTTGGATATAGAGAATATATTTTCTAGATATCTTGTTCTATAATTTCTATTGGAATAATAGATGTATTGGGTATTATGAAATTATTTTTGGACCAATATTGATAGGGTGTTGATGTAGTGGGGGGGTTGTCATTTTTAATGGGTTTTAGTAGTTTATACCTTATAGAAAACTCTATCAAATACATTAGAAAGATAAAATAACACTATTAGCTCTCGTAAAACCTAAAGAAAATACCTTCTTGTTAATTTATTTTTTTCTCCAAATATAATATGAGATTTATATAAATTGTATCCTAATTAGATATAAATTTGTGATAGTTTCATTGTAATAAATTCTTTTTTTGTTAATATTATATAATTTCTTATACTTTTGAGAACTATTTTTTTTACCTTAGATGGAGATATCAAGCCCCGATAGAGATGGATATGTCTTGTGAGTGGATCAGGTTGGATTATCTATCCTCTAGGTATTCATTTCATGTTAATGAAATATATGTAACTAATGATGGATTGGTGCTACTATCCCATGCTATACATCTGAAAGTGAGGTAGTCCCATCTTTGGGACGTTGATGATGATATTTTTGAAGGCATGGACTTTTTAGGAGATGTACCTGATGAATTATCTAATATCTGGGAGTACGTTATCAACTACTCGATGAAGAAAATTGTTTAAATAGGGATATGTGAGGTGTTGATGATAGTTCTATACACATGGTGGAATATAAAAATCATACAATGGTTTATAAATATATTGGGTATCAGTATTGGTGGGTAATGAAATTTTTGTGTATTATATATTTCATGTTTACATGCCTCACCATCTTACAATGAATGGTCGAGTGCATGGTTCTTACTGATCATAGTCTTATTCTCAATGATCCACTATGTAACTGAGATGTGATGTTGAAAAATATTATTGAGAGGAAGTGCATTCTCTTTGAAGGTTGATGAAGTTATTTGGGATATCATCAAACTACCAACAATGTAAATCCGCTTTTAACAAACTACATATTAGAGTTTAGGGGATACCATTGCACATCAATATGTAGATGATATCATATAGTTAATGTATAACACATAATAATTATGTTCCACTAGTATGATCTATTCATATCAATTTTTGAAATGGGATTTTTGGAGTATTTTATGTCCTAGTCTCAATTGACTATGGAATTGTTTCAATAGAATTATTGTCAGAGCAAGATAACTATTCATGTTTCTAAATATATATTATAGGTTATGTACTTATTTTTATTAGGTGTTGGGATGATCATTTATCATTAGTTTAGTTCATGTATTATATCAATCAGCACTTCACTATCATCATCATGTCTTTTTTGGACATACATGGGTGACTATAGATTTCTACTATTTATTTGAAAAGAATTGTTGAGTTTTCACTTATGTGGTTGGAGACGTTTAAAATAGAATGGTTGTAGTTGATAAAAGAGAAAATGGTGGCTTGAAAACAGTATAAGTGATATAATGGTAAAATATTAACTTCTTTAGACTTATAAAATGATGATTTTGTGACACAAACCAATATTTTGTGATAGGAATATTTTATTTGACTGTGTATATGACTTAAAACACTCAAATAAAAAAACCATAATGTTTTATTAGTTAAATGGGACAATTATAACATACATAATTAATTGGTATGAATGAATAGGAAAACCCAAATTATTAATTATACATAATGGTAAAACAAAATAATTTTTTATTAACTCTTAGTTGATAACAATTCAATTTTATTTAGTAAAGAGATATTATTCTTAAAAAATACTACACATTTGAAAATGATTTTTTTAAGTTTTCAAATAAAGAAATGGAGATTTTTATTCCCACTTTTAGAAAATTTATTTTAAAAAACCAATATAAATTTTAAACTTAATATATAATAATTATCTTCGAGATAGTTGTTCATAATTCAATGAAATTTATATGTTTTCAGTGAATAATGAAAAAAATGGAAAATTATATTTTTATCGAGAGATTCTTATAGATAGATTTTTTAAATCATATTATTTTGCCAAGTAATAATTACTATATTAATATTAATAAAATTGTGTTCAGTAGAATTAATTTAGTGGTTGAAGTTCGTATTGTAATTTTTTTAACATAAAAAGGAATTTCTTTAAAAATGGTTTTTGATTGTGTTTTATATTATTATCATAAATTAGAGTGTAACATTTAGATTTACTATATTTCATTAAATTTATTTCATTTTTAGAATTAAAATTTTTAATATTTTTAAACATTTATCTTTCATTTTTGGCATTACAAATTGTAAGCGTTATAAAACTTACCACCTATATACATTAAAATTTTGGTTAAAATATGTCAAAAAAAATATTAAGATCACAATTTTCAAAGTTAATTAATAATTTTTTATGAATAATTTAACCTTATAACATAATTATTAAAATTTAATTATTTTTTTTATTTGTTTCAGGAAAGTTACCTATATAAAATTTAAAGTAATGAAAAATATAAAATGTCACTATCTAACATGTAAATATCTCTTATATGTTCACATTGGGAGAAAATAATGTTATTAATTAATAATAGTAGTTATCATTAGCATAATTTAATTTTTTATTGATGGTAATTTATTCATAATTTTTTTATATAATATTCATCAATTATTACTCAACAAAACCCCATATTTCATTAATTAATTTCAAAATTAAACAAATGATTTAAAAAATATGAAAAGTTATATAATTTAATTGATTAATAATGTTACATTAATTTTATTGGTGAATTTAATAGATTGATGCAGTTTCAATTGACTATATTCAAATTTAATCATTTTAGTTATTCCATTGGTGTCAAATTAGATAAATGTTTAGAAAATTAAAATTATGATATTTTATGAAAATAATGATTTATTAAATTGGTTAAAAATCATAAAAATTAAAAATATAATAAGGTGGATATTTTTTTGTCTTCATTTTCATTCTCTGTCCAATTATGAGGCAATTTTTTCATTATAAGTCAAATTATAACCTTTTAGAAATGAAAAATACATCAATGATTTTATGGTTAAAGTAAGTTAGTATGTTCTTAAAAAAATGATCGGGATTCAAATACCACATAACCCTATAATAATTTTATATTATGATTTTATTTCAACCAATATTTCTTTATCATATAATATAAATCCATTTAGAATCATTTTTCTGGAGTATTAATTTTTTTTATTTCAATATTTTATGAAATTACCAGATATCCCATTCCTCAATTATAAAGGGGAACACCTTCTTTATCATATATACACCACATTGGTTCTTCGGATTTTGATAAATCATTGAATAATTATAATTTAAAAACACTAATATTAATTTATGAGGTTATTCTCACCCAAAAAACAAATCACGTGGACTATTAATTGGATATCTAAAAAATTTATTTCGAAGAATATGTAATCACCGAAGCATCTACCTTTAATTATTTCATATTATTTTAACACAAATAAATTGATATAAATTTTTCATACAATATTATTATTTTCTAAAATTTTATTATTATTATTAAAAACACATTTTAAATCCTCTTTATAAGAAAATTGGATATGGAAATATAGCTCATCAATATGTACAATTTACCATCTCCCCGTAGTGATAAATTTTTATTCATCTGAATGTTTTATAGATTTATATTATAATAGATTGAATTTTTATGTCTAATATTTACAAAATAATTATAATTTTGGATTTATAATATCATATCATCCTTCTTACATTAAAATATGACAGAAAATGACAATGTCATGCGTGCGTATGAGTGGACTACCACATCCACAATGTGATGTGATTTATTTTTAATCTCCCCAGTATGTGGATGGTATCAAAGATATATTTAATGAATTTATATGATATAAATATAACTAATAGTATTCATTTTAAGATTTTGAATTAATATTTACCTTAATTTCATTTTATTCATTGAAAAGTGACAATATCATTCATGCATATGTATGGATTACCATCTTAATAAATGGGGTAATTTATTATTCAATTGATATCCTTTATGGATGATAATATATATATATATATACATAATTACTATATTTGATATTTATATAACTACTCAAATTATATAAATGGCGTAAGGCTGATAAAAGTCATATGGATGGAACAATCGTCCTAAAATTCTCAAGATGAAATAATACATAACACTGAAAATTGACATCTTTAATAAGAAAATATTAATAAATGGTTCGTTAATTGATATTAGCTGATCATATATGAAATATTAATAATAATAATGATCCTTATTTATGTATACCCAATTTAATATTATTATATAAGTTTATAATGTTTCTCTAATGAATGTGAAACATGAGTTAAAAGATTTCAAGTTCCATTTTTATTTCATTGAGACATATGTCATATTAATATATCATTTTATTTTTATAGATTATATAACTATTATAACATCTCCTAACAAGATTTTAGATAAATATCTTCTCTTTAGTTATTTTTCTCTTTAATATGGTGCAAATTGAAAATCCCTAGGATGGAGGGAATATGATGGCGAAAATGAAATATTGTTCTTCGAATTATTTTTATTTCAATTAACATTGTCTTTGAATAAAAGATTCAATTTTTTTTCTGGGGTTCACCCCATGTTAGGCTCAAATCAGATTTGTTTTGATTTTTTGCGTAACAATTTGTGGTTTCTTCACTCAAGATAATAAATACACTCTGTTAAATTAGAGTTCACAACATGTATGTTATATAGGTTGGATGTTGCAAATATAGTTCATAGAATATGGTAAGGACATACCACGTACATATTTCATGTCGTGTATTGACTTCAAGTCATATAATGTTAATATATAATTTTTTAAATTAAAAAAGTGATGGTTCTTTTCATCATATATGATTAAAGTGGATCAGATATTTTGTCAATATATTACACATAGTGTAATTTTTTTTAATAGAATTTTTAGGGTGTCACTATGAATATGTTTAATTTCATTCAAATATATTTACTTTTATTCATGAAGAAGAATAATTATAAATTGATTTTGAGTTTCTCTATTCGGGTAGGTCTAATTAATTCACCAATTGATAATTATTGTGTTTGGTTTGTGTTTCTCTAGTTGTGTCGTACTTTCTTCTTCTTCATTACATTTTTTATTGTAGGTATATTCCACATTGTTATGCAATCGATTCACCAGTGTTGATGATTCTTATTATTTTCTCCTATTTATTGTTTTCAATCCTTTCAAAGGGGTCATTTATTTAGTTTTTTGTGGTACAGAGGGTGTGACTTCTTGGGTTATGTATTATTTCCTCTTATTTTTCAATCGTTTTTTAATTGATTAAATTATAAGATGTGTGGGTTCGTTAATGGGTCTTCATTTTAATTAATTGTTCATCCATGTAAGTGGATTTTATTGTTTCGTTGTATGACATGGATTTTGAGGTAGGTGGTGCCATTTCAATCCAATGATGTATTAAATAATTTCTTAGTTTTTAATAAATTACTTCATTAAATGAAATGGAATGGTATGACTGATTGGTTTTTTTATATGTGGAAATGTGTTTATAAAAAATGTATTTCTTCATCATTTTGGTAAATGGGAAAGGGTTTTCAAAGCACTGTTAACATGATTTAGGAAATGGTTTTTCAAAACATGAAAAGATGAAATGTTTTGGAGAATTTATTTTAAAAATAAGTGACATGGGAAACCTAGGGTACTCAAGTAGATGGTATAGTAATAGGTCGCATCCGCTATTTGGGGGGTTTGATAATGGGAGATTTTTTTCTCTCTTTTCATGTTCTTCTTGGTATTTGTTAGACTAGTCGGAGGGGTTCACTCTATAGGTTGTTACTCTTCTCTCTAAAATCTATACATATTTCCACTAGGTTGATGCATTCATAGTTTCCTATTTTATTTATGAGTCTACTAGTCGTCCATATCTACTGTGATATTCTGAGTTATATAACCTTTTCTTCTATGAAATCATGGGCTCCCGTTTTTGGTTTGCAACACTTTGGTGTACTGTTGTGGACTTTAAACGATATGTGGTAAATTATTTTATTTTTTTATACTTCATATATATTTGAATATATATGGATATTAAATTATTTTAAATTAATCGACCTACTATATTTTTAATTTGAAAAAAGGGAAAAATAAACTATTTATCCTTATTTTTTATATAAAAACTATAATACTATTTTCATTTTGTGAAATCATTAAATTAGAAAATTCAAGGACTATTATTTAGATACATGATATGAAACTCCTAGGTGAGACCCTACTGATCCTATTAGCTCGCTCTTTGCAAACTACTTATGCAGTGCGTAGGCCGAGATTTTAAATTTATATGTAGGGGATGGTTAGGCGTTGTTGTGAGGTTGTGAGGTTATCTGTTTACTGGGATGGTTATATAGTGGTGTGATGTTGGTATCTTTCCCATGCGGTCACAAAGAGCCCTTTTTTTGGTAGTCTGTTGGAGTTGGAATTTTACAAGGATGTTAATTATTATGTAGACTAATTTGTTTATATTTTTTATTCTATATTTTTCATACATTTTAACTTCTCTAATGTTTCATTTGTTTCATACATGTTCTATGTTGTTACTTAATGCTAGTTTAATCTATTCCCACAATTTTTCGATCTATTTTCTTGGTGATTATCATCATCCATTGGGGATCTCAAATTCCCTTAGAGTATATAGAAGATTTGGTTGGTTAGAAGTTTGAAAGTCTATTTGGGTTGGTTCATCCTAGTTTTGTATCAATGGGGGTATGTCCTAAAGAGTCATTGTCAAGGGAAATCTATCTTATTGGAGATAGTATTGTTAATAATTGAGGTGTCTATTGTAGGGGGAACTTGATCATCTCATTCCATAATGAGTCTCAAGTTACCTTGAAATGCTAGGATGTTTATCTATTGTTTTGAGCTTTTAGTTTTTATATAATTTTTGGATGTTTTGTTTTTTGGTTTGAGAATATATTTTTCTATCCTATGATCATTTATTTTGTTTCAATGTTTAGTAGTGTTACACATATAAATGTTTTGTGAGTTTATCCTGAAAGTTCAACTAATTCACCTTCGGGGAATCTGCCCCTTGATTGGAACCTTATTTAGGTGATCATATAGGTTGTTTGTGTTGTTTTCTAGATTGTGCCACATGTTAAAAATGATTTTGTTGAAAAAAAATGGGGAGTTCGGAGAGAATAAGATTAATCACCTGAGTTTTTTTGTGAGTATCCCCCATACATTAATGGTTTTAATGATCCTTCTGATATAGAGGACTAGATATAAAATATAGATCAAATATTTCAATTACAGGATAAACATGAGATTATCAATGTGTATTGTGATGTGTTTAGAATTGAAATTCCATAAAATATCGGTGGGAATCTACTGAACATGTTTATTGTCATGTGTTATTATATTGGAGTGGTTTTGACACTCTCATCCCCCAATGTTTTGACCGGTGTTGATGATGATATAGATGACTTTATATTTCCTCTCTTCGAAGGAGGGAAAGTGTTTGGTGTTGATGAACACCAAACTGTTTCCTGAGCTAGTTCACTTTATGCCAGAGGATTTACATAATGACCAACTAAATGATAGAAATTATGTGTAGGTTTTGCAACCGAACATTATATAATATATATTTAGGATGAATTTTTTTTCCTATGTAGAGGATGTATATAGTGGTATAATGGAGTAAATTAATATGATAGGAAAGGTTTTATATTACACCTCTTATCTTATACCTAATAGAAGCTTTTGTGTCGCTCTGAAGAATAAGATGACATGTTATGATCATTATAGGTGTGATGTCGGTGGTTCATAGAAGATGTAATCTTCAAAACCTCCAACTTGATATGGTTTTGTGCATCCTAATTGATATTAGTGTGAAAATACTAGACACAGATGATGTTATATTACTTCACCTACAAATAAGTGTAATAGTATTTTATTTTATAAACTTCTACAGAGTTTTTAGGCTATGTATACCCCTAGACAGGGTCTAGAAAAATTAGTTTCAACGGATACTGTGGCATAGTATGATAAATTAATTACTATAGGGCTCTATCTCTAAGAACAAAGATTAAATCACCTTTATGTATTAGATGAGTTTCTAGAGGAGGTAGTAACATGTCCATTGAAATTGAGTGGTTCCATTCTTATTGAAATAGTAGTATTAGTTTCTTTATTTGTACTTGTTTTTAATAATAATTTATATATTTCTATTTTTTATATGATTAAAATTCCAATCGAACACATTTCCTTTGTTATAGTGTAAGATCCACCTCTTGTGAAGATTTAACAGAAGGTATTTTTCTATCCTTCATGTGTTATATCGATAGCTAATGTGGATTTATATTAGAATATTCTTATTATTGATATGGATATATTTTATGTCATCACTATACATTATTTTAATATTACGTAATGATATGATGTTGATTGTTATAGTTGGTGTGTCTCCCTTCAATTGGTTGGTGGGAGCTCACGGTTGTTTCAGTTAGTGTGGGATCTGATGTCTGGTCATGCAATGAATTTCCGCCAAAAGATCATGTGATCTTTTCTAATTTTTTAATTGACCCTATTGACATTTATTCTGTTTTTTATCCAACAATAATTATTCTTAGTTTTCTCATGTATTTTGAGACAATTTATTCAATCCTCCTCCAATGGGAGAGGTAGATTTTACGATTTACATGGTTCTAGAGATGCATATGATATGGATACCATTTTATTGTATCCAAAAATAGAGGCAAAAATGATAATTGTTTAGTTGGATGACCAAGGGAAAAAATGTTTTATTTTCCCTGGTTTTTCACATTGTTAATCCCTAGTGCTCTATAACCAAAAGGAAGATGGTTAAATATAATTGTTTATGGAAGGTCTATTGTATAACCATAAAACAGTTTATCAAATGTATAATTTTCATTGAGTTGTACATTTTTTTATCTAGTTACTAGTGTAAATTTGTTTATGAAGGAATTATCGTTTTTCAGGTTATCATCAATTTAATGTTATAGATTTTCATATAATAAAGACTTAATTAATGAGTAAATATTTCCATTACGAATATCTTATGATGTAGTTTGGTTTGACTAACACTAAAATAGTTTTTATGGAATGGATGAGTGATATATTCCATTGGTATATTAAATCTTTTTTTCTATATTTCATATTTTAAATTTTATTTTATTTATTCTCTTACGGTGACCATGAGCACTATATGAGTCTATTTTTTGAAATCATGACATGTCATTAATTGTATTGAAGTCCTTTGAAATGATATTTATAAATTTTAGAATTGAATTCCATAAGGAATGTATTTTATTATAATGACTTATCAGTTAATACTATAAAGTAAAATATATATTTTCAGTCGAATGAAAATGGAATTTCATTTAGATTTGTATATTCCTTGGGATTTTCAAAAACTATTTATGTTTGATCAATGATTATAGTGATTTGGAATCAAATTTGGCTGATGTTTCTCATAAAATTGTTTAATTCACTTGGTAGGAAATGTCTTAGTCTGATTTTAAAATCTTGAAATTAAATTTTATATTAATTCATTTTATAATTTTACACTTTTAGTTAAGGGGTATATGATTTCGTATGATGCTTCATGCACCAGTTTAGTTTACAAACTCAATTACGATGATCATATAGTACCTTATGGGTATCAACATCTATGGACATATTTTCGGTGAAATAAATTCATACATTTTAATTTTACAGCTCCTATATATTGGTGAATTTGAATGCCATTGTAGATTCTATTTGTATGAATGTTCCAACAGATGATGGTTTGTAATAAAATAAATAGGGCAAATCTATAGGGATATATTCTCGGTTTCATCTTGATGCTGGAGAGGGTACTTCATGTATGGATCTAACTAGGGTTTGGTTATAATCATTTCTCTTTGAGTATATTTTATAGAGTTTTCATATGGATTGTTATTTTAGATAAATTCAAGAAATCTTATATGGTGGGGAAAAATTTCTCGTTGGACTTTGTCTCCAAATAGTTTTACTTGTTTATGCTGACTAGTTTTTCATCCTAGAATTAATGAGAAGGATATTTTTTCTTGATTTTCATATATCATTAGGGTCCATTCATTCGAGCACCACAAGGGTAAATTATTACTTGATATGGACAATACAGTTTCTATGTATACAGTGTAACATTACAGATCATGTTTCTCACTGTTAAACATTCCAATAAATTAATATAGAGAAATTCAATTATTCTAGTTTTCTTTAGCAGAATCCATTACTATTTTGTAAATGTGATTAGGTATCCATAGTTATTGTTTTTTTATTTACACTGACTACCAAACAAAAGAATTCTATAAGAGTGATGATTGATCAATTGACCCTTTCTGTGCATTTCATTTAGTCCAAAGACACCTCAATGATTATTTATCTCTATATGTTTAAAGTTTAATAAGTTGGGAAGATACATGGTGTTATTTTTTCATTGTTTTAGAAATGGAACATATGTTTAATTTGATTTTATAGGTAAGTATCCACATTGTGATAGAGACATAGTTCATATTGGGTACATCTTATCATACACAGATATATGTTCAAATAGAATATGTTATTCATATTTTTATGAAATAATTTATTCATGTGTCTTGATATTGGTGGATTTTCGGATAGCCTTTTGACAGTAGTATAATTTTTGTATAATTATAGTTAATATTTGTTAATTATAGTGTATCATTGTGAGGCTTTGTAGGGCCATTTGTGAAGATAACCTCCTTTTTGGCATATGTGGGAAAATATTGTTTGTAGAGACTTAATTTTTCTCAGGGAATGTCTATGAGGATTGAATTTATACATCATCTTCTAGTTACAAGGTATAGTTCTAAGTAATAGTATGTGGATCATTGAAATTTTACTTAGGATCCACCCATAGGATACTTGGATTTCATGATAGTTTCTCCTCAATTAGACCACCATTAACATAGAAAACATGGAATGTTGTCCTCAAGAAATGTGGGGCCATTTGAATTCAATGATGGTCTTTTATAGGTGGTTTATCAGTTATAATTATTGATTCAATTGATAAGAATTCATGATGTTTTCGATGTACCACAGCTCAAGAAATGTTTTCATGTTCTCTCTCATATTTTGAGATGGTAAGATATAGAGTTAGAATGGTATGATTTTATTGTTCATAATATAGTTGACATCATTGACTCTCAAGAGAAAGTCATTGATGGGAAGTTGATTCCAGTAGTCAATGTTTTATACCGAAATGGATATGATTCTCATTATACTGGGGAGATCAGTTAATTAATGAGGTAGTATTGTCCTCCCCACTATAAGATAATTAATTCTTCTATATGAATGACTAGGGGCTGGATGTATAATAGGGTTATTTTGTAACATCATGTTACCAACATTCTAGAAATTACCTTCTCTTTACATGGTTTCCTCATTAAGTAGATATGTATTAAGACACACAAGGATATAGATTATCTTTTAGGGAAATTGTTCTGATGTTTTATGTTCTATGTTTTTTTGAATTAATATATTTTAAGTATAAATGTTCTAATTTGTTAAATAGGTTCTCCCAGAGTTCAGAAAATGCTAAAGGTATGTTGGGTTTTTTATTTGAATATTTAGTTTCTACATATATATGTTAAAAAATTTCTATTTTGTGGGATTATATGATATGAGCATTAGGCATGTGGGATTCTATAAATTTGGTTCATAGCATTAGGTGAGTACACACAATGTAAAAATTGTACATCGTGTAATGTTAAAAGATATGTTTTTAATAAAAATGTGATGTTTTTTCACAAGAATATATGATCCAACTGGATTAGAAAATGTGTAAAGGGGATATGCACTAGGTTATTTTCATGAACATGGTTTCCAGTGTGTCAGTCATTTTCCATTTTTTTATCCATCTATAGCTCCTTTGGCACTCGACAAAGAAGAATTATCATAGGATTTTGGGAGTATCTTTTCAATTTTGAGTGATTTGTTCTATGATAGATCACCTATTATGTAGGATAGAGAATCTATAACTAAGATATAAATTACAATTCTTTTTTTATCTCATCAAATTATCACTTTTCAATTGTGTTATTGGATTCATTTCCAAGTGGTGGCATTTCTTATTGATTTCTTCTAGAACTATTATGTGATATTCTTCGAGAGTCCATTTCTATTATTTATTGTAATACGTCAGGTTTCAAAGGTAGGTAGTTCAATCTCAATACGATTCTATGTTTATTAAATTGATTATAATTTAATAAAAAAATAAATGAAATTGAATGATATGACTGATTTGTTTATGTTCATATGAAAATGGGTTTATATAAAATATATACTTCCCTTAGTTTTTGTAAATTTAAAATGATTTTTAAATAATTATCATAAGGTTTTATTAAATGGGGTTCCAAATCATGAAATAATGAAATGGTTTATGATTTTTTTTGGAAAATAGATAACATTGGATGCCTTTGTTAATAAGGATGGAGGTATAGTAATAGTTCATGTCCGCAATTGGGCATTTTTTCTAAATTGGTTATCCTTGGCACCCAATGCATATTGTTCAAGAGAATTTTTAGGACTATTAAGGGTTTTACCTATAGGGGTGTTCCTATTCTCTCGACACTCTATTCATATGACATGTGGCATGATGTTTACATGATTTTCTTTGTTAGGTACAATAATCCTAGTTATCTGGACCTACTATGATCCTTATCATGATATTACATGTTCTTCTAAGACAACATGGATTACTTATTTTTTTAATACTATTTTTTAAATACCATGGATTTGAAATGATATGTGATACATCATCATCATCATCATCATAATCATCATCATTTATTTATTTTATTAAAAACTGAAATTCATTGGGGCCACATAGCATACAAAAATGAATTTCTATGGGGGCATGAAATAGTTAAGGTTGAGGGTATCCCATAAAATCAAAATAACCCCCTTGGGTTTCATAGATTTACAATTTTGGTGATAGATGCTCTTTGAGACTGGGATATCACATGAAGAAAGATGATCCACAACTTGGTTCGATTCATGCCATGTCTGAATGACATTGATGTTATATTTTATCAAATATTTGCAATTCCTGATGATGTAGTTGATCGACCAAAGAATAGGGACCCTACCATTTAGAGAGTTGGGAAGGACCTTTGAATCTATTTAAAACTCCAATAGAGAAACCATATTTTGGTGGATCATGTTTAGACCTAAAAGAAAATATTTATTCTCTTCCTGCAGTGTGGAACCTTGGCCGTGGCAGGATGATATCGCTATAATGACATATCCAAAGTGGTCAGAGAAAACCCCAACCCCATCGAGGGCCCCCATAGAACCTAACTCGTCTGTGTTGAGTTTAAGGCCCCTAGATGGGGGGGGGTCGAGTAGACCCAATTACCCTTGGTGATGTGTGAACCTGAAAGGCCTTCGTGGTAGTACATGTGAAGGCAATCAAGAGATACTCTCTCCAGTTGTAGAGGAGACTAACCAGATCGATAAGCATATTCTTCATTCTCTGAATGAGGGAATTAAAATTTGCTAGAGACTCGTCATTCCTGGCCTTATTAGGGGCCTTCCAAATAACCCAATAGCCTGTATGAAGAACAAAAGGATCGAGAAATCTTCTCATGGACCCTCTCACAATTGCTATATAACCATAGATCCTTGAATGGATGGTCTTCTATAACAGGATCATACAACACAATGAACTCCCCGAAATATCCACATACGACCTTTTCACATTCCCCCTCAATGAAGATATGCGCATCACATTCTTCCTAATGGTTACTGAAACAGGGGAATCTAGACATGAGTGGGATGCCCCACCACTTTATATGCTCACATGTGGGAATAGATCTGTTCCTTATCCCCCAGAGAAGAAAATTTTATTTTGAAGGAATGATCTTGGACCATAGGATTCCATCGCATGTATTTGCATGGACATGTGCCTCAAAAACGTGATAGAAGTCTCTTTAGGAGAAAATCCCCAAGGGCGAGGGTGAGAAAACAAAATGGTTAGGATCCAAACTCATATCAATGAGGTCAACAATATGAGGTTGGCTCTCATTCTACACTACCTTGATGAGGACCAGGTATGAGCTATCCTCCCTGAAAGAGATCGAAGAGAATGGAAAACCCATAAAACTGAGGACATCTCCTATCATGTTCAGATGCAAGAAAAAAAAATCTCACCCTTACAAATGATCTAGCACCTGTGAGAAAGAAGGAATGAAATAAGAGAAGATATGACATACCAGAATAGAGAGGTGTGGGCAGTCACTGAGAAGAGGGTACTAGAGTGGTAGTTGTTCATTGATAATCCCCATAATGTGGGCCACCAAATGACTTCCCATTCCATCTTTACATGCATACATTTGATGGTGGTTTCAAGATTCCAAACTATGATGTCTCCTTCACTGTAAGGATTTGACACCCACCACTATGAGGTCCATAGGAATTTCCCCTCAAACATAAGGTCTCATATGAAACCAGCCAATAATTTGTCAATTTTTTTAAGACACTTTAGGATCTCTTATAATAGAGAGGGAATGGACATGGGTGGAAAGGAGAACACTATTGATCAGAGAAATCACCCCTCCAAATGAAAGGTATTTATTTTTCCAGTTGTGATTCTAGTCCATAATCTTGGGGAAGAAGAAATAAAAATCCCAGATGCAAAAGTTGCTGGGTGATATAGGTAAACTATGATATTCCATAGAGAAGTTGACCCTTTGTATGGAAAGGATGTTTTGATCCTCCTCTAATTGACAATAGAAGAATCTATTGGAGATGTATTTGTTTCTCTTATCCTTATTGATCGATTCTCCACTCCAGTGGAAGTAATCCTCCAACACCATGGATATACCTCTGATTGGATTTTATCACTGGACATGATCCTATGAATGAGATGACTGTGGATATCTTGGTAGAGGATGAAGATGCTCAGTTAAATGGGATCACGCTGCCAGAGTCTGTGGGTGCCCTTGAAGAATTCGATGCTTGTACAACCGAATGTGAATGCCATCCACAAGGAACTGAAACACCTAAACTGTAGTTCAGTTTTCTAAGAGGAAATGACAGTGATATCTAGTACCTTGTTGATGAATCCCCACTCAACACTGTCATATTCCTTGATAATCTTCTATTTAATGTCCATGTTGGAGCCACAAGATTTGAGGTTAATGTCGTTGATCATCTCATGTTCTAGTGCAATGGAACCTTCTATCGAGCTTCCTTTCCCAAATTTTTGCTTCTCTAGAGAAACCAATAGGACAAAGAGGGAGGATAGCTAGGATTTGATGATACCATCCAGGATTTTGTATGGGAAGTTTCACATGCTCACCATACAATAGTTTGTGATGGAGGTGGTGTTCCTACATTTACGGAGGAGCACAATGGTAGTTTCACTCACCACCATTGGTAAAATTTCACCTAAGAGTAAGTGTTGGCTAGATGAGAAAACATCATCTTCCACAAAATCCCATTATTTATTTCAGTTATGGTATATATTTAAATTTTTCAATGTTCTATATGTTATATATATGTTCCATGTTGTTGCTTCTGTTTTGGTGAAATTTTTGGCTCTTTTTTCTCAGATCCTCTTGTTCTTATCACCAAACCATGGGGATCATGAAATAACTTTGGGAATGTGGAAGATCGAATTAGGTACCAGTTTGAGAGGGTATTTGGAATGGTTAGTCACACTTCCCCAGTGACATGTTATATAATTAAAATATTAATTTTTAGTATATATAATGTTTTTATATAACTTTTTCGATTCATGTTCCTTGTTATTCAAAGGTAATTAATGTAGTATGTTTTTTTGTTGCAATCTCATTGTTGACTCAGTTTTTTAATAATTCTTTTGATTATTGAATTTCTTGATCTACCACATATTAATTATCATTAATTTTCATTTACACTATTTTTTCTAGGGATTACATGTTTTCCATTAATTTTTATCTATTTAAATTGTGAAACCCCATACCATTTATATATTTTGTCTCTTAAATAAATACTAAATATACATAATATTATACGTGTTATGAAAATAATGGACAACATTATACTGATACACTAAACTCAATACCACATCACAATACATGCTCTTGATACTAATTCAATAAACTCATTTCTAGAATCAGTAGCATAATTTGAACACTTCTAAGCTACATAATAAAGCCAATGGTTTAACCCAACTATTTCAGATCAACAATGATTATAATTCTATCATAAATTAAAGTCAAAAAAATTAAAAAGTGTAAGAATATCGTAGGTAAAAATTTTGGGAGTAAGTAAATTGACTTTAAGGAATAGTGGTATATCTAAATACCTATAATTCATGGATTTTTATAATATTTTTTCATATATTATAAAACTATTAATTTTGGAATTTATATATATAAATTTAGGGAAGATTCAGCATCATCAATAATTAAAAGTTATAATGGTAATTTAGGTGTAATGATTTTAATATAAAATTAGATTTGTAATAATTATTTTATGAAAACAATTTTTATTAAAACATTTTATGAATACATTAGTAGAAAAAAACATAGTTATCCAAAATAAAATCTATTAGAATATATTTTAAATTAAAATTGTATGGATATTTTTAGGTACATTGATTTGGAAAGGACCTATCCCTCATTAAGGAGGTGGGAATGATGGATAACCTAGCTAAGTCATGATAGATCACGGATCCCTGGAGCCTTCATGAGGCAGTTCCATGTTTAATCCTCCATGTTAATAGATCATCATAGCTTGAGGTAAGCATGGGTGAGCCCATTTTTAAGGCCTGCGAACAATGAATAAGTAGGGAATAACACCTACTAGGCCAAAGTCATGTGTAGTGTGTGTTTTGATTTCAGAGCAACATTGTCAACACTTCACTTAATAACAATTAAAACAACTCCCCATTCATTTATATGGTATTTGCAATTATAGTTACTATCCAGCTTTTGTAAGTAGATCAAATATATCATACTCATTCGATCCATTGGATATCTTCCATTCCTACGAATTTTAATTTTCTTCTTCATCCTCAATATTGGATGAAGAAACACTTGATTCAGTAATTTTTATTCTCATATATTTATATCATCACCCTCATTAAAAAAATATTCCATCATGATAATTCTTTACAAAAAATAGATCATGGACTTGAAATGATATATAAAATATATAATTTGTATCCATATCATTAAATAGTTTGTGGCTTTTTCATATACCAATGCAGGAAGGCGAAAACATCTTCGGATATAAATATATAAATAATTTTTTTAATTATAAATATTTTGGATCTTCTAAAATAAATTTTCTAAAACATGAGTCATCATTAGTTGATTTTGGGTTTTTGGTTGCCTGAAAATTTATTTTATAGGATGATATGAATTATATAAATAATTATATACATATAGATATTGTATAATGATAGAACCACAGAACTATTTTGGATACTTAGCCTTCCACCTATGTCATGTAACAAATTTATAAACAAGTAATGAAATGGCATGATGAGTTTTAAAATAAATTTAGAAATAACCCTCATTCTATAAACTTGAATGGATCAACTAAAAAATACCCCATCTATTATATGTGATCAAATATCATTAGGCCTTGTTTAATATATTTTAGTAATTTTATATATTGGATGTTAAATTGTTTATAGAATTTATGTTTAACAAAAAAATTTATTATTAATGGATTTATGTTATCCATGTTATGTTTCTTTTGTACCCCAATTTTATAGATTTGTCTCATTTGATATAAATTTTATTAAAAATCGCTTGAATAAATATTAGAATTTGGTATAAATATCTAATATATTTTTTTAACTAGTAATTGAAATTATCATTATATAATATAATTTTATTATTTTAAATCACCTTTATTTTGGGACAAAATTATTCATAAAAATAGGTATCATATTATGTTTCAAATTACATAAAATATGTTAATTATATTTCCAATGATTTTGTTTTAAATTTCCTGGTTTTATTATTTATTTTAAAATAATAAAATAGACCTGGTTTTTTATTGTTAAATTTTAATGGAATTTTATTTTCATAAAAGTCTAAATGAAATTCGTATTCTAAAATTTGATACATAATATGGTTATTAATTGATTTAAATTTCATTCATATTATTTAATATGTTTTTCATATATATTTCAAGAAATTTTATGCATTTTATTGCAATTAATTATCTTGATTCAGTTATATTAATTTAATTTAAATATAAGTAGTTACTTTCTTGAAAATCAGTTACTCTGAAAAATGTGACTTTTTCCAATCATAGATTTTATTTATTTTAATCATTGAAAAAATGATTTTTTTATTTTGAATGGATTTTAAATGGGTTTCAATGATTAAAGAATATATTTATTAATAATGTATTCATAAATAAAATTTTATAACATGGATATAAAATAAATTGATGAGGGATGTGTGAAAACCATGACCTCAATTAGACATTATTGTACTAGTGATACAACTAGTTGGAACATATTTTTTATAGGATATTTCCCATATCATTTTAAGCCAAAAAATAAAAATAATTTTCAAATCAATTTTATTGAGAAATCATAAGAATTTTTCAATAAAATTTTTTTAATAGATTTAAATATTTAATTTATTATTAAAATGTTTATAAAAATGAACTCATATATCAAATATTTGTATTTGATATAATTAATTTATAATAGTTTGAAAATAATTTTGTATGAAATAAATTTTTTCAATATTATTAAAACCCATTCCTAGGATTTTTTTTCATCTAATGTTATAAAATTGGTTTCATATATATCTTGTATGTTTTAAAATAAGTTTGTATGAAAAAAAATTTCATATATCTTATAATTTTTTTTCATCCAATGTTTTAAAATTGTTTACAATTCATTGGTTTTTAATAGGATTGATTTTGTCATAGTCATTCAATCCATTTGATATCATCCATTCAAAATATTTTCAGTTTTCTTATTCAACCTCAGGTTTATCAAAGACAACCCTAAACCAAATCATTTTCATTATACTCAATTGGTATCTCCACCCTTATTAGACCACAACACAACATGTTAATTCTTAACCGATAATAAATCCTGATCTTTAAACTATATATGCAATATTTTATTGGATTTCAAATCTTTAAAAACTATGTGGATCTTTTTATATACGTATGTAGGTAGGAATAAAATTCATATTATATAAATATAACTATATTTTTTATCATCATCATTATTTTTTATATTCTTAAATATAGTTTCCCAAATGATGCCCATGTATGGTTGGTTTTGGGTTTTTGGTTACGTCAATATTTAAGTTGCAAAATGATATGAATTAAATGTGTGTATATATATATTGTATCATGATAAAACTAAAACTCTATTTTTTATTCTCAACATTCCACTTTCATTAAAATATAATTTTAATAACATGTAAGGAAGTGGAACACTTTAGTCTACTGTATATATGATAAAATCATACATTCTATACACTGTTAGGGCTATAAATACATCTCTATATATCTCTATATCTCTCTTTTGTTCTATGTTACCATTGACTAGCTGACCATGTTTCATATTTTTTATAATTTGAGGTAAATGATGTTAAAATTTTCTATTTTATATATATATATATAAATTATGTTTCAATTAGTAAGGGATTTACCTTATTATTGATATATTTCTTTTTAACCCCCTATTTTGGATTATTCAATGATAATATAAATTTTATTCAATAAAATATATGAATGAAAAATTAAATTTTTTATAAATCTGTACTATATTTTATGTATTAATTAGAACCATGAATTATAATTTTATGTTATAATTTTATTGGATTAGAGTCTTTTTTATAGGGATTATATCCTTCATAGAAAATTTTGATATTATGTTCAAAATAATATATGATAAGATAATTATTATTACAAATAAATAATTTTTTATTTAATATATTTATTCATGATTTTAACACAATAAAAAATGTTTTTTATTGAAAAATATTAATGAAATTTTATTTCATAAATAATATATATGATATTTCTATTCCATCATTTTATTTGGATTTTGGTTTTCAATTGATGTAAATTTCAATAAAATTAGTGGATATAGCCATCAAATATATTTCATGACATGATATGAATATTCATTCATTGAATAATTTTGATGTTCTTATCTTCATGTAATTTAAATTTAATTACCTCTTTCCAAGAGAATGTGTTTCTCCCAAAAAAAATGTTATTTTTTACAGGAATAAAAGATGTTTATTTTATTATGAAAATAAATTAGTTATGAAATTTTATTGGTTTTAAATAGGTTGTTAATGAGAAAATAAGGTATTTTATAAATTATTTTTATAAAATAAATTTCTCATCTCAGGTATAAATGAAATGATCAGAAATGGGCAGTAAATCCATAACCTTAATGAGACATTTTCATACTAATGATATTAATAATGGACATGCCATATAAATAGTATTTACCAGGAACAATTTGATTATATAAATAAAATTAATATTTCAAATGATTTTTTTATGTTTAAAAATAATTTATTTTCAAAATGAGTATTTTTAACATATTTATACTATATAAGTATTTGAATACTATTTTGAGGTAAATTGTTATATATATATAATATATTTATATTTAGAATGTATTGTTTCTAATTTTTTTAAAATATGATTGTAAAAAATAATTTGTTCAATGGTTTTAAAACCTTTTACTAGGTAACTTATATACACATCCTTACTTTTAAAAATATTTTCACTCATATCATGTATGTTCTAAGACGGGTAGATTTGTGTATAGAGATATAACATTCGAAGAAAATAATTAATTCTATATTTATTATTTTTGGTAGAAAAAATATTTTATATAAGGTATTTTTCAAAATCAACATATCCTTAAATCAAAAAGTTCCATTTATGTATGACCTAAAATATACTTGTAAGTTATTTTTAAAAAAATATGAGGAATGATTTTATCAATGAATCTAGAAGTCCATGAATGGGACATTACATAATTAATCAAAATAGGAAAATATTGTATTTAGGGATAACATTCATTATTTCTATCATTATTATAAATAACTATCTAATTTCATCTCCATGTATAGTATATATTTTTTAAAGACTATTTTTAATGTAATTTTATTATTTTTGTAATATAATTTTTATCAATATTTACATATTTAAACTGGTTTAAAATAATTTTTTCCCAAACAATTTCAAATTTTTTTTATTAAGATAATATTTTCATTTAAATTCTATGGTATGAAAAAAATAATCATCATCATGAAAACTCAATTAATTGAAGTATACTCTAAATTTTTTATGGATATTTTCAAATAAAATGTGTTACTTAATATTTGGTATGTTTTTTCATTTTTAAATAGTGTCTTTAACATGAAAATACAATTTTTATATATAATTTTAATAATGACATTGTAATGTTATTTTTATTCTAAAATTAAAAAAAACCATGATTGTAGTTATTATTTATTGGTTATATGATCAAACGGTATTATAATTATTCATTCAATAGATGGTTTCTGATTATTTTGGTATGATTTCAATTAAATTAATGGTTTTTAATGGGTTTTAAAATGTAGAATCGTGAAATGTTTGTGAAACTAATTTATTTTCTATATTTTATTTCATGAATTTTTGTAGAACCAATTTTGTTATGGATTTGGATATGTGGATTGTTTACTCTATTATTTAACACATATTTATAATTTTATAATCGAATGGTTCTGTTTGTATTATAAATTCTTCCAATGAAATGGATAATGATGGATATCCCATGAGATAAATTGAACATGAATTTGGAGTGAACCCAATTCAAAAATAGGCCCTTACAACTATAATAGTATTTGTAGTGAACCTTGACTAATATAATGGAATGGTTAGTGATTCGAAATAATTGTGAAGTTTTCGAAATTTAGAAATGACTAAGAAAATTATATTTTATTCTTATGTGTATTTAAAAAACAATTTTCATACATCAATGTTATGCTTTCATTGTCCATTTAATATTCTTCCTTAATTATTGATTACATGAGAATTACCACTTAGTATTCCACGAGTCAAGATTATTGTCTATCATGTATAGGGGATAGTTTTAAAATGGTATGTCTTAGTTCCTATACACTTATTCTCATGTTATTTTTAAATAATCACTAATATATCACTTTATTACCCTTACTAAGAATCTAAAATAACAATTTATTATATTTACTTTACCCATATCATAAATAAATTTATAAGTTACGATGTGTTTAATAAGAGTGATAATTTTTAAAAACTACGTGGTAAATGATATTGATCTTCTATGAATCAGTTGTTTATATATCTGGTCTCCAAGGACACTAAATCGTTACAGTCAGTGGGAATTTCTTTGTTAAATAAATTTGATATTTATCTATTAATATGTAATATATATATATATATATGACATGTTTGGATCTCTATACTATGTGTTCATGATGGCCTCACTATGATGTAGATTTATGAGGTTTGTTTGGAAGATTAATATATCATTGAGGTTCATTGAACCATTCAAGACTCTTCATAAAAAAGATGATATTACATACCACTAAGTGTTACACCCATAAAAGGTATATGTAATTCATTTCATCAATTTGTTTTAGATAAGGATGTATATAAATGACCCATTACACATTATAAACATTGGTGATCTATATTGACATGAACAAACCCACCCGGACCCACCCGACACATGGAAACCCAATTAAATGCACCCATGATCAACTTCAACTGTCTAGTGGATGGCGACTAGAAATGAGTATGAATATCACCAATATAGGAGGACATATAATACATTATATAAACAAACATTTCCATATCTAAAAGCACATCATTGTGATACATATGAGTAAACAACTTGAATAATAAATTCATGCAATGTATACAAATCCACCAACAAAAAATTACATAACAAAATCAAATAAATATGGTAAAACTAATTCCAAAAGTAAGAAGATATTTTCTGCCAAAAAAGATGAATTAAATATACTCAACATGACACAACATATCCACAAACAATCCTTTTATTATTGGCTCTATTTAATATGACGCAATCCCAACACTAGATCTAACATGATCTTTGTTGAATAATTAAATCATTTTATGTGATATGACAGTTGCTTCTAGATCCCTTGAAAGGTTGACTATATACGGACATAGTGTAGAACCCTAAAATAATAAATATATAATAAACCAAAAAAGTGTGTCTCAAAAATTAAATAACTTTGTAATTAAAGGATAATAACATATATCTACCCCTAAATGGTAATCAAGAAATATATTATAGTTTTACTCTTCACATTCGACCACATGACACTTAAAATTCATAATGACATTAGAATCATTTAACACATCAATCCATGTAACTTTTATGTAACTGTGGTAGAATACATCATGATACTAGTAGGGTTATGGGGGATACTCACTATAATCGAGGATCACTCTCCCTAAATCATCTCACTAGAATGGGGAATAGTAAACTACATTGATAGAGGATTGTGCACCCTATAACATTTTGGGTAATAAAATACCATATATAAACCATACGTAAAATATCCCATTGGTGGAATTAAATAACAAACCTATTGTTAGTTAGAGGATACCATTCCCTAACTCCCCCAATATGGTGGGTATACTATCTCTAAGCATGTTTAAAATCTCGGACCACTCACTAAGATGTTTAAAATGTGTAGAAAGGTTTCTTGATCACAATTTCCATCTCTATCATTAAATATTAATCCATTATTATGTACAATGTGTAACATTATTATCATAGTGGGATACCCAAACATCATAATATAAGAAAAATGGATTTCATCTCCCTAGAAAAGGGGTACATGATGTGTTATCACTAAAAATCACATTACCTTTCAATTCATGTCCATGTAGTAGGAATAATGTGAAAAATAAGGTATGATTGGCATGTCCTAGGGTGCTTAAGTACAACTCTGACACACATCGAGTGTCATGTTTCCTCATTTAATGTTTTGTTGGATGTAAAATGGGTTGTATCACATTTATACATATCCAGGTATTCTATATAGGTTCCCTAAGAACATGCACCCCATATACACTAAGCTAGTTTTCTAGGGTCACATAGTATGTGGGAACAACCCCATATTCATGTAATATTTTTACCAGAACCAAAACCCAACACTAATTCTATAGGAAAAAAATGTGTCCACATAAAATAATTGACATTTGGTTATATATTATACCATAGGGATAATCAACCAAAATATTCACTATATTTCCACCACATTATATAATATCTTCAATATATTTCTCATAAAAACGATTACTGGTATTAATTTCACTCTTAAATTCATCTTTTTCAACCCATCCCTATAATGATTGATAATTTTCCATTAATTGATGGACAAACATAGCCTACTCGTTCCCTTGGTAAGAACACCCACCCTCAATATCATCATCTTACAACAATGACTTATCAATAGTTGATTTTTACATAATATATGCTCAAATTTTTAGATTATTACAATCCAATAATGTACGTGAAGAATGAGTTGGAGGAATTCACAATAAATAATGTAAATTCTTAAATGTTCATAGGGAAAACAAAATTTGGCCACAATTATGGAACTAAAAAATGAAAATCAATAATTTCATTTCAACAAATAATTATATTATGATTATATTCATAGTGCCTTAAACAATAAAAAGAATATTATTACAAGACCATTATTTGATCTTTCCCATATTAGATTCTTATGAGAATTAATCTATAAATATAATGTTATCATAAATTTGGCATAAATCCATCAAAAACTACCTTGATATCGGATTAACAATTGATGAAGGAATAATACAATATCATTGACATTCAATTTGTGGATTCAATTCATCATTTTTGTGATCGATCCATGATTCTTGATTAACTGCCGACATTCACCCCCATGTATATCCTCTCAACTCACTATAGTTTTGTGGATAATAATATTAAAATTTATTATGATAGATCATATAGATAATTTTTTTGTTTAAATGTTTAATTAAAAAAAATTATTTTTTTGTTTGTTTATAATCATAGTTAGATATTCTCTAGCAGCGAGTCGTTGTCTCGTGGTCTAATGTGGTCATGGATTATAACATACCTAGAGTCAAAAATGAATTATTAATTAAATTTTGATCTTATTTTCCCTATTTGATACTCTTTTTCAGATGCAATCCATTGTTACATTTGTATCTATGTGATAGTGTTCATATATTTAATCTTTATAAAATATCATCAAAGAGGTTCAATGACCCCTGAAACACTATGAAAACCCCATGACAAGTTCAAAAAAATATTATAATAATCCAATGGAACTATGTGATGAAATATAGTTATTAAAATCTCACAACCTTAATTTTTTTCCATACTGAAATGTATAAAAACACAAATAGGTGATTGAATAGTTATTGTACATAGTTAGAGTATTCACACAAACATTAACAATGTTTCTCATTCAACCATTGAGATCACAAATGGGAAATCATCCATACAATAATGATTATCTCTTAACAGTCCAAAATTTAAAATGATTACTCGTTATGAGTGGAACAATTATCAAATCATAGATTTCCCGAATCAATAATATGGATTGGATCATTCATGTATTTCCTCAGATACAATACATGGTAGACATCTTAAAATAGCTCAAACCAAAACGTTAAATAATCGTAATATGCAACCTCACATATCATGCATATAGTCTCAGATGGATAAATAAACCACAAATACAACTTATACCATAAACGAAATAACTATATACCACATAATGGTGAGACCATTAGAGACACATGTATTAACATACTAAACATTATTGTCTAATATTATTGGTTTTAATAAGAATTAAATTATTTATGGGTTTTCCTTATATTCTCAAATATTATATTCACTTTATTTTTAATCACACACATTAATTCTTTCCCCATAATTGTATTTTATCCCATATATGTCTTCTAATGTGGTGACCTATAAGATCTCTCAAAAAATGCCAAAAATGGTTTCATTGAAAAAGTAGAGTGATATATCTATATATATATATATAAATTTTTATGAATAGTAAAACATTTGTATTTGATCCTCTCATGTTTTAAAAAAATCTATTATACAAGCCCACAATAGGACGTGTATAAAATTACTATTCCTCTCGATTTGGAAATCTATCCATCAATGGATTATCACGATCATATATAACTGAGTCACAAAATCACCCTATATTAATCTCTATATATGAAACATTAATTAAGAATGATGGTCTAATAAACTCATCTAGGTAACTATATAAATTTTTATGATCACTTATATGTATAAAAATCTCAAAATTTCCACAGGACATGGTCCCTTGATAACAAGGGAATTATATTATTCATTTATTTATTCTATATTCTCCAAAATACAATCATGTAAAATAATTATACAATGACAAAATAACCAAAACTAAATTTGAATATGATACCAATTCCATTATTTTTCCTCAAGTTGTTGGGAGAAACCTTCTAGGATATGGGGTTTGACGATCACCTACTAAAAGGTGGGGAATTGTGAGATGAATTATATAACACTCCTCCTCGTTAATGGGGAAATAATCCATTGTTTATACTAGAATATAATTTAAACACTCTTATTTTTCTTAGAGGGATATGTATTCAACTATATTATAACCACCTCACAATGAAAAACTATAACCATAATCCATCAATATAATATTATGATTTTATCTATACTATTTATGAATCCATAGGGAGAATGTTCTTATAATATATGTTTAAGCGGTACCTCATAGTAAAAAAACCAACATGTTATGCTTCTCACATATGCTCAAAATGATAAAGAGTTAGAACCATCAATTTAATATATAATCCCACCACTATTTACTAAGGATAATTATAATGTGGTAAATTTATTTCCAACCTCATCTATGAACTAGATCTGTGATTTCTTACTTAGAGGAACTTATACTACATTATTTGGCCCTGGTGTATAGTCTATATTAAAATTATAATCCAGTGGTAACTCCAACCATCACATGTATCATACGTTTATGTATCTATAATTGACGATTTACAAAAGGCTCATGTGATAGGAAAAATAAAAATTCACTCCACATGAAGGTAGCATCGTATGGTTTTATGGTTAAACATTATAATTGTGGGGTCTAAATCAGGGATTTCATTGTTCTACTCACTGTTTTTTAGTTACAAAAATTTTTATTCTATAACCACCACCATGTGGATTAAAATTCATGTTAGAGATTCCCCAAAGTAATTACATAGAATTATATAATTAAACACCTATTCTAAAAAATATTTAAAGGGACTATTTATCAAACACTACCGAAAATACTCAATGAAATTTAAGAACATATATGACAACATAAAAGGAATCATTTTTTGTTTAAATGTATTCTTGGGATTTATAATCTTGAAAATGTTTCACATGAATCTCCTATAGTAGCTAGATGACCTAAGAAAGATTTACAACTCATTTATGAACATTGGTGTCTCCCAACAAAGAAATGACTCGATCTTCACTATGTCCAAAACTACTCCATCCTTTAAGATGACAAGTCCCATAATGTGGAACCCACTGATATAGAACTAAATTTAATAGAGTTTCCCATATAACTAATTATCCTAATGTAAATCATGTACTAGACTCAAATATTATATATATTTACCCTCTAATATAGAGTAAATGAAAATTCCAACTATAAATGAATGAAAATACCAATCCAGCAATGGATTGAATATCCAAATAATGTTCCCCATAATCACAAATAAGGTTTTAATATTTCTGTAAGGACCCGTAAAATTCAAGGGAAATTTTTTCTTAATTTTCTTTGGAATTTTACAAGAGCGCGGTTTCTGACGGCACCTGATTCCGATGCCCGGAGTGCCCGGAATCAATTTCCGAAGTTTGGCTCGGGTACGTTCAGTGAACGAACGAGCGGGAATTTCTAACTTTTGATCTGGTGCTCGGAATTGAAATCCGAGGACCCCGATGAACTCGCAGCGCCGATATTCGCTTAAGGAGACCTTTTCTGTAGCTGTGTTTATTGCAGGACGAAAGTTAGTTTTTGGGAGAATTATAAAAAGTTGAATAAAAATGTGGAACACTTTTTATTTTTCTTACTTGTTGGTTAACTCCTCTCAAAGGAAGTTAAAGGTGGGACCCACATCCACTTAACCTCCCTTGGGAGGATTAAGTGTGGTGGGGCCCACATGAAACCCAACCTTCCATCTCCTCTAAAAACTCCTTAAACCCCTCTTTAAATGACATGACAAATTGGTATCAACGGAGTTCGGTTCTACCACGAACTCTGATCTTTTCTATGTGAAGAAATAATGTTTAGCGTATTGAGTGTGGTTATCAGTCCAGGGAGTCCAGTGTTGGTGCGGCGGCCGACGTATCCGTACACCAGGACCCTGACTTCTGATTTCCGACTTAATGCACGAAAACATTGATTGCGTGTGTGTTTCAAAGTTTTCTTTGTGATTACTTATATCAGCTCACCAGGTATATTGTTCTGACCGTGGTGCACCTGTTTCCTTTTCAGGATGGCCCCACGATGGCAGCCAGCTATGGTTCCGAGAGTCGAGTGTGACGATAGCCCACCGAGCGACGAGGCATCGGTGCAGGGCCTTTTGTCAGCAGTGGCACTGGCGGTAGCTCTACCCACTGAGCCCCCGATGCTTCCAGCACCAGCCGCTGATGATGCACGTCGCCTCAGCGCACTGCATGAGTTTCAACGCTAGCGACCACCCAGGTTTCATGGGGAGACGGATCCCCAGGTAGCCGAGGACTGCTTGGAGGCAGTGGTACGTGTGTTTAGGCTAGTGAGGACACCAGCAGACCTCATGGCGATCCTCGCTGCGAGCCTACTACACGCAGCAGCAGGACGATGGTGGAGCTTGATGCTCCAGGTGCACGATGAGGCATCTCTACTATGGACGGACATTGAGATCCTCTTTCGCTCGGAGTCCGTCCCAGCCACCCTTCGTGTGGTGCGTATCCAGGAGCTTCTTCAGCTGCGGCAGGGCGTCATGACAGTCGCTCAGTACTCGGTGAGATTTACTGATCTCTCGCGCTACTCGACCGACATGGTACGGGACCCATTCTTCCGGGCCCGGACCTTCGAGCAGGGTTTGAGACACGAGATTAGGGCATCGCTGATCTCCCTCAACATACCGACTCAGACAGGAGTACTGGAAAGGGCCCTTCTGATTGAGAGCTTCCTTGCTGAGTCTACACCAGCGCAGCGACCCACCGCAGGGCGGCACGTGGTAGAGTCATCTGCAGCAGGCAGTCGACGGATGACTTAGGGGTCCAGACAGACCATACCCTCAGGCAGACGACCTCAGGACACTGGCTCCGCAGTGTGGGGCACACAGCGAGGATCCAGTCTTTCGAGAGGCAGACAGTGCTACTCGTGCGGCGGGCAGGGCCACATGGCTCGTGACTGCCCGACCCGCCGTGCCGAGGAGCAACAGACAGTTGAGGGACCACCGAGGCAGAGTCAGAGGGTGGACCGTGGCGGTCCGCAGGGAGGAGGCGGACGAGGCAGAGGAGCTGGATGAGCAGCCGGTGGTGGGAGACACTTTGAGGCTCTGCCACCACCACCACCAGGAGGTCCACCCCGACTACAGGGAGATGGCGGGTAGAGACAGGCACAGCTCCAGGCAGTAGAGGCCTACGACCACGGCACACCCGAGATGATTCGAGGTATTATCTGTGTCTATTCCACCCTTTCTACAGTTCTTATAGACACAGGAGAAAGTCACTCTTTCATAGCCGCTGCCCTTGTTCGGAGCTCGGAGATTCCGACAGAGCTGTTGGCTCGATCCTTACGACTAGAGACACCTACGGGAGCAGACTCGACGATTACGCACTGGTGCCGGCAGTGTGAGCTTACTCTAGGAGGCGAGAGCTTCGGCTGGGATCTTCTTGTAGCAGCGTCGAGGCCTTACGACGTCATCTTGGGCATGGATTGGCTATCTACTGTCCATGTGCAGATTTACTATTTTAGGCGCAAGGTGCGATGTGTACGCACCGACGGGAGAAGGTTCACCTTCACCGGCGAGAAGGGAGCCTTAGCAGCATAGGATGGACTTCCACAGAGGAGAGGACAGCCCATTACTCATCAGTTGGCTAGCCTCATCCTTGGAGCAGTTGACGTGCAGAGTCCTGGTTTTCCTGCAATGGTGGATCAGTTTGCGGACGTTTTTCCCGACGGCGTTCCAGGGCTACCTCCACGCAGAGAGGTATACTTTTATATTAACTTGTACCCCGGGAAAACCCCGATATCCACTCCAGCATATCGGATGGCCCCCGCTGAGCTTCGAGAGCTACGGGTACAGTTGGAGGACTTGCAGGGAAAGGGTTTCATCCGACCCAGTGTTTCACCCTGGGCTTCCCCGATATTGTTCGCCAAGAAGGAGGACGGGAGCCTGCGGCTTTGTGTTGACTATCGTCTCCTGAACCAGGTGACAGTGAGGAACAAGTATCCGCTACCGAGGATTGATGACCTCTTTCATCAGCTCAAGGGAGCACGGTGGTTCTCGAAGATAGACCTCAATTCAAACTATCATCAGCTCAGAGTCAGAGATGAGGACGTGTAGAAGACGACCTTCAGATGTCGGTATGGTCATTATGAGTTTTTGGTTATGCCTTTCAGTGTAACCAATGCTCTAGTAGTGTTCATGGCTATCATGAATAGGATCTTTCAGCCATACCTCGATCAGTTTGTCGTGGTCTTTATCGACGACATTCTGATTTACTCTACGACTGAGGAGGAGCACGCCTGTCACTTGCGAGTTATACTAGACACACTCTGAGAGAACCCGCTTTATGGTAAGCTCTCAGAGTGCCAGTTATGGATACGTGAGGTCCACTTCTTGGGACATGTTATCTCTGAGGCGGGAGTTGCAGTGGATCCTGCGAAGATCGAGGCTGTGTTAGCATGGGAGCCAACCAGGAGCGTGACTGAGGTTCGGAGTTTTTTGGGACTAGCTGGATAGTATCGGAGATTCGTGCCAGACTTCTCTAGAGTTGCGGCACCACTCACAGCTTTGACGAAGAAGGGGAAACCCTTCGTGTGGTCAGAAAGATGCCAGCAGAGCTTCCAGGAGCTGAGACAGAGATTGACCAGCGCACCTATCATGAGGTTTCCTGAGGAAAGAGTAGGGTACGTAGTCTACTGCGATGCATCAGGGACCGGACTCGGATGTGTTCTGATGCAGGAGCGGGCAGTGATCGCCTATGGATCGCATCAATTGAGGCCGCATTAGCAGAACTACGCTACCCATGACCTGGAGTTAGCAGCAGTGGTCTTCTCTCTGAAGACATTGCGACACTATCTGATGGGCGAGCGCTTTACAGTCTTTTACGATCATCAGAGTCTCAGGTATATCTTCTCGCAGAAGGACCTGAACCTGAGACAGCGGCGATGGCTCGAGTTCCTCCAGGTCTATGACTTTGAGATAGTCTATACTCCTGGGAAGGGGAATGTAGTAGCCGATTCCCTCAGCAGGAGGACGGGCATTCAGCTACTTGAGGAGGCGACGGAGCAGCTAGCCTCTTTACAGATATCCTTCGTGGATAGAGATGGAGCAGCCTTCCTCCAGTCTCTCATAGTCACCCCTCCACTACTGCAGCGGGTCAGAGAGGCACAGCGTGAGGACGCTGACTGTGAGACACGGCGTGAACAGATATCCTCGGGACAGGCACCTGATGGTTTCTCCCTTGGAGCTGAGCACGACAACCTTTTCATAGAACATACCATGGTACCAGTCGCTTCGCGAGAGGAAGTGCTGAGAGAGTTTCACACTTCTCCTTTGGCGGCACATCCTGGAGTGTCGAAGATGTACCAGGACCTCAGACGACAGCACTGGTGGTAGGGCATGAAGAAGGCAGTAGCAGAGTTCGTTTCTCGATGCCTCACCTGCCAGCAGGTGAAGGCAGAGCATCAGGTACCAGCAGGCTTGGTAGAGCCCTTGGAGGTCCCGGAGTGGAAGTGGGACGGCATACCTATGGACTTCGTGACTGGACTTCCACGCACTTCCAGAGGTCACGATTCCATATGGGTGATTGTTGACCGACTCACCAAGTCGGAACACTTCTTACCCATCAGAGAGCAGGGCTCAGTGGAGATCTTGGGGTGTCTCTACGTTCAGGAGATTGTGCGGCTCCACGGTGTGCCATCATCTATCGTCTCCGATCGAGATGCTCGCATTACTTCCCAGCTTTGGAAGGGGTTATAGGAGGCATTCGGGATGCATCTACGTCTGAGCACAACCTTTCACCCTAAGACGAATGGTCAGACGGAGAGGACCATTCAGACTCTCGATGACATGCTCCGCGCATGTGTCCTCGACTTTGGTCGTAGCTGGGAGGACCACCTACCCTTGGTGGAGTTTGCGTACAACAACAGATACCACTCCACCATCGGGATGGCACCGTACGAGGCGTTTTATGGCCAACCTTGTAGATCTCCTTTGTGCTGGACAGACCCTGGGGAGTCAGCACTTGTGGGACCGGAGATGGTTCAGGCCAGGACAGAGAAGGTCCAGGTCATCCAGGAGCGGATGAGGACAGCTCAGAGCCGACAGAAGTCATATGCTGAAAGGAGGCGGAGGCCACTAGAGTTCGAGGATGGCGACCACGTCTTCTTGCGGGTCTCACCTCGACGTGGTATTCGGAGATTTGGTCGAGGCGGCAAGTTGTCTCCGCGCTTCATCGGACCCTTCCAGGTCCTCAGAAGGGTTGGCGAGGTGGCTTATCGTCTGGATCAACCACCTCAATTGCACTGAGTGCACGACGTCTTCCACATATCTCAGCTGAGGAGATACGTGCACGACCCGACACACATCATTGACCATGGGGAGCTTGACGTTGATGATGGGGCGACTTTTACGGAGGTCCCGGTGGAGATAGAGGATCGACAGGAGCGTATCCTACGTGGGCGATCGATTCCTCTTGTGCACATCAGATGGCAGCACGGGAATCTCCAGGAGAGCACATGGGAGTGGGAGGCTCAGATGCGTGCTCAGTACCCTCATTTGTTTCCCTAGTATTTGATGTATCTTTACGGGGACGTAAAGCCCTGAGATGGGAGTAATGTAAAGACTCGTAAAATTCAAGGGAAATTTTTTCTTAATTTTATTTGGAATTTTACAAGAGCGCGGTTTCTGACGGCACCTAATTCCGAGGCCCGGAGTGCCCGGAATCAATTTCCGAAGTTTGGCTCGGGTACGTTCAGTGAACGAACGAGCGGGAATTTCTAACTTTTGATCCGGTGCTCGGAATTGAAATCCGAGGACACCGATGAACTCGCAGCGCCGATATTCTCTTAAGGAGACCTTTTCCGTAGTTGTGTTTATTGCGGAACGAAAGATAGTTTTTTGGAGAATTATAAAAAGTTTAATAAAAATGTAGAACACTTTTTATTTTTCTTACTTGTTGGTTAACTCCTCTCAAAGGAAGTTAAAGGTGGGACCCACATCCACATAACCTCCCATGGGAGGATTAAGTGTGGTGGGGCCCACACGAAACCCAACCTTCCATCTCCTCTCAAAACTCCTTAAACCCCTCTTTAAATGACATGACAACTCTATCTTATTTTGTTGGGTTAGAACTCTCTAGCCTTCTTGAGAGAATTTTGGGAGCACCTTCTTCTTCTTCAACCTTGACGAAGAACGCGAAGAACCTTCGAGCTCTGACGAAGAACGCCGCTCCTCTCATCTTCGTAGCCCGTTGTATCCGAAGATCGACGACGCCTTCTGTGTCAACGAAAAGGGAACGCCACTTCCTCCTCGGACTTCCTTCGTCAACTTACGAAGATTCGCCATCGACGTACCTCTTCGTCATCGTATTTGACAAACGTTTTCCGCGACGCCGACCTCCGCGACGTTGTCTTCCACAGGTCGCTGATGATCATCGAACTTGATCCCAAGGTAGGGGTTTGTTGTGGTATATTTCCTTACTCTCGTTCTTGGTTCTAGAATGATAATTTGTGATTAAATATATAAGAGTTATCATCTAACGAGAGGGGGGTCGGACCGCAAAAACACGACCGAATTCCCCCTCCTTTATTCTTGGTTATTTATATAATCTTGTGAAGAACGAGAAGGCGTGGTGCGGTCGCACCACGTGGGAATCGCCCGGCTTATTTGCGCAGCGCCGTCGCGCCGCGCCGTGGATGGATCATCATGAACGCGACGCCGTTGCGCCGCGTCGAAGAAAACCGAAGGCGCCGCGGCCGGAGCGGGGCCGCGGCGGAGGGGGGAGGTGCCATCGCACCGCGTCGGACGATGAACACCGCGGACGGTTCTGGGCCGCGGTGAGACGAGAAGACCGGCGACTCGCCGGGCCGCCGGCGTCGGAAGCCGGAAAGGGGACCAGTTTGCCGGTCCCGTTGAAGAAAAACCGGCCGGCCAGATGGCCGTCCGGAAGGTCAAAGACCGGGGGAATTTAATTCCATCGGCCAACACTAAATCCCCCCTCCATTTTTGAGAGGGGGGCGGTTTCATTAATGGGGCAGGTGGCCCCCCGGTTTTCCTCAAGCAGGCCCCCACGAAGGGGGGCCGGATCTCCAAAAGGCGCGGCTAAAAGCCGCGCAATCAAATTGAAGAGGCGGGGGGCCTTTCCCCCCCCCCCCCCCACGCCACCGCGCCGCCGCGCCGGACCGCCGCTGGCCGGACCGGGTCGTACCCGGGTCAGGTCGACCCGGTTTGGGCTGACCCAGGGGGGGTTGGGCCGGGTCGCCCCGGACCCGGACCCGGACCCCCCGTTTTCGTGTCATCTTCGATATTTTGGCCATAACATGAGACACTGACCTCCGATTGATGAACCGTCAGCAGCTACGCGATCCTTGGATCGAGACGGTCGATTCGGTATATCGCACTCAAAGTTTCGGAATAATTTGTGTTCGGCTGGGTTGGTTCGTTCACGAAACCAACCGGGCCTTCGGAGCGGAAACGCTCATTTCTTGAGCTATAGACGTCCGATTTATGTGCCGTCCGCTTTGTTGTGTTCCTCTTAGTGAGACAGAACTTTTGTCATACCCCGACCGAGGATTGGACGCAGGTGGAGTACGGTCGGGTTGGTTTTGCCTTAAAAACCAACCGGGCCCCTAGGACGAAAAAGCCAATAACTCTCAGACCAGACATCCGATCGACGCGCCGTCTGTTGCGTTGAGTTCCTATTGACGATACGGAACTTTTGGATACATCAACTCTGGACTTTGTGACAATTGATGTATCAGCCTCTCGGCTCGTGGAGCGGACCCTCCTGTACGAGCTTGCTGTGTGCGGGAACCCTAGTGCTGGCTGCTACTGTTACTGTGACTACTACTGCTACTGCTACTGCTACTGTGACTACGACGACGACAGTACAGAGATCCTGTGTGGATTCGACGACGACGACTACAGCACTCAGCGATCCTACGTGGATCAGTGCTACAGGTCCTGTGTGGGCCCGATCCTGTGTGGGTCCGATCCTATGTGGGTCTTTGCGCTCAGCGGTCCTGTGTGAACCAGCGCCTACAGGTCCTATGTGGGCCCGATCCTGTGTGGGTCTTTTGCGGGGGTTAGTTACCTATCGATCTTTCGTGGGTCCGACGACTTAGATGGATCAGAGATCATCTTTATCGTCTTTCGAAGAAGTATACCTGTGTGAGCTGAATCTTGTTGCTTTCCTGTGTGGATTGAGTTGTGCTATCCTATGTGGATTTCGTTTTGCTTTCCTGTGTGGAATACATTTACTTTCCTGTGTGGACTGAGTTGTACTTGGGTTCAGAGGTTGGAGCGTATTGGAATTGATGACTTAGGTATATGTATGGGCATATACCTAAGCAGTGTCGGTTGTTACTTCGTGTTTGTATCTTCCTTTGTGGATTTTGGGAGACCTTCAAAGGTCTCGAGGTCCCTACTGAGTAGCTTATACTCACCCCTGCACGGGCTATGCCCACACTACATTGTGTTGGTTGCAGACGACGGACAGCGTTGATCTTGGCTGAGGCTTGCAGAGCAGGACGGTACCTGGATGTGGACCACTGGGAGGGACGTGCTCGGAGTGGACGACCGGACCCGAGGAGCAGTGGAGCTATCTGTACCCACCCTTCAGGTGGGATTTCCAGTGGACAGCTCGGTGTTTCATCTTTTACTTTATAGTTGTTGTTTTCCCTTTCGAGTTGTACTTTACTTTCAGTTTGGGTTTGTATACTGGCCCTTTTACTTTTCCACACTTTCTATTGTACTATGTTTTTACTTAGTGTTTACTTTCCGCTTGCTTACTCTGTGGTGTTTGTTTACTTTACAAAGGCAATGCCTTCCCTTTTTACCGGGATTTACGCCTTGGTGCTAGTCGCCAACCCCTGGCCTATGGAAGGCGGGCTTGAGGTAGTCACGGCATGGGCCCCGAGGACGGGTCGTGACAATTTCCAAATTGAGTCATCATGTTCTGAAATATAATTTTGTAAAATCCAAAAATATACTTTGGTATTTCCTAATTTGGATGCAGCAGCTCGTTATAACCTAACACAAGGTCAATTATTAATAACCAATTTTCCCATTTCATCATATTAAAGTGGTCATAAATTATAAATAAGTGATATTTGTTATTAATTTTTACCTTATTAAAAATAATATAATACATAAACTACCATAGGATCAAATAAAATTTCTATTGAAAAATATTGGAGATAAATTGCGAGAAAACCTAGGCTAGATAAATCATTAATACTTTTGTTCATTCAACTACCCCCTAAACTCTCCATGTTTTGTGACAGTAATATGATATGATACTAATGATATCATAGATTCCCCTGGATAAATGAAAATAAAAAATTGAAAATCTAATGAGGTCACCCATAAACCTCTCTAGGAATGATAATTGTTTACCCTTCTGCTACTATAGGGTATAAATCATATAAAGTAATCATTTCTCAAGGATAAAAGCTAACTAACTAATTAGAAATTTAATGCACTCTCCTATATATAAACATATCCTAAAATAACAATAATTATTTCCCTCCCAGGGAGGAATATATGAACCCACTATCCCTTTACACTCACAGCCTCAATTAGAAACAAACATTCAATGTATGTTTGTATATACCTTTTCAACACCAATAATGATATAATATTGCATCATTTATCCAATAGTAAGGCCTCGTGAAGAATTATATTAACTATGATCAAGGCTACAATACTGAAAATAATTATGTTCATATAATCTGAAAAGTCTACTTTCAATCTTTATAAACATCCTAAATATAGTAAACACTTAGGAAGTACAATGATTAATCAATTGCATTAACCCATAATACCCTCTTTACCTATACTATTTGATCATGTACCCCAATTGGTGTTGGTGTAATAAACTAACACATTTTTATATCCGTTTTTTTGTATGAGATCACTCTATAGGGGTAATAACTAACCCTGATGATATTGGATCAAACCCCAAATAATTTCAAGGGAATTATTCAATATAACATGTCTATAGATAGAGGAATCCACATCCTGAACACATGGGGGGAACTTTTAACCCAGTATAAGTATGGAAATTGGTTACACCACCATTACTCTCCAACATGGTTTGTTATCACTCACCAGTACTATCTACAATTTGAGACCAGCATTTGTCAAGATCCCCAAGTAATTTATGGTAACATAATCATAAATATCATATCTTCTAGGATATATGTGTCCATTATCATGTCACATATGGATGTGGGGGATGTGTATTGGCCATAATCCTAGAATGCATGTATTATATGGTTTCCTAAGAGGTACATATTTTGAGGCACATGAGTTATCATATGCCTCTGAAATGGTGACACACATAACTTGTAGAAATTCAAATACTTGGAATGTGTGAAATTATAATATAGTTTTAGGTTCATTTTCAACATTAATCATCTACACTCCAATGGAGTCAGGTACCATCCGAACTTCCATGATGTGTTACCTGAGAATAAATGACCATATAGGTTACCCAAGATCCATCGACATGTAACACCAAATCATACTGAGAGAGTGTTCTAATGTCATAGGGTGTTTGGGATTTACCACATATACTTGTGATAAATTTCTCCTATCAAAATAGTATAACACAACAATTGGACAAATGATGTGTATTCCTCCAAACTACACACATTATAGTCTAGATTATTCTAGAAGAAATCACCCCTTGGATATTCAATCTCTACCATATCCTTCTCTGATTTCCTCATTAGATTTAAAAAAAAAATAATTGAATGAATTTAATTAAATCGAAAAAATATTATTCTGGATACCTTATCTAGAAAAATTATTTTCAGCATAATCCATCAAAAGACTATTATCTCATATTCCTACACTTTTGAATTAATGATCTATTTAGTCTCATATACCGAACATGACGATTCATCAATAATTATAGCTTCTAAAATCATAGTATTTATCAAATAATGAAAACATACATGGAAAAATAATGTTAAATACCAATAATAAATACATTCATTATTTAATTTATCGATGATCGTAGACCAATAATAAATGTGAAGAATGAGGGGAGGAGGACATTATAAAATGTAAAATTAATTAGTTATCATTACCTAAATGAATGTTTATAAAAATTATGATTATCTCAAAAAAATATCAATAATATTTCTAAATTATAAATAAAGAAAAAATAAATTCTAGGTTTCTAATTCTATGAAAATAAAAATTGTGTAATTCCATATTTGGTCATTACTGTATTAGTTTTAATAGAGAATATAGACATTAAAAAAACATATTCATAAATGGGGTATAAATTCCTAAAAAATCAATGAATTTATATCATATTGATTTCTGATAAAGAATATAGCATATATAATTTCCATTCAAGACACTGTTGAGGCTTTATATATTCATGATCAATCCTCAATTAAAATCTTATCACTAATGTTATTCCCTACAATTCTATTATCAAGACACTATCTTGGATGTGTATCTAACTATAGAGGATTTCCTAATATGGTATTATATTTATCCATTCTAGGATTTTATATTTATTAAAAATTATAAATTAATTAATTTATATCATCTAAAATTTTATAATAACTTTACAGTTTTCCAAAATTAATGCGATTGTGGATTATTCTTTCCCTAGGGTAAAACATGCATTCCATATTCATCCATGGTATCTTTTTCCCCATATAAGATTACATATTTGAGTTAATCAAATATTCCTGAGTTTCATTTTATTTTGTGTTTGAATATATTTATTATTTGCAACATAAAACTACATGGGTTACATGATTCTTGAAATTACAACCATAACAGATGACTATTTCAGAAGATATTATTTAAAATTAATGACGGCACCAGTCACAAAAACAGTATATTTTACATCATATCTTTTTATAGAACCACCTCTTTCGAATAAATAGTGGAAATCAGGGTCATAAAGTTTAAAAAATTGAGTTTGAGTGATACTTGTGTTACCTTTATAAATTAAATATTATATTCTTCAAACTATATTTTAGGGGTGAATCCTTTAACTTTCATCATTTTCATTATGCAATTAGAGTATATTATTTTATTTTATTTTAAGTGATGCTAAATTAAAAAATGGTTCTCATCCCCTATTATCTAAATCACCATTCCCTAAAATACATAGTCATAAATTATTAATATATCTATTAATATGAATAAGTAAAGTATTCTAGTAAAATGACTATATCATAAGTTAAAAAAACAAAAAAAAAATTAAAAATGAAATGATATGCATAGAATACTCACAACGACATATGAATTTCAATGTTACATAGTGAAAATATAAAATCAAAAAAATTGATAATCCTTATTAGGAATCATTATATTTTATAATATCTATATTATTCCACTCTCACATAAGATATTGGGTTGAGATCTTTGACTATCCTCCTACATTAAAAAAACAGGTCACATCTCAGTTCGATGTAAAACTATTTTGGGTTATCCACATTAATGATTGAATCTAATTACAATGGAAAAAATTGTATCCACTATATTTATAGAAGTTATTATCTCTATTTTATTTTTTAACTCTATTATTTCATCAAAATTATTTTTTATTCTTTTTCTTTTTCTTGTCCCTCCATTAATTCTCTTTGAATTATTATGCTTTTTTTCAATATCTCATTTTGCCACATCTATTTTGTGGTGTCATCAGCATGAGACTTGATAGGATTGAACTCCTAATTTTTGGAGGGGTATGGGGTTGATCCTTCATTGTGGATAAGGAATACCTTTTTTTCCAACAATAAAATCCTTGATACAATGTATTAGAGTTGTAGAATTCCCTAAAATAATTTTTGTTTGAATTAGAGAAAGCCAACACTATGGAATGTGTTTATATTTTTGGAAAATACCATGAAACATGTGAATATATATTTAAATATTTTTTTCTTCATTATCCATGAAATAGTCCTCAAGACCATCATTTTTCAGTATTATATCTTATTCAAACCATTCATATCATTGTGGAGGTCATATTCTAATATATCCTTCTCCAACCTCAAACATTCCTTGTACATAGTGAAGTATTATTCAATTTATAAAATACATAAATTAAAACAAAACATCGATCATACTATTTTATGCATTCATGAATTTGAGTGGGTTAAATACAACATATTCTTTTTCGAGTTTCTTTTCCCATTGGACACTATGTTCCAAGGGTAAAGAATGCAACATAGTGGTCCTAGAAAAATCTAATAACAGTGATCTCCTCCTTAAAAAGCCACTATAGTATTTTTATTCTTCCATTCAACATCTAGTATAGTAACCTTAAGGATTTTATTAGATCTATAGAAATTTTAATATTTTTCAGTGTATTTTTTCTAAAGTACAATCTTTTCTGATGTTACACATAGTGGTTTTTGATGGCTCGACTCATTGGTCATGGGAGGCTTACAACGTAGAAGCGGTAGTAGTGGTCAAATTTGTGTTTCTGAGGGAGGTGGAACATGTGAGTTGTGGAATAATTTAATTATCTATGTATATTTAGAGTACTAGTGAAAATACCCCATCCCATATTGATTCCACATAGTGGTGGCCTTTGCTAAATAATTAAATCACTCCCCAAATCTCTCTAACATGTCATATGGGGGGGTGGATGACTTAGTGTGAATCATGCACCACTCTTTATTAGTGTTTCCATCCTGACATCCACATTTCGACACATTATCCATGAAATTGGTCACTACGGTGCCGATTATGGTCTTCTTTGTCTCCCAAACAGGCCCTCCCCGGGCAAGGATTAGCCAACAAACTATTCTTAGACCTGCTAAATTACATTCATGTTCATGGTTGAGGTATATCATGGGATTTCATATTTTTTTGGTAAATATTCATTTTGAATTCCTCAAAAAAAATTAAATTTAATAATAATAATAAAAACCATATAAATAAAATTATTTTAATAAATTTTATTTCTATTTTAAAAATGTAATTCAATATTTCAATTAACCAAAAATTGATAATTAAAAATTAAAATACGGTTATTATCAATTTAAAATAATTTCAATAAATATTAGTATTTTTAAAATTAAGAAATAAATATAAACTCATCAAATCCACCACACATAAACCGTTATTTTAATCAGTCATAAATCACCACTGTGAATATCAAAGGATATCCAAAGAATGTATTTTATTAAATTAAATATAATTTCAAAATGAAATTATCAATAGGGGAAATGAATATTCAATTTTCTAATAAAGAATTTTATTTCAACATTTCATTAGACAAAATGAATTTGAAATTACCATGTGAAAATATGAAATATCTCATCTATTACATTCAAGACTCATAAGTCATCGCAATTAAAATTCTAATATGTGATCTACCTCGCCATTTTTTCCTCTCTCACCAATAAATGTAAAGTTATATGTAATGTTTTCCACATACGTCATTAAAAATAAATAGTTATTTAAAAATGGGAATAATAGATTCGTAGGTGATGGTATGGTAGGAATTTTATATTTAAAATGTAAAATCAAAATGTTAGTAATGATCTATGTTTTAATCATGGAAAACCACGTAAATATAATTAAATTATCATATTCATATAATGATGTTTTTCTTCAAAATTCCAAAAATTAAATATTACCATAATAAAATTATGTAAAATAAATTAATAATCCCTCTATTTTTTCCTTTTTCTTGTTTTTCAGTATATGAATAATTGAGAATTAAAAATTGTCACATCCTTCACCCAACCCAAAATGATAAAATAACACTTTAATTGATGGTATATTTTGTTTCTTAATAATTCATCCCACAATATTTATTTATTATTTATATTCTATAGAGTGGTATAAAAAACTAGGGAAGTGTTACATGTAATTTCTTCCCAAAATCTTATAGGCACCTAAAACATATTATCCAGAAATATAATGTCACATTTTCATTAAGTACCACTCCCCCGACACTTGAATATTGAAAATTAGGAAAATAATTAGATTGTGGTTACTAATGAATAAATTGGATTCAAATGACAATAGTCCTATCAAAAGGACATTCATATTTACTAAGGGATAAAAAGAGTATAAATGTATGGAAGATATCAAGTATAATGACTCAAATCATAAGACAAATTCTTCAATCATATTTTTATGAAAATGTTTTACAATAATAATTTTAACGAGTTCATAATTAATTCTTAATATGTTTCATGTCCCATATTTTGTCAAAAAAATTACAAATAATTTTTATAAATATTAGTTTATTAATAGGTGAAGAAGAAGATCATTTAATTAATGTCAATAAATCATTCCATGTATCATATGATGAAATCAATCATTATTATATAAGTAAATTTTAATAATTATAATTGGACAGTAATTTTAAATAACATATGATTAGAGAGATAAAAACATGATTTTAAGGTTTCAAATTTAAATATTTCACTCTAATTATCCAATTATCCATATTTCTTGTTCAATTATATCGTCATGAAAATTAAAAAATGGAATATTAGGTTCTTAAATGTCTTCATAATAACTAATAAAAATAAAATAGCTAATCTATATTTGGACATGGATATTTTTCTAATTAAATCTCTAAAAAAAATAAATTTTTAGAAACATTCACATATTAATAAATGTAACAAAAATTAAAATTAATCTCTCCTTTCACATTGTATATATTATCCTCTTAGATTGTAACATTGGGTAATTATTCAATTGAAACTAAAGGACCTAAAAATCTAATAAAAACTTCAACTGTGGAGTCCCTCTGTAATAAAAGTTCTAAAATGATGGGGGGATTCACTGCATCATAAAATAAATCAAAAAAAATGAATGAAAATGAATAAAAACTCATGTTTCCTCTCAAAAATCACTTTTATTATGGTCATTAATCTCATAAAATATTATTGATTAATTTAATTTTATTATGTTATTGATCCAATCATTTCCTATTAAACCAATTTATTCTTTGACATAATTCTTGGTTAGTTTTTCTAGAATTAGACCCCTTTAAAATTTTATCTTTTTATTACAATATTGATAAATTTTTTTTGGAAAACTCCTATTTTGGGAAATATATATCATGATTTATCTAAGGAAGGCAGAAATCCTCTTTTAATTCTTTTGGTGGATTGTTCTTTAAAAATTCTACATCCACCTATTTATTGTCTTCAATCAAACACTTTTATTCTTCTTCCTGCAGCTAGCCTTCCATAATATAAAACATAAAATTCAAATTTCTAATACCCCCATGATAGTCATTCCATTTTTAATGGCCTCATATTTCATCAATGGAGGGTTTATCTTCTTTTACTTTTTCTTTATAATCAGTACATAAGTAGGTGTCCTAAAAGGAAAAGTCAGTGAATGCCTTAGAAAAAATGTATCCAATATTTGACCTCAAATTATCTTATGTCTACAAAATAATCAGCAAACTGGGATTATATCATATTTCCTTCCTTAAATACAAATTTTTTTTGGATATATTATCCATGAATAGAAGTAATCTTTTGAACACAGTTATGAGGACATGGATTTTCTCTTATTGATTTGGGGTGTAGTTGTAGTTCTTGGGTTTTCATGATTATCTTATACATGTTCTTCAATTTCACTCTTGACTTCTTCTTTATATTATGAGATGGTTGATAGTTGTATTTAGAAAAATATATAGAATTCCATTCATCACACATCCTATAATTTCAACAAAAACACAAACTGTGTGAAATTGAATAATAATTAAAAATAAACTAATCTAAAATTGGAAAACATAATTAGAGGATGAATGTATTTGTCTAACTATTGAGAATATAACGACCTATTACAAATCTATAGTTCCAATATTGTTGTCACCCAATAGATTAATTTCATTAATCGGTGATCTAGAAATAGAAATTTAATAAAACCCAATATACTAAATACTAATGAATATAATTGTGATGATTTATTTTAGCTCCCATAATAAAATGGGTTATAATTTATAAATAGTCTCAATGATTTTTATGATTAAACTGAAAAAAATCACTAAAAATAAATGAGTGGGATTTATAGGAAAGAAGTAAAAAAGTAAAAATATAAGATTATGAGAATTATCTGGATAATTGGATTAGTTTTTGATAGATTCATCAATTTTGAAAATTCTTCGTAGAACTATTATTTCTATTGAACAATAAATAGTACTATTTAGTTTAGTCAAATACACTATAGAGGTTACCTATAAAAACATTAGATTCATGGATTTTAGTATTTCTATTGAAGATGACATGGATTGCTGATTTGAATCTCTTACATACCAATATTATATGAAGCTAAATATGATAAATTACATCACTTTCATTATGAATTTAAAGGATAAGAATATATTTTTTCACAATGATACTAAATTATGGTAATTGTACTTATACCCTTTTATAAAACTCACACATACCACGAATACCTAGTTATAAATTATAAATATCTCAGTTAATATGGATAAATATTGTGTTTATAGAAATGAAGTAGACTGTTTGTTTAAAAAATAAAATTGATGTGAAAAAAGGAAAAATGAAAAGAACTATCACACTGATATATGAATTTAAATGATATAGAAAAAGAATAAATAAAAAAAATAATGACATTACTAATTAAAAATAATTATATATGATGATTAACATCAGTATCTACATTCCCAATAGATATCAAGTTGATGTCATCCACTAGATTCCAACACTATTATATAGATCCCCCACTTGTTCCATTGAAATCTATTCTGGGTTCTCCACTCTATTTCTGGACAATTCTCCTCTAGAATATTAGTTTATTCTCTATATATATTGATATGATTATTTAAAAAATTATTTTTTTATTCTATTCATCCGTCTCTGTTAATTGTATTTTAATTATTATTATTCTTTCCCTCTCTATTCATGTGGGTGCCTAGATGAATCCTCTACATTTGGGTTTTTGGGATTAAAAACCTTATTTCAATATGGGGTATTTTCTCCATTTATAAAGTCCTTGACTCATGGACCTATAGTAGTAGAACTCTAAAAAACAAATGTTGTTTTTATTTGATAATCTGACCACTATTATATGGATTTATCATTGGGAAAAAAGATAATGAAACATGTGAATAGACATGTAAACCCAACATCATAGCTTTATCATACATGGAGTATTCCTAAATATCCTCATTTATCATGATTTTTTCATATTTGAACACTCATCACCATAGTGGGGGTCATATTCTGTAGTATCATTTTCTAGTCTTAGACATACCTTTTCTGTGATATAGCATTATTCATCATGTATCGAACTATATTTTAAATAATTGGGTCCCTCCATTTGAGGAGTCTACATATCCCAGTTTTGTGACTATTGAAATTTTAATCTCAATTTCTAATCCCCCTGGATATTATTCCTCAAGGTTAAAACCTAGGGAATAGTGGTCTAAAAAAATACCATAGTGGTGAGACACACCTCTTTTCAACGTTGAAGTATTGTTATTCTAATATTAATTCTCCATGGTGATCAGACCATGAAATAGAGTCAATCCATAGAGACTCTAGTCTTTGAAAGTGTAATTTTTAATGATCCCATTATTACCTAGCAATTTATGAGGTCATTGTTTGTGGCCCATCTTAGTGGTATGTCCCATTCTATGATATAGAGGAAATGGTAGTTGTGCATCAAGTGTCTCAAAGGGAGGTGATGTGGATGTTGTGGGGAGGAACAATGTCATCTTAGTTATGTAAAATTAATCAAGGAAATATTTCATCCCACATATATTTCATAGAGTAATTTCCACCTATTATTAAGTAAATCGCTCCCCAAATCCCTCAGAAAGGACTAATGGGGGTTGGAGTACACCATGTTCCACCATATAATCCCCTTATTATTCATTCTCTCCTCCCATTTCTATGTAAATTAATTCCACACACATCGGTGAAATTATGTCCAATTTATGCTCCTTTACAATGCCTATGTAGCCCTTATTAATGTCTTTCTAGGATATAGGGTCCATTTTGGGCCTTCTAAGTGCCTTTCTCAACCTTAGTTAAGGGATAGCGTGGGTTGGACCTCTTTCTGGTCATGTACTCCTTCGAAATTCCACCAAAAAAATAAAATTTCTATAAATAAAAAATCATATTGTTTTAACTATTTTTATTTCCTTTTTCAAAATTTTATTCAAAATTAAAATTTACCTATAAATGACGAAAAAGAAATAAAATTTTAGTATTATTAATTTAATACAATGACACAAGCATTTAAAATTGTTATATAATATATATCAAACATGAACTCCTAAAATATGATCAGTTAGAATTTTTATAAAACAAGAATATTTGTTTTTAAGAAAAATAAATTCAGTATACATTTGCATCAACAACTAAATGGTTATACATATTCTTCTTCATGGAATAAGTTCTTCAGAAAATAACCACACCAATGACATACTACTTTTAGATGTTCATAAAAAAATAAATATAGGAAATTATTTTAAAATAATTAGATAAAACACTCACTAGATGATAAATATGTATCCTTACAATATATAGCTATGATAATAACATTGTCAATATTTTTTTGAATATTGACATATGATATTGTAGCATCATCAATACAACTAAACAGTGATATATCAAAACATGTATATCATCAAAGTGTATCTCATCAATAAACTATAATCGTCATTTCACAATACTTTTTTTAGAATAATCTATCTAAATTTAAAAAAATCAAGATGTAATTTGGTTAAACTATATCTATAAAAAATTCTTAATAAAATATGATCATTTATATTTAGCCACATATGGAAAATAATAAATCTGCATAAAAATGTAATTATTTTATCCACTAAATAAGTTAATTTTAATAGGACTTCAAAAATAATCAAATGAGAAAAAAATAAACCAATGAGTCTATTTCTAATATTGTTTAAATAATACATAATTTGAGACTTGTATAAAACTGAGTCAAATGTATAGTTTCACTATGTTTAGATAAACATGAATAGTATGGTTGAAAATATAACATTGATTATAAAAAAATATTTGATGGTCTATTCATTATGTATGAAAATATAGGGTATTTGATAAAGTTATAGTTCCCAATCATCATATTTATGAAAGACATAGGGTTCAAAAATTTGAAATTTCTAAAAACTTTTGGTTCTAATATTTATGTTAACAAAATACATATGGATATGAATAGTGATTCCATACTACATAAAAATGACCACAATACTTAGGAAAATTTATTTCCAACCAAATTTTAAAAAAAGTAATCGAAATCCAATATGTACATAAATAAGTGTTTTGGATATAAAAATTATAGTGTTTCTATGCTTCAAAATAAATGATATGTTACTGAAATTATTATATTAACACATTCATAATAATTCTATCCTTGATGGTCTTATTTCATTATATATCCAAAAACATTCACCGTATAATTCGTAGTATTTTACTCCCAAATCACTTTACAAAAAAATATAACAAAAATTCGAAGCTACTCTTGAGAGTCATTCTTGTAAGTTTATTCACATTATGCCAATATTATTATCTCAAAAAAAAAGTATATCACTTTTTGTTGAAAATAATTAAGACATGTATTTTAGGTTTGGTAGTAATGAAATGAAGGAACCATAAAGGTCATTAAATTGTTGTACACATTTCTATAACTATTGATAATAGAGTGAAGCCACATTTGTTTGCATCTAGAACTTGGAATAAGAATTTTTATTTCCTTGAATCAATAAACCACTACCATAAAAGTATATATTTATGATAATGATAGATTAAATGATGAATACAAAAACATAATGATTTATATGGAATGGAATTAGTAAAATCATATGGTTACGTGTTTCCAACATTTATTATAGAGAGAAATAAAGACATATTGAAACCCAAGTCATCGTGAAAAGTACAAGGGACCAAATCTCATCAATATTTTAATAAGTTACAAAATAATTTTCTAATAAATATAGTTATTATACCATCACATTTTATGGAGGATGATTCCGTTTAACAAGTCTATGTATATTTTTTATGGTTGTATCACCAGATATTTTAGTGGTAAGTGAATACAAGATTCTCTATAGATCATCCTCATATTTAAAAAAACTACCACTTTATATGATTTATCATTTCACATTCCTTCACATATCTATAATTTGTAACTATATTATCATCCCCAATATCATGTTTCATTTTATACATCCCAAATTACTTTTTATGGTAATATCTAAAAAATTTCCAGAAAGTAGAATCTTGTATGGATGAAAGATAAAATCTCCTACTAAATGATAATTTATCAGATACATAAATACCTCTTTCTACATATTCAAATCCCTTATTCTAAATATCTTCACCTTGATACAATATAGTTCCTTTAACATGATTATATTTACCCCTTCCCCAAATATTCACAATAATTCCCTACTTTTTCTCAGACTATAAGATATGTCCACAAATATTATTCATTTGAAACTCCATTAATAATTCGTAAATCAAACAATTTATCCTCCACTATTATTTATATAAATTGGTAAATTAATCAAAAATGATTCATCCTTGAGTGAATCGTCATATTTTTTTCTATGGGACTCCCACACTTTGAATCACCTATAAACAAGAGAATTTTTTAACATGTTCCATTATCCTCCAACAACACCTTTAACAAAGCCACATAATTTTTAGTTTTCGTTAGAAGAGGGTTCTATTACTCTATTGATAAAAGTGAAACTGTGGGTTGAATTTTTGACTTCCAAGTCACATTTTATCCCATATAAGTGAACACATCATCTATGGTTCTCATCTCTGTATCCAAATACTATTCAATGTTTTAATCAGCAAACCCCTAAAATATTTCATCCTTTTAGTAACACAATTATCTTTTTGGAAAAACATTTGATATATTCGACTACCTTCTTTACTGTTTCCTATTATTATATTCTATAATTATCAATGAAATTGCTAACATATCTTACTACATGATGTTTGTTCATTATTATATAAAATAAGACACACGTCAACCGTATCATTATTGAAAAAAATGGTTACTTTACCATGTACACATCATATTATTTTGTTCCTGTTTTCTTATATTTTCTCACCATAAATTTTCTTGCAAGGGGAGTTGAAAAATTCATTGAATCCCTCATTCTAAATAATTTCACCACCGTCTCAAAGTATTCAATATAGTATCCTAGTTATTAAAAACATAAATTTTTCATATTTTTATATTAATATTCAATAAAAAACTTTATTATCCACACTAGAGCCGTAAATATTTACATTCATTTAATACTATACACATAAACACCTTATTTTGGTATATTCCTCATCAAATATCTTAAATTTCTTCTCAATTTTAACCCTTATTAAAAACCCCTACCAAAAAAATTTTTCATTACATTGGTAATTGGAACAAAATAAAGGTTGTGTATATAACCCTAGTATGGGTAAACATAGGAGATATCATTGGTTGATCGTAAGAAAGTGTTAGTTAAGGATGAGGGTATATGATCATTATTATAACAAAAAAATACCAAGTCTATCATATATCATATATATGATTCATGGAATAATGATTTATCCTTTTCGAATACATATAGAATAAGTGTGTGAAAAAATCATAAATAAAACATGATCCATAAGTTAATATCATTATCACATCATCAAAGTCTAGAACCATCATATTAGTAAAATTAATTTCATAAATAAATGTAATATATCAAGACCCCCAAATAATATATGATCAAGAATAAACACTTGTTTCCCATATCATAATTGGTCTGGTTTGACAACATATTTTATATATTGGATTAGGAATCCATGATCGTTTCACAATGTAGATCATGTACATCAACCTATTTATCATATTGGATCAATCATATTGACATAATTCCCATAAATATCTCATGATATATAAAGAATTTACCAATTCATTATATCTTTTATAATTCTTGTTCTACAATCACATTATTGAAACAATATATATGGATTCCTTGAGATAATAAAGCATTCATTATATCATTATATCTTTACTCTTGAAAATAATGTGGTTTTCATAAGAATTTTATATATACAGCATCGTAAAACCAATGTCAAATATATGGGTCCCATAATCATTTCATTATCAAAAAAATAACACACAAAAATAAATAAGTTTATTATCATTGAATCATATCCCTGATAAATCATAATTATCTTCAATATATTTCATCGTCAAATGTAATTCATTTAAAAGATCACAATAATATTTTTTGAGGAAAATATCATTTTGATTTAGAAATAACATATTTGAAATAAAAATAATTAAAATATATTATAGAATAAATTTTATTTTAAACTAACCATTTAATTTTTAATTAAATCTTCAAAACACATAGTATATATGATGGTGCCAAATTTTATTCATGTTGTGCATATTGAAAGTAGTATTCCCTTCTAAAAATCAGTAAAATATAACATGTTTATAAAAAGATCATAAGAATCTTTTGAAAAAATTTTATTGAATATGAAAATTGGTTATAAATTAATTTTAATAATAATTATATAATAACAAAAACCATTCTTAAAAAAATTAAATAATACATGGACATGGAATACAAAAATTATATAATGAACAATATAACATAGTTGGTATTTCATAAAAATATTATTTTTTTCTCTAGAGTAATAATATTGAGGAAAATTTTAATAAGTGTATTCTCAAAAAATAATAGGATAATAAAAATTAAATTTTATTTATCATATGTTTATTATAAAATGTCTTAACTTGAAATTCAAACATAAATAATCCAAATTAAAATTTTATTGAAATAAAACTCCCAAAATCCTAGTCACTTATTCTACGTAAATGTTTGAACCAGTTGTATAATAAATTTACATTAATAACAAATTATTTTGTTACCTTAATAATATATATCAAACCATATATGATTTACTTAGAATATCCTATTAACCATTTATTAACAATCCCTTATTAATATCGTTATTCCATTTGATGATAGTATTGTTTCTCATGCATATTTTAGTTTCCCAGTCTAAGTAAATATAATATGATCACATTTACCTCTCCACCAGACTTTTAACCATTATATTCACATAATTAGTATTAATTAAATATATATAGATATTCAACCATAAATTTTAGTGGATGAAATATGAAATAGACCATTCTTTGAGGTAGAAGGTCGTACGTACACTAGAACGCTCAATTCATTTTCAAAATATAGAAAGAATAAAAAAATGTTCAAATTAATATAATAATTATTATATTATAAATATATATAAGATTAATTAATTCAATCACTAATATATCCATTTAGAATAAATTGTATAAATTAATCATATCACATCATGGAGGTGGTAATCCACATGTACATACAAGGGGTGTCATCATTTTCTAACAGATTGAAAGAAGGTGTATATTAGTTTTTCCATTATCATAATAAATACATACATTTAAGATAATTATTAATTTTTTAGAAAATATACCATAGATTTAGAATTTGTAATATAATAAATAAAATTAAAAGTACTTCATTTAGAGTTTTACCTCTTCATTGAGAAACCTCTTATGGATTACACTTTAATACATTAGTGGAAGGAAATTTAGAAAAAAGTAGAAGAAATAAGAACTGGATAAGAGAAATATAAAGTTATTATATAATGTATTATAAAATATATAAGTACCAATATGCATGAATGAGGGAGGATAATCAATACACTCTTGTTAGTGAGGACATGGGTACACGTATAATTAGATAACGTTTTAAATTTCATTCAATTAAATTTTAAATTTAAGTTACTCTAAATTGATGTATTTGGAATATAAAATGAGAATAAATTTAAATAATCTCATTGAATAAAATTTTAAAATGAATTTTTTCTATGTGTTAACATTATTTAATAACATTATCCACTCATTATCCATATTAACAATTACACCAATATCAATGTTTTATACCATTTATTTGTTACTAATGTTACCATAAAAGGAACGGTGACTCATAAATAGACCATGGTTGATATTTTTAACCATATCATATTAAATTATCAGAATATAATACATTTAAGAATTCTTAATCACTTAAAAATAATAATTTATTATAAAATATCCTTAATATCCTTTTTTAAAGAGTTCATTTATTTTGACATTGAAAAAAACCTTTAAAATTTAATAAAATTATTAATATTTAATAAAAATAAATATATTATATTTATCTATAAATTATTTGGTACACTGTAAATCTCTCTAAAAAAATAATTTTAGACTTTTGAAAATAATTTAACTGAATTTACTAATGCGTACTGAAACACAATGCCAGCATTGCAAAAGAATTTAAAGTGAACATTTTATCACTAATAATTAAAAATAAATTACCATTAGAAAAATTACCTAATATTCCAAATAAATGTTTTGAAATTTTCGCACTTAGTTATTATCTCTTTAATAGAATATTATTGATGTTAAGAATTAGAATGTGACATTTTAAACATTACCATTTAGTTAAATATTTCAAAGGTCAAAATAAAATTTATATTAAAAGAGTCATGTTATTTATGTTTGTATGATTATGGTAAAAAAATCATCAAAGTGTATAAAGGAATGTTTTTTTGATGAATTTGAATCCTTATCCTTTTAGTTTTAAAACTAATTAAAATAATTTACTTTTACCTAGGTAATAAATATTTGATATGGTTACTATAATTATTAACCAAAAATAAAATGATGCTATTTATAAAATTTAGAAAACTAAATTCTAAATATAGAATATATTTTTCTATATTAAATTTTAAGAAGGAGAAAATATTAACTTAAGATGAAAACAAAAAATGCAATTCTAACTCGTTTTTTAGATAAATTTCTATTAATTATATAACAAATTATACCAAATTCAACAAAAAAATTTCTTCCCATAAACAAAATTAAATTATTCATTACATAATAGAACTAATTTCACTTTATTAACAATTTTAAATAAACTGGATCTTTTTAAATTATTGATACATAAATATGGATTTTAATTATTACATCATTTTTCATTATTCACTACAAAATCAATAATTTCATAAAAATACCAAAAATTATACCAAAAATTATTTTATTATAGTGATTTTTCAGAATTTAAAATATAAAAAATTCAAAAATGTCCAAAAATTTATTATTATATTATCTTTATAATGGAAACACGAAGAAATTTGTACGAAAATATATTTTTAAAGAATAATTTCACATTACAAAAAATTGAGTGCATATTAATAAATTTTTATTAACTAGAACCATAATATATATATATATATATATATTGTATTTTTATCCAAATTAAAACCCACCAAATAAATGTCTAGATTAAAATCATCACAATAAATAATTATAACATAAAATTTTATAACATGGTTTTTTAAATATATTTGTTCCTATAAAAAATGTAATTCAATAAATCAAATTAATTATTTTGAAATATGTATTTAAATCATAGGGCGGTACATTCTAACCCCCTTAAAATAAATTTCTCAGCTAAATGTATATTACTCTGAAAAATTAATTAAATATATCCCTCTTTTATCACATCCAGAGGATCAAAATTAGTTTCAACTTCTTATGGTCTCTCAAAAAAACATTTACAATGTGAGTGGTCTTATTTGAAACTAATTTATATCTCTCTTATAGAATCTACACTGGTTTTTCCTCATAATAAATATATTTATATGGTGGTACATCCTATAGGTTATATACATTATATGGATCAATTATGTAAATCCTCTTGTGATATACATGTAAAACACCATTAACTAGAGAGAGATTCAGTGGAATATAAAAATGATAATTTTCACATCTGATTGGATCAAAAATATATTATGAAATGGTTTATATGGGGATCAGTTTTCCATCTACTGAAAATCTCACTGACTTCGTCTGATGAGATATTAATAGTAATTCATTTTTACCAACTTCTTACTCTATATCTCATTTTTGATTGTCAACATAACTTCCCTATCATCTCGAAGTTTACCTTATATGTTATTGAATGGACAAATTTGTTTCTTCTATCTCTTTGACTAACTCTGTTCAAAATAGGTATATTTATCTAACTTCATCCTATCACATTTTAGTTCTAAAAATACCAGCATATATGGGCCCATAAAGAACCATTTGTTTTCATGTGTGAATGTTGTTGTTTCAGGAGAACTCAATTAATGAAAGGTGTTAATCTCATTCCCCTTTGATATAAAGAGAAAAAGATCTCAATATATCCTCTAGGTTTGGAATATTTATCTATGACTTATCATATATCTTAGGATGATAAGAAGTACATAAATACAAACCAAAATCTATATCGTATTGAAGATTTTATGAGAAAAACAAGTTAAGGCTCATATGATTATATGATATTGTAGAATTTTTTACACCACTAAATATATAAACCTTCTTAATGTATAACCAGGTAATCTGAACAATATAGTAACTTACTTTGTGGATATCATGTGTTCTGACTTCATAATTAAATCAAATACATCCCAAATAGTGTTATTCCCTTTATATAATTTTTTTGGGATTTCAACTACGAAATCCAAGTTAGTGATTCCCCATTTAAATTATTGTATGGGGAATGGTGATAACATCAATATAGAATTAAATCCTTCAACATAAAAATTCTAACATATTAGAAATTGTGATAAATGATCTATAATATCCCATTTTAGTTTCTATAACAAAAAAAATATCTTTTATATCTCTATACATCTGTATTCATCCTGGATAATGAGGGAATTACTAAATAAGAACATTATCTAAAAATTATGTTTAATTCTAGTTTTGGTGGGACAATGAATAAAATTCATGAACCTTATAAATACATCACAATCATCATTAAACTGAAGATATTTTTTGACCTTATTCTATAGTTATGCATCATCATTTTTTTACCTTAGTAATTCTCACATTGATAGATGGTCAATAATTCATCAATGAATGATTGTATCTATAACCTTTCTATAGAATTTCACATTTCGTGTTCTGAATATCCTTAAGAACAATATATATTTAAATCTATATAGTGGAGAAACAACACTCTTCATTGATATATGACTAATGATTACAAAACCATATCCACTACAAGGTTGTTTGAGTACATGTTCATTGGCCAACCTTCTCATTAGTTTCTTGAAGTTCTAATTACATTTAACTATCCAAAATAAGGTGATGCCCTTCGGACTCATGTTTCTGAATATAATCACTAGTCATTAACAATATCACACAAAGATTCAATGATATATGACTAAACTAAGAAATATATTAATTTCAGTTATTATTTTTATTCAATGTCACTTCTCAATAGCTTTTACTTTCCATGTATGAACTGATATTACCTCACATGGGATTATTTATACATGAATGGAAATTTTTGAATAAAAATTCAAAATTTTAAAAAATTGTATATAAATTTTATCTCCATATATTATTTAGAAAATTTTCCAAATAATCCTCATCATTCTATATTATATTTACATTTATAATATTTTCATCTATAGAGACTTCCAAAAACAAATCCTAGTATTATCTAAAGAATATATTTGTTAAATACATGAAGATAGTTGGGGAATTAGTGCATCCAAATGGAATAATTTTAAATTAATAATTCCCATACCATATACGGAAGGTTTTTTGGGTATCCATTCCTATTTGACACTCAATTGTTTATATATAGAATTAATTCAATATTTGAAAATTATTTGTTTCTTTATAATTGATCGTAAAATTTATTGATACGGGGTACAAAATACTTATTCTTGATAATGATATTGTTAGTGTCCTGATAATCAATATAAAGATACATTTACCCATCATTCATTTTAACATGAAAAACTGTTAAACAACATGGTGACACATTATGTGGTATAAATCCCTTACCACAATCCTATTGGAGTTTCTTCTTTATTTCTTAAAACGAAATTGGCTCCATTCATTATATATTCATTGAAATATCTGTATCATGAGGTATGAGTTACATTAAAAAGTAAAATTCATAGTTATAATGAAGACTATGAAACTATTTTGTGACAACGTAAAAATATTACCATACAATAATAAAATCCTCAATATTCAGTTTATCCAAATCAATAAATGATAAAAACCTGTTTTGGATAAGAATTATGAACACCAATATATTTGTAATTTCCATTCCAATCTTATTTTCATCCTCACACTGATAAATGAATACAGGGTTGTTCGAAATATGAAATTTGACTTCCCTTCCTTGGTATTGTTATTTGGGATTTATATAAATTATTACAATATATTACTATAATCAAAATAAATTTAATTAATTGGATTGTCAGAATAATTATGGGATGTACTCTCCCAAAAGCATTAATCAGAGAAGAAATGAAGACTTTTTTTTGAAACAATTGTCACGTTATGATTTTTTTCCACTAAATAAATATATAAAAATTGAATTGGTAATTTGATACATATATAAAATTAATCATACATAAAACAATTTCTAATGATAGAATAAAACAATACAATAGTCATTCTACAGTGGATGGTAAGGTTACATTTTACAACTAACTCAATTCAGTAGTCCTGTTGAAATTGGTTTCCTTTGAATTATTAAATAAAATTTTATTCATTCTAATCATAATAAAAAATATATTCATATTTTTTTCATGCTTCACATAATGCGCAAACAACTTTTATTTGAATAATTTGAGTACGAGTGGTTCGTTAGATGGAATATTTGTTTCCTCCATGGTTTTAATTTCCCTCTCCAATACCATTCTATATTCATGGTCTTTATAACCCACTTTCAACAATAAATTAACCTCCCCATTCAATTCAAGTAATATAATTAATTTATCTTCTCATTTGTTTCCATATAGATGGACGAAATTTCATCCTAGATAGTGATTTATCTGAGTTTTATGAGTATCTAACTTACATTTCTTATAAAAATAATGGGAATTGTGTGAACCATCAATTTCCATTTCTACCATTGGTTTACAATGAAAATTTTTATCAGAAAATCCAATGTATCTTTTAAAAACAACTTTTCGAGGAATTTGTTTTAGGTCACCTATGAATTGATGAATTTTTCTATGGATGATAATTAAACCATAATTTTTCATTTCAAGTCTTTCAATATTTTTGTAATATGTATCAATGGATTCAACATATTAATTCTTCATCTCATGAATAGTTTCTCCATTTTTGTACATTGAATACAAGGGATTTAATTAATAGTATTATTCTAAACTCATCCCTTTCCATGGAGTAAATTTATTCCTATTTACATGTATTCTAAAAAACATTCCACATTTTATATGCTTCTACATTCAAATAATTATAGTCACTATATACATTTTCAAGTTCTAATCATGAGAGAAACCAAATTTTTTTCTTCAAGGTGTTGATTCCTGTCCAGCCACTAGTGTGTTATAAGATTAGCTAAAAGATGGTAGATGTTACCTCACTAAATACTCTATATCATTTTGTTACCTCCTATGATCATTTGGAAGTCCTTCAAGATTCATTGATTGAGAAATTTATTTGGGAATAATTATAAAATTAATTAGTCTATATCACAGATAACATTGATTCACTCATTCAAAATAAATTAATTTTTTATTATATTCATTTGTTGCATGATTTGTTCTATTCCCAACCATCTACTTAATCAAAAATCAAAATTTTAATAATCACGAAATAATAATCATCTCGATATATTCTATGATCAAGATTTATAATTCATATGTAGCCAAAATCATGCCCCTTTCTTTTCAATTTTTAGAACAACAGTTTCAACCTATTACTTCAATGGTCATTACCAAAAATTAAGCGTCTTACCTAATAAACATACATATCCCTAAGTTTTTACAATGTTTTCATACCATAATATGAAAATATTAACTAACCATTACTCTAATATTAATAATAGAATCTCGATGGAGTTAATACTTTCATTTTATATATTTTTGATGGGTACTTAATACATTATATTATACTAAATTACCTAATTTTTATGATTTAGTATTATTAGAAACTAAATACATAAAAATTTTATTTAGGTACAATCATCGTCATCTATCATAATTTTCTACTCATTTTGTACCCCGCTTGAATTAACCTACTAAAATCCTTTCCACAGTGCATGGGAAATTGAAATGAAAGAAATGGTGATCTCAAAAACTAGTAAGGTTAAACATGGGATATATCAATCGATGGGAATATAATAAATAATATGAGCTTTAAGGGTTTGAAATCATGAAAATAACATACAAATGTCATTCAGAAAATATCAAAGATTATAAACATGATTCATTTTTTAAAATAAAATTATGTAAAATTAAATGAATCATAAGAGTGAAAAAACATTAAAAATAAATCTAGAATAACATTTTCATACCATAATCATGAAATAAAATTGTTACACTATCATAGGTATATCAACTATTGCATTTTTCATTATTAAATATTGAAACCATCAAATTTAAATGTATCATAACCATGACTTGTTTCCCAAATCATTATTGATCATTAATAATAACATATTTATTGTAATGGATAGGGAATACATAATAATTTCCAATATAATATCAAGCACATTGACTTTTTTATATAATGGCTCATGAATGTCGATTTCTTCAGATAATTCTATATTGAGATATAAAACATTTAACAATGCATTGGAGGGATATATAATTCAAATACCATCTATTAATTAATAAAATCAATTCCTATGTGAAACAAAAGATTATAAATAACTCATTATATCTTTATATCATAATCCTTGCTATGAAAATAAGATTCATAGACATTTCAAAAATTCACTGTAGTGGTACCGATCATTAATAAATGGGTTTTGTAATCATATAATTATCTTAATCACAAACTGTCATAAAAAATAGCAATAATGGTATCATATGATCATATTCCCAATAAATCATAATTAACATCAATATATGTTTTCATAGATTTAAATTCATTTCAAATATTACTGAAATGTTTCTTGTTAAATTTTTCCTTTAAATTTAAAAATAACTTTTTTAAATTCCAATATATTTTTATTATATTAAGATAAAAATTCATTTAAAAGAAACAATAAATATTGAAAATGAATTTTCAAAACATTTAGTGATCATGATTAATGGAAATTTTGTTATTCCAAGGTATGATAAAAAATATTTACTTTTTCACATTTGGTAAAAAAATACATCATTAAGAAAAATATAGGAATATTTCACTGAAACATTATTTAGAAACTCAAAAGTGGGTTAAAATTAATTTAAAAAATAATTTGATATTATTCAACCACATTCTTGAAAAAGGTTTTTAGATATTATAGACAAATAAATAATATATTCTCTATAGAATAGTAAAACATGGTTAATTTTTAATAGAAAAATTTTATCTATAAATTTAGAAATTAATATTTAGAAACTGTAATGAGTGAATGTATTCACTAGAATTAAATTGGAGAGAATAAAAATGAAAATTATTTTTCATCTAAGGATTAATATTTTTTCAAAATTGAAATTGAAGAATAAAAAATTCTGATTGAAATAGGATTGGATGATAAATTCATTACCTCAATTATTATATCTCTTTATACATTTTAGAATATTCTCTATAATAAATATTTATTTATAATAAGTTTATTGTAAAACAATAATCATATATCATTTCATGTATTTTTTACATGTAATATATTTTCTCCCATTTATAATTTTTTTTGTTAAATCCTGCTATAACTATTCCATATCTCATGCATCTTTTGGTATGGAATTCTAGATCCTTTTATACTGATTATGATTTAATATGAACCCAAATATAAAAAAATTATATAAAAATAGAATATATTTATTTTATATATAAAATTATTTATTTATAAATATTCACCCATAAAATCTATCTGTTGAAAAATTAATTGAAGTGTTCAGGAGATGGTATCCCATACATACACATGAATATGTCTTCATATTTCAATTAATGGAAAAATGTAATGTCAAATATTAATTTACCTATATTAGACCATTATAATATCATATATATTATTTATATTTAATAAAAAATTCTTATTACCCTTTATGTAAAATAGAAATGAAAAATCAACCACATCACTTCATTGAAGTGGTAGTCCACACTTATACACGAGCGACATTATCATTATCCTATGGATGGAAAGATTGTGGATAATGTATGTTATATATTCATAATAAAAATTATATATCTCTATGAAACTGGATTTTTTATTTTTTGAATGTATACAATATTTTTATATTTGCTGAATGATGAAATAAAATTGGACATACTCGGTGAAAAGTTATATATCTCTCTAGAGAAACTTATTTTTTTTTTGCACATTCATATTTATAATATTTTCCTTTTTTAAATGAATGGTGATATAGGATATGGGGAAGGAAAATATAAAGGTATTATGTAATTTATTTTCTAATATATTTGTATAAAATGTCTGAGGAATATATCAGAAAAGTATCACTTTTATAAGTTAGGAGATTGGTACTTTTGGTATTACATACAGAATAAATTTAATATAGATTAATTTTTAAAATATAGAAACCCAAAATTGAAATAATATGAATATATGATTAATATAATTCTAAATAATTTCATTAACATAAATTTATACTAGTTTTGGTTATTTTTTTCTCTTAGTTTTAACCCATTATTATCCCTTTTGACAATTACTTCAATATCAATGTTTATCTGACTTTAAGTGATAATAATGTTAACAAAATAGGAAAAGTGACTGATAAATAGAACATGATATATATTTAAAATAATATATAATATAATTTAAAAATTTAAAAATTTATAACAATATTTTAGTCATATAATGAAATAGTATTGATCGAAAAATATCATTTAGGTAGTCTTTAGAACTATTTATTTAATCGGAATTTGAATGTAATAATAGAACATATGTGTTTAATTATATTGAATTTAAATATCCAATATTTAATATTATGAAATAAATTTTTTGAAAAAGTATAAATTACTCAAAAAAAAATACTTTTAGAGTTCCTATAATCATTTACATGATTTTTCTATTTCTTAAAGAATCATTGTTTGATCTCGAAAACGTAGATAAGACAATTATTTTAGAACTAAAATCTAAAAAATAAACATGAAATAGAATTTGATTATTATTTTAAACTGCCATTTATAACAGAACATGATTTGGTTTTATCTTAGTGAAAATATATTTTTGATATTAAAAACATGAAAGCATTGTTTTTTCATTTTTCATTTGTTTGACTATTATAATGGGAAAAATCATAGTTATATTTAATTAAATGTAAAATTTTAGATGTTTTTATGACTATTAATGAAATAAATATACTAATACAATGAAATAAATTAATGTGTTTTGGTGAATTTTAGGGATTATCAGATTAGTTTTAACCTAAAATATCTATTTCTTCTTCACTATTGTAACAGAAATTTACTATGATTATAATTAATATTGAAAAAAGAAAAGGGATATATTTAACAAATTTGTACCTCCAAATTCCAATTAAAGGAAACATTTTTTAATTATTCTTTTTCTAGAAGTGTCAGATATTTATTCAATATAAAAATTAAAATTTTATGAAAATTCGTCTTTTAAAACAATTCCATTTAAGTATAAAAATAAATTTTTGACAAGTTAGATAATAATTTTATTTCAATTAGTTTTATTGGCATGTTAATATCTAATTTTACATTCTATTCACTGAAAAATTAAATAATACTATATAAATGGTTGAAATATAATTACATTTTAAGAAAAGTTGAATTTTTCAATATTCAATAGAAATTCAATCATTATAGAAAATACGAATATCACCATAAAATAATATAGATTTTATTTTATTAAAAAATGTAATCCATTTACAATTTATATGATTTATTTATATTAATTATATTATTCACTCTGAAAAAGGAAACAAAAACGAATTTTATATGAAAACATATTTTCAATGAATAAAATGACTATATATAATTATGTTCTTATTAATAAATTTTTATTGAGTATGATATATATATATATATGTTATAATATGTTTAATACTATTAATACACTCAAATTATATTTCATTACAATTATAACATCAAATAATAATAATTCGACAATATAACATGATTGTTTAAATTTAGTGTTGCATGTAATATAAGCTATCAAAGGGATAAAACGTCTCTATGGAGAGGTATATCAAAAAATCAAGGAGTGTTATATTAATAAAATGTTTGGAACGAGGTGTTATACATTAATATGATACCATAAAACATATTTCAAATTAATTTTTATTGACCATGATCTATCATGTATAAATAGACGAAAAATCCAACCTATAACTATTAGAGACATTCCTTCACTGGTCTAAATAATATAATTTCATCTACATAGAAAGAAATAATAATCAGTATCCCCAAATTTCAAAAAATCTACTAATGTCAATAATATACATTAATCTGGATAAAATTTGATGCTTTTATAATGTCATTGATCTTCCTGTTCTAATTTAAAGGTTCTTATTTTTCTCCTAGGAAACTCTACTCCAGCCAACACACAAGGTGAAAATTCAATTTATCGACAAAACCATTTAATTTCATCTTGTAAATATCGTAATATAAATCTCCATGGTGGAATATGGTTTTAAAATGTAACAACTCAAAATGCTATCATTTCACTTAATCGATTCCATGTAAATACTAAATCATCTAATTCAATACAATATGAGAAATGATATATGAAAAATAAACTTTTTCTATTTGGTGAAATGTGGTCAAAATTAGACATTCCATGTACTATTTTCTACTCGAAATATTTTACATTTTCCATTCAAGAATGTTTTTCTAAAGAAAACAATTTTGAATGGGTTGTTCCACAATTTTTAATTTCCCAAAAAAATGTAAGTAATATTACTCATCTCCTAAGGATAACATCCTTTTTGTTGACTATCTCATTCTTATAGACTTGTATATAAATTAATGTAAATCATCATTTTTTGAAAATAAAGTAGTGAGAGTCACTTTTGTACCTCTTCATATGGAACAAATTCAAAATAGATTTCTACAACTAATCCTATAGTACTTCTCTTTTTGAAACAAATTACTTCTAAAATATCCCCTCCCAAAGCTCCACAAAGAGCTTCCATGGTTCATGGTATTTAAAATACATATATCCTTGGAAATACAAATGGCTAAATACTTAAATAAAATATTATCCACCCATATTTGGGTCTTTCTATAACATTCATAATACATAAAATATATGAAGCATATAAAACATCATAGTAAAACAATATATAATAATGATTCTTTGCCTATATTAATAACATCTTTTGGGTTTTGATCCTTCCATATAACGACATCATTAACGAAATTTTTTTTTATTAATATGGACTTTAGTGATGGATTACACAAAATATGGAATATAAATTCTTTATCATTATAACTATTGTAACACACAATTATAACATAATTGGTTAATTTTCCAAATTTATAAAATCCTTAGAGATATAATCTAGTGATTTGAAAATTTGAAGATAAAAAATTTTAATTTTATTTCTACGCAGACATTTAGTGGGATTCGTTCACCAATATTCAATACAAAATCAAATTCAACGAATATATAAGAATATTTATTTCTTCCAACTGAAAAACCTTAGTGATAATGGTGTTCAACATCTTACATTGTTCCCACTCTTCCAAATTATTGTCCTTCCTATTAATTAATCCATTTTTTTCATAGAATAGGAATTCCAATTTATATTACATTACCATATAAAATCCACTGAATCAATATATTTCTCTATTCCCCAAAATTGACACACCATTATCATTTTATCTTCATTATAGTATCCCTTTCCACTGTAGATCTCTCTAGATGAACATTCAATAATATTCATAAATGTGTTTGAGACAGAACACCGAGTCCATTTTTCATATCATTAAGTAAGATAATAATGTTGAAGGGCATTTGTGAGAACATACTAAAATAGGCCCCAATATGTTTTTTTTGGATTTAAAATAACTCTTGAAGGTTATATTCATTTTAATTTATTTAATATGATAAATTATCTACTTCCCAAAAGTGAACTATATACATATTTTGTACTCCATTCTTTTGATTTTAATTATATTATTCATAGCTACTAATCTCATCAATTTCTCACTTAAATTACCAATTCATTCTAATCAACAATTTGGGGATCTAGATGTTTTTTCTACATTGTAGCGCTCCTTCCAAAACATCACTTTTATACTCTATTCTAACATTAACTCTATTTTTAAACCCATGGAAACCATGTGTATCATTCCATGATCCACCCATGATAATTTTTGTGAACCAAAAATCATATATCTGTCTATATTAATTTTAATTATTCCTTAAAAATCTAATATGTGTCACAGTCCTTTGAATTCCATCAAGAAGCCATTCAAATTCAAAATTGTGGAATTACTATTTCCCATTATCATAAAATTTTTATTATATGTAAGTGATGTATAATAAAATATTCATGAAGTATACTTCTTTATACTCTACCCCTTAAATATATATTAAAAATAATACATTTTGTTTATGGTAAAATAATCATGCAGACAACTAACACTCAGAAAAAACAAACCTTCAATCATTGGAGATGGGATCCATATATACACATCTAGAAGTATATATTTGGTATCTTACTCTTCACTCAGTAAAATGTTTCCTTCCATCATCATTATTCCTGCATTACCAAAATATGAAAAATTTATCCATTCAACTAACTTTGAATATAAATATTTTTCTATTCCCATTACTGTAATTTTTTTCACGAAATGGGATTCCCCTAACATCCACAGTTGGGTCTCTTTACCTATAAATTTTTTTTAGAGTATGACTATAATGATCCACAAATTGTTTATAAATATTATCACTATATGTTTTCACTATCGTATCCGTCACATCAAAATAATTTGGGGGTTATTAAAGAAAAATAAACTCTTATATAGGATATGATACATTTATAACATATGAGTCCAATAATCTTTTAATCATGTTGACATAGTCGATATAATCAGTCATAAAGTTTCTCTTTATCATTATTATTCAAAATATACTCCAAATCAAAATCAAATTTTTCATTTTTGATACATTTTCATATATATCATGTTAACACATCATATGTTCTTCGATAATATTCACTTCATAGATATTACAGAAAATTTTCTATGCTAAAAACATTAGAATTACCCCTAGTACATTCTTTTCCAAACATTCCTAGTATTAATTTTTTATCACTTCCAATTTTACATTGAACATTTTAAGACCAAGATCTTTTTGTAGTAGAAAACCCCCTATATAAATCTTCCAAAAAATGAAATATCACTTATAGAAATTCTAAAAGTAAACCATACCCTAATCCAACATGATCTTTATAAAATTAATTAACACAATATAATTTGAAAAAACCATAAAGGTATTGAGAAGTACTTAAAATAATTATAATAAAATAAAAATTATTAATTATACCATTTAATTGATATCTAAAACAATTAACATTTGTTAATATGTATCAGACTCTACAATTTTTCTATAACACCCCTTCATGGGTTCAAAACAACAAAAATCGAAGATCACTTCAAAACATCACTATAGAAATGATGTTTCAAAACTCCAAAAAATTGAATTGAACACACGTATTTGATGTGTCCAAAACAATGTAATAAAATAACTCTATTTATACACCAATATGTAATATCAAGGTAAAAAATTATAGTATAGAATTATTAAAAAACTAATAAAACTACAAAACAGAGGATTTACATTGTTTATACATATTCTCAATCATAGGGGGGACTGTGATAATACTAATTATGATGAGAAATAAAAAGAAATATTATAACTGAATCAACATATAAAATTTATATTATTATATTCCATTAAATTATGAATTATATTTATAGTTTTATTCTTGTAAAACTGGTTCTACCACCATCCTATCTTCTCAAGGGAGGAACCAGGAAACAAGAATTCTTTAGATTCATTATCGGTTACAACACATAAAGATTAATTTACTAAGGAACAATTGTGCTTCTAAAGTCATTATCATTTTTTAAAAATATCTTCCTCATACATCTATTTTTTCTTATAATTTGGTGTTTTGGTACATCTTCCATGTCATATAATCAATTCCACCAAATTGTATTTTTCAATTATAGAATCTCTCCTTCTAGTAGTTTTAATGACTTATCCCAAAAATGATCTGGCCATGGATGAACTCAAAAACATCATCTGACAAGGTAAAAGAAAAAATAAAAAATTATTTTCAATATAAATACTAATGGATAAACACTCTCTACCTTGGAAAGGGGATAAAATACTGCAAGACATAAAAAAACATTTATGAAGATAATTAAAATGAATATTAAAACATGAAATTAATATATTTAAATCACTATTTGGGCATCTACGAAAAAATGTAATAGTTTAGCTTCATGATCATTGATCAAATATGAAAAAAAAATCAACCCCCCCCCCCTTCAGCAATCCACCACATAAAAGATAGTAGTTTAATGAACACCTCTGTCAAAGTGATCATCAAAAATTCTATTAATGTGAATAATTTTTCATGGTACATTTATAGATACATGATCTCAATAACCACCATAAACTCATCATCTTCAAAATAAATTTTTATCCATTATTGGATTCATTTTGCCTTAGATAAAGAACTCTATGCATCCCAAACATTATGGGTTTCACCACAAATAAGAATAAGAAACGTTTCAATTTATGTCTCCCAGTTAAATGAGGAGGGAATCTATCTTGCAATACAAAAAAACCTGAAAATAATCCCTATAATTTTAATTTATGAATATTTCATCCACCCATCAAGAAAAAATAGTCGTTCACCCTATAGGATCATTCATAGATTAATTCATATTCACAAGAAATGATTCTATAAATACAATCATAACACACAAAGCAATACTCACCGCCAAATGGGGAGTAAGGACTCAATATGATGATGTTTTTATCTACTCTTCATATCTAAGTTTGGGATCTACTCATTGATGTGGATAATCATCACTTAATTAACATTTTTGACATTGATCTTAATGTAATTGAATTTGTGATAAAAATATACAAATGATAATACCCCTAGTGTCATATATACATTAAGTATTCCAACTCCAAGACTCATTTCCCCCACAAAGGATTAACTAATTATTGAGAAATTAGTGACTAGGTGATCAATTCCATCAATTGGATTTCTCAAGATGATAAAAGTCATATCTTGATAATCAACTAGAATTTCTGAATCTCGAAAAACCAATGCAAGAAAATTTCTTATTCATTAATTGAACAATATGATTTTCCATGAAAAGGGTACAAAACTATTATCATGAACAATACTTGGGAAACCAAAATATATCCATACATTTTACGAATCTTCACAATTCATTGATAGTCATTAATGTATGATTATTATGACCAAAATTAATGTGTTGTTGGTTGGAGTGGATAAATTCACCGTTCACCTCTTACCACATTTTAACTATAGGCTCCTAAAATAAGACCATATATTTTTAGATTATTTTTTAATGAATGAATGTACTTTGATTTCAATGTTGTAATCAATTTTGACATATATCTACACCACCACAATATTAGTCTACAGGTAATTATCTATTCTTATTCCAATGATAGGGTGTTCCACTACCAAGATATATGAATATACCAACACTATCTTAGGGACTCTAATATAAGTGGATTATGGATGATAACAACCTCTTCACAAATTATCTATATAAAAGTTAAAATAAAACAATTGAGCTGAAAAAAATTCTATCAATATTCTATTGTATGGAATACCTCATGAGGACTATGGGCCTCTATGTGTACTCAATTATGGTATTAGTTCCCTATAAATGTACTAACATATCCTAAAAACAAGTCATCATCTACATTTTTGAATAGTATTCCATAATTAATAGAGGGATCATACTCTAACTATTTTATAGAAGTCCCAAATTATATTCAAACAACTTACTACCTACAAATAGATCACTACACTATGTAGATATCTCCACAGAAGAATAGACATATAGTTAAGAGGTGTTTGATCCAAAAAAAATTGTTGGTTATTGACTCAACTCAATATTCTAAAATACCTAGTTAAGTGTAATTTAGGAATCTTGGATTCCCCTTTTTCTTGTCTCATGTAGAAATCAATCCACATAGGTACTCTCATCTTACTAAAAATACAACTATCATATTATCTAAAAAATGAAATCACTGGGAACATACTGAGGAGAATATTCCAATACATGTGAGGAAATTTATATATCATAGAATTGTTTCAAAATATATGACTCATCAAAAAAGAAACTACTGGATAGAGTCTCGAACACATCCATAGGATTACCAAAATATATCAACTGTATGTTTGAAATCTACATGTAAGTGGAACACTTGATTCGGTAAGGTGAACACAGAAGGATTAGGGAACATAAATATGATATTACCAAAATTAATATTAATGATAATCACATACCACTATATAAAATATATAAAATTATATATGTACACTATATCTAGTTTATTAGAGTTTCAAGTTGATCAATAGAGTATCAAGACCATAGTAAATGGTTACATCGGCCATCACACCAAACATCATTACCACAACCTGTTAATTGAAAGAAAATGCATTAAAATGATTTACTAAATTATCAAACTAATTCCCACAAGACTATTTACCCTATGATTTATCCACTGGACTGAAATTACCCTCTACCACTCTATCATGAATTAGTCCTTCAAGATCCTCTTAAGCTAGTGAAGTGCATTGTGTTGCATTTGTTGTCAATGAGGCATGAAGTTGTCTTGGAATGAATGGAAGTCAGGGAATGTCAAGATGTGAATGACAAAGGTTGTGATGGTGTTGGTGATGAATGGAGAATGGCCATGGAACATAAAGATGTATGTCACTTAGGAGATTCACTAAGTGACATAGGAGATGATGGTTTGAAACATTCTCTAAGAAAATCTGACGATTGTTGAGCTGATCTTTAAGTTCAAAGAACTTGTATCCTGATGATACAATGTCACAACATTGATTGAAGACCATGCATTGTCTTCACAATGCATGAGGAGTTGAAGAAGCAAGATGTTCCATCCACAACTACTAAGTGGATGATGTGCACTAATGAAGTCCATTTACTAACTCTTAGTGCATGTGAATTGGAAGTGATCCAATTTGATCTCTGATTAGATCAATGGAGATTATTGAAGAATTTATGTGATTAAGGAGCTCAGTTGAAGATGAAGACCCTTCGGGAATTCCACCTCCTAAGTCTAGAATATATGTTAAGGAGGGTTTGGGGATTCTAATGAAGAAGATGGAGAATATGTGTTAGAAGAGAAGAAATAAGAAGAATAGAGGAGGAGGCATTTGGCATTTGGCATGTTTTATATGGAGAAGAACTTTGTATTTGACAATGTCAATATTATTCTTTGCCTTAGCCAAAAAATTGGCCACCAAGGAGGCCAGCCTTAAGGGTTCAACCCAAGGCACATGTGGGACCAGGTCACCACGCCCAAGGGGATCCCATGGGGCCAGCCCCCGAGAGGCAGGGGGGCCGTGTATAATCCCCGAGCTACGCGGTGGTGAAGTCCGCGCAGCGCGCGCACCCGAAGTCACGCATAGTGGGCGCCAGTGGCGCGCCCGAGTAGCAAGAGTGGGCGCAGAGCGCGCCCGCAGGGAGAACACGGTGCGGGGCGGCACCCTGGAGGGAGAAGATGCAACTGAGGAGTTGCGGGCAGCGGCAGGATAATAAACCGTGGAAAAAACCCGCGGCGTTTCGATGTGGGACGCGCAAATTCCACCGGGAGCGAATCCCAGCCGCTCATCTGATCTCGCAGCCGATCCGAGCCGCTCATCTAATCCCGCGACGCCGCGATGTGATCCAGCCGTCCGATGTCTTTCGATCACCTGATCCGACGGCTGCCGCATCGTCTCCTCCCTCGAGCTCGACCGAGGCATCTCCCGCGACGCCGCTAAACCAGAGGCCTCCCGAGCACCTGTTTTTGAGATTCCGGCCACCTTTGAAGGATCTGAAGGCTCCATTGAGCTCGTCTCTCCACACCGAACCTAACCATGCTATAAAATAAGCATGCATGAAATGTTTGGGAGATTTCAAACGAGTCCGAGGCAAAACGAAGTTGCCGAGGCCATGAGGATTATTGTTTTGCATGGATTGGGTTTAAACCGAGGCTGTGCATGCGTTATGAATCGCATGCACGAGGAGAAACAGGAAGAAAAAGAACCCGCGTTGAAACAGAGGAAAGAAAATAAAGATTTGAAAGATCTTTGAAGATCCGAAGATTTCGGGGATTCGGGATTTATCCCACGCGGAAGGCAGAGGCTCTCCTCGCCTATAAAGAGAGGCCGAGACCTCTGAATTGCTTGCTGAAGTTCTTGTTGAAGATTTGTGTCCCGCGAAGCCTCTGCCTCGCGAAGTTGAAGCCCCGCGCAAGTAAACTTGCGTGGCTGAGTTCCTTGCGCGCAACATCTTTGCGCGACAAGAAGAAGGAGGAGGAAGAGTCCCCTGTGCGCTATCCTTTGCGCGACAGGAAGGAGTTTGGGCAGCACAAAGTTGTGCGCCCCCTCTGTGCACCGTGCCCTCTGCGCGGTAGCACTTGCGCGCCCGCTGTGCCTAGCACCCGAGGCTTGCGCGCCCTAGAGGCCCTGTGCACTTGCACACTGCCTTGTGCACCAAGTGTGCCTTGTGCTTTGTTGAAGAAGAGGAGGCCGCGGCTCATCAAGCACTTGCGCGCCTACTTTGAAGGTGGAAGAACCCGAGGCCTTGTGTGTGAGATCAAATGAAGAAAACCACATTCGGGCAGTGGGTGTGCAACATAAAGGAGGCCAAGGCTTAGTGCCTTATGTGAGCATCAAGTGAAGACCTAGCATATTGGGTGTATGCTAAGTGAAGAACAAGAAACACCCTACGGCCACTTATGTGTGTGCCATGTGCTAAGAAGGCCACACTTTGTGTGTGAAGTGAAGAAGGACGAGAGTAAGTCTGTGCAAGTGAAGAAGGCCAAGACTTGTGTTTGCTAATTGATCAAAGGAAGTGTGTGTGTGCAAACAAAACAAGAAGGCCACTACACCCTACGGGCAGTGGGTGTGCAAAGAGAGGAAGGCCAAGGCTTAGTGCCTTTGTGTGCAAATTGAACAAGTGAAGGCCGTATCCCTTGTGTGTGCACACTATTGAAGAACAACTAAAAAGAACACTAAAGTGTGTGTGTGCAACAAGAAGAGGAAGGTCACTACAAGTGTATGCTAAGTGAAGAATTTGTGTGTGCAAACTAAAGAAGTGGCCGAACCAAGGTGTGCACTAAAAGTGAACACACTTAGAAGAAGTTGAAAGGAGGACATCCACACTAAAGTAGAACACACTCTAAGTGTGTAAACAAATTGGATAAAGTGTGTGAAGTTCGGAGAAGGTGTGTGCTATAATTGATTACACACTCTGTGGGTCTACTGCACCAAGAAGAGGACAGGAGAAGTGCATGCATGCATGCATGCACGTGCACACGTGAAGAGAGCCAAACCACCTTGTGTGCATTTGAGTTGTCCAAGTCTTGAAGATATTGTGATGCCATGCATTCAGTGCATGAAGTTGAAGTAATATGAGACTGAGCCAGACTGAAGTTAAAGAGATCGGTTGTCTGAGTTTTCAGTAGATTGAGAAGACCCTGATCATCACAAGTGATCAGAGGTACAGAGCAAGGCCAGCAGTCTTTATCCCAGACTGCTGAAGATACTTGAAGAGCTGAACAAGAAGAAGAGCTACTCGTGTTACTCGAGGAGCCAGGAGAAGACCCTGTGGGACTCAGGGAGAAGAAGTCTTCAGTGGGATTCTGGAGCAGGCCAGTGGGACTCTGGTAACACTGTGGGACGCAGTATAAAGACCCTCCTGTGGGACTCAGGAGAGATACAGTGGGACTCTGTATCGACCATTGTAATACTAACCGATTATAATGGGAGAATCCATGCTTGGAGAGCATGGCAAGGATGTAGGCCTTTGGTGCCGAACCTTGTAAATCCTTGTGTCCTGTGCCTTTTCATTACTGCATTATCCGGGAAAGGTTGAGAGATACAAGAAGAGTGGATCGAGGCTTTAACCAGCCATAGAGGTTTAATTTATTAAGAATCAATTAGTAAAAAGTTTTAAGGGATCACTGATTCACCCCCTCCCCCTCTCAATGATTCACACTGATCTGGGCACTTCAATTGGTATCAGAGCGAGGTTCCCTCTAAAAGATCCAAGGGAGTCTATATGGAGTGCAGAATTGAAGAAATGAAAGAACAGCCTCAAATGGAGATATCTGCCAAGACTCTGAAAAACAGAATGAAGAAACAGGCAAAGAAGATGAGGAAGAAGGTTGCTGCAATCAGAGAAACTCCTTCTATGGAAAGAAATGTGAAAGTCACATCAGATGACAATTCCTTTTATCATTCTTCTGATGAAGCCTGCTCTAGCTGTGATGAAGATGGAAGAAACAATGATCTTCTAAATGCAATCAAATATCTTCAGAAGAGAGTCCCCAAGGAAATTGCAATGTGTATAGCTACAGGCCTCCTTGATCTTCAAGAAGAAAAATTACAGCTAGAAGATGAAGCCAATTCTCTAGAAGTCCAATTGGCAAAAAGGGTTGGCATAACCAACACTCTCAGAAAGCTGGTGAATGCCAAGGATGAAACTGTTTCCCTTTGCAATGAAAGATATGAAGATACCTTTGAAGAATTGTAGAGGAGCACTTCTGAGAAAGAAATATTTTTGATAATGATCAAAGATGTTTTCCGTGCACTGGAAAAGAGACACAGAGTTTCAATGGTTGTCAAAGATGCTCAACTTGAAGACAAAGCAAAAAGGGTAAAGGAGCTTGACAATTCATTACAAGAAATGAAGAAGGTGCATGATGACCAGATGAAGCAGCTGGAAGAGAAATGGGAAGGAAGGCTAAGAACTATTGAGGATGAGAAGAACTCCCTCAATATGAAATGCTTAGAATTAGAGGTGATATTGAAAAATCAGCAATCACCCAAAGCCAAAGCCTCCCAGTCAACTGAAAAGAGAAATGTTGCTACTCAAGTATGTATTGAGCAGGATGATTCTAAAAGAAAGACATCCTCTAGTGAAAGTGCAACAACTTCTAAAAGGAAGGTACCATCCATACCATCTTGTACTCATACTTCTAAAAGTGTTTCTACTAAAAGTGCAGGATGGAAGAATGATTCCAAACAAGTATGGATGAAGAAAATGAAGAAGCAGAGCTCTCCTGAAGCAGCACAACAATTCAAGACAAGAACCCAACAATCAAAAGGACTGAAGAGGTCAAGATTTGTGGGTCAGTGTTGGTGTTGTAACAGGTATGGGCATTGTGCAAAGGATTGTTGGTACAATCCACTGAATGCCAAAGCAAAGAGGAAGCCCATGCCAAGGGGGAGCAAGCCAGAGGAAAAGAAGCAACATCCACAGGTCCAGAGACATCTGTTTACTGCTAACAGATTTGGATTACTTGACAACATCTGGGATGATTGCAAAAGTGGTCAAAATGATACATCTCAATCTCCAACTGTATCCAGAGCTCAAAAGAAGAAAAGATCACAGAACATGGCTCAGAAAGAATCCTTGGGAAGCAGGAAGAAAGTGGAAGATGCTCCCAAGAAGATTATGAAAAAGGAAGAGAAGACCTTGGAGTCTAAGTCCAAGAAGGGTGAGTCATCCAGTAGGACCACCAAGAATACATGCTTCTACTGTGGAAAGAAAGGTCATACCATGGATCTTTGCAAACAAGCCATGGAAATTAATAGAAGCCAACTGAACTCAAACAGACAATCAATCCAGAAGAAGCAGAAAGGATTGATTGAAAACAAGTTGCCTAAGAGAGGTAGCTTGACAGAATCAAAAGAACCATGTGGAACTTCCAGAACTGAGGCCAATCTTCCAAATGATTTACTTGTCATATGGCCACATCAGTTGCAACTTGCCAGAGAACTACAAAGAGTTGAAGATGAAGCTCTGACAATTGCTAAAGCAAAAGGGAAGAAGAAGGTTTCACATGAAGATGTTTTGAGAACCACACTAGCACAGACATCAATGAAGATCAAACGTGAAAGTGTGAAGATTGGTGAAAATGGGACATCTCGGTTGAGAGAATCTTCTCAACCTTGTTGTTCACATTGATGAACCAAGGAGGTTCCATCTTATTCCCTTATACATTGGTATTTACATGTGCTAACAATGCAGGGAATTGAAGATGATGATCATTCTCATCTGGAGGATGGTTTGGACAGAATGGAGTGCACCCCTTGAGGGGGAGCCAATCTGGATAAGATGATGTTCTAAAATTAATATCATCTTGAGAAAGTGAAGGTATTCCAATCATGCTTTCATCCCTTGTTTCTTAATTGAGTTTATCTTGTCAATTAAGGGGGAGTATGGATTGAAGACAAATGATTGAAAGGGGGAGCTTTATCTTTGCACTGAACTTTCTAATGAGTTTTGTGAAGTATGTGCAGGATTTAGCAATTCATTGTTATATCTGGAAAATTTCAAAACCCCAAGCATGATCTCACATGTGTAGAGAATTATGGACAGCTTTGAATTCCTTGGTCATATCACTCTTGTTTTATACACCGGGTTAGCCCAAGTAGACTTAGAGTTGGTTTACTAAAGGTTCTTTGCTAAAGAAGAACATGTGACATCATCCCTCTCTCTCAGTGTTTTTCAAGAAAATACTTTTCAAAGGGAGGAAGAGATTTTTGAAAGAGAACCACACCACATCTTTTCATTTGATTGCCAATAAGGGGGAGAAAATATTGGCACACATATTGACCCATTCATATGTGCTAAAGGAGTGTATTGACAACAAATACAAAGGGGGAGATTGAAGTGCATTTAGTTGCATTTGTTGTCAATGAGGCATGAAGTTGTCTTGGAATGAATGGAAGTCAGAGAATGTCAAGATGTGAATGACAAAGGTTGTGATGGTGTTGGTGATGAATGGAGAATGGCCATGGAACATAAAGATGTATGTCACTTAGGAGATTCACTAGGTGACATAGGAGATGATGGTTTGAAACATTCTCTAAGAAAATCTGACGATTGTTGAGCTGATCTTTAAGTTCAAAGAACTTGTATCCTGATGATACAATGTCACAACATTGATTGAAGACCATGCATTGTCTTCACAATGCATGAGGAGTTGAAGAAGCAAGATGTTCCATCCACAACTACTAAGTGGATGATGTGCACTAATGAAGTCTATGTACTAACTCTTAGTGCATGTGAATTGGAAGTGATCCAATTTGATCTCTGATTAGATCAATGAAGATTATTGAAGAATTTATGTGATTAAGGAGCTCGGTTGAAGATGAAGACCCTTCGGGAATTCCACCTCCTAAGTCTAGAATATATGTTAAGGAGGGTTTGTGGATTCTAATGAAGAAGATGGAGAATATGTGTTAGAAGAGAAGAAATAAGAAGAATAGAGGACGAGGCATTTGGAATTTGGCATGTTTTATATGGAGAAGAACTTTGTATTTGACAAAGTTTTATTCTTTGCCTTAGCCAAAAAATTGGCCACCAAGGAGGCCAGCCTTAAGGGTTCAACCCAAGGCACATGTGGGACCAGGTCACCACGCCCAAGGGGATCCCATGGGGCCAGCCCCCGAGAGGCAGGGGGCCGTGTATAAGCCCCGAGCTACGCGGTGGTGAAGTCCGCGCAGCGCGCGCGCCCGAAGGCACGCATAGTGGGCGCCAGTGGCGCGCCCGAGTAGCAAGAGTGGGCGCAGAGCGCGCCCGCAGGGAGAACACGGTGCGGGGCGGCACCGTGGAGGGAGAAGATGCAACTGAGGAGTTGCGGGCAGCGGCAGGGTAATAAACCGCGGAAAAAACCCGCGGCGTTTCGATGTGGGACGCGCAAATTCCACCGGGAGCGAATCCCAGCCGCTCAACTGATCTCGTGGCTGATCCGAGCCGCTCATCTAATCCCGCGACGCCGCGATGTGATCCAGCCGTCCGATGTCTTTCGATCACCTGATCCGACGGCTGCCGCATCGTCTCCTCCCTCGAGCTCGACCGAGGCATCTCCCGCGACGCCGCTAAACCAGAGGCCTCCCGAGCACCTGTTTTTGAGATTCCGGCCACCTTTGAAGGATCTGAAGGCTCCATTGAGCTCGTCTCTCCACACCGAACCTAACCATTCTATAAAATAAGCATGCATGCAATGTTTGGGAGATTTCGAACGAGGCCGAGGCAAAACGAAGTTGCCGAGGCCATGAGGATTATTGTTTTGCATGGATTGGGTTTAAACCGAGGCTGTGCATGCGTTATGAATCGCATGCACGATGAGAAACAGAAAGAAAAAGAACCCGCGTTGAAACAGAGGAAAGAAAATAAAGATTTGAAAGATCTTTCAAGATCCGAAGATTTCGGGGATTCAGGATTTATCCCACGCGGAAGGCAGAGGCTCTCCTCGCCTATAAAGAGAGGTCGAGACCTCTGAATTGCTTGCTGAAGTTCTTGTTGAAGATTTGTGTCCCGCGAAGCCTCTGCCTCGCGAAGTTGAAGCCCCGCGCAAGTAAACATGCGTGGCTGAGTTCCTTGCGCGCAACATCTTTGCGCGACAAGAAGAAGGAGGAGGAAGAGTCCCCTGTGCGCTATCCTTTGCGCGACAGGAAGGAGTTTGGGAAGCACAAAGTTGTGCGCCCCCTCTGTGCACCGTGCCCTCTGCGCGGTAGCACTTGCGCGCCCGCTGTGCCTAGCACCCGAGGCTTGCGCGCCCTAGAGGCCCTGTGCACTTGCACACTGCCTTGTGCACCAAGTGTGCCTTGTGCTTTGTTGAAGAAGAGGAGGCCGCGGCTCATCAAGCACTTGCGCGCCTACTTTGAAGGTGGAAGAACCCGAGGCCTTGTGTGTGAGATCAAATGAAGAAAACCACATTCGGGCAGTGGGTGTGCAACATAAAGGAGGCCAAGGCTTAGTGCCTTATGTGAGCATCAAGTGAAGACCTAGCATATTGGGTGTATGCTAAGTGAAGAACAAGAAACACCCTACGGCCACTTATGTGTGTGCCATGTGCTAAGAAGGCCACACTTTGTGTGTGAAGTGAAGAAGGACGAGAGTAAGTGTGTGCAAGTGAAGAAGGCCAAGACTTGTGTTTGCTAATTGATCAAAGGAAGTGTGTGTGTGCAAACAAAACAAGAAGGCCACTACACCCTACGGGCAGTGGGTGTGCAAAGAGAGGAAGGCCAAGGCTTAGTGCCTTTGTGTGCAAATTGAACAAGTGAAGGCCGTATCCCTTGTGTGTGCACACTATTGAAGAACAACTAAAAAGAACACTAAAGTGTGTGTGTGCAACAAGAAGAGGAAGGTCACTACAAGTGTATGCTAAGTGAAGAATTTGTGTGTGCAAACTAAAGAAGTGGCCGAACCTAGGTGTGCACTAAAAGTGAACACACTTAGAAGAAGTTGAAAGGAGGACATCCACACTAAAGTAGAACACACTCTAAGTGTGTAAACAAATTGGATAAAGTGTGTGAAGTTCGAAGAAGGTGTGTGCTATAATTGATTACACCCTCTGTGGGTCTACTGCACCAAGAAGAGGACAGGAGAAGTGCGTGCATGCATGCATGCACGTGCACACGTGAACAGAGCCAAACCAGCTTGTGTGCATTTGAGTTGTCCAAGTCTTGAAGATATTGTGATGCCATGCATTCAGTGCATGAAGTTGAAGTAATCTGAGACTGAGCCAGACTGAAGTTAAAGAGATCGGTTGTCTGAGTTTTCAGTAGATTGAGAAGACCCTGATCATCACAAGTGATCAGAGGTACAGAGCAAGGCCAGCAGTCTTTATCCCAGACTGCTGAAGATACTTGAAGAGCTGAACAAGAAGAAGAGCTACTCGTGTTACTCGAGGAGCCAGGAGAAGACCCTGTGGGACTCAGGGAGAAGAAGTCTTCAGTGGGATTCTGGAGTAGGCCAGTGGGACTCTGGTTACACTGTGGGACGCAGTATAAAGACCCTCCTGTGGGACTCAGGAGAGATACAGTGGGACTCTGTATCGACCATTGTAATACTAACCGATTATAATGGGAGAATCCATGCTTGGAGAGCATGGCAAGGATGTAGGCCTTTGGTGCCGAACCTTGTAAATCCTTGTGTCCTGTGCCTTTTCATTACTGCATTATCCGGGAAAGGTTGAGAGATACAAGAAGAGTGGATCGAGGCTTTAACCAGCCATAGAGGTTTAATTGATTAAGAATCAATTAGTAAAAAGTTTTAAGGGATCACTGATTCACCCCCTCTCCCTCTCAGTGATTCACACTGATCTGGGCACTTCAGCTAGGGATAAGAGGATTATGCCACCCCAACCCACAACTAATTGGTATGGGATGGGGGACATGAACCAAAAATTCCATGACACCAATAGATTGGTTTTAGTATCTTATTAATGGAATTACCCTAAGTGGTAGTTGAATCAATGTAACAAATATTTTAACCGTTGAATCACATGATCCTGATCTTAGTCCCTCAATGCAAATTTTTCCCATTTTCTATCCCTTATATAATCAATTTAAGGGAATTATGTAGCAGATGGTACATGGATAATTTCAAATGGTTCACCAAAACTGGGAGGGTATAAGTGATGTTTAATCAGTAATTTTTTTCTGAAAAAAAAAACAATAGAGCTCCATATTTCTTTTGGTTTCCAAAATGTAGTAGTGTCAATGACCCAAAAAATCATTATTCAAAAAATATGAGAAATCAAATAGCCTCTATTTAAAGAGATGAACCCAGAGCTCTCTATGTTGCATACTTGGTCTTCATCACAATATTTATGATTTGAATAATTAACCAAACCTAGTGTGTATCTAATAAAACCATTTCACTTATTTTTTTATAAAAAGGTAAAAAAATATTGATCATACAATACCTTCAAAGAGATCAACAATTATTCATAAATCTGAAACAGTAAGATCATGTAATAAAATTCCCTATATGAGAAACAATATTTGAATAAAAATTCACAGTGAGATAAAATGATTTCATTTCAAGTTAAAACCTCAATTCCATGACTTTATTCCTTAAATATTATTACAAATCACTCTCCCCTTAAGTTTTGATTCTCTATATTTGTCAAAAATGTCCTCTCCCCCATTGTTAATGATTCGAAAATCACCGAATTTATTATTTAGAAATAAGTGTTAGAAACATTTAGACTTTTATGATACAATAAAATATATCGTTCTCTTCTAGTGATTACTATGGTGGTGTGGTTGTCTAATCTTTTAATAAATATAAAGAAATTGATTTACTAAAATAAAATGAGCTAACCGATGATTTTAGAAATCGAATTTTGGCATTTATATTTTTCATGATAAACAAAACTATATTTCATTTTAACTCATTTTACATCATGATATTGTGTTTTGTAGCATCATATTTAAGGTAAAAATAATGTTTAATATTTACCAATCTATGTTTTTGGTTCTAGTGGATTCATAGGAGATCTGATAGAATTTATAAAGGGTTAGTACTAAATGATGGATATAAGATCTAGTTCAAATTTTAAATCATAAATTCATGTATTGAATGACTTCATAGAGGTAGAAGTTATTATGGTTTAGAATATGAAATTTTTAAGGTTTTTATTATTTTATTAACACCGTGAATGGTACTTTTGTTTATTTATTTCAAGGATAGGTGATGTTCAGAGTATTATTACTTCTCAAAGTTCACATCCTTCCTATGTAATTTCCACCATGAATTATTTATTTTCAATAAATTATATTTATTGAGAATTTTAATCCATTATCATTCACCTTCCTCAAATAATGCATAAATTTAGGTTTTCCCTCATGGATTTTGGTTGAATCAAACACTCTAGTGATTCATCATTTCAAGATTTAATCTCTATGTTAGTTGGTTGCTTCTATTTATATAAGTGTGATTATTGTATTCTAATTACTATACATATTTTTTAATTGTAAATGTTATTGATATGTATTTATGGGATCTACTATGTTTGTTATTTTTCGTGAACATTCTGTTGTTTTTCTACTGTAACAGTTTCTTTTGGATTTTAGATATCATGTGGGTTGTTGGATGATATATGGGATACTCAAGTAATGTATTGGAAAAATATCTCCTATACAATATATGCTTTTTGAATTAAAATTTAATATGTGATAATTTATGATAACATATGTTTCATTACTCTTTAATTATCTAACTTTTTATGATTTTGTGTGTCCCATCATAGTTAGAGTTCAACACATAGTTGTGTTAGGTGGTTCCATATATAGATGATATATGATGAACCATGAATTCATATGATTTATTAAATATTATTATAAATGAATTTTCATGATTCATAATTTATTTATTAGTGTGTTTCAATTACTATTTGGGAAAATATTTTTTACCACTCATTTTGGTAAATGAAATTTGTTTTTAAAATCATTATAAATTGGATTATAAAGTTCATTTTTAGAGAATTTTTTTTATGAAATATGGGTTATTTGGAATTATTTTTTAAATTTTAAATCACATTGAAATGTAATTGAAATGTATCACACATTGGAGGCTTTGCAATGTAGGGTCACATTATGGCTTGTTCATCCATTCCTAAATCATAGATATATTGGTTCTAGAAAAGTGATCAAAATTATAGGTGATTCGCTTTATTGGGTGGTCCTCGATTCATTAGGCTTTGATGCATGTGCTCTAGGGACTTGGGTGAATCTACTAGTCATTATTTTGATAGAAGTATGATTGACCTAGATATCTTAGAAATATTATACAAGGGGTTTTACAATTTTGTATTGGATTTAATAATTTTTAATTTTCATATGGTATTCTATATGATTTTATAAATCAAAATGGTTTATAAAAACTGTTCTTTGAAACTATACTCTATGGTTTGTGGGTGATATAAAAAAAGTGTAACTAATTACCCTGAATTGGATATAAAACAGTATAACTACTTATTATTCCATGTTTTATTTTAAAATGAGTATATAGGGAAAAGTTTATAGATTATTAACATTGAACACCTTATTGGGATCCTATTTTCCTATTTTACTGAACCACTATTCAATCCCTTCGGTGTTTCTAGCCTTAATTTATCTTATAATACAAAGAAAAATTATCTATCGTGAGGCAGATTGGTTTATGTCAGTTGTGTATGGTATTATAGTAGTGATATTGTGCTATGTTTCCCACATTTCACATAGAGTATTAGTTATTTTATTTAGATTTACATTCTTAATTATTGATTTATTGAAAATTATATTGGTTTTTACTTGAGAGTTCAGGTTGTATCAATACCATTTTCAGTATTTTATTATGGAATATTTTTTATTGTATATATATAGTCTATGTATCTTGTTTTCAGTTGGAAAAATAATTCCCTCTATATTTCAGTGGATTCCTGAGTGCTAGTCACCGACACAAGGGTATCGGGAATTCCATTCAGGACATTTGGTTATCCAGTTCAGAACTAAGTTAGCTGAGTTTTATTGGTTGGGACATGATAATTTCCTATCTTATATAGGTCTTGTGTTTTCATTGGTTTTTTAGACCAGATATAAAATTATTAAGACTCTAGGGGTAGATTTTGAGAATTCCCTAGCAAACTCCTTTCATGAAGTTCCTTATGTCACAATGGGATGTCCGAATTTTTATCTCTAGTATTGATTTTTGATCCCAATCTAAATTTATTTATATTAAGATCTACTATAAATTGAAATTATCATATTTAATATTCATTTTATTCTATTTAGGGAATGTATATATATTCATATAATACATCATCTGTGGATATTTTGGGAGGTTACAATGGTAGATACTATATATGGAAATACTCTAATGGATGAAAATCAGTAAGAGTCTATTGTAAAATATTTTTTATATTGTAAACCATATTTTCCCCTAGTCTAAGATAAAATATGTTGTCGAATAACTACGAGCCGGAGGATATTTTGATAGATTATGATATTTTTTATTAGAGAAACCACCATCCTTTAATTGTATGATCGAACCCTATGAGGTATTTGAGAAGACATAAAATATCAATCAGTTCTTAGAAATATTTCATACACCTATATCTATAATCTTGAATTTAAAAATGTTCATGTTTGAGGATCCCCACAAGTAGTGGTGGAATTATACATTAAATGAAAACCAAAACATTGGATTTTATTAGTATGGTTTCAAGATCCTTCACTCTAGGAGGTAATATCTTGAATACATTATTAAAGAGATTTCATTAGAGTTATGCTATCTACATGTAGAAGGAAAATAAATGTTCGATTACACCAACCATTTTTTATAGATGGTTAATTTTATCACCAAATGTAGTGATGAATAATATGATGAAATCTTAGAAATACATATAGGGTTTTTGACCTAACATCTCATTTTAGGTATATGAATATAAAACATTTATATATATATAGAGACTATTTATAGATATATAATGATGAAAATGAATATGAAAATAAATATCACATACATTGTATATTCTCTTCCACCCAATGGATGTATCAATGTTGCAAGTGGTGAAAATAGATAGTGGAATGATAATCGTATCAATTGTTGTGGTTATAAGTAGTAGACCTACCCACAATCATAAGTAATTTGTAGTAGAGACACACAAAATTTTCTATATATAATAATTTAATTCACAATTAGTATTCTTATCCTTCACCTTTATGTGTTTTTTTTATTATGGTCGTTGGGGATGTCAGTAGAGGTTTATCTAGGATTTATCAGTCCTCAGTTATGTTCAAGTATATTCTGATCCAAATGCCACAAAAACATAATCAAAAGAATTCAAATCCAAGGTTATATATCCATAGGAAATAGGAGTGACTCACCTTCATGTAATGGATTAAAATTTAGTACATGTTGATATGAGACCCCCTGTAGTGATATGTATGATGTCTATAGACACCTCAACAGAAACTCCTCTAAGCATAAAATTTCCCTAAAATATTTCTTGTCTATCAGAAGTGTTGATGTAATAAAACATCCAAAATATATCACGTAATTAATTATTGAGATAGAAACATATCTTTGAATTGTGAAAAATTATGGATTTCTTTTTTCATATATATTTTCAATTGATTTTTATTATGATATTTCATGTTTCTACATATAGATCCATTTGATGTCGTCAATGGGATGGAATAGTTATTTTTTCATATTTCTATTATTAATAAATATCATAGATGAGTATCATTATCTACAACTGATGGGGTATTATTTTTTTAGTGAGAGTGGCACTCGAGTTCCACTCATAAAGGTTCTTCCCACAAAGATCTAAAGTGTTTGTTTTTTGTTATTAGAGTTGATCTCAACAGTGTTTCCTCCCTTGTAAATATTTCATCAGTTGTTAGGGACATCTATTATGTTTTAATTAAAAACATATCTTGACTTCATCTTAAGGTAATGGTAGATATGAATATTCATGTGTTTTTAGGAATGTAGCTCATTTCTATGTCCTCTTATAATATGGAATCCACTGATAAAACAGTTATAAAAATAAGTTTTAGTGATTTTCATTACAATGGATTTCTCTATACTAGTGTTTTGTTAGAGCAAGACCTCATGTTCTCTAGCATGAAGGATGATCATTCGTTGAATCACTATGTAGAATACTTATTGATGAACTATGTGACTAATAAAAATTGGTATCCTTTTCCCAATTTTTAATACATTGTCTTTCAATATAATTGGAGAATTGGTTTTTAAAATAAATTTTCAGATGGGATATCACCAAATTACATATTGATAGTAAGATATCTCAATGACCATTCAGAGTGTGAATCCCTCAACTCGCACTTCCTAGTTCACCACATAAAAATGCATTGCATTTTTTATATAAAAATCAATCTAAAAATGTATATATCATATTAAATACCATTACATTTTTGGTGTAGGTTTTGGATAATTAGATAAATGAATTTCATTTTATCAGAACTATACAAATATAAAATATCATTACTAAAATTCATCATAAGTGATGTCTCTATAAGAGAAGATAAAGAATTAGAATAATTTTACAAAACCTATGAAAATTAATTTGAAACATTGGGTGAGCATTTAATTCTCCCAATAATGTGTTTTAAAAACCATTTATAAATACCCTTCATTGAAAATAATAAACATGTATTCAAAAAAATCATCTCATAAAAATCAATATATTAAATATGGTTTTCAAATAATGAATTAATTTTTAAATGTCCATACATAGTTTATATTATCATAAAAACCATAAAATTTCAAAATAAATATTCATTAGAAAATTTACTTTGGATTTATCAATTTTCGAAATAATAATATGTAAAGATTAATCATGACACTCAACACACCATAAGAAAACCATAAGGCCACATAGTTTTATAACATGTGGGACATTATCCTCTTAAGATCATGATTTTATACCCCATGACACAAAATATAATTTTATAAACCAATTCCAATTTCAATGAAATGAATTATTGGTCCCACATTTCTCAATCATAACATAAAAACATTTCAGAACTGTACACAAATCATTTCCCTACGAATAAAATGAACATAAAAATTATTTACATGACATGATAAAATATGAATGAAATATATATTGATGTGGGAGATCATATATCACATTAAATGCTGACTTTTATCATTTAAATAAATAGTTCAAATAAAATAATAGAATACATATAAAATAATGACTTTTCTCATTTTATTTGAAAAATATACAATTTAATGATTATAATAACAAAATAATATATGATTTTTGTTTTTTGACAACATATTTAAAATCATATAATAATTCATTATATCATTAATTTTGAGAAAAATATATATAAATATATTTATATTTATATCTATCTATAATTATATTATAATAGAATTATGATTAGATTTTCCAATAAGGGATGTAATTCGAATCAAAATTTTAAAAAAACACACTATAGAACTTTTTTCTAAAATGTATACTTGATTAAAAATTATGAAATATTAAAATAATTATTATTGAATTTTGAGATTAAAAAATTTTCATTATAGATTGCATACATATAAATAAATTTTGAAATAAAAAAACACTCTTTACAAAAACAAAAATTAAAAAATGATAAACAAAATTCATCACATTACTATGAATAAAGGTAAAATGAAAGACCAATTCATTTTGGGATCCAACTAGAAGGAATGTTGGTATAATATTTAAGATTTTTCTAGTATTATAGGTTTGAAAACATGAGGTTTTATATAGATGGTTTGTATATTTTATTGTTATCAATCATTATATGTGGGAAGTAGTAGTGGAATTCTTGTTATTAAAAAAGAGACACTATAGGTTTTTTAAAATATCCATTATCCAAAAAAAATATTTTTTTTAAATTCCCTATTTTACTATTTAAAACCATAATTTATGGTAAAAATTTTGGAAATGAAAAAAATTTAAACTATTTATAAACTTAATTATTTGTTTTATATAATTTTACATGTGATACATATATAAGGCTTCCATCAAGAAGTTGATAAAAGTTTATTCCTTGTTTATATTTTACACATCATCTATGTAATTTCTAGAGGAAGAATAATTCATGTTAGTACATGTTTTAAAGGTATTGACATGGTGGATGATTATTCGATCTTGATGGAGAGTGAAATACTAGTTGGAGAATACTATTAAGAATCCAACAAAGAATAAAATTGAAATATTTAATGAACAACATATATGAGAATGAATTTATCATATGGTTAGGATGTAATCCTATATAATCCCAAAAGAAAGGTGGAAATACCCCCCCCCCCATGATTAGTTAAATACACATGGAATGGGTGCCATATAAATGGGCACTCATGGGCGACCGACCCACACTATACACATGTTTATATGGGGGGAATTATAAAAATGTTCTTATCATTCATCTCGAGGTGAGAATGTAATGATGATTTACTCCGGAGTACCTCCACTCAACTGAAAGCCTGGGAATAATACCCACCTAAGTAGTAGTGTGAGGATTTCCATTTATTTTGTGAGTACAGAATAATTTTTTTAAAAACAATTCTAAACATAATGAAAATTATTAAAATATCCAGGTGAAATATATATATATATATTATAACATCCATAAGATCATTTAACTCTTTTTTAAACATTAATTTATTTTTTTATGTGAAACTAATTATATAGAACTATCCTAATAAATTTATTAAATTCTAAAATTTGTATTAAAAAATTTTAGAATTAAACACATACTTCAAACATTTACATTATATTTTATCATATTTAATCTTATATTATTATTTCCCAATTAAAATTTTAAATCCATTTTAAATGTTAAAAACACATAATTGTTTTTAAAAACAAATAGTGTTATATTTGTTTCTGATAACCACAAAAAATTCATCAAAAATAAAATGTCTACTAACATTTGAAGAAAACCTTAAAATTTTATCAACATTAAATTCATAATTTAATTAATTTTAATCTACATCCTAATAGTTCTAATTTTAATTGTTATTATATTTTCATTTCTATTTTCTGAATACGGAATATTCATAGTAAATTGGGTACACATTCAGTATTCTTGTGTTACTCGGTAGTTCTCTAATTATTTAAATGGGGACTATAATAAGCATTCTGGATTAGTTATGGTATTTAGATTAATAATGGTTTTATGTATATAATGTTTTATCAAAAATATTACCCCTTTTTTGTTCTTGATTATTTAATTCTATATTTTACACACTTATGAATACAATTATATATTAAATATTTTTAATGCCACATTACTCATCCTTTATTTGTATTTTTTCCTTGAAATTGGTTCATAAATATGCAACACTAATTCTTCTCTAAACATTGGTTTTATTTTTAAAACATCATTACTATTATCATCAATTATTTAAAATTAGTTTATAATAATTAATTCATAATTCACCCGGATCTATAATGATGAAAATTCTCAGTCAAATGTGGCATTCATTCAGTGGAACTGATCCTTAAGGTAGTTTTAATATCATCAGCATCCTTTTCCAAAACAAAAATCTAGAAACATGGATCAAAATAAATTATACACTGATTAGAAGTTTAGAAAGTGTTATGCGGGGTTTAATATTTAGAGATGCCAGAATGGGCTTCATTCTTATAGAACAAATAAACGACTTAGCCACTATTATATTAAAGTTTTTAACTATTCCATATAAACTAAATGACAATACTTAAAACTGATTGGTTACGTAGAGGTCTCCCTCTCTTCTTGCTTTAAAAAAATCTAATAAATAATGAAATAGATCAGATAACGAAAAACATTGGAAGGTACCCTCAAAATATTTCCCTTTTCTTGTAAACAATAAAATTTTTGTATGCTCAATGATATAATAGACAAAACATGATCCCAAAAATAATTAAAGTATATTAGGTGTGTTAGAAATATTTTAAATGGATTAATAAGATATATGAATGTATGAAAATGTGAAACAAAGAAATGATGTTTAGGTTCTTTATATAAGATAAAAAAATACTCATATAATTTTACATACAAAGAAATTTTTTGTCATAGTTTTTGGGAATTATATAAATAATCTAAATTTTATCAGACCTATACAAAAAATAATAATAAATTGCTTCTTGTGACTTAACACCATTAGAAAAGTTAATTCTTTAAAATAAATCTATTATACATGTGAAAATAATTTAAAACATGGTGTGACCATGTAATTTACCCGGTCGGGTATTTTAAAAAACATTTAAATATTCCTTTATTTGAAAACTATAAAATATTTTTCAAACAAATCATTTTAAAATAATTGATACATTGAAAAGGAATTTCAAATAATGAAACAATATTATAGGTATCTATATATAGTGTATATTATTTTTTAATCCATATAATTTCAAAATAATAATTCATTAGAAATACTAATTTGGAGTTCACTATTTTTAAAATAATAAATTGTGAGGATTAAAGATTATACTCAACAGTCGATAAGAAAACTATAAGTCCACAGAGTTGCATCACTTATGGGAAAGTGTACCATTAGGGTCATTAGATTACTTCCCTTACCAAAATATATCATTCAATATTGTAGTTCCAATTTTAGGAAAATGTTTTAATGGTCCTTCCTTTGACACGCATAACCCAAAAACATTCAAAACCACATATAAATCATTTTCATTGGAATAAAAAAACATACAAATTTTCTATATATGACATGTTCATGTTTATAATAAATTCATAAAAAATTATTTAGTATAAATCCATACATGCATATAATAGTTCTTTTATATAGAAATAAATATAAAAACATTATAAATTAAATTAATACTTGATTTAATGCTCCTGAATTGAACTTCCTAAAATTAGAATAATAATTAATATGATAACCATTTCTATGTTATGAATCACATTCAAGAATGAGTGGGTTAATTTCTCACATAAAAAGATACATTTTATCATTCAAATAAACGGTGCACAAAAAACAATAGCATGCACAAAAAAATTATTTTTAATAATTTAATTTATAAAAGGAACAATTTGATGTTAATAATTACAATATCAAGTTTTTTTATTTTTTGTGAAATCATATTTTAAAATAAGGAATAATTCATTATAGTAATAATTTTCAGAAACAAATATATACATATATACATATTTTGATATATATATTGTGTTAATAGATAATAGATAGATGATTTTATTTTATTAGAAAATTTATAATTCTAATAAATAATTGAAAACAAATTGAGATTTTAATTTTATAAAACAGAAACATGATAAAAATTATGAAATACTAATAACATTATTTTAAATATTTCTAAATTTAAAAATATACTTATTGTTATATATAAAAAGTAAATTGTTAAATAAAAACCCCCTTATAGAAAAATTATATAAAATATAATTTGATAAATAAAAACAATACCCTTACATTGAATGAGGATGAAATGAAAGCATGTTGTCTTAGGGGCACCTATCAGAAAGAAAGAGTCTATAAATTGAAGAACGGTTTGGGAATTTTGGGTGCTAAAATAAGAGTGTTTATATAAAAAATATATTATATTAATATCAATCACTCTTAGTGATTATTAAAATTGTAATTAAAGGTATTAAAAAACTTGTTGATGGGATTTTAAAATAGAAAGTGTTTGAGTAAATTACATATATTATATTTCTTCGTATTGTATTTAAAAACATAAAGCATGCGTATATTTACGGTAATGAAAAAAAAATTATTTATAATCATGATTGTTTTATTTATAAAACTTAATAAGAAATATATATATATATCTATATATATAAGGATTCCTTCAAAATTTGAGAAAAGGGTAATACTGAGTTCATATTTTACACTTCAACTGTTTCTTTTTTATAGGAGGGAGAAATTGAGCTGGGATATGGTTGAAATGGATTGCAGTAGTGGATGAGGGGAATATCATTATGGTTAATGATCTAATTTTTCGATAATGTGGGGGTGTCCAAAAAAACAAGGTGATTAGGAAATCAGATGAATGGATCAGATGAGCCTAACTCCATCAGATTAGTGGGATTTAATCCTACATGATCCATCATCAAAATGGTGAAAAAATGGGTTCCCCTTTTTAAATCATGATGTTGTCTCTCCCCCCTAATGATACAAACACGCACCGAATTGGATCCTTATACATTGGATTTTATGGGAAACCATCCCACACAATGCATGGGCTGATCATGTGGCTCATATACACGGGTCTGGACCTTGTTACTCGACATGGGACTGCATGTGGTATATGCTCCTTAGTAACACCATTCAACAGAGGGATTAGCCTTAGACACCAAATATAAAGTAGGGCTTGGGATTCCCTTGGTTGCGCCTAGAACATAATAAATTTTTTATAAAACTTTTCTTAATAAAAGTAAATGTATAAAATATCAAGGTAATATATATATATATATATATATATATATCACTATTATTATGTTTTTAAAAAAATTTAAAAATCAACTTGTTATTATTATTTGTAACAAATTATATGAGATTATCCTCCTAAATTTATTAAATGAAAAAACGTTTTATTACCAGATTTTAATTATTTATCTTATAATTAATATATTTACATTAATTATTATAATATTGGTTACTATAATATTATTTTTCAAATATAATTATAAATACTTTTTAAATTTTAGAAAACATAACTATAATTAAAAACACAAATAGTTATATTTTTTTCGCTCACTCACAATGAATATCTATATAATTACAATTCAAAATAGCATTTTAAAAAACAACAAAATTTATCAACATTTAGTTCTTGTATTTAATAATGGTGTTACATTTCATTATAGGTCTTTCTATTATTTCCATTCTTTATAACATTATTAATTTTTAATAATGGATGATTCTGAGGAAGAGGGATAGACATTGGTACATATATTGTTACTCTATGGCGTTCTAGTTATTTTTCTAGGGAATGCAATGAGTTTTATAGATTAGATTTGGTATTCAGGTTAATAATGATGTAATGTAAACAGTGATTTATCAATAATCGTTTTCCTTGTGTAGTTCTTATTTTTTGAATTTTAAATTTAAATGCATTAAAAATAGAAGTATTAATCACATATTTGGGATGACACACTAAGGGGTGGGATTGAACGTTATAACTATATTTCAATTCCTTTTTACTTAAACAATGATACTATAATTTTAATAGATTTTATGAACCATATATTCAATCAGTGTCATGACAACTTTTTCATGGTAATTTTTATACTGACACAAGATTTTGAAAAATGGATTTTACATCATTTTAGATAGATATTATAAATAATAATATAGTTCATTAAAAATAGACAATATTAGTTCAGTGTGTTTCCAAACATGGTTCACAATCATCTCACCCAAAGGAATATCTTCAATGCTTCGAAAAAAGATCTTCCAATTTAGTACTCCAACTTCAAACTTTTGACTATAACTTGGAGAATGGAAACATAATAAAGGGTAATCCCAAATTCTAAATAAATGTAAATAAATAAGATATAAGAAAAATACAAACATATTTATATGATAATGTGATCATGAAATTTGAAGATCCTACCCTTCATATTAGTGATCATACACATGATTCATCGAATAATTATTGGAACAACATAAAACATGAATCATAAGGGAATCAATATCATAATCCATGAGATCCTAATATGAGAATAAGACGTAGAATTGTGTAAGACACATAAATATATGAATTGATATCAGTAGTAGTAAAACCAAACATCTAGGGCTATATAAGTTGAATGGGTTCACTCACAGAACCATATTATCAGTAAATATTGACTCCCAATACCATATTAGTAGTCAATGTTCACACCCAAGACCATATTTGTGGTCAGGGTTAACTCATATGACCATCATATCAACAAAATTACCTTAATGAACTGGGTTCACTACCAGTTCAACCCTTGTATATACCATGAGATAAAAATATTTACAGAATTCATTGGAGTTCTATCTTGGCATACCCATTATTTAATCTATAATTGGATCGTTGAATGCTATCTGGGACACCATGTCATATATATTTTTTGGGGATTACCTGGTTCTATCAAGGCCACCCCATCAAATATGTTGTAAATATATTACCATGTGATATATATTCTAATAAATAATGTATTTTTATTGGGATTACCTAGTGTTTGATAGTCCACCTCATCACAAAATATGTAATGGGATTATTCGTTGATATATGGGCCACCCCGATATATAAGCTATAATATTCTTACCAAGAGATATATCAAGAACCCAGAAATTGAAGTTTGAAACCAAATTACCCATTACAATTTCGGATTCCATATATTTATGATATATTTTTTTACCCATCTCCATCATATCCATCCCATTATATATAAAATGTCCATGAAATTCCACATGAATAATTTACAATGATATTTTATTTCATTATAAGAACTCATAAACATAATCATTATTAACATATTAGATGATTATCCTTCAAAAAAATAAGTTATATGCCAATATATTTGTACCATGATCGGTCCTTGGAAAATAACCATATTTCCCTAAAATATATTTTAAATATGACTGAATCATGTAAAATAAACAAGTTCCATTAACATCATACCATAATAACATAAACTATTCACGGAAAAAATATGAATGGTTTCCATTGATCATTTACATTGTAAGGCATAGGTAACACCAAAGGATGTCTTAATAGGATGAATATATTTTTTAAAGGATCATATAAAACAATTCTTATGGAATATATCTTTTCTTCATTGAAGATTCTTTTCATAACATTAATTATCTTTAAAACTTTTTTTAAATTAAATTCCAAAACTTATAAAGGAGTCTTTGAAAATAATTTAAATCAATTTATAAACCATATAAAATTTCCAAATTCATTTTACATGGAAATTTTAATAAATTAAAATTTCGAATAATTTTAATATATTTGTATAATTTGAGGATTTATATGAAGAAAAATTTCTTACTCTAGATAGAAATATATTCTATTTTTAAAAAACATATCTTATATATCAAAAGTACCAAAAGTGGGAAAATGTTTCCACTATTTTATGATATAATGAAAATAGAGGATAATATAATTCTGGATAATAAATTAGATATATATATCACAATAGTTTATCATTAGAAGTATAATTATATAAAATAATTATACATGATGATATTGTTACAAAAATCGTTACCACTTTGGAAACCACGATTCTTAAGCCCAATTAAAGAATAAAAAATGTATCCTAAAATCTCAATATGATAGATAAATTCATTATATTACTTGTAAAAGATGTTCAATATAACCTTCTTGATATAATATAGGATCATGTCATTACATACATAAAAAATAAAGCTAATTGAGAAAAAATTCATTACAGATTTCCTAAACATTTAACCATGAATATGATGATAGATAGATACTAAAAATGTTTTTTAAATACTTATAAAATTTATTGGAATAATCAGAAAATAAATTCATGGCCAATATATACAACACATAGAAGAAAGAGGTGATGAATATAGAATTTGTTTCACAAATGTAAAAAGTAAGAAGGAAATCACTAAACTTATGTCTTGACTCTCATTGTACAAGTTCAAACCATATTTCTATAAAATATAATTTTATTATAAATCATTCATAAAAAATATTCATATATATATAATACCAAATATAATTTATGTACAAATTTATATTACCCATTTATTATCATTTACATGTTAAATATATGTTTGTGGTAATAACCACATCATTTTGTATACATGTTTTTCCATGTTATTCTTTGAACTCATACTAAGATCACTATTTAATAATATACAGAAGAAGAACCATTATATAAAAATCTTATATATTATTTATATATTTATTTATATTTACCTGTTAAATTTATTTGTAGGAAATTAAATAAATCATTTTGGAAGAGGTCAGGTCGTATGTATACATGATTGTTGATTCCATTTTTGTATCTTCTTAAAAAAAGAAATGCAATATATATATATATATATATTAGAATAAATGGTTGGTTATATATATCACATATTTCTATAAAAATTATCCTTAATACATTCCATGTAATGTTTGAACTAATCATATAGCATTGTAACACGACAGTCTATTATACACACGAACGACATTATTATATTCTCAAAAAACGGAAAGCATGAAGGAAATTGTTATATAAAAATTCCAAAAGAACAAATACATAATAAATATCATATATACCATATAAAAACATATTTTCATTCCTTATTCCCAATCATAATAAGTGGTTATAAAATAACAAATAGTATTCGTTCGTGAGATGGTAGTCTACGATGCACAAGAACGATGATTTTGTAGCCCATTTGGATGAAGTGTGAGTTATTTTAGGTTGTAACCCTAAAATAAAAAAGTCTAAGTTTATTTTTTTATTTAGGTTATTATATAATTATCAAATTAAAATAATTTAATTGTATAGAGGAAGAAATAATACAAATACATTTGTTTATGAATGTTACCTCTTATTTGGGTATCTCCTTTTGGTTTCAATCAACGGACTTCAATTTCAAGATTTATAAAACAATTGGTACATAAATGATTATATTATTATGTTTGGGAAGTTATTTTGGAAGTTTTTAGTTGAGAATAATTTCTTTAAAGCTATGAATAAGTGGAGAGAGTGAATACAATTTTATAATGGGGGAGGAGTGTAATTTTATAAAATAACCTAAAAGTAACAAATATTGGATGTCTCCCAAAACTCATGATCCTCAAAAATAGAACAATGATACATTTGAGGTATTAAAAGGTGGTTAAATACCATTACAATATAAAATAAATATATTTTTATCAAGTTATTTCTAATTCCTTATGATTATTAAATTTTATCATTATAGTTCTGACCATGGTAACTTGTATGTTTTTATTTACCTAGGGAATTTTTCAATTATTCTTATAGTAAAAAATATATTTATTATAAAGTTTATACCAAAATATTATAAATATTATTTCTAATTAATTGAAAAAATAAACTATGTGTTTATGATTAATATTAACACAAACGCATGTAATGCAAAAAACCTCATTTTAATCTTAATCACAATAATAAATGTGTACTTTTTCTTTAATTATTTAAGAAAAAAGATTTGTTCAAAACATTATCCAATATAAATTATGATGATTCCAAACATAGAATCGATTTTGAATAATTCCATTCTAAGATGTGGCCTATTTTAATTGAAAATTAATCTAATAGACATGACACCAAAGTGGAGTTTTAAATTGAAAATGTTCAAAATATTACAATGTTTTTATATCCAATTTAGATATAACATTTCCTAAAAAGAACGAAATTAGAATTCATATATCTATATTTTGACTAAGTATACATAAACCCAACTCAAAATTTAATTTAACTATATAAATAATTCAAACCACAAGGTAGTATTCAATTAACATTCGTTATTTTTCAATATTCATCAAAAAAAGAATCATTTCAAAAAAATACGAAGAAATCACCCTAAAATAATTATTAAATTAATATTTATAGGTAGAATTTATATTTTTAAATAAAACTTATAAAAGGGTAAAAATTTAGTTTGAAAATCTATTTTCCAAAAAAGGTCAGTAATATTGTCTTTTAGAAAAATAATTTTTATGCATAAAATTGGATTTATTCTTATCAATTGTATAGAAAAGACAAAATATGAATGTTGAATTTTTAATTGAATAAATTATATTAAAATTTTAATTACAATGATCCAAAAAAGGGGATTCATAATTTATTGTGTTAAATCACATTTTTTCGTTGAAACAAAAAGTTCCATAAAAGGAATTTCATTATTTTCTAGTAGTTCTTACTTTCATTTCAATTTAAATACTTACCAAAGAACATATTTTTAAAAAAATTATGTGCTATAATTTTATATTTTTGTTAATCCATTTTTATACACACCATCCCAATTGGTAGGTTGTAACTTCTGTAATATATTAATAAAAATATTAATTGTATATTTTAGTTTAATAAAACATGGTCATGCAGATAACACGTGCTATTGAAGGAACATGGTATTATGCTTACCACAAGATAGTCTATATGTTATGTGTTTCACATGATTAACATGTTTAAGAATACAATTAAATGCATCAATTAATTTTAATATATTCAGAATAAAAATAATTCATAAAATCTTAGGTGTAACATTCTACCCTCTAAAATATTAATTTATCCCTCCAAATTTTTCAAAGTCATCAATGTTTTAAAATGTAAAGGATTATATCATTGAAACCCAAATTATAAAAATAAAAAAAAAATTCCTTAAAATGTATAGTTTGAAAAATAAATTTAACCTAATGTGACTCGATACCAGGTTTCCACGGAGGAGAACGTGTGCCCAAACTGAAAACATGCACGTTGAAGAGAAAACTAACACCTAGATACTGATGGAGAATGATTGGGGACATGTTCTAGAGGTATTAAATGATCACAAACACATACCCCAATGAGGCTTCAAAAGGATCCTTGATATTGTAACATCCTAGGTAAATAATGAATATCACATTTTCATATTTATTAAAATTTATAAATTAAATATTAATCTTCCTTTAAAGAGGATTCGTCATTCTATGTCATACCCAATATGAAACAATGTGTTTTTTTATATCTAGCATTACACACAACATTAGGTGATACTGAAAAATAATAATTTAATATTATTTTAAATGGTAGTTAATGCCTAGCTGTTGAATTATCGAGAACGGAATGAACTAACTTAAATACAAATATACATTTCTGTTAAATTTTTTAACATTTATCCAATAAATTTTCGAGGATGAAAATAACAAACAATCTAATTTTAATCATAAATACTCTAATATAAATTAAAAGGTCGATTTAACGCCTTTTGATGGAGAAATCTCATAAAATCAATTTTTTGTAACTTTTATATGTTTTATTTTACATAACAAAAATTTTCTTTAGAATCGGGACATCAAAATTTATTGTTGGTATATTTATGTACTTTTTTAATAAAATACATTTTTTTCATCAATAGTGAAAAAAATGTTTTTTATTTCAAATTTTTCTGTTAATAATATTTATTTATAATGTTATATTATCTTTTTAATAGGTTTTAATGTGTAATTATTTTATTTGTTTATAATTTAATTCAATGTTGGTCATTTGAAGTAATTCCACATTGATATTAGACATAAATAAGTGTTAATCTTTTAATAGTTATTAATTTTTAAAAACACTCTTTTTATTTTGACAGTGAGAATTAATTTTAAATTACTTTCTTTCACTTATATATTTTGAATTTGGAAATATTTATTCCATATTTTGAATCATGATTTACAAATATAATAAATTGCTAACTTTTGTTTTTAGACATTATGAATATTTACTTCAGTAAAAAAAATTTACTTACCATGGTTAAAAGGTAAATCTGGTAAACAAGGGAAAAAATATAATAGTAATATAAATTACCCTAAAATGTGTCTTAATCCTATTGGTTGATACATTTACGACCATGGGCATCCATTGGTCAATTTTGGGACCCCATGTAGCCCCTAGAGAGTGATAATGACACTTTATATTAATTAATGTAATGTAAAGACAAAAATGACATAAACATATATCTTTTATTAAATAAATTCTTACATGTGGATATATAAGTTATCTCTTAGAATATAAATATTTCTTTTAAAGATAAAAATATTTCAAATATCATGATTTTTTTTAATTTTTAGACATCAAATAAAAAAACATCTTGACACAATCATGATGCAGTGTTTACCTCATTAGTGAATAATTTAAATAATTAAGATTATAAAATTAAAACAATATCCAAAACATGTCCAATTTTTATTAGATGATTTTATTTCAAACATAAGTCATCTTATCATTGACTTTAATGTGTTTTGGATGTTTAGAAACAGAAAATCATTGTATAATAAATTAATATTTTAAAACATTTTTAAAGAGCCCATCCTCCCCCTTATAAACATATATCACTTATAAACAATTCCGCAGACATATAAAGGACCTTGTCTCGTAAAATATCTACCCAATTAATGTTTTTATGAGAATGATTTGAACTACACTTACACACACCTCCATCTATTTGGTAAAGAACAAATTATTTCCGTGGACGGTGAACTACTGCCTCACAAAATGATGATCGTTCAATGATCTCCTACCACCTCTTATGGTGGACATTAATATGCCACTGTATTTATATGTGATATATATTATATTTCTATTATTTCTATGCTTCGGTATTTCTCATTTATATAATACCATTCTGGTTTACATAGAGGGTAAATACGATAATTTTATTTGAGGTAGTGCAAACTACCGCCTCTCAAACTGATATGACTCCCTCATGCCATACATCAAACTTATAAAGGATAAAGTTAACGATATTATATATGATATTATAATGGAATTATAATATAACTATTTATCATTTTTTTCTCATTCCATTTAATATAATATAGAAATGAAAGTAGTGTTCATGAGTACGTATAGCTTACCGTCTCCATGAACGGTGCATTTCATTTCTCATCTACAAATGTTATGTACTTCTATAAATAAATATATATACTAGATATATATGATATATATGATATTTGGATAATTAATATAATTTTTGATATAATGTAATTTCAACCACATGGACAATTTATAATTATAAATAGTACTTTTTTAACTGAAGTTCTGAACATTGACAAAATGTCCGATACGAACTCAAATAATTAACATACTGTTATAGAAATGTAATAATTTATATAAAAGAAATAATAAACATGAAAAATTTTATTAATAATGTAAAAATTAATTTAGTTTATTATTCATGAGATTAAATAACGATCGAGTCTAGTCGTACACGTGGTAAGGGAACTTATTAAACCAAATTCCATTCATTAGGTTAAACTTCTACTTCATGATTATTTCATTCTATGATAATGTGAGATAAATATTTTTTTAATACTATCTTGTATTTATAATTTATTTATGTTTAGAAAATGTGAAATCACATAATAGATCTATTTTATTTAAAAAATGATCTTGGTAAGGGACATTATCTCCAACACCCTTCAATGAGGCATATTTTCTTTTATACATGACTTTATTATATACAGTGAATAAAAACCATTGAATTTTCAATTTAATTCAATTAAATTAATTTTCTACGATGTTTTTGACTAAAAAAAAGAATTAATGTTTATTTTTAATGTAAGTAGTGACTGTGACCCTTTCCGTCATCATGAGTATTATTTGGTTGTTTTTTTCCTTATCAGGTTGTAATGTTTTTAAAAGGAAATTAAATACCATATAGTCTTTTACATAAATTGGTATTGAAAATGGTTTCGATAATGGATTTGTCATTTCTATATATTTAAATGATATATTGTGGTTCAAATGTGGAAATTAGTTATTTCCCTTATATTTGTTTTATGTGTTATGAATAGGTTATGGTTCTTGTGCATTGTTACTTTTACGGGTGGTTTCATGATAATCCTAGGGAGGGTGAGCCCGAGATAGCTCTCCAATGCATTTGGTAATGTGAAAGAGGTAAATTTGAATGTTTCTCCATAGATATTTAAGGATTAAAATGGAATGGGTATTCTAAATGTAACTCCCTATGTAGTTGTAACAGATAAAAAATTAGTATGTCATGTATACAACAAGTTACCTTTATTATTTATGATTTCTATGTATATTTCATGAATCTTATTATTTCATGAGGTATGTTTAAGGGAATATGTTATGTATGTATTGATTATATGATGTTTTCATTCTTTGATTTATAACCCTTTCTAAGCTTTTTATGGTCATCCCAGGTTATTGAAATGATTTTCACATGACTTAAAAATTAATTGGGTCAAGGATGGGATTAAGGGAAAGTCATCCTGTCTAAAATATGTGACTAGACATGACTTTTTTTTCAACAGCTTTTATTTGATGAAAAAAAATTTAACTGAGTAGAATTGTCAACTTTGTAATTTTTGATATGTAATGTAATAGTTATGGACTAATTCTCTAAAACTCTCAACCAGAAAAGACCCTCAATGTAAATTATTCATTTAATTCAAGATTATGTATTGTTTTAAGGGCAGGTCCTAATAGTTGGTATCAAAGGGCAGTTTAGTCATCTTTAGGAGATAATATATTGTTAAATTAATGCCCCTCAAATAATTTTTGGTATGATTAAAATGATATAGAATTTACAAATTACAATGATTCTTTTCCTAAGATATTTCTGTGTTAAAAATGGTTTTCGCCAAGGAAATAGAGCAGCTTTGATAGGACGACATCATGAGGAAGACTAACATCCAAATCAGTAGCCTGAGATGGTCGAAATCAGAACTGAATAGTTTTTTTGTAGGGATGGTATAGCTAAATCAGGCTATAAATGGTAGGGGTATCCATGCACGAAATAATCCTTGATAAACCATAGAGGAATAAGTAAGTATAAGAGAATTTCATGACATAGAATCCTCCATCATTCAAAGGATCATCTAGCTCTATTCTAGATGAAGGGTAGATTAATGTACTGGTTATGATTTTTGATGTCATCGGTGTTAAGAACATCAAAAGGATAGTCTCACTGTTTACCATTTTGAAGGTGAAGCCGACCAGTTGGTTTTGAGGGTGAATAATTTCAAGGATAGTGAGGAAATTGATTCTCTTGATTGGAATGAATTCAAAGGTATGTTTCATGAAAAATATTTTCCTATAGTGTTTCATCATAGGACGGAAAAACAATTCCTAGAATTGAGGAAGGAGGATGAATCATTGCCAGCTTATGAAGCAAAATTCACTCGACTGGTAACCTATGCTCGAAGTTTCATATCATATCTCGATAGTAATATTAACCATTTTTACTCAGGATTAATTCCAATGTATTGATGTAATTTATCTTCTCGTGAGTCAAAATTTATGAAAAACAAGTTTGATGTGCGGAGAAGATGGAAATGGAGTTTGTCGATGATTTGGTGTTCTTTGACAAACAACTGAATAAGAGGTCGATGTGGCTGATGAAAGGGGATAACTCTTCAAAAAAAGTATAATGGTAAGAAACATAAGTTTACTATTTGGGAAAATTGTAGTAAAAATCATGCGGAGGAATGTATATTGAATTCTGGCATGTACTACCGAATTGGTTAAATGGGCCTTAAGGCTCATAATTGAACTAAAAATGATCAGGGTAATGGTAAGACAAAATATGATTTATAGTCAGTAAAATGTTTTAAGTGAAATGAAATGGGTCATTAGGTAAATGAGTATCCAATAAAGAACTCAACTGAGGGAAAGCATCAAGACTACAAGTAGAAAGGGGGGGGTAAAATACTTTGCAACTATTCCAGCGGATGTTGGGCCATCAAATGATGTAGTATGAGGTACATTGTTTGTTTTTTTAGATTATTCCAATGGGTAGTTTTATTCAGCTTCTACACACTCCTTCATTTATGAGATGTTTTCATATAAATTGGGAATTCCATCTCATGATATAAATCTAGAACAAATGGAAAAAACACCAAGAGGAAATGTTGAAAAAAAATTATAAAACCTTCATGTCCTTTTGTGAGGAATGAATATACAAGAAGACATTATTAGTTTGCCTCTAGTAGAGTTTAATGTTATATTGTGTATTGACTAAATTTTTATTTATCAGTCTAATATTGACATTATAGCATATGCGGTTTCATTTTAGAATGATTTTCAGTTTATGTACAAGAATGAACCCTTACTTTTGATAACATATCAGGATGCTGAGAAACTAGTAAAAGTTGTAAATGAATTTCACCTTGCACATAATGATGAAAACAAAAGAACTTTACAGATTAATTATGTGCCGGTGGTAATTGAGTTTATTGATGTTTTTTCTATTGAGTTTCGTAGTATTATACCTAATAACATTGTTGAATTTACTATTGATATAGTTCATGATCCTATGAAAACATCAAAAGCCCATATATAATGGCCCAAATTAAACATGTTGTGTTAAAGAAGCAATTACATGAGTTATTAGATAAAGGTTTAATTTGACATTGCAAATCACTATAGTGTTCTCCTATCTTGTTTATTAGAATGAAATATGGTTCAAAAAGACATTTGATTGATTATAGTGCATTGAATAACATCACTATTAAGAACAAGTATCATTTTCCACAAATCGATGATTTGAATTATCAGCATTCAGGAGCCTAGTTTTTTTCAAATATTGACATGAGTTCTGGGTACCACTAGTTGAATGTGAAGGTAGCATACATTCCAAAGACTGCGTTTCATGCTAGATATGACAATTATGAATTTCTAGTTTTTCTTTTTGGGTTAACCAATGCACCTACTATATTCCTGGATCTTATAAATAGAATTTTTCATGAGTTCCTGGATAAGTTTGTGGTTGTGTTAATTGTTTATATTTTATGTTATTCTAAAATTAAAGGGAAATATGATGGTCATTTAAGGGATGCCTTGCAAACATTAAAAGAAAAAAAATTATATGGGATATTTTGTAAGTGTGAGTTTTGGTTTCAGAATATTTCTTTCCATAGTCACATTGTTTTAAAAAAATGGCACAATTATTGATCATGGTAAAACCAAAGTAATTAAAAAATGGCCAAGACCTACTAATATAACCATGATTTGATGTTTTATTGGTTTGGTAGGTTATTACGAGAGGTTTTTGGAAAATTCTATGAGTATCTATCCCAATGATTATGTAACCACGAAAAAGTGTTTAGTTCATTTGGACAATACAATGTGATGATTATTTTCAAAAAGTTATTAGAAGATGCGTGAATGCTTTAGTTTTGGAATTTCCTTCTATAAATGGTGAGTTCTTCATCTACAGTGATACTTCATTGAAAAAAATGGTTGTGTATTTATGTATAATTATCAATAATTTCTTATTCTTCATGTCCATTGAAACATAATGAGTTAAATTACCCTATACATGATTTGGAATTAGCTGTTATTTTTTTCTTTAAAAATTTGTAGGCATCATCTGTAAAGAGTAAAATGTGAAATTTATACTGACCACACAAGTTTAAAGTATTTATTCACTCAAAAATAATGAAACTTGAGATATAAGATATGGTTGCAATTAATCAAGGATTATGGTGGCATGATACATTACCATCTAGGAAAATCAAATAAAGTGGCTAATGCTTTGAGTCTCAAATGTAATTCTTCATTAACCATGCTACGTTTGGAGAAAGATCCTTTGGTTTTTGATTTGATCAAATTTGTCATAGAAGTTGTTGGTGAATGAAATTCCTCTATTTTGCTTCAGGTGTTAGTGAAATCATATCTATCAAAAAGTATTAAGAAATCATAGAAGGAAGATAGTGAGTTGAAGAAAATCGTAGAGATAGTTCAGAAGGGTAAGTTTCATGTTTTTAGCATTGATAATAATTGTGTTTTGAGGTTAAGGAAGAGATTATGTGTGTCTTGAGATTCGCAGTTGAAGAATGAGATGTTCTGTGAAGCTCATAGTTATCCATTTTCAATTCATCCTAGTAGTACATAGATGTACAAATATCATCGGGAGTATTACTGGTTGGATGGAATGAAAATAGATATTGTTGATTTTCTTATGAAGTTCATGACTTGTCAACAGGTTAAAGTTGAGTGGTAGTCACTGAATGGGATGCTTCAGTCATTATCGGTGCTAAAGTGGAAATGGGAAAATATATCCATGGACTTCATTGTGGGATTACCAAAGAAATATTGAGGTAGTAATGAAATATCAGTTATTGTTGATCGATTGACTATATCTGATCATTTCCTTCCTATTAGAGATACTTTTTTTCTAAATAAACGTTCTCGGTTCTAGGTTAATGAGTTAGTCAGGTTGCATGGTGTTTCCTTCTCCATTGTATCTGATCGTAATCCTAGCTCTCATTATAACTTTTGGAAAGGACATCTGAGGTCATTGGGTACTGAATTAAATTTTATTAGAACTTATCATCCTCAATTAGATGGGAATTTAGAACAAACAATTCAGACCTTTGAGGATATGTTACGTGCTATCTCAAAGGATTACCAGGAAGGTAGGAACCAACATCTTTCTTTATTTAAATTTTCCAATAATAATACTTTTCATTATAGTATATATATATATGGCTCTATTTGAGTTATTATATGGGTATGAGTTTCAAACTACAACTTTTTGGGATGATGTAGTTGAAAGGAAACTGATGGGACTAGAATTGGAAGAACAGATGGCAGAAAATGTATATTTGATTCCGAAGAACATGAGAACAGCTCAGAGCAGGCAGAAAAGTAATGCGGATAACTGGAGGAAGGATTTCTCATTTGGGGTAGGTGACCATTCCTTTATCAAATATTTTCCATGGAAATGTGTGATGTGTTTTGGTAAGATGGGAATGTTGAGTCTGAGGTTCATTAGACCTTATGAAATACTAGATAATGTTGGATCAGTTGAGTACATAGTGGTATTACCTCCAATTTTATTCCATGTACACAATGTTATTCATGTTTCAATTTTGTGAATATATATGCCAGATCCATAATATGTTTTGAGCCCATAGGTAGTTCAGTTGGAAGATAATCTCTCTTAGGAAGAACAACAAGTCCAGATTCTTGAACAAATAGTGCATATTTTGTGGAATAAGGTTATTCATCAGGTAATGGTTTTGTGGAAAAACCATATGATTGAAGAGGCAACTTGGGAATCTGAAAATTTTATGAGGGATAAATACCCTTACATATTGGATAAGTGAATAAAAATTGTGAGGACGCAATTCCCAAAAGGGGGGAAGGATGTAACATCCCATGTAAAAAAATAATTTTGCATTTTCATATTTATAAATATATGTTATTTAAAAATTAATTTTACGTTACATGGGATACTATATTGGGCAGCGTATCTAATACGCAACAAAAAGTTTAATTGAAATCTTATGTTGCATAGAATGTTGGGTCATACTGAAAAATAATAATATAATATTATTTTAGATGGCAGTTAACGCCTAGTCATTGTATTAGCAAGAATAGGCAGAACTTACTACAACATAGGTATACCTATTTTTTAAATGTTTTTACATTTATACAAAAAAACTTTAGAGGCTTAAAATAAGAAACAATCCGAATTTAAGCCTAAATACTCTAATATTAATTAAAAGGTCAATTTACAACCTTTTGATTGTGAACCCTATTTAAATATAGTTTTGTTCACATTTTTATGTTCAATTCGAAAAAATAAAATTCTTCTATAGAATTGGGACCTCAAAATTTATAGTGTGTATATTTTTGGTATTTTTCTAATAAAATTCAATTTTTAATGAATAGGTAAAAATATCATATTTTAATTCAAAATGGCCTTTTAATATAATATATTTATAAATATAGATAATATTCTTAATTTTTTTAATGTGTAAATATATTATGTTTTTACTATTTAATCCAATTTTGGTCATTTTATAAAATTTTACTTTAAAATTGGACATAAATAAGTGTCAATATTTTGATAGTTTTTAATTCTTAAAAACACGCTTTTTATTTTGATAGCCAGAATTACTTTAAAATTAATTTCTACCACATATATTTTTTGAATATGGAAAAATGGATTCAATAATTGTAATCAGGAGTTCCAATTTGTGTAAATAGGTAACTTTTTTTAGACATTATTAATATTTAATTCAGTAAAAAAATTATTTACCATGGTTAATGGGTAAATATGGTAAATAAGGGGAAATTAATATTTTAATAATATAAAATTTCTCTAACTTGTGTCCTAATCCTATTGGATGATACATTTCTGTCCAACGGAATCCTTGGTTCAATTTTGGCACCCCATGGAGCCACTTGGGAGTGATAATGATACTTTATATTAATTAATTTAATGTAAAGACAAAAATGGAATAAACCAATATCTTTTAGTAAATAAAATCAAAAATGGGGATATATATGTTATCTCTTCAACTAAAAATACTCATTTGAAATATTAAATGACTTCCTACATCAATATATTTTTTATATAGTTTTTAGATATCAAATAATTAAAAATAATTAAGACACAATAATGATGCAGTCTTTACCTCACTAAAAAATGATTTAAATATATAAGATTATAATGATTAAAATCATATCCAAAACCTGTTGATTTCATATTGGATAATTTTATTTCGAACCTAAACCATCATATATTCAACATTAATGAGTTTAGGATATTCAGAGACCAAAAATAATTATATAATAAAATAATATTTTCAATCATTCCTAAACTGCCCTTCCTCCCTCTAATAAAAATCCCTCACATATAACCCATTCCCCACACATCCCATGCCCAATGGCTCATCCAAAATCTACCCGATTAATCTCCCTAAATCCTTCTACTACTCCTAGAATCTTTCACCTAGGCAGAAAGAAATTTAATTAATCCATTTGGTTCAAACCAAAGGGGGATACCATATTTAAAAATAACATCTTCTCTTATGTTCTTTTGTATTATTTTACTTATCCAAACCACTAAACTCTTTTTATTCATTTATTTTATAATAACACCAATATCCTCTATATACTATGATATTTTTATGAGTAGGATTCATACTACACATACACGTACCTCCATCTAATGTGTAAAGAACATACTATTTTTGTGGATGGAGAACTACTACCTCAAAAAACGATGATTGTTCAATCTTCTCATACTACTTCGTATGGTGGACATAAAGATGGAACTTTATTGATATGTGATATATATTAAATTTATATTGTTTTTATGATTCTATATTTTTAATCTATATATTTCCATTATTGTTTCCATAGAGGGTAAATGTGATAATTTCATTTGAGGAAGTGCAGACTACTGCCCCCTAAACATGATATGACTCAATCATGCCATACATAGAATGTATAAAGGGTGTAGTTAATAAAATAATATATGATATTATACTGGAATTATAATATACCAATGTATCATTAGGTTTTCATTCCATTTAATATGAAATAGAAATGAAAGTAGCATTTATGTGTACATACAGCTTACTATCTCCCCAAACGGTGCGTTTCATTTCGTAACTACAAATGATATGTATAATTATAAATATATATATATATATATAATATATATATATGATATATATGATATCTTAATCATGAATATAATTCTATAGATCATGGAATTTCGACCACATGGACAATTGAAAATTATAACAATTTCTTTTTTAACTAAAGTTTTGAACATCGACAAAATGTCTGATATGAACTCAAATAAAAAACTAATTGTCATTGAAATGTAATAGTTGACAGAAATGAAATATTAAACTTGAAAAGGGTTGTTAAAAAAATAAGAAATTATCTTTATTTTATTATTCTAGGGATTAATGAAATTTCGAGTCATGTTAGACACTAGGTAAGGGAACTTCATAACCCAATTTCCATTCATTGGGATAATGTTTTACTTCCTGATTATTGCATGCTATGATTATATGAGATATAAATTTTGTTATAAAATAAATTATTTATATTTATTTATGCGTACAAAATATTAATACACATAATCGACCTGTTTTATTTATAGAATGATCTTGGTAAGGGAGTTTGTCTCAATATCCTTTTATTGAGGTATGTTTTGTTTTATACATGACATTATTTTATACGATGTCTAAGACCCGTTGAATATTCATTTAACTCAAATCGAATCTTCTTCTGTGAGGTGTTTTAATAAATGAAAAAAATTAATTTTTATTTTTATTGTATGTGTTGCCAATGAACTTTTCCACCTCTATGAGTATTATTTGATCTTTGGCATCCTTAACAAGCCATGATGTTATTACAAGGAAAATAAATACCATATACTCCTCTACAAATTTTGTTATTGAAAATGGTTTTGATAATGGATTTGTTATGTCAATATATTTAAATGATATGTTGTGATGGGAAATGTGTAACTATTATATTTCCTCTATGTTTGGTTTATATGTTTTGAATATGTTATGGTTCTTGGGAATTGTTCTGTATATAGGTGATATGTGTTAAACATTGGGCGGGTGAGCCAATGATAACTCTCCAATGTATTGGGTAAAGTGACAGAGGAAAACATGAATGGTTCTCCTAAGATATTTAGGGAATATACTATGATGGGTATACCAAATGTAACTCCCTACGCAGTTTTGAATGGTTAAATGTTAGTACGTTATGTATGCCACAAGTTACCTTTATGATTTATGATTTCTATGTTTATTGAAAAAATATTATTATTTTAGGAGGTATGTTAAAGAGATTATGTTATGTATGTATTGATGATCTAATGTTTTATTTCATTGTTTTATAACCATTACTGAGCTTTTTATGTTCATCCCATGTTTTTTGAAATGTTTTTCACATGAATAAAAGATAAATAGGGTCAAGAATGGGGTCAAGGGAAGGTCATGCTATCTAAAACATGGAACTAGACATGACTGTTTTTATCAGGAGTTTTTATTTTAGGGAAAAAATGGAAACTGAGTAGAATTGTCTACTTTATAATTTTTGAGATGTAATGTAATAGTTATGGCCTAATTCCCTAAAACTCTAAACCTGAAAAGATCATCAATGTGAATTATTCATTTAATTCAGGATTATGTATTGTGTTAAGGCTCAGTCCTTATAGATATCAAAAAAATAATGACAATATAAAATCATTTAATTTAAATATTTTTCATTAAAATGTATACATTTCTTCATAAGTGTTATATCACACTTTAGTTGTACCTTAATTAATTTCCACATCATCTATTAATCCATGAAAGAAAAATTCATTTCTTATTATTCATTAAAAAGGGATCATAAGAACCATAAATAGAATTATAATTCATTATATCTGTCTATAGTTATAAACATAGCCAAATGGTTTCATATGTCATGTAGAAATATTCATATGGGAAAATAATACAATAATCTCTAAAGCCTCATTACATGTTTAATGTAAACCATTTCATAAATGGTTGACCCTTTCAACCATCTGAAATATTAATATCAACTACTTTAGAATGAATGACATTAACATTCTCAAAATAAACATAAGATTAGTCTCCCATATATCATAATGTGTCTTTATATTTTCATATAAACTACGTTTTAATACCTTCATCACATATTCTCTTCTAACATTGTAACAAATAGATTTATAATATAAAATTAATGAATAATAGATAATTCTTCTTCATTCCTTGAATATAAATATAAATTATTGAATATATTCCCAAAATCTATTACTTTTTTACACTCCATTGATGATAACATAAACTACATAATCAAAAAAATATCTTATCAGTTCGGAGATCATGGATGTTATTAAATTTTATTTATCCATATCAATCATCTCATTATCAATACTAAGAATTATTTTCTCATTATCAAAAACATAAAAATGGTTAAATTTTCCTTAATCAATAATTTTCTATGATTATTATCTTTCAATTAAATTAATTCCTCATAATCATTAAATAAATCCAGTCAAATATTTAATACAAAACATATACTGAGTAATAATTATTTATTTCATGATTCATATCACGTAATCAATGAATTTGAAAACATAAATTCTTAATTAATATAACTTCCATATCAAACTATTAACTACGCTTTGTTGTCTTTTTCCTTAATTCCCCTTTACTAAAATCGAAAACATGAATTGTATCTTAACATTCATCAAACTAAATTTAATCATTACTATAAAAACTACTTTTTTGAATAAAAAATACTATTCATGGATGATTTATGGTCAATTCATCATCATCAACAAAACTTTTTCTCAGATAAAAATTATAATTTCGTTTTTTAAATTTCTTCTAAATAAATTTATTATTATCATTTCCATACATTACCTGCCTAAAATATTCAACTATCAATAATTCCACAAGGTTTGAAATATTCCTATCTATTTTATTATGTAAACACTTCATTTTTCATCAGCAATTACTTACTCCAAGGACTAATTCAGCGTGCATAATTCATCTTCCAAATCATTTGAAAAATTACATTGATTTATTCATCCTAGATTATTAAATAATGGAACCTGAGTCTTAATTTCACTATGATTACCGTCACCTAATCTGACAATGAACACTTTATATCTGTTCTTTGGTGATTCTGAGATTTGGTTATGTTGTAATTTGATAATAATTATTTGTGATCATTTTTATGAATAATCAAATATTCTATTACTCCAGTCATTATCAAATATTGATTCTCATAAATATTTTTTTTCACATTCAATGTTAACGTAGTTCCATTAAGTTCCCAATATTGACTAAATTGGAATTAATTGTGTGAGAAGCACTTATCATTGTGGAAAAACTATTTAATTAAGTAAAATCACATATAGGTTTTCTAAATACTAACACATAATTTTAAATCTATCAAACCATTATCTTATCCTTAGTCATATATTAAAATATTCTATTTAAATCATTTATGATGGATTGAAAATAATTTTTGAATTTCCAAATAATAACCCTGAAAAGTGTCAAAAAAATTGTGTAACAAGGATAATTATTGTGCACCAACTCACAATCGACTCTAGGTCAATATTGTTTTCAATTTTTTTACCCCAATGTAAATATATACAGAGGCTATATCAAATTTTAGTATATGAACATGGATATAATTCCTCGGAAACCAATATCCCAATCAATTATCAAAATTCATGGAAATTTTTCTAAACATTTGATCATCCTTGGATTTTTTCCCTAGAGACATCCCTAAATATATCTTTACAATTATCCCATGGGGTCTTACAAAACATTTTTTATCCTAGTTTCCAAAAAATTACAAATAATTTACTTTGATATCAACTATAGTGAATTGGAATTATTTTATGCAGGTATTACATCATTTTATATGAATATCCAACAAATTGTAAAATTATTTTCTTGAGTACCTATATAGTTTAGTTTCTTTGAAAAAATGGAACACAATCTGATAACATTGTGAAAGATCATTACTATTTCCTACAAACATATTCCAAATTTTTAATCATATTTAAAAACATTCTTCATAACTTGGATAATGTAAGAAAAAAAAGGTGATCATAAATGGTCAATTATGGTAAATAATAGTTATTTTTAAGCCTAACCATAACATAATTATATGAGAACAAGATAAGAACATTTGATGATCATAACCTTCGTAAAAAAGATCATACACATTAGTTGTGGAATAAATATTTTAAGATATAAGTCCAGAATAATAATGGAATCAAAAGAATAATTCATGAGATCTCATCATAGCAGTAATTCATTGAATTGTGGAATATACATAATCATATGAAATAATTACAATAGTAGTCAAAGATCATAGCCGTGGAGATATTAGTGGAATTGGTTCACTATAAAAACTTTCTTAGTTGTCAAGAGTTACTCCCGAGACAATGTTACAGTTCAAGGATCACTCTTAAGACCATATTAGTAGTCAGTGCTCACTCCCCAAACTCTCTGAGGAAAAAAATGACAATGCAAAATAAGGATCACTCCCCATTCCAACCATTTCTATATCATGAGATAAAAATTCATACACAATGAATTGGAGTTCTATCTATGAACACCCAACATATAATATAAAACGGGCTCCCCAGGTTCTTTTTTGGATTCCTCATTGTATAATTTGTTATGGGATTACCAAAAAAAAGCTATAATACCCCATCATAAAAGATTTAATGTCCTTATGTAGTGCTATTTTGGTTACCCCATCATGTTCTCTATAATATGATTACATTGCATTATGTGTTCCAATATATCATATAATCTATAATAGGTTATCCAAGTACTATTTTATCACCTTGTCATATTATTTGTAATGGTCGTACCGAATGAAAATTGATCAACACCATTGTATACATCTTAATAGGATAACCAAGTGATATTTGGGCCACCCCATCGTATAAGTTGTAACAGTTCATAAACACAGTCATTATCCATTCATAAACTAATGATACCACATAAAATAAATCGGTTCCATGTCAATCTATTTGAAACATGATAAAACTGTTGAAAATAAATGGGTTTCACAACATTATTTTAGAAACATGACCGAACATTTGAAAATAAACGTTTTCCCTAAACATCATGCATTCAAAACACAAATCATTCAGAGCATAATTAAAAATAGTATCCTAAAATAATATCCCATACAAGGGATAGGTAACACCAATGGACGTCTTTTTATATGGAAATAAAAAATTTTGGATCATTTAAAACATTTCTTATATAAAATATCCCTTCGACTTTAAAAATGATTTTTAAAACATAAAACACTTAGAAAATATTTTTCATTCAAAATAACATTGATATTTTATATAAGTTATTTGAAACAATTTTAAAAAAATAAAATCCTAAATCGTTTTGAAATTTCTTTTCAATGATAAATTTCATAAAATACAATTTAAATACATTTTTCAACATATTTTTTTTGTAAATTTGGTTTCAGAAGAATGTAAATTCCCAATTGTAAAGAGATATTAAAATGCATTTTTTTTATAAAATATTATCTCAAACATATTTAAAAGATCAGAAAAATGTCACAATTACTATAATATATCAGGAAACTCAAGGGGATAATAAAATTATTGAGAATTATTTAGGTATATATCATATTATTTTATCATTAGAATCATAACTATAAATTTTTTTTGAAAAAAGATGATATTGTAACATAAAATCATTACCACTTTTTTAACCTTGAATTGAAATCCCTAGGAAGGAATAAAATAAAATAGAATATAAAAAATAAGGATTATAGATAAATTCATGTTATTATTTGTCAAATTGGCTATATATACACCACGTGATATAATATAATATCATTCCATAACATATTTCTCAATGAAGGGAAATTGAGATAAAAGCCATTTTTGATTTGAAATATTTTCAAACTTAAACCCAAATAAAGAGAAATTAAAAATGGATATATAAATAAAAAAATATAATAAACATAAAATAAATTCATGGGATGTATATGAACAACTTATAAGAAATATATGATAAATATAGAATGTGTCTCACAAATGTAAAAAGTGATACGGAAATCCCATAACTTAAGTATTGAATCACATCATACTTGTTTGAATTATGTATAGTATATATAAGTAAAATATAAGTCATAAATATAATAATATTAATATATATAATACCATATATGATTTAATTTTGACATTATATAACCCATTTATTAACAATTCCATGTTAATATTTTTCTTTAGATAATAACCGCTTTGTTTTTCATACCTGTTAGACTTGTTATTCATTGTACTCTTACCAAAACATAATTAAAAAATCTACATAGTCATAACCATGATATAAATAGCATACATTTTCATTATATATGTAGTTATATTATCCTATAAGATTTAGTGATTGGAAATGAAATACATAGTTCATGGTGACGGAAGGTCGTACGTACGCCTAAACACTGTTTCCATTTTCTTATCATATTAAATGAAATAAAATTAAAACAATAACATATATATATATATATTATGATAATAGTATATTTTTAATATTCTATATATCACATATATATATTTAAATCATTCTTAATACATTCTATGTAATGTGCGGGTTAATTAAATCACTTCACGAGGTGGTAGTCTTTCGTACCCATGAATGGTGTTATGGTATTCTCAAAAAAATATAAATCATAATGGTTTGTGATATATAATAGTTAAATAATAACAAATAAGTCATATATATCATATATAAAAATCATTTACATCATTTTTAGAAAAAAAATAAGCTATGAGAATTGAGAAAGAAACTACATCGATTCACTTGGTGGTAATCCATCATACACACGAATGATGGTTTTGTAGCCCATTTAATGAATGTTTGTGTGATAATAGGAATTAAAATAAAAAATATCAGTATATATATATTAATTATATTATTTTATAATTATTATATATAAATAAATTTGGTTTGTGGAAGAAATAAAACAAAAACGTTTTTCGAGGAACATTACCAATTATTCTAGTATCTCTTTTTTGTTTAAACCAGCAACCTTACTAGGCTTCCTTTCCTAGAAAATTAAAGATGATAGGATGATATGTGGTAACTTTTTATGTGATTTTAGTGGGTTTAATTCATTCAAAAATAATTTATATAATTTAATATGTTTGTAAATTCAATTCACTTTTATAATATAGGAGAAGTGGTATTCTAATAAATACCCAAAATTATTCAATATTGGGAGGAATCCCCTATAGAATGTGAAAAATAAATTAAAAATAATGTAAGGGTGGGAGTAACTTTCTGATATGTACCATTGACAAAACAAAATAAATTCAATTTTTTAAGGTTATTACATAGTCCTTAATTTACTTGATTTTATCTTTATAGTTTTTACCAATATAAATTCTATATTTTAATTTAACTAGGAAATTTATCCATTTGGATTATATTTAAAAATATATTTATTATAAAATTGTTTATCATTTATTTTAATTATTATCTCTAATTTATTAAATATAATATATTTGATTCTTTAAGATTAATTTTAATAAAAACTCATATAGTGAGAAATGACTAGTTTTAACCATAATCATGCTAAATAATTTTAACTATATTCACAAATAATTATCATAAAAACTATTTTGATTATATTAGGGAATATTATATATGATTATTCAAAAAATGGAATCCATTTTTTCTGATTCTGTTCACATATGTTGTGGAAAATAATTTCAAAATAATCTCAGAGAAGGGACGAGAAAGTGAGTTTTTGAAATGAAAATGTTCAAATGTGTATAATATTTTTATCCAATTTCAATAGTAAATTGATTAAAATTACCTATATTAGATTAATGTATGTAATATTTAAATTTTTAAATACTAAAAATATTTTAACATATAATAGTTATATAAATATTTTAATTACAAAATCGGTTTTCAATTAAAATTCAGTAATTTTCACTACTCAACAAGAATTGAATCATTTTAGAGAAAATCAAAAAAATTATCTCTATGATATCTTTAAAATAAAATTTAATAAATATAAATTAACTTGTAAAATATATTTTATAATATTCTCAATAAAAAAATTTAAAATAACTATGCAGTTAAAAGGCTGTAAAACTGTATTTCATAAAAATACTTCTCTTTATGTATAAAATTGGATTAATTCATATCTATTATCTATAAAACAAATTAGATTAATTTTAATGTGTTTATCAAATATATAATATTTAAATATTCATTAAAATAATTCATTAATTTTTTTCTTTAATTTGTGGATCTAAAACATGTTTGTGCATTGAAAAAATATTTTCTAGAATTTGAATTTTATTATTTCCAAATACTTATTATGATAATTTATGAGTAATTGGTATAAACATAAATTAATTAATAAGAAATTATAAATAATATTTCAATAATTTTTTAAAATATTTTATTTCCCTCTATTCAAATTTTTTCGGGGATAATTATAATAATATTTTATGAATTATATTAATAGTAAATTATTGTTCATTAAAACTAAATCTTCCATGCACTGCAAGCTATCGAATGAATTTAATGTATCATGTTAGAGAATCTAAAAACAATTTAGGGTGTAATACAAGATTTATTTTTTTATCATTAAATTTAACCCATCAAATAATTTTAATTTATTCATAAAAAATCATGAAAATATAGTGTGTTACATTATTAAAAATATTCTAATTTTTTCTAGAGATGAGTGTGAGATTGAGAAAAATACAATTTTCATTTAAAATTCATTATATTCCACCACATTTAAAGGGATCATTAAAAATTAAATATATATAAATATATTCAATATGAGTTGTCATTGGGCTATGTGATTTCATAACATGTCCTTTAGGGTCATCCAGAGAAGGTGAATGGTGTCTTCTCTTGGCAAGTACTGCTGAATGCCTTCTAGATCAATCCCTTACTAACCCTAATGAGATATTATTTGTGTCTTGTAGTTGATTTATAAAAATTTATAATCAGCTTTCAATGATCATAATATGAAATGGGTGAAATTCAATTACGATTCTTTGTTTCATAATTATTTTGAGGAATAGAAATGAGTACTCACATAAATTTCTATTTTGATCTTTCCTATGACTTCTAAGGGGTTTGTGGAATACAATGATGATTTTGGTTCTATTTTGGGAAGTGTACTTATGCAGGATGACCACTTCTTTTCATATGGATCTTATCATTTCATCCACATGAGAAAAATAACACACTCATGATATCGACTGTATTGCGGTCAATAATTTTCTTAAATTCTAGTAGAATTGTTTTTTCGAGAGGTTTATAATGTTTTATAAAAATAATATTATAAAATATATTTATCAAATTTACCTAAATCTCATACATATATGGTGGGAATACCATATTTAAACATATAATTATGACATCACCTACAACCCAAATAAGTTGACATTCACTTACTAACACTCTTCATAGGAAGGATCGATCCCATTCAATAATATATATAAAAGAGTGGAACCTTATTGGGATCCTTTGTTTGAAACAAATGGATACAGAATAGTATAATTAAAGTATGGATCTATTCAACTTTCATCACCTCTCATTAAGTCAATTAAGCTAATGTATTTTTAGTAATTACATTTAAGGGGAACCGGTGATTCCTTATGTGGTATAGAAACCATTTCTAGTTAGTCACTATTTTTAGATGGTATTCTATTTTTTGGGGACTATTTTGAAATCTCATAATCCATGAAAAATTTAGTTTTGTGTGATTTATAATTTTATTTATATTCTATTCATACTGAAACTACAAATATGTTTTCTAATATGAGATATAATATCTGGTGGTTGGGTATAAAGTGATATATTGATAATTATATTTTTGTATGACACACCTACAATATGATAAAGTAGAAGCACATGAATCCTTTTTAATTGAACTATCATCGTCCAATGCTATTTTAGAAAATGGGTGAGCTATCCAATGAATCCATTTTCAGATTTCAATGGACTCTGAAAATGCATAATTCTATTTTTGTTGTGATTATTCTCTTGTAGTAATCATCTAATTTAATTTTGATCATGGACACCATAAAGGTAAAATTTCATGGTGTTTTTTCCATGTATGAGACATTATGGTTTCATGGGGTTCCCACTTTCATTTTCTTTTGTAGTGATCCCATATTTAGTTCCATTTTCCATAAGAGACTTTGATAGGTGATTGATATTTAAGTATGATTCAGTACATATTACCATTTAAAAATGGATATAGTGATAAAGCATACTATAATTATTCTGTATGATGTACTCCATGATTGTATCATTGAAGTTCGTGTAACATGGGATATCTAGCTTTGACTAAATGAGTTTAATTATTACAAAATTTACCACTTATCGATCCCAATGGACCATAAAATATTAGTATAGTGTCCCATGAAAGTCACATCTTTTTTTGTTATGTTGGGAAAAGACAATCTCATGTGACCTAGTCTTGTTTATGAGATATTTTCAAGGATTTAGGATAAGTTGATTCCTGGTTATGACTCATAATTTGTTGAAATTATATGAGTATAATCAATATCATCCTTTCGATTTTTTATTTGTCATTCAGTTCTCTAAAAATCTAATGTTCGGTTGGTTCACCATCATCTCCAAAAATAGGGAATCTAACTCTAAGTTATACACAGAAATTTGAGATCATTGTGTATCTTTTTTATGTATTTCATTATCTTGGGTTACCAACTCAGTTAACCTGAACACATGAGATATTCCATATATCTCATTTTGTGAATTACCACCCAAATCCTTCACAATTTCTATGTTATGGGGAGATTGAGTTGGAACTATATTTTTCAATTGTGATAAAACTAGTGTAGATCTGTGATTATTAGATAAAATAATATTATGGTAATTCTATTTCATTAGTCATATTTTTATGGACACATGGTTTAGATTCTTCGGATAATGTGTGTGTGAATTATCCGTGAGGGATCAGTGACATCACCACTTTATAGAGAATCCGTCAACATTGTTAATATTATAGGATAGAAGGTATAAGGCCCCGGCCTTAAACATTACATAATCATGAATTAAATGAATAATTCACATTGAGGATCTTTTCAGGTTTAGTGTTAAGAGAATTAGCTCATAACTATTACATATCAAAAGATTACAAAGTATACACTTCTACTAAGTTTCCATAAAATAAAAACTCTTAAAAAGAAACATGTCTAGTTCCATGTTTTAGATATCATGTCTTTCCTTGATCCCATCATTAACACTATTCATATTTATGTCCTGTGGAAAACATTTCAAAAACATGGGATGAGCATAAAAAGCCCAGTACAGGATACACAAAGATGGAAAACTTTTAGTTTTTCAAAACAACAAGTAAACCCAGAATAATTTATCAAAGTAATACTTTTCACCTTTATGAAGTAGTAAAAAAACTCTTCACTGAATAAAAGATCATCACTTACCCCTTTTGTAAACAAAATATTACCATAAAACCCATATAAAGATCACATAACATATAAAGGTAACTTGGGACATAAACATACTTAAATGGAATAACCATATGGTCGACATAAACACATACTTAATGGAATAGCCATATGGATGACTTCCATACCCAATGCATTGGAGGTTATGATGTAACCATCCATCCTGGTATTCACGGCACCACCTGTCATATGGTTTATCACGTAACCACCCGTCCAATGTCCAAGTACCATTATAAAACCATATGATATAAAACAAATATAATGGAAGGAAAACATTTCCACACTTTGATCACAATATATCACTTAAATATATTGACATAACAAATCCATTATAAAAACCATTTTCAATACCAAAATACATAGAAGAGTATATGGTATTTATTTCATTTTAAAAAACATTACGGCTTGTTCAGGAATCCAAAGACCAAATAATACTCATAGCAGCAGAAAAGGTCGTTGTCACCGCATACGTTAAAAGAAACATTAATTTTTGTCGTTTTGTAAAACGCATCGTAGAAAAATATTCCTTTTGAATAAAATTAAAATTCAAAGGGGTTTATACACCATATAAAAGAAAGCCTTGTATTATAACAAAATATTCCTCAAGGAAAATAGATTGAGACGAAGTCCCTTACAAAGAAGGTATCCTTAAATTAAGAATAAATCAATTACATAATTATATCTGACAAATGAATACACATAATATAAGTGGATATTAAGGGTAAAACAATCAGATTTCATTCACACATATTAATATAACGACATATTCAAGGAGTACAAGTTTACCCAAAATAATCAAAATTGGGTTAAGAAGTTCCCTTGCAAAAATTCGACGGCCTAACGGCGTCACTTCAAAATTAAGAAAATGAGTTGATGAGAGATAAAAATGGTATCTCATCAGTTGGAAATAAAATTTAAATAAATAAGGATATATAATAACATATCCTAATATAATAGTATGTGAATTAAAAGACATAACAAATTAAGTCTTTTAGAAAGAGGAGGGTGAAAGGTTCCCTTACCGACTTTGGTAACTTTCGAAACGTACTCCCCATGGAAGAAGGGTCATACAATGAAGATGTAAATACCCATAAATGAAATTATACTACAAAAAGTGTATAATAATGGGCATTACATACACCACTCAAGAGAAATAGTGGCAAACGTAGCATAAATGTCACGGGAATAAAAGTGAGATGACAAATCCCTTAAGAAAACTCGGCAGCCTAACGGCGCCACATAAAACTTCCAAAAATGGTTTGATGAGATCAAATAGGGTCTCTCAAAATATTAACATAAACATTACAGTAATAGGAATATAAAATAACATCCCCTAACAAAATAAAGATGATATTAAAGGAAAATACATAAAAGAGAGTTCTTAAAAAGAAAGAGAGGAGTAGGATCCCTTACCTTGTGTCTGACATGACTCGATCGTTCTTTAATCATCTGAATAATAAAATTTGGTCAATTTATAATTTCATAAGGACCTCCTTTAAATATTATTATTCATTTAATATCACATATTATAATTTTATAGTAATTGGTTAATAAAGTGAGTTCATATCAGACGGTTTTGTCGATGTTCGGTACATGAGTAATAATTGAACTTGTTGGAAAAGAATTTTCCATGAGGTTATAGGTACATAATATCCAGAATAGTATTGATGTCTTAAATATCATATATATCCATTATATATTTATTTTATACTATTCCCTAACATTTGGAGATAAAAAATTAAAAGCACCGTTCATGGAGACGGTAGGTCGTACGTACGCATGAATGATACATTCATTTTTGTCATATTAATGGAATTAAAACAAAATTAGAGAAATATATATTATAATTACAGTAGGATATCATATGTAATACCATTAATTCTGTCCTTTATATTCCCCACATATGGCATTAACGAATCAAATCACTTTGAGGGGTCGGTAGTCCGCACTTCCTAAAATGAAGATATCGCGTTTACCCACAATGGAAACCATAAAGGTATGCCATTAATGAAAAATACATAAGCTTAAAGAAAAAAATAAACATATTATATATCATATATAAATATAGTTACATAATAATGGCCACTTTTAAGGTGTTAAAATAATATTGAACAGCCATCATTTTGTGAGGCAGTAAATCTCCATCCACAGAAACAGTATGTTATTTAATCATTAGATGAAGGTGTGTGTAATTGTATCTATAATACATCACATAAAAATATCCTAGTATATTAAAGATACTCTTTTTTTTTTACAAAATAAAGGAATAAAAATAGTTTAGGTGGTTGGAGAAGCAAAATAAAACAGATGAACACAAGAGAGAACACAACCTTTAAAACGAGTAACTCTTTTTGATTTGATCTCAGAGGCTTCCTTGGTAATACTTCTACCCAATGTGAGGCTTCTAGGAGTAATAGAGGGATTTGTAGAGACAAAATGGGAAGGGTTTGTTCGAGTCAAATGCTTGAGAGGTTTGTTTATGGTGGTAGAGGTGGGGGCCTTTTATAAGAGGAGAGGAGGGGCACTCTTGGAAAGTTATAAAATATTACTTTATTATAAAATTATTTTAGGATATCAAAGGTCCAAAAAGAATATATTTCTAGGATAAGGTGATAAGGTTTCTAAATCCACCCATCCAATAGGTTTGTGACAAGTTTAAGACTTAGATTTCACCATATCGTCTCATTTTATTTAAATCGTTCATTTATTAGGTAATCACTGCATCATCACAGTGTCATAAATAAATTAGTTTATTTAATGTCTAAAAATTATAAAAAAAATATCATGATGTAGGAAATATTTTTATATTTCTAATTAATATTTATAGTCAAAAATATGACTTGTATAACCCCATGTAAAAATTATTTTAGTAAAACAACACTTGTTTGTGACATTTTAATTTTAACATTAAATAAAAACGTTTTAATGTAATTTTCCATCCAATGTGGCTCCTTGGGGTCCCCAAGTTGACCCATGGATTGTCCTGGTTGGCCATGACTCATCTAATAAGGGTAGAACATGTTTCATGATCATTTCATATTATTATAACATTATCTTTACCTTAACCTACACTAATTACCTCTAATCGCGATTAAAACATAAAAGTTACTATTCACAAAAAAATTATTTTAATCTCACTGAACCACATTTTACTTCTTAATGACAACCATGTATGTCAGATTTTTGAAATTCAAAAAATAGAGGTGGTACAATTTCATTTAAATGAAAAATCCGTTTTTTAAGTACCACTTAGTGGTTTCAATATTCATCAAAAATTAAAGTTTTCCAGAAAAATACCAAAAAATCACCATAAGCTATATTTGATATTCCAAATTCAAAAATTATTTCAATTTTACAAAATTCAAAACATATAAGTTACATTAATTAATTTAATAATTAACTCCCACTGTCAGAGCAAATAGCGTGTTTTTATGAAACAATAAGTATCAAAAGATTGACACTAGTTTAAGTCCAATTTCTAGATGAAATTAATTCCAAAGACCACTATTGGATTAAAAGGTAAAAAATAATCTAATTTCACATTAATCACAATTCAAAAGATAATTGAATCATATAAATAAATTATATTAAAAAGGGTTTTTTAATTAAAATACAAAATTTTCACTATTCATAAAAAATGAACTTTATCGGAAAAATACCAAAAATTTACACAAAGTAAATTTTGATGTCCCGATTATAAAGAAGAATTATATTTTGTCAAATATAACACATTAAATTGTCAAAAAGCAGATTTAAAATATTTTCATCATCAAAAGGTGGTTAATCGACCATTTAAAGAATATTAGAATGTTTACGCATAAAATTAAATTCATTCGCATTTTTAATCCTCTAAAATTTGTTGTAAAAAGTAAAAATATTTGACAAACATATATAATCATTTTGTAGATAGTTCTGTTCAATCCCGCAATTACAACGTCTAGGCGTTAACTACAATTTAAAATAATATTATTTTATTATTAGAGTGCAACATAAGATTCCTATGAAACTCATTGTTGCGTATTGGGTACGTCATCGATCATAGTGTCCCCTTTAAAGTAATATTAATATTTTATTCACAAATGTGGATAAATATGAAGAAGTTATATTCTTTATTTACCTGGTGTGTTACAGAAGGTCCCTTATATTTCATAATTATATTATCTTTGTTAATTTATATTATTTTTCAAATATTTGAGAGATTGTTGTTTTTAGCGGATTTTGAGGTGATTAGAGAATTGTTTCCAAGGGATTAGACTGAATAATATCTACATGAGTTAGATAACTCTATGGGTCATACATTGACAATGTGAATGAATTCTAGGTGGAATCCATGTTTCTAGTTTATAATTTGAAAATTAATAATGATGTGAAATTATATTTCATTTTTAGAATACAACTTCTGTGATTTTATGTTTAGGTGATTATTTATTGTTATATCTTTAATTATGAATTCTCACCCTCCTCCTCCCTTCCCTATACCCTTGGTATTCTCAAGGTAATTTTTTTTATTTCACCTCTTACAGGATTCTCCCTTTGTCTATTTGTTCGTATGGCTGGTTGGTTGATCCTCTTTTAAAAAGTGTGATCCTTCAATTCAACATTTATTCATTTCTCTCGTAATAGGAATAATTATTTGGTAGATTTTTTGGAATTATGTATCATATTATTATTCTCAGTGAATCACTTCTAGATGAATTATGTGGTTGTGTTTTAGGGGATGAATCTTATGTGGGTTTTGGAATGGTCCATTAAAATCTTGAGGTGTACATTGATATGAATTTATTTCCAACCCATTATCTTGTTCAATACAATTCTAATATGTGAGAATATATGATAGGGCCTATTTTCATTACAATTTTATTCTATTACCTTTTTAGCTTTTGTGAAGATCCCATTATGGTTAGAGGGTAGCCCATCCTAAGGTAGGAGTTTGCACTTCTAGCCAATTTTGGATGAACCTTGAATCTATTTGATATATTAAAAGTTTTTTAAAATGAATTCCCATGATTAATAATTGATTGATTTATGTAAGTAAATGGGTTTGTGGGGAAAGATGGATTCCCCTTAATTTAGGTCAAATAATGGTGTTTTCAATAAATTTTTAAATAGGTTATCCAAGGATATTTTAAATTATTAATGGGTTATTTAGAATATTTTGTAAAATTTGAAAGATATTTGAAGTTGATTTGGTAAGTGTTTCACATAGTATCCTTGGGTAAAATGGTGGATTGTGTAATATTGGGACTTGTCAGTTTGTTTTGTAAGGGGGTTCATGTTCTAGGGTTCCCCTCCCTTCTTATATTATTGGTACATTATCTCTCCTAACATTATTTAAATTATTGGGGATGTACTCCTGTGGTTGTTCCATTGTTTCCTATTGCTAGATGTGGGGGATCTATGGATATCAATGCATGATCAATTATGGATTCTAATTGGGGTCTGAGTGAACATTCTAGGTAAACCTTTGTAATCTTATGGGGGTTTACCACTTTGAGATAGAATTTTACTAGTTTCGATATGATATGATATTAAACATGAAATGATAAATGTAAATGGATTATAAAAATAGTTCTTTGAAACTATATAATTTATTTATTGGGTTATTTTGAATAAGGTTAACTGTTTTCTATTATTTTGATATAAAGATGTTCAAATTTATTATCATGATCTTTATTATATAAAAAATAGAATATTTGGATATGTGTGTAGTAAATTGACAATAAAAACCATTGTGGGATACTACTAATACTGTTTATCTACCACCCAACACACTAAATTGAGGATTTGCACATGTTGTATTGTCTGATGTATGAAATGAAAATGATCTATGGTGTGGTGGAATGGTTCATTTTATTTGGTTATAAGTAGCTAGTAGTGAGATGGTGGGATGCTACTTAAGTGTTAGATGGAGTAAAAATTTTATTCATTGGATGTCACTTCTTTTTGGATATTTTATGAACATGTACCTTGGTATTGTATTACTACCTTGGCTTCTTACATGGAATTTGTTGATCTTTATTTTATGGAATATTTTTTATTTTTTGTTCCTTCTATAAAATTTCCAGGCATCTAATTTGAGTTTGTAAAAATTAATCCATCATATATTTTTTTGATTAATTTGTGCTAGTATCCAGCCCATGGGGATCATTAATTACTATATACACTTATGGTAATCCTGTTTGGATCATATTATGATGGGTTTTATACATTTCTTCATTAATAGTTTTACAATATTTGTTTTCTATAAATGGTACATTTTATTTATGGGGTTCATAATAAAGAATTGAATGGTATTTCTACTAATTTTTATAGCATATGAGGTGTCACACATAATCAAAAAAGGTGATACCACATCAATACCAATGCCCTCAAATTTTTTTTATCATCCATATCAACTTTGTAAAAGATTTCTTTTCCACGAAATATTCCATACTTTTACTTCTTAAGGTTATGTAATCTTATTCAACATAGAAAAAATCTACGGTAAAATGAAAGGATCGTGTGGATAATTCAAGGTTAATGTGGACTGAAGCTTGGTTAAAATCAACCGAAAGAGCTAGATTTGGGAAATATTTATACTTGAAAAATGGGAAGGGTATCATGAAGGACATCAGAGCACCATAAAATTCTATCTTACACAATGGATGTAATAATTCACATAAAATATCTCCAAACCTCGATAGAAACTATAAATCCACTCAATATACCTTTATTTAACGGGCCATGACCTTTGTATTGAAAAAATATATTTTTATTCAGAAACATCATCTTTCATGATCCAATTGATAAATATATTTATATAGATCACTATATATTGAAAATAGACACCCATGAGAACCATGAATCCTAGGACTATGGTAAAAAATATCATTAAAAATTAACCTTACCTCCTATGAAAATATTAAAATCACAAAAAGGATCTAATAGACTTATATATTTAATGAAACCCAACCCATAATAGCCACGACATCATACTTGAGAGGGAAACCATGTTTTGTGAAGGCCTCATCCACAAAACGTGAACTTTCTCAAACCTCCTATCCTTTAGGAAAAAAACTCACCTCTATGGCCCCTATATGATTTCTCCTTTCATAATATATACCATGTGAACATTTATGTTCCTATGAAACTTTTTTCTATCGACACTGTCTTCACTCCAACATCGATCATCTATATGACATGTATCATCAACCCACATTTCCTAGTCTTTTTCTCTCTGAACAACCGGTACAATCTCATCACCAATTTAACTTAAATATAGGTACCTTAACATTAGTACCCCATCCTATCATCCCACCGATGGAACTGTCAAGGGATTATCATTCATTACCCAATGATTATGGAAAGATTTTTATCCTTCTCTCCTCCTGTATTTTCTGGTAATGCAAAGATCCATGTGTAATCCCCATCCACATCTGTGATATAAGAATATGAAATGTATAGCCTAACATCCTATTAATATGACATTAATCTACATGGTAATGTTATAGTTTCACAATGGTAAATTACATGACACGATCGTTAGTAAATGATCATCAACTACCACCATGTCCTATATGATAAACATAGGATACCTCAAGATGTAAATATGTGTTGATTCCCACTATCTATTTATCCCCTATGAAAAAATCCCACACTATCCCTTCTTCTCACTCCTTCAATTATGAAATCAAACATACCGTATAATTTTTTACTACATGGATCGGTCTAGTAGCATAGCCTTAAACTATGCACTAAAATAATGTGGCTTTTGATCCCTATCATCAAAAGGGTTGTAGGCTCACTGCATATGTTTAAATCCTAATATCCTGGTTATCATCAAACATCTTTCCTATATTCCACCTATGTGCCAATAACCCTATTGTATGATCATCCCTCCACCCCAACAACCCAGTCAGGAGAAGACATAACCTTCAACTATCCTTAGTTGAGGTCCCTGCTATAACTCAGTGTCTCTATGTGATTCTAATTCATACCCAACATGAAACATGCTGAGATTATATTAGATGCAACCCTATAATACAATAAAAAATAACCATGTCCCAATAAGACATTAGACCCAAGAAAATTCCCCAACAAGAAACTACACCTCTAATCATATACCCATAAGAATATCAACTATTCATCAAGTCCCCATAGGTCTACGAATGTATGATCGTGTCCATAAAAGTATTTTAACATATGACTATGTCCTTATAATACAATAAACATTTTATATCACATTATAAATCATTATCTCTACCCCATTTTATGAACATGATATAACTAACAAACCATCATCATATTCAATATAACTAAGGCATAAGAATCTCTATTACAAACATGGGATTACATGTGTCTCACACCTAATAAGCCCTATACAAGAGATTCCCTTTACACGAAAAAAGGAAAAATTATAAAGATAATAGATACAATTAATATCCCCCACTGTTAAGTTGTGTCCATTATCACCATCAACACCAACCATAGGTAGATTCTCATTCATGAATAAATTAGATTAATTAACCAGTTTCCACATTTTGATGAATCTTACAAAATGATTCAGAAATGTTACTCAAATCTATGAGGGAAACCCCGACATTGAAATGAACTCCAAGGATGAATCCTCAATAACTATAACTGATATCTCATTATCCTATTCTGGTCATGGTGATTTCATCAACATCCATGGTAGTATAAGTCACCTACCTTTGGAAAGTAGTGATATAGGGAAACCTCACAAATGGGGTCTTGACCTCTCCAAGAATGAGAACCACTCTAGGGGAGAAAAAATATTGTTATCACCCAAATTCATTCTATATTGTAATCCTCTTTAAAAACCAAATTATGAACCTGATGTAAAGCCTTTCCCCGTTGGTTATTAATTGGTATGTAATAGTGGACACCATCAGATTTTTATATCACTAAATTTAAGCTTTTAATGTGTTGGGTTACACAAATCAAAATTGTAGAAGAAAAATGGACATCTTTTTCTATAATATGACGCAACAGAAGAATGTTGGGTATCCTTCATCATCAATATAAATGATGTGGATCTTCGATCAATAATTGGGGAATGAAAAAATTTTATTCATGTTGGGATCACGTTCATCAACCATGTACAGTTTTTTTTGACGTCATGTACCCGACATGATTAAATCTATAGGAAATAATCGATGGCTCACCACTAATAGTCATGGGGAAATTGGACATATGATGTAGTATTATCACACAACTATTCTTCTCTCATGAATTCCAATAGTCCCAAAAATACTTGGATAGCTTCCAATATCTCTCCCTATGAGTTCAAGAAACAAAGGTTCATTAATTCCCATGTTAATTGTCACAAACTGAAAGGTTTCATACATACCCTGGATATATCCTATAATTACCTGGAAGAATTTTCTCCATGTGGATGCTACCACCCTATAGAGTTGAATAGTGGGAATATCCTCCATCCCCATTCTTCATAGTAAACTATTTTAGGATCCCCTCACAATAATGTTTTTTCACTTCACTCCACAACGTCAATTACATTGGTGACGTATGGCTTATGGCCGCAGAAAGCACTAAACATGAGAAAACAAGAATGTGTCCCACTCAACTGAATCGATAATATTGACCAACTCTATACACTTGAAATCTTGAAAATCCTATCCTTGATTTATCATCCCATGTCTAGAAAAACTGACACTGACAATAGGGGTTGGCTGTAAACCCTACCTGATATGAGGCCTCCTCAATGACTCTAGTTTCTCCTACTACCATCAGTGAAACTACTCCTGCTAAAAAACATGTTAATGGGGGATATATCATCTCTCAATTTTTACATTGGTCCCAAACTCCTACCAAATTGTTTTGTTTCACTATTCCCATTATGGAAACGACCAGAAAATTTAATTTTCATTCCCATGATGAAATATTTCAATAGGGAGTTCCAACTTAAAATATAACCTTCTGAAACAAGATTCCTCCCAATGATGAATAATTCTCTTTCCATAATGATTAATACCAAATTAAGGAGAAAAAATAATGGTGTGGGGGATATTTCACATCTCCCATCATGACACAGATGAAAGGAAACCCCATTATCCATGGAGGGTCATTCTTACAGAAGTCTAGTGCTAGATATAGAAGGAAAGACAGAAATCTCATGTCACAATCGATCTATTTGCAATCGATTTGAAAGACTAACGATGGAAACACAATCTCATTCACAGATAGAGCTATGATAACATCCCATCTTTTTAATAATGATAAGACTGTGTTCGATAACAGACGAGATATGACACATCGATCTAAAAAGAACAACTAAATATTTTTATTTAAATGTTACCATTATAACCAATCCATTAGAATGGTGGGTATGAATAAGATTAATTGAATTATGAAAAATTATTTTACACGTGTAAATAAAATGAATAATTCGGTTTCTAATTAAATACTAATGAAAATAAAACTATTTTTAAAATATGATGAACTAGTTTTCAGTGAAAATATTTTAATGCACACAAATGTACTTTATACTAGTAACATAAAAAATAACTATTTATATTGTTATAATCTCTTAAATTTAATTTTTAATATTCATACAACGTTTTTTCTAAACATGATATAAAAATAAATCTTATTTTACACAAAATAAATGTGTTTTTCATAAATGAATTTTTTCACATTTTAATTCCACACTTTTTTTATGATAAATTTTAAAAATTTAAATAACATTATTTGAAAAAATAATATTATTTTTTAAATCATAATATCAATGTTTACTTTGGTATAATTAGTGGTATTTTTCTGAGAAGTTGATTTTTTTCTTAAATAATGAAGAATACTATAATTTAATTGAAAACTACTTTATCATACAAATGTTTAGGTCGTTATATTAAATTTTAAATTAGTGTTGAATTTTAAAAATTTAAATTATAAATTGAAAAATCCAATATTGGTCAATGGAATCAATTTCACATTGATATTGGATAAAAAAACATTTCTATATTTTGAACTTTTCTACATTATTAACTTTTTTTCTCAACCCAACGATTGGATTAATTTTAAAATAAAATTATCCAATTATGTTTTTAGAATTTTTAAAAATAGATTCATATTTGAAATTATAATGACCATTTTTTTAAATATTTTTGTTTTATTTTTTGAAAATATTAATATAATGATTATTAATTTTTGATAAAATAGTTAAGGGTAAATTCCTTAATTAATATTGAAAATAAATTGAGTTATATAATAGACTGGCCCTGACACCTAACCCAATTTTATTAGATGAGTATTTTTCATCCATAATAATTAAATAATTGGTTATGATACATTATATGGTATTTTGAATTATATTATATCTTTAATAATGTTTTATTAAAAGAAGAGTCAAACTTGTCATACTCTTGTTTTTAACAGGTGAATTTTTTTTAATATGGGGTTATCCAAGAGATATATTAAATTTTAAATATTATATAAAAATAATTTTTTTTATTTTAATTTCATTAATTTGTAATTATTTTTTATGTGAGAAATAATTACCGTATTGGATTTAACAATAATGATAGAGTAAGTGATTAATTAATGAAAATATAAAATAAATGAAATTAAAAATAAAAAAAAATAAATATATTTTGATATAATTATTTTGATTCATAAAATATTTAGATTAATTTGATATTATATAGTTTTAATAAAATATTATTTTCATGATACCATGTTTTTTGATATTTTTAAAAATTCTAGTAATTAATAGTATTAACATTGGCATTAATGATATATTAAAATTAATAATATTTTGTTAAATGATATCTTATTCATAAAGATATAAAATTAGGTAAGGTTGTTTTTATAAGGTATAATATTTAATCTTTTATTTGTGTTTGGTCCTATTATAATTTTATAATAAATACATTAACACCTAATGTGTAAAAATCAATTTTTTTTGAGTGAGAGTTAAAGGGGTTAAATAAGAATTATATCGAAAATATATAGTTTAAAAAATAGTCAAAACATATTTAAATGACATTAGATAAATTCATTTGAACCATAAGTTATCTTATATTTGAAATAAGTAATTATAGAGACATTTAGAAATGAAATGAAATTTATATTGATTTAATATTTTTATAAATTTACATAGTTCTCATCCCCTCTCTTATTTAAGATATCCTCTTCTTCTCTTCACTTAACACATAAAAACCTATTTTATTCAAACAAGGTGAACCACTATACCTTAATATAATCACTAAGTATATTATAAAGATCTAATTTTTGGAATAACCCTAGCCTTAGTGGACTTATGGTATTACGAAAATATTATTGTCTGAAGAAAATGTTTCATTTTTAATTATGTGATTATTTTTAGTTTAATTTTTCACCTCCTTCAAAAAATTTTCAACCATGATGAAATAATAACTAAATTTTCCTTCATATACTCAGATGTTATTATGTTAATATCATCACCAAAATCTATCTCCATTTCATTAAATAAGAAAATAATTAATTCTCTGTGTGTACGGAGGACTACGACCTCATGAACTGATGAAGTTATTTTTTAATCACAATATCTCAAGATTGGGTATATTGATAGTTGTAATAATTATATATGATTTTAATAAAATAATAATCATCATTATTATATAATATAACATTTCAATTCTTATCGTTCAATGCATAGAAAAATTATAATTTCATTCATGCATACGTGTGAATTATCACTTCCACGAAGCGATGTGATTTGTTTTTCAGCCCCACATCACAATGATAATATATATAAGAAAATTTAAATTATATATATAATACTATTATAATTTTATAAATATTAAAGGATATTTTACTACTTTCTATAATGACATTTTGAAAATGTAAATGTTACTCTTAAGTAAATATGGCTAACTGTCTCCATAATTATAATGAATTTCATTTTTCAAAACCATCCATAATGGTTTGATTTAAAATAAAAATTTATATATGAAATTTTTTATTATTTCGTGGATATGATTTTGGATACTATGGGCTAATGACTAAATTACTATAGAAATCATATCAAAATCATTTTCAACTCAGGTTTTGAATATCATCAAGGAGACTGATGTGAAATTAAATAATTATGTAATTGTTATAAAATAGAAATAAGTGATATAAATGGAACAATAAATTTTAAAAATGTTATAAATATAGTAAATAATTAAACTATGTTTGTTATTCATGATGATAATGTACGTAGATGATGAGTCAAACTCAATGTAAGGGACTTATTATCAATCTAATTTCATTGAAGCATATCATGATGTGATACATCCGTCTTCTTTTATGAGGTGTATATACAACCTAGTTGAGATAGGACAACATAAATATATTTATTCTCATATTATTTAATTTTTTGTTAAATTGAATTCTTTCTTGGTTCTTATGATTTAAATATTTAAAAGTGTTGTGCTACACATTCATTTTAAAATAACTTATAATATGGTTAATGATTTAATTTAATTGTTCTTTCCTCCATTCCAATATTATTGATATTATTTTATATGTTCATTTAAATGGATATAATGGATTAAAAAATAATTTTATATCTACATTAAATTTCATTAAAATTATTTAAAATGAATCTTTTTAGAGGTATTATACTGAAAATTTTGAAAAAGGGAAAAATGAATGTTCTATTACAAACATACCTGATGAAAACAAATTTTCCACTACGATTAAAAATATTAAATTTATAGATTCATTTTAATGAATTAGTTTTTTATTATTTTAAAATCATCTTTTTCCAATATGTGTACACCAAATATGTACTTTTCTCTTATAGTTATTCAATTTTTAATGGTTTTTTTATGGGTTTTATGATGATGATGTCCCACAACCCCTATACAAATTTAAACTTATTTCATATTTAATTTAATGAAAATAACATGAATTAAAAAAATTATTATAATTATATTTCTGAATAGATGATTCCTTTTTCATGTTAAAATGATGTTTTTTAAAGAAAACAATTTTGTATTGCGGGTCATCTTGGTCTTTCTGTATTGGGCCTATGGGTCATGTACAGGTACCCCTTCAACCCTTAAAGGAGGTATTATCCATAATAAAATAAAAAAGAAGTCATTTGGGGCATTCAGGTGATTGAAGGTGGAATAGAGAAAATCATAATATCAATTGAATAATTATGATGATTTTTTATAAAGAGGAAAAAACATTATTTAAAAAACTTCTATTTTTTGTAAAAAAATTGATGCTTAGTCTAAGTGTTCACTTTTAATGTATGGGATTTCATTGTAATATTTTTTAATTATTATATAAAACACTAATATAAAATGATCCTCATATGTGAATTATAGTTTAAAAAACTATGATATTTAATATTTAATTTTTGGTCTATAAATTTGGCATCAAAGAATGTTTTATACAACATTAAAGATAAGTAAGTCTATTAAGAGTTATGTATGACATTATCAATTTATAATTTCGATGTTGATGTTAAATTCATTGTCATTCAATACATTTTTATGATTGATGTTATAAAATTTATAGGGGATTTATGGTATTTTTGTAGGAATTTATTTTTTAGGTGATTATATGTTGTTTTATTTTGTGGTTCAAAATGAAAGTTATGAGAATACAATGGTGGTTAAAGAATTAATGTTATTTTTTAAGTTATTCTTATAATTTTTAGAATTTTATAAAGATTATAATATTATAGTTTTTGAAAACGTACAAGTTATAGGATTAGTAACCCCCATCAAATACGACAAGTCTAGGATTATTGAACCCACAACTGAAGGGAAAATAATGTGCATTGCGTACCACTAGCATACATGATTTCATTTTTAGTATTAATTTTTATTTTTAGTTAAATTAATTTATTGAAGAATAATAATTTTATTTAGGGAAAATATATTTATTTAATATATAAAATTGGTATTGTACAATTATATGGAGTTTTATGGTTAAATGTTATTTTGGAAGACTTTCTATATTATAAAATCTTATATGATTATGGTGGATATAATAAAATGGGGTTTTAATTTTGAAAAAATGTTAATACTTATTTTATAATCATATATGATTTAATTTTTTATTTATGGTGATTATGGTTATTTGATGAAATGGTTAACATATCTTAGATATTTTTCAATTTGGGAATTTATAGCTTTGGTATGAGATGTTAAGAGTGATTAAAGTTATTTTGATACAAATGTTAAAATTTTCTTGGATACTATTTGTTAAAATAATTTTTATTTTCAGGATTAAATGTATATATATATAGAATATTTTTTGCGGAGTTTTAGGGATTGATTTTTTTGTTAAATGATTTATATTGAACTTTGGGTATTACTAATGAATTTTAGAAATTAAAGTAATTTTTTCTTCTTCTAAGGATTATTATTATTTGATAGTATATTGTCTTATAATAAACATTTTTTTGTTTAATCTCTAAAGATAATAGTAATATATTATTTTATGTTTATGGATTATTTGATTCATTATATGTTTATTCTATTGCATTAGAGGTGAGAAATCTAGATTGAATTCTCATCGTTCGAAGAAAAAAATGAATTTATGGTGGATATATATTAAAGAATGAAATTATTCTTTTCATGTAGCGATATATCCATGTGCACTCAGTTTAAATGGTAAATAAATTCTTAAAATCATGGAAAACTATCTTTAAATAAAATTGTTATATAAATATTTTATCCTTTAAATGTTGTTACTAATAAATCAATGGACCTTTGATCCATCTTAGACGTATGTTTTTGTGATTTTTTAAATTTTAATATTAATTTTCTATATTGAAATCTTTTAGACTTTGAGAATTAATTTTCTCTTTCATTTACATGTTTTTCTACTTGGAATCATAGTATGTGTTATCTTTGGTGACTATCGTACTTCACATTCCTTATTGTAAAGTTGATGTTTTACTGATTATTTTTTCCATTATGCTTTTTAAATATATAAATATTGAATATTAGTACTTTATTAACCAATAATGAGTTCAAATTTCAATGATTTCATTTATTAAATTGGAGGTGAATGTAACATGTTTATTTTTTTAAAAAATAAGTATAATGTTTGATAGCATCATATGCCACATCTAACATAAATGAAAAACTAAATAATCTTTTTTATAATTTATCATTACAAACTATCAATTAGTGAATTGATTTTGAATATTATTAACTTATTTCTGAAAATATGGTTTACTTGGGTATATAAAATGAATCATTTAGCGACTAATTAATTATAAATTAAAATAAAACCCAATTTAAAATAAAATAAAATATTAATAATCTATTTTATTGTGAGAAGTTGTGTTTTATACCAATAAAACAAATAAATCACTATTTATATTCTATATTAATAAATTTAATATTTTTTCATTAAATAATCATATCTGTTTTCTAGACATGATAGAAAAATAAATCAAATTTTAAGCATAAAAGGTTGTATTTTCCTAAAAGATAGTTGTGCCCCCTTAAATGGAAAATAGGTTTTAACTCTAAATTTTTACAGTTTTATAAATATTATTTTACAAAATGATATTTTTATTTTAAATATTAATGTTACAATTTTTTTTTCTTATTTTTTTCTTTTTCGATTAAGTTTGATTTTGGATGAATAGTGAAAAATAATAAATTTTAATTGAAAACATCTTTTTCAAATAAATTATTTATATAGTTCTATGATATACCAAATTTGTTTTAAAGTATACAAAGTTCAATTATAAATCAACATATCCAATATAGTTCAATTAAATTAATTTCAAATTAAATTTCCATATAAAAACAATTCAATCTTTTGAACGTTTTCACTTTAATAAAATGTTTCTCACCCCATCTATGGGATAAATTTTAAATTAATTTTGACCATTTTTCTGTTTTGAATTTTTAAAAATTGATTAGATATTTGGAATCATATGATAAAATTTTAATTAGTAGTTATATTTGGAATTTTTTTCAATATGAATAATAACTTTAGTAATTTTTCTCTGCACAATTAAAGGTAAATAGAGTAATTAAGGGTAAAAATAATATTACAAATACTTTAAAATAACCCTAAATATTGTTATTTTTAGGATTATTTTCCTTCCATAATACTTTTATTTTTTGGAATTTTACCATTTTGTAATCTTGGATGATATTACAACTTTTTTACTTTATTATTCAAAGAAGATACAAACGTTTTACTCTTTTTTTAACAAGGGAATTATTTTTAATATGGATTTATTTGGGAGATATTTTAAAAAATAATGAGACTTTTAAAATATGAAATGATTATTTTCATCAATCTAATGTAAATATCAAAAAACTGGAATTAAATATATTAAAAAAATAGAATTATAGACAATTAATTTTATAAATGATTTTTTACAGAAATTTAATATGTTTTTTATGATTAAAATAGTTTTTTAAGATATATATATATGAAAAAATATATTTTTTAATCATTAAGTATTAACAAAATTATACTTAACTTTTTTCCCTAATTATAATGGAAAAATAAAAAACATTTTTCATGCGTACATACAACCTACCATCTTCTTGATTGTAATATAGTGAATTTTTCATGTCCGTACATAATGGATTGATTTAAATGTGTAATATATATATAATTGATGATTATTTAATTAATATTATTTTAGATATAATGAACCAATGACCATTTTTAATTTAAACGTCACACCAAAGGCATTTTTTACATGAGTATCGATCATCATCAAAATGTCCATTGAGACCTTATATAATAATTTAATTTTCTATAATGTGTTTAAAATGATATAAAATTAATAATAAATAATAAAAAGGTTCTCAAAATTTATTTTATAAACTTAATTTTATTTTTCTACAAGATAAGTAATGTATGTGACGAGTTAGACACAACCTAAGTGTCTTCAACTCAATCTCCTTTCATTGAGGCATATTTTGATAATATAAACCCACCTTATTTAATGTGGTGTATATATAAACCCATTCGCAAATCATATAATGAATTTATTTATTGTAGTGTTATTTAATTTTTTTGGAAATTTATTTATTCATGTGGAATTTGATTAAAATATTTCAAAGTGGTATGAGAAACAATGGATTAAAACTATTTTTCGAAATTTTTTAAAATTTAATTTAAATATATTTTCCACCATGAAAATGTTAATGATGTTATTGTATATTTTTATTTTCATTATATTAAGAATATCATTTTTTATGACCCTTACTATGCTTTCTTACTGGACCCTCTTTTTTAAATGTTATCCATAGGGTTTAAGTCTATGAAGGAAAGGCAGAGGTCAATGGGATAATTATGAGGATATTTCATTAATAGAAACCATGATTTAATTAAAAAAAAATTTGTTTCCTAAGAAAAATGAATACTGAGAGTAATTTTACACTTTTAATATAAGGGTATTCTTTGAAATATTGTTTCCTCTAATTCTCTAAAACTCTATTATAAAAAGATACATGATTGCTAATTCTTGTTCAAAGACACTATAATATGTAATATATATAGCCTAGTCCTTTTATATTGGGGTAGGATCCCATCGATTAGGACTACCCATCCATTACTCTAGGGTCCATATGGTCCCGTGTACCCTTCATTTCAATCCTCATTTTGTGGATGTTTTGGCCTCATCCATGGACTCACTATACGACCCTCCCTAGAACCATCATGTTCCCTCCTCTCGACAACCACCATGGATTTATGGAAGATAGTAATATCTTAGTTAACACACTCAGATGATAATAAATGTTCTTTTAATACATATATTCAGGAAAAACATTCCAATCAACAGGAAGTCATAGATAACCCCCTTCTATACGAATACTATTATGAAGATAGTCTCGTCACTAGAACAGACTCTGTCATTCTAGGGATAGTTGGCCACCTGAAACCCTCTCTACATTAAAAAAAATAGTATAGTATGTCTAAATAACAACAACCAACATTTTATTATGCATCAATGATTGAATTGTAGGCAAATCAAGAAAATTAAAACCCTCTATTAAATGAGTTGTAAAATGAGTTGTGGGAGATCCAGGCGACTAACCATTTTTCGATCATGGTCAAGTAACATGAAAATATATGGGTTAACATTCCATAGATTATCGCTAAGGATGGGGTGGCCTTCATTGACCCAAATTTTTTTGTTACATGAAGCTTCTTCTATGATTACCAGTTATAATATATTATAAGTCAAAAAAATCTCAATGATATCCATCAGTATTACTGAAATGTTGATATGAAGACAGTAAAAGTAAGTAAATGACCTTAATCATATAGATAACGACAATGTTTTCTATGAACCAATTTCAGGATCATTATGTACATAAATTGTTCATGCATTAGGTTTCACACAATGTTCGGTTTAGATGATGAGAAAATTTGGTTTCACTCTATTTTACTCCCCTCCCATAGGAACACCAACATTTTCTTCATGTATTATCTGTAGAGGGTGAATGTTCCCCTACAACTACACACTTTGAGAATTTCATTACGACTAATACCCTTGATGATTATAGAAACTATGATGATGACATTTTTCATGATAGATTTAACCCACATATATGGGAAACTCATTATCACACATATCTTCTTATCAGTACCTATAATCATCAGCATAGACATATGTTGGGATTTGAAATTCCAACACTGAGGCACTAACACTGACCCCATAGCATCTTAATAAATTTAAATGATTCACTAAAAATGTGTTGTAATATAAAAAATTGATAGAAACAGAGTTGGATGCAATAATATTCTCTTATTTAAAATATATTTTTTACTACATACGGCTTCCCACTAAGTTTCTCACTGACAATTTCCCAAATCAAGACAATTCTAGAAAGAAACTTCCACCCCATCAACCAAACATCCAGTCTTTTGTGATTGTAAATAGGGTTTAGGAAGTAGATATAATGAACCCAATTAATATATAGGCTATTATATTTTGAAAATATCCTAGAAATGTTCTACCAATTCCACATAATAAGTGAAACATCCGATATTGGGATTATGATTACATTGCATGTCGTTTCATTAGGAGGGTCAATGTATTGGTGAATACCAATCCCCACTAAGATAATGTGATATCGACAAGAAGGAAATCGATATTATTCATATGTGGAAAATTTTTATCTACCTGCAAAGATTAGTAATCAATGATTCACCTAATTAAATGTGACTGGTGACTCAATATATCATCTAGCTCACTACATCATACAATATGGTCTGATGCTAAGAACTATAGAGCATAAAAAATCCACTAAGATTAAATTATTTTCTCAAAACATGGAAGGATGTTCTTTCATTTGGAACACTCATCTTGCCCCAGGATCAACAACCAGATAGGAAAATAAATTTTGTTAGTTACCAAAATAATTCACCTCCACCATATCAAAAAATCTATCTCTCAATTTAAAATTTGAGATAATTAGTTAGTTTCTAAAATAATTTCCCAATAGAAGGGGATCACGCACTTTTTCCACTTATATATTTCTATGGAAAATATATTATATAGTTCTATTCAGTGTCTCTATGATGATTTGGTCCCATTCCTTATATACCTATGTTATATGGGTATATTTTTAGAGTTCATTGAAAGAGACCAGTGTCTAGAAGAATCCTTGTAGTGGACCCAGAATAAAACGCACCCATTATCTCTACCAACCCCCAAGGAAAAGAATATGAATGAATAAATAGTCCCTAATGTTCAAAATATTTCCTTGTACTTAGTCCCTCTTTTTATACAACTAACTAACAATCATCTCTTTGAACTGGATCTTATATTCCATCCTCTCAATGAGAATGCTACCCAAGCCCCCAATTTGGTCCAGGAATCTAGAATACCCTTCACATAGTTAAAGAACCATCTTAACACATCCAACAATGTTTAGGTCCAAATTTACATCATATATACCCTAGAGAAGAAAATAAATTATTAGAATATATAATTACCAATGATACTTAACTCCTTAATCATTCATACTACTTCCCATACAAGAAGTCTCTCAAACATTAAATAAAAGAGATATTTATGTGCATTGATTAGCTACATGAATAGGTGAATTGTTCCAAGATAGTGTTCTATGATATCCCGACAGAGATAGAACATGTCTATACCACCCCTAATAGTGAAACTGCAGAATCCAGTGAATGGAATAAATATCTTATCCTTTATATGGAAATTAATTATATGTGGTTATCCTGTAAGAAAGATGTTCTCACCCATAGTAATATCTATTCTATATTGAACAAACTAAAATCCACTATGGTAACCATGATTCTTTTAGACACTATATCAGCATGACATCCTCGAATTACTTATATTTAGAAGCTCCAATGATTACAGTAAAATATGTTTCCCCAATTAGTTACAGAACTATCATGAAACCTTTGAAACATTATTTCCATCGATATGGGAGAAGAAACATCAACTTATCCAATCATCTAATATCCCACCATTTAGGAAAAGGAGTATGATTCCATAAATGATTCTTGGATAGTGGATCATTTTTTAGTTCACGATGAATAGAAATTATATTAAACACCATTATACACCTCTAGAAAATGACATCATTGGATGGGCTAATTCAATATCGGAAATAAAAAATTATAAACTAGTAATTCAAAAAGAACTAATCACACTAAAAAATTTAAATGGAAGTGATAAAAAAATTTATAGCAAGAACATTCCAATAAAGTCTCTATGTCAATTACACCATTGTAGGCAATCATATTTTTTTGGTCGTGTATCCCAATCACTTTATCCATGATATTATCACAACACACCAAGTCCAGACCTCAGCTATAGTGCTCATCATAAGCATTCAAGTCAATAGTGGAACAAGTAAAGAAAAAAACCACACACCAGTACCTCATTAGATAATTACCACTATGTTACCTTACAAATAAAGACTCAATATAAGTAGAAACATTCACATTTCCTTGAAGTTTGATGTGTTAAATTACATTTATAGCATACTTGTCTAACTCTCAATAATAGATGCATTACACCAATCAACTCAAATTTCCGAGGTCCTTATAGATTCCCTGAAGATCACACCCAGTCAGATATATTGGTTAATAATGATGCATCGTGTTTTGAAAAGGAATCCAAATTGGAATATTTTCTGGGAAACATCAAATTCACTAAAAAATATTAGTGATGTACTATTATGTTCTAATAAAAACCAATGTAAGTTATAGGTTAGATTCAACGAGTGGATATCCATAATTTAATAGAGGATATTTCCTATAAAATTTATATATTATTATCCCTTATTCTACATAAGATGGGGCTCATATAATATTATTTTTCTCCCTCCAACATAACATCTCAAGGGTATGAAAAGATCTAAGAGGAACCACATGGAAAGATTCAAGTGAAGAATAAATTCAATTATTCAGTAGATAGAACAGAATTTATGTTATTCTCAAAGGACCCTATATAAAATTCTATATTATGAAGACTATTTTTCAATCTATATGTAGAAGTCCTCTCTTGATTCTATCAGGGCCTCCGGTACACACTTAATTATTGTGTAGGGGTACTCAAGGGTGATATAACTCCATTAAAATCATATGAGTCCAATTATATAGTTATAGGGGGGAATAAAACCATAATAATATGGTTGATAATATCAAATCCTAAAATGATTTAACATACACTTGAGTAGGCCATTGTTGGTATTTAAATGATAGCTTGATTCTAAAAAGCCATTAATTAGAGCCCACATCTTACTGATACCAGGATCTATTTTAATGTCCCTAATAAAATTGAGTGCTAACATAATTAATTATAATCCAAAAAAATACATTTTTAGCTAATTCTAGAAACCCATTACCTATTATAATGAAATAAACACAAGTATACTACATTTAATGGCTAATTTATTTCTTCCAACTAGATATATGGAATCACATCGTAAATGATAAATAGTTTAATGGTCTTAATAAATTAGACACACATATGAATTTCATTTAAATTTTAAATATAAAAAACTCTATGTTTTTTCATTCATTAAACCTTTATTCAACTTAACATATACCTGAATATCAATAAAAATAATTCTTTGCACACTGGGGAAAATAAAAAATATGAAAGAGGTGAGCTCAGATTCTTAGTATGGTAAAGTATATAGTGGAATTTATCATGAATAAATAATCACAATAAATTTGGAAAATAAAATTACTAAAACACATTCTAATAAAATAATAAATACAACATAATATTGTTAGAACAAATAGTAATCAAATAATCCATATTAAAAAGCAAATGATCTTAAAATGATTCTTTTAATATTGTTACTAATATAATAACCCTTCTAAGTTAATAAATAATATAATAATCATGGAATTCATAATTCCTAACATATGAAATATACTTTCATTTCCTTTTATAAGACATTTTTAATATCTTGGTAAAAAATTATATAATTTGGCCAACTGATTTGGCTCATGAGACTTGTTAATGCATCAAGGTGTTATCTATAATCGGGCCCCAACTATCAATTTCAATGTCCAATGCATTTCTCATATGAAATTGTTGATTCATAAGAAATATAAAAATTTATATGGAAAAAATAAAATTTTAAATTTTAATACTTACGAAAATCAAATATTCATTATTGTAAAACATTCAGAGTAATATGGTGAATTATAATAAAATTGTACATCCTTAATCAAAATTATCATTATCCATCCAAATATATAATATGGATGATACCAATACAACATATCACCACTAATTCATAAGTAAAATATATTTTTTAGGTCATTATTATATAGAAATACCGTAAAATGTTAATAAATCATTTTTGAAGAAAATAATATTTTCACTTTGATAATAATTTTTCATAAAAATTTTTATAAAATAAATTGAAAATAATATTATCTGAAAGAAAAAATTTAATAAAATTTAAAATAATATTGAAAACATTAATTTATCATTATTTTCAAATTTTCATTCCATACATATTTATTAAAATGAGGATTCCTTTATCATTTTTATTAAAATCTAAATCCATACATGCATTTTTTTTAAATGGAATGATTATACTGTTAAAAATACTTCTAAAAATTAAATCTTGTATAAAACTCTCTTTTATAAATCATTTGTAGAGTTTAAAAAAACGTTTTTTAAAATCATTTTTTAAAAATTAGGTTTCTCGAAGAAAATGGTTTCTCACCTTATGTTAGAAATATGGTTATATTTTTTTAAAATCAATCATTTTAAGTAAATTTGAGTTTCAAAATTGAACTATTACATTAAAATTTCCAAAAAAAAATCAAAATATGAGGAAATATATTAATTTTATGATAAAAATATCAAATATTTTTCCAAAGTGATACTTGAACATAAGAAATCATGAATAATGAAGACATTAGTAAAAAAACCCTTAAAACTTTGAAAATTTTGAATCATAACCCAATGAAAGAAAAAAAATAAAATGAAATATTAAACTCCATGAAGATAAAAATACTCGTGATATAATATATCAAAAAGAGCATTATATACACCACACAAAGTAATAGATTGTGAATTTTAATATGTCTCGATGTAGAAAAGGTGAGACAACAAACCCTTCCCTCATGTATGAATTTCATCAAATTTGTTTGAACCAACTTTATATTAAATAAATTTTTTATATATATAACATATAGAACCATACATTTAAATTTAATTCCATATATGATTTACTTATAGTCTTTTATTGCCTATTTAATAAAAAAATCTTGATAAATTCGCTATTTTGGGTGATAATTGTTTCATTTTTCTTGTATGATTTGGTTTGGTAATTTTGGTAATTTTTGTAATTTTAAATTTATATTAGTTAAATAATAAATATTATAATTTCAATGAAATAAAAATCATATATATTCGATATATATATATATTTATATAAATCTATAAATTATAGAGGTAAAAAATGGATTACACTATTCATAGAGATCGTATGCTGAACGTATGCACGATCATTGTTTCCGTTTTTATGAAGGATGAAACAAATGTGAAAAAAAATATTAATTATCTTTTTTGAATAGATATTATTTTAAATGTATAATTTTTATTAACTGAATATTTATTTATTACTGGAATTATAAAAATAAAATGAAAAACATCTTTCATCGCTTCATCGAGGTTATTGACCACATGTATGCATGAGCAACGTTGTTACTCTCCAAAAGGGAAGGGAGGTAGGAAGATTGATATGATATTAAATTTATAAAAGTATTATTACTAAATAAATATAACATTTATTTAAGTAACTTTTTTCTTGGAACATTAACATAAATAATAAGTGAAAACACGAATCACATTGATTTATCAGGGGTAGTCTATTATACACCTGATCCACATTCACGTATACTCCCTCGTAATATAAAGTTAGAATGTACTGGAGAAATCATAACAGAATATTTATAATACATTAATAATTATAATATAAATATGTTAAATACATAATTATCTCAATCCTTGTATGGTTGTGATGGAAAACAATTACATTAGTTCATGAGGTGGTCATCCTTTATACACATGATTGACGGTTTTATATTCCATTTTTTATAGTGGAAATGAATATATGACATGAAATTAATATAATAACATATCATAATACAGTATATAGTTCTTGTATTATATTTTAATGATTTATTAATAATTTAATGAAGTGTAATAAAAACAAAAAAACTAATACACACTTCATGAATTTTACCTCTTCTTAGAAGAACTCTTTAATGTTTGTACAAAAATCCATCCAAAATTGGATTTATAATAAAAAAATGACCTAATGGTTTTTTTAGATTATTATGGAATGTTTTTCTATAGTACATGGCAAAAATAATTTTTTTGGGATGTTTAAATATAAGTTATTATAGGGTGGTGTTTCATATGAGAGGGGGAGTATAAACTTTGTATTTTTTAAAAGAAAAATTCAAACACACATTTTTCTCATTCCAAATCCCTCAAATATTTGTTTTGACATAACATATAGGTGATAATATCAAAATATTTCAACAAAAAAAAATTTATTGAAACATTTTAGGTCATTTTTGTCTCTTATGTTCATTGTTTAACCCTCTGTAACCCTATTTTTTCCTTAACTGTGGTCATCAATTTTTACTATTTTCTATTATCATAATGATAAAAAATTTAGTTGACCAAATAAGATAATAAAAATAATTATGAATCAAAATATAAAATCAATTTTTTCAAAATAATTTCACATAATGTTAATAATTCAATTTAAATTTAAACAAACTAGCATGTCGAAAAAATAAAATTTAAGAAAAAAAACATAAGAAATATTAATAAGTATTAATATCATAATTAAATATTAAATTTAATAAAAATGAAAAACATTAGTCAATTTATAATTTAATTTAAATATTTTCTCTTTAAAATAAATTTTTTAAAAATATTTTATCTCGGTATAAAATTTAAATAAAATTGCTTGTTTTGAAAACAATCTGTATTTTTCACTATTCATCAAAAAATTAATCTTTTTGAATTATCAAAAATTTAACCAAGAATAATTTCGACATGTATATTTGAGACATTATTTTTACTTTCAAATAAATTTACTAAAATTTTTAAAATTAATTTTAAATTTTTATTTCATTGTACGAAAAAACCATCATTTAAATAATACAATTTCTTAGAAAATAACTCATTTTCTCACATATGATTCTTATTTTATTTCAAATTAATATATTTACACGAAATAATTTTTATCCACATGTGAAAAAAATAATTTTCATATTTTATATATTATTATTTATAACCCCAATATTAATTGGTATGTTAGAGGGTTTATTTTTAAATTATACAATTTTAATAGATTATTGTTTTTTGGTCAAACAATATATTGTGTGAATTGAAAGATGTTTAACATATTGGTTTTGTTGAAATATATATATATATATATATAATTAAATATTAATATGAAAAATTTACTTCAAATTTGTGGTTTCATGTCCAATACGCTATCCAATATAGTGTTCCTATTTTAAAATATCAAAATCATAAATTCTACAGTAATAAATAAATTACACAATTACAATTTAATGTCGATATGGGTTATAAAGGCTATTATTCTTTAAAATAACCTTTATGAAATCAAAAATTGAAAAATGGTTCATATTAAATCCCCCAGATAATCCAGTAAAGTATGTGTGAAGGTTTTCCCGAAAGACACGATCTAGATTTCCAACTAGTAGAACATTTGTCTTATCAAAAGGAATGAACATGAAAGAAAATAATAAACATAACAGACATATAACGGGTTATAAATATCATTTATCATAAGAAATTAAAAGATCTATAAAAATAAAATACCATAAATCTAAAAATATTCCATAACTTATATAGACATTTGATTCGTTGAAAATGAATGTACTATGATATCATTTTTATTTTATTGATATTTTTCTAGAGTATAGTCATTCATTTACCATATATATTGATATAATATAAAAATAATTTTAATTATTGATGTTTTATTACATAAGAATAATTTAATCATTTTGATTCTATTTGATCAATTTTATTTCATCTCTTACCCACATAATAAATAACCAATATGAATTTTTATTCATAGAGCACTAAAATTGTCATTTAATAGATAATTGGATTAGTAAAATATTGAATATACATTTCTCCTATCACTATATATTTTCAAGTCATAAAATTTTTATAATGAGTTATCCCATAACATATGAATTTCAAATTAATCTGTTCAATAAATATATAACTATATGACTCGTCAGAATATGTCCCATAAAATTTAATTTTCAATAATTTATATGGATGGTCACTAAATAAAAAATATATTCCACAAATAATAACAATGAGGTATTAATGTCACGTTAAAAACAGATTATTACCATTATAACTACATAACCTTAATGGAAACAATCATTCTTCCAAAAATAAAATCGGAGGTTTCTGAATATATTCCACAAATCCATGAATGAATTAAACTCTTGTAAATATAACATAATTCACTAACAAACATTAAAGGTACCAATGGTATCCCATAAAAATATATTTAACATTATTATCTTGGTATCACCGACATATTTAGTGTTATATTCCAACAATTATGTGTTTTCCATAAATATCTACTTTCTGTAGCATAACTTTTATAGCCTATCTATACTATTCCTTATATTCATTAGAATCATTAAATAGAAGGAACCACATTATAATAATTATACATTTAATTGTTCTTACACCTATAATATCATTGATAAAATAATATTATAAAAATATATTGGATACAAAAAAAATTAACATTGATCATTCCACTCTATACATTTAATAGAATAATATTGATCTTTTACTCTTAACTTTTTCAAAGTTAAATTCCCTTGATACTCGGGGTATTCATTTTCATAGCTCTAATATCCTTACAATTAAAACATTAAACATAATAAAGTATATTTCATAAACATTCATTCACATTCATAATTTTCTTTCTCTATACACATAAATCGAGATCTCATTAAATCCATTAAAGATTATGGTTGTTTCTAGGAAAAATTATCACATGTAGTAAATTTCTTCATTACCTTCCTCACCTTATCTATTTTTAAATATCATATAATTATTCACATGATTCCAATAAAATTGATCAAAATTATTGAATTGTGTATCTATACTTATATCACATGATACCATGTACTCCTATAATAATAATTTTTGGGTGACTAATTTCCTTATAAATATTTTCTGAAAATCTTGATAGGCAAATAATTCATACTCATTGGACTGCATGTATTTACATTGTCCCCATTCCTGACACTAGATTACATTTCTAGATAATAGAATATTCAAGATTAAATCATAACATTATGAATCATCATGTATAATCTCCAAACTAGTGAAATAATTAACGTAAATTGGAATATTCATTCATGTATGATATCATAATCCTAAACATTGTTTCATTAGGAATGATTCTATAACATCAGAATATTTTGTAATCAATAAATTTTTTTCGATAGAATATAAATTAATCTAGGAATGTCACCTTAGATTTTCTAACCAGGTGCTCAGTGAGGCCCATCTTCATATACTATATAATTTTTGTGTTAAGCCCCACATGACTTTTTCAGAGTAGTTATGCAAGGGGACATCATTTCTTCAACCACATACATTTTTAGTATCCAAAAATGAATTTATTTTTAGTAAGACAACATAATCTATACCATAAAAAAAAATTTGACTGTATCATATAACTAGACATATAATTAAAGTAAATCCATGGTTTATATTCCATAATATATGTTTTCTAATGTAATTTTTTCATGTTTTTAGTAAACATCTTCTAAATACAATAATAAATAACTCATCTCCAGTAGCCCAGAGTCAGTAGTCACTTTATTACATTTCCATTCAATATATAGAAGTTGATCCCAAAGGATCAAATAGATTGGTAGTCTTTGTAAAATTGATATATACTGGAATTTCACATCAATTAGAAAACATAAAATTAACAAATTTCATTCATTGAGAACTCTATTATTAACCTTGTCATATCCATAAACATCAATCACAAAAAACATCTTAGTATCCTAGGAAAAATTAAACATAAGAAAGGGATTAGCTAAAATGGTTTGTATGTGTAAGAATATAGGTCAATCAATCATGAGAAAATAGGAATAATCAATTTGGAAATATAAATTACTAAAACACAATATATTTAGACAAAAATATTAACATAACATAACATAAATAAATCATCTTAAAATAAATCTATATAAATAATCACATATGATTGATATTTATCCTCATATTTTATACCAAGGAAAAGAATGACATGGATATCAATAAATAATCTCATATTGAGATAATTCATTATTATTAACATCTAAAACTTAATATCTAGACCTTTCACAAGATATATTACATCTATGTTCAAGAACACTTCTTATTTGGAAAACTAATTTGTATAATGGGTCTAATCAATGCATCGAGGGGATATATAAAACTTATTCCCACCTATAACACGATATATCAAATTAATTAAACAAAAAAACTGGTGAAATATTCAAAAAAACATTTTAAGTGGAATATTATCATATATTATATTAATACATAACCAAAAAACATAAACCAAATCATAACCCATCAAGTCTAATAACGTGAATGCTAAAAGTATTGTGCAACCACAGTCAAATTTATAATAAAACACATATCTAAATAATTGGTATGATATAAATATAACGTATCCCAAGTGAATCATAGGTATAATAAAAGGTTATTTTATTTTATGAAAATATATTGAAAAAAAGTTTTTGAAAAAAGTTGATAAAATTAACCCTTTCTCATTGATAATATTTAAAAGAAGTCTGAAGTTATTATGAATCAAGTTATTTGAAATTAAAATTTTAAATTTTATTAAATTTTCATTAAAACATATAGTGTTAATCATATTGAAATTTCCATTCATTCCATACACAATAAAAAATATTTCTTTATCCTTATCAGAAGCTTCCAAATTACTATTTTTTGAAAAATGGTATAAATATTCTATTAAAGTAAATTTGTAATAAAAAGTTAAACAAGGGTAAAATGTCTTTAAATATACGTTTTTAAAATTTTCACAATGTTTTAGAAAATATTTTTTGAATACATGGTATTGGAAAAAATTTATTTTCAATGAAATAAATAAATCTTGTGAGGTTTTCTTCAAAATATTTTCTCGATCAGTTTAAGTAGCGAAGAAAGGAAAATGATACTATAACAAGAAAAGTTCCTGAATAAAAAATTTATAAGAAAACATATTTATTTTATTATAGAAATATCAAATAATACTTCCAATGGATACTAGAACAAGAGAAATCCTGAATAATGATGAGATTGTTATAAAATCACTTACTAATATAGTATCATTTGAACTGTGAGACCCTAAATGAAATAACATCAAATGAAACATTATATACTATATTGATAAAGAGATTCATGTTATGAAATATCAATATTGGAAGTATAATTTTATCCCATAATGCATTGTTAATTTATAGTGAGTTATCAAACATATAAATTTATAACTAAAAAGAAAAAAAACTAACTACAGGGTAGTATTGGAATCGAACACCCAATGATGAACCCACAGAGATAGGGTTTGATAAAATATTAATTAATTAAAATAATCCTAAATAATTTAAGGATAGATCCTTAACTAATTTATTGAATATATCGATAATTAATTATTTCGTTTTAAGAAAATAAAAAATATGATCTATAATTATAAATATCGGATCATGATTCATTATGGTATAATATAATTAAATATCATTCATATGGGTTTGAAATGATCTTAGTTGAATACAATGGTCCTTGAAGAAAACATCAATATTACAAACATTCCCTTACCATAATGGACATTGAACTTTTGGGTACTCAATGAATTGGTAATGTTGATCCACATTTAATAATATAAAATATCCGACCAAATATTTATGGTTTGAATCATTCCCAATTCAATGAATTGAAAATATCACTCCCTCATCAACCACCTGATGGTTATATGGTATAACGAATAAGATATTTGAAAAATTAGTGTTGGGGAACATGACACAAATGAATTGAATTATAGAATAAAATAACATACAACAATAAATCTATGGTCATTGAAGTTTATTTTAACAAGGTTTACCCACTCATGACATCGATGATGGGGTAGGAAAATAAATATCATATTTGATGTATCACAGTGGTAGTGTTCTTTGATCCTAGTGGTGGTGGCTCTCCCTATAAATCAATTTAGTGGATCCTTGAACTCTACTTATAGATATCCCGAGTGATCGGGTACCATTCAATTGAAGAAATATGGACCAAATATTGGTCGTAGTTGTGTCGGGAGAGTTAACACTTGTCAAAAATTAAAGATACAACAAATGTAGGATTTATAATTTCATCCTATTTTTTAAATGATTTATAATTCATTATCATCATTTAATCATTAAATTTCCCTTGTGTGATAAGGAATCACAAATTTATGTATAGTTATTCTAAAAAATGTTTTAAAAAACTCATGGTGTTTTAATAGAATACATGATGAGTAAATTCCCTACATTATTTTTCATCTCTGCTATGTCCTCACGAATCTAGCGTTATTCCACTTCACATCATTCACAGCATGAAGTGTTTTTCTTCTCATCTTATTCTTCACATTTTTCTCATTTTTTCCATGTATCTATTGTATCCTTCCTTAAAATATTAAACATGTCAGGCCATTCACAAATGGGACCGATTAATCATTTTAATAAAAAAATTAATATATTAAATTACAACAAAATATATGATTGAATCATAGATATCATATATACAACACATAGTAAAATAAGTGGTGAGTTATTAATATTTCTCAAGGATGGAAAAGTGATATAAGAAACCCTTACCTCAAGTTTGATTTTTTTCATATGTATCCAAAACTCCGTTATAGTAAAAATAGGTTTATTATTAATATATTACATAACCATAATAATATATCTCTTACCATATATAATTTATAAAAGTCCTTTTTTCATATGTTAATTTAAAATATTTTTTAAAACAACTATTTTGGGATATAATTGATTCATGTTTCTTGTATTTATTTGCCCGGTAATGTCATTCCATTAACATTGATCATTTTACATTATATAAAAAAACATAAATATGATATAAATATTAAATATCATCATTATTTATTTATTTATATTACACTATAAAATCTAGAGACGAAAATTGTATTAAACCCTTCAGGTAGGTGGTAGGTCAAATGTTTGTATGAATGTTGTTTATATTTTTCATGATGGATAGAACATAAGAAAAAAAAATTGATTCTCCTTAAAGAATAATTATTATAATATACATATCATTTATATTAATCAAACTCATCCTAGTTACCAATTATGTAAATATTAAATGAGAAATTTTTTTCATAGTGTTAACATGTTATATGTTTTATTTTATATCTAGATATATTTTTTGGTCTCAAATATCACAAATATTTCATTAAAATTATCATTAAATACTTCATAGTAAAGAAAAAGAAAAAAATCATTTCACTTCATTATTCCACAGTATACTGTACACACGTACAATGTTATTATATCCCCCTAGATAATGAAATGTAATAACATATATGTAATTTAATAATTATAGAAAAAACATAACATTATAATTATCACCTATTTATCTTAAGTCCATCATTATATCTACCCTTAAAATATGGTGATGGAAATGAATTAAATTGCACCCCAAGGAGGTACTCCCCAAAAAACATGATGGATGGTTTTGTTTCCCATTTGATATAAGTGATGATTGAATAATGTTATTAAATTTAAATAATAACATATCATTTTTTTTATAATTGTTTTATTATATTTTTAGTATTAAAGAATATTTAATGGGTATGGAATAAGAAATAAAAAAATAGGTACTTTGTGAATTTTATCTCTTTATCCGAGAACTCTTTTAGGTTTTTAGTTAAATACATTCTATATTAGATTAATAATAAAAAGGACTTTATGTTTTTTTTAAATGTTTTATTTATTTTATTTTTTACGTTCACTGTCGAACCCAATTTTTTTGGAAAGTTGAAGCTGAGAGGAGAGGCTTTGGCCTTTTATAAGTGTGGGAGAGGACACACATTTTATTATTGAAAAGGAAAATTTATAGCCACATTTTTTTCTTTTGACAGGCCACAAAAATGGGTAATTATATAACCTTATGTATCATATTCTCTAAATATGGCCATAAAATGTGTTTTTTAAATGTTTTATGTCATTTTAAACCCCTATATTTTTAATTTGACCACTAGGTAAACCTATTTTTTCCAAATATGTAGTAACTAATTTTTTTCAATATTCTTTATGGGAAAAAAATATATTGATTACATTAGATAATGTAAATTATTATTATTCAAAATATTGAATTCCATTTTATCCATATTCAACTCAAAGAATTTGAAGAATTCAAATTTTAATTAAACCCACATGCTTGTTTAAAAAAAAATTTAAGAACACATTAAAAAGTTTCATATGTTTTAATAATTGAATTAAAAATTATATTTATTTAAAGAACTAAAATATGTAAAATTTGATATATTTGAACTAATTTTACTTTCATATATTTTTTTAATCTAATATAAATTTTTAAATAATTTAAATGAAGATATATTTTTTTATAAAAACTTGTATTTTAACTATGGATCAATAAAATAATCTTTTTGGAAAATTATAATTTATTAAAAAAAGATAATTTTGTCATATAGATTTGAAAAATTATTGTTATTTTTAAATTTAAACTTCTAGTGTACCTAAAAATCATTTTTATATTATGTCTACAAAGGGTGACTAAATATCCTTTTTTATAAATAATTTTTTTATTAAATATTTCTTTTTTATTTCAAAATATTAATATTTTATTTATAATCAGTAGATATCTATTGTATTTATTTTAAAGATTTATTAACCATGTAATTTTTAAAATTTAGTTATTACTAATAATACCCTCCAAATTAACTACTTGGTTATAATGGTAATGTTTATATAATAATATCTTAATGGAGTATCACATTACATAAAAACTCAGTATAGCATGCATTGAAAGCTATCAAATATATTGAATGTATTTAAAATTTATATATAAATTTATATACTAATAATCTCAGGGTGTTAGATTATCTTATTATCATGATTTTTCCTACCATATATATTATCAAATATGATGCTCCTCTTTTAAAATCTACATGTGTTACACATATAGCATATCGAGGGGTCTAGTATTTTGCTACTGATCCATGACACTACCACATCATCTAGAAAAAAATAATGACTCGAAGGAGTTCTACCTATCATTACAATATTAAAATTTTTGTTAGATTTTTTAGCATGTAACCACTTAAGATTGGATCATCCTCAATTTTCATCATGGTCATCACAATGTAAGAATCAGAAGATGAGGATTCCACCACAATCAATGAATATTGTAATCCCACTCAATGGTCTCCTTCTCAAGAGTCTCTTCCTTCTTCTAATTCTAATATATCAAAAGAAGAATGGTATTATGATGATTCCCTAGCTTCCTTTGGATAGGGTATCCCTACCATGTTCAAAGAGATAACCAAGGAGAATCCGGGTAGCCTGGAAGATCAGAGACTCATCATGATCACCACAGTCATGTCTCCAATATATTTGTAGTATTACATGGGATTCTTAAATAAACACCCAGAAATGTACAGAAGTAACTATTAGTATACTCTATGATCAACCCCTAGGTTTTTGTTCATCAACATGGCCTCCAAGTAAATCATTATGTGTTTAATTATAATATTAGGAAGATTTTTTGTTCCCATAGTCCCATGGTCGAGCCTGAACTGATAGAATATCAAAACCAACATAATCCGGGAAGATCAATACCCCGTATGGCTAGACATTATTTCTCTACTAATAAATAATAATTCATAGATCAAAGTATTCCTTGACTTATGGAACATCAACCTCTATAACATTAATGGTTATTTTCCAATTCCAATTATGGAGTTTTTAATAAATTTTATTGTGGGTTTATAATCTATATACTTCATTGATAGATACTTTTTGTATAATTTAATATGGATGGACTTTATATCAGAGGAATACATATCGTTAATATTTCCTTAGGGGGGCCTTTTTTACTGAGTGAACTTTTTTCACCGAGGATTGTTGGGTCTATACACCAGCATATCATGCAACACATCATCAAGATGGTCCGTATGGAATTAGTGGAGTTCTAATTGAATGAGTTATTCATTAAATCCCACCAGTGTCAAGACCATTTCAAGGATCATCATAATGATTTTGATGTCCTCCACACATGAAAACTAAAAATTATGCCATTTTTTATTGCATTTCCCATTATATTAATGATTTTCATCAATAATTTCATAAGGTATGGAGTAATCGATATTGATCTAGAGAAGTTCAATGCAATCAAACCAATTTCTTCTTTTTGAAACCTCTCGTGGTTGTGTGGCCTTCAGGGCCACCAAGAGTACATCCAAAAAATTCATCTCCCAATTGGATGGAATTTTTAATCCATTTTCATAGTTCATGAATAATGGAACCACATATCAATGAGATAAAGAGTGTGAGACTCTGTTAGAGGACATCAAGGAGTATCATCTTCAACCTTTGGTCCTAATTTCACCCATCCCTATAAAACCATGGTTATTTTATTTTACCACCATATATTGGTCCCCTATTTTTTTATATACCATAATAAGAAAATTGTAAAAATATCTTATATTACCTCAGTACCATGTGTCTTGAAAGAGAGACTAGATATTCCCCCATTGAGAGGTGTATCCTCACCACGGTTTTCATAGACTTGAAATTATGAAATTATATGAAGAAAGATGAGATAAAGCTATTATCCCATATAAATACATTTATGAACATCCTCAACCACCCCAATTTATGGGGTTAATACAATGTTGAGTATTAATTCTATAATAGTTCACTGTCAATTTTTTCACCAGAAAGCTATTAAGGGAAAATCATTGTAAAATTTCATGGCCATTCCTCTAACCTTGGAGGATTATCCCATTGATATAAAAATTATATATGATTTTATTCCCTATTTAGATTATCCTATTTCATTCTATAATAATCAAATTCTTAAAGCCTTTTCAAGTCCTGATGGGTAGAAGGCTCAACAACCCCAAACTCAAAAGGGTATTCCTTTGAATTATCTTAATTACTTATATATAGGATATATTTCAATATTCATTACTATTTTTGGATGATTTATATAATAAAAATGATGGATACTAGTATCATATCACTAGACTCATGTTTCCCTCGAGATTTAAGTCCTCTTGTTTCTTGTCAATGTATACTCTTAACTATTAATCGAATACATAAATAGTGATTATGTCATCAAATGTAAATAAATTTTACTCTTATTCAGTAGAATCATGATCCCATGGCCCAATAACCTTAGAGAATAAATGTTAATCAACTTACCTAATCATGTATTGATAGATATAATTCATTATTAACACTAACCACATCATTCACATAACACATAAAGGATTTAAATTTTATTCATTTTTCAATTTAAAGGCTCATCATCATCATTACTTTTGATGATGGGTAATGATGTAGAAAATTGTTTTCATTGTCTCCATAAAATTTGGGTCATAAAATTCCACAATAGTCAAATAATCACCTGATTAGATGACTCCCATCATTGAGTAAATCTATAATGGGACTCTCCATCCACAATGAGCTATGTATGAGTGTATCCATCACCCTATAGTGAAGTAAACCCTCTGAGATGGCCCAACCATTAAAATATATTCTACAAGAATAGCTTTAATGAAACCATTATTCATTGTTTCATGGTTACGGTTATACCTTAGGACCTGCAAGAGTTCCATGTCATATCATATGGGGACCATTAGGAAATATTTAATCCCTCCAATCTAATTTAAAGATTCATGTATTTCACACCCTCCATGGTTTGAAATTGGGTTAAATTCATTAATAATGTCATATGTTCCATATATTTTCCATGATCATTCATCCTCCACCTTGAAAAGTTCATTCTAAAAAAATTATAGACCATTTCTATAATTAGAAAAAAATATTGTGTAACCCTACCCACCAGTAAGAAATCAATACTGAATGTTTATACTAACTACAATAATATCATCTCAATATGGGTAGAAGTCATCCACCTCAAATAGTGAAAACCTGATCAATAATTTATTATATGAAGTCTCATATCGTCCGTCTACTCAACATCCCACACACAATTATCATATGTAACAAAATCATATTTATAAAAGATAGGATAATGTATATTTTTAACTACATAAACATCCAATCCTTCCATAAATCCTACAATTTCATAATTAAAATTGTTAGATTTAGTCATTCAAAAAATGCCTCTCATATATGTATCATAATACGGTGGGTCGTAATAAGGATATTTTTCCTGATAATAAATTTAATTTCATATAGGATTATTGGATGGGGATAGAAAATTAAAACCAGAAAACTCCACCCACCATATTTTTGGGGTATATTTATTTTTACATATATTGTATCAACTTTTATTTCTTAATTTGGATTTTTGTTATCAATAGACTTTCCAAAAGTGGAATAAGGTCTTTTGGTTAGGGTTATATCTCATTGATGGAAATAGGATATAACAATTACATTACCAAGAAACCATTTAATATCTAGTGTGTGATATTTCAAAAAAATGTATGCCTCTAATTCAGCCTTCAAGGTGATATGATGTTGGCACTCATGGTGATGATAATAACTTGGAGGAATCTGCATATGTTGTAACCCAAAATGGGTGGACCTTACATCATCTATAATTTCTACTCCAATATTGTATTATGAGGACCTAAACATAGTAAATTACAGAATATTTAATTTTAAATGAGAACTCAATTCCTCTAATATTGATGATATTTTAATGTTTATAGTTATAAATAATTGGGATATAATACATACATAACATTCCTCATTCATATAGATATGATACCATAAAAATTGAATCCATTTCTTCCAATGTATAGGACTTTCTGAATAACATGTGTTTTCCTTGATAAGTATTCTTAACATTTAATTGGGATTCCATATTTTTCTTAAAAATCCTGGTAACCTATGAATATTATTTAAGAACTTTGGATGAGAATAAAAATATCAGTAAAGGATATAAAAAGAAGGAAATAAAACAATAGTACATGAATTCTTGAAACGTATGAAATAATTTTCGAAAAAGATATACTTGTACCCATATAAATGTAGTTTTGGAGACATGGTATTCCCTTGAGATTTAAACAAAACAAATAGATCAAAAATATAATCATAAATAAATCTTGTGTAATTACATACATATCTTGTAACCCTCTAAGGTACTGTATAATTTGTAACCCTTAAGGGTACCATACAATTTGTGAAACCATCACAGTTACCCTTCGAGGAACCATATAGACGACCACCAACATACACATACCCAATGCATTGGAGTTAAATACAAGTACAAACCTTCATCATAAAAAACTACAAAGAAAAAAACAATCACACAACATGAACAATTATATGAAATTTTTTTTTTAAATTTTCTAAAATAAAATTTTGAAAGAGTTTATTAAAAGAAAAGTCCCTTATAAATATCATATAATTGATGTGTAACTTAATATAGTATAAGGAATATTTATATACACTATCAATACCCCAAAATAAAAATAATATAAACAAATTTATTCCACCAAATAATATTAATACCACATAAATAATTAAGTAGAATGCTAACTCAAGGAACAAAAATCGAGTTATGAATTCCATAATGTAGGGTTGTTCTTGAATAAAAATTATTTAAAAAACATGTATAATTATTAAAATAGTGTTATTAGTATATTATTGAAACATATTGAGGTGTATAACACCTTATATGATCATTTCATAACATCATTTTACCCTAAAATTTATTAGAATTTGTAACTTTTATTGTTTTGGGTATATTCTTTACTTAATTTCCACTGCCGATTTGTATTTGATTTTCTTGTCGTATGGAAATAAAATTCAAGAATTTGAATGAAATTGTATTCATATGATTCCATAATATATAATTATACCATAAATCATTTTTATCATATATGATGATGGATCATTAGATAAAATATTAATGATGTTTGTTTAGATCATTTTTTGTGATTCCTCGATAATCATAAAATTGTTTCATTATATAATCTCATTTCATGCATATAAGGTCATTACAGAATATAAAATATGTTATAAATTACACATTAAAATTTGTTTCAACCATTAAAATGAGTTTATAATAATATTTTAATGATGTGATGGATATTACAAACACATCATCCATCATTTTGGAAAATCAGAACATCGTAGATCGGATTTTTATTTTTAGAATGAGAGGGTGGGGATTGGAAGGAAGAAGATGAATCATTTAAATCAACATGATAATATATATATGTGTGTGTGTGTGTGTTTCTGGATATTTCATGCATCTTGGATAAGTGGAGGTAATGAGAGTATTAGAAAATAATGGAATTGGAAAGAAAACACTTGCAAATGGAAGATTATTTTATCCTCTTGATCTCTTCTCCTTGAGATCCTTTTTAATGCCTTTATTTATGGCCTTTTGGTGAGACCAGTACATCTTGGACAATGGAATGATCCTTGGGGGGTAATTTGGAAGATCATAAACAATGATCAAGGCATGATGGGTGTTAGAGGAATAGGGGAATGAGGGTGGTATTTATAGTGGAGTAGAGGATGGATTGTATATTATTTTAATCATTATTGAAATATTTTTTCCCAAGACTATGAATACATTGGATTCATATGACCCCAAATACTAATAATTGCATGTGACTTCAAACCATGTGCGCTTACATCTTCCATGCATCACCTGTGATGTTGTAACACAAGTATTAGGCATTTATCTTATTTTATAGTATTGTACTATTCATCATAAATACAAGAATTTATGAAAATATCCCAAAATTTTTCCCAAAATTTTTTTTACATGTAGAATTCAAAAATTAATTACTTTTTCTTAAATAATTCTCTAGATACTATTAGTTTAATTTTCAAATAAAATTATAATTTATTAAAAAATAAAAAATTTATATCCATTACTAATTTTTTAACAACATGATAAATTAATAAACATCTCATTGTCTTAAAACCATAATAAAATAAAAAAATAATATGATTTACAATTCCTCATGGATATAATACTATTCATAATTGTATGTTACTATTCACTAAAAAAACAAGTTGGTCTTATCATACTCCAAATAACATACTGGTCACAATCATAGATGACTGTTTTTTGAAATTGAAATAATAGATGATGAATAATTATTTTTAAAGGATAGTTATAACTACCTATATAAATATAGTTTCATGCATTTTAGTTTATTTTTTAAAAAAACATGGGGTGGTATATTTTCCTCATCTTCCAGAAATTGAATCCTCATAATTTTATTTTCTTTTTAATTAAGTGTAGGTACATTTCCTTCATAGAATTTTCAGAATCCCATGTTTCTTCATCAACAATTTAGTTTCTACAAAAATCCTTTTCCTAGTGGATTACCTTATTCTGCAAAATTTTTTCTCTCAGATCAAGGATATGAATAGTTTTCTCTTTATATAAAATATTCTCTTCCAACTGAACTACTTCAAGGCTCAAAACATGAGTTGAATCTAGAACATACTTTCTCATGATCAAAACACAAAAAACATTGTGTACCTAAGATAATATCATAGAAAAACTACTCAATAGGCAACTGGTCCAACATTATCTATGATTTAATAAGGTCCAATTAACCTTGTACTTATCTTTCCTTACATATAAAAATGAAAAAAACTTTTTCATGGTGTGATTCCAAGAAAAACATGATCACATAACTCAAAAGAAAAGTCATTCCTCTTATTATCTCCATAACTTTTATACATACTCTGAGATTTCCTCATATTCTTCTAGATCATCTTCACTTTCTCAGACACATCCACTACAAATTCTGATCCCATTAACATTCATTCCCCAACATCATCCCAAAATGTTGGAGTTCTACAATACAACCTATACAGTTCCTCCCAAGGTTACATTTGTGTTCTAGAATGAAAATTGTTATTATAAGAAAACTATACTAAATAAATATAATGATCCCAACATCCCTAGTACTCCATTTAATAAGATCGAATCACATCCTCCAAATTCTGAATCGTTAATTTTGGATTCCTATCTGATTGGGGATGAAAAGTTATACGAAAATTTAATTGTATGCCCAATGACAAATAAAGGCCCTTAAAAAATATAGAAGTGAACCTGTGATTTCAATGAGATACAATGGAAATAGGAACTCCATGTAACCTAATAATCTAATTGAAGTACATACAAGAATGCTGATCCAAATAAATTCTATACTGAATATAAACAAAATGTGTATAATTTTTCATTCAATAAAAAACAACACAAGTCCCAATGTTGCCTCGACAAGCCCTAGGTAGTCCCACCCTGAAGACCATGGATATATTCTCTCATTACCATAATGGAACTGGATTTTGTTGAAGCATCCATTTTAGAAACTTCTGCTCCACTTTAACGTGTTGTCATGTCAATGATTTCAAGATGAATTCTATAAGATCTCTTTTCATTGAACCCCACCAACAATTCTCTTTAATGACTCTGTATATCTTAGTACATCCAGGATGAGTTGAAAATGGAGAACTATGAACATCAAATAAAAAATATTTCATCAAATGGGAATCAAAAGTCACACATAGCCATTTACTGAATCTAAAAACACAATCTTTATAAATGTTTAATTCTATAAAACATACCCATTTTAACCAATTCTACCTTTTATATACGTCATGGTCTTCCTTTGGAACCTTCTTAATTAAGTAAAATAACAATGACTGCACAAAAACCTTAAACAAAACAGATGTATTTTCTACACCAACAACTTCTATGTGAAAATTCATTATATCATTAATCAAGGGACCTCGTTCCAAATGTAACATGGTTAATGATGCATGATGTTATCGAATCAATACATCTTACACTTTGTTTTCCTCTACCAAACGGCAATAGATCGTGCAATCATTATCCATTTTTAGTTCAAGCCATCTTCTCTACCACATGTTTAAATCCTTCTGAGTGAATATATACATCAGAATTTTTTGTTTAGAATAGATTTGACATTTGGATTCATATAAATGATGCATCCAAATTTTTAATGAAAAATCCACAACCACCAATGCCATATAATGTTATGGATAATTTAACTCTTGATATTTTAGTTGTATAGATGCATAATTAATTACCTAATCATTCAATAATATAACACAACAAACTCCCTTCAATAAAGCATCACTGTAGATGACAAACTCACCATTTTGGGAAGGCAAGGCCAAAACTAGATCATCCACCAATCTCTTCTTCCATTCCTGAAAAAAAAAAAGTCACATTCTTCTATACAAATAAATATCAACCCTTTTCACATTAACATAGTTAACAGGGAAAAGAACCGTGAAACATTTTTAACAAGTCATCAGTAAAAACCTGATTATCCAATAATACCATGAATATCTATAACATATGTAGGTATTGGCCTTTCATCAAGAAAAAAATTAATGTATCATTTACTGCAAGCACATCATTAATCTGAATAGTTTTTATATTTTCAACAATATGAGAATGATAAAATTCATTTCCATCTTTCAACAGTTTCTATGATTCCTAATATGTTATCAATTTTATGCATTCTTTCTTGTATACAAACAGAAAATATTTCATAAAAACAAGCTCTTTAGTTCTATTGTCAATGTTATTACGATAAAAATAAATCAAATCCATTCCCAAACTAAAATAAATCTCTACTATGTGAAAAACTAAAAGGTTATCATTTAAATTCTATTCACATACCACAATATAAGGATTATTATAATTAATCTTTGCTATAATATAAACCCATGGTGTTTTAAAAATAATATTGGTCTCGTTTTTTTAGATGATATTTCTAGTTTACCTAATAGTTGCCCAAAAATAAATGAATATGTAGACTCTGTATCAAAAAAAACCTTAGAAAAATATATTTAAACAATCAAGGTACCTGATCTAACATCATTATATTCCCCTACATCTACTAACGTAGTCACAAAATATATCACAACACCTTTATGCATATAGTTTGGCATCTTTTCATCATTCAGATCTCCCTTTTGGAAGGAATTTTCATAATGACCCTTCTCAACATATTTGAAAAAACAATACAGTTTTCTTATTATTATTATTCATAGGATCATTTTAATTATAATATAGGGTCATATGTCCAAAATTACCAAATCTAAAACACTTCCCAATTTTGGTATGTCATTCCCGAGGGTTCTTTTTGCCATATATTTTCACAAACTAAAAACTATAATTTCTTACCATCATATTTCCTAGATTGATTTTTTCCCATTAATTTCCATTTGAACCTCTTCATATCCATCTTGTAAATATGAATTTAATCATAAAAAACTCTATATCTTCCCTCTTATAACATCAGAAAAGTTTCTCGTAACCTTTTAATTCTCAGGAGGCCCATTCCCTTCGATACATTGGCATCATTGCTGAGTAAAAATGGTTGAATTTTCTATCAAAATCCAGAAAAAGATTAGGAGCATAACAAACCATTTAATTGATGATTACATCATATATATCAATTAAATCATCCTCCTTTTGGGTGGATTCAAGGAATTTCTTCTCAATCCTACGTCCCACCACCATGTGTAAATATTTTCCTATGAAAACACTTTTAAATTCATCCCACTCAAAGGCATCAATCTTCTATATATCCCCCTTATTTATGACCATTGACGACCACTGGTCAATATCACCATCGACATAATAAATGTAAAGACTTAGATTTTGATTATTTGAACGTCCCACAACATTGAATATCTTTTCAAGGGCCTTAATCTATCCTCCAGCTACTACTTGGTCATAAGATCCATTGAAAGTATGAGGGTTTTGTCTCATAAAATGTTCCACAATCATCATGTTTTACTATGGTACCTATGGTTGTTATCGTTCATGGATTCCAGCACCATTAGTTTCATGCCTATGCTAAAACATTACTGTCAAAAACTACTCTATTCTAACCATTTTTACATTGAGCTACAGATTCTGAAGGATATCATTTATTTGGTGCCTCTCCTCTTCATTTTCCATATTGTTTCTTTGGAAAACCATTCTGGACAAACATATCCTAGTTTAAGAAGCATTGCATTTATAAAATTATATACCATTTCAAATTAACCATATATTAAAAATGATTTATTTTATTATATTATCATTATCCTAACCCCTAAAATTACCTATACCATCCATAAATACCAACAATAATAAACCAACCATATTTCATTACTTAATATTGAATTATATTCAAGAACTCACTTACTTTAATACCTAGGTTATTATCATGTTTTGAGTTATAAAGAATTATGATATAATAAAAACAAAACATTTGACATTCATATTGATCAAATACTATAAAAATAATTTCCATTTATTCAAAAATATAAGACTTTTTAAATAAAACATGTTTTCTTTGAAAAATATTCATAAAAATTAATGTGGATTCCTTAATTGTGTTATAAAATCTTATAACCTATGAAAACCATTTAAAAATAGTAGATAAGAAAAAAAATCTTATTAATGGATAAAAAATAAGGAAAGAATACTTTATTCCAATGATACTTATAAGATATGAAATCATTTTCAAAAAAGACAAACTTGTACCCATATAAACATTCATTGTGAAACATGAGATTTCTTTGAATTGCCACAAAACATATAGATTATAAATATAACTATAAAGGTATCCTGGGGCATTACATAGATTATTTTGTAACCCTCTTGGCTACCATATAATTTGTAACCCCCATGACTACCTTACAATTTGTGTAACCATCGTAGTTACATATGGAGTACCCATATGTACAACCTCCAACATAACAATACCTAATGAATTGGAGGTAAATATAGTTTCCACCCTTCTTTTAAAAAATTTCTAATAACCATAACACCATCATATAACTTGAATAATTACATAAAATAATTTCTTTTAAATTTCGTAAAATATAATTTTGAAAGTGATTTTTAAAAGAAAATTCCTCTATAAATGTCATATAATTGAAGTGAGACTTAATATAGTGGATGGAATATTTATATACACAATAAATACACATTATAATACAAAATATAAAGCAAAATTTCACTAAAAAAGTAATACATCAGTAATTAAGTAGAATGTTAACATAAAGAATAGAAATCGAGTTATGGATTACATTACCTTGAGTTTTTATTACTTCAAAATCATTTAAACATAATTTATAATTGTTAAAAAAGTGTTATTAATATCCTAAAAAACATATCCACATGTATAAAACCTTATATTATCATTTTATAACATCATTTTACCCTTTAATCTATTAGTATTTTTTTATTTATATTGTTTTGGGGACGTTCTTTACCTAATTTCCATAACCAGTTTGTATTTGATTTTCAAGTCATTTGGAAATTAAATTACATAATTGGAAATAAATTGTATTCGTATGTTTCAATAATATATTATTATACCATAAATAATTCTGTTTTCATATATTATGATGTATAATTATATAAGACATTAATGATGTATGTATAGATAATTTTTTTGCAGTTCCTCGATAATGATGAACATGATTCACTATATAATTTAATTTCAGACATTGAAACACATTATATAATATAATGTAGCTTAAAAATATACATTACATTCAATATCAACCATTAAAATGGTTTATGATCTTTTTTGAAGAATTTGATGGATATCGTAAACACAGCGTCCATGATTTTGATAAATTGGAAAATCGTGGACAGTGTTTTTATATTTAGAACAGGAGGGAGAGTAGAGGAAGGGAAATGGTGAATCATTTACATGAACATGATGACATATAGAATATATAATATTTTATGGATTTTATATCTTCTGGATAAGTGGAAGGAAAGAGAGTACACGAAAAAAAATAATAAAAAACATACGAAAAGGAAAGATGATTTTTACCTCTTGATCTCTTCTCCGTGAGATCCTCCTTAAGGCCTTTGGTTTTGGACTTTCGATGAGACAATCATATCTAGGAGGATAGAAGTTATTTAACATTATTTTAATCATTATTATAATATTTTTTCTCAAAACTGTGAATAATATCAACTCATGTTACCCAAATTAGTAATAATTTCATTTGAGTTCGAACCAAGTGCGCTTACATCATCCATGCATAACCTATGATGTTGTACAGTAAGTTTTTATCATTTATTGTAATTTATCGTGTTTTTCTATTCATCAAAAATTCATGTATTTCATAACAATCCCAAAAATTCAGCATAACCATTTATCAATGTGTTGAATTAAAAAGAAAAATTCATTTTTTGAACTAATTTTCTAAATATTGGTAATTTAATTTTTAAATAATATCATAATTTATTGAAAAATAATAATTTTGAATATATAAATCATTTTTAACAACATACAAAATAAATCAACATATCATTATCTTATAACATTTATAAAATAATATAATAATATGATTTTCTATTTATAAGGTTCATATAACTATTCCTATTAATTTTTTTATGTTTGTGTTACTATTCAATAGAAAACAAGTTGGTTCTATCAGAATCCAAATAACATTCTGATCACAATCATAGATGAAAATATTTTGAAATTCAAATCATAGAATCTGAAAAATTTTGTTTAAATTCAAGTTATATGTATTTACATAAAACATGTTTTTAGCATTTCAATTTATTTTTTAAAATACATTGGTTATTACATGTATATTCCTTGATCACCATGGATAGTGAATACATAACACTTCCAACTAAAACTAACATCCCTAATCAGTACATCACATGAACCACTTATGATTTCATGTTTCAAGATACAAAACTACAATACAAAACCACAAAAAAATTAAGTAACATTGAAGGACATTATCTTGATTTCATGATGTTAAACTATAGAAAAATTTCTTTTACACATGATGTTAAATTGTACGTCACTATGGTCAAATATATCATATCATAAACTACAAAAAACTCCCACCCATACTATTTGAGGTTAAACTTAATGATCAGTTTATTTTAAAAAATACATTAAACTTCATCATAAATGTACCCAAAACAAAACATGAATCCTAATTAATCATTGGGTTCTGAATATAGAAGAGGTACCCCTTTCATTTTCGTTCACCTAGTACACCACACTTTAGAACTATGAGTTTATGGATTCCAATATCCATTTTATATAAAACAGCATCAAGACTACATGAATCAATTCCACCCTAACCACCATCCTACTTGTGCTCACCCCCCTTAGAAACATCTAAGATTATAAATTTCTTATATTCCCATCTAGCACATTCATGTCCATGGAGGAATAACCCTAGTGTGTTTAACATCCCTAAAAATATAAACCCATTCATATTGATACCTTTTTCCTTCAATAGTTTATATCCTCATCACCCTCCTGATCAGAACAAGACCCCTAACATAAATGGCTACTAAAAAAATACTCACCTACATTCCTAAGAGAGTTCCTCAAAATACCACATAAAATTGATGATGGTTCCGTTGTTTTTAAAGTACTCAGTGGTCAGTCCAATATTTTATATCCCCATACATGACTATATAATTCTTGGAACCTGTGTGTTGAACATGGTCAATATACTTTCCATAACCATCTTTCCATGAAACACGATATTAAACTATTTTCATCTTATCTCATAAATATCTAGTGTGGTGAAAATCTTTCTTGGAACTCATTTCACATCAGGTTACAACTCTTCTATATAATAAAACATCATCAAGCCCCCCCCCCCATGGTTCTATCTATATGACCTGAAACTATATTACTAACATCATATTAAATGTTTTTAAGCCACATATCTTGATTATTATACACTCTGAAAAGGTTATACCCCACAACTTCTTTTTTTGGTCTCTTACCTGAACATGATCTATAAAAATGCATGCCATGACTTTCATCACTAAGCGATACAAAGTCATTCCAAGACTTCTTGTTTTTGTCAATTCCACAGAACTCATATCCCTATCATTACTTTCGGTTGAAATTATCCCCTTTTCTAAAAAAAATTATCTATAATACAACATTTGTTCCAAGTATTATGTCTTTAAATTATGTGACAATATACCCTTGGTGTACCAAATCTACATCTGGTTTACATCGTTCCGGTGTTTTAGTAGGTCAATTCCCCCTTTCTTTTTTCTCCCTGTATGAGAGGACTATCAATTTCATTTTCAATCATCTACTACACCAAATGCCATAAAAACATATGGAATGATTCCCAATTCTATTGGTATATATATATTGTTAAATCATTTATCATAGTCCATGTCACAAGTGCTCTCTTGTCCCAAAACATGTTTGGTCACACATTTTACCACTTTTGATCTTATATACTTTATGCATACCAAGGTAGTGTGAATTTCAAAAATTGGTTTACGTGCATATTGGACTTAAACTATATTAATACATGTTTAGTACTAGTCAATATAGGATCTCACTTAATGTTTGGTATATAATATATCCCCCACAAGGAAATATTTTATTATTTTCCAAACACTATGAATGTGGACTTATAACCTTGGTCTAAGAATCAGGACCTTAAACAGTGTGAAATATTCCTAACATATGACCATAAATGCTTGTATATTCATTATGACATCAAATTTTTTTAAACTATCTGTGTAAAAATATACATATGTTTGTTTTGTTGAATACCAATAAAGAAAATTTGAGAAAAAATTATACTTATGTAGTTCAATTCATGCCTATGTCATGGTAAAATATGACAGTTTGTTTGGAAGAGTTTTAATGTCTAATGGAGTTAACATATGTCCCCAAAGAAAAAACTTGTTTTTCTATTGATACCACTAGTTCTATAAGAAGTGATAGTTAATCCATATATACTTTTCTCCCTCCTACCTAATGCCCTCTATGATTTTCCATCCATTGTTTCCCCCTGAAGTATATACCAATATGTCCACATGATGGAAACGTTTGGTGTCATTTTTCATGTCAGGTTTATAGTATTACAATTTTCACTACAAAAATTCAGGTAATAAGACACCGAACTATTCTACATATTTTCTGGACATGTGATGTTAAAATGTATGAAACAATTTTCTTAACTATAGGATATTTAACTGCATGTTCAACATCAATTTTAAAAGATGTTAAACTGTATTCTTATCATACTCAAATAATTATATAAAAACACATAATACTTGTGTCCCACTCTTGTAGGGATATTTTCAACCTTCGATGTGAGTTACCTATCACGTGTCTAGAATTACATGACTAGAACATGGTAACCAACATAATTAACCCCTTGAAAGTAGTGTTCAATTTTTTCTCATGTAAATATGATTAATGATTGATCACATATCTTATGTGGGAAAAATCTAAAATCATTGAAATTAATTTAACAATTTCCATACTTAACCCCCATGCTTCACATTATCCTTGAATTGAATCCCATCATCTTTTATTTCTAAATAAAAAATATGAATGTGATGGTGTCGATCCAAACCAGATAACCCAGAGTCTTGGATACATAACTCAATGTAAATTCAATAGTAATTTTTTAAGTTACATATTTTTTACATGGTCAATAGTTTACCCCCATTTATATATGCCACTTAATGGATATTTGATTTTGGATCTTATGCTTCAATCATGGTCATAAGTGATCTTAATTCTCCTAGTAACTCATCCTTGATATCCACGTTTTATATTTCATAACTTAAATTCTCTATCATCTCATTTGGTTGGGTTAAATCCAATGACCCTACATTATCGTACTTTTTCATTTATTCACGTTGGGAAATAATGTTAGTTGTGTAGAGTCCCTCTTTCCAGCCAGTATTTTCCTTGACCAGACACTCCCACTAGTCGATAGATCATTATAATCATATTCATTTAGTACATGTCTACAGATTTTATATTAGTGATAACTATTGTTTTTATATCTTTTATCTTACAATGATCTTGACTCACATGGTATTATCGATTTATATTTGGTAATCTTGTTAATGTGATAGACATGTAGAAAAAACAATATTAATATAAAGAATTAATGATTTTTTTTGAATTTGTTGAGGAGAGTCATCTAGATAATTGAGACTCTCCTTTATTACATAAAATCATAAATACCCCCCCCAACGGATTTTCTTGTGTGATGGACTACTCTGTTTTATCGATCCTTTTCCCAATGGTGTCAATAGAACAACACCACCCTGCTAGCTCTTCTACATCCTCGTGAACCATATGGAAAACATCATCTACTCATATTCATACATGGCCCTGTTTGGTTATATAATTTACCATTTAAGATGCATCATCTACTATTTTAGCATTATACATCATATGTTTCAAAAACTAGTGTATTTTTATCTCTCCCCTTATATCGATGATGTGCTCGTATGACTATGTGTTCCATTCTAGTTTGGAGATATTTTATTCATCCACCTAGAGAAACATTGTGATTTTTTGGTTTCTATATACCAGGTGGCATCAAACTCATTCCACTTTTCATACACCCCCTATAAAAGTAATTATAAATGTATAGTGTAAAGGCTATGAGAATCCACCCTACTAGTCCCTAGACTAACTAGATAGTGATGGATATACCCCATATTCCTTATTAGGTCATCCCATGGGTTGTGGGTGATGTAGTGTTGAATTATCCTCCCTGAACTACACTGAATGATCTAAATATCCTCTTCAATTTAAGGTTCAATGTCTTCAAGATACTCATGAAGTGTGGGCTCATACTGAGGAAGGGCCACCAACATATCAACAATAAGACCCTCAGCGGGTAGAAATGTTGATAAGATGTGATCCATATTGATGGAAATATCATCCTCACCTAACATTTTACCTATAGAGAAAGCCTCACCAACCTCATGTGAAGTGTTAAGGTATATCATGATCGTTACATCCCGCTCATCCACCACCATTAGTGTTATGGATTCAATCATCACGACCTATATTACAATCTATATCTGCTCGAGCACTTCCACTAGTGGCTATCACCCATACATGGTATACACTAACATTGGGATATGAGGATAGTGATTAAAGAATGAGAAATGTAATAAAAATTAATATTTAAAAATGTAGAATATGTATAGTATTTTAATATTCATCCAACATATCAAAGAATCCTTTTGAAGGCTTTGGGGATAATTATGCCTCCACAACAAATGACGCCTCAATCATCGAAGGATTATCGTCATCTGGGTACATCGAATCTATTTGAAATAAATATAATATTTATAAAAATAAAAAAACATATTAAAACATATAATAAAATGGAGATCATTTGATGATACCTGATTCCCTAATAAGCAAAGATTCCACTCCATGAAAAATAAACATCATGATGATGGGTGGATGGATACCTATGACTACTGTTTTGGAGGTAGGTTCAAAAATCACCCCCTAAAGAATTTTGGACTAAATTTCATCTTCATAAAATTTAAATTGATTATAAACCTCATTAAAATTAGATTATTTCTACACATGTCATAGAAAATCTGTTTGCAAACCCAAAGGAATGATGGCTGACACAAATCGACGAAATTAAAACCTATTATTTAATATATCAGTATCTGAGAATTCATATATGAATAACCCTATTAAATAATCACTCCCCAGGTATTTATCGTTAGTCATTATAACATCCTATATCATTCCATCATCTATTGACCCCTAGAGATGTCACAAACAGAGGGAATATCCAACAAGGTCCTCACCTAGTTTGTCAAGGGGTGTGCCACACCACCAGAGTTGATTTTTTCAACTAGCTCTTATAATTACTAAAAAACATATAACCATGGATTTGGGAAGCCACCATTTACATGGCTTATCCTGGTAAGGGGAATTCCCACTATCAAAATATGATTCCCCGTTGCTCATAGGGAGTTGAATTGTTGAAATACCTATCAGTTCATAAATGTCTCTGGAAATAATTTTTCTGTAAGAACCAACACATGTTGATGTTGTATCCTTAGAGAAATAATAGATATTTATGAAGTCTCCCTGGTGGGTTAACCCTCCTCCTAATGATAAATTATATTAACTAATGTTCTCTCCATTTCCGATCCCCTAAGAGCCTCACCCCGTGAAGATTAATGAATCTCTAGAACTATACCTATGAATGAAAAATTATGTTTGGCTCTTCCTCCTCGGTGTGTTCACCCCATGGAATAATTCCCCAACATTCATGGTTTTTCCCCTCCTTAGAGTCTTCCTAGATCACTAGATACGCAAATATCTCAATCAGTTATACTCTCTCCTATATACATGAATAAATTAGGAAAATACCATAAGGATAATCTTTCAATGGGATCTTCTTCCTGACATCTTTTTCATCCCTCGTGATCATGTTCCACAACATTCACAATACCATCATGTCATGTTTTGAGTGCCCCACGGTGGATTACATTGATGTGATCCTTTGGATACTCTGGAATTGGATGGTGAATTAGTAAGGGGAAATGGGTTGTACACTACCTTATAGTCCACCCATGCCAAATGCACCCCCCCCCCCTCAAATGTTTTGGAGATTCGATCATTGCTCTACTGAATAAGATCCAACATCGATGATGATACTCTCTGTGAAGGGGTATTGATAGTATTTGACTTTTTATGTCATTGATTCATTTCAAGAACCCTAATTACCTTCATATGTAGAGTAATTATACTGGAGATGTTCAATATCAGTGGCTATATGTTGGTGTTAGAGGAAAAATGGGGTTTCAGTTATCATATCAACCCTTCTGTGTGGCACTCGGTCAGTATAATAAATTGAAATGGATAAAAACATATAAGGGATTATTCTAATTTCTAATATTTCATAGTACCTTATAAAACATCACATATACTAAAAATACTAGGATAATGTGATTCTCAATTATTTTCAATACGTTTAATGGGGATTTTTTTATTAAATATCAACCATTTGATTGACACATGAAGATGAACCATAACCATAAATCCTTTATAAATAAACCCCCTCTTCACCTCCCACATCATTTTTCTCTGTGTTTTTGCACTGAAGCTCAAATTCCCTTTATATGTCTCATTATATTTTCCCCTTCTCCTTAAACATAGATTGCCGCATGAGAGCTCCTCACACACCCTTATGTTGTCCAACAAGGAACTCCACGATTGGATAATCTATGGGGAATTGTCAGTGGACATGAAATTCATTTCTAAGTAAAACTATTTGATTTCAAAATTCAAAAAGTTGAATGGATGGGAAATCTTTTGAACTTAAAAATAAATTAATTAGGTATGGTGTATTCTTCTTTAGTTCTAGAGTTCACTGTTACTATTTAGTTTCATGAAAAAGGTGGAAAGGATTTTTTTTACCTTTAAGAGTTATGAAAAAACATACTATCTAAATCAAAATAATGTTGAAAGTATTTTGGATATGCCTTACTAAGGGGAGGTGATATCTTTCTCGTACAGTTTTCCAGATAAGGAAGGCTCTGCTAAGAAATTACAGTTATTGACGGACTTTGGATTAAGGGAGTGAAGACTCCCAAGACATAACATCTTTCAACAAACCGTATATTATTATCTATTTGGTTTGAAGGCATTTTGATTCTGAGGAAGAGAGATAAGGACACTATAAAGGAATTTTACATAATTATGATGGACTTATTGGTGAATGAATGAATTCTAATCCTCATTATTTACATTCCATTTTCCACTAGAAACAATAATAATGGCACCATCAAATCTCAAATCTAAATGTACCCTGCATTATTTTCTGAGATCATTATCTTATGCCAAGACTGCATCAAAATACCATAAATGTGAAAGGCCAAAACCATCAACATCATGTTGTTTAGTGATAAAACCTTGAAAACGATGTAGATCAGCTTCAGTGAAAAGTCATAAGAATAATTAGTTCTTCCTAATAAAGATGATCAATGCGCTCGAAAGAATATAGAATTTGGATAAATCTCTAAGAAAACTCCCTCAAAATAAAAGAGAAAGAATCAGATCTTCCAGAACAAGCACCAGCCACTAAACCGGTATTCGCTCCACTAAATACCAAGAATCAAAAGATATTTTCTGATGAGGTTGTCAACAAATAGAGAGATATAAAAAATAATAATAAAGATGGTGATGTGGTTTTCTAGATATATCCTTTTGAGGATATGACCTTAAAAATAAAAGAACTTTAAGATAAAGAAAATAATTATAATTAAAGGAAGTTAAAGAAGACAATTTTAGAAGATGATATTATCCAAGACTTACTAAGAGACAATGAGATGGCCTTTGAACAAGTTCAAGTGCCATAATCATTTTTTCAAGAACCCATGATTCATCTAGCACCATTCAAAACTATGGATATGGTAATAGATAATAGAAAGAATGACTTCAAAGTTCTGAAAAAAAATATTTAAAGAAGAATAAATCCATCAAGAAGAAGAAGAGGACTAGGAATGTTAATATTTGATAATAATGGTAGGATTATATAAATATAAGGAGATCCCTTCCGACAAGCTCTCAATAAGCTCTTCCTAATTATTGTACACAAGAATTATTTAATAATGAAAATATATTAAGAATGATTATTTTTCCTAGGATGTGGTAAAAAAAGTCCCTTCAGATGAAGAAATTAGTAATGATAATGTTTTTCAATGTGTTGATGACATGGATGATAAACAAGTTGATGACATAAAAAATGAAAATGTTTCTGATAAAGGTGTTGATAAAGAAGATTATTTTGATGATGATAATATACTTCATGTTTCTGATGGAGTGCATGAGACTCAGAATTCGGAGAAGAAAATAAATATGAAGGATATTGTAAAGGATGTTTTTCTTCGATAAACCTATGAAATATGTTGTTTCAAAAATAGAGAAGGATATTTTTTGTACATAGAAGAATAAAATAGATGAGAAAAATGAAATTTATACACAAAAAAAGAGTCTATTTCATATTATTCCTCTTCATTATGACTTAATTTTGTGCTCAAGTCTTTTAAGATTCTTATGGAATGCATCTCTTTCATTCCCTGCATTGATTCAATAAATCAACTGACTCAAAAATCAGTCAATCAGAAGGCAGAATAAAAAAATCTTTTCGAAAAGTTCACAAATATCGAAACCTAGTTCTAGACTTCTAATATCAGATACTGTTCTAATATAAGGTTATACAATGAAATAACAATGTTTCCTAATATAAGAGTCCATGATTTTAAAGAAATTATGATTTCACTAGTTTGATCAATGATGATTTTGCTAAATCTGATGAAATGATCAATAATCTCTCAACATTTTTTTAGAGAAACTGAAGGTTGAGGATGTTATAAACCAACATGAAGAAAAAGATATAAATGTGAAATGAACTCAGTTTCTCATAATCAAAAAGTGTAAGGGAAATCTGGGAAGTGTTTTTAAAAATAATCAATGTCCTGGAAGAATTGATCATGTTTAAAATGAAACAGTTATGTCCCAGGAAGATAGAATCAAAGATATTGAAAGAAAATATTCAAGATCATAAAGGGTTTCTCAAGATATTTCAAGATTATCATAATGAATTGAAGAATATGATGTCTACATTAAAAAATTTGATTCCAAAATAAAAAAATAAGGATAAATAATTTTTAATTAAAATCAGATATTTTGTTATAGAGAAATTTTTGGATGCATATGTTTTATTAATGATATTTTTGTCATTGCATTGTCTCATATTCTATGTTTTCTTACCTTTAAGGTTCATTTTTTCCCTCCATTTCTCATTGAAAATCAAAATGGGGGAGAAAAGAATGTTCATAAGGAATATGAAATTAATATAAGAGAATGTCTATGTAAGGGGAAGTTTCTAAAACCAGAAATCATTATGTAAGGGGGAATTATTTCTATAAGATGGAAAATAATATTATTTTTGGGACTTTATTACCAAAGGGAGTGACAGTCATATTCACCATGAGCCATAAAAAAAGGGAGATAAGTATTTATACTGATATACAAAAATGTAATCCTTATCATTTTATATTCTTTTATGAAAATTTGTTTGTGCATTACAAAATGGGGGAGATTTTTGAGTCATTATGTTTCTTTATGAAATTTATATTCTTTTATGTTTGGGAAATCATAGACACATTTTCTAATGGAAAGTTATATTTCTCTAAGAAACATTTTCTTAAGGAAAATTTTCATTCCCTATGAATTATTTATCCATTACCTAAGGATTCCAATACCTTATCTAATTTTTTTAAACTAAATCTAATTATATTTTCATTAATCCAAACATTGGGTCTTTATCTATTACTCAGAACCTTATAGTTCATGAGAATAATTTTTTTTATAGTTTATAATATAATTTCTATATAATTTAGAATCTAATTTCTATAGAATTGAGAATCTAATTTCTCTATAAATTTTAATTTGAAATCATTATTAATTGGACTCCGATTAAATCAGTAATCAGACACTGATTCTCCAAGAAATCGAACTTCAATTCTCTTAGAAATCAGACACTGATTCTCTCAAAAATGAGACTCTAATTCTATTAGATACCAGACTGTGATTTTTTGAGAAATCATAATTTGATTCTCTCAGAAATTAGACTCTGATTCTCTTAGAAACCAGACTCTGATTCTCTTAAAAATCAGAATCACATTTTCTAAAAATCATACTAGGATTTTATATAAATAAGACAATGAGTTTACATATAAATATATCATTGAATTTCATTGAAATCAGACTCCAATTTTCAAATAAATCCAAATCTAATAAAAATAAAAATCCAACATTGATTTTCTTATAAATTAGATTTTAATTTTCTATATTTTTAGAATCTTATTGTCAATATTTTTATACTCTGAATTAAACTATCGTAATATTCTTATTAAATGATTTTCTTAAAGTTATCATATTTCAATAATGTTGAGTTTCATTTTGTAATTTTGAAAAATTGTTAATATTTCTCACACATTGTTATATAAAATGATGTCATCAAATATGATACAATGTAACTATTTCTTGATTTCCTCATGTATAGGTCTCTCAAGAATTTTAAGGAAATGTGATTGTTAGAGGAGGAATTTGACTATTGAAATTCATGCCTATAAATACCCATACATATGTATTCATTTATAATTTTTGTGTTGTAGTGTTCATGTGGATCTCTTAGAGGTTCTGATACTCTATGAGATCTCTACTTGATCTACCTTGTGTGATTGCTTTGAACAAGTTATTCAGATATGAACAACTAGTTCAACCTGCATAGTGAGAATCTGATTATATGATTTCCCAGATAGAGGGCTTCTTGTGATAGGAAGACAAAGGTGATGATTACCTACTTAATCGAGGGAATATGGGGATATCAAAACAGATACTGATCTTCTTATCGATGGATTACCCTAGTTTGGGTAAGACTAAATTTTTTAAAAGTATAAATCAAGGGTCCTTTATCCATGATTTTTGGATACCTTTCCCTATGGATTTAAATTTTTCATTGTTACTTGTAACTTGATACATATTTTTGTAAATTCCACTACATTATGTCACATATATAATGTGTATCATTCTTACACATTCTTGTTCCAGTACATACTCTAATTTAGATTCTATACAATTTAATGATGAATCATTCATTATGAAAAATTGTTTATGTTTCTTTATCAAAATCATATTATTAGTTCCTATGAAATTTAGATTTCTTTTTAAGAGCTAAAGAGGTATAATGAGTTCATCATGTTTTTCTATGTTCTAAATATATTTTCAAAAGGATAAAAATGAATTTTTTTAACATATAATTCACCCCCCCCCCCCCCTCTTGTAATTAATCAATCTAGATTTACATTTAGATCCTACAATTATAAATAATCATATAAATACATGGAAATAAAGAAATAATATGATAATTAAGGATTTGATATATTTTTTCAATTATAAAATTTTATCAAGAATTTTCACAATATATTATAAATGTATTGGAAATCCCCCATCTAATTTGGATAACAAATTTCTCTCACGGTACCTTTCAATGTAAAAAAGGGGGAATCTATATTGGAACCCCCAAAATATCACTTACTAATACAAATGAATTTTTTATATGAAAGGGGTGGAACCTAATAAACATAAGCAATCCTAAAGAAAAATAAACATATTAAATTCTAATACTTTCCCCAATAAAATTTACCTAATCATAAACCATCAATAGTAATATTGTGAATCGTAAACAAATTGCACATTCTCTATAAAAATGAACATAAATAATCAAAATATATAATATGGATGATAAAAATATGAAATATATTTTAGGTATTATAGTTAAAATAATGGATGGATGTAATTGATGAATATAAATACTATAAAAATATCATTAAAAATATTTGTTATAAAAATATGCTAATCAATTTGAAATTATTTTTTAAAAAAAAAATTAATAAAATATTTTAAGTTTTATTTAATTGAGAATAACCTTTAACAACTTTTAAAATTATCTATAAATCATTGAATATTCAATATGGTTGAAATTTTCATTCATTTTTTACATGTTAAAATATACATTCCTTCCATATTTTTTTTAAAATATATATGATCATTATTTGGAAAATGACATTGAGATTCATTCGGGAAAAAATTTATTAAAGAATTAAATACATTTATAAAAAAAAGGTATTTAATAACTATTTTTTATTATGTTAAAAAAATTGAAAACATTTTAAAAAACATGGTTTTAAAAGAAAAATGATTATACACTAAAAATATTAATGAAGTTTCATTAACATAAAAAATTATTTTATCAGACATTCTAAGTAAAAAATAGTGTATAATTGTAAAATTACATGAAAATTTCTTAGATAACAATATTATAAGATAATATATTTATTTTATGATATAAATACCAAATAATTCACCCAAGGGAGACTTACAAATAAATAATCATGAGTAAATATGATATTGTGAAGTAATCCCATACCACATTAGTATATTTTGAATCGTAATCCCTATGAAATGAATAAAATCATATGGAACATTAAATTCCATGGATATAAATAAAAACATGATTTAAATAATCAAAATGGTCATTATATAAACCACATAATGGAGAAAGTGTTGAATATGGCATATAGCCCATGAAAGTAAAAGTGAGATGACAAAACCTTAGCTCATGTTCAATATTAGTAACATTCTTTTTACCCCACATTTATAAAAAATATAGTTTTATAATTCATATATCTCATATCAATACTTGAATAAAAAAAATATATATTATTTACAAAGATTCTATTATTCATCATTTAAAAACAATTCGTTGTTAAAATCAATGTTTTGGGGGATAATTGATTCTTTTTCATGAATGTTTTAGTTTAGTAATTTGGGTCCTATTATATCGATCATGATTAAATAACTCATATATTTTTAAAAATTATTTAAATTTAAAATTTACTCAATATATTTTCATTTAGATTAATCAATCAAATTTAGAGATAGATAATGGTTTACAACTTTTGTGGAGATAATCGGCCATTCATACACATAAACATTGATTTCATTTTTAGTGATGGTGGAAAAATAAATATTAATTAATTTTTAATGAATCATTAATTTTTCATATATAGAATTTATATTAATAAAATAAATAAAAATGTCTATAAATGTAAAAATAAAAATAAAAACATTTCACATCTCTACGTGGATGTATTAATCCACAAGTAAATGCGAGGGATTTTATAGTTTTACAAATGATTGGAAGGTAAGAATACATATGTGATATTTTACATAAAGAAGTTTGGTTAGTTCATAAATATCACATATTTTTCATTAAATTAATCCTTATTTATATATAAACTATTAGCAAAAAATGGATCACATAACCTCTGTAGGTGGAGGTTTTTTATACACATGATTGACTTTAATGTATCCCCCCATAGAATGCTATGTACGAAGGTATATCTGATATAATAAAAAATAAGTATAATAATATTGCAATTATAAAATATATATTTTAATTTCAAAATTAAATACATCAATAAAAGATGTTGATTGAAAATGAATTACATCGATTCATGAGGTGGTAGTTTTTCAAACACATTATCGACGATTTTGTTTTTTATTTGATTGAAGAAGAGATAAATATTGACTATTTCATTATCATTATAAAATCACATTATTTGGTATGTAATTTTGTTATTATATTTTATAATTTAATATTATTTTATGTATGTATAATATGTAATGTGACAAATATAGACATTTTTTATTTTACCTCTTCTTCGATTAACTCTTTCAGGCTTTAACCAAAAATATTTTTAGATTGGGTTTCTAATAAAGATATGGAATATAGGATGTTTTTATAGGATTAATAAATATACTTTTTAGGTATTCCATGAATGAAAGTATTTTTTAAATTTAATGATGAATTGATAGGAGATGTCTTTAATAAATACGGAAAAGTATACAATAGGTATTTCTGAAAAGAAAAAGTGATACCCACATTTTTATCACACGAAAAGCCTCTAAAATATTTTATTATTAAATATATGTGGTTTTAAGGTTAAAGTATAGAAATATAAATGGGTTTTTACTATTTTTACTTCATTTTTATCCTTTATCATCTTCAATTAACCCTTGGTAAGGATATTTATTCCTTAACTATGACAATTAATTTTTATTATTTTCTCAATTAATTATGTTGAAAAATTAGATTAACTTATTAGATAATATAAATTATACTTATTTCAAATATGGAGTATCTTTTTAAAAATTTACATCATATAATAGGATGATTTCAATTTTAAATAAATCCCACAGATCCGTAAAAAAATTGGTTTCCAAATAAAACTTTTAAATGATTAAAAATACTAAATATCTGAAATGAATATGAAATTAATCACAATGACCTAAATTAGTTATGATATAATTTAATTTAACTATATTCACTATTAAATTTTTTTAAATATAATATATATTATGAAATAGTATATATAAAAATAGAATTTTTGATAAAAACCATTATTTTTCCATATTCATCAAAATATTAATCTTTTAAGAAAATTGTAAATAGTTAACCTGAAGGTAATTTTGACATTATTATTTTAAAAAATAATTTTTTTATATTCTTTATTCTAAAATTTCATTTAAAATAATTTATAATTATATGAAGAAAGTTAATAAAATGATTTTTTTTAAATATAGTTTTCCAGAAATCATTTCTTCTTCTTTAAAATGATTTTTATTTAATTTATTGTAAATAGTTATCTACTAAATTTATTATATACATATTTAAGCAATATTATTTTTATAATTTAGTTTTTACTATACATACCCTCAAACATATAGGCTAGCCTTTAATGGCCATGTTTAAAAAAAATTAAGAGAGTATATTGTTTATTTAAAACCCAGTTTCGTGTACATTGATAGAAATTAATGATATTGAATTTATTTAAAAATAAATAATAAAAATTCATGGGGTTTTGTATTCTCTTAAATTCTTGTTGATTCATGTCATTTTTTCCACTGAATATGATGTTCCCATTTTACTATCTAAAGGTGTTATATTCTACCCATAAAAATAAATTATGTCCCCACAATTTAATTTTGATCATAGTAATCAACGGATTGACATTAAAATATACCATTTACTTAAACCCAAAATGATTAAAATGGTTAATAAATCATCCCTTTTATAATAATTTAAGTGAATAATGAATGTCATATTTAATTACACATTCTAGGTTTCCAAATAGAAAAACATTGGTAGAATATGAAGATATGGAGATGGAAGAAAATACAATTGTCCAATGATTAATAAAAAGTCATTGATTTAATTCAACATAATAATGTGAGTGATCTAGATAATTTTATGACCAACAGACAAAAATATGTAATGAGTTAAAAGGAAATATGATTCAATGAATATGAAGGTACAATGATATCATTTGTGTTTCTAGAATATTTTTTTAATGTTGAGGAATTACTTTATCATATTGAATGAGGGTATATTAAAATATTTCAACAAAGTATATTCCTAATTCATTTGAAAATTTCAACCCTGTTATGTGTGTTGATAAACTCCTGTATAATCTCTTACTTCAGAAAATGAATAACCAATATGAATTGTATTCCTAATGAACAAAAAATGACACCTAAACTATCATTATATATGTATAATAAAGACAATTAATTAAACCTCACTCTATATATCTTCCAAGACAATAATTTATAACAATAATTTTTCTAATAATACCCAAATTATGAACATAGTACATTCGGTAAATATTTAACCATAAGACTAAACCAAATTAAGTCCGACTAAATTAAAAATAAAAACATTTGACCAAAGTTTACTAAATAGACATTACATTCCATAGAAAATATAAAGTGTTTTTTAATATACCATTCTAAGTATGTCAATGACTTGATCACCATAAAAACTTGGTTAAAACATGGGTTTTTCGAAAAATAAAATCTCAGGTTATTCAATATATTTCATAAACCAAAAAATGTACTAAACATCCGCAAAGATAACATAAATCACTATCCAATTTCATGGTAACCCATACTATACCAAATCCATTTATTTATACATATGATCTCAACATTAACCACATATTAATAGTTATCATATATATATAATGTGTTTTCATAATTGATAAATATTCAAAAAAATCACATTTTTTGTTGGTTAGTATATTTATCATATACCTTCCAATAATTAATGAAAAGGTATTATAGTACAATAATTATAAATTTAGTGATACTTATACATAAAATATCATTGATACAGTACTTCTATAAAATTATTATTTTATCCAGAAAATAAAAAATTAATCGTTCTACTTCATTTGTAGTAAAAATATAGGCCAGAACATGGTCCATTACCTTCTTCTACGATGTATTCGTTGGACTTTTAGAGAATTAAGTTTCATAGTTACCCATCTCCATACTACTGATAAACTTAAAATATAATATATATTTTCTATGGTGTTTCTTTAAACTATTATAACGCTTGGTAAATCCCTTCTTTCTCATCATTCCCTTCTTCCATGTGTCTATTTATTTATCATCCACCATATTTTTCTCTTAAATCACTTAAAATTCATAAAACATATATAATTATTCATCTATCTTGATACAACATGATTCTATGTCCCCAAATGTTGATAATATTTTGAAGATTAATTTCCTTCGAATGGTTATCTTAAATTCATCCTATAAATTATTATGCTTACTCATTGTTTTACATGCACTGATATGGTTCCAATTCCTTATTCTATGTTCAATTACTAAATAGAGTACAATAAAATAGATCAGAAGATTATGTATCATAATTTATAATCAAAAAATTGAATTAGTTAATATATATTGAAAAAATCGTTCAAGGATAATATCATAATCATAAACATTATTTATTTGGTAAATTTTTAAAATCATAAAAATATTTTCAATTATGAGATAATGGTTTGTAACGAAACTATCAATTTACCTAAGAATATACATAAGCACTATAAAACCAGTTGTGAAGTAAGGCTTATTTTCTTTAACCAGGTAATTCTTAAGTTTAGCATGATGTTCCTTTCTCAGAGTTATTACCCCTAGTTATGTTTGTGTTAAAACCACATCCATATGTAATATCATTACATAGATATATATCATATAAAAAAATATTACCTAACATACCATATTTATAAGATGTTATCCTATAATTATAATATTCCACAATGTAATTCCCAGGGTTATATTCCCTAATATATATTTTCCTTAATATAATTCAAATTGTTTCTACTAAAATTCCTCTAAAAACAACTATAATAACCGTAACACCAATAGCCCATTTTCTGTGGTTACTTTATTATATTGGAATTATATACAATGAATGAAATACTGAGGGAAATAATATTTTTGAAGACTTATTAAACAATATATATATATATATATTAAAATTTCACATAAATTTTAAAACATATAATATGAAACGTTATTTCATTTATAATTACAATATTCCCCTTAATATATCCCTAGATATCAATCATGAAACACTTACTCATCTCCAAGGTACAATAAAAAATAATAAAGGTGTGTTCTCTGATGTTTTTTAAGGGGATAAATACCTTAGAATGTATCATAAATAAATAATAATAATCAATATGGAATGTAAAATAACTTAAACACATTCCATTTAAAAAATAACATCAACATAATATTAGAGTGATAAATTAAGATCAAATAAATCTATTTGAATAATGTAGTAAGTAGGAATCGTATTCATGGATATTATGAATAACTAAATAATCACAAGGAAATAAATAACATATCTCAAAAAAATAGAATGTATATTGTGTGAAATATTAAACATACATTAAATACATTACAAGTGATATTTTTTGCCTATGGGTAAAACCCATTCTAATTTAGCATACTAATTTCTCAATGATACAAGTTGATGCATTGATGGGGTATATATAAAAATTCCCCACCTATCACTTACTAATTTGAATGAATTACCCATATGAAAGGGGTGAATCATAATCAACAAAAATATTCAAATTGAAAAACTAGCTATTTAAAGGTTAATAGTTACCCCAATAAAATACACATAATCAAAAATCATCTAGTGTAATATGGTGCATGATAATAAAATTATACATCCTTAGTCAAACATATGATAAATCATCAAAATAAATAACAATCTTGATATCAATTAAATACATACCAAATGGTTCATAATAAAAAAAGAGGGTTTATTTAATTGATCAAAATAAATACAATAAACATGACAACAAAATCAGTATGGAGGAAAATTAACTTTTCACATTGGAAATATATTAAAAAAATCAATAAAATATACAAAAATAATATTATATGAAAATAAAAATTGAAAACTAGAAAAAAATCATTTTAAAATTGATTGTTTGTCCCATAAGCAAATTATATTCCTTTCACACACTTAAGAATAAATATCCCATTCAAATTTTTGGTAAAATCCAAAAGGGATTGGTTTAGAATATAACATGAATATTCCTTCATGATAGTTTGTAAAAAAAATTAAATCAAGGGTAAAAATATCTATAATAAATATTTATTATAGTGTGAAAAAACGTTATTGAAATTTCATAAAAACATGGTTTTCAAATAAAAAGTATTTTCGATGGAATATAAAATTGAATTTTGATTTAATTATAAAATATTTCTCAATGTATTTATGATTAAAAGATTATAAAAATTTTACTATTACATGAAATGTTCATGAATAATGAAATGATAAGTTAATAAATTTATTTAATGACATAAATATCACACAATTCCCACAATGGAGACAAAAACAGAAAGAATTACAAATAAGAATGTGATTATCAAAAAATCTTTTACCACATTGGTATCATTTGAATCACAATCCCGATGAATAAAATAAAATAAAATAAAATAAAACCTTAAATAACAGGATGATAATGATTATAATTTATGTAAAATATAAAAATGGGATGTATATACATCACATAAAGTAATAAGCTGTAAATATGGATTATTTCTCATAGAATTAAATGTGTGATGAGAAACACATACCTCAAATTCTACATTCATCGTATGTGTATGAAACTACAGTAAAATAAATTAATGTTTATTATACATAAATTAATCAATAATAATCATATATATCATACTATATATGGTTTACTTGTATTCATTAATCACTTATTTAAAACAATTCTTTGATCAAATCACTATTTCGGGTGTTCATTTATTTTTTTATCGTGTATGGTTTAGTTCGGAAATTCTGATCATTCTACATTTATCATGGTAAAAAACTATATCCCTTTAAAAATAATATAAATAAAATATATATTCCTTATATATGTATTTTTACTAATCATTAAAAGTTAGATGTACAAAATAGATTCATCGTTTATGTCGATGGTAGGTCGTACATATGCATGAACGTTAATTCCATTTGTATCAATGAATGTAATGAAATGAAAAAAAATTATTTAAAATTACCATAACAATGATTTTTATATATACATAATTTATATTAATAAAATTTACCCATGATACCATCATTTTAAAAACAAAAATGAATATCATTTCCCATCGATACATAAAGGTAGTAGTCCACACATACGAACTAGTGACGTTAGTATTTTCATAAAGACTAGAAGTTACAAATTTAGATGTTATATTATATTATAATATCTATGGTCAGGTCTCAAATATTACATGTATGAAATTAAATTTATTCACACTATATTAAACCTAATAATAACTAAAAACTCACATCGCTTCGTGAGGTGGTTGTTTTTCATACACATGAGCGACATCATAATATCCCCCCATGAAATTAAAATTAAGAAGTTATAAGTGATATGATATATAAAATTTATACTAATTCCACAAGTATAATATATATATATATATATGCATGTTTTTTAAATCTAAAATTTTATCCATTCACGAAAGGTGGTGATGGAAGATGAATTGCATTGGTTTGTGAGGTAGTATCTTTCCACACACATGATCAACAATTTCATTTTCCATTTGATGAAAGTGGATATGGATATAGGTTATTAAATTATCACAATAAAATATAAGTACAATATAGATTCTGCTGTTATTATATTATCATTAATAAATTATATTTTAGGGATTTTTTAGAATAAATAAAAAATACAGTCATTAAATATTTTACCTCTTCCTTAAACATCTCTTTTTGGATTTTACCTAAATAATTCCGAGGATGGGTTTTAGATCAAACTAATGAATAAGTAATTTTTGGATTATAGAATGGAATATATTTTTGTTGTTATTAGTTGAACCAAATGGTTGTATATGTTTCAATATGATTGAGTAGTGGTTGGCCTTTTATATGATAACCCTGCTTTTATTACATACTTAACCATGATTTATTACATAAAACATCACATGATAAAACAAATAAGATCGATAGGTTCAGTGTATTTGGGTCTTAGGATCATTAAATAAAATCTTAAAACATGAAATACAACATCTTTATTGAAAACATCCTTTACATGACCACTACATTCCTTTTACTTAGCATTGCATGGGATAACCTGAGGACATGCATAAGAAAATGGTGAGCTATAAAGCCCAGTAAGGGAATACACATGGAATAACATGAGGAGTAAAATACATGTTGTAAAATAGGAATATCAATATATTATAAGAAAAACTTGAACATAAAGGCATGATAAAGCATGATAATCATAACATGGAAATGTGGAAACAACACTTAACATGGAATTAGCATGAGCCAAGGCTCATTGCACATGGAGCATGAGTAAATCCTCATTGCACATAAAGCACGAGTAAACCCTCATTGCACTTGAATTAGCATGAATCAACCCTAATTGCACATGACATATCATGATACTATACTTTACCCAATGCATTGGAGCGCTATACGGGTGCACCCTTCTTAAACATTTCATTTCATGCATAAGTGTGCCACATGGATCATAAAACATGGATTCATAAAACATAACCATTTATTCGATGATAAAGTAATGTGGAATTCATACATGAAAATTTACAATTAATAAGTAAATGTGAATAAAGGTGAATACCCTTGATGGAGAAATGGTCATGGTATTCACTACACAATGACATTAGCTTAGAAAATCTGTGCGATTTCGACAGCGTAACGACGTGACATAAGAATTCATAAAAATGGTTGATGAGAAATAAACTGGTTACTCATCATATTTACATGTAATGGAATGTAAGTAGGTCATATATATTCATTTACCAACAATTTTAATGGAATTTATATTCATGATACAAAAGTTTTGCTTGAATGTAAAAGAGGAGAGAGAAGTTCCTTTCGGAATTTCGGCATAGTAACGGGTGTACATGGGAGGAATTTAATGAGAGAGAGAGAGGGTCTCCCATCATTAAAACATAAAGAGGGCAGTATGAGGGAGGTGTGAAACCATACCCCAACATTTATATTTGAAATTAAAAGGGCAAAACAACTTAATGAAAACTGGACAAAAATGGGAAAGGAAGAAAAATCCCTTACTTGGAAGTGTGCTTCCAAAGGATAGAGAGAGGCTTGTGAGAGGCTTCTTGGGAGATTGGGGCAACTTGGGAGGATTATATAGAGATTAGGGAAGAGGTTGGACGAACTCAAAAGGCATTGAGTGAGGAGGAAGTGGGATCTTGGGTGGGTTTATGTAGGAAAGGTGAGGGAATTATTCATTATTAAGGCTTGGGACCCCTTATATTAATTTAATCCAAACCACAAACCATGTCATGGTTTTTGCCCATGGTTTTTGGAAAAGGGAAGAGGAAAACATTATTTTATATGTCCAAATTCCAAAATTATTAAAATATTAGGGTTGATTATGTGGAGGTGAGCCACACTCCCATGGAAATTAATTTAAAAAGACAAGGTGTTTAATAAGTCTTGAGGGGTCTATTAATGCTTTGAAAAGTAAGACAAACAAACCCAAAATCACATTATTTTAATTTTAAAACATATATTGGCCGACCATAAAGATTATTTTATTTTATTACATCACTATTGGGTCATTATGATGTCAGAAAACACATTATATATTTAAACGGTATTTAATTTTTACTCAAAAATTTGACTGTCTCAGAAAATTATGAAAAATTCACCGTTGGATAATTTCGACGTCCTGATTCTAAAAATAACATTTATTTTATCAAAATATATTTCTAAATATTTTAATTTTCACTTTTAAAATAAAAAACTGACATTTATCAAAAATTCACTGGTTTTGACAAAAATGGCTTCCAAACCTTAATAAAAATTATAATTGCATTCATACAATTACATGATCATTTATATATAATAAAATTAATCTAATAATAATAATAATAGTTCATTAAAATATTATTTAATTCGAAGAGACCTTAATTTAATAAAATAGATTTCTTAATTAAATAATAACTAAAAACACCATTTGTACTTTAAAAACTATTTACAATGTATAAATAATGTCAAGAAATTATATTCATTATTATATACAAAAATAATGTACATGAACATAGTACTATTGATTAGTTACATAACCCCTTAAAACAGCTGCATAAGACCTAAGGGTAAGATGTGCGATGGTGACAGACTCTTGGGGTGGCTCGGATAACATCGCTCGAGTGGTAATTTCTATCAACTTATACTTCTCCCGTATACGGTCCTGTTCGAGCTTCACATGATGAAGCTCACCTTGGGCTTGGTCAAGAGCGAAGCCCATGGTCGCCACCTCTTTTCCAAGCACTATATGGGGCAATTCTACTGGATGAGGCCATCTCTTCCTTTGTCTAAGTAAAATTGGAAGTGTTAAAGCCCTATATTTATACTAATCATGTGATCACTGTTCAACGGCTATAAAAGTAACGGTCACAATTCTTATCATAAAAACAATGAAGATGACATTTTATAAAACATGTTATATAAATAGAAATTTAATATGATCAAGAGGTATTTTCTATTAATGAATCTTTGGGTCGTTACATTTTATAAGTGGGGGAGGTGAAACCCTTGGTATTTTCGAAAAGACAAAGGGATACCCATCTTTTTTTCAATTTAAAGGCCTTAGAAATGGGTATATATTGAACCAAAGAAGTTATAAGGTCTATAATTATCCATAAATAATGTTTTTTATATGTATTATATAATTTTAAAAATGAATGTTCTTATTTTAATCCCTAGTAAACATATTTTTATGTAACCACATCAATTTATTATTACTATTTTAACTATTTTTTTTTGATAAAAAATTATATTGAAATTATAATGTTTTTTAATAATTCTTATTAAAAACATATAATATATTTTACCAAATTAAATTCACACAAATGGAATAATTCAATTTAAAAAAACCACCAAGAGCGTCGAAAAAATAGTCTTTCCAAAGAAAACATTCAAAACATTAAAATGTTTTAATATATAAATTAAAAAATAATAGTTTTGGATAAAATGAACTAAATTAGTTAATTTTTAATTTTATTCAGACAACTTTTATTTATAATCAATTTATAATATAGGTAAACATTTTAAATAATTTAACTAAAAATATTATTTCATTAAAATAAACTGATTTTCATTATTCCACTACAAATTATTCTTTTAAAAAATTATCAAAAAAATACCCAAATATATTATGTAAATAATTATTACAAAAATAAACTTTTAAAAATTTTATTATTTTAATCTAGTAAAAATTAAATTGAAATTATGTTCTCAAGGTGTGACTAAACATTCCTTTTTCAAACATTCTATTTTTAGAAATCATTTTATCCATTCAAAAGATTCTTATTTTTCATCTAATCAATAGATATCCATTGAATTTATTTTCTACATGTGTAATAAATAAAATTTTCATAATTTAGTTATCACTATTAATTCCCACCAGCATAATGGATATATTATAATGTCCATTCTTGAATAGAAATATTTTAATATAGAAGCATGTTTCATTCAAACCTGATGTTACTTACATTAAAAGATATCGAATGGATTGAATTTATTTAAAAAATAAATATATATCATAAATTTTTGGAGTTTTACATTTTCTTCTAATATTGGTGTTTTTTATATAATATATCAAATACGATGTTCTCTTTAAAAATCTCAACGTGTTACATTATCGATACATTAGATGATATTGGTAGAGTTTGTAATTCTTTTGGCATTCATCCAGAAACATAGAGAATGTGTCATAATTTGACGTGGTCCATAATGTACCCTAATAAGAATATTTCAAACCAGCTCCCATTTTCATGTCATGGTATCTACATCAATAACGAAGACCTTCTCAAAGACATTGAAAAGAATCTATGTCTACTTCCTGAAAGATTTATTATTAAGGTTATGCCTTTACAAAATATTTCCCCCACTATACATTGTTGTTATCGAATTGTTCAAGAATGATTTTTCATTAATTAAAAAATGGATAATGAATATTGATTATTTTGATCAGAAAAACACTCATGAAATATTTCAGTTTTGGAAAAATATAGGATCACCCTACCTCATGTGATAATATTTTACATAACCAAGGGTCCCTACCCATATTTATATTCCATGGCTGGGTCCAGTTTCATGAGCTGGTCTACCCGTAACCCTGAGTGTAGTGTCCTAACATTAGATTTTAACCCTCCACTCTCACACATTCTCCCATTCTAAGGGGAGTGTAACATTTTATTCATGCTAAAAAACAAATTTTATAGTATAATTCAAGGAGAGTATAGATGTTTAGAAGAACATCTAGGCTAAAACATGATCAAAATACACCTAAGGGCTTTCATCTTAAAAACACTAATATTTCATGAAATGGAATGGTTTCATAAAGTATGATAGAGAAATGTTAAAATCAATCATATATTACTCTAGTAATATTTCATGCCAATTATCTTCTATTCTATACGGGACAAATACATCTCTACATGACCCTTAATTTAGGGGGACCATGACCATTGGACGTCTGAATGAAGCTAAAAATTCAATAAACATACTCCTTCATGGGTTAAAATATAAATATATTCCTACAAGTATACATGTTTAAATAATAGAAACCCATGAGTACTTTATCACCTAAAACCATAGTAGAGATGAATATTATGGGGGATAATTCCTTCCTAAATACAGGAAAATAATTTTATCCCATGGGGTTCCACAACATTTAAATATTTCAAGAAACTCATCCTATGAGGGACAAGGCACAACCCCTAGGTTGGAAAACCATGTTTCATTAAGGCCATAGAATCAATACCCCAACCATTTTTCCCTTATAAAAATTATGGAACTCACGTTTAAGTCCCCTACATGATGCCTCATTTTATGAGACACACCTTTATGGATGTTGAGTGCCTATTTTCCTTGTTTTTTATCCAATATGGGTACACTCATACCTCTATCATCTGCATGACTAGTAAAATAAACCCTCATGTCCATGTCCTTTCCTCTATTAATGGACTAGAAAATATCCTATGTAACATACATTGTTTTGGACTGAATTTTAAATTAAAAGGTAATTTTAATTTTGAATTAGTGGATTTTATTTTTCTTAAAATATGATTTTAAATTTGATTCAAATATTTATAAGACTTAAAAGTGTTTCTTTTAGTGGTTGAAGGATTACTACAAGATGTTTTAGAGGTTTTAATGGAATCCCAATTGGTATATACCGAAAATGGTTGTTTTTTAAAACATTGATTATGTGAATGGTTGGCACTTAATTTTTATCAATTGTGTTCCCAAACCATATAACCTATTTATATAGTTTTATTTTTTTCATAATTTGAAATGTAATCCACTTAAACAAGAATTTTGTTATAGAGTAGAATGAGGATCCACATTGATGTCACAAGGTTTTTCTAACCATGTGTTGAAACCATGTGGATGGAGTGTGCCTATTGTCATACCTAAGCATGGTTATAACAAATGTTTTTAAGATTTGTGAAGAAAATATGAGGAATTAGGTTCTTGGAATGTGATACAATTTGGATGGAATGTAATTTTTCAAACCAAAAATCCAACCCATGTGGATAGTTAATGGGTGTGTAAATATTTTTTCCCTACATTTCTCTATCAATTTTAGTTACTCCCCTCCCTCATTTCCCATGAATATAATGCCAATCGAGATCCCATATAATACATCATAAGGATTCTATTCTTCTTCAATATATGGGATTGGAATTGAATGTTTCCAATTATGTTAGATCTCCATAAATTTTTTTATGATTTGTCATTCTTTTTTTCCCTATTATAGTTGACATATTAGAAGATAATTAATTTCTATTTCATATACCCTATTTTAGGGTGGTAATTTATTTCTCATATTTACCACATTTTAACTTTAATAAAAGCCTAATAAATAATGATTCAAGATTCTAAATCATGAGGTATGTGGTATATACAAACTTTTCAATAATATTTTTTGTCTAAAAAATCATTGGGACACATATCAAGATTCACACAAATTGCATCCATAATTTGGAACAAATTAAATGAATTCCAAATACCTTGACTCAGTTCTCCATGAGCCCTAGTTCCACTGATGGAGTTTTCCACCATGACCCAAATCACCCTATAGGGATTGGTTACTTGTATTACCATACACCTATGTTAGGATTATATATTAAAACCACCCATGTAGAATGTTATTATAGAAACCTAATAAGTATTATTGATCAAATTGTTTTGGTAATTATACAGTAAAATAAATCAAGATTTATTCTATGATAGAATGTAGTCTTACTCTCCCCTTATTTATTTACGAAGTATTCTTATGACCATTATTTACAAATGGAATTTAACCACCTTTAAAGGAGAGTTATATTTTCACTTCCTTTGATATTTTAATTCAAATATATTTAATGTATGGTAAGTGGAAGGTATATCAACTAGGAACTTTTCGTTTATAAACAAAGCCATTGATGAGATAAAATGATTTAATTTTCAATTATTAAATTACCATTAAATGAATCATAATATCACACATGTTTAATTTGGATAAATTACTGAGCATGATATAGAGTTACATTAAATATGTATTCATATATCCCTTTATATATATATATATATATATTTGTGTGTGTGTGGATTAGAATATCAAGCGATCATGATGAATCATCTTGGGAATTGTAATTATTTATCGAAAATAACTATTTATTTAATTGTATTCCTCAAATTGACTCATAAGTAACTTTAAATTGAATGAATTATAAAATTTTAAGTTACATTGGAAATGACATATTTCACTTGTGATTATTAGACATGATGTTCCACTTAATTATTTTAATTTATTAGATATATCATTTCACATCTTTATTATTCAAACATTCTGGACATTAACCTACTTATCATTAATATTCAAAGTACATAGGCATCAACCCCTTCCCAATACATATTCAATTGTTCGTAATGGAGACCAATATCAATATTTATTGAATTATTTAGTGTTTCAACCCATATCATTATTGTTGAATTACTAGGAATGGTGCCCTTATCATATCTCTAATGGAATATTTTTTATTTGGATGTCCATTTATTTATTATTATTATTATTATTATTTATATTTATATCATTGGGAATAGTGTCCCTTGTTAGTAATTTGGAATTACGGATCAGGATTTTCCACTCTCCCCAGATATAGATGCTTGGATTAATGCATACATTATTTAAATAAGAATACTTTATTATTATCATTATACATGGATTCATTGGTTATCTTCCATGGATCCTGATAATATTTTAATAAATATACATGTTAATTAATATTCCATCTTAGGCCAAAGATTTTCGGATATGATGTGTATCATAGTATGAAATAGGTCTTACATGGACTATTAATTTTCTGCATTCCATTAATATACCTCGACATTACAACATTTTATAATAACTAATTGGATTTTTATTAAAATCTATTTGCAGTGGCCTATTTAAATTTATAAAAACCTTGTTCACCTCATCATTGAGTACCAATATATGTCTTATGACTATCGGTTATGAAATGGATCCATCTTCTTTGATAATTATATATCTTAAACTAGGATTTGAAAAGGAACTTGGGTATGAGAATTTACTCTTGATACCTTCAAAAGTAGTGTATTTTATTATTTATTTCCTCATCTTTTTATTCTAATTTTATAGTAAATTATTGATATTGACGGATTATACAATCTAAGAATTTTCATTCGTTAGTATTTATTTGAAACTCCTTGAGTTACCTATACTTACTATTATTCTACGATTTTTTTACATTTCAATGTTTTCTACATTTTAATATTTTCTATATTATAATTATTATGATCTAGAAGGTATAGTTTTCCTACTTTACTACCTTCAAACCCTCTTTTCTAGTCGGAAACATATGGTTTATGAGGTGATTCACTTAAGTCTATGACACCAACTTGCTTAAGTCAATATTTCAGTGGCTCTAATGTAAGGATGTTACAAATTTGTATGAAATCCTTTTTACATTATGTCACTATTGTGGGATTATAGATAGGATATATAGAATGTGTTTGAACATGGTAAATAGAATGTGTATGGGTATAGCTCACCCATGCATGTGGAAAGATAATGTTTCTTGGTGGGGACTATTTTTCATCATCTTTAATCATAGAGTAGATTATTATTTCATCCTTACTGAAATTTTTAATTTCCATTGATTATTGATTTTTTATATTTACCTCTTCGACTAGTATATAAAATGATGATCTACCTATTATACTTTTACAAAAAAATGATGTGTGTTCATGCATAATTTTCTAGCACCTAGGATTAACATTTCATTAACACATTTTTATATAAAACATTCCAATGTGGTTATTTAATATATTTATCTACATTCCATTATATTTTGATTATTTAATTATCTAAATTTATTCCATGCTGATGTGGTAACTTCTTACATGGATGGTATGATATGTGGTTGTTTAAATAAACTAATTTTCTTAATTATAAATGGTTTCTTCCAATATTTCTCGATGGAATAATTAGATTTAATAAGCCAAAAAAATTATAAAACAAATGAAATTGGTTTTGAAATTGAATCATGAAAATGGAAATGAAATTGTAAATGTTTTATAATTTAATGTTAATGTTTATATATTTCAATAACATGGTTTTTCAATTGCAACATATATAGGCTAGTACCTTCCATATAGGGGAATACAAAACAATATACCATAATCCTTATTTCTTGACTAAAATTTATTATTGAATTGTAGCATTATATTCCTATGAGATAAAAAATTTGGGGTCTAATAAATCATTAAAGAATAAATTATAACTTGTGTATAAATAAATGTGATTACAGTTTTAATTTAAAGATTTTTAAATTTATAAATTGTGAAAGATGACCACGTAACTTAACCAAGGTTGATATGATGGGACTCTCATTGGTATCCTTCATGTTTATATTTATTTCAATATAACTCCATGGGGGTATAATTTTCATAAATAATGAATGTTATTTAAAGTGTAATTCTCCACATTTAGGGTTCTATATATAAATTTATGGTGGAATCCTACTAAACTTATTTCCCTTTAAATTATTATGATCATTTTTCTATATTTGATATTTATTATTCTAAGGATTTATTTATTTAAAATAATAATTACAACCTAAAGGATATTTTACTCTTTAGATTGACATAAAAATCATCTTTAACTAAGCTAACTATGAGAATATATGGATAAATAAATGGTTAATAATGAATTATTATAAAATTATACTAATGTTATGTGACATCATTAAAATAAACTACTATATAAAATTTATAATACATTTTTTATCTGTAACAGGTAATGGATATTCCATATACCTATTCCTATTTAAATTTATAATAAATGTGAAATAATTTAATTAATTAAATAAATATTTTATATTGATATTGATCATGATTTACCCTTGTGTATGGGAAAACTTTAGAATTTTTTTGAGATATTTTTTAAAATGAAACAAGAACATTGCCCTTATATTGGAGTGGCATTCATTTATTTCTTAGACATAATGGTTTGGCAGTACATCATACATCCCTTTTATTTATGAATATAGTTTTAGTTGTTATGGAATGATTCTTTAGATAGGGGTTTCACTATTGTGATAGCACATATGGAAATAAAAAATATGAAGTATTTTGAGTTGAGTTACTCATAAAGTGAATCGCATTTTATTCACTTTTGAGTTGTGTAAGACTCCTAGATAATGAATAGACAACTCTGAGTAGGATTTTTGTTGTCTTTTAACTAAACCTTAGAGGGTATTACCATATTTAGATACCAGGTGAGTGTTTTCTCATTATCATTTCTATGCTCAAATCATGGAACTCTTCAGCGCTGTTCCCTATGTGGAAACTCAGATAGGATGAGTGTCTAGTAACCAGATAATTGATATGTGATCTCATTTGAAATGTTTTATATTCTTTGACACATCTAGGTTGGTTTTTCCTAACAAGCCTTTATCTTCACCATTTATAGAGAATTTCCTATCACTTTTGACACTGTGTAATAGATTTAGGTAATTGGTATGTGGTTCTTCTTTAAGAGGACATATGGATAGGTGGTTAGACGGAACAACCCTATTTTGTTCCATGATCAACACAGTTATGGGGGGATATTAAAGACCTTATTTTTGAATCATTTCCATTATTTTCAATGAAGTTTTGTTTTATCAAGTAATCTTGTGTGAGTGGCTTCACTAAGTTTAAATATTTTTTCATTAATTAATTGAGAATTGATTTTCCCTTGTTTAATGACCAATCACCGAAGATTCATGGTTTTTTCATTTAATTAATTATGATTATCTGGTTCTTTAGGAAGAACCTGGAGTGATAGATTTTGAGACTATATATGATGAACATCAATATTTAGGTTCTTGTCCCTATTGAATAGTTTTTATACATGGAAACTATAATTTCTGAAATGTTTTCGTGTGGTGGGTGGTTGTTAAATAATTCAAGGAACATGTATGTTCCTATTTTTTCTAGTGCTTTTATATGGGATATCTAGATGTGTTTGGCTATATGTGACACATATCATAGTGAGATTCTTCATGATGATTGATGAATCGTAGGGGCATGAGTTGGGTTCATAACTAGGTGGTATATGATATACACTCCCTCTGTATGAAAATCATAGATTTCATTGGTAATGTGATGTAACTATTTGATATTTAACATCAATGAATAAATAGTTTCTTCTAAGGACAAATGATACTAACTATAACTCTTAAAGAAATGGTGTCTAGGATATTAGAGTAAATTAAACGATATTAAATATTGATAAGGGATTATTCATCTTTAAATTTGGATGTGTAATATTTTTTAAACAAGAGAAGACCTTGATAATTATTATAGAGAGAAAATGTCTCTGGGGTTGTATTTTTAAATAATGCATCTTTGATATGAGTGTTAATCAGGGAGTGAAATACATGACTTTTGATAATAGAAGAGTGTACTCCTATATCAAAGGAAATAATTCCCTATATATTGATATCATATTTAGTATGCAGAAAATTCATCATCTATACATCAAACTACCTACGTTACTTTTTTTAGATACTGAGACTCCTAGGGAGTTACGATCGGGTATAGGTATAAAAAATCAATATTGTTTAAAGTAAACCACTCGATATTTTGTGTAGTGACCTGATCTATGTGTATAAATAGGACAAACTCAATGAAAACCGTTCTTTAAATTTCAAACTATAATGATGATTTTTATTTTGTAACATAGGATTAGTTAGTTCATAGTTATTCTATTAATTATATTCATGGATTTTTAGGGCATGGGTTGTGGGATTTAGGAACCCTTTTTTGAATGAAGACATGGGTGATCCATAAGTGAGGAGTAGGATATTGATCACCAGAGGGAGGCCCTCATGTGAGAAAGGTCCTGGGACATTGAGACCAATCATTGGATTTACATTTTTCACACTTATTCCATTAGATCAATGTTTCCATGTATGTTTCCATTTCAAATTAAAATTCTAGGAACACGCAAAAGGTATTCAAAATAGTATTTTTTTGTATTATGCATAAAAAAGACCATTGTATTATATCTATATATAAGAATTTTTTTTTCATTATTACCCCTTGTATTCCCATTTTGGAAGGCCTTTGGAGTAATAAAAGAAACAATTCTATTTATTGACTCAACCACTAGGAGGGACGCCACCTTTAGTCTCAATAAGTGGTTCTAATGTGAAGACCTCTCTTCTATGTATCGAAATGTAAATTTTTTACTCTATAGTATGGGATACCATAGATGATACCTTATACTATAGTGGATTTATTTCATGGTTACAATAGACATTCATTCGAGCTTAGTAGATGGTTATCTTTTTAGGATCCAATTTTTTTGTATCGGGATTGCACTGGTGATGAAATAGTATCATGATAAATAAAATTTCCATGAGATAGATCACCCAGGATAAATCACCCAAATTTTCTTTTGGGCCTTAGTGAGCATACATGAACTGATATTATAGTTCCTTGTGTTAAGGGAATTAGGTTATTGATCCTATATTCATTTTTTATGGAATCCGATCATTTTTTTGAAATAGAATGAAAAAGGAAGTTATAAATGGGTCCTCTCAAGAATTTGAATGGGGTCAGTGAGGAACTATATCAATCATGTTTTTAGGGTGAGACAAGTCCAGTCAAATTTTTGGAGGGTTACTTCATGTAAATTTCAATATGACCAACCTATATTGTGTTAATGGGAACTGAATTGTTGGTTTTTAAAATTGATAAATGATTTTGGAGTGTTGTTATAACACTAATCATATTATTTTATAGTACATTATCATGGTGTAGGTATTGAAACTTATAATTAGAAAATTAATGCTAGTAGTTATGGTGACAATCACTATCAGAAGATCGAGGATAATGGAAATGATAAGATCATGTGTTGATTATAGGTATGTTTGAGTAATATCAATCTTCATGTTTCAGCATTAAATGGGAGTGTTAGCTTAATTTTAAATGGTTCTAGTATCATATATAGAAATATATTCACGGAAGTGTGTTAGAAAATAAAAAATTAGACCTCAATTTTTTAAGGGATTAACATGACCTAATTAGGGTTGGTGATATTTCATTGTTCCCCGATTGATTCTTGGAGATGAGAAGTTGTATTATGTGGAGGTTTCATCATCTCTTATTTTGGAATGGGATATCAATTTCAAAAGAAATAGATTTTTTATTTTCAAATGAAACAAAACCTAAACAATGATTCATAATGTAATTTAGATAGTTTCATCAATAAAATGTTTATTTTTTATATGTTTATGTATTATGAGATGATGTTTAGTGTATTTGGGAGCATCCTAATGGTTCAAGAACTGAAATGGATGTTTTAGAAAACGTGGTATTAAATTAAAGATAGATTAAACCATGTATTCTAATCCATCTATCTTATTTATATTGGTCATTTATTTTATTACATGTTAGGGATATCAGTTATCTATGAAATTTTTGAGGGGTTATAGAATCCACATGGTTTTTACATGGTTTTTATCATGTTTCATTGTAACCACATTGTGGGGTTTCCTGGGGAAGTAGCTCCACACATATGGATTGTGGTTTTTAAAAAATGTGATGAAACTATGATTCTTGAGTTTATTAGGTAGTGGTTCCTCATAAATGGTCCATCGTATTCCATACCATGCAACCAAACCATGTGATTCATTAAATGTGATGGAAATTACCATTGTTTACTTCATTACTACAACCTTTTTTTCTTCCTCTCCACCCTCATTTCCAATCAGTGAAAGGCTTCTCAATCTCCCCTATCCTGCTCCATAATAATTTCATTGTTTTTCATTATCCTGACTCATAATCAAACATTTGTGGTCATGTTGGATCTCCCATAGTTATTACATGATTTTTATTCCATCATTAATCTATTTACTTTCTATAATTGATTTCTTTTCAATGTGATATGCATTATTTTTATATCGGTTGATTATTTCAAAAATTTATCTCATTTTAAATTGAATAAATTCCTAAAAATGGATGAGTGGGGATTCATAAGAATGGGGTATGTGTTCAATATTCCTTTCCCTTAAATATTTTTTGTTTGAAAAATGATTTATTTTTTCACATATGGGATTCCCATGTGTTTCATTCAAAATGTGAAACTAATTTAATGAATATCCAATAGAGTGAATTGGTTGTCCATGAGACCCAATTCCACAAATTTTGGTTTTCCAAATAGACCCAAAACACCCCTTGGTATGTTTTTGTTATAATTTATGGCACATACGCCATTCTAAAATAATAAAACTACACTTGAGGTAAGTTGGTCTCATAACATGATTAGTGATATTAATTAAATTGGTTTATCAATAATTTACTTAAATAAATCATGATGAATATTATATTTTAATGGATTCCTAAATATCACTTATTTTATTACGATTTATCATTTTGATCATTCTTTGCCAATGGAACTGAACAAAATTTTGAGATGTGTTAAGTTGCTCCTTCCATTTGGATGTTAATAGACATAAATTAAATTAAGGTTAAGTTGAACAAAAATATAATTGTACATTAATTTTAATAAATTCATTCATCAATGAGATGAATTAAATAAATTTTTTGAATTTTAAAATACATTCTCATGACCCCTCATATCACTCTTGAGTGGTTTGAAATTATTATTAAATTTGTTAAGGTGTATCATGGAATGTGTCTTCACATCAAACTCATTATTATATTTAACAGAATTAAGATACAGAATGGTCACGATGAATCATATTTTGGAAAGGTAAATTCTTATAAACAATGAGTTATTTTGTGATTTCAATCCTTAGATTGACTTTTATTTCACATGAAATTTAACAGATTAAAAAAGGTTATGTGGTATTTTAAAGGAAAACCATATCATTAATATAATGAAACATTTGGGATGTGGTGTTTATTTTATTTTTTGTTATTATTATTTCTAATTAAATATTTCTGTGTGGTGGACCTTATTAGTTATTTGAAATTACGGGTCATGATGCTCTATTGTCCTTTGATTTTTATGCTTGGACACATGGTTCCCTTATTTAGATTTTATAACATTATATGACCATCATTATACTTGGAAAAAATGGTTACCTACCTGGGGTCCTAAGTCTGTTAGTATAAATGTACATGTCCAGAAACATTACAGCATAGGGAGAAGAAGGTGGTATTAATTGGGTATCTCATGAGGAGCCATGTCCAACTTGGTCTACTTATTTTTGAAAAATCTATTATCACACCAACACATTTAACCATTTTTTACATATGGTCTTGATAGAAATCATTGGGTGTAGTATATTGAGATTTATGTACACCTAACTTTGGAATCCTTTTTGTAGCAACATATATCTACTTACTACAGTTTAGGATATGGAACATGCTTCCTTGATGATCTTATCTCTTATACTTGGACATGACATGGAGATAGAGGTCGATATTGTACTCATGATTCCTATAAGAGATGAGAATTTTTTTATTTACTTTTTAAAATTTTCTTGTACTATTTTATAATATGGGATGTTTGATAACTACTTGTTTTGGCTTTGAATGTTCATGGATGGGTATTTATTTGACACTAGTTAGGTTATCGGATTTTATTATCAGTCTCAAATTAATTAATCATCCCAAATATATATATATTTTCAAATTTCATACAATTTATTTATTACTAATCCAGAGGTTATATTTTACACATTTTTCATCCTTAAAACCTTCATTTCCAGTCCGAAGCATGTTTTATTAACGTAGGAATTCTTGATTCCAAGTGGCCAACTAGATATGGTAACAATTTTAGTGGCTTCAGTTCAGGATGCCATAGAATATCCCCTTATCTTAAACATCAACACCCTAACTATGGTCCATTTCATGTCTCCCTAACAATTGAATCATCAAGTAAAATGGGTTTTTTCCTTTTGATTAGGGATAATGAAATTTCCTTCTCTATTCCTCCTAATTTTGGAATTCCAAAGCACCATGATTAAGATCTATCCATGTCTAATTGATATGAATTTAAACTGATTTTTTAAATTTCTTAGTTGGATGAAATTAAACTGCAAACAAATATCTAAACTAGCCCATTTTAAACTAGATGAAAACATCCTCAGTTTAAGACTATAATCTATATCAACTCTTTATCTGATAATCATTGGATTCATCTTGACGTAAACATAGGATGGTTTATAAATTCCTACAATACCCTATGAATATATAACACATCATTGTTTTTTGTTTCTCCTTACCTAATTCATGTTTTCTTACGATAAAATATTAAACTTATTGAGTTATTATGTCTACAAATCCCTAAAATACACATTAATACAAAAATGGTTTTTATATTTACATCATAAATGGGAAAAAAAGATGAGTACCTAATTTTTAATCCCAAAATCCTGAAATCGATCACAAACCTATCATTTTCTTACATGAGAGGCATCATCCCCAAAGTGTGACCATTCACCCCCCCCCCAACAAGTGGGCATAATTATCCTTCTACCATCAAGCCGTGAGGTCAAAACAAGACCAATGCATCATTGTGTGATGTTAATCTAGACACAACCTGGAACATGATAAATATATACATGAAATATCAACCCACAATAGTTTTATCCATTGACTATGTCCACATAAAACATTAAAATTGTGAATATATCCTGAAAATTAGTTAAACCTATGATTGTTCCACCATAAGTCACTAAACTTCTGACAGTGTACCCATAATACTCTATAATATTCCCCACATCCCCATAAGACATAAACTTGTAACAATGTATCCAAAAGACACTAAACCTATTACCCAACATGATATACTAGAATCTTGAACTTTTTTGATGAGAATGACATATCTATGGAAATGATCTTTTAACGACTTATTCCCCTATACCAAGATTCTTTTTTACATCTGTCTGATTCTTTAGGACCCAAATCTAAGATACCTTGTACATGAGATCCCATCGCAATTGTAAAATGAATACTATTACTGATTTCTAACTCATCAAACATCCATGGATGTCTAGAAATGTCCAAAATGACCACCATATTCTACTATATGTAGTTTCACAATCACAAGATAAGTAATGTACTTAATCGGTGTACACTTCAAGATGTATTGGGAATGAGATTCACAAACATGGCTCAAATCTAGGAGGGAGATACAGACTTGTTGACCCACCTTTGAAAATAAACAATTATTAGGGAAACTGATATCACATCATCCCATTATAATCAAGGAGTTAAAACTATATACCAGGTTGGTAGTGGTCTCCATTCATTAGATATAGAGAAAAGCGAATAACAACCTTAGAGGAGGCATGACTAATTCAGTGATATGAACTCCTCTATAGGAGGAAAAGAAAAGTGTATCATTTCCCTGATGTGAACCCATGAATAAAGTGTTGTAAAAAACTTATTCATTACATTTCATGGAAATATATGATATTTTTAGATAGAACACTCCCCTTTGAGTATATTATTTATCATCCATAGAACATAATAAGTAATCCATTATTAATACCCCTAATTTATTCTATGAATTTCTACACTCATATTGTCTATACTCTACTATTTAGATGATATATCTATACATCCATATCATATCATTCAGGTGACTTACCTTTCAACAACTTTGATATCCTTAATTTTAACATGTAGCAAACAAAATATCTAGATGAGTGGTTGTAATGTATAGTAGGATGCTTATAATTTTTCTAGAGAGTTTCATATCCTCATTATCACCTTAGCATCAATAAGAATGTTTTTTTGTCTCCATCGAAGTATCCATTTATTGGGTTTTTTTTATTTTGAAATCGGTTTTAAAAATATTTAAAATATGTTATTTGGGAGAAAAATGTACCATCGATATTTTGAATCACATATAAACCACGGAAGAATATAATTTTACCAATTGAACATTTAAAATTTTAAAATTATTAAATTGAAATAATAGTTGAATTAGATTTCATATGAGCCTACAAAAATATTATCATCGACATGTATAATAATTACTATTTACATAACTTACCTCTTTTTGATATAAATGTTTTCACAACCCCTACTCAATGATAATCAAACATCCTTAGGTATTGATTCATTGCAGAGTAAAGAACCTATAGTTATTTTTTAGCCTATATAATTCTTTCCCCAACCATCACACATTGATTTCATCATAATCAGTGAAAAACCCATCTGTTTTACTGATGTAGTATTCCTCTTTAAGGGATCCTTTCCTGAATTCTTATTTAACAGCTATTTGATACACTGTAAACTTGTTTTGTCTTGTCATCGTCAAAAATAATTTATTATAATAATGTGAGGACACTACTAAAAATGTTTCAACAATATTGATCCCATCAATTTTGGAATAGAAATTTCAAAAAACACAAGCCATTTTTTTATTCTAGTTAAATCTTCATTGTGTTTGTTTAAAAATATACCATTTGTTTCCTATCAAAATTTTATTTTCAGGGCAACAGGAAAGATTCAATGATTGGTTTTTCTTAATTTAATCATGTTTTTAACTCATAACATTGACCCAAATTGAATATATAGCAGCATCATCAAATGATTCAGGTTCTATGTGAGATAACAATGAATATTCTTTATGCACCTTCATCCATTGAATGATAACCAATGTTATCTTTTCTCCTACAGTATTTTTATTACTAATTTCAGATTTACTAGAATATTTTCACAAGCTAGTCGTTCCTGATATATTTTTCCCATCATTAGATATATCATTAGTGTGTGATTCGTCCTTATGAACTTCACAAAACCCGAAAAAATTCTCTTCATTGTGCACCTCCCATTTTTTAACTAATTCCTAAAAAATATTACTATTATAATGATAAAATCGTCGAATTTTCTTATAGTATTATAGGATAATTAGCCAATTTTATCAATATTTTTTTACCATCGATATTCCTTTCACTTAGATAAATGTTAAAAAAGTATACCATCCTCTACACACACACACATTAAAGATTATATTATTCAAATTATTCATTATGAATCACATACTTCTAAATAATTTGATATATTTCTGTATGAGAATATTACTATACCAAATTTCATATTGGTTCAAATATTTATTTTTAGATAGAAATTCAATATTTGATACTGACATTTCTATTAAGAATATTTCTTTTTAAACATTACACCAATATTAAATCTTCATTGAGAATTTTTAAATCCATATTGTCATTTATTAATTTTTTTACTCCAATAATCTGGTTTTATTGATGAGTTCTCCCCACTAAAAATGATGTATTGAATTCCATGTTTATCTGTGTAATTCTCTACTTTAGTATTTCTGATTTATATTACATTTTTGGTGCAAAACATCTGAATCTCCACCCCATAGATTTATTCAACTTATCATCAGTATCAATTGATGTACTTTTATACTTTAGTCATCTGAGTAGTCACCATAAACAAATACCACCTACTGAAATCATCAAAAAAACAAAACATAATTCCTTTTCCCATCAAATACATTATAATTATTAGGCCCACAAAAATTACATGAGAATGCACCAAAACTCATGATAACTTTATTATTGTTGGATTGTATGTCATTTGGATTATTTTCCCTTTTCGTAAGAGTCTCATGTATGAATGTTGTTACATGTGATCATTTGAATGTTACATGATCCCTTAGAATTTATAATCTTTTCATTGGATATTTATCATAAATTACCATGATGGTTACGATATAGTTTTTAGTCCAATTTAGAGAATATGAAGACATTTTACTCACGAATCTAATAAATATTCACATTGGTTCATTATCCTTTACGAAAAAAGTGATTCATACATTTCTTTGATAGATCATAATTTATTTCTGAATTACACAGTATATATTCTTTTTCATAACCAGACCACACTAAAAAATTGGCTATATATATTAACCAATATGACATTTATCTTTTTAGGAAATTTATATAAACATTGTCCATATAGAGTCATTATTTTTTAATCTTTCAACACCTAATAAATTAATACTCAAATTTTAATATATTTGATGTTTGTAATAATATTTTAATTACATGTTATGTCTGACATATAATATTATTCAATAAACCATAATCCATGATTTTCTATTTATCTAAAATAAAATTCAAAAACATTTTTCTTCTCATTCAATTTATTCTTCTTCTATGTTCATACATTAACTTCTTCAATAGATTTATACTCTTGAAACTTCATGCATTGATCAACCTCAATTTTTTCCTATAAAAATAATAATATATTTTCTCATTTGAATGTATTTTATATGGATCTCATCTATATATTTCCAACCTTATGGATCTTAGGAGTCGCATATCATTATATCCATATGGAAAAAAGGCCCCCTGGTGTCCATATCATTCCCCCTGAAAATTAACTGTTAAAAGTATATTATTATGAAATAATGTTCCATTAATATTTGACATGTTATTTCTATTTGAAAAATATTTTTAAAAGCTAGAGAAAATATTATATGTGTTTTAATTTACAGTAGGAATGAAACATAATATTGTGTGTCATTATCCCATTTCTCACTTCCAAATAAGTTGAATTTTGAGATTCTCACAAAATCACATTCTTTGGAGGATTTTATTCATGTATCCAAAATGAGGAAAACAAATAGTCTATAATTGATCATGCTATATAAGATATTTCCCTCTAGTTTTAATGAACAAGAAATTTATAATTGGAAAAATTCCTTTTAAACATAATATTGTGTATTTTTTAACCTCAATTGGGAACAATTTCTTTCAAAAACATGATATCATGAGAGGTGCAAGGACCATTTATCATTCATCAAACATTCCCCCACAAAATCATGACTTCTTCTCCAAGTTCATCTATTTAATCAAATTTTTCTTTCATTATATTCGTAAAATCATCAATGATTCACAAATACACTACCACATTGAGGCGTATATACAGTTCCTTTCTAGAGATTTCTTAAATTATAGATCTATGTATATTAATCTATATTTTCAATTATTCTTTATCATCATAATACAATTTCATATATATAATTCAGTCTAGAAGAATAACATTTTCTTCTTTATTTAATCCATTAATTTATCACGTGTCTCGAGGGTAGCCTCAATATAAACATTTTTATCAAATATTGAAGAACCATAATCATTATTAACATCACTATCATTAATTTTAGTTATTTTGATTAAATCCACTAAATAATATTTTTCACTATTCCAATAATACATGAATTATTCTAGTTAAAATTCTATTATCATACATCTTTATTAAATTGATGATTCTGCCTCTTAATGAATTATTTCCCTACTTGTATCAACCGTAAATGGCTTATTTAAATATTTATTATCATTGTTATATTGAAAATGTTAATAACAATTAGTGTAGAGATGATCTACCATGTCACATCGGAAGAAAACAAGTGGAATATCCACGTTTGGTTTTTTATTTCCTCTAATAATGTTAGAAATAATAATGGAAATCACATCATAGAACTCATCTTAATTTGAATATGACTTAATAAAGATATTATTTTCTAGATATAGATAATCATGTTGTGGGTTTTCCTTTTCACTTCACTCATTATAGCAATTTTTCATTTCATATGAAACAACTATGGTATGAATTCTTTCAAATAGAATATCCATTGGAACCGTATCTTTATGAAAACAAAAATTAGAGGTAAACAATGTTGAAATATACTTAGTATTAGTTTCATGATCTTAGTATCATCTATATATTATCTATTTACGTTCATATATTTAGAATGATAATTCATAACATTAAAAAACTCATCAACAGTTTTGGTTAGACTCATCATTAGGTATTTATATTTATTCCATTGGACATGCAGCTATAAAACTCTAACATTAGCATCACTATCATAATTGCGCAATAGTTTTTCAAACATCAATAGGGAAATTTTTGAATATAATACCTTAGTATAGATAGAGTTTTCCCCGATTCCCACTAATGAATTAATTTAATTTTTATACACATAAAGTATATTTTCATCTATTTTTTATAAGGCTTTACTTTCCATGTTCATAAAAATTCCATGAATAGTTATTCTGCAAAGTTTTATTCTCAATGATCTAATATACACATGAATGATATTCTTCCATAAATAAAAATTTTTCCCTTAGAAAATCGGAATGACTTCTGATTCACCACAATTATGACTTTATCATAATTATGAAAATGTTTCACCCCAGAAACGAACCACTTCATAACAATTATTCATCTCTTATTAAGGTAAATACCAGAATAGTTGGGTGAATTAGGGTTGTAGAGATTTTGAACCTTGAATCATATGATCAGAATCTTGTTCCTCTGATGTGAGGAATTCTTTATTTATGTCCGTTATTTTTTCTTATATGAAAAAATTATAAAACTAAAAATTTATAATTTTTTGTGGTTCAACTTATCCCAAGTATCCAATTGATAATTCTATTGAATAATTGTTGGTCCACCAAAACTGATTGTTAAAACTACATAATAAGGTTTACACAATTGAAATGACTCACTAGACCTCTGAACTCATTGTGAAAACAATTTGATAAATCTCAATTCTTCTTGAAAAAAAGATGAACTCACTATTCTCATTTCATCCTCTTTTATTTTTCTCAAAAGGATTCAAATTTGAAAAATACAACTAACATTTTTTCTCACTTAAAAACCCTCTCTTATCTCATCAGTACAATTTCATTCATTGAATCATATTTTTCTAGGATTATTAAATGTATACCCTATGATTTATTGCATTATAATGTTCCATAAAATCCTAGTTTGACACTTTTAGATCCATGAAACAAAAAAAAATTAGATTCCTTAAAAAACTAACACCTGGGTGAAATCTCCCATTTATGAATTGATCATGGCTTATATAGTGTAGGTAGCCACATTGTTGAATTTTATGTGACATAGAATTATGAATTAATTTATATAATTATCCTATTTTTATATATTATGGTGGGGTTAAAAACACTATAGTCCAAACTCATGTTAATTAGAATTCACTAGTGTTCAGCCAAGCATAATGTGGTGTGGGAACCATTAGTTGACTAGATCTAAAAATAATAATGTGTTTACCCTTACATTACTCCATGATATCTAACAATATTTTCTTATAACTCTTTGACTCCCAAAACATACTGAAATATTTCCACTTCTACAATTATTTGAACTCATGAAGAAATACAAGTTCACTAAGATCCACGATTCCATTAAATCTAGAACCAACTTGGCATAAGGCATAGACGTGGTGTGAATATATCATATACAAAAAATAAGAAGGTATTGTAATCTATCCACACTATCAATACATATATTTTTACAATGGAACTGAAACACATAAAAAATCCTTTTAAAGTAATGTGATTTATAGTAAATTATACTACGATAGGAGAAAACAACTCAAAATACAATATAAAACATCTTACAGAATTAGAGTGCTCTTTATTACACTATGTTCCTCAGTGGTGAATTAAAAGCTAAAATAACACTGATCCTCACCTACTAAATTCAATGCCACCCTGAAATTGAAATGATATGCTACAACTCATGTTCATTCACCTAAATCATCTAATTTCCTAATATAAAAAAGTTCTTACTTGTCCAGGATATCACATGAATACACTTATGGATTGTTCCCTTAGTAATGTGGTTCCGAGGATTAGACACTAACATGTCTAAAGGGTTCTCAATTCCTAGAATTGATGCATATATTTTCTATATTTTTTACATTATAACCATTATTATGGTGTAAAAATTGATTCTATGGAATGGAAAACAATTTAGGTTCCCTTTTAAAATTCTTAAAATATCTCTTTAATGTTATAAATAACTTAACTATGGTGAAGACATCCCCAGGACAGCATATCCTAGGGTTTGAAGTTCAGTGTGCTCCATAAGGAAGGCATTCTAGACAGACCCCTTCTTCAATATCTTCCAATCACTTTATAAAAATTGCTGATTAATATGAATCCTTAATAATCCACCAAGCATCACTCGATATCAATTTATCAACATGTCAATAAACATAACTCACAGAATCCATCGAAGGGGTTTTTTCCAAATCCAATATTGATATTCAAACGACTTCTGTATTTGAAGAGAAAAATAACCAGAAACACTAGTGGTACATATATAGAATACTAAAATATATATAATTCATCAATGAGACGTCACATGATAAGTACATCACCACATTAGAAAAATAATATAGAAGATATAAATGAGACATGTTATTTGAACTTGTCAAACTATGAGGTATGTGGAAAGCTCCCCAAATATGGATAGACTCCTATTTTTATCTATTCATATAGAGGTCTCTAAAACCATAATAAACTAAAAAAATCAATGTGTTCCATCCAGTGTTAACTTAGGAAAAGACGCACTAGCTCTATATCCACCATGAATATCTCTGATTTTTTAACACACATATACACAAAACATGTGGGAGTGAAGCCAATGTTGGGTTTAATAAAAACACAATGAGTGTTGTTCATCAAAATTTTCCATCCAACAAAAAAACATGTTTTCTCAAATTTTTGAATAAATGGGTAACAAAAAATATGACATGCAATTCAGATATTGTTCATAACAAAAATCTCAAGGATAAAACAATGTCTCAGTCATCTATTGAATTATCCCATCATAAATCAAATCTCATGAGAAACATTGTATGACTGAACTATAAAAAGGCTCAGAAAATATAAAGTTAATAGCCAAGTTATAACATATATCATGAAAGAAAAAAATGATGTTCTTAAGTTGTTATAAGTCTCAATGTATATACTAAATTTAACCATTCAGACTTTCAAATTTTCAATAAAAATCATGGTACATGGACAAATCCTTACATAAGTGGACATATCTGTTAATATAGTACAACATCCTCTAATCTATTAGTATTTTGTCACAAATATAGAAACATATTATTATACCCATAACTTATCCAAATATATTTATCATCAAAGGGTGTACATATCCCTTAATGTTATAGGTTCCTAGACTTGTTAAAATAAAATTCCACATAGAATATGTACTTAGAAACCAACATGTAATCGAAGGTAAGTATAGGTCATAAAAAAACTAAAATCAGGGGATGAATCATGCCATTTCATGTAAAACATCTAAAATAAGGGAGTTACCAACTCCATTGATTGAAGACCCATTATCTAATAGTGGTTGTATTCCTACCTCTATCATCCAAATAGGAGATTCACACACTGTTAAGCCTATGGGAGTACTAAACTCATTTCCAAATGTGAGTGACCTATACCTCATTTATATGGGAGAACAATAAAAAAATGAATATTGTGAGAGGCCCATTTCTTATCACTTTTATTACTATAAGGGAGTTTTAAACCCCATTTTCACTTTGAATATGATTATTAATCATATTCATCGGTCTAACAGAGCAAAGGAACCTAAAGTATCCAAATATTTTCATATCACATCTCAAGAACCAATGAAACAGGAACCATTGAATTATAAATGGGTAAAACACTCAAGATAGACTAAAAATGTGGATAAATTCATGTCTTAGGTTTGGAGATATGAAAATATATAATTCTACAAAAATTTCTTGGCATTTACATTGGGGTACATGGCGTGCAAAACTGAAAAAAAAAATTATTCATTTATTTTCAACTTTTTGTTTTATAGGGATCAACCTAAACAGTATGTATAATGGTATAAACTGTCTGTGGGACCCTAAAGGGTACTCAACGTGTACAGCCATTACTCAGGTCATGTAAAATATTAAATATAGGGTGTTTCCCATATAGGGTACAGGGCACCGAGATCCAACTATCTTACTCAATAAGTATACATGAAATCACTTCATGGGTCCCATACTTTGTGTGTGTTCCTATTACATGTCCATTCTACTAGGGTAGTGTTGATGGGAATGTACTATGTCGCACTGAAATTCATGAGGTTTGAAACATAGATATTGTGTGAAACCATAGTAAAATTTATGTTATACTAAAATATCATTAGAGACCTGTAGCGAGGATTCTACATAGTCTGTACCCTTAGTACTACATAGAATATAGTCATGTATTCTTAAGACATTTAAATTGGTATGATCTCATTATAGTCTTCACAACTTGTTGTGCCGCTAATAGTAGATTTCAGGCTTTTCATCATCTTTCAACCCATAGGAACCACATGGGTCTTACCCGGAACATTGATTGTCATCTTCACTGCTCCCAAAGAACCAATTCATGCTTAAATAGCCACTCATAACTCTCAAAATAGATATTGTATTTCTACATACCATTAGAATTCCACTTAACCACTATAAATACTATTATAGATTTTTCCTTATCCTATCATCATTCATTTTCAATCCCATATCATCTTTATTAAATTTCAATCCATGGAAAAACATAATAGTGATTGTTTATAATGAGAAATCAATGAAACTGTGAAAAATGGGAAAATGATGTCTTATTTTTACTTGATCACATAATAATATTTTAAGGAATAAAACTCACCTTTAAATGAGTTGAATGGGGTTTCTTAATTGAAATTATGAGAAAATAATCAATGGAATATAATTTTCAATAAATTGTAAATAAAAATAATTTATAATAAAAAATAAATTAAATACACTGATGCTTAAACCTAATTAATCATGATCATTTAGATGTTATTCTATTTAAGAAAAATGTAGAAATTTTTTTGGAATAATATAAAAGCCAATGAATAATTTTCCTGAATCAATGGTTAGTCATCATCACTTCATTATTCGATCACTGCAGTTTTGTATTTATTAGTATTTGCTTCATGATACATTTGGGCCTCCCTTAATGGATAATACACTAATTCCTAAACCAATCCCCTTAGGTATTATCCATTCAAAGGGAGTCATCCAAGATAATTTTATTAATATGGAATTTTATAATTTCACTATTGTTCAAAAACAATATTTTTAACTCAAACTCACAATTTTTTACGAGCTAACACCCGATCATGAATATTATAACACACCAAAGGGAAAAACTACAATAAAAACTCAACCATATTTTCATAACTTCTATATAAACATACATTTAAAATATTTTAATGTCTATGCTCACAAGATGAATAATTAATAAATTAAATAAATTAAAATTATATATTCTTGGAAATTAAATAAAATTATCATCTGGTATAATGGGAATTCCTTAATATTAGTTAATACATTCATAATTTTTTACATTGTTTTCTCTCATAAATTTTATATTTTACATTTATTTGAGGTCCTAGCCAGCAAAATTCATTATTGATCTATGTCACATTCCAAAAAAAATTGATTCAATTCAAATTATTTTTTGTCATTAATTACCTTTACTAATGATTTTATTAAAAATTTTATTGTCTATCTTATGAAATACAAGATTGAATCATTTTATATTTTCAAATTTTATATAAATAAAGTAAAAAATAGACCAAATAGTTTTAACACAATTATTTTTAATTAATGTAGTGAATATTTTTGTAAAACAATTTATAATTGTCTAGAATATGGTGTAATTGTATCAAAACTAGATTTATATAGTAATTAATTGTAAAATTGAGTTTCTAAATGGATAAATATAAATATATTTAACATTATTTGATCACTGGTGAGTTGCATCATCCTTCCTACTTCTTTTTTGGGTTATTCTTATTAAGCCACGTTTTTGTTTAATATTTTTTGAAAATAAATGATATATTTTCACAAAATTTTTATAAATAGTATAATTTATGTAAAATTAGGGATTATATAATGAATTTTTTATTTAATGAAAATTATAGTGTTAGCCCTTCAAAGAAATATATAGTAATTTTGGAATAATTATTTATTAGACCTTATTTCAATATAATATGTCATGAAAACATTCATAAATCAAGGGTACAAAAAATTATATAAGTCAATCCATTTTTGAATATCAAATTTTATATGAGAAAATAGTCCATGAAATCAATTTTATATTGGACTCATCACTGTGGGAACCATTTTAAATTTTATATTATATCAAATACATTTGTATATGAATTTAGAAAAAATCTATAGCATGTATAATATGCAATTATGAAAAATAATTTTTGTAGAATAAGATCTAATTCCTTAATTTTTTAGGTCAACAATTTTCCAAATTTGGATTAATTTATATTTTTGAATTTACTAATAAAACTTGTGACATTCCTTCACTCTAACCACCCTAGCACATAATGAAGTTTTATTTTTACAGATTTTAAGTGGTCGTATGTGTATTAGAGGATGGGGAGTATAAGAAATTTGGTTTCTTTATATTTTCAACAAAACCTGAGTGAGGGTTCTCTCATGTTATGTTCTCATTTATATTCCTCTACTATTCTTCTTTTATTCTCTTCTATTTAACTTGTTTTGTTTTATTTTTTTATTCTACCAAACAAAATATTTAGATATGTAATCCATGATATGATATAGAATTATAGAATCACTTTTCAATCCATGATCGCTTTGAAATGTTTATAAAATTACTTTTCCACCCACGGAAAAATATTACTATAGTGATCTTTGAGATTTAGGACATATTCAATTGATTATTTTTGGTCCTTAAGAAAAAAAATGATTTTCATACAAAATAAAATTGTTTGAAATTTAACAAGAAAATAAATATTATCACATAGAATGTAAGGTCCAGTAATAGAGAAATTTTAAGAGTATTATCTTACAAATGAATCCAAACAAAATGGACTCAATTTACTGAGATAAAATCCTATAAAAACACAAAAATAATAATCAAGTATAATGGTAAGATGATTCCCCAATTTATCATAAAACATAAATTTACTTTAAAACAAAAATAAAACAAATACTCTATAATTTCTAGTCTTAGTGATAGCCTAGGTTATAAATGTTTTGTTTATTTATAGTCATGATTATACGTGTATGGATCGAGAGTTAACAAATTAGAGGATCAAAATTATATGAATAATAAATTCAATGGTAATTATAAATAATTCGTGCATATGGTAGGTCATATTGGTTATACATATATTGAAAAAAATCCAAAAAATAGCCCTCTCATATATAGTTCTTCTAACATAAAAAATATTTATTCCAAACCCTCCAACCCTTTTTTCATTTTTGAAATTATATATATTTTTTAATAACTAGTTTTTCATTAATGTACTACCAATATAAGAAAATTACAAAGGTCATCCACTATTCTACAGTTAGGTAAAGTACACAACTTTTGACATCACGTACTAAAATGATCATCAAATTTGAAATTTTATTTGGGATTAATGTATTTAATTTAAATTTTTTTTGGGATATTTTGTTTCATTTTTGTGTCTTTTATTATTCTTCAATATACTCTATCTTATTCCATCCTCACTTTTTATATTCTCCGCCATCAATTGAAACCACAATAGATAATATCATAGTCCACTTATTTTGCTTCATTTATAATCTAATTGATGAAATAATCAATCCCATATATTAATTTTGAACAAAACCCTAGTATTTAATTATTATTTAGGGATAAAATCGAACAATATGATAATTTATTAAAAGTAGAAAATAAACAATTTCATTTTTCCCATTATTATGATAAAACTGATCCCAATGTATCATCTAAAAAAACAGATTCACGTAAAATAGATATAAATAATTATGATAACAATAATGAACATTATATAACTATTTAAACATTGGTTGAAATGGACATAAATTTTTATCCAAATTCTATTTCATGTGACAATATTTAATTAGAATTCAACATAAATTATGATATAATTCACCTTCTTCCTAAAATTAATTTCCTTCTTGGAAGGGTCCCAAAAAAATAACATAAATAATTCAATGATTTATCATGAATATTAAACCAATAAATGAATTTTTTGAACAGATAAATCAAAGAGAATTATCATTATCACTTAATGGAACTAAAAAAGATTTGATATATTATTCAAAATATTAAAAGATTACATTTTATAATTATTTGAATTGCATTTAGCTATAGATATTCCCTAAATAATCAATGACCATAGACATTTGAGAGTGGATCTCAATGGTCAAGAAATCCTAATGGTTGTCAATATATATGTAAAGGGAACTATTCCATAATTTGTGTGAATTTTCTTGTATCAATAAATTAGTGAGTGGATCATCAACTGATAATTCTAGGAAGGAATAATGCCTATTGAGATAATCTTGATTGATGATATGTTTGGAGGATCCTTACTACAAATAAATTGGTATTTTTACATGAATTAATTGAAAATATGGAGAAAAAAACTCAAGAATATTGTGAACAGGGTACACCAACTATGAGAGAACTGCCTCAAGTATGTCCACCAACTATTGAAATTTTCTTTAATTGATAATAATATGGATAAATTAAGTATTATGGGAATACATAATTCATTTTTTAAATGATCTCATCACCCTCCCTTGTGAGTAATTTTTGGAAAATCACTAAACTAGTCCACTGGAATGACTATTAAACTCATATTAAAGTTAAAAAGTTGAATGTTATAGTTCTTTTTATTGAATACCATATTATAAAAAATGACAAATAACTCCCAAAGAAAATTGTGATCCCTTTTTTAGGATTTATTATTTAGGATGGAAATGTCATCCAGGTATTATGTATGGTATATTGAAGCTAAAAATGTTCATTTTTATTAAAATTTTCATCATCCACCACCTTACTAATAGTTTCTCAAGAAACTCGTAAATGATATAGGATGAAAGAATCATAAATACAAAATAAGGTCATCCAAACCAAGGGAATATTAAATTAATATCAATCATTCAAATAACATTTTTGTAAATAAAATATAATGATCTAATGAGTTTGGATGCATATTTAAGGAATTGGATGATGAAAATGTTCCTAATTTCCCCAACCCTATATGAACATGTGTGTATGAACTATAGAAGTATACCACTCTAACGTACTCCAATTCACAAGGGGAACGTCAGTTCAATCACATTGACATGTGTTAAGAAAATAATTGATACAAATTCTTCTCTCAGTTCATCATGATTCCCTATATCTCATGACATACACCAATAAATGGAAACTGATGAGAATAAATAGGAAAAACTTAAAGGGTTATTTGAATATTTATGATGTCTCTCATAAACCCCTTATATTTCTGAATAAATTTTAACAAACAAAGATGCCAGCTGAATATGTAATTACAAAATTTTTATTGTATATATTCAAGCATGAAAATATCATTATCTCTCTACCTTAATAAATCAATCAGATTCCAAGATATATAATGTTCTCAAAATAAGTGCATACAAATAAAATTGGCCTAATAGGAACTGATTATATCAACCATGTGTAGAATTTACCTACACTAAATACACTAACCAATGAAATTCCTATAATGTGTAAGGACCCTAAGACGTTGATCATTCCAAGTACTATAGGGGAGTGTCATTTCCCTAATTATTTATGTGATTTGGGTTCCTACATAAATTTCTTACCAGAATCTATTTTCTCATCTTTATAGGATAGTGAACTACAACTGATGAGGGTGTAGTGTAATTGGAACAAAAGTTCCATTACACATTAGAAGGATTAATAAAGGATGTAATATTTTTGGTGATATATATAACCATTATCCATCATTTTAACATGTTGAATATAGAGAATAATATAATATGTTTTCATGATCTCATAATTGTTTTAGTCGCTTCCATAAAACTATCAATATAATAATAAATTTAAATGATCATACCTTTTTATAGTCATTTGAAATGAGATCATAATATTAATATTTCCAACTCAATGATATACCCATCAAAAGACCATTCTAGTATATTCATCTCACATTAAGTACAATATTTTAATTATTCTTTAAATTTTTATTTATAATATTTTCTAAATAGGGATCACACTAAAATATATCTATTTTCAATATTTATTATGAGTTGATATCTCAAATACTTATACTACTATTTCTAATGATCAAACTAATAATATTTTTTATTCTTTTATTTATTATTTTTTGAATCTATGAAATTTAATTTCTAATTATGACATGGATATTAATTTTATAGTCTATTTGAAACATTATTAATAGATTAGTATTATAAATATTTTGATCCCATGATACATTGTTATCATATCTCTATTTCCATGACTTTTCCATCATTACTACACTAATCCTAACTGGAACATAAGCAATTGTCCTCAATTTATTAATATTCATACGTATTTAATGATTATAAAATTCTTTGTATAATTTATAATAATCTTATCTCTAAACATGAAAAATATTTTTAAATATTTTGGGGGGATATATAAGGGTTATTTTGAGGACTTCATTATACATACCATGTATAGGCCCCAAAATTTTCATGAATGTGATTCATTTTGGGACTGAGGATAAACCATCTCGGTATTCATAATAGATATTTAAACCCAAACTATTAGAAGTTTTAATGATTTGAGAGTGAAAATTAATTTATGAAAGTATAACATAGATCATCCCTAAATTTATATTTTTTATTGCTATCAAGGTTGTAAGAAAGTAATATGGTTTCACTGTTTAAAAAAATAAAAATTATGAGTTTTTTATCATTAGAGTGAAACAAAAATTTGTGATTATACATAGATTATCAGAAACTAAATCAATCCACTCATTTGGACCACCAACAACTTCCCCTCACTAATCAAATTCATGAGACACTAGTGGGAATGAAGCACTAATTTTTCTTAGATTATTTCAATGGTTTTTTTAATGTTCCCATTATTGTATAGGGCTAGGATAACATGGAATTAAAATTCTCATGTGGTACATTTTTATACTAGATAAGGCCATTCTGATATTGTAACTGTAATGGATACTTATATAGATAAAATTTGAGTATCATTTTTGATTGACAGATAAAATACAAGGAAGTTTTTATGGTTGGATTTACTCTGTATGGATCTTTATCTGATTATTAAATTTAATTCTTGGTAAAAAACATTGTCAACATATTGACAAATATTGGGTTTCTATTTTTGGAAAATTTCATTTTATCGTAGAGATTGTAATTTTACAACAACATTTGTTGGAATAGAATTGATTTAATGTAACACCTGAGACTTTTATGTTATATAAATCATCAAAGGAATATTTTTCTACACACAACACTTGCTTGTCTTGCTTTACACGAAATCGCAACCTTCCTCGATAGCTTGCGTCGTACGCAATACAGAGTTTCACTAAACAACAATATGCTATTAAAATATTATTAAAACTAGCCATTATGAATAGTAATAACCACTTTTTGAAATTTTATAAATTTTATTTTTCAAAATGGACTTCATTTTTGGATTCGGAATATCGAAATTAGCCTAGGGTGAAATTTTGGTATTTTTCTGAAAACTTTCAATTTTTGATGAATAGTGAAACCACTAATTGGTTGTTAAAAAACTGAATTTTTCATAAAACTTAATATTACCACATCTGTGAGTGGAATTTCAAAAATCCGAGAGACACGGTTGATGTCAGTAAGTAAAATGTGGTTCAATGAGATGAAATTTTTTTTGGTGAATAGTAACTTTTTACTTTTTTTACCGCGGTTAAAAGTAAATAGGGTAATTAAGGGTAAAGATGATATTATTATTACCCTAACACATGTCCTAATTCTATTGCATAAGTTTAATTCGACCAAAAGCAAACTTAGGAATAAAATATTATTATTTAGGCCCACTTGGATTAGATTAGGAAATTTATTATTAATTTATTTAAAGAAGGGTTAAAATAGTTAAAATCAAAGTTTAATAAGTAAATAATTTTTAATATGGGGTTATACATAAGATAAATTCGACTATACATATTCATTAGAAATCTAAAAAAATTTCCTACATAATGGTATTTTATTTGTAATTTTTAGACATTAAATAATTTAATTTATTTATGACACAATGATGATGCAGTAATTATCTTATTAATGAAATATTGAAATAATTGATGTTATAAACACCAAAATAAAAATAATTTGAGACTTTTTATGAATCCCATTAATTTTCTAGGTTAATATTACATGTTAGTATTGATTTAATTAACTTGGTTCGAACTAATAATTCTGTTATGATTTTCACAAAAATCAATTACTAAATAGTGTCAAAATTGACATAAAATAGTTTTTAAAAAAAATATTATATTGGTAATTGTTATTTTATTCCTAAAAATCTATGGTATGGCCAAATGACTTAGATAAGGTTATATATATTAATAATAAACAATGTGGGGTTCGTTTGGATGATTATTGTATGTTTATTAACCTTATAGTATAAGAACACAGGAAGACACGGTAAAAGTAAACTTATTTAACTTAATGTTAAATATAAATGATAAGGTTAAAATAGGAACCTAAACTTGTCTAAATTCTATTGGATGAGAGTATTTCAACCCATCCCCACCTTAGCTTCTAAATATATCAATTTTTAGCTATTTAAAACCGAACATGACTTTATAATAAAATAATATTTTTAGTTTTCCCAAAGGTACCCCTCTCCTCCCCTATAAAAGGGCACCTCATCCCCCTCTTCCTCACACCACTTTGAGCCTTCAAGCTCGGCCAACCCCTGACAATTCCTCCTCTCCACTTCCCCAGAGACATCCTAGAGTTCCTGGTCTTCTTTAAAATCCAATTTTAGTGCCCTAAAAGAAGGTCTCAAAGAAGCACTTCAAAGAAGAGGTAATGTCTGTTACCGATTCTTTCATCTTTATTTCTTCTTACACTTATTCTTCTTTAGTTGTTTCATTATGAAGTAATAACATAAGTATCACCCATATACTGATATGTCATTGTAAGTATGAAACAACCCTATTTCACCATCTATCCATCCTTCAGAAAAAGAAATCACCGCGCGTGCTTACGTACGGAACACCGTCTCCACGCCGCAGTGTAATCTATTTTCCACCACCACTTTACTTGGATGGGTATAATGGTGTAAATAATGACCATATATGACTATTACAAAGTGATTTTGATTCTGAAGTAGTATACATATACTCCAATACAATTCCATTATCATAGGAACGATATCATCACTCGTGCGTACGTACGGCATACCGTCTCCATGATGTGATGCGACTCGTTCTACATGATCTTCATTTCATAATGATTATATAAATGAATTGAATGAATGAATATGATATATATTACACTAATACCATTCTGTTAATGAGTTATCTATAATCTAAATAGAAGAATAATAATTTATTCGACAAAACACGCATAAGAACAAAAAGTTATAAACACCTGAATAACAAGTAGCAATGAAATATTACTACTAAGAAGCTAAGAATATGACCATATATGATATAATAAAAAAATATGATTCTAGAACATGTCAATAACATTATTTAAATCATTATACAGGAGGTTCGGACACTTACAAAGCAAGTCGGACCTATGGTAAGGGAAAATATCACAATCTCATTTTTATCCGAGATTGTTTATACTTTGGTATTTACTGGGGTGTATTTTATCATCCACATCCATGTTCCCTCAATATGTAATATTTTTGCCATCAACTTACAATATTTTAAATCCAATTTTACCCTTCGGTGAGTTTTTAGTAAAAGATATTAAAGGAATCTTTTGTCGTTTTTCGTACGAGGTACTTTTTGACTTTTCCGACAAAAGTACGAAGAATGTTTTTTTTAACTTATACGGCATGAATGGATTTTAAAACATTATTTCCAAGAAGCTTCCTTTACAAGTTTTAAAGTTTATTTTTAATCAACTTCTTTTAGTTTAAAATTGTAAGACATGTTAAGAAAGGAAAATGTTTTTGAAGTAGAAAGGATATTTTCCTCAAGAATGGAGTTCAAGTGTTTTATCAAAATTATTTTACATCTAAGATAATATAGGGTTCTGTTTCTATACATATTTTTAAATTGATTTGATTATGTTGTGATGGAATTATTTTTATGAATTCCTTTATCTTATATGAATTGTTTTATGATGTCATGTTGTTTAAGAATCCCATTTTTACTACATGGGATATGCAATGATGTATGATTTATGATTTTGTGGAACACATAAGAATGGTATCATTATGAGATGGGTGGGACCTATATCTCCCTCCAATGCATTGGGTAAAGATTTTATATCTCATGAGATAGACATGGCTGGAATGGTAGGTTATACCGGTTCAGGGAAACAGGTCTGAAATGAGGGTGACTCGGTTCAGAAAGGGACTTTGTCCACTAAGATAGTCTTGGAAATGAGTCTTGACTAACAAGAAATGATTCTCTATGATTATGTGTGTATGCCATAAAGTTTCATGTTTTATGTTATGATTATTGTGATTACATTTCACTACCATGATTTATACCATGTTATGAAATTATGATCTCTTTTGCAGGTTAAGATTTCCAAAAGTTATGCGCTTATGTAAATGATGTGATTGATATTTCTTTTGTTTACCCTTACTGAGAATTTGAGCTCACCCTTTTGTATGTTTTCTTTCCCCAGGTCAGGAAGAAGGTTATTAAGTAAGATATGCCAAAAGGGACTATAGATATGATAAAATAAATGGGAGATAGTGTAGACGCTTTATGAACCAGTTGTTTATGTTTCCCATTTTCTAAAGACACTATACCTATATGGTCCTTTCTTGGTTTTGTTATATGTTGTAATAAGTATGCTTCAATTTTGAAGTATTAACAATGTATGTAAAGTATGGGTCATTATAGTTGGTATCAGATGAAAGGTATAGTCATCCTTTGGAAACTAGGATGTGAAATCCTTAGTAAGAACCCTAAGGATAAGTCTAAGCATAGAACACAATATTAGTGTTTTAGAAATGGCCATGAATAACCTAGGATAAGACCTTAAGTGTGAAATTTTACTCTTGATTATGTGGTTTCCTATTATAATTAGTGTTGCCCACACTATTCTTCTTGGTTTTAGTCAGTGGCTAGAACCTGAAGGAACCGTGTTAATTCGGAATGCGACGGGCAATGTAATGATTGTCCCCCTGAGCAACCAAACGTTATGGGAGCTGGAATGAAAAATCTTATAGCCATGCTCACACAACTTTCTCAAGCTATGAATCATGCAGGACATCCAAACGAGAAAAGGAAGGAGAAACATTATGTTGAATCCTTCATGAGGCAGCGTCCACCTTCTTTCAGCGGGTCTACTGATCCATTAGTTGCTGAACAATGGATTAGTACTATTGGAGAGATATTTTCAGTTCTTCAATGTTCTGAACATGATAATGTCATCCTAGTAGTGTATAGTTTGGAAGGAGATGCTGATCAATGGTGGAATCTTATTAAGAATACGAGGCAAAGGGATGAAATTGAGTCCATGGAATGGGACGAGTTCAAGAACTTATTTTTCAATAAGTACTTCCCTCTTATTCTCCGAACAAAGATGGAGAAAGAGTTTCTTGAAATGAAGCAAAAGGATGATGAATCTGGTGGTACCTATGAAGCAAATTTTACAGGACTTGCAAGGTACGCTTCTGGTATTATTATCCAACCTAAGAGTAAGATCGATCGATTCTTTAGTGTCTTAAAACCAAGTCTTCGAATGGTGTTAGCCATAAGGGACTTCAATAGCTATGAGGAAATCATTCGATGTGCTCTCAAAGTCGATATGGAGATTGGAGTAACCCATCAGTCATATGGGTTTGATAAGAAGAGGAAAATGGAATTCAAAGGAAAATCTAAAGAGCACACTGAAAAAAAGATGAGCTTTCCCTTATGCTCAAAGTGTTGAAAGAAACATGGAGGGAGTTGTCTCAATGGGACAAGTAAATGTTTCAAATGTGGAAAGGAAGGTCATCGGGCATTTTAATGCCGCGATGATGGGAAGAAGATGTCTAATGATGAAAACAAAGGAAGGGATACAAAGAATGAACCTACTACACTTCAATGTTTCAAGTGCAAGGAGATGGGTCATTATGCCAATAAATGCCGTAATCCAAGGGTTGATGATGATGGTCGACGTCAACAAACTCTTAAGGATAAAGACAAAAGAAAGTCACATGCAATTTCTATCAGCGATGTGGAGTACGATAACGATGTGGTGAAAGGTACACTTACCATCCACTCTAAAGTAGAAAATGTTTTATTTGATTCTGGATCCACCCACTCTTTTATTTCTGAATACTTTTCTATGGGTATCACTGTATTACCTCAACAATTAGATGTTGAGTTAGCTGTGACAACACCTAATGGCACAACAGTCACATCAAAAGTTTATAATTCTTCTCCGATCGAAGTTTGTGGGAAAGTGCTTCCTGCAAATCTTGTGATCCTTCCTATAGTGGAATTTGATGTGATTCTTGGCATGGATTGGCTTTCTTTATATGGAGTTCATATCAATTTCCAAACAAGGGAAGTCACATTTCATATTCCAGATCAATCTATGATCGTCTATCAATGCAAGGATGAACATAACCTTCCAGTGGAAATTTCTTCCATTTTATGGGTATTGATTCCACTAAATGAAGGTTATTTATCTCAAATGGTTGGTGAGAAAATCACGATTAAGAATATTCCCATCGTAAGGGATTTTGATGATGTCTTTCTGGAGGAATTACCGAGTCTTCCACCAAATCGTGAAGTTGAGTTTTCAATAAAACTCGTATCGGGTGCTTTGCCTATTTCAAAGACACCTTATCGAATGGCCTCAATTGAGTTGCAGGAATTGAAGAAGCAACTCCAAGATAATCTTGATAAGGGATTCATACTCCCTAGTGCGTCACCTTGGGGAGCACCTGTTCTATTTGTTAAGAATAAAGATGGATCAATGAGACTCTGCATTGATTATTGAGAACTTAACAAGATCACTATCGAGAACAAATATCCTCTCCCACGCATTGATGAATTATTTGACAAACTACGCGGAGCTCAATACATTTCCAAGATTGATATTCGTTCAGGGTATCATCAATTAAGGGTCAAAAGGGGGGATATACCAAAGACGGCTTTCCGTACAAGGTATGGACACTATGAATTTATAGTGATGCCATTTGGTCTTACTAATGCCCCTTCTATCATCATGGATCTGATGAATAGAGTCTTTAGAGACTATCTTGATCAATTTTTGGTAGTCTTTATAGATGATATTATTGTCTATTCAAAGAGAAAGGAAGAACATAAATATCACTTGAGAATTATATTGAAGACCCTGAGAAAGGATAAGCTTTATGCCAAATTTACTAAGTGTGAATTTTGGCTTATAAAATTTGCATTTTCGGGTCACATAATCTCAAAAGAGGGGATATATGTGGATCCAGCAAAAATAGAGGTTATCAAAAGATGGTCGAGACCAACAACAGTGACTGAGATCCAATGTTTTCTTGGTTTGGCTAGATATTATTGACGTTTTGTGAAAGATTTTTCACGATTATCTAATCCACTCACCATGTTGACTCGGAAAGGAGTTAAGTTTTTTTGAATGGAGGAATGTGAAGAGAATTTCAAGGAGTTGAAAAGAAGGTTATCCAGTTCACCTGTGCTCACACTGCCTTGTAGTGGAGAAAGGTTTGTGGTCAATAGTGATGCATTCAAGAAGGGATTGAAGTGTTTTCTTATGAAAAATGATATGGTGATAGCTTATGTCTCACGACAGTTGAAAATCCATGAGCAAAATTACCCAACACATGATTTGGAGTTAGCTGCGGTAATCTTTGCATTAAATATTTGGAGGCATTACCTTTATGGTGAAAGGTGTGATATTTATACTGATCATAAAAGTTTAAAGAATATTGTCACACAAAAGGAGATGAATATGCGTCAAAGAAGATGGTTGGAGCTGATTAAGGATTATGACTGCTCAATCCATTACCACCATGGGAAAGCAAACAAGGTGGCAGATGCATTAAGTCGACAAGACCATGCTAGTTTATCCAGGATGAGGATCACAAAAGATCCAATATTTATGGATTTACAAAGGATAGATCTTGGAATTATAATGGAAGTGGAAAAATCTTATCTTTCTCAAATGAATGTTCAACCATCTATACATGTGAAGATTAAAGAGGCATAGAAAGAAGATGTCGAGTTACAAAAGAAGGTGAGAAATGTTCCTGAATTCAACCTTGATTGTGATGGGATATTAAAGTTCCGGAATCGGGTTTGTGTTCCTCCCATCCCCGAATTAAAGAAGGAGATGCTGGATGAGGCTCATAGTTCTTCATTCTCTATTCATCCTAGAAGCACGAAGATGTATAGGGACCTGAAAGAGTACTTCTGGTGGGATGGCATGAAAAGAGATGTTGTTGAATATATCTCTCGATGCTTGGTTTTTCAACAAGTTAAAGCTGAGAGACAGAAGTCTAAGGGGATGTTACAACCATTACCCATACCCGAATGGAAATGGGAAAACATCACTATGGACTTTGTCACAGGACATCCTATGTCACGACCCGTCCTCGGGGCCCGTGTCGTGACTACCCCAAGCCCGCCTTCCATAGGCCAGGGGCTGGCGACTAGCACCAAGGCGTAAATCCCAACAAAAGGGAAGGCATTTCCATTGAAATGTAAACAAGCACCACAGAGTAAGCAAGAGGAAAAGTAAACACTAAGTAAAACTGTACAAGCTGTGCTGAAAGTAAAAAGGGGACGGAAATCCAAGCCCAACTGTAAAGTACAACTGAAAGGAAAAACAGCAACTGAAAAGGGAAAACTGCAGCGTCGAGCCGTCCACTGGAAGTCCCACCTGAAGGGTGGGTACAGATAGCCTCCACTGCTCCTCGGGTCCACCTAACCGCTCCGAGTACGTCCCGCCCAGTGGTCCACCTCCAGGTACTGTCCTGCTCCGCACGCCTCCTCCACGATCAGCGCTGTCCGTCGTCTGCAACCAACACCACGAAGTGCGGGCATAGCCCATGCAGGGGTGAGTATAAGCTACTCAGTAGGGACCCCGAGACCCCTGAAGGTCTCCCGAAATCCACAAAGGATAATCCACAAAGGAAAGATACAATCACGAAGTAACATCTGACACGGCTTAGGTATATGCCCATACATATACCTAAGTCTTCAATTCCCGTTCGGCTCCAACGTCCGAGACCAAGCACAACCCAGTCCACACAGGAAAGCAAAACGTATACCCACACAGGATAGAACAACACAATCCACAAAGGAGAGTAAACAGTAAATCCACACAGGATAGCTCAACACAATCCACAAAGGAGAGTAACACAAGATTCAGCTCACACAGGTATACTTCTTCGGATGACGATAAAGATGATCATTGAACCATCTAAGTCGTCAGACCCACGAAGGATCGATAGGTACTAACCTTGCAGTGACCCACACAGGATCGGGCCCACGCAGGACCTGTAGGAGTTGGCTCACACAGAACCGCTGAGAGATGACCCACACAGGATCGGACCCACACAGGATCGGGCCCACACAGGACCGGGCCCACGCAGGACTTGTAGGCGCTGGCTCACACAGAACCGCTGAGCGCTGACCCACGCAGGATCGGACCCACACAGGATCGGGCCCACACAGGACCGGGCCAACGCAGGACCTGAAGCACTGATCCACGTAGGATCGCTGAGTGTAGGAGTCGTCGTAGTCCGCTGAGGATCTCTGCACAGTCCTCGCCGCAGTCCACTAAGGATCTCTGCACGGTCGTCGTCGGAGTCCACGGAGGACCTCTGCACAGTCGTCGCCGCAGTCCTCTGAGGATCTCTGCACGGTCGTCGCTGTCGAAGTAGCAGTCGCAGCCAGCACTAGGGTTCCCGCACACAGCAAGCTCGTTCGGGAGGGTCCGCTCCACGAGCCGAGAGGCTGATACATCAACTGACATGAAGTCTGAAGTTGATGTATCCAAAATTTCCGTATCGTCAACAGGAACTCAACGTCGCAGACGGCGCGTCAATCGGACGCCCGGTCTGAGAGATATTGGCATTTTCGTCCCAGGGGCCCGGTTGGTTTTTAAGGAAAAACCAACCCGACCGCACTCCACCTGCGTCCAAACCTCGGGCGGAGTATGCCAAAAGATCCGTCTCACGTAGAGGAATTCAACAAAGCTGACGGCACGTCAATCGGACGTCCGTAGCTCAAGATATGAGTGTTTCCGCTCCGAGGGCCCGGTTGGTCTCGTGCACGAACCAACCCGGCCGAACTCAAAGTATTCCGAAACCTTAAGTGCGATATACCAAAACGACCGTCTCGATCCAAGGATCGTGTTGCCGCTGACGGCGAGTCGTTTGGAGGCACGAAACTCAAGATACGAGCGTTTGAACGAAAACGTCCGAAGATGGGAGGTACGGGCCCGGGCCGACCCGGCCCGACCCCCCCTGGGTCGGCCCGAACCGGGTCGACCCGACCTGGGTCCGACCCGGCTGGCCCAGCCCGGCCCGGCCAGGGCCAGTCCGGCTCGGCCGGCTCGGCTTGGTCGAGCGGCGCGGGTGGAAGCCGCGGGCGCTGACCCGCGGCTTGAGGAAGAACCGCGGCCCGCGTGCGGGCAGCGCTGGCGAACCGCGGACGCGGCTGAGCCGCGTCCTGCCTGAACGAACCGGACCCGCGCGCTGCCGGTCCGTTGGCCGCCGCCTCCGGCCGCCGCGCCGGTGACCCGCGCCGCCGGCAACTTCCGCGGGCCGCCGGCGTCGCTCCGGTGGCCCGTTTTCCGTCTCGTCTGCGCCGTTGCCCTCCCGGGATCCGTTCTTTACTGCGGGATCGTCAAACGTCCGCTGCGGCACGTTCCGTCGTCGACCGTCAAATCCGCACAAAACGAAGAATGGTGGAGGGTCGTCGGGCCGTGTTCGTTTGGCCCGCACCCTCCGCGTTAGAAATAAACAACCGGGAGAAAATTGTTCAACACATGAACCAACAATTTTAATTTAAAAAAAAAATAAAATTGTTTCCTTGAATCCAGTTCTTTAATTTTTAAAGAAAGTTCACGGGAATAACAAGAGGGGTATTCCAAAATTAAAAATCCCTACCTTGATGATCGTTGCGCGCGGGCGTTCTTCGCGGAAGAGATCGTCGCGGAAGAGAGGGATCGTCGCGTCGTCGCGGGGAGGTGTCGCGTCGTCGCGGAAACCGGCGTTGAGTCGGCGAACTCAACGAACCAAGAACAACAGATTTAAATTATTAGTATTTAAATCTGTGTTTAAACCCAAAAAAAAAGAACCTTGAGCGGAAGTCCGAAATCACTCACCTCAAATGGTCGGTGATCGGAGATCGGAGATCGGAGATCGGAATAACGTCTCGGGAGAAGGCGTCGTCGATTTCCGGGTTCGGCGTTCTTCGCGTTCTTCGCGTTCTTCGCGTTCTCCGCGAGGGAGAAGAAGTTACGATGGTTCTCTCAAATCTTCTCAAGCGCAAATAACCAGAGGTTAAGCTTTGGCCTTATTTTATTATTACGCCAACGAATTTGAAAAACTGGTTAAGAAACGATCCATCAATTAGTTGAATTAATTCAACGAAAGAAACGACCCATTTAATTCACGAAAGAAACAGCTCATTTAATTCACGAAATAAACCGCCCAATTAAATGGTCTGTTAAGAATTTAGAAAACCCGTCGGTTGACTTTCATTAAGACGGGTTTTCACGGGTGCGTTTCTTAGCGGAAAGAAACGGCGGGGCTCGTGCGGGCCCCACCTCACAAATATCCTACCAAGGGGGTAGGATATTTCTGGATAGCATCCTATCCAGTTCAACTCAGTTCAAGCCGCCTTTAAGTGGCTTCAAGTGGCTTCCAAGTGGCTTATGTGAAATAAAATAAAGTTGTCGCAAAATTATTTTATTTCTTAACTTTTAGCCCGAAAATTAAATACCACACCCGAGCAAACGCAACTCCGGAAGAGGCGTTTCTAAGTGAATACCGGCGCTGCGATTTCATCGGTGCCCTCAGAATTCGATTCTGGGCACCGGTTCAAAAGTTAGAAAAACCAGCTCGTCCGTTCACTGAACGTACCCGAGCCAAACTTCGGAAAATGATTCTGGGTACACCGGGCCTCGGAATCAGGCGTCGTCAGAAACTGCGTTCTTGTAAAATTCCAAAGAAAATTAAGAAAAAAATTTCCTGGAAATTTACGGGTCTTTACATTACTCCCACCTCAGGACTTTACATCCCCGTAAAGATACATCAAAAACTAGGGAAACAAATGTGGGTACTGAGCACGCATCTGAGCCTCCCGCTCCCAAGTGCTCTCCTGGAGGTTCCCGTGCTGCCATCTGATGCGCACAAGAGGAATCGATCGCTCACGTAGGACCCGCTCCTGTCGATCCTCTGATACCAATTTGTCACGACCTGTCCTCGGGGCCCATGCCGTGACTACCCCAAGCCCGCCTTCCATAGGCCAGGGGCTGGCGACTAGCACCAAGGCGTAAATCACAACAAAAAGGGAAGGCATTGCCATTGAAAAGTAAACAAGCACCACAGAGTAAGCAAGCGGAAAAGTAAACACTAAGTAAAACTGTACAAGCTGTGCTGAAAGTAAAAAGGGGCCGGAAATACAAGCCCAACTGTAAAGTACAACTGAAAGGAAAAACAGCAACTGAAAAGGGAAAAATGCAGCGTCGAGCCGTCCACTGGAAGTCCCACCTGAAGGGTGGGTACAGATAGCCTCCACTGCTCCTCAGGTCCACCTAACCGCTCCGAGTACGTCCCGCCCAGTGGTCCACCTCCAGGTACTGTCCTGCTCCGCACGCCTCCTCCACGATCAGCGCTGTCCGTCGTCTGTAACCAACACCACGAAGTGCGGGCATAGCCCGTGCAGGGGTGAGTATAAGCTACTAAGTAGGGACACCGAGACCCCCGAAGGTCTCCCGAAATCCACAAAGGATAATCCACAAAGGAAAGATACAATCACGAAGTAACATCTGACATGGCTTAGGTATATGCCCATACATATACCTAAGTCTTCAATTCCCGTTCGGCTCCAACGTCCGAGCCCAAGCACAACCCAGTCCACACAGGAAAGCAAAACGTATACCCACACAGGATAGAACAACACAATCCACAAAGGAGAGTAAACAGTAAATCCGCACATGATAGCTCAACACAATCCACAAAGGAGAGTAACACAAGATTCAGCTCACACAGGTATACTTCTTCGGATGACGATAAAGATGATCATTGAACCATCTAAGTCGTCGGACCCACGAAGGATCGATAGGTACTAACCTTGCAGTGACCCACACAGGATCGGGCCCACGCAGGACCTGTAGGAGTTGGCTCACACAGAACCGCTGAGAGATGACCCACACAGGATCGGACCCACACAGGATCGGGCCCACACAGGACCGGGCCCACGCAGGACCTGTAGGCGCTGGCTCACACAGAACCGCTGAGCGCTGACCCACGCAGGATCGGACCCACACAGGATCGGGCCCACACAGGACCGGGCCCACGCAGGACCTGAAGCACTGATCCACGTAGGATCGCTGAGTGCAGGAGTCGTCGTAGTCCGCTGAGGATCTCTGCACAGTCGTCGCCGCAGTCCCCTGAGGATCTCTGCACGGTCGTCGTCGGAGTCCACGGAGGACCTCTGCACAGTCGTCGCCGCAGTCCACTGAGGATCTCTGCACGGTCGTCGCTGTCGAAGTAGCAGTCGCAGCCAGCACTAGGGTTCCCGCACACAGCAAGCTCGTTCGGGAGGGTCCGCTCCACGAGCCGAGAGGCTGATACATCAACTGACACGAAGTCTGAAGTTGATGTATCCAAAAGTTCTGTATCGTCAACAGGAACTCAACGTCGCAGACGGCGCGTCAATCGGACGCCCGGTCTGAGAGATATTGGCATTTTCGTCCCAGGGGCCCGGTTGGTTTTTAAGGCAAAACCAACCCGACCGCACTCCACCTGCGTCCAAACCTCGGGCGGAGTATGCCAAAAGATCCATCTCACATAGAGGAATTCGACAAAGCTGAAGGCACGTCAATCGGACGTCCGTAGCTCAAGATATGAGCGTTTCCGCTCCGAGGGCCCGGTTGGTCTCGTGCACGAACCAACCCGGCAGAACACAATGTATTCTGAAACCTTGAGTGCGATATACCGAAACAACCGTCTCGATCCAAGGATCGCGTTTCCGCTGACGGCCAGTCGTTTGGAGGCACGAAACTCATGATACGGGCGTTTGAACGAAAACGTCCGAAGATGGGGGGTACGGGGCCGGGCCGACCCGGCTGGTCCGGCTCGGCTTAGCCGAGCGGCGCGGGTGGAAGCCGTGGGCGCTGACCCGCGGCTTGAGGAAGAACCGCGGCCCGCGTGCTTGCCGCGCTGGCGAACCGCGGACGCGGCTGAGCCGCATCCCGCCTGGACGAACCGGACCCGCGCGCCGCGGGTCCGTTGGCCGCCGCCGCCGCGGCTTCAGCCGCGGCGGTCTCGTCCGGCGGCGCGCCGGGGCGCCGCCGCCTCCGGCCGCCGGCGTCGCTCCGGTGGCCCGTTTTCCTTCCCGTCTGCGCCGTTTCCCTCCCGGGATCCGTTCTTTACTGCGGGATCGTCAAACGTCCGCTGCGGCACGTTCCGTTGTCGACCGTCAAATCCGCACAAAACGAAGAACGACGGAGGGTCGTCGGGCCGTGTTCGTTTGGCCCGCACCCTCCGCGTTAGAAATAAACAACCGGGAGAAAATTGTTCAACCCCTCCGCCGTTCTAAATAAACTACCGGGAGAAAATTGTTCAACACATGAACCAACAATTTTAATTTAAAAAAAAATAAAATTGTTTCCTTGAATCCGGTTCTTTAATTTTTAAAGAAAGTTCACGGGAATAACAAGAGGGGTATTCCAAAATTAAAAATCCCTACCTTGATGATCGTCGCGCGCGGGCGTTCTTCACGGAAGAGATCGTCGCGGAAGAGAGGGATCGTCGCGTCGTCGCGGGGAGGCGTCGCGTCGTCGCAGAAACCGGCGTTGAGTCGGCGAACTCAACGAACCAAGAACAACAGATTTAAATTATTAGTATTTAAATCTGTGTTTAAACCCAAAGAAAAGAACCTTGAGCGGAAGTCCGAAATCACTCACCTCAAATGGTCGGTGATCGGAGATCGGAAGAACGTCTCGGGCGAAGGCGTCGTCGATTTCCGGGTTCGGCGTTCTTCGCGTTCTTCGCGTTCTTCGCGTTCTTCGCAAGGGAGGAGAAGTTACGATGGTTCTCTCAAATCTTCTCAAGCGCAAATAACCAGAGGTTAAGCGTTGGCCTTATTTTATTATTACGCCAACGAATTTGAAAAACTAGTTAAGAAACGATCCATCAATTCGTTGAATTAATTCAACGAAAGAAACGACCCATTTAATTCACGAAAGAAACAGCCCATTTAATTCACGAAATAAACCGCCCAATTAAATGGTCTGTTAAGAATTTAGAAAACGCGTCGGTTGACTTTCATTAAGACGGGTTTTCACGGGTGCGTTTCTTAGCGGAAAGAAACGGCGGGGCTCGTGCGGGCCCCACCTCACAAATATCCTACCAAGGGGGGTAGGATATTTCTGGATAGCATCCTATCCAGTTCAACTCAGTTCAAGCCACCTTTAAGTGGCTTCAAGTGGCTTCCAAGTGGCTTATGTGAAATAAAATAATGTTGTCGCAAAATTATTTTATTTCTTAACTTTAAGCCCGAAAATTAAAAACCACACCCGAGCAAACGCAACTCCGGAAGAGGCGTTTCTAAGCGAATACCGGCGCTGCGATTTCATCGGTGCCCTCAGAATTCGATTCTGGGCGCCGCTTCAAAAGTTAGAAAAACCCGCTCGTCCGTTCACTGAACGTACCCGAGCCAAACTTCGGAAAATGATTTCGGGCACACCGGGCCTAGGAATCAGGCGCCGTCAGAAACTGCGTTCTTGTAAAATTCCAAAGAAAATTAAGAAAAAAATTTCCTTGAAATTTACGGGTCTTTACATCCTAAAACATACAAATGCAATAATGCTATCTGGGTCATAGTTGATCATCTTAAAAAGTCTACACACTTCATTGCTATTAGAGAGGATTTCTCTCTGGATCATCTTGTCAGGATATATGTAAAGGAAGTGGTAAGATTGCATGGAGTACCACTTTCTATTATATATGATCGGGATTCGAGATTTACCTCAAATTTCTGGCGAAGTCTTCAGTATACTCTGGATACAGAGTTGAGTTTCAGCACTACTTATCATCCTCAGACAGATGGTCAGTCTGAGAGAACAATTCACACCCTAGAAGATATGTTGAGAGCTTGCTCTATGGATTTCAAAGGTGGTTGGGATCAACACCTAACTTTGGTGGAATTTTCTTATAATAATATATTTCACTCCAGTATTCAGATGGCTCCTTATGAAGCTCTCTATGGAATGAAATGCAGGACTCCAACTTGCTGGGATGAAGTTGGGGAAAGAAAGCTATTACGACCTGTTCTCGTTGATGAAATGGTAGAAAAGGTCAGATCTATTCAACAACACATAAGAGCAGCTCAGAGTTGACAGAAAATTTATGCCGACAACCTAAGAAAAGACCTAGAGTTCGAAGTGGGTGATAATGTGTTCTTACGGATATCTCCCTGGAAGAGAGTCATGAGATTTGGAAATAAGGGGAAGTTGAGCCCTAGATATATCGGTCCTTTCGAAATACTGGATCCTGTTGGGAAGGTAGCTTACCGATTGGCGCTTCCACTGAATCTCTCTCAATTTCACAATGTGTTCCATGTATCTCTCCTGAGAAAGTACACACATGATCCTTCACATGTACTCAGCTCAGAAGTTATACCGCTGAAGCAAGATCTTTCTTATGAAGAACAACCGATAGAGATTCTGTATCGTAGCGAAAAAGTCCTACGAAACAAGACCACTCGATTGGTGAAAGTTTTATGGAGGAACCACCAATTAGAAGATTCTACATGGGAGCTTGAGGATATGATGAGGGAGAGGTATCTTCATCTGTTTGTTACAAAGTGACGAATTTCAAGGGAAAATTCATTTTAAGGGGGGTAGAATGTAACACCCGAGACTTTTATGTTATATAAATCATCAAAAGAATATATTTCTACACACAACACTTACTTCGATTGCTTTACATGAAATCACGACCTTCCTCGATAGCTTGTGTCGTACGCAATACCGACTTTCACTAAACAACGATATGCTATTAAAATATTATTAAAACTAGCTGTTATGAATAGTAAAAACCATTTTTTGAAATTTTATAAATTTTATTTTTCAAAATGGACTTCATTTTTGGATTCGGAATATCTAAATTAGCCTAGGGTGAAATTTTGGTATTTTTTTGAAAACTTTCAATTTTTGATGAATAGTGAAACCACTAAGTGGTAGTTAAAAAACTGAATTTTTCATAAAACATAATTTTACCGCCTCTGTGAGTGGAATTTCATAAATACGAGAGACACGGTTGATGTCAGTAAGTAAAATGTGGTTCAATGAGATGAAAATAATTTTTGGTGAATATTAACTTTTTACTTTTATTACCACGGTTAAAAGTAAATAGGGTAATTAAGGGTAAAGATGATATTATTATTACCCTAACACATGTCTTAATTCTATTGGATAAGTGAAATTCGACCAAAAACAAACTTAGGAATAAAATATGACCATTTAAGCACAGTTGTATTAGATTAGGACATTTATTATTAATTTATTTAAAGAAGGGTTAAAATAGTTAAAATCAATGTTTAATAAGTAAATAATTTTTAATATGGGGTTATACATAAGATAAATTCGACTATAAATTTTCATTAAAAAGCTAAAAATATTTCCTACATAATGGTATTTTATTTGTAATTTTTAGACATTAAATAATTTAATTTATTTATGACACAATCATGATGCAGTAATTATCTTATTAATGAAATATTGACATAATTGATGTTATAAACACCAAAATAAATGTAATTTGAGACTTTTTATGAATCCCACAAATTTTCTAGGTTAACATGACATGTTATTATTGATTTAATTAACTTGGTTCGAACTAATTATTCTTTTATGATTTTCACAAACATCAATTACTAAATAGTGTCAAAATTGACCTAAAATAGTTTTTAAAATAAATATTATATTGGTAATTGTTATCTTATTCCTAAAAATCTAAGGTTCGGCCAAAGGACTAAGATAAGGTTATATATATTAATATTAAACAACTTGGGGTTCGTTTGGCTGCTTATAGTAAGTTTATTAACCTTATAGTATAAGAATAAAAGAAGACACGGTAAAAGTAATCTTATTTAACTTAATGTTAAATCTAAATGATAAGGTTACAATAGGAACCTAAACTTGTCTAAATTCTATTGTATGAGATTATTTCGACCCATCCCCACCTTATCTTCTAAATATATCAATTTGGAGCTATTTAAAACCGAACTTGACTTTATAATAAAATAATATTTTTAGTTTTCCCAAAGGTACCCCTCTCCCCCCTTATAAAAGGTCACCTCCTCCCCCTCTTCCTCACACCACATTGAGCTTTCAAGCTCGGCCATCCCCTGCCAATTACTCCTCTCCACTTCCCTAAAGACATCCTAGAGGTCCTGGTCTTCTTCAAAGACCAATTTTAGTGCCCTAAAAGAAGGTCTCAAAGAAGCACTTCAAAGAAGAGGTAATGTCAGTTACCGATTCTTTCATCTTTATTTCTTCTTCCACTTCTTCTTCTTTAGTTGTTTCATTATGAAGTAATAACATCAGTATCACTCATATAATGATATGTATTTATATGTATGAAACAACCCTATTTCACCATCTATCCATCCTACGGAAAAAGAAATCACCGCACGTGCGTACGTACGGAATACCATCTCCACGCCGTGGTGTAATCTATTTTCCACCACCACCTTACTTGGATGGGTATAATGGTGTAAATAATGACCATATATGACTATCATAAATTGACATTGATTCTGAAATAGTATACATATACTCCAATACAATTCCACGATCATAGGAACGATATCATACCTCGTGCGTACGTACGGAATACCGTCTCCACGATGTGATGCGACTCGTTCTACATGATCTTCATTTAATAATGATTATATAAATGAATTGAATGAATGAATATGATATATATTACACTAATACCATTCTGGAAATTAGGTATCTATAACTTAAAGAGAAGAATATGAATTTATTCGACAAAACACGCATAAGAACAAATGGTTATAAACACCCGAATAACAAGTACCAATGAAATATTACTACTAAGAAGCTAAGAATATGAAAATATATGATATCATAAAAATAAGTATGATCCTAGAATAAGTCAATAACATTATTTAAATCATTATACCGGAGGTTCAGACACTTACAAAGCAAGTCGGACCTAAGGTAAGGGAAAATATCACAATCTCATTTTTATCCGAGATTGTTTATACTTTGGTATTTACTGGGGTGTATTTTATCATCAACATACATGTTACCTCAATATGTAATATTGTTTCCATCCAATTACAATAGTTTAAATCCAATTTTACCCTTCGGTGCGTTTTTAGTAAAATATATGAAAGGAATCTTTTGTCCTTTTTCGTACGAGGTACTTTTTGACATTTCCGACAAAAGTACGAAGAATGTTTTTTAACTTATACGACATGAATGGATTTTTAAAACATTATTTCCAAGAAGGTTCCTTAACAAGTTTTAAAGTTTATTTTTAATCAACTTCTTTTAGTTTAAAGTTGTAATACATGTTAATAAAGGAAAATATTTTTGAAGTAGAAAGGATATTTTCCCCAAGAATGGAGTTCAAGTGTTTTATCAAAATTATTTTCCATCTAAGATAATATAGGGTTCTATTTATATCCCTATTTTTAAATTGATTTGATTATGTTGTGATGGAATTATTTTTATGAATTACTTTATCTTATATGAATTGTTTTATGATGTCATGTTGTTTAAGAATCCCATTTTTACTACATGGGTTATGCAATGATGTATGATTTATGATTTTGTGGCACACATAAGAATGGTATCATTATGAGATGGGTGGGACCTATATCTCCCTCCAATGCATTGGGTAAAGATTTTATATCTAATGATATAGACATGGCTGGAACGGTAGGTTATACCGGTTCAGTGAAACAGGACTAAAACGAGGGTGACTCGGTTCAGAAAGGGACTTTGTCCACTAAGATAGTCTTGGCAATGAGTCTTGACTAACAAGAAATGATTCTCTATGATTATGTGTGTATGCCACAAAGTTTCATGTTTTAAGTTATGATTATTGTGATTACATTTCACTGCCATGATTTTTTCCATGTTATGAAATTATGAACACTTTTGCAGGTTAAGATTTCGAAAAGTTATGCGCTTATGTAAATGGTGTGATTGATATTTCTTTTGTTTACCCTTACTGAGAATTTGAGCTCACCCTTTTTTATGTTTTCTTTCCCCAGTTCAGGAAAAAGGATATTAAGTAAGATATGCCAAAAGGGACTATAGATATGATGAAATAAATGGGAGACAGTGTGGACGCTTTATGAACAAGTTTTTTATGTTTCCCAGTTTCTAAAGACACTATACCTATACGGTCCTTTTGTGGTTTTGTTATATGTTGTAATAAGTATGCTTCAATTTTGAAGTATTAAAAATTTATGTAAAGTATGGGTCGTTATATTTAAGGTGAGTATATTTAAGTCTAAAAATAAATTAATTTTATATCCTAAATGTGTGTCTAATGTTCAATCCTTTATTGAACATGTTCGTTATTATCGATGTTACTCATAGATTTTCGTAAGATCTATCAACTCATTTCTTTATTTCCTCCAAAATAAGTTAAAATAATTTTATTTGATTATATTATTATATCATTGGATAATCTAATTTATTATCCCACCACTAAACATATCATAAATCCCCCATGGTTGGAGGCTCCATTAATGAATAGGTGTGACACTTCCAATATTATAGTTGGAGTAGTTTTTTCACATATGATGGAGGTACTACCACATTTTGATCATTTATACATTGATGGAATTGGATTTCCATAAAAAATCCACAAAATTTAAATGGAGTTTCCAAAAATAAAATTACCTATGGAAAAATTTATTTCATATTTATTTGGAACTAAAGTACTAGCTTTTTTAATCATGCTTCTTTGAGGAACATTTTAATGAACCCTATATTGTAATCTCAAACTTCTCTATCAAACTTTTCTCCTTAAAGTGTTTGAAATTGAGATAATGGAAAAGAAGGGTTAAAATAACTTCATGGTGGTCCACATAAGTATCATAACTGACACACATGAGAGGATAACAACTAGGATCGGGTACCACCTCTACACAAATTTTTTTATGAGAATATTTAAAAACACATAGGTTGCATCCATAGAATAGTAATTAATTTAAATATATTTTCCCTTATAGAATGAATTGAAATATTAAAAAAATAATTTTGATAAATTTAAGATTTATCTTAGGTTTTATGTGTGTGGTGATCCATACCTCTAATATATGTGGTGACTATATCATTAGATGGTGTATTTCTGATCAGGAGTTTTAGGTTGTTCTGAAATTTTTTCTGTAAACATACATGTGAATGATACATTGTACCTACAAAAGATTTTAATTATATTCATAGATATTAGATTATATTTTATAATATTATTCCATGATTCCCATGTTTTTTATAACTCATACTCACATTTCCAACACACTAGTGAAATATATAGGGGACATGATTTGCCTCAAAAACACATATAATTACATAAATTTTTTTTATTTAAAATGATTTATTTTATGGATCCTTTAAAAAAATAATTTGGTTCCATTTTTTCTTTTTTTAGTAATTATGATGGAGGGTGGGAAGAGTTTAAGGCCACATGTACTACAAATTATCATGTTATAATTGATTTTTTCAGGAGTCAATTTTTTTGTTAGTTTAAAATATCAAATGTGATTATCAATGATCAGATGCCATAATTTTTATAAAAAAATTTATCTCCTCCATTATATGTATGGGGTGACAGAAAATACATCTACTCCCAATAACATAAAATTGAATGGTCTGTAAGATATTTTAAATCTGGTTTAAAAGAAGACAATAGAGAAAATTATGTATCCAAATACAACATATTAGTGAAATTGAAGAGATGGTACAATTTGATCATAACAGATGGAAAATAATTCTCTTATCTGCATTTACATATGCATTATTATTTTTGGGAAGTCCATATATCACTTTGTGGACGTTAAGCATCAAAACATTCATTAAATAAATAAATTAAACCTGATTTCAAACAAAAAAAATAGATCAAAGGAATGTGAAATACCAAGGAAATAAGGATATATGATTACCATCATATGATAACTCATGGCATAATTAGGTGTCATATAAATAAACAAATGAAATGATGGTCCAAAATATTGATTTTTCTGAGGGAGAAAAGTTTCTCTTAATAGTTCATGACAAAATCATATGCATGAAGAGTTTCAATCCATATAGATGGTCTATAATTTTTCATCAATTATTTATAACATATAATCTAGTGTATATCACACTAGAAGCCATGGAATGGGTGATTATTTACAATTGGTATTTTTTTATTTACTTATTTTATGAACTTCTATTATATGAAATCTATTTCATCGTACATCATAAAATTATTATCACTTGATAATATCACGTTATGCTTAATCCTATTACTTTTATATTATCAATTATATTGTAAATAATACATTTAATGAGAAATTATAATTTTATAGTGTAATATTGGGGAAAATATAACATTCTATGGGTGGTGGAGGGGATAATTTTTTTGGTGGATTGTTCATGATTTTTACTTATTTGTTTTGTGTTATTTTAAAAAAAAATAAAATCAAAAGAATTTAATCATTTCACATTCTCAATTATGTTTCAAAATAATTGAAAAATCATATTCTATTTTTACAATATAATTCGTATGATGTTAATAATGATCAATATTTCCTTATTAATGGTCAATTTTTGGAAAAAATGAAATTATTAAATGATATGATTGGCTCTATCATTATAAAACCATTATAATTTAACGAAATTTATCATTATTTTAATTTATGGTGAATTATTTCATTGAATTTCTATACAAAAATCACTCATAACAATGATTTGTTATGTTTTTCCTATTTACGTTAATATATAATCAAGTGAAGTATCTTTTCATCTTATAAGAATTTTAATCCTATTTTTTATTTGAATTATAATCAATTTCATTACTATATTGAATTACCCTGTGCATGTCTAACTAATATCAAATAGTTTTACTCTCTCAAAAAAATAAAAAATAAATATTAAAAAAATATAATAAAAAAGTGGAGTGATGAAATATGTAACATATAGTGATATCTAATATGTAAACTTAATTATTGAATTTTTGGAATTCTTATGCAAGTAGTTTTTTAAAAATAATTGAAAATGACGTGGAATGGTTTTAGTGAAAAAAACTAGGTGATAAGGATGTTTTTATATGACAAATATATACTGAATAATGGATGGATGAAAAAGATGGAAATGGTTGGCACACATAAATGGAGAATTAGTTTGATAATGGACTCAAATCCTAATCCACAATTATTTGTGGCATCAATTACACTATGTTTTATTTCTAGAGGATTAAATTATATAATAAATATAAAATTTATATATATTTAATCCAATATGTTATTATTTAATTTTTCAATTTGTTATCATATATTAATAATTTTCATTATCCATATATTATCATAATTATATTAGAATAAAATACTTGTGACTTTTTTCTTTTGTGGAAAGTGTCAATGTTTGGGAAGTTGATATATCACATTTTTATTGAATATTTTGGTTGATAATTGATATATTTTCCCATTATTGAGCTAAATTTTTTTATTTTTGTAAAACATCATATTAGATCATGGATTTAAAAATTTGATGAAAATTGATTTTTAACCCTTTTAAGTACACTCTATTTTTTAAAATTAATATTTATGTGGGTCTTATTTGAAATTTCAAATTTATGAAAATATCCTTCACTATATGGGATATAGTTTTTAATTTAACCGTCCTTTTTTTGTCTCATTGTTGATGGAATAAACTGGACCATGAAGTCAAAGAGAGACTAGACTCGTTATCATTGACCTCACTTCACCATTGCGGATATATTTTCTTTATTTGACCATCGAATAATATAAAAAATTATAATTTAAAATCAGGTTCTACTTACCAAAACATTCTATTATAATGATAGAAATTTAATGAATTTTTTGTTATAAAAATTCAATTGAATTTTCATTAAAATAATTTTCTAAATTTTTCATTCACACATATAATATCTCGTAACCCTATACATGTATCCACAATATATGTATGTATTTTTTTTAGATTTTTTACCAGCATTGTTGTTTTTTTGATAGAGTATAAGTTATTAATTTTAATATATATACCACATTGGTGGAAGAAATATTTTCTTTTTGTATTTCACCCATAATGTTTTTTTGTCTTCTTTGGTGTTGAGTTATTTTTTTCACGTAGACAATTTTATATTTATATTATATAATTATTTATTTTTTTCATTTATTTTATTCATTCCATAATTTTTTCTAGATGCATGATAATATTATATATGGAATTGATATATCCCTCTTCAAAACATTACACATTAAAAACTAATCTATATTGGCCCACCCACCCATGAATGTGTAGTTCCATGAAATTTTTTCTAATTTTCACAATATTTGATTGATAATTTAAAATCTATATGCATATACAAATATTTTTAATTATATTTAGAGAAATTATTTCATTTTTAAATGGATCAATCCATCATACAATGTCTATATAGCACATGAGGTTTTGTAATATGTGATTTGTGAGATTGAAATAGTAATTTGCTAACATGAAAAAACATGGGACTAATTTTAAGGGTTCAAATCCAATCTCAATACATAGATAATTCCAATCTATAGTTTATTTATTCTACCCTAACTAAATATATTACATCTATTCACATTGGAAAAACCTGAATGTATCTTTTGTGATCTCTCATCCTGAAGTTTGTCATGGGTTTAAATGTTTTCATTCATTGCATTCATGTTTACAACTATATTATTGAATGTTCCCAAATTATGGGATCTAAATAAAATGAGTAATAATATTAATGACAACGGTAAAAAATAAAAATGCATTCGGTTAAATTAGTTACACACTATCAAACAAAATAATAAGCATTTTGATACTAATTTATTCCCTCATGAATACATTCCTTCATCATTCACTAATAATTATTTTCTATTTTCATATTTTTTTACTTTTTATTAAAACTATTATTAGTTTTGTTAATTTATTTCCTCTTTAGGATATTATCTTAGGTCATCGACTATGATACAAAAAAATTGAATAAACAATAATTCATTGTTTGTTCTCCCATGATAATTCTAACCCATATCAAATAAATTACTATTTATTATTCATCCTGGAGAGATAGTGTGTTATGATTTCTGTAACGCATTAGAAAAAACGTGGTTATTTGTAAAAATTTTATCTTTCTTAAATTTAAATTAAATTAAAAAATAACTAGTTGAAAGAAATTTTTACATAATGATTTTAAAAACCCAAATTATTTTGTTAGTCTTGAGGTAGATTAGTTAAATACACAATGAGTGTTGAAAAATTAATCAACTAAGCATATATTTGATGATAAAGGTTCAGTATATAATTTATATCTAAAAAATCCATTAATAGATAAATATTTTTAATCAATTCAGGATATATTACTTGAAGAAACCTCTTATTCGAAGTTAATGATCGAGTCAATTAGGATTACGTTATCTATAAAAATATATTATTATTTTGTGTTATATTGTTATATCTAGTCGATGTCAAAATATATTTCTCTTTCATAATTTTTTAAAGGATTTATATTTGATAAAACTAATATTAATTTAATATACATGAAATTTTTATATGATTTGTAAGATTAAAAAGGAATTTTAAAAGATAAAATTGGATTATCAGTGTTATAAAATTCATTTTTTTAAACATATGGACAATTTTAACTTTATCAAAAATGAATATTAACCTTGATTATATAAATGGGTTAGTGGGATCATAGTTTTTTTATACTGATTAAATTTTTCTCATTTGAAAATATATACTAATGGTATAATTATAGAAAAATTGGTTTTGAAATTTCATATAAATAATCGATCTTAGTGTCGAAATGTATATACAAGTTATAAATATAAATGAGGATAAATCAAAATGAATGTATATCCTTATTTAGTACACAAATATTTGTAAAGTGGTAAAACTTTTAACATTAAAAACTATAAAATGGATCTTTTCCAATGAAATATGGAAATATCCATTCAATGAAATAGTTTCCTTCAACTATTAAATAAAAATAATGCTTGAGGAAGAATAAATATACTCCAATAGTTGGAAAAAATTACATATTTTTTATTGTTTATTTTTATTGATGTTTCTATTCATTAATTATAATGAGGTATTGCAAATAAAATTATAGTGAAATTTATTTTTTATAAATAAAAAATATTAAATCATAATTTATAAGAACTAATTATAATTCCTTATATTATGCTAGTGAGGATGACATCATTAGAAAGGGTTAAAAAAATTCAATGCTCCAAAACATAAAGATTATTATATATATAATTCTAGTTTTTTGTTTATCCTACATGGTGGATAATAATAATAAAGCATTTGTAATCAATACAATATTACTGATTCTATAATATATGTTGAACACATCATAGTATCTAATAAATATAAATAATCTATTGGTATAAAAATCCATTACAAAACTAGGATTGGTCCAATGACATTATTAATTTTACTAAACTAATTATTGATAATAATTGATTTGTTTCATAATCTATGGATGCTAGGTCTATCAAAGTATGTAAATCTATTCTTCATTCATTCCATATAATTCAATAAAATATTAAGGTGATACTAAGATGTGTTGATCACCAATAGATGATAATATGACAAAATTCCATACATAAAAAACCTTAATGTAAAACGTTCACTGGGAATTAGAAACATGGATGATTAGGTTTAGTTCATTTGAGAGATTTATATCGTTGTTACCCACTAGGAGCATCATGTGTTATAGTGTTAAGGGTTTGTTTGACCATGTAATGTATATTAAGGGATATAGATTTCCATTATTTTATGTATTATTACTATAATATGCGAGATTATGTGATTATAACTACCTAGAATAGGTGTATTACTAGATTATACATGATTTCTAATCATCATATTGATTTGTTATAAAATGTTGGGATTAGTATGACATGGATTATTAATATTGATAAATAATTTAACAGTCATTGTTTATAAGTTGTAGAACTTTTATTCAAATTAAAATTATTGATGTACACCAGATATATTTTCATATATATTTTATTAATGATACTTAAATTCACTTTAGTATATATCCTTTGGCATGAAATTATCAAATTGGTTACCTACGTGTGACTGTTTATATATTGATACATGTCAAAATCATTTTAGAATCCATCTTGATGAAAGGTAATTGCATATTAAAAAATATTAATCTAAGGGGTTTTATTACGAACATAGGATGTGTTTGTGCATATCATAAGTTATTAAAACATGTCCCTCAATTTATATTGATCTATTTATTTTGTTTATAATCCAATATAATTACATATGATGTAATTATTTTTAACATAATTAACACATGGAAAGAGAGAAATATATATCCTAACAAGGATTGAAAATATCCATATCTTATGCTTAATGTTGATTTAAAGGAATATATAATACTATTGATGAACATGTTGTGGATAATATCACTCCAAATCTATTTTTAATTTGGAATGATATGCAGGGTTTTAATACAACGCAGTTATATTATGATTATAAAGAAAAATAATTATTGTATCTAACATTGAAAAAGGAACATTGGGTGATGCATAATATGTTACTGATTGATATCTATGGAAAAATGAGATTATCCCATGTGTATATAAGTCTATGTTTATTTTTTGAAAAATTATATTAATATATTTTCACAATTAAAATGTTTAGTTAAATAATATTTACTTAATTAAATAATTAATGTGTTTCTATAATATTAACAATAAATTATTTATTTTATTAATATAAAATCATGAGGAAATAAGAAAACACAAATGGGATTTGATCATGGAATTATATTAATGCTTTATCAAGTCCCATTACCTGTATAATATTGACATTCTTACCATGAGATATTGTTTCTGAAACTTTTTTTCTAAATTTAACAAATTTTGGGTTTGATTACCATATGTTCAATATTTATTTTGGACATTGGCGACATTTGGATGCCAGTTAATGAGAAGAATAATAATTATTGGTTATTTATTATTCCTTCTTCGGTTTTATAATAATTTAACTACCATGTAGTATATTTAATGTCTCAATATAAAATAAATTAATTAGAGGAGGGGTTTATACATTATTCTATTAAGATAAATAAAAGGTGGTGCTTGTTAGTATATAGTGTTCCACATCCAAGGGTGTTACTTAGAATAACATATATGAGTTATTTTAAAATGAATAGACTATTCCTTATTACATAATTTTCCCTTAGAGGACTGACTATTGATAATTTTATTGTAAAATTATTTGACCAGTTATAAAATCCCAAAGCCCACACTTCTGGATTCAGTGATGAAATCATAAAATATACATTTTTGTCATTTATGTTGATTAATGCGACCCATTTTTTCAATATAAACCATCAAACATCAAAAGAAAAAATTTTATCACTTAAATAATCCAGGATAATTTAGGTTTATATTTTTTTATAATTAGTATAGACTCCTAGATAAACAATTCAGATGAATTTAAATGAGTATTTCTCATACTAAATCCATATTATGTTCTTCAAATTAATAACGCATTATAATTCATATAAAATCCATTATATATAAAACCAATTCCTTTTAATAATTTATAACCAAAGAGAAATGTAAAATAAAAATAGTAAAATCAAATGCTCAATAATTAAGAATGTAAGAATTAGCAAATTCATGTGATTAGTGTGAATAGGAAGTGAATAAGAATATGATGATATAATAAACTTTTGTGAGTATAAATTGAGACAATTTATACCAATCAATACTTGGAGCATATATCATTAAAACATGGAATAATTATATTACAATAGAAATTATCATAACAATCAATAATAAGGATCCATGTTATGTCAATCTTGATCAAATGAAACATTATAAACCAATAGATATCATAGATAAACCATACTGATATCTTGGAATATCATTACATGGAACCCTTATAGAACCATTATGGAACCCATGTAATTGGATTAACCCTAATTCCAACATCCAACATAATTTCTAATAGAATAATATAATTACCAAATTAATTGGAGTTATATATGGACGCACATATCATTTACTCTATAAAAGTATCACCTAGTGATACCAGGGTTTTCATATCATATAAGCTATAAATGGCTCAAATGGTGATATCTAAGCTACCCCATTATATAATAAATGTAAAAAAAGAAAAAATAAATACAATGAAAAGAGATTTCATTTCAAAATAAAACACATAAAAACCCGTTATTCCATTTAAATCACGGTTAACACATATAAATTAAATAGTATCCAGGAAAATCACTTTGAAACATGATTAAAAAATAGAATATAAATGGGTTTCAAAACAAAATATAAGAAACACTCATATTCCATATTGAAAAATAATATATAAGGTATCAAAAAAATATCCCAAATAGAGAATAATTAACTAAAAGTTTTTTTTGTCGATGAATGGAAATACCATTAATATATCGTTAAAACATTCTTTATGAAAGTATGTATTTCATTTCAGGAATAAGCTTTTATAACATAAATCATTTTGAAAATACTTTTATTCAATGTTTGATTTTATAATACTCGAATTTTTAGAATATGAAGAAAATATTTTCCTTAGAATTTACATTTTAAACATCCCATGTAAGATTTCAGTAAATGAATGTCATATAGATGGGTAATTTTGTACAGGTTGTAGAAGACGATCATTTTGAATTATAAAAATGATAGAAAACATATGTTTTGAAGGAGATAAATAGATAAATATGAAAATGATAAAAAAGTAAAAATTGAGTAAATAAATAATAATAATTACCTTTTTTAGTGAAATTTTTTTAAATTATTTTAAAAAAATCTATTTTTCATAAAGAAAATAGATTTTCTCCCCAAGAGAGAAATAAAGTAGTATTTTCTTAAGCACACTTTCTTTAAAATATTAAATCATAGAGAGTGTAAAATATGAAAATTACATGAAAATATCATGAATAAATATTTTATAAGTTAATTGATGATAAATATATGATTTCAATAATGGATTCTTAATCGTACACAATCCCGATAAAATATGGGATTGTGACAAAATACTATTCAACTTTTGTGTCATTAAATTGGAATCTCCTTTAAATAAAAATATTAAATTAAACTTATAATATCATAATAATAATTTCATTCATGATATAAAATTTTAAATGAGAATAATATACACCTCATAAAATAACATAGTTTAATAACTTATCCTATGTCTCAAAAACTAAAAATTGAGACAAAATATCAAGTCACATTGGTAACATTGAAACCATAAACACCATGAATGAGTGATCCTAAAATTTAGTGTGTAAATACATAAAAAATTGTTTGTTATGATCATATAATAAATTCCAAGTAATTTTATACACCGAACAACAAAATATGTAGAAAATGTGGCATAAATCTCACATAAATAAAAGTGAGCCCAGAAATCGCTTAACTTGAGTTCGTTTTCTCCTGATTTTGATTTATTTTTCTTAATTTTAAAATTTTGGTAACTTTTATTTTTTCAATAAAATTATTACTATTTCATATTTCTTTTTATTTAAATAATTAACATGTTGTTTTCAATTAATTAATTAGTTATTTTTATCTCTAATGTTTTGACCATATTTGGATTATTTGTCAAAATCGACTTTGATAGGTTGATTGTGGTCAAAGTACTCATCATATAAACATCTCCAAGATAATAATAATGAAAAAATATAAAACATATACATAAATTATACATTCAAAAAAAACATAATTGATGGTTATGAAAAAAATAAAATAATATACAATCTAGGAGACAGTAGGTCGTATGTTCGTATGAGTAAGGTTTCCATTTTTGAATGATCATTATTGAAAGAAGGTGAGTAAAATTTATATTTATATAATTATCATAATATCATAAATACAAAATAATTTATTTATATATACTTATTTTTATCATTATTTCCATTTTGTGATGAAAAAAGGAATCACATCGTTTCAAGGAGGAGGTAGTCCACACACCCACAAAAAATGTAATCATTTTTTCAGAAAGTGAAAAGGTAAAAACAATATAAAAAATTCTTTATAAATAATGATGATTATTTCTTCAGAGTGATATATTTTAAATTTATATGACATATATTTATTATATTACTATTATAACCATCCGTGTAATCTGTTAGTGAAAAATGAACCACATCACATCCTAAGGTGGTTGTCCTCCATAGACTTGTGTGAGGTTATCGTATCCCTAAAATATGTAATTTAAAAAAAATATAATATAATAAATCCATATGTATAAAAATGTCATTATTAACATGTAAAATTCTATATCCATCATTATACCCAACCAGGAGAGGTGGTAATGGAAAAAATGAATGACCTTGTTTAGAGATGTTGTAGTATGTCATACACATGAATGGTGAATTCATAACACATTTTATAAGTGTATGTATAGTGGTAGGTTTTATACAAAACATAAATACATGTTATTAAATTTAATATAATATTTTTAATATATTATAATTTTATTATAATAATTTATGGGGTGGGGTACGAAATAGAATAAAACTGCTCATTAGAGAACCATACATTTTCTTCATGGGGCCCCTTTAGGTTTGCACTAATGGCCTTCCATTACTGTATTTATGACTAAAATAAGTCCTAGAATATGACATTATGGAAATTGGAATGTAATTTTTTCATTAATTTTCCAAACCGATGTGGTTTTAATATTTTATGAGGGGAAGATTGGTGAAAACCTTTTTTAAGTGCGTTGAGTGGAACATTTGTAATTTTTTAAAAGAGTAAATTCCACACACATTTTGAATCATGTAAACTAGACCCAAAATGACTCATTACTGATAATAGAGGGTATATGTTCTCAATATTTTTAAAACTGTTTTTGGGAGATTTTCTATGTCTTTTTTCGTAATAATAATTTTTATCCTAATATAAAATCGTTTTTACCTTAATCATTGTGGTTCTCTTTTACTATATTCACTGATAATTATTGTAAATAAATATTTTAGACTTATTATACATTAAAAAATCATGATTACAAATAAAGAACCCATTTTTCTAAATTCAATTAACATATATGAAGATTTTTAACATAATATTAATCCCATGAACACGACATGATAGCGAGTTTATAATAAGAGTGTTTTCAAAAAATTTGTTCTTTGTTAACTCTATGACTAATAATAGTCATTGTTTGAATGTAAATAAATATTTAATAGAATATAATATAAAAATTTCATTTATAACATTCCCAATTAGGTATTATTTTAATTAATTAAAATAGTGAAACATTATGCCTTTTAAAATAGTTGTTTGATAAACCCAATTTTTAAATCCAAAAAACGTATATTAAAAACAAAAAAAATATTGATTCAATATTTATATGTAGATAAAATATAAATAAATGCTTATTATGTAAATTTATAATAAATTTAAAATTTATTTATACATTTAAATTACATACTCTATTGAATGGGAAATAATTTTTTAAAATATCAGTATGTCCACTATTCATTGAAACATCCAATGTTTTTGCACGTACAAAAATTTTACACAATGTAAATTTTTATATTCTAAGTAAAAAAATTATTTAGTTTTATCAAATAATTTTAATAAAGGATACATAGTTCATTATCATATTTTCTCATGGAAATCAATAAAAATTATATTGGAAGCAAAAAATAGAATAAAATCACATCACTAATAATTGATTGAAAATTTACAAAACAATTATCAATAATTGATATTTATTAAGACAAATATATATATATATATATCATTTTAACAACAAAATAAATTAAAATAGAATTATTTTAGAGTAAATTGTGTTTATATCTTGCAATGCATGCAATAGTGGGTTTAAAGAACACACATTTTATTTACACCTTGCTCACTTAATTTAAAATAAAATATTAATAAATTTGGAAAAATTTATTTTTAAAATTTATTTCTATTTTTTAAATAAAAATATATAAATTATTATAGTTTTATTTTTCATTATTTCTTTAATCTTTCATTTTTTAATTTATATTGAAAAATAAATAAATTTTAGTTGATAAATTATTTTTCATTTAAATAGTTTATAATGTTAAATTATCTTCATGATTTAATGTAAAATTAATTTAATATTATATAATTAATTCCATTTTGGTTCATTAGAATCATTTTCATATATAATTTTTATATAAAAACATTGTAAACATTTGATATTTATAACTTCAAAACTCATCTTTATTGACACGTTTGTAGGATTATTTGAAATCAAAATTTTCTACTACAATGAACTACATTTGAGAAAATTTATTCCATATTTTCAATAAGAATAATTTATAGTTTCTTATAATTTTAACTAAATTTTTTACCAATATTAAAACTGAATGGAGTAAATATTAATTATTGTGGTTAATGTCGAAATAGGATTTCCATGGATTAAACTACGGGTATAAGGGTAAAAAAGGCACATGAAATTTTCCAAAAACTATTTTATTTCCATATTTAATCCAGTAAACCTATATGTTTACCAAATGGACCATTCTGGAGCCTTTTACCTTAAAAAACATTGGATCACAAAATTATTTTAATAAATACCAAGTTTGTCATCTCCCATTACTATAAAAGGTCACCCACTCTCCCCACTTTTTTGCACCTTAAAACAAATTTGTTTCATCCAATAATAGATCATATAATTTCCTACATACTAATACACATCCTATGATAATTATATTTTTCATAAATCCACAATAATATGTATTTATTGTAGACCAAGTGAGGATACATGAACCAGAGGTATTGTTCTTCAACGTGTGTCATTATTTTAATTTATTCTTTACCTCATTAATTTTTTTTAAAGCATTTAGATATGTTATTATTATAATATTATACATAATGGGATTTTTTAGTACATGTTAATGAATTAATACAATCTACAATTTTGTAAAATCAATTAGGAAACCATCATTCATGTGCACGGAGAACTACCACCACGTGAACTAATGTTGTTCACTTTTAACTTTCCAACATTAAATGTTGGGTATGATTATGGATATGAAATATATATTTGATATTTATAATATTTTTATGACTACGGATTATATATATAATATATATTTTTAACCTTCATCATGTTATAGACTTGATAATCATTTTATTCTTTATTATAGATGGATGCCACTGAAGCGATGTGGATTGTCTACCATTAATGCTTCACATGGAAGGTGATACAGATAAATTAAATTATTATATATATTATTAATAAAATAATTATGGTATTACTGACATATTTACCATTTTTTAAGCATAATATGCATTATTTTATTTTATTTTTTTCACTCACATATATATGATAACATAGTTCATCTATGTCTTGACTACGGCCTTCATGAAGAAATAAGAAACCCGTCTCATAACGACCATGTAAGAATGATTTATATATATGACTACAGTTATAAAATATATTACTAATGATATTTCTATCAATATAAAGACCTAAAATGGTATCTACCTTCTTTCTATAACAATCAGGGACAAACAGAAATGTTAGTTATTCGTACAAACAACCTACATTCTCTGTGGCCTTAACATACTCAATTTATCATAACCATCAATCATGATTAATTAAAAAAAGTAAAATTGATGTAAAAATATGATATTTATATCCTTTTCATTATTTTATATATTATTAGACTCTATAATATGTGCTAGAATTATATATTTGTTAACATAAATCATATAAAAAAGAAATTAACTCCCAAAATAATAAAATAATGAATGATTACTAATGAATATGATATATGAATTTATAGAAGGATCATATATGATTTTATAACTATTAATATAGTTATTTAAAAGATTAATAACATGGATAAAACCACTATATATGGGGTTAAATAACATATATTCAAATGGAAGCATGAGGTAAGGGATTTTGTCTCAACTTACATTCCATTCAGACTTTGGATTTATTATACACAAAATCACTTTCAGGTAGTATATATAATAACATTTAAAGTTTTAATAAAATGTTTCAATAATAATTCATGATATTTTATATCTTACATTAATTCATTCCATCTTATATGTTTTTACTAGAAAATTACCAAGTGGTAAATGTAATTGAGCAATTAGAGTTTATTTTTTTATTGTTATCTTTCTATAGAGTTAATCACATATTTATGATCATTTTAATTGTTGATTAAATTTATATGGGATATCAATATTCCTGTATGATTTATATGATTATTTTATAAAACATATACAAATTTTTACAAACATTGTTTACTTTGAATGTTATTTGAGTAACTGGGGAAATATTGATAAATATATATCTGTTAATCAATAAAGATATTTGATGATAAAGAACATATATTCATGAATTAAATCTATTATTTTATATATGAGGAATGTTTTAGACATGCATCTATTAGTGGGGAAGAAAATTATATAGCCATGTGATTCATAGGTTGGTCTCATGAGACAAATCATTTTTCCAAACTAAACATGCTTTTATATATAATCACTATTTTATTATGAATGGTTGTTTTGGTAGAGGTATCATGTTCCTGATGCATGATGTCCAATAATTAAGAATTGATTTCATGAAGGGTTTAGTTATTATTATCAAGGGTTATTTCACTGTTATATTAGCTCTAGATTCATTTCATTATCGGTTTATTTTTTAAATGGAATGAGTTCTCACTTATTTAACATTTCATATTAATATGTCTCCTTTATTCATGTAGTTAGTTCATTGAAATAGAATGTGTGTTTTGTTATTTAACATTTAATTTTTTTTATTATTTTTTATTCATGATATATTTCTCTAGTCTTAACCCTTACTGAGAATCAGAGTTCAAAATTATATTGTTTCCTTTCCATAGGATAAGATGATGAATTATTTGAATGAGTTTTAAATAATGCAGTTCTTTTTCTATTATTATGTAATATGTTTTATTTTCTATTCCTAATAAAATATGGTTATCATTTATGTATCTAGTTCATCCAAAATCTAAACAACCATATATTTTAGGATTCAACCCATGGTATCTATACTGATTTAATCAATTAATGACCTGGTTCCACACTATTGGTTTGGGGTCATTATAGTTGGTATCGGAGTATTTTTAGAATAATCCCTTTGAACCATATTTAATGAAGTCTTAGATTAGGTTACATGAAGCAATGATGGACCTGGAGGATATGCATATAAAAACAACCTAATGTTTCTATGGAATATGTTTTTTCATTTCATTCAAATGCATCCATATAGATATTAGAAGTGGATGTGGTTCTAGCATAGAGATTCCAACATGTAATTACACAGAAAAAAGGTACATCGGGATTGACTTATATGAAACCTAGTACATAAAATTGGCCTTACCGTGCACCTGTATTGACACTCCCGAAAAGTATTCTGATGATAAATTACATTTTATTTACAAATTATTATGATGGATTTGAAAATAACGATATATCTAGAGAAACCAAGGATTATGATTCTGAGATTAATAATGAATTTCATTTATTTGTGATAATTTTTACTCCATATTTAGAATTATTCAATATGATTTGTAATTTATAATTTAATGATCTAATATAGAATATGTCACTGTCTAAAAATAGAACTTTGAAGGAAGAAGGGTATCAATACACATGGTTAATGTATAGATTTCCCTACTAAGGAATCCAATATATATAGTATTAGAACTAAGAAAATTCTAGCTATATCGGGGAATCATAATCATTTTATAAGAAATAACCTTTCCAAGATGGATAAATGTATTCTAGATTGATATCATCACATGATTTATCACTTTACGAAACATAATCCCCAATCATTTAGTAGGAAAAATAATATAATTAATGTTACGAAATTGATTAAGTCACTAGAGAATATATTTATGGACATCAGATTTAGTGAAAAGGATAACATTACACATGCATTTTATTTTCCCATATGAGATACCGATCAATGGAGGTCAATGATTCATAATACTATGAAGGAATAGAAAATTGATCTAATATATTGGAAAGGTATTAATAATAAATTATTCAAAAATTATTTCCCTCATGAACAAGATATAGAGATAACAAAATAGGTCATTAGCTTATTGAAAAAGGAAGAAGAAATTATCACATATTATAAAGAAACCATTATAGTGTTATCTATGTATACCATTGATTATATGTGTAACAAGAAGTGCAACATTAACCACTTATTAAAAGGGATTAAACCAAGTCATCAAAGGGGACTGATCTCTCAAAAAATCATCATGGGATGAAATTATTTTTTGTTCCATAAAAATAGAGAAGGAATTCAATGGATCTTACACATTTTACGGATGAAAAGGGAAAATCAGGTCATCTGAGCACTATGATAAATGTAATATGTCATAGAAGATGAAATATTTCAGAAAATTTATCTATTGTGAGATCTATGGAAAGAAACAAAAGGAAAATTCATAGAGTGCATGGGAGTTCATTAAAAGAGTGGTTATATGGGCATATTTCTCCTTTATTCATTGGGAGGAAAAAGACCATTATGTTAATTGCTTAATCTAGAGAGACCTGGGGAATTATTCATACCAATGGACTAAGGGTCTAGGTATTCCACCACAAAATTGGCCAAGGGGATAATTCCCACCTTCTATGATTATAATAGCTAATGTGGAAGTTCCCAATTATGTATGGGAGTTAATATATTCCTATAATCAAAATTATATAATTAATTATTTTAATTTGGATATTCAAACACTTTTATATCCACCTAGTTTTTAAAGATAATTATAAATTTCCCATTTAATTTAATAAAGGGGTTGTGAGAAAAAACGCTTATTGGACATCTTATTACAAAAAGTATGTGTCAAAAAATCTCTATTATGATAAAACAAATATGATTTTTTCATCTAAAATTTGATCATACATATGGTTGAATTCAATATATTAATTATAATGTAATTCCCTTCACAATATGATATATAAATTTATTGAAAAAAATTAAATTATGATTAGTGGGGTAAATATATATTTCTCTATATTTAGAGAGTATACTTCATCATCTGAGCCATATCTATATACAAGGATAATAAATCTATTAAATTATATTCATGGGGGAGAAGAGAAAAATACATCAAGGGATAATAAGGTGACATAATAATTGTGGATGTACATATTGTATAAGAATACGTTGATGTATTTTATTGAGGAATTACCTTGACATACCCTAGATCATGATGTATATTTTTATATAGACATAATATCTGATTAAAACCCATTATAAAATACTTTATATAGTAAGGAAACTATGTAATTAATGTATTTGACGAAAAAACTAGGGTGCATGAGTGATTATGGATTTATTCAACTTACATTTTTTCCATGCAGAGCCCCAATTCTCTTTGTTAAGAATAAATATTGATCCATCTTATTTTTCTTTGATTATAAATAAATAAATGTTATTAACATAATTAACTAGTATATTCTACCTATAATTTATGAATTAATCAATTAAAATCATGAATACCACTATTTTTCAAAGACTATACTCCAAACATGGTATAACCATTTGCGAGTAATGAAGGAATACATTCTGAAGAAAACTTTTAGAATGAAGAATGAACATTATGAGATCACAATAATTCAATTTTTATTGACTAATTCACATTATATTTTTTGGATCTAATGAATAATGTATTCAAGGATTGCATGGATGATTTTGTGGTAGTATTAATTGGTGATATTCTATCGTATTCTAAAATATATGAGGACTATGAGAATAAATTGAATATCATTCATGTGAATCTAAGAAAGAAATATTTATATTTAAAATTTAGTAAGTGTCAATAATGTATTTAAGATGTCTTTTTTCATGATCATATTGGTTTCATGGATGGAATGTTAGCAAATCCTTTGAATAATAGGGAAGCTATAGAAGGGATTATTCCAACGAACATAACTAAGGTATGTAGTTTAATTTATCTTGAATGTTATTATCGGTGATTCATTAATAATTTTCCTCAATTGGATAATCTATTAACAAATGTTATATGGAAAATGATTAATTCTATGTAAATAATAAAATTTTAAGAATGTTTTGATCAACTAAAGAGGATATTATTTAGCGGTCTGATTTTCACTCTATCATCTGTAAGTGATGGGTTTGTGATATATTGTGATGAATAAAAGAAGGAACTTTGTTGTGTCCTAATGAAAAATGGTAAAGGAATTTTATTTGTATAGAAGAAATTAAAAACTCATGAACATAACTATCTAATTAATGATCTGCAGAGGTGAGCTATAATCTTTTCCTTGATGATGTGGAGATGTTATCTCTATGGTGAAATATGTGACATATTCACATATAATAAAAGCACGAAATTTATCTTTTAATATAAAGAGTCCAATATAAGACAAATTTGATGGCCCAAAAAATCCATGGACTATATTTTCTTAATACACTACCACAAGGGGAAAGAAAATAAGGTTGAGGAAGCATTGAGTACAGAAAATCATTTAGTTTTAACCTAAATAGAGATTTTGATATATAATATTTTTATAGATATTATAATGGTAAATATTAAAATAATCATGAAAGGGGAAAATATATAATTTTTAAAAGTATTGTGATACTATAATTGTTATAAAATAGAAAAAATTATCAATATAAAGCCAACATCATTGAGAAGAAAACTTATGCTGTCAATGATGTAAAATTGGCAGACTTCATTTGTGAAGAAGGTATTCTGAAACATGGAATGATATTACGTGTTCCATCTATACATGAGTGAAAAAATATTATTTTTATTTGACACTCATAGCTCAATTTTTTTTATACACCATCAAAGAACATTTATTTATTGGGATTCAATGGAATATTTTTTGTGGGGTAACATGATTCAAGAAATCACTGATTATGTTTCTATATTTTTTTTATTTCAATAACGGAAATCTACGAGACAAAATCCTAAAGAATTTATGAATCCTGTTCTTATTCCAATAAAGAAATGGGATCCCATACTTATGATATTTTTCAAATTACTACTAATGACTACTAGAAATAATGGTTATATGTTGGTTATAATTTATCTCTTAACCAAATATGATCATTTTGTAACTGTACGAGAAGACTTACCTCTTGATCACACCATTGGACTCTATTTTAATGATGTTGTGAGACTTTATGGTTCACCACATTCAATTGTATCTTAATGAGATGTCCATTTTAAATCAATTATCTAGAAGTGTTTAAAAAAAATATATTTATATTGAGCTTCATTTAAGGACTGCCTAATATCCTCAAAATGATCGATAGTCTTAAAAGGACCATTCAAAAAATGGAATACATGTTTAGGTCTTACTCACTTTTAATTCAAGGTATGTGGGACGAGTAATTATCTATGGTATAGTTTTCCAATAACAATATTTTCCATTAAAGTATTCCAATGGATCATTATAAAGATTTATATGGAAAGGGATGTCATACTTCAGTTTTTTGTGATGAATATGGTGAAATGAAACACATAATACTATAAAATGATGAATAGAAAACATAAAAGTTAAATGATATTTAAGATCACAATATTGTTTTCCAAATTAAACAAGATTGCTATGCCGATAATCTGAGGAAGGATTTCAATTAAATGTGGTAGAACATTTTTTCATGAAATTATCTCCCTAAAATGGTTTAATAAGGTTATGTAAAAATAGGAAATTGTGTCCTAAGTATGGAAGACCCTTTAAAACCCATGAAAAAGAGGAGTTTCTTCATATAAATCTGTGATGTCACCAAATCACTCAGAAGTACATGATGTCTCCCAAATGACTATTTTGATAAATTATATTCTATAACAAGAACATTTTCTCACCTATGATGAATTGTAGATGGACCAAAAATATCATACAATCATTATCCCATCAATATTCTTGACACTAGATAGAAATATTTATAGAATTGGATGATGCTTATTGTAATGGTACTTTAGATAAATTAGTAAATGGAGGAAGTAACCTAGGAACTATAGGACACTATAATAGAGAAAAATCCTCATTATTTAGAATTTATTATCCTTGAAATATTTAAGGTGGGTGTTTTCTGGAGGGGAGAATTTGAAACACAAATACTCTTATATAGATTTATTTTAGAATAAATTGCATTGATAGCTTGTGATTCACGCAACACTAGGTTTAAATAAAGCCCTATTGAGCCAAGATTTGCACCCATAATATGAAAAATGTTTTTAGTAATTATTTAAAATTTTATTTTAATAAAACTAAATTTAATTTTTTAAATACTAATATTGAAAATATATTCGGTTTATTTTTTTTGAATTTTATTTAAAGTTTAATTTTTGATGAATAGTGAAAAATAATGAGTTTTGATTTAAAAAATCCTTTTTGTTTAACTAATTTAAATTGTTAAATTATAATTTTAACTGCTTTGAAAGTAAAATTTGTAAAATTTTATATCCCTTAATTCAATTTAGGTCATATTAATAATTTTCATATTGAATTAAAAAGTAAAAACATTATAATCTTATGAACTTGTCACTTAATACCATGCTTTCTCAACACGTCTGTGGGGTTAATTTTAAATTAAAAATTTTAGAGTCTATAATGTGAAATTTGAATATTTTATTACATATTTGGAATCATAATAATTTATTATTTCTAATAATTTCAACATAATTTTTGACCAAATTGAATAGGGAATTGAGTAAAAATAAAATAACGTGGTTTTAGGTAAAATGGTTTTATCTAGATGTTAAACTAAAATGATAACTCTAAAAATAGCCTATAAACATATATAAAATAAATTATGGACATATTTCTACAGTTAAACATATATGGTTCTATTATGAACCATTTTTTACTATTTTTTCTATATAAAAAATATGGGAGAAATAAATTACTTTTAAAAGTACCAAGTGTGTCCTCTCTCCCTCTTATAAAAGGTCACCCCCTCTTCTATCTACTTTACAGCATAAAACTACATTGGTTCTGAAAATAAATTCCAAATTAACATCCCATATTCTCTCCTCTAATCATATAAGATTTATTTTGGGTATAAATTCACCCAATTATTTCTTCAGTAAAAACCTAATGTAGAAACCCTAAGAATAGTTATTGATATTCAACAAGCATTTGAATTTTACTTATTTATCCACATATATAAAAAAAATTAAACAATTGTGATATAATATTCATATTTTATCCATATTTTTTGATGTTTTTATAAGAAATTAATGACCAAAAATCATATCCACTTCCATTAAATCTGTTACACAGTCATTGTTTGTGTGTATGGGGGACTACCACCTCACGAACTGATGTTGTTCATTTTCCATTTCAATATGTCAAGGCTTGATATGATGATGGATATAAATAATATCTATATATATTATATTTATAATATATTTATATATTTCGAGTATATATATCAAATATATTATTTTATCTTCCATTTCAGATGAAATTGTATAACGTCAATCATTTGTATGGAGGACTACCTCCTCACAATGTGATATGATTCATCATTCACTAATACCTCCCAGGGAACATGATAAAGATAAAATTAATGCTAAAATGTAATATAAATTATGTAAATAAAATTTTCATGATATATTTATTATTATTGAATTATAATATAGGTCATTTTCTTTCATTACTTTTTACTCCTGTAATGATGCTAATGTCTTTCGTGTACCTGTCGATGGCCACCTTCACCAAGCAATGGGACTCGATTTTCATCACTACGCGACATTAATGATGTATATAAGTATATTATATGGTATTAGAAATATTAGTAGCATTATTTATAGGTAAAATATAAATTACCTCATATCCATAACTATATGTGAAAAAATAGAAATGCTACTCATATTTACATATGACCTACCATCTCAAAGATTACAACATACATCAGTTTCCATAACAGTCTTAAATGATTTTTTTTAAAAGTACAATTTATGTTCAAACCATTTAATTACATAATTATTAATAATAGTTGGTTGATAAAACAGGATAATATATTCATGTACTAGGTATCAAATGACAAAACACACATAAGAAAACACAGAAATTAACAACTAAAATAATGAAAATAATAAATGATTACTAATAAATATGTGATAATATTATATAAAAGGATCATATATAATACAAAATTTATTAACATTATTTTGTTATAAGTTAATACAAATTTCAAAACCAATATAAAAATTTTAAAGAACAAATAATTAAAGTAAGTATAAGGTAATGGATTTGTCTCAATTTATATTCCATTTATACATATATGTTATTATAAACAAAGTATCTTCAATGTGGTTTAAAAACTACCCTTTTTAATTTTAATTTCATTATTCATTCATACATTGTGGAAATTTAATATTCAATTTAAATTATTTAATCTAATTTTATTTTACAAGAAAATTTAAAAGTGGTAAATGTTAATGTGAAACACTACATTTTTTTGTAATTGTTAACTTTCTATTGAGGTAATAAAATTATTGTGATAATGTAACATCCCAAACATTCATTAATGAAAATTCTTCTTGAGCTAATTAAATGTCTTATTATGGTTATATAACATGTGAACAACATTGGTTTTATGTTTTTGGATTTTAAAATACCATTATGAATTGTGACAGTAGCTAATATAATCGTTGAACAGTTATCACATGATTAATATAAATATAGGGCTTTAACAAACTCAATTTACTTAGACAAAGGAAGTGATGGCCTCATCCAGTAGACTTGCCTCCTTTGAATCCCATTTTTTAGAGCTCAGAAAGGAGGTGTCATCATTGTTCTTCACTCTTGACCAAGCCCAAGCCGAGCATGAACGCGTTAAGCTTCAGTAGAACCGACTACGGGAGAAGTGGAAGTTAATAGTGATTACCACCCAAGAGATGTTATCCATGCCACCCAAAGAGGTTGTCACCATCACACACCTCACCCTTCGGTCTTATACAGGTGTTATAAGGGGTTATGTAACAATACCCTAGCACCATGTCAATGTACATTATTTTTGTATAATGAATGTGCGTTCATTTTATTATTGTTAATTTGTAAATAGTTTTAAAAGTATAAATAGTATTTTTAGTTAATATTCATCTAAGACATCAATTTTGATGAATTAGTGGATTTTTAAATTAAATAACTTTTTAATTAAAAGTTATTTTTAAATTAATATTTATTAAATATAATTGATCATATAATTTTAGGAATGCAATTGTAATTTTTATTATGGTTTGAAAACTATTTTTATGAAAACCCATGAATTTTCTGTAAATATCAGTTTTATGTTAAAAGTATAAATTCACATATTTATAAAATTATTTATATAAAATTAATATTACTTTTTTAATCAAGACATTGAAATTATCCAATGGTGAATTTTTGAAAATTTTCTGAGACTGTCGAATTTTTGGGTAAAAATTAAATATCGTTTAAATATATAATATGTTTTATGACATCATAATGACTAAATAGTGAGGAAATAAAATAATATAATCACTATGTTTGGATAATATATGTTTTAGAATTAAAATAATGTAATTTTAGATTTTTTATTTATTTATTTTACAAATATTTTGTGGACCCTCCGAGACTTATAAAACATTTTGTTATTTTAAATTGTTTTCCATGTGAGTGTGACTCACCTCCACATAAACAACCCAATTATTTTAAGACGTTAGACCATTGGACTTATAAAATATTTTTTCCACTTTCCTTTGGAAAAAACCATTGGAAAAACCATGGGATGGTTTGTGATATTGATTAGTTTAATGTGAGGTGTCCAAAACCTAAGTAATAAATAATTCCCTCTCATTTCCTATATAAATCCACCCAAGCTCCCACATCCTCTTCACTAAAATCCTTTTTAGTTCTACCAACCCCATTGCTCCACTCTCCAAAATCCTCCCAAGGTGCTCCAAGCTCTCAATAATCCTCTCTCGAGCCTCTCCCAGGCCTTTGGGATCACACTTCAAAGTAAGGGATTTCTTCCTTTCTCATTTTGGTCTAATTGTCTTTAAGTTGTTATGCCCTTTTGTTTTCAATTACAAATGTTGGGGTATAATTTATAACCTCCACCATACTGTTCTATATATGTTTTGATGATTGGAGACCCCATTATCTCCCATTAAAGCCTCCCATGTACACCTGTTACCATGTCGAAATTCCGTAAGGGATTTCTCTCTCTTCTTTTACATCCATGTAATTCTTTTGTATTATGCATATAAATTCCATTATGTTTGTCAAGAAAAGTATCCATATGACCCCATTAAAGTTTATTTAATTTATATATGATTAGACACAATATTCTTTCTCATCAATTATTTTCATGAATCTTTATTTCACGCTGTTCTACTGCTGAAATTGCACCAAGTTTTTCCAAGCCGAGATCATTCTGTTGTGAATACCATACCCACGTCTCAATCAAGGGTATTAACCTTTATACAAATATACCAATTGAGTGGTGTATTCATTTATTTATTCTATATTACTATAATCATGGAAAAACTTATGATGTTTATTGATTCTATGTTGTATGATCCTTTTGGCACACTAATGCATGAAATGAAATATTTAAGAAGGGTGTGCCCTGATAGCACTCCAGTATATTGGGTAATGTATAGTATCATGATACATCATGTGAAATGGGTGTTGACTCATTCTAATTCAAGTGAAACTAGGTTTTACTCTTTATTCATGTTTAATGAGGGTTTACCCATGCTCCATGTGCAATGAGCCTTGGCTCATACTAATTCTATGTTAAGTGTTGTTTCCACATTTCCATGTTTTGATTATCCAGCTTTATCATGACTTTATGTTCATGTTTCTACTATGATCTATTGATATACCTATTGTCTTAAATGTATTTTATTCCTCATTTTATTCCAAATTTATTCCCTTACTGGTCTTTATAGCTCACCATTTTCTTATGCATGTCCTCCGATTATCCCATGAAATGTTAAGTATGAGGGAATGTAGTGGTCATTTTAAAGAGGATTTCAATAAAGATGTTGTGGGTTTTATGTTCTATGATATTATGTAATGTTCATAAGCCACAATGATCGTAGAACTATTGATATTATATGTTGTATGAAGTGCAGATTTAGTGTAACAAATCAGGATTATGTGTGTAATAAAAAGTAGGGTTGTTATAGTTCGTATCAGAGGATAGGTTTAGTTATTTTTCAGATTAGGATAAGAAACACCTAGTGATGAATTAGAGACAAGAATAAGTATAATTAAAACATCTCTATGTATGGGTGAGTATTGAGTATGTGGTTTATCAATAAAATGCATCCCTAACTGGATACGAGTAGGTAGAGGTGGCTCTAGAACAGATGAACCCTACGGGTAAAACCTGAAAACAACACTTTGAGCTAGACTCAAATGGGAACTGGTGCATGACAACATGTCTTGATGCACTTTTGGTTACAACACTCTTGAGGGATATTCATTGTTAGATTCATAATCATAGTATGAACCTTTATTAAGAGAATAAAAAAATTCCCCTAAGAATATATTTTAGAAAGTAGATCATATATATCATAGATTGAAGCCTATGGATTCATATGTTATGGAATAAAGGTTATTTTCATCTAATCAGTCTTGTCCTTGGATTACCCTTTATGTGTTAGCCCTTACTTCCCTTTTATTCTAGCCAATGGCCGGTAATAGGAGCACTCGGTCTAACAACTGATGTGAAGATCAATGTGATGACTATGCAAATGAGATGCCCATTCCGATGGGAGTGGGAATCGCAAACTTTGTCACATTTCTCTCTAAGTTAACTCATGAATGGAATAGAAGTATGGGCCCAGAAGAACGTTCAACCCCCCTTAAGAAAGAACAGATCACTATCGAGAGCATCATGAGACAAAGTCCTCCTACATTTAACAGATCGTGTGATCCCTCAATCGTCGAACAATTGATCGACTCCATTGAAAAGAAGTTCAACATCCATCAATATTTCGAACAAGAGAAGGTTCTTCTAGCTTCTTATCATATAGAAGGTGAAGTCGATCAATGGTGGACATTTATCAAAAATACGAAGCATGGGGAAGATATCGAGGTGTTGGAATGGAATTATTTACAGAAGATATTTTTCAATAAATATTTTCCATGCACCCTCTGACTTAAGATAGAAAGGGGCTTCCTTTCCCTCAAGGAAAAAAGATGACGAATCTATCATATCATATGATGAGAACATCACAAGTCTTGCATGATACACCTCTGTCTCTGTCGTTACCCCCGTATGCAACGTTGAATTCTTCTTTGGGAGGCTGAAAAATAGCCTACAGAAAGCGCTGGTGATCTGTGACATTGGCAGCTATGAATAAATTTTCTGATGTTCCCTCAAGGTCTAAATGGAGATCGGATAATATCAGGGATATCATGGGGTTAAGAAGCATAAGGAGGAGTTCAATTCTAGTGGTCCAGTGTATAAATCCAATGGTGCTAATAAAATCCATCACCCCACATTCCAATGGTGTGGAAAGAAGCACCCTATAAATTTCCTAAAGGGAATGAGGAAATTCTTTTTGAGTGGAAGATAAGGGAACCTAACTGTTAACTACCGACAAGAAAAACTTGTGGCTGCAATTGAGGAGTAGAACACTCCATTCAAAACTTAATGTTTTTTTCATTTCTACAACTACAATGACCCAGTGCATCTTTCAAATTATTTCCCTAATCCAAGGGTTTTAGGAGGAAACCTACAACCTCCAAGCCACCAAGGGAGAGATTTTTCCATCACTACTGCTGAAGTGAACCACGAAAATGAAGTGGTGATAGGTAAACTAGTTTTTCATTCAAGAATATTGAACTTACTTTATGATTCAGGTTCTACGAATTCTTTTATATCCCAAAACGTTAGTACAACAATCCTCGTATCACCACAAATCATGGAAGTAAATATGTTCGTGATCACGAAAAATGGGGAAATCATTGCATCACATGAATATAAATCCTCTCCTATCAAAATCTGTGGATTGAATTTCCTAGATAACCTCGTCATACTCCCTCTGGTGGATTTTGATTCAATTCCTGGAATGGGTTGGATTTCATTATATAGAGCCCACATAAATTTCTGTAAGAGGGGAGTCACTCTCCATGTGTAGAATCGACCACCGATTATTTACAAGTTCATGGAGGAAGTTGAATCTTCTTTAGATCCATCATCTCAAGAGTGGATATTAATCCCCTATGAGCATGCATATCTAGCACATATGGTTGATTCTAAGGTGGCAACCATCCCTGAAGACATACTTATTATGATGGAATTTGTGGAAGTGTGTCCCGAGGAATTTCCTTGTCTTCCTCCAAGAAGGGATGTTGAATTCTCAATTGATTGTATACCTGGGGAGTTTCCAATATCCAAGACTCTGTATCGAATGGTTGTTATGGAGCTTGAGGAGCTGAAGAATCAAATACAGGATAATCTGGATAAAGGGATTATATGACAATGTGATTCGCCATGTGGTGCACCAATCCTCTTCGTCAAGAAAAAGGATGAGTCAATTTTTCTTTGCATCGATTATCGTGAGCATAACCAAATCAAGATAAAGAACCAGAATCCTCTCCCATGAACTGATGATTTTTTCGATCAGCTGCGTGGAGAACAATACTTCTCCAAGGTGGACTTTTGGTCGAGATATTATCTAGTAAGGGTGAAGAAGAAAGATATCCCCAAGACTGCTTTTCATACAAGATACATGCACTATTAATTCATATTAATGCCTTTCGGACTCACTAATGATCCAACAATCATCATGGACATGATGAATAGAGTCTTTAGGGATTACCTTGACAAATTTTTTGTAGTCTGTATTGATGATATTATGATATAATCTAAAACCAAAGATGATCATGATGAGTATCTAAGAACTATACTAGAGATCTTGCAGAATGAGAATCTCTCTGAAAAGTACTGGAAGTGTGAGTTCTGGTAGAAGGAGGTCACATTCTTAGGATATATCATCAAAAGAAATGGAATATCTATGGATCCATTCCAAACATATTCAATTGAGGGATGGTTGAGGCCAAAATCGGTAATGGATATCTGTAGCATCTTGGGGTTAGATGGTTTTTATCGATGATTTGTGAGAAATTTATCACGATTGACGATCCCTCTTACCATGCTAACATAGAAGGGAGTAATGTTTTCTTGGAGTGATGAATGCGAAGAAATCATCAAGGAGTGAAAAAAGAGGCTTATAACTGCACCAATGCTCAATTTACCCAGGAGGGGAAAAAATTTTGTGGTATTCAGTAATTCTTTAAAGATGGGCATGGGCTATGTGTTGATGAAAAATGACAGTCATTACCAATGCTTCAAGGAAATTGAATGTTCATGAGCTAAATTATCCAACACAAGATTTGGAGTTGGCTTCCGTGATCTTCACATTAAAAATTAGGTGGAATTATCTCTTTAGGGAGAAGTGTAAAATATATACGGACCACAAAATCCTCAAGTATATATTCACACAGAAAGAGTGGAACATACAAAAACAAAGATGGTTAGAGCTGATCAAAGACTATGACTGCTCAATCCATTACCACCATGTGAAAGCGATCAAGGTGGAAGATTCTATAAGTAGAAAGGACCCAGTATTTATATCATTGATGAGAATTGATAAGGACCCAATATTCTTACATTTGATGAATATAGACATGGGAATCATAATGAAGGGAACATCAACAATCCTTTCACAAATGATTGCTCAACTGCCTCTTTTGGAAATGTAAAAGGATGCTCAAAAGGGTGATGTGGGAATTTATAAGAGAGTGGAAGCTATCAGAAAAGGGTAATCCTATGAGATAAATGTTAATGAAGAAGTAATTGTGAAATTTAGGAAAATACATTATGTTCCATTAAGTTCAGAGATGAAGAAGGAACTTTTGGATGATGTGCATAGTTCAAATTTCTCTATTCACCCAGGAAACAAAAAGATGTACTAGGATCTACGAGAGAATTATTGGTGGGATAATATGAAGAAAGAGGTTGCTGAGTATACATAAAAGTGCATGGTTTGTCAGAAAGTAATGGAAAATAGGCAGAAGTCTAATGAGATGATGAAATCATTGCCCCTAACATCATGGAAATGGGAGAACATCAGAATGGACATTGTCACCGGACTTCTGAAGAAATCCAAAGGCCACAATGCAATCTGGGTTGTTTTAGATCGTCTTACAATGTCTGCACACTTCATTAAAATTTTGGAGGATTCCTCTTTGGATCAGTTAGCACGGATATATATCAGGTAAGTGGTAATGCAGCATGGAGTACCACTATCTATTGTATCTGATTGAGATCCAAGATTCACCTCTATGTTTTGGAAGAGTCTTTAAAATTCTCTAAATACTGAACTGAACTTCAATTCGGATTATCATTGTCAAACTGATGGCCAATCACAGTGGACTATCTATTCAGTTGTGGACATTTTGAGAGCATGTTCTATGGACTTCAAGGGAGGTTAGGACCAACATCTTCCACTAGTTTATCTCTCCTACAATTATTGTTTCCACTCGAGAATTCTAATGACACCTTATGAAGACATGTATGGGAAGAGGTGCAGAACACCATCATTTTGGGATGAAGTTGGTGAGCACAAGCTGTTAGGACCATAAATGGTCGAAGAAATGGTGGAGAAGGTGAAAACCTTTCAGTAGCATATCAATGTACCCCAGAGTCGACATAAGATTTATAAAGATAATCGTTGACAAGACAGTGAGTTCAAAGTTGGAGACATTGTATTTCTATGAATATCTCCATGGAAGAAGGTTATAATTTTTGGAATGAAAGGGAAGTTAAGTCCTCGGTACATTGGCCCCTTAGAGATTCTTGATCGTGTTGGGGTCATGGCCTATCCACTAGCACTTCCACCTACCATGGCCAAAGTACATGATTTCTTACATGCATCCCTCTTAAAGATGTAGGTACCATACCCTTCACCTGTACTCTCTTCAAAGGTAGTACATCAAGAGGATTATCATTCTTATAAGGAGAAACTAGTGAAGATCTTAGATCATAGGGAAAATGTTCAACGAAATAAGACAATACCCCTCGTCAAGGTTTTTTGGGGAGACCAAATGTTTGAAGAGTCGACATGGGAATCAAAGGAATTGATGAAGCAAAGTCACCCACATCTTTTTTAGTGTGGAAAAAGAAATTTCAAGGGTGAAATTTCTTAATGGGGGAAGATTGTAACGACCCAAACATTCATCAATTAAAATTCCTCTTGATCTAATTAAATGTCATATTATGGTTATATAAAATGTCAACATCATTTGTTTTATGATTCTAGAATTTAAATTACCATTATGAACTGTGGCCTTTTCTAATATAGATTTTGAATTGTGATCAGATAATCAGTATAAATATAGGGATTTAACAAACTCAATTTACTTAGATAAAGGACGTGATAGCCTCATCCAGTAGACTTTCCCCATACGAAGCCCATTTTTCAGAGGTCGGAAAGGATGTGGCGTCATTGGGCTTAGATTTTGACAAATCCCAAACTGAGCTTGAACACGTTAAGCTTCAGAGGAACAAACTACTAGAGAAGTGGAAGTTAATAGAGATTACCACTCGAATGATGTTATCTGAGCCACCCCAAGAGTCTGTCACCATCGGACACCTTACCCTTCGGTCTTATGCGGTTGTTATAAGTGTTTAGGTAACAAGAACCTAGAACTATTACAATGTACATTATTTTGGAATAAAGAATATGCACTCATTTTAGTATTGTTACTTTGAAAATAGTATTTAACGCACAAATAGTATATTTATTCAATATTCAACGAAGAAATATATTTGGATGAATTAATAGATTTTTGAATTAAATAATAATTTAATAAAATATTATTATTAAATTACTATTTATTAAATATAAATGATCAAATAATTTTATGAATGAATTTGTAATTTTTATAGAGGTTTGAAAACTATTTTTGTCAAAACCCATGATATTTCTGTAAATGTCAGTTATTATTTTAAATTTTAAAATTCACATATTTATAAAATCATTTAGATAAAATGTATATTTTTTTGGAATCAGGATGTCAAAATTATAAAATGGTGAATTTTTCATAATTTTCTAAGATAGTCTAATTTTTGGATAAAACTAAATAATGTTTAAATATATAATGTGTTTTATGACATCATAATGACCCAATAGTGAAAAAATAAAATAATATAAACATTACGTTCGGCCAATATATTTTTTATAATTAAAATTATGTAATTTTATATTGGGTTGATTTATTTTATAAAGCTTTTATGGACCATCCATGACTTATAAAACATTTTTTGTTTTTAAATTGTTTTCCATGAGAGTGTGACTTACCTCCACATAAGCAACCCTATTATTTTAAGAATATATACCATTGGACTTATAATTTTTTTTCCACTCCCCTTTGGAAAAAACCATGGGCAAAAACCATGGGATGGTTTGCGGTATTGATTAGTTTAATGTGAGGTGTCCCAAACCGAAATAATAAAGAATTCCCTCTCCTTTCCTATATAATCCCAACCAATCTCCGAATTTCTCATCACTCAAAGCATTTGGAGTTAGACCAATCCTTATCCTCCTATCTCTAGAATCCTTCCAGGGTGCCCCACTATAAAATCCCAAGAATCGGTGTTTCATGTAATAGTAAATTTTATATTTTATGATACCCATTAATCAAACAAAGTGGTTTCTTATTTAAAAGTAAAAATAAAATTTTAATGAGATAGAGTAAACACTGAAAGTGAATGAAAGGCTATTTATTCAAATGGAAACACCATAGTAATTACAATACACTAAGATTAAATGGGAAATTAGGCTATCCATAGATACTAATTAAAACCCTCTTAAGATTACAGGAAGACCACTCAAAACAACTAGAACCCCAAGAAGATGATAGGGGTCCTTAGTATACATTATAACGAACATAAGAATGGCCGAAGCCACCACATCCACACTAATCACTAAAGGAATTACATGAACCATCTTCTCCTTCTTCTTCTTCTTCAATCACCTTAAACTTAAGACACCCCAAGTCTTGGTTTTATAGGGCACTAATACGATCGCTACCTCAAGTAGTCGTTAGAAACTCAACGGCTATAATTATAGCCGATGGAGACTTTAAATTTCATAACTATTGGGTTTAAAATTAATGAGGTTTATCTTTCTATAAAACATGGTTTTTTTAATGCTTTCATAATTTTTTGTTACTTCAAATGTTTTAATTTGTTTATGTTTTTTAAATCATGTCTTTAAATAAAAGAATACTTTTATAATGAAATTTAGTCTTTACAAAATCATTATGGTAATATAGTTCAAACCCTATTAATTTAAATACCTTTTATATATTTTAAAGGTTATGATTCATAAAGAGGGTATTTAATAAATTATCGACCAACATACCTTTTTTTATAGTTTAAAATTAAAAAGTATATTTTCTTAAACCCTTTTGAAGTTTAGTATTTTAATTATGAAACATTTTCCTTTTAAAAGAGTTTGTGTATCAATTTGTGAAATATTTTATAGTAATTGGATTTTAGATTTTAAAAGTTATATGTTCTTAGTAATTATATGAGTTTATTAAATATTAATGTTTCACACATTAAAAATACCTACTCTTGAATCTTACATTTTTATTTATTTATATATTCTGTCATTTCAATTTATTTAAATTAACTTTTAATTAAAATTTGGGGTGCTGACCAACCGAGGGTAGCCCATTGGGCTGATCCCTCCAGGGTAAACCATCCCATGTGGTTACTGTGTTCTTTTCATTCTTGGTGCATAGTACCTAGTATGTCGGCCCAAGCATAGCCTAGGCTAGGTCGCGCGCGGGCCTGTGTAGAAGGCATGTGGTTTGTATTGGGTAAGGGTGGGACAAAGGCCCACAGGGGCCTATGCATAAGGCCCCTTTTCGTGTGTTCTTGTGTCATTGGAGTGAATCAGGGGCGCTCTGGCTTATAAACCATTCCCGGTTTATGTTTCATTTTGATGTGGGATGGTAGAAATTTCGGTAACGCGCGATCTGAGCTGTCCATTGCATCTCGCATCATATCTTGGTCATTCATGCGATCATAGCCGTGTGAACGCCCAGCGCTCCCCTATAGGCTTCAATATCCCAGGAGATCGAATCCTACCTAACCCTTCTTTTTAAAATGATTCATCAACTCCCGCTCTACCCTCAGCCGTCTGATCCAGCTTCGGGTGATCCTAGTCATCTGCCCCATCTCATCTTCCATCCGCGTCGTCTCCTTCCTACGCAAGCCGAACCAGCGGATGTCTCTGTTTCCACCGCTCCCTCTCTACTACACCTGATGGTCGTTACCCCCCTAAAAACTTCCTTTTGCCTCACCTTTCCACGGGCCTACTCCCCTTAAGAATCTCAAGTTTTATCCTCACCCGATCTCCTCCTCTGGTAGGGTTATATAAAAAGTATATATATTATTTTATCATTTTATTTTCTCCAACTCGAAGCTTTGGCATCGCCTTAGGTAGTCAAGCAGAGGGACCCTCTGGGGGGCCTGAACCGAGGTATTCTATGCATCTTGGTTCTTTTAAAATACCTCCTCCATTCGCATGAACCCCACGGGTTCATTCTCTTTTTCCTCCCCACCTCTCCTTCGTGTTCCTGGGACCTCCAACATGCTTCTACCAGGATGAAACCCTTCTCCCCGGTCTAGGTAATGGGATGTCCAATTTCATTTTGATGGAAAACCTAATATACACTCTCAGTGTATAGTCGGTCATATAATAAGTATGTATAAATATATATATATATATATATATATATATATATATATATATATTCGGCATGATCATCGATTATCCTCCTCTTTTGAAACTAGGTGTACGGATTTAGTGTGGTAATTCTTAAATGACTTAAGGGTCGTGATTCCATTGGATTTATATTTTATAACCCATATGAAGCAAAACTGTATAAATAAATAATTGTAAATCGTGTATATATTTATGTATACACCTTAAAACCCTTCATGTTTAAGGGCCTCCAGGGAGGTAGTTCATGGATTGAAAACTCAAGTAGTTTATGTATGTTTAGTTTTGAAAGGATTCTATCATATATCTTATATATACACATATATATTTTTGGGTGTTTAACAATAGATGTATTTATATAAGTACCCCATCCAAAAATTCTTTTAAGAATTGTATAGGATTCAGTATTTGATAATAAGAATTATATAAAATCTATTTTTGAATCCACTCTTAACATACATATTCTTATTGTAAAAATTGTGTGTATATATATAAGACTATATTCTTAAATATAATTTTTTGTTAAATAAAAATCAGAAATAATTTATAAGAGATGAATACCCATCCTTAGATGATATTTTGGATGCAAACTAGGTCTTTGGTTTAAGTGTAATCATATTATGGTATGAAACCATAGTTTTTAAGTAGTTATGTATTTATAGTTACATATATATATATATATATTCAATTCTCAAATGGTTGTAGTTTTCAAGTATGTAAATGATAAGTTGTTAGAGACTTTCATAACTCAAGGAATTATAATGACCCTTGATTATTTTGTGAAAAATCCACATATACACTTTGTGTATATATGGGCATGTAAATATGTATTTATAAGTTTAATTTCCAAAACCGTGTTTTCGAGTACACATATTAGGACATAGTTGATGTTTGGAAACATAAGGTTTTAGTGTTTATTTTTCCATGCCAAAATGTGTTTTTCTCATGAGTGTACACCAATGAACTTGATTAATTTAAGATGTTTTTCTATCAAGTACCCTCGATGTATTTCATTTTTTAAAAGTATGTGATTCAGCCTGATTTAAATTTATATTAAAGGACTAAGAATTTATGGGCTTATGATATCATATAGTAACCATTTATTATTTGATGTTAAACCTACTGTAGTGTTTATTAGTGGTTGATCTTGTTATGGTTTAATTGCAAGATCAAATACATGTATATCACATCAATTAATGTCAATCATTTTATTTAAGTGTTTCATTTTAATGTGTTTGAATTTTAAAGAGTTATCATTTAACACCTCTTGTGGGAGACCCTACCATTTTATGTGATTTAGTAATTATCCTGTGTATGTAGAATTTTTTCTAAACCATGCCATCTTTTGATTTATTATTCCATATTGGCAATTATTTCTATCATGTCATGTAGTTGTAGACCAATTGTAAAATGGTTTCCTTGTCCATATTATTGATCATCATGCATGCATATGACATACCGTGATAATGAACTAAGAACTAAATTACCCAAAGTGGTAGGGACACCTTGGGTAATGAGAAATAAAATTAAATATTCAAAGTGGTATGGGACACCTTGAATATTAGACCATATTGACATATGAGAAATGTATTGGACTACTGGGTTAGGGACCGGTTAAAAGAAATCCCTCTAGGTTGGGGACTGGTTAAAATAAGCCCTCCCTGTTGGAGACCGGTAAAATTAAGCTCCTCGATGCATCGATAGTTCATGAGATAGTCAGATTGGGTTATTACCCTTAGGTCAAGGCACAAGGCCTTGACATAGAGACCATGAGTCCTTCAGTATACATTTTCTCATTATGTTTTAGTATATGACCAACCAAGAGATTATTTTGACTAGAGGAATAACCTTGGTTATAGAACCATTACCTATGAGTATGAGATTAAAGTGCACTTTTCATATAATGAGACAATTTTGATGCATGATCAGTTTACCTTTCCATTATTTTAATGAAAATATTATCATTACATTTATCATGTTATATTGTGCATTTTTATAAGTTGTAGTGAAATTGTTTATGCGCAACTCTGATAATGTTCATGATCAGTAGAACTTTCATACCTTGCATGTTATGCCTACATTACTTGTTATAATTTATGAATTTTTATACAAGAATGCTTACTTTTTCCATCTTGTGTCATTCAACTAAATGTTCAATTACTTCTTTATGAAGTGCTTTAACGGTATTATATCAACCATTGAAATGTCTTGTTTTTTCGTTAAACGAATTATTTTAAGTAAGAGAACGTATTTCTGTAAGTAGTTTTCAAAAGTTTTATTAAGTATTTTTCAAACCCCTTACTGATTATTTCAATTCTCACCCTACGTTTTAAATGAAAAATTTTCTGGTATCAGTCATGTATTCAGTAATGTTTCAGAATGCATCTGTTTTTCTCAGAACCTGAACCTCACGATCCTCTGTATCATGGGACATGATGTGATATATGTCAATAAATTTTAATGTAATGTAATAATTTTTGGTACATCACGTGTCATGGGAACCAGATCCGGGAATTCAGGGGTCGGGTCCTTACAGTTGGTATCAAAGGATAGGCTCAGACAATTATGGAAAACTAGGTAACAGAAATATATAATTATTACTGAACCTTACTAAGTGATATTATTATAACATTCATTTGGAAGACAGAAATGTGCCTACCAATCTATTATCACTCCCCACTGAGACCCTAGAAACCATTTTGTCTTTATCTAGCCAAGGGAATTTCCTTAACTATTCTCATCTCTGCATGACATGTACACACCTGTATGATGTGTCAAACTCACCTCAGGTGCTTCAATTACACCGGTGGTTAGGAATGGATTACCTCCTTATGATGATGACCCATTTCCCCTCATATGAACATTGGGGAAGGTACCATGAGGGACTTTTCCAAGTATTCTTGGCAGGTGAGGACTTTGGCACTATGATCCTCGAATCTTTTCATGAAGCTGCGGCTCCTGGTGACCTTGGTGGGGCCTATTTTTGTCATATTTTGAACTATGGATTTTGGGGCCAGTTGTTAGTCTTTGGGATGTTAGAAGATGAGTCCACCCAACTTTCTTATAGGAAATAAGTGTATTTTTACATTTCCCAACTTCATACCTCTAATTATAAACTCATGAGATGTCACAGGTGCCCCCATGAGTTTAACCTTGAATGCTCAGCCTGTGTTTGGTTTGAGGAGATAGGGAGTTTTGCTTCTCTGTGTGGAGTTCAGGTAGTTGGTCGTTAAGGGAAACTCATGCATTGATGTATAAACTTATGTTTTAATGAAATTTTATGTGTTTCCCATTATTGTCTATAATTTATCTAACATTTCAAGTGAATTATCATGAATGCATTTTCAGATGGCAAGAATAACAAATATCTCATCCCTACCCAATGAAATTTCTAAGGATATCTTAATCATGACATGGACTGTGGACTATCCTTATTTCCTCAACCAATGAGGATCATGTCAATGCATGTTTCATTTGTCTAACATCCATGAAATCCATCATTCCTATCAATGTATTGACCATGTCTTCCACCTCATCGCCATTACCCAACTCCCCTATTATTGGAGAAGGGGTGATATTTTGAGGGTCTGTTTCAATGATTCACTCGGGCACATAATTTTTCTTCCAGAGCAAGTTTCCTAGTGGATTCCCAGGATGGGATCCTCATATCATCCTTTATATTCCAAATTCTAAACCTTAGTCTATTTAATCACTTCATTACAATGGAGTATCTTGAGCATGATATATTCCAGCAGAGCACCAGATAAAATGTCCATTCGGACATACCCGAATTTATTACCTCTTGAGCCTCACTATGGAAGCATGTGTATAGAATGCATGAGCAGCAGTACAAAATATTCTTCTTGAGGTGTATCTGGGCCAGTGAAGTAGAGGAACTGAGTACCAACCTGGGTATTCTTCTGACCGAGGAAAATCTCCTGTTTTGGTGATGATGATCGTTTAAGGAATTTCTATTCCAGTTTATGAGTAGAATTTCTAGGATGGAATTATTTGTAGAGGGAATAATGTAACATCTAAAGAATATGTGTCTCATATAATGGTAAATTTTATATTTTATGATACCCATTAATCAAAAAAACTAGTTTCTTATGGAAAAGTAATAAAAAAAATTTAATGAAATAGATTAAACACAACATGTGAACGAAAGGCTCTTTATTCAAATTAGAACACCATATTAATTCCAATACACTGAGATAAAACGGGAAATTAAGATAACCAAAGATACTAATTAAAACCCCTATTAAGATTATAGGAAGATCACTCAAAACAACTAGACCCCTGAGAAGACGATAGGGGTCCTTAGTATCCATAATAATAAACATAACAATGGATGAAACCACTGTAGCCACACCAAGCACTAAAGGGATAACTTGATCCATCTTCTCTTTATTCATCCTCTTAAATCACCTTAACATTAAGACACCCCATGTCTTGATTTTATGGGGCACCAATTCGACCGCTACCTCAAGTACCCATTGGAAACTCAACGGCTATAATTATAACCAATGGAGTCTTTAAATTTCATAATTTTTGGGTTTTAAATTAATGAGGTTTATCATTTTATAAAACATGTTTTTAAAAATTCTTTCATAATTTTGTAGAATTTCAAATTTTTTAATATGTTTAAATGTTTTAAATTATGTCTTTAAATAACAGTATAATTTTATAATGAAACATAGCCTTTACAAAATCATTATGGTCATCTAGTTCAAAACTTATTAATTTAAATACCTTTTAGATATTTTAAAGGTTATGATTCCTAAATAGGGTATTTTATAAACTATCTAACCAACATACCTTTGTTGTTATAGTTTAAATTTAATATGTATATTTTCATAAACCCTTTTAAAGTTTAGTATTTTTATTATGAAACATTTGTCTTTTAAAAGAGTTTGTGTTTCAATTAGTGAATAATTTTATATTAATTGGATTTTAGATTTTAAAAGATATAAGTTCTTATTAATTATATTAGTTTATTCAATATTAATGTCTCACACATTAAAAATACCTACTCTTGAAGCATACATTTTTATTTATATATATATATATAATATTATTTCAATTTATTTAAATAAACTTTTTACAAAAATTTGGGGTGTTGTCCAACCGAGGGTAGCCCTTAGGGCCGAGCCCTCCAGGCCAGACCAGCCCCCGTGGGTAATGGGCACTTTGTATGCTCATTGCATAGTATCTAGTTTGTCGGCCCGAGCATAGCCTGGGATAGGTTGTGTGTGATTCCTTGTATAAGGCACACCGTGGCTGTTGGGTCAGGGTGGGCCAAAGGCCTGCAGGGGCCCGTCTATAAGGCCCTATGTCGTGTGTGCTTGTGTCAACAGAGTGAAGCAGAGGTGTTATGGCTTATACTCCATGCCATGTTTTCATTTTCTTTTGATGTGGGATGGGGGAAATTTTAGTAACGTGTGATCCGAGCCATCCATCACATCTCGCATCAGATCTCGGTCATTCGTGTGATCATAGTCACACGAATTCCCCGCACTCCCCTATTGTCGTCGATCTCCCAGGAGATCAATTCCTGACCACCCATCTTTTTTAAAATGATCAATCAACTCTCGCTCTTCCCTCAACCATCCAACCTAGCTTTGGGTGATCCAGGTCGTCCACCCCTTCTCATCTTCCTTCCACGTCATCTCCTTCCTCTACAAGCTGAACCAGCAGCTGTCTCTATTGCAGCTTCTCCCTCTCCACTACACCTGACGCCCGTGACCCCCCTAAAAACTTCGTTTGGCCTTGACTTTCCATGGTCCTACTCCCCTTAAGAATATTAAGTTTTATCCTCACCCGAGCTCCTCCTCATATAGGGTTATATAAAATGTATATATATCATTTTACTCTTTTATTTTCTCCAACTCAAAGCTTTGGCTTCACCTTCGTTATTCAAGAAGAGGGACCCTATGGAGGGCATTAACAGAGGCATTCTATGCATCTTGGTTCTTTTAAAATACCTCCCCCATGTGCATAAACCCAACGGGTTCATTCTCTTTGTCCTCTCCACCTCTCTTTCATGTCCCCAGGACCTCCAGCAAGCCTCATCCAGGCCGAAACCCACCTCCTCAGCCTAGGTAAAGGGATATCCACTTTTATTTTGCTGGAAAACCCAATATACACACTCAGTGTATAGTCGGTTATATAATATGTATCTATATATATATATATATATTCAGTATGAGCATCGATTCTCCTCCTCTTTTGAAACTGGGTGTATGGATTTAGTGAGGTAATTCCTAAATGACATGTGGGTCATGATTCTTTTGGGTTTCTATTTTATAACCCGTATGAAACAAATCTGTATTTATAAATAATTTTAAAATCATGTATATATTTATGTATACACCTTAAAACCATTCATGTTTAAGGGCCTCTAGGGAGGTTGTTCATGGTTTTTAAACTCAAGTAGTTTATGTATGTTTAGTTTTGAAAGGCTTCAATCATATATCATATATATACACATATATATTTTCGGGTTTTTAACCATAGATGTATGTATATAAGTACCCCGTCCAAAACTAATTTTAAGATTTCCATAGGATTTTGTACTTGATAATTAGAATTATATAAAATCTATTATTGAATCCACTCTTAACATACATATTCTTATTGTAAACCTTGTATATATATATGATATTATATTCTTAAATATAATTATGTGTTCAATAAAAATCAAACATGATTTATAAGAGATGAATACACATCCTTAGATGTTATTTTGGTTGCAAACTAGGTCTCTGGTTTAAGTGTAATCATATTATGGTATGAAACCATAGTTTTTAGGTAGTTATGTATTTATAGTTACAAATATATATATATATATATATATATATATATTAAATTCTCAAACGGTTTTAGTTTTCAATTATGTAAATGATAAGTGGTTATAGATTTTCATAACTCAAGGGATTATAATGAACCTTGATTATTTTGAGCAAAACCCATATGTACACTTTGTGAATATATGGGCATGTAAATATGTATTTATAAGTTTAATTTTCAAAACCTTGTTTTCAAGTATACATGTCAGGACGTAGTTAATGTTTGGACACTTAAGGTTTTAGTGTTTTTTCTTCCAACCCCATATGTGTTTTTCTTATGAGTGTACACCAATGAACATGATTAATTTAAGAAGTTATTATAACAAGTACCCTTGATGTATTTTATGTTTTAAATGTATGTGATTAATCCTGATTTTAATTTATATTAATGGACTAAGATTTTATAGGTTTATATTATCATGTAGTAACCATTTATTATTTGATGTTAAACCTGTTGCAGTTCTTATTAGTGGTTGATCTGGTTATGGTATAATTGCATGATCAATGACATTTATATCATTATAATTAAGGTCATTCATTTTCTTTAAGTGTTTCATTTTCATGTGTTGGAATTTTAAAGAGTTATCATTTAACACCTCTTGTGGAAAACCCTGCCATTTCATGTGATTTAGTAATTATCCTGTGAACATAGAATGTTTACTAAAAGATGCCTGCTTTTGATTTATTATTACATATTTTCAATGTTATCTATCATGTAATATATTTTTAGACCAATTGAAAAATGGTTTCATTGTCCATATTATTGATCATCATGCATGCGTATGACATACCTTGATAAGGAACTAAGAACTAAATTTCCCAAAATGGTATGGGACACCTTGGGTAATGAGAAATAAAATTAAATATTCAATGTGGTATGGGACACCTTGAATATTAGACCATATTGACATATGAGGAATTTATTGGACTGCCGAGTTAGGGACCAGTTAAAAGTAAGCCCTCCATATTGGGGACTGGTTAAAGTAACTCTCCGGGATAGGGACTAGTTAATGTAAGCCCTCCAGGTTGGTTACCGGTAAAGGTAAGCTCCGCTAATCATCGATAGTTCTTGAGACAGTCCGATTGGTTTATTACTCTTAGTTCAAGGCAAAAGGCCTTCACATAGAGACCATGAGTCCTTCAGTATACATTTTCTCATTATGTTTTAGTATATGACCAACCAAGTGATTATTTCGACTAGAGGAATATCCTTGGTTATAGAACCATTACCTTTGAGTATGATATTAAAGTGAACATTCCATATGATGATACAGTGATGATGAATTATCATTTAACCTTTCCATAATTTTAATGAAAATATTATCATTACATTTATCATGTTATATTGTACATTTTTATAAGTTGTAGTGAAATTTTTTATGCACAACTCTGATAATGTTCATGCTCAGTAGTACTTGCATACCATGAATGTTATGCCTACTTTACTTGTTTGAATTTATGAATTCTTATACAAGCATTCTTAATTTTTTCATCTAGAGGCATTCAGTTAAATGTTCAATTACTTATGTATGAAGTGCTTAAACGGTATTATATCAACATTTGAAATGTCTTGTTATTTTCTTTAAAGTAATTATTTTAAGTAAGAGAAAGTATTTCTATAAGAATTTTTCAAAAGTTGTATTTAGAATTTTTCAAACCCCTTAATAAGTATTTCAATGCTCAGCCTACGTTTTAAATGAAAATTTTTTAGGTATCAGTCATGCCTTCAATAAAGTTTCAGAATGCAACTGGTTTTCCCAGAACCTGAACCACACGATCCTATGTACCATGGCACATGATGTGATATATGTGAATGAATTGTAATCTAATGTAATAATTTTTGGTACAACATGTCTCATTGGCACTGGCTCCGGGCATTCGGGGGTCGGGTCCTTACACCAATGATCCTAATAAGCCACTCTCAAACCTCTCCTAAGACTTTGGGATCACACTTCCAAGTAATGGATTTATTCCTTTCTCATTTTTGCATAATTTTCATTAAGTTATTAGGCCGTTTTTTTCAATTACAAATGTTGGGGTATGATTTTTCACCTACCCTTTACTATCCAATTTATGTTTGGATGATGTGAGACCACTTTTTCTCTCATTAAATCCTCCCATGTACACATGTTACCATGCCGAAATATCGTGGGGGATTTCTCTCTCCTCTTTTACATTCATGTAATTATTTTGTACTATGCATCTAAATTTTTTTATGTTTGTTAGGACAAGTATCCTTATGAAACCATTACTGTCTATTTAATTTACATATGATGAGACACCCTTTTCTATCTCATCAACTATTTTCATGAATCCTTATGTCATGCCGTGATGTTGCCGAAATTGCACTGTGTTTTTTCAAGCCAAGATCATTGTGTAGTGAATACCATGCTCAGGTCTCCATCAAGGGTATTCACCTATATTCACATATACCTATTGAATAGGAATTTCATATATGTATTACACATTACTTAATCATGGAATAACTAATGATTTTGATTGATTCCATGTTATATGATCTATGTGGAACACATATGCATGAAATGAAATGTTTAAGAAGGGTGGGCCCTGATAGCACTTCAATGAATTAGGTAAAATATATTATCATGATACGTGATTTGAAATGGTTGTTTAATCTTGTCAATTAAAGTGAAATGAGGTTTTACTCATGCTTAATGTACAATGAGGGTTTACTCATGCTTCATGGGTAATGAGCCTTGGCTCGTGCTAATTCTATGTTAAGTGTTGTTTCCACATTTTTATGTTATTATTATCATGATTTATCATTCCTTTATGTTCATGTTTCATTGATATGCCTATTGTCTAACATGTATTATATTCCTCCTTTTATTCCATATTTATTCCATTACTAAGCATTATAGATCACCCTTTTCTTATGCATGTCCTCAAGTTATCCCATGCAATGCAATGTAAGAGGGAATGTAGTGGTCATGTAAAGGAAGATTTATATAATTATTTTGTGTGTTTTATGTTATATGTTGTTATGTAATGTTCCTAATCACCAAAGACACTAGACCTATTGATCTTCTAGGTTGTATCAGGTGAGGCTTTTATGTAAAATATCAGGTTTAAGTGTCTAATAAAAAGCAGGGTTGTTATAGATAATTTTAAATAAAAATTTATATTTTTAATAAATATCCAAATAATTTTCTGATATATATGTTTATTTTAAAAACATTATACCCTTGTCTATATACAGTGTTTAAATTGAATGTTATTTTTGTTACTCTGGAAATATTGGAAAATATATATCATTTACTCAATATGGATATTTGATGATTAAGAATATTGAGTCATGAATTAAATTTATATTTAGATATAAAAGGAAGTAATTTTACCTATAGTGATGTGTGGGGATGAGATTTAAATATCCCCTTGATTCATCAGTATGCCTCATGAGACAAATCTGTTTTACAAATTAAATGGGTTTTTACCTTCTATTTAAATTGTCGTTTGGAATGATGTGAATATAGAGGATTCATGTTCTTGATACATGATAGACAATAATTATGAATTTTCTTCATTAAGAGTATCATTATTATTATCAAAGATATTTTCACTCTGATATTATCCCTAGATATATTTAATTCTCATATTGTTATTTAAATGGAATGTTTTTTCAGTTATTTACCTTTCCATAAAGATTAAGACTTATCTATTCATGTAGAAAAATTATTAAAATTTGATTTCAATGGAGTTATTTACCTTACCATTTTTATTTTACTTATTTTATCATATTATATTCCACAATAATTAATCTTTACTGAGTATTTGATCTCACCCTTATTTTATTTCCTTTACCCAGGTTACAAAGAAGAATCTTTTGAAATAATTTCCAAGATTGAATTTCATTTTCTATTTTGATTTATTATATTTTATTATATATTCCCAATATAAAATGAGTTGCATATATGTATCTGTTTCTCTAAAAATGGTAAGCTAATTGGTCCTTTGGGATTTAACCTATTATATCTATTACAATCTAATAATGTGTTCCATCGGCTCTTGGATACTAGGGTTGGGGTCAATACATTAATAATGTATTTAATACTATTCTTACCTAGAAATTTTATTTTAGCTTATAATGGTAATATATATCATTGTTCATCTATGTTCATTGTTGTGTGTTGAATATTCTGTCAAATAAAAAAATCCTGGGGTTGCATGGAATGCAATTGAAACTAAGTGGTCATGTAATTGAAGATAAAATTAGTGTTTTGTATCATTTACACTATCTAATATAATTTTATCATTTAGAATTTCACTATGCTACATCCTCCCCCATTTAAGAAATTTTTTTCCTTGATATATTATCACTATTTATGAACCCAATGATTTGACTTTTGTAAATAGTTTTTTCAACCCACATCATAAAAGGGTATAATAAACATTATATTATTAATAGAAAATATATGTAAAAAATGTCATATATAATAACTTATAACTAGGATTATAAATTAGAGAACATAGGTGGTATAATGACCTAGTATTGACATACATAGACATTACTTCAATTTTTTAGAATACATAAAACATTACAAGTAGAGACCCCCATAGACCGTATTATACAGTGCCTTTGCAAATAACAAAACATAAACACTAGTATATAAGTGAGAAAAATTATCATCCTTTGGGATATTAATAACAAGAACAATTTTTAGACACATCATACATATAAAAATATCTTTATAATGTTGTAAAAGATTCATAAAAGGGGTGATCTTAGATGCTTAGTAAGGGTAAAAAATGGATACATGCAAGCATAAACACAAGTATATGGGTATTAAAACAAGATCATAACATTTAAAGATCATACCCAACATATCAACGATCATAAACATTAATCATGTTAGATGACATGATAGTTAATAAGACATTAATAATATGTAAATAAAACCCATAAGCCATTAAAGCATAATAATGGAATAAAACATAGCATTATAGAAAACACATTAGTATATAGTATGTTTTTAATATTACTAGTGAAATAAATACCAAGACCATCTTAATAGTATGGGTTCACTCCCTATACCATCTTGGTAGTCATAGTTCAGTCTCATGACTATATTAGTATTCAATATTTACTCCCAATACCATCTTAGTCTGTGTCATGATATATAAATCTCTTCCCAATGCATTGAAGGGAGATATAGGTCTCAACCATCTCATAATTAAATCAAATATAATTATTCCAAAAAATCATTAACAATCATATCACAAACCATGAAATTAAATGGGTTTCATAAACACGAAATCATAACTTAACATGTGGAAAAATAAATAGGATTCATAATAATTTAATAAAAACGTAACCCATGAAACAAAGTGGGTTTCATATATATATAACCCATGGAAATAAGTGGGCTTCATAAGGATCTTATCATCAATACAGAAAAAATTCAGATAAATAACATGAATGGAACCTTTAGATCATTTCTAGGAAAGGCATGAGTAACACCAATGGATGTCCTATTAAATAGAAAATGATTTTAAAATATCCTTTAAAAACACTTCTAGTGCAGATTATCCTCTCTTATTTAAAAAATACATCATAAATCATAAATGATTTAAAAAACCCCCATCCTTGAAAATTACACTAAAAATCTATAATGAAATCTTGAAAATGATTTATAAAATATTTTATTTAATATAAAGTTTTTAAAAAAAACCTTCAAAATTAACCTTTTAAACAAGAAATGGATGATTCAATGAAATTAGGTTGAGAAATATGCACATGTGGTATCAGGTAAAAAATTAATTACTTTTTCATTATAAATGGTTACATATGACTTGTTCAGAAAGGGAAAGTATTATTCAATCCAAAAAATTAGTAAAAACCAAAAGGGTAGAAATTTATTTTAATGATCATAAGAGATTACTATAATGTTATTTGAATACCATTTTGGAAAGCATGGTTTTGAAAGAACATAGATTTACGACCAAATGAGAGGTACTGTCATATTTTTTAAAAAATATTATTATTTTTATCTTATACGCCAAAGAGTGTATAATTGTTATAATACATGAAAACATAATGTTTGTCTAGAGGAGAAGAAAATTCAGGATTTTCCTTGAAATATGAATTATAATATTTTCATTAAAGAATATGTGATCATAAATGATCTTTGTAAATAGGGAGATTTTTTCAACAAAATCATACCTCAGGGTAATCATAAATCAAACAACCCATATATGAAAAAAATAAATTACATGGATCTTTTAAAGATCACAAAAATAATTTTATTTATGTTATACCATGTCAAAGGCAGTTTATGCACCTCATATAAAAATACAGGTGTATAACATGGCATGTGTCTCAAAGAGGGAAAAATGAGACAAAAATTATTTTACTGATTTGGAAACTGTTCAAACATAAACCCCAGGAAAAAATTAATATAAGAATTTTTAAGTAACCATATATTTATTTATGAGATGAATAGAATAAATTCTTGGGAATTATATACAACACGGAAAATATGTGAGTGGTGAATAAGGAATGTGTCTCACATAACTAAAGAGTGGGATGAAATTCTATTAACATGTGTCTTGATTCTAATAGTACTTATTCAAACCTCTTATATATTAAATATAAACTTATTATAAATATTTCAAAGATCCATTTTCTTACATCTAATACCATAAATGTTTTTATTATTGATTTATATTACCTTCTTGTAAGCAATTCTATGTTAATATTTCACTTCGGGTAGTATATGATTTGTTTTTCTCATGCCTCTTATTTTTTTATACATTTGGTCCTTACAATTATATCATTTTTTCTAGAATATAATACTTGATTTAAATATAATCTATACTATATATATTTTTATTATAATAATCAATATAATATTGATGTATTTAACTGATTACACCATTCACAGAGATGGTAGGTGGTATGTACGCATGGACTATATTATTATTTAATTTTCATGTTGAAGGAATGTAAGTAAAAGGAATATATATATATATGTATGTATGTATATATATGTATATATATCATTATTTTATTAACTTCATTACGTTATATATATTATATTAGTTCACTAAACACATCCATAATACATTCCATGTAGTGTCTGTATGAATAACATCGATTTGAGGGGGATATAGTTCACACTTCCTCATAAATAAATATTTTATTAACATAAAATATAAGTTATAATGATTTGTTTTATTAAATAATTACATAATTTCTTGACCCATCCCCATGGTTCATGTGTCACAACTCCACAAGGCCAACTCTGATAGGCCCGGGACTCGTGACTATCACTAATTATGCATATCACTAACATGGGAGGCATTGCCTATATACCCATATTCATGCCCACAACTCCAACCCCAATAAATGATGAAATGTAAATAACACTATTAAAAACGAATTCATACCACTATATCTGAACCAATTTCAGTATGACAGGGAATTAAGGTAATGTGAAACTAGGCCAAATACAACTCCACCAAAAGAATCCTGTAACGACAAGTCCATTCGTTAAGAAAATGTACTGGGAGTATTGTCTATAGATGTTGGAATGCACCCTAGACTATTTAATATCAAAGGGAACCTCATGGTCCTTTTTCTTATAAGAATCCATAAAATGGTTTCTCATCTAGACAATACACAACAGGTGCAAAAAAATCCCAAGTAGGGGTGACTGAAATAATATTCAGAAGGACAACCCGAAAGAAAAATAAATATACAAAAAAAATTCAGTCCTCTATACAAAAGTATATGGAAACAATTAATATAACATGAACATCCATATATACTCAATCCAAGACATTTAGTCTACATATTAGTCACAGCTGACGCATACAAACACTTGGTATTTAGCTCTAAGATTTACACAAAGCACACATCTAGGAGAACAAACTCCTGATACTGATATCCCTGATGAAATCCATTTAAGATGTATTATTCATCATAATAGAGAGATAATATACAACATATGAGGATAACATTTAGGTCCATGGGGTGATACCAACAACACCATATGGATTAACTCGCTAAGTAGAGGATCGATGCATAGTGAAGTGTGTCTCATTAATACTAAAGACCATACCTAGGGAATGATGAATTAATATAGGATCCTACGTCTATCCCCGTTTAGGGATTCTAAAATCTCTATCTAGGATTTCATACTAAAAGAAACAAACTTCTATGAGTAGGAAATTATATGCAACAACCTTTTTTGAAACTCTCCAGGTAACGAACTCAAAAAAAATCTTGTCCAATATATACTATAAATTTAAATCAATCCCCGTAGAAAGGGGCACATAATAATTAGTAGGGTCACACACCATGTTCCTTGATCTTGGGTACTTCAAGTGTACAATAGACCATGACATTTCAAATCATTTTGTGTATAATATGGGGACAATGCGTATTGAAGAATTCACATGTTGTGTCCTTCCATTTTGGGTCAAAAGGTGTACTCTGGTATTGTTTCAGTAAATGGTGCCATCATGTGTGTCTCTTCCCATGTACTAGTACATAGGGAAGTCCATTTACTTGTTCTAGGATAAATTGTGTGGTCGGTGCATGTTGTGCAAGCACCTAGTGTACTCCACCACGTGTCTGCATATCTCATGAAATACGTGTTGATTTTTTTGGAAAGGAATACTCTCCGTGGGAAAAGGTCACATGTTGTGTGGGATTTTACTCTCTCCCAAAACCCTTTCCACTACTCAGTGGGAACCACATGTCATATCATCCATATTCAAAGTCGTATTCTTTTTGATTTTCTTGAATCCCTTATTATTCCTCTGCATGACCTGGTTGACATCCCAAATGTTGTTTCAGTTATCTATTAATATCAAAAATCTATATTGAGGGTTTCCTCATCACCCTAACACCTAATCAAGGTTTTTCCGGATTTTAATTAGCTCAAAAAACACTTTAAATTCATTCGAAAAAATAACCCAAAGAAAGATATCTCTCAAATCGCTTTTATTTACCAATCATCATCATTGTCACACCTATGTTAGGCTACCCCATTGTGGGATATTCAATTTTAGATCATTTCTCCATGAAATGATGTAAATATGATCTATCATTCATAAACCAATATGGAAAGAATAATTCATAGAACACATTGAGGATAAATCCATAATGAATGAATCCAAGGAACAAACCTCAGTAGTTGTTCATTTCAGAATCAATCTATTTTTGTATGAAAGCGAAACAATAAAAACTATAACTAATGACATAAATCCTGCAACTAAAGACATTATCTCTTGAATGATCAAACTGTGGATCAACCTCTTCATTGGTTTGTCTGTATACATCATTAAATCTAAGAACAATGAATAAACTAAAAACAACACACCCTCCTATGGATTTTTATCACACAATGACAATGTTCGGTCACTGTCTCACTATCATCAGTGAGATCTGATAAGAACATCATTCATCGATTGTTGATTTGTTATTCTATCTCTATTTTCATTAGTGGTTTCTTTATGGTTATCTTTAGAGCCTCTAGGGAATTTCCAGGATTCAGATCCTAACACTGGATCCCTTCTTAAAACACCATTTAATAAAAGAATGATCACTGTGTCAGTGCATCGAGAAAATGGTTAAAAAATTAAATATTCAATCTTATTTTATTGATTAAAAATTCTCAAAAGTACATTTCTCAACCAACCCATGTCGACTGATGTTAGGATTCTCCAAGGGTAAAGTTGTTGATATGAACACAATATTTTCCTCAGATATCTGATTTGCGTGCCCATTTATAATTTATTCCACATTTTCCTAAAAACTAGGCATGCAAGCTCAATAAATATTTTAATATTAATCAAACATTCATTTTGGGAACGCCGGGCCTCAAAATCACAATCCTTCTCATTTCTGAGTCTCAAATTAATTCAATATAATATTTTAAAAATAATACAAGGAAAATCTAGTACATTACATTCTCCCCACCTAGGATATTTACGTCCCCCAAAAGAAAAAAAAGGATGAAAAATATGATTTGGGTACTGTATACAAATCTGATCCTCCTGCTCCCATGTTCTACCCTGGAGATTACAACATACTTCCCGACATGCACTAAAGGTATCACCTTCCCTTGAAGGATCCTCTCTAATCGAGCTTCAATTTCCACTGGGTACTCAACAAAATTCATTCCATCTTCAATGTTCAGCTCTCGATATTCGATAAAATGTGATGGTTCATGAACATACATCCTCAGCTGTGACACGAGGAATACATAGTTTGCCCGTTCTAACTAAAAAGATAGATCTAAGTAGTATTCCACCTCAACAACTCTATGTATTATCTAAAAAGTTCCCATATACCTATGAGATTACATTCAATCCTGGAAAAATATTTGTAATCCCCATTGAGGTGATACTCAATGGAATAAATGGTCTCTTTCCTAAAACTCAAGAGTCCTATACTGCCTATCAACAAAAGAATTCTACAGGCTATGTGTTGTCTTCATCTTCTCCTGGATTATTTATACCTTCTCTGTAGTAGTTGACACCATCTATGGGCCCATGACTTCTTACTCACATTGGATAATATATAAAAATGGTAATCTTTAGGGTTTCATGTACAAAGCCTCAGATGGTGAAATAAAAATGGTGGAATCGTACGGTTTTTTGTACACTTAGTCCACCAGTGGTAGGTGATCCTCCCAAAAATGGACGAAGTAGAACATGCATGCTCAATACATTTCTTCTAGAACCTAAACAGTCCACTCTGTATGGTCATCTGTCTGTGGTTGAAATGTTGTGCTCAAGTGAAATTAGGTTCTTAGAACATCCTACAATCCCTTAAAAAATCAATATGTACTAAAAGCTTCAGGATCTGAAATTATTGTTGATGGACCTCAAGGGAGTCGAACAATCTCGTGAACATTGAGGCATCCCAATATCTCCACTGAACTCTTCTATAGAATAGCTTAGAAGTGGGAAGACATGGTGAGATAGACAATGATCACCCACATGTCATTCTATCTCATGGATGTATGGGTTAACCCCATCACAAAGTCCATCAATATCTCATCCCACTTCTATTATGGAACCTCCAGGGTTTAGCTAAGCCCACTGGAACTTCGTGCTTAGACTTCATGTGCTGAAAATTAAGGCATCAAGAGAAAAACTCTAAAACAACCTACATTATTCCTTGCCTCTAAAGCTAATGTCATAGGTACTAGTATATCTTCTCCACACTAGCATTCACTTCCAAAGGGGACGTCTAAAACACAATCAAAACCTCCTCCCATAACACCACCAGTAATACTATGCACCCTCTAAAAAAGGTCATTCACCCCACCATTTAAATATCTATTAAGTGCATTCCATGTGGATATTTGAGCATCCTGTGTCTTGTAGTCAGCATCCCAATGCTCTGCCTCCCTGACTCGCTATAAGAGTATAGGGTTAACAACCATCAATTGGAGGTAAACTGCTCTATTTATATCCACAAAGGATAACTGTAATGATGCCAACTACTATGATACCTCGTTCAACAACTCTAAATTATATCTCTTACTAATATCATCTTCCACCTTGTTCCCCTTCCTTGGAGTATAGACAATCTCAATGTCATTGTCTTGGAGGGACTCTATCCATTTATGTCCCAAGTTCAGATCTTTCTGAGATAAGATATACTTGAGACTCTTATGACTAGAGTAGAAAATAAACCACTCAACAATAAGGTAGTGTTTCCACATCAACAATGTGTATACTAACACTTATAACTCCAGATCATGGGTCATGGGGTTCTTCTCATGTGGTTTCAACTAGAACAAACCATTGGAAATCACCTCTTTCATATGCATCAGGACACAACCAAGCTCGGACCCTGATTCATCACAGAACACTTTGTACTCAACACCATCCTCCAGTAATATCAATATAGGACCACTTACCAAAAATTGCTTCAACTACTAAAAAATATAATAGAACTTCTCTATCCACATGAATGTATTCCCCTTCTGGGTCAAATATATTATTGGTATTGATATCCTAGTGAAATAATATAGGAATCTCTCATAATAACCTTATATCCCAAGGAAGTTATGCACCTTCATCGTGTTCTTTGGTGGCTCTCATGATTACACATCATTGAACTTGGATAGGCCCATAGCCACTCCATCCACTGAGATAACTTTTCCTTGAATGTGTACCACCTTAATCTAGAAAATCCACTTTGAGAGTTTTCCATAATGATGGTGCTCCCAAAGTACATCCAAACCCATCATTAATTGTCTTGCATGAATCTCCTAATGTGCTGAGTACACAAGGTTATAACAGATGAAGACTATCATGAAAAGTTCTAAATAATCCTTGATGATCTGGTTCATCGCTCCCATAAACACTACTAGGGTGTTCATCATGCCAAAGGGCAACACCAAGTAATCATTGTGGATGTAATGAAATCTAAATTTCATCGTCGGTATATCCTTATCTCGTACTCAATGCTGGTGATATCCTAATTTGAGGTCAACCTTCAAGACCAATTGTCCCCCCTAAACTAATAAAAGATTTCATCAATTCTGGATAGTTGATATATTTTCTTCATGGACACCGGGTTCACGCACCGGTAGTCAAGACACAATCTCAAACTCTTATCTTCTATTTTGGAAAACAAAATTTGTCCGCCCATGGTGAAACATTATGTCTCACAAATACCTTCTTCTGTAATTCCTCTAATTGCACCCTCAGATCATGAAGCTCAACAAGATACATCTGATATGTTGTGGTAAATATCGGTGTTGTACCGAGGATTAAATCTATTCATATGCCTCTCTACCGATGGGGACGAAGTCCAAGAACATATTCTTCATATACATCATCATATTATGCCACCACTGCTGGATACTAGAAACTCATAGCATCCACTGCACCATGGATCATGCTTTCTCGCTGATGAGAAATAAACTACACCCTCCTATGTATGAGTCAATTCTATGAAGCCTACATTAACTTTTCAATGCCAAAAGGAAATCCTTGTTCCAAGACTATGGTTATACTGCACCATTTTCCTAAAACGATCTATTTAATAATGGAGTATGGATAACCAATCCATACCAATAATGAAATTGTAAGGCCTCAATAATTCCACAAATAGGTTCTATGAAAAACTCTTGACTCCATGGGTTCGGTCACACTGTTAACACAAATGTGTGATCACTGAGTCTTCTCTAATATGTGTCTCCAAGTGTAAGGGTTGAGTTAACGGTTTTACCAGAATATCTTGGTCTAGAAAAAGATACGTCGTTAGAATGTAATGACTAGAACCTATGTCTCTCAGTATGAGAGATATAGTAAAAAAGATATAGATTATGCATTTAATCATTCATGATTCCACTAGGTCATATGCTTATACCACATTAAACTATCCCTGCCACTATCCTATAGTTCACTGAACCTAATGTGTACCACACTGGGGTGGTGGTGGTAACAAGCTGTAACATCATCCACCTCCTACTAATCCCTCAGATCCTTTTCCATGTATGACACCAAGGGTATATTTATGTTACTTCCACACTCTCTTCCTCGGTGGTCCATACATTATCTCCTAGTTATTAGAATGATGGTTCATCCAATATCAAGTGACATTTCCCCTTACGTCACAAGATTATAATAGTCTCTCACTGTGCTGACAATACCCAACTTTTGAGCACTGAAATGCAGATTCACTATCCTTGGACATCCTCCTAAAATGTATCCCACATTCAGATCATTGAGACTAACATCATCTACTTGCTAATGAAGTCATTGAAACTGCTCATCCATTGCAAACTATCATTGATTGTATCTTCTCATCCAAGACACTTTTGACAAAAATGTGTTTATTAAGAATCACAACAATTGTTTTAAGTCATATAGGGATAACCCTCGCTTAGATGTCTATATGAAAACCTTTCTCAAAGATCTGAGCCCAAAAGAACTGATCTTTAACTGTATCCATTGAGTTCATGGAAAGGTTGGTGAACCTCAATGAATAATAAGCCATTATCAAACTGCCTTTGTACTACTAAAGAATTTCTGGTATACACACATCTATCATTCTAACTCATGGGAACTCCTCCCTAAAGGGATGACCAAACTATCACCATAAAAGAGTCACATATTAATGAGTCCACATAGCCAAATTCCATCATCAATATACCAATCCATTTGGAAGGATCACACCCATGAATACTATCTGATTCTTTGGTGTATTAACTATAAGGAAAACTCATGTCACCCCATTTATCTAGTCTTTAAAAGATAGCGGGTGGGTATCACCTCATAACATGAGGGGTCCCTATCTCTAAAACTCATGAAGCGCACTCAGGAAGTTCTCCTTATCATATGGTACTGCAGGTACCACTTTAGGTTCCACATGAGGTGGTATGGTTGGTGAACTCCCTACAGGTAACATCTAGGGAACTATTTCTTATATCAATGCCTAATCTCTGATGGGGAAATCATCGGGATCGATCGGTTAAATCCTAGACGGTATGTATCTCATGGAGTTTTGTAAAAAAACAAGATGTACCACAATCAATGAGTATATCTAGAGAGAATACTCCAGAAGGACATGGAACCACAACACATTCATATATAATGCATTTACCATTATTTTCAGTGCAACCAATGTTCTCATGTACCGAGTTGAAGAGCTGGTTATTAGAGTCATGGTGTATGGATACGTCGGCCACCCATACCAACCCTGGGGCCTCTAGCTGAAAAGATGAACAAGAAACACCTAACCTTTTCCCCTACCAATCTCACAGACTCCCAGTCCTAAAGTAGAACTAGACACCTTTGATACCACTCTGTCATGACCCATCCCAGTGGGGCCCATGCTACGACTCCCAATGCCCACGTCCAATAGGTTAGGGGCTTGTAACTAGAACCATGTAAGAATATTACTAACATGGGTGGCATAGCCTATGTACCTGTACACACACACACACATTAGAAATCACTGAAAATACTGAAATGTAAAACCCACTAAAAAAATAGTTCATGTATACCAATATATCTCAACCAACATAGTATGATAGGAAAGTAAAGTAATGTGAAACTCTTACAAATACAATCCCATGAAAATAAGTCTATATCAACAAGTCCAACTAGTGAAATAAGGTACTAAGAATATTTGTCTGTAGCAGTAGGGACACACCCCAGCTTGTATGATCTCAAAAGGCATAGCCTGGTCCTAGACCACCAAGGACTCCATCAAATGATCTCTCTTATACACAAGACACAACATGTACTGGAAAATTCTGTGTATGGGTGAGTATAATAATACTCAGTAGGACAATTTAAATCCACAAAGTAAAGATAAATTCAGCTCTACACAAGAATATGTTTAAAGGACATGAAACATAAATATCAGGATATACTGATTCCAGGACACACATTCTAGAGGTATTTCACAACTCCCCCATACCAAAACTAGGGATCAAGATTGAATATTTCTACAAAGCATGAATCATTGAGAACACACTCTTATGTATGATAGCACTGATGATGTCCATACAATAATAATTTTTTTCAAGAACCATCTGGATATTGATATGTTGATAGATTTGAAGATAGAGATATGATACAATAGATTAGGGTCACAGCTAGGGTCGTGGGGTGATACCATCAACTCTATCTTGATTAAACCACTTAGTAGAGAATCGATGCCCAGTGAATTCTCTCTTGTCAATACCAAGTACTTTAAGTTGGGAATAAAGAATGAATAGAAGATCCTGCTCTAGGCCTCTCATGGAGGGGCGGATTCTAAGAACGTTATCTAGGAAGTCATAGTGAAGGGACCATACTTTTATGAGTATGATATGATATGAAGAAAAATTTTGGGAAATTATGAAGGGTTAAAAATATAACAAAACCTATATAAGATATGGTGGAAAAGTGTATTAATCCCTGTAGAAAGGGGTACACTGCATGTAGTAGGGTCACAAATCTTATTCCTTGACCTTGGGTACTTCCCATGTACAACATCCTATGTCATTCCAATCTTCTTCATGTAGAATATTGGTACATGACATGTAGAAGAAGTCACATATCGTGTCCTTCCATCCGGTGTCCACTAGTGTACTCTGGTCGTGTGCTAGTTTATGGTGTCAACCCATGTGCCTCTTACCATGTACCATCCCATGAGTTAGTCTATGAACTTGGTCCTGGCCAAGTCATGTGGTGGGTACATGTCGTGTAGGCATCATGTGTACTCCGCCATGTGTTCATGTATCTCCTGAGATACATGTTAAGTCTCTCAGAAGGTCCTACATGTCTTGTGACAGGGTCAAATGCCTTGTGCCATTTAAATTTCTCACAAAACCCTAAACACTGCTCAGTGGGGGCCACATGCCATGTAATTACCAACTATATGTAGTTTTCTTCATGATTTATTAGAACCCTTTGTTCATCCTCCATGCACCTTGATCGATCTCCCATATCCCATTTTAGTCATTAGTTTGTCACAAAACACGGGATCAAGGGTAACTAAATTACCCTAAAACCATATTGAGGTGTTTTAGTCATTTTATTAACTTAGAAACCCAATTTAAATCAATTCGATAAAACCTACCTGAAGAACGATATCTCTCTAATAACTTTTATTTGTCAGTTATCATCATCACCACAACTCCTTTTTTCATCATGGTGTTGAATAATATATTTCAGATAATTTCTTCCCAAAAAAGGCATAATGATATATCATTAATAAACAAATGAAGAACAAAGAATGCATAGAACACATGGGGGAAAATGAATTAAGAACGAATCCAAGGAATAAACATCATACTTTGTTTGTTCTGGTCTCTATATATTCCCCTAAGAACAATCAATAATCAAAAATAATAATCTACCCCAAAAATCCTTCAATTATTTCCCATCCCACAAGATTGATTGAACTACCAATCTACCTGTTCACTGTTTGGTCTACATTTGTCGTTAAATCTATGAATGGGGAAAGAAAAAAACAGCATGTCTGACCATTGATTTTGATAGCTTGTTGATGACCATTGGTCGCTTCATTGCTATTGTCTGTGATATACATCAAGAACAGAATTCATTGATTATCAATTTGGGATTTGTTCTATGTTCACTTGAAATGTTTCTTTCAGTGTTCTCTCCTTAGCCTCTAGGTAATTTCCAGGGTTAAGAGCCTAACCCTATATCCCTACCTAAAGGATAATTAAAAAAACAAGAATTTACACATTGTTGTGTTGAACTAACAATTAAAATAAAATAAATATTCATTTTATTTTATTCATTTAAAATGCTTTCAACTACATGTCACAGTCGACCCGCATTAGTCAATGATAGGCTTAACCTTGGGTAAACCAACTTATCTGAATGCAATGGGACCCTCAAATTTCTAATTCGGGCACCCATTTAGATGTTATTCCACTTTTTAAAAAAATTTGATTATTTTTGATATTTAATATTTTAATAATAATCAAAAATATATTCTAGGAGAAATAGGCTACATAATACCATGTCATCTCAGTGGCTAGTCTCAAATTAATTCCATATATTATTTAGCAAATAATACATAGAAAATATGGGATATTACATAGAAGAATAAATTCATAATACTCATAATATATAAAATATATAAATATAGTTTCCACAATAATTTACATCATGAGAGGTGGTAAAGTAATCTGAATAGTCAACGTTTAGTGAGGTGGTAGATCGCCATACATGTGAATAGTAGGTTTGTTTCCAATTATATGGAAGTGTTTGTGTGTTGATTGAGACATTATCATAAAAACATCCTAGTATTTTGATGATACATGTTTTCTTCTTATAAAATTTAATAAAATGTTTGTTGGATTGGGGAATGAAAACAAAATAAAGGAGTTTGTGGGAGGGAATCACCTTTTAATTAGCTAACTCATTTTCAGTTGCTCTAAAGGGATTCCGTGGAAGGATTTCCTCCCAAAGGGATGATTCATTAAAGAAGGTGAGGATGTCAGGTAGTTATTTAATATATCTCTAGATAACATATGTATATAGATATTTTTGTTTAAGTGGGAGGATAGGAAGCCTTTTAAAGTGGTAGGTACGGTCCACTCTTGTAATATTTTTCAAAACGGAAACGCCACCCATGTTTTTTTAGTGGATTCAATAATGTTCCAATGTTGATATGAAGGTGGATATGGTCAAAATATGTCTATATAATAGATTTTGGACATGTTTAAAGGAAATTTTGGACCATATGGTTATGGTTTAGTCCCTTATTAAGCTCAATTTAACAACAATAGTTTTTATTAATTGTAATTACATTCACTAATATTTTTGAAAAAAAATATGTTTACCTTATTAGACATTATAAATTATGTCATTCCAAAATATGAAATCCATTTTTCCAAATTCATAAAACATAAGAGGTAGAAATTAATTTAAATATAATCTCATATACAGGACAAAAATGAAAATTTTTAAAGTAAAAATGTTCAAAAGTTTGTAATGTTTTTATAGTCAAATTAAAAGTGAAATTTATTAAAATGAACTACCATGGATTTATTAATAAAAAATAAATCTAATAGAATGTTAAACCCAAAATTAAATTTAATAAAACTATTTTAATAAATTAGATTAAAAATTAGTTTTGAGTTAAATTTCATCATTATTCACTATTCATTAAAAAAGAGGAATTTGCAGAAAAATACCATAAATTCACCCTAAACTAATTTTTATGTTTCTATTTAAATATTTAATTTTATTTTTCCATAATAATTTTATATATGTTCTAATATTTATATTCTAAATTGTTTTCCCATCTAAATATGGTAAAAGTACAATACAAAATGTAGGATTTCATGTGTAAAATTGGGTATGTTCTTATATTATTCCTATAGATTCTTTTGGATTAATATTAGAAAAAAAATATTGAATAATATATAAATATTACATTAATATCACTCCCTAATTTTATTTTATTTAATATATTAGAATAAAAAAGTTTTGTGAGCATAAATATAAGGACCCAGCCATAAAAATTACATAATCTTGCTATTTCAACAAGATATACTTCATTTCAATCCGATCAATCTTTCTGTTTATTTATTTTTTGAATGTTATGACCTAAATTATACATATAATCTCATAATAATACAATAAGGTTACCAATAAAACAATGTTTATTTCTTCCAAAAAATCAAATTTTTTACACAAAACAACTACAAGATATCATTGATAAATCTTCTTAACATTTTACGTGACTTACTTTTTTATAATACATATACTTATAACCCTATGAAAAAACCCTTTAAAACATGGTATTAGCATAAAAATATCAATAAGGTATAGAAAAATATGGAAAGAAAATATATGTCCATGAATACATAAAAATATTTGAAATAATTTTCATAAAGATATAATTCTCACAAATTTATACTTATTTTGTGTAACATGATATTTCAATTGAAAAACATATATAAACCCATAAGGTTATTTTGTGTCATTAATTAATTATATTGTAATCCTCATAGCTTCAATATTATTTTTAACCCTCACAGCTACCTTACAATGTAACCCACACGACTATCATATGGTGTAATCATCACAGTTACACCTGGAGTGACAATATGAATGACCTCCAAATCACAAATACCCAATGAACTGGAGAGAGATATAGGTCCCACCATACATAATAAACATTTACCATGAACCATGAAATAGTAATTAAACAAAAATACGTGCCTAAAAACATTCATTTTGAATTTTGTAAAACTAAATCTTTAAAAGAGGATTTTGTATGAAAAGTCGCTTACAAATATCAAATAACTGAACTGATATTTGATAGAATGAAATTATTTTGTCTATAAACCATTAATAAATTTAATAAAAATTCATATGAATTAAATTAATTACAAAAAATAATCTTCGTATAATATAATGAAAAAAATAAAATGTTAACCCAAAGAATGGAAATGGGTTTATGAATTCCCTTACCTCGGGTTTTTCATAGGTCAAACATGGTTAAACCTTCTGTATAATGGTTAAAAGTGTGTTATTAATATTTTATAGAAATATAATGATGTTCATAATACCTTATTTGATCATTTTATAACATTATTATACCCATTTATTTTTAATATTTTGTTATTCCAATTATTTCGGGTGTGTGCTTTATATGATTTCCATGTTTGGTTCATAAAGATTTTCCTTGTCGAATGGAAGAGAAAAACCAAAACATGAAATAAATTGTATTAATATGTTTCCAAAATATTAAATGAATTAATAAATAGTTTTTGTTTTATGGTTTGAGGATGAATCATTTGATAGATCATTAGTTATATCTCTTTAGATCTTTTTGGATGTTCTTCAATACTCACGTACTTTTCTCGTTATATAACACAATATTATGTATATATGTAAAATAAACAACATAAAATATGTTATATAATAAAATTTAAAATCTATTTCAACCATTAAAATTGTTTTACAAAAATATTTTAAATATTTAAAATAAATCGAAGACACATCGTAAATGATTTTGGTATATCGACACATCACGGACGATGTTTTTATTTTTTGTATAAGTGGATGAGGAGAAAAATAGTGATGATTAATTATTCCATAAAAAAGGTAAAAATATAAAATATATATAATAATAGATCTTTCATTCCACTTGTTTATCGTTTGGAAAAGGGAGTAAAGTAATATAAAAGTAATTGAAAAGAGAACACAAGGAAAATAAAGATGATTTTTATCTCTTGATCTCTTCTCCTTGAGATCATCCATAAGGTCTTTGGTTTTGGAATTTTTGTGAGACCAGATAGTCATGGACATGGGGAAGATCCTTTGGAAGGGTATTTGATAGAATTTAGGCCATGATAAAATCTTGAGATGTGTGAGAAGAAGAGGGGGTGAGTTTGGAATTTATAATAGAGGTGAGGAGGGTTTTTCCATTATTTTAATCATCAGTTTACTATTTTTGTTGAAGACTGTGAATAGTCTTGATTAAAGAGACCCAAAATAGTAATTAGAGCATTTGACTTCGAACCAAGGGAATTATGTAACATCCTGTTACATTTTTAGGTACTTTTGATGTCTCTAAGTGCCTCTGTTTTGGAGTAGTGACTTGGGGTGCATTTGGGTGAAATTTTAACTAAAAAAAAGGCAATGGCTTGTGCATAGTTAGCGCACGGTTTGATAAACCGTGCGATCAAACCATTCCAACCTAGTAGCACTGGACAGTGGGGTATGCATGGTGTACGCACAGTTTGGTAAACCGTGTGACGAAACCGTGAGGACCAGAAACACTGGATAGTGAGATCTGCACGGTGTGCGCACGATTTGACATACCGTGGGGACAAACCTTGCGGTCACTTAAAATTAGATCCTTAAATTGTGGATATTGGCCGTTTTGGCTCTAAATGCTTCATTTTTTCTCCTACATGGCCCTAACTTGGGATTTGTCTTCTCTTAGGGTTATAGAATGTTATACCTTTGTTTCAGAGGTGATCCAAAGGCTCCTCTTGGTGAATATAAGTGGGATTATCAAGGTATGTGATCATTCTTCTTCTTTCTTAATCGGTTTCTTAGATCTACATACATCTACTTCTCTTCTTCCCTTGATTTCTTATATCTATGCCTGTTATGGGTAGATATATGTTTTTAAATGCCAAAATTCTGAGTTTTGGTCTTGGTCTTTCTAGGAGGAGGGTCTTGGATGGGTTTTTAGAGAATCAATTGGGATTCTTGAGTGTTCTTCAACCGTTGTGGTTTTGGTAAAAACCTTCGAGGTAGGTGGTTCCATCCTGACTTTTCCAATTGATTATCTACATTACATGATTTATTTCACTTGTTGATTTTAATTCAATTCCTTTGAATTGAGATATTTGAATTGGTTTTGGAATGAGAATTTGGAAAACCCCCAATTCCATTGAATTGGGGGGTGTGTGTGTGTGTGTTTATAGAAATTTGATAATTTAAATTGTGGAATTTAAGTTTTGTATTTGATGGAAATGTTTTCAATTGAATTGTTGATTTAAATTGTGGAAATAAGTTGTGAAATAATGGAATTGGTTTTGAATGGATTTCAAACATGTGAAAATGGATTAAAATTTTTTGTTAAAAAACCCATTGGTTTTATCTTTTGAAAAGTCTTGTTTTTTAATAAAACCTGTAATGGTTTTAAATGGAATGGAATTGGCACTTTGAAATGGAAGAATGAGATTTATTGTATTTAAAGCATTCTTAATATAGTTCTCCCGTCATTTAAGAGTGCATGCAAGCCTTATGTAGTTAGTGAGTTATTTGGATACACTCTACGATACGAAAACGTTATAAAACATAATTGTGGTGGGTCACATCCCTGATGGGTTGGTGATGATTCTCCTTTGTCTAGTGTCATAGGGATGTGTGTATACACATTTTTATGATTTCACATAGAGAGTGTGTAATCCCATAATTGATTAATACTATCATACCTTTTGGCAGATGACCATGTTGCTCGCCTAAATATTTATATGTGATGTGTAAATGTTTTCCAATTCTTTTGAACTGATTTACATGCCTGTTGATTTTACATAAACTATTTTATGTAACTATTTTTATTTAAGCAATTGTCTTAAAATTATTTCATCATTGTAAAACCATGTTTGGTGAAGTTTCCTTTACATGAAATTGTATAGCATGATTTGTTAAAATATTCTTTCCTATTTCCAAACTTGTTTACATTAAAATTTAATGTTTTTCTTTAGATAATTTTTATATGGCATCTATTATGGAATCTCTGGTATTATCCTTCTGGGCTTAGGCTCACACCCTACTTTTTTCTTCGGGTGTTTGTAGTCCTCCTTCTTCCAGGTTCATGAAAGGGGAAAGGATCACTTGGAGGTGGATCCAGCTGTTGAGTTTTCAATGAGGTGAGTTGTGTCCTTGGGGACTTTGAAGTGGTTTTCCTATTTTATGTACTTGGTTTGTAGTACATTGAGCTTTCTGTGGCTCTTGGTTTTCTAGTACAATTCTCATAGTGGAGTTTCTTTATTATGCATGTTGTTTGTTTCACTCTTTCTTCTGCGTCCTTGTGGAAAATTCGTTCCCACTTATATGTTGTACGGTGCCAGGTGCTAGTCGCTAACCCGTGGGGATCTGGAACTCCCTTCGGGCTATGTTAGGGCCATCTCGGTTATCAGTTTACCAGGGTACCCAGGCTGGTTCGTGACAAATTGGTATCAGAGGTGGGTTTGTTGAACATCTTGCCTTGATGGCAGTATGCATTTGAGTTTCCTTGTCGGGACATAGGAGGTAGTTGTGATTGACTGCCTGGCCAGCTCTCACCGCAATGATCCTTAAGTCACTAGGGGTAGTTAGGGAAATACAACTTGTGGATTAGTTATAGTATTTTCCATATTTTGATTTGGATAGAGTGGAATCCAAATCTTGTTTATTCCTTCTTTTAAGAGTAGTTTTCCTTGTTACCTAGTCAGTGTATTATTCTCTATCTTTTCTAGTGTTGTGTAGAATCATGCCTCCAAAAAGACATGGGGATCAGATCCAAAAAGAGGTTGCTGCTAAACCTCAGAAAGAGAGACCTATTGTGGATCCGAGTCTGGTTGAGGTGATCATTCGCACTGTCCAAGCTCTAGGACAGACACAACCTCCAGTCCCTATTCAGACTCCAGCTTTCGATCCTCAAATTGATATTATCCAAAGTCATTCAGAAGAGTTCCTATGCCAGAAGCCACCAGTTTTCAAAGTCTCTACTGACCCTCAACATGCTGAGGAATAGTTGAGTAAGATTGAACACCTGTTTGGGTTCTTGGAGACACCTGAAGTGATCAAGGTGAAGTGTACCACCTTCGTGCTGGAGGGACCAAGCAGGAGATGGTGGGACACGATGGTGACGGCCGAGAAAAACGAGGGTTTGGAGTGGAAAGACATTAGGGTTCTTTTCACTGATCATTTATATCCAGGATCAATGGTGCTAGCCAAGTATAATGACCCATATTTTACATACATTGTTATTACTTCAAAATTTAAGCATACTTATTACAACATATAACAAAACCATGAATGGACCGTATAGGTATAGTGTCTTCAGAAACTGGGAAACATAAACAACTGGTTCATAAAGATTCTACACTATCTCCCATTTATTTCATCATATCTATAGTCCCTTTTGGCATATACTACTTAATAAACTTCTTCCTGGCCTGGGGAAAGAAAAAAAACAAAAGGGTGATCTCAAATGCTCAGTAAGGGTAAACAAGAGAATTATCAATCACATCATATTCATAAGAACATAACATTATGGAAATAATAACCTGCAAAAAAGAGCATAATTTCATAACATGGGATAAACTATAGTAGTGAAATAAAATCCCAATAATCATAACATAAAACATGACTCTTTTTGGCATACACACATAATCATATATAATCATTTCTTATTAGTCAATACTCGTTTCCATGACTATCTTAGTGGACAATGTACATTTCTGAACCGAGTTCACTCCTCGTTTCAGTCCTGTTTCACTGAACCGGTTTAACCTTCCATTCCATCCATGTCTATCTCATGAGATATAAAATCTTTACCCAATGAATTGGAGGGACATATAGGTACCACCCATCTCATAATGATACCATTCTTATGTGTGCCACAAAATCATAATCCATACATCATAGCATAACCCATGTAATAAAAATGGGATTCTTAAAAATCGTGACATCATAAAACAAATCATACAAGATAAAGGAATTCATAAAAATAATTTCATCGCAACATAATCAAATCAATGTAATAAGAGGGATAGAAACAGAACCCTTTATTATCTTATATGGAAAATAATTTTGATAAAACACTTGAACTCCTTTCTTGAGGAAAATATCCTTTCTACTTTAAAAACACTTTTCCATTCTTAACATGTCATACAATTCTAAACTAAAAGAAGTGGATTACAAATAAACTTGAAAACATGTAAAGGAAGCTTCTTGGAAATAATGTTTTAAAAATCCATTCATGTCGTATAACATAAAAACATTCTTCTCATACTTTTTTCAGAGAAGTCAAAAAGTACCTCGTACGAAAATTGACAAAATATTCCTTTCATATCTTTTACTAAAAACTCACCGAAGGGTAAAATTGGATTTAAAAAATTTTAGTTGGATGGAAATAATATACCATGTTGATGAAACATGGATGTGGATGATAAAATATACCCCAGTAAATTCCAAAGTATAAACAATCTCGGATAAAAATGAGATTGTGATATTTCCCTTACATTAGGTCCAATTTTCTTCGTAAGTGTCCAAACCTCCTGTATAATGATTTAAATAATGTTATTGACTTATTCCAGAATCATACATATTTTTATGATATCATATATGGTCATATTCTTAGCTTCTTATTAGTAATAATTCATTACTACTTGTTATTCGGGTGTTTATTACTTTTTGTTCTTATGGGTGTTTTGTTGAATAAATTCTTGTTTTTATTTTTAGGTTATAGATACCTCATTTCCAGAATATTATTAGTGTAATATATATCATATTCATTCATTCAATGCATTTATATAATCATTATTTAATGAGATCATGTAGAACGAGTCGCATCACATCGTGGAGACGGTATTCTGTACGTACGCACGAGTGATGATATCATTCTCATGATCGTGGAATTGTATTGGAGTGTATATATACTACTTCAGAATTAATATCACTTTAAAATAATCATATATAGTCATTATTTACACCCTTATACTCATCCAAGTAAGGTGGTTGTGGAAAATAGATTACACCACGGTGTGGAGACGGTATTTCGTACGTATGCACGCGTGGTGATTTCGTTTTCCGTAGGATGGATATATGGTGAAATAGGGTTGTTTCATATATATAATAACATATAATTATATGAGTGATACTGATGTTATTACTTCATAATGAAACAAATAAATAAGAAGAAGTGGATGAATAAATAAAGATGAAAGAATCGGTAACGGGCATTACATCTTCTTTGAAGCGCCTATTTGAGACCTCCTCTTAGGGCACTAAAATTGGTCTTTGAAGAAGACCAGGACCTCTAGTATGTTTCTAGGTACGTTTATATGAGATATTGGCAGGGGTTGGCTGATCTTGAAGGATCAATGTGGTGTGAGGAAGAGAGGGAGGAGAGGGGCACCTATGGAATAACTAAAAATATTATTTTATTATAAAGTCAAATTCGGTTTTTAAAAGCTCATAATTGATATATTTCTAAGCTAAGGTGGGTATGGGTCGAAATACTCTAATACAATATAATTTATACAAGTATAGGTATCAATTTTAACCTTTTAATTTAGATTTAACTTTAAGTTAGATAATTTAACTTTTACCGTGTCTTCTTGTTTTCTTACACTATAAGGTTAATGAACTTACTATATCAAGACAAACGAACCCCAAGTTGTTTATTATTAATATATATAACCTTATCTATGTCATTTGGACTAATATTATATTTTTATGAATAAAATAACAATACATAATATAGTATTTGTTTTAAAAACTATTTTATGTCAATTTTGACACTATTTGTTAATTGATTTTTTTGAAAATCATAACAGAATGATTAGTTAGAAAAAATTTACTTAAATCAATACTAACATGTCATATTAAAATATAAAATTATTTTAATTCATAAAAAGTCTCAAATTACATTTATTTGGGTATTTATAACATCAATTATGTCAATATTTCATTAATAAGATAATTACAGCATCATCAATGTATCATAAATAAATTAAATTATTTTAAGTATAAAAATTAAAAATAAAAAACCATTATGTAGGGAATATTTTTATCTTTCTAATGAATATTTATAGTAGAATTTATCTTAAGTATAACCCTATATTAAAAATTATTTAGTTATTAAACTTTGATTTTAACTATTTTAACCCTTCTTTAAATAAATTGATAATAAATGTCCCAATATAATCCAAGTGGGCCTAAATGGTCATAATTTATTCCTAATGTTTTTTTGGTCGAATTACACTTATCCAATAGAATTAGGACATGTGTTAAGGTAATAATAATATCATTTTTAACCTTAACTACCCTATTTACTTTTAATCGTGGTAAAAAAAGTAAAATGTTACTATTCACCAAAAATTATTTTCATCTCATTGAACCACATTTTAGACCTTGATATTAACCATGTCTCTCGGATTTTCGAAATTCCACTCACAAAAGTGGTAAAATTAAGTTTTATGAAAAAATTCAGTTTTTTAACTACCACTTAGTTGTTTCACTATTCATTAAAAAATGAATGTTTCCAGAAAAATACCAAAAATTAGGCTAAGCTATATTTCATATTATGAATTCATAAATGATGTTTATTTTACCAAATTCAAAACATATCATTTACATTAACTAATTTAAAAAATTAATTCCCGTTGTCAAGACAAATAGCATGTTTTTAAGAGATAATAACTATCAAAAGATTGACACTTGTTTATGTCTGGTTTAAATGTGAAATTACATACAATGAACAACATTGTATTAAATTGTCAAAATATATTCTAAATATAATTTAAAACCACTCAAATTAATAATTTCTCACTATTAATTATTTCGATTAAAAAAGTTTTTTTTAATTAAAATTTAATAATTTTCACTATTCATCAGAATATGAAAGTTATCCGAAAAGTACCAAAATTTTACCCTAAGCAAATTTCGATATTCCGAATCCAAAAATTAAGTCCATTTTGAAAAATAAAATTTAAAAAATTTCAAAAAGTGGTGATTACTATTCATAACGGCTAGTTTTAATAATATTTTAATAGCATATCGTTGTTTAGTGAAACTCGGTATTGCGTACGACGCAAGCTATCGAGGAAGGTCGTGGTTGCGTGTAAAACAATCCAAGAGTGTTGGGTGTAGTTAAAGATTCCTTTTATGATTTATATAACATAAAAACAAAATATTTCTCATAAAAGTCTCGGGTGTTACATTCTACCCCCTTAAAATGAATTTCGCCCTCGAAATTTGTCACTTTGTATCAAAAAATGAGGATACCTCTCCCTCATCATATCCTCAAGATCCCATGTAGCTTCTTCTAATTTGTGGTTCCTCCATAAAACTTTTACCAAGCGAGTGGTCTTGTTCCATATGACTTTTTATCTATGATCTATAATCTCAATCGGCTGTTCTTCATAAGAAGGATCTTGCTCCAGCGTTACAACTTCTGAGTTGAGTACATGTGAAGGATCATGTATGTACATTCTCAGGAGAGATTCATGGAACACATCGTGAACTTGAGAGAGATTTGGTGGAATCGCCAATCGGTAAGCTACCTTTCCAACACGATCCAGTATTTCGAAAGGACCAATATATCTAGGGCTCAACTTCCCCTTCTTTCCAAATCTCATGACCCACATCCAAGGAGATATTCCTAAGAACACTTTATCACCCACTTCAAACTCTAGGTCTTTTCTTCAGTTGTCGGCATAACTTTTCTGCCGACTCTGATCTGCTCTTCTGTGTTGTTGAATAGATCAGACTTTTCTGCCATCTCATCAACAAGATCAGGTCCTAATAGCTTTCGTTCCCCAACTTCATCCCAACAAGTTGGAGTCCTGCATTTCTTTCCATGGAGAGCTTCATAAGGAGCCATCTGAATACTGGAGTGAAAGATATTATTATAAGAAAATTCCACCAAAGGTAGGTGTTGATCCCAACCGCCTTTGAAATCCATAGAGCAAGCTCTCAACATATCTTCTAGAGTTTGAATTGTTCTCTCAGACTGACCGTCTATCTGAGGATGATAAGCAGTGCTGAAACTCAACTCTGTATCCAGGGTATGCTGAAGGCTTCGCCACAACTTCGAGGTAAATCTCGGATCCCGATCAGATATAATAGAAAGTTGTACTCCATGCAATCTTACCACTTCCTTTACATATATCCTGGAAAGCTGATCCAGAGGGAAATCCTCTCAAATAGCAATGAAGTGTACAGACTTTCTAAGATGATCAACTATGACCCAGATAGCATTATTGCCTTTGGATGATTTAGGATGTCCTGTGACAAATTACATAGTGATGTTTTCCCATTTCCATTCGGGTATGGGTAATGGTTGTAACATCCCCTTAGACTTCTGTCTCTCAGCTTTAACTTGCTGACAAACCAAGCATTGGGAGACAAATTCAGCAACATCTCTTTTCATGCCGTCCCACCAGAAGTACTCTTTCAAGTCCCTATACATCTTCGTGCTTCTAGGATGAATAGAGAATGAAGAACTATGAGCCTCATCCAGCAGCTCATTCTTTAATTCCGGGATGGGAGGAAGACAAACCCGATTCCTGAACTTTATTATCCCATCACAATGAAGGTTGAATTCAGGAACATTTCTCACCTTCTATTGTAACTCGACATCTTCTTTCTGTGCCTCTTGAATCTTCACATTTATAGATGGTTGAACATTCATTTGAGAAAGATACGATTTTCCCCCTTCCATTAAAATTCCAAGATACAACCTTTGTAAATCCATAAATATTGGATCTTTTGTGATCCTCATCATGGATAAGCTATCATGGTCTTGTCGACTTAATGAATCTTCCACCTTGTTGGCTTTCCCAGGGTGGTAATGAATTGAGTAGTCGTAATCCTTAATCAGTTCCAACCATCTTCTTTTGCGAATTTTCAGTTCCTTTTGTGTGAAAATATACTTTAAACTTTTATGATCAGTATAAATGTCACACCTTTCTCCATAAAGATAATGCCTCCAAATAATTAATGAAAATATTACCGCAGCTAATTCCAAATCATGTGTTGGGTAATTTTGCTCATGTATTTTCAAACTCCGTGAGGCATAAGCTATCACCATATCATTTTGCATAAAAACACACCCCAACCCCTTCTTGGATGCATCACTGTAGATCACAAACCTTTCTCCACTACAAGGAAGTGTGAGCACAGGTGCACTGGATAACCCTCTTTTCAACTCCTTGAAATTCTCTTCACATTCCTCTGTCCAAACAAACTTAACTCATTTCTGAGTCAACCTGGTGAGTGGATTAGATAATCGTGAAAAATCTTTCACAAAACATCGATAATATCCAGCCAAACCAAGAAAACTTTTGATCTCAGTTATTGTTGTTGGTCTCGACCTTCTTTCAATAACCTCTGTTTTTGCTGGATCCGCAGATATCCCCTCTTTTGAGATTATGTGACCCAAAAATGAAACTTTTTGAAGCCAAAATTCACACTTGGTAAATTTGGCATAAAGCTTCTCCTTTCTCAGGGTCTTCAATATAATTCTCAAGTGATATTCGTGTTCTTCCTTGCTCTTTGAATAAACAAGAATATCCTCTATAAAGACTACCACAAACTGATCAATATAGTCTCTAAAGACTCTATTAATCAAATCCATGAATATAGCAGGGGCATTAGTAAGACCAAATGGCATCACTATAATTTCATAGTGTCCATACCTTGTACGGAAAGTCGTCTTTGGTATATCCTATCTTTTGAAACGTTATTGATGATACCCCGAATGAAGATCAATCTTGGAAAAGTATTTAGATCCACATAGTTGGTCAAATAAGTCATCAATGCACGAGAGAGGATATTTTTTCTTGATAGTGATCTTGTTAAGTTCTCGATAATCAATGCAGAGTCTCATTGATCCATCCTTCTTCTTAACAAATAGAACAGGTGCTCCGCAAGGTGATGCAGTAGGGCGTATGAATCCCTTATCAAGATTCTGTTGGAGTTTCTTCTTCAATTCATGCAACTCAATTCGGGCCATTCTATAAGGTGTCTTTGAAATAGGCAAAGCACCCGGTACGAGTTCTATAGAAAACTCAACTTCACGATTTGGTGGAAGACCCAGCAATTCCTCTGGAAATACATCATCAAACTCCCGTACAATGGGCATATGATTAATCGTGAGTTTCTCACCAACCATTTGAGATAAATAACCCTCATTTAGTGGAATCAAGACCTATAAGAAGGAAGAAATTTCCACTGGAAGGTTATGTTCATCCTTGCATCGATAGACGATCATAGATTGATCTGGAATATGAAATGTGACTTCCCTTCATTGGAAATTGATATGAGCTGCATATAAAGAGAGCCAATCCATGCCAAGAATCACATCAAATTCCAATATAGGAAGGATAACAATATTTGCAGGAAGCACTTTCCCACAAACTTCAATCGGGGAAGAATTATAAACTTTTGATGAAACTATTGTGCCATTAGGTGTTGTCACACATAACTCAACATCTAATTGTTGAGGTAATATGGTGATACCCTTAGAAAAATATTCAGAAATAAAAGGGTGGGTGGATCTAGAATCAAATAAAACATTTGCTACATTAGAGTGGATGGTAAGTGTACCTTTCACCACATCATTATCGTACTCCACATCACTGATAGAAATCACATGTGACTTTCCTTTGTCTTTAGCCTTAACATTTTGTTGATGTCAATCATCATCAACAACCCTTGGATTAGGGAATTTATTGTCATAATGCCCCATCTCCTTGCACTTGAAACATTGAAGTGTAGTAGGTTCATTCTGTGTGTCCCTTCCTTTGTTTGAATCATTAGACATCTTCTTCCCATCAATGCGGCATTCAAATGCCTGATGACCTTCCTTTCAACATTTGAAACATTTACTTGTCCCTTTAAGACAAATCCTTCCATGTTTCTTTACACACTTTGAGCATAAGGGAAAGCTCATATTCTTTTCAGTGTGCTCTTTAGATTTTCCTTTGAATTCAATTTTCCTCTTCTTATCAAACCCATATGACTGATGGGTTACTCCAATCTCTATCTCAACTTTGAGAGAACATCAAACGATTTCCTCAGAGCTGTTGTAGTCCCTTATGGTTAAGGCCCTTGTAAGACATGGTTTTAATCCACTAAATAATCGATCGATCTTACTCTCATGTTGGATAATAATACCAAAAGCGTACCTTGCAAGTATTGTAAAAAAAATTCTTCATAGGTACCAACAAATTCATCATCCTTTTTCATCAGTTCAAGAAACTCTTTCTCCATCTTTGTTTGGAGAATATGATGGAAGTACTTATTGAAAAATAAGTTCTTGAACTCGTCCCATTCCATGGACTCAATTTCATCCCTTTGCCTCATATTCTTAAGAAGACTCCACCATTAATCAACATCTCCTTCCAAACGATACACTGCTAGGATGACTTTATCATGTTCATAACATTGAAGAACTGATAATATATTTTCAGTAGTACTAATCCATTATTCACCAACTAATGGATCAGTAGACTCGCTCAAAGAAGGTGGACGCTGCCTCATGAAGTATTCAACAGAATGTTGCTCCTTCCTTTGCTCATTTGAAGTCCTGTATGATTCATAGCTTGAGAAAGTTGTGTGAGCATGGCTACAAGATTTTTCATTCAAGATCCTATAACGTTTGGATTCATAGGGGGACAATCATTGCATTGCCCGTCGCATTCCGCATTAACACGGTTCCTTCGGGTTCAAGCCATTGACTAAAACCAAGAAGAATAGTTTGAGAAACCCTAATTATAATAGGAAAACCACATAATCAAGAATAAAATTTTACACGTGAGGTCTTATCCTAGGTTATTCATGGTCATTTATAAAACAATAAGATTGTGTTCTATGCATAGAATTATCCTTGGGGTTCTTACTAAGGCTTTCACATCCTAGTTTCCAAAGGTTGACTACACCTTTCCTCTGATACCAACTATAAAAACCCATACTTTACATACATTGTTATTACTTCAAAATTGAGGGATACTTATTACAACATATAACAAAAACATGAATGGAACGTATAGGTATAGTGTCTTTAGAAACTCGGAAACATAAACAACTGGTTCATAAAGCGTCTACATTGTCTACCATTTATTTCATCATATCTATAGTCCCTTTTGGAATATCTTACTTAATAACCATCTTCCTGACCTGGGGAAAGAAAACATTCAAAAGGGTGAGATCAAATGCTCAGTAAGGGTAAATAAAAGAAATATCAATCACATCATATTCATAAGAACATAACATTTTGGAAATCTTAACATGAAAAATAGAGCATAATTTCATAACATGGGATAAATCATAGTTGTGAAATGAAATCCCAAGAATCATAACTTAAAACATGAAACTATGTGGCATACACACATAATCATATATAATCATTTCTTATTAGTCAAGACTCATTGCCAAGACTATCTTAGTGGACAAAGTCCATTTCTGAACCGAGTTCACTCCTTGTTTCAGTCCTGTTTCACTGAACCGGTTTAACCTGCCATTCCAGCCATGTCTATATCATGAGATATAAAATCTTTACCCAATGAACTAAAGGGAGATATAGGTCTCACCCATCTCATAATGATACCATTCTTATGTGTGCCACAAAATCATAATCCATACATCATAGCATAACCCATGTAATAAAAATGGGATTCTTAAACACCGTGACATCATAAAACAATTCATATAAGATAAAGGAATCCATAAAAATAATTTCATCGCAACATAATCAAATCAATGTAATAATAGGGATAGAAACATAACCCTTTATTATCTTAAATGGAAAATAATTTTGATAAAACACTTGAACTCATTTCTTGAGGAAAATATCCTTTCTACTTTAAAAACACTTTTCTTTTCTTAACATGTCATAGAATTCTAAACTAAAAGAAGATGATTAAAAATAAACATGAAAACATGTAAAGGAAGCTTCTTGGAAATAATATTTTAAAAATCCATTCATGCCGTATAACTTAAAAAAACATTCTTCTCGTACTTTTTTCGGAAAAGTTAAAAAGTACATCGTACGAAAAATGAAAAAAGATTCCTTTCATATCTTTTACTAAAAACTCACCGAAGGGTAAAATTGGATTTAAAAAATTGTATTTGGATGGAAATAATATTACATATTGATGAAACATATATTTGGATGATAAAATACATCCCAGTAAATTCCAAAGTATAAACAATCTCGGATAAAAATGAGATTGTGATATTTCCCTTACCTTAGGTCCAATTTGCTTCGTAAGTGACCGAACCTCCTCTATAATGATTTAAATAATGTTATTTACTTATTCCAGAATCATACTTATTTTTATGATATCATATATGGTCATATTCATAGCTACGTATTAGTAATATTTCATTTCTACTTGTTATTCGGGTGTTTATTACTTTTTGTTCTTATGCGTGTTTTGTCGAATAAATTCGTATTTTTCATTTTGGGTTATAGATACCTCATTTCACAAATGGTATTAGTGTAATATATATCATATTTATTCATTCAATTCATTTATATAATCATTATGAAATTAAGATCATGTATAACAAGTCGCATCACATCATGGAGACGGTATTCCGTATGTACACCCGAGCGATGATATTGTTCCCATGATCGTGGAATTGTATTGGACTGTATATATACTATTTCAGAATCAATATCAATTTAAAATAATAATATATAGTCATTATTTACACCCTTATACCCATCCATGTAAGGTGGTGGTGGAAAATAGATTACACCACGGCGTGGAGACGGTATTCCGTACGTACGCACGCTGGGTGATTTCGTTTTCCATCGGATGGATAGATGGTGAAATAGGGTTGTTTCATACTTATAATGACATATCAGTATATGAGTGATACTGATGATATTACTTCATAATGAAACAACTAAAGAAGAATATGTGGAAGAAGAAATAATGATGAGAGAATCGGTAATGGGCATTACCTCTTCCTTGAAGCGCCACTTTGAGACCTCCTCTTAGGGCACTACAATTGTTCTTTGAAGAAGACCAGGACCTATATGATGTTTCTAGGGAAGTGTATAGGAGATATTGGCTGGGTTTTTCCGAGCATGAAGGCTCAAAGTGGTGTGAGGAAGAGAGGGAGGAGGTGCCCTTTTATAACGGAGGAGAGGGGCACCTTTGGAATAACTAAAAATATTATTTTATTATAAAGTCAAATTTGGTTTCTAATAGCTCCAATTTGATATATTTCGAAGCTAAGGTGGGGATGGTTCGAAAGCCTCTCATACAATATATTTTAGACAAGTTTAGTTATCAATTTTAACCTTATAATTTAGATTTAATTTTAAGTTAGATAATTTAACTTTAACCGTGTCTTCTTGTTTTCTTACACTGTAATGTTAATAAACTTACTATATCAAGCCAAACGAACCCCAAGTTGTTTATTATTAATATATATAACCTTATCTAATTCATTGGTCCGAACCTTATATTTTTAGGAATAAAATAACAATTAATAACATAGTATTTGTTTTAAAAACTATTTTATGTCAATTTTGACACTATTTGGTAATTGATTTTTGTGAAAATCATAACAGAATTATTATTTCAAAAAAAAAATAATTAAATCAATAATAAAACGTCATATTAACATATAAAATTATTTTAATTCCTAAAAAGGCTCAAATTACATTTATTTGTGTATTTATAGCATCAATTATGTCAATATTTCATTAATAAGATAATTACTGCATCATCATTGTATCATAAATAAATTAAATAATTTTAAGTATAAAAATTACAAATAAAATACCATTATTTAGGAAATTTTTTACCTTTCAAATGAACATTTATAGTCGAATTTATCTTATGTATAACCCTATATTAAAAATTCATTAGTTATTAAACTTTGATTTTAACTATTTTAACCCTTCTTTAAATAAATTGATAATAAATGTCCTAATCTAATCCAAGTGGGCCTAAATGGTCCTTTTTTATTCCTAAGGTTGTTTTTGGTCGAATTACACTTATCCAATAGAATTAGGATATGTTTTAACGTAATAATAATATCATTTTTACCCTTAACTACCCTATTTACTTTTAACCGTGAAAAAAAAGTAAAAAGTTACTATTCACCAAAAATTATTTTCATCTCATTGAACCACATTTTAGTCCTTGATATTAACCGTGTCTCTTGGATTTTCGAAATTCCACTCACAGAAGTGGTAAAATTATGTTTTGTGAAAAAATTCAGTTTTTTAACTACTACTTAGTGGTTTCACTATTCATCAAAAAAAGAATGTTACCAGAAAAATACCAAAAATTTGGACTAAGTTATATTTGATATTATGAATTCAAAAGTGATGTTTATTTTACCAAATTCAAAACATATCAGTTACGTTTAATAATTTAAAAAATTAATTCATGTCGTCAAGACAAATAGCATGTTTTTAAGAGATAATAACTATCAAAAGATTGACACTTGTTTATGTCTGGTTTAAATGTGAAATTACATCCAATGAACAACATTGTATTAAACTGTAAAAATATATTCTAAATATACCTTAAAACAAAAAAAATTAATAATTTATCACTATTAATTATTTCGATTAAAAAATTTGTTTTTAATTAAAATTTAATAATTTTCACTATTCATCAGAATATGAAAGTTATCCGAAAAGTGCCAAAATTTTACCCTAAGCTAATTTTGATTTTACGAATCCAAAAATGAAGTCCATTTTGAAAAATAAAATTTAAAAAATTTCAAAAAGTGGTTATTACTATTCATAATGGCTAGTTTTAATAATATTTTAATAGCATATCGTTGTTTAGTGAAACTCGGTATTGCGTACGACGCAAGCTATCGAGGAAGGTTGTAGTTGCGTGTAAAATAAGCCAAGCTAGTGTTGTGTGTAGTGAAAGATTCATTTGATGATTTATATAACATAAAAACAAAATATTTCTCATAAATGTCTTGGGTGTTACATTCTACCCCCCTTAAAATGAATTTCGCCCTCGAAATTCGTCACTTTGTAACAAAAAGATGAGGATACCTATCCCTCATCATATCCTCAAGCTCCTATGTAGCTTATTCTAATTGGTGGTTCCTCCATAAAACTTTTCCCGAGCGAGTGGTCTTGTTTCGTAGGAATTTTTCACTATGATCTAGAATCTCTATCGGCTGTTCTTCATAAGAACGATCTTGCTCCAGCGGTACAACTTCTGAGTTGAGTACATGTGAAGGATCATGTATGTACTTTCTTAGGAGAGATACATGGAACACATCGTGAACTTGAAAGAGATTCTGTAGAAGCGCCAATCGGTAAGCTACCTTTCCAACACGATCCAGTATTTCTAAAGGACCAATATATCTAAGGCTCAACTTCCCCTTATTTCTAAATCTCATGACCCTCTTCCAGGGAGATATTCGTAATAACATTTTATCACCCACTTAAAACTCTAGGTCTTTTTTTTGGTTGTCGGCATAACATTTCTGTCGACTCTGAGCTACTCTTATATGTTGTTGAATAGATCAGAACTTTTCTGCCATCTCATCAACAAGATCAGGTCCTAATAGCTTTCTTTCCCCAACTTCATCCCTGCAAGTTGGAGTCCTGCATGTCTTTCCATAGAGAGCTTCATAATGAGCCATCTAAATACTAGAGTGAAAGATATTATTATAATAAAATTCCACCAAAGGTGGGTGTTGATTCCAACCACCTTTGAAATCCATAGAGAAAACTCTCAACATATCTTCTAGAGTTTGAATTGTTGTCTCATATTGACCATCTGTCCGAGGATGATAAGCAGTGGTGAAACTCAACTCTGTATCCAGAGTATGCTGAAGACTTCACCATAACTTCGAGATAAATCTCGGATCCCGATCAGATATAATAGAATGTGGTACTCCATGCAATCTTACCACTTCCTTTACATATATCCTGGCAAGCTGATCCAGAGAGAAATCCTCTCTAATAGCAATGAAGTGTACAGACTTTGTAAGACGATCAACTATGACCCAGATAGAATTATTGCCTTTGGACGTTTTAGGAAGTCCTGTGACAAAGTCCATAGTGATGTTTTCCTATTTCCATTCAGGTATGGGTAACGGTTGTAACATCCGCTTAGACTTCTGTCTCTCAGCTTTAACTTTCTGAAAAACCAAGCATCAAGAGACATATTCAGCGACATCTCTTTTCATGACATCCCACTAGAAGTACTATTTTAGGCCCCTATTCATCTTCGTGCTTCCAGGATGAATAGAGAATGAAGAACTATGAGCCTCATCCAGCAGCTCCTTCGTTAATTCTGGGATTGGAGGAACACAAACCTGATTCCTGAACATTATTATCCCATCACAATCAAGGATGAATTCATGAACATTTCACACCTTATTTTGTAACTCGATATCTTCTTTCTGTGCCTCTTGAATCTTCACATGCATAGATGGTTGAACATTCATTTGAGAAAGATACAATTTTCCCCCTTCCATTAAAATTCCAAGATCCATCCTTTGTAAATCCATAAATATTTGGATCTTTTTTGATCTTCATCATGGATAAGCTAGCATGGTCTTGTCGACTTAATGCATCTTCCGCCTTGTTTGCTTTCCTAGGGTGGTAATGAATTGATCAGTCTTAATCCTTAATCAGTTCCAACCATCTTCCTTGGCGCATATTAAGCTCCTTTTGTGTGAAAATATACTTTAAACTTTTATGATCACTATAAATGTCACACCTTTCTCTATAAAGATAATGCCTCCAAATCTTTAATGCAAAGATTACCGCAGCTAACTCCAAATCATGTGTTGGGTAATTTTGCTCATGGATTTTCAACTGCCATGATGCATAAGCTATCACCATATCATTTTTCATAAGAACACACCATCCCCTCCTTGGATGCATCACTTTAGATCAGAAACCATTCTCCACTACAGGGAAGTGTGAGAACAGGTGCATTGGATAACATTCTTTTCAACTCCTTGAAATTCTCTTCACATTCCTCTGTCCAAACAAACTTAACTCCTTTCCGAGTCAACCTGGTGAGTGGATTAGATAATCATGAAAAATCTTTCACAAAACGTCGATAATATCCAGCCAAACCAAGAAAACATCGGATCTCAGTTACTTTTGTTGGTCTCGACCATCTTTCGATAACCTCTGTTTTTGCTGGATCCACATATATCCCCTATTTTGAGATTATGTGACCCAAAAATGCAACATTTTGAAGCCAAAATTCACACTTGGTAAATTTGGCATAAAGCTTCTCCTTTCTCCGGGTCTTCAATATAATTCTCTAGTGATCTTCATGTTCTTCCTTGATCTTTGAATAAAAAAGAATATCCTCTATATATACTACCACTAACTGATCAAGATAGTCTCTAAAGACTCTATTCATCATATCCATGAAGATAACAGGGGCATTAGTAAGACCAAATGGCATCACTATAAATTCATAGTGTCCATACCTTGTACGGAAAGTTGTCTTTGATATATCCTCCCTTTTGACCCTTAATTTATGATACCCCAAATGAAGATCAATCTTGGAAAAATATTGAGCTCTGCGTAGTTGGTCAAATAAGTCATCAATGCACAGGAGAAGATATTTGTTCTTGATAGTGATCTTGTTAAGTTCTCGATAATCAACACAGAGTCTCATTGATCCATCTTTCTTCTTAACAAATAGAACAGTTTCTCCCCAAGGTGACGCACTTTGGCGTATGAATCCCTTATCAATATTCTCTTAGAGTTGCTTCTTCAATTCCTGCAACTCAATTGGGGCCATTATATAAGGTGATTTGAAATAGGCAAAGCACCCGGTAAGAGTTCTATTGAAAACACAACTTCACGATTTGGTGGAAGACCCTTAAATTCCTTCGGAAAGACATCATCAAACTCCCATACAATGGGAATATTATTAATCGTGAGTTTCTCACCAACCATTTGAGATAAATAACCCTCATTTAGTAGAATCAAGACCCATAAGTTGGAAGAAATTTCCACTGGAAAGTTATGTTCATCCTTGCATCGATAGACGATCATAGATTGATCTGGAATATGAAATGTGACTTCCCTTCTTTGGAAATTGATATGAGCTCCATATAAAGAAAGCCAATCCATGCCAAGAATCACATCGAATTCCATTATAGGAAGGATCACAAGATTTGTAGGAAGAAATTTCCCACAAACTTCAATCAGGGAAGAATTATAAACATTGTTGCGACTGTTGTGCCATTAGGTGTTGTCACAGCTAACTCAACATCTAATTGTTGAGGTAATACGGTGATACCCATAGAAAAATCTTCAAAAATAAAAGAGTTGGTGGATCTAGTATCAAATAAAACATTTTCTACTTTAGAGTGGATGGTAAGTGTACATTTCATGACATCTTTATCGTACTCCACATCGCTGATAGAAATTGCATGTGACTTTCCTTTGTCTTTAACCTTAAGATTTTGTTGATGTCGATCAGCATCAACAACCCTTGGATTAGGGCATTTATTGGCATAATTCCCCATATCCTTGCACTTGAAACATTGAAATTTAGTAGGTTCATTCTATGTGTCCCTTCCTTTTTTGCATCATTAGACATCTTCTTCCCATCATTGTGGCATTCAAATTTCCGATGCCCTTCCTTTCCACATTTGAAACATTTACATGTCCCTTTAAGACAACTCCCTCCATGTTTCTTTCCACACTTTTATCATAAGGGAAATCTCATCTTCTTTTCAGTGTGCTCTTTAGATTTTCCTTTGAATTCCATTTTCCTCTTCTTATCAAACCCATATGTCTGATGGGTTACTCCAATCTCCACCTCAACTTTGAGAGCACATCGAACAATTTCCTCATAGCTATTGAAGTCCCTTATGGCTAAGGCCCTTGAAGACTTGGTTTTAAGCCACTAAAGAATCGATCGATCTTACTCTCAGGTTGGATAATAATACCAGAAGCATACCTTGCAAGTCTTGTAAAATTTGCTTCATAGGTACCAACATATTCATCATCCTTTTACTTCAATTCAAGAAACTCTTTCTCCATCTTTTTTCAGAGAATACGAGGGAAGTACTTTTTGAAAAATAAGTTCTCTAACTCATCCCATTCCATGGACTCAATTTCATCCCATTTCCTCGTATTCTTAATATGATTCCACCATTGATCAGCATCTCCTTCCAAATGATACACTGCTAGGATGACTTTATCATGTTCAGAACATTGAAGAACTGAAAATATCTTTTCAGTAGTACTAATACATTTTTCAGCAACTAATGGATCAGTAGACCCGCTATAAGAAGGTGGACGCTGCCTCATGAAGGATTCAAAAGAATGTTGCTCATTCCTTTGCTCGTTTGGAAGTCCTGCATGATTCATAGCTTGAGAAAGTTGTGTGAGCATGGCTATAATATTTTTCATTCAAGCTCCCATAACGTTTGGTTGCTCAGGGGGACAATCATTGCATTTCCCGTCACATTCCGCATTAACACGGTTCCTTCGGGTTCCATCTATTGACTAAAACCAAGAAGAATAGTGTGAGCAACACTAATTATAATAGGAAAACCACATAATCAAGAATAAAATTTCACACTTGAGTTCTTATCCTAGGTTATTCATGGTCATATCTAAAACACTAAGATTGTGTTCTATGCATAGAATTATCCTTGGGGTTCTTACTAAGGCTTTCACGTCCTAGTTTCCAAAGGTTGACTATACCTTTCCTCTGATACCATCTATAACGACCCATACATTACATATATTGATGTTACTTAAAAATTGAAGAATACTTATTACAACATATAACAAAACCATGAAATAACCATATAGGTATTGTGTCTTTAGAAACTGGGAAACATAAACAACTGGTTCATAAAGCGTCTACACTATCTCTCATTTATTTCATCATATCTATAGTCCCTTTTGTCATATCTTACATAATAACCTTCTTCCAGACCTGGGGAAAGAAAACATAGAAAAGGGTGATCTCAAATGCTCAGTAAGGGTAAACAAAAGAGATATCAATCACATCATAGTCATAAGAACATAACATTTTGGAAATCTTAACCTGAAAAAGAGAGCATAATTTCATAACATGGGATAAATCATAGTAGTGAATTGGAATCCCAATAATCATATCATAAAACATGAAACTTTGTGTCATACACACATAATCATAGAGAATCATTTCTTATTAGTCAAGACTCATTTCCAAGACTATCTTAGTGGACAAAGTCCATTTCTGAACCGAGTTCACTCCTCGATTCAGTCATGTTTCACTAAACCGGTTTAACATGCTGTTCTAGCCATGTCTATCTCATGAGATATAAAATCGTTACCCAATGCATTGGAGGGAGATATAGGTCCCACCCATCTCATAATGATACCATTCTTATGTGTGCCACAAAATCATAAACCATACATCATAGCATAACCCATGTAATAAAAATGTGATTATTAAACATCTTGACATCATAAAACAATTCGTATAAGATAAAGGAATTCATAAAAATAATTCCATCACAACATAATCAAATCAATGCAATAATAGGTATTGAAACATAACCCTTTATTATCTTAGATGGAGAATCATTTTGATAAAACACTTGAACTCCTTTCTTGAGGAAAATATCCTTTCTATGATAAAACACTTTTCCTTTCTTAACATGTCATACAAATCTAAACTAAAAAAAGTTGATTAAAAATAAACTTGAAAACATGTAAAGTAAGCTTCTTGGAAATAATGTTTTAAAAATCCATTCATGTCGTATAACTTAAAAAAACATTCTTCTCGTACTTTTGTCGGAAAAGTCAAAAAGTACCTCGTACAAAAAATGAAAAAAGATTTCATTCAAATCTTTTACTAGAAACTCACCGAATGGTAAAATTGGATTTAAAAAATTGTAGGTGGAAGGAAATAATATTACATATTGAGGAAACATGGATGTGTATGATAAAATACACCCTAGTAAATTCCTAAGTATAAACAATCTCGGATAAAAATGAAATTGTGATATTTCCCTTACCTTAGGTCCAATTTTCTTCGTAAGTGTCCGAACCTCATGTATAATGATTTAAATAATGTTATTGACTTATTCCATAATCATAATTATTTTTATGATATCATATATGGTCATATTATTATCTTTTTATTAGTAATATTTCATTACTACTTGTTATTCGGGTGTTTATTACTTTTTGTTCTTATGCGTGTTTTGTCGAATAAATTCTTATTTTTATTTTTAGGTTATAGATACCTCATTTCCAGAATGGTATTAGTTTAATATATATCATATTCATTCATTCAATTCATTTATATAATCATTATGCAATGAAGATCATGTAGAACGAGTCGCATCACATCGTGGAGACGGTATTCCGTACGTACGCACAAGCGATGATATCGTTCCCATGATTGTAGAATTGTATTGGACTATATATATACTATTTAAGAATCAATATCACTTTAAAATAATCATATATAGTAATTATTTACACCTTTATAACCATCCATGTAAGCTGGTGGTGGAAAATAGATTACACCATGGCGTGGAGACGGTATTCCGTACGTACGCACGGGTGGTGATTTCGTTTTCCATAGGATGGATAGATGGTGAAATAGGGTTGTTTCATACTTATAATATCATATCAGTATATGAGTGATACTTATGTTATTACTTCATAATGAAAAAACTAAATAAGAAGATGTGGAAGAAGAAATAATGATGAAAGAATTAGTAACGGGCATTACCTCTTCTTTGAAGAGCCTCTTTGAGACCTCCTCTTAGGGCACTACAATTGGTCTTTGAAGAAGACCAGGACCTATAGGGTGTCTCTAGGGAAGTGTATAGGAGATATTGGCAGGGGTTGGCCGAGCTTGAAGGCTCAAAGTGGTGTGAGGAAAAGTGGGAGGAAGTTCCCTTTTATAACGGAGGAGATGGGCACCTTTGGAATAACTAAAAATATTATTTTATTATAAAGTAAAATTCGGTTTTTAATAGCTCCAAATTGATAAATTTCGAATATAATGTGGTGAGGGGTGGAAATCATCTCATCCAATTGAGTTTAGACATGTTTAGGTATCAATTTTAACCTTATCATTTAGATTTAACTTTAAGTTAGATAATATAACTTTTACCATGTCTTCTTGTTTTCTTACATTATAATGTTAATAAACGAACTATATCAAGCCAAAAGAACCCCTAGTTGTTTATTATTAATATATATAACTTTATCTAAGTCATTTGTCTGATCCTTAGATTTTTAGGAATAATATAACAATTAATAATATAGTATTTGTTTTAAAAACTATTTTATGTCAATTTTGACACTATTTGGTAATTGATTTTTTTGAAAATCAGAACCGAATTATTAGTTCGAAAAAAATTAATTAAATAAATACTAACATGTCATATTAACATATAAAATTATTTTAATTCCTAAAAAGTCTCAAATTACATTTATTTGGGTATTTATAACATCAATTATGTCAATATATCATTAATAAGATAATTAATGCATCATCATTGTATCATAAATAAATTAAATTATTTTAAGTCTAAAAATTACAAATAAAATAGAATTATGTAGGGAATCTTTTTATCTTTCTAATGAACATTTATAGTCGAATTTAACTTATGTATAACCCTATATTAAAAATTCATTAGTTATTAAACTTTGATTTTAACTATTTTAACCCTTCTTTAAATAAATTGATAATAAATGTCCTAATCTAATCCAAGTGGGCCTAAATGGTCATATTTTATTTCTAAGGTTGTTTTTGGTCTAATTACACTTATCCAATAGAATTAGGACATGTGTTAAGGTAATAATAATATCATTTTTACCCTTAACTACCCTATTTACTTTTAACCGTGGTAAAAAAAAGTAAAAAGTTACTATTCACCAAAAAAATTATTTTCATCTCATTGAACCACATTTTAGTCCTTGATATTAACCGTGTCTCTAGGATTTTTGAAATTCCACTCACAGAAGTGGTAAAATTAAGTTTTATGAAAAAATTCAGTTTTTTAACTACCACTTAGTGGTTTCACTATTAATCAAAAAATGAAAGTTTCCAGAAAAATAGCAAAAATTAGGCCTAAGCTATATTTGATATTATGAATTCAAAAATGATGTTTATTTTACCAAATTCAAAACATATCAGTTACATTAACTAATTTAAAAAATTAATTCTCATCGTCAAGACAAATAGCGTGTTTTTAAGAGATAATAAGTGTCAAAAGATTGACACTTGTTTATATCTGGTTTAAATGTGAAATTACATCCAATGGACAAAATTGTATTAAATTGTAAAAATATATTCTAAATATACTATAAACCCACTAAAATTAATAATTTATCACTACAAATTATTTCGATTAAAAAAGTTGTTTTTAATTAAAATTTAATAATCTTCACTATTCATCAGAATATGAAAGTTATTCGAAATGTACCAAAATTTCACCCTAAGCTAATTTTGATATTCTGAATCCAAAAATGAAGTCCATTCTAAAAAATACAATTTAAAAAATTTCAAAAATTGGTTATTATTATTCATAACGGCTAATTTTAATAATATTTTAATAGCATATCATTGTTTAGGGAAACTCAGTATTGTGTACGACGCAAGCTATCGAGGAAGGCTACGGTTGTGTGTAAAACAAGACAAGCTAGTGTTGTGTGTAGTGAAAGATTCCTTTGATGATTTATATAACATAAAAACAAAATATTTCTCATAAAAATATCGGGTGTTACACTAAGGCTGTGGAGTTTTTCAAGCTTGAGCAAGCCAACAAAACCGTGACTGAGTACTCAAATCACTTTTCTGAATTGGTACAGTTTGCTCCTGAAATTGTATCTAATGAGAGGAAGATGGATTGACTATTTGAGTTGGGGATTCAATAAGGTATTCATTCTCATGTTTTCTTATTGAAGTTTCTCACTTATGTCGATGTGTTCGATAGGGCGACGATGGTTGAGTTGGACCTGGCAGAAAAGTCAGGGTTGAAGGGAGTTTCTTTTTCTTCTTGTGACAATATTGGTCCCTTTAAAGGGAAATGGAAGTGCGACATCTCATATGGTATTTCTCGACATCAGAGTCATTATAGACCTCCAGTAGCACCGGGAGGGGCTTCTTTGACTTGCTATCAGTGTGGAAAGTCGGGGCATTCTAATAGAGTTTTCACTGAGGCACCCAAGAACTGTAGCTCATGCGGACGTTTGGGGCACTTATAGAGATTCTTGAATCACTTCTCTACTCCACGTAGTGGAACATGATCATGAGCACCTCCAGAAACTGCAGGGCAATCAAATGCTTTCCATGCAAAAAGCTTCCAGCCCTAGGCATCAAGAACAAAGCTTCTTCACGCAGTGGAAGGATCGCCAGAGGTAGCTGAAGCAGGTCCTACGACTGTGAGAGGTACCATCACTATAGCTTCATCCTTAGTGACATCACTTTTCAATACTGGTGCATCTCAATCTTTTATTTCAACTCATATTGTTAATCTACTTAATCTACACTTGGAACTTTTGGCTTGTGCAATGGATATTACTACACCTCTTGGTACGGTGAGGGAGAAGGGTCTCCGTAGTCCTGCTTGCATTTTCTTTCTATCAGATGTCGAACTTGTTTGGGACTTTTTTGTTCTTGACATGAAATATTTTGACGTCATATTTGGGATAGATTGGATTATCTCCAATAAAGCCGGGATTGATTGTCACCTCCGACGGGTCTACCTTACTACACCCAGTGGTGTGCCTCTTGTTTTTCAAGGAGAATGGGACCCCAGGTCAGGCAGAGCCAAAACATCTTATCCAGAGTTGGAGAAAATTATATCAGTGATTTCTTTTGATCTAGAGAAATATCCGATGAGTGGTGATCTTTCTCCAGTTGTGGCTAAGTTTCCAAACATGTTTCCTTCTGACTTCTCTAGAATGCCACCGGTAAGGGAGATCGATTTTTTCAATTGAGTTAATTCTTGGTACTCAACCAGTTTTTATCCCATCATACCTTTTGGCTCCAGCCGAATTAAAAGAACTGATGTCTCGGTTGGACGATCTTCTGGAGAACGGTTTTATACGCCCGAGTGTGTCCCCTTGGGCAGCACCAGTTCTCTTCCCCAGGAAGGTCGATGGTTATCTACGCTTATGTGTTGATTATTAAAATCTCAATCGAGTTATGATAAAGAACACATATTTCTTACCACGAATTGATGATTTGTTTGACCAATTAAAATAAGCAATGTGGTTTTCAAAAATTGGTCTTCGATCTGGTTACCATCAGTTGAGGATAGAGGAATATGACATTCAGAATTCCGCCTTTCGAAGTAGGTATAGCCATTATGAGTACCTTGTCATGCCCTTCGGCCTAAAAAATGCTCCTACGGTTTTCATGGCCTTGATGAATCATGTTTTCTGTGAGTATCTTTATACTTTTGTGGTAGTCTTTGTGGATGACATCCTTGTATACTCCAAGTCTGAGGATGATCATGTGCTTCATCTGAGAACAATTCTGGGTCTTTTAAAAAATCACTATCTTTATATCAAGATTTAAAAGTTTGATTTCTGGATCAGGGAAGTGAAATTCTTGGGACATGTGGAATCAGAGCAAGGAATATTAGTTGATCCTGAGAAGGTGAAGGTTGTTATGACTTGGGAAAACCATGGAATGTTTTCGAGATTCGGAGCTTCTTGGGCTTAGCAGGATATTATCGTTGTTTGTTAAAGACTTCTCAAAGTTAGCTTCTCCAGTGACTACTCTGAGTCCAAAGAGAGTTAAGCTTTCCTAGAATGAAAAATGTCAGAGGTATTTTATTGAGATAAAGTGTCTTTTGACTACGACGACGGTGTTAACTCTTCCTAAGGCTGGGGTAGGTTTTGTGGTCTTCTGTGATGCATCGGGTTCAGGTTTGGGATGTGTCCTTATGCAAGGTAATCATATTGTTGCCTATGGATCTCATCAACTTAAGCCTCATGAGAAGAACAATCCTACCCATGAACATGAACTTGCTGCTGTAATACACACACTTAAGTGTTGGAGACATTACCTTTATGGAGAAAGGTTTACTATGTATTCAGACCACAAGAGCCTAGGTTATATCTTCTCTCAAAAAAATTTGAATCTCCTCCAAAGGAGTTGGGTGAAGTACCTACAATATTTTGACTTTGACATTTCTTACACCCCGGGGAAAGGGAATGTAGTTGAAGATGCGTTAAGTAGGAAACATCCATCCCAGGCTATGAAAGAATCTTTAGAAGAGTGGAGTTTAATGGATCATTTTTCTCAGTTGCATATTGGAGTTCAGTGGAAGGGGAATGAAGTTTCTTTAGCCAGTGTTCAGTTTACCTCTGCTCTCCTCGAGTTAATTCTTCAAGAACAACAACTGGATGATGAATTCTGTTGCAATAGGGACACTCTTTATGGTGGGGAGACCGACACCTTGTGGTCGTTCTCCAAAGAGGGTGTTCTCTGTTATCAAAACCATTATGTTGTGCCGTTATCGTCAAGGAAGGATGTGATGAGGTATTTCCATAACTCTCAGTGGGTTCTACACCCGGGGATGATGAAGATATTCTATGATATACGGAAACAATTCTGGTGGCCAGGTGTGAGATGAGACATTGTTGAGTTTGTATCTCATTTCTATACAAGCCAGAAGGTGAAATCCAAGCACCAGAAACCTTCTGGTTTGCTTCAACCACTTCCAGTCCCTACATGGATGTGGGATGAAATATCAATGGACTTTTTGGTTGGGTTGCCTCAAACCCAGAGGAAGAACAATGTGATATGTTTTGTGATCGACAGACCTACCAAGTCGGCTCACTTTATACCTATTCGAGATACAACCAAAGTTGAGGAGTTGGGAAATATATTTGTGAAATAAAGTGTTCGTTTTCACAGAGTTCCATCAGAAATAGTCTCTGATATGGATCCTCGGTTTACTTCTTGATTTTTGAGAGGCCTTCAGGAGGCATTGGGATCTCAGGTCCGTTTGAGCATGGCCTACCATCCACAGTTAGACGGCTAGACAGATAGAGCTATTCAGATCCTTGAGGACATGCTCCGCGCTTGTGTTCTCAACTTTGGTGGATCTTGGGCAGATCATCTGGGGGTAGTTGAGTTTTCTTATAAGAATAGTTATTAGTCTGTGATCAAAATGGCTCCTTTTAGAGAATTGTATATCCGTCCGTGTAAATCTACCTTATGTTGGTTAGAGATTGGTGAAAGTTCTTTGGTAGGACCGAGTTTGGTCCTAGAGACGACAGATATGATCTAGTTGATTCGTCAGAGAATGATGACAGTGCAATGTCGGTGAAAGTCTTATGATGACCGTCGTTGTAGACCATTATATTTCTCTGTTGGTGACCAGGTGTTCTTGAAAGTGTCTCCCCGTTTAGTTCATTTATGTCTTGGGAGGTAAGGGAAGCTTGATCCTCGTTTTGTGGGACCTTTTGAGGTTGTTGGTCTTGTGGGAAAAGTTTCTTACCGTCTATATCTACCACCACAACTAACGTCGATACATAACATGTTCCATGTATCACAGCTGCGTAAGCACCTCTCTGATCCATCTCATGTTGTGAGCTGGAGTGATCTTGAAATTGAACCGGATTTATTTGTGACTTAACGACCAGTCAGGATTTTTGATTCTGAGACCAAGTTACTTCATGGGAGAAATTACCTCTGGTCCGTATACTTTGGCAGAATGGTTCAGATTCTCATGAGATGTGGGAAAGGGAGGCACTAATGAGAAAGCATTAGCCTCATCTTTTTGTTGTGGAGGTTTCTTCATAGGATTTCTGGGGACAGAATGGTGTTTTGGTGGGGAGTTTGTAACATCCCGTTACATTTTCAGGTACTTTTGATGTCTCTAAGTGCCAATGTTTTGGAGTAGTGACTTCGGAGTGCGTTTGGGTGAAATTTTAAGTAAAACAAAAAAGGCAATTTCGTGTGCATGGTTAGCGGACGGTTTGATAAATTGTGCAATCATACCATGCCAACCTAGTAGCACTGGATAGTGGGGTACAGACGTTGTGCGCAAAGTTTTGTAAACCGTGCGTCTAAACCGTGCGGACCCGCAACCCTGGACAGTGAGATCTACATGGTGTGCGCATGGTTTTACAAACCGTGCGGACAAACCGTGCGGTATCATATAATTAGATCCTTAAATTGTTGATCTCAGCCGTTTTGCCTCTAAACGCATCGTTTTTTCTTCTAAGTGGCCTTAACTCGGGATTTGTCTCCTCCTAGGGTCAGAGAAGGTTCTCCCTTTATTCTGGAGGAAATCCAAAGGGTCCTCTTTGTGAATTGAAGTGGGATTCTCAAGGTATGTGTTCGTTCTTATTCTTTCTTGATCGGTTTCTTAGATCTACTTAGATCTACTTCTCCTCTTCCCTTGATTTCTTATATCTACACCCGTTATGGGTAGATCTAAGTGTGTAAATGGCAAAATGATGAGTTTTGGTCTTGGTATTGCTTGGGGAAGGGATATTGGATGGTTTTTTGGAGAATCAACCAGGATTCTTGAGTGTTCTTCAACTGTTGTGGTTTTGGTCAAAACCGTCCGGTAGGTGGTTCCGTCCCGACTTGCCGAATTGATTATCTTCATTGCTTTATTTATTTCACTTATTGATTTTAAATCAATTCCTTTTAATTGAGATACTTGAATTGGTTTTGGCATGATAATTTGGAAAAAAACCGCAATTCATTTGAATTGGGGGGTGTGTGTGTGTGTTTATGGAAATTGGATAATTTAATTTGTGGAATTTAAGTTATGTATTTGATGGAAATTTTTTCAATTGAATTGTAGATTTAAATTGTGGAAATAAATTGTGAAATGATGGAATTGGTTTTGAATGGATTTCAAACTGGTGAAAATGGCTTAAAATGTTTTGATAGAAACCCAATGGTTTTATCTTGCAAGAAGGCTTGTTTTTAAAAAAAACTTGATGTGGTTTTAAATGGAATGGAATTGGCACTTTGAAATGGAAGAATGGGATTGATAGTTTTTTAAGCATTATTAAAATAGTTCTCCCATCATGTAAGGGTGCATGCAAGCCTTAGGTAGTTAGTGAGTTATTTCTATGCACTCAAAAATATGACAACATTCTAAAACATACTTGCGGTAGGTCACATCCCTGATGGGTTGGTGACGATTCTCCTTTGGCCACTGTCACAGGGATGTGTGTCTACACATTTTGCTGAGTTCACAGAGAGAGTGTTGAATCCCATAATTGATTAATACTATCGTACCTTTTGGAAGATGACCATGTTGCTCGCCAACATATTTATATGTCATGTATAAATGTTTTCCCATGCTTTTGAACTGCTTTACATGCCTGCTGATTTTACATAAACTGTTTTATGTAACTATTTTTATTTAATCCATTGTCTTAAAAGTATTTCATCATTGTAAAACATTGATTGGTGAACTTTCCTTTACTTTTAAATGTATTGCATGATTTGTTGAAATATGATTTCCTATTGCCAAACCTATTTACATTAAAATTTAATGTTTTTCTTTGGATAATCTTTATTTGGAATCTGTTATAGAATCTCTAGTGGTATCCTTCTGGACTTAGGCTCACACCCTAATTTTGCCTTCGGGTGTTTGTAGACCTCCTTCTTCCCAGTTCGTGCAAGGGGAAATGATCACATGGAGGTGGATCTTTCTGTTGACTTTTCAATGTGGAGAGTTGTGTCCTTGGGGACATTGGGGTGGTTTTTCTTGTTTTATGTACTAGGGTTATAGTACTTTGGTCTTTCTGTGCCTCTTTCTTTTCTGGTACAGTGTTCCCAGTGGAGTTTCTTTGTTATGCATACTGTTTGTTTCACTCTTGATTCCTCATCCTTGTGGAAAATTCATTCCCACTTGTATGTTGTACGATGCCAGGTGCTAGTCGTCAACCTGTGGGAATCGGGAACGCCCTTCGGGCTATGTTAGAGCCGGCTTGGTTATCGGGTTACCAGGGTACCTGGGCTAGTTCATGAAAACTTACATCATCCACGATGCTATAAATAGTTTATTTAACTGATAATGTATATATACTGTATATTACCTTATTTTACTATTCATCAAAAAATGATGAATTTCGTAAAAATACCAAAAATTCAGCCAAACCATTTTTCTACATATAGAATTTAAAAATTACCTCCATTTTTTGAAAATAATTTTCTAAATATGATTGATTTATGTTTTAAATAAAATCATAATTTATAAAAAAATAACAATTTTAAAACTATAAGTAATATTATATCACCTTGAAAATTTAATCAAGATCTAAATATCTTATAAACATAAGAAAATAAAATAATAATCTGATTTAATATTCATAAGGTTAATATTACAATTCATATTAATATTCATAATGTTTTTTTTATTCACCAAAAAAGATGTTGGTTTTATCAGACTCAAAATAATATATTGATCACAACTATAGATGCCAATTTTTTTAAATTCAAATCACTATGGAGGAAAAATTGTTATTAAAGATTAGTTAAAATTATCTTCTTAAAACAAATTTTCATTATGTAGTGACATAGTGTTTCATGAATTTAATTTGTTTTAAAAACATGGGGTGTTCGATTCTCTCCACATTATAGACATTGCGTCCTTGAAATTTGATTTACATAATAAACAAATGAGGGTACCATTCCCTTGTAGAATTTTTCATATTCCCATTATGCTTCTTCAACCACATGGATTCTCCCCAAAACCATTACCCAGTGGATTACCTTATTCTTCCATACATTTTCTATTTGATAATGAATCTAAATGGGGTTATATTCCTAAGAGAGATTCTCTTCTAGTTGAACTGCTTCTCAGCTCATAACATCAGATTAATTTCGCACATACTTTCTCGACAAGGAAACATGAAAACCATTATAAACCTAATATAAACATAAAGGTAAATCCACCCGATAGGAAACTAGCCCAACATTCTCTAGGATTTTATATGGTCTAGTGAACCATGGACTTAGCTTTCCTTTCATACTAAAATTACTAAAAAATTTCCATGTTGAGATTCTAAGAAAAACATGATTAACAACTTCGAAGGGAAAGTCTTTCCTCGTATTATCTGCATAACTTACCGGTATGCGTTGCGTTGCACTCAGGTCTTGTTGGATCATCTTTAATTTCTTAGCTACTTCCTATAATAATTATTGTCCCCTAAAATTTTTACCCAGACATCATCCCAAAATTCTGGAGTTTGAAATTGTCTCCCATATAATGCCTCAAAGGGTTCCATCTCTATATTGTAATGAAAAATATTATTGTATGAAAATTCAGGTGACAAAATATAATGATCCCAACATCCCCAATAATCCATTAAAGAAGATCAAATCATAACCACTGAAAACTGATTCATCAATTCTGACATCCATTATAACAGAGGATAAAAATCTAACATGAAATTTTATTTTGTTCCAATCGAATTCTTAAGGTCCCTCTAAAATTTATAAGTGAACCGAGGATCATGGTTAGATACAACAGAAAGAGGAACTTCATGTAACTTGACAATATCTTTGAGGTACAGTCGACAAAGCTGATCCAGAGACAAATTTTCTCAAATAAAAAAATGAGAACATAAATTCAGTTGATCAACAATGACCTATATAAAAATATTACCTTAAGGTGTCTCTGGAAGCCCCACAATTATATCCATGAATATATTTCTCCATTTCCACTCCGGAACAGATAAAAACTGAAGTATCCCCTTTGGTAACTACCACTCTTCATTAACATATTGACATTTCAATCATTTCATGGTAAAATATCTCTTTTCATTATATCCCACTAGTAATACTCTTGAAGGACTCAATAGATCATTGTACATTTTAGGATGAACATAAAACGTAGAACTATGAGCGTCACACAACAACTCTTTTTTTCAGTTTAGAATCATAAAGCACACACGATGTTTTCCGAAATATGAAAATAAAATCATTTTCAATGTAAAAAATTTGAAAATTATATATTTTAACCATTTCTTCCTTTTTATAAAACTCCATTTCTTCATTCTACACTTGCTTTAATTGTTTTTGACAAATTTGACTGCACTAAAACCTAAACCAAAATAGAGAAATTTCCTATATCAACAACATCAAGACCAAAATTCATAAAATCTTTAATCAGGGGGTTATGTATCAAACGTAACATGGTTAATGATGCATGATGTTTTAAACTCATTGAATATTCCACGTTGTTTGCTTTCCTAGGGTGGTAGCTGATCATGAAATCATAATCTTTCATCAATTCAATCCATCTTATCTGGATCATGTTTAATACATTTTGAGTTAATATATACTTCAGACTTTTGTGGACTGCATATATTTCACATTTGGAACCCTATAAATTATTCCTCCAAATTATCAATGAAAAAAACACTGCTACAAATTCTAAATAATATGTGGGATAATTTTACAAGGGAGGTTTTAGTTTTCATGAAGCATAAAAAATTATGTGATTATTATGTATCATAACACACCCAAATCTTTCTAATGAAGCATCACTATAGATGAAAAACTCCCCATTTCTGCAATGTATGGTCAAAACTAAAGCATTCTCCAATATTCTTTTCAATTCTTGAAAACAACCATCACATTCGTTTTTCAAGTTGAATTTAACTGCTTTTCGAGTTAATTTAGTCAGTGGATTAGATAACCATGTAATGTTTTCATCAAACCTCAAGTAGTATCCTACCCAACCCAGAAAAGTATGAATCTTGATTATATTTTTTGGCCCTAACCCTTCCTTAAAAACTTTAATTTTAGGATGATTAACAATTATTCCATCTTTTGAAACAAATTGACCAAGGAAATAAATGTTTTGCAACCAAAATTTAGTCTTTATAAATTTTCCATATAGTTTCTTTTCTTTTATGGTTTAAAAACTAAACCTAAAATGGTTTTCATTTTCTTTTTTTCTTTTAGAATATAAAATATTATAATCAATAAACACAACCACAAAGTTATCTAGTAAATCATTAAATATTCTAGTCAAAAGATCCATGAATACATCAACTGCTTTAGATAAGCCAAATAGAATAAAAAAATCATAATGACTATATCTAGTACAAAAAATCTATTTTGGGAATATCATCCTCCTTTACCTTTAGCTGATGGTACGAGGATCTCATGTAATATTGAAAAAATACTAAGCTCTATAGATTTGAACAAAAAAGTCATTGATGTGAGGTATATGATACTTATTCTTAACAGTAATTTTATTCAATGATCAATAATCAATTAAATATCTCGTGGAACTATATTCCTATTTAGCAAACAAAATAGGATCTCCCCATGGTGAAGTTCGATGACGAACAAAGACATTATCAAAAAAAATCATGCAACTAATTTTTCAATTCAAGAATATCCATTTGATACATTATATAAGGGGGTTTTAAATTGGTTTTGAATCATGAACTATGTAAATTGTGAATTCAACATCACATTCAATTATATATTTGGGTAACTCATCAGGAAAGACATCAAGGTATTTATTTACCACATGCAGAACATTAATCTGAACAGTTTCCTTTTTTCAACAATATGAGAAAGATAACATTCATTTATATCATTCAATTTTGTCTCAGTTTCCAAATATATTATCAATTTTAAGTGTTCATTCTTATATACAAACTGAAATTATTTCTAGGAAAACAACTTCTTTTACTGCATAATCAATCTTCAAATGAAAAATAGAAAGCCAATACATACACATAATTATATAAAACTCTTATAAGATAAAAAAATAATGTTTTTAGTTAATTTTTTTCCACAAATAACAATATGATGTTTTTTAAAATACCTTTTTTTTGTAACATTTCCCCCCTGGTGTTTTGAAAATAAGTTTTGGTCTTATTTTTTGTGGTGATTTTATCAATTTACTAGAAAATTTCTCAAAAATAAATGAATGTGAAGACCCAATATCAAACAAGACTTTAATAAAATATAATTAAATAATAAAAGTGCCTTATATAACTTCTTTGGATGTCCCAACATCTAATGAATTTGTTTCAAATGATCAAACTACACCTTTCTGCTTAAAGTATGGTGTATTTTTGTCAATCAGATCTTTCTTTGGGTATGCATTTGTATAATGTCCCATATCACCGCATTTGAAACACTTTATAATTTTCTTACCAAAACTATTCTTAATATCATTTTCATTAATATATCGGAAAACATGTCCAATATAATCACACTAAAAATACTTTTGGATTATTCATAATAAATTCCCCAAGGTTCTTTTTACCACACTTATCACGAATAGTAAACTAAACATTCTTACCATTAGATTTCTTTGATTGATTCTTACTCGTCAGTTTCCATTTTTACATATTCTTCATCTTATTTTCAAATTACATGTAATCATTAGAAGACTCCATTTATATAATCGTATCACATGATACAAGTTTCTCATAACTTTTGAACTATTAGGAGGCTAATGATCTTCAGTATCTAGGCTTTAATACTGAGTAAAAATGACTGATTTTGCTATCATGATTCTGAATATAATAAGGGGAATGGAATAGAGTATAATAAAAAAGAGGAATAGAAAATAAAAGCAAGAAAAAGAAAGAGGATGTTTACCTCTTGATCTCTTCTCCTTGATATCCACCTTAAGGCCATTGGATTGTGAATTATGCTGAGAAAATCTAGTCTTGGGTGTGGGAATGATCCTTGGGAAGTAAATTTCTTATGATTTATCCAATTATCAAAGCTTTAGAGTTTTGATAATAAGAGGGGGAAGATTGTAGTATTTATAGTGGAGGATAGGTGTGGTTTTGCATTATTTTAATCATTAGTTTCATATTTTTTCTCATGTCATTGAATATTCCTGATTCATGTGGCCAAAAATAATAATTAGAGATTTTGAATTCAAACAAAGGGTTTTTACATCATCCAGGATTCTAGAAATAGTGTATAAAATTGATAATGTATATTTATAGTATATTACCATATTTTAATATTCATCTAAAATTCACGAATTTCTGAAAAATCCAAAACATTAATAGTAATAAATTTTGGACATGTATATTTAAAAAATAAATTCATTTTTTGAACATAATTATCTATATATAAATAATTTAGTGTCTAAATAAGATCATAATTTTTTCAAAAAAATGGAAATTTTAAATCTATAACTCATTTTATATCACCTTGAAAAATTTATCAAGACATCATTATCTTATAAACATAAAAAAAATAATATTATTATTTACTATTCTATAAGGTCATATTACTATTCATATTCATATTAATTAGAGTTTATTAATATGCCCCAAAAATTAAAGCTAGTTTTATCGGACTCCGAGTAACATTCTGATCACAACCATTGATGTCTATTTTTTAAAATTCATATCATAAAAGTAGAAAAATTATGTTTAATAGATCTTTTATAATTATCTTCTTAAAGAATAGTTTCATTATGTAAAGGCTCATTGTTTCATGAATTTCAATTTATTTTAAATACCTTGGGTGTTACAATTAAAATAGTTTCAAATAAAAATATATCATTTATATTAAAACGATTCATTATAATTGATGGTTTTTTAAAACAATAGGTTTTCATATGTTCGAAAATACATTTAATAACCACTAACTTAATGGATATGTTATGTTCTAATATATATTATTTTAATAATATTATCATTTAGTAAAAATATATGTATGTCAAGTTGGTGTCGTGTAAATTGAATTTTTAAATTAGTGCATTTAAAAACATTAATGAAAATTATTTCATTTGAAAAAAAGGTCTATAAGTAACTCAAGGTGTTACAGGTAAGAATGGGGGGAAATCCTAAATAATTATAGAGTGTGATTGAGGTTATTTATCACCATCATGTGAATTAACAATTGAATTTTATGGTCTATAAACCATTAAATATGTAAGGAACAAAAAGTCTATCAGTTCATCAGAATTAAAATTACTGGGATAATATATTTCTTTCAACATATTTGTCTAGGAGTTGAGTAATCACATCACCATTTTGTTTGAAATAATATTGAAATATACTTACTTTTCATGTGTAATTTCACTATTTAGAATTATTTCACTAGATTCTCATATATTTCTCAGAATAATGAGTATTAAAGATCAATTATTAATCCCTAAATCACTCAACTCTTCTTTAAAAGACCACATAACCAGAAAAATGAAATCAATCAATTTTGCATATCTTTATACACTAACCAAACCAATATTGTTAGAACGGGATATGATAATTCCTAAAATGGATATACGTTTATATGTTACATTAATATTCAATATTTGATGATAATACCCTGATTTGTAACTAATAACTGTATAAATAACTGTCATTAAAATTCATCAATTATATTTAGACTATGTTAGAAACCTAATTATTAGAAGGAGTTGATAATATATTCATTAATGATCAATCAATAGTTTTTACTCCAATAAAATTCCATATTTTTCTAAATTAAAAATAATCATTTCCTGTAAAAATTACATACTTACGAGGACATCATATATTCTAGTAGTAGGAATTAAAAACTTATTTTCATTCAATCATGGGTTCAAGTACCACTGCCTAGCTGGATGTAATGTGTTTTCACCCAACATATGGGGTGGCCTTTTTTTGTTAAACATTAAAAATAATTCCTCCTTAAATATAAATTCATATTAATCCTTGGGGTTAAGTATAACTCAATCTAATAATAAATCTATAAAAAATTCATTAACCAAAAAATTATTACTACTTGAAACCCAAAATTATTGTGTCTATAACATTTAACTATTGATCAATCTTAATCTTATAGAACTATGGTAGTATCACTAACTCTTAAGATAACCTTTCATGAAAAAAATCATAATATCCAAATTTATTCAAACCTTCCCTTATATACCATCTATAATATCGTAGAACCTGAACTCCTAGATTTATTGAGGAAGCTGCAAGCCTTACTTTTTTTTTCTTTGATTACGAAAACTATTAGTCAATTTTTTCCATATGAACCTGAAAATATCAAAAGAAAAAACTGGATCACTTACATTCTAGAGGACCTTTTAGTTTTAGTGTTTCAATTAATTAGGAAATACTCATACATAAATAATTAAAGTGAATTTAAATGGCCCTTTCTCCCACTTAACCATTTTTGTTTTTCACACTAAAACATCTTCATTATTCATGTGAAATATGTAAAAGATATAACCCATTCAACCTCGTTTTTTATAACTTAGACAAAATTAATTGCGAGTTAGGTGAGATAAAATTTTATGTAAGGAAAATTATAATAACTAAAAATCTAATATCAGCATGGATTATTAAATGGTCATAAGGTTAGGATGACATAATAAATGTTCATGATAATAACATATGAATATTTATAAACATCAATACCTGCATCATAAAATATAAAAACATGGAATAAGTCTTTAACAAAATAAATACTAATAAGAATCAATAATCAGGATTCCTGTGATATCAATATTACTCAAATGATAGCTCATTAAACCACATAAATAATTGATGAAACATATTTCTATCATGAAACATCATATCAGGGAACACTTATAGAAATACTGTAGAAACATTACATTTATAATAACCAAATGGATGAAATCCAGTATAATTATATGAATAATATTATCATTACCTAATGTATTAGAGTAATAAATAGTTGCATGCATAGATTAATCTATAATAGGATAACACAGTACTATATAGGCCACCCCATAATATAAAATTTAATGGGATAACATTGTGATATTTTTGGAACCCCATCTTTTAAGCTATAACGGGCTCACCCAGTACTATTTGGGCTGCCCCATCATATCAGTATTGTACTAGAACTAGGACATGAATAAATTGAAAATTAATTTTATCTCTTCCAAAAACTCATAAATACATCCACTAGTCCTTTTATAACTTGTAAGCATGTGGAATAGAAATGGGTTCCATTCTAATAACTTTAAAAAATAATTCACCAACGGAAGAGAAAGAGGTTACATAACAACCTATTTGAAACAATATTTTTCCATATATATAAACAATGATGATTGTATCAATACCAAATATCCCCTATGGAGGGTAGGTAATAATAAGGTTTTATGATTTTTATGAATGTAAATAACTATAAAATATAATTACATATATTCTTGATGAAAATATCCTTTTTATTAATCAGATTTTAAAACATAAAACATTTTGAATGTATTTTATTTTACATAATTTTTTTTAATAAAATCAGGAATACTTATAAAATAATTCCTTAAAAATTAACTTGTAATTTTTCAAAGTAATCTTCAATGAAACAATAATCATCTCAGTATTTAATTCCATACATGTCATGAACAACATTTTTTAATGATAAAGTTGGTATAAAAGTGCCTTGTTCATAATGTTATAATAAGATTCATTTAGAAAAATTGGAAAATAAAAAATGGGTAAATATTTCTTTAATAAATCATTTCTATAATTTTAAAGGAAAATTTGAAGATATTTTTTGAAAACATGTTTTTTTAAAAAAAATAGACCTCCGGCGGAAGAGAGAAATAATGTTAGATTTTCTTAACAAAACATTCAAAAAAATTATAATTTTCAAAGAATAAAAAAATGGTAAAATTGTTTTATAATATCATGAATATAAATATAATATGGTAATTAATTACAGTTATAATATTTCAACATTAGATACTTAATCATACACAATCTCAATAAATGATGAGATTATAAAAAAACACTCTTACCACTTTTATAACATTTAATAGTAATCCCTTTGTGGGAATAAAATTAAATGACACGTATAATATCAATAAAATAAATATATTAATGATAAATAATTCCAATGGAGTATTATATACATATCATAAAATAATATAGTTTTATAACATAACATATATCTCAAAGAAAAAAATTGAGACAAAAATACCTTACCTCTTTGGAACCTTTGAAACTATAAACCCCATAAAAGATATATCATTTTTTAATTACCAATAAATTTCAGTATAATAGAAATATAACTCTTGCATGGGTATTATATACACCACACGAGATAAAACATTTTGGATATGGTATATTCTCACAGAAATAAAAGTGAGATGAAAAACCCCTCACCTCTAGTTTGATTCCCCATTATTGTGATTTAACGTCATGAATAATAAAAATAGGTTAATTATTTAATTTATTAATAACATTTTACATGTCTAATATTCCTTTTATTTTACTTTTTATGATTTTATGTTTAATTATTTAATAAATTATGTTAACGTTGAGTGTTTTGACCATATTTGGATTATCTATCAAAATAAAAATTGGTACGTTGACTATAGTCAGAGTGGTCATTATAAAAAAATAAAATAATAATAAAAATTAAATAATTGAAATATTTATACATCATTTAAAATCTTAAATAAAATTTATAATGATGTTTATAAAAAGTAATCTAACCTTATGATCACTGGGATGGTAGGATATACATACCCATGGCTAAAATTTCCATTTTTAAATGATCATTATGTATAGAAGGAGAATGAGATTAATAATTAAAATTAATAATAATATAACTAATAAATTATTATTGAATTATTTATACTTATACATATAATTATATTTTAACTTTTGATGAAAAAATTAATCACATCGCTTTGACGAGGGGGTGGTACACACATCCTCAAACAACGTTTCCATTTTTCAGGGAGTGGAATGTTAAAAATTAAATGATATATTATAGTTAAATAATTATGAATATTGAAATAATGACATTAATATTAAATTTATATAGAATATATTAATTATATTTACCCTTATTTCCATCCATTTAATGTGTTAGTGAACAATGAATCACATCACTTCTTTGGGCGGTAGTCTGTCGTATACACAAGAAAAATTATCATTTTCCAATGGTATGGAATGTAAAAATTAAAATATTATATAATGAATAAAAATTCTGAATTATATTATAAATATAATATATACCATTTATATCCATCATCATAACCAACCTTTCAAGGCGGTAATCGAAAAACGAATGAAATCATTTCGTGAGTTGGTAGTCTTTCATCCACATGAATGATGATTTCATAACCCATTTGATGGCAGTGTATATGGATGTAGGTTGTGGCCTTAGAACATAAATATATACTTATATGGATTATAAATACATTATTATATCATAATTCTATAATAATAATTTAAGGGGTGGATGAGGAAATAATATAAAAATTCTCAATGGTGAAATTTACTTCTTCTTCTGGTAATTCCATTTTTTTAACCAAGGTCCTTCCTTGTATGTATTTCATCTAAACAAATAATTATAGGGTGATAATAGGTAATTGTTTAAGTTATTTTTAATTTATTTGATTAAATTAATAATTTTTAATGTTCTAAGAGGGAAGTATTTGTGGGGGTCTATTATTAGTGATGTGAGTGGAAAAATTGTAATTATTTTTTAAATATTGACTTCCACCCATGTCTTATTGATGTAAATAAGGCCTAATAATGGTTCATTTCGGAGAATATAATAAATAAGGTTGATATATTTCCACAAAATGAGGTTTTCATAATTTTCTAAGTTAATTTTTCTTTTAAGTTTAACGTTTAGTCTCGCGATAAAGTTGTTTTTATCTTAATTTATATGATTAATTTTTTCTGTTTTCATTAATAATTATGTCAAATATTCAGTTTTACTTATTATTAATTTTAACTTATTCTGATCACAAATATTGAATCAATTTTTATGAATTAAATTCACATAATATCCATAATTTAGTTAAATATTAATCTTGTATATGGGACAAGACACTTGGTTTTTTAGAAGAGTTTTTTTAGAAAAAAAGATGGTTCTCAGTTACCACTTAGAATAATAATTTTTTTATTGTCATATTCATTTCCATTATAATTTAATGATATATAATATATAAATTTCATTCCAAAAATAACCCATTAGGTACTATTTTAATTAATTTAAATAGAGAAACATTATGCATTATAATTTTTTTTAGAAAACCCCATTTGTAAACCCAAAAACAAAATTCTACTAAAAATATATAATTAAATTTTGTAAATATTTTACATGATTCTTATAATATTTTTTTATTGAAATAAATAAAATATATTTTTGAATATATTTTTTATGAATAAAATTACTTTACTAAAAATTTATTGAATATTTAAAAATCATTTATAAATAATTTATATTGATTAAAAAATACTTATGTAAAAATAATTAATAATATCCAAACCAACCAATTTAATGGATAGGTTATAATAGTAATATATATCATGGGTAATTTATGTTTGGTTTTATATGTTGAATACACTATGAAACATAAATGTTCAGTGGTTGAGTGTAACGCAAAATAAACAAAGTGTTGCATGTAACATAAGCTAAAATTGTTTTTTCTTGTCCCTTATAGTATCAAATATAATTTTTTTATTTAAAATATACGGCCCTTACACCAAGGAATTGGTGATAATATTTAATGTTTTTTTCTGACGGAGATTTGGATTCAACAATTACATCTTCCTCTAAATATTCAAAACAATAGAAATTTATTTTAATTTTTTAATTTCATTTTTTATTTAATATTAATTTTCATGGATAATTTTTATAACTACATTTATTGAGTACATATTTTTAATAATTGATACAATTCAGAGTGTAATAACTAGTCCTACTCTGAATAATTGAGGAGAAACAAATGTAGAACACCAATGTATGGAGATGGAACTCTATGTAAATTTATTAAATACAAAACGTGATTACAATTTATAGAATATGAACTACCTATAGTCTCATAATAAAATAAAATAATTTTTAATTTATACTTTCAATATCCTAACATATAATATAATATATAAAATTAATATAACGATTTAAACACACAAACTAAAGGGCTGAACCACCTTTAGTTATGCTAAGATGAAATATAAGTTTCCCCTACTTTTTAAGGACTTGACCTCGAGTTTAAGATAGAATATAAGGACTCCAACCATTTTTTTATTTTATTTTACTGATCCTAAGTATTATAGATCCCTAAAAAATTTAGCAAGATATAGTGTGCTTTATCTATAATTAATTCCAATATATTTATGTGATGGGAAACAACATCAAATTTCAATAGACACCCTAGTACAATATGAGAGGCATCCATCGCGAATGTATTATTGGTATCATGTTTGTTATATTTTTTTATAGAAAATTTTACATTCCACTACAACATGATTCTAATTTTTCCCATATACTTGATTCCCCAAAAATGATAATTTTACAAGTTCTTTACTATCTTTATGTGTACCCTAGCCAACATGTTTCATGAGATAAAATTCTCTTGAATCCCTCCATAAAATATGTGATCAAGCATGGGTCCATTATAACTATATCGAGAGAATAAGATTGATTATCATTATGTTTATTCTAATTTGGGTATAGTTTTCATCACAAATAATCACACAACCTAGACTATCCACTATTCATAGAGAATTTCCTCTTATATGTTGACATAGTGATCCTCCTAGTGATTATAATCCCAGTTTAGAAAATTATTTGAAATATTTATAGGAAAATATCACTAATAAAACATTTATCATGACCATTAAGAATAATATTTTTGTTTTAGTGACGTGGATAGTGTGTTTGGGTTATACATGGTAGCTACATATACCTTAAAAATATTTTTGGACATCCTTCCCCTGATTTAATTATTATATTAGGGGACCACCCCTCCCCATTAGGAGTAATTTTAAACCTATGAATTTTTCTAGATTAGTACCTGGGCCTATGGAAATAACAAGTGTGTCACCATTGTATAGCCTCAATGCATAAGTATTCAGTAATCACCACTTACCAATTGAAAAAATTTATGAGGTACACGTAATCATCGATTTATAGTTTAGCGCCTCCAATAAATATTGATATCTTGTCCCTAATGTTCCCAAATGTTGTTATGGGGCAAATTTTAGTGGCATTCTTTAGTTACTATGTCATAGTCTATGGTTTTGGTCAAAAACCTTGGTAACACAGGTATAATAAGTAATCATAATAATTTTATATGAATGAAATAATAAGAGCTTTTTCATACTCTTTTAGGATAATATAAGGAATTTTCCTTGCAGTGTTCTATTTTCAAACTTATGTTTCCATAATGTAGAGGATCCCCCATAGAGCTTCTTGGCCATGAATTTGACCGAAAGATGTTTTGGTGGATCCCTCACATCAATGTAAATTTTGACCTATTTAATCAAATCAAACAATTCATTAATGTTGTGGTTTTTGTGGAAAGTTTGTACAACTACTTTACTTTTATGATTTCTTTGGGCTGCTGGTAATTTGATAGAATCATACAAAGAATATTAATCATCCCATCATTGATCTAGAATATCGAAATTTGGTGATCCAATTTCTTTAGGATATCTCATGTCAATGGAGAAAAATATTGGGATTTGACTTCCTAATTATAGGTTGTTGCAACCTAAAGATATTCTCTAAAAACTATGTGAAGGCCTCACAATTTCCTTAAAATTTCTTCATACTAGTATTTGAATTTATTAAACTATGTGGTATATTGTTCTTTATACTATTATAACTATGAATAAAGTGTTTATTGATCAATTTTTATTGTCTAATTTAGGATATATATATATATACATATATATCTTTTTTTTCAATCTGTATTCCATAATTTCACTACTATTTTTAATAAAGACCATAGATGTAGTTTCAGGAAGAAGACCAAGTGAGGTTTCGATAGTGTGCATCACTAGGTGGTACTATGCGATAGGTCGGATGGTTATGGATTGGGATCGATATAGACCTAGGAAAGACCACCACTATATTATTTTATTCTTTTCCTCCCACTATCTTTCTATTTATATTTTTTTTTCATCCCCTCATCTTTTTTATATAATTGTCATCCATTCTAAAAAAACACATGCAATTATTGTTAGCTTCAGGTTGTAGAGAGGAAATATGAAGGGAAGGGTGTGTGATTGTGGATTTTCATTGTAGTATTTCATGCAAGAGATTTTTTGGTACATTGGGAATGTTAATATGGGCAATTATACGCTCGTACAGTGAGTGGCGGTCTTGGATCACACAAGATCTTGGGCAGAAGAATGGTTCGCGTGACAACAATATACATAGAGTTAATGTGCATACATAAAATGAAAAAATAGGGATTTTTTTTACAATGGGAAATTAATAGACTATGATTTGTTGTAGGTTCATGATGATATAGAGGATGTAGTCTCTGTTAGGTGAAATTTAGTGCAGTTCAAGATTCCCTTCATGGTATGAAAACTCGGGTAGGATTTCTCGACAAGAAATATTAAATGTATATTTTTAGACACCTTTTTAAATGTTTACCGAAAAACAAGAAATTATATATACTCTAGATACCATTCTTTAATAGTGGGAATGTAGTGTCCATGGTTTTTAGGGGTGTCTGGTAAACAAATCTCAGTAGATGAGATAAAATAAGTCAATTGGTGTTGAAATTACTTTCGATGTATGAAATATGGTTTTATATTCATCAGATCCTTGTAATGATATGATCATATATAAAAAACCCACCCTCCACCCACGGGTACCTTTCCTGGGATGAAAGTGTAGAGAAGGAGTGGCCCCAAAGATCATGCATCAATTAGGCCCTAGGATAGAAATATGTTCCAAGTGTATAATACACTAAATTGGTAGGCTTACCCTAAATATTACAAGTTCATAACATAAAACCACTATCCATTCCATCATTAAATAAAATAAATAAACTAAATCCCATATAATAAGTGTTGAATGTGAATGAATATAAAATAGATACAAACATTTACAAAGATAAATTAATACTAAAATAAAATCATGCCGTTGGGATAGAAATAACCAACTCTCTGATTTATTACTAACCAATTCTATCACTAAATCCATCCTATAAAACTAATAACATTATATATGTTTAGGTTGAAAATTTAATTTATACTCAGTAGGATCATACCCATGGGCTATAATGAAATACTGAAATTATTATATTAATACCCCCATGGAAAAAACTATAGAACTAACCAACACCTACCTAAGTCAACTTTTTCTTCTCCACTAACCTCACTTAGGACCTTTCACCAAATAAAGTATCCATGTACTACGAAATAATATCATAAAAAAGAGATTATGGTTCCCCAAAACCACATCCCCACTAATTTACCGATCTCGCCCTATGATGGGATTTCATTTTCTCACATCCAATATATATCCCCCAATAATTTCACTATCCATATATCATAGATTTCAGAACTAATTGAATATAACATCTAATTGAACTATCCACACATCATATCTCATCAAAACAACCACATATCATGGAACCAACCACATATTAAATCTTGTATTAGTAGTAAGGTTTCATGAATGTGTATGCCATCAACCCCATGCACTCCTCCTAACATTCATTACCGCATCACATTTATCATCATTCACAACCGATTTCACCAGAATATATAGATAAAGTAAGATCAAGGTATAATGGGTATTCATCCATTCCTATCCTCCATATCCTTGATGTCATGGAAAACATCCCCCAGTGCCTCTTGGTGTTAGTCAATTTACCTGACTTGAGAAGGGTGCATAAAAAATTATAAATGAATATAAGTATATATAGTAGTCACACACAGTCCCACACCTTTGGTTTTACACAATCAACATCACTATAACCACTTTCATGTAATTTATAATATCGATCCACTATGTGTTGCCTCTAATATATAATTAAAAACCACAAATATCACAAAAAGTGGTACAAATCAGATTATATTTTCCATTTTTAATTTAACAAAATATATATTAGTATTTATCCACATAATTATTACTCCTCAGATATGAACCAATTAAAACGTTATAAAAACACACATTTATTTATTTTAAAAAAAATTATTTCATAGCTACAGAACCAATATCAAGTAACTACCATGTCAAATTTCCTCAAAAAAAAAGTCCACTAAGACATATAAAACCAAGGAATCTGAACCACAAAAACCAAGTCCCCCAAAATACACAAATAAAATCCACTAAACTACAGTCATCATCACCATCATTCCATATGCCCCAAGGCCACCAAGAAACATGAATCATGTCATGCATAAAATTAGAACATTCAAATAACTCATTTTATTTATAGGATCTATGTATTTTACCATTTAAATAGTATTCTCAAATCAATTCATAAAAATAAAGAACAACTCCTTATTAAGAATATAAAATGAAACATCGACCACAATAATAAAAATCAAGGAAAATTGGTATACATATATGTATCACACAATTTCTATTAAAATTCATTTGTCATGTTTATAATATTTTTTATTCCAATTCATATCATCCTCCTAAAATAAATAAAAAAATGGATGATTCAGTATATTCATATTTAAAGAAGACACCAAGTTTCCCCTTCACTGAATGAAGATTTATACATTGAGGTTTAGTGCTATAGTAATATAGGTATATCACAAGGCCACAACCATATAAATCTGAAATGTAGTTAAATTATTGAAAAACATATCCCAAAAAACCCACAACACTAAAAAAAGAATCATTGGGAATCCAAAAAAGAAACCAAGATGCACTTTGAGACAATATAAAGAAGAACTCGCCAATAAACACATATATTATATCCCTAGAATCCATCAGTGGTCACCAAATATCACTGGTCATTAGGGTTCCAAAAAAATCTTGGAATATTCCGAATTTTGAGGGAATAAAATAGAGAATAATGGAATTAAGAGGGATGTCTGAATATATAGATAGACTATTAGTCACCTCATTCACATCGTTAATGGTTGTTTCACTCCATGAACCTCACATAGTTCATATCCACTGAAAAACAATGTACTCGATGAAAAAAACTATAAGTATTTTAATGTCGTCGGTATATACTTTCACACATTGATACCTTAAAAGATAGATCCACTGAAAACATCACCTAAAGCAATCACTTTGTGAGAAGAACTTCACATTTTGAATTAGAAAAAATAGAAAATTATATAATATCTTTGAATCCACTATGAAAAATATTACACTGGGTAAATCAGTGATTCTAATTGAGAATCTACCCCTAGAGTTGAATATTTGAATACAAATCCTCCATTTCATTCCTCCAAACAATCTAGTGGATCTAAAATCCCTAAAATCAAAAAATAATGAGTTGGAATGGTTAGGTCTAATTCAATATATAACTCTCAATTGATTCTAATCCTTATGAATCAAAACCAACGATAAAATTTAATGTTTTTACTAACATACAACAACTGGAAAACACTCAACTAGGAGACACCTTTCAAACAAGGATAACGAAATATCTCCGTACATAATAGGATTCTGAAAAAAAAATATTAAAGGGTCAAGAAACAATAAAAAATTGTAACATCCAATCTGTTAGAACATCCGGGAACAGACAACTCTTTTTATTAGGAGCACTTATATAATTCCTTTGAAGTACACTTCTCCAAGCCACCATGCCACCATAAAACATGAATTAATGGGATAACTACACTTCATAGAACCATTTCTTAGTGGTCTATAATCTTGATTGTTCATTTTAAAAAATTTAACATCATCATTCATATCAAAATCTTCCTAATCTAGGATGTGGGAAACATTATTAAAATACTTGTGGAGTTGGGATATGTGGAAGAAACCAAAAAAAATATCCATATGTAGATGTAGTTCCAATATATAATCTACCATGATAGAGAAACTCCAACACCTAAAGGGCCTAAAAAATAGGTTTCAGATCTTTCTCCCTCGGATAAACCTCCACTAACATTTACAAGTGGAAAATTCCCAAAAAACATTGACCTCAACCTTTAAATCAGAATCCATATTTAAAATATATGAAACACTATTTTTGGATATCCTATGTTGCTTTAATTATCTCAAAAACAACATGTATCTTCTCTATCATTCTCTACACCATGTTCAAAAAGAGAAATTATATCTCACTAATCATGACCCATATCAATATATATTGATGTAGTCTCCTAAACAATGCCTCAATAGTGATCATGATGATGGATGACTAGTTAAAATTATTGTAGGAAAACTCAACCAAAGCTTGGGGTCACACCAAAAATCCACTGAAATTCAAGATGTATTTCCATGTATAAAGTCAAGAATATGGTTGGTCTTCTCCATCTACCCATCCATTTATGAGTGGAATGAAATGTTAAAGAATAACTAAGAGAAAAATATTTTCTCCAATCATCTCTAGGATCATGATGTAAAATGAGTGTCTCATTCAAAAATGATGGTCTATAGTTTACTGTGAAGCATCAATACTTCATTCAAGTATCATATTTATCAAGAATCCACAACACACTACTCTTAGTTCGCAAAAATGCGGGACTAAATGACTAGTTGATCGATGATCACCTTGATAGAATCATATCACCCTTGTACAAGGGAAGATAAGTGATTAATTCCATCAATATGTAATCCCAATCCAATTTATTGACATCCAAAAATTTCAAAAAATAAACAGGGACATGATTTTTCATTATGTTAGCTCAAAGAAAAAACATCGAACCATGAACTCTTTCAATGACTACCTCATCCCTGGACACCCAAAAGGCTTTATAAGGCCATGATAGATCTTATATATGCAGTGGTGAATTTCTTGGGGTGATAAATGAAATATATAAATAAATAACTTGCACATAAATTTCTGAGCAAATAAAATTCCATCTAATAAAACCCAATGTAAGAGATCTTTTAACAGTCCATTAGGGACATCACCACGATTGATCTGGTCAACAATTTGAACTAACTCTATGTTTCCCCACTGATAATCCTCCGACTTATATAAAAAAACTGGATCCATCATCATCTGTAATATGTATCATTTACTATCAACCCTCTCTTACCATATATAAAAATTCAATAACTCTATTATTTTCCTATGTGAATCCTCAGATTCTCTAATAACATCATACGAAATCCTACCCATCACATCTACCGCGATGTTTCTATTTTTTGGGGCTTATGAGATTTCAAATGCATAGTAAAAGATATTATATTTCAAAAGATATTATCAAGGATTCATATCACATATAAAAATTATATAACTCCAAAAATTTTGAACTATGAAGACCATAAATTGTTCCCCCAATGAGCACATTTCACCACAACTTCAAGGAAAACACCCTTGTCTCTATCTCAAGATCAAGTGTGGAATAGTAATTCTTAGATTAATGTAACTTCCTATACACATAGTAAATAAAAATGAAACTATAGCATCTTCAGACGTCTCAAGAAGTTGTGGGGAGGGTCAAAAAACAACTTAGAAAACTCTCCCTCCTTAGGATTCCAATTAAATGGGTTTTTAACTAACTTCTCCCTCAAGTTGTCTAAATATTCTACAAAATGATTAGTATAAATAATATATTTCCCAACCATAGTAATAGTGGTAAATCTTACCTTAGAAAATTATAATTCGTATAAAATCCTCTTAAAATAAAATGTGACACCAATAATGAAATACACCTCTCCCATTCACTTATGTGTTATACAAGATAAAACTACCTCAATCTTTTATTGATCCTCCACCACTCCCTTACTAGAAATCATGTTCCTAAAACAATTTACTTATTATCACCAAAATAAATATTTTGTTAATATTCCATAAAATTATTGGTGTATAATATTCTGAAAAATGGTCCATATGTGATCAGTATGCTCGTCCTAAAATCTAAAGTATAGAAGAATTTCATTTGTGAACAAAACATGAACTAGTCTAGGAACTCATGAAACATATAGTTCATGAGAAACATGAACACATCTATAATTTTAAATTAATTGAATGAAATTACTACAAACATTAATTTCTAATTATATCAAATCATTGAATTCATCATACTAGCTTCCTCTATCTCTATTATCACAAGATATCCAAACTATATATCAAAAATAGAAAAATGTTTATCTCCCATTAATGGGACAATGTGATCACAAATTTTTAAGATCGAAATATGAATGTAGATTCTCAATTACAAAAGGAGTGAATTGTATGTTTAAAAACATTTATTTTAAACATTAAATAAAACAATGTTTAACAAAGTTAAACTATGTAAATTCACAAGACCTCTTAGTTCTCCAAGCATTCTAGGTTCAAAAAATATGGTTCCAAAAATTAAACGTAATGAAAGTTTACAAGAAATTGATTCTACATTAAAGTGTATATAATCTTACTAATCAGAGTATACAAGAACAATAAAGTATAATATAGTTATACTTTCCTTATTAATCAAAATACAGCATAAAATAAACAAGAAACAAAACAAGTAACAAGTATGAAATATTTTAACCCAAAGAGAATGGTATCCAACAACCATGGATAAAGGTAACATTATTTATACTTTCAAGGAATACTATATTACCCAACCCAGGGCAATCCCTCGATAGGAATATTGGTATTTGTCTTGCTATCCCTACAAGACCTTGAACTTTAAGGTAGTCAAAACCTCTGTCATCCTATCCCTAGAAGTGTCGAACTTTAAGGTTGTAGAAACCTCTATCTTTAGATCCCTGGAAGCCCTCAAACATTAATGTAGTCATCACTATTATATTTCTATCCTCCAGAAGCCCTCAATTGTACACACCAAAAATCAAAGTCATACAAATTAATCTGAACAAGATGTTCAGTATGCACAATCCATGAGAGTCTCCTTCTCTAGAAATCACTCCAGCGCCATGTAATCCCTACATAGATCGAGTCATTCATTTATGATTATTAATGAGCTCGTTCAAATGAGCTAATATTTATAGGAATTTTCTCAATGGTGGGCTCCCTCCTCCAACGGTCATATTTTCCATTTAATCTCAAAGGGACATGTACACATGTCACTCAAACAATGACTAATTAGAAACAAAATGTATGACATCATTTCATAAATATAATAGGGGTAAGTAAAATATGGTTTCTCAACCAAATATATTTTTCAACGTATATGGAAGTGAACACTTAAAGTCTATAAATTATAAATATCAGTATTTTTTTAAGGAATTCATAAAATGAATTATAATGAATTTGGAATCAGAATTTGAAAAAAATTGGAATCTAAATTCATAAAAATTCGGAAGCTAAATTATGAGAAATTTGAGACCTGAATTATAAGGAATTTGGAATTTGAATTCTAAAGAATTTGGAGCCTTTATTCTAAGGAATTGGGAACCTAAATTCTGAGGAATTTGGAACCTGGATTATAAGGAATTCAGAACCAAAATTCTGAAGAATTTGGAACCTGAATTCTGAAGAATTCAAAACCTGAATTCTGAGTAATTCGGAACATGATTTCTAAGGAATTGGGAACCTAAATTATCAGGAATTCAGAACAGGAATTTTGAGGATTTCAGAATCTGAATTCTGAATAATTTGGAACCAGAATTCTGAATAATTCGGTGCGATAATTTTAGGGAATTTGGGGTCTCAATTTCAGAGAATTGAGAGTCATAACATTAGAGAATTCAGAGTATAAATTTCAGAGAATTAGGAATATGAATTTTAGAGAATTCAGAGTCTAGATTACAGAGAATTCAGAATCTTATTTTCAGACTGCCATATATATAAGGATTTATAGGATTCTGATACTTTATATATGAAACTGATTTTTAGACATTGGAGATAAAAAGAGTTATAATAAGAAAGACTCTAAAATGAATAATGAAAATAAAGGTAAGGAGAAAATTTCCTTGAGTACGGAAAATTTCCTTATTATGATAAATCTTATGGGAAATAAAAATTACCTTGAGATAGAGTGCTTATGATTTTCAATACATAAGGTAATGGAAAAGTCATAAGGAAACCATATTGAATCAATAATCTCCCCCTTTTGGGAAATCACAAACATCCTTTTGAAAAAGAATATCAGGACATAAAATTTTTATGGACTTGAAAATAAAAACTTATCTCTTGTTACATATAGATCAAATTGAATACAACAAACCCTCTCTTAGGTTCTAAAATCCCTAAGGATTTTATTCATGATTTCATGAATGATATTTTTCATTTGTTTTTATAATAACATATTCTTTTGTAAGAACTTCCCCTTATTAGAACTCCCCCTTAGGGAAATCTATTCTTTATTAATATTATTTTTATCATTACTTTCTCCCCCTTTTTGATTTCTAAAAATGAATACAGTGAATGGAAAAATGTCACATAAAATATTAGTATAAAATAATAAAATATATGAGAGAAAACAGAATTTCATTAATATGGAAAGAATTTTTACAAGAAAAAACTCAACAAAAGATCAGAATTAGAAAATATAAATTCTTTTTCCCCTTATGCATCAGCTTATTGAAAATGTTTTTCAGATTCCTGAGCTCTTTATGATCTTCTTCCATATGCTTAAAATTTGATCTTAATCTTCGCTTTTCTTTTCCAAAGCTCTAATCTTCTCTTCATAAACCTTATGACATTTTTCTTGATCATTCAACACTTCTTCTTGCTTAACCATCTTCTCTTCAAATTCTATTTTGAGATCCCTTTCCCTCTTCTAATTCATGGCCCTAGAATTAAGCTTCTAATTTAGATCCTTAACTTCTTAAATCCAAGTAGTTTCTTCAAGATTCATCTTTTCCTCTATGATCTTAGAAATATCATTAAACTTTTAAATCTTCGGTGTCAAAGGAATATTTGATGCTATTTTGAAATTCATTAAAATATCTCAGGTCTTTGACTGTCTTCCTTGACCAACCTGTAATCTTCTTGCATGGACTTTCATGAGCCTCATAACCAATGAGAAAGGATTTGAAATATGATTCGAGTTAGGAAAATTTAACTATAAGCATTGAAATTGAATCTTATTTCATATTGAATGAATTTTGAAGTCACTAACACCTATAATCTATACTTGGATACAATAGAGTAGTAACAACCAACTTTTTCAATGATTATACCACAAATTCATGTCCAAGAGAGTACGGTTATGAATTATAAAGTTTGGTTGGTGAGAATTCCTTTTCTAACTCATCGTCTTTCCTCTTTGACAAACATCCAACTACTTTCTGGTTTAGTTGATTCATGCTCACTATCCGATAACTGAACAATTTTTTCTTCATTAACTTCCTCTTTTCTAGCATCAACCACTTGATATTCCAGATGAATGAAATCATGATTATAGATTTCTTATTCAGAAGGTTTGTTTACTTCTTCATGATCCTTCTCTTCATTCCCTAGAGTAGAAAGTTTTGAGGATTAGGTTTGACAAGTCCAGATTGATAATTTTACAAATGGACTTTCCTTCTCATGATAATCTTCAAGTTGCTTTATGAAATCAGCAGTGTCATCTCCTTCTTCTTCTTATTCTTCTTATTCTATTTCCTCTTCCTGAACAATTTCTTCTTCTTGTTTTGGATCCAGAATCACCACATTCTTTCCTAGAGTCTTATATAGAGATTCTATCAAAAACTATTCAGGCACTGGGATTTATTCAGAAGATTTCTTAGAATCCTTGATAAGTGAATGTACAATTTCATCTTCAGAAAAATTTGTCTTTTTCTTCTTCTCTTTCAGTTGCTTCTCAAGTTATTTAGTTTCCTTTATCTATAACGCTTTTTCCTATTCATGGTCCAAGACAAACCTTGGTTCACCTTCCTTAAAGTTCCTTTGGTATTCTCTCCACTTAGGTTCTACTTCATCAGGATATTCCCTTTGTTTCTTTGGCTTCATAGGTGCAGACTAAGTTTCTTTATCCATATGAGTTTTTCCTTTTTCTTATTGTTCCTTCACCTTCCTCTTCATTCCATCCTTCTTGGAAATCTCAGTCTCTTCTGGTTTCAGAGAAAGTGCATGGATTTCAGCTTCCAACAAATCATAAAATTCTCCGAAGTCACTGGAAAAACTATCTTTCATTCTCCTTAGAGTATCATCAGTTAGCAACATGACTTTAAAATTCTGTGGCATAGAACTGAAATAAATTCCAGAAGACTAAAGTAAAAGAACTATAATCATTGAAATAATAGCTGGATACATTACAATCAAAGACTACAAATTCCCATTCATGATATACTCAATCTTAACCAATATGTACTTGATCAGGTTAATATTCTTCAGGATCACCAAGAAGTCTAGAATATAGATATCAGTTTTCTTGAGGGTGTCCTTATCCCCTTTTCTCAAAATGACAAATACATGGACCCATAACACTAGAATATGTTGTTCTGTATATAGATGAACAATATTCAGAGTCTTCACTCCTTCCAAACCAAGACAAGCTAGATCCTTCTCCTTATCAAAAGATCCTGAAGCATTTGGTAATTTGTGAGTACAAAATTTTCTTCTCCTTTGTAAGGATTTATGATCAAACTTGATTCCTTGCTATAAGAAATAGAATAAGTCATCCTATATCTCTTGAATGAAAATTTATCCCTCCTTCTTCATGGAAAAGACATTATTACTCATAAAATTCAATCAACAGCTCCGAATAAACTAGATCATGTGCCCCTATTTTTGACATAAAAAGGCTCTCACAGCCATTCGTCTTTATATTTTTTGAAATTATAGAGTCATACATGGAATAAAACTTCAAATCAAAAAACCTTTCGTAGTATATCTGCCATTCAAAAACAACCTTTATATTCCAAATCAATTTCTGAGGAGAGGTTTTACAAACATTTGAAATTTAGCAAATCTTGAATATTCATAACGACCTTAAGTTGAGAAGTAGGGATTTAGCCTACCAGAGCTTGATGATCGATGTGGGACAACCATTAGGGGGTCTTTATATATGCTACAGATGTGAAGGAACAAAATCCATGGTTGATCCAATGATTGAAATAATTATGATTAAATCAAATGGTTGAGATCAAAACTGAATAAGGATTTTGGTAGGTTCTAATATTTTGAGGTTTTTAAGAAAAACATTCAGATTTAAAGAAAAGAAAAATCATAAAAATTTAAAACAAAATGAAATTATCAACATGTAAATGATGATTACAAAAATTTAAGAACTAAAACATAGCTTCTAGTATTCTACGTAGATTATTCGTAATGAGGGAAATTCTTCTTGATGAACATTAGATTCTGTTAATATATAAAAACAAATTTAAAGAAAAATTGGATCATGAAAATCTGATTATGATAATTTTGACTACAAAATTTTTTGACTACGAACAGAATTTGACTACGAAAAATTTAGAATAGAAAAAAAATATGATTACGAAAAAAATTTAAATAAGGAAAAAATATAGACTAGGAAAAAAATTAGTATATGAAAAAAATTATATTTCTAAATAATTTAGAATAAGAAAAAAAATTATATTACCAAAAATCATAGAATATGAAAAAATTATAGATTAATAAATATTTATGAAAAAAACTAGAATATGAAAAAAAACTAAGAAAAATTTTGACTGACAGGAAAATGTACTCCCCCTATGAAAAGAAGTTTCTTACTATAAAGATATAAGTTTTTATAAAAAGTTAATATAGAATATTACTTCATAGTTATCAGTCCTAATATCTATTTAATGAATTCAAATCTATCAGAGGGTAATGATTTTTTGAAAATATCAACAAGTTGATCATCTTTTATGATAAATTGAAGAATGATATCTTCTTTTCTCTTGATAATATTTTCAAATACATCTTTATTACCAGTCATGTACCAGGACCATCCACTATCCATGTTCCATGTATTGTTGTTGGATATATATTTATTTTCATGAATGTAATAGTGTTAGACTTTCGGAACCCAAATTTTCTTGGATCCGGAAACCTCATAAAGAAAAATTTTAGGAATCGACATTTTCTTAGACAAATTAGTTTTATGAAATCCTAAAGACTGAGGTTTTTTAAAGAATAATTTTTTCCCAATGTCCACCACACTGGCATTTAGTGCAGAATGGAGAACTTTGAGGAAAAAAATAATTATTTCTAAAAACCTATTTAAAATAAGTATAACCAAAACCATAATTATTCCTTAGAGGTAGAATTTGAGAATACATCTTATCAATGTTTTCCTTTCCTAAGATATATCTTGGCCAAAACATCCTCAAGAAAAATATTTATGAATTCAGTCTAATTATTAAGATTTTATCCTTAAAAACATTAATTTTAGCACTATATTTAATCTCTAAAATATTTTTCTTAGAAATTACATTTTCAAGATCTTTAGAAAGATTATCCATTTTAGAATCAACTTCCTCATGGTTTTTTGAAATACATTAAAAATCATAAATTTTATTAATAAGATATTTAGAATGATCTAATACATATTTAGTAAGAATAGGAATTCTAGAATGTGACATATAAATCTTTTTCATTACTTTATAATTTTAAATCTCAATAAGTTTAGCAAACCTATATAATTATTCATAAGTTGGTAAAGTTTTGTCTTCATTAGAAAAATATTCATCATCTGAAGATTCATAATATTTATTTTTAATATAATTTGAATTTAAATAAACATTGGTTATAGATTCAACATTGTGTACCTTAGCCATTCGACTTTGATTTTCATTAGCTAATCTACCTAGTAAACCAATATTCTTCTGATCTGAAGATTCATATTCTAAGGATTCATCAGAAGAGTCTCCACCACTGGCACACCAGGTGTCATTAGCTTTAAAAACCTTCATACATTTAGATATGTATTACTAATTTCTATTTTTCTCTGAAATTTTCTCTTTTCTATCCTTTCCCTTAATCATATGACAATCTAGACTTATATTCTCTGCTCTTCTTCATTCATAACATTTAACTTCAGAGCCTTTTTGGTCCATTCATTATTTCTTTTTATATCTATATTGAATGTATTTCTTCCTTACTATCTTGTTCATCCTTCGAGGAAGATTTCAATCCCATTCTCAAAATGTTCACTTTCACTTAATTCAGATAAAATAGTCACTCTCTATGACTTGGATCTTTCTACCCTTTCAGGATTCTTGGGTTTTGTTGTAGTAAAGGCAACACTTCTATAGCCATTGATTTTCTTATTCAAATCATCATCTGTTTTCATTCTTGTCTCATGTTGAAGAAGAGTACCAAAAATCTCATCAAGGGTAATCTGAGATAATTTAATATTCATATCAATAGTTATTCTCTTTGATTCCCACTCATTAGGCATGATATCTATAATCTTCTACACAATTGCATCATCATCTAAGACTTTCTCACCCAATAATTTTAAGCAGTTAACAATAATCATAAATCTTTGATGTACATTGAATACTGGTTCTCCATAAAGAAATAGAAATCCATGATATTCGGCTCTAAGAATACCTCTTCTAGTCTCTATAACCTTGGATGTACCAAAAGGAGTGACCTTTAATTTCTTCCAAATAAAATTTTTAGCTTCACAAGAAGAAATGTGACTACATATATTATTGTTTATAGAACACAACAAAGTATTGTGTACCCAGTATTTTAGTTGATATTTTGATTTTTCTTGATTAGTAATTGTTATTTATTCCTTATTCGGAATCTTGTAATCTCCAGTAATCATAACAAAGTTGTCCACTCAAGTATTAATAAAATAAGTCTTCATTCGATCTCTCCAATATTCATAATAATTCCCATCAAATATTGGTGGTCTAGTAGAATTTATATTTTCAATCGAACCAACATGCATTCTTGCTGTCTAAAAAATATAATTCCACAGAAACATGTTAATATTAACGTTTTTAAACAAGGATAAAAATCATAAACAAGGAAAATATTTAGAAGATTGAAAACTGAACAATAAAATGGATACCGGAATATAAGTATTTTAGAGACCTATTTTGATACCAATTGTAGGATCAAAATATAAATGCAGATCCTCAATTACAAGAGGGGTGAATTATAAGTTTAAAAACATTTTTTTAACCATAAGTAAAACTATGTTTTAGAATGTTAAACAACGTAATTTCACAAGACATCGTAGTTTTAAAACATGCTAGGTTTCGGAAATATGTTTCTGAAAATGAAACATGAGGACAGTTTATAAGAAAAAGATTCTACATTAAAGCGTATAGAATCTTAATAATCTGAGTATACATGTAAAAGAAAGTATAAGATAGTTATACTTTCATTATTACTCAAAATTAAGTGGAAAATAAACATGAAACAAAACAAGTAACAAGTATGAAATCTTTTAACCCAAATAAACGGGTATCCAAATACATCGGATAAAGGTCCCTTGATTTACACTTTCATGATAGTTTGCCTTACCCACACCAGGGTAAGCCCTCGATAAGAATATTTTTATCTATCTGGCTATCCCCACAAGCCCTCAAACTTCAATGTAGTCAGAACCTCTTCCTTCCTATCTCAGGATCTCCTTGAACTTTAAGGTTGTTGGAAGCTCTTTCTTCCTATCCCCGAAAGTCCTCAAACTTTAAGGTAGTCGGCTCTTATATCTTCCTATTCCTAGAAGCCCTCGATTGTACACAACAAAAATCGGAGTCGCATGAAGCAAGCTGACCAAGATGTTCAGTATACACAAGGCATTAAAGTCTTTCTCTTAAGAAATCACATCAGCAGCATGTAATCTCTAGATTGATCTAGTCGGTCATTTATGATGATTAATGAGCTCATTCAAATGAGTATTTATTTATAGAAATTTTCTCAATGGTCGGCTCCCTCTTACTTTGGTCATATTTTTCCTAGAATCTCGGAGGGACTTGAACATGTGTCACTCAAACATCGATTAATTAGAAATAGAATGTATGACATCATTTCATAGCTATAACATGGGTAAGAAAAATATAGTTTCTGAAACAAATCTATTATTAAGAGTCTAAGGAAATAATCACTTGAAAATTATAAATCATAAATATCTAGATTCTGTTTTTCATGGAATTTGGAACCTGAATTCTAAGGAATTAGGAATCTAAATTCTGAGGAATTTGGAATCTGAATTCTGTGGAATTCGGAGCCTGTATTCTGAGGAATTCAGAACCTGATTTTTGAGGAATTTCGAACCTAAATTCTAAGGAATTTTGAAACTGGATTCTGAAGAATTTGATACCAAATTATAAGGAATTTGAAACCAAAATTCTAAGGAATTAAGATCCTGAATTCTAAAGAATTAAGAATTTTAATTCTGAAGAATTCGGAGTTCAAATTTCTATGAATTTGGAGTCTGAAATTCATAGAATTCAGAGTCTGAACTTCGAAGAATTCAGAGTCTGAATTTTAGCGAATTCCGAATCTGAATTTCAGAGAATTCGGAGTCTGAATTACAAAGAATTTGGAATATAAATTTTAGAATGCCCTATATCTAAGGATTTATAGGATTTTGATGTTTTATATATGAAACTGATTTTTAGACTTTTGAGATAAAATGAGTTAGAATAATAGAGACTATAAATTCAATAGTTAAAATAATGTTAAGGAGAAAATTTCCTTGAGGTTTGAAAATTTCCTTATTAAGATTAATCAAAGTGGAAATAAAAATTTCCTTGAGATACAGTGTTTGTGATTTTCAAAACAAAATTCAATGGAAAATACATAACTAAACCTTATTGACTGAACAAAATTCTCATAATAGGGAAATGATTCATAGTCATCACCTAATTCAGCCATCAATACTCAATTCACAACCTCATACTATTATAAACATTTTTTGTGAAAAAATATAGATCTCCTTTTAGAGACACATAGGTCCGGATAAATATTTTCTACATCATTTAAGTAATCTATATCCTTATCCCCCATAAATCATATGGTGTTATCCAAAATGAATCAATAAAAATAATATAGCACCTAGATAAATCTCTATAATATACTCAACATCCCTTCGATGGGTTAGGGTCACAGTCACCTCAATGAAAATATATTTATTCTACTAAAAAATATATGGAACTCCCCAACCTATGCTCTTTCTAGAAATATTTATGTTTTCAAAATATGGAAAGAAGGGTATCTTCTTCACTACCACCCATTCAGAAAAATAAGTCAGTGGAGAACATGATTGACCAAATAGTAAACCTCTATATGAACAGAATATAACCAATACATGTTGATAAAATCGTCATATTATTATATATTCAACATTAAAAAAATATCCCAATAATTTATACTTCCCCATTTTTTGTATGCATACTTTGTGAACATAAAATAGTCTAGTCGTTCCACCAGTCAGTGTGGAATACACCAAGCGTACATCAAGCCTCTCTATGTATGATCATTGTGTTAAAACCAATGGGGTGCCCTGATGGTCTACTAATCTACCAAATAAGAGAAACATAAAACAAGATATAAGATAAACTTATTATACTAATAATGACTTCTAGGCCCTCTTGAATTGGTACTTATATCACAAATATCTATCCATGTCGGTCTTATCTATCATGATGCATAAAACCTATATGTCAACAAACAAATTAGGAACCCTAGTGAAAATGGAAATATTAGGGACACCATCTACCCACACCACCTCTAATTTGTTGATAATGAATCTATTTAATAGGAAACGAAAAATAATTAAAAATTCTATGTTGTGGAAACTACCTCAAGTTAAAATATTATGGCTAGTAAAAGGGGGCCTGACTACCCAAACCATATGATCCTTCTTAATATAATGGAATCTATCACAGATAAAGACCATGACCACTACAACCAATTAAAAAAATTAAAGAGAACCTAGTTTATCAAAAAAAATTCTAAAACTCAAGTAACATAATGTTACTTACTGGGAATATTCCCCATGAAATCAAAACCACAACTGACCCAACATCTTCTACTATCCAAATAACCCTCTTCTACTCAAAGATCCCTTCTACCTCTCAGATTGGGGTCTTCAGCCTACCCATGCACCTTATACCTCAACATTGTATTCTTTTACACCTCATAATATATAGGAAATAAAAATATGGAAACTATATAATAATGGTTGGGGTGTAGATCCTCCTTCAAGTATTATGCTATGGACTCTTAATCTAGATGAATGTTAGGGGAAAATCTCAGAATGTGATTAATATTAATCCTTGTCTCCTTGATGTTTATACTTACTTATTTAAGGGAGATAAACTCTTATCTATTCAACACCTTAAATTTAATTAATATAGACACATAACTAAAACCCTATTAGAAGTGAGATCATGGAACATTGTTATCCTTCCACTACCATTGGTACTACATACACAAATAACACATAACTCACTTAAAATGTATACACAATAGGGGAATCCAATACTCAGGTCATCCATTAAGGAATCTAAAATGGGTATATAACTCCTCATGATAGTGTTCTATATCTACATCAGGGATCTTTCCCAAATACATTTCTTGTTACTAGTACTAAAATTCATGGAACATCAACAACCACTACCCATTATTTTGATTAGGTTGACACTCAAAAGATCAATAAAGTCATCATATGGAGCCTCCATGAATCACACAACATGTGAGTGTTGACAAAAAAACATCTATATAATAAAAAACAGAATCAATTATTTCTTGTAGTAATGTATTTACTTAGATTCATTTAATTAATTCAATTGTTTATTCCTAGAACCACCATATTCAAAATAAAACTCAAGAAAACCTGATTAATGAACCTCATTTAGGTCTCTCCACACATAAAACATCACATTACCTAGTATATTTAGACAAAATATGTACCTTGTGTTGGATAATATGGGGAGATAAAATCTTGTTTCCTTTCTTATTTCCTTAATGGCTGTTGTAACAGCCCGAGATTTTATGAAAAATATTCTTTTTAATTTCATTAATGTCTTGTGTTATACGCTACACCAAAAGGAGCTTGCACAACACACATCCTTGACTTGCCTTGAATTACACGCAATCGCGACCTTCCTCGATAGCGTGTGTAGTACGCAATACCGAGTTTCACTAAACAACGATATGCTATAAAAATATTATTAAAACTAGCCGTTATGAATAGTAATAACCACTTTTTAAAATTCTGTAAATCTTATATTTCAAAATGAACTTCATTTTTGGATTCGGAGTATCGAATTTAGCCTAAGGTGAAATTTTGGTACATTTCGGATAACTTTCATATTCTGATGAATAGTGAAAATTACTAAATTATAATTAAAAAACAACTTTTTTAATCGAAATAATTAATAGTGATAAATTATTAATTTGAGTAGTTTTAAAGTATATTTAGAATATATTTTTACAATTTAATACAATGTTGGTCATTGGACGTAATTTCACATTTAAACCAGACATAAACAAGTGTCAATCTTTTGATAGATATTGTTTTTAAAAACACGCTATTTGTTTTAATAGCGGGATTTAATTATAAAATTAATTAATTCAACTTCTATGTTATGAATTTGGTAAAATAGACATCATTTTTGAATTCGGAATATGAAATATAGCTTAGGATGAAATTTTGGCATTTTTCTGAAAACTTTCAATTTTTGATGAATAGTGAAACCACTAAGTGGTAGGTTAAAAACTGAATTTTGCATAAAACATAATTTTACCGCTTCTGTGGATGGAATTTCGAAAATCCTAGAGACACGGTTAATATCAAGGACTAAAATGTGGTTCAATGAGATGAAAATAATTTTTGGTGAATAGTAACTTTTTACTTTTTTTTACCGCGGTTAATAGTAAATAGGGTAACTAAGGGTAAATATGATATTAATATTACCCTAACACATGTCCTAATTCTATTGGACAAGTGGAATTCGACCAAAAACAAACTTAGGAATAAAATATGACCATTTAGGCCCACTTGGATTAGATTAGAACTTTTATTATTAATTTATTTAAAGAAGGGTTAAAATAGTTAAAATCAAAGTTTAATAAGTAAATAATTTTTAATATGGGGTTATACATAAGATAAATTCGACTATAAATATTCATTAGAAATCTAAAAAGATTTCCTACATTATGGTATTTTATTTGTAATTTTTAGACATCAAATAATTTAATTAATTTATGACACAAAGATGATGCAGTAATTATCTTAATTATGAAATATTGACATAATTGATGTTATAAACACCAAAATAAATGTAATTTGAGAATTTTTATGAATTACACTAATTTTCTAGGTTAATATGATATATTAATGTTGATTTAATCAACTTGGTTCGAACATTTAATTCTGTTATGACTTTCACAAAAATCATATATCAAATAGTGTCAAAATTGACACAAAATAGTTTTTAAATCAAATATTATATTATTAATTGTTATTTTATTCCTAAAAATCTAAGGTTCGGCCAAATGACTTAGATAAGGATATATATATTAATAATAAACAATTTGGGGTTCTTTTGGCATGTTATAGTAAGTGTATTAACCATATAGTGAAAAAAAACAAAAAGACACGGTAAAAGTTAAATTATTTAACTTAGAGTTAAATCTAATTGATAAGGTTTAAAATAAGATCCAAACATGTCTAAATTTGATTGGTTGATGAGATTACAACCCTATCTCATCTAAGCTTAGAATATGAGTCATTTTTGGAGGTTTTGAAGTGGGGTTAGATTTATTATAAATTAATAATTTTAAGAATTCCTAAGGTGCCCCTCTCCTCCCTTATAAAAGGACACCTCCTCCCCCTCCTCCTCACACCAATTTGAGCACTCAAGCTCGGCCAACCCCTGCCAAAATCTCTTCTCCACTTCCCTAGCAACATCCTAGAGGTTATGGTCTTCCTGAAAGACCAATTTTAGTGCCCTAAGAGGAGGTCTCAAAGAGGCACTTCAAAGAAGAGGTAATTACCGTTACCAATTCTTTCATCTTTATTTCTTCTTCCACTTCTTCTTATTAGGTTGTTTCATTATTAAGTAATAACATCAGTATCACTCATATACTGATATGTTATTATAAGTATGAAACAACCCTATTTCACCATCTATCCATCCTACGGAAAAAGAAATCACCGCGCGTGCGTACGTACGGAATACCGTCTCCACGCCGTGGTGTAATCTATTTTCCACCGCCACCTTACATGGATGGGTATAATGGTGTAAAGAATAACTATACATAGTTATTACAACATCATATTGATTCTTATATATTGTATAATCCACTCCAATTCAATTCAATATTTATAGAAATGATATCATCGCTCGTACGTACGTACGGACTACCGTCTCCACGACGCGATGAGATTCATTCTCCATGTTAACCATTTAAGAATGATTATAATGTATATATAAGAAATAATAATGAAATATATGACATTATAAAGCTACTGGATTTATTTATATATATACATATGTATGTCATCTACTTACTTCCATTTCAAGACAATAAGGAAAGAAAAACAGCGTTCATGCGTACGTACGGACTACCGTCTCCATGAACGGTGTTTTTTATTTATCTATTATATATATATATATATACTGAATATATATGATATATAAATCATATTTTATATTCTGGAAGTAAGTAAATCATGATATAAGTAATAATAATGTCAATAACAACAAGTCAAAATACCTACGATAAAAGAAACGATTTTACCCAAAACGCTTCTTTAACATGGAATTTACAAAAGAACGGGTAATATAATGTCATAAGTGAACCATATATGATATCATAACAATGAATATGATTCTGTAATAAGTCAATGACATTATTTAAATCATTATACAGGAGGTTCGGACACATACGAAGCAAATTGGACCTAAGGTAAGGGAAATATCACAATCTCATTTTTATCCGAGATTGTTTATTCGCAAGTATTTACTGGGGTGTATTTTATCATCCACATCCATGTTTCATCAATATGTAATATTATTTCCATCCACCTACAATTTTTTAAATTCATTTTTACCCTTCGGTGAGTTTTTAGTAATATATATGAAAGGAATCTTTTGTCGTTTTTCGTACGAGGTACTTTTTGACTTTTCTGACAAAAGTATGAAGAATGTTTTTTTTAACTTATACGGCCTGAATGGATTTTTAAAACATTATTTCAAGAAGCTTCCTTTACAAGTTTTCAAGTTTATTTTTAATCAACTTCTTTTATTTTAAAGTTGTATGACATGTTATGAAAGGAAAAATGTTTTTGAAGTAGAAAGGATATTTTCCTCAAGAATGGAGTTCAAGTATTTTATCAAAATTATTTTCCATCTAAGATAATAAAAGGGTTCTGTTTTTATCCCTATTATTACATTGATTTGACTATGTTGTGATGGAATTACGTTTATGAATTCCTTTATGTTATATGAATGGTTTTATGATGTCATGTTGTCTAAGAATCCCATTTTTATTACATGGGTTATGCAATGATGTATGATTTATGATTTTGTGGCACACATAAGAATGGTATCATTATGAGATGGGTGGGACCTATATCTCCCTCCAATGCATTGGGTAAAGATTTTATATCTCATGAGATAGACATGGCTGGAATGGTAGGTTATACCGGTTCAGTGAAACAGGACTGAAACGAGGATTACTCGATTCAGAAAGGGACTTTGTCCACTAAGATAGTCTTGGCAATGAGTCTTGACTAACAAGAAATGATTCTCTATGATTATGTGTGTATGCCACAATGAGTAATGTTTTAAGTTATGGTTTCATTTTCACTACTATGATTTATCCCATGTTATGAAATTATGCTCTCTTTTGCAGGTTAAGATTTCCAAAAATGTTATGTTCTTATGAAAATTATGTGATTGATATTTTTTTTTTACCCTTACTGAGCATTTGAGCTCACCCTTTTATGTTTTCTTTTCCCCAGGATATAAAGAAAGGTTTTAGGTAAAAAAAAGGAATATCTTTGTGGGAGATTTTGAAGATCTTTCACCAGGATTAGAAGATTACGTTCCGAGTTTCCAAAGACACTAAACTATTACGATCCTTGTGTGTGTATTTTTGTTATGTATTAAGTATTCCGCAAAAGTAATGTAATGTCCATGTACGATAAGATACGGGTCTCTACAGTTGGTATCAGAGGAAAGGTTTAGTCAACCTTTGGAAACTAGGATGCGAAAACGTTAGTGAGATCCCTAGAGATATTTCTAAGGTATGTCTAGGTATGTCTCTAAGGTTAAGTATACGTATAGGTTATAGTCCTAGAATTGCGCTAACGATCTTCAAATTTAACCTAAGATGTTAGATATTGAGGGTACTAACCCTTTATTATGTTGTTTTCCCTAGCATGATTTTTGCCTCTCACACAATTCTTTTGGGGTTTTAGACGATGGCTGGAACCCGAAGGAACCGTGTTAATGCGGAATGCGATGGGCAATGCAATGATTGTCCCCTTGAGCAACCAAACGATATGGGAGCTGGAATGCAAAATCTTGTAGCCATGCTCACACAACTTTCTCAAGCTATGAATCATGCAGGATTTCCAAACGAACAAAGGAGGGAGCAACATTCTGTTGAATCCTTCATGAGGCAGCGTCCACCATCTTTCAGCGGGTCTACTGATCCATTAGTTGCTGAACAATGGATTAGTACTACTGAAAAGATATTTTCAGTTCTTCAATGTTCTGAGCATGATAAAGTCATCCTAGCAGTGTATCGTTTGGAAGGAGATGCTGATCAATGGTGGAATCTTGTTAAGAATACAAGGCAAAGGGATGAAATTGAGTCTATGGAATGGGACGAGTTCAAGAACTTATTTTTCAATAAGTACTTCCCTCGTATTCTTCGAACAAAGATGGAGAAAGAGTTTCTTGAACTGAAGCAAAGGGACGATGAATCTGTTGGTACCTATGAAGCAAATTTTACAAGACTTGCAAGGTATGCTTCTGGAATTATCATCCAACCTGAAAGTAAAGTTGATCGATTTTTCAGTGGCTTAAAACCAAGTCTTCGAAGGGCATTAGCTATAAGAGACTTCAGTAGCTATGAAGAAATTGTGCGTTGTGCTATCAAGGTAGAAATGGAAGTTGGTGTTACATATCCATCTCATGGTTTTGACAAGAAACGAAAGATGGAGTTCAAGGAGAAATCTCAGAATAATGGTGAAAAGAAGATGAATGTTTCCTTATGCACAAAGTGTGGAAAGAAGCATGGTGGAGATTGTCTAAAAGGGACTAGAAAATGTTTTAAGTGTGGAAAAGAAGGTCATCGAGCAGCTGAGTGTCGAAGTAATGGAAAAAGGGTTTCTAATGATAAAGCAAACACTGTAGAGAACGCACCGCCAACACTTCAATGCTTCAAGTGCAAGGAAATGGGGCATTATGCTAATAATTGCCCTAATCCAAGGGTTAGTGATGATCAACATGAGAAACCACTGAAGGCAAAGGACAAAGGGAAATCACATGCGATCACTATTGGCAATGTTGAATATGACAATGATGTGGTGGAATGATTAAGTGTTTATGTAATGGGATTCCAAAATAATGTTGTATCATTGAGTATTGCAATATTTATTGATGTGGTATTCAAAGTGATTGAGATATTTTTTGGAAATAAGATGATATGCGCATAATGAAGACGAGAAAATGAAATGTTTAATAGTATTCATGAGCTCATGATTGATATAAGGACTAAGTGATATCATGGTTTGAGTATATAGAATTTTGAGGATTTTGGTATGTGGAAAATGTTAACTTTTAACTGCACTCATGTTTTCACTAAGGTATTCAAGAGAATACACGATTAAGGACTTTGAATGTTTGGAATGTGACCAACAAGACATATCTTATGATATGTGGGGATCAACGATTGTATTAAATCTCTGGTAATCGATGTCACTATATTATGAGAGTGGACTGCAGTATTATGTATAAGCCTAAAGATTAGATTGGATTATGTTGGACATAAGTTAGTATTGTTTAAGGATAGAAGATTTTCAATATTATTGATGGGATGTTATAGTAACGTAGTTTTAGAAAAAGGGACAACCTGCAGGACGGGCGACAGCCCATCGCTTCGGACAAGGCTGTAGGAATCGAACCCACAACCGAAGTGCGACTGGCCTTTATCGCCTACCACTGGCCTACAGGAAGTCCCTGTTTATTAGAAACTAGTTTTATTATATTAAGCAGTATGATATATGAAGTATAAGTCCATTTTAGGAACCATATATGATTAATCCCACTATAGATCGACTTATGTATATAATTTTTGCTAACCTTTTGTTTGAGACAGATGGAATGACCCGTCATTCTATCACATGATCTGCTAACACTTCACGAATAACAAATTCAACTTCATTTATTTAAGAGATGAAGTGGAAATTATTAAAGGCACGAACAACAGTGAGATTGTACCAAAATAAAGTAAGTATTTATTCTAATTCAAATTCTTTAACTTTAGGGAAATGATCTTGAAAACCAAAAATGTTGTCCTAGTTCTCTTATACCTGATGAATCGGATGGTACCTTAGATCGTCACAAATTTATGGATTTGTGATTACTGGCTTTTCCATAGCCATGTTCTCTACCACTCTCCATCAGAACATGATGGTTAGATTTCTCTTCCATATCCATATTTTCACCTATGTGGAAACCCAGTGATTAGTTTATTTGGGTAATCGTTACATTTCATACTTTAGTTTTTAAAGCCAAGTTTTGGCATTCCCTTTTACGATGTGGGTTTCTATTAAAGAAACTTTCGAATAGTAAACCATTTATAACCCCGACGAATTTCGAGGGCGAAATTCATTTTAAGGGGGGTAGAATGTAACAGCCCGAGATTTTATGAAAAATATTCTTTTTAATTTCATTAATGTCTTGTGTTATACGCTACACCAAAAGGAGCTTGCACAACACACATCCTTGACTTGCCTTGCATTACACGCAATCGCGACCTTCCTCGATAGCGTGTGTAGTACGCAATACCGAGTTTCACTAAACAACGATATGCTATAAAAATATTATTAAAACTAGCCGTTATGAATAGTAATAACCACTTTTTAAAATTCTGTAAATCTTATATTTCAAAATGAACTTCATTTTTGGATTCGGAGTATCGAATTTAGCCTAAGGTGAAATTTTGGTACATTTCGGATAACTTTCATATTCTGATGAATAGTGAAAATTACTAAATTATAATTAAAAAACAACTTTTTTAATCGAAATAATTAATAGTGATAAATTATTAATTTGAGTAGTTTTAAAGTATATTTAGAATATATTTTTACAATTTAATACAATGTTGGTCATTGGACGTAATTTCACATTTAAACCAGACATAAACAAGTGTCAATCTTTTGATAGATATTGTTTCTTAAAAACACGCTATTTGTTTTAATAGCGGGATTTAATTATAAAATTAATTAATTCAACTTCTATGTTATGAATTTGGTAAAATAGACTTCATTTTTGAATTCGGAATATGAAATATAGCTTAGGATGAAATTTTGGCATTTTTCTGAAAACTTTCAATTTTTGATGAATAGTGAAACCACTAAGTGGTAGGTTAAAAACTGAATTTTGCATAAAACATAATTTTACCGCTTCTGTGGATGTAATTTCGAAAATCCTAGAGACACGGTTAATATCAAGGACTAAAATGTGGTTCAATGAGATGAAAATAATTTTTGGTGAATAGTAACTTTTTACTTTTTTTTTACCGCGGTTAATAGTAAATAGGGTAACTAAGGGTAAATATGATATTAATATTACCCTAACACATGTTCTAATTCTATTGGACAAGTGGAATTCGACCAAAAACAAACTTAGGAATAAAATATGACCATTTAGGCCCACTTGGATTAGATTAGAACTTTTATTATTAATTTATTTAAAGAAGGGTTAAAATAGTTAAAATCAAAGTTTAATAAGTAAATAATTTTTAATATGGGGTTATACATAAGATAAATTCGACTATAAATATTCATTAAAAAGCTAAAACGATTTCCTACATTATGGTATTTTATTTGTAATTTTTAGACATCAAATAATTTAATTAATTTATGACACAAAGATGATGCAGTAATTATCTTAATTATGAAATATTGACATAATTGATGTTATAAACACCAAAATAAATGTAATTTGAGAATTTTTATGAATTACACTAATTTTCTAGGTTAATATGATATATTAATGTTGATTTAATCAACTTGGTTCGAACATTTAATTCTGTTATGACTTTCACAAAAATCATATATCAAATAGTGTCAAAATTGACACAAAATAGTTTTTAAATCAAATATTATATTATTAATTGTTATTTTATTCCTAAAAATCTAAGGTTCGGCCAAATGACTTAGATAAGGATATATATATTAATAATAAACAATTTGGGGTTCGTTTGGCATGTTATAGTAAGTTTATTAACCATATAGTGAAAAAAAACAAAAAGACACGGTAAAAGTTAAATTATTTAACTTAGAGTTAAATCTAATTGATAAGGTTTAAAATAAGATCCAAACATGTCTAAATTTGATTGGTTGATGAGATTACAACCCTATCTCATATAAGCTTAGAATATGAGTCATTTTTGGAGGTTTTGAAGTGGGGTTAGATTTATTATAAATTAATAATTTTAAGAATTCCTAAGGTGCCCCTCTCCTCCCTTATAAAAGGACACCTCCTCCCCCTCCTCCTCACACCAATTTGAGCACTCAAGCTCGGCCAACCCCTGCCAAAATCTCTTCTCCACTTCCCTAGAAACATCCTAGAGGTTATGGTCTTCCTCAAAGACCAATTCTAGTGCCCTAAGAGGAGGTCTCAAAGAGGCGCTTCAAAGAAGAGGTAATTACCGTTACCAATTCTTTCATCTTTATTTCTTCTTCCACTTCTTCTTATTAGGTTGTTTCATTATTAAGTAATAACATCAGTATCACTCATATACTGATATGTTATTATAAGTATGAAACAACCCTATTTCACCATCTATCCATCCTACGGAAAAAGAAATCACCGCGCGTGCGTACGTACGGAATACCGTCTCCACGCCGTGGTGTAATCTATTTTCCACCGCCACCTTACATGGATGGGTATAATGGTGTAAAGAATAACTATACATAGTTATTACAACATCATATTGATTCTTATATATTGTATAATCCACTCCAATTCAATTCAATATTTATAGAAATGATATCATCGCTCGTGCGTACGTACGGACTACCGTCTCCACGACGCGATGAGATTCATTCTCCATGTTAACCATTTAAGAATGATTATAATGTATATATAAGAAATAATAATGAAATATATGACATTATAAAGCTACTGGATTTATGTATATATATACATATGTATGTCATCTACTTACTTCCATTTCAAGACAATAAGGAAAGAAAAACAGCGTTCATGCGTACGTACGGACTACCGTCTCCATGAACGGTGTTTTTTATTTATCTATTATATATATATATATATATACTGAATATATATGATATATAAATCATATTTTATATTCTGGAAGTAAGTAAATCATGATATAAGTAATAATAATGTCAATAACAACAAGTCAAAATACCTACGATAAAAGAAACGATTTTACCCAAAACGCTTCTTTAACATGGAATTTACAAAAGAACGGGTAATATAATGTCATAAGTGAACCATATATGATATCATAACAATGAATATGATTCTGTAATAAGTCAATGACATTATTTAAATCATTATACTGGAGGTTCGGACACATACGAATCAAATTGGACCTAAGGTAAGGGAAATATCACAATCTCATTTTTATCCGAGATTGTTTATTCGCAAGTATTTACTGGGGTGTATTTTATCATCCACATCCATGTTTCATCAATATGTAATATTATTTCCATCCACCTACAATTTTTTAAATTCATTTTTACCCTTCGGTGAGTTTTTAGTAATATGTATGAAAGGAATCTTTTGTCGTTTTTCGTACGAGGTACTTTTTGACTTTTCTGACAAAAGTACGAAGAATGTTTTTTTTTAACTTATACGGCCTGAATGGATTTTTAAAACATTATTTCAAGAAGCTTCCTTTACAAGTTTTCAAGTTTATTTTTAATCGACTTCTTTTATTTTAAAGTTGTATGACATGTTATGAAAGGAAAAATGTTTTTGATGTAGAAAGCATATTTTCCTCAAGAATGGAGTTCAAGTATTTTATCAAAATTATTTTCCATCTAAGATAATAAAAGGGTTCTGTTTTTATCCCTATTATTACATTGATTTGACTATGTTGTGATGGAATTACGTTTATGAATTCCTTTATGTTATATGAATGGTTTTATGATGTCATGTTGTCTAAGAATCCCATTTTTATTACATGGGTTATGCAATGATGTATGATTTATGATTTTGTGGCACACATAAGAATGGTATCATTATGAGATGGGTGGGACCTATATCTCCCTCCAATGCATTGGGTAAAGATTTTATATCTCATGAGATAGACATGGCTGGAATGGTAGGTTATACCGGTTCAGTGAAACAGGACTGAAACGAGGATTACTCGATTCAGAAAGGGACTTTGTCCACTAAGATAGTCTTGGCAATGAGTCTTGACTAACAAAAAATGATTCTCTATGATTATGTGTGTATGCCACAATGAGTAATGTTTTAAGTTATGGTTTCATTTTCACTACTATGATTTATCCCATGTTATGAAATTATGCTCTCTTTTGCAGGTTAAGATTTCCAAAAATGTTATGTTCTTATGAAAATTATGTGATTGATATTTTTTTTTTACCCTTACTGAGCATTTGAGCTCACCCTTTTATGTTTTCTTTTCCCCAGGATATAAAGAAAGGTTTTAGGTAAAAAAAAGGAATATCTTTCTGGGAGATTTTGAAGATCTTTCACCAGGATTAGAAGATTACGTTCCGAGTTTCCAAAGACACTAAACTATTACGATCCTTGTGTGTGTATTTTTGTTATGTATTAAGTATTCCGCAAAAGTAATGTAATGTCCATGTACGATAAGATACGGGTCTCTACATCTGTCACATAATATGTTCTTATAATACTATTTATTTAAAAACCCAAGAATCCTTCAATAATTATTATATCCACACTCCAGTATATCTATTATCCAACACCTTTAATTTTAATTTTTCATTACCCCCCCCCCCCACTTGGACCCCTCCAGGGATAGCTCTGAAGGAAATTAGTCACTCCCAAAGACCCTCTCTAGTAGGCCTCGGGTGTGAGACTAGAATGGAGGTTATAAAACACTCAAATGGGAGGATTTACCATAATTATGCGTAGATAAAAACATAAAACCCACAACATATCCACCATACTATAAAATAAATCAACCAAATATCATACATGATATATCCAACAAGCGTGAATGTAAAATTAATTCAAACATCTCTAAAGAAAAAAAACCAAAAGTAATTCATATTGTATTGAATGAACAACACAATATTTGAGTTACTACAAACCATCTAGATCAGTAAACCCTCTTGGAAACCGAAAAAAATAGTTAATATATACATAGTATGATTGTAACATAAATACTCAATAGGATCATATTTAAGGTCCTTCATGAATTCTTGAAAAGTGCATACCAATTCCCCAAGAAATAAACAATTAAACTTACCAGCACCTACATAATTCAACATGTCCACCTCAACCTCATCATGTTTGTATCACAAAATAATTCATCCAACTAAAATAAAATAATACCATAAAAATATACTTGATGGTTTCCCACAGCCTCTACCACCAGATTTTCCCATCACTAAAAATGAGAATAAATCATTTTCCCCCATCCCATTCATATAAAAAAATGAAGGAAACAATTATATATCATATCTCATAGAACTAACTACATATAATTTTTCAAGGAACCAACCAATTAAAATGTATCATTACACCAAATTCATATCATATATCATATGACGTAACCAAGGTTGTAGGGTATCGTGAATCCATAGAAAAACAATCTCATTCCATCCTACTACAACACATGACCCCCAAAACATATCTTAGTGCACATCATTGATTTAACATAAATATTATCTAAACAATAATCGGGGTGACAGTGGGTAGTAATGTATATAAATACTCCCAATCCAAGTTGTTATGGAAAACACCCCCGTGGTATCTGAGTGTTAGTTGGGATAACTGACTCTAGTGGGGTACGTAGAAAAGTCACAAAGGATTTTAGGTAGATATTGTAGTCTCACACAATCCCTCACCTATGGGTTCCCAAGTGCTACACCAAACTAACCTCTATCATGTCACTATTAATATCTTCCCCAAATTCACTACCTCCATTATATAATAAACAACCATAGGCATCACACAAAGTTCCACAAACCAAGTTCCAATTTTACTTTTAAATTTAAAAAAATTTAAATATACCTTTATTCATTTAGTTATTTGTTTATAAATTATCATCAACTAATTATTTATCCATAACCACATTTATGGGTTTAATAATTATCATTATATTTGGACCAAACCTCTATCTAGAATCATTCACATTAAACATACAAAAAACCCAGTCATGAAGTCACAAACAACAATGTCCATTCAGATGCAGACAATCAAGACCACAAAGCCACATATATCATAGCCATCAACTTTCATGAATCAAGTACACCATGGAAACCACGTCATGTCAAACATATAGAATACATATTATACTGAGTATATTTATTTATTGTATTTAACTATTATTAAATTTAACTTGTAATATAAAATAAATACACCAATAAAATGGATGGTTTTATATCTAGTATATAGTATAAAAGAACAAAAATAACAATAATAAAAATAAAGGAAAAATAGTGACAACATCTGTAACGCACCGTTACCTTTCAACATAATTTTTTTTCTTTAGTATAATTATTATTCTAATTCATTAAATCCAACCATTAGAAAGAAAAACTTGAGAGTTACATATATTTACATAAAAAGGATAGAACATGGTATGCCTACAATGAAGTAATCATTCAAATCCACTAATAAATCAAATGTGTGAGATGATGAACCGTGGGGCCACAACCATAATATGAAACCTTTAATCAATATAAAACTCATAAATCACTTATCCTGATTAGATATTAACAAACCCCTAACTCCAAAAAATATATTCACAGTGAAATTTCTAATGAAAAAAGTAAGAACACATACAAAAATGAAAGAATAAATCACTCATAAACACAAATATCCAATACCCCGAATCCATGGATTAATGAAAAATATTGGAGACCATTAGGGATCTCACAATTTTATTTAATAACCAAAATTTTAATGAAATAGATGTTATAATATGTGAATTCAGAGAGAATATGAAATTTATTGATTGTTATGAAATTATACAATTCATTATGTGAATGGCTATATCAAATCACAAACCCTACATGGTTCAAATCCATTGAAAACCAAATATCTAGATCAAAAAATTTAATATAAGTTTTACTTAATTATTATATACTTCCAAATCATGAAAACTATAGAGACCAAAAAACAACAAAATAGACCAAAAAATTCCAAATGTGAAAAACATTTTAGATCTTCAATCTAACTGATCAAAAAATATAAGATAATTTGTGAGTCCATTATGTGAGAAATTACACCTCATGAATCAGTTATTCATGATGTGAATCACTAACAATAGTAATATATTTTATATTAACTACACCCCTACCTTTTTAAAACCCATCCCATGGCTATTATTAACCAAAATGAACAATGTAATTGGATAGATTGATCTAGGTTAGTAAATCAAAGATGTGGTAGTCAAAATCATGTGGTGGTGAATGATGAAAATTCTCAATATAATACCCAATAATTTTGGATAGGATGTAAAAAAATCCTTATATAAAAAACTAGTGAAGAACAAAGAAATAACACAAATAAATGGAGTTTAAAATATTTTACCAATCACTCTATTGGGATTTTTAGTGATCATTATCACTTTATATAAATATAACAATTTCGTTTCAAGTGTTTTCCATATTCATGTTTGGACATAATCATAGGAACTTTCTCAATAAAAAATTTGTTAAAGAGGCACATGAACAAACTTTTTAGTGGTCCTTTATTAATAGATGATTTTGGATACCATGTTGGAAGGCACTGACCAATTGGAGGACAAATAAAAAATCACCTACTCTTATCTAGACCCCCCAGTTGACCTGTGTGATTCGAAGTAGCTCTTGGACACTGTTAGATCACATCGTGAAATGTGATACATAAATGGTAACATTTTACAACCCATGAAAACAAGTTGGATATTTTTTTCAGAGCATACCTTATTAAAACACCCTAATTAAGAGTTCTTATCCTAGAGTAGTGAACATGACATGTGACCTTCTGGGATATTTCCCAGGTTGTGTGTGAGTGAGGAAACAACACACTGACATGGCTTGTGTTGTCTTATGGGGAAAATCATTTGTATTCTAAGAAACCCCTATGATTAATATCATATGGTGTGCTATGAAGTAAACCTAGGAAATATAGGGGACCCATGGGGTTGGATGACAAGGTTCACGACCCAGGGAAGGTCGGGACATGAAAAACAGTATAAGAGACAATAACCATGTAGAAGTGCATATGTAATACCCATGTTTGAGGCTTGTTTTTCACAATGACGGTGTTGTTATTTAATGGGTGTGAGTGTTTAACACCTCTGGAAATGTGATACATTAATGGATAAATGTTACTACTTAGGTCAATGAGGTGAACCTTTATTTTGAGGAGTCTACCTAATTAGGAGAGAAAGTTATTTTTTTATTATCAAAACACATATTAGGGAATGCGAGAAACCACTTGATCTAATATTTAAACCATAAAACCATAATGAATAAATCCTAAAAATGGAGTTTTCCCTCCATAGTAACCACACCATGGAAATGATCATTCACCAAATCATGACATTCGGCTTGAAGTCACGTGAATATGTTCACATGCATGAAACCGATGACATAGACATACATTCTCAATCATCCAAATCTGACTAACTTTCACTGGTGAAGACTTCATCATATGATCCCCATTTGAAGAATCTCCATGTACAACCACAAAACCAAATAGAAAATTGGTCCACAACCAAACATAGCTCTATCAGAAAAACCTTCTAAATCAGAAAACTGAGTCACCAACTTAAACAGAGTCATTCGATAGTAACATGAGATTACCAGAACACGTTTTCCTAAAAATATTCAACATAAAAAGATGAAACCTATTTACCTAGTACCACCATAATTTTCTTTTCAAACTCAACAGAATGCTCATCCCGGGACTGAATGTACTCCTCGATGTTGGTCTTCCCTTTATAAAATACCCCTACTATAATTTGATCTTTTTTCCATTGAGGGTCACCCTTATTGACCTCCCTATAATTTTATTAGCCTCCTCTTAAATTTCATTATAAATTAATGATTTTTCAATCCCTTCATATTCAAATCATAAAAAGAAAAATCAAGGGTTTGTCTCTTTGGTCCCCTAGTTTTTTATTGCGCAAATTCTCAATGACTATATTTTTGTTTTTTATCTTTTTTACAGTGCGGGTATCCAGAGGAGGTGGTAAGGAGGAGTAATCTTTCCTCCCCTTACTCCTCTTAAAACTCATATTACTCTCTGGTATTGGAGCTCCATCAGTCACATGATTGGGTTCACATTTATTAGGATCCTCACTCGGCCCCTGATATCAAAAACTAGGTGAGTTGGATTAGATCCCAAACCAACCTCGAAAAGTCCATAAAACGTTTTACTCAAGTGAAGAGTGGTATAAATCCAAGACTCTGAACCCCCCCCCCCACCCATTCCCCCTTTTCTATATGTACTAGCCACATAAATAAGGGCCTCTCGCCTCCCATTACTCAACTCAGCACTTCCCGGCCATAACACCTCAATGAATGTAAGAAAAGAGACCACCTCCTCATCCCATAGCATATGTTCCATAACTACTAAACTTCTATTTAATTAATCATCCATTCAAGATGCTTCATACGGGACCAGACCATCACCCATAAAAAAGTTATTGGATGTTCCATCAAGATTCTACCGCGACCTGTAGAAAACCTTTGACACATTCTTATTAACTTAAGGTACCGGGGGATTCTTCACCCAATAAGAGCTCGCAATCCCCTCCACTGGAGCACTTTTGAGTTGGTCCTCCTCCACCAATTTCACCAGATGACGTCCCTAACCTATTCCAAAAATAACATTTTTGGTCTATTCTAAGACATCCTACTCACATTCCCTTGGTGCATTACCACATCCCCCATCCTCAATCCTTACCCAAAAACTAGAATCCCTAATGAGAAACCTCCATTGAGTGGCCTGGTCACTTGCACACTGAACATAATTCATTGACATTTCCCCTGCCCCGTAGCATTGTAGACTCCAGACAAAAAACATCTACCAATTTCCCCAAACACATGAATGTTGAAAACAAATTGGTCATGTTTTCATAAATCACACACTTCATGCAACTACACTCCTCACTAATTGAAATATATACATAATTAAACGAAATTATTAATGGGTCTATTTCCACAAAAACTCATGGTTCGATGGGGTGAAAAACAACCTCAATGCGACTATTGGAGCATGAGAATATACCAAATATATTTTCCATCATCCTAATAATGGAAGGATTTTTAAATGGTAAAGGAAGATATTGAAAAATTACCCAAACCACATAGGAAGGGGAACCATGCATAATGTGGACTTTGAAAGGCCAATGAAACAAGAAGAATCAAAACCCATTAAAACTACAGGGGGAACTCGACCAAGCACTCATGAGGTCCTACTCATATGAAAATAAAATCATGATATGTTGATTGTCATTAAATCCCATTTTCACCCAATACTAAAGATCCCATGATCCAAGACGAACCTGTCGAATGAATCAATTAATGGTCTCCTCTTCTTAAATCATGCAAACAGGGTGAGGTTCAAGAGCATGGTGGTTTCTAAAAAATCTGAAGAAGAAATATAAATATTAGGGATCTTGTAAATGAGATCCAAAACTTTTGGACATAGAGAATATTTCATAAAAGGATGAAGAAAATCATTATTTGAGAAGGAGCGGAATAAAGTCCATGCTCTCCGATTGGACGTCTGGGGTTCCTCCCCTGCCGAGGGAGGATGGACCAACAATGTTTCTACCATCATCATTGAAAGGTAAAGAGCATCAACCGAGGTTGGTAACCTCCCCCCAAGATTTTTTTCTATACCTAATTATAATTATACCTTTAATCATTATTGTCTTGGAGTAGTGAACAAGATGGGGGACCTTTTGGGATGATTTCCAAGGTTTCTATGGGTGAGGACAAAACACACTAAATGTAATATGTTGGCATGTGGTGATATTCATTAGTCGGATAAGATACCATACTATGTAATACCTTATGGTGTGTTAGGATGGCATCTACAGTGTTATAGGAGACTCATGGGGTCAGATTATTTAGTTCCCAGCTTGGGGATGGATGGGTCTTGAAAAATGGTATCATGTCCAATACCCATCCAAACGAGAAGTGGAACTACCTAGGTTTGAAGATCTGGTAACACAATAGGGTTTTTATTTTTAAGGGGTGGAGGGTGTAAACCCCCAAAATGTTATAATTTAATGGATAAAATTTTACTACTCATATAAAAAAGGTGCACCTTTCTGCCTGATTAGAACAACAATGTTTATTGGGATTGTCCTGGAGTAGTGATCAGGATGGGTGACCTTCTAGAATGTTTACCTGGGTGTGCTTGAGTAAAAAACATTAGAATAACATGTTTAGCATGTGGGTATAGTCATTAGACTGATATGTGACCCCAATGAGTAATATCATGTGGTTTGGAAGAAATGAAACTTGTGTATTAGTGAATAACCATGGGGTTAGCTGAATATATTGATATCACAAAGTAGGATAGGTGGTCACAACTACCTTAGACCCTGGAAAGATGGTAGTAACTGGATAAACTATGTGAGGGCATAAAAACTCACCAGATTACTCATGGATCCTGCAAACTAACTGATGTATATTTACCAGAAAGACAACATTGTCATTATAGGTTGTACCATCAAGCCTATCTCACTTCCCAAAGCCTCTATAAAAGAAATATATCATCATGTACCTCTAAAGGACCTAAAAATATTTTAAATAAAACACCTTCAAGGATTTTAGATATGTAGTGACTACCAAATAACATATTGAAACTATTTCCCCCATATTTCTCATCCTTGTACTATATTTTCATAGTATCTCACTATCTATATATCTCTTATTTTTCTCAATTCCACAATATTTTTAATTCTATTTCATATTTATATAATTTATAGTGCATTATAAAGGGTTTTTTATTAACATACCATCGCTTCTAATTATTTTTATTTGGTTCTCACTTTCACCAAAGTGAGAGTTATTTGGGAATATTTCATAAAAAATAAATAAAATTGTGTTTTATAAATTTATCTTTCTTGTGAATAGAAACCATATTTTCCATTATTTGGTATATATTATATTATAAAATTTATGGTATTAATGTCAAACCATTAATCCTTAAGGTTGTAGATGTTGGTACTGATGTATGGTTTTTTTGGATAAATCCTTTTTCAATGTGTTGTGAAATTACTTTCATTATAATTTATCATTTGATTATATTATTGTATTTATTTTCATTAAAAATTAATCTATCATTTTACCATCCTACTTTGACCTACATTTTTTTAATAAAGGAATTATTAGTTTTCAACCTTCACATGTTTCATGGAATAATCATAAATTATGGCCACAACCTCAATCCCCAAATATCCCCCTTAGGGAAAGTCAGTGGGTGGGGCACCGTTATTTGAGGGATTGGAATATAGTTATTCGAAAACATGATTTTCAAATTTTATTTCCGGTATAGTATATCCCATTTGGAATGTATTTATACATGACTATTATCCAACATAGGATTTTGAGGATAAATGGACTCCAAATCTGTTTAACACTTAATCATGATAGAAAAGACATAAATTATCCCAACAATGGAGTTTACCAAAATAATTTTATTATAATTTATACTTGTAAAACTACTCATGAAATTTTTAAATTTCTTGTTGTTATATATGATGGGATAAATGAATTCATGGTTACTCAGTTGTACATGTGTTTCCAAGATTTTAAAATTTTTACCTTACATCCTAATGAGACTATAATTAATGTGTTTACATTTCATAATTGTATAGAAAATAGTATAATTTCTATCGGTGATGATAATTCTAAAGTTACTCTTACCAAAAAAATTATAATAGTTTTTATATGTTCTTATATAAAAAATATAACATCAATTCAATATGAAAATGACTTCAATAAAATATTTATGGATGAAAATATTTTGCCTCTCATGACCTATGATTTTTCCATTAAAAGAAAACCTGAAATAGAATCCAAATAAGTCAAGTGTAAGAATATATGTTCCTTAAAGACAATACATGATTAGTCTTCCAATAGTGACTAAGATATTGATCAACATTGCATGACAATTAACAGGTTCATGTAGGGAAGTAAATTTCATCAATGTTACAAAAAAGATATCTAAATTAACGAACCAAAGGTAATTGATATGAGTTTAAAAATGGTACATAATAAGATAAAGTGACCCATTTTTACAAAAAATTATAAATTAATTAATAAAATTAATAACAACCTAAAATTTTCAATGTGGAGTGCATGTGATGGCTCTCAATCCTCAAGTAGGTCTAGGGATGAAAGTACAAAATGTAGCATGACACAAATAGAGGATAATTTGGGGTTTAATTATTCTATTTATTTTAATAATTCTTACAACATATATATAATAAATATTATATATTATGGGGATTGATTAGATGAAGGATTTGGTGAACTCATCACAAAATCAAAAGTACATAAAAACAAGTATAATATTTTTGTTAATGAAAAGAATATAAAATCACAAGAAAATAAGAAAGTAAAATAGGTGAGTTAAAATACTAAAAAATAATTAAAAATGACAAAACTTGTTATTTAAAATTTAATTTTTCGCTATAATATATGAAAAAATTTAACGATCAACATAATATACATGAAAAATAAAATAACAAGATAAATGAATGATTTAACTTTTTTGAATTTAAATATACTACTAAAGAGAATAAGTATTATCTTTCTATATTTAACCATTATGAATAGTTCATAAAAAACTAATGTTTCTTACTTCATAAAAAATCATTTTGGGATTGGTTTTTGAAATCAAGAAACAACTACTAGAAATATTAATTTTTAACATGATTCTCCCAACATAAAAATTTTAATTATTGTTGAAAAAATGGGGCACCATAGTTATTAATTCAACTAGAAAAAATTCAATATATGCAGGACCCTTATTTTTTATCTCTCTTGTAATAATTTTTCAATAAAATTTTTATCAAAGAAAATTTGGGTTCCAAAAATCAATTTTAGACAACATATGTGGAACCAAAATTTGGATACCAAAGTCTTATTCAATTTATTAAATTTTAGGAAAAATACATCAAAATAAAACCCTATGTGCCTCATAGTTCATGGATAGTAGCTACATGAGACACACGTGCAGTGATTACCCTAATTTCAAAAATCATGAAGACAATGATATTGGTCATGTCAAATTTGGTGACAATTGAAAGAGTAATATCATTGGAATATGTACCATTAATTTTTCAAATTATAATATTATTATAGATGATTTGTTTTTTTAGTTGATAAGGAATCATATGCATAAAATTAACTAATTATGTTTTAGTGGTTTTGAAGTCTCTTTTGAAAATGATGTTCGTCATTTTCTGGATTCTAAAAGAACATTTTTATTTTCTTATTTTCAATTTTAATATTTTTCATTTATTTATTTAAAAAATATTCCTATAGAATAAATTAAATATATATTTTCAAACGTTATTTTTTTCATTGAAATGTCCTAGATTTGGTTGTCATTATAACCCCCACATTCTTTTCAAAATCACCTAAAATTAACTAGTACAAGATTTACCAAAATTGAATTTCAAAAGAGGAATTCATGTGTCAGCCTTACAAATTGGTAAGAATAATAAAACATTATTTAAATATCAAAAGGATTTTTCCACATCACTGGACACTGAGCTTTTACATCTTTATTTATTTGGACCCCCCCCCCCATGTTGCAATTATATGAGGAAAATATTGAGCTTTTATGATTGTCAATGATTATACAATATTTACTTAGGTTTATATATTATAACAAACATATCAGACTGATAAATTTTTTATTAAATATACCTAAATGATTTATTATTAAAAGGGGTATAATATAATATACCTTAGGGGTGACAATTGGGGGTTTCTTAAAAATGAAATTTTTTTCAATATTTATACTTGAAATAATTATATTCAGTTTCTTTTTCTCCTAAGACACCAAACAAATGGGGATATTTAGAAATATAATTATACTCTTTTGTAGATTTCATAATATATATTGAACGAATGTAAATTTACTTAATATTTTTGGGTTGAGGAGATAATACCACTTTTTATTGAGTGGATATAGTTATCAAATTACCCATAAATAAAAAGACATACTATGAGATTTGGAAAGGAAAACAACCTAATGTTCGATATTTATGGACATTCGGTGTAAATTCTAGATTTTTAACACCAAATAAAGACCTGAAAAGTTTTACCAAAAAACCAATTAATGTGTTTTCATTGTAATTAAGCACATTTTAATTATACAGACCATAAAATAAAAACATAAAGACCATAGAAGAATCAATTCACATAATATTTGATTATAATTTTTTAAACCTCATCCTCATATTGATGATGTTGATTCTGACTTAGAAAAAAATTACAAAAACTTAAATGAATCAATTTAATGAAATTAACATTTTATATATATATATACCAACACATAGTCCTTTATCAAAAGAAAGGATTGAATATAAATACCATCACCTAAAAATTATATCATGGACTCACAAGATAATAGTGACATGGTAAGGTTGGTTTTAAATGAGTTTGAGAATCATTATTGTTTTTCACGCTGAGAACCATTAAATATCAATGATTCCATAAATAAAGAAGATTGGTTACCTAAAATGAATTATAAATTGAAAAAAATAAAAAGATAAAAAATTTAAACTCTTCTTGAAATACATGATGATCATAACATTACAAGAAGTGAATATATTTTTAGAAATTTGATTGATGGGTATGGTAAAATCAATGAGAAGAATGGTAGACTTATAGTAAAAGATTGTAATAAAGAAGAAGTAATTAATTATGTTGAGATATTTTCCCCAATCACAAGGATAAATCCATTGGAATCTTATTCTAATTCACCACACATTTAAAATTTAAAATTATTCAAATGGATGTTAAAATACACTTTATGAATAATTTTATTTCTAAGTCGGGGTTTTTTCAAACAACACGTTCTTTAATATTAAAACTTTTCAAATAATTTTTTATGTTAACTAATTCATTTTAAATATTAAAAAACCCACTCATGATTATTGTTATATAAAAACAAAAAAAATTATAACATGATTTTTAAATATGAAAATATGATTATACATTAGGTTAGAATTAAAATTTTATTTATTTATTAATTATTCAAATTTATATTGATTAAATCATTTTCAATTTTGAAAAATTTATCTATTTAGAATGAATATTTACATTTTATAATAGAGAAATTTTAGGTGAATTTTTTTGGGAGAATTAATGTTTTCTCTTGTTTTTCAAATTTCACAATACATGGATAGTATTTATATAAGCTAGGGAAAATTGACTAATGAAATTTGAAAAGGATATTACATGTTCTAAGTAGAAGAAATTATTACACATATGAGTAGTTAATGTAATCTAATGTTTGATATATCCTAAAAATATATTGGTTGAAATTTTTATAGCGGTATGATTGGGGTTATTCTTTACCTGAACATTACCCGACTAGGAATCATGTTGGCTATTTTTTCTTCTTCCCATATTCAATCCATCCCTAAAAAACCAAATTCAAAATATTCTAAAAAGAATTTTTATAAAAAAGATTCTAAAAATCTATTTTTACTTTATACTAATGTAACCTCTTTTAACAATATATTAATTTTATTGAGTCAATAAGTCCTTTTATGACTTTTTCATTCCATTATGTTTTGAAATCACAAACACATTTTATCAAGGAAAATTATCTTTCTCTAAGAGTATTTATTTTACAGAACATTTTCCTTGTATAGGAATGTTTTTAACTTTTCTTATGGTTTTGAATGTTTTATCTAGTGCATTCATAAACCATGTCTAACCATCATTTAATTAATTAAAAAATATGATCCTTATCTAACTAATAACATTACACTTCCTTTTAATTTGATTCCTTTAGAATTGTAAATCTTATTTCTATGGAAATAAAACATCATTTTTTCTAGAAATCGGACTTTGATTTTTTCTGAAATCTGTCTCAAATATCATATGAAATTAGACACTGATTTCTATAGAAATCAGACTATTATTTCATCAAAAATAAGTCTTTGATTTTCCTTAAGGTTGGACTATGCCTTATTATGATGTCTGAATCCAATTTATTCTGATTTTAGAATCGTATTTGTCCTTAAATTAGACTTAGATTTATTTCTAAATCATACTATGATTTCTCCTAATATCATAGTTTGATTTCTTATGAAATCATACTCTAATTTCTTCTAAAATCAAACTCTGATTTCTTCATAAACCTATCTCAGATTTCTTCTAATGTAAAACTCTCATTTCTTATAAAATATGAATCTAGTATTTTATAAAATCATATTCTGATTTCGTTAGAAATAAGATTTTGAATTTATAAGAATTTATAATCTGATTCTCAAATATTTCAGAATCTGATTGTAAATATTTTTAGACTCTGATTCATACTTTCTTATGAATCTGATTGAATATTTTTTCAAATAGTTTCCTAATATCCATAAAGTAACAATCCATTTTATTACATCCTAAATGTGATAATGATTATTAATTAGGATAATGTTCCCCATGATTCCTTACATGAAATGATGCCATACAATCTGTTTCTAACGAACCGTTGACTGAGTGACATGTGTACCTGTCCCTCTAAAATTTAAGAAAAAATATGACCATTGGAGGATGAATTAGACTATTGGAATCCACACATATAAATACCCATCAAGGTGAATGACCCAATTGATAGCATTTTTTATGGAGAGTTGTTCACCTCTTCAACGTTTGTGTTGTATTCAAGAGAGAGAATTTGTGCTATGAAGAACACTCTTCAACATGCCTTGTGCGAATGTTTTGAACAACTTGTTTAAGTTGAGAACATGTTTTTTGAAATTCTTAGTGTCCTTATGATTATTTATTATCAATCTGAGGCTACCTGGTATAGAAACACATATGCACCGAACACCATAGAGATTGAGGGCTTGAGGGGAGAGAAAGATAGATTCCATTCTTCGTATCAAGGGTTTACCCTTTTGTGGGTAAGAGGGAAATTCTTTAATCTATAAATAAAGGGATGTTTATCCATGGTTTTTTGATACCCCTCTCTTTTGATTAAATTATTTCATATACTAGTCATGTTTTCTTAAATGTTTTTAACTTCGCTTCATTTTGTTAAAGAATGAATGTGTAACTTTCTTACACTTTCATATACATGTATACTCTGAAATAAATAAGAAGCTGTATTACTCAAGGTAGAATCTCTCCCAATGTAACCTTGTATTTTTTTTATCAGATCCATCTTATCGTATCGTAATAAAGATAGTATAATTGTTAAGAACTAAAGAGGGTATGTGAATCCATCTTTTTAACATTGTTAATCATTGATTTTGTGTAGAATAAAAACATAGTTTTTTAAACCTATAGTTACCCCCTGTAATTGAACATCTCATATCTTATTTTGATTCTACAAATAATATTAGTTGAGTTTTCCTAAATATGTATATTTCCATATAAGTTATCAAGTAAATCTTTTCATGATTAACTTTTCTGGTTCACGTTTTTTAAAGATTATCTTTTTTATAAAATTTTCTACTAATTTTATTTGTGGAATATTTTTTTTATTTTATTAATGAATTAAAATAATTGATATTAGTTATATAGAAAAACTAAATCCTTCCAGACCTCCATTTTTTTATGAAATTTATTATGAGTACTTGAGAGATATAATGAAGACATTTATTATCAATACTAGTTTGGATAACTTTGTTACGTTAACTGGAGACTACAAGATTCCAGACAAGGAAATCAAATAGTTTATAAATCAAGAAAACCAAGAATATCAGATTAACTTTAAGGTAGGAAATACTTTATTATGTTCTTCTAATAGAAATAAATACAGCTAGATTTTAACTTTGGAGCTTCTAATAGCATCTAGATGAAAGTAGAAGTTACCCATTTTTTTAAATCCAAGGTTATTGAAACATGAAGAGATATTCTTATAGTTGAATACCATGGTTTTATGTTTCATTACAGGGAAAATATATTTAATATTCAATTATTTTTTATGACTATATTCAACAACCATTAGTCTATGGGTGAGAAAGGACTTGATGAGGAGGTTCTTGTTGATACAATAAAACATATTATTCCCAATGAGTGGGAATCCAAAAGAACATCGATTGATGATAATAAGAAAGTTTCCAAAAAACCCTGGTTGAGTTATTCGGGACTCTTCTACAGCATGAAACTATAATTAAGAGATAGGCAGTGATCAATAAGAAAATAAATGTTAATAGAAGTTTTACATTCACTGATAAATCAAATCATATGAAATAAAAGACTCATGAAATATTTAGTAAATCATAATCCAAGAAAGTTATAGTAATATCTAAATCAAGTGGTAGATATCATTTTGATAAGGAACGTACTAGTCATGCTCAAATAATGAACAAGATTATGGGGAAGAAATATTTATAATATAGATAAATTAATCATGACAAAAAGGATAAGAAATATTCAGAAGTGACTTGTTAGGAATGTAATAGGGTAGGTCATATTGGACTAGACTGTCCTCTTATCAAAATAAAACAAAGAAATAATTTTCAATTAAGGAACCCATAGAGGAATAATAAGAATAATAATAAGAAGAAGAGAAGGAAAACTATTATGTGATAAGGATGGTGGAAAATCCCAATATAATGAGATCCCTTCTAAAAATCTATCTTTCAGAATGTCCCAAGATGAATCTACCAAGATAATTTCAGAAGGATAATCAGTTCTAAAAAATGTTGATGATCATGATTAGGTTGATAAACCATTTGATTATGAGTGTAGTAATCATGATTTTATTCATTATTATGATGATAACAACATTTGAAAAAACACTGCTAATATTGATGTAAATGTTTATGATGATAAAATAGTTTAAATTTTTGATAGTGAGCATGAGATTCTAAAAGATTTAAAGGAAATATATAAATCTGAGAAAGGAAAAAAGGGATGGTTGATTCTCCAAATAATGTTATTGTGTAAAAATTTAAGAATGATGTTTTTGGAATGTTAAATAGAAAATAATATGAGCAAGATAATGTTTGTTCTCAAACAAAATAATTTGTTTCGGTGTCTTCGTCTTCCTTATGACAATATTTCTTGGTTCAGTCCTTAAAGAAGCTGTGTAATACCTTTCCTCTATTTCCAATCATTGATTTCAGATTTCAGTTACTTTAAGAAATAATTAATTAGAAGTCATATTCAACTAGTCTTATCATTTAAAGGTTTATCAAACATGAAACTAAGATCATAACTATTCACATCAGTTATGACGCTCATAGGAGATATTGTAAGGATATAACTAAGTGGTCAAAATCAATAGTAGATGATTTTAAAATAATGGATGATTTCAATGATCTAGTTTAGGATTCTTATGATAAGTCCAATTTCATGATAAAGGATCAATCATCAAGTATTTATGGAAATCTAAAAATAGAAAGCTAGTCATATTCAAGAAGAAAAAGAAATGAATGGGAATCTAAATTCTATCTCTTAAAATTCAAAATAGGAAAGAGAACTCAAGGAATATATGGAAAAAATATTTAGTTAACACGAAGAAGTGATAAATTTTCAAGGTGAATCTGTAATGTCCTGGGAAAAAGAATAAAATATCTTGAAATGAAAAATCCATATCTGGATCAGTTGATGAAGATGTTTGAAGAATATCATGTGGAATTTAAGAAGTTCACGGCTATTATGAGAACACTGATCCCAAAGGAGAAAAAATAATAATGAATGATTTCAACATAAACTTTGATGTTTTGTTTTATTTTTCTTTGCAAAAAATATTCTCATATTAAGGAAATTTATTATTTTTCCATAGTTTTTTATGTTCCAATCCTTTCAGGTATAATTATTTTTCCCTAACTCCATTCCTTTTTGAAAATCACAAAGGGGTGGGTGAAATAATGATCAAAATAAATACAATGTTAAAGAAAAATAATGACTATGTTATGGGATATTACTTAAAAAATAATAATTAATAGTTACTTCTCCAATAAATTCATGCATACAGTTCTTAGGGATTTAAAAACCTAAGGGGGTAGTCATATTCACCATGAACCATAAATTCAAGGGAGATAAGTATTTACTTTAAAGTTAAAAAATAAAATATTTAATTCCTATATTCTTTTATAGAAGTTGTTTGTGCCTTCCCAAAAGGTATAGATTATTGAGAAAATTTGTTCCTTTTTAAATTTTACATTCCTTTATGTTTTAAAAATCATAAACACATTTTCATAATAAAAATTATCTTTCTCTATGAATATTTAACTTATGGTAAATTTTCATTTTCTAAGAATGTTTTTATCTTCACCTATGGGTTCCAATGTTTCATCTAGTGTTTTATTAAACAATTCAACCAACCTTTTTCTTAATTAAAAAATAAGATGGTTATCTAACTCAAAATCTTACTGTTCATTTGAATCCAATTTCCCTAGAATTATAAATCTTATTTTTCTAGAAATAAGACAATTATTTCTCTAGGAATCACACTTCGATGTCTTCTAAATTCAAACTCTGATTTTTCCTGAAATATGACTCTTACTTATTCTGAAATAAGACATGGATTTCCCCTGAAATAAATCTCCAATTTCTTCTAAAATAATACTAAGATTTCTTTTTATTTCAGAATATAATTTATTTGAAAAATTAGACTCTGGTTTCTTCTAAAATGAGACTCTGATTTCTCCTAAAATCTGACCCTAATTTATTAAGAAATTTGACTCTGACTTCTTATAAAATCATTCTTTTATTTTTTTTGAAATAAGATATCAATTAATTTAGAAATCATACTTATATTTCTTATGTATCAGAATTTGATTTCTTCTGAAATTAGACTTATATTTCTTCTGATGTAATACACCAATTTCTTCGGAAATATGACTCTAATTCCTTCTGAAATATGATTCTGATTTCTTTGTAAATCTGATTCTTCATTCATACGAATTCATACCATGATTCTCTATTATTTCATAATCGAATTGTTAGTATTTTTAAAATCCAATTATCAATTTCTTAATAATTAAATTAAATTTTTTTCTCATAGTTTCCTCATTTTTTTAATGTAATTTTGTATTTTATCAGATCCTAAATGTGATAATGTTTTTGAAATATGATAATGTTGTCAATGTTTCCTTACATTAAAAGATGGAATACAATCTATTTATAACAAATCATTGATTCAGTGACATGTATACAGGTCCATTTGAAATTTAATGAAAAAGATGACCGTTAGAGGAGGATCCCAACCATTGGAATCCATACCTTTAAATACCCTTCCATTTCAGAAAGCTAAGTGTTAGATTTTTTGTGTTGAGATAATGAACTCTTCAACGTTCATGCAAAATTCAAGTGTGAGAATTGTTTGTGTGAAGAACTATACTCACCTTTCTTTCTGTGAATTTTATAAACAACTTATTCAATATTAGAACATCTTGTTCTTCCTACTTTGTGAAATTATGATTGTTACTGATCAATCAAGGGATTCTAGGGATAAGAAGATAGAGGTACCGGCCACCATAGATATTAAAGGCTTCTGAGGATAGTAAGACATATTCTGATCATTGTCTTGAGGGCTTAACCTAGTGTGGGTAAGACAGTATGTCTTGAATGTATAAATCCATGGTCCTTTATCCCTAGTTTTTAGATACCCTTTTATTTGTGTTAAAAGATTTAATATATTTTCATGTTTTGTTAGAAGTTTTTAATACTACATTAAAGAAATTATAGTGTTCTTACACTTTATTATACATGTATATTCTGATATAAATAATATTCCATATGCTTTAAGGTAGATCTTTTCCCTATGTAAAACTATCTGAAGCTTCTTTATTGGATCCTTCTTATCAGATCCTAATGAAGCTAGTTTTTTTTGTTAAGAACTAAATAGGGTTTTTGAATTCACATTGTTTATCATTTTTTACCATATAATTTCATACTAATAAAACAAACGTTTTTAAACCTACAATCCCCCCTCTTGTTATTGAGCATACAATATATTATTTAGATCCAATAATTTTCTGAAACTAATTTTAGTGGTTTTAAATAAGATATAAAATTTACAATTATGAATTATCACCTACATAGAAAATTCTTATTCTCTAATATTAGTAAAAATGAAAATTATATATCACTTTTTATGATTGAATTAGATTATATATATAAACATTTAGGGTTTTCATTCCCAAATTATATAAATAAAATAGAATATTTTAGATTATGGGATTACATATGAAAGTATAACTATTAAATCTAAAAAACTATTTCCATTTGTATTACATGAAATATAATTCAATAATATTTTATTAAGTACGTTGACTATATGCATGATATATTAATAGTCCACATTCAATAGCATTATATCATACTATAATTCGTTAGTATGGATATTTAATTTTCTGATATCATTAAAAAATTTCTATCTCTTGATCATTTTAAAAATATTAAGGGGAGTTATTCATGAATTACTTCTTATACTCTCTTTTGAAATTGGAAAAACATGAAATTTTATCCATTCATTAAAATCAATTTTTTCTATATATTCATTTAATTCACTGGTCAATTTATCTCACTATATTAGGTAATTTATTTCATTAAAATCTATATTTTTTTTTCTAATTTATTAGGGATCATTCTGATTTTTAATGTATACATTTTTTAGGAAATTTATTTCTTATTGGAGGAAAGAATAAGGTGGATCTAAGGATTTTTTTTACATTTAAATTCTTCTAAAGAGATACATCACTTTAAAATTCATGATTTTTAAAAAACTTGCAAGTTATAAACTTCAATATAACCTAATGTGGTGTGATTATTTTTTATCATAAACTCTATTTGGAAAATTTGGAATGTTTTTGGTTTTTATTTTTTCCAATTCCAGTTTTTTATAAATAAAAAATTTATTTCATAGAAAATATTAATAATTTTTTTAACCTTGAATGAATATTAATCATGTAATTTGTAAAATTAATATTATTTTTTTTATCTCATGGATGGATCTTCTCTAATTATTAATTCACTATCATTTATTTCTTTAAAATCATGTAAGAATTTTTAATAATCATAAGGGGGAGGTCATACTAATATCAAGGTTATAGTATTAGTTTTTCTAAATGTATCCACTTTTTTATGATTTAAAATTACTTATAATTATTAATTATTTTAAAATAAAAAATTTATATGATATTTTGGTCATTTTAATGATTTTTAAAATTTTATTTGAATTTTAATATCAAATATTTAAATTTATTTCAAATAATTCATTTATTTATTTTTGAAATATGTATTTTCATATGTCAATACTTATCTTATTTATTTCATGTGTTTTTGAACAAAAAGTATCTATATTCTTATACCTCTCACAATATTTGTTTTTGTAATGATCATTAATTCTAATTAATTATCAAAAAAATAATTTTAAAAATTTTCTATATTTATGTTTAGATATCATTACAAGATGTTTTCAAAAAAAACCACAAGAACCAATATACACTTCAGGGGACCATTTTGATATCTCATTCTATATAAAAGAACCTATTACTTGATGGGAAGGCATCATCCAGTCATTGGAGATAGATATAAGAACATGCTCAAATCCAAACACACCAGCTAGCCACTGGACTTCAAATGACCATATGGTGAGGAAAAATGTATATCCTAGATACTTTCTTGGAAATTGTCAAGAAAATGGAGTCCCAATGGCTAAACGGTGGACATTTGGCAGCCTATATGAGGGTTAAGAAGTCCACTGATCGGCTGGTGTAGCTTTCCCATAAAGGTTACATAGACAAGGAATGTTGTCCCCTTAATCCTCTCTCACATCCTAATGAATCTATAGAAGTCCCAATACATCCTTGAAACAAAAGTGATGGACAATCATTATATTACTCATAATTGAAGGAATATAGTTATGATGTGACTATTGAATAGTAAAATATTCTATTACACCCCAATTTGATCTCCATTGTGATATAATTTCAAAATCTAAATCTCATTATAATTCTTCTTTCATTCTCTATATTTTTATTTCTCCATCATGTTTGGTGAATTCATGGTGAATCTTAAAGGGTTTCTCATTAAAAAAAATACCTCGTCTAATTCATATTTTTCACTTCTAACTACTTATAAAGTGATTGTTCTTTTTGTTTCTTTGTTAAACACTAAAAATCTAAGGTTTATTTGGTTTATTTATTTCATCATTGTAATTTAAGTTTCTTGATCATTCATAGGTATGATTTCTACTATTAAAGATATGGAATTAGTCTAAAACCCTCATGTATATAGTGTAGACATATATGAACTATGATATAGTTTTTTTCTGAACCCGATTATCAATGTGTTTATTCATATATTTTATTTTAATTTACTACTTATATTAATCAATAAATTTTATTTCTTTTATTTTTTAATTTTAATTTTAAAATATAATTCACTCACCTCCCCCCCCCCAATACTCTTTTCATCCTACATTAACCAACAGAAACTCTGTATAATTTTAATATAATAATAACATAAACTACCAAAAAAATAGAATATTTCATACATATATACCCAAGCCCTAAAAAATAATGAAATATTTAACATTAAAATACCATATTCTGGAAAAAATTATTTAATTACCCCAACATGAATGACATTCCAACGCATGGTGTGCAATGTTTTGGTATGAGTAACATTATAAAAAATGCCTATAAACAACATATAAAAACTATGGGAGGAATATGTAGTTCATTGATTGGTAAACATGTCGTTCATTGATCTTGAAACATTAATTCAATGAAAGTATATTTTTTTAGGTTTAATACTGATGAAAAAAAAACATTATTGTATAAAAGGGAATTAATTTTTTGATAAATATTTTTCAATGCCTTATGGGTTAGATTCGCACATTTAATTGATATATTTACATGAAAAAAAAATATTTCTAAAAAAGTAATTTTTCTTTCACTTCATGATACTATGAATCCTACATATATGATTATTTAAAAAAGGTTACCTATTATTAGTGTAGATTATTTATATCATCTCCATCTATATTGAAAGATAAATTATAATATTTAATTGGTGTATCGATTTTTCAATGAATTTAGGTTTATTTTCCTACCATGTGAACCATACATATGTTGTATAGATTATGAATTTACGAACTATTCATGTGTATTTTTTATACTAATAGATATGTATCAAATGTTTTCAACGTTTATTGGTGTAAATATTGATTATTATATATATTATATAAATTATTCCAGTAGAACCGTTGATAAAATTCTCGTAAGACTTATTTTAATAATTTAGTTTTGAGGTATTGAATATAAAAACACTTATATTTAAAAAATAAAACTAAAATTTAATTTTAATAGGTTATAAAATAAATTATGAGTGGAGAGTAATAAATAAATTTATAACTTGAAAAGGAAAATTTATATATATGAACAAAAAAATATAATTTTAGACCTCATCCCATAAGTAACACTACTACAAAATATATTTTTTTATCTGGTTATTTTTTATTGATGGTATGTAGATATTATAAAATTATTTCCAAAAAAACTTGATAAAAATATATTTATATAAAGTTACTAAAAATAATCTACCAAAAACATTAGAGATTTGGGTGGGATTTCCAAATTTATAGGTCTATTGAAAATCTATGAGGTTATTATAAAAATTTCCTTCATTATGAATATAGTTACTTATAAATATTTCTTTTTCCTAATTGGATTTTTCTATATTTTTCTTAATGGTAACATTATTTATGAACTAAATATATAAAATCTTAGAGGGTTTAAAAAATCCTGGGGAGTATTAATATTTTTAATGTTCCCCCCAATCATCAAAATTAATATACATGTTGAACTAGTTAATAAAAATATGATATATCCATTCATAGAAGAATGAATATAAATTATTTTTTCATATTATATTTCTGATAAATCAAAATATATTCATTAATAATAATAATTCTGTATATGTTTTTAACAACATCAAAACCGAGGATGACATTTTGAAAGTGATGCAATATTTTGAAATTTATTTACAGTAAATATAGTTTTATTTTTTTAATAAATCATATAAAATATTATATTTTAAATTTTTTATTGATTTTTTATATTCAATAAAATAATATTAATGGATGATTAATTATTTGTGTCATGACCCGTCCCCAAGGGCCAGTGTCGTGACTACCCCAAGTCTGCCATCCATAGGCCAGGGGTTGGCGACTAGCACCGAAAAGGCATATCCCTAAAATGGGAAGGCATTGTCTTTAAACCAATACAAACAAAAAGTCCATGAACACAAAAATATGTAACCATGAAGTAAAATTGAAGTTGTAAAAGTGTATACTAAAAGTAAGGGGCGAGAACACAATCCCAATTAAAAAGATATAACTACCACATAAAATACAAAACATCTCCTGAGATCTTCCACCAAGATTCCTACCTGAAGGGTACATACAGCTCATTTCAACAACACTCCACATTAACCAGTCACCTCCATGTACCATCTGGTCCTAGATTTTATAGTCTCAGCATAGCTGCTCATTGTCTGTACAAGAAACAACAAGGCGCGGGCAAATCTCATGCAGGGGTGAGTATAACAATACCCAGTAGGGACCCTGAAACCCCCAAGTGACTCTTATAATTCCACATGAAATCTGAAAGTCATTATCTCAATCACCCACCACAAAGAAAAAGACTCAGGTCAAACCAGGTATAACTTATGTATAGAAGTACAGATGAAAAGTCGTAAGGCTATATAATCTTATTCTGTCAAAGTGATCTGCGGTTGATCCACACAGGATCTCTAGGTACTGATCCACATAGGACAACTATGTACTAATCCCCATAGTATCCCTAGGTAACGATCCACAGAGGATATCTAGGTCCTAATCCACATAGAATCGCTTGGTGCATTTCCACACAAGATCACCCAGTGCAGATCCTCATAAGATCACTATTCCTTCTTCAGGTCTCAGCCAGCCAATGGATTCCCACATATAATATGCTTTATTTCGAGAGGTTACTAGAATCAATCCATCTATTTTTATTCAACCAACATTAATTCTCATGAAAAAGTATCCCAATGATCATTCATCGCATAAGGGTTCTAACTTAATAGACCGTGTGTCTATCAGACTCTTAGTCTGTGAGTTATATGCATTTTTGTGTCGAGGGCCCAGTTGGATTCAGTTTCAATCCAAACTGGCCATACTATTACATTATCCAAAACTCAGTTGGATAATCTCAAAAGGACCATCTCATTCTTAGGATTCTAGCGTCGTAGATGGTTTATCAAATGATAGTTTGGTTTGTGAGATACGACCATTTAAGCGAAACTAGGCCATAAAGGGTCTGGGTCCGGTCTGACTCGGTCGGACCGACCTAGACCGGGCCGACCCAACCTGGTTTGCATTGAAACAACCCGATTTGGGTCGACCCAACCCGATTTGGGTAGATCCGACGCAGTCCGGGTTCGTCCCAAGTACGACATGGCCGGGCCTGAACCGGTTGGGACGCAGACAAGCCTAGCACGAAAATGTTGGGCTCAACCTGGGGGGGCTCGGCCCGCTGGGCTATAAACCGGTTGAGACTACCAGCTGGGAATCATCTACTCAAGGGGTTGCGCAACCCCACCATTTTTTATGGCTCAAGAGCCATTCGGATCTTCAACCGGAGACACCTAGTGGTCTTGCCTTGCTCTCCGCGAGACATGTAGGACGTGGATGCCCATCCATTGCAGCTTTAAATTCACGGCCTCCACCTGCAGTGGGTGATGGTGAACCACCCTTCTACCATCATGGATGTCCGATTGTCGGCCGCCACTACTGGTCCGCTATGGCACTATGAGGCGCTGCCCCCTTCCGTAGCTGGCGAGCATCGGCTACTACCTTCACCCACCGGCAGGTCTTCCGCCAGCCACCAGGTGAGTTCTGGTGGTCCGTTTTCCCTTCCAAAAGAGACCACGAGCCTCCCATGATGTTGCCAATGATGTGTGGCGCCCAATATCTTCTTTCCACCTTGTTTTATGGTTTCCCATGAAGAACACAACAAATATCAAAGTGGCGAAGGGTTTGGGCCTTGTTTAATTGGCATGCACCCTCTCTGTTAGCATCTTATTAGGCGGGTATCAAAAAAACATCACATAGATAAATTAAAACACATTCAATCTCCCACAACAACCACCCACAAATTCAATAACGAGGAAAATAATAGTGAGATTTTCTTGAATTTAATAACAACCCCTACCTTATGATATGTTGGTTGATATTGCGGTTGTGGCAGGAGAATCTATGTTCGCTGATTCTGTCGATGTTCATCGATCCCAGATCATTTCCTCAACAGGTGATGTTCATGCTTCCGTTCTATTCATTAAGGGTCGAGCATCGGCGCTTCGTCAGAGTTGTTCCACCAATCCTCCACCCTCTCCAATTTTCCAACGATTTTTAAATTCCAAATGATGATTTAAAGTGATCAAACCTCTTTTCAATCAATGTCTCATTAATTGGGGTAATTAATGAACCTATTAATTATAAAAGGGGTGGTTATGCATCTTATGTGTAATCGAGCATTTAATATCCTTTATTAAATTCCTGACCACCTCTGTCGTCCCTGCCAACACCGATCAATAAGTGGTAGAAATTTTAAAACAACATATTTATGTTATTTTATTATCCTTCCAAAATATCTGCAGAAATAAATTTATCTTCTAACCTACTGTGGTCAAAATTAAGAATCCCTTAAGTGAATCCCAGCTCTATGAGTTCAACTATGCCCTTGAAATTAAATTTCAAGTACTGGTTCAAATGTTAGAATCTTTCTCACACATGTTTACTGAATGTACATAAAAAAGGTCAAAAAAAATTCCAGGCACACTGGGCCTCGAAATCACATGCCATTAATTTTGGAAGACCCATAATAATCCAAAATAATTCTAAAAATATATATATGGAAATTCCAGTTCTTTACATCCTCTATACCCTAGACGTTTTTCCACTGAAGATATAATAAAACTAGGGAAACAAATGGGGGTACTGAGAACATATCTGATCCTCCTGCTCCCATGTGCTCTCCTTGAGATTCATGTATTTCCAACGAACTCACACAAGAGTAATCGACCACCCATGAAGGACCTACTCTTTTTGATCCTCTATCTCCATTGGAAACTCCGTAAACTTCACCCCATTATTGATGCCTAGATCACCCCATTCAATAACATGTGATGGATCGTACACATACCTCATCATCTGAGTCACTTGGAAAATATCATGTACTTGGTGCCTCTGTGGGAGAATATCTACATGGTAAGACACCTCACCTACTCTACTGAGGATTTATAATGGATTTATGATCCTCGATGATAGAATGCCACCCTAGCCAACCCTCCAAAATCTTTTTCATAGTGAGACCAGTATGAACACATGGTATCCCTCCTCAAACTCCATGGGCTTTCATACACGGTTTTCATAAGAATTATGTAAGATCTGTTCAGTCTTCATCCTTTCATAGATGATCTACACATTCTATGTCGTAGTCTCTGCCAACTCTAGACCAATATTTTCCAACTCCCCTAGGTTTGTCCAACATAGTGGTAACCAGAAAGGTCTTCCGTATAGGGCCTCAAACAGATCAATTCTGATGGTGGAGTGATAACTGTTGTTGTAAGAGAAATCCATGAGTGGAAGGAGGTCCCCTATCTCCATAAAAAATCAAGGATACAAGCATAAAGAATGTCCTAGATTTTACGTGTAGTCCCTTCCGTCTGACCATATATCTGATAAAGAATGGTGGTGCTCAAGCATAGCTAATTCTTGAACACCTCCTGTAATCCCTTCCACAAAGGGGATGTAAAATGAGTTTCACAATCTGATATGGTCGTCGATGGAACCCCATGAAGTAATGAAATCTCAAGTATGTATAAGAATCCCAAGATCTTTACTGATCCTTGCTCTCAGATGGGTTGGAAGTGGGTCAACTTGGTGAGTCGTTCGACGATCACCCAGATGGAATTGTGTCCCCTGGACGTACGTGGTAGCCCTATCCCAAAGTCCATGGATATATCATCCAAATTCCACTCAAGTGCCTCAAGGGGTTATGATAATCTATGTAGAACGTGATGCCCTACCTTCACTTTCTGAAAAGTGAGTAATCATGATATGAATTCTACAACTTCTTTCTTCATCACTGGCCACCAGTACTGACACAAGAGGTCATGTAACTACTTCTATACACCAGGATGAACTATCAAAGTGGATGTATGGAACTTCCTCAAATCCTCCTCTTGTTGCGTCACTGGTACCATAGTGTGTCCTTTAAAGAAGATGATGTGCTCCCCACCTTCATAAAATTCATTAGGAGCATATCCTCGGGAATTCTAAACACGTAGGGCCTCACAGTCAATGTCCCCAAGCTGTGCATCCATAACTCTTTAATAGAGTGAGGGAGTAACTATCCTATACTAGAGGTAAGTTTCTTCATCACTATTCATGAAGGATAACTGCAACATGGATACTTTCCCTATTTCCATACTTGGAAACTGTAAACCAAACCTCATGCTGAGTGCATCTGCTACTATGTTTCCCTTCCCATGAGTATAGAAAATCTCAAAGTCATATTTCTTGAGAAACACTATCCATCATCATTGACATTGGTTCAGGTCCTTCTATGAGAAGATATACCTAAGAATCTAGTGGTAACAGTATACTATAAAACATTCTCCCATCATTAGTGTTGCCCCATCTTCTGCACAGAGACCAATGATGCTAACTCTAGGTCATGGGTAGCATAGTTCTACTCATGTTGTCTCGACTTCCTTGAGACGTAGGTGATCACCGCGTTCTCCTATATTAGGACACAACCCTGACTGGTCCTTGATATGATGCATTGGACTACATACCAAATTCCGTCTTCTGGTAGCCTCAACATGGGTGCACTCATCAGTCTCTAACTCAGTTTCTGAAAACAATGTTTGTATCTCTCTATCCACAAAAATTTTTGTCCCATCTTTTTCAAAGATGACAGCGGTTCCACAAATCTAGAAAATTCATGTATGAATCTCTGATAATATCCAACCAATATTAGGAAACTCCACACCTTGAGCACACTCTTGGGTAGATCCCAAGAAAGCACTACCTCTATCTTCACTGGATCCACTGCAACTCCATCCTCTGAGATAACTTGCCGTAGGAAGTGACATCTCATATCCAGAACTGGAACATTGAGAGCATTCCATAAATCTGGTGGTCTTGGAATATATCCAAGAATAGACGTAGGTGCATGGAGTTCTCCTCCTCTAATTTCGAGTATATCATGATTTCAATAATGAAGACCCCCACGAAGTGATTTATGTAAGGCTATAAGATCCTATTCATGAGTCCCATGAACACTTACGGAGTATTGGTCATGTTAAATGGAATCACCAAGAACATGTAATGTCAATACAGACATTTTAAGGTTTTCTTCGGTATGTCCTCATCCCATACCCTGAGACGGTGATATCTTGATCTGAGGACTATCTTAGAAAATCAACGAGCTCCCTTTAGCTGGTTGAAGAAATATTAAATCCATGGGGGTGGATACTTGTTCTTAAATGTCACTTGGTTAAGGAAAATATAATCCACACAAAGCCTCAGACTCCCATCGGCCTTATTGGAAGACATAATTGGGGATGCCCATGGAAAAACATTGGGCCTTATAAACCCCTTATTATAAAAGTCATCCATCTTTATCCAAACTCATGATGCTTCATGGTGAAATCTGATATGCTGGAATAGATATCAATACCATCCTTGGGAACATGTCGATGTAGAAGTCTACCTCTCTATGATTAGGTAGTCACGGAGGATCCTTAAGAAAGACATCTACAAATTGGTCCACCACTACAGGATAACTTGGACTCCTCACATCAACTACTCTGAGGGTATGGCTAGCCAACTAATGAGTGATTGGTTGCATCCTCCTTCGAGTAAGTCCATCATGTGATGAAAATGTACCCTTATCGCTGATGAAGGAAAACCGGATCCCATCATTGCAAACACAACATAATTTTCACCTAAAACAATTGATCTATGAATGAAATGTGGATAGTCATTCCATACCCATGATGACATATTAAGGCCTCAACACTATAACTAGGAGATCCCATCCAATGTTCTAACCACTTAGAGTGAGATCACACTTTCTGAACTAGTGTGTAATCATCAAATGTTCTCCCGTAAGAGTATATAATCATAAGGATCGAGACAACTACTCTATTGGAATCTCTGAGATCTGAATGAGTGTCGTGGAAGTAAAAGAGTGACTGGAACATGTGTCTATAAGAACTACAACTAGGGTGGAATAGACATAGATCATACCTCTAATAATCTCTGGATCACTGTAGTCATAGGCTTCTTTCGTTGGAAGCTGAGCTCACCCATATTTACCTACTCCATGAGGTCTAGGAGGACCACATTGGGGGGTGGTGGTAGAACCTCAAACCGTCATCCACCACCTACTTCACGACCTACTCCTTTATCACGTCCACTGCCCTGAGGACGCCCTATCTCGAACCTCAGCCACTACCTCGGTGGTCCCTCAGTCATTTGTTGATCGTCTATGTAAAAAGTTAGATAGTTTCGAGCCATTTCCATGTCCGTCATAGGAGTAAGAGACTTTAGTCCTCCGAATACCTCCTCTGCCTCATGAGGTCCACACCTCCGACCATGCATCCTCGGGTCGTCCACCTGATGTAATGTCCCTCTTGGACCTCTGCGTCTTCTTCCTACTGCCTGCTTCAGATGACTCACCTTCCTGTCTTCCAGTGGTGGCTCTCAACATCGGTGGCTGCTATTCTAAGAAGATCTCCACCAATAATTCTTGCTCGAGCCCTCATGCATCCGTTGGGATATTGGGTGATATCATTGAAGCTATGATCTCCTATCGGAGACCCAGGCTCAAATGTCAAGGCACTGAAGAAAGGGTCTCATACCATGTCGATGGACTAGAGTGAGAGGCCAATGAATCTCATCGAGTAATGGGCCACTGATAGGATTCCCTAATGTAAGTAAAAAAGCTCCTGGATACACACTGAGTGAAAATTCACTGGTAAAAACTCTTCCCTAAAGAGGGTCTCAAAGTCCAACCAAGAGAGTGTCACCTCTAAATGCGTTTGGTGCATCAGACTCCACCATCTCTCTATTTTTCCCTAGAACTGGGTAGCATCTAGGATCACCATCTTCTCTACTAGTTTCTCAACCAAGTGAAAAACTCGTGCTACTGTCTCTAGCTGGTCCTCAGCTGCATGGAGATCTGTCTTGACTATAAACCTCAGAGGCCTCTATCTTTGAAACTATTAAAATTAGAATAGTTGGAATGCATAGTTTTCTAGTGGGGAAGTTGGAAGTTCCATCCCTCTAAGTGGTGGTGCTACAGGTACACCACTCATTGGGGAAAACATCGTAAGAGGGCCCTACACTGAAGACTCATCACTCGGTGGGCCATCATAGTGTTCACAATATAGAATCCTGCATTCATGTCTATGTGGTGGAATCTTAAAATAAAATATATTCACCACTGTCAAAAACTAATACCTTGTGATCTCGCTCAAAAGAGATCTAAAGTAAAACATTTCCAAAACACATGCAATCTGTGTTTTCATGCACCAAGTCAAAAATCAGAATTCTGGGTTCTGGTTTTTTAATACGTCATTCCCCACACCAGTAATGGTCTCCCCAAACTGAAATACACACACAAAACACCAAACACTATTACTATATTGGAAATACCAGAGTCCAAGTTCATCTGTAGAACTGAATCCTTTGATACCAATTTGTCACGGCTTATCCCCCGGTGCTCGTATCGTGACTACCCCAAGCCCGCCTCTCATAGTATATGGGTTGTCAACTTGCAATGGAAATGAATTTCCCTAAAACAGGAAGTCATTTCTTTTATACTTGTATAAACACGTAGTCCATGAACACAACAGGATGAAACCGCGAAGTAAAACTGCAATATTAAAGTGTTTACTGAAAGTAATGGGCCGGAATATAAGCCCAACTAAAAAGATACAAGAACAATAGAAAACATGAAACAAATCCAGAGATCATAAACCAAGGTTTATACATGAATTATAGGTACAAATCAACTCCACAACTCCCCATATCAACAAGTCACCTCTATGTACCTCCTGTTCTGATCTCCTATTTTCTCTCCCGAGCTGTTTGTTGTCTGCACAAGACACAACAAGGTGCGGGTGAAGGCCGTACATGGGTGAGTATAACAATACCCAGTAAGAACCCCAAGACCCCGGAAGGTCTCTCGGAATTTCACAAAATAAAACCAAAAAGCATGATCTCAATCACAACGCACAAAACAAAAAATCATCTCAAAGCATGTATAACATATATACAGAAGTACAGATGATTAGCCGTATGACTAGATCATCTTATTCTGTAAAAGGGATCTACCGCTGATCAAAAGAGGATCACTAGGTGTGGATCCATAGATGATGGATAGGTTCTGATACATAATGGATCGAGAGATTCTGATCAACAGAGGATCCCTATGTGCGGATTCACAAAGGATTGTTATTCATTTCTCACGTCTCAGCCAGCCATGGGATTCTCTCACATAGTACCCTTGATTCCGGGAGGTTCCAATCCTCAATCCATAAATCTTATTTAAACGATGAAAAAGTCCCAATAAGAAGTAATCCAGTGATCTGTCATGTCATAAGGGTTCCAAAGCAACCGACAGCGCATCAATCAGATGTCGGATCTATGAGTTATAGGCATTTTAGTTCCGAGGGCCCGGTTGGATTTGGTTTCAATCCTACCCGGCCATACACCATATCTCTTCAAAACAGACATTGAGTATCTCAAAATGTCTTTCTTCCTCCATGTATTCTATCACCACAGATGGTTTACCAAACTGATGTATGGTTTGTGAGATATGACCTTTTAAGAGAAATTCTTCTATAAAGGTTCCATGTCCGGTCTGACCCCGTTGGCCCGACCCAGCCTAAGCCGACCCGACCCTATCCGAGTCTGCCTAGGTTCAACCACTGCTAGCCAGAAATAGCTGGGCCGCAGACCAGCCAGGCCCGAACTGGCTAGGCTGGGATGCGGTGGGCTCATCCTGTTGGGCAGCGGACCAGCCAGGCACGCCGACTGGGCACAACCTGCGTGAGGGGTCACACGACCCCTAATTTCCAAAAAGATTAGAAGACATTCATCTCTTCAACAAGAGATTCCACATGGGGCCACCTCGTTGTCTGCAAGAATTTTAAGGCATGGGTCCCCATCCCCCACGGATTCAAATCTGAGGCATCCACAAGCGGCGCGTGCCGACGTGGGACCCCTCCACCAATGTGGCCAGCCGACAGCCATCCTCCCCTAATGGTCAGCCGTTGCGCTATGCAGTGCCGCCCCCTTCTATGGTCAGCGAGCGCCGGTCACCTATGTCAAGCCGACAGGTCTTCCACGGGCTATCGGGTGGGCTCCGGTGGTCTGTTTTCCCTATTGAAATTGAACACGAGCCTCTAGGGATGCTGCCAATGCTGTGTGGCTCTCGGTTTCATGTTTCTGCTCTATTTTCAGGTTTCCCATGAAGAACTCTACAAATATAAAAGTAGTGTAGGGTATGGGCATTGTCCATCTAGCTCGCGCCCTCTGTGTTAGAATCATATCATGCGGTTTTCAAATAAACACATCACATAGAAAAATTTAAACCGATTCAAGCTCACACAACAACCTCCCAAAAATTCATGATTGAATAAAAGAATCGTGACAATTTCTTGAATTTAATAATAACCCCTACCTAGAGATCTATTTGGTGATGTTTCGGTTATGGTGGGGGAATATATGTTCATTGAAGCCACCGTAACTCATCAAACCCAGATCATTTTCTCAATGGGAGCTATTCAAGCTTCTATTCTTTCTAGGAAGGGTTATGTGTCAGCACTTGGTCAGAGTACTTCCACCAATACTCCAGCCTCTCCCCGTTTCCAATGATTTTAAAAATCCAAAGGATGAATTAATGTGATCAAACTTTCTTTCAATTAATGGCTCATTAATTGGGGTAATTAATGAACTTATTAATTATACACAGGGTGATTACACATCATATGTGTAACCGGACATCTAATATCTTTCATTAAATTCGTGACCACTTTTATGGTCCCTGTCACCACCGCTCAAGGAGTGGTAAGAAATTTTTTTTAAAATTTTTATGTTATTTTATCATCCTTCAAAAAAGTACGCAAAACTAAAATTTTCTCCTGACCTACTCTGGTCGAAGTTATGCCTCTTTTATGTGAATCTCATTGCAGTGAGTTCAATGGTGCCCTCATATTTCAATTCCAATCTCTGGTTCAAAAGAGAGAAAACGCTGCCCATGATTTTACTATAACGTACCTAATGAAATTTCAATATTCTGTTCTGAATTCACCGAGCTTCAGAATCATGTGCCGTTAATTTTTTCAGACTCATAACAATCCAAAATAATTTATATATGTATATTTTTATATATGGAATTTTCGTGTCTTTATAATCCATTCTTTAAATTTTTTCTATTTCAAACACAACCAGGAAATGAAATATTTATTCTACCATAAATTTTTAAATATATACGAACATTTTTTTATCAGTGAAGGATATATAGAAATATATGAATGTATATATTTAAAATAATACAAGTTCATATTAAACTTAATGTGATGGAAAATAATTTTCTTCCCATTATCATTGATATATGAAGGGTATCAATTATTACATATTATAAATATCATAACTAGATTTATTTTATTAAAAATGGTAACTTATAACTAGAAAATTATGCACATTAATTTGTTGAATGTTATTATATATATATATATATCAGATGTTAAAATCATGTTATACCATTTGGTTCTAAATTTAAAAATTATCAAAAAATATATATAGATATATATATAAGTAATGATGTCAATAGAAAACTCTTATTTATACACAACCAAGAAGTTCAAGTATTCCTATATAAACACAAGATGAAATAAATTAATAGAATTTAATTGAAATTAAAAAATATAATAATTTATATAATAATAATATCTCTTTTAATTTTTAACAAATCGAAAAATATGAAATGGAAATTATATATGAAATAGTTTATTTTTTAGTAGTACATGTTATTATAAATAGGTTAAATTTTCTCTTAACCGACGCTTATTATTAAATTTATTTAATTACTTAAGACGGTTGTGATATTTGTTGTACTCATTTTTGAAAACCAATTATTTTTTAAATTATTTTTTACTGATACGGTTTTAAATGGGATAACTTCATAATGATATGGAATTAAATAATTTTAACTTCAATTGTTTTTTTATAAATAGAATTTTAGTGATGGAGAAATATGATATCATGAAATTTATGACATCCAATGGGTGTATAATGGATAATTGTTATATTTATAAATATAAAAGTTACAATATGAAATTATAATTTATAACCAAGTAATTTATTGATTGATATTATTCACCAATGGATAGAATTATTGGATAAAATTAGTATAAAATACGAATTGAAGAATATGGAATGGGTTTAAATATTGAAAATTACACTAAATTAATGAAAAGGATTCATGAAGTGAAATCCTTACAATCATAACACTAAAAACCTTTGAATTTTCCTTGTATTTTTTCCCAAATTTTATAGAAAAAAATTCATAATAAACCTAAATAAACATAAACATATCTTTTTTCTATGTTTCTGTGTATTAACATAAACATATATATAAATTTTTGTTTATATATAAAATTATTAATATATATGAATTATTTATATATTTACACACACTTGAATATAAAAATATAAACATAGTGTTTGTGTATATATATATATATTATAATATATAAATGCATGAAAAGAGGAAATTGGAAGGGAAAAACAACTAAATTTATAATAATATATACATAATTTATATAAGTATGGATTATGATTCACAAAAAAAATTAATTTTTTCTTGATTTGAGGATGAAATACCAGGATCTAATTATCCCAAGTAGTTTCTTAGAGTAGTGATGTTTCATCGAGTGAATATGAAAGAAGAAAGGGGTGTTGTAAATTTTTATATAAAATATTTTTTTCACTTTTATATTTTTTCCCAAATACATTTGCTTAATTCAAGTTTAGTTAAGTCCATGATTCTAAAATTATTTACATAATTAAAATAACTGAAAATTAATACTTGATTTTTTGGACAAAATTCAACCTTACAGTCATTTTATTTTATAAATCCTAAGTCCTATAACAAATTTTTAAAAAATATTTTTTTAAATCAAACCAAATATATAAATGATTAATATCATTGAGTAAAAGGTAATTTATAGTGAAAAAAATACATCCCAACCAGATATGAACTTTGGAAGTGGTCTTAAATCATTCTAAAGAATGTACAACTTGATTCTCACATCATTGAATAAAATAATAACACCAATAATCAAATGTCACAACCACCTCCAAAACATCATAAAAAAAATTAATAATTGATGAAATTATTGGCATTTACAAATTAATTAAATTAATTAAATTTTAATTAACAAACTCTATGATAACTAATTTACACTCATGAATCCTTAAAAACTATAATAATTCATATGCTATAGATACCTTGCAAATTTAGGGACTCCAACTTAAAATCAAAAAAAATCTAATAAAATGAGTAACCCCTCCCCCATGATGTCGTTATAAACAACTCCATGTCCATATTGTACCCTAATATGAAATTTATAATCATTATTTAATTTATTAAAATTAGATGATATATTCTTCATGGCCTTCCAACATAATTGTTCACATTACCAATGTTACTCTCAAAAAAAATCCATACTTTTATTTCCAAAAATTTATATGAATCTACCCTCATACTAAATCTAAATTTTATAGGGAACTTTATTATAGTTTAATATAAATTCCCTTTGTCTCACCCAAACCAATGAATACAAGGATCATACATAAAAAATAACTTTGGATTACTATGATTTCATAAAGTATTGAATAAATTTATATTTTTTCAATAACTGGTTTATGAAAAATGAAATGATCCAACCCAATTTTTTATATAATGGTATTATAAGTTAACTAGTAAATACTGAATACATCCACTATTCCAAATGAACTATATAGATTATATAATAATTATCTTATGTAAAATTCTTTATCAAAACAAATATCTTATTTATATATCATATCAACTCATCTAAAAAATAAATTTCATAAAAGATTCACATTCCTAGTAAAATTAAAAACAATTACTAGGGATGAGGATAACCATTAATCTCTAAGACATACCCGGTATTAAAAATATACATCCATATTCAATGTGAAAAAATAGTAACTAATTCCCAATAAAATCATCGAAGAGTAAGAATAAATAGAATATTGTCTTTCTCTATTTTAGTAAATAAGGTATTCACCATCATTATATTATATCATAACATATCATCTAACATGATGTTTTGAATTGTATAAGCGTACCAACCATAAATAATATAAAACATAACTTACCCATTATCCATAACATAAAACTTTGTATCATTTTAAATATTAATTCCTTATCTATCTAAACAACACCAGTTAATCCCTACCATTAGTGGATACTTTTACCCCTAAGTACTCCATAAAAGAAAACTAGGTCATAGACCTAGGTGATAGGCCTTAAAATTTTATCTTTTAAAAAAAAAATTCCTTAAAACTATTACAAATATAGAATTTTTAATAGTGATATTGTATTATATTTGTTAACAAGTACTAAAATATTAAATGTACTCATATTTCAAAACCCAAGCCACCCAAATCTCTTGGGATAAAATGTAAAGTAGCATGGGTTCTAATTCCTCCCATTAACAATACCCCATAATAAATTTTAGAAAAATGAATCAATATAATAAACTAGAAGACAAATGTACGAATAAATACACTACATACAATGGAATAAACACCGAAAAAAATAATTACTACCAAATCTATTTTATTTGAATGATTTTTATTTGACCATGAATTAAAAAACATCCATGTTCTATCAATCACCAAACCCTATACATCATTTTAGATCAAAAAATAATGGTTGGAAGGAATAATTATTTTTTATAAACATATACTTTCCGAAAACCAAAAATATGTTAAAATGCATAAGTTTTATGAACCATAACTCCGCTACTGAAACAAATACAAGATTTTTAAATTTTTATCATCATCCCTAATGTCTATTCATATTTTTAAATAATTTCAATGATAATTTAACACTTTTTATTAGTATACCAAGACAAAATTAGACTATCATCTTGAAAAAAAGGGAAATAATAGGTCTATACATAGAGTCATTCACTCCATGAATATACCACTATTAAAATTCTAAAGAAATCATCCTTGAAATTAAATAAATAATAATTATAAAATATTATATGAATAAAATTCCTTTCATCCACAAGCCTCATATTGAGAAAATTATATAAAAAATTCCACCTTTTACATTGTTCTAGAAAGAATATAAATAAACATGCATGGAAATATTAAATATCTAGATATAATTAAATCTCATTTTTTATAAAAGTAAAACTTTTAAATTTCACTTCACCCTATCATTTAACATTATAAATACATTGTAAAAGAAATTTTACCCTTCCTTGTAGTAAAGAGTATTTTTATTGAATGGAAAATATCATCGGATAAAATTTCATTATTAACAACCAGGTGTTGAGTTACAAAAGAACACTAAGAATACATAATGATATAGGGTAAAATATTCCATATCATGTTTTCCAAAATCATTTAAAATATTTTTTTGAATAAAATGCATAAAATGAGGGATGAAAACCCATTTTTCACCTTCTTAATGACCATCATAATTAAGCTGATATGTGTCTCTTTAAAAGACTCAAGATTCATAATTCCTTTAAAAAAATTATTTAGGACATTGAATATATATTTTCACACAACAGGCCAATAATTCATAATTAAAATTTTAATACCTTATAGACATAAACCATTATTGGATTTATCATTTTAAAAGTAAAAAATAAACTCACAAAGTGCTATATCTTCTAATAACCCGAAATAAATATAATATATGACTTGGGGATCCAATAAGTCAAGAATATATTCAAAAACATAATTATGTTAAAGAAAAAATCAACTAATAATACAAATTTTAAGACAACATAAAGATCACATTAAGAGTATCAAACCATGAATTTCACTGTGATTTCACATAGAAATATAAGTCTTCCTCATCCTAGTATATTCCTTATGTGGAATGAAATAATATTTATTGTATTCATTCAAGAAGGAATTCATTCTATGATTAAAATTCTATTGTTTATCATTTTTCAATTAATGATAATCTGGGTTACCCTCCAAGTAACAAACCCTATCAACAAATTTCCCCCAAAGGACCCATCATAAATAATATATGTATATATTCAATATACATAATTCATTATTTAATATATTTTAGATGTGAATACCACCAATACTGTTTACCCATCAATAAAAAATAATGATTTAAAATATATTTTTCCTTATTCAATGCTATGAATCCATAATAGATTTTTCCCATCTCAGTGATTTTATATTGAACTTATAGGATTTTAAGACGCTCCTGTTATTAAGATCCCAGCCTCTATAATCTGAAAACTAATATGTATAAAATAAAAAATCAAATACCTACTAAAATTAATATGAATTACAATACCTAATAAAATAAACATGGTCACCATATGAAACCACCATTAGAAGGTATACTAAATGAATTTTCCATATACATGATGAATCCCACCGAACAAACCCACAGAAAATGATCCCAAAATGACTAATATAATATGTTAATCGATATATAAAGAAAAATCGAAACTAAACCACCAAATATTGATCAAACATATTTAAACTCACTGGTTATTATTCTCTTTGTGAAAATGGTTCCATCATTAAACGAAAACAATTATCAATGAAAAAATTTAAATATACAAAAACCCCAAAAAAACCCACTGATGTAAAAGATAATAATCATAAATGTGCTAGGAATTGAAAAAGTTCTAGTTGGGGGATACCCTAAAATTCGAATTGAAATATTCAATAGATATTTTGTGATGTACATGATGTGGGAGACATGTCCAAGGAATTTTACTGATTAAACATAATAGACATGGTATATCATTGAGTTTCTTTCTTGTTAAATTTTTTAAATATGTTAAAATTTAAGTAAAAAAGAATAGATCAGTCTTGAGATATTACTTCAATTAATATATTGATCATTAGAAACCATTTTAGTCTAAAATAATTCTCACATGTAGGATCCTTTTGTATAATCTCTCTAACAGTGATCAATATGTTCCCCATCATTCTATGAACAACACTTGGGATTGTAGGGTGAATGTGTAGTAGATTGATCATCTTGTTTTCTTCTCATTGATCATTATGATGCTTAATTTGGGATTAAAGAATCATACTTTCACTCACATTCACAAGAATGTTAAGGAAGGGTGATAATCATGATGGTCTAAGAAGAGATACTCTAGAGTGAGTTGAAGTCTTGAGTGTGATAGTGAGAGATCTATATTTTTATGTGGACAATGATTCTCCAATTCAATTATCCTGAGCATAATAAATTTCACAGTCTTTTTATAGAGTAATAGGTTCAGGTTAAATATTACATAACTTTATATTGAAACAGAATGACATATTCAAAACTAAAATTATTACACACCATGTAATAATATTGTTAAATTTATTTTCTCATATTTTCACTAACTAACACGACGGTAAGTATTATTTTATTGTTATTATATTTAAATTTTATCATAGAATATCATCTTTGGATTAAAATCCTATTACAAATTTATCAAATACAAGAATGAAAATTTAATTAATTAATATTCACTAAATAAATAAATAAATATTATATATCTTTAAAATTGATTAATTATATTGAAAATAAATATTTATATAATTAATTCAATAAAAACCCAAAATATAATTACTCCTTGGACATGGGTATAATAATTATTAGAATAATTGTATTCAAATTAAATTTAATGGGGATCAACAGAAATACATAGTGTTTGGCCCTCTAGGATTCATCCCTATTTTCATTAGGTGACCATTCTTAATGTGAATGATTTTCATCTAAAAATTAGTCAATGAACCTAGGAGTAATATCATAATTTTAGGATACTGACTACCATATATAATTGTGTAATATTATATAAAATCACATTTTTTTAATTCCTCATCAATAAATTTTCATAAATGTGTGATCAAACATAATTCTTGATATATCTTTCCTCTATTATCAGTAAATAAAGTCTATACATCATAATGACAATAGATTTTCATTTATCACTTCATATACAATGAAATAGTTATGATATCAATTCACATAAATGGAAAGTAAAAGATCGCTCCTTGAATTATTCATTAATAACCTATAGATTGTGATATACTGAACTTACACTACATAACATGAACATAGTTTTTGATGTGTTTCATCGGTAAATATAAGTAAGTGAGTAATAATATGTATTAATTATAGTCATAAATTATAAGGTACATTACTCATGCTTATAAGTGGGAATTCTAATTGGTGGGTTTGTCCTCATAATCTTCTATCATTGATATTACAAATTGGGATTTCCAAGGGATGAATCATTACCGTGTTGTAAACAATTACACCTAAAATATGCCAAACAATGTTCCCAATCATTGTTTTTCATCCTATCTATTAGGAAACAAATATTTAAGATATATCAATACAGAATCTCAAGGTTCTCATCATAAAAGGGAATTTTTATTATCTACTTTGATGTCACAGATACACATGGAATTTTCATATTAAATTCAGGCAGTATATTGATCAATATGTTTTATATTATATTTAATATTCACTTTTATTAATATATTTGATAATATAAAGTAAAAACTAGTTGCCTCTAAGATATAAATTCCAAAAAAACCCCACTCAGACAAGATCCACCACTAATGACTATTAGTCTTTTAACTCACTTAATAATATCATGGTTCTACTAAAACATGTGTTTTTTTAAAGGATCTTTTACTTTCTATTTTGTGGAAATTTTAGTCACTATAACTTCACCTCATTGAGAAAACTACCTCCATTTCTGATAATTTTAGAGTATGTGATTCATTTACTAAGGTGGCATTTGTTCTTTGGATAGATCCACAAGTAAATTATGATCATACAAAATTATGATATGTATAATAATCCTGGGTAACAAATTCAAAATTTGGATGAAATTTTATATGTATAATACTTCTTTCATTGAATCTTAATGCTCGTAATGCGTAGTTAGTTCCTTTTGTTCAATAATGAATTTGAAATTTATATTTCTATCAAATAAAAATAAATATAATAATTTATAATAGTGTATATATAGATTCAATCCCATGAATATATGGGAAGATAGACAAAAAAATTTACTAAATGTATGTTGTTGAATTTTTTGGACTTAATTTATTAACATAGTTATGAAAAATAAAATTGATAAATATGCACGTAAAAAAGATTGGGGAACCAGTTTAGAGGGGTTATTTTTTCAATTTATATTAATTCAAATCATCTAACAAAATAGTTAAATTAAATATGTATGTAATCATTTTTTGTATTAAATGATAATTACTTCCATTTCTTTTGAAACTACCTTAAATCATGAACATATTGATATGAAAATATTGAGAAAATAGAATTAAATTAATTGATTGGAGTGATGGAGAAAAACATGATCTATTGTTTGTGGATCAGTCTAGTTTATTATATTGTGGTTTTTCTATTAATAAAATATTTTATCAATGATTAATAAATAAATAAAATTGGATTTAAATAATAGTATAAAACTTATATATTTAGGTTATGGAAATAGAAAATAAAGATTAAATTAAACTGGTATACACCCCTTTCAATATGATTTGTTCTCCCCAAAAAAAATTTCAACTAATTTATTCTTTATCACCAAAGTTAAATAGTAAAAATTTTGTCGGAGGGAGAATAAAAATGGGAGGTATTAGAGAAGTAAAAATAATAATTATAAACATACATCCATTTACAATTACATAAAGGTAATAGTGACTGAGGAAAAAAATGAATAAGTGGAATAGACTTCAAATAAAAATTTAGAAAATATAAAGAATATTTTGGAAAAATATAAATGTTGAAAATAAAATCCTATCTAAAAACAATTAGTCCTCAGTTAGAACCCAAATACAAACTCCCCATTAGTTGACAAATGGTGATTTTATACATGATATTATACTCTATTTATATGTCTATAGGTCCCATTTTTTCTTTCAAATTTCATCAAAACCCCCCTGTATTGGGCCAAAAAACAAGCTATTGAATCTAATGATGTGGTCAATACATTAGTTGAATTTATTAGTGGATGAAAAAAAATTAACATGAACCAAAACTTATTGGTGTGACCAGTGTTCCATATCATGGATGTATATTGTATAATAATTCATTATATTTCCTCACTTTATTCCATTCTTCTTCATGTTTCATAACCTGAGGAATGTTTTGAGGCCTCCAATGGATTTATTTATGTATTTTTTCAAGCAGTGAAATGTGATCCAATGTGTGAAACACATTTGGATATAATTCATTCAAATATGCTTCATCATTAGTTTTCCATTGTTGTGTTGTTCTTGTTCTTTATGTGTTGTTAAGTGTCTATATATTCCCATTGTTCCATGTTATACTCCAAATTGTCCCATATTTCAAAATAATGTCAGCTAAGTAAGAAAAATAGAGAAATAACATAAACAGAGAAAAAATGCTATATTAGAACAATTAATATTACATTAAACTACATATTAAACCCCATGAAAATAATATTAAATTTACATATATCATATTCTAGAACTCTTAAAAATTTTCTCATCCTACTGAAATATGTCAACATAAAAACACAAAGGGTACATATCTAAAAAAGATAATTTTAAAATTTTGATGCAAAAAATACTATAATTCACACATAAAGATTCAAATATAACAAATAGTAATCAAAAAATAATTCACAACACATGATTTATCTAGAATTTACAACTCTTAATGTTTCTCTTTTTCAATTAGAGATTTCAACCTCTCATCAACATCCATGCCATTTTTTATTTTCCCACCTTGAATTTTTTTCTCCTAACATGATGTACCATTTTAATGGATTCCTAGTCATACCTCAAGTACATGTTCTTAAACATGGTCTATAATTGATTATACTTTATCCACCCAAAAAATGAAAATGTCACAATAAATCGTGAGGACATAACATTAAGGATCAACTAACTCTTACATTAAGGGTAAAATAATATTTACATTGAAAATAAAGTATGTTTCAAAGGTGGGACTAAACCTGATATTATAATGTATGATATTCAAATGAAATGTTTAATGAAATTATCCTTAATAGGTTAGAACAATCACTACCTAATATCAACGTAAGTGAATCATGCAAGGAAGAATAAGGAATGATGTGCATCCACATAGATTTTTTATTTTTTTTCATATTTTTATATTTTCTTTTCAATAAAAATTTTCAAAACACCATCATTGACGGGTCTCAAATACACCACAGAACACCCAAATGAAATAAATTAATTGTAATATAAATTGTTATTTTTTACCCTCCAATAACAAGCCTATTTTTTCCTTATTTATAATTTTTTTAAGAAAATAAGTATTATTTTTAATTTTTTATGTCATTTTTTCAATAGGGGTAAATAATATAAATAAAATAAAATATATAGTGATCTTTTCCCCCAAATCCCTATAAGAATAACAAACATAACATTTTAATTTTCTATTAATGTGAATCTCCTTAATCTACTAAAAAACATCCTCTATACTCATTTAATAAAATATCCTGAAAATATAGGGTTTGAGAGAATGGTTAAAATAGTCTTATAATTTGCATCTTATATAATATGCCATCCATAGATTCTGGGGGCGAAGTGGGATCAATGAATAGGTTTATTCTATGATAAATGGACACATAAATAAAATATAACTGTCATTTTAAAAACTGAATTTTTTTAGTTACAGAATGAATAAGAAAATAATGTAAATTCCTAGGAGGGGACTAAGTTTCACTAATAGAGGAATTTGAATCCATGATATCTTTTTTCTTTTATGTTTCATAAATAATGAAACATCATTCCCCACATATTAATTATTTATTTCCTTGTTGAAAAAAATCAAACACATATCCACAAGAACATAATAATTTACAAGGCTCGCTACTCAATAGGAGTACTACATCCATGGTATGATTTATAAATTATCCAATAACACAAAATATACTATATAACCATCCATTTAATTGGAATAAAATGAGTATCATATTCCCTTAAACTCGAGTACTACCCTGTAAACAGACAAATAGTTTGGTTTCTTCTTCTAAAAAAATATGTAATACAATTTTCTGTACCAAAAATTTTATTGTTATTTTTTATCAACATTCAAAAATATAGTATTTTATAATAATTATCCGTTATTTATAAAAATAATTTAGTAGTAACTTCCTATACATTATAAATATTCTCACCTAGATTTTCCAATATGATTCCTCAATATAGAAATAATATACTACTATAAGATCATTGAAAAAAAATATGAACCACTTCTAATCTATGTATAGAAATCCCATTCTTATTCCTAGTCAGAAGATCCAACCTAATATCATGATCAGTTAAATATGATCCTCACTCTTCATCTTCTTATTTCTAGATGACATATTTAGTAAAACACAATACAAAAAAATATTTTTTCTAGAATTATAGACATTATCTCTCCTCATTCATGAATGATACAATTCTTGGAATACAAAATGTATTCACATATTTTTATAGATACTCAAAAATTGTTTAAGCGGGATTTTGAAAATCTTATCTCACTTCACCAAATTTCCCAAATCATTAATCATCCTTAAAACTCGTATCTCTCTTTGGGTTCTTCAATAACATTTAGAAACATCAAATCATCTTGATTTCATATCACTATATGGCCTCTCAAATGCTTCATGTTTTATAAAAAATATCCACTTTTAATTTGATTATTTATTCCAATTTCCTAATATGATTTCATCATTATGATGTTGTTTACTGCAAGCATTTATGATGAAATTTATAGCTTCAACCTTCTTCCCAAACCCCAATCTGATTCCAAATCTGATTTTCCATTTTTATTTCTTCACTATGATGAGGGAATTTGTGTAGAGACCCAAACCTAACATACATGTACATTACATTACTTTTTCGGAATACTTAATGCATAATAAAAACAGATGCCCAAGGACTGTATTAGTTTAGTGTCTTTGGAAACTCGGAACATAATCTTCTAATCATGGTGAAAGATCTTCAACATCTCCCATAAATATCTTCCCCTTTTTTTCTTACCTAAAACCATTATTTATATCCTGGTGAAAAGAAAACATAAAAAGGGTGAGCCCAAATGCTCAGTAAGGGTAATAATGGAGAACATAAAAAGAATCCATAAACATTTGAACGAAAAACATGAACATAAACCATCAAAATCTTGAGCAATGACATAAATCATGATATTATATAGGGCATATATTATAAAGGAACATTAATCATGATAAAACAAAATAGGAATAAAACATGTAATTATGGAAAACCATTAAGCACGTGTTATGATTTCTATAGTAGCCAAGGAATTGCTTCCAAGACCATCCTAGTGGACAAAGTCCATTACTGAACTGTGTTTACTTGTCATTCCAACTCTGTATTACTGAACCAGATTCACGTGTCATTCCAAACATGCCTATTTAATGATATTTAAATCTTTACAAAATGCATTGGAAAGAGATATAGGACCCACCCATCTCATAATTAAATCATTCTTACTTTTTCCACAAAATAAACATAAATCATTCATCATAACCCAAAAATTAAAATGGGTTTCACAAACATCATCACATCATAACATAATCCATATAAAACAAATGGATATAATTTCATCATAGGAAGAATCAATCCATATAGATAATTAAGAAATTATACTTGAAACATAATAATACAAAATAATATCATCTTAGATGGAAAATAGTTTTGACAAAACACTTGAAATTAATTCTGGAAAAAAATATCCTTTCTTCTTCCAAATAATTTTATTTTCAAAAAATTCCATTCAATTTTAAAAGAAAGGGATTTTTTGAAAATAATCATGAAATCTTGTAGAGTAATCTTAATGAAATGAGGCATTATTAAACTGAAAAAGTCCATTCATGCCGTATAAGTTAAAAAACATTATCCTTGTACTTTTGCCGGAAAAGTCAAAAAGTTCCTCATATGGTAAACGAAAGAAAGATTCCTCCCATAACACAATGTAAAAGTCAAAGAGAGGTAAACATGACTTTAAGAATACATGGAAGAATATTAAACACTTTATGGAAAACATTTTTATAGACATGGATGAAAAGTATAACCCCAGTTAATACTTACATATAAGCAATCTTGGATAAAAATGAGATTGCAAAATTATCCCTTACCTTATGTCCAATTTCTTCTCTATGTGTCCGAGACTCCTATATTTTGGGTTTAAACATATTATTAACATGAAACAGAACCATAATAATTTTTGTTATCTCATATATGATTAACTTACGACTTTATATTACCAATTCATTTGTCAATTCCATGTTAAAGAAGCATTTTGGGTAAAATCTTTTCATTTATCGTTCGTGTTTTGACTTGAAATTTTTCAAATGAATACATAGATCATGATTACATCCCTACAAAATTTAAAAAATGATTTATATATAATATATATTCAGAATATACATATATATAGTAGATCGATAAATGGAAAGAAATACATCATTCCTGAAGACGGTAGGTCGTACGTACGGATGAACGTTGTTTTTTCTTCCTTATTAAATTAAATGGAAGTAATTAAATAACATATACATAAATCCAGTATCATTAATATGTCATATATTTCATGATTATTTATTATATATACTTTATAATCATTCTTGAATGGTTAACTTGGAGAATGAATCGCATCACATCATGGAAGACAATAATCCGTATGTACGCACGAGCGATGATATCGCTCCCATAATTATTGAATGGAATTAGTGTGGATGATATAATATCTCAGAATTAGTATCATGTTATAATAACCATATATAGTTATTCTTTGCACTATTATACCCATCCATGTAGGGTGGTGGTGGAAAAACATATTACACCACGGCATGGAGACGGTATTTTGTACATACGCACGCGTAGTGATTTTGTTTTCCGTAAGATGAATGGAAGGTGAAATAGGGTTGTTCCATATTTATAAAAAAAATATATGTTTATTAGTGATACTTATGGTATTACTTTTTTATGAAACAACAAATGAAGGGGAAGTATAAGAAGAAATGAATATGAAAGAATTGATAAAGGATATTACCTCTTCTTCGACGCGCCTCTTCTAAACCCCCTATTAGGGCTCTAAAGATAGTATTTAAAGAAGAACAGAACCTCTAGTATGTTTCTATGGAAGTTTAGAAGATGAATTGTTAGGTTTTGGACGATCTGGAAGGCTCAAAGTGGTGTGAGTAGGGGAGGGAGTAGGTACCTTTTTATAAGAGAGAAGAGGGGCACTTTTAGAAACCTCTAAAATATTAATTTATAATAAACTCAAACCCCACTTAAAAACTATTAATAATGACTGAAATCCAAATATTATATGAGATAGTATTGTAATATCATCAACCAATAATATTTAGACATGTTGGTAATTTATTTTAAACCTTATCAACTTTATTTATCCTTATTTAATCTATTTAATTTTATTTGTGGTAATAATACTTTAAATTTTAAATTGTTGTTATGAAATTTTCATAATTGGATACTTTAGGAAATTTTAGACCCTATAAATTTTTATTTATAATTTTTAAATATTTTTGTAATTTTTAAACATTTTTATAATATGTTTTTTTTTAAATAACAATAGTGTCAATATTGACACTATTCACTTATTTGAATTTAAATAAAATCCACACCATGGATATATTCGAAACAAAATATTTAATAGACTCATAACATGTCATATTAATCTAAAGAAAATTGTAGAAAATTAATTAGTTCATATAATATTTATATTAATATTTTTAAAACCATTTATTTTATATTTGAATCAATAAAATAATTTCTACATCACTATTGTTTCATCATTAATGATACTTATTTAATACCTAAAAATTATAAATAAATTCTCATGATGTAGAAAATTTAATTATATTTCTAGAGAGTATTTATATTTGATGTTTTATGAGGATTATCACTAAATTAATATTATTACACTTATAAGATATAAGAGAGTGACATGTTGTCACTTTCTTTGGTTTTAATAATAATTACATCATATTAATGGTCCACAATCCATGAAATGAATATATTCTGACCCTCAAATGATATGTGTCGACTTTTATTCATCCAATAGAATTTTTTCAGGTCTTAGGTTAATTTTATAATCTTATTTTTACCCTTAATTACCCAATTTACATTTAACTATAGTAAATAAAAATTTCTGTAGTTTCAATTCAAAATATACAAAAAATAAAATTAACCTATTAACATAATTTGAACCCACTGAATCAAAATATGGAATCCATTTATCCAAATTCAAAACCCATAAGTTGTAGTAAGTAATTTTAAATTAATCTTGTTGTTAAGAAAACAGGTTTTAAAAGATAAAACATTGCCAAAGATTGAAATGTTATTAACTATGAATTCAATGTAAAATTAATGCTAATGATAAAAATTATATTAAATGGTGAAAATATATGCTATTTATACATTAAAACAATTTAAAATTAAAATTTAACCATATAAATTATCTCGATGAAAAAATTTGTTTTAAATAAAAATTTTATCGTGTTTTTACTATTCATCAAAATAAGAACGTTGCCAGAAAAATATCAAAACAATATCCAATGTAAATTTTTTTTATCCTGATTAAAAATAAGAAGATTATTTTGTAAAATTGAAATTATAAACTTGTCAACAATTAGATTTAAAATGGGTGCTCCATCAAAAGGCAGAAAACTGCATTTTTTAAAAAATACTTCTTTTATCCAAAAAATTGATTTTTTTCTCATACCTCATTCAAAAAAAAAGGTAAGATGAAATATAATGTTATAAAATTTAAAATTCGGTTAATACTATTCATAATGGCTATATAATAAAAATATTTTAACAGAATATCATTGTTTAGTGAAACTCATTATTGTGTACAACACACGCTATTGAGGAAGGTCGCTCGTGCGTGTAATGCAAGCCAAGTCAGGGTTGCGTATAGGGAAAGATTCTGTTTGTGTTGTATATAACATACTCAAAATATAGTTCAGTTATACATTGATCAAAATATATTCTTGGTGTCGTGTAAAATGAATTTTATTTGAAAGAACTTGAAATTGTGTGCATCACAAGCCAAGAGTAGTGTTGCGTATACTACAAACTAATACGGTGTTGCATATAGTGCAAGAAAATATTGGTGAAGCGTTTAAGAAAATACATCATAGAAATTAAAATTAATAATTTTCATAAAATCTCAGGGTAGTACATTCTACCCCCCCCCCCTTAAACGTAATTTCTCCCTCGAAATTCATTAGGGTTATAAATGGTTTTAAACATGAATGTTCTTTTCATAGAAACCCACATCGTAAAAAAGAACACTAAAAAATCATTTTAAACAAGAACGTTATAAACATAATGGATACCCAGAGTAACTTATCACTGGATTTACACATAGGATAATATAGGTTAAAAATATGGATATGGAAGAGAAATCTAACCATCATGTTTGGTTGAAGAGTGGTAGAGAACACGGCTATGAAAAAGCCAACAATCACAAAGCCTTAAATTTGTGATGATCTAAGGTGCCATATGATTCATGAGGGAACTAGGAAAACATTTTTGTTTTCAAGATGATTTTCCTAATTTTGAATAATTTTTGAATTAAAATAAATACTTACTTGATTTTGGTATAGTCTCACTATTGTTTGTGACTTGAACAATTTCCACTTCATCTCTAAAATAAATGATGTTGAATTTGCCTTCCATGAAGTGCTAGAAAATCATGTGATAGAATGATAGGTCATTCCATCTATCTCATACAAAATGATAGAAAAAGTTATATACATAAGTCCATCTTTTGGTGAGATTAATCATATATTGTTCCAAAAAATGGACTTATACTTCATCTATCGTACCTCTTAATAAAATAAAACTAGTTTCTACTAACTCGGGACTTTATGTAGGCTAGTGGTAGGTCATAAAGGCATGTCACACTTCAGTTGTGGGTTTGATTCCCGAAACCCTATCCGATGCAACATATTATCGCTCATCCTGTAGGTTGTCCTTTTTCTAAAACTACACTATTATAACATTCCAGAAATAATATCGAAAAAAGGTTCAATCCTTAAACAATATTATCTTATGTCCAACATAATCCATTTCAAATATTTAGACTTATCAAAAATACTTCTATCCAAGCTCATAGTATAAAGAATATTATTACGATAAATGTCATCAACCAATCATGTGAATACCATCATTTATCACCCATATGTATTCTCTTGAAACATGAATATAAATGCTCTCAAAAGTGAACTCTTTCCACATACCAAAATACCAAAATTTGTATTTACTCAAACCATGATATCACTTTGTCCTTATATCAGTCTTGAGCTCATTAATACTATCAAACATATTATTTTCTTTTTATCCCTTCATTATGCGCATATCATCTGATTTCCAAAAAAATTCAATAACTTTTCATGGTTACTGGTACATTATTCTTATGGGAAACCACAATGAACCAATACACAGATATTTCAATATACCATAAAAGTACGTAAACAGCATTATTTTTGAATTCCAATACATAATCCCATCAATCCATTCTCTTTAAAGATTGGGATGGAATAGGTCCTTCCTCGATTTAGAAGTAGCCTCTTAGGTCAAGGCATTGAGTTGGGTAATGACCATGTTCTCCACAGATAAGACACTGAACTCCATAAGAGCCTGCAACTCTACAACCCTTTTCCCCACAAAGATAACATCTTCCCCTCCATTTGAGATATTCATCAAGGTTCTTCTTACCTTCTTTAGAAATATCACTCTTCCTTTCTCTATGCTCCTCACCATGAAAATATTCATAAAATTCCATCTTCCTCTTATTTGATGAATTAAAAATATCACTAAAGTTCAACTTTTTAATCATATATCACAATTTCTAATTCAGCATAATCATAATATCATTCTCTCTAGTCATTACAAAATTTTGCTGCTCATAGTCACCAATTTTTCCATCAGATTCAACGTTAACTCAATTCCTTTTGGTTCCCTCCATTAACTAAAACCAGAAACCATTGTGTATGAAATAGTTCAAATAACGAGGAATAGCATAATCATAAATAGTCACTTATAGGATGTATAACTTACGACAACTTCTTTAAACTATGAAAGCTTAGGTTTACCCTAGTTTATTCATGATCGTCAACAAAATTCAAGAAGTGAAAAATATAGTTATATTAAACCTTAGGGACATCCCTAGACTATTCATAGAAATATCTCTAGGGATTTCACTAAATTTTTCGCATTCTAGTTTCCAAATGTTAACTAAACATTTTCTCTGATACCAACTGTAGAGACCCAAACATGATGTACATAGACATTAAATTACATTTGAGGAATACCTAATATACAATAAAAATAGATGCCCAAAGACCGTATTAGTTTAGTGTCTTTGGAAACTCGGAACATAATCTTCTAATCATGGTGAAAGATCTTCAACATCTCACATTAATATCTTCCCCTTTTGTTTCATTACCTAATACTTTTATTTATATCCTGGGGAAAGGAAAACATAAAAAGGGTGAGCTCAAATGCTCAGTAAGGGTAAACATGGAAAACATAAAAATAATCCACAAACATTTTAACACAAAAACATGAACATAAAACATCAAAATCTTAAGCAATGACATAAATCTTGACAGCATATAAGGAATAGATCATAAAGGAAAATTAATCATGATAAAATATCATGGTAATAAAACATGTAATTGTTGAAAACCATTAGGCACATGTTATGAATTCCATTCTAGCAAAGGCATTTCTGCCAAGACCATCTTAGTGGACAAAGTCCATTACTGAACCGGGTTTACTTGTCGTTCCAGCACTATATTACTAAACTGGATTCACTTGTCGTTATAGCCATGTCTATCTCATGAGATATAAATCTTTAACAAATGAATTAGATAGATATATAGGTCCCACCCATCTCATAGTGAAATTATTCTTACTTTTTCCACTAAATAAACATAAATCATTCATCATAACCCAAAAAATAAAATGGGTTTCGTAAACATCATACCATCATAACATAATCCATATAAAACAAATGGATATAATTTCATCATATTAATAATCAAACCATGTAAATAATATAGACATTATACATGAAACATATTCATACTAAATAATTTTATCTTAGACGGAAAATAGTTTTGATAAAACACTTGAAATGATTTCTTGAGGAAAATATCCTTTCTTCTTCAAAATCATTTTATTTTCAAAAAATGCCAGGAAATTTTAAAATAAAAATAATTTGTTGAAAATAATAAGGAATTATTGTAGAGTAATATTTATGAAATAAATTCTTATAAAACAGTAAAAATCCATTCATGCTGTATTAGTTAAAAAAACATTCTCCTCGTAATTTTTCCGAAAAAGTCAGAAATTTCCTCGTATGGTAAACAAAAGAAAGATTCCTTCTATAAAAAAATGTAAAATAAAAAAAGGGGTAAACATGAATTTAAAAATATATGAAAGAATATTAAACACCTTATGAAAAAAAATTATGGACAAGGATGAAAAATATAACTCCAGTGAATACTTACATATAAGCAATCTTGGATAAAAATGAGATTGCAAAATTATCCCTTAACTAATGTCCAATTTCGTCCAGATGTGGCAGAGACTCCTATATAGTGGGTATAAAAATATTATTAACTTGTATCAGAACTATGATAATATTTATGATATCATATATGATTCACTTACGACTTTATATTACCTGTACATTTTTCAATTCCATTTTAAATCAGTGTTTTGGGTAAAATCATTTCATTTATCATATGTGTTTTGACTTGTAATTATTCATATGATTACTTAGATCATGATTAATTTATTCCAGAATCTAAAACATGATTTATATATAATATATATTTAGTGTATACATATATATAATAGATCGATAAATGGAATGAAATACACCATTCATGGAGACGGTAGGTCGTACGTACGCATGAATGTTATTTTCGTTTCTTTATTAAAATGAATGGAAGTGAGTAAATAACATATACATAAATCTAGTATCATTAATATTTAATATATTTCATGATTATATATTATATATACTTTATAATCATTCTTTAATGGTTAGCTTGGTGATTGAATCTCATCGCGTCCTGGAGACGGTAATCCGTACGTACGCACGAGCGATAATATCATTCCCATAATTATTGAATGGAATTAGTGTGAAGATATAATATCTCAAAATTACTATCATGTTATAATAACCATATATATTTATCCTTTACACCATTATACCCATCCAAGTAAGGTGGTGGTGGAAAAACAGATTACACCATGGCGTGGAAAAGGTATTTCGTACGTACGCACGTGCGGTGATTTCATTTTCCGTAGTATGGATAGAAGGTGAAATAGGGTTGTTTCATATTTATAAAAACATATCAGAATATTAGTTATACTGATGTTATTAATTTTTTATGAAAAAAATTAAGAGTAAGTAGAAGAAGAAATGAATTTGAATGAATCGGTAAAGGAGATTACCTCTTCTTTGACGCGCCTCTTCTAAACCACCTTTTAGGGCACTAAAGATGGTCTTTGAAGAATACCAAGACCTATAGTATGTTTCTAGGGATGTTTAGAAGAGAAATTCTTAGGGGTTGGACGAGCTTGAAGGCTCAGAGTGGTGTGAGGAGGAGAGGGATGAGGTTCCTTTTTATAAGAGATTAGAGGGGTACTTTTAGAAACCTCTAAAATATTAATTTATAATAAACTAAAACCCCACATGAAAATTTCCAAAAATTACTCAAATTCAAATATTAGATGATATAGGGTTGTAATATCATCAACGAATAAGATTTAGACATGTTGGTAATTTATTTTAAACCTTATCAACTTGATTTATCCTTATTTAATCTCTTTAAATTTATTTATGGTAATAATATTCTAAATTTTAAATTTTCATAAATAATTATATATGTGTTATGAATTTTAAATAATTAGATACATTATGACATTTTAGAACATATAAATTTCAACTTATAATTTTTAAATATTTTTGTGATTTTAAAACATTTTTATAATATGTTATTTTTATAAAATAACAATACTGTCAATTTTGACACTATTCATTTATTTGAATTTAAATAAAATCCACACAGAGGATATATTCGAAAAAAAATATTTAATAGACTACTAACATGTCATATTCATCTAAAAAATTTGTGTAGAACATTAATTAGTTCATATAATATTTAGTTTAATATTTTTAAAACCATTTATTTGATATTTGAATCAATAAAATAATTTCTACATCACTATTGTGTCATCATTAATGATACTTATTTAATCCATAAAAATTCAAAACAAATTCTCATGACGTAGATAATTTTATTATCTTTCTGGATATTATTTATATTTGATTTTTTATGAGGTTTAGCACTAAAATAAAATTATTACACTTATAAGATATAAGAGAGTGACATGTTGTCACTTTCTTTGGTTTTAATAATAATTATATCATTTTCATGGTCAAAAAACCATTAAATGAATCTATTATGAACCTTAAATTATATGGTTCGACTTTTATTCATCCAATAGAATTCTTTTAGGACTTAGGGTAATTTTATAATCTTATTATTACACTTAAATAACTGATTTATTTTTAACTATAGTAAATATAAATTATCGTAGTTACTATTGATAATATCAAAAAAATAAAACTAACCTATTAACATAATTTGGATCCACTGAATCCAAATATGGAATCCATATTTCAAAATTAAAAACACAGAAGTTGCAGTAATTAATTTAAAATTAATCACGTTGTTAAGAAAACAAGTATTAAAAGTTAAAACATTGTCAAAGATTGAAATGTTTTTGTCTATGAATTCATTGTAAAATTAATGATAATGAAATAAATTATTTTAAATGGTAAAATATATTATATTTATACATTAAAAGAGTTTACTATTATAATTTTACCATATAAATTATCTTCATGAAAAAAAGTTGTTTTTAAATAAAATTTAGCGTATTTTTACTATTCCTCAAAATAAGAACATTGTCAGAAAAATATCAAAACATTATCCAATGTAAATTTTTATATCCTGATTCCAAATAATAAGTTCATTTTGTAAGATTCCACTTATAATCATCTCAAAAATGATATTTAAAATGGTTGCGCCGTCAAAAGGTGGAAAAACTGCATTTTTGGAAAAATAATTCTTTTATCCAAAAAATTGATTTTTTTATCATACCTCATTCAAGAAAATGTGTAAAATTAATTATAATTTTATAAAATTAAAAATTCGGTTAATAATATTCATAACGGCTAGTTCATAATAATATTATAACAATATATCTTTGTTTACTGAAACTTGGTATTGTGTACAACACACGCTATTAAGGAAGGTCGCTCTTGCATGTAATGCAAGCCAAGTCAGGGTTGCGTTTTGGGAAATCATCCTTTGGTGTTGCGTATAATATACTCAAAATATAGTTCAGTTATACATTGATCAAAATCTATACATTGTGTTGTGTCAAATGAATTTTATTCGAAGGAACTTGAAATTGTGTGCATCAAATGCCAAGAGTAGTGGTGTGTATACTAAAAGCTAATACGATTTTGTGTATAGCGTAAGATAATCATTTTGAAGTGTTTAACAAAAGAAATCAATGAAATTAAAAAAGAATAATTCTCATAAAATATTAGGTTGTTACAATTTGGTCACTCGTATTCTCTTGACACACTTTCAAATAAATCAGAACTAAATGCATCCCATTATATTTCTCAACACCAATTGGAAAACTAATATTCTTATTTTGATTTCATCATTATAAGAAAGAAAATAGATTCCTCAATATGATGTTACTTGACCCACCAGTAAATAATAACTCCTAAAAAAATAAGATTAATTCTTTTAATTCTTGAATCACTTATTAAAAAAGTTCTTCTTTCTCTTGACCCACTCAAAAAGAAACTGGAAATTCATCTTGATTGGAAATGGTTGACTATATTATTGATTGATTTCTAATTACATGTCGCATAAGCCACAAAAAATTCACTTATTTTCTTTCCATTAAATTGGTCATAAAAATTCCCAATATAAAATGTCCTACCTCCGATTGATTAGTGGAAATCTGAGTCTATTAGATAAGTTTTATCATCATCGTCTTTATCATTTTCCTTGAATATGATTCCAATTAACTTCGTTATCTTTTATGATTTATAACTCATCAACTTAATTCTATAAATATTTAAATCTATTTTATTTTTTTCTAAAAGAACACTATAACATTAGGTTTCTCTCATTATGATCATGAAAATGGTATCATCTATTAAAAAATCTATGTCATGTAATATCCTACGAATGAACTGATATCAGAATGTTTTATTTTCCAAAACTTTTTTATTCTTAAAAATTTTCTGTGGTCATGAATTCTTCATGACATTGAACACATTTATGATCATATTTAGTATTATCTAACTATTAGTAGAATGTATTGTAACTTCCCATTACTCTAGAAACATCTCCCTTTCCATCCAAGCATGAATATTATTATCCCATATTTGATTGGAAGTGCCTCTTCTCCCCCTTTCTTTCATCAAGATTACATGAAAATTTTTACAACTTACTTATTATTATTGGGAAATTTCAATATAGGAAAGAATCATCAGATCAAATAATTGGAAGTTCTATTACATTCCATCCTTTTGGTCTCACTTAGCAACTTATGGGACTAATTATTCCTATGATTGATTCTCATTAGTCTCTATATTTTCATTATAATCAAAGCATTCATTCCAAATACAATATGATTTCTATAATCTTCTACCCTTTTATCAGCATCCCAATATGGTGGATTATATTGACTCGAGCTAATGTGATGGATCTGATTCTCATGTTGATTTTCAAGATTCGTTGATGATGGTTCTCGATCTAATCTTGGATCTAGTTATCTTCCTTTTGATTCTGGATTAGATTTAAAACTTCACTCATAACCTTATTCAATCTATATTACCATTACCTAATCAACAAGCTTTATTTTTGTCCAGCATAACAAAATATTGATCTATTGATAAGTAGAAAAAAAATGTTTACTAGGGTCCAATAATCTTCTACTTTGTGTTTACTATCAATATTAATTTCAATGCCTAAAAATAACTTATAAATACTATCAATTATTATTTACTCTTCTCGCCATTTATTCTTTCTCCCTAACACTTTATTTCACCCCCTATTTCTTATTTTACCCCATAATTGACAAACAAAACCAAAGGTTCTATCATGATAATATTCTCACTTCTTGAAAATTTCTCTCTTTTCAAAGTGTTGGATATTTTCATCTCATTATCCTAAATTTATTATTCTTAATAATTACATTCTTCTCCTGGAAAATGTCCTTAAACTAAAAAAAATAAAAGTCTATGTTGGAAAACACTATATAGAAAACAATATTTTATAATTATGGTTATCAATGTTTTCAATTACATAACATTCATGCAATACCTTTCCATATATATTTCAATATTATAATGACTAGGGAAATCGTTTAAAGATATTTTTTAATAAAAAATTAACATGCACCCATCTCAATAATCATATTAGAATGTTCATGTATATAAAAAATAGAAATTTTTAGGAAATGTTATTTTTCGTATCATTGATACTTTTTTTTATAATAACATGAAGACCCTCATCAACTCAATCATCCTTATTTTGAACCCATCTATTCCCTTCATGTTAGTAAAAATATAAAAAATATCAAATAAAGATGAACCTTTGTTGTTCCTTAAAAGAAAAAACATACTAAGAGTCCTTTATCTGTCTTGTATATTTCGTCTTCTCTTTGGATTTTACGATTGAAGTGAGTCCATGAATATATTCATCCTTCTCATATTTTGTAAAAACATTCTTATTATCTACAAAATCTTCTAAAATAATGTCTAATTTTCTTCTAATTTAGTAACATCTTTGTTATAATAATTTTTTAACATCTCTTTCATATCTTCTTCTTGGTCATTCTTAATATTCAATGTATTCGTCTCATAATTCTTCAGAACATCCATTTTAGTATTTTTCCTTTGAGGTGGAAAACTCCCCCAAAATAATTTCCATCCATAACTCATGGAATAGTTGAAATGATGTTGGTCGAACCGACACATATTAAATGTGTTTCATAATTCACAACAATTCCTGGAGTACCCATAGAAGGAAGACATTCTTCTGTAATTTTTTTATTGTATATGATTATTCATATGTTTCTCAAAAATACATTTAACTCTATTAACAGAACATTTTTACAACAAAAATTGATATTATCTACTGAATTTTTCCATTTCATATCAATTTTACTTTTATAGTTATTGAAAATAGTAATTGAAAAATTTTCAGACTCATGATTTATAGAAACATCTCACTTAATGACTTTGTTATTCTTTAAAACATACATAACTTTACCTACATTCTTCTCAAAAATTTAATGTTAATTTTATTAATCTATCTCAGGAATAGCCTTATGAGAACATCCACCAACATTTGAGATATAATTATCAACACTTTCAACCCTCTACTTATATTTTGAATGTTTTTCTTGTACAAGATCCATATCTTCTTCTTTTACCTTAATCTATCTTATAGATTCTCATTATGATTTTTTTCTTTCTAAAGACACTTCTTCAAGTCATAAATATCCCCCTTCAGATTTTCATTATAATTATGAAAACATTTTTGATTTTATGTTGATGATTATCCATTTTTTAAATACCAAATTTCATTCTAAAGCCTCCCTATCATTCCTAGACATGAATAAAATTTTTCTTTCATCTTATCCCAGAGACCTTTTGCATTGAACAATATAATTATTCTAAAAATCTCACTTTCAGTGAGTAGTAAGAGTAAATAATTTTTAACTCTTCCATCACAAACAAGGTTTTCCTTATCTTTTTTTTTTGAAAGACGAATTCATAATACAAGGATGGAAACAATTTGTATCATCTTTTGAAACATTATACCCAAGAGACATAATATATGACAAAAATCATCATTTACAGATATGAAAATTCTTATCATTTATTATTGGAATCCATTTATTATTCATACAACTCCTATTATCTATCACAAATTCTTATTCAAAATATTGTTAAAGAATTAAAAAAAGGAAACCTAGGCTATAATACCACATGTAATTTTCCAGGAATGATCCATGTATCAATGAGAGGGGAAGTGGTGTGAATCAGGGATCATGTTTTTCATTTAAGTTTCCTTCCTAATGAAAATACATTCCCCTACTATTGAATATTTTTTCCCTATGGAAAATAAATAAAACACACATCCATATAAAAATATAAATTTACAATGCTCACTACTCAACAAGAGTAGCTACTTCACTGGTATTTTGTGCAAATGATAAAATACCACATAGTCCACAAGAAAACAATATTTTCCTTGTAATATAATTAATTTTATATTATTTTACACTCATGTATAATTATTTTAACAATATAATATTGTGTGTGATTTTTATAGTACAATATTTTTAATACAATTTTGTGTAAAAAAAATTTAATGGTAATTATTGATCATCCATCACAAATATGATATGACAAAAAAATCTCCAGTTACTTACCCAAAAGCTGGTAACAATGTTCTGGAAATTAGAATAACACTCAGTCTGATTTCCATATCTAATTATGAAGTTCGATTGCTAAATATAGAAAGAATACTCCATCAGGATACTGCTAAAATAATACAAACCACTCCTAATCTGAGTCTGGAAATCCAATTCAATCTACCAGTCTGATGATCTATCCAAATATAATGATCATTTGATTACGATCTTGTATCTTATTTTTATTATTTCCTGAAAGAATCTTCAAGAAAACATAATCCGAAAACAACTTCTTTCAAGAATTACATAGATTTAATCTCCTATTTAGTGAGCAATGTCAGTCATAGAATACACAAATTACTCTTCTTCTTTTATAAACACACCATATTGGGTTATGTAGTATTATGAAATGGTTTTCCCACTTCACCAAATTTCCAAAATATTTAATATTCCTTAAATATAGAATTTCTCATTGACTTCTTCAATAAATTTATTAACCTTAAAATATCCTTGATTTTTAGATCTCACTTTGAGTTCTTCAATAAATCATAATTTCTATCAAATATCATGTCTAATTCTGATTCTTCATTCTAATTTCTAAGTATGAAATCTTCATTAAAATGTTTCGTACTACTTTCATATATAAAGAAATAGATATCTCTAACCTTACTAGAAAACATCAATCCAGTTCTTATTCTGATTTTCCATTAAAATGTATTTATTACGATTAGGTATTTTGGTCAAACTGATTTTCATAACCCACCTATAGATAAATCGAAACTAAAAAATCCAATGGCATTTCTCTGTACTAATTGGAAAACCCATATTTTCATTAATATTACATAAATATGATAATTAAAGTATATTCTTCAATATAATGGCTCCTAATACCCATGTAAATAAAAACTCTTGAAAAAAAATCAATGTTCTTCTTCTTATTGTAGACCTAGTTGTTAAGGAAGTTCTTCTTTCTCTTGACACACTCAAAAAGCAACCAAAAAACATCTTAATGGAAAATGGTTGAATACATTGATGATTGATTTCTGATATAATTTTTCCTAGGTATAAACATATTCATTTCCATTCCCTCCCTTCAATTTATCCTATATATTCTTATAGAAACTATAATGCCTCTGATTTATCTATGGAAATGTGGGTCTGATGGACTGGTTCCAACATCTTCGTCTCTAGAAACATCTCATAATACAATACCAATGAACATTATTCACTTTTTTATTATTAAACTCATCCACTTCTTTATCCAAAGATTTAAATCTTTTAGATTTCAGTATGAATAAAAACTGAAACCTTTGGTTTCTCTAAATATGATTAATCAATCCTTCTCAATCATTAAGAAATATACATCTTGTAATATCATAGTATTAGATTGAGACTAAAAAGGGTTTTTTAAAAAATTATTCTTCATAATATTATTTCTTTTAAGCATGAATTCGTCATGAATTTGAAAATATTTAAGATTAGTTTTATCATCTTATGACTTATAATAGAAGATATTGTAACTTCCCATTCCTCTTGAATAATATTTTATTCTTACCATGCCACAGTATGATTTTCCTAAATACAATTATAAGGACCGTTTATCAGCTTTTAAATAATCACACTTGCATCTCATGTTTTAGAATATAATTATGATTTATGGTGAATACAAAATATTCAAAATCATCATATTTAAAACTCATATTTTCAATTACATTCATCCTTTAATTATCACTTGATATATTCTGAGACCAATTCATCCAGAGACTGATTCCTCTGAGTCTCTTTATTTTCATTCTAGTTTAATATTTCATTACAGGCCTAATATGATTTCCTATATCATTAAACTTTTTATCAATATTCTAATTTATTAGATAGTGTTGACACAAGATGATGTTCATGATATGATTCGCATTCTAATAGTCTGAATATAATTCTTATGTTTATGCATCTAATCATAGATCTTGTTATCAACCTAAAGATTCTTGATCTAATTAATAACTCCACTCATACAAGTCTTCAATATAGTTTTGGATTAACAACCCCAAAAAACATTATTTACTTCAGTATAATCAATATATTGATTTATAAACAACATACACATCCAAACATGAATGGTTTATAATAAATAATTCATATACTCATTGGTTTAAATTCCCTACTTTCACTCTATAAATATGAAAATAAAAATGGTAAATAGAGGGTGTGGAATTTTCTCAAGAATGGGAAAATAAAAATGCTCATAAATTTTATAGAATGTACATCAATAATCATTTTATTAAATAAATCATCAAGAAACATCAAAAAATTAATCATATCTACAATAATTTTGGTGAAAATAAACAATAATTTTAGGTGATAAATTTTTAAATATTCAACAATATCACTATCATTTATGTGTATCATAAATAAAATTTCCTAATATGTAAAAATAGTTTATTATATTGATAATTTATCATAGATAAGAATTTATGAGACTAATAACCATGTGTTTAGAATAATCCAACTCATTATCACTCCTATAAAAATTAAAATTTCTTTTTTAAAGAATAAGGGGAAAATGGGGGGACAAAAACAGAAATAAGAAATACATTACTACACTATCATTAAGCTCCTCCCTTATTCGATTTTTTCTTTATCTTCATAGCTTTGTATTTTTTATTTAAACCTGAAAAAAATCAAAAACAATCATGTTAACTTGAACGGTCCCAAACAAAGTATTCTCAAAAATATAAATGAATCAACCATGATGATATTTTATACATTATTCAAAAATAGTTATTTTAATTCTTGATTGAAATTTGTCTAATATAGGTTTCATCCATGAAGAACTTATTTAATGATTATAGCTAGAAATTACTTGTGAATATACTAATTGGAAAATGAAATAATGTTACCCATCCCATTTGAAAAACCTATTTGAAACTTAATACACCTAGGATAAATGTTATACATTTTCCCTTTATGAATTTTTGACTTAATTTTTTTGTGGAATACATTTCATTAATAAATTTAAATAAATATTAAGTGAAACTAAGAAAAGTAGATATTTTATAGTTCTCTTAGTCAGCCGCATATGTTTCCTTCTATTCATTAGGTTTATATTCTAGTATGAATTCTTGGATTTGAGTTATTCTTTTCACCTCTTATTCTTATATGTGTATGAGGGAGTCCCATTCTTATTAAATCTCTATGAATGTTAGTGATGGGGATTCATTTTCACTCATTATAATATTCCTTCATTTTTTTCTTCTTTCGTCAATTTTATGGATTTTTTAACATCAATATCCTACTCATATTTCTCCTCTATCAATTAATTAATGAGTTCTAATATATTTTATTCTTTTTTTAGTTGTATGAAAATTAATTTTGTACTTAATAATAAACACGAGGTTCATTTTTTACTTAATCATACACATGAGGTTCATATTATTTAAAAAATTAATCATAATCAATGAACTCTTCCTTGGTATCCATCATATTTCTTCTTTATTTCATCAAATGTTTTATTTTTTTCCACCACCTACTCTTATTATTCCTTCTATATCTCTATATTAGATATCAAATGTATGATTACAATATGGGAATCTAAATTAGATATTACTTTAGAAATTTGAGTAGTAATTTCTCAATATTCTCTAATTTGTGCCTTATTATTATCCATCCTTTTATCTAAAACTCTAATGTAATTCATTACTAATTTTTTTACTATGTCTTGTGACTCTAACTCATGATTTTTTGAGAAGTACGTTATACACCGGTCTAATGGATAATTCCTTGATTTTCTTCGGTAGAATTGATATTATAAATCTTTTTCATTGGTATCTCTATAGGTTTTTCCCTGATTATTTCAGGGAATATTCACATTTATAAGATAATAAGTCATTGTAGTCATCTTGTTACAATGATCACACATCAAAATTTGGTACAACACATGTAGTGGACACTCCTTGGAATATATAGTATTATAGTGACGGTGTGACATAAGAATGAAATGAGGTTTATTTCATATTATTCAACATCATCAACTCTCTGATTCATAATAGTAGAAAATAAAATGAAATAAACTAATTTTATTTAAAAATAATATAAGAAATTTCTTTGAATAATGGAATCGGTATCAAGGTTTTTGATACCTTATGATTCTCCCCATTAGTGATACAAACAAATTATCACACCTAGAACGGATATGTAGTTCCTCTAAAATAGTACAAATTTAAAAAAAAACTTATTAAACCCAAATAAAATTAACTACAAGGGTGAATAATAGTGGAAACACATGGTCGATCTAATAAAAAGCAGAGACTATCCCTAAAATTTGACCAAATGTTAGGTCATATGATTTAATTCAATTAATTTATTTATTTAGTTATTAAAATTTTAATAAATTAATGTATACATAATGAATATGAGAGAGTAAGGAGTTTTGACGAGTATTTTTTCTATTCAGATTAATTCTATTGGACTGATGAAATAATAAACTTAAATAGATGAACAATAATTTATTTTTATTCAATGGTAATTTTTTCAATTATTATTGAAACATACCTAGAATCATGCGCCTATTGATCTGAAAATATATAATTACTAGAATTCATTTGTCTAATTATTGTGTGGGACAATAATATGATCTATTTTTGTGGACCAATTATCATTATGGTTCCGAGGTTTTTTTATTAAAATATTTATTCAATGATTAATTATTAAATAAAATTAGATAGAAATGATAGCACAACACTTACAAAATTAGGTTATCAACAGATCAATGCAATAATAAAATCATGCATTGCACATCCCTTTTACCTAGATACTCTCTCCCCTACATATTAAATAATTTTTCATTTGATGATTGATAATGACAAATAAACTAAATTTCATTAGAGGGAGAATAGAAATAAATGGATTAGACGATATAAATATTTATTAAAAAAATAAAACCATTTGAAATTACCTAGAGAAAGTGAAATATAATAAGAATGAAAATAATCATGAAGATAGAATTGTTAGGGAATAAAAATCCTAAATACTACAACATATTTCAGAAAATATAAAATAGATAAATGAATTTCTATCTATGATGAATAATTCTTTGGGAAAAACCAAAGTAAATTCTCCCCATTGATGTAAAAATGATAATTTTCTCAATTAAATGATCCTTTATTTATAGTTTTGGAATTCTATCCTTTATTTTGTGGGTAAAACATAATCCAACCCCATTTTTATAGTGAAAAAAATTTGATTTTGGAAGTCCATACACATTAAATTAATCAAATGAATTGAAAAAAACATGGGGAACTAACTATAGATTGAATAATGTAATTTTTAAACATCAGCTAAATATTCATAGAATTATCCAGTTGTTAGACTGGGAAACTATGTAATTATAGAAGTCTTTAGCCGTCTTCATTTCATGGAAATATTTATTCTTACCTCATGGAATGGGTAATACATTAAAGGATTCAATTATATTCTTTACGTATTTACTCAAGGATTGGAAGGTGGTCCAATGTGTGAAACACATTTGGCTTCAAATATTTCATATTAGATTCATCTTCATTTTTCTATTGTCATGCCATGATGCTTCAGTATGGGGAATGATGTGATAGTATATTCTAATAATTCCATGTTTTCATAAAAAATGTTCCATATTTCATAAAAATATTAGTGCAACCATAAAAACACATAAAAATGAAAACTTCTTTCCATCTAATATTAAATTAGTTAATATTCAATGAAAACATAATTTATAACCCCTTAATATACCTATGAAAATTATAGACATTAGAATCATATGACGCAATATAGTCTAACTCTGTTGTAGTATCATAAACCACTGATTTCGTTAATATGTTCCATTTAATGGATTATATAGTAATTTTGAGGATTTATATTTAATATGAATTCATATCATCTTGATCTATTTAAACATTACCACTATATATTCCTTGATGAATCGCTTCTTATTTTCTCCATATACTAGAAGCATACCATTACATCACCACATATACTTCAGATTTTTTTTAAAATACCATCCAATGGTGGATTCCTAGATATTCATGATATCTTCATATGGTACATAAGGAATAAAGATCACCTATATTTGTAAATATAATTGAATATAAGATTTCCCATATTATTATCACATATATAATCCCTCTAATTCTCTATCTTTACCCAATTTTCTAAGGAATTATTTTCCAAAAAAATGGATTCCATCTGAACTATGAAACAATAACCTCTTGGAATGTTCAATAACAATAGTACTCAGTATCATATCTAAATATTTACCATGATTTTTAATGATTAGTCTCTTATCTTTATCATGCTGGTCCTAATCCCAAAAACATTTACCACTTTATCTAACAATTCCATGGGGAAGCTTGTTTTTAACTACTCCCTAATAGTTAGTAAGACATATATCTTTTCCCAAAATATAAAATTTCATTTACATAAACAATTATCTGAATGGATGCACAATTACCAAACCGCTTATAGACACTTGGATCACATAATATTCTTACGAAAATAAATTTCATTATAGATTCATCAAAAATAATGTTGCATTACATAGATTCTTCCTTTAAATCATATATGGATCTCTAAAAGTTAAATAATTTATTATCATTACCTAGTTTCACAATAATTTATTGGTTGTGTCATATAGACATCTTAATGATGGTTCCATTTATATAATTTTTTTTTGAAATACATAGACGAAATCTCAATGTCATGCAATGATGATATGGAAAGTGTAATTATGATATATTTAATCATGGTGACTATTGAAGAGGTTTCATTTTTAATATATTCATTGATGTTTTATGACATATTTGAGCTATTAAAAATTTATTGGTTCTTACATTACTATCCATTTATAGTTTCTTCTTAAATTCCCATTTGTAACCGAAGATCATTACATCAAATTTAGGATCACCCAAAATCAACAATTGGTTTTGGTGCATCGAATTTGTTACATAATTTTGTGATTATTTCTATTTTCTATTATTTTTACCACTTACTTCTTCATTTTAAGTTTCATGATTATAATTTTTATCCATGGTGACTTCAATAAATTATGTATTAGGTTATCTAAAATTAATTTTACTTTTACACATAACATTTTTCTTTATAATAGTTTATTCTATTTGGATATTTATGAATTTTTCTTGTACCAATGCCTATATTCCCAGATCATGGAATTCCATGATTTCAATATTTCTCCAGCTGTATCATTTTATGATGTACTCTATTTCAATGAATGTGGAAGATCAAGTCACTGTTACATCTTTATTGGAGGAAAAAATGTTCAATATCACCTTTTGTGCAAGGGTATCCTATAAAATACACGTTGGGAATCTTTGTGAAAGTCATTTTCTTTATGAGGCCTTAAAAAAATTTGCATCCAAACCTATTTGCATTCAACTAAATTGGTTTCATTCTACTCCATGGTTGGTATGGTGCACCATTATCTGAATTATTTTATACAAGTTTTTTAATGGGTTATTGTTAGTAATGAATACCTAAAATGAAAGTGAAAGATTATCCAAACTCATAATTGATAGTACATTGTCCAAAAAGATATGCAACCTTATTTCAGACACACCAATCCACTTGGGTGTATAAAGAGGATTAATTTGGGATAAATTCCTATACACCCATAAATATTCAATGATGTCTTGATTAGTATATTCTGAACACTAGTCTTTGAATAAATTCTTAATCTTATTTCCAATAATTTTCTCAACCTAATTATTAAATTAGTTAAATTAATAAATGGATTGTGACATGTACATAAATAAGTATATATATCCATACCTAAAAAATCATTTATAAAGGTTATTATGTTTTATTACACACCACTTACTTAAACATATATTGGCCCACAAACATCGATCTGAACCAAATCTTGGATCTATATGGACCTTTAACATTTTCGACTAAATAAATCATTGATCATTTTACCTTTAAAACAATCCTAAAATTTTACAAGTGGTTTTTGTTTGAAGGAATCTAAATAACCATCTAGATATAACATATTCAATTATTTCTCATTTAAAAGATATCTGCTTTGATTTCATTGTTTCTTTTGGTATGAGTCATTCAAATTGGACTCATTATCTTTTTGATAAACTTAATTTTCATAATTTAATGAATAAAGACCATTATGTAGAGGTACATTACCATATCATATGCATTCATTTTAAAAGACTAAACATTATTTTATATACACTAAATTAAATCATTTCATATCAAATTTTGATATAGAAATAATTTTAATGTAATTCCTGACACATAATAACAATTATAAATAACTAAGATCCTTTATGACGAAAATGTAAGCTAGTAGTTTCTAGTGACTTCTTATACCAGCTTATCTTCATTTCTAACCAACAAATCAACCTCACCTAATATAAACATTTGAAATATTATAGTCTCATGTTGTTATTTAAAAATATGATCACAACATATTTTATTAAATATTCATTTCATATAATCTAAAGTGTTTCAATTTAAAATGTACATACCTAAAGCATCACATTTCTTTCTCAACACTGGAAAATTTCTCTTACAATTGCCCATATTTCCACATTATAAAAGGACTATGTTCTTTTCTCTCAATTCCCATTTGATCATTTTTATTCCTAGAAGGGTGGATCATATAATCCTTTGACTTAGAAAAAGTATTAGTCCCATTTAACGTGAATTTATTCTTATTCACCTTATGTATATAATAACATTCATTATTTGGTTCCATATCAACTAGACTAATTATGGTTATGATATATGGGAGTGACTTTTCTATATTGATGTTGTTGAAATTCACAATAATATTTCATAATATTTGAGGAAGTGAGGTGATAATGAGATCCATGTGAAATTCATCATTATTTTAAACCATAGAATATATATATTCTTTATGTATGAAACAATTTTGATTAAAAGAGGTCCTAGTAGTGGACCTTCTGCAAGATTCTCATGTGAAGAGAGACATGGAGATCCCAAACCATTCTTATATTCCACTCACCTAATAAATATATTATAGATGGCTAAGAATTGAATATATATTTGGGGTATAATTGGTTTTTTTAGTCCACCAGACATATAAGATAACATCAAATGCTGGGTATCTAGTTTCTCATCCATGTGTTTCTTAGAGGCATGTAACTCCTACTCAGTCACCTCCTAGTCGAAATTAGTTTAAATCGGGGCTTAAATATTTTAAACATATGTTCCTATAATAGGAAAAAGGGGAAGAAACTTTTCCATCCCTATATTATTTTTCTAGTAAGTTCATTTTCATTATTTATGATAGCACTCTAGTATAGTGTTTTAGCTATTGAAGTATCCATTTTATTATAAAAAAAATTGAGTAGATTTTCACCACATTGTTTGATATCAAAAAGTGATATCAATTAATATTATTTATATTTCTACCATTATTTTATCAAGTCCAAATAGCCCTTACCATTTGACTCATGATATCTAGTTTCTTAAATATTCTAGTTTTAATGATTCACATTCCCCTAATCATTACCCAAGAAAGGGATTGGTCAATTAATCAGATTTACTTAGATAAGAAATTCATTTAAAACTATATAATTGTAACACTTATATCCATTGAGTGGAATCACCAACCAATAAACCCTCACTCAAGTTCCCTCTACCCTTTCATCAAAGTTATTTCAAGTAAATAAAGTTCCACTCCACTTGATGTAAAATGCTACAGTCCACCAAAAACAATAATAATAACTTCCTAATAAAATTAAGTGTCCAAAAAAGTTTTGGACCAAAATTAAGTTATATGGTTTCACTCAAAATATATTAATTGAAGTCTTAGTTGGACATAAAATTTAGGTGATAAATTTTTCCATATGCATAAAAGTTTCATTTTTTATAATATTTATATCTTTTTAATATTATTTGGATTTTACTTATGGGAGTAAACATGATTTGATAAAACATTATTCATAAAAAATTTATTTAAATTATGTATCTACATAATATTCAATTTGTTTATGTGATAATAGTCTTGTATCCACAAAATAAATCATTCAAAAGATAGAAATAAAATAAATAAATACATGAAATGACCATGAGGTTATATACTGGTTGATTAATAGAATAATCATTAAATCAAACTATGAACATAGTGGAAAACACCTTATGTTGGTATTGGAATGTGTTAAATTATCCCACCTGTCCAATTACATATATCTTACATTGTTTTCATCTCAATTCCATCTTAAACTACCTCATCCTTGGATCCTCACGAAAATTTCAACATGAACTGTAAAATAATTCTTCCATTAAATATATTTTTAAACTCAAATTAATGGGATTGGAACCAAAGGATTCGTTAAATAGAATTACATAAAATAACCTTGGAAATTCATGTCATGTTCAATTGAAGAGGGTGGGATCGTAGATACTCCATCAAATTTAATATTATAATAAATAATTTCAATCCCAAACAACAAAATTAAATTAAATTAAATGAACACATATGTGGGTATATTCAATTCTCATTATCGGTCACACACATGAAATTGTTATAAATCGAAAGTAACTATCTAACATTCAATTAAATTAATTCCTTAATAAGATAAAATAAACAATAATTAATCTGATTATTTATCTTATTAATCGATTAATTAATTTTATAATATTCCATAAAATCATCATATAGATTCCCATATAATGTGATTTTAATTTAAAATAAATTATTTTATTTTATTTAAAGTTTAATAAAATAATATATAGCTTTTTACATGGGTGAAAATCAGTAATTATATATCTTAATTGCTCAATATGGTCCTTATTGAATAAAATTATTTCACATGACATGTTGGATACATAAAATGTATCATAATTTCATAGAATGTTTTATCAAAATAATAACACAAAAGACACATGAAAATTTCATTAACAATACAATTAAATGAACGATGAGTATTTAGTATTAAACTTTCACACAAGACATATAGTTTGGAATATTTTGTAAATATAATTAAGTATTTAATATAGTATGGAACCAAAAACATGTGTGTACTATTACATAAATGACTCAAATAACTCACGTAGATGAAATTTTATGCACTAATTAATTATATTTCAGATTTCTACAAAAACAGTTTATGGACCCCATTTTTTCTATCATATAGACACATGGACTAGACAAAATTTAAGATATCTATATAGTGTGTACTATTGAAAATTTATGTCCCACCCAACAGAGTCAAAATAAATAGTGCATTTTATGCACACAACGTGTATTCATTACATTTTGACAAAGATTCCTCATGGGTGTCATAGCCCAATAAAAAATGGTTCACATCATGTGACAAAGGATTACATTCCATGCATTCCAGCGTTATCCCATAGAAGATTCTATCACCTCTGGATGGTTTCATTGATTTTTTTATTGATTAATTATTAATCAATTTGGGCATTATGAGTGAGAAACAAAGAGATGTAAGAGGTGATTTTGATGAAGGACTAAGAATATATAAATCATTGAACGGTAATATAACATTTATATATTTATGATTAAAAATCAAATAAATAATTATAAATCTTAATGTGTTCCATTTTAAACAACTAGAATTTTTGAGGCATGGCAGAAGCCATTATCGGGGACAATACCTACCCAGTAGTTGTTATATTCAATTGATATTTTATGATGTACATTAGATTGGATCCATGGACCATGTTATTGTTTTGATGAAATTAAAAATACATTCTAGAACCCTGATAGTCATTAAAATTAATTTTATAATTAATTTAAATGGATATTAATAAATAGTACCTTGGGCTTGAGATCTTTCATTAATAAAAATGATTGTCTTCTAAAATCATTTTGGTCTACCATAATTTTTCTTGGAGAATCCATGTGAATTATTCCTCTTGTGGTGATCTACACATGCCCCATTGGCCTTTAGACAATGTTGATGGACTTTTGGGTGATAGCATAGTGGGTCAATAATTTTATGGTGTTCGCATTAATCACCATGTGATTCCTTCAAGCTTGAATAATTTTTCGTTAAATCTCATTATTCAGAATATTTTTTGAGGGAGCATAACCTCTCGGGCCTAAGAGAATAAATTTTATAGTGTTCTTTGGTCTTAAGAGATAGATAGTTCTAGATTTCATTGTGCATGATGATTATTTAACTCACTAAACTGATGAAAAATATATATAAAAATCTATTTATATACTTATTTATTAGAGATGAAATATTTAATTACATATAGTCCCTTAATAATATGTTATACCCTGAAATGACCCCATTCCATGTAATAATATTATTAATATTATTCATATTATTCAAATTATTAATATTATTAATATTATTATCTAATAGTTTTCTCTAATTGGTATAATAATAAATATTTTTTCACATCTTAAAATTTAATATTTATCATCAGGCTTCATCGGGGTCATTTCATACTCCTTGTTATTTATTGATTACCAACATAAATATTTAATTACAATTTTTTTATTTATTAAATATCTAAATATTTTATATCCATATAATTTAATAATAAACAGGAAAATAAATATTTATTTAATATATGTGGCCAATAAATCCAAAATAACTATTACTTCATCATTAGAATATAATATATGTTTTCATAAGTTAATTAAAATTGAATTTAACTAAGATCAATAGTAACACTTTTTAACTTACCCTCAAGGTTTATTTCACATTGTGAGTAAGTGGTCCTTCCGAAAGATCAATTTTCTAGCAATTAGTAGTTTGAGGAACCCAAGAGGATGAAATTAGCATCACAACATCAAAAACCTCATACGAGTGCATACTATGTAATATAATACCTTTATCTTCATATTTCATCAAGAAAGTTGTAAAATTTTGACATCAAACATAATGATAAATATATAATTGTTTGATTACCTAGAATGAACTGTTCTACATCAGCATGGGTTAGGAATTTATTTTCATTGTTCTACTCCATTATCTAGAGATTTCAATATCCATATATAGAAACTAAAAATTTCATCCATGAATTATTCATCAACAGTAGATCGATTATGATGTATCCATTGTATCTTAATTTGGATAGTCATAGTTCATCACTGTATCACTCAATACATCTATGTATGAAATTCAAGCTATATATTAATAAAAATATTAATGTATGAGGACTATTACACACACTCTCATATAGGAATTTCAATGATGCTCAAACATGTGGAAATAATATTTGAAATTTAATCCTATATATATCTCATCATGGTGATTACCAAGTGTGAAATTCACGATATGAAGCCACTTCCACTTATGAGAACTTGAACTTGATAGTTGAAAACTATGTTCCCCATAATAGTTCATCTTCAAAACCATATGATAAAATATATTTAAAAATTTCATCACAGTATATAAAGGTTCTCATCAATGTTTGGAATTGTTATGAACTATTTTGATGCAACAGATACACTACAAATTTTCATATGGAATTCACCCAGATTAAAGATCAATCTTTTATATGTTATATTTAACGATCACTTATTTAAATATATTAGTTAGTTTAGATATAAACTATAGGATCTGGGGAACTAACAAAAAAACTTATCAATATATTTCAATTAATAAGTTTCAATCATACCCAATGATAAATTTATTTGATGAATAAAACATAAATGAATGGAAATTTATATTGTTTATATTACATTAAATCATATGCTCTTTAAAATTTAAGAATATTTTGTGATTATATGATGTTTAAATTGAATATATTGTTTTATATTAACATTCATATCCATTAATAGATAAAAACGAGATAAATTTCAAAATTAAAATTAAATAATTGTTTATGTTTTAAAAATGATATAACTCTCCATTTAAACGATTACATAGAGAGAAGTTTGAATATTTAATAACCCCTCACATCGTTTAGAAAGGATTTAAAGATTAAATTTACTCATATTTATAAATCCATCCCCCAATACTTTTAGGAACACAAAAAGTGTCCCACAAAATCCAATGTATCCCATCAACACATCCCCATAAGAAATTTGAGTACAAAGAATGAATATGGTAAATAAGAATATTAAAAATAATAAATAAATACATTAATTACTCTAGTTATAGACTATGTAATAAATAAAATTAGAACCTATTTTCATATATTCTGATGATTTTTACTTGACCATACATGAATTCAATTACAATATATGTAAATTTCCCAAAAAATACATCCTTTTGGATATGGAAATAATTTTTAAAATGTATAAATATTTTTATTCACATATTCTTTTTAAAAACAAAGAAGAATAAATATATCCTATGTTTTATGCACCATAACACCTCTATCGAAACACATTTCATATTTTTTTTAAATTTTACCATTATCCCTGATGTCTGTTCATATATTTCAAATATAACTATATTAATCAAGAACTCCTGATGAGTAAAACAATAAAAAAGGATATTATAACCCAAAAATAAAATTAATATAAAAATACATACAATAATTCACTTCATGAACATGCATCTAAAAACATCTAAATAAATCATCCCTGGAAACACATATGCACTGATAATAAAAAAATAATAAATTAATGGTTCTCAAATATAAAATCATTATATTAGGATGGAATAATTAAAATTCACACCATTAACTTTTATAATGAAATAAAATGAGAAAACTCACTTACAAATATTAAATATCTATGTATCATTATTCTCGTTTTCCTTAAAATAAAAATTAGGAAATTCCACTCCACCCATGTTGTCATCCTTCATCAAGACATGGTATAAAGCAACTGTACCCTTCCTTTTAGATTACTTTAATTTTGTGAATGTAAAATATCATATCAAAATAGTCCATTATTCATAATTAGGTGTTGAAGAACAAAATAACAATGAGATGACAAAATTATAGAGGGTAAAATATTTCTCACCATATTTTTTCAAACAATTCAAATAACAATATTAGTGTCATTAAATAAGTATATTATCTAAATATACATAATTTTTACTAGGTTACATACCTATGGAATTAAAGTGATAAGAGTCTTATTAAAAGACTCAAGCGAGATAACTCCTTTCCAAATTTATTTAGAATATAGGCAATGTATTCCCCCATGACACCCCAATACATGTTAAAATATATATCATGAATACAATATAGACATATAAATTTATTGGATACATCATTTTAAAAGATTCTATAGATTTGTAATTTTTTTGTATCTACAGAAAAAAATTCCTTCATCTCATCTATAAAAAGTAGAACAAAAAATTAATAAATGCCTTCCCAAATATAATTATTAAAAAAATGAGAAAAACTATAGATAAATTTTGGTAACCAACATTATATTTACTTCAAGAGTACCACTCCATGATCTTTTATCACTCTTTAACATGTAAGTATGATTCCTCCTCCAACAAGAAGTTTAATTAATATGAAATAAAGAAATATAATGGTCTGATTTATATATAAAATTAATTCTCTAATCAAAGTTCTAATGGTTCTCCTTTATAAAATTTGATGATCTAGATTACCCTCAATGTAATGTATACTATCAACAATAGTGCTACTGAGGGACCCACCATAAAAAAATATGAAAATCATCTTCAATATGCATAATTATTTTAATTAATTATTGATCTTGAGAATACCTCCAACACTAAATCACTTTCAATACTAACTGATTATCCTCAAAAATATTTTTACTAGGTCGGTGTCATGTAGGCTTAAAATACTGTTTATAGTTTTAATGTTTTACATATAATTTATCAAATTTATATATTTTACCATAATTTAAATCCAAATTATATAATCTAAATCCATTAGTATAGTAAATTGATATAATGAAAATGGGGTAATAAGAGAAATATTAATTGAAGGAAAAATATTCTATCAATACGGAGACCTAAAAAATTATATATTTGCATATAAATAATAGAATAAGAGAAAAAAATCTAAAACCACATAAAAACAAACACACTATTTCTAATATAATGTGTCACTAATCACTATAGTATTTGAATAATGAACTATCAAGGGGTTCTCAATCCACAACAACTCCAATTCATGGTTTTGAGTACACTAGTATATTCTAGTAAAACCCAGAAAATGTAGATTTTAGGGGGGAATGATCAATAAATTTAACGAAAAAAACTAATAAATCCCTAGATAAAATATAGAATAATAATATGAAAAAAATTTTGAATAATTTTATTGATGTTTAATAATATTCATATAAATTCTAGAAGTATGGTAGATCATACTTAATTATAACATCTTTTTTTCCACTAAATAAAGCCTTGATAAATTTATCATATATATACAATAGATGGATTCGATTAATTATTTAAACAATTTTATGTTATTTTCAATCAAAATGAATGATCCACTAAATAAAATCACCTAATTTAGAAAATAATTTGATCATTTACCAAACAAAAATAAGATGAACCCAAATATATATCAAAATTTAACACTGTAACTTGATTAAACCACTATTAATATGGCCTCGAAATGAATCTGTCATCAACACAATTAATACAATTCACGAAACCCCCTAAAAATGATCCAATAATGTAAATTATCATATTTTTATCTATAAATGAAGAAATATAGAAAATGAGACACTGTATTCTAATTTATGAAATATTAATCCATTAGATTTCAGTCTATTTTGGAATGTAAGTCCATTATAAAACCAACCCTTTTTCATCAATGGAAAAATATTTATGTGATAAAAATAATAAAATATTCATCCATTTAAAAATGATAACTAATCAATATATTTCCAAAGGAAAATTTCATTCTAACATGATGATAAATTATTTTACAAATAAAACATAACCAAATGGAAATGTATGGTGAATCTATTATGTTCAAAAATATTTTGTTAAAAATTTATAAATTTATTGTTCTTATATGAATTATAAATTTAAAAAATATTGGTATAGTAATTTTCAAAAACGTTAATTGGTAAATAATGATATAAAACCTCCATACACATGAATACTCCAAAATCGTCGAACTATAACATACGTGGGGTCTAAAATCATTTTGAAGATTAAAGGAGTGATGTATTTTGGTTGGATAAAAATCAATATCATTAATGAATAGTTGTATATAGGCCCCAAAAAGAACATAAAATTATTCAACATCTTGGCGACTGACATCTTAATCTAGACCCTCATGAGATTATGGATAATACACTAGTGGGCTCTAATCTGAAATGAGATATAAGCATCTAGTAGTGGGCCATTGTCTGGGAAAATTGATACAGGTTGAAAATTATAGATTACAGTCCCCACATAATATTTTCCTGATTGAGTTCCAAGATTAGGATCATCATCTCGATGCCATATAGAATTTTAGTTCCTTACATATTGACATCAATCGTGGTCCCCCGAATCATGGCCACCAGTTTTGGGCACAGTTATAATGATTCATTCATGATGATACCCAACTAAAGGAATTTAGATATCTATAAACTAATATGATATACATTTTTCCTGTGGAATTATCATAAAAATTTAATACATTTATGGTTTTTTTGGATTGGTGATATCAAATTTGGTGAGGATTTCTCATGCACTGCACACATGGAGGGAAACTTTTTGTGCTAACTCTAACTATAAAGGCTGCATCACCAATTTCATGGTGGTCCACACTAGTAGATTCATTATAATGTTATTTTGAGTGAATAAAAAAATCATACACTACTCAAAATAGTATATAAATTTATTTTCTTTGTATCTGGAAATAATAATGGATATGTTGACCAATACATATACTAGAAACACTATGGTCATTCATCATAGTTTGTTAAAATAGTAATTGTATGAAATACGGTTGTTTAAACAAAATATAGTACAATTCTTCTCAGTAGACATAGTCATGTATACACATTAATTTAGACTTTGATCAAGTAGTACGATTCAATCTGTAAATAGTGTAAAGAAGGTAATAAGGTGATATATGAGAGAAGTAAACAAAAAATAGTTGAATTGAAATATGATCCCAACAAACTTGTGTTTTTTCCTTAGAAAATTCCTCACAACAAAACGCTCATTTTTTTTATTAATTATCTCCCATGATATAACATATCACCTTTATTGGTTAATGAAACATCAAATCTAAGAACTCCTTTGATCTTAGCATGTTCCAACAAGACACTCATTGATCTTAATAAGGTTGTGGGAAGATTTAAATAGATCTTCGATGAATTAATGGAATTTTTTTAAAACCCAAAGGGGGAATCATAAATTTTCAAAAATAGAAAAATGTCATTTAAAAATAATTATAAAAAAAATTTTCTTTGAAAATGATTGAATAGATATTGAAACCACAATGAAATTTCAATTTTAAAATGAATTAATGGTCAAAGGTGAAGCACATCATTGACTAAATCGGCATAAAAGTTTCATATGGTGATGGTTAAAAAAATAAAAATAAAAATATTACCGAGAGATAAGAATATAAATAATAAGAAAATGAAGAGCCAAAAATAAAAAAAATTTCATTATAATATCCATGTATTTGTAGTGAAAATTAAGATACAAAAATTAGTAATATGAAGATTTTGGAACCGGAAATGGGTTTTTTGGGAATGGGAGCTATGATATTTAAGACATTAATATTTAATGTTTTATAACAGTCCCATTTAATTTTCATAATATCATGGAATATTATATAATATTCACTTAAACCCAAAATGGAAAAAAAAATTTGTTCCAAAGTTATTGAATTATATACCTTGATACCACATTTTAAACCATACCATGAAAACCAAATAGGAAGAAACCTGATGAAGGTAAAATGAGTACGACATTCAAAACACCAGCTGATTGAATCATTCAATTTTGTATTCAAGACAGAAATTAATATTATTATTTAATCATATATTTATGACATGGGAGGAAGACCATAGGTAATAATAAATGGTCTCATTGAAAATCTTGACTTGAGGGGATGGAAAAAATAACTATTATTTATAGATATATTTAATAGTTTATAAAATTCCATTGGATATCTATAATGATATATTATTGCTTCATCAAAACCACATCACGGAAACAAACCTTTAGATTAACAGGATTTATTAGGGAAAAAGAGTGAAGTAAAATCAATTCCCTATAGTTTTTCCTACTAAAAACATATCCAAAAAAACCTATAGGAATAAATTGACATAGGGGAAAAAGAGTAAAATAGTTTAATATCCCTCTCAAAATGGTTATAAAAATTATATTTAACTCATATAATGTCCATTATCAATTCATAACCCAAAAAATTTGTTTTCAATTTTGGAAGAATTATATTTCATACCCTTTAGATTTTAGTAAATAGGGAAAAACAGTATCTTGCATCATAATATGATTTGATATTATTTATAAGGTACAAATTAATATGTACATGTATATCCTTTGAGGTTGAATTAATTTTTAATTTATATTTAATCCATCCATGATAAGTAAATTCGCCATCAACAACTCTTTTGAAATATAATATACATAGAAGAAAAATATTTAGTTAATAATTAATGGTAAAATCGTTAAAAAAAATTATATTTTATCTTTAGGATATTAATTTCAAAATACAAGGATATTAATTTTAATTTAATAATCAAATAATTAGTTAATTTCAAAACAAAACATTGAGAGTTTAAATTGTTTTCAAAAAAATATTAATAATATAAAGAATACAATGCTCCATAAAACCCATGTGATTATAAATTCAATTTTATATAATTAATTATATTAATAAAGATACATGATATATATATTATTTATTTAACCTCTCAATTTTCTAATATTGGTAAAAATTTGTTTATTTTTAATATGCTTCAGCAATTTCCAACACTTTGAGGCCCATATATAGATGATGTAATAAAAAACGTAATAACAAAAATTGAAAATAATATAGACATGTATATATATATATATATCCAAATTTAAAAGGAATGATACATATTATAATAATATATTTCATAATTTATATTCTTGGTAGTTTTTATAATCAACCTAAAACATTATAATTTGAAGATATCATGAGTTCAATTAATATTTTGGCAAATTATTATAACATCAACATCTACTAAAATCCATTATTGGTGTGTTTTGAAAGATTTTTGAAATTGAAATATTTTATCACTAATATTGGATGAGATCTCATAATTTTTATTGTACTAGTGTCAGATAGGGGAAAAACTAAAAAACAATAATATTGTAAATATATTGATTTTCCAATTCAAGGAAAAATAAATTTATTACTTCCTCCTCAGGATGAACAATTATTTTACATAATCAGTTCATCCAAACTTCTTTAGTGTGTAACCTGTGTATGCCCTTGAGATTTTATAAATTTTTATCATGTAAGTTAAATTTTATTGATATCTAGTGTTACAAGAAAAACCAATTTTATCTTATCTTACACGCAACACCAATTTTAGATTTTATTTCACACAATAGGGTGATTCAACAAAATGGATTATACAATTAATATAATAATTTAAATATGAATGTTTTAGCCTATACATTAAACAATGTCATATGAATTGGAACAATTACATAAAAATATTAATTATAATGGTTTAATATATTGAAAATTTTTGATAAAAAATTCCCAAATTTTTCTAATGTATCTATATGTTTTCAAAATTCTATTTTCCAAAAACAATGTTTTTTTATTTATTATTGGGAAAATAACTCAAGGTAATATTGATATATTTTTGGGTTGATTTTGTAAATTCAAAAGGACTGTATCCTTGTTTAGTTGTGTATTTCCAAAGATATTCATGAAAAAAATGTTGACAAGGATACATGAAAGATTAATAGACGCTCTAGAGGTGGTACAAGTTGGTTTTCCCATCACTAAGGTAACAGTTGTGTGATGTGCTAAAATTAGCTCGCAAATCTCCATGAGGTTGTGAAAAAGATGGAAGTTTCCCAGTAAATTAGTGGTAAAGTGGTATTCATAATTCGATGAATGTATAACTTCAAAGAGTATCAATTTACTATTAAGGATTCCTCATTCATAAAAATAAAGGGACATAAATTTCCATAATCTGTGAGTACATACCTTCCAAATGCAGTGAGTGAAGGAAGATGAATACGAATATCCCTTCCACATGTTGTGAACCAAAGGAAAATACATACGAAGTGTCCATTGGGAATGTAGTGTGCTGACCCAAAACCTGATAAAGATTGTGATCCTAGGAATATAAGTTATCTAGCATGAAACCTGTAAATAGTCGTGTGCGTTTAGTTCATTTGGTACATCGTAGCATTACGGTTGTATGCTCCTTTGATGTAGCCCAATGAAGTTTAACCGGGTAAAATTACTATGCCCGATGAATGATTTTATTTATGTTAATATATTTCAATGGGAGAATGAGATATGTCTGTTTGGGTTAATGATGAAAAAATATCAATAGGGGATTGAATTTTAATCTTTTATACCCTAATTCACGCCCACCCCCCATCTAAGGGTATTTAAAGTAGTGGATAGAACATTTATTCATATGAAAAATACTTAAATTAGTCTTAGGAAATTTTATAAAATTAATTTTTAGAAACAAAAATAATTTTATAAATCATAATATAAAATTTATCATCAGGTGAATTTTTTAAATTTTTCTAAAAATATTAATTTTTCAGTGAAAAGTGAAATGTACTGGTTATTATTGAGAACATCCATTTAATTTAAAGAATTCCATAGGTTATATTTTTTTTGAAAATATGTTTGAAATTAAAATTAATTAAAATATATATCATTTAATCTAAATATTTAATTTTAATCATATTCATATTGAATTTTGATATAAAAACATTTTAAACTTTTGAACATTTTCACTTTTAATCTCCACTTTGTCATCAGATCTTTGGGATTAATTTTTAATTAAATTTTGACTGTTATGATAGTGTAATATGAATAAAAATGGATTTTATATTCAGAATGAGAATAATTAATTTATCTAATGATTTCAATGTTATTTCATACCATGATTAATGTTAAAAACAATAAAAATTAATTATTTTGTTTGAGGTGAAAATGTGTATAATGAGAGTTAAACTAAAAGGATAAGGTAATAAAATATATATAATCATGTAAAAATGATTTTATGTAAATATATTGACTTTTAACCTCTTTGTTTCTATAATGGGCCATTTTGGGGCCTTTTGGCATGATAAAAACATTGTAACAATGTTTCCTTGTCAAAAATTACATGTGTGTCACCCACCTCACTTAACAAGGTCCACCCCCTATCATATCCTCTTAAACATAAAAACCCAATCGTATAAAAAATTACTTCAAAAATAACATAATTTTTTCCATAATATAGTTCTATGATCTGTATTTTGGTCATAATTTTTACCAAATAAGCCTTTTCGTGAAAACCAAAATGATGTTGTCCTAGGAAGAGGTAACACCCCTCAATGGGAATTTTTTTAATTTATTCCACCATATCATTAAATTATTATTAAAAAATTATGACCTAATAGTTTAGTATCTTTTATATACTTATATATTTTTATTTTAATGTATTTATCAACAACCATATCAACATTCATCAAATGGTATAAGAAAAAAGCATTCATGTGTACGACAGACTACCACCTCATAAACTATTGTTATTTGTTTCCCCAATTACCTCTCATAGATATGTATAATGATGGATTAAATGTTAATATATGATATATATGATATTATTATACTTATATATTAACTATATCATTTATACCTTCGTGCTTTCTATTCTTTGATAATTCTATAATGTCTTGCGTCTGTACGATGGATTACCACCTCATAAAGAGAGGTAATTCCTTAATACTTTATATGGAAGGTAATATGGATGGGTGTAATGAAAATATTTGATATATATGTGACATAGAAATTATTCTATAATTGTAATATATTATTTACCTTTGTTTCTTTCAATCTATCGATAAAAAGGAAATAATGTTCATGCATATGTACAGCCTACCATCCCCATAAATGGTATATTTCATTTTCAATGTCTATCTATTATAGATTACACTAATAAATATACAAAATTTATATAAAATTTATATCATGGTTATAATTGACAATATTATCCAATCATGATCAAAGTAATTGGTCCCAAAAAACATAGAGGAAACACGAAGCAGTTATTGTTTGAAACATGACTCTAACTCGGAATTATAAACAAACAAGTAATAAAATGTCATAAGTAAATCATATATAGATTTATATATATGTTTATGGTCATTTTAAATATTAATAATAAATTTATATTTATTATATATGATCTTTGAAAATATATGAATCAATTCGAGACTTGTGCAGTAATGGATTTCTGTCTCACTTTTATTTTCTATGAGACAGAGGCCACATTCACCAAGTGTCTCATTTATGTGGTGTATAATCTTTAAATCATTGTACATTCTGATTATATTAAAATTATTAGGGTTATTTACATATCAATTGGAATATCCCTCTTTCAGGGTTTTTACAGTTCCAATGATACCAATGCAGTTAGTGATTTTTGTCTTAATATAATTTACATGAGACATAAGTTATGTTATTAACTAATATATTTTTATGAGGTACATATACATTCTTGTTTACATGAAAAATAATTAATTTTTTAATTATCACTATATTTATGGTTTTATTTAATTTTGTAACTTCATGTGGCTTGTAATTAAAAGTTATAAATATTGAAACGATTTTATGTTATAATATCATCAATTATTGAGATTTTTTATGATTATGTTTCTGATGATAATATATTTTGATCTATCTATCAATAAACTCATTATTTTTATTCTCCTATATTTATGACATTAGATTAAATATTTTACCTTAATTTTTAGCTCTTTATAAAATAATAGTTTAAAATAATTTTTAAAGAAAAATTTTATTCATTTATCTCTTCATATAAAACCCATTTTTCATCCAAGACCATGTTTTCTCAAAATGTTTTCAAAAACATTTTAGACATTTTTAAATAGATTTAATAAATACATTTCTACAAATGAATACATTTTAAGAAAATAAAAATAATATTCATGTCATTTTTTCAACAATAATCATTTAACTTTTAACAAGAATAGGAAATGAATCATTGTTTTAATGTATATGGGACCACTGAAACAAAATAGGTATTTAAAATTTCTATAATTATAAGTACCTAGATCTTTGTTTTAGGTACGCCTTTCCTTTTCTGGAGTTTTTCAGAAAAATGGAGTTTCTGGAAATTTTCAAAGTACACGTTGTGTACTTTATGAGTACACGCCGTGTACTCTTTTCCCACTCAAAGTTGTATGCTGGCCGTGTCCAGGCCACACACACGGTGTGTAGGGATTACGTGGATGCCATTTTTAGCGGATTACGGAAAAACCTAGTACATGCCGTGTACTTTCTTTTTTTCATTAAATTGACCAGGGTCATGCCTGACACACAAAAATGTCTTCTTCTGGGTTTCGTTCGTCCGAGAGTGCCGAGGATCCGTGAATATTTGACAAGCCCCCACGCCTCTTCGTTCGTTCTTCTAATCGAGCAGCATTGATTGCATTGTAATCGCAGCGGTGAGTTCTCCCTTCTTCTTGAGCCTTGTTTTCCAATTACTCCTCTTTCTCATGTTATCGTGGTTTATGTGTTTCAGATGTTTTCTCAGGTCTACGAAGTTCTAAGGAGAATCCGTCATCGTTGTTCACGTATATTGATCTCCTAGGATTGAGGTAGGTGGTTTGTGCCTTTCTGTAGAATTTATTTCAATATTTTTTGCAATTTCACTAATTCCCTTGAACGAGAATTTTTTTTTCATGTTTTTCCCTTGATTGATTTCCTGGTTGCTTGATTGCTATAGTAGAGGTTTAGCTTTGTGAATAGAGTAGTTTTTTTTTGTACTCTGGATTTTTGTCGTGCTTGCTTTGCCTGTAAGGCGTTATGCCAGTTGCCATGCCTAGTTGTAGGATAGTAGAACTATTGTTATATTTTGCTGTTGAGCCTTAGAATGATAGCCAAGTAGTTATTGAGGTTTACTTGGGCGATACATGCACGTTATGCATGTTTATATTACACAGGGCTGAGAGAACCTAGTGTATGGACCAAAGGGATAATGGATGTGAGGGATTCTCCAGAGTGTCCTTAATTTACGTTGTGAGACCACAGGGGGAATTGACGTTGAGTGCTTCCTCAGAGATTCTGTAGTTCCTCGATGCGGGCCACATGGGGAATTGACGACGAGTGCTTCCCCAGAGAGCTTTTAGTATGATACGATACTATAGGGGGGATTGATGGTGAGTGCTTCTCCAGAGAGTCTATTAATTAGCTGAACTAGAGGGGTGAGACTGTGTGTGCCTCTCAGGGGGGTTTCTATTACTTATAGGTTGAACCATAAGGGTTAGGGTGTGAGAACTACCTAGGGGGTTACCTTTGTTTTACTTGTTGATTTGATTTTTTACATGTGTAGTTTATATGATGGACTATAAATTGTACTTGCTATGTATTTCTTGTTTATTGTTCCTATACTTTACGTGCCTTGTATTCATTGACTGTTAGGAATTGATATTTGGGTGGATTCCTATTGGGACATTGTCTCACACCCTGTTTGGGCCATGATTTTGGGACTAAGAAGACTATGTTGTTGTAGGTATAGATAAGGTAAAGCACCCTTCTACTTCAGGTGTTTGACTTGCTGTGGTGCTGGAGAGCATGGGACTAAGCTACGGGTTCTGATGCAGCTGTAGTTGTTGTTGCTTTGGTAAAATGTGTTCAGTTTTATTTTAGCATGTTGTTGTGTTTGCTACTTTCCTTAGATACTTATACCTACTGCATTATTCTCATCATTGTTATGTATTTATTCTTCCGCTGTTTGGTTACAGTTGTGTATGTTGTTACTACTTCTGCTATTGACTATTGTTTTCATTACATTGTATACCTTACCAAATGAGGGAATAGTTTCCGCAATAACATACCATGGCCCTCACCGCAATTCGGTAGCTTCTGGCATTTGGGGAAATGCGATTGAGGTCATGTGGTGAACCGGGTACGAGGCACCAGTGGAGGGGCTCCGGATTCGGGTCGTTACAAAGTGGTATCAAAGTGGTTTATTTTCTCTTGAATTACTATTTGGGGCCTTCAGCTAGGGATATGACAGATTTTGTACTTGTTATTGATCTGTGCTTGGGAGTAGCTAACTCGTGTATAAGGAAAAGCTATACTACCTCGTTAATTGCAGTTTGCTGGTTTGGAGTTTTTACGGTTGATATGATTTCACCTAGAGTAATTCACATGCTTTGTGTTGTTATTATCGTGACTATTGCAATTCTATTTCTATCGCAACCCGATGAGATGAGGGTATGCCATCTCATTCATCATATAGGCACATGTAGAACTCACATGCCATGCACTCTGGCCATTCCATCTAGGGTGCATTAGCGATTGCATGCTGTTGTGATAGACTCTATGTAGATTATACATGCTGTTGTGATATATGCTTGATAGAATATATGATTCCTTGTTAGAGGATTGTTTGTATTCTACTTTTCATAAATGAACTCCAAGTTTTGATTCGTGGGGAGTATGGGCCCTCACGAATCGGAATTTGGCACCTCTTTGACTAGTTTTCTGCGTTTTCTGGGCTTCTGTGCAGTTTCTGAGCTACTTCCCAGAAAAACCCAAAATACACGGCATGTACTTTTGGACTACATGCCATGTAGTTTTTATACTGTTTCACTAACCGTGTGAGCATGGAAACACTTTTGTAGAAACAACTTCAGGAACACGCTGTGTACGGTTGGTACACGCCGTGTAGTTCGGAGAGGTGTACCCGACTGTGTCACTAATAACACGGGTCAGGGAAGCTCGAGTAGAACACGCCGTGTTGTGATGAAACATGTCATGTAGTCCTGTCCAGGTACCCAGTCATGTCACAAACAACACGGGTCGGCATTACCTTCACTTAGACACACCGTGCTATTTTCGGAACACGTTGTGTAGTCTTGTTAAGGTACCTGGTCGTGTCACGAACAACACGGGAGAGTGTCACCTTCACCTATACACGCCGTGTTTGTTCAGAACATGCCGTGTGAGGTTCATCCATGTAGATGGCCATGTATTTAACAACACGGGTCATCGAATCCTTGTCTAGTACACGCCATGTTTGTTCAGAACATGTCGTGTAGTCTCGAGTTAAGTCGGACTGTGTGGGTTAGACGTGTAAGGAGACTCAGGCAAGGGAATAGTTTTCAAGTACATGTCATGTGTGGGGTCAACACACCATGTAGTTTGAGGTGTTACAGGACCTATAGAGCAGTGGTACATGCCCATGTCAGTGTCTTAAGAAGAAACACCGTGTAGTTTTTATACATGTCATGTAGTCGTGTTTTGTAAACCTGTGTGTTTTACTTCCCCTATTCCCGTTTTTAACTCATGTGTTCTCTGTATTTGTTAATACTGATCTATGGTGTGCTTTTGATCTTTCAGAGTTATGCCTTTGAGATGTCCTTTGGTTGTACGTCAGTCGTCAGGCAGTGATCAGACGCCAGATATGGCTGATAAGGGAATTCCTGTCGATCCTCCATTCGGGCTAGCCTTGGCACCGGTTGTCATACCAGTTTCAGGCACTGATGCACAATTCAGGGAATGTTTTATGAGGATGATGCAGACCTTTCAAGTAGAACTGCCTCTTTCCACAACTATGGATGACTTGACGCGGGTTTTCCAGCAGTAGCATCCTCCCACTTTCTCGGGGGAAGGAGGTCCAGAGGCTGCAGAGTCGTGGCTGGAAGCCATGATGACTATCTTCGAACATCTTGAGACACCTATAGAGAGGCCGGTCAAGCTCTCTACCTACATGCTCCGAGACTCCGCCAAGAGGTGGTAAGACATGATCTCACAGGCGGGTCATCAGCAGGTTATGGCCTGGGAGGAGTTCTAGCATGTGTTCTATGACTACTTCTACCCGGAGATCCTGAGGGCCGACCGAGCCCGAGAGTTCATGAGTCTAGAGCAGGGTACTCTATTTGTTATTGAGTATTCCTCTCTTTTAATCGAGCTGCAGTGTTTCACACCCTTTCTGGGTGGATATGGGATGTTCTTGGCACAGATGTTCGAAGATGGTTTTAGGCGGTAGATTCGTTCGCAGGTGAATCTCTTCCAGTTGACTTCCATCTCCTCCATCATCAACTAGGCACTGATTTATGAGTGCAATCTGAGAGACTCTAAAGCTGCGATCTTGGGCGATTCTGCTTCCAGAGCTAGTGTTCCTCCAGTTGATAGTAGGAAATTCCATAGGGAGTCTTCGCGCGGTGACCCGAGGAGGTGAGATACATATTCTGGCAGCCAGGTTGTATGCTACCAATGCGGTAGGAGTGGGCATATGAGGCCGCAGTGCAAGAGGGACCCAGTGGAGTGCTGATCCTGTGGCAAGATGGGTCACCTTTAGCATTTCTGCCAGTTTTTCTCACCAGTTGCTGGAACGAGGGTTCTTCCATGACTCCCCGTTCAGGATCAGCACCACCAGTTTCACACCAGTCGGGGAACTGATGTTTTTTCGGCAGTTCAGGCCGAGGTGGAGGTCGAGGCCATGGAATTAAGTCACAAGTCCTTCAGCTCCAATAGGGAGGTTCAGCATAGAGTGGTCACACAGGGTCACAGGGCCGCGGGGTAGGCCAGAACTTTTCAGTGGAGTAAACCTATCAAAAGCAGGATCCCGGACCTTCTACAGTTTGAGGTACGATTTTAGTAGCCTCAGTTTTATCTTCAACTCTTTTCGGTACTGGTGCTACCCATAGCTTTATCTCTGTTGCTTTTGTGGAGAGACTTGGGATCTGTGTCTTTTCTTCTGTCGTATCGTTGGAACTAGACACACCTTTGGGGACGAGGAAATCTAGTGTACGGCAGTGTAGAGAGTTCCCTATCGAGGTTACAAGGTATCATTTCTTATGGGATATCTATGTCCTGGAGATGACAGGCTATGATGTCATCCTCGGGATGGACTGGTTGGTTCCCTTCCTAGAAGTCGTAGACTGTCATAACCTGAGAGTGAGTTTCGTTTCACTAGAGGGTGAATCTTTTCTTCATAGAGGTGAATGGGATGTTCAGGCGAGTTGAGTAGGACTCAAGCATCATGGGCTAGGAAGGGTGACATCCCAGATTGCTAGTCTTTATCAGGATGATCAGGGGACTTCGCAATTGGACTTTCCTCTAGTGGTGGATCATTTCAGGGATGTCTTTCCAGAGGACTTTGCAGGTTTGCCTCCCAAGCATGACGTATAATTTTCTATTGATCTAGTGCCAGGAGCAGCACCGGTGTACATTCCTCTTTATAGGATGGATATACCTAAGTTGCAGGAGCTGAAGAAGCAGTTGGAGGAGTTGCAGGCCAAGGGTTTCATCCAACCCAGTGTTTCTCCTTGGGGTTCACATGTCCTACTTGTGAAGACGGAAGATGGTTCCCTTCAGCTTTGTGTGGATTATCAGAAGCTAAACCAGTTGACGGCCAAGAACAGATATCCCTTGTCGAGGATCGATGGCCTCTTTGATCAGCTTTGAGGAGCCCAGGTGTTCTCGAAAATTGACTTAAGTTCTGGTTATCATCAGTTGCGTGTTAGACAATCAGATATACCTCTAACAGCCTTCAAGATCAAGTATGGTCTATACGAGTATACAGTCATGATGTTCGGTCTCAGAAACGCGCCTGTAGTTTTCATGGCACTGATGAACTGAGTGTTCCATCCTTACATGGACTCCTTCATCATTGTCTTCATGTACGATATCATGGGGTACTTTCACACTCAACACGAACATGCCACACATCTTGAGATCATTCTGAGTACACTTAGAGAGCATCAGAACTATGCTAAACTCTCGAAGTTCCACTTTTGGATGGAACAGATTCACTTCTTGGGTCACGTCATCTCAGAGGCAGGAGTATCTATGGACCCAAAGAAAGTGAGAGCTGTAGTCTCCTCGGAGTAGATGAAGAACGTTTTTCAGGTACGGAGTTTCCTAGGGCTGGCTGGATAGTAAAGATGCTTCATTAAGTACTTCTCACACCTAGCAGCACCATTGAAAGGTCTGACCATGAAGGGGGAGAAGTTATTATGGTCATATTCTTGTGAGTCAGCCTTTCAAGAGCTAAAGGGGAGATTGAAGTCGACACTGATACTAGTCTTTCTAGATCCAAGCAAGATCTATACTGTCTATTTTGATGCTTCAGGTATAGGACTAGGTGTTGTTCTAATGCAGGGATATGGATTCATTGCGTACGGGTCTCAGCAGTTGAGGCCACATGAGAGGAACTACCCTATGCACGATCTGGAGTTGGTAGCTATTGTTCATGCCTTACGTTGTTGGAGACACTATCTTTTGGGAGAGCAGTTTGTGGTCTTCACTGACCACAAGAGTCTCAAGTATATCTTCACTCAGCGTGATCTGAATCTGAGGCAGCGCAGGTGGTTCGAGTATATTCAGTCTTTTGATCTCGAGCTTGCCTATACGTCGGGAAAGGGAAACGTGGTGGTAGATACGTTGAGCATGAGAACTCAGATTAAAGCAGTTCAAGAGGCCAGCAGTGAGTGGCATCTTATGGCTCTGTTCTCTGAGATTCATCCGGAGGTGCATGACAGATAGGGACAGAACTTCCTATCTTCTGTAGTAGTTACCTCTACACTACTTGATCAGGTATGGATGAGGCAGCTATCAGATTCAGAGGGCTTAGTCCTGCAGGAGAGTGTGTTAGGAGAGGACCCCCTTCCTAGATAGACAGTGGGTGAGGATGATATCTTGAGTTTCTAGGGACGCGTATGGGTACCAGCAGACATACGTGAGGAGCTAATGTGGGATTTTCAATCCTCAGTTTGGGCAGTCCATCCTGGCGTCACCAAGATGTATCAGGATCTTCATTGTCAGTAATGTTGGCTAGTTATGAAGAGGAATGTTTCTGGTTTTTTCATTAGATGCTCTACTTGTCAGTAGGTGAAGGCGGAGCATCAGCAACCAGCAGGCCTTTTACAATAGTTACACATTCCAGAGTGGAAGTGGAACGACGTTGCGATGGACTTCGTGATCGGGTTTCTGAGGTCACCTCAGGGGAATGATGCATTTTGGGTTGTAGTCGATAGGCTCACGAAGTTTACTCACTTCTTACCGATCAAGTAGACCTTCAGTGTCGATAATCTGGGACGAATTTACATCAGATAGATCATTCGTCTGCATGGATTTCCACACTATATTTTTTCAATCCGGGATGTTCACTTTAACTCTCGTTTCTGGAAGGGACATCAGAAGGCCTTGAGTACACAGGTACTTTTGAGTATAGCATACCATCCCCAGACTGATGTCCAGTACATCGCACGATCTAGGTGCTTGAGGATATGGTCTGAGCTTGCATCCTATACTTTGGTGGTTCTTGGGAGAAGCATGTCCCTCTTGTGGAGTTCTCCTAAAACAACAGTTTCCATGTGACCATTCAGATGGAACCATACAAGGCTTTGTATGGTAGTCCATACCGATCACCCTTATGCTGGCTGGAGGTAGGAGAGGCCGCTTTGCTGGTACCTTGTCTTGTTTAGGATACTTCAGAGCAGATAGACGACCTCTGGAGTTAGAGGTCAGGGATCAGGTTTTCCTGCGTTTCACACCGAGGTTGGGACACAAGATAATTCGGAGGCATGGTAAGCTTTCACCGGGGTACCTCGGGCCATTTGAGGTTTTGGAGAGAGTTGGTTCGGTCGCCTATTGGTTGCAGCTACGCCTGAGGTATCGGGCCAAGCACGACGTCTTCCACGTATCTCAGCTCTGATGTTACTTTTCAGACTCGTCTCATGTCTTTCAACCCGAGGAGGTTGAGCTCGAAACGGATACATTGTTTGAGGAGCATCCCATCCGGATTTTCGATCTCAGTACGAGGGTTCTCCGTGGGTGGTCTGTCCCTCTTGTATGGGTGCTATAGAAGCATGGGTGAGTATAGGACGAGACCTGGGAGAGGGAGTCTGATGTACGATCATAGTGGTTGGAGCTGTTCGGGGTTTCTTCTTCTACGCCTCGTTAAGGAAATTTGTCGAAGAATTTCTTTAAGGGGGGAAGTTTGTAAGAACCCGGATCTTCATTTCAGGTACGCCTTTCCTTTTCTAGAGTTGTTAAGAAAAATGGAGTTTCTTGAAATATTAAAAGTACACGGTGTGTACTTTTAGAGTACACGTCATGTACTCTTTTCCTGCTCAAAGTCATCTGAAGGCCGTGTCCGGGCCACACACACATTGTGTAGGGATGATTTGGAGGTTGTTTTTAGCGGAGTACGGAAAAACCTAGTACACGCCGTATACTCTAAAATTATACACCGTTTACTTTATTTTTTCATTAAATGGATCGGGGTCGCGCCTGACACACATAAAAGTCTTCTTCTATGTTCCTTTTATCCGAGAGCACCGAGGATCTTCGAATCATCGATGAGCCCCTGCCTCTACGTCTATTCTTCGATTCGAGCACCGTTGATTGTGTTGGAATCGCAGCGGTGAGTTATCCCTTCTGCTTGAGCCTTGTTTTCCAATTCTTCCTCTTTCTCATGTTATCATGGTTTATGTGTTTCAAACGTTTTCTCATATCTACAACGTTCTAAGGAGAATCTGTCATCGTTGTTCACATAAATCGATCTCCTATAATGGAGGTAGGTGGATCGTGCCTTTCTGTAGAATTTTTTTGAATATTTTTTTCAATTTCACCAATTCCCTTGAATGAGAATCATGTGTTTTCCTGTTTTTCCCTTGATTGATTGTCGGGTTGCTTGATTTCTATAGTAGTGGTTTACCATTGTGAATTGAGTAGTTTTTGCTGTACTATGGATGTTTGTCGTACTTGCTTTCCCTGTTAGTCATTATGCCAGTTTCCATGCCTAGTTGTAAGATAGTGGAACTGTTGTACTGTTTTGCTGCTGAGCCTTAGAATGATAGCCAAGTATTTCTTGAGGTTTACTTGGGAGATACACGCTCGTTATGAATTTTTATATTACACAAGTCTGAGAGAACCTAGTGTATGAACCAAATGAAGAATGGGCGTGAGGGATTCTCCAGAGTGTCTTTAATTATATTGTGAGACCACAGGGGGAATTGTCGTTGAGTACTTCCTCAGAGAGTCTGTAGTTCCTCGATGCGGGCCACATGGGGAAATGATGTTCAGTGCTTCCCCAGAGAGCCTTTAGTATGATACGAGACTATAGGGGAGATTGACTGTGGGTGCTTCTCCAGAGAGTTTATTCTTTAGCTGAACCAGAGGGGTGAGACTGTGTGTTCCTCCCAAGGGGGTTTCTAGTACTTATAGGTTTAACCATAAGGGTTAGACTGTGAGAACTACCCAGGGGGGTTACCTTTGTTTTACTTGTTGATTGTTTTTTTACATGTGTAGTTTATATGTTGGACTGTAAATTGTAGCTGTTGTGTATTTCTTGTTTATTGTTCATGTACTTTACTTGCCATGTATTCATTGTCTGTTAGGCACAGATATTTGGGTGGTTGCCTATTGGGACCTTGTCTCACACCCTTTTTGGGACATTCTTTTGGGCCCAAGCAGAATATGTTGTTGGAGGTATAGATAAGGTAAAGCTCCCTTATAATTCATGTGTTTGACTTGCTATGGAGATGGAGAGCATGGGGCCAAGCTACGACTTGTGATGTTGTTGGAGTTGTTTTTGCTTTAGTACTTTTTGTTCAGTTTTATTTCAGCACGTTGTTATGTTTAATGCTTTCCTTAGATACATGTACCTGCTGCATCATTATCATAATTGATATGTATTTATTCTTCCACTATTTGGTTACAGTTATTTATGTTGTTACTGCTTCCTCTAATGAATGTTGTTTTCCTTACCTTGTATACCTTACCAAATGAGGTCATAGTTTCCCCAATAACATACCAAGACCCTAGCTGCTAGTCGGAAGCCTCTGGTGTTTAGGGAAATGCGCTTGAGGTCATGTGGCAAACTGGATACGAGGAACCACTAGAGGGGCTTCGGATTTCGGTCATTACAATAATGGCCTTTATTAGTGTTATAAAATCATTTAATAACACACTGTGATTAACACCCCTTTAATTTTATCAGTTCTAGATAAGAACTAACAATGCAACCCATTTTTCAGCAGTTTTATTTACTTATGAAAACATCTTCTTTAACAGTGATTTTAGAAGAAAAAATAAATGATGCCTTTATTAGTGCATTCAATAGCATTGATCTAGATATATTGCACATTGATCAATAATAGCATACTGCAGTACTAGAAAGAGTACCAAAAATTGAAAAAAAAATTCAAATAGAAAATTTAAAATTATTCAAATTTACAACACAAATAAAAATTTATATATATTATGGGAATTTCAAACTATGGTTTATAAAGATATATGAGTAAGTAAAAATTATTACATTAATTAAAAAAATCAATGTTCCTTTTTCTTTTTCCATTGACCCCAACTCATGTTATTGCCAAAAAGACTACCGCTGGTCAAGAAAAAGAGTGAACCTATATAATAAAGATACAATTATGTTGGTAATAATATAAAGAAATAAATTAAATAGAATTTTTGAATTTAAAACTAAACATTGATTCATACCAGGATCATTGTGTATCAGATTTAGTTGTGGTTGATTCTTTCACATCACTATATTTCATGTTTTTCTTTACGAATTATCACTATGAAAATTAACTGGATAAGTATAAGATAAAAAAGATAAGTAAATTTACTATTTAATATTATGTAGGATGATGAGAAAACAAATTATGCCAATTTTCATGGTTTTGGAGATGTGATGTGCGTTTTAGAATAAAATGAAAATTATATATTGAAAGGATACACTTGGAGTTATACCGGTCATACAATTCATCATATTGATGTATGGATGATTCCTTTCTTCCACTAATGACTTAAAGAACATTAATATAATGTATCAAAATAATAAAACAATTTTCTTTGTTTTGAGTATGTGAGTTGTCTTTTTAGAAAAATGTTACTTTATACTAGAAACACACACTGTGAGTCATACCTGTATCAGCATGTGTCAGTTTAACATGAGACTAATTCCTATATATCCAAAATTACTTATGAATCTTTTTCATAAATTATCATGAAAATATGATCTCATTTTCTAAGTTTCTAGTGACTGACGGTATTTTTATCCGAAATACCAATTTTATATTTTTTATGGACACTTTGATTCATTTTGAGCACATCATGAATCATATTTAAGTCAGTACAACTAATACATATTGAAAATGAAATATTTATTGTTTTTCAAAATATCAAAACTATATGAATGTGTTTTCTCGGTTTTTAGTATGTCAGTTGTAATTTTTTTTTTAAAAAATGTCAATTTTAAATAAAATGATGCATGAGGAGTCATACCGGTCACACTATGCATCTGATTGAGGTTTTTTTATTACAAAATTCCAAAAATGACTTATTGAAAAATTTTATAATAAATCAACAAAATCTGAATGTTTTTTTGGTTTTGAGTCTGCCACTTTTATTTTTTACTATAATTGCATTTTAAACGCTAAAAATTATCTTTGAGTTATATTGGTTACATTATGTGTCAGTTTGATGTGATACTAGATCATACACATCAAAAATTACTTCTGCATAATTTTCTGATAATATAAATACAATATGATAGTGTTTTTTGGGACTAAAACGTTTTGAACTAAATTATCTATTTTAAACTAATAATGGACACTTTGAGTCATACTAGGCACATTGTGTATAAGAATGAGGTGCTTCTGATTCCTACACATCACAAATCACTTTTGTATCATTTTTCTGAAGTATTAAAATAATACAAATGTGTTTTCGTAGTTCTGATTATATTAGTTGTCTTTTTTACTAAAGTTAATGAAAATTTTAAATAAAAAGGCACACATGGATTTATACAGGACCCACAATGATATTTATTTATGTGAGGTTGATTTTTAGACATATCAACTGGCTAAATGATCAATATCCAGAAGTATCAAAACAATATAAATTTATTTCCATAATTTTGAGTATGTACATTTTCATTTTTAGTAAAAATTCATTAAAAACTAGAAACAAAAATTTGAGGCATACCAGTCACACCGGGTTTCGGTTTGATGAGATAATGACACCAATATGTCACAAATGACTTATTAATCATTGAACTAAATTTCTGTGAAAATCTGAGCATGTTTTCTCTATTTTTAGTGAGTGAAACTTTCTAAACTAAAATTTCAATTTTAAATTGGTAATAGACACTTTGAGTCATTTTGGGTACACTATGAAACTTATTGAGGTTTTCAATATTCCTAAACATAAAAAATGGCATATGATTCATTTTCCTAAATTATAAAACACTAAAAAAATTGCTCCATTTTGAGTATTTTAGTTATATTTTTTAATAAAATTAATGTCAATTTTAATTGCAAAGTCCCAATTGAAGTCACACTAGTCACACCATGCATCATATCGATGTATATAAAATTATTTCACATAATATATTACTTTTGGATCACTTTTCTAATGTATCGAAAAAATGAAAACTTGTTTTCACTATTTTTAGTACATAACTGGTCTTTTTTTCAAAAATTTCATTCTAAACAGGTAACACACAGTTTGATGTATATAGTTCACATCATGTGTTGGTTTGATGTAAAAATAATTTCTATATGTCACAAATATGTTATGAATTATTACACTAATTTATCATAATAATCCAATCATGTTTTCTTATTTTTCAGTAAGAGTCTCTTTTTTAACTAAAATTTCAATTTTATACTAATAAATTATACTATAATTTATATAGGGAATATCGTGTATCAAATGGAGTTTCATATGATTCATACATATCACAAATTACCTATGGATCATTTTCTAAAATTATCAAAATAATGTTATTTTTTTATCTATTTTGAGTTTGTTATTTTTCTTCTTTACTAAAAAAATGTCAATTATTAATAAAAAGATGCAAATGGTGTTATACTAGTCACATTGTGCATCATATTGACATGAGGGTGATTCCAAAACATCTTAAAGGGAATATGGATTTTTTTTCTAAAATATCATAACAATTAAAATTTATTTTCTCAGCATTCATTATGTCACGTGTTTTTTTACAAAAAAAATTATTTTAAACATAAAAGATACACTTAAATTTGTACTATAAATATTGAGTGTTGGTTTGACATGATACTAACTCCTACTTGTCCAAAATGACTGAGGATCCATTTCCCTAAGTTATAAAGATTATTTGAGTGTGTTTTCTATTTTTTCAATATTTCACATGTATTTTTTCCTAAAATTAATGTCAATTTTAAATAAAAATACCGAGTTAGATTCATACTTAGGAAAACCAAGCATCTGATTTAGAGGTTGTCAATTCCTACACATTTTAAATGAAATATTGATTTTTTTTCCTAGATTATCAAAATAATATTATTTTTTTTTCTCAATTTTGAGTCTGGGATATTTGTTTTGAACTCACGTGTAAATTATTAACTAAAAACATATAGTCTAGGACATATTGATTGCATTGTGTATCAGATTGAGGTGCGTCTATTTGAGTTTGATATATATTTTTTTCATTCAACTATTTACGAAAACCAAAAAAGAGAGATCGTGTTCTATATTAATGTATGAAAAACTATATTCTCCCGAGAACAATTCATATTTCAAAAAATATAGGGTTTAATCTCCAATAAAAAAGGAACATGTTTTCTCTTTTATGGAATATTAAAAATAGTTGAAATCAAAACATGACTTCCTAAAGTATATATTAAAATAACTATTATTGTATTAGATAAAAAAATATAAACATATTAACATAGAAGTAGTGGGTAAAATGATGAAAAAATAATTAAATGAGTATTATAAATTCACATTTTCATGATGTTCATATACATTCTTTATCCAATTCAATGTTTTCATTATCTCAGTTATAGCCTCAAATTCTAATATCTCATAATCATGAGAAGCTTCAAACATACCACCCAACACTAACAACATAATCCACATGTATAAATAAGAAATTATTTTTTGAATAATACTAAAATAATGAAAATTAAAAATAAATGAGAAAAAAGTACAATAGATCTATGGGGATTAATTTTAATATGATTGATAACAAGAAGACCCTTTTCTCTTTCTATAAATTCATTATAGGGAACTTGGTGAAAATTGATAAATTCCCACACTATAGGGGTGAAATGGTTTTTCAAGAGAATTAGTGTACAGATATTTTGGTGCAGAAAGGCAAGAAATATGGACATGAATATTCTAAAATAAACAAAATGTACAATAATAAATTAAAATTAAATCAATGTTCATTACATACTTTTTTAGTAAAATAGATAAAATATATAGCAACATTGACACTATATCTTCCAAAAGGGTTTCCTTTGTTGTGGACTATTGTTCCACGGGATTGGTAACATCGTCGATTGCATAATACATTGTCTATATGAGTTGACAAAATATTAATTTAGATTATGTTAACGCAGTAGAGTCCTAATAATATTATGAAGAAAAACATATTATATTAAGCACACTTTTACCATATCATTGAATTCACTTTATTTTTTAAGATTTTAGGGATTTGAATACCCTATAAAGAATACAAATCCCCTCTTTTAATCTCTTCTAACGTACAATACATTTTATACATTGGGAATAGAATGAACATATTGTTGTCTCCCAATGAAAGGGTCACCCTCAATTGAATTTTCATCTAATCCTATGGTTGTTTCAGTTTCCTACAGGAAAAATGACCAAATGTTTTTACTAGATTATAGACATAAAATACATAAACTATATTTTATTCCATTATTAAGGGTCCTTATTTTTCCCCTTCCACACTAAAATTTACCTTCAGGAAGCCCATTTAATCAACTTTCATAGAAATCATATTATCAAAACATTTTCAATGGGAAATCATCAAATGAAATTTTGTATAATCCAACTCAAATATCTATTCAATAATGCTAAAATATGAAATAGTTTCATGAATTCAATTATTATCCATCAAACTAAATATGTGCATCACTTCTGCCCCAAATGTAACTCCACTCTTTCTCATCATATTTCAATCATCATTTCCTTTTTCATAGAATGTATACCGTTTTATTACAATTTTAGTGTATGAAATAACATTTTCATTCAATCATATTTTTTTCCGTTATATAATCTAGGAAAATTTTTTTGGTTTTTTGGATAAATACTTAAAAATTTTATCTGAGAACCATCCTATAAACTATTGATTTTGTGTATTTTGTATCCATCCTCCATCCTTTTATGGAAAACATATCTTCAAATTTCTATATGGGATTCAACATATGGATCAATATATTCACTATTATGTATAATGTAATGGTGTGCATTAACCCACTCTGTGAAGGTAACAGTAACAACATCTCTTCAACGAATCCCTTTTCCCATAACATCTCTACTATAATGATACATTGGGAGACTGATGTTGTCTACATGTGATAGTGGATCATTATATAATTCACCATATTCATAAAAAATATATCATTACAAAATAAATAATTTTGTGAGATATTGATTCTTTATATAGCCTTTCAAAATATTCATATACTATTCAGTTAGGTTCATCCATCTCTAATGGATATGACCAAATAGTTGAACCACTCTAACCACGTGAACAATTAGGTGGACCATTATATAAAATAGTTCTTGTGGGAATAACCTATCTAATTCACATAATATTACTACAACCTCCTTCTTCATGATTGGAAACATCACTAGGTCTATAAGTGTAATTTATGTTGAATTGAAAAAGAAGTAAAGTATGATTAATGTACATCGTGAAATTTTTGGATGAATGTAATGGAAATAAGCAAGAAATGATTATTGCATCAATACATGACATCCATTTGATTTTATTCCCCTTAACATCAAATTAATCATCGAAAAAAATTATAGATATTTGATTAATACCCCACTATAACTTTTACACTATTAAAGAAAAAGAGAAATTAAAATATTTCCTATCTGGATAGGGTGTAAGTTGTTGGAGGAAGAAAATTCTTCCCTTTACCCTTCACTGATACCAACTCTTCCCTCATAACTATGGAAATCACGTCTAATTGATACTTGTTGTCATATTTTGTTTTTTTAGAAACATTTATTAATATATCAATATAATTATCAAATAGATTTTTTTCTATATTAATGAAATAGATAATATGCCTGACATACAAGAAATTAAAATACGGTAATTTAAAAAAACTTATCTCTTTTTGCAAGCTGATTTTAAAAGAATTTTTAGAAATGGTTTTCCAAAAATAATGTCATTATTTTTTACTTTATTAAATATTGTATCACCCATTAATAGAGATATTTTTGTACCCTTTTTAGTTTTCCAACTAAATTATTTTACCAAGGATCGGTATTTATATCATTGAGATAAAAAAATTATTTTCCTAAAAACATTGTCATTGAGAAATGTTTCAACTGAACTGATTGTCTAAATAATTCACCAATGAGAGACCCCAACATTCATTTAATTCTACATCCTAAAAAAATTTCATTTGTTGAAATGCCATTTATCATTCTACACAATATATACATCAATGTTAATTCTTCAATACTATGTGCATCATACATTTTAGTACTTGTATGCCACAAAAAAAATTATATCTTCAATCAATGGAACAAAATAGATATCAATATCATTTCTGAGGTTATTTGGTCCATATAAAAATAGAGAAAAAATAATGTATTTTTTCTTCATGTATAACCATTTTTGAAAGTTGTATTTTTTCTGAATGACCCTTGGACACCCTGAGAGGGGGTAAAATACGGTGTAATCTTTTTCATTCAAACTATTGGATCTTGTTACCTCATTGGAAGAAAAATGTTAAACCTGTTACAAAAAACACATGAAAATAGATGAAAAAGAAATGTTATTTGGTTTACAACTAAGGTCTAGTCCACTGAGCATAGGAGGATAGGTTTTCAATTATTTCAAAGTCTACAAATATTCACTATTTTTTGGATTACACATGTTAGGTCACATTCACTATGTTCCAAGCTCACTACCTTTACAATGATTTAGTTATAGCTCATTGTATCCCTTATATCACTTCAGCTGACTCCCCCTTTATCTTTGTGTTGGAAGAATCTGGACTCATTTTATCGACTTGAACATCGCTTTAATACTTTAGCATTAAATCATGAATCCTTAGTTATAAATATATGCTCTGTTGAAGTCATGATATCACCTACAGATTTAAATTACTTTCTATCACACCGATAGGTTGTGAAAATTAATTTATCAAACTGATTTAGTCATTTTTTAGGCCTTCTTTGGTGTTCTGTGTACCACTACCATGTTCTACGTACTGTGTTCTAGGTATGATTATCGGATCACCTCCTCTTCGTACCTCTACTGTTTCTCTATACCATCCACCTCCTCTATAAACTTCCCAACTCCATGTACTGCCTTACTCCACATACTGCATAGCTTATCTACGTACCTCCCTACTCCATGTACAACCATGATCCACTACTATTAGAGATTCCTCCACAAACTACACACACTTATATAGGATTTTTTCCCTTACATTAGTGGTTCTCTCTATGCATTGTCTTATCCTCCATGAACCACTTTGGACTTCACTTTATTTTTTCCAAAATATTAATCTTCAATCCATACTCTTAACAAAGGGGATTACTACTCCTTATAGAGGCACCAATGGATCTTTAAAATCCATGGATCCATGATAAACCAAATCTTTGATTTGGTACAACATTCATTGTGTATCACTCTTATCCCACAAACAACAGCTATCCCAAGTACCATCATCCTTCATCGTACCACTCTCCATTTTATGAAAACATTATTTGTGAATCGATTTATGTTCCACAAACTGCTACATGTATCGTTCTTGCTATACTCATCGAGGGTTTTGAACCCTTCCCACTGATGGACTTTCAATTCCCTCTTTCATGTACATGGGTTTTTCATATTCAAATTCTTCTTCAAGAGGATAAAAACTTTTTGAATGAGAAACACTAACTTACTGACAAACAATAACTTGTCCCTGACTTTAGTATGAGGTGTTCATGTTATTCCTCTACCGACAATAAATAGTTTTATGGATAAATATATAATAGAGAAATAAATATACATAATAACTATTATTTAATACAGTAGGATATGGATTTTTTCTCCATTTTTGAACTATTATTCCTCCCCCATTCAGATATCTCCTTTCCTCTTCACAAAATGGCATGGTGTGACCTAGATATCCATATAAATGACACTTCATGAGAGGAAATGTATTCTCTCTTTAATTTTTTCCAATGACTTATTTCTTGGGATGAATGTTTGTAATCTGGTCATACCTGAATAGTCAAGGATAGTGTTCTGTTCTCCTTTGAGTATGATTTATGGTCCTATTTTTTAGCACTTTTGGTGACCCTTCAACAAGATAAAATTTCATCTTTCCTTTATTCAGGTCCACATTATTTGTTTTATTTGATGTTTCGGCATCACAACTAATTCCATGGCTTCCTATACATGCGGGTCATTGACGACTCAGAATCATTTCAAGACCATTAGAACCACGGTTTTCTCTCTCTAGTAGCTCAGCATCTGAGAACATTCCAAATTAAATTTTATTTTTTAATTCATTTGAAATTGATCCACTCTCTTATTTTCTCATAAGAGTAACAACTTCCTCTTCAAGACCCTCAGTACACATGGAATTTTCATCCAGTCTTGATGTGAGTTCATTTAGGACTTTTGACTACCCTTCAATTATCCGCTTCAGTTCCTCTACATCATCAATGCTTTAATGGATTTTATATAGTACCTTCACAAATTCTTCTAGTCATTCAATTTCAACATCATGCGGATAAATATTCTTAGATGATCCTTCCATAATTTCTTTCCACTAATTTAAACCCTTACATTTAATCTTATTCTTTCCAACATAATACATATGTTGTAACTCGAGATTAGTATTAGTTTTAAACCAATTATCTCTAGTACTATCTTTTGAAGGATCTTATTTTTCAACGGTGGACATCATGGAAGCATGTTTTCCATATTAAAAATCTGGTCCCTCTTCTTCATAGAAATCATGATCCACATATTTGTTTTACCCACAAAACTCTTTTTTGATGAATCTTTTCTGATGCTTAACCTTGTTTTCAACTTCCCTCTCTTCATCATCAATTTTTCATGAGCACTGAGAGGATATGTGCCAAAATTTTCCACTACTAAAGAAAGTTGTAGGTAGTTTTCGATCAAATTATCATTTTCCCTTCTTGAGATTCTTTGTAATGATAGAAATAATTAATTTTTTCCTCACAATATTTATTACCTATATCTCTTGAAAATTTCACTCTGTTCATGGATTTTAATTCCATTTCCTTGCTCAAATGAGTTGTAGATTCTTCTGGTTTGATTCTCATTTCATGTTCCAATAGATTACTCAAAATGTCATCCACCGAGAGTGTAGAGAGATGTCATTCCTCAATGTATGACACCATTTCATTGTAAAGGGGTGGTTTTATCCTCAATAAATTATTTAATATGTCAATGTATTTGATTTCGTTTCCCAAACCTTGAATTTCCTCCAACAACTTCAATAATTTGATTGAAAAAGGAGTCTGTATTTTCATCAAGGTGCATATTCCTATTATTAAACATATTGTGCAGTACTTGAAGTCTCACATCCTTGACATTGTTATATCATTCATAAATATTATCTAATTTATCCCATAGTGACTTGGAAGATGTCAAAATCCTTACTTTTATATAAATTCGATCAGAAATAGATGCAGTTATAGGATTATGTGCTTTTCATCAACATCAAGAAATTTCTTGTAAGTATCAGTCAGTGATAGTCTTGTAGCACCAATGACTTATATTCCTTAAAGAATATCAAATAAGACATCCATTCCAATAGATATGGGGTGAGATCTCATCATATTTTTTCTTATCTGATAATTACTTCCATCGATGAAGGGAACTCCCCAAACATGGAATTTATTTTCCATAAGAGTATAAGACATATTAAACCCCAAAAATATCCATTTGATACAACTTGATGGACCCCAGACACCCTAAGAAGTGGGTGAATTAGGATTTCAACATTTTCTTTCAAACTGTTGGATCTTGATTCCTCATTGGAAGGAACCTATTAAACATTTTTGACAAAAAAATCAAATATAAGACAAGTATATTTTGTTTTTAATCACCACTAAGGCTAGTCCAAAGAGAATACATTAACAGTTTTTCAGTCGTACCACCATCCAGTAATCTTCTCTAGTTTTGGGATTACACAAGTTCAGTCATAGTCACTATATTTATGGCCCACTATCATTACAATGATCTTAGGATATCTCACTACCTCCCTTAGATCACATCCACTGACTCCCCCTAGATAACTATATTGGAAGAATATTTAGTCAGTTTATCCACTTGAAGTTCAATTAAATGGTTTAGAATTAAATCATGCATCCTCATCTGTAAATGGATGCTCTGTTGAAGTCTTGTTTTCACCCACAAATTAAATTTACTTTCCTGATCATTGATATGTTAGGAAAATTAATTTCGCAAAATGGTTTTGTCAATTTTCAAGCTTTATTTGGTGTCTCGTGTACCACTTTCTTTTACCACATATAGTTTTCCAAGTATGGTTTTCTAATCACCTCCTCTGTATACCACTACAGTTTCGGCATACCAACCAGCTCCTACACAATCTTCCATGCTCCATGTACTAATATACACCACATACTTCTTAGCTTCAACACCTATATCCCAACTGTACAAAGTAACATTCCCATTGTGTACTGTGAGAGCTTCCTCCATGAACTACACTTTCTTCTACATAATATTTATCCTTACGTGAATGGTTCTCTCCCCATATCGTCTTCTCCTATGCGAACCACATCGTACTTTTCAAGGTTTCTTTCCAAAATTTTAATCTCCAATATAGCTTCTCAGTGAATGGGATTACTTCTCCTTGTATGGGAACTAATGGATCTAAAAAATATTCTATGATTTATCAAATCATTGATTTAGTATATCCTTCAATGCATTCTTCTCTGCTCCCACAAACTAAAACAACCCCACAAACCCCATGCATTCCTTGTACCACACACCTTTATCCACAAACCTTTGTCGTGAACCAATTTCAGTTTAGTGGACAACTCTTCATATCATTATTTTTGTTTTGTATATAGTCCGCAAAACATTCATGGTCATGGTACGTAGTCTATGTCCTGGGCCACATGGTTCTGACCCTTTTCTAAACTCCTTCTCCATTATTCATGACATACATTATTATGAACAGGTTCCCGATTTTGAGGCCCAAAATTTTGGCAATCACTGGGAAACTATGCCACCTTTAATACTACATTAATCCTCAAATGTATGACAGAATTCTATGAAAACTCCCTAGTCATCTATGTGCAGATTGACAAGAAACTCAAACCATACTCCATTATTATCAACGATCAGCCATGGTTCCAACAATCTCCCACTTTGGGTTTATTGAACATCTCTAGATAAATTTAATAAAGTGCCAACCACAATCAAAATCTTAACCTTCATAAAATAACTAATCCATCACTCTAAGTATATGTGAGTAGTTCTTGGTGTAGAAAATAATAGAGATGACATGAATTGGGTTCTCATTCTATTATTTTCTCCACCAAAGTTTTATTTTGGACATTCTATATTTACCATCATTCCTATATCCATAAAAAAAATGATCACTCTCTAATGAAATATCACACTCCATTGAATTTATCCATTCCCCCTAATTAGAAATAAACCCAAAGAACTGAATCTTGAATTGTATGGCTCAAAAACATATTCCCCTTAGATTGTATCTCCCCCATAAACCTTCATCACTTCCACAACCATATAGAAATTAATTAAAATAATTTGGGAGAGAGGAATTTCATAACCTCCTTATGTAATAGTATGTGGCTGAACACTGAGCTTCAAGTGATGATTCTCAAACATAGTTGTTGGTAGTGTCTTGGTCATAATATTAGCAACTTTCTCATCATTTTCCTCATGTACCATTTTGATCACACCATGTTCAAATTTTTTCATGATGAAGTGATATCTAATTTCAATTTGTTTTATGTGAGAATTCTAAACAGGATTCTTCATAAGATCAATTGCACTATTGTTATCAGAGTAAATCGTCATGGTTTATCTCACCTCATCACCTATGTAAGTTAGTTGTTGCTTCATCAAATGTAACGTAGTTCATGCCTTGGTAGTGGATATATATTCATATTTAGTATTACTAAAGGAAGTATTTTCATATTTCATGATTAGTCATCCCACACATTTCTTCCCAATATAGAATTTTCCACCCTTAGTAAACTTTATATTTAGTTTATCCCCAGCTGAGTCACCATTAGAAAAAGTAGGTATTTTACTATCTCATCCTGTAGCAAAGTGTATCCTATATTAATAGTACCTCGAATGTATCTCATGATTCTTTTCACTTCCACTATATAGTATTCCTTCAAATTACTCTGAAAACGGGCCGCAAGGTAAGTAGAAAAGATAATATATGTTCATGTCGTTTTGGGGTATAGTAGGTTGACAATGATTTTTCTGTATATGGTGGGATCCACAAACATCCCTACCTCAGGCATCTTGATATTTTTTCCCAACTGTAATTGGAGTCGACAATGGTTATGAATCATGCATATTTAATTTCATTAGCAGCACACTATCATATGTTTCCTGTGTAATTAAATGTAACCCATCTTCTGAATCACATGTAACCCTAACATGTTTTTGAGTTCACTATTCATGGACATTTCAGATTCTGATTTCATGTGATTGGAAAATTCACCAACTGATCCATGCCTTCTTCTACAAAAAATTATATCATTCACATATACCAAAACATGAATTTATCCTTTTTATAATTCATCACATATACATTATGATCCACTCCTCTTCTTTTTAACTTGTGCTTTCTCATATAAGAGTACAACCAAGAGTGCCATGTATTTGGGTCATATCTCATGATATAAAGAGATTTATTTAATTTTTAAACCTTTGGTATATCATTTCCAAGAATGAGTATTCATCGTAGACTTATTCATCTAATAATTGATTTAACAATGTCGTCTTAAAGCTCTTTTGATACATATTATGACCTCTACAGATTTCCATGGCAAGAAACTACTTGATTGCTCCAGTCTCTATACTGGGTCAAATGTCTCCTCAATATCAATGCCTTTGATTTTTGAATATCCTTTACAGGCCAAGCATGCCTTATTTTTTTATCAAATATCCATGTTCTCAAAATATTTTATTGAAAATCCACATCGTACCAATCACATTATGAACTTCAGGTCTTCTAACCGGATCCCAAGTTTGATTTTTGTCTATCTTACCTATCTCTTCATTCGTTGATTTCACCCATGACTCATCCTTTGCGTCATCTTCACCTAAGGATGGTTCCACAAATAATAGAAATATATATTGTGAATTATTTCTCATTCTCCTTCTATGTGTAGGTGCATTCTAATCCTCAATAATTTTGGACTGATCAATATCTGCTCTTCAATTTCTCCTTTGGGGTTTGGCCAAATTATCTCCAGTTATGGCTTCCTCTTCTGATTCTTCATCTGAGTCAACATTAATGTGTGACTCTTGAGATGTTGGTACACCATTCCCAACCATTATATTAGCATTTGGTATATCTTGGCATTCTTCTTCATCTTCTATCACATCATCATAAGAATTCAGTAAACCATCCATGTTTTTCTATTTACTGATGTTAACATAAATGCTTTCTACAATTATTCCCATGGTTTTAGTGAAACAAATGTAGTATTTTATATTCCTTGATTATACTACAAATATTCTATTTTATTAATTGTCTCCATAATTCTATTTGTTTTCTTATTTGTTTCAGATGAAACATTTACATCTGAAAACATGAAAATATTATAAAGAGGGCTTTTACCCATGACATAATTCTTATCGTGTATTTTTCTAAACAATATGTAGCCTTATTAAATTTTGAATATACACTATAGCTTGAATTCCAACATTCAAATAATGTCAAGGAATATGAATCTCGATCAACATAGTTCTGGACATGTTGTTTACTGATCGATTCCTATGCTCAACAACTCCATTTTGTTGTGGAGTTCTCATGGTAGCCACCTCATGTTGTATCCCATGCTTCTCTAGGTAATTATAAAATTCAATGGATGTATATTCCCCACCATTGTCAGACAATATAAATTTGATCTTCTATCCAGTATCATTATTAGTGATTCTTCTATAGGTTTTCATGTAATCAAGAACATGTAACTTCCTATATATAAAAATCACACAAAATATTATATTGTAATCATCTTGGAACTGAAAAAATTTCCTTCTTACATGTGTTCTAGGAACATTTATTGGGACACATACATCTGATTGGATGATTTCAAGTATAGTATATTCTTTTTTCTTATATTGTCGGTAAGAACTGCAGACTAGTTTCCCTCACATGCAAGAATCACATGTCTTTTGTCATTCACGCTTCAGATTAGTGATATCCCCAACTATCGTCATCTTAGATATCTTTTCCATGTCTTGATTATTCATTTTCCTTAATATAAAATGCCTTAATTTATTTTCCTCTTCAACTATTAGGTATAAAATGTTCTCATTACTGTCAACCTGATATAGGTTTCCATCCGTTCTAGAGCCTTTCATGAGATAATTCCCAGACATCCGTCTTATATTACATCCATCTGATTAAATTTCACAATAATACCTAAGTCGTAGAGTTTAATCCCACTAAGATTATTGTGATGTAGACTATACACATAAACAACTTCAGTTTTCTTCTACTCTCTATTAACAAGATCAGTATTTCCACACCCGTTCATCTTTGAAGAGCCATCGTTACCGAGCCACATTATTCCATCGACTTTTTTCTTACAATAATAAATAGATCTGCATTACCCATCATGTGGGATGAAAATACACTATCAAGAATGCAGTTTTATTTCCTGGTAGCTTTGAGGGATACTTCTACAAGATTTTATTTTTCAATATTCCTCTTTTCATTCCATGAGATATTTGGTTTACTGTAGGAACTTATGGCCTTTCAATTCTCTATTTTTTTAAATGGGTTATTCATATTAAAATTCATATTATATGGGATAAAACATGTTTGAATGAGAAACATTATCTTCTTGACAAACATTAACATGTCTCTGACTTTGGTATGATGTGTCCTTGTAATTCCTCTGATTTTAATAAATAGCTTCATAGATAAAGTTAGAAAAAGAAATATAATATGAATAAAAAATATTTATTTAGAAGGTATTATGATATATATTTGTTCTCTTTTGTGGAACTCATATCCCTCCCCCATTAAGATAGCTCCTTGGCTCCTTGTAAAATGACATGGTGTGACACAAATATCTATATAACTAACACTTAATGAGAGTAAATGTCGCCCCACTTCTATTTTTCCTCTTGACTTCTTCCGTTGGATGAAATTTTTCTTCCTTTCATTCATGGATGATCGAGGATATTCTTTTTGTATCATTTATATTTGATTTGTGGGCTTATTTTCATAACTTTTTGTGAACTTTCAACACAATCAAATTTTATCTTTCCCTTATTCTGGTCAACATTATTTATTGTTTTTGATGTTCCAGCATCGCAACAAATTCCATTGTTTCCTAGAAATGCAGGTCATTGACCACAAAGAACCTTCTCAACTTCATCAGAACTGCATTATTCTCTCTCCATCAGCTCAATATCCGAGAACCATTCAAATTGAATATTCTTCTTTGATAATTTTGATATTGATTCACTCACATGTTTACTCTTAAGAGTAATAAATTCCTCTTCAAATACCTCAGTAGTGATGGAATTTTCATCCAGTATAGAGGTTAGGTCATTGATGACCTCTGAATGTTCTTCAATTCTATGATTTTGTTACACTACATCATCTTTTCTTTAAAATATTTTAGATTATACTTTCACAAATTCTCTCATTCGTTCAATTTCAACTTCTTGCTGATTAAAATTCTCATATGATTCATCCACAAAATTGTTCCATTTATTATAACTCTTAAATTTAATCTTAAGCTTTTTTACATCCTATTTAAGTTGAAAATTGATATCAGTATTAGTTTCCAACTAATTGTCTCCAGTATTATCATCTTATTATTATGATTTTTCAATAGTGGCCATTATGGATGCATATTTCCCATATTTAAATTATGGTTCCTCTTCCTCATAGAATTCATTATCCTCTTCTTCTTCTTCACACACAAAACTATTTTTCGGTAGTTTTTTTTAGAAAATTTGAGGTTTCTCTTTTTGGAAGAATCCTTTCTAAATATTTTCCATGCTTTCAACTTCACTCTATTCGTCATCAAATTTTCTGGAGCACTCAAAGGCAATGTGCCCATATTTTCTACAACAAAAGCAACCCATAGGTAGTTTTCTTTCAAATTATCTTTTACCCTTCTTGAGAGTCATTTCAATTCGAGAAATCATTTCTTTCTTCTCATCATCTTCATTACCATTATCTCTGGAAAAATTCAGTTGGTCCATGTCTTTTAATTCCATTTCCATTCTCAGACTAGTCTTTTCTTATTCTTATTCTTTGATTCTCACTTCATATTCTGATATATTACTTTGAAAATCATCCATCGAGAGTGTGAAGAGATATCTTTACTCAAGGGATAAAAACCCTGCATTTTAAAGGGGTGTAAGCCCTATCAATATTATCATTATGGTGTTAATGTATTTTATTTCTTTTACCATACCATGAATTACTCATATAACTTTAGTAATTCAATTAAAAATGGAGTTTGCAATCTCATCAGGATGCATCTTCATATCTCCATTCCTGTTGTGTAGTACATGAAGTTTCTCATCCTTTACTTTTTTATATCCTTCATAAATATTCTCAAGTTTATCCTACATTGACTTGGAAGATATAAAACTCATTACCTTTAGATAAATCAGACCATAAAGAGATGTAGTGAGAGCATTATGTTCATTTGCATCAATATCAGGAAATTTTCTTTTTGTATTAATCATTGATAGTCTTATAGGATCAGTGAATTGTATTCCCTACGCAGTAGAAAATTAGACATCGATTCAAAGATATCTTTGGTGATATCTCATCGAATTTTTTCATATCAAAAAATTACTTCCATCGAAGAGGGGAACTCCCCAAACATTGAATGTATTTTCCATGATAGGAGAAGATAAATTCAACCCCAGCAACATCCCTTTGATACCACTTGAAAGACCCCAGGACACCATGAAAGGGGGGTTAATTAGGGTTCCAACTTTTTCATTCAAATTTTTTGATCTTGTTCCCTTGTTGGAAGGAACCTATTAAACATGTCAGACAAAACACATGGAAAGAGAAGACAAAATAGTTTTACTTGGTTCACCATTAAGGGAAATCCCATGGAGCATATGCTGATAGGTTTTCGGTCATACAAAATTCCACTAATATTCACTAGTCTGTGGATTACACAGGTTTGGTCACAGTCACTCTGTTCCAGGATCACTATGTTCATAATTCTTTAGTGACCTCTCACTTATTCCCTCGGATAACTTCCACTGACTACCCCTTTATAATTGTGTTGGAAGAATCTAGAATCAGTTTTTCGACATGAAGGTCTCTTAAATCGCTTTGGATTAAATCATGCATCATTAACTATAAATAGTTGCTCACTTGAAGTCTCATTTTAACCCACATATGTAACTTACTTTCCCACACATTTATATATTATGAAAATTAATTTCAAAAATCTGATTTGGTCAATTTTCAGTCTCCTTGGGTCCTTTTCATACCACTCTCCTCTTCTGTATATTGTCTTCCAGGTATGGTTTTTGGATCACCTCCTCCACATATCACTATTATTTTTCATACTGACCATCTCCTCTATGAACTTTCCCTACTCTATATACTACCTTACACTGTGTACTGCTCAGCTTCTCCACGTATTGCTTGACTCTACATACTAACTTTCCCACTGCGTATTATGAGAGATTCCACCATGAACTGTACTTTCTTCCATAGACTATTTTTACTTACATGATTTTTTCTCTCCACAAACCTTCTTCTCTGTCATGAACCACTTCAGAATTCACTGGATTTCATTCCATAATTTTATTCTCAAATCCATCTTCGTAATGAAAGGGAATTATGTTTCCTTATATAAGAACTAATGGATCAGAAAAATCTACTAATATATGATTTATCGAATCATAAATTTGGTACAACCGTCACTATGTACCGCTCATGTCCACTGAACTGTTAGTATCCCACAAACTACTATCCTTCTACGTACCACATGCCTCTATCCACAAACCTTCATCGTGAACCAATTCTGATCCGTGAACCAATACACTTACCATTCATGTTGATTCATACGTGGTCCACGAACTATTCCCGAACAAGGTTCACAATCTATGTCCTGGACCATGCGGTTCTCTCCATTTTCTAAATTCCTTATCCATTCATCATACCATATACTCTTATGAAAAGATTTTCGATTTTGAGGCCCAATATTTAGAAATCACTGGGAAATTGGGCCACCTTCAATACTACTTTAAGCCTCAAACATATAAACCCATTCATTGGAAACTCCCTAGTCATACATGTTCATATTGAAAATAAACATAGACCATACTACATTGTTATCCACAAACAACCATGGTTCTAATATTTGCAACATGATGGGCCATGTAGTGAGAGTACTACTTGATAAACCAAAAGTATTTTTTCCATCTCTAGGTAAATCAATATGAAATTTTCATAGATCATTTCAACATTCTATAACTTGTAATAAATTTTCTTCCATTTAGGAGAATTTGTTGGATCACAATAGTTCCCATCATTAATTATTGAATCTACTTCCCATGTCAATTGTATCATAGTTTCTAGAAATTTATATAGAATTATACACTATTTAATGATTGGAAATTACCATAAAACATTCAAATATCATGATTCATTTTTCATGTATCGATCTACACCACACCTCGGGATTTTTATAACTGATTCATGGTCCTTGAGAAACAATATGAAATCATTTGAACTATAATGTTTTTTAGAGATCATTCCCATTGAATGTCGACATCATTAAAGATTAATACTGCTTATAGTAGTTCAAACAATAGATAAGAGACTATGGATGAGTCTCAAAAAATTTAATCCAATACTACATGTTTGGGAGATGAATCTATGGATGATCAAACCAAACCTTTTTATCTTAATTAATGGGGGTTCGTAGAATTTTTGATAATTTATATTACTCAAAGAACTAAGATAATTAAATTATAGTTTTTTCTATATAAAATAATAATAAGTCATAGAGAATAATAAACATAGATGTAAATTTAATTTTTGAATCTAGAGTTATAAACTTTTTTAAGAATAAATTTTATAATGATAATTAAAATAAAATTTCCTCAGATCCATAGATCTTGTGTTTCATCTATTTGAGATATAATGATATAGAATATAGATGATTATGGAGGCAAGATGAAAAGGATTTCAATACAATTAATGTAGAAACATTAATATAATGATTTCAAATATTTTAAATGCTTCATTTTTCTTATTAATAAAGATTAACATCGTAATATTTTCATGAAAATATCCTATGGTGATGATCTAAAGTAAAATAAAGTATTATTAACTTCAAAATATGTTGTGTTATATAAATAATCATTTAATGATGAAATTTGATTCTATTATGTGAAATAATATATATATCATTTAAAATTTTCTAAAATATTCAAATAATATTTTTTTATAAATGTGTATTTTTAAGAAAATATTACTCCAATGATAAAATTCATGATTTTAAAGATAGATTAGAAATCAATGCTTTTAAAAAACAGAATGTACCAGTTATTTTAATTATTATACTCATTTAGTTAAAATTCTAACAATAATTATATTATTATTCATGAAATTTGTGAAATCATTAGTGTGATCATTAAATGGATGTTAAAATTTTATTTTTAAAAAGAAAAATTAAACAAATAAATTTATATGGAATAATATGAATTTTTTCTATATAATATATTGAAACTAGATTATTTATATTATTTAAATATACTTATGGTATTGAAAACCCACCTAAAAAAATGTGATGTTATATACTGTTATTATATATAAGGTATTTTTACATTATAATTTTGATAAGTGTATATTTTAAATTATTAAAAAATAATAATAATTTATTATGTGTAACTATGTTTAGGAAATATTAACTTTTAAAAACATTATGAATGGTATTAATGATATGAATAAATATTAATTATTGATGACTAAAAATAATAAAATTTTAATAATAGATACTATACTAATTATTAAATTAGGAATACATAGTGTATTTTATTTTTTTTATCAATAAAATTATATTTTGAATATATTGAATACATTTGATCTTATTGGTTTCAAAGGTGAAAATATATCTTTTGACAATGGTTTTAAATTTTTTACTAACAGAGATAGAACATCATCACAATAAGAACATTCAAGTGTGATTTTATCTTTAATGTATATATTATAATATAATAACCCCAATATCACAATTATTGTCTCTCAAATGCCATGATATTCTATTAATGCTTGAATGGATCATGGAAAATAGATCATTTGATTATTTTTATTCTTAAATAAGGATAAAATATTCAAGATTATTTTATAATGATAACTTGACTTCATTTTTTATGCATTAATTCATGTTTAAATACAATCATGGGTGATTATCAATCAAAATTTGTATGGATACTTAATCTTATTGATTTTTTTAATTTCATGGGTAGGAATTAAATAAGCATTTACCATTAAAAATTAGAATTATAATTATGAACTTTAACAACTTATATAATGGAATAAAATGAATCAAAAACATATTAATGGAATTTTAGTTATGAAATATTGCAATGCCTCTTGTTTCAATTAATTATGGTAGTGACGAAAAAATGTTAAAATATTATAGATTCATGTATAATGTAAAGAGTAAAAATATTACTTTTGGACATGTTATGTGAGACAATTATTATAAATTGGAACCATACCAATTTTTTATGTAAAATCTAGAAATAACATTGAAGATATATTTATAAAATATATAAACTAGGATATTTGTATTTTTAATAATATTTCCATAATATACTCATGAAACGTTCTCAGTCCATCAATCATGGTGAACATATAAAGTATTAAAGAAGGGAATAATGTAATATTGATTCATTCATGAGACAAGGTCCACCTACCATCAGTTGATCCAATGATCCACTAGTTCAAGATAATGAATTAGTACCACCAAAAATATATTTTTTTGTTCTCTAGTATTCGGAATATGAAAAATACATTTTTGATATCTTTGATTTGGAAGGTGAAGTGGTTAAGTGGTGGTCTCTCATCAGGAATACAATGAAATACTATGAAATTGAATCCATGGAGTAGTATGACTTAAGAAATTGTTTTTTAATAAGCAATTTCCTTGTATTGTTCATATGATTATATTTAATGTGGTTCCTTAAGCTAAATAAAATGGATAAATAATATATTTGTACCTATAAGGAAAATATGATTAATCTATTGTTACTTATGGGGTAGAATTTATAAGACCTATGATATAGAATTATAGTATTATAATCCAATGTGAAATTAAAATTGATCAATTCTTGTGTGGCATAAAACCAAGTCTCTAAAGGGTGTTATCCATAAGGGACTTAAATTATTATGGGGAGATTGTTTGATGTGTTATCATGGTAGAAATGGAGTTTGTAGGTATGTATCAATATCATGGTTTTGTTAAGAATATAAAAATTTAATTAAAAGGAAAATCTAAAAACTATTTAAAGAAAAATATGATATTTACTTTGATATCAAAGTATTTGAAGAAAACTCGAGGAAATTGTCTTAAGGGGACTAGTAAATGATTTAAGGTTGGTAAGGGATGACCATTGGGAAATTAAATGTGGATGTGATGGGAAGAAGTTATCTAATGTTTAAAATTTAGAGAAATCCCCATATAATGATCCACCAACATTCAAGTGTTTGAAATGTAAGCAATATAAGAATTATGCTACTGATGTTGAAATCCAATGGATAACGACGATGATCAACATCAACAACCTCTTAAGTAGAGAGACAATGGAAAATATCATGTGATCACTATTTCTAATAAGGTTTGTCATAATGACAAGATGAAATGCATAATTACTATCAACTATATATTTTGAAATGACTTATTTGACTCTATATCTACCTATTCTCTAATATCTTATGAATTTTATAAGGGTATAAAGATTCCTCCCAAATTATTAAACAAATAATTAGCAGTGAAAAACTCTTATTTCATGATGATTTCATCTGAAGCATATGATTCTTCTCTAGTAGAAGTTGGGGAAAATATGATTCTTGTACATCATGTCATTATACATCTAGTTGAATTTAATGTTATCTTAGGCATGAATTAGATTTCTCTAGAAAAATCCCACATCAATTTCAAAGGTAGGGAAGTCACAATTGATATTCCATAAAATCTAATGATCATTTATCATTATAATGATAAATATGAACTTTAGATGGAAATCACATTCATTGTATGGGTTTTTTCTATTCAATATGGGTGTCTATCTTAGAAGGTTGGGGTGAAACTCAGAATTATTGATATTTTAATATCGTGTGATTTTTTTTAAGTATTTATATAATAGTTTCCGTACTTTCCACAAAAAACATGACATTCAGTTCCCAATGGAACTTATACCTTAATCCACAATAATTTTGAATACTCCCAATATAATAAACCTAATTTAGTTGTAGGAATTTTAGAAGGAACTCTAAGAGATCATTTCCTATATATTCATTTTAAAAAGTGTTTCACATTGGGTAGAACCTGTTCATTTTGTTACAAATAGAAATATAAATCAAACTCTATAGTGATTATCAAGGGCCAAACAAGATCAAATTTAGGAAAAAGTAGCAAATGCCCCATATTGGTGACTTTTTTTATCAAATTCATGAATCTCAATACTTTTCCAATATTGAACATTATTCTAGATATCATCAATTCCTGGAATGGAAAGATGATATACCTATGACATCATTTCATAAATGGTATGGAAACTATGAATATATATTAATTCAATTAAGTATTACTAATTCTACCACTATTTTTATGGGTTTAATGAATAGTGTATTTAAATATTACCTCGATTAGTTTATGGTAGTCATTATAAATGATATTATTACAAATTCAAAGTGAAATTAAGAGTATGAATATCCTGTGATAGTTATACTGAATACCCCAAGGAATGAGAAAATAGATTTTTAAAATTTATGAAATGTTAATTTTTGGAAAAAAAAGTTTTATTTTTGGTTTGTACAATCTCAAGAGATAGTATGTTTGTGGAACCATTAATGTACTCAATTAATCATTTACCTTGACAAACTATGGTGAATAAGATTTTATAATTTCTTAGATTGGATGGATGTTATAAACGGTTTATGAAAAAATTTATAAGACTATCTATTTCACTCAGTATGTTAACTAGCAAGGAATATAGGTTCCCCTAGATAGATGAGTGTGGAAATATTTTCATTGAAATGAAGTGAATATTAGTCAGCACAAATCTGCTTACATTAATCTATAGTGGAGAATCATTTTCAATAATTATTAATTCATCTAATAAGTTATTAGTATGTGTTCCCCTGAATAATGGAATGGTTATTTATTATGCCTCAAGAAAATTAATTGTTAATAATAAAAATTACTCAACTTATGATTTGTAGTTAGATGCATTAATTTTTACATTAATGATATGGTCAAATTATATTTATTGAAAAAAAATCTATATACACAAATCACCAAATTTTAAGGAATTTTTCCACAAATAAGGAGTTTAATATGTGCCAGAGAAGTTGGTTATAGCTAATTAAATATTAAAACTTCTCAATACATTGGCACCCTGGGGAAGAGAACATGGTGTCAGATGCCTTGACTCAAAAGGATAATTCTAACTTATCTATATTGAGGATCACAGAATATACAATATTTATGGATTCCCATAGTATAGAACAATTAATACTAATGAAAGGGGTAAATAATATCTTCCTCAATTTAATTTTTAACCATTTATCCTATTGAATATTAATGATGTACAAAAGAAATATGTAGAGAATCAAATGAAGGTTATAAATATTCTCAAGTTTAACCTTGATAATGATATAATGATGATGTTTAAGAACCATGAATGGATTTCATCCATACCATATTTGATGTAATTATTACAGTAACTTCAAAGTTCCCCATTCATTATTCAACATGGAAGTGCAAAGATGTATAGAGATTTGAAAGGAAGTTTATTGTGGGATGATGTTAAGAGATATATCATAGATTTTTTATCTTAGTGCTTATATGTCATAAAATTATGGATAGGTGAAAAAATTTTAAAGTTAATTTTATATATATATTAGATACTTGATTGGAAAGAGAAAACAACATTGTGGAGTTTATCATCATACTCCACAAAATGCCTAAAAGGAATAATGCTATATGGGTCATAGTCGATCACCTTACCAGATCAACACACTTCATATCTATAAAATAAGAAATATATCTTAATAATATTTCCATAATATACATTCATTATATAGTAAGGTTGAAATGAGTATCATATTCAACTATTCCTGATTGATATCTGAGGTTTACCTAAATGGTTTGCTGAAGTCTTTAGTAAGCTCCTCATAATGAGTTGAGTTTCATCGCTGTGTATCATCTTCAAATAGATGGTCAGTCAGAGAAAATAATTCAAACACTAAATTATATATTTTGATCAGGTTATATGGATTCCAAATGTTTTTTTGTATTAACACCTTCCTCTAATTGAGTTTTCATACAACAATATCATTCACTTGATCTTTTAGATGGCTCTTTATGAATCCTTTAATGGAAATAAGTGTATAGCTCCAACATTCTTGAATCATATTGGAGAAAGAAAGTTACTCAGATATTACATGCCTTAGGAAATGGAATATTATTTATTATTTCTTCATAAACATATCACGAATTCCCAAAAATGGTAGAAATTTTATATTTAAAATAAATTTTGTAATCTAAAATTTTAAGTTAGTGACAGTATGTTTCTAAAAATTTCACCATGGATGATGGATATAAAATTTGGGAATAAAGGGAAACTAAAACCTATATTTATTAGCCACTTTGAAATTTTGTATTATATCAGTATGGTATCATATATATTGGTTCTTTCAACTAACCTATATCTAGTCCCTAATGTGTTCTATGTATCTATCCTAAGTAAGTATATATTAAACCAATCCCATGTAATAAATTCATAGGTTGTACCGTTGGATATTGAAATTTCATATCAGAAACAACTGATCGAGATTCTTGAGTATGCATAGACCATTCAATAGAACAACACCACTAATGTGGTCAATGTTTTGGGGTGAAATCCCTATAATTGGAAAGTTATGTAAGAACCTGAGGATTTAATTAGGCATAATTATCCCTAGTTTTGTATTCCAATGTAATGGAACTTTAAGGGATAAATTCATTTTTTTGGGGTCTAGAATGTGACACCCTATGTTTTTAAGAATTTATTTTTTAAAATAAATTAAATTTATTTGATATCGTTCATTACATGAAACACTAAGTTTATTATTTTTTAAAAAGCAACACAAAGTTTTAATATAGAATGATATATTATTAATATTATTATTTAAAAATGACCATTAAAACATAGTCGTCAAACATATAGATATGAATATTAATACCAACTATTAAAATAGGGATTATAATTTTTCTATAAAAAGATATCATATTGATAAAAAATAAAATTAATTTTCATTAAAACCATTATTAAATTTTAAAATACTATTTTCTAAAAGAAATTACTTCTTCTGAAAAATAATAAAATTAATATTTTTCAATTTTAGAAAATTAATTCTATTAAATTAATTTAATTTTTGAAGTCTTTATCTCAAAATTTTCTTCGAGTGAATTTCTGGGATTTTTCTAGTAGGTTTTTTAGAAAATCAAGAATTAAAGCCTCAATTAAAAAAACAAATTACAAGAGTCTGAAGGAGGTAATTTTACATTTTTCTCTATGAAGAATACTGAGAAAATCTTTAAAAACAGTGGTCAAATAAAAACCAAAGGCTTCAGAAATACCTTGATTTTCAAGTCTGTCAGCAAGAGAGTTGGCTTCACGGTAAACATATGTGATGATAAATCTCTTTGAGGAAAGAGTGTCAAGAAATTTGATCCACTTCAACGTAAGTTTCCAAGAAATATGGATCTGATTATTTCTAACATTATGTACAATAGTAGAGGAATCACTTTCGAACCAAAGATTATTTCAATTTCTTTGATGAACCATCTCCACTGCTTTTATTAATTCCATCATCTCAGCTTCAAGGGTAGGGGCATGAACACAAGATCCATAAAATCCATCAATCAAGTCACTATTGTGGTCTCGGAAAATAATTCCATAACCATCTGGTCTAGGGTTTCCCTGTGAGGCACTATCAAGGCTGCATTTGATCCAAACTGCAAAGGGGGGAGTCCAGAAAATTTCCATAATTCCCATATGTTTGCGAAAATTACCTGAAATATGAATCCTTCTCAAGACTGTAAAGTCTTTGATGGAGTTCTGATATTGTTTAGTGTGAAACTAATTTTCACTTTGAGTCATTGTAAGAATTTTTGAGATAGCAACATTGTGACCAAATGTGGAATTGTCATACCTACATTTTTTTCTACCTCTCCATAGAGTGTGAAAAGCTTCAGCACAAGCGACAAGGAAGAGAATATGAATTTTCTTGGAAAAATGTTCTCCTGAAATTATGTGTAGACAATCTGAAATGTTGTCTACATGTGGTATCGAGATGCCAAAGAGGTCAAAAATAAAGATCCATATTGATGCAGTAGTTTTACAAGAAATTAATAAGTGGTCCAGGTCATCTCTATGTTGGTGGCACAAGTCACATCTTGATCAAATAGAAATATTAACTTTTTGAAGGTTGATGTCCACCGGCAGTTTTTGCAAGTGAATTCTCTAGAGAATAGTGAACCGAGAGGGTGGTTCCCATCTTCTGAATTTCTTGATATCATTGGAAGGAGTTCCCTATATTAAATGGTTGTAAAAGCATTTAGAGTCAAGTAGACCATTTTCACTTGGTTCCCATACCATGATATCATCCTAATTTATAAAGTCATATGAATTAACATTTTGAACAATTTGGGTAGGCAGATTGTTTCTCAGCTCGAGATAATCACAAATATAGGCATGTAAATCAACATCCATAGTTTTAGCATTTATACTATCAGTTAAAGGAGTCCCTATCCAGTTATCCCTCAATAATTTCAGATTGGAGGAGATATTCACCAATCTGTGGGAGTGGCTAGTGATCTTTTGAAAAATCTTTTTCAAACCAGGCCAGACAAATGATTTCATGTATTAATACATTCCATCAATAAATCTAGTAAGGATTCATGATCTAAGAAAATAAAGAGATGTTGATTTTCCATTAATAAGTCTCCAAATAAATTGATCATGAAGGGAATGATTAAAGATCTCAATATTCTGAATCCGAAGTCCACCATAGTGAGAGGTAAAAAACATTTAGTCCATAGAGAAGTGATAATTTTCCTTTAAAGAATGATTCCACTCCAAAAAAATTTCTCATAGGGTAATTGATTGTATTAATTGTAGAATCAGGCTAGGAGTACACCATAAAAGAATAGTCAAGTTTGGAAATGATCACATGTTTGACTAACCAAATTATTCCTGCCAAAGAAAGAGATTTTCGTTTCCAATTGTTAAGGGTTATACTAACTTGACTAACCACGTTAGTAAAGTAAGTGGCATGTAGTCTAACAAAGAACATTGGAAATCCAAGATATGTGAAAGGAAAGGAACCTTCTCTGATACCTAGACTCTGAATCATACAATGCTTCCTGGATTCTGAAATATTTTTTCCAAAGAATATGGAGGATTTTTTCTAGCTTACCTCCTGTCCAGAGACAAGCTCAAAGTGATGGAGCATGGATTTGAGATTATGAATGTTTCTTTTTCTGCCCTGAGTAAAAATGATAATGTCATCTACAAAGAGTAGATCTGAGGGGGCATAGTTACCTCAGTTAGCTTGAAGAACTTTCAGATTCCCTTTGTCAACATTGTGAGTTATCAGTCGGCTGAGATAATCTTAAGCAATGGAAAAGATAATAGAATACAAGGGGTCTCCATGCCTTACACCTCTATAGCACTTAAAATAGCCTTCAGGTGATCCATTGATAAGAATGGAGATATAGTTTAAGTTAATCAATGTATAATACCACTGTATAAAGGTCGGGTGAAACCCAAACATATGCATAATGTTACCAACGAATTCCTAATCAGTGGTGTCAAAATCCTTTTGGATGTCCAATTTGAGGGAAATACTCCCTCCTCGTGTAGGTTTTTTAATAAGGTTCAAACATTCAGATGCATTGGAGAGGAAGTATTGAATTCTTATGCCTTTAACATACCCAAACTAATTCCAGGAAATGATTTTATCAGAGATACAGGCATTCGTATTATCCACGATTTTTGTGAAGATTTTATGTATAGTATTTGTTAGGGCAGCAGGTCTGAATTAATTAATATCACTAGAAATGTACACCATTGGAATTAAGTCAATGAATTGTGGATTGATTCCATGAATTTGTGATCCATTAGTAAAAAAATACTTGACCAGCCTGCAAACATCTTCCTGGATAATATCCCTGTAAAATTGGAAGAAGTAATTGGTGAATCCATCCAGACTAGGAGAGCTATATTTTTTAAGCCCGGGGATAACATTCCTTATTTCAATATCAGAGGGTACTCTGATCAGCATTGAGTTTTCATCATCACTAACAAGGGTAGGTATAATTACATCCGAGAGTTCCCCATTTCTTTGATGTCCATTGAAGAAGTTCATATAGAATGATACAATGTGATTCGAGAGACTTTGATGGACATCAAGAATAACATCTCCATCTTTGAGAAGAGAGAGTGGCCTACTAACCACTTTTCTCCTATGTATTGCATTAAAGTACTTAGTATTTCTATCACCATCTGTAAGCCACTTAACTCTATACACTTCCTTTTGAATATTGTCTCGAGGAGAAATAATATTTTTCTAAAAGATTAATCATTTAGTGAGGAGTGAATTCTTATTGAAAATTGCAGTTCCTTTTAAATAATTAATAATGTTCCTTTTTATAAATGGGTTTAAATGTACAATTAATTAAATTTTATATAATTTTATCCAATTTAATTAATTGGAATCATTTTCCATGTTGAATTTTCATACAAAAATTAATTTAAATTTCTTTAGCATTTTCTCTTGGAAAAAATGCATTCTCATCATCTCTTTGTGATTAATTTTAAAAAATATTTTTTATCTTATATTAGTCCAATTTTAAAAAATGGATTCTATATTTATAATAATAATTAATATTTTATAATAATGAAAACTCAAGTTGTTATCATAATGAATAATAAAAATAATCAATATTAATTATCATGATTAAGGAGGAAATTACTTTAATAAAGGGATAAAATAAAAGGATAAAGGGTAAAATAACGTATAAAATTTTCTTAAAACATTTAATATCCATTTTTATACCTTATAATATATATTTATTGATAATGGTCCATTTTTTATTCATGTCTTGTGATAAAAATGGGGGTATACATTTTTCTTTTCAAAAAATATGAGTGTTCCAGTCCCCTCACTTATAAAAGGTCACCCACTATACTCTCAAATTCACATAGAAAAAACCATTTTTTTGGAATATAAATACCATAATTTATTCCATACTTCTATCATCTCATCTTATAATCCATATCTATGACTTAAAAACTTCATAATAGTATTTTTGTTGAAAATCCAATAATTTTTCTGAAGAAGAGGTAACACCCATATCTGAGAACATTATTTTATTTCTTCATCCACATCCTTAAATTATTATTAAACCACGATGATATATTATACTATGTATATTCCATATTATGGTATTTTTGTTTGTTAATTTCATAACTTACAACTCACTCATCTTCTTTAAAATGGGTTATGAAATCATCATTCATGTGTGTGATGGAGTACAGTCTCATGAACAGATGTTATTCATTTTCCATCACCACATATCACAGATGGATATGATGCTAGTTTAAATGTTTATATATGATATTTATTATATTATTATAGTTATAAAATCATTATATCATATATATACATTCATACTTTGAATTCTATGAGAATATGATAATGTCTCTCATTAGTATGGAGGAAAACTGTCTCACAAAGCACTGTAATTAGTTAATGATTTATATGAATAGTAATGAAGATTTTTTTACTAAACATATGGGATAAATATGACATAAAATTATTATATAATGGTGTTGTATTATTTTCCTTTCTTCCTTTCAATCCATCTAGAAAATGGAAAACATTTTCATGCTTATGTATGAACTACAGTCTCCATGAATGGTGTATTTCATTTTAAAAATATAACTCTTTTAAATTACTATAAAAATAGATATAAAAAATTAATATTATTTTTATATAATTTTTAAAATTCTTTATATTATGTTACTATTAACAAAGTAGTAGGACCAAAAATAACAAATATAAACATACACGAAAACTAAAGTAACCACTACCTAAGATGCGACTTCAACATGGAATCATTAATAAACATGTAATAAGTAAATCATATATGGTATGATATACATATTTATGGATTTATAATATAATTATTATCATCGAATAATTATTTTACTATAATTTTGAATGTGTATGCTATAATTCAAGTCTAAATCGTGTAGGGAATTTCTAACCCACATTTATTTTCTTCGAAGAACATCCCATATTCACCGTGTGTTTCTTTTATATAGAGTATATAATGAAAATGAATTTATTTAATGATTATTATAATTAAAATTATTGTGATTTTATATCTGTTTGAGTATATCTCTTTTCAGGGGTTTGTGGATCAAAATCTACCAAAGTTGTAAGAAATTTTTTTCATAATTTTATTTCCTTGAGTCATATTGTAAAGACCCTGAAATTTCAAGGAAAATTTTTTCATAATTTCTTTGGGATTTTACAGGAACGCAATTTCTGACGGCGCCTGATTCTGAGGTCTGGTGTGCCCAGAATCAATTTCTGAAGTTTAGCTCGGGTACGTTCAATGAACGAACGAGCGGGTTTTTCTATCATTTGAACCGGTGCTCGGAATCAAAATCTGAGGGCACCGATGAAACCGTAGTACCATTAATTTCTTAGGAACAAATTTTCCGAAGGTGTGTTTGCCCGGGTATTGATGTAAAAAAAAAGTGGGGAATAAAAATATAATTGTTTTATTTTTATTTCTTCACTAAGAAGTTTAAGTGAAATAAAGTTGTGTCTCAACTTAATTTCTCTTTTCTAATTGTTAGATCCTAGGTGTGGGAGTTGGAGTGGGACCCACCGGTTGATAACTTCTCACAAGAGGATTAAGGTTGAGGTGGGGCCCACATGAGCCCCCACCTTTTCAAATTCCCTAACTCCCTTGACCTCCCATAACTCACCTCCCCCTCAACTCCCAAAACCCCCCTTTATCACTCTTTATTTTAATTAAGTGACTCCTCCACTCCTCACCTACCACATTAATTCATGCCTCCTAAACACTAATTAAATTGACAAATTAAGATCAATTAATTAAGTATGTTAGGTTTGAATTTCGTATTTTTGAAATGCATGTATTGTATAATAAAATAAGTGGTTTCTTATTTTATTTGGGGTTTAGCTTTCGTTGTGTTTAGGTGTTTGGGGTGAGAGAGCTTGGGGAAGTAGTGTAGGGTGTTCTTCTCACAATGAAGAACACCAACCTTTCGATGAAGAATGCCTCTTCGACAAAGAACGCCTCCGACGGAGAACGCGAAGACACTGATGACGTGCCTTCTCTTCTTCTTCCTCTATGTCAAGGGAGGAGACACCACCGCGGGGAACGTCTCCATCGACGATGGCTCTTCCTCCGATGACAACGGAATCGGCACCGATCTTCCACGACGATCGATCATCGTGACTCTTGCCTCTTTCCGTGGCTCGATGACATGCGACGTCTTTTCGAGTTAGGGGAAATATATTTGATTCTTCCTTTTTATCATTTGAAAAATGGATGACCAGCACGAATCAATCTCTACCGGTTGATCTGCAGATTGCTCGTTCATGCGGAATGGTTATGGGGTGAATATCCAGGATTGGTTGTGTTTGTTATTGATTTTAAAACCCCTAACGCGGAGGGTATGGGCTAACGAACAAATCCCAGACCCTCCGCAGTTTTTTGTCGAAGTGCAGATCGACGGAAAATGATGAGGTAGGCTGAAAGGGTGTTTTCAACCCTTCACAGTAATCTACGGCTCCCGGGAGGACCACCGGCACAGACAGAATTGAAAACGGACCAACGGAGTAACTCCGGTGGTCTGCGGAAGAGCCTGTCGGCGCGCCACGCCGGCACCAGCTGACTGCTAGGAGGCGGCGGCGCACGACGCGCCGCCAGGAGGGTCCGCTGCAGCGGCGGGCACCGGTTCTGCGGCCACGCAGGACCAGGGGAGATTGGGTTTCGTAACCCCCAACGGTCATGGGAGCGGCCCCAAGGTGGGGGCGGTTTTCAATCAGGGGGGCGCGCGCCTCCCCCCTGTTTCGCTCAGCTCGGCCCGCCAGGCAGGCCCACCGGCCGCCGGGGCGGTCCGGGCCGCGCAGGCTGGTTCGGGCTGAGACGCGCCCTAGTGGGCCAGACCCCGACCCGGGTTGGGTCGACCCGCTTCGGGCCGACCCAGGGGGGGTCTCGGGCCGGGTCGGACCTGGCCCGAACCCCCTATTTTCGGCAGGTTTTGTTCAAACGCTCATAGCTTGGGCTACAGACCTCCGATCGACGCACAGTCAGTTGCGATGCGATCCTTGGATCGAGATGGTCGTTTAGTTATATTACACTTAGGGTTTAGGAGAACCATGGGTATGACCGGGTTGTTTCGATCATGAAACCAACCGGGCCCTCGGAGCGGAAACAATTATATCTCGAGCTCCGGACGTTCGATTGACGTGTCGTCGACTTTGTTGGATTCCTCTTGTTGAGACGGAACTTTTGGTATACTTTTCCTGAGGTTTGGACACAGTTGGAAAGTGGCCGGGTTGGATTGAACCCAAAATCCAACCGGGCCCCTCGAACGGAAAGGCTGATAACTTCCAGACCAGACGACTGTTTGAAAAACCGTCAGCAGCGTTGGTGATCACGTTGAGAAACATACGCTATGAGAATACCCTATGAGAGTTCGGGGTAGAGTTGAGTTATGGCCTGGTTGGTTCACACACTAAATCAATCGGGCCCCTAAGACGCAAATGCTAATAACTCACAGACTGGGCGTCCGAATGACGCACCATCTGTTGCGTTGAGACCCCTATGACGAGGCGGTATTTTGAGATACTTCTTCACATGACTTTGAGATACTTAGAGTATCGACCAGTAGCTCGTGGAGCGGACCCTCCCGAATACAAGCGTACGGAGTACGGAGACCATGTAGCCGGCTGAGACCTGACGACTGCTTGACCGACTCGACTTGGAGTGAGTCGACTAGCCCAGTGGACAGAGCTCTAATTTTTTTTGGTGCAGAACCATGGAGGACGGAGCACTACATTGTTTGGGTGCAGACCCGCGGTACTCGTCTGAAGAGTACCTCTGCAGGCTATTAGGGGGTGTGCACTACTGTGTTTGAGTGGCATACCCTGGCGGGAAGCACTACTGTGTTTGGTGGCTGACCCCTGGTACTCGACAGGAGGAATACCGCAGCAGTCTTAGGTTAGTGAGCAGTACCTCAAAGTCGTGATAGGATCATTGTACACTCCACAGACGGTGCTCTTCAGCAGTTATGGTTTTGATAATGAAAATCCTGGTTTGAGCTGAGTCTACGACCTTTGTGATTTCCACATGATTGAGATGGGTCTAATGAAAACTTAGGTATATGTATGGGCATATACCTAGTTAGTGGTTATCCATTGATTTCATAACCATGTGTTTCCTCATGATTGAGATGGGTTACGTGATAACTTAGGTATAAGTATGGGCTTATACCTAATTAAGGGTTATCTGTTATGATTATGCTTTATGGTTATCCTTGTTTGATTTAGAGAGACCTTGAGGGTCTTGGGGTCCCTACTGAGTATCGCATACTCACCCCTGCACGGGCTATTCCCGCACCTCGTTGTGTTGGTTACAGACGACGGGCAGTGCTGACAGAGGATGAGTGTTCGAGGACAGGATGGTACCCAGAGGTGGACCTCACGACGAGTCAGTATCTAGAGGTGGACTTCACGACGAGACGACACATGGAGGAGGGTGGCGGGCGAGAACTTTGTGGAAGCTATCTGTACCTACCCTTTAGGTAGGATCCGTGGTGGACGATCCAGGAGTTGTGCTATCTGTACCTATCCTTCAGGTAGGATCCGAGGAGGACGACCCAGGAGCTGCTTCCATTCATCCACCTGTTTGTCTTTTCTGTTGTACTTTCATTCAATTGTAGCCATACTTTCGGTTGAGTTTGTATTCTGGCCCATTTACTTTTCAGCACTTATTTTGTACTTATTGTATTACTTTCGGTTGTACTCTGTGGTGTTTTGTTTACTTTTATAAAGGCAATGTCTTCCCAGTTATCGGTATTTTCGCCTTTGGTGCTAGTCGCCAGCCCCTGGCCTATGGAAGGCGGGCATGGGGTAGTCACGACATGGGCCCCGAGGACGGGTCGTGACACATATGATATGTTATGCACCTATCTTATTTTATGAGGAATATATATATCCCATTTGACACGTAATGTCACGAATTTATTTATTCGAAATATATTTTCATTTAAATTTTATTTTTTTAATCCATGTGCTTAAAATTCAAAGTTTCAAAAGTTGTAAATATTTTACGTTACAATCTCATCATTTTTCAGGATTGTTTATAATTACTTTTCTAATGAAAATATCTTATGATCCATATCTCAAAAAAATCATTAATTTTATTATAATTTGGCTATGTCATGAGAAAAAATTTCATACCTTCATTTTAATCTATTAATATAATCAAGGGTTCAAAATAATATATTTAAGAAAACTTTCCTTTGTTTCTCTCTTTGATAGAAAACACCTTTTTCATCTAAATACATGTTTTCAAGAAATATTTTAACAAATGTTTTTTTATATTATTAAAATAAATTTATTCCATTTTGACACATGATTTACTTTTTAAAAAAAAATTGAACGGAATATTTTTTTGTTTTTCAAACCAAATCCCATTTGTTATTTTAATAAATATTTGAAAGGAATATTTGTTTTAACATGTATAGAATAAAAAAAATTCTCCCCATCATGAACAATCATTTATTTGAATATTTATTTGTAATCACCCAACCTAATTTTAAATGAAAACAAATTTTGAAATTATTATGTTTTAAAAAGAAAGTTTCAAATTAGAAGGGCTACTTTCCCCATGAAATATTTAAAATGATCTTTCCAAATATTTTTATATATAAGATGAATTTAATTAATGTTATTTATGAATTACCAATGATATAACCCAAGGATACTATTATTATTATTTACCTAGATGGTTTATTTTTATGATGGAAATAGTTTTATGATTCATTTTTATCTTCCATGTGTTATACCATGAGGAAATTCTTATGAAACCCCTATATTTTCATAGGTTATGCTATGATGAAATGATTATGAATCCTATATATAAAATACCTATTTTGATTTGATGAAATATTTCATGAAACCCATTTCAATTTATAGTTAATGATATGATGAATGTTTTTTAGTCTTTTTTCACACATACATATACTTTTCATTATGTAATAGGAATTACCTATATCTCCTTCTAGTGTATTTGGTACAGAATTATATGTTATGAGGTAGAAATGCCTGAAATGGGGAGTAAAACTAATTCATTTGGCATCTTTATTCGCTATGTTATTCATGGGTGTCCACCTTTAGAACAGTTATTATTTTTTGACTGAAATAATTCTACTACGATAGCCATTGTAGTGACACTTAACTACTATGAAAATGATTTTCTATGGTTATGTATATTCCGCAATTCCATGTCTTGTGCCAATGTTATTATCTCATGGATCATGTTCTTTTATTTTTTCATGATTCATTCCTCAAATTAGTCTTTAATTACTCATTATTATGATATTTTATATGCAAGATATGGTTTTAAAATGTTACACTCATGTTATCAATCCCATATTATCAATTTATGCTTCTGTATCACCCTTATTTTACCTTAATGAGAATCTAAGCTCACCCTTTCTTATGTTTCCTTTACCTATGTTATGAAAAAAAGTATGCTGTTTGATTTGTCTAAGAATTTTATTTGTTATGATAACTTAGAGGGAGTTTACGGTGTTCTCATATGAACCGGTTGTTTATTTTTCATGTTTTCAAGGGAAATATGAATTTATTATCATTATATGTGTGTTTTTATATTTTAATGAATGTTTATCTAAAAATATATAATATTTATGTTTGGAAATCCAAATTCATTATAATCAGACTATTTATATTTAATACGTTAACTTAATTTATGTATAAAGAGAGTATTTTCAATAGTTCTGTACGACCCTTTTGAGTATAGTATGTCGCACTCAACATTTATCATCATTAATAACATGTAATTTATACTAAGGGAGAACTGAAGGAGGAGATGAGAGGAGAGATGGAAGACCTAATCTCACTAGAATCCTCGAGCTTCTTGGGCTTCTCTGCCTGAAACCCTAGACTGCATAGACATGGTGGACTTACTCAAGCCCGGGAGGTTAGAATCCCACCATTTTGGGATCCCTCAAAAGAAGCTTGACTCTCGACCTTCATGATCTTGTTGTGAAAGTTCATACTGATTATACCCTTGATGAGCATACATGCACCCACCCTTTTTCTGGTAGATCCCAAGGGATTTCTATCCTGGATACGCTGAAGGGCTCTGATCCAAGAACAGACATTATGAAGAAGCCTACTCTTGTCAAGCACCTTGATGATAGTGGTTTCCTGGTGGAAGCAGATCTAGATGCACTTCATCAACACACACAAATGTGAAAATTATCTATCATGGGCCAAGTCTCCTACCTTAAATGTGACCGTCCTTGTCCTCTTTCCTATTTTCATGTGTGTATTGCTCATTGTTGGAATGTCTCAAATTGGAAGTGATTCCAATAGGGAAAGGCTACTTCCAAATATTTCTAAAATCACAGGAAGACTTAGAGTGGGCTTGGAGAATTGGAAACCTCAATCTAAAGTCAGGACTTCTTAGAATTTCTGATTGGGACTCTACTTTTAACCCACACACATATAGAAACACAATAGCACAAGTTTGGTTTAAACTTCTTGGACTTAATTGGTTCTTTTGGCACCCAAAAATTCTCAATGACATTGTTTCATGCATAGGAACCCCTCTGAAAATCAATCACAGAACTTTAAATGCATACCTTGGGCTCTTTTCTATAATTATGGTGGAAATTAATTTAGACTCAAAGCTTCCTAACATAATCGGCTTCAATGCGAATGAATACAAAATAGAAATCTGAATTGAATATGAGAGGAAACCTCCCTTTTGTGACCTTTGTAAAACTATAGGTCACCCAATCTCTAATTGTAGAGTGATTAGAAAGAAAGTAATCCAGCCAATTGATGGTGATTGAAAGGAAACAAGGAGGAATAAAAAAGATAAATCTCCTAAGATAGAGATATCTGAACCCCTCAAAAAGAAAGGTGAAATCTGGGTCAGAAAAAACAATATAACAAAACTAGGGGGTACCTCAGGTATAAACTGGGAAGATGTTGCAGAAGAGGAGGACACCACAATTAAGGATCAAATCATTTTGGAAGAGCTAGAAAGGACTAACCTCATCCATGATGAAAATCACACTACACCTCTGCATAAGGATAATGGTCCTGAGATTCCCACGAGCCAAAATATCATGAAACACACACTGGATTTGGGTTCTGGACAAATTCAAAATCCAAATGCTGCAAATTCCACTGAAATATCAGAGACAAAGATTGAATACAATAATACAACAGATAAGGTAGGCTCTCCTCATAATCAAGGCACATCTGTTACTTGCTTTGAAAATTAGAATTTCACTGGACAATGTTTAGAATATGGTATTCCTTTGGCCGCCCAGAATGACACTCTGACCATAACACATTCCACTACTGACCAATCGACTAAAGTCACTGAAAAACTATAACCTGTCAACCCAATTAAGAGAACTTCTCCTTTGGTACAAGCTCCTACACAAACACAAAGCATCAACTACAGAAAACAGATAGCACTCGAATAACCTAGGGTGAAAGAATTTGTTACAGACAACTCTACTATCACACAAACCTCTTCTGATAGGTCTGGTATTAACACTATTTCCATGTTTTCCTATAAAACTACACCAAAAACTCCAAATCTCAATAACTCACCAATACAACCTACTAACCAAGTCACCTCTCTAAACCCAAACAATGAATTCAAAATAGAAAATGATGAACCAACTGTTATTTGTTCATCATCCTCTATCACTATTAGAAGGCCTGAAATTTCTGAATGTGTTGAGACTCGAAATAAACCCTCTAATTCTGATGTCATGGTACCTAAACTAGTTGATTATAGTAGCATATTATCAGTACAGGAAACTCAGGCAATGCAGGTTATGAAGGTTTCTGTTGAGAAAATGCAGAGTTTTCCAGATCTGGACACCAGCAAGAAACAGAATGCATCCACTCCAGAGGCGGCAGCATAGGAAACTCATCCAATGTAGGCTATGAAGGTTTCTGTTGAGAAAATTTAGATCTTTCCAGATCTGGACAACAACAAGAAACAGAATTCATCCACTCCACAGGTGCCAGGTACACTTCATCCCCTGTCTGTAGATATTATGAGAACTCTAATACCTGACCCTGAAAGGAAGAACACCACATAATCCAGAAATAATAAAGAAAAGACCTCTGATAATCATAACGTCAAAATATCTTCAAGAAATAAAGGTTCTAGAAAAAAGAGAAAAGGGGGTTATAACTCCAAAACTAACTTTAAATGAAGATCTTTTTTTGGAATTGTCAGGGAATTGCAAACACTAACACATTCATTGTTTTAAAAAGAATAATAGACACTCATCACCCTCTTTTATTTGATATTGTAGAGACAAAAATTAACTATGCCTCTAAATACTCCTACTTATACCAAAAAAAATTATGTTTGTATTGGTGTAATCACTAATAACCTTAATGCAGAATCCTTGTGGATTTTTCCACATTCCTCTTTATAGAATACTAGTGTCTACAATATATCTGATCAGATTATTACTTGAAATTTTAATATTGATGACACACATATATATTGTTCTTTTTTTATGCTAAGAATAGATATCAAGAAATACGAACATTATGGAATGACCTTTCTTATCTTGGCACTAATATTAATGCACTCTAGTTTATTATGGGTGATTTTAATGCCATCCTCAACCCAAGCGATAAAATTGGACCCGCTCATGATTATATTTCCACAAGAGAATTTAAAACCTCAATAGATGACAATAATCTCATAAAAATTAATCTCACTAGTGAAAAATACACTTGGGATAGAAGGCACTACAACAAAGTAGTTGCCTCTAAACTAGATAGAGCCTTCATGCATTTCCTAGATTTAGACAATTGGGACACAATCTCAAGTGTTACTCTTCATAGACTGAACTCTAATCATCACCCCATCCTAATCAATGTCCCCACCAAGGACAAGAAACATTGTATTCATTTTAGATTCAACAATTCATGGTTATCTGATGAAGAGTGCTTTCAAATAATTCAAAACTTTAGATCTTCAAGGACTCGTAACAATGATGTTCTTGACTGTAGGCTCGAATTAAATCATCTCAAACAGACTCTAAATATTTGGTGCAGCTCTAAATCCAAAAAAAATAAAAAACAACATCATTACTCTAGAGAAAGAGATCAATGATCTTCAAAACATAAACACCACTTATGATCTCAACGTTGATCCTACTCATAAACTAAACACTGCAATCCAACTTAGTCCCTGCTCACTTTCAAATACAATATGAGAAAACAAACGTTTAAAGCTAAATGGTTAACAGACGGTGATAGAAATACTAAATTTTACAATTCTCTTCAGGGAATAAAGAAGAACTACAAGCCATTATCTCTTTTAATGGATTGGTATAGGCTCCTTGAAAATGAAGATGACATCACTCATCATATCGTCTCCCACTATGAAACATTTTTTCATTGGTCCTAATATAAACAAGGACTGTATACCTGATGTCATCCCCCTTGTGATAAATGATGAGGAAAACTCATTCCCCCTAAACACCCTGATGGATCATGAAATTAAAGACACTGTCTTTAGTATAAATCTTGATAGTGCCCCTGGCCCTGATGGTTTCAATAATGGTTTTTTCCAACATTACTGGGATGTGATTCAGATTGATGTTTGTAAAATTGTTAAAACCTTTTTCACAAATGGGGTTCTCCCTCATGCTCTAAATGCCCAGTTTCTCACATTGATACCGAAGGTAGATAACACATCTGTGGTTCATTTGTTTAGATCCATTTCTCTTATCAACACACTTTTTAAATTCATTACAAAAATTATTGCCAACAGACTTTCCACCCTCACGAAAACAATTGTCTCGTGGAACCAATTCGGATTTATAAAGGGAAGATCCATTCAAGACTGAATTTGCCTCACATTAGCGTGTGTCAATAATTTGAATAAAACCAATAGGGGAGGTAACACAGATATTAATCTTGACATCAAAAAATCTTTTGACACCATAGAATGGAGATTTATTTTCAAAGTCCTCCATGGTTATGGTTTTATCACATCATTTATATCTGCAATTAGAACACTCTTTAACTCGGAGTCTATCTCCATCCTCGTCTATGAATTGCCTAAAGGTTATTTTAAATGCACTAATGGTGTCAGGAAAGGTGACCTCTTTTCTTCCATTCTCTTCTCGATAGCCGAAGACTACCTTAGTCATCTGATCAATATGCTGGTAAGCCATAACAAAATAAAACCTATTCATGTCTCCAGAAATGTGAACGCTCCCACTCATCTTTTTTACGCTGATGAAATCATCTGTTTCCTTCAGGGGGATAAAAGAAACCTTCTTAACCTTAAAAATGTACTCTGACACTATGAAGAGGTTTCTTTTCAAACCATTAGATGGAACAATTCTTGCATCTTCTTTGGGAAAAATTTCCCCTCCGGCAGAAAATGTAACATTCTCAGTGACCTGGGTCTAAAGGAAGGCATGCTTCCATTCACCTATCTTGGTGTTCCCATTTTTGGGGTATACCCAAATCTTTTTACTTTATTACTATAGTTGATCAAGTTCTTAATCAACTATCTTCTTAGAAAGGTAAGTCTCTCTCTATGGCCGCTAGAACTTGCCTTGTTAAATACACTATTTTCTATAAGATGGTTTATTCAATGATGGTCTACAAATGGCCAATTGGACTCATTAAAAAATGAACACAGCCATAAATAACTTCATCTGGACTGGTAGCACTCTTGAAATAAAACCTGGGACTGTGCCCTAGTCAACTTGTGGCAAACCCATTGAAAATGGTGGTATTGGTATAAAAAATATCAAACACTTCTATGAAGCCCTTCAAGAAAGACTCACTTGGAATCTTTTTCACAATACCACTGAAGCAATCTCCTTTCATAAAAATAGGTTTCTAGACAAAATTAAAAAGGGAAACTCTAACTTAATTAACACATCTATTTTTCCCTCCATCAAAAACTCCTTCACTAATATTATGAATATCTCTAGATGGATGGTCTCTAGAGACTCCTCCATGAAATTTTGGTTGGATAACTGGATTGGCATGCCATTAATATCCATGTTTCTTCCTGATAAAACCCCTGATACTACCATAATCTCTATCAAAGACATTTTAAACTCTCAACAAGATCACTTTCCCGAAACTATTTTAAACGTTATTGGTAGCTAATATTTCTCTCCCACCAATGACCTTTTAATCTGGGAATCTGCTCACAATGGTATGCTCAACTCAAAGAATTTCTACAAACACTTGTTTTGTAACTCAGAAAATGACTATAGTTGGTTAAAACACTTCAACAAACCTTGGATAAAGCCATCACGGTTCAACCTTATATAGTGTCTTGCGCACAACAGAGTGCCCACTGAACTTTGCCTCCAATATTTTGGCATCCATCTGTATTCCAAATGAAAAATCTGTAATCAGCATAGGGAAGATACTAACCACCTTTTTCTATCTTTTTCTATTGCTTCTGCTCTATGGAACTATATTCTTGACATTTTTGACTGGAGATGGTTGATGATTAATTCTTTCAAAGATCAACTTAAAAAACGTGCTGAAATGGAAGGCTCTCAATAAATCAGGAACCTCATTCATGATGTGGTTTCTAAGTTTCATCATGTGATTTGGTATGATCTAAATGCTATTATTCATCACAATTACTAATTAAATCAAAATGAAGGCCGAATGCGGATCCTCAATGCTATACAAGAAGCTGCCTCAATTCAAAAAAGAATATTCCAAAACACCATCCATGACTTTGTGATCCTGTGGTGTCATAGGATTAAAGGCAATTTCTGTCAGTCGTTTCATACTCTGGAGGTGTTCTTGCGAGCCCCCCTACCTGGATGAATCAAGATTAATATTGACGGTGCCACCAAAGGAAATCAGGGACCTGCAGGATGTGGTGCTGTCTTCAGAAATCACCATGGCCAGATCCTTGGCTGTTTCATGGGTAAATGTGGTATTTCCACCTCCCTCGAAGCTAATATCCTAGGCTTGATTCATGCCATTACCTTTTCCAAATCCTTTGGTTGGAATAACCTTTTGATCGAAAGTTACTCGACGACCATTGACTAAGAAATTTGGAATTGCGTAATCAACCTTGCTTGGCCGATTACCACCCGCTGGATGGATTGCTCCCGCTCGCATAGTGATCTTAACTATTTCATCACACATGTTTACCGAGAAGCAAAGGCAGTTGCAGATGGGTAGGCCAACATGGGAATCAATTAGGAAATTACTTGGCTTGAAGACCTCCCCATTACTCTCCACTCCTTGCATGAAAAATATTGTAATATGATCCCGTATTTTAGACCCTTGTAATCTTTCTTCATTTTTAATAAATTTAAGGCTTTGGTCATTTTTTACCAAGGCATCACCTTTTTAAAAAAAATGTAACGTATATTAACCATTATATAATAACACACATTAATATTTAGTACTTTTATCTTTCCAAATATATTAAAATGGATCCCATGTTAAATGGGTGTGCCCATATATACATCAAAATTTCTTATTCAAAAATACGTGGTAAATAAATATTCAATATTTATTGTATTAATATAAATAACTTAAATCAATAATAGGCACCTTAATATTATGTAACACGTGGTAAATTATTATAATTGGGAATTCATAATTACCTAATGATAATGAATCCATTGATAATTTGGTAGAAATATGTTGCTTAAATGAATTCATCAGTATCCCCTGATGGATGTCTACTATGTTATAAACAAATTCATGCTAATGTATTTTTGAATCAATATATTTCCTTATAACTGATCATGTGTGGCCCAAACCAGCATGAAAAATATTTGTAGTGTTAGTATTGGAAAATTTCTAGTTTAACACAATGTAATGTATTTTACATTAAAAAACTTTTAAATAACTTCTTATAAATGCTTATTACATATTGAGGATCTAATTTTATCCAACATCAACATAAGGTATTTATTTTTGATAATATCATTGATATATCTCATTATAAATTCAAATTTAACAATAAATTAATTACTACTACTACAAGATTTTAATAAGTTCTTTATTCTAGAACCATTGATTGATTTTCACTACCAATAAATATACTTACATGATCATATACAAACACTTATATGAGTTCTTCCAAATTAAATAATTAAAATAATATTTATAATGATTTTTCATTAAGATAAATGTATATAATATCATCATGATCTTCCTTTATTCATACTTATATTTGTAATTATAATTTCAACTTATGGTTTTTTAAGAATTCATTATATAATTATAAAGGGTCAGGCCTACCGCTGAGTGAATTATTATATATTCTTGTACATTTTTCCCTAAAATTATTTTCAAATACATCTTACTGGGAGAAGATACCTTGAATATTTTAATCCTTGTGAATGTGGTAGTGCAAAAATGTGGAAGAATTGTATGGATTAAAAACACACACCACCTCGCCATTTATAATTCATAAAACAAATGTATTATCTTTACCATATGAAGTTGAAATAATTTGATCAAATATAATTAAAAATAAAATATTCAAGATAAAATTCAAATTATGAGTTGAACAAATCAAATTTTTAATTAATAATTTCATTATCATAATGAAATGATATTATATAATTACATTGAAATTGAAGAGTGAATTCATTCATTGAATTTCATGATCCAAGAATGATAATTTATTATTCATCAATAATGATAATATTTCTTGAAAAATTAAATTTCTTCAATACGATAATAATTTTTTTAACCACATTAGGCTGTAAAATATTTTTCACAAAATTTATTTGATTATCAAAACCATGAAATGTAATCCTCTAATTTTTAAATTACAGGAATAATATCATTTAATTCAAGGGATAAATTAAAATTAATTACAAAATATGATATTGATGATTCACCTAAAACCTGATTTAAAATAAACTAATGTATATTCAACTTCACATTGTGGAATAAATAATTTTTAATAAATATTCTCATTCGTTTTAGGGAATGGAATAAAATTATTTTCTTTTTTGAGTTATTACAGCTCTTCAAGATCTCATAAGTCTACCCACCACAAAAAAATTAACATAATATATTATTTTTTAATTTATCAAGAGGTGAAAAATAAATGTAACAAAATATTACATAGAAAATAATTGTCACATTTACATGTATCCCATTCAATGAGTGGAGTCATTGTTCTTGTTAATGATTCTCTCAGAAGAAGAATCATTAGTAAAATATGAAACATTCCTTTTTCATATAAAAAACATCATAGTACAGTGATAGGGGTGATAAAATAATTATCACATTTCATAATGTTAAGAATGATATCATGTAGATAATTTGTTGTGAAATCAGTAGAATGTCGATTGAAACCATAAATATTTTAAAATTATTAAATATGAGACCAATCATAGGCGAATAAAATATTTTAAAAAATAAACCTTATATTTTTATATGGTGATATAAATGACAAAGAAAAATACATATATAATATAAATAAATTAATGAGAGTAAATTATACAATGAAGATCCCACAAAAACCATCAAATATTCATTAACATTTCTATGTATATGTAGAGTATAAAAGAATAACAAAATTTGGAATATGAAAAGTTAGGAACATGAAAGGTTTATTGGGAATGGGAGTTACTACAATTATGACATTCATATATAATTTTTCATAATAATATTGTAATTTTAAAACTAGTTTTCCAAATAAATGGGAGAAAATATCTGAGGAAAGAGAGTGGGACACATTTATGTAACTACTAACCACTCACCCATGGTTCCACCACACCACATTTTCCATTTATTTCTTATAATTCCCCATATAAATGTTAATTAATTATTAAATTTAAAAAGTTTGCATTATTATAAGGAAAGATAATTTCCTTGGGTAGGTTTATAACAATAATAATTCCCTTAAAAGTCCTATTATACTTGTTTAGTTAGAAGTTTCCATGATTTATTTTAATTAACAATGTTTCATGAATGTTTAATAATATAATTCACAAAAGTATCTCTCAAACTATGTAGTTTCTCGCTTTTATTTTCATTTTGGCCTCACACACAAATTAGTTTCATGAGTATTTCAAATATCATAGCTAATAATTTATCCTTCATATAGGCCCACTTCATACTCACATGGTCATTTTGAAAAAATAAATATAATTACAAAATAATTTGTTTTTTAAAATATTAAACTACACATGTTGTACTTTTAAGCATGTTGTCTAGTAGAACTGGAACCCATTATGCATTGAATCTGACTCCCATATGGTTGTTGATGTACTAATGGAATGTACTAGAAATATTTCATGGAGTTTTTTGCCTTAATATATTTCTTATTTGAATGATATGAAGAAAAGCCTGTATAGGGTTTCTCATGCATACATGGAATCCATCTATTAATTGGATTCCTTTTCCCATATGGTGATTATTGAGATGAGATCAATGTAGCCTTTTTATCTCTTGAATTGTATTCATCTCTAATTGATGTTGATATGTGGGTAGTTTTATAGTCCCAAGTTTGTAATAACCTTTATAATTCCAGACTCTTCACATTTATTTTCATAATAAAATTTTAGGACAAAGGTGTCATGTAATTTTTCAGAAGGTTGGGTGAACACCAGAATGAATTTATTTAATTTTGCTTAATCCCATTCCTTTTGATTGTTTATACAATACCTATCTAGTTATTCCTTTAATGAAAAAATCTATAATATTTGTTTTTTAGTTTACAAAGTTTATCTTAATGGATTAGGTAGAATCACATGCTTCCCATGTCGTAATGAATTTGGCCTCACCACATGTTTCCCATAGTGTATGAGGCATGTACAACTATTTCCCATAGTGGATCAGTCATCCCTATATATTTTCAATAGTGGACAGACCATGTCAACTCATTTCCCATAATAATATTATGATATATAAAGCTTTACCCAATGAATTATAGGGATATAAAAATTTCAGGCCCACCCATAATGTAATTTTAACCATTCATATGTGTGTTAAAAGATAAAAAACATTAATTGTTTCAAAATATCATTACCCATGCAAACGAAATGACTTTCATAAACACTTAATCATTTCATAATAGCATACACCATGGAAAATGAATAGTTTTTATAAAAATATCATCATCATACTAATAAAAAATCATTAATAATAATAATCAGGATATCATTGGATCACATCCCCGATAACTCATAAGTAACATCAAAGGATGTTATTGTAGATGAAAATTTTATTTACAAGATAACTATAATATTTATTAAGGAAAATAACCATTTCAATTTGAAACCACATATTTAAAATAAATGTTTTTAAAAATATTATGGAAAAAATACTTTTAATTGATCCAAGAAAACATTTAAAGGAACATTCGTAGAAAACAGGCTTCGACGCCGGGGTTTTAACATTAGTTTTTTATAAACCAATGTCAAAAGTGGAGCTAGATCCTTTTAAATCTAATTTATAGAAAACCTGTATTTAAAATTTTTAAAATCAAACATGGTCATATAAAACCCACATTTTTTGATGAAATATTTCTAAAATACTCATTCTTCTAACCCTTGATGGCCCCCGACTAGACTCAATATTCAATTTTGTACAGTTTTCTTCATCTTTTCACATTATTTCTCCTCAATAATCCATTGTTTGTACTTATTCCACAAACCTTGACATTATTTAGTGAAAATAAAACCTAATCTTATTAACCCATAACCATGATTCGCTGTTTATTTTATTTTGTATACATAATTTATTTGAATTTGTTCCTTCAATCTTGAAGCATTAACCCAATTACAAGTAATTTTGAGGGATTCTATGGAATTCAGGATCTTTTTCATAGTTTCATCATCTAAATTTTTTTATATTAACATTTATTTTTAATGTTAAATTAATTACATATTATTTTTTAATTGAATTCTTCTATTCATTTATTTTTGTTCATCGTATTTTAAATTATATTTTTTTGGATAAATTCTTTTTTATGTTATAAATTTTTTGTGATTATAAATTATTTGTGATTTTAAATTTTCTATAACTATTTGTGTTTATAAACATTTTATTTAATAAATAATTTTTCTTTATAATTTTTTGTTCATCAAATTATTTTTTATTCTTAAATTTATTTAATTTCTAATGTTTTTTTATCATTATAACTACTTTTTTACTTTTTTATAACTTTTTACTTTCTTAAATAATTTTTACAATATAAATTTTTTTGTTATACTTTTTTTATATTTATATATTATAAAATGTTTTAATTTTATTTGTTTATATATATAATTAAATTTTTATATTTATTAATATGTTGGTATATTATATTGAAAATATTTTTGTAATTAATTGTTTACAATTGTATATATACTGGAAGAATAACTGATGAATTTGAGAAAGGGGATGATGGTTTCTTTAAATTTATTAAATGATGTCTTAAAAAAATATTGTATTTTATTTACATGTGTGAAATTTATGGATGAGATTTGTCATGACCCATCCCCCGGGGCCCGTTCCGTTACTACCCCAAACCCGCCTACCATAGGCTAGGGGCTGGCGACTAGCACCAAAGGCGTATTCCCTAAAACTGGGAAGGCATTAGCTTTATAACCTATAAACACACACAACCAATCACACATCAAGATATGAACTCAACCAAACTGTATAGTAAATGAGAGAGTACAGTAAGAAAAAAGGGGCCAGAATACAAGCTCAACTGGAAAGTTCAAGAAACTGAAAGTACAAGTAAATTGGAATAGCTCTTGTGATCACCCTCCAAGGATCCTACCTGAAGGGTAGGTACAGCGCTCGAATGGAATCTCTACAGTATGACTCGTCTAAGGTCCAACTCCGAGATACCTCTAGTCCTGGTACTCTCTTCCTTAGTTAGCGATGTCCGTCGTCTGCACCAAACACAACGAGGTGCGGGAATAGCCCGTGCAGGGGTGAGTATAAAAATACTTCGTAGGGACCCTGCAACCCATAAGGTCTCACAAATCCACAAAGTATAGACCCCAAACCATGAAAAAACTGAAAACTCTACTTATCTATATGCCCATACATATACCCATGTTATCAAGTAAACCCATCTCAAACATGAGGAATCAGAAGGACGAACTCATTAGCCCAAAGTTCAATTGTTCCAAAAATAAAGGAATACCACGAAAGTATATACCACATAGCTATGCCACATTGAATAATACCACCAAGGTATTACCACAAAGGATAGTACCACACAAGTACAGACTCATCTCACACCAGTTATAACATAGGTACAGAAGTACAAATGATTAGATGTAACTACTGAATCATCTTACTCTATTAAAAGGATCTGCTGCTAAACCACACAGGATCTCTCGGTGTTGACCCACATAGGATCTCTATATTATGACCCCCGTATGATCTCTAGGTGCTGACTCACAAAGGATCTCTTGGTGCTGACCCACATAGGATCACTCAGCGCTGACCCACACAGCATCGCTCGGTGCTGACCCACAGAGGATCGCTAGGTGCTGACCCACACAAGATTTCTCGGTGCTGACCCACACAGGATCCCTAGGTGCTGAACCACGAAGGATCACTCGGTGCTGACCCACACAGGATTACTCGGTGTTGACCCACACAGGATCTCTCGGTGCTGACCCACACAGGATCACTCGGTGCTGATCCACACAGGATCGTTATTCATTCTTCACGTCACATCCATCTACTGGGTTCCAGCACTAGATTTGTCATCTCTGGGAGTGTCCTCTCCCCAATCCATTATTCAATTATACAACTACCATGAATTCCCCCGAAAAATTATAGCAAAGGACCGCCACATCATAGGTGTCTCAATGCAAGAGATGACGCATCAATCAGATGCCTGGTTTATAAGTCATAAGCCTTTTAGTCCCGAGGGCCCGGTTGGATTCGTGCTCGATCCAACACGACTTTATGGTGTGATGTCATGGGGTGGTGGAGGCCGCGGGTAGTGCAAGTCCGCGGGGTGGTAGAGACTGCGGGCAGCGGAGGCCCTGGGCGGTGGAGGTTGTGGGCGGCGCGGTGGCCACGAGGCGGCGGAGGCCTCAGGCGGCACGGTGGCCACGGGGTAGTGTTGCAGCCTTCGTCACGGCCTCAGGTGGTGTCGACTGTCCTTCCTGTGCCCCACTATGGTTGGTTTTCTTCCTCCTACATCGTTAAGAACACACCAATTAAACAACAGATTAACAGAGAGGTAAGGCCATGTTTTTTTGACCCGCACTCTCCGCGTTGGAGCGGTAGAAAGCGATTATAATCTCTTCCGGGTTTTATGATGAATTATCAAGAATGGTTAAGGGTAAGAAATAAAAACAACCACCCCACCTCGAAGGTTTTTTGATGTTAGCGCGAGAAAGAATTCGAAGATTTCGACGTTCATCACGCCCGCCACACACCTCTGATCCCATGCTCACACGTCGGTTCTTCATAGTTGAAGACGTTCCTCATTGGTGAGATCATTCTTCATTTGAGTAGAGGTTTCTCCACGATTATCCAAAGCTTCTCCCTTTTCCAACAATTTCCCCAATTCCACAAAAATGAGGAAATATCAAACTTATTAATTTAAATTATGTAGATTAATAATGTTGGCACAAATAAAAATGATGACACATTTCATTAATTGTTGTTTGGCTCTAACAATTGAATGGGGTGTTGGCAGATTTATTTATTTCAATATAATTGGCTCAAATTAATGGGGGAAAAGAATTAATGGGGATTTGAGAGGTTTCTCCCCCATTAATATGGTTTATGTGGTCCCTGCCATTAATCACAAATTGGGAGGTTTTAAATATATTTTGTAACACCCCGATCACAGAATCCCAGAGTCAGTTCATTATTACATAACATTGGAATGATAAAAAAAAGATCAAGTCTCTAAAGACCGATTAGTTTAGTAGTCTTGGATGTACTAGATACATTCATAAGTTTTACATTACATCATAAAATGGAAAACTACAGCAACATTGTTTTCATAGAAAACACTGAGATCCCATAGACTATCCATGAAAGTCAGTCCTAATATACTTCTTCACATCCTGGGAAAAATAAAACATAGAAAGAGGTGAGCTCAGATTCTCAGTAAGGATAACAATATGGCAGAAACTTTCATAAATAAGAATAAACATTTAAGAAAATATTTATAAATAAAACAAAAATCCTTTTAAACTTGGACTTCGTCATAATATGGAAAAGATAAAAATAAAATAATGACATTTACTTATTCACATGGATATTCTACTAGTCGAATGATCATATGCAATATCAATGTCCACTTTCATAGTGATGGAATGCATAATGCCAGAATTTCATAACCACATAGTCAAGGTCTTGTTCCAAGACTAAAAATAATATTTTGTCAAGGACTTGTTCCAAGACGCTAGTTTGTATCATGAGACCTAATGATGCATCTAGGAGCTATAGCGGGCTCCACCCTTCACTTACTAAGTCCAATGCAATCCTCATATTAAACGTTTTAAACATAACAAAAACATTCATATTAAAAATAGAATATGAAATGTCAATACATTATCCATAACCATGAATAGAGTAAAAATAACACAGCCATAGTCAAACATATCACAAATCTTCAATACAATATGGAAGTTTTTTATCATAATAAATCAACTTGAAATAAGCATAAAATCTATCAAAGGATGTTGACATGGATGAAATCAAAACCTTTTTTTATAGAAATATCTCTTTCTATTTTGAAATCATTTAAGTGTAAAAAAATTATAGAGAAGACATTTATTTTGAAAATATTCTTATAATCTTTTATGGGAAGCTTCGACGATGTTATAATGGTGGAAAATAGCCACACCCACCGTATAAGTTAAAAAACATTCTTACCTTTATTTTGTCGAAAAGGTCATAAAGTACCTTGTTTGGAAAATGAAAAAAAGATTCCTTTCAAAAAAATATAAGGTAAAATAAGGGTATAAATATCTTTAACCCATTGTCTAGTAAATAGTAAAATTGTTTTGAAATACATTTTTAAGAAATATGGATGTGGATGATAAAGAGGTCCCAGTAGATACTTACATAAAAACAACCTCGGATAATAAAGAGATTGTGAAATTAACCCTTACCATGTACTTTTCCTTGGTTGAGGGTAGGTTAGACTCCTATAAAATGGATAACTAATTGTTATTAAATAATACAAGAATCATATATATTAATATGATATCATATATGATCTTTTAATGTTTCTTTGTTAATAATATTTTAGTATTATCATCGTTTCAAGTGTTAACTAATTTGTTTTCCTTTATATGATTTGTTACGTATGTAATGTTTGTTATGGATAGGCTGTATCTTATTCATATTCCGAAATATATTAATTCTTTAAACATTATTTTTAATCATCTAAAAAAATTAGTCTTGAATGGATACGATGGGGAATTAATCTCATTGCGTTCGTGGAGACAGTAATCCGTACGTACACACGAGCGAAAATATCATTTTTTTTATAATAAAATAATATAATATTGGATGGTATATCATATATACAGAATAATTATCATATTATATTTATTATTTACATAAAATTACACATAATTATTATACCCATCCAAATAATAATGTATTGAATATCTATTACACCACGACGTGGAGACGGTAAGTCGTACGTACGCACGTATGGTGACATGTCATTCAAAGGATGGATAGAATAATTAATTTGGTTGTACCATAATTATAAAAACAACATATTATATATAAAATATTGTATTTATTATTTTTTTAATGGAGACAACAAAGAAAGAGGAAGTGGAAGAAGAAACGAACTTGAAAGAGGTGATGAAATATTTACCTCTTCTCCGGGTTCTTCCTTTTGATTTGATTAAAAGGGCTCCTTAAGTTTGATTTCTGACTAAAGGAAATCCTCTAAGATGAAGGGAGGAAAATTGAGTGGGTATTTTGGTAGATTTTGGCCAAATCCAAATGGAATTGAAGGTGTGAATTAGAGAGAAGGTGGAGTGCCCTTTTATAAGAGGGGTGAGGGGTCCCATTGGAAAAGCTAGAAATATTATTTTATAATAAAATCATTTTCAGTTTCTAGTGGATCTAAAATGAATTATTTAAAGGATAAGGTGGGAATTTTTCGCCAACCACTCAACCAATAGGTTTTATATAGGTTTGGGTCACTATATTAACCTTATCTTTTATATTTAACTCTTACTTAAATAGTTTGAAATTTACTATATCTCTTTGTGTTTTTATATTATATGGTTAAAAAACTTATTATACACTTCCATCAGAACCCCAGGTGGTTCATTAATGATACACCTATCATTACATAAGTCTTTTTGCATAACCATTGATTTTATGAATAGAATATCAATTAATAATATAATATTTTTTTAAAACTCTTTTATGTCAATTTGGCACTATTTGGTATTTTGTTATTTCTAAATTCATAAGAGCATTATTACATAAAAAATAAATCATTTAACCAAAACTAATATGTCATATTAACCTTGAAAATTATTGTAATTCATAAAAAGTCTCAAATTACATTTATTTGGATATTTATAATATTGAATATTTTAATCTTTCATTAATATGGTAATTACTACATCATCATTGTGTCATAAATAAATTTAATTATTTAATGTCTAAAAAATAAAAAAAATAAAATTATGTAGGAAATCATTTTATATTTCTAATGAATATTTATATTCTAATTTATCTAATGTGTAACACTGTATTAAAAATGGTTTACTTATTAACCATTGAGTTTATCACTTCTAACTCTTCTTTGAATTAAATAATAATAAATGTCCTAATCTAATAATGTGGACCTAAAGGATCATTTCTTATTCCTAAAGTTGGTTTTGGTTGAATTACATTTATCCAATATAATTAGGACATGTGTTAGTGTAATAATAATATCATTTTCACCCTTAATTTCCCTATTTACTTTTAACTATGGTAAATAAAAGTAAAAAGTTATTATTCTCCAAAAATTATTTTCATCTTATTGAACCAAATTTTACTTACTGATATCAACAGTGTCTCTCAGATTTTTTAAATTCAACTCATAGAAGCAGTAAAATTATGTTTTCTATAAATTTTCAAATGCTCCTAGGAGGTGGGTAAAAGACGGTAAAAAGATCAATAAAATTTTTATATATCTAAAATTTTAATAAACTGACTCCAATAAATTACATTAAAATTATATAGGTATTATGTATCTATTTAGACCTAACATAAATTTAAATAAAATAAATAATTATTTAAATAAAAATTCGGTTTTAAACTATAACTCATTGTTGTTTACTATTCATCAAAAATTGAATTTTTTCATAATAATACCAAAAATTCACTCTAAGCTAATTTCGATATTCCGAATCCAAAAATGAAGTCCATTTTGAAAGATAAAAATTATAATATTTCAAAAGGTGGGTATTTCTATTCATAAAGGCTATTTTGATTGGTTGTGGTGTGTTAGAACACAAAGTTGCATACAATACACTCTATTTTATTACTCAAAGAGAAGCGCACGGTGGATGCTTGGGGTGTTACATTCTCCCCTCCATCAAATAATTTCATCCTCGAAATTTCTAGAGTATTACTGCGTATAAAGACTCGGGTGTTTCTTCATGACAAGTTCCTCTAGTTCCCATGTCGCCTCTCCCATCTTATGGTTTCTCCATATAACTTTTACCAGATGAGTCGTCCTATTTCTCAACACTTGTTCTCTTGTATCAAGAACCTTGACAGGCTCTTCGCAATATGACAGATCGGGTTCCAGTTCTAATTCCTCATAGGTGAGTACATGTGTTCGGTCAGGCATGTATTTTCTCAACAGTGATACGTGGAATACATCGTGAACTTTGGAGTGACCTGGCGGCATTTCCAAATGGTAAGCTACAGCCCCAATTCATTCTAGAATTTCAAAAGTTCCGATGTACCTAGGACTTAATTTTCCATTCTTACAAAAACGTATAACACCCTTCCATGGGGATACCATCAAGAAAACATGATCTCCAACCTAAAATTCAAATTCCTTCCTTCAGTTATCAAAAAAGCCCTTCTCTCTACTTTGATCTTCTTTAATGTGGGTTTGGATTACCTTCACCTTATCCATCGTTTCCTCCACAAGTTCTGGGCCTATGAGTTTTCTTTCACCAACATCATCCAAACAGGTTAGTGTGCGACATCTCTTTACATATAACGCTTCATATGGTGTTATCTAAATACTATAAGGGAAGCTATTATTATATGAAAATTCTACTAAAGGTAAATATTGATCCCACATACCTTGAATGTCAGGTGAGCATGATCTCAACATGTCTTCTAAGGTTTGAATAGTCCATTCTGATTGTCCTTCAGTTTGAGGGTGGTAGGCAGTGCTCAAATGAAGTTCAGTGTCCAGGTATTTTTGAAGTATTTTCCATAATATTGATGTAAAACGTGGATCACGATCAGAAACAATCGATAGGGGTACTCCACGAAGTCTCAGAACTTCATTAATATAAATTCTTGCTAGAAGTTCAGGTGGTAAATCTTCTCTTATAGTAAGAAAATGTGCTGACTTGGTAAGACGATCAATAATGACCCAGATTGGATCGTTCTTTCTCAGAGTATTTGGTAGCCCAAGAAAAAGTCCATCATAATATAATCCCATTTACACTCAGGTATGGGAAGAGGATTCATGACTCCTCCAGGTTGTTGCCTTCCATCTTTCACTTGTTGACAAACCATACATCTTGACACAAAATACGCAATCTCCCTCTTCATGTTTTCTCACCAAAAATGTTCCTTAAAATCTCTATACATATTAGTTCTACCAGGGTTTATAGAGAAATTGGAACTATGTGGATCATCCAAAAATTCCCTTTTTATATCAGGTATATCTAGAACACAAAGCCTGTTTCCAAATTCAAAATTCCATCTTCATACACATAGTCACTCAATCTCCCACCATTCACAGCTTTAATCTTCTTTTGAAAATCTTCATCCCCGGTCTGAGAACTCTTTATCCTTTCTAGTAAAGATGGTTTGGAAACCATTTGAAAAATTATTTATGTTTCACCTTCCATGGTTAATCCCATATCAATGTTTACAAGATCTATGTATATAGGATCTTTTCAACTTTCATCTTGATCAAACCTCCATGATCCTTTCTACTCAAATCATCTGCCACCTTATTTTCTTTCCCCCGTTGGTATTGTATCGTGAAATCAAAATCCTTGCGTCGTTCAAGCCATCACTTTTGCCTCATTTTTAATTCTTTCTGTGGGAAAATGTACTTCAAACTCTTGTGATCGGTATATATCTCACATTTTTCACCATATAGATGGTGTCTCCAAATATTCAAAGCAATGATTACAGCTGGTAACTAAATATCATGAGTAGAACAGTTTTTCTCATGAATTTTTAGCTGTCGTGATGCATAGGCAATAACCCTATCATTATGGAAAAGGACACAACCAAGTCCTTTCTTTGATCCATCACTATAAATAACAAACCCATCATTCCCCGATGGTAGAGTCAATATAGGATAATTGACTAATATTATCTTCAATTCTTCAAAACATTCTTCACACTCTTTTTTCCAAAAGAAATGTAACCCCTTTACATGTGATCTTGGTTAATGGTTTAGCCAATTGGGCATAATTCTGGACGAAACGTCGATAATAACTTGCTAAACCAATAAAACTGCGTACCTCAGTTATACTCATTGGTGTTTTCCATTCAAGTATTTCCTTGTTCATTGAAGGATCAATATATATTCCATCCTTAGAGACAATATGGAAAAAAAATAAATCTCTTGAATCCATAATTCACACTGTCTAAACTTCCCATATAATTCATTTTTTCTATTAGTCTTCAGTATAATGCTCAAGTGATTTTCCTGATCTTCATAGCTTTTGGAGTATACCAAGATATCTTCAATAAATTCCACTAAAAATTCATCAAGATATTCCTTGAAAACCCTATTCATTAGATCCATGATGATAGAGGGTGCATTTTCCAATCAAAAAGGCATTAATGTAAACTCGTAATGCGTGTACCTTGTTCGAAATGATGTCTTTGAAATTTCTTCCTTATTCACACAAAATTGATGATATCCAGATTTAAGTTCAGTCTTTTAAAAGTATCGAGCTCCATGAAGTTGGTCGAATAATTCATCAATGCGAGTTAGGGGATACTTTTTTTTTATTGGTATAGCATTGATCTCCCTGTAGTCAATGAACAACCTCATAGATCCATCTTGCTTCTTAACAAAAAGAACAGGGGATCCCCATGGAGAAACACTAGGGTGAATAAATACATTATTACTCAATTCCTCTAGTTGTATATTTAGTTCCACTAATTCCAAAGTGTCCATTATATAAGGGGTCTTAGATATAGGCCTTCATCCAGGAATTAAATCAATGGAAAACCTAATCTCTCGTTCTGGAGGATGTCCAGGTAAATCTTCTGGAAACACATCAACATATTCTTTCATAATTGGTACATCCCCTATTTTAACATTCCATTCCTAACCCACAGTTATTTCATTCTATTCCCCCCCAATAATTGAATTTATTTGAGCTACTAGGGGTGGATCTAGATATTAATCAAGTGGTGACGATTCTTCTTTAAAGATAAGGTGTTCTTTATCATCATCATCAAAAATCATAACCTACTTCTTCTTAAAATAAATTTTTTCATCATGGTCTGAAAGCCAATCCATATTGAGGATTATATCAAATTCAATCATGGGTATAATGATGAGATAAGCAGATAAATAACATTTATATAACTAATGGGGACTGATTCACAAAACTTTGTTGCAATGATACTTCCCTTAATATTTTTGACTGACAGCTCCCTTGTTAAAAAATTTTGGAAATATCTAATTTTTTTAGCAAATTGAGAAGATAAGAAATAATGTGATCATCCAGAATCAAATAAAGAATTTACTAAACATGGGTAAACCATTAAATTACTAGCCACTATGTCTTTCGGAGCTTCAACCTCAGTAGTAGTGATAACATAAGATTGGCCTTGATCCCATGGCATTTTTTAGGTAAGTTCCCATTATTCTTAGGACATTAATTTCCATAATTCCCTATTTATCTACAATTGTATCATTCAACATCGACAGCCTCTTTCTTCCCCTTGAAATCACAAGCTTGGTGGCCTTTTTCACCACACTTGTAACAAACTCTCATTCACTTTAGGCAAGTACCGGGGTGTTTCTTCCCACATTTACTACAGGATGGATATTCAACTTTTCCCTTCTTCCCCTTATTTCCATTTCCAGTGTGTTCGGTAGATCTCTTCTTCTCTTTCTTTTCTTTAAAGTCATAATACTTAGACAATTCTTTTTCAGTTTTGATAGTACATGAGACAATATCTTCATACGACGAGAAGGATTGTGAGACTACTTCTCAACAGAGAAACGGTTTTAACCCATCAAAGAAATGATCAATATTACTTCTTGGGTTATGTATATAATCTGCAGCATGCCTCGCAAACCTTGTAAAGTTAACCTCATACTTTGCGACAATATCATCCTCCTATTATCTCATACTCAGAAATTGCCTTTCCATATCTGCTCGATGGTCACAAGGAAATTATTTTTCTAATAAAATTTCTTTAAACTCCCTCCATTACATATTTGACACTTCATCATCCCCCTTTGTGTTTTGAATCAATGACCACCATTGATCAGTATCTCCAGTGTGGCGGTAAACTGTGATGACAAATTTTTCCCTTTCACTACTCCCGAAGTCATAGAATATTTTCTCTAAGGAATTTATCCATCACTCAGCTATTAATATATTTATACTCACATTGAATATTGGTGTATCTTCCATCATGAAGAAATCTAGCATTGATCCCCCACGATGTGGATCAGGGTGCTCCATAAGAGTGAGGTTATTATTCACAACCTGAGTGAGTTTTCCCAGTATAGTGATAAGAGGATTATCACCAGTTGTATCACCATCTCCACTATAATTATCTTGAGCAAGAGGGAAATCCCTACATGGAGTTCATGCATTTATACAGTTTCCATTCATTCCACTAGGCTCCATTTCTAAACAACGGAATAAACTAGATAAGTTTATGAATCAAAATACATAATTCAAAACTTGTAAAATACTTAACATAAACTGAACAGTTTATGGATATAATCCATAATCAAAAAAAATTCTTTAAGGAAGTATATACTCATAAACCCTTGATAATGGTTTGTAAAAAAATTATAATTATCCTAGGCATATCCCCCAGGAGTGTTATAACCAAGAGAGCAGCAAGGCTCGTTATCGTGCACCAATTCCCGTTCGAGTCTAGCTCAAAGCAGTTTTTTGGGTTTTACTCCTAGGTACATCTGTGTCAGAGCCGCCTCTACCTTCTCGTATCCAGACAGGGATGTATTTCTTGGAAAAATCACAAAATCTCTATAGTACCAAAATTCTAGAAAGTTGTTCAATACTAATCCTCAAAGTCTATCGTAGGGTAATGTGCTCTAATGATAGTTTATCTAAATCTAGTTTCCAAGGTTTTTACTAAACTTCCTCTGATACCAACTATAACGCCCCAATCCCAGAAGCCCGGTGTCAGTGCATTATTACGTAAACTTTTCTTGATCACAAAAGATCATATCTCGAAATACTGATTATTTTAGTAGCCCTGGAAGTAATAGATACATATATAAGTTTTACATTACATCATAAAATGGAAAACTACAACATCATTGATTCTATAGACAACACTGATATCCCATAGACTACTCCTACAGGTCAGTCATAATATACTTCTTCTCATCGTGGGAAAAATAAAACATAGAAAGGGATAAGATTAGATTCTCAGTAAGGATAAAAATATAGTGGAAACATTCATAAATAAGCGTAAAAATTTAAGGAAATGTATAAGACTAAAACCAAAGCCATTGAAACATGAACTTCAGAATAATATGGAAAAGATAAAAATAAAATAATTCAATTTAAATATTCACATGGATATTCTACTAGTAGAATAATCATATGCAATATCAATAGCCACTTACATAATGATGGAATGCACAATGCCAGACTTTCATTGCCATATAGTCAAGGCCTTAAGCCAAGACAACAAATAAGATTGTGTCAAGGCCTTGTGCCAAGATGATAGTTTGTATCATGAGACCTACCAATTCATTGAGGAGCTATAGCAGGCTCCACTGTCACTTACTAAATCTAATACATTCCTCATATTAAAAGGTTTAAACAAAACATAAACATTCATATTAAAACTAGCATACTAAATGTCAATACATTATCTATAACCATGAATAGTGTAAAAATAACACATCCCTGTTTAAACATATCACAAAACCATCAATACCATATGGATGTTTTTTATCATAATAAATCAACTTCAAATAAGCTTAAAATCTATCGAAGGATGTTGACAAAGATGAAATAAAAACCTTTTTTTAGAGATATATCTCTTTCTATTTTGAATCATTTAAGAGTAAAAAAATTATAAAGAAGACATTTATTTTTAAAATATTCTTATAATCTTGTAAGGGAAGCTTCGATAAAGTTATAACAGAGGAAAATAGTTATACCCTCCGTATAAGTTAGAACAACATTCTTACCTTAATTTTGTTGAAAATGTCATAAAGTACCTTGTTTGGAAAACGACAGAAAGATTCCTTCCAAAAAATATAGGTCCAATAAGGGTATAAATGACTTTACCCCATTGACTATTAAATAGTAAAAATGTTTTGAAATACATTTTTAAGAAACAAGGATGTTGATGATTAAGAGGTCCCGGTAGATACTTACGTAAAAACAACCTCAGATAATAAAGAGATTGTGAAATTAACCCTTACCTTTTACTTTTCCTTGGTCGAGGGTAGGTTAAACTCATGTATAATGGTGAAATAATTGTTATTAAATTATACAAGAATCAGATACATTAATATAAAATCATATATGATCTTTTAATATTACTTTCTTAATAATATTTTAGTATTATCGTCGTTTCAGGTGTTAACTAATTTTTCTTCCTTTATATGATTTGTTACGTAAGTAATGTTTATTATGGATATGATGTAGAAAATTCATATTCAGAATGATATTAAGTCTTTAATCATTATTTTTAATCATCTAATGAAAATTAGTATTGAATGGTTACGATGGGGAATGAATCTCATCGCGTTCGTGGAGACAGTAATCCATATGTACGCGCGAGCGACAATATCATTATTTTGATATTAAAATAATATAAAATAGGATGGTATATCATATATACAGAAACATTATCATGTTATATTTATTATTTACATCAATTACACATCATTATTATACCCATCCAAATAGTAATGTATTGAATAACAATTACACCACGATGTGGAGATGGTAAGCCGTACGTACGCATGTATGGTGACATGTGATTCAAAGGATGGATAGAATACTGAATTTGGTTGTAAAATATTTATAAAAACATAACAATATATAGAATATATTGGAGTTATTATTTTATAATGGAAACAACAAAGAAAGAGGAAGTGGAAGATGAAAGGAACTTAAAAGAGGTGATGAAATATTTACCTCTTCTTCGGGTTCTTCCTTTTGATTTGATCAATAAGGATCATTAGGTTGGATTTATGACTAAAGGAAGGCCTCTAGGATAAAGGTAGGACAGTTTAGAGGGTATTTTGGTAGAGTTTTTCTGGGCCAAATGGCTTTGAAGGTGTTAATTAGAGAGAAGGTGCAGTGCCCTTTTATAAGAGGGGTGAGGGGCACCTTAGGAAAAGAAAGAAATATTATTTTATATTAAAGTAATTTTCGGTTCCTAATGGCTCCAAAATGAATTATTTAAGTGATATGATGGGGATTGGTGGAAAACCACTCAACCAATAGGTTTTAGACAGGTTTGTGTCTTTATATTAACATTATCTTGTAGATTTAACTCATAGTTAAATAGTTTTCCATTTATCATGTCTCTTTGTATATTTATATTATATGGCCAATAAACATACCATATACTTCCAAGAAAACCCCAAGTGGTTCATTAATGATACACCTATCATTAAATATGTATTCTTGCCGAACCATTGATTTTTAACAATAGAATATCAATTAATAATACAATATTAGTTTTAAAAACTTTTTTATGTCAATTTTGACACTATTTGGTATTTTGTTTTTCCTAAATTCATAACAGCATTATTACTTCGAAACAAATTCATCTAACAGACCCTAATATGTCAAATTAACCTAGAAAATTTGTGGAATTCATAAAAAGTCTTAAATTACATTTATTTGGATATTTATAATATTAATTATTTTAATCATTCAGTAATATAGTAATTATTGCATCAACATTGTGTCATAAATAAATTTAATTATTTAATATCTAAAGAATATAAATAAAATACCATTATTTATGAAATATATTTATCTTTATAATTAATTTTTATAGTCTAATTTATATTATGTGTAACCCTATATTAAAAATGGTTTAGTTATTAAACATTGAGTTTAACACTTTTAACTTTTCCTTGAATTAAATAATAATAAATGTCCTAGCCTGATCCAAGTGGACCTAAAAGATCATATTTTATTCCTATGGTTTTTTTTTGTCGAATAAAACTTATACTATATAATTAAGACATGTTTTTGGGTAATAATAATATCATTTTTACCCTTAAGTACCCCATTTACTTTAAATCGTGGTAAATAAAAGTAAACATATACTATTCACCAGAAATTATTTTCATCTTATTGAACCAAATTTTACTTACTACTATCAATCGTGTCTCTTAGATTTTTGAAATTTAACTCACGGAAGCGATAAAATTATGTTTTATGTAAATTTGCAAATGCTCCTAGGAGGTGGGTAAAAGACGGTAAAAAGTTCAATAATCTTTTTATATAACTAAAATTATTATAAACTGACACAAATGAATTACATTGAACTTATATAGGTATTATTCATCTATTTTTACATAAAATAAATTTAAATAAACATTTGGTTTTAAACTATAACTTAGTGTTTTTCACTATTCATCAAAAATTGAAAGTTTTCAGAAAAATACCTAAAATTCACCATAAGGTAATTTTGATATTCTGAATAAAAAATTAAGTCCATTTTGAAAGATAAAATTTATAATATTTCAAAAGGTTGTTATTACTATTCATTACGGCTAGTTTGATTGGTTATGGTGTGTTAGAACTCAAAGTTTCGTACAACATACACTATTGTATTATTCAAAGAGAAGCGCACATTGGATGCTAGGGGTGTTACATAGTGGTCCCCACCTTTATGATATTCATGCGGGAGTTTTAGGCTCTGGTGGTCCCCACCACCATAACCCATGTTGAGGGATTTTAGAAATAAAAATGTTAGACATTTTTATTTTTATTTATTCTTTCATGAAAATCTCAAAAAAAATTCTCACTCTCAGCCCACTATGATCGAGGTGAATCTCTCCTTAAGTGAATATTGGCACTGTGAGTTCAACGGTGCCCTCAAATTTCAATTCCGAGCACCGGTTCAAAAGTTTCAAAATCTAACTCGCGCGTTTACTGAACGTACTCGAAAAATGTTCAGAAATTAATCTTGGGCACACAGGGCCTCAGAATCACACACCGTCAATTTTTGCAGACTCATAAAATCCCCATTAATAAAAAAGAAATTAAATGGAAATTACGGGTCATTACATGATTAAATAGGGTTATATATAATTCAAATATCATCTATTTTTTATGGTTTAGTCATAATTATGCATAATGAATTCAAGGTAATGACCGTGACCCCAGTAGACCAGAGATGGTGTGTTACTTTATATCATCGAAATGGATAAAATGAAAAAAAATCCTAAAGTAGAAATCAATTTAATAGTTTTTGGGAACATGATTACATAGACAATACCCATGTTACATTTGGGAAAAAAATTATAAAAAAAGTAAAATCTCAACATGATTAAAACTTTTTCTAAGAATTAATCATCATATCATGGGGAAAGAAAAGAAGATAATAGTGATATAAAATACTCAGTAAGTGTAATGTACATTGAAATATATCTTAAATAAAAAAGACTAATCAAAATTCCAAGGTAAATAACGTTTTACACATTCCAATTAAATTAATGGATGAGCCATAATCAACATGTCATGGTAAATAACAAAAAACACATTCCATTAAATCAAAAAATAGAGAATCAAATGAATATAACTAAAATATTATAGTGAACATATCATGAAAAATAATAAATAAATTTTTAATGAATTAACTTCTTAGTCGTTATATTTTATGTCTTAGGTGCATTATAACTCTACCATCAAGACCATTCCCAAAATAGTTTAAACTACTAGTAAACCCTTCTAAAGTTGGCCAACAGATTTGTCTCATTAAACCTATCATTGCATCAATTGTTTATCTATTGTCATTCCCCACCCATAAACGTAGGTTCAAATAATTAACCATATAACTAATAATATATTTAATTCATGAATCAATACTTTTTATCATCAATTATCCATATTGAGTAAAAGATACATGTTTACTAAATCTTCCCTAAAAAATTAAATAGCATTAAATGTAAAAACCATATATAGAAAATTGAATATAGTTTAGCTGATAATCATATACATCATAAAATAATTCGGATATTTAGTATAAATGTAATTACTAACAAAAAATGATCCCACGAAAGTCAATGTTTCAAGAGAAAGTTAACAACCAAAAAAGAAAGTGATATTGTGAATCCATGAAGTAATTTTAATTTAAATAACATTGGATGAAATAATTATAATTTAGAAAAATGTTATTAACTATTAATAAATAATTATATTACAAATAAATGTTCAATTATATAAAAAACATAAAAGATAATTTTTTCATAATATCAAATTATATCTCAATGGAAATTAAAATGAGTGGAAATCTCTTACCTCTCGATTCCCTTTTGATGAACCCAATTAAATAGATTTTACGTTGGTATTAATGTTCATATTAACTTATTATTGAACCATATTAAAATTAATAATATCATATATGATCCATTAATAATATCTTATCACCCTTTCATTAATAATATTTCATTATTTTCATTGTTTCTAATATTAATTTTCCTTGGTTTATCATACATTTTTCATCATGAAGAATCCACTTATTTTTATACTTATATAGACATAACAAATAAAAAATAAAAATAATGAAATAAATATCATATTTTTACATAAATTAAACTTTAAAATTCAATCATTAAAGATGTTTATGAAAAATTATGTATGTTACGATCATGGAGATGGTAGGTCTTATATTCACAGGAGTAGTGTTTCCACATTCCAATTACTATTATCTAAATAAGGTAAGTAATATATAAAATTTAAAAAATATAAATAATTTAATATATGTATATATACCATTTTATACACTTATATATATCTTAGATGTGGTGTGGTGATGAAAATTGAGTCACATCTTTTCATGAAGGTGGTACTCCACATATTAAAGGAATGATGTTTTCTTCTTCTAGTGGGTGATATGGAAAGGAAGTAAAATGATATATTATATACATAAATAATGATTAATCTTTCATTAATATAATAATTTTTCCATTTATATCATATATAGTCACAAAAATTATAATTTACCACCTTCCATGTAAATAGTATGTGAAAGATGAGTCACATCGCTTTATAAGGTGGTTGTCTGCTGTACACACAAATGATGTTATTATGTCTCCTATGAAATGGAAAGAAAAATGATATATATAGTATAATTAATCCAAATGTATAATTATGTTATATATATTATATAAACACTTTATATCAATCATAATACCCAACCTTTAGCGGTGTTAAGGGATAAATAAATGACACTAGTACCTGAGGTGGTAGTCTATCGTACATATGAATGATTATTTTTCAACACATTTGAAGAAGGTGGAGGTAGTTTAGATTCCTCAAATTATTATAAACAAAATTATTATATTAAATATACAAAATATTTTATATCATTATTTTTTAATAACTATTTAATGATTTTTATAAAAAATAATATAAAAATGCTCGTTGAAGAACGTTAACTCGTTTTCGGCTATCCTTCTTTAGATTTCCCCAAAGCCTCTACTTGTTTGATTTTTGACCAATATAACACCAATAGAATGAGTTTAGAAAACATTTTAATTTATATGGGTAGGTATTTAATTAGTAAAATTGTTTGATACGTGTGACTAATGGGTTAGGCTGAGTACCGTTTAATATTTGTGTAGGAATGGCATTCTTGTAAATACTCAAAACTATTCACTATTATGAGGAATCACATACCTCTGTTGACTTAAAAAAATGAATAAAAAATTAGGTGATTATTTTCTATTTGGGAAAAACCTCTAAAAACAAAAAAAACATTTGTATCGTTTTCTTCCTCAACTTCCAAGTTTCACTACTTTTACCATTTTGGTTTTTCACTTCGAGAACTAGTTCTCTAACCTAGGTAATTTTATACATTAGGACTAAATTGAATTGACACATACAAGTTAATTTGGATACAAAATTATAAATAGGAAATCCAGAATATTAAATAAAACTTTTGTGTGTGTGTGCAATTAATTTATATATAAACGCACGTAATGCAAAGAAATATCGTTTTTACGTTGACCACACTGATAACGTTTTTACTATATAGTGTTCAATATTTTCATAAAAAAGAAAATTTTGGTCAGTTAATGGAAAGTATATTATTTTATTAGAATTTTAAAATCAATTGGTAGAATATATTAATTTTAGTAATTTTAAATCATTTAGTAAAATATCATTTTTATAAAATATTTTTAATTTTAATTTTGAAATTATAACTTAAATTTGAATTGAAAAATGTCAATACAGTAATTTAATTAAAATATAATATTTTACCAACTATCTATAATAATAATATAATATAAACAATATATGGAACTCAATAACACATTCAATTTACTTCTCTTTTAATATTTTTATTATCATTTATTTTATTTTATTATTAAGTAGATAATTCATACCTTGACATTTCTATAAAATTTTAATTAATTATTTAATCTATAAACAATATACATATTTTCATGATAAAAAACACATTTAAATTTCAGAATAATTTTATAACAAAAAAATTTGATGGTTTTTACCTATCCCAAAGAATTATAAATATTAATGAAAAAGAATGGTCCTTTTAGGTATTTTACTTTACCTAATTTATTATAGGGGTAACATTCATCTAAGAGTGTCCCAAGAACTCATAAAAATAGATACCTTTGATATTAATGTCCAAATACATCTATAAAATGGGTTTTGGACAAGTTTGTCTGTCATTTTACTCCTTATCTAATAAGTTTAATCCCCTCATAAACTCATTTGTTTCAAATCATGGTATCTAGGTTCAACTATTTTCAATAATAGTTAACATACAAAATTAGGTTTAATTTATTATATAATATAAATAAATATGATTAAAATATTAAATTTATATTTTCTAAATTAAAATAAAAAAAGTGGAAGAATTAAATTTATAATTAAACTTATAGATGCGAAGAGAATGCAAGGTTTTAAAGTGAAGGTGTACAAACCTTTACAAAATTATAATATCGAAATTAAATATAAAAAATTATTAAAAAGAACAAAATTTGATAAATTTAAATAAAATTTAACTAATTTTACTATAATTTCAATTAAAAGTACAAATTTTCATTATAAATTAATTAAATGAAATTGTAGTTTTGAATTAAAATTCAGTGTTTTTACTATTCATAAAAAAATAAAACTTCTCTGAAGAATCATAAAAAACAAACCTAAGATAATTTTGGTATTATTATTTCAATAATTAATTATTTTTCATAAGTATTTTTTTAATTTTTTAAAAACTAATTTTAAATTATGTGCGCCGATCATGATTAAACCATCTTTTAGAGAGATAAAATTGTTTAGAAAACATTTATTTTTCTTTCAAATGATTCATATTTTATTACTAATAAATAGATAATAAATATAATTTTGTAAAATAAATATTTTCATATGATATTTAATCAAATTCATAACCTCTATTTTTATGGCTATGTGATAATTATCATATTAAATAATATTATTATTAGTATACATTTGTTCAGTAAAACACAATATCGCATTTAACATAAGCTAAACGTAGTGTTGAAAGTAATGAAAGATGAATTCAATGTTTTAGGTCACATAAACTATTTAATAAAATGTCTTTATATTATAATTTTGGTTTATTATATTATAACTATCTTAAATAAATTGCTTCCTCATAATTTAAACTTGATCTCGGAAATTAAGTGATTTATATTTGATAATTATTTTGGTAAAAACCCATATCATAAAAAGATTAATAAGAAATCCTATTTATAATAGGTGAAGGTAATCTAAAATAATCACACAAAAATGTTTGATAATAATATAAAAATGGTGGTAAATAAAAACATGTGCATGGAAGATAAAACTAACACCTATATAATGATTGAGAGTGATTGAGAACATGTCCAGAAAAGAGTTAACAATCAAAAATAAATAATTAAAATAGATGTGAAGATGTCATTGATATCATCAAAAGTTATTTAAATATTTTAAACTTTTATTTAAATTTACTTTTCCTAAATTTGATTAATTTTTTTATTAGAATATATATAATTTATTTTATTCTATTTTATAGGAACAATATTATACATTAGTTGTTCCATTGTTAATTTTCAATTAATCTATTATATTATAAAATGATGATCAATTTTTCATACATGAAGAACATAATTGATCACATGATCTATAATATAAAGATAAGTAATTCCTTTTTTGTCTATATATCATATTTTAAAAACTGTTAGCACTAGCTATCTAATATTCATAAATTTTCATCTGGTTAAGTAATAAATTAATCTCAAAAACTATATCCAAATATCAAAATAAACCCTTTCATAGATGTTTAATATTATAAACCTTAAAAAATATAAAGATATTTAAAATTAAAAGGTAAATTAATTAATAAAATTAATGTACCACTTATCCCTTAAGTAATATGAAGTATCTCTTAATTTTCACATACCACGCATTTGAATACCATTACAATGTATTATTTTCAAATATTTTGTTCACATGAATGACCATAAAACCATATTAAAAACATGGATGATTAATTATTCATTTACTATTAAACATATATGTGTATGTACCACTTAAATTTAAAATTGTTGTAAACTCCATCAATGATAGCATAAACCACTTGAAAACAAATCCTTAATTAGTTTCATAGAATTAAACTCTATAAAATTTTATTTATCCATATCAATCATCTTTTTATCAAAAAATAATTTTTACAATATCAAGAACATGCTAAAGGTTAGATTTACCTCAATCATGTGTTTTCCAATAATTTCTATTTTCCATTGAAAAACTTTTCTTGGCGCTATTCAACTCACTCTTTAAAATACTTAATAAGATATTATTCCAGAAAAATACTAATATATTTCATAATTCTTAAATCCAAAAATTCATTCATAAAATACTAATATGATATTATTCATTACTCTGAACACAATCACATTAATCAATCCTTTTCCTCTATGCTAATTCATAAACTTGTCCATCATCTATCAGCTTATTTTAAGGTATATTACTTTGACGCTTAGGCAATTAATTTTTATAGTGTCTCATATCCTTGTAGTTGAATCATTGAAAATTGGAAAAAAAATTATTTTATTTTAAATCATTGTAATGGTGTCCTTTTAATAAAAATGAATAAAAATCCTTCTCATTTTATCAATTTACGAAGGTGATTTCTTTTACACATATCGCATTTATAAAATATTTCTAACTTTTATTCCATTTATCCATATTTTAATTTTCCATCCCATTTTCCTCTTGACTCCCTTTGATTATATAATACATATAGAATTATTTCTTTGTATTATTATCACAGGATAGTATGATTTCTTACGATGAGAATTTCGGGGATTATAGTACCTATAAAATGATTTTTTAGTCCCACCAATGAAATGGCCATTTATAATCTTTAGATTATGTGCATTGATGCAATTATCATTACTTCTACTACTATAAAGGATGTAATATACTAGATTATCTCATGAAATTTTGAATTTTATATAATGAAGTATAATTCAAAATATGCTGTAACGATTAACAATATATTAAAATTTTTACATTATTAATCTTAAAATCATAAACAATGGTCTCTTTGGGATATATTTACTTTTAAGTAATCCATAAGGGTTTCTAAATAAATTGTGAATTGTCTTAAGAATATACCACCAGAGTACCCGGCTAGGAGCTTAGTAAGGATTATTTTTTGGATCTATGTAACAATCAATTCAATACTAATGATACCTTTTCGAGGTTATTACCCCTGGGTACATTTGTGCCTAAACGATTTCCAACTGTAGTTTTCTGAGAAAGATGTATTTTCATTGAAACAAAACATAATATCTACCATAAAAATATTAAATATGATCATATACTTATCCTCATTGTTTAAAATAGGTAATTGATCTCTTATATAATTTTTCATAAATCTTGTTCCCCTGATTTCTATTGTACATATATACAAATTTTAATGACCCCAACCCCAGTAGCCGTGTTCCAATTTATTATTTTTTTACATCAGCATATATTAAATTAATAAAATATTGGATAACTAGAAATTTTAGCAGTTTTGGAGAACTATATTCCATAAATGATTCCCATTTTACATTTGGGGAAGAAAATAAATCATAAAAATGTAAAATATCATCATCCTTGAAACACATTCCATGAATTCATCTTTATATCCTACGGTAAGGAAAAAATTAATTCTTTGCTTAGATCCTTAGAAAGGGTTAAGTATATAGGAATATATCATGATTCAACAAACATAAACAATATATAAAGGAAAATAAATGACCAGTCGTGCACTTTAAAAAACTGGATAAGGCATAATCAATATAGAAATGTATATAATTTAAAACACATGACATTTAATCAATAAACTAAGAATGAAATTTATCCATAGATAATATCATTGTGAAAATATCATGGATAATAATAACTTGAATATGAACGAAGAAGATTCATAGTTATTTTATTATATGTCACGCGTACATGGTACCTCTACAATCTAGAAATTTTACATGAAGTTTTAAACGATAGGTAAAACCAATTTAATTTGGATAACTAATTTATCTCATGAGACATAATGATGCATATAGGGGCTTTAAATTTTCAGTACCCACCCATCACTATAGATCCAAATAATTCTATGTATTTCCAGTAATTTATTTGATTCATGAATTAGTATGCCTTATCATCAAATATTTATATTTAGTAAAAGATACATATTCATCAATATTTCCCACTTATTCAAATAATATTCACCACAAGAACCATATGTAGAAATGGTATGTGATTTAGGAAATAATGATATCCATCATACAAGAATGTGGATATTTAATATAAATTAATGTTTTAATGAAATTTATTCACATGAATGTGATTATTTAATGAGAAAGTTAACAATGAGAAAATAAAGTGAAATTGTCCACCCACTTAGTAATTTTCATTTTAAATATCCTAAGTACAAATAATTCAAATTAAAAATTAAAATATCTAGATTTCATAATGAAGCATTATATTACAAATGAATGGATAAATAAACAAATCATATAAAATTGAATTGGGTTATAATTAAAAATAAGTCTCAACAGAATGAAAATTGAGATGAAATACATTGCCTCATGCAAACATGATTTGTTCTTATGTATAGTTCTTTTAAAAATGTTATTAACTGTTTATGGAACAATATTAATATTTCTAATACCATATTGGATCTTTTATAACCCATTAATGAATAGTCCTTAATTATTTCTATTGTTGTGAGTATTAATTTTTCTTTATTCATCGTATGTATTTCGTCATGAAAGATCCATTTATTGTGAATATGATATAATTATGTGCACAAAATAATTATGATAATGAAATAAATTTCACATTATTATAGAAATTATACTTTTAAAACAATTCGTGAAGGACATTTATGAAAAATTATGCATATTATGAACTTGGAGATAGTAGGACGTATATAGGAAAGAGTAATGTTCCAATCTACCAAAGAACATTATGGAAAGAAGGTAAGTAATATATATTATTTAAATAATTAAATAAATATCATATATAACATATTTTATAAATATATATACAATTCATGTTCTTTCTAGATCAAAATAACCTCACATCACCTCATAATGGTGGTAATCCACGCGTAAAGGGACGATGTTTGCATCTTTACATGAGTGAAAATAGAAGTAAGAAAATAATTTATATTATATTTTGAGAATGATAAATATTTCAATTATATCATATTTATTTCATTTATAATTCATAAAATCATTAACATTATTCATTTTCACCTTCTATGTAAAGTGTTAGCGAAAGATGAATCACATCGCTTCTTAAGGTAGTAGTACGCCACACACACAAGCTACATTATCGTGTCTCTTAGAAAAAATAAATCAATAAGTTATATATGAGATAATGAATCCACAGGTATAATTATGTTATATATACTATATATATAATTTAAATCCATCTTAATAACCATTATTAAGAGGGGGTAATGGAAAAAATTAACAATATCATTTCGTGAGATGATAGTTTACCGTACACACAAATGATGATTTCGCAAGCCATTTGGTTGAAGTGGAGAAATTTCTAGGTCATTAAATTATTATAAAAAACATAATTATATGTAAGATACTGAGGTTATCATATCATCATGATTTAATAATAATTTATTTTGTTTAAAAAATAAATAAAATAAAAATGATCATTGAAGAACATTACCTCTTATTTCGGTATCCACTATTGGTTGACACAGAATCATTCCTAGATTAAATTTTGTACCTAAAAAATTTTATAGGATGAGGGTAAGGAATTTGGAAAGTGAATTTCTTAGTTATTGGATAATAGATATGTATTTATAGGTGTAAAATGGGTGGTAGAGTGTGTGCCCATTTATAGTTGAGGAGGAGTGATATTCTTGTAAATACTCAAAAGTATTAACTATTGGGAGGTATCACTTTCTTTATGTGCCTCTAAAAAATTAATAATAATTTATTGAATTGTTTATTTTGTTGTTACACACCTCCAATACAAAAGTTTCCAAAAAATTATATTCTTCTTCCTTAACTTCTAAGTCTCACTACTTTTACGACTTTGGTTTTTCACTATGGTTACAAGTTTTCTAACCTCATTAATTTATCCATTAAGAGTTAATTAGAGTGAGGCTTATTAAATTATTTGTATAAAATTATTATAAATATTAATTAAAGTTTATTAAATAAAAATCCAATGTTTCTATATAATTAATTTTAATACAATTGTATATAATGCACCGAAATATTGTTTTTTCCATAATTACGCAAAAAGATTTACTAGTTATATTTTAATATAGTAATTATAAAAGATAAATTATTCCATTATTGGAAAATATTTTATATTTATTAACATTTACAAATTACTTTTAATTTAATATCATTTTTAGTAATTTAAAATTATTTTATAAAATATCATTTATTATTAAATAACATTAATTCCAATTTTGACATCATTCATTTAATATAAATTTTAAAATATCAAGAAAATAATGGAATTAAATTTTACTATTTTCCAAACAATTATATAATTAGATAATATTCTATTAAATTTATTTAGGGTAAAAATTCAATCAATTAACTTAACATTTCATATTTTTAGTACCATTTATTTTATTTAAGTATTACCTAAATAATTCATCCCTTGGCATTTCGTAAGAATTTGATGAAAATATTTTATATCAAAAAAATTAAAATTAATTATCATGATAAAATAATAATTTACCAATAAAATTTATATTTATGGCCAAACATATGATATATTGTTCCTATCCAAAATATATATAAAAATTAAATGCAATGATGTTTTCTTTTATTCCTTTTTATTTTCTTAGCTTATTATATCGGTCACTTTCATGATATGGTAACCTAATTTCTCATAAAAATTGATTCTAAGGTGTTAAGGGTCGAATCAATTCTATAAAATTGGTTTTGAACAAGTTTTTAGGTCATTTTACCACTTATCTAACAAGATTAATCCCCAAATAAACAGATTTTTACCGTAATCATTGTAATTAATTCTAACTTTTTCACTAACAATTATGGTAAAAAATTAATATGAAATTATTAGACAAAAAAATTATGATGATTCTAAATATGGATTTTTTTTATAAACTCTACTCAAATAAGTGGTTGAATGTAATTTATAATTAATCCTACAATTGTGATGAGAAATTAGGTTTTTAAAGTGAAAAGTTTCAAAAGTTTATAATGTTTTTATATCCCAATTAAATATTAAAATTATTCCAATAAAATTAATTGGATTTAATAATATAAAAAATATTTAATTTCACTTTAAAAAAATTTGAAATATAATTTCAACCTATAAATTAATTAAATTAAAATACAGTTTCTAATTGAAATTCTATATTTTCACTATTCATAAAAAAATGACCCCTCTTAGAAAAATCCCAAATATTCCCCATATTATAATATTGGAATTTTGATTTCAATAATGAATTTTAATTTTTTATTCAAACTTTCTAAAAAATTTGTAAACCATGTTTTTAAATTATGTGTGTCGAGCACGATTAAACCCTCTTTTATAAAAAATTACATTTTTTTAGAAAACAAATCTTTTTCATTAAAATAATTTTTAATTTTTTATAGATAAAAAAATTAGAAAGATTGTGTAATATATATATTTTTATATGTTAACTAGTCTTGTTTTTACCACCCATTCTAGTGGATATGCGATAATTATAATATTGAATAAAATATATATATTATTTTTTGTTAATACTCATTGTTGCATGTAACGCAAGATAAATAGAGTGTTGCATTTAAAGCAAGATAAAATCAATTTTTACTCTCATATATTATAATATATCATATTTTTTCAAGTTATTCCCTCTTGTTTTTCATTTGAGCTTTGGTGGCTGAGTCATTTTCAGATAAAGAAAGGCTTTGTTAGTGGAAATGACTTAATGTTTAGGGAAATATGTTTGTACAAATTATTGTAGTATAGAAAAAACGGTTATGTTTTACCAAGGGGTCTTGGTAAATAGATAATTCTTAAATGGGTTTGGGTTATTTTATAATTAGAATATTCTGAAAACCCATCTGTAGGGCATTTACATGTCATATAAATGTATTACACAGCGTGTAATTTTTAGTTGAATTTAATATTCAGCCAAGGTACTGGGTTTTTTGATGTATCCCAATAAATACAATTAAATGGTGTGTAAATATATTACACATCATGAAATTCCTTGACCTTTTATTTTAAATTATGCGAATTAGTTCATTTTTAGTTCATATCACATGCAGCTTCTTTCTCTCGACCTGTGGTGACCTTCTATGAAATTTTGGAACTCATATATCCCTTCCGGACATCACATTAATGTATGTGATCACTATTAAGTGGTTTTTCATCATTTTTTCACTTCTCCTCCATCATTGTCTAATCATTTCCATGTAATATGTTGACTGTGTGGGTTTTTTCTTTTTATCTTGAATAGTTATGATATAAAAACCGTCTTTTGATCATATGTGACTTCATTATAATCGATGAATATTTTTGGATGCATTGGTTGATTATCTGTTAAATATATGGGTCTAAACCATAACCTTATTATTTAATAATAGTCATGTATGTGAAATATTTTAATTATTTCAATATATCATGCACCAAATAAATTGAAATAGCTAATTGAAGTTTTCTATGGAGTCCCTCTCGATCTAAATGGTTGTTGACATGGTCAGTTTCTACCATTTAGGTGAGAAAAATATTGAATACATATTGATTGTATAATTTCTTAAAGAGTGTCTAGAATGAAATGGTTTTAGGGGGTATAATTGATATAGATTCACCTAGGCTTGTCTTGTCTATTGATATAGTTGTACAGTTATTCGTTATTACAAATTGTTATATAAAATGTGTAAATGAATGTCAAATGGTAATTTCCTTAATTAACCATTGATCCATATGATGTGATATTGTGATATCCTTGTTTTTATTACTTGTGTCATGATTATATGTAGTAAATATTATATAAGGGGCTAGGAAAAGTGACACAATATCATATTATAATATCACGGGCATGGCCGAGTTGAGATAGGGAAATGGGTATATAACAGGCTAGGCTGAGTGACAGATTCAGAAATGCTTATATGGTGGGATTAGTCCAGATTGATTATTGAGACTCTTATATAGCGGGTTTGAATTAGATAGTTATTTTATACCTTGGATACAAGGTAATAGTTGGAATGGTTGTAAGACATGATTAGATATATTCTTGCATGGTACCAATGTAGGTTAATGTTGTATTCATTTATTTAACTAATTAATTATTACACCTGGTTATTATATTATTTCTTACACATGTTATCATAATTTTTTTTAGTCATGGTGGTGTCAACCAACTGAATATTATTCACTACGTATATTTTTTGTCATTTGGTACCTGATAAGATTGTATGGAGGTAGGTTTAGACAAGGGAAAAGTAACATACTATTGATTGTTTGCTTGTTGGTTTGGATGAAGTTGGGGATTGGACCGACATGTTTTTGATACTGTGTATTATAGAGTATTTATTTAAGCTTCATTGTATTATAATTATATTACATCTATCATTAAATTTAGCTACATTATAGCAAGTTATTACATTATTCTTTTATTTTTTATTGCATTTTTCTGTTGGCATTTATTGTTTGCTTTCATTGTATTATATTTTTTCCATTAATTACTCTCTTTAATATTTTATATATTGTTATTGATTATTCCATTGTTTAGTATCTTTGTAACTAGGAATTATTTTTCCCCATTATATTATTCTAACCCCCCACTGCTAGTCAGTTGCCTCTAGTGTATAGGGAGACACTCTTGAGGTTCTGTAACCAACCCTTTCTTGCAACGTGATAGAGTGTCAAATTGAAGGATGTTACAAAGTGGTATAAGAGGAACATATTTTCATTTTTATTAAGTTACTATTTGGGAAATGTAAAATGAATACTATGAGGTTTCCAAACATATTAATGGGCATGTGAATTGGAGTTGATAAATCATATATAGGGGAAACTCTGAGTGCCCATGGATGGGATTGTTGTTTATACTATGTTCTTGTTATAATTGATGTTATTTCTCTTTGGGTAGTTCACATGTTTTGTGAGTATTATTACTCTATGATGTTCTTGGTTATTGAGATTTGTACTATTGGTCTGGTATAGGGTGAGATGAGAATGCATGCATCATAATAGGAACATAGGGATATATATTAGTATGTATTATTTATGATAGGGGCATATCTAATGCTTTTGATATATATATATATATATATATGCCAATTAAAATATCATAAGAGATATATGTATAGTGTAATAAAATAAATGAAATATTATTTAAGGTTAAGACACTTGTATTCAATATTTTGTGAGACTAGGAGTTAGTGGTTCCATGTTTTTTCAGCTGTTGAAGGTAACCTTATTATAGATAGTTCTCCAAGGTTTGTTTTTGTCTTATAAAGAAAAATAATCCACCACATCTTCGAGTTTAGTGTTAGGAGATTGGAAATTAGCTTACACCTAACACTACTAAACTAAAGCATCATATAGTTATTTAGGATTAGATGGATATTCAAATTCACAAAAGCTTCTTGAGGGTCATCAGATCCATAGAAAGGGAGATTTTTTTGCATTGTGCCTTCAATGTATGAGCTGACAAGAGAGTTTTAGTAGTACATGTCTATTATGTTAAATGGACAGGGAGGAACCTAGTAATCTAGGATTTGGATTGAGTTAGTCTAGATGATCATTAAGTGTATTGATACTCATATAGATATGAGGGAGAATCATTTTGTGTATTTGTTTCATGGACCAGCCAGGCGTTGGCGGGACATTCTGGAGCAAGCAGGGAAACATGATGTCTTATCTTGGAAGGACACCAAGATGATTTTCTAGGGATATTTCTATCCTGCTACACTGATGGATGATAAGTCTAGTGAGTTCATGTAGCTGACACTAGAGGGAATGTCATTGATGGAATGCGATGAACATTTCACCGACCTTCGGCACATTGGGCCATCTTTGGATGATGATTAGATATCTTTGGAAAGTCATTTTTAGGATGGTCTTCACTATGAGATCAGGTCATAGGTGAACATATTCTATATAATTATTTTTTCATAACTGATTAATCAAGCACACATTATGTATGAAAATATGAGAGATTCCTCAAGCAGTGGCTAGGCTATTCCATCAGGGAGCACTGTAAACTCTTCATCTTGTGAAAAAATGTGACATATTGACAACTTTCTCCATGTAAATAGTAATTAGAGCATCCAGGGTAGTGGGAAGATATCTCAGGACAATATTCATTTATCGTGAAATCATGTTGGAAAGATGGGCCACAAATGGCATTAGTGTTTATATCCATCTTTGGAGTTTTTTTCTTGTGTAATTTTGGGCCACATAAATAGGTTTTGTAGGGGAATGTAGGAGCAAAGCAGTGGTAGGGGAATTGGAAAGGTACTAGAGTTTGGAAAGCACTAAACTATACATCGTCATACATGTAGCTGGAGTTCCATTATACAATATGGTTAAGGTATGTTGTGTGGTATATTCGTACAATAGTGAAATTACTAGAAATAGTGTATAGCTTAGGGGGTTAGGCTGGTGTCTAGAGAAGAGGGGCTGGTCAGCTAAATATTTTGTAGACTACTCCTACTAGTGTGGATATATGACCATCAACTGTCAAAGGTGTTATTTTTCTATCACAAACCCATGCATGTTTTTTGTTTGATACATGAGCATCACACTCTTTTTCGTCAAATCTTTTTGAAAATGATTTTGGATTCTTTATGGAAATATGGGATTCTATTTTTACAATTGAAAACATATTTTTCCTTCAATCAAGGAATATCAAATGTTAAAAGGATTTTTATCTAGATATTAGTGGTTAGATTTTTGTTTGGGAACCGTTCATGCTAGAAATAACATGATATGATTTGATTCTTGGTATGTATTGGTTAATTCTATACCATTAAAATATTGATTGTTAAAAAAGGAGAGTAATATTTTTACCTACATAATGAGGAATATTTTCACACCAAAATGAGTGTCATCTTTAGGATGGTCGTTCAGGACCAAATCAGTTCTGATTGGGTTGTGTCATGGCTCATATAACTATTTTTACTCTAGATATTGGTGTAATTTATCATGATTCTTATCCTCCAATGCTATACTATTTCAATAAGTATTTCTTAAAGAGTTATATGACTTACTTCTTAAGTGATATTTCTATTTATTGATTGATTTGGTTCTGAGACCCTATCCATATTCTATCCTACATTATAGAAAGTAACTAGTATGGCTCTGGGAGTTGAAAATATAGTTTGGATATTTAGAAACTAATATTTCCATACATCCAAGTACATCTATATAGGGTTCTTTATTTCTCTTTTCTCATAAGTTTTATCAATCTTTTCATGTATTAGTGGATTATTGGATATTGAACTAGATGATGATTAAGAACTAGTATCATATTACACACATTATTTATCCCTTCACTCAACTGAGTGCTAATAATATATTCTCCAAGATTCATTTGAGACCATGTTACAATCAATTGAGTGTGAGACCATCATACATACCTCAACATACATTTAAGTGAAGGTATAACTTGTATTAGTTCTTCATTATGTCATTTGGTTTGACCAATTCCCATGTAGTATACATGGCCTAGATGAATAAGATCTTTCATCCTTTTCTAGACCAGTTTGAGGTGGTTTTTTATAATATCTCAGTGTACCACCATTTGATAGATGATCATTCCAATCATCTTGACATTATCTTAAGTACATTGAGATAGCATAAAATTTATTACATGCTAATAAAATATAGTTTCTAGATTAATAAAGTTAATTTCTTGGTCCCTTCTATCTTAGGGGAAAGAGTTTCAGTAGACCCATAGAAAGATGAAACCATGGAATAAATGGATTATACCAAGAATTTCTTCAATATTTGGATCTTTTTTCAGATTTTAGGTTATTTCCATTGCTTTATCCTTTAAATTTCCCATTTGGAATAATTAATTTTAGGAATGATCAAAAAGTACATGAGGGTTTTCTGTCTTGATGCTTGTGTTAGATAATACTAGTAGATTAATGGACTATTGACCTTACCACCTATCCTCACATTAAATTTATCTGTTAAATTCTATATTGTGTACTATTATTCTTTTAGGGTTGGACATGGAGGAGTTCTGATGTAGGAAGATCGATTAGGTTCTTATTTCTCCATAATGTTGAGTCCACATGAGAATAATTATTTTAATCATGACCTGGAGTTATAAGAAGTTGTTCATGCCTTGTTATTCTGGAGGAATTATCTAATTGGATATATTTTTTTGGATTTTATGGATCACAAGAGGCTTATGTAAGTTATTTCCCTATGGGGGCATGAACCATCAGTAGGGGAGGTGCATCAAGCATCTACATCCATTTGACATAGATTGGACTTATAAACTAGGAAAGGAAACATCATTAATAATGAATTAATGTATAAGATATAGATAGACGTAGTTCATGATTATTGTAATGAGTAGAGGATAATAGTTCTCTTTTAAGACATGCATCTTGATGTTTAGGAGCATCACGAAGTGGTTCCTCTGACCTCTAAATTTTTTATACATGTGCTTCATGACAAGATTAAGACAATGTAGTTGTTTGATCTTGAAGACCTAGTACTATGATATAACTTATATGATGGGGAGACGCCATTAATAAAGTCTCGTATTAGTGGAGATTCTCTTCATTTATATGGTTGAGTATGGGTTCTTACAAGCTTGTGTGAGGAGCTAAATAAAGAGTTTCATTCTTCTATATGGGTGGTATATCCTAATTTTACAATGATGTATCCTGGTCTTTGTATATAGTACTAGTGGTCAAGAATTATGAAGGATGTAGTAGACTTCATGGATATATTCTTCCCTTGTCAACAGGTAGAAGTTGATCATCAAAGGCATGTTGGGAATTTTCATCCATTTCCCATTATCGAGTGTAAATGGGATGATGTCATAATTTATTTTGTGATCAAAATACCTATGAAAACATATAAAAATATGTTTTGTGGGTGATTTTGGATTGACTTATGATGGTAGACCACTTTTCAATCAAATAAACCTTCAAAACTGATGATCCAGTATGTCTTTACATGCACAAGGTAGTTCACCTACACGGTTTTCTTATGAGTAACCTTTCAGAGAGATATCCTCATTTCGAATGACATTTTTGGTAAGGTCTTTAGAAGGATTTAGGGTCCCTGGTTCTTTTGAGTATTTCTTATCATCCTCATAATGGTGGTTAATTGAAATGGACTATTAATGGTCTGGATGATATATTGTAAACCAGGGTTTTTGATTTTTTTGGTTCCTGGGTGAAGCATATATCACTACAATAGTTTTTATATAATAAAATCTTCTAGAAATCCATCTAGATAGTACCTTTGAAGTCCTTTTTATTCATGTCCATGTGGTTCACCTTATTTTTTGATGGAGGCTGGTCAGTTATCTCTTATTGGGGCTAGTTTTGTGTAGAAGATGTATAAAAAAATTTAGTGGATCATGTAGTAGATGGTGACCATGAAGTGTATGAAGAAATCATACGATGATCATTCAATATGACCTTTAAAGTTTGAGGTTGGTCAACTTTTTTTCCATCAGGTGTCGCCTGAGTTTGGGTAATGCACGATTAGGAAATAGGGAAAACTAAAACCCATGTTTATATAACCATTTCAGATTTTGGCAAGGTTATTTTCAGTGGTGTATTGTCTAGCCCATCCAGAGTTCTTTAGTTCCATATACAACATGTTTCATGTGTCACAAGTTAAAATATAATATAAATACCCTTATCAGATGAAAAATGTATCAGACATTGAGCTTAGTGTTCATATATCTTTGAAGAGAATCTGATATGGTTTGTTGATCATAGTGATAGAAATCTCTGAAATAGGATTATACCTTTGGTTCTAGTGCCGTGGAAGCAAGGGAGAGTTCAATTGGAGGCCTATGGGGAGTCTGATTTGCGATCCCAGTGGAATTACTTTTTTACTAGTACCCCTATAGTGATGATTAGAGTATCTCTGGGATGAATTATTTTATGGTGTAGAATTTATAAGTTGATTTATTTTTTTATGTATGTCCCTCTTGAGTTCTTTGTTTGAACCTTGGTGTTAGATTCATGTTCGGAGATAGAGAGAATTTGATGGGTAAAAACAACTAATGTTTAGGGATAAGTATACATTAAATTAATGTATTCTTGGAAAATAGTTTAAGACTTACTAAAGATTCATGGTAGGTTGAGAAGCCTTAAAGGGGGATCAGGTAGTTTTATAAGGACAATGGGATGAAAATCAGTCTATAGAACATTTACCTGCCTTTTAATATATGGCCTAATATAATATTCAGTCATCGAGATGGATTTTTTATATTATCCGTCTAAAAAATTTACATGTTGTGTAACTATATTACAAGTTATGTAATTCTCAAACATGATGTTTTAAAGTGTGTCATGTTATTGATTTTTATTTCATATTATGTGCAGATTCTTCCTCTCAACCAAGAGAGGCCTTCCATGTGATTTTTAAGTCTTCCCTCTCTTACTGACATCCCAATAATGCATCTAATCACTGGTAAGTGGTTTTCTTCAATTTTTCTCTTCTCCCCAATTTTTCTAAAATTATTGTGGTGTAATCCCTTGATCATGTGCATTGTTAGTTTTGATCTTGATCATTTGTGATCTAAAAATATTATTTTGATCATATGATATTTCTTTCTTGTTGAAGTATAATATTATAAGTATTGGTTGATTCTTTTTAATGGTAGAGGGTCTGAACCATAACCCTGTTGTTTGATAATTGTCATGTATGTTCAATATTAAAATTATACCAACATATCTTCTACTGAATAAGTTAATAGGATAAAATAATTTGTTTCTTCGAGTCCCTTTGGATCCGATTGATTATTTACCATGATTGTGGAAACTGTTTAGGTGACCAAATGCTTGAATATGGGTGAGTTATTTTAGTATTTTAAAGTGTGTTGAGTATGAAATAAATTGTGGGTGTTTAAATTATATAGTTTCACCTTGGATTGGCGTGTTTATTGAGATAACTACAATGTTATTGATTATGAACAATTTTTTAATGAAATGTGTAAATGAATGTTAAATGGCAATTTTCATAAGTAATCACATGTCTATATGATGTTATATTGTGATATCCTTATTCCTATTCCATGTGTTATGATTACATGAAGAAATTATTATACACAGAGTTTTCCCAGTGATACATGTTGAAATGATTATATAGTGGTCTTGGCCTAGTGACAGAGGATCAAATACAGATATAGTATGTGTGACTAATATGATATGTTTAAATGATTATATATTGGTCTATGCCTAGTAACAGATGTTGAAATTATTATATAGTAATCTCATCCTATATGTTTTTCTAAAATGAGTATATAAGGGGTTTTTCCTGAATTATTTGGTTATACATTGGTTATATGGTTATGGTTTTCATAGTTGTAATACATACTTAGATATATCCATGCATGGTGCTGAATCAAGTTTATATGGTATTAATTTTATTACTTAATTAATTAATACATGTGTTTATTTTTTTATTTCTTATACTTGTTATCAGAGTAGTTTTTTTAGACATGGTGGTGTCGACCTATATTGTTTTACTCACACCCATTTCGGGCTATCGTCTGGTACTTGAGTAGATTATATGGATGTAAGTTAGGAATAGAGAAATAGACATTTTTATTGATAGTTTTCTATCTTGTTGGGTTGGATTTTGGATTTCTGACAAATAGGGGGTTGGGGAGCAGGGAATATTGAGCCTTTATTTGAATATGAAATTATTTTTCAACCATTACATATATAATGACATTTTTTATATTCCATCACATCATTAAATTATTAATTTATTATTTATTGGGCTATTTAGTTAGATTATATCATTGGTTTCTAATGTATTATATTGTTTCCTTTACTTTCACACATTGATATTGTATTTATTTTAATTTATTATTATTATGTATTGTAACTCTCTGACCTGTTGGAATATTCTCCCCACTGTACTATCCACAACACCACTGCTAGTTTGAAACCTCTATTGTATGGGGAGAAGCGCTCATAAGAAACTCATTTTTTCCTTGTGATAGAGTTCCAGATCGTAGGACGTTACACATTCTCTATTAAATAAAATGTTATTATTTTTGAATATTAGGATTTTACATTCTCCCCACATTAAAAAAATTGTACCCTCAAAATTTAAGAATGTGCTTTTAAATTTGTGGTTTTATTTTTGAAAAATATTTTGTTAAAAACCCACATCAAAAAATGGTTCATAATATAATCTCTTAATAAGAGATTATGGTTATTTTTAATTATCATATAACTAGGTTTCCTTGTTTGATATAATTGTTATGAAATGCAAACGTGGACATGGAAGACAAAAATAACACCTAAATAATTATAGAGATTGATAGAGAACATGTTTAGGAAAAATATGACAATACAAAATCCATAAAACAAATAGATCTGAAAAAGGTCATTCATATGATTATAAATTATGGAAATATGATAACATTTTATTTCATAATTATTTTCCTGATGTCTTTTGATTTTTTATGAGAAGAAATGCGTACATGATTTCATTCCATTTCAAAATAAAAATATCATTCTTTAGTTTTGTCTTGATTAATTTCTAATTCTTTCTTTACTCTAAGAAATTTATATCAATTTTTCATACACATAACAGATCACAAGAACCATAATAGAATAATAATTCATTCCTCTGATATATAGTTATCATTTAGACAGAACATTAGCATAGATTATATAATATGCATAAATATTCACGTGGTGAATTAATACGTTAATCCCTAAAACCACATCCAAAGTTAAACATAATCCATTTCATAAATGGTTAACCTTATTACCCTTCCAAATGGTTAAAAATATAACTTTAGAATAAGTTCAATAAATCTCTAAAATAAAAATTCCATTAACACCCAAAAAAATATCAAGTATTTATTAATGATCACATGAAAAATATGTGAATAACTTTATCATGTATTCTGTAAAAACATGTTAACAACCTGAATTACCATAACACCTTATTGAAAACAAGCATGATTCATTATTCTTTGTGTAATGAACAAATTATTGGATATATTCCTCATATTTAGAACTTTTTAATACTCCATCATATATAGAATAAACTAATTTTCAACAAATCAGAAATTAGTTTGGAGGTACTCGGCACTATCCAATTTACCTTATCCATATGAGTCATATCTTTATCTCAACGTCATTATCTCATAATAAGAACATATTAAGGGTTATTTTTATATCCATCATGTGTTTTCCAAGAATTTAAACTTTTAATTCAATCAATTTTCTTTGTAACATTCAAACACTCTTTCAAATACTTAATGAAAAATTATGGTAGTAAAATCCATACATATTTAATAATTATTTTTTCGAGGAAATCATTGATTAAAAAACTCAAATGAAATTATTCTTGAATATAAACACAATAACATTAATCATTCATCTTCTTTAGTGGTAATTTCTTAACCTTTTCTATGATCCATTAGCTTATTTTGAGCAATATTCCATTGTTTCTTAGGAAATTGATTTGTGTAGTGTCCCAAATCCTTATATTTGAATCATTGAACATTGGAATCCTTTTTCATTCCCTTGAAATCATGAACATGGTTCCTTTTTTCACTACACTTGAAAAAAACTAATTATCCTTTTAAGAATGTTCCAAATTGTATCCTTCCACATATACCAAATTTGGAAAAGCATTCTTTCTCTTCTTCCATTTATAAATATTTTTATCCGTCATCCTTTTCCCCCATAATTCCATTCAAATCCATAACACTTTGATAATTAATTCTATTCCTTTATATAACATGATACTGTGTCCTCATATGATGAGAATATTTTCAAGTCCATTTACCTTCAAAGGATTGGTTTAGTCCCATCAATTAAATTATAATTCTTTCTCATTGGATTTTGTACATTAATAGAGTTCAAATTACTTCTACGCATATTCATTTTTAAATAATAGAATAGATTATATTATATCATAAAATTAGTAATTTTTAATAATAATTTATATTTAAAAATATGGTCTAACGCTTATATAAATTAAAATTTTAGGAATTGTTAATCTTATAAACATAAATATAGGTTTCTTTTTAATATCTTTAATTTTAAATCCGCTGTGATGGCCTATAATGAAAATGTGAATTATCCTAAAAATATCCCCCAGGATTTTCAAACTAGGTACATAGTATGGCCCATTTTTTGGAACCATATAAATATTATTTCAATCCCAATACTCCATTTTCAGAGTTATTACACTATATAAATATATTCTTGAACCATGTCCACTTATAGTATCTAAACAAGGATTTATTTTCTATGAATAACTACCTAATATCTAACTTACTAAATTTTTTGAATTTTATTATATACATATCTTCGATGTTTATCATAGAATTTGGATCACCAATATATGTTTTCCAAAACATCATTCTCAAGTTTTTTATTAATAATTCTTTCATACCAATATTAATGACCTCGACCAAAGTATCTAGAAGTCAGATTATTACTTTATAAAATTAGAATTCATATAGAGAATCACTTCACAAATGGGTGATCAATTTTTTAGTTTTTTATAATCATATTACATACACATGACCCATTTTACATTGGGAGAAAAAAATAGATCATAACATAAGTATAATCTCAATATCCTTGAATCTCATTCGAAGAATTCATCATCATATCATAGGGAATGGAAAAAAATGAGGTTGATCACTAATGATTAGAAATAGTTTATTAAAGCATAACCAATCATGAATCAATAATAATAATCAATTTGGTAAGGTAAAAAAACTAAGCACACAAATCATTTAAATAAAATAGATAGTGCATGATCAATATAGAAAGGTAAAAAACTAAAAAAACAAGAAATTTAATCAATAAAATGAGAATGAAATTAATAAATATATAATATCATAGTGAAAATATCATGGATAATGATAGATAAACTTTGAATAAAGATAATGATTAATTATTGTATTTCATATCTATGGCACATGATACCTATACCTTCAATACCATGCACAAGATGGTTTAAACTACAAGTAAAACTTGTTTAATTTGGAAAACTGATTTATCTCATGAGATCTACTAATGTGTCATTATAGTATATAAATTTTGGAACCACCCTTCACTATAGGTCCAAATAATTATTAATTTATCTAACAATTGATTTTATAGACTAATCAAAATTCCTTATCATAAAATATCTATATTAAGTAAAAGATACATATTTATTAATATTTCCCTATTTATTTAAATAACATCAATATAATAAAAAATCATACGTAAAAATGGTTTACGGTTTAGTAAATAGTCATATCCACCATATATTAATATCTATATTTACTGGAAATTATATTTTAAATTAAAATTTATTAAAATAAGATGATTGTTTCATGATAAAGTTAAAAATCAAAAAAGAATGTGATATTGTACAACAACATTGTAATTTTGATGTAAATTACCCTATGATGAAATAATTGCAATAGAAATGTAAAATATCATGAGTAGTGAATGAATCATGATATTAAAAATCAAATGATTAGTATATATACCAAAAAAAATTAATTGGGGTATAATAAGAAATAGGACCTAGTGGAATGTAGATTAAGATGAAATCCCTTACAAGACACTTCTTTTTTGTTACACATTCATTAATCTTATGTGTAGTGGTTTTAAATATGTAATTAACTTATTAAATAACCATATTAATAATAATAATATCATATATGATCCTTTTATAACATCTTAATACATGTTCGTTAATAATCATTAATTATTTCCATGGTTTCATGTGTTACTTTGTCTAGGTTTCTCATTGGTGATTCATCGTGAAGTATGCATTTCATACAAATTTTATACATTTATATCATATCTAAAATAATTATCATGAAATAATTATCATTTTTTCATCAATTAATCTTTTAAAACCAATCATGGGAGATGGTTATAAAAATTGAAGTATGTGACGATCATCGAGATGGCATTTCGTGCGTACGTAGGAGTAAAGTTTCCATTTTCCAATGACCATATTTTTATGAAATTAAGTAATATATAAAATTTTAATAATAAAAATAATATCATAATATATAAATATATATATCATACATGTGTTATGGTGATTAAATGTGATTCAGATCGCTTTATTAAGGGGGTAGGCCATACGTACAGGGAACGTTGTTATCATCTTTTCATGAGTGAAAATGAAAAAATTGATATATAATATAATTGTATAATAATAAATATGTCATTAATATCACAATAAATATCATGTATATCACATATAATCATTAACATAATTCCTTATCACCTTCCATATAAAGCGTTAGTGAAAGACAAATTGCATCGCATTGCAAGGTGATAGTCTGATGTACACATGAGCAACATTATTGTGTCTCCTTTGAATTGAAAATAAAGACAATTAATATTATATAATGACTCAATATCTGTAATGATGTTTTATGTTTTATTTATATACATTAGATCTATAATAATACCCAACATTGAGAGGTGGAAATGGGAAAACCAATGACATCGGTTCTGGAGGTGGCAGTATGTCGTACACATGAACAATGATTTTTCCACCCATATGATTGAATTGGAGGCGTTTTTAGTTGTTTACTTTATTATAAAAACATTTATGTATATTTATGATAATTAGATTATTCTATGATTATTTTTTAATAATAATATAATTTGGTGGATAAAGAAATAAAATAAAAATGCTTATTGAAGAACATTACCTTTTCTCTGGGTATCCTCTATTGGATTACACTAAATCCTTTGTATATTGGATTTTATCACAAAACAAATTATTCTATAAGGATTTTAGGGAATTTGATATGTTATTTTGTAAGGTTTTTAGGAGAAAAGAGGCTTGAGATGTGTTATAAAGGGGGGGAGTGAGTGCAATTTTATATTTGAGGAGGAGTGGTGTTCTCGTAACACTAAAAAAATCAGTTTTGTGATGTCTTCCTTAATTCATGTGCCTAAAATTTGAATAATTATTGTGCGGAGTGCTTTTTTATAAATAAACACCTACACCAAAAAAATATAAAAAATATTATCATTTTGTTCCTTAAATTATATGTTTCCCTAATTTTACCGTTAGGATTTTCGCTATGATAAATAGTTTTATAACCATGGTATTTTATCCATTAATAATAAATTAAATTTATCATTATTATATAACTTGTATAGAATAATTGTGTATATAAAATATAAATAATTCAATAAATATCATGTGTGTCTGTAAAATTATGATTAATAGCCTGAATGGCCCAAAGGCCTTTATTTTTATTGATTTTTGATAACCCCCCTTTCAAGGGATGAGGGGGAACCCTTACAAGGCCCGTAGGCTCAGAGATTACATGGCCTGTATGATTAGGAGATACATAACCCGAAGGTCTTAGGGAGTTCAACAAGACTATCTATAAGGAACTTCCCCTCGACAGCATCTGCATCTTTGATAGTAGCTCTCCACCTTTGCATGACCGTCTGGCTAGGCTTCCCGTGCAAGAACAGGCTGGTACCGATGGCATAGTCATACCCTCTCATTCTGACAATCCATTTGGCTCTTCTCTGGTGAGTGCACCTGCTCTGAATCCTCTTCTGGGGCTTCTCGTTTTATCTAGTGTTTCTGGGGCCTACATTCATGAGGCCCAAAGACCTTGGCGTATCTCTAAGGCCTTAAGGTGGCCCGAAGGCCTTGAGAATCAACAGGCCCGAAGGCCATGGGTGGCCCAAAAGCCTTACAGAACGCGAGGACCAAACCGGTGGCCCGAAAGCCCAGATAGATGAATAGTTCCAACTGCTACAGTATCGTACAGTGCTTTCTACAGTACTGATATAGTTCCTGCTACAGTGCCTTCTACAGTACTGCTATAGTACCTCGGAAATATGCCTCCACCCGGATTTGATATCGGGTCTCTTCGATGCACCTAGCGAGTCCTCAATAACTAGGTTGAGTCTCTTGTGCAATTAATACAAATGCATGTATTACGCGAAAATACTTCTTTAACCTTAAATTCCCTAACAGTTTTTTACTATTTACTTTTCAATATAGATATTATAACAGAAATATTGGTCCAGAAATAAAAAATCTCTTATATTTATTAATATCTGGAAATTTCTTGTAAAAATATATGATTTTTATCAATTTTCAATCATTTAGTGAAATATTTTTTATTTTAAAACTATATTAATGTCAATTTTGACATTATTAATTTAATGATAATTTAAAAAATATCAAAAAAATAATGGAATTAAAATAAATTATATCCAAACCTATGAAATATAATATTAACATATGAAAAATTAATTTAAAACATTAATAAATTAAATTCTCTACACATTATTTTTTTAGTATCATTATTTTATTTAATCACTAAACAAATAATTACTATGTTCAAATTTTGAATGAATTTTATTTAATTTTTTATTATCTAAAAAATGAAAATAAATTATGTTAATAAAAAATCTTTTATATTTCAAAATATTATTCATATACTATTTTAAGTGTGTTTTATTTATCCCAAATATTTATAGATATTAATGGAAATGATGGTTTTTTTTGTCTATTTCTTTAGGTAGCATATTAAATAGGTCACTTTCGTGTAATAGTATCCCACTAAATAATAAAAATAAATAATTAGGTGATAAGGGTATAAATATTTCAAAAAAAATGTGTTTTGGAATAGTTGGTAAGTCACTTTACCCATTATCTAACAATTTTAATCCCTCGATAAACTCAATTTTACCTTAATCATGGTAATTAATCTTAACAGATTTCACTAATATGTATGGTAAAACAATATGTTGAAATTAATAGAAAATATAAATTATTTCGATTAAAAATACTGAATATATATTTTCAAATTCAATTCAAAAAATTTATAAAATTTTATTTATACTCAATCAGTCATCCACGATGATAAAGATAGTTTTTAAAGTGAAAATGTTCACAAGTTTACAATGTTTTTTTCAAAATTAAAAATGAAAATTACTACAATGACCTCAATTTTATTAAATGACATAAAATTTATCAAATTTAAATTTAAATTCAGTTGTAAAAGTAATTAATCCTTTTAAATTAATTAAATGAAAAGGAAGCTTTCAATTAAAATTTGGTATTTCTCACTGCTCATCAAAAAATCAAACTTCTCATTAAAATAAAATTCCTTAAAATAATTTTGGTAGTATAAATTCAAAAATGAATTTAATTTCTTCATATATATTTTTTTAAATTGGTTAAAAAATAATTATAAATTATGTGTGTCGAGCACGATTTAACCGTCTTTTAAAAAAATATATTTTTTAATAAAACATTTCTTTTTATTCAAATGATTATTAAATTAGTACTCATAAATATATAGTTAATAAACATGTGTAAAATATATATTTTCATAATTTATCAAATCATATTCTTAACCTACATTAAAATGGATATGAGATTATTTTCAGGTTAAATAATAATATTATTAATTTATTATTGTTCGGTAAAACTCGTTATTGCCTGTAATATAAGATAAAAGTAGTTTTGTGTGTAATGTAATATAAACTCAATGTTGACTATCACATACGCTAATGAGAAAAATGTAACTATATTATAATTTTCAGTTGTCATATCAAACATGTTGAAATCGCCAACAATTCATTAACTAATGATGACATAGATGTTCTACATCATACAGATGATCATCTTAAAGAATTAATTTAGTATATAGGTGTTCAAACCATTGAAAAAATAATTGTTGAAAACTATACAGAGATACTATGAAATAACTGATATATGATATCACTAAATTTATAATGTTATCAATAGTGTAGAGATTATTTTACATGAATACCATACATATTTTATTGGTGATGAAGGTTTCCCTAAATTGCATTACATTTTATAAGAGATACTTCCCAAAAGAAGATGGGATTCCATATTCAAATTATGTGGATAATAATATTACTTATGATGGTATTGGGGATTAAAAATATACATTATTTCCCAAATAACTATGATTAGTGAATGAATGTATATGAAAATTTATCAGAATGTAATAAATGTGGGAAATCAACACATAAAATGGAGAAAAAATCTAATCATGATTCATTCTCAAGAATATACACCAAATACACTACTAAATAAATATATTATCTTATAAAAATTATTTATTTAATGTGAATTTATAAAATTTAAAGGATAAAAATATTCTAGTATGACATATAGATAAGTTAATATCTGAGGGAAGCATTCATTGTTTTATTGATTCATCATGATAGAAATGATTTAATCACAAATTATTATATTTTGGAAATTAAGTTAGAAATATTTGGATAAATTTTTGCATAGATAGAATGAATCCATATCATTATCTCATTAGATATTGTATTCAATATCCTTTTTTTGTAAAACTATTACCCATATATATTTATGAAGAGGAAATATGTGGTTTTGAGTATGATGATTTATGGATTGAAACAACTTAAAAATTATTTTTATTTTTATCTAACACTATTGATTGATGATAAAAATTTTCAATGGGAGATAAGTGTAACAATGTTTAATTAATTTAAGAATGTTTTTTTCATGATAAGATAGTTTTACTATAAAGAAAACATTCATATGTAATTTTATCTTGATATAGTGTTAATGGACATCAATCATCTCCAATTTGTGAAGAGGGAAAATAATATCATCAATTGAATAATGACATAAAAATAATTTATATTGTACACAAAGATTTTAGTGAGTGGATCATCCTTATAAAAGATTTAAAAAGGCATTTAACAATTTAAAAGTTTATGATTCTACCATAAAACCATTTACATCTAAGTAATACTACAATAAGGTTAAAAACATTGGTGACGTGTTGGGAAAGAAATTATGTATTGGTATTCAACTATATTCATGGAAGAAATGGTCCTTTTCTATAATATATTTTTGTGGGAATTTATAAACGTAAACCATAAAATTGAAATTATGCATATTGAGCCAAATATTTTTGATTGTCTAATTAGAACATTGTTAAAATAAAAGGAAATAAAATAGAAATAATTAATGTAAGACTATAATTAATTAGAATGGGAATATGTATGGGGTTATACCCTATAATAAAAAAAATGTAACATATTGTCCTCTAGATTCTCAAACATTAAGAAATATTGGAAAGATAAATTTCTATAATTAACAATGTGGTACTATTGTACCTAGTGAGTTTTATTCAAATCTAAAAAAATTATGTTATAGAAGTTTTTAAAAATAATCAGTATGGAATATCATGACTATCATATATTGATGCAATAGTTTCAACTAGTTTCATTTCATGTAATATTGTTGACAACTTTTGAGAAATTCAATAATTAGGTTAAATTACATTTAAAGTTAAATTTTCATAAAATTTATAGATCTATATTTTTAGACATGTTGGAAAATAAAGGTTTATATCTACATTTTCAATTAGAAATGTATTTTCCATAATAATTTTTTGATATAATGGTTCCTATATTAATATATTTAGGGAGATATATAAGAATATGTGGGAATTCTTATTTACATTGGATGTATCCATTTAAAAGATATATGAAAATTTTGATGGGATATGATAACAACATGCATCGAAAAAAGGCATAAATTGTTCAAAATTATATATTAGAAGATGCAATTTATTTGTGATGATTTTTTTGTTAAGTGGAGGATGTTGGTCTCCCTATATTCCAACATTTAAAAATTGATAGCGGAATTAATGTGATTTGTGGATAATGATAAATTTAATTCCCTATGAGGAAGTGATACATGAAAATTTATATATTTTAAACAAAATAGGTTATGTTCATCAATATATATCATCACATATTATAGGATTCTAGGATTTATATTGAAGAGGAAATAAAAAATTGGATGATTAATGAACATAAAAACACATTTGTTTCATGCTTAAAAGAAAAAAATTAACATTTATTTTCCTATACTAGATACGTTGAAATTGATAGAGGGGTCCAAATGATAATGTTATAACATGTCCTTGTAGTGATATTAATGGTTACATATTTAATATAAAAAATGAAGTAGAAAAGTTTTTGATTCAAAATATTTGAGTAATAGTTAATACTGAATTACTACATTCTTTAGTACCAACAATAAAAACCCAATTTTTCCACCAACATCATATTTTTTATTTGAAGAGCACATATGGGAGATTGATTATACAAAACATTAGGTAAAATTATTTAAGAGTAATAGGATTGATATTAATAATATTGTAAAACATTATGAGTATATATTAAAACTTTTTGATTTGAAAAAAATTGTTGTTGAGGAATAATCATTTCTTTATAGAGATGCATGAAAAAAATATATTTTATGTTATTGACCAATGAAATGATTAGTTCTCCATTGTTTTCTATATAAATTTTTATTTGGGTGATGAGAACATAGATGATATTGAATACATACCCGAATATATTACATGATTAAATGATGATCACAATGGGAAGTGGATATTGTCTATGCAACAAGAAATGATCATGTACATGGTATATGGTACAATTCTCAATTACACTCCTAATTAACTTGTTAATCTATTTTTTTCAAAATGATAGAGTTTATAACCTTTTTAACATTAATATTTATATTTTTATATTTTTTTAATTCGTGGAATTTTTATAATAATTTTTAAATTCATTTTTTTGAGATATCTATGTTTGGTTGAAAATTACATCCACTATCGTTTTTTCATCTATTTTCATTAAATTCATCATTTTAAAGTACAAAAATTTATTAAATAAATATTAAAAATTTTCCTCCAATAATGGAAAATTACATTTTTACTAATAAAATTTATTTATTTTTAAAAAGATACAGGTCGAAAAAATTATGCATTTATTTGATGATAATCATTTCCATCATTTTTTTATTATCAAGTTTATTATATACAAGTTTTAGTGAAACATTTTTTTTTAAATTACAACACTGAATTTTTTTACCAAATGAAAAATAAATTTTTTATTAATTACATATATTTTATGTTAATTAGATATATATAGACTGGCTTTTGTTCTAGTAGTATACATCATTCTAAATGAGAGAAACTAAGGAAAGGGAACCGAGGTATGCATGTTTTCTCATATATATATATATATATATAGTAATTAAATTATTTAATGAATTTATTGTTATATTTATTTAAATATTATAAATCTATTCTAATTCTCCAGAGTGGATGATATATAGATATGGTCGGCATGGTATTACATGTTTCTCAAAACATTCACTCACATTTGGGGAGTAGAGGTGGATAATTAATGATTTTGAGAATGACCATTGAATTTGACTAAATAACATGAATTTTAGATTCTACCAAGCTATGTATATTCATTAAAGATTTTTTATTTTATTCTATAATTATAGTAATGTCAACTAGTCAGTGAAATATTTTTATGGGACTCTATACTGGGAAAAATTTGAGAATTATTTTTTTATTTTTTCAATATTATAATTATTATAAGTTTATATTTTTTATCTATTAAATTGAAAAATAAATTAATATTTCTAGATATAAAAAGAATTAAGAAAAATTAACTCTCCTTTTCATAAAAAAAATTGGAGATATTTCTTTAAAAATATAACATCATTTTATATTATTGGGAGTAAAAATGAATCAACATTCATGCCCTAAGTATGATGTTTTAGATAGGGAAACAGGTCAGAATTTTGTCTTTGTCAGTGGGGTGAATCCTTTATTGTGTGTCTTTATTGTTATAAACATTCTTCATATATATTTTTTTTATAAAGATAATTATAAATATTTACTTATTAATATATTTAATATAATTAATTGTAAAACAATGTTAGGTAAATGTAAACTAATTGTTTTAACTAATTTATGTTACATTACAACTTTTTTCCTTTTGTAATAAGACTCCAAGAAAACTCAAAAAGAGATTTAGTCTCACAATTTATAACTTCATACATTGTCACATGGAGGGTATCATTTATTAAAGAATCAAATGATTTCTTAAAATTATATTGAACCAAGATAGAAGCTCTTCACCTCATATTATTGTTTGAAATTAATTGTTACTTTTTATTAATATTACTAATTAGTAAATTTATCTCACAAATATTGAATTGGAAATCATTAATTCCTGATGACCTTTAAAAGAAAATTACCCAAATTACCTTTATCTCCCATGGAAGGGTGAATATTATTTATAATACATTATGGATTATTGAACACTCATTCCATATTAGAGGGTATTAGGAGGATATCTATTTTTTTTAAAAAAATTATTTGCTCCCCCTATGAGGCATCTATGGGGGAAGAATATAAGGGAGAAATAGATTCTGTGAAGGATGAGCTATGATACATAAATGATTCAATATAGAAGAAAATTTAATCATTGTTATCATTTATAATTATAGAAATTATAATATAGGCACGATCAACCAACCCATATATACCACCTCATCTTTTAAACATATCCATGTACTGAGAGTTCCATACAAGGGATCCCCATGTTGTTATTGTATCAGAAATAATTTTTCCTAATTTTAGGGATTATATAAATCATAAGATTATGTGTTTAGTTCAAGTATGAGTACCATTATAAGAAATCATCGTTCCAGCTTCTCTAATGTCACTTCCTGCTGAGGAATTGTCCATATTTCGATAGAGTATTGGAAATTTTTTTACTTTTTATAGTTAATATTTATTATCTTCTAGTATATAATTAATCTGTTGTTTTTCATTTTAATTTTATAATTAAATTTATAATTACTTACCAGATTTTATTATACATAAATTATATAATAGTATCTAAAATTGAAGGAAACACTACAAGAAATCAATATTTAAGGTTCATGTACCTTCATATTCTACTCAAAAAGATTACTAGGTAACAAATGTATCACAATATTTTTTTGAACTAGATAAATATTATATTTTTTATGAATTATCATTTATTTTTACGAGAATATATGTTAAATATTTTGAATAATGAAATCATGGATGTTATAAAGCATGATCTGCTACGTGTTCATGTGTTTCATTTTTTTCATGTAAGTATATTTCAATTTTTAATTAATTTTAATAAAGAATAAATATGTTATATTGATGTAATTAATTAATTTTCAAATCATGTATCTCCACAAACGTTTTAACCAATATGATTATACTTTTATTTATTATTTTCTATTACCATAATACATTTTATTAGAGGTGAAATAATTGAACCAAGAATCTATAATTTGATATGTATTGAAAGATTAAAAACCACATTAATTACATGTCAGTTTTTTCATTCCCTTACTAGTAAGAAAAAACATATAATTATGATCCTGTTTTAATTATTGTATTATTAATATTTATTTTTTTTAATTTAGTGGACAAAGGTTGTTATTTATATTTTTTCCAAAAAAAACAAGGATTTTGGTTATACGCTTTATTAGGTGGTGACCCAAAAAGATCTAATGAGTTGTTAAAGAAGTAAGACATTTTCAATTGTTTTTTTTTATTTTACCTTGAACTTTTAGTTTTTCATATTTTTATAATTATTATTTTAAATTAAAATAGTTCATGTATTGAGTTCAATAGTTTTGACATTTCAATAGAGGAATCATAAAATCTCCAATATCTGAATGTTTAGGCAGAAAGTTTTAATATTAGTAAATAAGCATTTTTATTATATCTAGTGTTTTTTTAAATATTTTGTTATAAATGTATTCTAATCATCAACAAGGAAATTTTTAATGTGCATGTTATATTTTATGATTTATTTTTGAGATAATCAGTACTAGAACAACAATATAGAAAATTTAACATTCATTAAAACACAAATGATTTTAAAAAAATATATGTTATTTTATAAATAAATAACATATTATTTTGTATTTTTTTGATGGTAGTTATTCTTATACAACAAATCAATTGAATCACTTCCAATATTTATTAACAAAATAACTTTTATGTTAGAATAATTTGTTTTTTTCGCTGTATAATAGTAAAAAGTTTTGTAAAAGTTATCAATATGTTTATCTAATCCTATTTTATTTAATATATTTGTCTTATTTATTTTTCATTATTTAGAGTTTCTATGAGTGATATTATGTTATTTTTCTAAATTTAATAAATAAATAAACTTTTGAGGTTGGTTTTTCAAAAATTAACATGGAATGTCATCTAGGTTGCTTTCAAAATAAGTTTCTTATAAAATCAACATGAAAGAAATCAAAGTGTAAAGACCCAGATTTTCCATATAATTTTTTTAATTATATGGGAATATTCTGAGGTTGTGAAATTTGACTGTGTTTCATTCTGATTCCCAGTGTACACAAAATGGAATTTTAAACTTTTTTTATGATACGTTCAGTAAACGTGTGATTGGGAAATCCTAACTTTTGAACCGGTGCTTGGAATTGAAATTTGAGGGCACTATTAAAATCACAGGATCAGGATTCACTTAAGGGAGGTCTAAGATCGACCATAGGGGGTCGAAGAGGAAAGTTGTTTTTGCATTTATTATTGATGAATAAATAAAATACAATTTATTTTATTTTATTTTAAAAACATCCTTTCACCTCACTTTTATTTTTTGATGGTGGGGAACACTAGGGTGGTCATGAATTTAATGAAGGACATTAAATGCCTAATTACACAATGGGTGTGTAACCACCCTTAATGTGATTAATGAATCTCATTAATTACACCAATTAATGAACCACTAAATCCCATGTTAGATAGTTAAACACTAACATCGGGTTTTGTAAAATCATTGGAAAAGGTATGATCTTGGGAGGATTCTTGAGGAAGAACGAATCCCCTCACCAAGGAAGAACTGAAGAACGACGATTGATTGGCATCGTTAGAAGCTTGTTTCGGGAACAACGAACACCGAATTTCCTCAAATGCGGACGTTCTCCAATGATATTGAGGTAAGGTTTTTATTTATTTTTGTTTTAAATGAATTGTTGAATATTATTCTTCCCTAATGTTATCAAGCCAACACGGAGGGCGTCGGCCAAAAAAACATGGCCCAAACCCTCCTCTACTTTTTTGATATATGATTTCTTCATAGATGTTTTATTTGGGTTGGAAGGAACCTATAATAGAGGGTCAAGCGGTGAAGAGGGCATCCCGGGAAGGTCGTTGATACTTTCAGATGTAAAAACGGGCCACCGAAGCTCACTCAGTGACCCGCGGAAGACGGACGATGCCACACCAGCAATCAGCGCTGGAGGGTGAAGGCAGCGGCCGACAACAGCCAACCGCGGAGGAGATGGTGGCATACTATCATGACCCGCCAGGGGAGTAGGTTATAACCGTAGCTGTCAAGGGTGAAGATGATGACTAGCTTGGGCCGGTCACGAAAGGTGGTGCGGTGCATAGCGGCGTGCCTTTAGAGAGGGTGGCCACGACTCTTTAGTCATGGAGGATGCAAGGAGTGATCATCGCCGGCCATCCATAGAAGGTAGAGCGGTGCACAAGAGTGCACCGCCGGAGAGGGTGGTTGCGGCTACGATGTTGTGGCAATAAGGACCCGCTCTCGGTGGGTCCCACGATGAAACCAGGTGGTGCCACGTCGTGTCGCCGCATGAACTAAATGACCGTAGCCATTCAGTAAGACCGAAGGTGCCTCCTGCCATGCCAACTTGGGAACAAGACACTACGGTGGGCCACACCTCTAGCCTGTCGCGCTGGGCCAGTGGGCGATGCCCCTTGTCGAGCCGGGCCCCGCATGCTTAGCAGATGGCGTCCTCTAGGGGTCAGGCCACGCCCAAAATATAGGCTGGTCCACCCCCCTACAGGTTAGTCTGGACTGCGACCCCACGGGATGATCCTGTCGCAGCCTTGCCCAGACAATTCAAACCCAGACACAGTCGGTCTGACTGGGTTGGACCAGACCCAGACCCAACCAGGCCTAGTTTTGCTTAAAGGGTCATAACCTGTGAATCAAGTATATGTTTGAAGAACCATATCTGGCACTAGAATCCTTGGAATAAAACCGTCCTTTTGTTATACTGCACTTGACTTTTGTAGAATATTGGATTACATCCGAGTTTGATCGAACCCGAATCCAACCTGGCCCTTAGTACTAAAATGCTTATATGTCATGGACCATTCATCTGATTGGCGCACTGTATGTTGCGTTGGAACCCTTAAAACATGGTGGTCCTTTAGGATACTTCTTTATTAAACTTTTCGGATATTAAGGTACAACCAGTGGCTTGAGAAACGGATCTTCCTATAATCAAGCATGCTTAGCATGGGAATCTAGTGGCTGGATGTAATGTAAATAAAGAGCATTGATCCTATGTGGGTCAGCATCTATCGATCCTATTTCGGTTAGTATCTATCGATCCTATGTGGTTTTACACTCAAAGATTCATAGTGGGTTAGTTCTCACCAATACTATGTAGGTCATAATCTATTGATCCTGTGTGGTTCAGTAGCAGAGGCTCTCAACAGAATAAGATGATCCAGTGTTACATATAATCAAATGTACTTCTATACTTATGTTTTACCTAGTATGATCTAAGTCTTTACCTTTGTGGAACTTTTACCTTTTTGGTGTTACCTTTGTGTTATTCTCCCATTGTGGATCAGTTGTGTAAATGGATTAAAATTTGGAGCCTTATGTTTCCTCATGAATGAGATTTGTATATTTCGATAACAGTGGTATATGTAGAGGCATATACCTAACTAGAGTTGATGACTTATTTGTACTTTGTGATTGAGGAATTTCCTTGTGGGTTTTCTATTTTGGAACTCTCAGAGACCATCGGGGGTCTCGTGGTCCCTACAGAGTATTTTTATACTCACCCATCTAAGCTGAGATTTGAGGGAGTTGGGACCAAGTGGTACACGGAGGAGACGAACTGATGTGTGTTGCTTAGATGACGATATGTACCAACACATCTGTTATGATCCCTGGTGGACGATCTAGAAGCTATTTTCTCTTTTCATTTGTACTTGTACATTTTAGATGGGATTGTATTCTGGCAACATTACTTACAGTACTTACTCATTTACTGTATAGTATTACTTTGTGGTTTTCTTCCTATTGTGTTCTCAGACACTGTGTTTGTAGGTTTAATGGAAATTCCTTCAAGTTTAAATGGATATGCCTTTCTGATTCTAGTCTCTATCCCCTAACCTATGGAAGGCGGGCTTGGGGTAGTCACGCCATGGGCCCCGGGGGACAGGTCATGAAAAAGTGGTATCAGAGGATTCGGTTCTACTAGAGAACTAGGACTCTGATCTTTTCAATGTTGAAATATTGTTAACTGTTTTGAGTGTGCTTTTCAATTTGGAAAATCTAGTGTTGGTGCGATGGCTGAAGTATCCATACACGAGGACCCTAAATTTTTATTTTAACTGAGTGCACGAAAACATTGATTGCGTCTATTTTGAAATGTTTTTCTGAGGATATCTTCGAGTCAGTTCACCAGGTATAACTTATTGATTGTGGTGCATTTGTTTTTGTTTCAGGAGGCCACCACATAGACAGCAAACCATGGTTCCCGATAGAGTACATGATGATGGAACACCCAGTGATGAGGCCTCGGTGTTAGGCCCTATTATGGAATTATCACCTCTGGGTGGTGTTCTAGCAGCACCACTGCCCATTGCGCAGTAGTTTCCATCAGCCCCACTAGTATATGGGGCACGTCGACTGAGCGCATTGCATGATTTTCAGAGGAGGAGGCCTCTGAGTATCTAAGCCAAGACTGATCTATAGGCAGCAGAGGACTGGTTGGAGGATGTGGGCAGATTTTTTCACCTGGTTGGGACACCAACCGACCTGATAGTGATCCCAGCTGCCAACCATTTCTAGGGATCCATAGGTAGATAGTAGAGCCTAACACTCTAGATACATAGTGAGGTGACCCTCACCTGGGCAGACCTTGAGGTACTTCTCATTTCAGAGTTCTTACCAATGACTCAAAGCTTAGTGCATATACAATAACTGCTACACATAAAGCAGTGCATCTTAACTATGGCCCAGTACTCGGTGATGTTCACTGATCTCTCCCGCTACTCCACTGACATGGTACAAGACCCTTTCTTCAAGTCCTTAACCTTTTAGCAGGGTCTATGATGGATGATCATACCATTGATGATATCACTCAGCATTTCGATGCAGGATGGGGTGCTAGAGGGAGCACTTTTGGTCTAGAGCTTCGTAGCTGTGCAGGAAACGACTGTGAGAGACACCACCAGGCATCAGGTATAATATTCATCTGCAGTAGGAAGTAGACCGATAACATAGAGGCCCTAGCAGTCTAGACATTCTGGTGGATGACCTAAGGATATAGGTTCGATGGGGTGGGGCTCACGGGATAGAGGAGGACAGATGAGGAGCAGGTAGTTCTACTTATGCAGCAGGTAGGGTCACATGGCTCACGAATGTCAGACCCGCCATACGAATGACCAGAAGACGGTAGAGGGACCGCCAATGCAGAGGCCTTCATTCGATCGGGGTGGTCTGTAGGTAGAAGGCATACATAGCAGAGGAGTTGGTCATACAAAAAGCAGTGGGCTGAAAATCGAGGTTCTACCGCCACCACCACCAGGTAGTCCACCCCGACCATAGGGAAAAAGAGGACAGGGATGAGCTCAGCTCCAGGAAGCTGAGTCCTATGATCACGGCGCTTCAAATATGATTCATGGTACGATCTGTGTGTACTCCACCCTAGCTACAGTACTTATAGAAAAAGGTTCCAGTCGCTATTTTATTTCTATGTCCCTTATTCGGAGCTCAGAGATTCCAGTTGGGTTGTTGTCTCGATCCTTATGGGAAGAGACTCCAACATGAAGGGATTAGACGATTACACACTGGTATTAGTAGTGTGATCTTACTCTAGGGGCGAGATATTTGACTAGGATCATCATGTAGCGAAGTTGAGGCCTTACAACATTATCTTTATTATGGACTGGTTACCTACATTCCATGCTCATATTAACTACATTAGGCACAAAGTGTGGTTTTTACATGGGGATGGGACCAGGTTTTCCTTCATCGGTGAGAAAGGAACCTTTGCAGCACATGATAGACTTACCTAGAGGAGGGTGTAGTCAATCACTCATCATTTGGCTAGCCTTACTCTTAGAGTAGTTGATGCTGAGAGTCTGACATATCCTGTAGTGGTGGACCATATACTTATTTCTTTCCTAATGATGTTTTGGGACTACCTCTTCACAAAGAGGTGTAATTTTACATCGACCTATACTTCAGGACATCACCAAAATCTACACCAGCATATCAGAAGGCTCCAATGGAGCATAGTGATTTACGGGTATAGTTGAAGGACTTGTAGAGGAAGGGGTTCATAAGGCCTAGTGTCTCTCCATGGGAAGCCCTGATTTTGTTTTCCAAGAAGGCATATGGGACATTGAGACACTATGTGAACTATCAGTGCCTGAACCAGGTGACCATAAAGAACTTGTATCAACTTTCGAGGATGGATTATAATTAATATCATTTTAAGGGAGCTTGTTGGTTTTCGAAGATACACCTCAAATCCGGCTATCATCAGCTCAGCGTATGAGATGAGGATGTGTCGAATAATGCCTTTCGATGTCGGTATGGCCACTATGAGTTCATCGGTATTCCTTTCATTGTGACCAATGCCCCTGCAATGTTCATGGGACTCAAGAACAGGATCTTCCAGACATAACTCAAACGCATAATGGTTGTCTTCCTCGATGAAATATTGATATACTCAGCATTGGATGAGCAGCATGCCTATCATCTTAAAATATTTCCGGATACACTCTAAGAGAACCATATATATGTTAATTTCTCAAAGTGCAAGTTTTGGATATGGGAGGTCCACTTTCTGGGACATGTTATCTCAGATGCTAGAGTTACAGTGGATCCAGAGAAGATAGAGTATTTTATTTCTTAGGAGCCACCCAGAAGTGTGACTGAGGTGTGGAGTTTTCTAGGCATGGTTGGGTACTACCAGAGATTCATACATGACTTTTCCAAAGTTGTGGAACCCTTGTAAGATTTGAAGAAGAAGGTACAACCCTTCTTGAAGATGTAGAGATGCCAGTTGTGTTTTCAGAAGCTGAGGTAGAGACCAAAGAGTACCACCATCTTGAGGCTACCAGAAGTTGGTGTGTGGTATATAGTATACTGTGATGCATCAGGGATCGCACATGGATGTGTCCTGATGTAGGAAATCGTAGTGATCGCTAATGGTTCACAACAAATGAGACAAAATGAATAGAACTACGCTACTCATGACCTAGAGTTTGCAGCAGTGGTCTTTTCCTTGAAGATGTGGTGACACTACTTGATGGGTGAATGATTTTATATTTACTCTGATCAAAAGAGAATGAGGTATATATTCTCACAAGAGGACATGAACCTAAGATAGTGATGATGGCTAGAGTTCCTTCAGGACTATGACATCGAGATAGTCTACACTCCTGGGAAGGGGAACATAGTGGTAGACACACTCCGCAGGAGGTCTGGTTTACAACTGCTGAGTGTGGTGATAGAGGATCTTATGGCATTGCAGATATACTTTGTGGATAGAGAAAGAGAAGCTTACCTCTAGTATATGACTATCACTCCCACACTTCTTCAGCGAGTTCGGGAGGCGTAGCTTGGGGACATTGACTGCAAGGCTCGACCTACCCAAATATCCTTAGGATAGCCACATGATGAATTTTCTAAAGGTGGGGATCACATCATTTTCTTTAGAGGACACACCATGATACCAGTAGTGCTATGGGGGGAGGTGTTGGGGGAGTTCTATACGTCCCCTATAGCAGTACATCTGGGTGTGACGAAGATGTACCAGGATGTCCAAAATCATAACTAGGGGCTATGGATGAAGAATATAGTGGAAATGTTTGTTTAATGATGCCTCACTTGTCATCAAGTAAATTCCAAGCATCTGGTTCCTACATGTTTAGAGTAACCACTAGAGTTTTTGGAGTGGGAGTGGGAAGGGGTTTCCATGGATTTTGTGACTGGACTACCACATTCATCTAGGGGACACAATTTCATCTCGGTGATCGTTGAATGACTCACCAAGTCAGCCCACTTCCTACCCATCTAATAGAAGGGATAAGTAGATGGCATGGGATGCCTCTATATACAGGAGATTGTACGACTTCATGGAGTTCCATCAACAAATGTCTCTAAATGTGTAATTTGTTTTACATCCCAGTTGTAGAGGGGATTATAGGAGGAGTTCAGGAATTATCTATGTTTTATCACCGCCTTTCATCTCGAGACGGATGGTCAAATAGAGTGAACCATTAAAACAAAAGAGGACATTCTTCGTGCTTGCATCATATATTTTTCCCCAGTTGGGAGGATCACTTTCCCTTCATGGATTTCACATACATCAATAGCTATCACTACACCATTGGTATAGAAAAACTTGAGTCCATGTACGGTGGACCATAAAGATCACCTCTATGCTGGAAAACCCCATGGGAGTTGGCACTTATGGGTCCGGAGTTGGTACGGGCTGCCACTAAGAAGGTGCAGATCATCCAGGAGTGGATGAAGACTACACAGTGCATGTAGAAGTCTTATGCTAACAAGAGACGGAAACCATTGAAGTTAGAGGAGGGAGATCATTCCTTTCTATGAGCCCCACCTCGATGAGGTTTTCGGAGATTTAACTAGGTCAGTAATCTATCTTCAAGGTTCATTGGACCCTTTCAGGTTCTCCATAGAGTTGGCATGGTGGTGTATCACCTAACTCTTCCCCCATAGATGCATTGGGTGCAAGACGTTTTCCATGAGTCGAAGCTGAGATAGTACGTTCATGATCCATCACATGTCATCGACTAGGGTGAGCTGGAAATTGATGATGGGTTATGTTTACATAGCGTCCAATGGATATTGAGTATCAACAGGATCGACTCTTTTTTGGATGGTCGATTCCTCTACTACGTGTTCCCTGGCAGGATGGGGACCTCTAAGAGATCACATGTGAGCAGGAGGCTCAGATTCAAACTCATTTCCCACATTTGTTTCCTTAGTCTATGTTGCGTCTTTTGGGGACAAAAATACATAAGGTGGGGAGAGTTTAATGACCCAAATTTTCCATGTAATTTTTTTTAATTATATGGGACTATTCTGATCATATGAAGTCTCGCGGCGTTTGATTATAATGATCAGTGTATCCAGAATGGAATTTTAAACTTTATTTATGGTGCGTTCAGTAAAAAAGTGAGTAGGAAATACTATCTTTTGAACAGATGCTTAGAATTGAAATATGAGGGAAGCATTGAACTTGCAGCACCAGGATACACTTAGAGGAGGTTTAACCTTGACCTGAGTGGGTTGAGGAGGAAAGTTATTTTTTTCATTTATCATGGATGAATAAATAATATAAAATTTATTTTATTTTATTTTTAAAACATCCTTCCATCACACATTTATGTTTTGATGGTGAGGACCATATGGGTGGTCAGGCATTTAATGAAGGACATTAAATTCCTGGTTACATAATGTTTGTGTAACCACCCTTTGGGTGATTAATGAGGATCATTAATTACACCAATTAATGAACCTCAAAATCACATTTTATAGAGTTAAACTATAATGTGGGGTTTTCTAAAATTGTTGGAAAAGGCTTGACCATGGGGGATTCTTGAGGAAGAACAAATACCCTCAGCAAGTAAGAACCGAAGAACAATGATGGGCAGGAATCATTGGAGGCTTGTTACAGGAATAAAGAACACCGACTCTTCCTAAAATTCAGATGTTCTCTAATGATCTTGAGGTATGGTTTTTATTTTTTTACTTACAAAATAATTTGGGAATATTATTCTCCCCCCATGTTATCAAGATAACACGGAGGGTGTGGGCCCGATGAAGAAGGCTCAGACCCTCCGCTACATGGTTAATCGATGTGTTCTTCATGGAGTTTTTATTCAGGTTGGATAGAACCTAAAACGGATGGTCGATCGGTGAAGAGGGCATTTAGTAAAGGCCATTGATACCATCGTATGAAAAAATAGGCCACCAGAGCTCACTCGGTAACTCGCGGAAGACCGTCGGCATGAAACTTGCCGGATAGCACTGGCGATTGGTGCTAGCGGGTGAAGGTGATGGCTAGCAACAGCCGGACCATAAGGATATGGTGATCTTACTTCGTGCACAACCGGCGAAGAAGGTTGCGGGCATAGCCGCAGTTGGTGAAAATAGTGGTTGGTCGGGGCTATCAGTGGAAGGCGGAGCAGCGCACAACGGCGAGCCGCCGGAGAGGGTGGTCACAGCTCTTTAGTTGCAGTGGACGCAAGTAGTAGCCAGCAATAGAAGCCACAGAAAGTGGAGATGTGTTCTACAATGCGATGTCAGAGAGGGTGGTCGCAGCTCCAACGTCGTGGCAGGAAGGACTCACTTTCTAAGGGGGCCAAAGTGAAACCAGGCGGCGACATGTGGCGCCGCTATATGAACCGAAATTCCATAACCGTTGAGGAAGACCTGGGGCTACTCCCCCCATTCCTGTTGATGTGGGCCCCGCTCCAGCCAGCCGTGCTCAGCCAGCAGGCCATGTGGAATTAGTGGGCCATGCCGACCCGGTGGGCTATGCGGACCCAGTGCGCCGCACCCTCTGTGGGATAGGACGCTTGGGCCCAGTCGGCCACACCCTCTCTGGGTTGGCCCTCACGAGCCCATTGGGCCTTTCCCTCCATGGGTCGGGTCATTCCCTCTGCGGGTCGAGCCGGACCGTGGCCCAGTGGGCCGAGCCCGCTACGGTCTTTCCCAGATAGGTCAGACACAGACCGGGTCGGGTTGGACCGAATCAGGTTGGTTTGACCCAGACCGAGTCATTCGAGGTCGGTCTGATTGGGTCAGACCGAAAACAGACCCCACCAGGCCCTGTTACACTTAAAGGGTCATAACTTGTTAACTGGAAGTCCATTTGATGAACCATAGGGGGCACTGAATCCATGAAATGATAATGTCCTTTTGATATACTCCAATTGAATTTTAGAGAATGTCAGAGAAAGGCTGGTATGGATCGAACTTGAATCCATTTGTTTCATCATCTGTCGCGTTGGTACCCTTACGACATAGAGGTCATTTGGGGTACTTCTTTGTGGAACTTCCTGGGGTTGAGGATTGACCGATGGCTAGAGGAGAAAATCCTCCCAGAATAAAGCGTGCTTCGTGTGAATATATAGTTTTTTTCAATAACATTAAAAAAGAACATCGATCTTATATGGGTCAGCATCTATCGATCCTATTTGGATCAGCATCAATCGATCCTATGTGGGTTAGTGCTCAGCAATCTTGAGGGGTTCAGTGCTCACCGATCCTATGTGGGTCGACATCGACTGATCCTATTTGGGTCAGCTGTAGAAGATCTCAACAGAATAAGATGATTCAGCATTACATATAATCATCTGTACTTTTGTACTTAAGTTACACCTTTTGTGCAATAAGTCTTTACATTTATGGTAATTTTACTTTCATGGGGTTACCTTTGTGGTGTTCTCCCCTTATAGATCAGTTTTGGAAATGTCATAAAAGATGGACCTTTAGGTTTCCTCATGAATGAGACGAGTATATTTTGATAACATAGGTATATGTTTGGTCATATTCCTAAGTAGAGTTGATGACTACTTAGTCCTTTTTGATTGAGGTATTTTCTTATTGTTTTTACAGTTTTTAACTCTCAAAGACCATTGGGTGTCTCGGGGTACCTACTGAGTATTTTTATACTCACCGCTAAATGGGATTTTCCCGCACCTTGTTTTGTATTGTCCAGATGACGAGGAGTTGGACTGAGACTTGAGGGAGCCAGGACTAGGTGGTATATAGAGGAGACGGGCTGACATGGAGTGATGAGGAGATTATATGTACCTACCCTTCAGGAAGGATCCATAGTGGATGATCCAGGAGCTATTTTCTCTTTTCAATTGTACTTTAAGTTTTCATTTGGGCTTGTATTCTGACCCCTTTACTTATAGTACTCACCTTTTTTCTATATAGTTTTACATCATGGTTTTCTTTCTATTGTGTTCTTGGACTATGTTTTTGCATGTTTAAATGAAATTCCTTTCTGTTTAAAGGGATATGCCTTTCAGGTTCTAGTCTCCAGCCTCTGGCCTATGGATGGAAGGCTTGGGGTATTCATAACCCGAGCCTCGGGGGACGATTTGTGACACCTAGATTGTATAATGAATTGGTTTTACAAAACTATGTTTTTGAAAGCCATAAATGATTAATTTTAAACTCATTTTTATAAACACATGATGATGAATGTTGGGTAGAAATACATTCAATCACAATTTTACTAATAATTACATATTAATGATTCTATATTCTATTTTTTTAAAAGTTTTTCAATTTGGTACTTACATGGAATGTTCTACATTCCACATTGAATGAATTAAATATTCTTTATAAAAAGTTTATAAAGGTAAAAAAACTAATGTAAAATGTATTTTTCCAATAATAGAAGCTTCAAATCAATCGGTGGTCCTGATAGTGGGAAATGTCATTCAAGATGAGTATGTTAAAACAATAATTCCTTTAAAATTTATCATAAAAAGTCAAAAATTCTAATTTCCATAAATGATAATGATATTCCTTTTAAAAAATGATTAAAATTCAAAAATGGGTGAAAATTATTTTAAAAAATTATAGAAAAATATTAAATCCTTCATGAAAACATTTAGTGAAAACATAGATATGAAAGGAAAAGAATGTGTACAAAAGTGGAAAAATAATAAATCTTTCATTAAAACATATTCTCAATCATTTTATGTACCAAAGAGAGGAAAATGATTCCAGAAATGGAATGTTCAATTAACAACCAAATAAGAATAGAATGAAATATATTTATTGAATATGGATCATATAATTTCCTCAACGGGAATTCAAGAATAAAGGCTCTCGTATAAAATATTGTTGAGACATACATCTATTACTACTTTGGTGACAAGTTGAATTGTTATCCCTATGAATGGATAAACTCAGATGAAAAATTAATTCAATTTAAAATAACTATATTCTAGATATAAAATATCGAAGTATATATATATCACTCATTCAAATAAATATTTTTATAACATCAAAAATGACTTAGTGATATAATGTTGAGATGAAGAACCCTTACAGCTTTCGAAATCTCTAAATGAAAATAACATAAAATATAAAACCATTGATGGGTTTATAAATCTATAAAATTCCATTATATGGATCATAAAATATATACATGGGTAGTGTATACAACACACAAAATAAATAAATGGTGAATATGTCATGTATCTCCCATAAATAAAAGTGAGATGGGAATCCCTCAACTCAGGATTCATATTTCTTTGTATACATTAAAACATCAACTATAATAATTATAAATTTATTATATTTATAATACATAGACAAATTAATATATATAATACCATATATTATTTTATTATTACATATTATCACCAATTTTAAATTATTTTTATTAAAATCGCTATTTTTGGTGATAACATCTAAATTTTACATTCATTTTTTGGTTATATAGTTCAAGTCCATGTAATTTTATTATAGTTTCAAAGTATAAATATCATTTATAATTTCAATACTATCATATTATATAATTATATAATCATTTATAACTATTTATATTATGTTTTGTAGAAAGATGAATTACATCACTTCATGGAATGATTGATGTTTTCTTTTTTGATGGATGAAAAAAAGGATGTTAAACAATAATTCACCTATTAAAACCCATAATAATATCATATATATTCATTAATTCCTTCATAATAACCATCGATGTGATGTGTTTATGATAACAAATGCATCAATTCGTGGAAGAGGTAGTGAACACATACACACAACCGATGTTTTCTTTACCCATATGATAGAAAATAGGAGGATAATTTTATTTGTTTAGATAAAATAATTTTATAATATGTAAAATACTAAATTTATTATTTTATAATGGATACCATTGATTTAGTGGTGTTATAAAAAAAATTCCAAATACTCGGTTAAGAGTAACACCATTTAATTTATAAACCTTCATGGGCTTACACTGTAATCCTTGGAAGGAAGGCCTTTTGGAAAAAAATGCAGTTATGGTAAATGTTGAAGTAAGATATTAAGGTATTATACTAGGGTTTTTCCAATAGATAAGTCTCCAAATGTGTGAGTAATAGAGGAGAATAGGTTTACGTTTGTATGTCAGCAGAGGGGCTCTCTTGGAATTATATAAATTATTAAATTTATAAAAAAATTATATTAAAGTGAATAAAAATTGATATATTTCTAATATAGGATGGACATAAACCTAAATAACCTCATCCAATAGATCAGAGTCATGTTTAAGATATGTTTTTAAAATTATCTCTTAGTTTTTACCCACCATTAACCCTTTGAGAATTATCATAGTGTTAAATTAAGGGTAAATAGATTTACCATATAAGGTAAAGAGACCAATTAATGGGAAATAATTGTTATTTCAAATAATATACCATTTTATTTGATGATTATGTATTTTAATTAATTTTAAATCATTTAATTAAAATAATTCATTATAAGATAGCATTAATGTCATGTGGGAAATATTCATTTATATTTAATGTAAAGTCATAAATATGGATATATAATTTGAATATAAACCCTAAAAGTATCCCTAATATATTATATGTTTCTAGAAATTTAATTAAATATGATAATTCAGATATATCATATTTCTTCTAAAAAAATTAAAATCATCTACATTGTTTTTCTACTAATTTAACAGGAATTATACGAGCATTATGTATGAATTTATGTTCATTGTACCATAAATAAAAAATTAAAATAAATTCAAATCCTAAAAATAAATTAATTATTATAAAATAAACTATTATATTAATTTATAACATATTCATATCACTATTGGAATATATAAATAAAATTAAAACTAAGTTAGTGATAATTTTGGGATTTTCTTTTCATAATGTAATATTAATGTCATTATTAATAAAAAATGGCACTAAAAATACACATGTTCAAATTTAGGATGGATATAGTCTAATTAATCCTATATAATGAAATAAAGTATTTTTTGGGTTTTATTTTGAGAACAGTACCCATGATTTTAACCTTACCCATTTTACCCTAACTGAGGTGACTCAATTTTTCCACAATTATTATTCTTAATGGGTAAAAATAAAAGGGTCTTATTTACCAAATTTTAACCACATAATTCCAAATATGGATCCATTTTTCATGATTCAGTCAATATATGTGGTAGAAATCAAATTTAATATAATTGCAAAAACAAAATGAAAAACAATTTTTAGAAAAATGTATTTTTAAGAATAGAAATTAACTTATATCAAAATAATTAAAATGGATTATTCAAATAGAATTAATTATATTATTACAAATATACGGGATAATATTTCACATTATGGACAAATTGAAGATATAATTAGACTTTTTATTTACTTTCATTCATTATAATTAATAGAAGTAGTTCAGTAATCTATTTTTTCATTATTCACTAAAAAATAAAACATTTCCAAAAAAATAAGATAATTTTGATATGATTATTTAAACAATTACTTTAATTTTAAAAAATTCAATTTCTAAATGTGTAATAAATTAATAATAATTTCCATGAAAATATTAAATAAAAATCATTTTGGAAAAAATGAATTTTTTAAGCCTAAAATGACTTCACTAAAAAAATGAGTTCTTCATTAATAATTACTAATAAGTAAATGTTATTTAGTTGAAATATTTTGTATATATTTCATAATTTTTTTATTCTTATTCATATCTTCCAATTTAACTGTTAGATTATAAGAGTCAAATAATAATATATTGTTGTTCGTTTGAAAGTAATTTTTGCATGTCCTGAATGCTATCGAACACTTATAATTTATTTATGAGAGATATATACTTGCATATTAGGGTTTTATAGTAGGAATATGTGTTACCCAACGTGGAATGTCTTCCATGAATTTTTAAATCCATTTAATTTCTTCTCTAGCCTTTTCTTTGGTAATAAAATCTTCCATCATTTTGGATTCTATAATTCACATTTGTTCATAGAATTTCTAAGATACATATCCATTAAAAAGTGTAAACACATTACCAACAATGGATTTATCTCTTCTTAATACAATTATCTATTTTGACTCAATATAGCCTTCAGGTACCATGAGATACATTGCGTAGTTCAATGAGAAGTTGTACGTATATTATAAATATCACAATTGTAATTTTGTAGCCTTTAAATAAAGATTAATTATATTACTAGTAAATTGACATATGTTTTTTATAGAAAAATATTTTAACATTCTAGTTCAATTTATAAAATATATAAAACTTCTGAGAATAAATACATACACTAAATGGGATATTCATTCACCAACAGTCATTAAATGATATATATTTACATCTATCCTTGACTTTACGAGGATTTATTGCTAGATTTTAAAATTTGTATAAATGTTTCCCATTATAATTAAACTTTGAAAATTATAAACTAAAAGATGTTCTATGTATTTGAATTCTAGAATTATATATGCCACTACTATGTCATTCATTTCAAATTGACTAGTCAAAACATGTTTGGTGGATTTGATTATATCTATATTGCTTCCATATATATGAATATCATCAACATAGAACCGTAAAATGATATATCCATACTAGGTGTTTCTAATATAAACATGTTTATTATATTCAGGAATCATAAACCCATTTTATAATAGTAAAGTATCAAAATTTATATATAATTATTTGGTAGATTATTTTTTCCCATAAAAAGATAGCTCAGATTGGAAAACATTATTTTCCTATTAAGGAATAGAAAATCCCAGATGTTGTTCCTTGTAATGTCCTCATCTAAATAATAATTTAATATATATATATATATAAGGTGATTGGAATTATATTTATATTCAAAACTAGACATACTACACACATAGGCCAGAAAGGTAGGTCATATCCCCCTAAGGGATATCCCACCCTATTAGGCATTATTTATTTAATATATATCCTTGTAAGCCCAATGGGTAGAATTAAATCCCATTACACAACTTGAAAATCCCCACTCGTAGGTCATCATTTGTAACCATCATGCTTTAATGGATCCACCAGCCTTTGGACACCATTATCTCGAGTATCCCCATTAGGGGAAACCAACCACACCATCACCGGATCCCTCTATCCATATCCATTTATGTTTCACATTTTCATTCTATGCACCACCATCGGAGGCACATATAACCAATCATCCACCGCTGCATTCACTACAAGTATAACACATTTCAAAATAACACCATACTTCCTTGAGGTCCTCTTTTCCACACCGACACATATCATTTTCTTACACTCCATAGTATGCCTATCAAGGTCCCCTAATATAACATTGTTGCAATACCATTGACCCGTCAAGGAATCACTTTCTACATTGAGTTCCCTATTTTCATGCCATTGTATAGTTCACATTTCACACCACCCCACAATTTGAATCTATGAATTTAATTCATATATCATCGTCATTTTATTCAACTAGGAAGTGTAAAATACACACCTCCCACATTTGGATCAGCACACCAGTTGGGGATCGGAACCCCGATGTAATGGATGTAGAAGTTGGTTCAGTTTCTCTTGAACTAAACCAATTTTATGACCATTTAATATGGTAGTGTAATCATCCATTTTATGTTTTTCTAAGCCATTCATATCATCTGAATCAATTAAAATCATTATATATGTAATCCTTGTAACAGGTGAGTAAGTGTTGAAATAATCAAGTCACTCCTTTTAAATGTTCCCCATTAATAAAATTATATCCTTTTATCTGTAAAATGTTACATCATATATAAATTTCATTCTAAATATTTATTTCCATAAAATATTATTGTTCCTAGGAAGATTATAAAACAATTCCAAAGTGTGTTTCAAAAATATATATAAAATTTCACTATTTACTACTTCTCACCAAAAGTATACTTATAAGGTGGTCATATGTGAGGCTTATTTTCTAAAAAATAGGTTAGAAAGTCAAGTTTAAATGACTTAGAGATCTATTTTCTATTTCTTCTTTATGTATTTAACTTCATTGAATCACTTTCCTTCACATTATCCGGAGGCCCTTAAATTTTTCTCATTCTTCTCATTTTCCAGATGACATGGAAATATATTTTCAAATAATTAATCATCCCTCAATTATTTAGCCATATTGTTTTTTATTTACATGATCTCTATATTATTTTCAAGAATTGAATATTCAATTTTGTTATGTTCATCAGAAATAAACACACAATAAAAAGTTCTTCCTCAATATTATCCATTTTAGGTTTAGAAATATCAAACTTGTCCAATCACCCAACACAAATTAAGATATATAAAGGTGTAATTTATACCCATACAAAACTCATATAGAATAATTTGTTTGTTAATAATTGGTATGATATTTAAAAATTTAGTTTTAGTTAAAATAGTTTTTTCCACATGTTTTATGGTAAATAGATATTATTTTGAAAAGTATGCATCATTTATTATAAGGTAAGTTTTTTTCATTTGGGTAACTAAATTTTATTTTGTAGAGTAAGGATTTTTAATTTAGTGAATTATTATAGACATTATACAAACATTTTAGAAAGGGGATCACATTCACCTCCATGTTCATTTCATATTAATTTCATTCTCTAATTATTATGATTCTCAACATTATTTTTTAAATTACTAAATACATTAATATATTCATATTTACTATAAAGTATCTAAACCTAAAAAACTAGTGAAATAATAAAATAAGGTTATAAATTAATTTTAAGACCTCATTAAATTTCAAATTTTATAACTCAAATATTAGTGTGTATTAAATATAATGGATCTGAAATCCTTTCAACAGAAATTAGTTGTAGTTTAAATATTTTTGATTTAACACATATTTTAAATTTCATTCCAAAACAATAAAATGTCATAAATAAATCCATGTTAACAAACTTATTTAAATATATATAATTTAAATGCATCAATCATGCATTCCAGAAGTCAATACACTTAACCTCATAAAAAAGTTACCTTTATTTCATTCATCTTCATATATATGGTAACAATAGTTATTATATTTAATTAGAATAGGACATAACTCATATATCACCTACCAATAAAAACATTACTCTTGTATTGTATAACATTGTAATAAAAAACACTAACTTGAATCAATTATTAACTATATTGGATATTAACACTAAATTCTAATGAATATCAAGTGAATTATATACGTCTTTTAGTGTTATATTCTTACTAGATGTCATTTTTAGAAGTTCATTATTGATTCCTTCCACCTTGTATATTGATGAGTTTCCCTAAAATATTTTTTTATAACTTCCCATTGATGCATATAAATAAAACATACACTTATTATCACAAACATTTCGAGTGGTTCTAGTGTCAGCCCAATGATAATTTTAGTTTTGGATGAGATTGTGTCAAGAGCCACTATAAATGAGGCATTTTTCTTATTATATCCCCACATTTTTTATCATAACTTTAATTGGTATATTCTTTCTAATGTCTTTAAGTCTATTTTTGGAATAATTCTATAAATGAGGTAACACATCAATAAAAAAACTAAAATTAAAAGTTTCAATTAATGAAATACATTTTGTTTAAACATCATTCATGCCAATCCACAATTCTATAATTGAATAATTACTTTTTTAGTCTAGTAAATTGAAGTCCAAGAAAATTAAAATAAAAAAATTCTTCAATAAATAATCTTTAATCCTTTACATTGGATCATAAAACTCCATAATCATTTATATGTTTTAAAGATATATAATAATTTTAAAGTGGGTTATCAAGACTATTTATTATATAGTTGTGACATCAGAAGTCGGAATGATTCCAAGCATCAATAGTATCATCCTTATCTATTCTCATTTCTTATAAATAATATTGGGTGTCTCTTAAATATGAAACTTCTATACATTTTATATAGTTAGGTAGAACAATATATTTTTTTCCACCTTTTTAAATCTAATGAATTATATTTTTATGGATCCAATCCTTGAAAATTTATTAAATACATCGTGGTAAGAAAAAATTTTAAATTTCATGATGAAATTTACATTCCAAAAATATAAATATAAATATAAATATGGTTTTAGGTATAACAAAAAAATTCATTAATATTTCTGTAGAAATATCCCTTATATAAATATTAAAATTATAATTACAATGACCAGTCTATACAAAATGTTCAGTATGGTCTATTCTAAGTCTATGATAATAGTGGATGAAGTGTTGACTAACTTGTATACTAAATATTGTATGGATCTTATTCCAAGTGTGTGAAAATATTAGAGTATTAATAGACTACTGTATATATAAAATATACTAGATTCATTTTCAGTAAAATTAATCAATTAATCTATATACATAATGAAGTAGAAATTATTCAAGTATTCAGATTCAATCTACACATGGTGTTCTGAAGAACAGAATGGGCTATTAAATAAAACTGATGCAAAAAAAATAAAAAAAATTAATATTTGATCCAAAAAAACATTTTGTTTCCTGAAGAAAAATATCCTCCACTAGGATGCCCATATTCATGATATGTTACCACATGATATTGAATAGACACGTTTTTTTTACTGTTACTTAAAATCTTAAAATTCCTTCAAATTCAATGGGAATAGAAAAATAATGCATTGAACTAAATGAGGTTTTTGGGAATATTGGATAAATATTTGATACTTTTAATATGAATAAAAATTATTACAAAAAAGAGTGGGTCACTTCTATTTATAAGAAATTAAAAAGGGGGTTTAAAATTAATGATAATAGATATTTTAATTTCATAACCAATTATAAAAATAAAAGGGAGAAAATAATATTATGGATAGTGGGTGTATGTTAGGTAATCAATGGTCAATCAACCATGCCCCCCCACCCACAAACCTACCCTCTATTTATTTTGGACAAGTCAATGGGACGATCATTATCATTATTGTCACATTCACCATCATCATCGTTATTGCACTACAACTCCTGGCTTCTCAGGTCTGTGAGATTTATTAGTGATTTATGAATCATCTATACTAATATAATTATTTTAAATACTTCTTAGTGGGTAGAAATTTGTATCAAAGGATGAAAGTATTTATTGAGACTTCAATGTACATGGTTGTTTATTGGTTTTATAACTAGGTGATAGTCATTCCAACTTTATGTCTGTTATTGAAGATTGTTTGGGTGACAAAATATTTGGTGAGGGTTCATGAGGATTGATAAATTTATGTCTCCAACATCTCGTCATCATCTATTTTTTAGTTCTACCCATCCAATATATGACTTGTGATCTTTACCAACACCATCTATTATTTTAAAACCCAATCCCACATCAATTTCCATGAGGAATAATGGTTGACATATAATCTTGGATAGTCTACTCATCCTATCACCAATTGGTTTGGGGATTGAACCATATATGAACGTATGCATTGGGAATACAAGGAATACGATGGAGTAAAAGGATACCATTAAGTGGTATTAAATCCATAGTGTACCCCGAGTGTCATGTGTTCATCCCCAATCAAATTTGACAATAATAATGGTCACTCAGTTAGTGATTTTGGATCCATAGTGGTGCCTTGTATAGAAAGTATATCTAATAACAACAATATAGAGGGATGTATTAGTCAATAGTGAGTGATGATTAAAGTTCATGATGATTTTATTAGAAGGATTATCATTGAAGGAGTGGTATATATTTGTGGTGTTTGGTTTTAGGGGAGGAATATTGAATGAAAAATCAATACCACATTAGTTTGAGTGAGTAATACTGGCTACAATATAAGTGGGATACTCAACCTTTCACAAATCAGATTTAGGAAATAACCTTAGAAGGGATTATTTGTTGGGAATGAGAGTCCTAGGTTAGAGTAAAGGGAACTCGACATTGGAATCATCAACATCACCACCACAGTCTCACTTATAAGAACAAATAAATATATATAATATAAATGGGTTACTCATGATGAGTATGCAGTGGAATATTATAGAGACCATGCCTTTTCTTACATTACTATTCCATAATTTTAAAGATAAAAAACATAATAATATTACACATAGAGTATCCAAAGGTTTATTGTCTTGGTAAAACTATTAAGATACATTAAAATTACAACATCAAGAATAAACATTTATTTAATTTCTTCTTCTCAAGCTTCTTATTGGCACTTGTCTTCTCCTTAATACATGTAGCCACCTGAGGATATAGATCAGAAGGGGTGATCTAGAAGCCCTGTAAGAGGATAGAGAAGAACAATATAGCATGGGGTGAGCATAATCATAACATGGGAAAAAGATCATGAACATGAGAGGAATCATAAATATAAGACTTGAAATGTGGCAATGCGAAAAAAAATGAAACATCATGTCTTAGTGTTTAACTACCACATATACATGTGAACCAAGCTAGAATATTGTTCACACATCATTTTACATTTAATCATGAGATTTTTCACTTTACCCAATGCATTTGAGCTCTGTATAATTCTGGGCGCACCCGTTACTTTGAAACATTCATATTGCGCTATATAAGTCTGGGTGCACCCGTCACATCATAACATTATCATTATCATGATTTCCACATGGAACATAAATCAAAACTAAATATAACTAACCCATGGTAAAGAATTGCTTTCATCTCATAAGAAAACATCAATAATATTTGGGTTCCCAAAAGAATGAGGGAATAACATATTTGATACAAGAACCATCAACCAGGAATGAGAGGTAAAAGTTGAGTTCTTAAAAGAAGAGTTCTTTTGGAAAAAATTTGTATTGACATAAAATTCATTATAAAACATTTTTATCTCATATAAGGTAATATAATGATGAAAAAAATATTCTTAAGAAGTGACCATACCAAATTGGAGTAAAATAAGGAGAACCCGAAGAAAGAAATTTGGGTTCGAGATTTTCCCCCAACCTTGTATCTAAATGCTTCCTTATCTTTAATGTCCTGTATAATGACATTATATTAATTAATTATAAATAAATAAACTTTTTTACATTAATATGTTTCATTATTGTTTCCTCAAGTGATTTTATGTGCCTTTGGATGAGTTATAGAGTTTAAAAACATTATTTGGGAATGTTTGTTGTTATGGTTTTCTTGAGTGGTTCACTTGTATTTTTAATTGAAGTTTGGGTATAACATGGGTAAACATCCAGAACTGATATTAAATGTTATTAATGATATTACAGGAGTTTTTATTATCTTGTAATGAATTATATTATAACAATGTGGATGAATCATTATATAATATTTAAATGTTGATTGTTTGGGTTAATTAGAGCGATTTTTTGATCATAATGAACTTGTTTTATTTTATCACTATAACTATGGTCATAAGTTAGTTACAGAACTTTAAATAGAAGATAATACATATAAAATTTTATGGTTCAACCATAAAAATGGTTTCATGACCAGGTCTTAAGGTAGAAATGGAAGAATAAAGCATTTCGTTCTTGAAGGTGAAAAATTAACACATCACGAACAACGTTCTCTTTATTTAAATATAAGGAAGAGGAAAAGGGGGTTGAGTTATATAATATCACTTTAGCATCATAAAATTTCAGTATATGTATAATACTGGGGTTACAATACAATTTATATGAATATAGGTGGGTAGAAATCAATAAATGAACATGAACTGGAAAGGAAATTAAAGGAGAATAGGGAGAGAAATTACCTCTTAAATCTTCCACTTAAGATCCTCTATAGGGAAGCCAGGATTGGTCTTTTGATGAGACCAGAAGATCATGAATGTGGGATATGGTATAGAGAAGAGTTTTGTTCAGATTTTAGTGAAGACATGGAGCTTGAGAGGTGTGAGGAAATGAGGGTGTGAAGGGTGGTTTTTAAAGTGGAGGGGAGAGGGGTTTCCTTAATATAAAATTCATTAGTTTATTAATTTCCCCTAAGACAAGGAATAGTGAGTATTTCATGACCAAGAATAGTAATTTTATCATGTGATCCCGAAACAAGTGTTCTTACATCAGAAGAACATCGCACATGACTCTATAATTAGCTTATTTAGTTTTTTTTGTAAATTACGGTATTTCACTAATCATCAAAAATTCAAGTATCTCATAAAAATCCCAAAACGTTACCCCAACCATTTTTCAACATGTAGAATCCAAAAATGAAGTCCATTTTTTTAAAATAATTTTCTAAATATTATTAATTATATATTCCATTAAAATCATAATTTACTTAAAAACAGTTTTTAAAAAATTAAAACAGATTCTATAGTGCTTTCAAAAATTACGTAGGGTCTTATAAAATTATATAAAAACTGTAATAAATTGATTCAATAATTTATTAATACATTTTAGGAAAATAAAGTTTTATTTAAATTAATTAATTTATTATTACTTATAAAATACCAAAACGTTTACTAAGGTCAAATTGTCAATTTCTAAGATGTATAAATTTTATTTAATTATTAATGGGTAAGGTTACTCTTATGTTGTATGATTTAAAGTTCATAAGGGTCATATTACTATTCATAAGGGTATGTTACTATTCATTAGGGTATATTACTATTCACCAAAAATTATTTTTGTTTTATTCGACTCCAAAAAACATCTTGAACAAAACCGTGTATGTTAGATTCTCAAAATTCCCAACACAAAAGTGGAAAAATTATGTTTAAAGGTCACTTAGCACTTAGTAGTTCATTATGTTGTGTTTTCATGTGATTTCAGACATAATTATAAGAAGGTAATTTCCATTGAAAACTTGGGGTCGTTACATTCTTCAACCATTACGAAATTTCACCCCCTAAATTTCACTTTACAAAAACAGGTGAGGGTGTTTCTTTTTCATTGCCTCTTTGGGTTCCCAATTTTCTTACTCAAACTTATGGTTCCTCGACAACACTTTGAAAAATGGGTTGTCTTATTGTGTAAAACCTTATCTCTCTGATACATAATATTTACTATTTGCTCCTCATTGGAGAGACCATTTTCCAGCTGCACAACCTCTGGGTTTAGTACATGTGTGGGGTCTGGTATTTACTTCCTCAATAGTGACACATGAAACACATCATGAAATTGATCCATATTTGTTGAAAGTGCAAGACGGTGTGCCATGGATTCTATGTGGTCAAGGATCTCAAAGGGGCCAATATACCTTGGGCTTATCTTCCCTTTCTTCTCAAGTCGCATAACTCTCTTCCATGGAGATATTTGAAGGAAGACTTTATCTCCAACATAAAACTCCAAGTCCTTTCGACCATTGTTAGCATAGCTCTTTTGCCGACTTAGAGTAGATTTGATGTGTTTCTTGATGACTTTAACCTTCTCTATCATCTCTTTAACAAGATTGGGTCTAAGTAGCTTTCTTTCGCCAGGTTCATCCCAACAGGTTGGAGTTCTACATCGCTTTCCATAGAGAGCTTCATGTGGAGCCATCTGAATACTCGAGTGGAAGCTATTTTTGTATGAGAACTCAACCAATGGGAGATTCTGATCTCATCCACCTTTTAATTCTAGAGAGCAGTCCCTTTGTAGATCTTTAAGCGTCTGAATAGTTCTTTCAGACTGGCCATCAGTTTGGGGGTGATAGGTTGTGCTAAAATTTAATTCAGTACTCAAAGCATATTGAAGGCACCTCCAGAATTTATATGTGAACCTTGTGTCATGGTCAGAGACAATTGAGAGTGGAACACCATGTAGTCTCACCACTTCCTTCACAAATATCTTTGCAAGTTGTTCAAGTGATAGGTCTTCCCGTATAGCGATAAAATGGGCAGTCTTGGTGAGTCGGTCAACCACAAACCATATCGCATTATTTCCCTTTGACTTCTTTGGGAGACCCGTGACAAAGTCCATAGTAACATTTTCCCATTTCCACAATGGTATAGGCAATGGATGAATCATACCTTTGGACTTTTGTCGCTCAGATTTAACTTGTTGACATACCAAGCACCTTGATATATATTATGCAATCTCCTTCTTCATGTTATCCCAACAGAAGTGTTCTCGGATATCAAGGTACATCTTGGTACTCCTAGGATGGATAGAGAATGTTGAGCTATGTGCATTGTCCAATATCTCCTTCTTTGTCCCGGGTGATGAAGGCATTCAAAGTCGTGTTCCAAACCGAATCACACCATCATCGTCAATATGGAACTCTTGCAGCTTCCCTTCCTTTACTAAATTCACCCTCTTTTGTATCTCTACATCACCCCTTTGTGCTTCCTTAATCTTCTCCTGGATGGATGGTTGTGCAATCATTTGGGAAATTTAGGATGTACCCCCTGCCCTTATGATTTCCAAATCCATTCTTTGCATATCCAAGAAGATAGGGTCTTTCTCAATCCAAAACATGGATAGAGTAGAAGTTTCTTTTCTTCTTAGAGCATCATCTACCTTGTTCGCCCTTCTAGGATGATAGTGAATAGAGCAATCGTAATCCTTCATTAGCTCTAACAATCTCATTTGAAGCATGCTGAGCTCCTTTTGTGTGAATATATACTTTAGGCTCTTGTGGTCAGTGTGTATGTCACACTTCTTGCTATAAAGGTAGTGCTGCCAAATTTTCAAGGAAAAAATCACGGCTTCGAACACTAGATCATGCGTCGGGTAGTTCTGCTCATGGATATTCAACTATCATGAGAAATTGGCTATCACACTGTCATTTTTCATGAGTACACAACCCAAGCCTTTTTTTTGAGGCATCACTGTATACCATAAAACTTTCTCCACTTTTCAGTAGTGTGAGTACAGGTGCAGTGAACATCACTCTCTTTAGCTCCTTGAAGCTTCCCTCACATTCTTATGTCCAGACATACTTTAACCCTTTCTTGTTAACTTAGTTAGCAAGCTTGACAATTGTGAGAAGTTTCTCACAAAACGTCAGTAGTACCCAGCTAATCCAAGAAAACTATGGATTTTTGTGACACTAGAGGGCCTGGTCCATTCCCCGGTCGCCTTTGTTTTTGAAGGATCCACAGAAATTCCATCACTTGTGATCACATTTCCCAAGAACCTGAATTGTTTCATCCAAAATTCACACTTGATGAACTTGGAATACAACTTCTCTTTTCTCAATGTCACCAACACAGGTCTTAGATGTTCTTCATGTTCCTACATGCTCTTATAGTAGATGAGAATATCATCGATAAACACTACCACAAATTTGTCGAGGTAATGTATAAAGACTCTATTCATCAAATACATGAAGATTGTAGGGGAATTAGTAAGTCCTAAGGGAATCAACAAAAACTCATAGTTCCCATACCATGTACCGAAGGCAGTCTTCTGAATATCTTCCTTCTTCATATTTACCTGATGATATCTAGAATGAAGATCCATCTTTGAGAAGTATTGAGCTCCTCTTAACTAATTGAACAATTCGTCAATCCTTGGAAGATGATAATTGTTCTTTATGGTGATCTTGTTGAGTTCCTAATAATTGATACACAACCACATTGTTCCATCCTTCTTCTTCACAAAGAGCACTCATGCACCCCAAGGTGATGCACTAGGGCGTATGAACCCTTTGTCCAGATTCTCTTACAGCTGCTTCTTTAACTCCTCTAGTTCAGTAGAATCCATCCTATAGGGGTACTTCAAGATAAAATTAGCTCCGAGTATGAGCTCAATTGAGAACTCAACCTCACGATCCTAGGGAATTTCGGGTAACTATTTGGGAGATACATCGTTGTATTCCCTTACGATGGTAATTTCCTTAAGGTTGTAACTTTCCTTCGACTCAACCATTTGGGTGAGGTATGCTTCTTCATAGGGAATCAACGCCCACAACATTGAAGGATTTTTCAAAGGAGATTCATGATCTTTATTGAATTTTTAGAGGATCATGGGATGGTTTGGAATATGAAAAGATATTTCCTTTTCCTGACAATTGATATGTTCTATATATAACGAGAGCCAATCCATTCCCATTATAGCATCGAATTCCACCAAAAAAGTATTACATGATTCCCTGGAAGAATCTTTCCACATATGGTAATAGGAGAGGATTCAAACACTTGGGTTGTAATTATTGCACCTCTAGGTGTTTTTACAGATATCTCTACTTAAAGGCTTCGGGGCTTTGATTCTATAGTTCTATAAAACTTGCAAGATATAAAGGAATGCGTAGAACTAGAATCAAATAAGAATTTTTCCATTCTTGAGTGAATAGGAAGTGTACCTTGTATGACTTCTTTATCTTTCTCCACTTCCGCAGTAGTGATGGGATAAGCCTCACCTTGTTATTTTGGATTTAGTGGTTGCTGATATTGATTTCCCTCGAGAGCTCGAGGTTTAGTGCACTGGTTTGCATAGTGCCCTAGCTCCATACAGTTGTAGCATTGAACCATGAGTGGTTCTCTCCTTTCATCATCTATATTCTCCTTTATTTTCATTTCTTTTAGACACTCTTGATCATGGTGTCCTTTTTTCCCTCACATGAATCATTTCCCCGTCCCTTTGAGGTAGTTACCAAGGTGAAACTTCACACATTTTTTGCATGTGGGTCTTTGAGTTTTCTTCCCACTTTTGTCATTAGATCCTCCAGCTTGAAACTCCATCTTTCATTTCTTATCTCCATAGCCATGCGACCATTATCCAAACTCCATCTCCACTTTGAGATCACATCGAACAACTTCTTTATAACTCCCAAAGTCTCGAATTTCAAGATCCTTTCGAAGGTGTGGTTTTAATCCACTAAAGAATCTATAAATTTTTCTATCATTGTTGATAACAAAACCCGAAGAGTACCTTGAAAGCCTTGTGAAATTCGCTTCATAGGTTCTGATAGATTATCCTTCTTTTTCCTTGATCTCTATGAATTATATATCCACCTTTTTGTGAAGATTTCTTGGGAAATACTTGTTAAGAAACATTATCTAAAAGTCTTCCCATTCCATCTCTTCAATTTCCTCCCTTAGCTTGGTGTTCTTAATCAAATCCCAACATTGATCGGCTTCTCCGTCTAGACGATAAACGACTAAGGTCACCTTCTCCATCTCGGAACAGTGAAGAATAGAAAAGATCTTCTCTATAGAGTTGACCCACTGTTCCACAACTAGTGGATCGGATGATCCACAAAACATCGATGGTCATTGCCACATAAAACATTCTATAGCCAGTTGCTCCCTCTTTGGTGAAGGAGGACTCTCCCCATTATTATGGTTATTCTTCATAACCTAGGATAATTGGGTAAGTATCACTATGAAGTTTTCAACAACACATCCCAAATCATTGGGGATGTCATTCGGGAAAACGTTACATTGTCCCTCGCACGAGTTGTTGGCCTGATTTCTCCTAGTTCCCACCATTTTCTAAAACAGAAAAGGTTAGAACAAAAAATAAGTAAACAATTCATGAAAAACTTATTAATTTAAACAATTTTTACTAAAATCATAACATATGGGATCCCTATGTAAATATTCTTGTCAACATTTTTGTACTTAGTCTCATGCTAGAGGTTTTCACTAGGGTTTACTAATCCTAATTCCCAAATTAACTAAACCTTGCCTCTGATACCAACTATAGACACCCTGCCTTTTCTTACATTAATATTACATCATTTTACAGATAAACATAATAATAATATTACACATAGAGGATCCAAAGGTTCAGTGTATTTGGAAAACAATGAACATACAAAACAATTACAACATCATGTATAAACATTTATTTAATTTATTCTTCTCTAGATTCTTATTGGCACTTGTCCTCTCTTTAATACATGTACCCACCTAAGGATATACATCAGAAGGGGTGATCTAGATTCCCAGTAAGAGGATAGATAACAACAATATAGAATGGAGTGAGCATAATCATAGTATGGTAAAATGATCATGAACATGAGAGGAAACATAAATATGAGACTTAAAATGTGGCAATGCCTAAAAAATGTAACATCATGTCTTAGTGGTTAACTACCACACATACATGTGAACCTAGATAGCATTATGTTTCCACATAATTTCACATTTACTAATGAGATTCGTCACTTTACCCAATGAATTGGAGTGCTGTATAATTCTGGGTGCACCCGTCACTTTGAAACATTCATATTGAGCTATATAATTCTGGGCGCACCCGTCACATCATAACATTATCATTATCATGCTTACCACATGGAACAAACATAAAAAGTGTACATAACTAACCCATGGTAAGGAATGGGTTTAATATCATAATAATACATTCATTAGCTTTGGGTTCCCAAAAAAAAGTGGGAACATCATACTTGATACAAGAACCATCAACCATGAATGAGAGGTAAAAGATGAGTTCTTAAAAGAAGAGTTCTTTTGGAAAACATTTGGATTAACATAAACTTCACTTAAAAACATTTCTATCATAGATAATGTAATATAATGATGAAAAAATTATTTTTAAGAAGTGACCAAACCAAATTGGATTGAAAGAGGGAGAACCCGAAGAATGAAATTGGGTTTGAGATTTCCCCCTTACCTTGTATTCAAATGCTTCATTCTCTTTAATGTACAGTATAATGAAATTATATTAATTTATTAGAAATCCATAACTATTTTTACATTAATATGGTTCATTATGGTTCCATTAAGTGATTTTAGGTGCCTTTGGATGAGTTATAGAGTTTAGATACATTATTTGGGAATGTTTGTTTTTATGGTTTTCTTGAGTGGTTCACTTGTATTCTTAAATTGAAGTTTGGGTAGAACATGGGTAAAGCACTAGAACTTATATTAAATGTTATTAAATATATTAAAGGAGTTTTTATGATCTTCTAATGAATTATATTAGATCCATGTGGATAAATCATTAGATTAGAATTAAATAATGATTGTTTGGGTTAATTAGAGCGATTTTTCGATCATAATGAACATGTTTTATTTTATCACTAGCACTATGGTCTTAAGTTAGTTACATAACTTTAAATATGAGATAATACATATAAAATGTTCAGTTTCAACCATAAAAATTGTTTCATGTCCAGATCTGAAGGTTGAAATGGAAGAATAAAGCATGTCATTCTTGAAGGTAAAAAATTAACACCTCATGAACAACGTTCTCTTTATTAAAATATAAGAAAGAGGGAAAGGGGATTGAATGATATAATATCCCATTATCAACATAAAATTCCATTGGATGTATAATACTTGAGTTACAATACAATTTATATGAATATAGTTTGGGAGAGATCAAGAAATGAACTTGAACTTGAAAAGAAATTAATGGAGAAGAGGGAGAGAAATTACCTCTTAAATCTTCTTCTTGAGATCCTCCCTAAGGAAGATAGGCTTGGTATTTTGATGAGACCATAAGCTCTTGAACGTGGGAGAGGGGCTAGAGAAGTGTTATTTGGCAGAGTTTAGATAATTATTGGAGCTTGAGAGGTGTAAGGAAATGAGGGTGTGAATGGTGGTTTTTATAGTGGAGGGGAGAGGGTTTTCTTTAATATAAAATTCATTGGTATATTAATTTCCCCTAAGATAAGGAATAGTGAGTATTTAATGACCAAGAATAGTAATTTTATCATATGATCCTGAACCAAGTGGGATTACATCATTATAACATCACACATGACTCTATAATTAGCTTATTTAGTTTATTTTTGTAAATTACGATATTTCACTATTCATCAAATATTCAAGTATCTCAGAACAATCCCAAACATTTACCCCAACCATTTTTAGACCTGTAGAACCCAAAAATGAAGTCCATTTTTCAAAAATAATTTTCTAAATATTATTAATTTTATATTTAATTAAAATCATAATTTACTTAAAAACGGTTTTTAAAAAATTAAAACTAATTCTAGAGTGCTTTCAAAAAATACACGGGGACTTATAAAATTATCTAAAAACTATAATACATTGATTAAATAATTTATTAATACATTTTAGGAAAATAAATTTTCATTAAATTAATTAATTAATTATAATTAATTATGTATGACTTACAAAATACCAAATCGTTACTGTGGTCAAATTGTCAATTTCTAAGATGTCTAAATTTTTTTAATTATTCATGGGTAAGGTTACTCTTATGTTATATTATTTACTATTCATAAGGGTCATATTAATCTTTATAAGTGTATGTTACTATTAATAAGGGTAGAATACTATTCACCAAAAATTATTTTTGTTTTATTAGACTCTGAAACCCATCTTGAACGAAACTGTGTATGTCAGATTCTCAAAATTTCCAACACAGATGTGGAAAACTTATGTTTAAAGGTCACTTAGCACTTATTAGTTCATTATGTTCTGTTTTAATGTGATTTTATGACATAATTATAAGAATGGAATTTTTATTGAAAACTTTGGGTCGTTACAAAGATTGTGGGGTAGATGTCAAGGTGGTTGTGATCCCACTTGTGTCCTGTGAGTCTGATTAGTCCCTCCCAATAGAATCTCATCACTATAGGGTGTGACCATCACTTCTGGTAATCCCTGAACCAAAACATAAGAATCCAACCTACATGATGTAATGAATTAATTGAAAAATTATATAATTCAATTAAAACTAATTCCATAGTATATAAATTCCTTTTATAGAAATAAAATGATACTTCCCTTCATCAATTTCAAAATAACATAGAAAATTGAGAAAATGAAAATTCAATATCTACTATACTCTATATGAAGGATTGGCTGTTGTATTTATATTATATATAATTAATGTATGGGACTTAATATTTATAGTGGGATATTACATCTGGAACCCATGAGAACACTCTACATCAACAACTAAATTCATTGTATGGGTGATTGATTCTCATTAATTAATTAAATAATATTATATACCAAATTTAATACATTAATTTCATCGAAAATATTTTTTTATATTAACATAATGAAACCAAATAATTTTATTGATCCCAATTTATTGGTCCCTAATTAATTAAATTTAAAATTTATTAAAAAACCATGTATTATAATCTACCTCTAGGTCTATGCCAATTATTATGAATATATTAACTTAATCTCTCTATATAGTAGAAAATATTATACCTAAATCATTGTGATATCTCCCTAACATAGTTGAGTATTTCTTCTTTGTATAACATTTTATTTTTATCTTAAATAACCAAATTAATAAACCGTTTCTATTTGGTTCATTCTATTTCAAGAAAAATATTTATTAATTAATGGATTTGTACAAAAAATCTAAAGAGATAAATATTTAAATATATGAGTTTTTGAATAAAATTTTTTTATAAAAAAAAGAAAAAATTATATAGTATAATGTAATCCTATACATATTAAATAATAATAAATTTAAATAGAGTATTGAATTTAGTAAAAAGATATAAAATCATCAGTTCATTCCATATGTGTTTAATGAATACATTCATATCTTTAACACATTACCTATTGGATAAGTATTTAGTATCGATGTTTTTACATTGAATACCACTTTTTTATTCTTATCCATAATGAAAGAAACTTAATTTTAACAATATATAATCATTAATCTCGAAATGTAATCAACAAATTTAATCCATGAAATGAAACCCCTTAGACATACACCCTTAAAGGGGACCTCAAAATAATAAAAAACTCAACTTCTATAGAATAAATCATTATTATTATATGTTTAACATTACTCCAAGACAGAACTCCATCAAGAATAATAAATATTCATCCAGAGGATCATTTTCATGAGCTAAAACAACATTAATGGTATCCATAAGACTATTTAAAAACCTCAAAATTATCAATCCATTTATTTATAATCATGTTGTGTTTAGTCCCCTTGAGGTGTCTTAATAACTTCTTCATAGCCATCTACTAGTCTAGAACTATTTTACTTTTACATATCCCCAATATTCATAATTAAATGTAATGTCAAACCTTGTGTATACCAAATAATACATTAAAATTCCAATAATATAATCATATAATATTGATTTAATTTTTCCTCATTCCAAATAATATGTGAGGCTTTGGTTCAGGTGAAACAAATCACCCTTAATAATGATTTCTATACACAGTTCATGGTCATTGATATAAAATCCCTCTAGAACATTGTAAATATATAATTCCTAAGAAAATAATAGAAATTATTTTACCCATTATTTGTTAATAATTATTCCAATGACACAGGATATATCACCAATGCCATTCATGTCAATGATTTTTTAGAGAAACTTTTTCATCTCTTATAGATAACTGATATCATTAATAGAAAATAAAATTTTTTCTATATTTAAAAGACAAAATAACATTTTAATAAGACTGAACTTCTAGTATATATATTAATATATAATGTTTTATTTGGAATATAATTAATTAATTACATTATTGAATTATAAATACAATTTTTGGGATGCTTTTTTAACTGTAGATTGACCTTATGATCTTTCATACTAAATACTCTCCAAAACTAGAGATGATTAATTTTAGTTATCTAATATAAATATCTTAATCTAGATTAACATTCATAAATATAGTTTTTTCATTAATTTTTCTTAATTTTAAACCAAAATGATTTATTATTTCCAATATAGTGCACAAAGAAACCTTGTTGGATACTGGATAAAATATACCAGAACAGCCAATCCATTATTTTAAGTGAACTCTTTAGTAAATATTTGGTACCTCTATCTCTCAGTTTTTTCCCAATTAAATTTTCATATATTTAAATACACATTCAAATAAAAAAATCTGTTCACCAATTTCAAACTAAAAAGGTCCCAAAATCATTATAATTCATGTAATTCATCTCATAATCATGTTATCACAATAAATGTTTTACTCTTTACAACTCATGGCTTGTGAAAAAAAATTAGGATCATTTTAAACAACAATATTGTAGATATATTATAGTAAATAAACTACATAATAACTTTAAATTTATGAATTAATCATACTCATGGATGTTCCTAATGTATAAACATTATTTTCTTGTGAAGCTTTTGGTTAAAAATATTGTTCAAGTGTTTCTGATTTTTGATCCACATGATCTATAGGATGATTATGAATAGTTTATAGAATGAAATTTATTTGAACCTTAATAAATAAATTAGTGTAGTGAGATGTTATCAATTTATTACCTGATCAAGAGGGTCGTGCTTCTAAATTTTCTTCATCAGTTATATTTTTTATTAGATAACTCTCATTTACTTGGTATTTTTTATGAAATTTTTCATCCATTGATTCAACAATTCTTATTTTTATTGACAGAAAATAAAAATAGTGTAGTTTATATATTTCATCATATCTGATGTGTTAACCATTATTTTCATATGTATCAAACTTATTTTCCTTTCGGTTATAACACCACACTTTAAATAACATCTCTAACCCAATACATTTCACAAACTTGATTTCCAAACCTTAACCAAATCAAATGGTGTTTTTCAAATATCCATTACTGGAACATGGTTAAAAATTTATGATGTTGCTTTATGTTCTTCATTAAATAATAATTTGGTAACGTATATTTGCTAAGAAAAAATCATACAATTTATATTCATGTTCAGTTTCTTCTTTTATTTAGAACGTTTTTATCCAATAATCCTTGCAACGTGTATTGATAAACTATTCAGTTTTCTTAAAGAAACCTTGAAAATAGACTAGGAAATTTTCCATCCTTTGTATATCTACTATAATATTCTCAAAAATAATAATACCTCATGATATTAATTTTTATTCCACATTTATTCTCTTCTTTATCCTTAAAACGTTAAATGAATCTGAAGGTTATTTGTTGTTATGAATAAAATAGTGATACATGTATTTTAAATAGTCAAAAAATAAATAAAATGAAGAATTTATAGTCATGTATATCCATTTATATGATACATATATCTATATGTGTTTTTTATAGTATATTTAAACTTATATAAGAACCATAATTCGATTTATTGGATTGTTACCCCTTTATATAATTCATATACATTTCAAAATAATTAAAATATTGTGTACTAAGTATAATATCCTGATCTAATATTTGAATCCATGCTTTGGAGACATGACCTAATATATGGTACCATAACATATAATAATTTTCATTAATAAACCTTCTTATAATACAGGTATGAACATGAATGTTGTCATCTTCGGTTTTACATTACAAATCAAAAGATAAAAAATCATCTTTTATTTCACCAAAAAAAATTCATTTCCATATAATAAAAAAAATATCTTACCAAAAATACAATGTTAAATCCAATCGGTCCAAGTATTAAAACTAAAATAAAGTTTATATCAAACCGTGAAATACAAATGGTCTTTTCTGTATACATATTAAGCCATTTTTACAATAAAAGAACCCAATTCCCCACTAATTCTATATGTGATTGAGTCATGTTTCCTGAATAATAACCAAGCTCACTGCCAATTGGTTTCATTTGGTTGTTAATACCTTTCACTATATTCACATTATAGTTTATTGAGCCAAGATTAATCCACTAAGTGTTATAAATTTTATTAAAAAAAATTTAGGCCATATTTAAAATTTAGGGAAAATATTCATTGCATGTCGTTTCCATTTATAAAAAATAAATCCTCCTTATTTTTTGGTTCAGCTATAAATTTCTTTTTATCCTTGTATTTGGCTTTAAGATTATGAGACTTAAATTTCTGGTAAATTTTTATCATATTATCTTCTAAAAATTCAAATAATCAGCCTATAATTTTTAAAATTTTGAGTTTTTAAAATGAAACATTATATTTGATATCATACATGTTATGCCACATCGAGCTTAAATAAACAAATAAATATTATTATTTAAATATTTAAATTTTATCCTAGTTGTTAGAATAGAGTAAAATGAATAGGATAAACTAAATTATGAAAATAAGGTATAAACATCTAAATATAATGAATTATTTTGGTAGCAATGATTTATAAATGAAAATAAAACCCTTTTTAAAATAAAATAAAAAAAAATTTCTAAAAAACTATTTAAATATGCACAGGTGACTTTTTTACCAATAAATAAAAATATAAAACTTTTTTATTATATAAATTATATATATATATATAATATTAATTCTACTATTTATCATTCATCCTATCTGTTTTCTATACATGAGATAATACCAAATCCAATTTTCCACATAAAAGATGTATTTTTATAAAAAGAAAATATTACTACCTTTTTCTGAGAAACTTGTTTTAAAATTTTTTTTGATAATTTATAAAATTATATTTGAAAAAATAAACATTTTATTTGAAATAGTAATATAAAAATTACCTTTGGTTTTTTTTTCAATATTTTTATGATATATTTCATGTTTTGAGGAATACTGAAAATTATTGCATTTTAATTGAAATTAACCTTTTCATGTGAATATTTTATAGTGTTAAATTATATTTTAAATTGGGTTTAAAGCTTAAATAGTTAAAATATTCATCAATAAATATTATTTTGATAATTTTAATGAGTTTCACATTGTAATTGGAAATTAATATTTTTTATCTTTTGACCATTTTTACATCAAATGAAATTGTTTCATCTCGTCTACAATATAAATTTTAAAATAATTTCTAAAGAATGTGTGAATTTAATTTTAAAAATTTTATTCTATATTTAGAATCATATGTTACAAGTTTAGTAAATATTTACATTTTATTTTTGGACAATATGAATTATAACATTAGTAATATTTTTATTAATACAGTTAAGTATAAATCGTGTAATTAAGAGTAAAAAAACTATGAATATTATAAAATTACCCAAACACTGGTTTTAATTTTATTTTATATTTTATTTTCATCCTAAATCATCATTGGGATTATTTTATGACAACTTGGAGACACCTTTATGACTTTAAGCCCTTTATAGTATTTTATTTTAATAAAATGTCAAATATGTTGTACTTATGTTTTAATAACTATAAAATTTTTAATTTTAGGTTATTTAAGAAAATATATTTGACAATAAATAGAACATAAAAATAGAACAATTTATCTTCATAAGGTAAATTTATTTCCATTTTTTGAAGAAAATAATTTCCTTATAGAATTACACAATGATGATGCTTTAATTGTTTAGCTAATGAAAATATAAAATAAATCATATTAAAAATATTAAACATAATACAATTTAAAATAATTAATGTTAAAAAATAATTTTATAGATTAATTAAACATTTTATTAATGTTTTAGAATAATTTTCTCTAATTTATCTTTTTTTTATTTTTAAAAAGACAAGTAATGAATATTTTCAAAATTGACATCAATGATATTTTATAATAAATAATATTTTATTAAATGATATAAAATTTATAAAAAAATTAAAATTGTGAAAAATTATTTTGATAAGGTTTAAAATTTCATCAATTATTCTTTTGTTATTTTTTGTAATTTTTTGTAATTATATTAACCCTGAAACAATAATAATTCAAGTTGTCATGGTAAGAGTAAAAGGGGTTAAAAAGGATTATTGCCCAATATATAAAGAATAAAAATTAATAAAAACAAGTATTTATTTCATTTTATATATGTATTAAGAGTCATTATCATATTATATTATAAATAAATCATTGTTTATCCATTTTAAATTGAAAAATGAATTTATATTAATTTAATGTTTTGAAGAATTCCATGAGTTCCCCTCCTCTCTCTTATAAAATTAATCATTTTATCTTCTTTTCCTCACACATCAAACATTATTTGTTTTGACACATATATGAAAACAAATACCTTCCTATAATCCCTACACATATATTATATCTATTATTTATGTTATAAAACCACCCTTAGTGGTCATAAAGTGTTGATAAAAGTAGATTGTCTGAAGAAAATCTATCATTTTTAATCATGTATTTATGTATTATTTATTCTCATAATTCATTTAATATTTTTCAACCATGATGAAATTATAAGTCCAGTATCCGAAATATAATTATATTTTATTATGTTACTATCATCACCTAAATCCATCTCTACTTCCATGAAACAGACAAAATAATTAATCATTCATGTGTGCAATGGATTACCACCTTGCAAACTGATGTAATTCATTTTCCATATATATCACTCAAGTATAGTTGTAATGATTGAATTAATGTTTATATATTAAATTCATGACATATTTATCATTCTGAAAAAAATATTATAGTAGTCAAATTCTTATATTTTCATGCACATCAAATTGATAATGTTTTTCATGAGTTTGTGTGAACTATCACCTCCACAACACAATGTGATTCGTTTTTCATCCCTACATAACATGAATGATATATATATATATAATTATATTAAAACAATTGATGTTTAATTAATTATATTAATATCATTTTATAAATATAAAATAATACTTACCTTATTTACATAATTATCATTAAAAAATGGAAATGTTACTCATGTGTATGTATGACCTACCATCTCCATGATAATAATGTAATTCATTTTTCATAAAAATACATAATGGTTTGATTGAAAAGTAGAATTTACATATCATAATGATGACCATGAAATATATATAATTCTGATTTTGATTTACTATTAACCACTTTTACTATAGACATCATACCAAATTTATTTTGGACTCAAGTACTGAATATCGTCAAAACATTTGGCATGAACTAAAATAGTTAAGTAATGGTAATAAAATATATAATTAGTGACCTAAAAGTAATAAAAAATATTAAAATTATTTTAAATATAGTAAATAATTAACTTATTCTTATTATTTCCTAATATAAAGAATGTACATGATGATTTTGAATCAATATAAGGGACTTCATCTCAATTTTTTTTTATTGAGGCATATTTTGATATTAAGTAGCTATATTAATTCTAGAGGTTTATATAACAATAAATTTTCATTTTATATCATTAATTTATTTATTCTCATGATATTTAATATTTTTTGTAAATCTTATCACATTCTTTTGTCATATGATTTGACTAATCATAATGTAGTAACGGTATTCTTTACCCAATTTCCATTTTTTGGTTTAAACATCCACTTCTTGATTATGTCATCATAATAATATGTGTGAAATGACTTTTTAATATATTATGATTAATTTTTACATGTTTTACAGGGATTTAAACAGGATACACATAATAAATTCCTTTTATTAGTTCTCACATCAATGATATTATCTTTGTAAGTGACATTATTTAGAAAACCACCTTTAAAGATTCTCTTTCATGTATTTTTAAAAAATACAAAAGAAAAGTTTTTTTAACATATAGAAAAAGAATTGAATTTACCAAATTCATATAGATTTAATTTTATAATTCATTCATTAAAATTTAACTATTATCTTTTAAAATAATATTTTTTCATTTATGAGTGCCATACTAATATTTTTGTTCTCATACAATGTTTTAAAATAATTTCCACAAGGTCTAAGGAAGTGAATTAACAAGGATTAGATCAAGGTGAAAATTGTGATCATTTTTCATCATAAAAAATCAGGTTTTAATTTAAATTTTTTTTATGAACCAAAAGGATACCTTATAGAATTTTTCAATTTTTATTTACGTGTTTACATTCTAATATTTTACACAAATTCTCCAAAACTCTAAACAAAAAAAGATCCCAAATACAAATTCTAATTAAAAACACTGGAATATGTAATGTTTATAGATGATTCCTTAAAATAAGTATCAATGTAATTTTTATAAAACATTTGGGATTAGGACTTTTGGTTAAACGTACATTAATTTTATATTTACTCTTAATATCAAATTATTCTTCTAAAAAATTTTCAGATCTAGTAAAATCATTTACAAATTGAATGAGTGGAATCTCAAAAAAAATATTTCTATTCTTTATTACTTGCATGATATACAAATTGGAAAGTCATGTTCTTAGGATTTTGAAACTTTTTTAACATAAAACTATCCTACAGAATGTTTTATGAAATATCAAGCACCTCATCTATTCCTCAAGACAATCAGGGTACTAGGGTTGATTTAAATAAAATCCATTTTTTTCAGTATTCCAATATTTCTAAAAAGGTAAATATTATCAAGGAGTTTTCAAATATTTTACCTTATCAAAATTCATTGAATAATATTATAATTTAAATACATCTCCTAAAGAAAGAGGACATTGAAAAACCTATTTATATTTGGTTTTGACTTATAATATTTCAAAACATACTTATTGTGTTTTAAAAGGCCCCTTTATTAATGTTCAAAAACCCACTTTGAATGTTTTATAAAAATCATGTTTTTTCACATTTTTTGAAATTATATATCATAAAAAATTATATTCTAAAATTATTTCTCTTCTAAAACCCATATAACCCATGTTGTACATGGTCTGTTTTGGAAAAAGAAGCAAGGGATGTTGTAAAAGCTCGAAAGAATTGTTGTGATACATGGAACATATAACTACATGAAAAATGACAATGAGGTCAAGTGGAAACCATGATCATGTTATGGTGTTCTTTATTCATAGAATAGTTTTATTAAATTAAACATATATGAAATTTCAAATGTGACGATATAAAGAAAATCATGAATTAATAATTTGAGGTGATTATTGGTTGGGATAAAAAAATAATTGATATAAAATTAACATTAATGTTAAAACATGTTATGTATATTTTTTGAGTATTTTTTTATATATTTAATATTATAATATTTTTAAATCATTAGAGAAAGGATAACATCTCTATGGGCGATAACCTATTGCATATGGAACCACCATGGGAATCAAACCCATGACAGAAGGTCAACATGGGTACATCACCTACCATAGGCCTATGTGAAATTTCAATTATTATTAATTTTTTTTTTTTGTAAAATTATTTCATGGATGAAGAATTTGTTGATTTGGGTAGTTATGTTTTATAAAATCTATAAACATGGGATTGGAAAATGATTTTGTGATTAAGTGATTAAAGTTATTTCGAAAGACATTCACTATATTGTGAATCATATAAGGTTAATTTTAATATAATATTATGAGGAAGAATGGTTGGATTATCTTTTAGAGAAAAATATAATTTTATTATTAACTTTTGGTTATTCAAGTGATTTATGGAAATGGATAGTTATCTTCATGATTATTCTGGAAATTATTTTTTGGAATAAGACTTTTAGAGTTATTGATGTTATTTTAAGATAAGTATTAAAAACTAATCATGGAATATTTTTTGAAAAAAACCTCATTTTTTTGTTGGGGTTTCAATAATAGTATAGATTATTTTTTTATGAATTTTAATGATAACTATTTTTTAAATTATCTATGTCTAACCTTGGGTGTAAATGTAGGTTTTTAGAGATTAAATTAGTTTTCCTCCAATAAATCTTTATTATTTTGGGATAATTAACTTATCTTGTACTAAAAATTAATGTTTTAGTAATTATATAAAGATATGTGGAATATATTATTATAATATTTTTGGATTTTTTAATCCACAAAATTTCATTCTATTATTATTTGAATGGAAACAAATCATCTGGAATACCGATCATTTGGAGAAAAAGATGAGTTTGTGGTGGAAATTGATTAAAGGATGTGACTCTACATGTGAATTAATTATATTTATTTATGTTACAAGTCTAGGTAGTAATATAATTCCTCAAATCTAGGATAATAATTTTGAAACAAAAATGTAATTCAATGATTTTTCTTACTCAGGGAGGAAAGACATTTTAACCAATCAAAAATGTATGGTTTTGTGATTGTTAACTTTCTCATGATTATGTACTCAATAGCACTCCATTATAAAATGATAGTTATTTTTCTCTTATATGTACATGATTTTCTCTATAGAACCCTAGTTTTTTATATCTCATCTGACATTCATACATCTCTTTTTCTTATTTTAAATTGGAAGTTTCACTAATCCTTTTTCTCATATGAGATTTCAACAAAGGTATTTTAAAAACAAAAAACCCTAATTTTCTACCCCATGTTAAAATTGTAAGGAATAAATTTATTATAGTGTGGTATAATGTGACATCTTGAGTTTTTAAAATGAAACACTATGTTCCACAACGTACATGATACGCCACATCGAGCTTAAACAAACAAATAAATATTATTATTTAAATGTTAACATTATAACCTAGCCGTTAGAACGGCGGGAATAAAAAAATTAATTGAAATATGAAAATATGGTTTAAATATGTAAATATAATAAATTATTTGGTGACCAATTATTTAAAAATGAAAATAAAACACTTTTTAAAATAAAAGGAAATATTTTTTGAAAAAAATATTTAATTGACCACAAGTAATTTTTATACAAAAAAATAAAAACAACACACTTTTGTGTTATATTAAAGATATATGTATATAATTTATTATATATAATGTTTAACATTAATTACTTGTATTTTATAGACCTCATATAAGAATAAATCGCATTTTGTGCATAAAATATGTATTTTTTTAGAAAGATTGTTTTTACATGTTTTGATGGTGCACATGTTTTAAATATATTTATAAAAACAATTATAAATTAAATTTTACAAAATAAACTTATTATATTGTTGGTTAATATAACTGTTTAATTTGGATAAATTTTTGACATTTTTTTAAGCATCAGGTTCTGATTAATAGTTAAAATTACTGTATTTTAACAAAAAACTTATTTTTTATCCAAATAATTTATATTGTTAAAGTATATTATAAATTGATTTTAAAGTATAAATAGTTCAACTATATATAAATAAGTATATTTTGGGTCATTATAATCTATTTTACATTGAAATTGAAAATAAAAACATTTCTAATATTTCGAATATTTTTACTTTAAAACAAATAGTTTCATACGGTATGTGTGATTAGTTTTAAATTGATTTCATAAATATTTATGAATTGAATTTTATAATATTTATTCCATATTTTTAATTATAAGGTAAAAATTTGGTCAATAGATTCCTTTTTTAGAAAATATGAATAGTTTCTTTAGTAATATTTTATTACCATAGTTAAGGTTAAATCAGGTAATTAAAATTGAATATAATATTAAAAATATTATAAACTTAAACTACAAATTGTCCTAATTTTATAGAATGACTTATTTTAGAACCCACTAATCCTTGGGCCGATTTTATTACCTCTTGGTTCCACTTATATTACTTTAGTTCCTTTATAATATTTTAGTTTAAAGAAAAGTAAAAGATGCCATTCTTATGTTTTAAAAAATATAAAATTTTTAATATAGGGTTAATTAGAATATATACTAAACTATAAATAGTCTTTAGAAAGATAAAATATTATATTAATAATGGAATTTTATTTTTAATTTGTAAGAAATAAATAATTACTTTAAAGGACTACACAATGATAATGCAGTAATTGTTTAATTAATAGAAATATCAAATAAATTGTATTAAAATTATAAAAATAAATATAATTTGAAATAATTAATTTCAGACACAAATTTTATATATTTAATCAATATTTTTTTGATTTTTAATAATAATTGGTTTTAATTTATCTTGTTTTTGTGATATTTTTAAAAATATAAGTAATGAATAGTGTCAAAAATGGACTTTAATGAGTTTTAAATTAAACAATATTTTGTTAAATGATATGAAATTTTAAAAAATATAAAATTTGGAAAACATATTGGGATAAGGTTTTAAATGTTATCAATGATTCATTTATGGTTTTACTATTATTTTATTGTAATTATATTAAACCTTAATGGCTAAAAAACCAAGTTGTCATTGTAGGATTTAAAGGGGTTAAAAAAGGGTTGATGTCAAAAGATAAGGATAATTTTTTTAAAAAAACATGTATAAATTTTATTTAATTCATATATTTTGACCCATAATAATACTATATTTAAATAAATCATTTTTCATTCATTTTTAATTGAAAATTAATTTATATTAAATTGATAGTTTGAAGAATTCCAAGAGTGCCCCTCTCATCTCTTCTAAAATGGCACATATTCCCCTCTTATCTTTACACATAAAGACATATTTTTTTCCTTAAAATATAAAAAAATACCATCATATAATTTCTCCAAATATTCGATAGTTCTTACTTTAGGCATAACACAATCCTTAGTGGTCTTAAAGTGTTAAGCAAAGGCGATTTTCTGAAGAAAATTTATCATTTTTAATAAAGTATTTCTACTTTATTTATTCATCCACTCCCTTGAATATAATTAAACAATTATGAAATAGTAATGTAGGAATCATAAATATAATGAAATTTGACTTAGTTATATCATCGCCTAAATCTATCCCCACTTCCATCAAAAGTGAAAATAATTGGTTGTTCGTCTTTATGACGGTCTACCTCCTCGCGAACTGATGTAATTTTTTCATAACTATCTCTCAAGAATGGTTATAATTGAGGAATTTATTTTTAAATATGATATTCATCAAATATTTATAATTATTAAAAAAATATTATATAACTTCAGTTCCTACCTTTCCATACACACAAAAATGAAAATGTCGTTCGTGCGTTTGAGTGAACTATCACCGCCATGAATAGATGTGATTCATTTTCATCACCAAATTAAATGGATGATATATATATATATATAACTATTTTCAAATTATTAATATTATATTAATGATATTATGACCATTATGGAAGGATATAATAAATTTTAACTTCTTTCCCTAATGATCATTGAAAAATGGAATTGTTGCTCATGTGTACATACAACCGTCCATCTCCATGATTATAACATAGTTCATTTTTCATAACAATATATAATTGTTTGATTTAAAAGAACAATTTATATCTAAAAATGATCACTATTTCATTAATATTATTTTGAATATTATGGACTAATGGAAACTTTGACTATAGAAGTCATACCAAATTCGTTTTGGACAAGAGAACTGAATATCATAAAATTGTCCAATATGAAAAAAAATAATTAAGAAATTATTATAACATAATAATAAGTGAGATAAAAGTAATAATATACAGTAAAAAGGTTATCCAAAAAAATAAATATTAACTTAATTTTATTATTTAGGAATATAAATAACGTACATGATGATTCATACTCAATGTAAGGGACTTCATCTCAATTTGTTGAGGCAAATTTTGATATTACGTACTGATTTTTTTATGATTCATGTATAACTCTCCATTGACATGTTATATAAATAATTTATTTATTATCAATAATATTTAATTTCTAATAAAATGTTACTCTTTTTTTCATATGATTCGACTGATTATAAAGTATTAATGGAATTCGTAACCCAATTTCCATTCTTTGGGTTAATCATATACTTCTTGATTATTTCATTCTAAACATATCTGTGAAATTAATTTTGAATATATTATATTTTATTGACAACTTTTTTATTTCTATTTATCATGGATACACATAATAAATTCATTTTTTTAATTCTCACTTCTATGATTTCATATTTTTTAGGGAATTTCTTTTATAAACCTCTTTTAAAGGTAAACTTTCAACTATTTTTACAAAAGTCAAAAGGAACGTTTTTGAAAATATAAAAAATGAATAGAATTTACTTATTTGATATCTACATAATTTATTGAATCTTCCTTTAGAATTTTAATATTTTATTTTTAAATAATATTTTTTATTTAAAAGTTTGTGGATTTGTAAAAATGAAAGGTGATTTCAAAATGGAAAATTTATTTTTCTCATGAATGTTTATTTGATAAAAATGAATTTGTTGTGTTTAATTTTGGTTATTGGGAATTGGTTATGATGATGGATTTTTCTGTGATAAAATGAGGGTCGGTGATCCCATTATAGCTCTCTAATGAATTGGGTAATGAGATGGAGTTATCTAGGTTGGGTTTCTCCTAATAGATTAAAGGAATATACTATAGTGGATATTATAAATTCAACTATGAATATTACTCCCTATATAGTTGTGAAAGCTACAATAAATTAATGAGTGATATGCAAATTTCACTATTAGTTACCTTTATGATTAATGTTTTCTATGGAGTTCTACCATAAACGTATGATTTCAGGAGATAGGCTAAAGAGATTCTTTTTATGGGTAAAAAGTATAATATTTTTAAAATGATTTCATGGGTTTATAATTATTTATGAAATAATAGTTTATTCCATTGTTTTTATGTCCCTTTCTGAGAATTTTGTTCTTATCACAAGTTTTATATTTTTTTTACAGTGTTTATGGTAGAAGAGGATAAAGGATGAGATTAAGGGAAAAAATGTAATGAATTATCATCATAAGAAATCATGTTTTATTTTGATGATTTTTTATGAAAAAGGGATACTATATAAAAGTTTCCACGTGTAATGTATTGGTTTAATTTGTAATATTTGTTCATATTTATCTAAAACTATAAACTATAAATAACCATTAATGTTAATTCTTGTTCAAAAACATGAGAATATGTAATGTTTAATATCAGTTCCTTAAACTCATCTGATTCAACACACATGGTCATTAATTTATTAATGGAAAATTTATGAATATATATGTTATAAGATATTTTAAATGGATTTTATTGATATAGAAGTGAGTATAAAATGAAATAAAAATTATGACTCAGAAATATCAATCTCAAGATTATTAATTTGATCTTCCAAATACCTCATATGTATAATGGTCTCATGCACACCATTTAGAGTGGTGACTTTTATATATGAGAACTTCATTCTTAATGTTCGGGTTAATTCATTATCTGGAGTGATGAACTAGCCATTTGATGTTTCCAGCAAGTCCAAAAATTTATTATTCTGATCAACTGAACCATGTGTTTTAGTACATAATTTTGTTTTTATAAACATTTTACAAAAAGGGTTTGGTCTCTCTCAATGTACATATAATGTGATATTATCAACTGTGAAATCATTATTAACTATAACATGATAATATTTTCTATTTTCACAACAAATTTTTTTACATCCTATAAAATAAAAAATTATCACCATCTAAATTTTCTAACTGTATCTCATTAATCCAAAAATGTTACAGTGAATATTTGAAAAACCTGATCGCATAATTGAAAATTATATACATTATTATAATTCTAGATCATATAATTTTCATATTAAATAATGTTAACATGAATCTAAAAAATATAAAATTTATTATGGGAGAAATATTAAATTTAATTGAATCATAAAATTAAATAATAAATACAAATTATTATTTTAATTCATAAATCCATGAACTATAATTTTTTATGTCCACAAATCATATGAAACAAATATTAAAATTTTAGTTGACAATGACTATAACTAAATTATTAATTTTAAATATAATTTCACATCTTATAAAAATATAATAAAAATTATTTTATGTTAAAATTATTAAAATTATAAAATATATTTTCTAACGTGATATAATGAATATGTAAATTTTATTTAATCTTGAATTCTATAGAATAACATAATTTTAATAAAATTAAAAAAAATATAATTAAATAATTATTTTAATGAATATAAATTAAATATATATATATATATATATATATATTTGACTACTAATAATTTCAGTACAAGAATATATTATTTCATGTGCTTTTAATGAATCTTTGTGATTTATTTAATTAAGAATGTTGTGGAAATTCAAAACTTTTATAAAATTTATAAAAATATTAATTAAATAATTTTTTAACTAAATAATTAAATACATTTAATGAATATCATTAATCATAGAAAAAATCTACACGTGTATCTCTGGTTTTTTTAATTTTTATTTCATTTATGAAATAATTAATTAATGAAAAAAAATTAATGACGTCTTCTATAATTAATTAATAGATTATATTTTATTAAAAAAATAAATCCTGAATTTATAAAATCATTTTTTTCTTTTTAATATATGAATTTTACATGTTGTGTGATTTTTTAACTTCAATACTTGAAATCAACAAAATAATCAAAATAATATATTAAACTTCTTAAACAGTTTGATTTAAATATAAAATGTGGCATACTAAGGTCACAACCCCCTCCTAACAAAGATACAACAATGAGGGTAGGGTGATAGTGACTCTATATTCCCTTCTCTAGTAGGCCCTGGCTAGTGACTTTTTCTAAGAGTATAATAAACAATAATATGGGAGGCATTTACCTCTAAAAGAAACATTCATATGGGAGAGAAACCAAGGATGCCCCAACAAACACCAGCTCAAACAGACACACACACACACACATATATATATAATGAAATCACGAGTGAAAACATGAAATTCCATACAGTACTATAACAACTATGAGGAACTAAAATTATTAAAAAGGTAAATATGGAAGTAACCATAAATCCCAAACAACTCCTACAAAGTCGTGAATTAATAATATTCAACCTAATCTCCAAACTGCTATTCTTGACCAAAAAAACAATTTATAAATACAATGTGTGAGCATGACATTATACTAAGTAGGATCCTCCCCAAAACCTCTGATAGAGAAGTTAAATAATGAATGGTGAAGCACATTCAACAACAATTAAACTAACTTGTCACCTAAATAGGTAAACTCTGTTCTCAGCCTCGCCATGGAAAACTCCAACCAAGTGTCACATAAAATATGGCATATAAAATAATAATGAAACATATAGGGTACCCTAATCCCACTTCCCCTCTTTTTTCACTTTTATACAACATCGTATGTCTGGATTCATCTCTCCCCAAATGAAATCCATCTTGAAAACACGTGGGAAAGGTGTCACAACATGCACCTCATGAATCACAACACCACATCATCCCATATCACAATACATATATAGTAACCACGTAGTATGAAAAATAAATCACATTATGAATGACATGTATCATACCTCATGTATTATGTTTCAATCAATTACAGACCATGCACCAATTAAGTACATCAATCCATCATATCCAATTCTTGTCACACTTATAATTATCCTTTTGATACTATATCAGGTAACAAATATCTATGTAATAACCAAAATCTATAACATCCCCAACAAACATATATTGTAAAAATAACCATCATGCATAAAATCAAAAATAACTACCAAGAGATTGGTGTGGGGATAAAGGGGGTAGTTAGCCTTCCATCCTTCTACTGCGATGGTTGGAAAAACACCCTCTCAAATTCTATTAGGTGTCAAATTCCCTAATAAAAATGGATGGGGTTGAAAATGAAATCATAAAAAATTATATAATATATCTCACAACCACACTCTAGGAATAACATAGTCCTGGAATCAATAGTTTCTAATTTCTCTCGAACACCCGACATCCACTATTAAAACCTGATATCCTATAAGCATATAATAATTTTAATGAGCTACATTAAATTATTTTTTTTTTGTTTTTTCACTTTACATACATTAATTAATTTATCATCCATTAATTAACCATTAAAATTTTTTGAAATTAAATTAAATTAATTGCTTGAGTAAATTCATCACCCTCATGGCATAATTCAAACCATGGACTCAGTTTATAAATATTAGCATCTTTTACAAAATAATATTTCATCATCAATGAACCCCATGGGTTACGAATTTCTTATTCATCATTAGAATTATTATATAAACTAGAAACTCTAGGAAAACCATCCTAATCTACCACAATGAGAAAATAAGAAACCAAATACATCTGACTACCTCGAGCAGTGGGGAATGGAATTCTGATAAAACAATCCACTCGACCATCGGCCATTAAACATGTTCATAAATAAGCATCCTAGATCTCGGAATCACATAAATAGTTATTACCATTTTTAAATCATTCCATAATATCTGGTTTCATCCCCGACCTAAACAAGAATATCCTAGTGCATCCCTCCATCATAGGAGTTAACTAATACCACATCATCCTGGCCTCCATGTCCCATCACATAATCCATAACAGGCTCATCCATACTAGGATCACGACACATATGCCCCTCACCACCTCATAACACATCATCTATCCAAATATCAGTTGTATTATTCTCACATCATAATGATTGTATATATAGAGCATCAAAAAAATTACGTAAATCAAACATTCATATCCAACTAGTCAATCTACACCCTAAAACAAGGATTTCATCCATCATATAAAAATGAGAACTCAATGCTCTAAAATAGGGTACTCTGCCTTCTCATGAAAATTAGATACTAATGAACTAGAAGTTATTAATATAAAACAACCGGTTCTTATTCCTTCTTGAATTAACAAATTCATTATTCATTGGTTTCAACTTTGGGAAACCAAAGGCATTAGGCTATATCAATTTATCATGGGAAAAATGATCTTAACATTTATTCTAGTTTCAAAAACAATAAAAATAATCAATTATAAATTTATATGCCTTTAATTATTGTCATAAATAATTAACATGAAATAGTTTAATTAACCAATGTGTTCCTATCAAGGATTAACCAATTAAAATAAGTATTCTTACTTTCATCTATTAAATCATCAAATTTCCAAAACATTGAACTACAACATGACTCTACTTTAATTATTCTCAAGAAAATTTATTTTCAATTAATTAAATATTAATGTTTTTTAGAAATTTCATAATTTTACTCCAAGAATAATGACATGCTTACAAATCACATTATATATATCACTCTGTCTAGATAACTAAGTGCAAACCCGCTATAATGGTATAAATAATCAATATTTGACTGCTAACAAACTCATTATTAATATGGTTAAAACAATTATTAGGTTACTTTAATTTCTATAAAAAATATAAATGATGCTCAATTTAATATAATATGTAGAATAAAATAGATTCAATAAATCCCCTACCTCAATTGTATCAATTTTCTTCACATGTGACAAGACTAACCTTGTGGATCTTGATCACCTATCCTGCAACAAGATGCATACCTCTAGGAAAGTTTCGGCAAAGCAGCACCAAAAAAACCAAGAAACCCCCATTAGAAACATAGTAGTTGATTCTGCATTTCATTTAAGGAATAAATGGAATAAAAATGAGACTGAAAGATAGTAAACTGAAACAAATGGTGGTAAAACTCACCTTGGATCAACACGGATCGAAGAAAAAACACCGAGGATTGATCCACAAAGAATGGAGTCTAAAATTAAAAGGAGGGAACCACTACGTACTAGAAAATGATAGTAGGAATAGGGTTTCACAAATAGCTAAGAGGAACCACACATTTAAAGATGTGTTACATAGTATATTTACACGACATTTAATGCTTATGCGTCATGTTAATGTTGAGATTCAGTTCTTACTAATAAACTTATCACTTCAAACCTTTATATCTATATTTTTTTACACATCATGAACCACCAATTGATCTGCCCCAAATAATTTTTGAACTAAACATACTTGATGTGAAAACCACTTACATGTAGTCTACTCTCCTAGATTCCATAATTTAGAAGTTGAACCCCTCAAGACTCAATCCAAGCCTCCTCTAAATTCCACAAGCCTCAGAAACAAGAAACGTTTTAGACCACATGGATTTGGTCCCTAAAATTAGATACATAAGATACAATTCTCATACTCAAGAATCCAAAACAAAACTGAGAGAATAAATAAAAATGGTTCATTCGAACAACTACCCCATGAAATACCTATAGAAGATCTTTCCATCTCTAGATCTCAACAACCTCGTCAGAGGAATGATCGAAAACCCATTCAATTTTAAAAAAGAGTTCCTAACATTATCCTAGGGGAGATACCTCATAAAATGGCGTAATTCCATAATAAGAAACAATTAAAAACCATCTCATAAACTAAATGGTAAAAAAATAGTTGAAAAAACCATTACAAGAGAAGATATAAACATCCAAAATATCAGGGTTTTGAGCATGTAAATAAATATCACATTATCGAGTACTCTTCTGCACACCACAATTCCACTAAATGAAAAAAACTAATGGAAAATAAAACCCATGAAACGCCTTATCCTAGCAATCCAAAATAACTATAACCCACTCCTCAAAGGTCATATAATCATCAATGTCAATCTCAATATAATAGGTGACATGATAGTCATCATGAAGATAAAGATATAGCTGCGACAGATGAAAACATCATCTATCTATATCATATCAGGGGGAGGTGTTATCTAATACACCACAACCCGTGCATGATATGACACCTCGAAATTCAATACATCCTTAGGTGAAAGCTTACTTCCTTAGACAAACCTTCACTACCTGTGATGTTTTTTCACGTTAGAAACAAATGATCACCAATTTCTTACTCTAGAGGTCACATCCTATGATCGTTATAGGATTTCTAATGATCCTATGTGGACATTAACCCCTCATGAATTACATATACAATATATGTCAATTTTTTTACCAATTTTATCCTATGAATTACTACCTCTCTGACCCTAGTCCATCACAACATAGACTAAAATCCCATCCATAAAATACCGAAAAATGGTTCCACACCAATGGATTGGAAAATATTATTGTGAGAAAATTCGACCAAGGTATGGTTCCTCATACATAAACCTCCAAAATAAATGACATAATAGTGAAACATTTCATAAAGAGTACACATGGTCTGCCCTGTAAGATTGTCCTTCTACAGAAGAAAAGTATTTCTATGGAAAAAATGAAAGAAAAAACATTTATGTATATATCTTTATACACTTGAAGTAAAATTAGGATCTCAAAAAATTTATTACCCTCAGGACCCCGTGGAGTCACACCACATTCTTTAGACACTACCTCGAAAGTACCTTTACTAAAATCGACTCTCAGATTACAATAAAGTGGGTAGATTTCATCAAAAGATCCACTATCACCCATATAGAATCATATCATACCTAATATTAAGGTTAACTAGTACCAAATTTGTTCTATATTTCCTCCAACTTCCACTAAGGAATATCGATGGCTGAAGAAAACCACCGGGATTACGGTGATCAGCCTTCACCTTACAACAGACCAAATATCATGAAATGAACTCTTAAACTACATCCTTTATCTCAAGAAAACAAAAATTTCCTATAAAATATTTTTAAATATTTTTCATGCCATGATATACCACAAATGGGAAGAAATGTTACTCATGGAGAACAATCACATGTAATATATAAGGAATGAATAACATACCCTAGAAGAAAACCTTATGATATCTATCCTCATACCAGTTGGATTTGGTTCCCCAGATCCTACTTATATATACTTTATGATAACCTAAATTCATAGTTTTTAATATTCATAAACTTTATATCATGAACCAAGTCGTGTCATCATCCTAACCGGCGCCTGGCCTAATCTATGTAATGGACAGAAGGTCGTTCCTAATCACCATGGATTGGAAACAAGTTCCTGGGTGTCAATGATAAATCTTGGGAATTATTTTACCCAAATTAATTATCATAACCAACCATGAAAATAAATAAACTGAACAGAAAATTAATAACAAAACATGGAATAAACAACTTTCATCATTTGAGTTTACAACATAAGACAAAAACCCTCAAAAGGTGCTACAATAAAGGAGAGAAATAAAATATCCCAAAACCACCATATGACAAGAGTATCACCTCCAAAAATCCACCACCAAAAACACCTCACAAGGAATACTTATAGAAACATGGACCACCATCTTCAAATGCATTGACTTTACTTGTTTCAACCATAACCCGGCCTACTTACACCTAATGGTGTAAGTAGGGTATGAGCCAAATCCCAGTAAGATTCCACCCAAAACAATATTCCATTATACAAATATTATATATTAATTAACTTTCATGTTTTATAAAATTTATTATTGAGATAATTTAAGGGGAAAATTTAATGAAAACCATGATTTCTTTTGAAATAACCACAAATTATACCATATATTGATGGTATGTGAGATATCACCAAAGATCACTACTCAGGGGAGAACCCTCTAGCCACTACCTTGAATTGGGACACTAGGTACATCATATCTCAATGACAGTTAGTATGGAAACCACGGTCACATATTTCCTGTGCACGATCCATTAGGAGGGGAAACCCCATGGACCTAGTGGTCTCTAATCGTCACAATGCTTAGTTAGTGTTGTCACATCTATCATGTAATATTAAATCAGAACAAACCACTTCCAAATCATCTTGCTTACTAGTCCAAGTCTACCCACCCAGCTACCTATGTTTCGCATTGTTCTCAAGTATGTTCCACTTCTCACATAACACATTACATTCCCATTATTCAAGGAAAACAATAAAACACAAAAACTATGCCACCACATGCAAACCCAAAATCCTATTTTAGAATCAAAATCTCACCACACCCAATTCAAGACATGATTCAAATAAAATTAATAATTTAATAACAATATTTCAAAAATTATAAAACATATTCAAGGAACAAAACAAGGGTTTCCCCATGAAACGCATGCAATTTCTTATAAAACCCCCATTTTCAAACCAAATTCATATCAAATACTTTCAAAAAAATCATTTTTAAAACACACATAAATCATAAAATAGCCCAAAATACTCAAGAAATATTAATAAATTCATAAAATAATGTTTAAGCATAGAATCACCTACCATGACTATAAAAGCTTTCAAAATCCGGTGTAAAACTCAAATTGCCCCTTCAAGAGGCATGATCGAACCCTATACATCAGGATTATACCCAATGAATCAATATATAACCTTAAAATAATCCCCCAACCCTCTTAAGAAGAGAAACCCCTAAGAAATACGGAAGAATCCCTAGATTCTAGAAGGAATTATAGAGAGAAGACACTTACTTGAAGATCTATAAGTAAATCACACCAAATCTCCCTGAAAAATGGAACTCTAAGGGAGGTTAAATAGGAGGGAGGCACACCTTGGGTGATTAATCCTGAAGGGGTAGAGAAAATAGGTTTTTGGGGCCCAAAATTTGGGAGGGAAAACATAAAAATCCAATTTTAATGACCAGGAAAAGCCACATGGTTAGTCTGTATGGTTTGAAAAACAATCAGGTGACCATTTTATCCTCACTATCCAAGAAGAACCTACCACACGGTCATCCCAAATTGTTTGAATGACTGTTTTAAAGTTTTGTAGTGGATGTTTCCCAAAACCAGCAACCGACCACACTATTATCTGGGCCAAGGTGCGTGGTTACCTCTAATCATGTGCCAACCATGCGCCACATTCTATCAACCCAAAATCCACACATTCCTCTAAAACTAAAAGGAAACCACAAGGGAAAAATTTATAGAGAAAATAAATAAATATTACCTTAAAAATTGTATGTGTGACAATTCTCCCCACCATTAAAACATTTTCTCCCCATAAATTCAACTTAGATATTGATTAGAAATTAAGAATGGATATTCTTATTCAACCCATTACTTCTGATCCCATGTCTCATTGTTTCACTACCATGCTATCAAAGGACTTGGACCAATGGAATATACTCCAAGCGAAGCATTTTCTCTTGGGAATCCATTACCCGAACGAGTCATTCGAACATTGATAGTTCAAGATATATTTCAAATTATTCATAATTTAACACATGAGATCAGTTTGGATTATACTTATTCAATTGGGATAAAAGAAATTTTCCAGTAATTGACATAAAATGATAGAGAAAAGATAACCTCTATGCTACCATTTAAATCTAGATGGTGATTCCCAAAGGTCTGAAATACTTTGGCGTTAGCTTTCCTTACTTTCCCAAATGACGATGACCCAAATGAGGATCCACCGTTAAGAACACCCATTCACCCATAGAAAACTCAAGATATCATCGTCGATTATCAGCATAATATTTTTTGCAACTGTGAGCTAACAATAACCACTTCTTGATCAACTTGAGCTTCTTAGAAGTCTATTTCACTAAATGTGGTCCCAAAAGTCTGGTCTCACCCACCTAATCCCCACACAAATATGACTTAAATAACTGACCATAGATCTCCTAAAAAATAAGACATTTGAATTGAATATTGGAAACTAATATTATATACAAATTCTTCCAATCCAAAACACATATCCAACCATCCTCTGAAATCTGAGACACTTTCCAGAAGAATGTATTCCAGCATCTATTTTTCCCGCTCCACCTGATAATCTGTTTAGGATGGCATGCTGTAATCATCCATCTTTGGAACCCCAATTCTTTTATGAGGCCTTCCCATAACTGAGAGGTAAAACAGGGGTCTCTAATAGAAAAAATCGATGAAAGCACACAATTATGCCTTACCACCTCTCGAATGTACAACAAGCCAAATTCTTCTACCTTCATAGGATCTTTGATTGGAATGAAATCAGATGATTTTGTCAAATGGTAAATTTACACCAAAATTTAATTCCATACCCTTGGTTTATGATGCAATCTAATAATAAAATCCTTGGCGACCTCATCCCACTTCTATATAGAAATGGGTAATGACTGAAGGAAATCAGAGGTCTTTTGATACTATTCTATCACCTATTTACATGTATTGAATATCGACATGAAATCAGATATATATTTCCTCTTACCTAGCCACCAAGATTTCCTACGCATATCATAATACATCTTGGTATCTCAAAGATTAACATTCCACAAAGACTAGTGGCTATTATGCATCACCAACTTCCTTAGAGATAATGGAACCACAAAACATCCAATCAAATATAGAACTACCTTGGGAGACAACAGCCAATCACTGGGTGTCTCCCCACCACAAATCTAAATAGGGTTCTCACACAACTCATCGCTAGGTTTCTCCTACTAAACCTACTCTAGAAGAGATGGATCCAACTGAACACTATCCAAGAATGCACCTAAATGGTGTTCATCGGTTTCCAAGTGTATCTTGGTTGGAATTCACATTAAGGTCCACTCATCATTGGACCTCCTTAATGCCTACACTATCATTTTTTGAATCATTGAATCAGCCATGAAATTACCCTTTCCTAGTGTATATATGATATCAAAGTCAAACCCCTATAAATAATCAATCCAATAGCATTTCCTCAGGTTCAAATCCTTTTGGGAGAAGATGCAGGCTATGCATTCATGACCAGAGTAGAACAAAAAAATTTCCCCAAAAAGATAATGACATCACACCTTTAGGTCAAGAATCACTACTAAAAACATCAGGTCAGGTATTGAGTAGTTCTTTTCATGTGGTCAGATTTAGTGAGATCCATATTCCACCATATGACCATCTTTCAAACACACACAACTGAGGCCCATACCTAAAGCATCTCAATAAACCATGTAACACATTCATGATTCTAGAAAGGTCAACACATGTGTGGAACTCAACTATCACATAAGATCCTCAAAGGAAGCCTGACACTCTGGTCTCCATTAAAACATCATTTCTTTCTATGGGATCATTTCCATGGAATAATCATGTCGATAGAAGTACTAAAAACCCACCAATAAATACTAGTCTGGCCCAGAAATCTCCTTCTCTCAAACACATTCTTTAGATTCTACAACTATTTAACTCCAATGATATTATTAGGGTCCATCGAAACCCATTTCTGTAAGATTAAATTACCCAAAAACATCACTTCCCTGATCTTTAATGTGCACATTGAAAACATTTCCAAAATATGATGATCCTAAAGAGTATCCAACATGATACCCAGATGATTCTCATGCTCTTCCTTGGGTACTGAAAAAACTAGGATTTCATCCATGATTACCAAAATGAAGGATTTTAGGTACTGGTGAAACACCATATTCATGAACGCTATGAAAACATCCAAATCATTCAACAATCCAAATGGCATGACCATGTCCTCTAAGATGTCGTACCAGCTTTGGAAAGCTATTTTCAGAATATCTGCCTATTTCACCCTAATTTAGTGGTAATGAGAATACAATTATACCCTAGATAAAAACCATTCTCCTTTCAACTGATTGAACAAGTCATCAATTCTAGTAAAGTGATACTTTTTCCTAATGTATACCTGATTCAGCTAAAAAATAATTGATACACAACTAGAGAGATCCATCGGACCTCTTTAAAAACAATATTCGGACAGCCCGAGGAGAGAAACTCGGTAAAATAAATCTTTTGGATTCCAAATCAACCAGATATATCATTAATTTCTCAACTCAGTGGGGGCCATAAGATATGATTGTAGAGAAATAGGTTTTTTCCCCAGTGCCAAATCAATTGATAACTCCACATCCCGATCTGGCGGTAAAAATGAAAAGTTATCTTCAAATATCCTCAGGGAACACATCCATATAGGAGGTAATGAACCCTTCGGATAACAACTTTTTTCCTCCAACATGGGGGATGATTATTAGAAAACAATATTACCAAACTCTGGGAGTGGAGGTCTAGGATGACCAGGCTGAGGATCCCTCTCTCCAAGAAAAAACCCTAGTACTCTCTTCAGGTGCCATGAAATTGACCTTCCACCTATAACAATTGATATTCTCTTCAAAGATAACTATCCAATCTATTAAAATGATTACATAAAATATTTTCATATCCAATTCCATGATATTCCATTCCATCTCAAACCCTAATATAGAGAGTGCCCAATATGGGAACCTGAGACCCTAATCTATCTTCTTACACATTAAAATTAAAAAATCCATTGAAAAATAAATAAACATTGTTTGAAAGTTCAATAGATTTACAATAATGGTAGAGATAAATAAAATAGAAGAATTAGTTTCATGTAAAATAGTTTTATAGAATATTCAATAAAAATGATACCTCAAACTATCGAGGACCCTACATCGGGCCACACTGGTGTATGGTCCACAACATAAAGATGCATGGCATCTACCTAGTAATAACCACAACCATTGAGTAATAACTCCACCTTGAACAACCTTTGACCAAAATAGGATATGATCCAACTCCCATGACAATAGAAATGACATCCCATTATCTGAGATAGCATTGAATGATTTTCTATTCCCCTAGAATCTACAAATCCCACCCCACATTATTATGGGTTCATCACCTTGTAAGAAATGATTCATGTTTCCCATATCTCAAAATTGATGAAAATGTTTTGGGAGGGGATATACAAGATGGTCGAGTGTGTCGTACGCTCCCACACTAGTGGAACAAAACTGAACCTACATTGAAATCCACAGATGAAGACTACCAGGAAGGATGGCACGAAATAACACATACTTTTTCCCGTGTAAATATCACTTCCTATTATTCATGTACAATCTTCCACCACCCATCACTTACATAGCCCTAGAGGAAGCAGACCTAACCTTGTGGTCAATCTCTACCACAAAATCTCAATCAACTACTTTATAATAGGTATTTTTATTGAATTGAAATACCTAAGAATGGATCTATGGTCGAAACCCATTTAGAAACTATGAGCCTTCATCTGGTTGTTGGAAACTATTTTCAGTGCATACCGAACTAGCTCAGAAAAGTAGTCGGCATACTCCATTACTGACTGATCCCACTGAACAATATCTAAAACATCTTGGTATTTTTCAAATTCCAGGACCTCAAAAAAATACTCATCATTTAAGACTTCCTTAAAGTCCTTCCATATCAACTATTCTTGCTTCCCCATGTGTACCACTAAGTACCACCACCTATTAATGGGAAATTATATCAAAAACAAGTCTCATTTTAACCTGACATCCTTATGAGTTTAATGTAATACAAATATGTGCTCTATCTTCTCAAGACACTCTTCCACTTCCTGAGGCTCCATTATTCCTCAGAAGGAATGAGGTTTGTTCTTAAGGAACACCTAGGATCTCTCCTTCCTAGGACCAGATTCAACATCCCTTACTAGTGAAGGACCAGGACCCACTCTGGGTCCCAGAGCCAGAGCAGCCTGGAACACATCTTCCACTAGACTCTAATCAAATAGTGAAGGAGAACACTCTTTGTCTTCTTCCCATGGGTTTAAGAGAATTAAACGGGGAGTCATGCTGCTACAAAAATCAATAGTCATAGTAAAAACCATCATTGCGACAAATATAATTTTTTTAACAATAACAACAAATATAAATAATCCAAACTCGTCATGAAAATGTAATGACCAAACCAATTCAACACCACCCAATGGCCATGTACAGTCTACATCCAATACATCCCACCTAGAGGATAATTTAAACAAGTATCCTCACATCATATTGTGACTCAGGGTTTTTCACAATGTGTTTTGGCTAGGCACCCTACTCACAACAAGAGACGCATTCCCTGACTGTCTGACCTCTATTCTATGTAGACTCATCCCAAATAATGTGGACCAAAGCAGCTTAACATACTTTGATTACATTTTGTCTTAAACTAATTTGGTTTTTCTTTCTAGTCGACATCTCACATGATATGTGGCATTTCCTAAATGGAGTTCTTGACCCCCACATGCTAAAAAATTGCCCATGTATCAAACATAATGAATAAGAATAATTTTAATTAATTTCATTATCATAATCAACCAAATAAACAAATAAAATAAACTGAAACTGTATAAGAAAATAATTCATAAACAGTTATCTATATTTGATATTACAACACTAGGAAAAACCCCTAAAATAGCCTATAACTAAGGAAAATAAAACAACATCCCAAAACCACTATATGAAAAGATGAGGATCACCATCAAGCCACCACTAATAACACCTTGCAAGGAAGACCTCTAGTAACCCAAATACCCATCTTCAAATGCCTTTTCTTTACCTATGTCAAAAATAACCAAGTCTACTAACACCCAAATGTGTAAGTAAGGAGTGAGAAAAAGCCTTGTAGGATGGAACCTGATAAAATATTCCATGATCTAAACATTACAACATAAATAAATTTTCATGTTTTATAAAATAAATTCTATAGATAATTTTATGGAAAAAAAGTTTGAAGAAAACCATGATTTATTTTAAAATAACCACAATGTAAATTGTATGCTGATGGTAAGTGTGATATCACCATGGATCACAAGTCCTGGGGGAACCCCCTGGGCACTAGCAAGAAATGGGAAACTAAGTACATCATATCTCCATGAAGGGTGGTATAGAAACCACAATGAAATATTTATCATTCAAGAGCCACTAGGAGTGGAAACCCCATGGTCCTAGTGGTCTCTAATCATCACAATTTTTTTGCTAGGGTTGTAGAGACATTCATACTTAAAGAAATTGGGAAAAACCACTTATAATTCATTTAACGTACTTTTCTTAGTTCACCAATCAAGTTACCTAGGTTTCCCTTTGTGCTCATGTTTGTTCCACATGTCACATGACACATTACATTCACATTATTTAATCCAAATAGTGCAACACACAAAATATGCCATCACTTACACGCTAAAAATCCTCTTTTACAATCAAATTCTCACCAAAACCATTTAAAGACATGATATTCATAACTTCCATAATTTACTAACCTTATTTCAAGATTTATAAAACATCATCAAGAAACAAAACAACGTTTTTCACAAGAAATACACCCAATTTCCTTTACAAAAAACTGTTTTCAAACCAACTGCATATCAAATCCTTCTGAAAAAACACTTTTGTATTCCAGAAATAAATCCTAGAATAACTCAAAAAACTCAAGAAAGCATAATAAATTTGTTAAAAAAATATTTAAGCATGAAATCAGCTACATTGAGTGTAGAAACATCCGGAATCTTGTGCGGAACTCCAACCGTACTTTCAAGAAGAAATATGAAACTATAAAAATCAATATTAAAATGAATAAATCAAGATCTAACCCTAAAATTGGAACCAAACCCACTGGATAATAGAAACCCCAAAGAAAGAGGGAATAATCCCTTCAATAGAGAAGTAATCATGGTGAGAAAACACTTACATGAAGATCTGGATGTAAATCACAGCAAATATCACCCTAAAATGGAGCTCTGAGGGAGGGGAAAAGAGTGGGAGGCATTCCTAGGGTGGGTAATTTTGGAGCGGGAGATAGGTTTTTGGGGTTAAAATTTTTGAAAAAGGAAACTAAAAATCAAATTTTAATAACCATGATAGGTCATACAGTCAGTCTATATGGTTTTTCAAATATTGTGGTGAATGTGATGTCCTCAATATCTAGGTAGATCAAATTGAACGGTCATCCATCATGGTATAATTGATCGTGATCATGTTGTTTTGAAGGTTCTACCTCAAAATATCCACCTACCACATGGTTACAGGGGCTAAGGAACATGGTTACCACTAGTTGTTCACCACAGTCTGTCCACCCAAAATCCACACAATCCTCCAAAACTCAAAGGAAACCTCCAGGAAAAAAGGTATAACGAAAATAATAGAAAAATACCTCAAAATAAATTCACGGATGTGACACTTCTTATCATGTCCTGATTATTCTTCTACGTAACATATTATCTGATAATTCCCCAAGAGAAGCCATCACATTATTAGTTCATAGCAATTCCCGACTATGATGAGAACCCGGATGTGCTAGAAAACTATTCTTAAATGAATGTTCTCTAAACTAATTGTATAATTTGAGGGGGAAAACCAGTGCATCCTATCAATGATGGATACCTATAGGACATTGATTCACCTTATCAGGATGTACGCCCTTGGTAATTTCTAAAAGGATATTATGAGAATGAGACCCTCCAGTTGGAAATATGAATTTATATGTGTTGTTGGATGTTCTTATCTTTGGATGCATATATTGATACATAGACTTTATGATTATTATTAATTATTATTATGAGTCACTAACTTTTTTGTCTGAAATAATCATGATGACATATATTTTCTATGAGGAAGTATGTTTCGGGTGCATTATGACTAATATTGTGTTGATGAATAATATGGGAAACAATTTGTCCCTTCTATTATGTAATGGATTTTATATCTCAGATCCTTTTATGGATAAGATACAGCCTAAATAAATCCATGGACATGGTGTTTTATAGGCATGATCAATTTTCAAGAGGTCAAAGAAAAGTTCAATCCAACACATAGGTTGATGGAAAAAACATGAAACCTTCTTGATTTTATATATCATGATAAAGTATTATATTACACATTAGGAATCCATATGAGGTATTATGTCATTGTGGCCTTAAATTCTTTCTATATGGTTGCCTTGGAATTTTTCTAGATGATATCATTGTAATTCAGGCTACTTCTCCTAATGCCCCAGAGAATGAGTCCTAGAGGGTCACACATTAAGTGTATCCAAAATCTCAGTTAAATAATATTATTATTATCTATTGTTTAACAAGTTAAAAAAATATAACTCTCACATGTGGTTTAATAAATATTTATTTTTTTCTGATCTAATTCATTTCTGCACCACTTATTCCATAAAATATAATATGAGTGGAATGTTGAACAAATATTTATTTTCCATTTAGTAAATATAATATTAATTTATTTATTAGAAAATATTGCAGGGATATTTATTTAATAAATAAATAGTTATTATTCAAGGACTATGGATTATATTTGATGAATTGTAGACCAATTTTAATGTTATAGTGAGAAATAATAAATATTGAATATTATTTGATTGAAAAAATTATTGAATTTTTATGTTAGATGCATGTCATGAAATATTGAAAATATTATTATTATATGACCTTGGGTTATACAGGTATTAAATAAATAATAAAGGGAATTTGTGTTAATATTAAATTTAAACCTTATTAATATATTAAGCCCATTGTATTATTTTCTAATTCAACCAATTATTTTGTTTTTGTTGTGGACAGCAGTTTTGAATAATCCCCTCAAGAACTATATAGATCCCTTCTCCTTGAACGCTCTTAATAATAGAGGATGGTCTTCTTCCACCTTCTACTCTCATGTCATGAAAGGTCTAGAAGAACGATTTGGAAGTGTTTCTCAAAGTGATAAATGATTTATGATAAAAGAATTATGATCTACTATACTAGAACTCGGTTATACCTACAGTTATTTTTGAAGATTTTTGGAACATATTTGGATCACTACTAGATGGAATCATCATTGATTCCTACAACTTAATGACCGTACAATGTATATTTCTTTTTAGATTCATCAATGAAGAAAAAAATCCAACAAGTTAATTATTTAATTAATTAAATTGATTATAAATAATATTTTATGATCATATCTATGGTTCTGGAATTCTATACCGTGTCTATATTTTTTTAGTCAATTATGAAGATTACGACATTAATCATTGTTTAAATCACGTATTGATCATCTATCATGAAAAAAATCAATGTCAGCTATTATCCATCACACTATTATGATGTTCCCAGAACATACTAGTGGTATAATAGTGGTCCCATAATTATATATAAATATATAAATATCATTGATTTATTTATGAAGATTTTTTTTTCAGTTATCAATTCCATTCTAGTCATTCTTTTAATCTGAATTTCAAGATCTACTTCTTCCTCCTTCATTTCTTGTATATCTATTCAATAGGATTAATTTTTTGAATGAAATAAAATCAATTAACTCATCTGTAGCTTCTATGAATTCTGGGTGAATAACAAAAGTTTACACTCTGTGTATCCTGACCTACATGTCATGTACTTGTGTTCAATGCATTAATAATTAATTTGTAAATTAATTAAATCTATTTTCATTAATGACACACAATGTATTTATTTATTACCATGTGGGTTGATAGGGACAGGGAGGTTCATGGTCAACAAGAGTACACATCATGTATCCCATGTACGCGACATGTAGTCCCTTTGAGTCATAGATGGGTTATGTATTACCATACATGGCCTACCTGACTAGTGACCATGTAATAATGAGAACACACATCGTATAGTAGATTATACATTCCATGTGCTCCAATTTTCTGAGGAACAATTTAAACATTGAGTATCTAGGTGTGGGCTTAGGATAAAAAGTGTTAGATGTACATAACAAGTAACTTCGTTGTACAAGTTGTGTACTTATACAAAATTACATAAATTTAAAATTTATTTATTATATTATATAAACCTTAACGACATGTGCTAGTGTGTGATCATTAGGTTGATAGGACACATCATGAGAAAGATTTTAATATATATATATATACATATGTGTGTTTAATTAATATCTGTGTAATGTTAAGATATGCATAGAATGTATGAGTCGTATTAATGTTTTCAAATCTACATGAATCCAATCATAACACGTGACTAGGAAAACATATAATTTGTGTGATCATTTAGTTAATAGTACATGTCATGAAATTATATGATATTTCATGTATTCCATATGTCACATGATTAAATTTTATATGTTTATAATACTTGTTGGGTAGATTTGTAAGGTTAATCACCAAGTTTCCTCCAAGGTACATTTATATTCATAGTCAATTTTAAATAAATTTATTTAATTTTTTAAAATTATAATGTATAAGAATCACAAATAAATTGGTATATGAATTAAAATAAATGAATTGATTAATTAATGTTAATGATTAATTGATTTGGTCACAGATTATCTTAAATAATAATGATTTTGAAATTGAATTCTAGTTTTATTAAATGTGTAATTTATTTCGTACATGTACATTATCATTACCAAATACCAGACCTTTTTATGTGATTGATTTTATTTTATCAATTATTAAATTAAATTATTTTCATGTGTGCCTTCTCTCTTCTTAGTATGTAATGGTATGTATACCCATTGTTTCATTTATGTAAACCCCTTTTTCCCTCACTCGTGTGTGAGTAAAATAATATTTAATGGATGGATCTCTAAAGATAGTGTATGTGGTTCATGTTTGGAGCTGACTTGAAAGGAATATAAGAGACATACATAGGTGGATAGGTGGAAACCTGTAACACAACCCTTAATTGGTTTATGGAGTTTTTCACCTAGGTCAATGGTTAGTTTATCAATCGGTATATAACCTAATCATTAGTAAAATCTCATGATCGTATGGATTTATAAATTTATTTTGATCAATTTTCATGGTTATTTCATTATGGATGTTTTTACATGATCACATTAATTAATGAAATTAATGAGCATGCAAAATAGATCTAAAATAAATTGTCTTATGTATAAATATTATATACGACATTGTTAATCACATAAGTAAATCCACATAATATTAAAAATAATATGATAAGGATAATAATTCGAAATTCACACATAAAGGATAAAATCCCCCAAATTCATATATTAAGTTGGTATAATCTTCCACTACTTCAGTAAAAATCAAACCACGGTTCAATGTACTTGACCAGCCAATGTGGTAGTGTTTTCAATTATCAGGGAATTCTAACATGATGTTTTGGGTTGACTTAACATAGTTCACATCAATGGATGACTTCTAAAGCAGGACTTAGTGTGTCTAAGATTCAACGGTTGAGGAAATTTAGTTTAAGGATTTTAGGATTGGGGAATCTAATAAATAGATCAAGGAACTCTTAGTTAATGTAGTTGTCATTGGGAATGCCTACATAAACCTATTCAAGTTGATTGAACAACCAATGTTTGCTTAATGAGATGGGGAATATGGACTATTTCCTCTATAATAACCAAGTAATAGGATATTTAGAAACCAATTGTGAGGGAAATTAGGTATAGATAAAATAGTGGGAGACTAACAAGTCTAATATTTTTTTAATTTTTTATCCAAATTCTATTAGTTAATATACTAAAATGCTTCTCATATTATTTTTATAAAAATCATTAAAATTACTTCCAAAATATCATTTTGATAAATACTTGAGGACGATAATCTTCTCATCGATGCAAATTTTCAAGAGTTGAAAAGGAAATTATGCATTATCTTTCACCATTGAAGGAAATTTTATGTGCTAAAATAATATATTCCTACTAATCCTGATAATGAGGAAAGTGATAAAGATATATATCTCTATGAGAAACATCTTAATGATGTTACCGATGTTAATCATTTCATCTAATCATCCATGTCCAATGAAATTTTGATGAAACATGAGGACGAGGATGCATATAGCATGTTGACTCACCTTTAGGATCTCTATCAAGAGAATGTGAGGCAAAAAAGGTAATATATTTCAAATTCATTATTTAAAAATAAACTTGGATAGTCTATGCCAGATGAGTCTTATGTATTCAAGCTCATTGGATACATTGAGTGCTCATAGATAATATAGATTAAATTCACAAATGAGTTGCATAAAGATCTCATACATTCATCACTTCTTGATACCTTTTCTAGTTTTATTTTTAATTACAAGATGAGAAATAATGAGAAGAGTCTTTTGAAATTTATTACATTGATTCTCCAAGTGGATAATGACATTGGGCATGATAAACCTGATTCCCTTATGTTTAAAAAGAAAAGGATGAACAAGGAAAAGGTGACCAAGAATCATAAAAGGAATAAAGCTCCTGAGCACCATCTTTCCATGAAGAGGAAGATCAAAAGGTAAGGGAAAAGAAAATGAGGCAGTAGGTTTTTCATGTGGCATGTCAGGCCAATTAAATAGGAACAACACCCAATAGAAAACAAAATCTAAAGTTGTATTCATTGTCATGTTTAATATTTCAATATTAAAACATTGGATATTAGATAGATCTTGTGGTTATCACATCTGTATCCAAATGTAAGAACCAATTGGATTTTGATATATTACTAGAGGAGATGTGGATATTAGAGATACAAATAGTGTGAATATTTCTACCCTATCCATTGCTGACTACCACCATTTATTTCCAACAAGAATTATTTTGATTTTAAAATACTGTTATTATTTACCTACAGTTACCAAGAACATAATTTATGTATCATTCCCAGATGCAGATAGTTTAAATTTTATTTTTGGAAATAATTTTTTTTATTTTAAAAGGATAAAAAAATTTAGGGTATGGATCATTAAAATAACAATATTTATGTATTAAATTATGAAAACTATGTATTAGAAATTTATAACAAATCATGTTCACATGACCTATGTTACACCCCGTAATAGCATCACTGTCTTAGTCTTGTAAACGAGAAGCATTAGGAAAAATTATATGAAGATAGTTATTTAGAATCATCTAATCTAGAACCAAAAGAAATCTGGTGTAATTGTTTACTAGGAAAAATTAGCAATCAACCATTTGGTGGATAGGGCGAAAGGGTCACAGAGGTTCCATGATTAGTACACACTGATGTGTGTGGACCATTTCTAGTAGAATATACATGTGAAAATTGGCACTCCATTACTTTTACTGATTACATGAGAATATATGGACATGTTTAATTAATGAGTTATAAGTTCAACTCATTTAAAAAAAATCATTGAATTCAATAATAAAGAAGAAATTAATCTTTGTACAAATATAAAAAATATTTGATCAAATCGTGCTGGTAAATATATTAACAATGATATTATCGAATTCTTACCAGAGTTTTGGATTATATCTCAACACACTCCACCTTACACAAAACATTTTTATAGTGTGAGTGAAAGTAGGAATTTTACCTTGTTCGATATAGTAAGGTCAATAGTGGGTCATGCAGATCTTCCATTATCCTTTTGGGGAAATGCATTTCAAAATACTACATACACATTAATCTGAGTACCTACAAAAGTGGAAAATGTAATTCCCTTTGATATATGGAGTGGAATCAAACCCATTTTGTCCCACACACATATATGGTGTGGTGTGACATTTTTAAATCCTTTTTAGGAAATAAAAAATCACACCAGGGGACTATGTGTATCATTATATGGTATCCCAAATAAACAAAGGGATACTATCTACACAACCACTTAGACAAGAATGTTATTATCTCTAGAAAAGTTATATTTCTATAATTCCCCATGGGAGAACTATTTCCTAAAATACAAGTACTGCATTTGATCATAGGTGAGGTAATAAAACTAGATATATATGTTTTTTCAACTCCCTAAAGATAGTGACTAAATATTAGTTGACAATGATTAACCTCTCTCCTAAAAGGAAGAATTATAGATCTTTGAATCTATAAGATAGAAAGAATCCATAAATTCTAAAGTAGATTCCATGTATCAGAACCATGTTTGGGTTCTAGTCTATGCACTAGTTAATGTAAATCCCATTGGATGAAAATTTTAGGATGGTATGTCTGAGTATGATATATTCTATAATACAAAATGTAGGATCAAATATGTAATGAGATGTTAAAATACAAGAGGGGGTGAATTGTATACTTCAAATAAATTCCTAAGGGAATTTTGTGTAACCAAAATTCAGAACACCTCTAAGTTCTAATAACATGCATGATTCCTGAAAAGTGATTCCAAAAAGGATTCTTAACAAAAGTTTACACCAACTAAGATTCTACCTTAAAGTGTATAGAATCCTATAAGATCATATTACAAGTTCGAGGAAGTATAAGAAATTTATAATTTCTTCAACAACTAAAATAAAGAGTAGAAAACAAAGTATTACAAGTAATAAGAAACAAGTAATAACTCTTTTAACCCAAAGAGAATGGTATCCAACAACCCTAGATAAGAGGTCCCTTAATTTATACTTTCAAGAAAGTTTATCTTACCCAAACCCAGGTAATCCCTCAATCTGAATATTGGTATCTGTCTTGTTATCCCCACGAGCCCTTGATTTGTAAGGAAATCGGCACCTTTGACTTCACAACCCGAATTATCTGATTTTTAAGGTAATCGAACCTCTGCAATAAGCAAATCAGCACGATGAAAAGTTTTAACAAGTAGTTCAAAACTTTTTGCATGAATAATGGGAGTTTATAAGAGCCTCTCTCTCTAGAAATCACTTCACCATCACTTTTTCAAAGTTCTCACAATGTCTTGAGCACGTTCAAATGAGATCCTATTTATAGGCACAGATCCAACGGTCATCTCCCTCCTCCAACGGTCATATTATTCATTGAATTTTGGAGGGAACTATACACATGTCACTCAAACAACGGTTAGTTAATAACTGAAATTACCACATCGTTGCATAACTAAGATGAGTGTAAGAATAACTAGAATCTGATATTTGGAATGAGAGTTCAAAGTCTAATCAAAAATGAATTCATAATGTAAGTAGATGAGAGTTCATTTTCTACAACACAAGGATATTCGGATTCGTTTTTGTAGGAATTCAGAACCAGAACTTATGAAGTTCAGAGTCAGAGTTCATGAGAATTCTGAGTCAGAACTCATAGGAGTTTGGAGTCTGAAATTCAGAGAACTCGGAGTTAGAACATAGAGAAGTTTGTAACTATAATTCGTAATCAGAATTCATATTTGATCTTTACATAAGTTTTTATTTATAATTCGGAGTTGAAATTTATGAGAGTTCGTATCCAGAATTCGGAGTTGAACTTAATGAGAGTTCATTTTCGAAATTTGGAGTCGAACTTCATGAGAGTTTGTATCCGGAATTCAGAGTTGAACTGAATAATAGTTCGTATCCGGAATTCGGTGTCTTAAAAAGAATACCTCATATCTAAGTATTATAAGATTCTGAGGTTTTTTGTTTCTATACGAGTTTTTTACTTAGAAAAATAATGATATGAACAATTAAATCTAGGAAAGGGTAAAATTCCTTGGGGAAGGAAATTTTCATTATAGAAGTAAAACAGGGGTAAAATAAGATTTTCCTTAAAATAAGGTGTTTGTGATTTTTAAAACAAAAATAATGGTAAATTCATAAGGAAACCTTAATGACTCAACAATATTCCCCTTATATGAAGGAATGTAAAAGTCATAAGGAAAACCTTATTGACTCAACAATCTCCCCATCTTTGGAAATCATAAACATCCTTTTGAAAAAGAATATAAGGACTTGGAATAAATTTCTAGATTTTGAAATTAAAGCTTATCTCCCTTTTTTATGGACAATGGTGAATATGACTGACTCCCCCTTAGGATTTGGAACTCTAAGGATCATATTCTAGATTTCCAGAATGAGAATTTTCATTTAAATGTGTAAATCTTTGTAATGAGCACTCCCCCTTAAGAAAACTCCCCCTTACTTAGGGATATTTCTTCTTAACTTAGATATCTTTTTCTTCTACCCTTTAGAATTATTTTTCCTTCTCCCCCTTTTTTATTTTCAAAAAGAGTTTGAGGGAATGGAAAAACAATATATTACCTGAAATATTAGTATAGACAACCAAAAAAACAAGCAACCACCAATTTCATTACGATTGAAAGAATTAGTACAAGGAAAAACAAATACAACAAAAGATCAGAGTGAGATTTATTTTTCTTCTTTCTCCTTGGGCATTAGCATCTTCACAATGGTCTTTAGCTTTTTCCGCTCATTGTGATCCTCCTCTACTTGCTTTTCTAATGCCTTGATCTCGTCCTCCTGAGATTTTATGACCTCTTCCTGAACCTTCAACAATTCATCTTGATTCAAAAAAATTTCTTTCATCTCACTCCAGATATCCTTCTCTGTTTTCAAGCTTTGAAAAATATAACACAACTTCCCATTCAGATCTTTAACATCTTGAATCTGAATACTTTGTTCAAGATTTAACTTTTCCTGAAAGCTATTTGTAAGATCCTTGATCTTGGAGTCTTTGGTGCCAAAGTACGTTTTGACATCTTCTTGAAACTGATCAAGATCTACCAAATCTTCATCGATTTTATTCGACCAAAAAGTCATTTTTCTGCAGGACTTTCTGTGGGCCTCATAATTGAAAAGGAAATTTTTGTGTTCTGTCTCAAACTTCACACATTTGTTGATCACCATAGATACGGATTATGATTTCTGATTCATGGTGTGCTGAAGCATATGGCATCTAGAATCGGTTTTAGGTAAAATCAGAATGGTGTCTACCAAATTTTTCAGAGATTGAACAACAAATTCATGCCCTAAGGAAGATGAATCTGAATCAGACCGTTTTCTAGGAGATGGTTCTTCCTCTTACTCTACCAACTTTCTCTTTGAGGTTCCTCTAGATTCTTTCATTCTGAGAATATATTTTGTTGGGTTGTTAGCAACTATTTGTTTCCCCTTGTCAGTTTCTGGTACTTCTTCCCCATTAGGAGATTCCTGCTCACTTCTGGATAATTGTACAATCTTTTATTCATCAAATTTTTTCTTTCTCAGCTTCATCTTCAATATCCTCAAGAAGAATGAAGTCATGATTATGATTCTCTTCCTCATATGTCTTGTTGACTTCATCTTCACCCTTTTCATCATCTCTAGGTGTGACAAGTTTTCAAGATTAGGCTTGAGGATTCTGGAGTGAAAATTTCTCGGAAGTACTTTCCTTATCCTGAAAATCTTCTAGTTTCTTTAACAAGTCAGTTGTCTTTTCAGAGCTTTGAGCTTCCTGGACATCTTCTACAGCTTCCTTCTCAACTTCCTTCTCTTTGAATTTTTTCGGATACATAAACTTCTTTCCCGGAGTCTCAGGAAATTGTTCCACCAGAAAAGATTTCAGAACAGGAATATTCTCTGAAGCAATTTCAGTATCCCTCAGAAGGGATTGACAAATTTTGGCCTCTGTCGTCTTCTTCTCGAGCTTCCTCTCCTTGGCCTGCTTCTCTAGCTTATCAGCAGCTTTTTCTTTCAAGGCCTTATCCGCATCAGGATCTAAACCGAATTGTGGCTCCCCTACTTTTCTATTCTTCTTATCCTGCCTCCATTTTTCTACAACTTCATCAGGGTTGGATTTTTCCTTTTTGGATTTAGGAGGTGCGGGTTGGACTTCATTAGACTTAGGGGTTTTATCTTCAACTTATACATCCTTCAACTTTCTTTTCTTTCCTGCTTTATTTGATGGTTCAACTTTTTCAACATTTTCCGGATTGGCTTCTGCCTCTTCCTTGGGTAGATCATAGAACTCACATAACTCATTGGAAAAACCCACTTTCATCATCTTTAGAGTTTCATCACTGATTAGAATCTCCTTGCAATTCCTCGTCTTGGATCTGTAGGGAATCTTAAAGGATTCTAGGCACCGAACTATCATCTTTGAGAGTAAAGCTGGATACATAATAATCTGAGCTCTCATATTTCCATTCTTGATGTTCTGAATCATAATGAGGATGTGTTTCATGAGGGTCACCGTCATTAGGTTTACCAAAAAAATCCAAAATATACATTTCAATTTTCTTAAGGATGTCCTTATCACCCTTTCTCGGTACGATGAGACCTTGCACCCATAACTTTGGAGTCTGATTGTTGGTAGATAGATGGGAAATCTTGGCTGTCTTGACATCTTTGAGCCTAAGGAATTCCATGGCCTTTGCCTTAACAAAACTGTCACGACCCGTCCTCGGGGCCCGTGTCGTGACTACCCCAAGCCCGCCTTCCATAGGCCAGGGGCTGGCGACTAGCACCAAGGTGTAAATCCTGGTAAAAGGGAAGGAATTTCCTTTGTAAGTAAACCACAAACACCACAGAGCAAGCATGCAGAAGTAAACACTAAGTAAAAACTAGTACCATAGTAAGTGCGGAAAAGTAAGTGGGCCAGTATACAAACCCAAACTAAAAGTAAAGTACAACTGGAAAGGGAAAACAGCAACTGAAAAGTAAAGCCACAACGTCGAGCTGTCCACTAAAAATTCCACTTGAAGGGTCGGTACAAATAGCCTCCACTGCTCCTCGGGTCCAGCCGACCGCTCTGAGTACGTCCCGCCTAGTGGTCCACCTCCAGGTACCTTCCTGCTCCGCAAGCCTCAACCAGGATCAGCATTGTCCGTCATATGCAACCAACACAACGTAGTGCGAGCATAGCCCGTGCAGGGGTGAGTATAAGCTACTCAGTAGGGTCCCCGAGACCCCCGAAGTTCTCCCAGAATCCACAAAGGATAAACCACAAAGGAAAGATACAATCACAAAGTAACATCCGACACGGCTTAAGTATATGCCCATACATATACCTAAGTCATCAATTCTCGTTTGGCTCCAACATCCGAACCCAAGCACAACCCAGTCCACATAGGAAAGCAAAACGTAAATCCACACTGGATAGCACAACACAATCCACAAAGGAAAGAAAAAACAGGATTCAGCTCACACAGGTATACTTCTTGAATGACGACAGAGATGATCAGATATATCCACTGATTCATCTAAGTTGTCGGACCCACAAAGGATCGATAGGTACTAACCCCTGCAATGAACCACAAAGGATCTGACCCACACAGGATCGATAGGTAACTAACCCCCGCAATGACCCACAAAGGATCTAACCCACATAGGATCGATAGGTAACTAACCCCCGCAAAGACCCACACAGGATCGGACCCACACAGGATCTGTAGGCGCTGGCCCACATAGAACCGCTGAGCGCTGACCCACATAGGATCGGACCCAAACAGGATTGGTAGCACTGACCCACAAAGTATCGCTGAGTGCTGTAGTCGTCGCCGTCGAATCCACTGAGGATCTCTTTACAGTCGTCGTCGTCACAGTAGTAGTCGCAGCCATCTCTAGGGTTCCCGCACACATCAAGCTCATTCAGGAGGGTACGCTCCACGATCCGAGAGGTAGATACATCAACTGACACATAGTCCAGAGTTGATGTATCCAAAAGTTTTGTATCATCAACAGGAACTCAACGTCGCAGACGGCGCGTCAATCGGACGCCCGGCCTGAGAGTTATTGGCTTTTTCGTCCTAGGGGCCCGGTTGGTTTTTTAAGGCAAAACCAACCCGACCATACTCCACCTGCATCCAAACCTCAGGAATAGTAAGTCAAAAGATCCGTCTTACTTAGAAAAATCCATCAAAGTCTACGGCACGTCAATCGGACGTCTGGATCTCAAGATATGAGTGTTTCCGCTCTGAGGGCCCGGTTGGTTTCGTGTACGAACCATCCCAGCCGAACCCAAAGTATTACGAAACCTTGAGTGTGATATACCTAAAGTATCGTCTCGATCCAAGGATCTCATTGCCACTGACGGTGCATCGTTCGGAGGCTCGTAGCTCAAGTTATGAGCAAAAGACCGAAAAGGTCCAAAAACGGGGGGTTTGGGCCTGGACCGACCCGGCCCAACCCCCCCTGGGTCGGCCCGAACTGGTTCAACCTGACCCGGGTCTGGGTACGACCCGGTTGGGCATGACCCGGCCCAGCGGGTCGGCTCGGCTCGGCTCAGCCGAGCGGCCGAGCGAGGGAAACCGCGGGCGGGGGCGCGCTGCCCCCGCCTGAAGGATCTGCTGCCCCGGTTGGGGCCGCCTCTTGCCAATGGACGCAGCAGCCGGCCACCTCCCTACCCTCGGTTCCGCGTGGTCGTGGAACCGCACCTCGCCACCGCGTTGGCGACCCGCGCCGCCGGTGGAGTCCGCGGGCCACCGAAGTTTCTCCGGTGGTCTGATTTCATTTTCGTCTGCGCTGTAGCTCATCTCGGGTCCCGTTCTTTACTGCGGAATCAACAAATCGTCTATGCGGCCCATTTTTTCATCGTCCGTCGTTCTGCATAGAAAGAACAAAAGGGCGGTGGGTTTGGACTTGTTCTTTGGTCCGCACACACCGTGTTAGCGGTTTGAAACAACACCATAATTCCCAGAAATTGATAAACTCGACCCGCAATAATAATCCGTGGACCAACATGTTAATTGGTTGGTCCGCATTCTTGCCTTGGAGGAAAATAAACATGGGTATTATCATTTTCAAAATGACCCCTACCTCAACGTCGTCGTCAGACGCGAGTTCGTCGCGGAATTGACCGTCGCGGAAGAAAAGGATCGTCGCATCGCGGAAGGGCGTCGCTGTCGCGCGGTACTCGGCGTCGCGTAGACAAACTCCTAGGATCAAGAACATATAGATTTAATTATAACAATTAAATCCATATTGATGTTATAATCCACAATGAATTAAAAGGACCGCAATCCCTTACCTCAAGATGCCGATCGAAGATTGTCGCGGGGATGGAACGTCACGGAAGAAGCGTCGGCGTCGCGTTGCGTCGATCTCCGGGGGTCTTCCGTTCTTCTTCGCCCTTCGTCGGAGGCCGCCGTTCTTCGCGTTATTCGTGTTCTTCACGAAGGATGATGAAGGAATTAAAGTTTCTGTCAAATCCTCTCAACGAACAATCCTCAGGAAGACATGTGTTGGTCTTATTTCATTACATGCCAACAAACGAAAATTAAAGATAATTAACGAACCAATTAATTTATAGAATTAATTTCAACAAATTAACCGCCCAATTAATAGGAGCGTTTAAGATTTTTGGATAACTCCCCAGTTGACTTTCATTAATGAGGAGTTTTCTTGGGTGCGTTACTTAGATGAAAAGAAACGGTGGGGATCGTGCGGTCCCCACCACACAAATATCCTACCAGGAGGGTAAGATATTTTGGATTGCACCCTATCCGCTTCAACTCAGCTTAAGCAGCTTTAAGTGGATTTTAAGTGGCTTTAAGTAAAATAAAAATAAAGTTGTCGCACCACTTTATTTTATTTCTTAACTTAACTCCCAAAAATTTAAAAACCACACCCGAGAAAACGCAACTCCGGAAGAGGCGTTTCTAAGCAAATATCGGTGCTGTGATTCCATCGGTGCCCTCGGAATTTGATTCCGAGCACCAGTTCAAAATTTATAAAAACCCGCTCATTCGTTCACTGAACACACCCAAGCCAATCATCGGAAAATGATTCCGGCCACACCGGGCCTCGGAATCAGGTGCCGTCATAAACTGCGTTCTTGAAAAATTCAAAAGAAAATTAAGAAAAAAATTTCCTTGAAATTTACGGGTCTTTGCATCACTCCCACTTCAGGACTTTATGTCCCCGTAAAGATACATCATAAACTAGGGAAACAAATTTGGGTACTAAGCACGCATCTGAGCCTCCCGCTCCCAAGTGCTCTCCTGGAGGTTCCCGTGCTGCCATCTGACGCGCACTAGAGGAATCGACTGTCCACGTAGGACCCACTCCTGTCGATCCTCGATCTCCACCGGGACCTCCTCAAAAGTCGCCCCATCCTCAACGTCTATCTCCCCATGGTCAATGATGTGTGTTGGGTCGTGCACGTATCTCCTCAGCTGGGATATGTGGAAGACGTCATGCACCCGGTGCAACTGAGGTGGCAGTGCCAGGCGATAAGCCACCTCGCCAATCCTACTGAGGACCTGGAATGGTCCGATGAAGCATGGAGACAACTTGCCGCCTCGTCCAAATATCTGTAATCTACATCGAGGTGAGACACGCAAGAAGATGTAGTCGCCATCCTCGAACTCTAGTGGCCTCCACCTCCTGTCAGCAGAAGACTTCTTCCGACTCTGAGCTGTCCTCATCCACTCTTGGATGACCTGGACCTTCTCTGTCATGGCCCGGACCATCTCTGGTACCACAAGTGCTGACTCCCCAGGGTCTTTCAAGTACAAAGGAGATCTGAAAGGCCTGTCGTACAACGCCTCGTATGATGCCATCCCGATGGTGGAGTGGTAGTTGTTGTTGTACGCGAACTCCGCCAAGGGTAGGTGGTCCTCCCAACAGCGACCAAAGTCGAGGACACATGCACGGAGCATGTCCTCGAGAGTCTGAATGGTCCTCTCTATCTGACCATCTGTCTGAGGGTGAAAGGCGGTGCTCAGATGTAGTTGCATCTTGAATTCCTCTTGCAACCCCTTCCAAAGCCGGGAAGTAAAGCGAGCATCTTGATCGGAGACGATATATGATGGCACACCGTGAAGCCTTAAAATCTCCTGAACGTGGAGACGTCCCAAGCTCTCCACTAAGCCCTGCTCTCTGATGGGTAAGAAGTGAGATGACTTGGTGAGCCAATCGACAATCACCCAGATGGAGTCGTGACCTCTGGAAGTGCGTGGAAGTCCAGTCATGAAGTCCATAGATATCCCGTCCCACTTCCACTCCAGGACCTCCAAGGGTTGTACCAAGAATGCTGGTACCTGATGCTCTGCCTTCACCTGCTGGCAGGTGAGGCATCAAGAAACGAACTCTGCCACAGCCTTCTTTATTCCCGGCCACCAGTGCTGTCATCTGAGATCCTAGTACATCTTCGCCACTCCAGGATGTACCGCCAAAGGAGAACTGTGAAACTATCTTAGAACCTCCTCCCGTAAAGCAACTAGTACCAAGGTACATCCTATGAAAAGGATTTCATGCTCTGCTCCAAAATAGAAACCATCAGTTGCATGTCTTGAGGATATCTGTGCATGCCGCGTCTCACAGTCAGCGTCCCCACGCTGTGGCTCTCTGACCCACTGCAGTAGTAGAGGGGTGACTGTGAAAGACTGAAGGAAGGCTACTCCATCTCTATCCACGAAGGATATCTGCAAAGCGGCTAGCTTTTCTATCGCCTCCTCGAGTAGCTGAATGCCCGTCCTCCTGCTAAGATCATCAGCTACTACGTTCCCCTTCCCATCAGTATAGACTATCTCAAATTCATATTCCTGGAGGAACTCGAGCCATCGCCGCTGTCTCAGGTTCAGGTCCTTCTGAGAAAAGATGTACCTGAAACTCTGATGGTCAGAAAAGACTGTAAAGCGCTCGCCCATCAGATAGTGCCACCATGTCTTCAGAGCGAAGACCACTGCTGCTGACTCCAGGTCATGGGTAGCGTAGTTCTTCTCTTGCGGCCTCAACTGACGTGATACATAGGAGATCATTTCCCGATCCTTCATCAGGACACATCCGAGTCCAGTCCCGGATGCATCGCAGTAGACTAAGTACCCTACTCCCTCCTCAGGCAACCTCAAGATAGGGGCATTGGTCAATCTATGTCTCAGCTCCTGAAAGCTCGACTGACATCTATCTGACCACACAAAGGGTTTCCCCTTCTTCGTAAGAGCTTAGAGTGGTTACTCAACTCTGTAAAAGTCTGTCACAAATCTCTGATAGTATCCAGCTAGTCCCAAAAAACTTCGCACCTCTATCACGCTCCTGGGTGGCTCCCAAGCTAGCACTGCCTTGATCTTCGCAGGATCCACTACAACTCCCGCCTCAGAGATGACGTGTCCCAAGAAGTGGACCTCACGTATCCAGAACTGACACTTCGAGAGATTTCCATAAAGATGGTGCTCTCGGAGTGTGTCTAGTACAACCCGTAAGTGGTAGGTGTGCTCCTCCTCAGTCGTCGAGTAAATTAAAATGTCGTCGATGAAGACGACGACAAATCGATCGAAGTATGGCTGAAATATCCTGTTCATGGGGCCCACGAACACTGGTGGAGCATTGGTTAGGCCAAATAGAATTACCAAGAACTCATAGTGGTCATACCGACATCTCAAATCCGTCTTCTGCATGTCCTCGTCCCGATCTCTGAGCTGATGATAGCCTGACCTGAGTTCTATCCTCGAGAACCACCGTGCTCCCTTGAGCTGATCGAAGAGGTCATCAATCCTCGGTAGCGGATACTTGTTCCTTACCGTCACTTGGTTCAGGCGACAATAGTCGACACAAAGTCGCAAGCTCCTGTCCGCCTTCTTGGCGAACAATATCGGGGAAGCCCAGGGTGAAACACTAGGTCGGATGAATCCCTTGCCCTGCAAGCCCTCCAACTGTACCCGTAGCTCTCGAAGCTCAGCGGGGGCCATCCGATATACTGGAGTCGATATCGGGGCTATCCCGGGATATAGGTCAATATAAAAGTCTACCACTCTGCGATGAGGTAGCCCTGGAACGTCATAGGGAAAGACGTCCGCATACTGATCCACCACTGCAGGAAAACTAGGACTTCGCACGTCAACTGCTCCTAGGATGAGGCTAGCTAACTGATGAGTGATGGGTTGTCCTCGCCTCTGCGGAAGTCCATCCTGTGCTGCGAAGGCTCCCTTCTCGCCAGTGAAGGTGAACCTGCTCCCGTCGGTGCGTACACATCGCACCTTGCGCCTAATACAGTAAATATGTGCATGGACTATAGATAACCAATCCATGCCCAAGATGGCGTCATAAGGCCTCGACGCCGCTATAAGAAGATCCCAGCCTAAGCTCTCGCCTCCGAGAGTAAGCTCACACTTCAGGAACCAGCATGTAATCATCGAGTCTTCTCCCGTAGGAGTCTCCAGCTGTAAGGATCGAGCCAACGGCTCTGTCAGAATCTCCGAGCTCCGAAAAAGGGCAGTGGATATGAAAGAGTGACTCACTCCTGTCTCTATAAGAACTGAAGAAAGGGTGGAATAGACACATATCGTACCTCGAATCATCTCGGGCGCGCTGTGGTCATAGGTCTCTGCTGCCGAGAGTTGTGCATGTCTCTGCCTGCTAGCTCAATGTGGGCGGGGTGGACCTCCTGGTAGTGGTGGTGGTAGAGCCTCAAAGCGTCGCCCACCACCTGCTGCTCGGCCAGCTCCTCTGCCTCGTCCACCTCCTTCCTGCGAACCACCAGAATCGACCCTCTGCCTCTGCCTGGGTGGCCCCTCAACCATCTGCTGCTCCTCGGCACGGTGGGTCGGGTAGTCACGAGTCATGTGACCCTGCCTCGCCGCATGTGTAGCACTGCCTGCCTCTCGAAAGACTGGCTCCATGCAGTGAACCCCGCACTGCTAAGCCAGTGTACTGAGGCCGTCTGCATGAGGGTCTGGTCTGCCAGGACCCCTGAGTCATTCATCGACTGCCTGCCGCAGAAGAATCTGCTACGTGCCGCCCCGCGGTAGGTCTCACTGCTGATGAAGACTCAGCAAGGAAGCTCTCGATCAAAAGGGCTCTCTCCAGTACTCCTGCCTGAGTCGGAATGCTGAGGGAAATCAGTGATGCCCTGATCTCAGGTCTCAATCCCTGCTCAAAGGTCCAAGCCCGGAAGAATGGGTCTCGTTCCATGTCGGTCGAGTAACATGAGAGATCGGTAAATCTCGCTAAGTACTGGGCGACCGTCAAGCTGCCCTGCCGCAACTGAAGAAGCTCCTGGATGCGCACCGCACGGAGGGTGGTCGGGACGAACTCCGAGCGGAAGAGGCTCTCAAAGTCCATCTAGAGAATAGATTCCTCATCGTGCACCTGGAGCATCAAGCTCCACCATCAGCCTGCTGTTGCGTGAAGTAGGCTCGCTGCGAGGATCACCATGAGGTCTGATAGTGTCCTCACTAACCGGAAAACTCGTACAACTGCCTCTAGCTAGTCCTCGGCTGCCTGGGGGTCCGTCTCCCTGCGGAACCTGGGCGGTCGCTGGCGCTGGAACTCATGCAGTGCACTAAGGCGATGTGCATCGTCAACGGCTGGGGCTGGAAGCATCAGTGGCTCGGCGGGTAGTGGTATCGCCGGTGCCTATACTGTCAAAGGGCCTTATACTAAGGCCTCGTCGCTCGGCGGGATGTCGTCACGCTCAACTCTCGGAAACCTAGCTGGCTTCCATCGTGGGGCCATCCTAAAAAATTAAACAGATGTGCCACAATCAGAATAGTATTCCTGGTAGCTGACACAAAGTAATCACAATGAAAACTTGAAACACACACACAATCAATGTTTTCGTGCATTAAGTCAGAAATCAGAAGTCAGGGTACTGGTGTATGGATACATCGTCCGCCGCACCAACACTGGAATCCCTGGACTAATAACCACACCCAATATGCTTAACACTATTGCTTCACTTATAAAAAGATCAGAGTCCAAAGTTCTGCGGTAGAACCGAACTCCTCTGATACCAATTTGTCACGACCCGTCCTCGGGGCCCGTGCCGTGACTACCCCAAGCCTGCCTTCCATAGGCTAGGGGCTGGAGACTAGCACCAAGGCGTAAATCTCGGTAAAACGGAAGGCATTGCCTTTGTAAGTAAACCACAAACACCACAGAGCAAGCATGCAGAAGTAAACACTAAGTAAAAATGGGTACAACAGTAAGTGCGGAAAAGTAAGTGGGCCAGTATACAAACACAAACTGAAAGTAAAGTACAAATGGAAAGGGAAAACAGCAACTGAAAAGTAAAGCTGCAACGTCGAGCTATCCACTGAAAATCCCACCTGAAGGGTGGGTAAAGAAAGCCCCCACTGCTCCTTGAGTCCAGCTGACCGCTCCGAGTACGTCCCACCCAGTGGTCCACCTCCAGGCACCATCCTGCTCCGCAAGCCTCAACCACGATCAGCGTTGTCCGTCGTCTGCAACCAACACAACGTTGTGCGGGCATAGCCCATGCAGGGGTGAGTATAAGCTACTCAGTAGGGTCCCCAAGACCCCCGAAGGTCTCCCAGAATCCACAAATGATAAACCACAAAGGAAAGATACAATCACGAAAAAAAATCTGACACGGCTTAGGTATATGCCCATACATATACCTAAGTCATCAATTCGCGTTCGGCTCCAACATCTGAACCCAAGTACAACCCAGTCCACACAGGAAATCAAAACGTAAATCCACACAGGATAGCACAACACAATCCACAAAGGAAAGCTAAAACAGGATTCAGCTCACACATGTATACTTCTTGAATGATGATAGAGACGATCAGATATATCCACTGATTCATCTAAGTCGTCGGACCCACAAAGGATCGATAGGTACTAACCCCCACAATGACCCACAAAGGATCTGACCCACATAGGATCGATAGGTAACTAACCCCCGCAATGACCCACACAGGATCGATAGGTAACTAAGCCCCGCAAAGACCCACACAGGATCGGACCCACATAGGATCTGTAGGTGCTGGCCCACATAGGACCGCTGAGCGTTGACCCACACAGGATCGGACCCACACAGGATTAGTAGCACTGACCCACAAAGGATCGCTGAGTGCTGTAGTCGTCACCGTCGAATCCACTGAGGATCTCTATATAGTCAGCGTCGTCACAGTAGCAGTCGCAGCCAGCTCTAGGGTTCCCGCACACAGCAGGCTCGTTCAGGAGGGTCCGCTCCATGAGCCGAGAGGAAGATATATCAACTGACACATATTCCTAAGTTGATGTATCCAAAAGTTCCGTTTCTTCAACAGGAACTCAACGTCGCAGATGGCGAGTCAATCGGACGCCTGGCCTGAGAGTTATTGGCTTTTTCGTCCCAGGGGCCCGGTTGGTTTTTTAAGGCAAAACCAACCCGACCGTACTCCACCTACTTCCAAACATCAAGCGGATTAAGTCAAAAGATCCGTATTACTTAGAGGAATCCATCAAAGTCGACGACACGTCAATCGGACGTCCGGAGCTCAAGATATGAGCGTTTCCGCTCCGAGGGCCCGGTTGGTTTTGTGTACGAACCAACCTGGTTGAACCCAAAGTATTCTGAAACCTTGAGTGTGATATACCGAAACGACCATCTCAATCCAAGGATCGCATTTCTGCTGACGGCGCGTAGTTCGGAGGCCCGTAGATCAAGTTATGAGAAAATGACTGAAAAGGTCCGAAAACAGGGGGTCTGGGCCCGAACCGACCCAGCCCAACCCCCCTGGGTCCACCCGACCTGGGTCGACCCAACCTGGGTCCGGGTCCGACCCGGTTGGGCACGACCCGGCCCGGCCCTGGTGGCCCAGCCCAGCCAGGGCAGCCCGGCCCGGCCTGGGCGCGACCCGGCCCGGAGGGTCGGCTCGGCTCGGCTCAGCCGAGCGGCCGAGCGAGGGAAACCGCGGGCGGGGGCGCGCTGCCCCCGCGTGAAGGATCTACGGCCCTAGTTGGGGCCTCCTCTCTCCAACGGACACGGCAGCCGGCCACGTCCCTACGCTCGGTTCCGCGTGGCCGCAGAACCGCACCCCGCCGTCGTGGCTTCAGTCGCGGTGACTCCATCCGGCGACCCGCACCGCCGGTGGAGTCCGCGGGCCACCAGAGTTTCTCCAGTTGTCCGATTTCATTTTCGTCTACACCGTAGCTCATCCCGGGTCCCGTTCTTTACTGTGGAATCAACAAATCGTCTATGCAGCCCGTTTTATCGTCGTCCTCCATTCCGCACACCAAGAACAAAAGGGCGGTGGGTTCGGACTTGTTCGTTGGTCCGCACCCACCGCATTAGCGGTTTGAAACAACACCATAATTCCCAGAAATTGATAAACTCGACCCGCAATAATAATCCGCCGACCAACTTGTTAATTGGTTGGTCTGCATTCTTGCCTTGGAGGAAAACAAACATGGGTATTATCAATTTCAAAACGACCCCTACCTCAACGTCATCGTCGGACGCGAGTTCGTCGCGGAATTGACCGTCGTGGAAGAAAAGGATCATCGCGTCACGGAAGGGCGTCGCTATTGCGCGGTACTCGGCATCGCGTAGACAAACTCCGAGGATCAAGAACATACAGATTTAATTATAAAAATTAAATCCATATTGATGTTATAATCCACAAAGAATTAAAAGGACCGCAATCCCCTACCTCAAGATGCTGATCGAAGATTGTCGCGAGGATGGAACGTCACGGAATAGGCGTCGCGTCACGTCACGTCGATCTCCGGGGGTCTGGCATTCTTCGTCGCCCTTTGTCGGAGGCCGGCGTTCTTCGCGTTCTTCGTGTTCTTCACGTTCTTCGCGAAAGAGGATGATGGACTTAAAGTTTCTGTCAAATCCTCTCAACGAACAATCCTCATGAAGACATGTGTTGGTCTTATTTCATTACATGCCAACAAACGAAAATTAAAGATAAGTAACGAACAAATTAATTCATAGAATTAATTTCAACGAATTAACAGCCCAATTAATTGGAGCGTTTAAGAGTTTTAGATAACTCCCCAGTTGACTTTCATTAATGAGGAGTTTTCGGGGGTGCGTTACTTAGAGGAAAAGAAACGATGGGGCTCGTGCGGGCCCCACCTCACAAATATCCTACCAAAAGGGTAGGATATTTTGGATTGCACCCTATCCGCTTCAACTCAACTTAAGCAGATTTAAGTGGCTTTTAAGTGGCTTTAAGTGAAATAAAAATAAATTTGTCGCACCACTTTATTTTATTTCTTAACTTAACTCTCAAAAATTTAAAAACCACACCCGAGCAAACGCAACTCCGAAAGAGGCGTTTATAAGCAAATACCGGCACTGCGATTCCATCGGTTCCCTCGTAATTTAATTCAGAGCACCAGTTAAAAAGTTAGAAAAACCCGCTCGTTCGTTCACTGAACGTACCCGAGCCAAGCTTCGGAAAATGGTTCCGGGCACACCGGGCCTCGGAATCAGGTGCCGTCAGAAACTGCGTTCTTGTAAAATTCCAAAGAAAATTAAGAAAAAAATTTCCTTGAAATTTACGGGTCTTTACAAAAACTACCATGAACCTCTGGAAGTTTTTGAGAGAAAAATTCTACTTCACCTTCACATGCCATCCCCACCAAGCTTGCTGCCTTAGTGTAAGAAATTGTATATGTCCTGCCATAACTCTTGAATGAAAATTTTTCTCTACCCTCTTCCTTGAAGAATCAAACTGATTCATAGAATTCAATGAGAAGATCCGGATAGACTACATCTTTATTTCTATCATTGAGATAGCTATACTTTCCCATCCATTAAGCTTGATGTTCTTGGAAATAATGGATTCATACTTATTGAAGAAGTTCGGACGAACTAACCTCTCCCTGTATTTTTTCCATTCCAGAATCAGCTTAATAGTAGACATATCTTGAGAAGGGTCTTTTGTAGACATTCGGGCTGAGCACTTCTGAAGAATTTGGAATGGTATTTTGTAGAGGATCAGAGCTTCGAGACGCAAAATCTTGATAACCGATGTGGGACAACCCTTCGGGGGTCCTTTATATAGGCGATGGAAGTGACCTTTCAACTTCCAATTCCAATCTAACGGTTGGGAAACCTTATGATTTGATCTAATGGTTGATATGATATCCACAAGGGAAAAATTTGGTAGAATATGATCTTTTGAGGTTTTAAAAAAATTTGGATTTTAGAAAACTAGAATCAGAGAAATTTTAAAATCAAAAGAAACTAACAGCAATGAAATATTGACAACAAAAAATTAAGGGGGAAATCATACCTTTCAGATTGCTAGGAATATTATTTATAATAGGTGATATTGTTTTTGAAGAACTCTGGATTGAAAAAATACATGAATACAATAAATTTAATACAAAAAATTAAAATCCAAGAATTTATATTATGAAAATTTCAAATCTGAAGATTTTCATTACGAAAACTTTAGTTCTGAATATTTCATTACGAAAATTTCAGGTCTGAATAATTTCATTAAAAAACCTTCAGGTACGAAGATATTCATTATGAAAACATAAGTTCCGAATATTTTCATTACAAAAACTTCAGGTCTGAAGATATTCATTACAAAAACATTAAAAAATCGACTATGAAAATTTTCATTATGAAAATTTTGAAAAAAAAACAACAACAAATGTACTCCCCCTATGAAAAGGAGTTTATTACTATAAGGATATTGGTTGAACAGAAAGTTAATGGAGGAATATTACCTCACGGTTATCATTCCTAACGTATGTTTAATGTATTCAAATCTATCGGTAGGTAAAGATTTTGTGAAAATATCAGCAGGTTGATTTTGTGTTCTGATGAATTGAAGAATGATATCTCCTTTTTGTGTGTGATCCCTAAGAAAGTGATGCCTAATATCTATGTTCTTTGAACGGGGAGTGATGTGTATGGTTTTTACAAAGGGAAATGGAACTTGTGTTATCACACAAAATTTTAGTTTTGGTAAAACTCAAGCCATAGTCTGTGAGTGTGTTTTGCATCCACAACACTTGAGCACAACAACTTCCAGCTACTACATATTTAGCTTCAGTAGTGGAAAGTGCTATTGAGTGTTGATTCTTGAAAGACCAAGAAACTAATGAATCTCTTAAGAAATGACAAGTTATGGATGTACTTTTTCTATCCATTCTACATCCACCCAAGTCAGTATCCCAAAAACTTTTTAAAATAAAATCATTTCCAGAAGTATAAAATAGTCCTAAATCTATGGTTCCCTTTATGTAGCTAAAAATTCTCTTTACTGCCTTTAAATGAGATTCCTTAGGATTGGATTGATATCTTGCACATAAACAAAATAAAAACATTAAGTCTAGATGACTAGCTGTCTAGTAAAGAAGACTTCCTATCATACCTCTAAAAGTTGTTTGATCTACTAGTTTCCCAGCTTCATCAAGATCAAGTGCATTTGAGGTACCAATGGGAGTACTTATACTTTTAGTTTTTTCATATCCATAATTTTTAAGAAGATCTTTAATATACTTATTTTGGGATATATAAATTCCTTGTGGTTTTTGAGAAATTTAAAAACTGAGGGAAAATGTTAAATCACCCATCATACTTATTTCAAACTCAGATTTCATTAGATCCGCAAAGGAGTCGGTTAAAGATTGCTGAGTTAAACCAAATATAATTTCATCAACATAAATTTGAACAATAAAAACATTTTTCTTATCTTTCTTTATAAAAAGGGTTGGATCAGCATTTCCCTTAACATAGTTATTTTGAAGAAAAAAACCTATAAGTTTATCATACCAGGATCGAGGGGCTTGTTTAAGGCCATACAAAGCTTTGGTAAGTCTAAAAACATGATCAGGATTTTTGTATCTTCAAAACCCGGAGTTTGTTCAACAGAAACTTCCACTTGAACAAAACTGTTAAGAAGAGCACATTTCACATCCATTTGAAAAAGTTTGAAATTTAAGAATGATGTAAAGGCAAGTAAAATACGAATAGATTCAAGTCTAGCTACTAGAGCATAGGTTTCTTCAAATTCTATTCCTTCTTGTTGATTATAGCCTTTAGAAACTAATCTAGCTTTATTTCTGACTATGATTCCATTTTCATCACACTTATTTCTGAAGACCCATTTTACTCCAATAATAGAAGTTTCCTTAGGTCTTTCAACCAAGGTCCATACTTTATTCTTTTTGAATCCATTTAGTTCATCTTGTATGGATTTTATCCAATCATATTCACCAAAAGCTTTATCAGTGATTTTTGGTTCTAGTGGGAAAGGAATGCTAGATGTTCTACTTCATTTCTTAAGGAACATCTAGTCCTTACAGGTCGATTCACATCACCAATGATACTATCACTCGGATGACTCTTAAGAAATGACTGATTTGGGTTTTTTAAAACTTGTTCATCAATGTAGGGTAGGAAATCTTCTGGGGTAAATGTTTCAGTAGTATCTTCTTTAACATTTTCCTTATCAGAACGATTTTCTATTAAAGGTTGATGAACAGTTTTTGAAAACACATCCGAGGATGTAGGTTGGGGTTGTTTAAAAACAAAAGGATCAGTTTCATCAAATTTCATATGTACTATCTCTTCAATAGTACAAGTGTTTTTATTGAAAACTATATATGCCTTAGAAGTTCTGGAGTATCCTAAGAAAATTCCTTCATCATATTTTGGTGTGAATTAATGTATATTATCTTTAATATTCATAATGAATACCTTTCAACAAAAAATTAAAATTTAGGAAAGTCTAGGTTTTCTACCAATCCATAACTCATAAGGAGTTTAATTAATAAAGGGTCTAATCAAAACTCAATTTATAGTATAATAATCAGTACTTACAACTTCAGCCCAAAAATGTTTGGCTACAGAATACTAACTCAACATGGTTCTAGTTATCTCTTGAATAATTCTATTTCTTCTTTCAACAAAACCATTCTTTTGAGGTGTTCTGGGTGATGAAAATTTATGAGTAAGGCCTTTTCTACTACAAAAAGTTTCAAAATAAGAATTTCGAAATTCTCCTCCACGATCACTATGAATAGTTATCAATGGAAGGTTTTTCTCATTTTTAACTTGGGATCTAAAACTTTTGAGATAAGAAAAAGATTCAGACTTCATTGCTAGAAAATAGACCCACATAAATCTATTGTAATCATCAACCAAAACAAATAAAAATTACTTTCCCCTAATGCTTCCAGTTTTTGTAGGACCAAAAAGATCCATATGCACTAGCTATAATGCATCAGTAGTTGAGACTTCACAAATAGATTTAAAACTTGATTTATGTTTCTTTTCCATATTGGTATGACTCACACACTTTTGAAGAATCAAATCTAACCTTCGATAGATCCTTAACTAGTCCTTTCATAGAAATTTTGCATAAGTGTCTAAGGATACAGTGTCCTAACCTTCTATGCCACAACCAAGAATGATCTTCCATTGTATTAAGGCCAGGTAAGTCTTGGCTCCTAACATATTCTAAGTTTAGTGTGTAAACATTCTCTTTCCAATTGGAGAAAGAATAAATTCTTCCTTGTAATTGTGTGCTAAGAACTTATCATTCCTAAAATTCACAAGGTATCCTTCATCACATAATTGTCTTATGCTAATGTGGTTGTGCTTAAAACCCTTGATAAATAAAACATTTGAAATCAATGTTTTTTCAAGAAGAACTGTGTTACCTATAAAAATAATTTCTCCCTGAGCATTATCTCTGAATATTACTTTTCCTCCTTTCGTCTTGATAATCTTTTCAAAATAATTTTTGTTAACAGTCATATTCCTGGAATATCCACTATCCATGTACCATGTATTGCTATTGGTACCTTCTTTATTTTCTTTCAAAAAAAGAGTTATACTTTCAGAATCCAAACTTTCATAGATCCGGAATTGTTAGACAAAAAAATTTTGGGTATCAACATTTGTTTAGAAAAATAATCTTTATGAAACCCAAGTGATTGAACTCTATTCAAGGATGAATTTTTCTTCAAATGCCCACCACTTTGACACGTAGTGCAAAAAGGGGCTCTAGAAGGAACAAAATATATTTTTTTGAGAACCAGATTTTGGTGAGTATAACCTACTCCAATAGTGTTTCCTTGAGGTTTAATTTGAGAATAAATCTTGTCAAAATTTTCCTTCCCAATGTTAATGTTTTCAAGAATATTTTTAAGAGAAAATATTTAGGATATTAGTCTGATAACTAAATTCCTATTCTCAGAAATCATTTTCTTAGAGTTAGATTTTCCCTCAAAAACATTCATCTCTAAAATACCATTCTTACAATCTTTAGAAAGTTATTATTTAACAGAATTTACCTTCTCAAGGTCTATAGAATGTTTTTCTAAAATCTCTTCTTTATCTTTAAGATTTTTAGAAAGATCTTAAATCTCTTTTGTAAGAATTTATTCCCCAGTATTTGTCTTGTCTAACTTCTTAGAAATTTTACAATTTTTTACTTCAGGTAATTTAGAAAATCTAGAAACTTCTTCATAGGAAGGTATTTATTCATTTTATGAGGATTAATTATCTTCATTGGAAGTACTATTTTCGGAATAGTAATTCTTATCAAGAGATATATTTTTCAAAGCCTTGGCAGAGCATACCTTGGCCATACGACATGTATTAGGGAAAGAAGTAGTAGAAATGAATCCCATATTATTTTGTACTGAAGAATCATATTTAGAAGATTCATTTTTTGAAGATTATCCACATCTAGAACTCCATGTATCATTAGATTTAATACTTTTCTTGTGTTTTTAATGATAGAATTTCTTCTTGTTCCTTTCTGAATTCCTTTCCTTCTTTTCCTTCTTCTTCAACAAAGGACAATCAGGTCTGATGTGACCTATTCTTCTACATTCATAACAAGTAAATTCTCCATCTTTCTTATCTCTGTAATCTTTCTTCTTGTACTTATTCTTATGGTTCTTTTGAGCTACAATATTTTTCATTCTTCGAGAAAGATTAGCTAATTCATTCTCAGACTTTTCTGTGTCACTAGATTCTGACTGAATAATTACTTTCTTTGTCAATGATCTAGTTACTCTTTCTAGGGTCTTGGATTTCATATTTTTAGAAGTGGTTTTGAAAGTAAATCCTCCATTCAAATTCTTCTTCTTGACATTTTAAGAATCTCTCTTCATTCTGGTTTCATGTTGAAGAAGAGTTCCAAACAACTCATCTAAGGAAATATGAGTGACTTTCATGTTCTCATCAATAGGTTTCATCTTGGACTACCATTCATTTGGCATGATATCTATGATCTTATCCATAAGAACCTCATCATCCAAACCTTTTTCTCCCATAGATTTCAAGATATTCATGATAGTCATAAACCTTTGTTGTACTTTGCTTATAGGTTCTCCATAAAGGAAGTTAAAGCCATGGTATTTAGCTCTCAACATATCTCTTCTTGTCTCTATGACTTTGGATGTACCAAAATGTTCAACTTCAAGTTTCTTCCAGATACTGTTTGCAGCTTCACATGATGATATTTGACTATAGATGTTCCTAGTCATGGAAAATAACAATGTATTTCTGACTCTGAAATTTGATTGATATTCTAATTTCTCTTGATTCGTAAAGGTTCTCAAATCCTTATCCGGAATTTTATAATCTCTAATCAGCATTATATAGTTATCAACTCCAGTATTGATAACAAAATTATTCATCCTATCTCTCCAGTACTCATAATCATTTCCATCAAAAACAGGAGGCCTGGTAGGATTTAGATTATCTATAGAACCAATGTTTAAACCTGCCATTCTTAAGAAAATCTTTGGCACAAAAACTTTTTAGTAATAATAGTTTGTAAGAAAAGAAAATATTCCTAAGAAAGGAAAATATAGATCAAGAGTATGTTTATGAAAAACTAAATCCAAACTATGTGAGTCCGAAAAACAGATTTCGAAAAATATGAATCCGGAAAATATGATTCTGAGAAATCAATTCTGAGTATTCTCTTCTGAATCTAATCTTGAGATTATTTCAAATTGAATCAACCTATGATACCAATTGTTAGGATGGTATGTCTGAGTATGACATACTCTATAATGCCAAATGTAGGATAGAATATGTAATGAGATGCTCAAATACAAGAGGGGGTGAATTATATACTTTAAAAAGGGGATTTTGCATAACCAAAATTCACAACACCTCTAAGTTCTAATAACTTGCTTGATTCCTAAAAAGTGATTCCAGAAATGAAACATAACAAAAGTTTAAACCAACTAAGATTCTACCAAAAATCATATAGAATCCTATAAGATCAGAGTACAAGTTTAATGAAGTATAATAATGTTATACTTTCCTCAACAACTAAAATACATAGTGGAAAACAAAGTATTATAAGTAACAAGAAACAAGTAATAACTCTTTTAACCCAAAGAGAAGGGTATCCAACAACCTTGGATAAGAGGTCCCTTGATTTATACTTTCATGAAATTCTGTCTTACCCAAACCCAGGTAATCCCTCAATCTGAAGATCGGTATCTGTCTTGCTATCCCTACAAGCCCTCGATTTGTAAGGAAATTGGCACCTCAAACTTCACAATGCGAAGTCTCTGATTTTTAAGGTAATCGAACCTCTACACTAAGAAAATATGCACAGGGAATAGTTTATACAAGCAATTCAAAACTTTCTGCACGATTCTTGATACTTTATAAGAGCCTCTCTCTTTAGAAATCACTTCACCAGCACTTTTTCAATGTTCTAGAAAAGTCTCAAGCACGTTCAAATGAGATCCTATTTATAGGCACAGCTCCAACGGTCGGCTCCCTCCTCCAATGGTCATATTCTTCCTTGACTTTCAGAGTGACCTGTACACATGTCACTCATACAACGGTTAGTTAATAACTGAAAGCACGACATCATTTCATAACTAAGATGAGTATAATCATAACTAGAATCTGATATTCAGAATGAGAGTTCAGAGTCTAATAAAAAATTAATACGGAATGTAAGTAGATGAGAGTTTGGTTTCTAAAATACAAGGATATTTGGATTCTTTTTTGTAGGAATTCGGAACCTGAACTTACGAATTTTGGAGTCAGAGTTCTTGAGAATTCTTAGTTAGAACTCATAGGAGTTTGGAGTCTGAAATTCAGAGAACTTGGAGTCAGAACTTAGAGAAGTTCGTAACTAGAAATCATAATCAGAATTCGTAGTAAAACTTTACATAAGTTTGTAATCAAAATTTAATGTCGAACTTCATGAGAGTTCGTATCCAGAATTCAGAGTTGAACTTCATGAGAGTTCGTATCCATAATTTGGATTTGAACTTCATGAGAGTTCGTATCTGAAATTTGGAGTTGAACTTCATGAGAGTTTGTATCTGGAATTTGGAGTTGAACTTCAGGAGAGTTCATATCTGGAATTCAGTGTCTTAGACAAAATACCTCATATCTAAGTATTATATGATTCTGAGGTTTTTGGTTTCAATCCGAGTTTTATACTAAGAAAATTTATGATATGAACAATGAAATCTAGGCAAGGGTAAATTTCCTTGGGGAAGGAAATTTTCTTTATATAATTAAAACAGAGGTAAAATAATATTTTCCTTAAAATAATGTGTTTGTGATTTTCAAAACAAGAGGAATGGAAAAGTCATAAGGAAACCATAATGACTCAACAATCTTCCCCTTATATGAAGGAATGGAAAAGTCATAAGGAAAACCTTATTGACTCAACAAAAAAAGGGTATTCAATAGAAAATCAGAGATGGAAAGTAAAGAAAATACCTATAATGAATGGATAGTGGATAAAGGGTTTAAACAACATCAAATAATTTACTATAATGAAACATTTTCTCCAGTTTCCATGTTTAAATCCATTATAATTATACTTTTTGTATCATCTTACCATGACTATGAGATTTGAATAAGGATTTCAAAACTGCATTCCATAATTTGAACATTCAGGATGTTGTTTATATGAAAAAACCAGAAGTTTCACTGACTAAATGGGATGGATAAGGTATTTACAAGATGTAGTGATCCATTTATGGATTAAATAAAATATCTAGGTCGTGGAATATTTGATTTGATAACTCCAAAAAATAATTTGGTTTCAATAAAAATAAATTTGGGTCATATGTTTAAAATAGATTTAGAGGGAATGTGGTTGTTATCCTAGTAGTATATATTGAATAAATATTACTTATTGAAAATAGCATACCTATCTTATAGTATTTTAAGTACTGGTTAAAAATGTGTTTCTCCATGATCGACATAGGTTTAGGATCCTATATTCTATGAATCAATTTCATTCTTGATAGATCCAATACACTACATAGAATAAGTCGAAGTAGATATGTTGACCGGATTCTAAATATATTTACAATAGAGTAATCCAGTTGGAGAATGGTTCCATTTTCACTTGGTTTACATCTTTCTATGAAAATGTGTCCATAGACAAAAAAAAAGATAAAGAGATAATGAGTAATATCCCATTTACTTTAGTGACAGGATCAATCATATAAGTTATGTTATATACTAAACTTGATGTTGCCTATGCCTTGAGCATGGTAGGTAGATATCAATAAGATCTAAGAAAACAGAATTGGTTTGTAGTTAAGGTTACCCTTAATTATCTATGAATAACTAAGGATATATTCATGCTGTGTGAAGGAAATAAGGAGCTAGTCATCTAGCGTTATACAAATTATTGTTTTCAGATAGATTGTAATGATCTGAAGTCACTCTTAGAATTTTTTTTATGTCTCAATAGAGGGGTTGTGAGCTGGAAGAAGTCAAAGAATCTAGTTCGTGTTGATTCTTGTGTCGATTCTTAGTATATAGTGGATTCTTATTCGGCCAATGAATCTATTTATATTAGGAACTCTTTCTAGAATATTGATGTTTTATCTAGATGAATAGACTTTATCACATTGTATTTTGATAATATTACACTGGTGGATCTTGGAAAAGATCATAGGTCACACCAATAGAAAAAATATATACTCTCAATGTATTAACTCTAGATGAATTTTTATGATAGGGGTGACATTGCAGAAAAGAGAGTACCCAAGGAAGAGAATATGGTGGACCAGTTGACTAAAAGAATATATTAATAGAAGCATGAGTATCATGTGAGAGCTAGTTGAATGAATGTTGTAAGCAGTTGGCTCTAGTGAAAGTAAGGGACTATTGTAGTTGGTTCTATAGAAACAAATTATGTGTTCTTTATGATAACCCATATTCATATTTTTAATACTAAACATTTATCACATCATGATTAATATTTTTAGTAATGTAATGTGTGATAAATTCACAAGATTAGTTTTCGTACTAAAAGGACATAATAGTTCCCTCCTATGATGAAAACCAAGAAGTGCAACAAAACTACTCATTAGTAAATATTCTATAGCTAGATGATATCATTTTAGAGACATAAAAGATACTTGGAGAGTCATAGGATTTTGGGACACCTTATTATGGTGTATGTCCATGGTAATATATAGTAAGATATTACGACAACGAGACTTGAAAGTTGGAAATAAACATTTATATGTGTCTTTGGATGTTCCTATCTATAAATGTGATTATTAATACTTAGACTATAAGAATATTATTGATGTTTATTCTGAGTCTTACACAATGATGTATTGATGATAATTGGGATAAAAGATGTTCGCGGTGAAGTAGGATATGTTGTGTTTTTCATGAGTAATATTTCATTATTGAATAATGTGAGAGTGGATTTGTCCCTACTATTCTTTAATATAAGTTCATATCTCAGACCCTTTGATGGAAATAATATTGTCTAAAAAAATCCATGGTCATGGTGTTCTTTAGAAAAAAAACAATTTCCAGGAGGTCAATGAAAGAGACATCGAGGAAATTGGTTGATGTCACCAACATGCAACCTACTTGATTTGAGATATCATGACAAATGGATTATATAAAATAGTAAGCATAAGTATGTGGTATTATGTCATTGAGGCATTAACTTCATTATCTATGGGTGACTTGGCATGTTTCTATACACTAACCTTATACATTAGGGTTCTTATTATAATTCCACTAAGAAAGAGGATAGAGGGTCACACACTAAGTGCGTCCAAAATCATAACTTAATAATATTATTATTATTTATTATTTAATAAGTTGAATAAATATTATTCCCATATGTGGCTTAATAATTATTCTTGTTTATGTTATCACATTTATTTTGTCACCAATTTTCTAAGAAACTATAATGTGAGTGGAATATTTAATAAATATATATTTTTATTTATGAAATATAATATTTATTTAATTATTAGAGAATAATGTAGTGATATTTATTTAATAAATAAATATTCATTATTCAAGGCCAAATAAATATAGGGGATGAATGGTAGACCGAGTGTAATTTTTTTGTGAGAAATAATAAATATTTAATATTTTTTTACTAAATAATATTTAATTTAATTCTCAAGTTAAGTGCATTTCAAGGAATAATAATAATATTATTATTATTATTTAAAATATGGTTTTTAATGCATTAAATAAATAATTATGTTCACTTGTTTGCTTATTATATTTTAATCCTAGAAGTATATCAACCCAATTATATTATTTTCTAATTCAGAAAATTTATTTTTTTTATTGTGCACAATAGATTTGAAAAATATTCTCAAAAACCAGTGATCTACCTTCTCCAAAAATGATCCCAAAAAAGGAGAGTGATTTTCCTCCACCTCCCACTCTCAAGTCAAAGGATATGTAGGATAATAATTTGGAAGTGTTTCTCAAGGAAATAAAAGGAGGACAACTTAAGAAATTGGATCTTTTGTTCTAGCACAAGGAGATACGTATGATGGCGTTTAGAGATTTTTGGAACATGCCAGGATCACATCTAGAGTGAGTATTCTTTGATTCCTACAATTCAATGACCATACAACATAGATACAATTTTAGATTCATCTAAAAATATATAATTCCATAAAGTTAACTATTTAATTAATTAAGTTAACTTTAAATAACTTGTGATGATCCTATCTCTTGTTCTGATGTTCTATACCTTGTCAATATTCTTAGATTCAATTATGAATATCGTGATGTTTTTCATTGTGTAAATCATGGATTGATTCTTGGTCATGGAATAAAAGTTGGTCATGACCCATCACATGATTCCACTATACTAGGATCTTTCAAGGCCAACCATTTGGGGCATCTCCAAAAATAACTCAGTCTCTCCAATCCTCCACCTCAGATTCCTCTATCTTGGAATTCTCTACATACTACACCAAAAATGACTACACATTCATTTCAATTAGAAAACCTCTTCCTCCACACTCTCCCATATCTATAACGATCATGGAGTGTTCCTCCATTTGGATAAGGGAATCTCCATTGTCACGATGACATCGCTATATGGATTCAGGCTCAGCATATCTACAACAACATTTTCCTTTCTTATCGTATATGAAATCTCAAAGTTATAACCCTGTAATAATTTCATCTACCTGTGTTGACCCAAGTTCAATTTATGTTGGTAGAAGAAATACCTTAAGATCTTGTGATTAGAAAAAACCACAAAACACCCACTAGTGAGGTAATGTCACCACAACATCCAAGTAAACACTGTTGTCTCTAGATTAAGATCACGGGTGACATAGTAACACTCATGGGGACATTTCTTATGATACCTATAAAAACAACCAATCATTATTGTATCAGAACATAGGTCAATCCAACAAATGAATAATAATATAAAAGATAATATTTAACTGACTCATCTATTTAAAAAATGATCAGAGTAGTGAATAACTTCTCCAATAGGTAATCAAAATATTCCTAACACTTTCAGTCCACAAGAACCCCTAAACCTTTTAGGTTATAGTTTTTAGAGAAGCTTCAACTATAGAAAGTGGATATGAACCTCTTATAGTATAATTCAAGATAAAGGAAGGTTTTAACCACATATATTGAATTGGGATACTCCCAAGACAGAACTGCCTCTATCATCGAATGATCTATTGATACACTCAACTAGAAAAAAATGCCCCAATAAATGGAACTCCCAAGCCCAGATCTCACACATCAACAACTTCACAAATATATTATCATGATGAAGAACTCCAAAAATTACATGAAGATGAGCTGAATTTTACCCCTCATACCTAGAGTATAAAAGGATTTTATTGATGAAAACTTCCACGATTGCTTACAAGAACTCTTTGAACACTATTTCCACCAACCCCAAGAACAAAGGTGGAGAATTCGTCACACAAAAAAACATCACAAAAAATTACTAATTCCCATGAAAGAAATGTATAATAGTATTTTGAATATCATCATCCTTTAACCAAAACTGATGAAATCCTAAACACAAATTGATCTTTGAGAACCATCTTTCTCCCTTTAGTTGATTGGATAAATCTCCAATCCATGGAAGAGGATAGTGATTCCTCACTTTCACTTGGTTCAAGCAATTAAAATTGATAAAAAGAATAAAACATCTATTAGCCTTCATTGTTAACCAAATAGGTGCACCACAAGGTGAAAAACTCAGCCAAACAAAATATCATGACCACAGATCATTGAGATTTATCCATAGATATCACAACTCGTATGGTGCCAACCTATACAGAGACATCGAGATTAGATAAACCCATGGATGTAGCTCGATAAAAAAACTCAATATTATATTGAGGGGGTAAAACTACAACCACTTTTGGGAAGAAATATGGGTGCTCTTCCACAACCCTAGTGCACACTGACTACTTAACCCTTAAAAAACTGACCATCAGCTCATCATTCAATGATTAAGAAGATAGAACACACCTCTGACCCACCAGAGAGTCTCACTTTCCAAATAGCATTACTATCTCTCAATGATCATCATAAAATTTAATTATACTATTAAATAAATACAAGATACATTAAAATTAATACTACCAATATATATTGAGGGCTATTTCATATTTTTGTGTCTAAAAACATTAAAAATATCCCCAAGTGAATTATTTCCTTATAACTAGATCATTGTCTCTACATAATTCAAACAATTTAGCTCAAACTCCAACTTATGTAGTCAACAACAACAGGACTGGAAGACTCTCTACCTCAATATCCAAGACATGGATGAGGGTTGATGATATAAAGGAGTGGGTTGGTCTTGAATCAAATAGATAATGAAACCATGTAAAAAAGAAAAGGGTACCTCGAATGATGTTTGGATCACTAGGCAGTGTCAAGGTTAAATCATGACCCTGAACATGACCTGACCAATGACCTATCTAAACCTATGGTTGACAACCTCTACATTCTTCCTCTACACTCTATGGATGAAGAGAATCTCGAGGACACAATTTCTTACCCATATCTTCTCTACTGATCATGAATTAGACCACCCTACTGTAGTTACCTTGGATGAAATGGCCATAATGGAGTAACCAAGAGAAGAACACCCAGAACACGTATACTACTCAGAAATATCAGTAACTCTCACCATTGATGACCTCAATCTCAAAAATAAAAACATTAATATTATCTATTGGCACTGTTCATAAATCCACCACCCCTTTAAAAATAATATGATGTGGGAGGAGACCTAACCTCGGATGGCTGAGATCTTTTTTGTCCTCACAACTGGGAACACAGGACAACTACACTACTTCATGTGGACTTCTGATGAATCCCCTCTAATGATTTTTAGGTTCTATCTATCATATTGTAAATAACCTCTTCTCTCCCTAGAACTTCATGATACAAAATCAACATAATTAGGGTGACTTGGCACTGGATCTATGGATCGATAGACTCCTTGAAATGACACAGTCTGGCCTCTTCCTCTATAAATATGTTTGAATCATATCTTAAAATGATCCTAAAATAGATCCTAAAATATCACACATTGTACTTTCCCTATAAAAGGTTATGTATCTCTAGGTGACTTTGTTCCTTCATAGTCAAAGAAAGAAAGTTTTCTTGGAGCTAGTCTCTGAAATTCTCCAAAGAGACTTCCTACTCCTCATGATCCCCCAGGAACAAGAACCACCACTACCTCACTACTCCACCTAGAATCATTAGAGAAAATGAAACATATTGCTTCATATGAACATGGATTGAATATAAATTTATCTCAACCTCCTCCAACCAATATTCTATGATTGTATCTGAAATAGATTCGTCGTGTGTTTTTACACTCTAGTGCTGAGACTCTCTGAGTTTCCGCCTAAAAGTGCCATCATCTTGAAACTATACTCTGTGTTTATTTGATTTCATATCCTGCTAGCTGTCTTTAGTGAAAACCAGATGATTAGGTCCAATTGGATCCATTCATAAAAAGTATTAAGCTTTTAGAGCTCTTGAATCTATAATATAGAATATTTGACATTAATTAATTAGGTATTTTATTATCTTGTTATTTTTTAAACTATACCAAGTTCTAGCCATTTCAAACATGGGAAAAAAGAAAAATGATGAATGATACTTTCCAAGGACCCCACCCAACAACTAGTATTAATTAATTTAGAAGGATCATTAAAAGAAATATCTACATCAAATCACAGAGGGTCCTAAATACTCATGTCTCATCTGGTCTCTTGTTTTTACATCACTCAATAAAATTCTCTGACACAATTTCCTTTCCAACCCATACAATGACACTAGTGCATAACTCCATGCTCCATCCAATTCCTCGAACTGATACTATATTACAACTTTTTCACAACCCCAACCTCGAAAAGATACCACAATAATTGGATAGAGATAGTGACTTCCTAATTCCTACCTTTAGTAATCCCCAAGACTCTAATTTTCACTGAGGGTATAATAAAAAGAAATATGGGAGGCATTACCCTCCAAGAGAAACATGTGGAATAGAGAAATAATAAATATATTCCAATCAAAACCTTCTTAGAAGTCTATATATATATAATTAAATCCCAAGTGAAACCATGAAATTCCATAGAGTATGATAAAAACTATAAAAAATTAAATGTACCAAAAAGGTAATAATGATTGATGCTGTGAATCTGAAACAGGTCCTTCAAAACCATGAGATAGTAATATCTATCCCAATTTCCATATTTCTTTGGATGACTACAAAATCTATTATATATACATTGGGTGATCATGAAAATATACTTTGTAGGATCCTCCTCAGAGACTTCTGTATAAAATATAACGAAATCATGATAAATCATAGTGAACAATAGTGAAACTAACTCTTAACCAAAATAGGTATACTATGTTCCCAACCTCACTATTGATAACTCTCACCAAGTAACACATAAAATAGAGTATATAACGTAATAATAAAACCATAAGGGTGTCCCTCTCCAACTTCCCCACTATTTTTCAACTCTTCCCTAATGTTTCACATCCTAATCTATCTGTCTCAAAAAGAAATCCATCCCAAAAACACCTAGGATACACATCACAATAGGCTCTTCATGCATTACAACACCACGTAACCCCATATAAAATCATTATATTGTAACCAAGTAATTTCTTGATTCCACAACAGCTTGCATGTTGTTTAACATACATCATGTATTATGCCTCAATCCATTATATACCACACACTGAGTATATACCTCAATCCATCGTAGCATATACCCATTATACCTATAATAATCCTTTGGGTAATATATCTAGTAATACATGTGTGTCAAATAACAATAATCCATGATATATTTCAACACAAATATATATGAAAACTAACCATTTTTCATGCCAATAAAAGTAACAAGAAATAGATTAGAGTAAGTCCAAAGTGGGTAGTCATCCATCTATCTTCCCACCAGGATGTTGGGGAAACACCCTCCTAGAGTCCACTGGGTGTCATCTACCCAAGATGAAAGGCATGGGGTAGTGTATGAAATAACAATAAATATATTATAGTTCATAACCACGTTATATCAATAACCTTTTATTAGACTCAACATTAGATAACGTCACTCAGACACTCATCTACCTCTACTAATACAAGATTTCCTATAATAACACAAAAATTCAAAAGAGGTGTATCAAATTAATTATTTTCTTTTTATCATTTTCTATGTGTTAATGAATTCATTATCTAATAATTAACCATTAACATTATTCCACATTAAATTATATTAATTATCAATGTAAAGTCCATTACCTCCTTGCACAATCCAAACCATGGACATGGTTTATCCAGATAAACATATTTTAAGAAATTTTACTCCACCATCAACTAATCTTTCCGATTAAGAATTATATATTCACTATTAGCATTATTCCATCCACAAAACATGCTAGTAAAACCATCCTGAGATACCACCAAAATGAAAGATGAAACAATTCATATCCAACTCCATCATGCAATGTGGAAAGAAATTTAGATAAAATAAAAAACTCGCTCATCTTCCATTAAACATATTCAAATTTCACATCCCAACTCTCAACATCACATTAATAGGTAATACCAACTTAGAACCACTATATAATCTATGTTTTCATTATTTACACCCATATTCATATCCCAATGCATCTATCCATCATATGCGTCAACTTTTTCCACATCATGCAATCCTCCTTACCCAATCACATCAGTTATCCCAGTCTCAGCTATACCAGGTGTAAAACACTTCTGGGCCTCACCACCCTATAGCACATCATCCATCCTAGGATCAGATGTACCATGCTGACATCACAAGGGTTATATCCAATACATATCAAAAAATAAATTAGAAAGAAAAAATAACATAAAGGATGTAAATTTAGGCCCTGAAATATGAAATTCATCCTTCACATGCAAATGACCACCCATAACTAAAAAACAAGGCATAGGGCCTTCTTATGAAAATGAAAAACTCAGGATCTAGAAATTATCTTTATCAAACAACTGGTCATTATTATATATTTAATTAACTAATTAATTATTTGTAGGTTCTAACAATGGGAAATATAAGACATCAAACTATATCAAGATATCAATGGAATAACATGCTCTTAGAATTTATTCTAGATACAATAATACTATAGATATACCATTATCATTTAACATATATTTTATTATTTCCATCAAGCATTAACATGATTCAGGTTCATTAAGAAGTTTTATTATCTCATGGAATAACCAATTAAATTAGACATGAATACGTGCATCAATTTGATCCACATGGAATTACAAGAAACATTGGATTACAACTTTCCTCTTCATTAATTATTCTCCAGGAAATTACTTGTCAATTAACTTCGGATTTATGTTATTTATCAATTTAAAAATGATACTCCAAGAATAATAACATGATAAGAATACCCAAAATAGATTTCATAGTATCTATAAAAATAAGAGGCAACCTGTTATAAAGGTATAAAGCATCAACATGTGACTGTTAACCAATTCCTTATTAATCTCATTAAACAAATTATCAGGTTAATTTAATTTACATAAAAAGGTTGTTACCATGATAAATTTATGATTTCATGTAAAATAAATCATAATCAATAAATTCCCTACCTTAAAGTAGTCCACATTTCTTGCACTAGAATAGACCAACCTTGTGGATCCTGATCACATGTCCTGTAAGAATTTGTATCCCTCCAAGGACATCATGTCAAAACTACACCAAAAAAACCAATAAAACCCCATTCAAAACATTTTATATGATATTCCATCGCATTTAAACAAGAAAAAAGGAAAAATGAGACAAAATTAGAACAATCCATGAGAAATTGAGGTAGAAATCATCTAGGGTTACAACAGATCAATGATGGAATCCCAAGCATTGATCCCTGTCAAATGGAGTCCAAAACACCATAGAGAGGTGCTGCTGGCCCCTAGAAAATTAGATCAGCTATAGGGTTTGAAAAACTATTGAGCAGTTGTACCCCAATAAATATGTGATCCATATAGTATATAAATAGTGTGTAATACTTACACATCGATTAAATTTTAGGCTTCGATTCTCACTAAAACACATGTCACCTCGAACCTTTTAACCCTCATTATTTACACATCACGAATAACCCCATAAAACATCCGTAAAAAGATTTTAAATGAACATATATGATGTGAAAACCACTAACATGTCATGTACTCTCCTAGAATCAAGAGTTTAGCAACTGAACCCCTCCATACTCACTCAAAGCCTCTTCTACGCTGTACAAGCCTTACTAGCATGTCAAGGGTCAAATTATATGGATCTAGGCCCTTAAAAATATTCCCATGTTTCAAAATGAATATATGATGATAAATTAATAATTTGATGAATAATAAATAATGTTTTCTCTATAAACCAAGTAATAATAAGGGTTTTATTCAAAAAATCATTAATTTTATTATAAGGAATAGGTATATATTATGGTTTGATACAAAATTCTAGGTAATTTAATTAAAATAAATTATAGAATATATTAATTTTTTTTAAAGTAAATGAGATGATAATTACCTACAACTATTGCAAAATAACATGGAATTTTGAAAAAATGAAAATAGAATGCCTTATAAACTTTTTCAAAGGGGGCTCAGATGGTGTGTTTTCCTGGTATATTCCGAGTGAAATGGCCTTATTACATGTTGTGAGTTCTGAAATTAATAACCAATTTAAACTCTCTATGTCATTGAAGAAATTAATATCAAGGGTAATTTTTTATCATCAACATATTCAATAGTATTATGGGCCAAATTTAATATATTAATATCTTTGGCCATAATTTATTTTATTTATGTAATTAACAATATTAATTTTATGGAATATAATTTATTGGTATTTAATTAATTATATTTATAATTAGTTGTTTTAAAGTTTATTATAATATCATTATATGATTCTTTTTAATTGGAAAACACATTCAAATAGGAAGGATATATCTAGGAATAGAAGAAACATGTATAATAAATGTAAAGAAACCAAACACATAGCCTAATTTTATGGTTTTATATTATATTTCTTCTTCATGAAGCTTGGGATGATGTTTTTGGAAGACCCAAAGGAGCATAATATCAAGGGATAATACTTCCAAGGGGGTAAACTAGTCGATAGATCCTAGTTCGTAACTAATTTATTCTAGAGATACTAATGGGGATCTAGCACATTCATGAGATGTTATGAACAATAATTAAGAATAATTACTCTTCAAAAACATTTCATGAAAATGATGATTGATGTTATAATTTAATGAAAACTATTATCACATATATAAATGATGAAAAATAATTTTTCTTTTATAGGAGTGTCTCGATACTCCTTCATGAATAAAGAAGACATCAGGTGTTTTAGGTGTTATAAAATGACACCCCTGATAGATGCAATATTGATCAATGAATTCTATAATAATTATAAAAATATTGTAATCCATTATTAATGGAATTAAAAATGGATTCTGCATAGGGATGTATATTTTACCATATGGGTATAAAATGTAGTTTTTCTCAATTTTTTATTTTCACAACCATCAACAAAATTCATATTAATATATATTCATATTTTACATGAATCGCATTTATTTCTAATATGAGCACCATATATATATATTGTATCATATATTTAATATTAACATTAAATTAATACACATTACATTAATATATATATATATATATATATTAATGTTATATGTATCCAATATACGTGAATCATATGCATGTATAATTTTAGGAACATCTAACAATCACCCACTTCTAATAAAATCTCATTGATACCTAGTGCCAAACATCAAAACACTCTTTTTATCCATAGAAAATATATTGGATATGGTTTCATCAAACTCAATTATTTTTTGAAAAAACGTGTCTTCAAATATTTTATTCTTATATAAGGACCTAAATAAGTGACCTTTTATGCCATAGTATTACTGAAAACAAATATTAAATCCATATTTCTTAGATATAAGAAAATTGTAGCCTCAAGGAAAGCATCAGTGCTACTCGGTCTACTAAGGTGTCTAGTATGATCTTCATCAAACATACTCATATTTTCATATGAACATGTAAATAAAAAATAAATCAAATAAATTATGTGTATACTATATAATCCCTTTTTACATGATATCAAAGGACCATTAAACATGGAAAATGTTTACTTTTTATAGGATAATTCATAATATTTTAATTCTTTGAAATAGACTAAACAAGTTGATGAATATATCACATTCAATTCATCTAGCAGATGAATGCATCACATATCCCTTATTAAAGAAAATAAGAACATAAAAGTGACTTTAACAAAGAAAATCCACAAATTTCCTCAATTGAATTTCACTCACGGTCCAATTTTATTTTCTTGTCAAACAGTTGGATTAATCCCATCTAGGTTATACAACAATCGAAGTCATAAATAATAATTTACCCACCACTCCCATATTAACTAAGTTTCTTTTGACTTGTGTAATTAAGGTATCAAAGTATGAAGGTTCACAAGATATTAATCTCCCCATCCTCGGGTAAGAGGATTGATTATAAGTATACACCCCTAAGTGTATTGTTGACTATATGAAATTACACGATATATAATTTAGTTATTCGGTCTATGTAATAATCATCTACATACTACCCCATGAATAAATTCTTCAAATAACATATAAAAGACTTTCTAAGGACTAAAATAATATATTCAATATAACCCTTACATATGATCATATCCCATTATACTATGTAATGATCATTGGTTTGGGATTACTCAAAGTTATAATTTTAAGGTATATTATCATTATGTCATTCAAGAAAAATAAATTTCAACAAACATTAATGAATGATAAATTGAGAATGCATATATTATAAAACCATGATATGTTATATAAACATTACATACATTTATGAGATATTATACATGACCATCATGTTTTGGTTGAAATAATTATTTTTTAATTCATTACATATATAGGTAATTCTTATCACATATCTATATGTGAACTCCTAATAATAATAATACCCTAAACTCTTTAGTGATCAATAATTTTATACTAAGATACTTTGAAAAATGTTGATACTTATGAATTGTATTGATAACATTCAACTATTTTAATATATTCAAAATTGTTAAATTCATAACATTAAATTTTAAAAAGATAACTTTTTTTGTCTATATAGGCCACTTTCTAAGTTTATAATTATTATCCTTGAACCATGTTTCATCAAACAGTTTCCCTAAAATCAATGTAACTATTTACACCAAAAACATTGTAGTGGCCTTCAATATATGATCTAAAATAACACCTATTTTAAATAGGGATACTGAATTTCCCATATTCCCCAAGTATAACTCTCTAAATTTTTCATAAATTTCACATATCCTAAATATTGGGTCATTATGTAAATATTCACTTTTAAAAATAATAATACAATCCACTAAATTTATTATATCTCAGCTTCTCTAAGTTCAATCCAACTACCACAACACTATTAGACATTAAATGATTGTTATAATAATTTTATAACATTAAAATTTAGTATCCATATGTTAATAAATAAAATTTACTTCATTTTAGTTGGAATACTAAACAAATAAAAAAATCATGTAACATATAATACTCCATTTTTTCAGAGAATATTAAATAAAATAAATATTATTCACTAAAAATATTTCATAAATGAGATATGGGGACAACTCCTATAATATTTTAAATACCTTGATAAACATATTATCCTAGATAAAATAATTTTTCTCATTTCTTCATTTAAAGAATAATATAAAATTTAGTAGAATAAAGTGTTCCTCAATAATATAATCACATTTATTAATGCAACCAATTTTTTTATAAATACAAATGAGAAAAATATGTATATAATAAAAGAAAATTCTCCCCAATTTTAAATCCATCACATACACATGAAACAACCTTTTTCTCCATGGCTTCATGATCAATCTTTCAATTCTTCTTAAACATCCAAACTCTGAAATATTTACAGCTTTTGTGAGACAAATAGTTGGTATCATACACACTTATTTTGCCAAGAATTAAATATTGTTACATATATACCAAAAGTAAAATATCCTCATTATTAATTATGAAAATTAATTAATTTAGTACAATTAACCCAAAAACGGTCAATATAGACACAATGGTAGAATTTTTACTATATTTTCTTATTTGATATAACTGGTGTTGTGAACCCTTAATTCCCTATTTTATATCCTTTATTTCCAAAAAATTTCCGATCAATTTCTATACCATCAAAATGTTTCTTCAGTCTATACCACAGATAACCTTACTAGTTATCCTCAACATATTGATAAGATCATGTAATGGTTTATAGAATTCATTCATGTTGTAATTAATAATAAACTATTTGATCCTTTGTAGCTGTGATTACAGAATGAAATCTATGGAAAAATAATTACAAATAGTTCTACCCAACATCTACAAATAATTAACACACCGAATCATATTGCGCATAGAAGATTAGACTGGATATCTTTTCCACCATTTTACATTAAATAAAATTCTTTTAAAATTCGTAACATTCAGGTCTATATTATTATTGGTTGAGTCTATTTTTTTTATTATCATGTAATAAACACCTTTAATTTGATGTTTATTTTATAAATTATAGTCCATGTTGATGATAATAAGTGTGGAAACCTCCAATGATCCCTCTAGATGCTTATTAAAGGCATCTAACTCCTTTTTGGTATAGCTTCTCTAATATATTTCATTGAATGTGTTTTTTACAATACAAATAATTTGATTCTCCTGTGTAAAAATTAGTAAAAATATTGAATGTTTCTTCCATTTATCTTTTATTTATCTATAATTTAGTTCAACGTCAAAGTATTTAATAATGTAGTTATCTTTAATAAAATTATCTGATGAATTTCATGTCTGGTATGTTTTAATGATGGAAATTTTATAGGATTTTTTCCAACTAAAATTGATTAATTCTTGCATTAAATCAATTTAGTTATCCAATAACCATATTCTACTAAGTGATGAGTCTAATTTCGAATTTATCTCACCACTACATTATTTAGTTTGAGAATCATCCCAATCACAATAGTTATTTTTCGAAAAAATAAATCTCTATTTAAATCTATCATATGGATAAACTCAACTATATTCCCCTTGTATCCTAACTATTTTGGTATTCTAACTAGTGTAACCGAAACAAAATTACAAGAATAATCTAATAAAAGACAATAAATTGGTACTCTAACAATAAAAACCTACCTAAAAATATATTAAAGATTTACTTATATATTTTTTCCATAAACTAGGTAATCTAGGGGTACTTAGCTGAGCTTGTCTATCCTAGTTGGACAATCATTCCTTTGATAGGTTCCAACTAAAAAGAAATCTCACATTAGTTATTTTAGGGTATTTTTATTAAAAAAACATCACCAGTATAACATCAATCACATGGAAATTAAACCCATTACATCAAATATAATTCATATTATTTCATATTTTATTCTTTTGTGTGTTAATGCTTCTAATTTTTTTTAGAATCTAAATTGCATCCAATAAATTAATGTGTTTGCATCATATTAATGTGTACCTCTCACAAAACCCATATTTTTTTGTCACTCTACCTAAAACCAAATCCATGTATATTCATATATATCTAGATGAATCTTAAGAATAATGTTTATCAACTTTTCAAGTAAAGTTATAGAGTTATATGAGATTCACAATATCCATATGTGTAATTCTGAAGCAATAGATATCCAACCCCTCACCTTTCTTGAATAATTCCTTGTCCTCCAAGGTGGTGGGTAGTTCGACCAAATTTTCCACTTCATATGGATTCTTTACTCAAGATAGAATTAAATTCATGATATATATATAACAAAAAATATACCCAATCTATATTCAAAAACTATTCTCAATCTAATAATTAAAAATTACAAACTTTATTCTTGATATATAAAAAACAAAATTATATGGCACATTCATATGATGTAATTAATGTATAATATCCTAAATGTAATTTATCTCATAAAATTTTCAGAAAAAATTAATCTGAATATAAAAAATACACATACATGAATAATGGAAAGAATAAATTATCAATTAAATGACCATTTTACTAATTTAAACCTGATAACAACTCATGAAATTTCAAAAGATAAAATATTATTATAAACCTTTTATAATTAAGCTATAAATCAAGGATATTAATTTAAGACATAAAAAATTTTATATCTAATTTCAAAATGATCTCTTCCATATTTTTAATTTGTCATGCCAATTGAAGCAAATGATATTGTATGAATTATAAATTTTTCATAATTTAATTGCTACAGTTAAATTTTTTTATACAATCTACAATTCAATTTTTACAATATTTAGTCCTTAATTCATGTTAATCATAAATACCTTTTGATAAGGTTTTAATAAAAATATTTAAATAAGGACTCCCTTAATATATTGAATACAACTAAATTAATTATTTTTAAAAATAAACTTCTTTGAATTTAAGCCTTATTAATATGATTTATAAAATTGTATTAATTTATAATTTATAAATATACATTTTATTTAAATATTAAAAAGCTGATACATAGATTTGGTAAAAAAAATAATAACTTTTTATTACTATGATTTATGAGAATTTTATAAATTATACTGTTATTAAAAGATACACTATAAAAAATAAGGTTGGGATGGCCCCACAAATCACTCAACCCAACCCATGAAGGGTGTTCAAGATCCCCATGGGTTAGTAAGCAGTTATTATAAATCAATGAAAAATTATTTGGGATTGATTCCACCCTCAATTCAGAGTTAACAAAAAGAATATTTATTTACTAAAGGGCCTTCAAGGATCGTCTTTACATTAGATGTCTGTGAATCATCAAAAAGAATACCCATAATAAATAAAAAACAAATTAGTCAAAACCAACCATACTGATACAACCAATTTGTATAATCCTACTAAAATATCCAAAATAAATAAATAAAAAGATAAAATAATAGGAATGTGAATTTAAAAAAAAAGGCCTTCTTGATCGAAACAAAATATCTAAAATAAAAAATAAACTGAATCTATACCTTAAGATCTCCTCTTTGCAACCCAAGGCTTTTCACCATATCTCAACTCACCATTGGTGGCCCATGAAAAGGAATCAAATTTGAGAGAGTGTCTATGTATGTAGGGTGTGATCTGAAAACCCCAAAAGTATCTCATTAACAATTCCATATAATTCCATTTATTTATCAATTTCTTATTATTAAATTGAAATTTATTTGATAATATGATTTTTATATTTCCATTTAAAACAAAAAAATAATCCAACTTCGAACCATATACTACCAAAAAATCACTTTTTATTTTTATAAACTTAGTAATATTCATAGTGTGCACCTTTGATTCTCATAAAGTCTGATTGATCCAGTTTTTATCATTTCAAACCTTTCATAAAATTACAAAAAAAATCCATTCTAGTTTCATTTAAATCACATTTCATAAACTAATTTCCAAAACCCATTTCAAAATCAACCAAAAACTGATTAAATAATAACAAAATTATGCTACCACTATCTATCGACCTATATTACATCCTAAAATAATGATAAAAACTACACAATTTTCCTATCATATCATACTCAAGGGTACTCCCAATATTTCACAACTTTACATTAGAAGGGGCAATATACCATGTGTCATCTTAACTAGAGTAGCATAAATCATGGTCTCCCACAAACTTTCTCAAATCCTATGGACTAATCTAAATGTTGATGTGAGTAATAAAAAAATCGATAATGAATTAATAAATAACAAACCCTAAATTTTCCCCATCTCTAAATCCTTCTCAAAAAATTTCTATTTCACACATCATACAACCATTGAATATTAATTTTGATTCCCTAAATAGAAAAAAAGGACTAGGTGCATCAATAAGGGTCTCAAGAAATCAAATCATTCATTTTAAAGATTTAAATTGGCCTTTATGATTTTCGATTCGGAATGGAAATTCATTTTAATTGGATGAAAATTTTTCCTTAAACATCTTTTGTTAGGAATCACTAAAAAAATCTAAAACAACATTTTTCCGAAATAATTTCATAAAACATTCCCTTCCTTATTAAAAATAAAAGTTGGGATAAATCCCCACATTTTTCATAAAAACACTTAAATAACATCATCATTCTCTTTATAAAAATGGATTTTTTTTTCATAAACAACCCTTGTAATAGAATAATTTGAAATTTATATGGAAAATCTTTTGTGAAATTGAAAATGTATGAGGAAAATTTTTTAAAAACTTTTTCTACATATATTCGATAATTAAAATTTAAAAAAATAACTTACTAATATTAAGAAAGAAATTGTTTATTAATAATGGAAGAATATATAAGAACCCACTTCAAATGAGGAAGAATCCATTGGTAATGAATTTCCTTCTAAACCAAATTCACAACCAAGTCTATAATCACCCTCTATGAGATCAAAATATCCAGAACCCAAATATTAGATTAAAAAAATCATAAATTCCATTTAAATATTAATAATGGTTGTTTAGGAGATTTAATATTGAAGAGAAATTAAAGAGGGTGGATAGGAGAAGATATTGAAGAAGTAGATGGAGGGTTAACTTATATAAACTTCATGAAAATCATTAATTAGGGGGAAAAATAAAGTTAATATGAAAACTAGAGCTCCCCTAGGGCCCCATGGGAGTCTCCAGACATTATTGTATGAATATAAGGGAGTTACCATGTGAAAATAGACGTTGGAGAAATTTTTTACATTTTAAGTAAATCTATGTAAGAACTATGGTTTCATAAAATGTGGGATGACTATGCATCTATAATTGGAAAATAATTCGCAACCTATATGTTTTGACCACATGATTACTCTTAACCATGTTCCATCCATGCAAGCCAACCCCATGTTAAAAATTTGTTTTATGAAAACCTATAATATCCCACAGTTTATGTATAATCATGGACTATCCATGTGAAATCACGATTTCAAGAATTATAGAAATGTTGAATGGTTATGAAACAATTACTACTAATCATGATAAAAATCTAGGACAACCAAAAATATCCCAAATTATAATAAATATGGCCAAAAATATCTTGAAACATAACATTTCCTATAATAACATAATATAATTTAAAATAACAATTACTAGAAATAATGTGTGTTACAATTTATTCATCATGTCACTTTTTCCCCCAAAAAATACTTTGTTCAAAGTATAAAAAATACAAAAATGAACCCCCCATACTTCTCAATAAAATAGGTGGGATATTTAAAAAAATATAAAACCTCTTGAAATGGTATATAAACTCCCCCAACATCCCCATATTTCTCCATGTATAATCAACAGATGACCATCTAACTTGAGATCATGTATGTGTAGAGACCAGTTATAGGTCTCTCCAACATTTATAATTCAAAAACTTTCGTGAGTCTAAAGTAAAAAAACACATTTGAGGGGAATACTAACACTAAAGAATGTCATCATCGTAAAATCTCAATAAAATTATGCCCAACCACAAAAGTAATAAAACCAGTATAACTTCTGAAGGTTCACAAAACTCATTCCATTGAAACCATAAAATAATATATCATGAAAATATAAGAATAATAGGAAGGGTACAAATTGAATCAATTCTCAAAAATGATTAACATGGGTCTAATCATTGGTCAATTATATAGAGATATAGTGGGATAAAGGATGACCTCACATCTGGAACACCCACTCATAGTGAAATGAATAAATTTAAAACAATAAATCCTCTGAAGAATAATCTAAATTTGTTTATCACACGTCCTAATTACCTAAACTCAACCATCGGGTTTTACCATAGTCCATCCATCAAAAATCAAAACTCACCACCAAACTATCACATGATTATATTTCAAAAAATATGATTCCATAAATAATGCATGAGTATAGCTACAACAGAATCAACATCATAAAAAAGAAAATAACTAAAGAGGAACCCAAGGAATTATCCAACCTGGCTTAAATAAAACCCATGGATTAAATACACAACCATTAAGATAAAACCAACAAATATTTAATTACCTAAAACTTATCATCCCATGAGAGACTCTGAAAATTTAAGAAGTCCAATTATTATCGACCAAATTATTCAAGCGAGGAACATCCAACATAAAACACACAAATCAATCCACACGACCTTCAAGGAACCCATGATGCACTATTATATCACTATGAAGGAACAAAAACATACACCACTATATTTTATGTCTTTAAATAATCAAAACTAAGAGTCTATGTAAATAAAAATTAAAAAAATAAAAGACATGGTACCACCTATCAAGGTATTTAATATAAAATTAAATTACTGCATCGTCTGTATGGGAAAATAAAAAATAACACTCTATATCTAAAGATAGTTTCAGAAACCCATTTCAAAAACATTTTTCATGTTCTAATCATAATATCCCTTAAAATTTTTCAATAACTCATTTTAAAAATAAAATTTACTTTTAAAATGGGATAGAAATTTTAAACGTATTCCTATACTGGGAAAACCTCCTGAAATCATATTTCACGGTCACCATTAAAATCAAACTCCCATTAAAATATCAAGATAAAATATATTTTATAAATAATATTACTATACTTTAAAAAAAATTCTTTCAAAACATATAACCCAATATTTAAGTAATCTTTTCAGTTAAAGAATACATCATCCTATTAAAAGTTTTGGAAACCAAAAAATTATAAATCACCCATCAAGGGTTGGTACTGACCAACACACCACCCACATGTTTCAAAAATTAATTCATTAAATTATTAAAATTTTATTTCCAAAATATTCTATGCATTTAAAAAAAATTATTTTAGAAATGGTACAGTATTTGTGACCCAAAATGAATCAAATCTCTTCTAAAAAGTGTTTTATAAGACCAAATATATTTTATAATCAATATCTAAGGATTTATTTTAAAATTATTTTTTAATAAAAACCCTCTTTCATGCACCCAATACAAAATTTGAAGACACAAACTAGAGAGGAATACCAAAAATATTGACCAAAATGAATCCAATCACATAAACATATCATAAGATTATCCTTGATTCTTTTCCCACCGAATTAAAATTGATCAAGGAAAATACAAGGTCCAGAGGTTCTAAATAAAAAATAAAATATGATGTAGAATAATGAATGACTTGGTCGTATGGTTGATCGATAGGAACCAATAATGAAATATTATTTGGAATGTTTTAATAATCATGCACTTAGTCCATGTATGGTTTCTTAGTCTATGCATGTAATCTTCCAGACAAAAATCACTTCTCTATTTTCCTATCAAATCTATGAACAGAACTCAAATAAATTTATAAATTATATTGAATATCAAAAAACCATTATCAAAAATATCAACACATTTAATAAATCTTAATAAAATACAAATTCCAACAATCCCTAGTCACTCATGTCTTAGGGTGTGAATGATATTTCCAGGATCTTCCAGATCCAACCACTTGAGTTATAATTATCATGTTCTTCATTATAAGAATATTTAAAATAAAAATAAGATCAATCCAAAATCTATTCCCCTATTTGAACAAAGTATCTTATAGAATCTATAGAGAATCAGACTAGGGTGACTAAACACATCTCCCTATCCAACTCATCATAAGGATTTAAGGGAATTCTTGGTCCTCAAGGGAAAAAAATTAGTGTATGGGTTTTAAATAAAAATCATTTTAGATTGATTTCCACATTAAATCATATTAAATGAATAATTAATCATTTACTAAAGGCCTCACATTGATTTTCCATATATTATACATCCATGTAGCATCAATAAGATTTAATAAAATTAATAAAAAAACCAAAAGATTCATCACCATCCATAATGATTTTATATTTCTATATAATCATAATCAAATTTCAAAAATAAATACATAAAAAAATTAATAGTTGTAAATTGAATACAAATGAATAAATGTAATCTTGTATGACTCATCAATATCAATAGATAAAAACTAAACCCAACCCATACCACAATATCCCCTCAATGAAACCCATGGTTTCTTTCCACATCCCAAATCATCATTGATGACCCAAATTAAGTAATATGATTTTAAGGTGAAGCAAAAAAAATTATTTACAACAAAGGAACTACATACAAAACACAAAAATCATTTACGCAGTGTGTGACCTAACAGGACTAGTATGATCTCACCAAGGATTCAATGTAATTTTTTTATTTTACAATTTGTTATTTATTGTTTTAAATAAACTTTAAAATAATATTTCTCCATTATATATATAACATAAAAAAACTCAAAATCATAGATTATATTAACAAAAACAAAGGAACATGTTTATTTTGAAAACCACTTGAAAATAAGAATTATACACTTTTGATTCTTATGAATACCAATACAAGCCCTTTTTCTCATTACAACAATTTCATAAAAGTAAAAAAATAAAATAAAACCTTCTATTTTCATTCAAAATGATTTATTCAAATTTTATTTTAAAACCCATTTTAAAATAAATCCAAAAACAAATGAATAAATAAAAACTAAATTCATGCACCATTATGTTATTATAATAATAAAAGTAAACACTAAAAAGGATATTAGAATAAGAAATCATATGAAGTTATAAAAAAACAAGACAAATGTCCATCATATAGAACCACCAATCAAGGTAAATGTTTTATAGGCCATACCCTAGGTATTAAAGCGAGATAATCCTATAACTTAAGAAATATACAAGGCCAAGAATTGGATGATACTACTTCTGAAACAAACACACAAGACACTAGAATGGACCATACTAGCATCATCGGCAGCACTTCCCATATAGTCATTTTTTATACTAAAGGGGACATTATACCATGTGTTCTTTAGAAAATTGCAGCAAAAACCATATAGTCATTTTTTATACTAAAGGGGACACTATACCATGTGTTCTTTAGAAAATTGTAGCAAAAATCATGGCCTCCCAACTAGTTTCTCAAGTTCCCATGATTTATCTAAAAAAATAGGTGAGATATCAGTCAATACATAATGAAAAAATAAATCATAATCCATAAAAATTTCATACCTCTCACTACATCACAAAAAATAAAACCTTCCCACATCATGAAATCATCATATTTCAATGTAAAACCCCATAAGGGGTAAACAATAACAATAGGTATTCATCAAGGGTTTCCCAACAACAAACCATTCATTTTAAAGTCAATAAAACATTATGAAATATTACTTTGAATACCTATTCAATTTCATTGAATGAATTTTACACCATAAACATTTCTTAAATACTATTATGAAATAATTCCTTTATCCATATTAAAACATACACTATAAATCAACTTGATGACCACAATTCTTGTTTATCCATAAATTACTCAAAAAATACTTTCTTCCTTTAAAATAAAACTATGTTCAAGTACCTATTCCTTCAATCAAAAATCATAAAAATCCTCATAATAATTTTTAGAACAACTTTTTTTCTATACATCAGTATCCATTTTAATGACTCATTTGAAATTAATTTAGATACTCTTTTATCAAAAGATAATAGTCTATTTAAACGATTCATAAACATGATATACATATCCTAGGAAACCATAATTTCATAAAAATAAATTCTTAAAGGTCAAAAAATAGAATTATTGATAATGAAGTAAAAAGGATAAAATCACCTACCTCAAAGATGGGGGAATCAAGATGTAATGTGTCGTCTTCCATGTTGTACGCCTAATCTACTAAAAAATAACCCTATACAAGCCCTTAATAGAAAAAAACAAAAACATTATATTAACCCAAACCCCGTATTCACTTAATATAATTATTTGGCTTCTTGTGGATGCATAAAATAAATTTTAAAGAAGAGAAGTTGGAGAGGGGAAGAATTGGAATAAGTAAAAGGAGTTTTACCTTTAGAATCACCCAAAATACAAAAGGGGAATCCATAAATAGAGAAAGTAGGAAGATAGAAACTTAATTAAAGCTCTATAGGGGTTGGACACACCTTATGTAAGGAAGAGGAGGGAGTGAGAGAGTCAAAATTAATAAGAAGAAAGGGAATTTTAAAATTTTAAGTATTTTTGGGAAGGCTTAATAGTTAGGAAATTTTCTTCTATATTTTCCTCCTTACTAAGCATCTGATCTCACCCATTTCTATATTTAATTTTTTCTAGGATGTGAAGAAATATATCATGACTGACTTATAGGGATAAGCTATGGAATATGGGTGGGTTAAATGGAGACACAATTTTGTTGTTTTTTATTTCACAAGTTAATTTAAAACTTATGTATGTATCTAGTACTTCCAAGGATACTAAACTAATCAGTATTATAGGATTTTATCCCTTGTGATCATGTTAATGTTATTTAATAATGCACTCACTCTAGGTAACTAGGGTTGGGGTGTTACAATTTATATTTTTTAAATTGTGTATTTCGAAAATAGTGAAGAATGTATGTTGATCCGATAAAGAAACAAGATCAGATAAAACTTGGAAAATTTTTGGATCCTCAATAGATTCTTCGACAGTGAAACAACACCCAAACTGGAATGATCTATATTTTAATAGAAGAAAAAATATTTATAAATGAAAAACATTTGAAAACAATGGATAACTTTAATAGTCTTATAACATCTTTCTTCTTACTAAATATTGATGGAATGATTAAATAATATCATAAAGAGAAATAGATTAAGTATAACTATATCCAAGGGGGTATATTAGATGTTGGATTCAAGTTCAAAACTGGATAATTCCCAATATGTGAAAGGGGCTCTAGCACCTTTATGATATGTGATGAACGAGGCTCAGTAATAATAAAGATTCAAAGAATTTGTTTGAAACAAATAATCATTGTTAACATCAAAAAATGTGATAATCACATCCAAAAAACACGGGAAATGACTTTTCCTTTTATAGTAGATGTGTAATTCTACTTCATGAATGATGAATGCATATATTTTTTGGGTTTCATCAAATATTCCCTTAATTAATGTCTTGTTAATGAATTCATTCCATATCCTTATGAAAATATTTTACTCTATTGTTAATGGATTAAAAGAAATGTAAATTGTATGAGGAAGGATATAATTCAATGAGGTTATACCATGTATTTTCCTAAAAATTTCATGTTATATTGCATGAAACTAGAAGCATATATATATATATATATATATATATATATATATATATTTATGTGTGTGTAACACCCAACAGTTTTAAAAATAAATTGAAATTCATGAAACTTTTTTTAAGTATATATTTATAACTAACCATTAAACATAATTTTTCAGCATATATGTTTTGAATTTTGAAAATTGGTAATCTAAAATTGAGTTCAATATGTTATTTGGAGTCTAATGGAACCCACTTGATTTTTGTTGAATAATAACATACCATTATGAATAGTAATAGGAAAATTAATATGACACTAATGAATATTAAATTTTATTATTATTTTACTTTCTTAATTCTTTAATATAATGACAACTTGGTTAATTTTTCATTGTGATATAAAGGCGGTTATAGAATTAAAATTGTTAATTTTTGAAAAAAAAATTGATTTTATTTAAAAAAATTATTTAATTATATTTAGAAAATTATTTTCAAAAAATATATTTCATTTTTAAATTCTACATTTCAAAAAATGGATAGGGTGAATTTTTATGATTTTTCTATAATTCATGAATTATTGATGAATAGTGAAATACGGTAAAATATTGTATATTAAATTTATCAGTTAAATACACAATTTATGACCTCATAAGTGAGGTAAGCCCACTTTTTTTAAGCTCACAATCCGTTATTACTATTTAGGATCACATAAATTAATACTATTCATAGTGTTGAGAAAAAATATTATAATAATGATTAAAATAATGTAAAATACCTCGTCTCCTCTACTATAAATTCCACCCTCATTCACCTCCTCCTCTCAAACATATCACGCCTTGATACTTGCTAAGGTTCTACCCAATACTACTCTCAAGGATCATCTCCACGTCCTAGATCTAATTTTTTAACCCGAAGGCCCAAACCAAAGGCCTTAAGAAGGATCTCAAGGAGAAGAAATCAAGAGGTAAACATCCTCTTTGGTTTTCTTTATTTTTCTTTTATTTTTCTTTTCTATTCATATTCTTTCCTAAAATCCTCTTATCCAAGTGTTATGAATGATCTATTATTGTACATAATCTTGATTTAATCATGTTTATTGAAGATTCACCATTACACTTCTTCTTCTCTCCAATGTATTCTAGAAATTAAAACATCGTCTGTGATGTGTCGATTTACTAACATCGTGGATGATTTGATGTCAATTTCTTTTATGTATTCAAGGCCAGTCATGATACCATTTATAGGGTCAAACCAGATTATAATTTATGTATTATATCTTATTTAAGTTTATGTAATCATTTTTTACACATTTTATAAACTTATAAAACAAAATGAGTCCATTATGATCGAAGAATCACCAAAATAACCTAAACAAGTATCAATAATGTTTTAACATATGTACCATAATCTTGTCATAATTCAAAATGATAAATGGTATAATTTATTGTTCTAGAAATATGAAAATACCATTCTATTATAATTCTGTAGTTTCACTTCCAATCAATAAGAATATCCATCATGAACCCATCATGGAAGCCATGTGAAGAACGCACCTGAAAACAATGGAATTAACAAAATATTATTAATTAATGGGTGGAATGATGATATAAAATGATCTTGAAAGGTGTTATAAACGTTAATATATTTATTTAAAATATCCATAACACTATTTTAACCTTAATATGGTATTTTTAAACACGTTTTAAGGAATTCGAACTCTAGGTAAGGGATTTTCTCTTTCTCAATTTTATTCAAGAATACCCACTATGTTATGACCTTTAATTTTTAATTAATAATGATGGTGTATGTTTTAAAACCTTCCCCATACATACCTAATTATATATTAATGATTATATACCCAATTTATATCTCATTAATCCCTCTCATTTACTCCTATTACCATGCCAAAATTTCTTAAGTGAATTCTGCACCCAATTTTCATTCTTTGGGTTAACCTTAAACTTTAATGGTTTTATCTTGATAAAGACATTTTTTAAATTTAATTTGATTATATTATGTTGTATTATGTCTATATAGAGTATATATACATATTCCTTTTATTTAATCAACTCTATCTTAAATGTTATGGTATTTGTAAAGGACATTCCCCTTAAAATCCTTTTTGATGTCTCCTTTATAAAATCCATCTAGATTGTTTATTTTTCTATGTCATGAGTATTATATAGTAATTTTATGATTTTTTAACACTATAGTGTCTCTATTATATGTTTTATATCTATTTTTGAATAATTAGGTTTTCATTATTCTATGTGAGTAGTGTTTATGTTCTATGAGTGATTTCTACGAAAAAGGTGATTTTTACATGTGAATGTGTTTTTCTCAAGGGTGTAAATGAGTTAAGAATTGATTTATTCAGGATATGTTACATGGAAATTATTTATGTTTATTTGAGCCCATTATATCTCATAATTGTATGGGTGGCCGCCATTATAGCTCTAGATAAGTTGGTTTAAGCCCATTATAGATCTAGGTATGTTGGGTTGAGCCCATTATTGATCAAGATATGTTTGTTTGATCCCATTATGTCTCAAGATAAGATGGGTGATCCCCATTATAGATCTCTAATGAATTCGGTAATCTGAAGATGTAAGTTGACCTAAAGCTTATTCTATGTGTAAGGTTGATTTTAAGAGTGATATGGTAAATATGTCCCAAGGAAACTACATAATGTTTCTATGCATATGATTTTTCATTATTATAGGTTTTATTAGTTTTTATATTATCACATGACTAATTATTTCTTTCATTATATCCCTTACAGAGTTTTATAATCATCCTAAGATTTCAAAATGTTTTTCATAGGATATAAGGATCGGTATGAGAAAGAAGGGATTCGTGATGAATGATATGGAGTGTAGTTAAAGAAATCATGTTTTATGATTTAATGTTTTATAATTTGGAATTACATTGATATAGTTTTTAGTAGTATTCATTTTGTATAAATGTGGTATATTATGTATGTAAGATATCCTAATTCTCTAAAAATATAAGCCAAAAAATTTCCTCAATGTGTAACAATATGTCCTTGAATAAAATTCAAGATTAAGTAATGTTTTAAGGTTGGGTTCTTATAGTTGGTATAAAAGGATGGTTTAGATAAATTTAGGGGTTAGGATGATGTTAATAGAAACCCATAAATTTGTTTTACTCTATGGTTAAATTGTAATGTTATAGAATTTAAAAATTACCATGTTTCTTCGTCGAAAATATGTCTGTTCAGAATGGATTCCCACAGAAAAAGATATGGAAGCTGAAGTAGGGAGGCACCAAGAGGATAATGTTGTCCGAATATCCATCCTGGAATGGTGGGAATCACAACCAACCAGTTTGTGTTAGCAATAGAATAGTTGAAAAAAGAAATAAATTTTGGAATTATCCATACTAGATGGGAACATGATCTACCATGAAGAAACATGTCTTTTGTAGAGCATTTTATGAGGCAACATCCTCCAGAATTCAGTGGAACCGCAGATCTAGTGATAGACGAAGAGTGGATCAACTCTCTATAAAATATATTTGATTTCATGGGATGTTAAGAATGTAAAAAAATATAATACTATACATTTATAATTTGGAGGTGAAGTTGATCAATGGTAGTCTCTGGGTAAGAATGCGAGAGAACTCGATAATCTTGATAGTCTTGAATTGGATGATTTTAATAGCGCTTTTTTGGGAAAATATTTCCGTGAAACTATGTGAATCAGAATAGAGAAACAATTATTGGAAATAAAGTGGAAATATTATGATTATGTGGAAACATATGAAGAAAATTCTACAAGACTTTCCAGCTACATATTGAATTTTACTTGGGATTTTGATAGTTAAATTAATAGATTTTACATTGGTATGAAACTATTTTTGAAAAGATATTTGGATTCATGAGAGTATAAAATCTATGAGAAACTTGTTCGTTCGGATGAAAAGGTGGAGATGTAGCTTTCTGACACATATATGCCCTGTGATGACAAGAATATAAAGTAGTTAGGTAGGCAGTCTGTGGGGAAGAATTCGTCAAATAAATCTGGAGGTAAGAAAATCAATTTCCCTTTTTATGAAAAGTGTGGTAAAAGGCATCCAAGTTAATGCCTTGTAAATTATAGGAAATTTTACTAGCATGGAATTTTTGGACACATGTCTCATGACTGCAAGGAAAATGATCCAAAAATTAATGAGACTTCGATTGGTAAATGCTTTAACTATAAGGAATTGGGTCATTTTGATGATGTTTATCTGAAGCTAGTCACTCAAGCAAGGAATCAGCAATATTGGAAGTAGAATTGTGTGGTAAAATTATTTGTAACAACTTCAGTAGATTTTGATCCATAAAATGGGTTGTATCAGGTATGTTGGTTGTTTTGATAGATTTTGTAGATGTGTTGTTCAATTCAGATTCTACTAATTCCTTTATTTTATAGAAATTTTAAAAAACTAATTGGGAATTCAACCTCATGAAATGAAACTAGAACTCATTGTAAAAACACCTCGAGTAAATATTGTGGAAAAAATAAATTATAAGAATCTACATATCATTGTCTGTAGAAAGAGTTTACCTTTAAACCATATTGTTTTTCCTCTAGTGGAGTTTTATGTTATTCTAGGTATGGACATAATTTATTTTTATCAGGCTAAGATAGATTCAAGACGAAAATAAGTTATTTTTTAGAAAGAACTTCATATTGTGTACAAGAATAATATCATACCATTGATAACATATCAGGAATCTAAGAAACTAATAAATAGTAGAAATGAAAGCAATCTTTCTTATATTTGTTTTGATAAAGGAACTATCTATATTAATGATATACTAGTGGTAAATGAATTTTTGGATATTTTTTCTGATGATTTTCCTAGTTTTATTTATGATCGAGTGGTTGAGTTTACTATTTACATGATTCATGATTCAAGAAAATTTCTAAATCTCATTATCTAATAGCTCAAATGGAACTTCTAGAATTTAAAGTAGTTGTTGGGATTATATGATAAATTCTTCATTTGACCAAATAATTCACAATGGGGAAATACTATCTTATTGGTTAAAAAGAAAGATGGTTCAATGAGACTTTGAATTGATTATATATCCTTGAATAACATTACTATTAAAAACAAGTATCCATTGCCTCATATCGATGATTTGTTTGCTCAGCTCTATGGAGCACAATATTTTTCGAAGGTTGACTTGAGGTCAGGGCACCATCAGTTGAAAGAAAAGGATGAAGACATCCTAAAGATAGTGTTCCATACTAAATATGGTCATTATAAATTTGTAGTTAGTTCTTTTGGGTTAACTAATTCACACACACTATTCATGGATCTTATGAATAGAATATTTCATGTATTCTTGGATAAGTTTATGGTTGTGTTTATTTATGAAGTTCTAGTATATACTAAATGTAAAGTGGTGCATGAAAAACATTTTTGAGTTGTTTTGAAAATCATAAAAGAAAAAAAAATTGTACAAGAAATTTAGAAAGGGTGATTTCTGGTTACAACAGATATATTTTCATGGGAACATTGTAAATAAGGATGGAATAATAGTTAATCCTAACAAAAAAGTGGTTGATGAATGTCAAAGACCTAAAACTGTTAGAAAGATTCTTCATTTTCATGGATTATCCAGTTATTACTGATTGTGTGTTAAGAACATTTCACAATTATATATCACTATAACTAAGTAAACATGAAAAGGGGTTTAAAAATTGGATAGAAGAATGTGGTGTTTGTTTTCAGGAATTGAAAAGAATATTCATGAATTCTCCCATTCTGACTCTACTTTCTAGAAATGGTGAATTTTTTTTCTTTAGTGATGCTTAATTGAAGGGAATTGGTTGTGTTCTGATACAGAATGATTAGGGAATTTCTTATGCTTCACGTAAATTAAAACCTCATGAGTTAAATTACCCAACATATGATTTGAAATTAGAATCTATGGTCTTTGCTTTAAAGATTTGGAGGCATCGTTTACATGGATCCAAATGTGAAATATATAATGACCATAAAAGTTTGAAGTATATTTATTCACTTAGAAGGAGTTAAACCTGAGATAGATAAGATGGCATGAACTAATCAAGGATTATGATTGCACAATTCGTTACCATCCTAGGAAAGAAAACAAAGTGGCTAATGCATTGAGTAAGAAAATTAATCCTACATTAAACATGATACATTTGGAATGTGATCCATTGGTAAATGATTTGGTGAGTTTTGGATTAGATGTTTTTGGTGCAAGAAATACATTTGTTTTGTTTCAGGTTTCAGTGTAGTCATATTTGTGAGACATAATTAAGAAAGCATAGAAGGAAGATTGTGATCTCTAGAGAAAGGTATAATTTTCTAAAAAGGGTAAGATTCTAGAATTTAACCTTGATAAATATTGTGTTTTACAATTTTGAAAAATGTAGTGTGTGCCTTGTGATTCTCATTTGAAGAAATAATTGTTATGTGAATCTCATAGTTCTCTATTTTCAATTCATCCAGGAAGCACTAAGACGTATAGAGACCTTTGAGAGTATTATTGGTGGGATGGAATGAAAAAAGATATTGATTTTTTTACCATAAAATTTTTGACATGTCAATAGGTTAAGGCGGATCGGCAATTATGGAAGGGGAATCTTCACCCTTTTCCAGGTCTAGATTGGAAATGGGATAATATCTCCATGGACAACATTGTGAGACTATCAAATACTTCTTTAGGTAACAATTTGGTTTGGGTTATTTTTTATCAGCTAACAAAATATACACATTTTCTCCCTATTCGAGATTCAATATTTTTATATCATCTTTCTACTTTATACCACAAAGTGATTTTTGGGTTACATGGAGTGGATCTTTCTATTGTATCTGATCAATATCCTAGGTTCACTTAAAACTTTTGTAAGGTACTTCAGAAGTTATTTGGCGTAGAATTAAATTTCGATATATATTTCTATCCTCAATAAGATGGGAAGTGAGAACGAACAAATTAGAGTTTAGGGGATATGCTTTGTGCTTTTTCAATGGATTACCAGGGATGTTGGGATCATCATATTTATTTAGTTGAGTTTTATTATAATAACAGTTTTCATTCTAGAATATAGATGTCACCTTTTGAGGAATTATATGGGAAGCAGTTTCAAATTCCATCATTTTGGGATGAAGTCAGTGAATGAAAGTAGATGGGGCTAGAATTAGTAGAAGAAGTGGTTGAGAAATTGATGATGATCCAACAAAAAATGTGGACAACTCATATCAGGAATAAAAGTTATGCAGATAATAAAAAGAAAGACTTCTCTTTTGAAGTAGGTGACAATGTTTTCCTTAAAATATCTCTTTAGAAAATTGTGATGCATTTTGGAAATATAGTAAAGCTAAGTATACAGTTCATCATACATTTTCAAATCTTGGAGAATGTTGGACTAGTTACATACCGAGTAGCTTTACCTCTGAGTTTACCCTAGGTAAAAAGGTTTTTTTTCATGTTTCAATGTTGAGAAAGTATGTCCAATATTCATCTCTGGTCTTGATCCTAGAAATAGTTCAGTTAGAAGAAAACCTTTCTTATGAAGAGAAACCAGTTCATATTATTTATCGAAGGGAACAAGTATTGAGGAATAAAGTAATCCACCAGGTAATGGTTTTGTGGAGAAACCACATGGTTGAAGAAGAAACAAGGGAATATAAATATTCTATGAGGTAAAGGTATCCTCACTTGTTTAATGAGTAAATAAAATTGTGAGGGTGAAATTTTTAGAAGGTGGGGATAATGTAACACCCCGAGGATTTAAAAAAAATTGAAACACATGAAACTTTATTTTATGTAGATATTTATAACCATACTTTAAACATTATTTTCCCTCTTAAAAATATTAAATTTTGTTAAATGTCATCTACAATTGTGTTCAATTAGTTATTTGCATTCCAATCAAACCAACTTGATTTTTAGTAAATATTAACCTACCCTAATGAATAGTAATATAAATAGTAATATGACCCTAATGAATATTAAATTGTATTATTTTTTTATTTTCATAATGCTTTAAGATAATGACATCATGGATATTTTTTATTTTTTATTTTTAGAAAATTATTTTCAAAAAAATAGAGTTCGTTTTTGAATTCTACACGTCAAAAAATGGTTAGGGTAAATTTTTGGGATTTTTCTAGAATTATTGAATTTTTTAATGAACAGAGAAATACTCTAAAATACCGTATATTCAAATTATCAGTTAAATACACTATTTATGACATCATAAGTGATGTAATCCCACATCTTTTGAACTCAAATTCCATTATTACTATTTGGGGTCACATTAATTAAGTCTATTCATTGTCTTGAGAAAAAATATTATAACAATGATTAAAATAATATAAAATATTTCCTCTCCTCGGCTATAAAAACCACCCTCATTCCACCCTTCCTATCACACCCCTCAAGCCTTCATATGTGCCTATTTTTTACCGAAAACTCCTCCCAAGTCCCTTCCCCACGTCCTAGAGCTTCTAGTATCACCAAAAGGCCAAAACCAAAGGCCTTAAGAAGGATCTTAAGGGGAAGAGATCAAGAGGTAAACATACTATTTTGTTTTATTTCTTTTTCTTTTAATTTTTTTCTATTCTTATTCCTTCCTCACCTCTGCTTATCCAAGAGGAATGAATTATCTAGTACCTTACATATTCTGGATTTCATCATTTTATGTAAGATCCACCATTACACTTCTTTTCCTCTCCCATTTATTCAAGAAATTAAAACATCTTCTGTGATGTGTCGATTTACTAACATCATGGACGATGTGATTTTAATTCCTTTTAATTCCTTCAAGAATGGTCATGAAACCATATTTAAGGCCGAACCAAATTATAATCTATGTATCATATCTTATGTATGGTACTATAATCATTTTAGTATAGATGTTATTATCTTAAAAAACAAAATGACATCATTATGATCGATGAATTGCCAAAATAAACTAAACAAGAATCAACAATGTTTTAACTTAATAATCATCCTCATTTCAAGATTAAAAATGATAAATGGTATAAATTATGGGTCTATAAATATGAAAATACAGTTCCATTCTAATTTTGTAGTTTCACTTCCAATCAATAAGAATATCCATCATTAACTAATCATGGAAACCATGTGAAGAATGCACCTGAAAACAATGGAATTAACAAAATATTATTAATTAATGGGTTGAATGGTATTATAAAATTATCATTAAAGGTGTTACAAACGTGAAAATGTTTATTTACAATATTCCTAGCACTATTTTAACCTTCATACAGGAGTTTTAAAAAAAATTTAAGGAAGTCGTACCTGAGGTATGGGATTCAATCATTCTCAATTTCATTCATGAATAACCACTAGGCTATGCCCTTTAATTTTTTATTCTTAATGATTGTTTATGTTTAAACACCTTTTCCATACTTCAATTATGATATATTAGTGATGATATACCCAATTTATATCTAATTAATCCCTCTCGTTTACTCCCATTGTCATGCTGAAATTTTGTATGTGAATCTTATACCCAATTTCCATTCTTTGGGTTAACCTTCAACTTCAGTGGTTTTATCATGATAAGTGGGATTTGTGAAGTGTAATTTGATTATATTATGTTGTATTATATTTATTTATAGTATATATACAAATTCCCTCAATTTACTCAATTCCCTCTTAAATGTTATGGTATTTGTAAAGGACTTTCCCCTTAAAATCAGTTTAGATGTCTCCCTTTTTAAATCCATAGATCTTGTTTCATTTTCTTTATCATGAGTGTTATCTTCTAATTTCATGTTGTTTTAATACTATAGTGTCTCCATTATATTTTTTATAGTAATTTTTGAATAATAAGGTTTTCATTATTTTGTGTGAGCAGTGTTTATGTTCTAAGAGTGATTTTTATAAAAAAAGGTGATTTTGAAATGTGAATGTGTTTTTCTCAAGGGTGTAAATGAGTTATGAAGTGATTTGTTCATGATATGTTCCTTGGACATTGTTTATGTTGGTTTGATCCCATTATAACCCATTATATGATGGGTGATCCCTATTATTGCTCAAGAAATGTTGGTTTGATCCCATTATAGCTCAATATATACTAGGTTGAGCCCATTATAGCTCAAGATATGTTGGGTTGAGTCCATTATAGATCAATTTATGATGGGTGAGCCCCATTATAGCTCTTAAATACATTGGTTACTCCAGATATGTAAGTTGACTAAAATTTCATTCCATGTGTAAGGATGAATATAAGAGTGATATGTTAAATATGTCCCAGGGCAAGTACATGATGTTTTTATGCATATGAGTTTTCATGATTAGGGGTTTTATTGGTTTTTAGTTTATCGCTTGACTAATGTTTTCTTTCATTATAACCCTTACTTAGTTTTATAATCATCCAAAGATTTAAAAATGTTTCTCATAGGATATAAGGATGGGTAAGAGAAATAATGGAGTTGGGATGAATGATATAGAGTGTTTTCAAAGAAATCATGTTTTAAGTTTTAATGTTTTATATTTTGAAAAAAAATGGTTACTGTTTTTAGTACTATCCCCATTGTATGAATGTGGTATGTTATGTATGTTAGAAATCCTAGTTCTCTAAAACACTAAACTCCAAAATATCCTCAACATATAACAAGGTAAATCCTTGGATAAAATTCAACATTAAGTAAAGTTTTAAGGATGGGTCCTTATAGTTGGTATCAAAGGATGATTTAGATAACTTTAATGGTTATGATGATTTTAAAAGAATTGTGTAAATAATTTTTACTCTATGGTTGAATTTAAATGTTATAGAATTTAAATATTATCATGTTTTTTAGTCTAAAATATGTTTTTTCTTAATGGTTTTCCAATGAATAAATAGGAAAGTTGAAGTAGAGAGGCACAAAGAGGCTGATGTTTGTCTGAATCTCCAACCTAGATGGTGGGAATCGGAATCGAGAAGTTTGTGAAAAAAATAGAATAGTTTACACAATCAATAAATTTTGGAGGTATCCATTCTATAGGGGTACATGATCTACCATGAAGAAACATGTCTTTTGTAGAGCATTTTATGAGGCAACATCCTCCATCATTCATTGCAACCATGGATCCAGTGAGATCTTAAGGATGGATCAACGATCTAAAAAAGATATTTCTTGTCATGGGATACTTATAATGTCAAAAGTTAATACATGAAATTTATCATTTGGAAGTTGATTTTGGTCAGTGGTTGACTCTGGTTAAGAATATGAGTGAAATAGAGGATCTAAATAGTCTAGAATGGGATTATTTAAAGAGTCTTTTCCAGGAAATGTATTTTCCTAAAACTGGTCGATGTAAAATGGAGAAAAAATTATTGGAACTGAATTATAATAATGTTGATTCAATGGAAACATATGAATAAAATTTTACAAGACCAGGTAGGTATATATCATATTTTACTTAGTATTTTAATAGTAAAATTAATAAATTTTACTCTAGTTTGAAACAATTTTGTGAAGAGATTTGGCTTCATGGGTGTTTAAAATATTTGAGATACTTGTTCATTGTGATAAAAAAGTATAGATAGAGTTTTCAATCACATATGTGCATCATGAGGAAAAGAATAAAAATTGGATAGGTTGGCAGGCCTTGGGGAAGAATTTGTCTAAGAAATATAGAGGTAAGAAATACAAATTCCCTTCTAGTGAAAAGTGTGGTAAAAGGCATCCTGGTGAATGTCTTGTAAATTCTGGGAAATTCTACCATTCTGGAATGTTTAGAAACATTTCTCATGAGTGCAAGTAAAATGATCTAAAAATTAATGATAATTTTACGGTGATATTCTTTAATAGTATGTAATTAGGTCATTTTTTTATTGTTTTTCTGAAGCTAGTCACTCAAGAAGGGAATCAGTAAGATTGGAAGAAAAAGGGTATGGTAAAATTATTTGATACCACTTCAAAAAATGTTGATCCACCAAATACGGTGGTAAATTTCTTGTTTTTATAGATTTTTTAAATGTGTTACTTGATTTAGGGTCTACACATTCCTTCATTTCTGAGAAACTATTAGAAAAATTTGGAATTCAGCCACATGAAATAAAACTAGAACTCAGGGTAAAAACACCTGGAGGAAATGTTGTTTCAAAAATAAATTATAAGAATCTACCTATCTTTGTATGTGGAAATACTTTACCTTCAAACCATGTTTTTTTTCCTCTATTAGAGTTTCATGTTATTCTGGGTATGGATTGGATTTCTTTTCATCATTCTAAGATAGATTTCATAGCAAAAGAGGTTTTTTTAAAAATAATTTTAGTTTCTGTACAAAATGAACCCATACCATTGATAACACCTCATAAAGATAAGAAACAGATAAAGTATAGAAATGAAATATATATTTCCCATATTTTTGAATATAAGGGAACAATTTAAATTAATTATGTACCAGTGGTAAATGAATACCTCAATGTTTTTCCTAATTATTTTCCTGGTTTTATTCCAGATTGAGAGGATGAGTTTACTAATGACTTAGTTCTGAGTGTTAATCCAATTTCTAAACCCCCTTATAAAATGTATCAAATGGAACTTCTAGAATTAAAAATGGAGTAAAAATAATTATTAGAAAAAGGCCCCATCTGACCTAGCACATCACCATGGGGTGCTTCAATCTTGTTTGTTAAAAAGAAAGACGGTTCAATAAGATTTTCCATCGATTATGAATCCTTCAATAACATTACTATTAAAAACAAGTGTCCATTACCTCATATTGATGATTTATTTGATCATCTCTAGGGAGAATAATATTCTTTGAAGGTTAAAATGAGCTCAGGGTACCATCATTTGAATGTAAAGGATGAAGATATCTTGAAGACTGCGTTTAGTTCTAGATATGGTCATTATGAATTGGTAGTTATTCCTTTCCTGTTAACTAATTCACCCATTTTATTCATGGATCTTACGGATAGAATAGTTCAAGAGTTATTGGATAAGTTTTTGGTTGTGTTTATTAATGATATTATATTATATTATCGATGTAAAGATGAGAATGAAAAATATCTAAGGGTTGTTTTTTAAACCATAAAAGGAAATAAACTGTATGGAAAATTCATCAAGTGTGGTTTTTGGTTGCAACAAATTTTATTTTTTGGGAATTATGTAAATAAGGATGGAATAACAGTTGATCCTACCAAAAAAAAGTGGTTGATGAATGGACAATACTTATATATGTTACAAAGATTTTTATTTTTCAAGGATTAGAATGTTATTACTAATAGTTTGTTTTTAAACGTTTCACATTTATCTTGACTACTAACTATGTTAACACAAAAGGGGGTTAAATTTGTTTGGACATAAGAATGTGTTGTTTGTTTTCAGGAATTTAAAGTAAGATTGGTGAATGCTCCGGTCCTAACTCTACCTTCCAGAAAAGATGAATTTTTCATCTATTGTGATGCTTCATTAAAGGGACTTGGTTGTGTTATGATGCAGAATGATCAAGTAATTTCATATGCTTCACATCAATTGAAACATCATGGGATAAATTACCCTACAAATGATTTGGAATTAGCAGTTTTGGTCTTGGATTTGAAATTATGGAGGTCTCATTTATATGGATTCAAATGTGAAATATATACTGACCATAAAAATTTCAATTATATATTCACTCAGAAAGAGTTAAACATGACACATATATGATGGATGGAACTAATCAAGGATTATGATTATGTGATTCATTACCATCCTATAAATGTTACATTAACCATGATACGATTAGAAGGCGATCCTTTGGTAAATGATTTTTTTAGTTTTGTCTTAGAAGTTGTTGGTGCAGGAAATACTTTTGTTTTGTTTCAGGTTTTAGTGTAGTCATCTTTGTCAACTAGAATTCAGAAATCATAGAAGGAAGATAATGAGCTATATGGAAAGGTAGAATTGGAAAAAATGCGTAAATTTCTTTAATTTAACCTTGAAAAATATTGTGTTTTATGATTTTTAAAAATGTTGATTGTGCCTTGTGATTCTCAGTTGAATAAATAATTGCTCTGTTAAGCTCATAGTTATCCATTTTCAGTTCATTATGGCAGCACTAAGATGTAAAGATACCTTCCGAAGAATTGCTGGTTGGATGGAATGAAAAGAGATATTTTTTATTTTACCATGAAATTTTGGATATGAAAACAGGTTAAGGTAGAGATACAGTTACCAAAGGGGATTCTTTATCCATTTCTAGTGCCTGAGTGGAACTGGTAGAATATCTATATGGACTTCATTGTGGGACTACCAAAAACATCTCGAATTAATAATGTGATTTGGGATATTTTTGATTGGATAACTAAATATGAATATTTTATCCCTATTCAAGATACAATGTCTTTAGATCATCTTTCTCTTTTGTACCTCAAAGATATTGTTAGTTTATATGGAGTTCTACTAACTATTTTATTTGACCAGGATCCATGGTTTACTTCAAACATTTGGAAGGACCTTCATAAGTCATTGGGTATAAAATTAAATTTCAGTATAGCATTCCAACCTTAATCATATGGGATTTCAGAATGAATGATTTCGAATTTGGAGGATATACTTTGATATTGTTCAATGGATTACTAGGGAAGTTCGGATCATCATATTTCATTAGGTGAGTTTTCTAATAATAACATTTTTATTCTTGTATAAAGATGCAATATTTTGGGGAATTATATGGGAAGTGGTGTCAAAATCCATAGTTTTGGGATGAAGTCAGTGAAAGAAAGTTGATGGGGCCATATTTAGTAGAGGAAGTGGTTGATAAAGTGGAGATGATCCAACAAAAAATGAGGAAACCTCAGAGAAGGTAGAAAATTTAAGCAGATAATAGAAGGAAATACATCTCTTTCAAGGTAAGTGACCATGTTTTCCTTAAAATCCCTCCTTGGAAAAGTATGATGTGTTTTGGAAGGAATTAAAATCTATGACCACAGTTCATCAGTCCTTTTGAAATCTTGGATAATGTTAGACTAGTTTCATACGAGTAGCTTTTCCTTCGTGTTTATCTCAAGAACATAATTTTATTCATGTTTTGATGTTGAGAAAGTACGTGCCAGATTCATCTCAAGTCTTGACCCAGAATCAGTTTAGCTAGAAGAGAACCTTTATTATATAGAGAAACCAGTTTAGATTCTTGATCAAAGTGAACAAGTATTGCAGAATAATGTAATTCACCAGGTAAAGGTTTTGGGGAGAAAACACATGGTTGAAAAAGAAACATGGGAATCTGAAAATGTTATGAGGGAAAGGTACCCTCATTTGTTTAATGAGTAAATAAAATTGCATGGGCACAATTTCTAGAAGGTGGGGATAATGTAACACTATATGTTTTTAAAAGTATTTTTAAATGCATGAAACCTTTTTTAATTAGATATTTATAAATAGAATTTAAAAATAATTTTTTGGCTTCTATGTTTTAAATTTTGGGAAAGGTTCATCTAAAATTTTATATTGTAAGTTATTTAGAGTCTGATAGAACCAACTTTAATTCTGGTGAATAGTAATATAACCTTCTGAATACTATTATGACCTTAATGAATAGTAAAATGTATTATTATTTTATTTTCTTAATTCATTAATATAATGACATCTTGGTTACTTTTTTAATGTTATATAAAGGCAGTTATAGATTTAAGATTGTTAATTCTTTATAAAAGTATGATTTTATTTAAAAATAAAATTTGACAATATATAGAATATTATTTTTAATAAATGTAGTTCATTTTTGAATTATAAACATCGAAAAATGGTTAGGGTGAATTTTTGGGATTTTTTGTAGAATTCTTAAATTTTTGATGAAAAGTGAAATACAGTAAAATACCATATATTCAAATTATCAGTTAAATATACTATTTCTAACATCATAATTAATGTAAGCACACTTTTCTACAACTCAATTTCCATTATAACTATTTTGGGTCACATGAATTAATACTATTCATAGTCTTTATCAAAAATATTATTATAATGATTAAAATAATGTAAAATACCTCATCTCTTCCACTAAAAATACCACCCTATTCTCCTCTTCCTATTACACCTCTCAAGTCCAAATCCTTTCCTATGTTTTGCGAAATACTCCTCCCAAGTAACATCCCCACGTCTTATATCTTATGGTCTCACCAAAAGGACAAAAAAATGGTCTTCAGAAGGATCTCAAGGAGAAGAGATCAAGAGGTAAACGTTATCTTTTATTTTCTTTCTTTTTTTCATTTTCTTTTATATTCATATTCATTCCTCACCTCTACTTATCCAAGAGTAATGAATAATATAGTATCTTAAATATTCTTTATTTCATCATGTTTATATAAGATTCACCATTATACTTCTTCTCCTCTCCCATGTATTCAAGAAATTAAAACACTATCTGTGATTTGTCGATTTACTGACATCGTGGACGATGTGATTTAACTTTATTTTACTAACTTCAAGAGAGATCATGAAACCATATTTATGGTAGAACCAAATTATATTTTATTTATCATATATTATTTAAGGTTATGTAATCATATTTTACACATGTTATTAACTTATAAAACAAAATGAGTTCATTATGATCGAAGAATCACCAAAATGACTTCAACAAGTATCGATAATGTTTTAACTTATGAATAATCCCCATGTCAAAATTAAAAATGATAAATGGTATAATTAATCATTCTATAAATATGAAAATACCATTCCATTATAATTCTGTATTTTCAATTCCAATCGACGAGAATATCCATCATGAACCAATCATGGAAACCATGTGAAGAACACAGACAAAAACAATGGAATTAAAAAAAATTATTAATGAATGGGTGGAATTTTGTTTTAAAATGATCATTAAATGTGTTATAAACATGAATATGTTTCTTTAAAATATTTATAACAATATTTTTACCTTCATACATGATTTTAAAACATTTTAAAGGAAGTCAAACCTGAGGTAAGGGATTCTCTCTTTCTCAGTTTTATTCAAGAATATCCACTATGTTATGCCTTTTAATTTTTAATTCCTTATGATGGTGTATGTTTTTAATCCTTCCCCATATTTCCATTATAATATATTAATTATGAGATACCCCATTTCTATCACATTAATCCCTCCCAGGTACTCTTTTTACCATGCTGAAATTTCATATGTGAATTCTAATCACAATTTCCATTTTGGGTTAACATTCATCTTTAATGGTTTTATGGTGATAAGGGTATTTTTGAAATGTAATTTGATCATATTATGTTTTATTATGTTTATATATACTATATATACAAATTTCCTTAATTTAATCAATTCCCTATTAAATTTTATTGTATTTCTATAGGAATTTCCCCTTAAAATCCTTTTAGATGTCTCCTTTATAAAATCCATAGAGATTGCTTCTTTTTCTATGTCATGAGATTTATATTATGATTTCATGATGTTGTAATACTATAATGTCTCCATTATATGTTTTATAGTAATTTTTTAATAATAATTTTTTCATTATTTTGTGTAAGTAGTGTTTATGTTCAATGATTGATTTCTACGAAAAAAATGGATTTTGAAATGTGAATGTGTTTTGCTCAATGGTGTAAATGAGTTGTGAAGTGACTTATTCAAGAATGTTCCTTTGACATTATTTATGTTGGGTTTATCCCATTATAACTCATGATATGAATGGTGATCCCCATTATAGCTTAGGATATGTTGGGTCGATCCCATTATAGCTCAAAATATGTTGGGTTGAGCCCATTATAGCTCAAGATATGTTCGGTTGAGCCCATTACAGATCAGGATATGAAGGGTTAGACCCATTATAGCTCTCCAATGCATTGGGTACTCATGATATGGAAGTTTACTAAAAGTTTATTCCATTTTATTGGTGAATGTTTGGGTGATATGTTAAATATGTCCCAAGAAAACTACCTGATGTTTCTATGAAAATGAGTTTTCATGATTATGGGTTTTATTGGTTTTTATGTTATCACTTGAGTAATGATTTATTTCAGTATATACCTTACGGTGTTTTGTACCCATCAGAAGATTTATAAATGATTTTCATGGGATATAGGGATGGGTAAGATAATGAATGGAGTCGTGATGAATGATATAGAGTGTTGTCAAAGAAATCATGTTTTAAGTTTTAATGTTTTATGTATTGAAAAAAATGGATTTTGTTTTTTGTAGTATCCTATTTTTATGAATGGGGTATGTTTTGTATGTTATAAATACTAATTCTATGAAACTATAAACGCAAAAATATTCTCAATATGTAACAATGTATGTACTTGAATAAAATTCAAGATTAAGTAATGTTTTAAGGTCGGGTCCTTATAGTGTGTGCGTGAATCACATTCATATTTTACAAGAATAATATTTATACATTAAATTCATCTATAATATATGCACCAAAAGTGTGCGTTTGTGTGTGTGTTTTTATGATATTATATACTATATATTTACATTAATTATATATATGTTGATAAATTATATTATTTTTAGTAAACTTATTTTAACATGATAAACCTTGATACTTTTTATATTAGTAAAATAATATTAACAAAAATGTCATGTTATATATTTTAATATCTTAAATATTTTTTCAGTAAAATTATACGAGTAAATATTCTATATTAAGGAACCTAAAACACAATAATTATGGTTTATAAATTAATTTGTTGTTTATAATTTATTTTTAATTTTTAAAATTTTTATAATTGTTTAAAACTCGCATATCACATAGACATGACATTTTTAAAAGCTATAGAAAAATAACATTAATCATTATATGGATATTAACAGTAATACTATTTATATTATTTTGGATATTCCATGATTTTTATATGTAATTTCAAAGGATAAGTGATTATTCATGTGTTTGAATTCAATTTCTAATGTTTTCTTGATATATTTAAAGTCAATTGTTTGAATATGCTTGTAAATGGCTTCAAATTATATTTAGTATACATAAATTATTTCTTATAGAATTATATAAAAATAAAAAAAAATTAATCAAATGGATTGTAATTTTCTAGCCTATCATTCGGGGCTCATATATTTTCAACTTTGTATTTTTAAATTTACATAAATGATCCTAAAATATTGAAAAAAATAATTTATTTTTTCCTATAAATGGGACTCAATACATTCATTAATAAGTCACATATGAGTTACAATTTTATTTAAAATATCTACCAAAAATTACTATATGAAATCCATTTTCACATAACTGGGGTTATAGGGACTCTAAAAAACTATCCAAGAAGGCTTAATGAATAAGGAAAAAGTGGTTTTCCAAAGAAGAGGTATAACTCTAAATCAAGTTACTTCACATTTATTAATTAATATACCTCTTTCCAATCTATTATAGCCTTGATGATATGAGAACATAAATACCTCATATATACACAAATTCTATTTTTTAATTAAAATACCTTTTTTATCATATTTTTTGTCATATTAGAAATGAAAATATCACTCTAGGGAAATTGTGGATTACCACCTCCCAAAGTGTTGTGTTTTTTTCAATACTACCTCATATGTCAAGATAAAATGATGGATAATATTAATACATAAGATTATTATTACAAAATTATGATTTTTTTATGATATGAAATTACTTACCTTTTTACCCTTCTATCCATTGGAAAATGATAACATCCCACATGCGTACATGTGGACTACAACCTCTACGAAGTGATGTGATTAATTTTTCATTTTTTCCATATATGGATGGTAAAAAATATATATTAATTGAATAAATTTGACCTTTATCCTATTAATATTATTATATAAAATAAAAAATTTATATATTTTATTTATTTTTCATCCATTTGAAATATGAAAACATCATAGGTGCGTACATATGAACTATCATCTCCATGAAATGATATGGTTAAATTTTCATGTATGAATTACATGGATTACTATAAAAGTGTATTTAATGAATAAAAATAATAATTATAACATATTTAATATTCAATATGTTATGTACCTATGAACCATTTTTCCCTGGGAAATGCACCGAAGTAATTTTGAGGTTTCAAACTGAATAGCCTGAAAACATATGATGTGTACTTAACCAATTTATTAACTAAGTAAAACACATTAATAAATTATATATTATAAATAATAAATGTAATTAACTTAAAAATACCTCTTTTTAGTATAAATCTTATAAAATTTATACTTATTAAATTAATGGATTTACCTGGCATTTCGATAGATAAGGTAAGTGATTTATAGTCTCAATTTCCTTTCATTGGGACTTATTCCATTTTGACAACATGTTTTCCTTTATGCGGTGTACATTTTCCATATGGATGTATTTTTTAATTCATTTAAAACAATTAATTTTGTTTAAAAATAATTTTAAAATTATCTCCTTCAATTCTATTTTGATTCAAATGTTACTAAAGAAGTGTGTTTTTTATTTAAAATATTGTTTTAAATGTATCAATATATTTTTACTTGATTTTGGTCTTCTCGAAACTATTTTATGAACTTTTATCTACAATGAAATGTCTGATAATAGTTATTTCAAAAATATTTTCCATTATTATAAATTTATTTAAACTATTTTTTCAAACATTTTCTATAAAAATCACTTTTGACTATTTTTACCAATGTGAAAAAGAATGTTTTCTTAAAATTTATATCATGAACACATATTCCCACCACCATATCCATTATTCACTATCATGATTCCTCTATAAGTATCTATAATTCTTCAATGAAAATCATAGTATCATTTTTATTGAATTTTTCTTAATTATTTCAAAATAAAAGGACATTTCTTCACAATTTTTATGAGAGAATTAAAAGTGGTTCTGTTTATGGGTTATAATGCCAAATTTTATTTTATTTTTAATGTAAATATATGTTTTAATGTATTCATTACATAGTTCTTATAAATTTTTTATAATGATGGGTTATCCTGATATATCTCTAATAATGAGGGAGCTTGATATAACATTTCAATACATTGGGTAAAATAAACAAGGTAACGAAAAATAAGTTACTCCTATGAGATATATCATAATTAACCAAGAAGGTTATTTCTTTTTAATGTTTCTTGTAAGGGTAATTTTAAACATCAGTTACCAAGATAAATCCAATTTATTTAATTACATTCTACAGGTATTAATGTAATTATTTTGATATCATCTCCAAATAAAAAATAACTCATGATTAATTGAATGTGTTGATCACCTAAAAGTGAACGGTTTTTTTCATGTGTTCTCATATTTTCCCAATTTACTTTAATGATTACTATTTTTCTTTTATTATTTATTGTAAATTATTTTAGGAAAACCTTTGTCTTTGTTGTTTATTTTAGGAGTATGTAAATGATAATTTTTAGGTCAATGTTTATTATGTTAGAAGGCACATTTTTTAATGGGTTTTAATGAATTTTCAAAATGACTAATGGGTTTCCTTCTTTTTTTATATACTTTACTAAGACATTTTCGCATCGCGAATTTTCAAATGTATTTTATAGGTATTCATAATGTTTAGGGATTATAGTGAGGTTCATGGTGACACATATTGAACAAACATAAAGTTTCATGAATGAAACAGGGGGCTAAAATGAGCTTTTTCGAAGAAATGTACAATGTATGGAAATGTATTATAAGTTATGTAATGGTTTCCCTAATTATTTAAGACTTTAAACCTAAAACATACTAGAAATAATTTAAATTTTATCCCTTTTATAAAACATGTATCTATGGGTTTATTACGTTACTTGGTGTTATAATTCGTATCACATTAGGCTTTAGATAACTGTATAGGTTATAATATTATCGATTAAAGAAATATTAAGAGTTAAAGATGCCGTTATGGGTTGATAAGGATAATATTTAACATTATTTAAGATGACTAGATACCCTTTTATGTCATATATATTTTTATATTTAGTTGATTGATGATAATTTAGGATATGATTACTGATTTTTATCATTAATAAATTATTAAGTTATAAATACCCCTTTTAAGATGAAATTATTTTTTTAAAAAAATAATAAGTAATAAATAATAGGGGTGGATCACCATAAGGTTTGTTATTTTATTTGATGATGAGGAAATTAAGTAAAAAATGGTTTACAGTATTTTTAGATACACATATTTAATACAATGAATAAATGTAGATAATGATGATTAAAGTTATTTTTTAACAAGTTCATTGTATTTTTTGGAACAATAGTTATTATTTTTTTGTAATAAATTTTATGGCTAAAAATATTTATGGAATAAATATTATATTAATTTATGGAATAATTCAAAAATTTATCATGCTTTTCTATCCAGTTATTCAGGTAATGGTGTCGAAAATAATTACATATTTTAGAAAAATATATGATTCGGGTACATTCATTTTTTTCATTATGTCTATGATAAAATAAATCTAAAATTTTTGGCTTTAAATTTGGTAAATAATGCAGTGAGTATTTTTAGTGTTTAGTTATGTTTTCAATTAATTAAATTTATATTTGGGATTTATTATTAATGTTTTGGATATGAGTTATTTACTTCTTCAAATGAAGTTTTATTAGGAACTACATTGTCTTATTCTATCCATTTTTGTTTTTAGTAAATCTCTAGAAGTAGAATTAATATATTTTTATCTATTTATAGATCTCATTACATATTAAATATCTATTTTATAGCTTCTAGAATAAAAACATTATCTTATTCATTAATCATTATAAGGTTAGAAGAATTAGAGGTGGTAATATATTGAAACACAATTGAAGTATGAAATCGTGTAAAAAGTATATCTTCTTATATTCTCTTTCTCAATTGTAAATTAATTCCTACAACTCTATTAAGAGGAAGATAAATCAATAATTTCATATTTTTGAAACATCACACATCTTTAAAGGTACACTTTTATATACTAATATACATGATTGAGTCTTATTAGGTACGTTCATTTACCAAATAATATGTTTCATGGTATTGACCAATAAATAAATGTTCATGATAAAATATATTTTGAATTTTATTACTACATTATGATAAATTCTTTTTGGGATACACAAATTAAAATTATGATGACTAAATTTCATTAAGGGTACAATTTAACACCTCTTTATTAAGATTAAAAAATATATAATGTATTATTCAATAAATATATGCTTAAAAATAACTATGATATTATATTAAGATATTATTTATATATAACAGTTATAACCTATCAAATGAATTAGAAAGCATGAATAAGAGAAACAACATTGTGAAATATATATATATAAAGTCATGAAACAATAAAATTAATTATAATTCATATATTGATCATGAATTAGATATAAATATATATAAAATCTTTGAAGGAAAAAGAGTAATTTTCAATAAAACTATTTTTATGGGTGCAATATAGTTCTTTTTCTAATAGAATAAATTAATCAATATGGAAAAATGATTTTAATGAAATTTATCGATTAAATATCTAATAAAATGAATCAATAATCATTTAACTTTTATTTAATATGAAATGAATGATAATAATTTCATTTTATTATTTAGGAAATAAATTTTTCTAAATATATTGTTTTCAATGTGTTTGTCATGCTTATTTTAAAATTAATTTCTAAAGATTATATAAATGTAATATTATAGAATGAATTAATATGTAGAATCATCATGGGAAATTTATTTATAAAACTAATTTCATTTCTTCAAAATAAATAGTAATCATGGTAAAAATTATCCGCCATTGTAAAGGTTAAAATGAGTTAATTATGTTTAAAATTTTGTGATAAGATCGAAAAATATTTTCTCTAAATGTGTGGATATGTCTTTCCCAACCACCACCTTATCCCTAGAAAATTTTGATCTATTTTGGAATCAATTGACATGATTATTACATCCATTTTTATATTATAACTAACCAAATAATTATATTTTAATTTTATTAAAAAAATAATAAGAAAAATATTTCAATGACACATACAAAAAGAACAGGGCATGAGTAGAAATCACTTAGGAAAGGACACCTTGGATAAGGGGGTCTCAAATAGTGAATACCAAGAGCATCACCTTTGAGCATTGCCATAACCTCTAGGTTAAAGGACCCTATGAAAGAGTAATATGTAATCGTAGTTATAGTTTTATTCATAGAATCAAGGAAGCCTAAAACTGAATTTCCCTCCATACAGGTGTGAAGAACCTCTGTGTGGATATCAATAAGACTATGACACTTAATAATGTGATAGGAAATACTCTAGGGGGAATTTCATGGTCCAGAAATGATTTGTGAATAATGGTGGACCCTATCTTGATGTCCATGAGGTTAATATTCTTCTCTCTCCACATCTCATAACACCCATCCCATAGGCACCATCTGTATAGAGTTTTAAGCTAAAACTGGGTGGGTGCTAGTGAACCCAATAACCCTAGGGAACTCTTTTAAAGGAAAATATGGCCACTAAAAGTTCTCTATAGGAGGTAGAATCTTCCCCACTTTTAATAATCTGAGTCATTTTTATAAGAATACATCAAGTAATAAATACAATCAACCTTTGAGTACTAGATATACCCTCATATCAAGCTCAATTCTAATATTTCCATACATACTAGCACCTATGAGAATAATCAGAACCCTCTCCTTCCTCTCAATGCCTTTTTTAGAAACCTCGAACCATGGGGTGAGAAAAAAAAAAGACAAAATCCCCCTGACTAGGTAGACTAATAAAGGCACTAAATACCTCAAAAATAGAGCGATCCCAGACACCTTGAATGAATAAGTGAGTCAAGGTCTCCTCTCAATGATCATAGTAATAGGAGCTTTTTGACACCAGAATAATGTCATTGTATTTAAAATTTTCACCCGTAGATAATGCATGGTTCCTAAAATACCATAGGATAAAGTTGAGTTTACTTTGACACTTCTTGAACTAAATAATATTCTATTAGAATTCTGACACATTGATATCTAGAAACACTTTATGATATTACATCATGGTGATTTCAACCGATGAGGAAGAAGTGAATATATAAGTATCTGACTCATCATTAAATTTATCATTTCAAATAAATCATATTGATCATCATCAAGGATAACAGGGATAAACCAATATAAATGGCTAGTCTTCTTGAATGTAATGTCAGGTACCAGTAAACCATGAAAATAATATTTATAGCCAGCCCAATTATGGTGCCATAAATTGTTGTCTCCCCTCCCAATAATACATTTAAAATTCTCATGAATAGTTTCAATGTGTGTCTAAATAAAACACCAAAGGTAGGTGTAGTTCCTACTTAACATATACATATCCCTACTATATTTCACCTGAATAAAACTTCCCTAGAACTAATTCCCTAAAATAAACTCTCATGCAAGCTTTTCATGCATTAGTTTCATGGTGATGGAATAAATATTGATATCAACACCTCCATCCTATGATATTATTTCCATCATTTACAAATAGGCCCAGTGATGCTTCCTATCTGAATGCATGTTCCAAATGAATGAAGTTATGGCATTTTCTATTCTATAATCGATTCCTCTTAGAACCTTTATGTATGAGAGGATATGCATGGGTATCAAAGATAACATATGATTCACCAGAGTGAGTATTCCTCTGAAAGATAAATATTGATTCTCAAAGTTCGTGATCTAATTAATAATTCTAGAAAAAAATTATCAAAGTGATGAAATTTAAGACAGTGTGAGGAGATCAGGGAACCAATATATTATATTATAATGTTAATTCTATGAATTACCATATTTGTTTCTACATTCCTATCAGGCATTACTGTGCATTGGTTAGTAATAAAAAGACTACTCTTCTCTATTTTCACAAGCTTCCCACTCTATTTTCCATTATCATTCAAAAAAAATTCTTATCTTGAATCTATATCCTACTCGAATTAATAAAAATAAGAGTTTCATCTGTAAACATCAGATGATACATACCATTGGAGGCTATCCTTTAGTGATAGTGGATGATAACACCATCACCCAAACTCTTATTGATGAATCGTATTAGGAAATCCTAGGAAATAATAAACAAGCTCTAGGAAATAGGATCGCATTACCACAACCCACAAATAGACTTGAAAAAGTCAATAGTTAATCCTCCCGAACGAGATAGAGAACTAAGGCGAGATGAAACACCGAAAATTAAGATCAATGATTCAAGAAGAAAATAACTTATTGAGAATTGTCATAAATATGAAATTCCATTTGATTCAGTCAAATTCTTTTTCCATATCTAACTTGATCACCATATTAGAGCTAAGGTATTTTTTATCAATATAGAAATTCATCTCTCGGGAAAAAACTATTGTTCCCTGAATTTCTATCCCTTTGTAAAATCAATACTAATCCTTGGATACCCATTGTGGAAGGTGAATGGATAAGCTCTTTTTTATCCAAAAAACCAAAACCTTATTTGGAACGTTACACATTCTTATAGGCTTGAATTGATGAAGTGATTACATATTCATAATTTTTTGAATACTCTCCAGGGTGGTAGAGCTTACCAATCAAGGAATGTTAGGACCCAAAAAAATACCCTGACTATAGACACCAAGTCCTACTTTACTAGATTATAGGAAGAAATGTAGAAATACCTCGAGAATCCATTAGGTCTAGGCATGATTTCTGGATTGAGGGACTTTTAAACATCAAAAATATCCTCCTCATGTAGGATTGATGCAAATAATAATTTTTAATTCCCTAAAACCAAGAACGGGATGGCATAAAATAAATCGGTAGGGCCTGATTGGTACCTATCTATCTTGTTTAGGTTAGGTTCAACAAGAAGGGAGTAAAAACATGACTTTTTAAAAATAAACATTCACAAAAATATCATCATTATAGCTTACATCATGTAAAATAATATTCAGATGGATATTCATTCTTTTCTCTGTAATTAATACATGAAAAAATGCATTTTTCTGATTACCCTCCCTAAGACACTTAACCTTTTCCTACTCCCAATCTAGAGTTTCTTTCATGAGTAACGTATCATCAATAATTTTCTTTTTGTGTACAAGATCTCCATAATACACCTTATCCCAGCCATTTTAAAGGAGAATCTCAAACCTGTTAATATCTTATTTTATCACATCAAAATATTGGTATCATGAAATTTGGTTTTTTATCTACTAATTTAGTTTAATTCTTAAATTTCAAATTTTATTATAATATTTGACCCAAAATCTAACAATTAAGGGCTTCAACCAAGATGGTCACACTACTTGATGAAACTTAGGAATGATAGACTATGAATTATGATAGAAAAAAAATTATCCACCCACATTTCCATAATATGGATCAATAATAATGGGAGTGTGGTCAGAAATATATTGAACCATAACAGTAACAGTCACATCCAGAAACATCGAAATCATGATGGAGTTGGTAGGACAATGATCAAGACTGCACCATTTGTAGTTTCTTCCCTTTTGATTATTACATAAAGTAAAGAGATAACCAACATAACCCATATTCTTGAGACCTTAATAATATAAAAAAATCACAAAATCTATGATATAATTTCTATGAAAACCACAACTTCCCTTATTTTCAATGGGATCTAGAATAATATTGAAATCTCTGGCGATGATCCACTGTTTATCTCCTGGGTCAAAAGAACATTGATCATACCAAATTAATCTTCTTGTATGTGCTTCAAATTTCACAAAAATAAATAAAATATAAAATTAAAGAGCTCTAATACTAACCTTACTAGAAACAAACTGATCAGTGGCCACATTCATCTCCATAGAAACTCTATACTTCCAGAAGATCCATATGAGAAGGTTATGGGGTTCAGCATGTATAAAATCATATACTCTAATTATACCCACACATTATATAATTATATGAGTAAATATACATTTTTAATGAAAATTTATAAATATAATAATTATTAATAAATTATATAAGTCTTTATAATTTATTTTTAATTTTTAAAAATTATATAGTTGTCTGAAATTCTAATGTTGCATTAACACACAATTTTTAAATGAAAAATAAAAATAAATTTAATGATTTTAAAACACTAAAAGTAATAATATTTTGATTATTTATGGAATTAAAATAATATTAGAGATTATTATGAAGGATAACATAATATTTATGTGTTCTAATTCGAATTAAGATGTTCTCTTGATATGTTTAAAGTCATATTTTTTGAGTAGTCCTAAAAATAATCGTATATGATATTTAATGTTTAAAAGTTATTCTAAAATCATTAAAAATCATAAAAATCCTATCATAACTAAAATAATAGTGTAAATTTAGTTCTTATCATGCGTGGTTCATAGATGTTCCACTTGGAATTTTTAAATTGAATTCACAACCATTAAAAATTGATTTTTTTTGAAAATTTCATTGATTTTTTCAATAAAATGGGGCTCAATAAATATTTTACAAAGGAATATATATGTTAAATTTCCTATAAAATATCTGAAAACAATACCTATTTAATCATTCATTCTCATGTCCTACAATATTTTGTCTCTTAAAAAGACCAACTTGGAAGGATTAAAGTGTAGTCCAAATGAGGTTTTGTAAAGAAGAGTTATAACTCATAATTGGTTTATTTAATATTTATGTACTCTACTATATCATTAAAATATATCTTAATAATTTTGATATAATAACATATATATATATATATAATATATTTAAATGTTGTAATGTTTATGGTAAAATAAATTTTCATCGCCTTTTTAATCCTATGAGAACTAGAAACATCACTGGTGCATATGTGTGGGCTACCACTTCCAGGGAGTGATGCCTTTCATTTTTCATCACTACCTCTATGGATGGTCAAAATTATGGATCAAATAAATATTTCTGAAACATATTAAATAATTATTATTCTATAAAACAAGATATTTCTTTAACATATTTTCCTTCAATCCATTGGAATATGATAATGTCATTCTGGAATATATGTGGATTACCACCTTTATGAAGAAATGTGATTCATTTGTCATTTATATTATACATGGATGGTCGTAATGAGGGATTTAATTGATAAATATGATATTTAAATTATGATTATGAATCATTGAAATTAAAACTTCATCTACATCATTTCATTTTGATCCATTAAAGAAATCAAAACATATCTTATGTGTACGTATGGACTACCATCTCCATGAAATGATGTTCTTCATTTTTCCTAATTTCATTAAAAGAATGATTCTAAAAGTGTATTAGATATATTAAAATGACAATTATGTAATATTTATGATTATGGAGATAATTTAATTAATATTCCTAGATGGGATTGTTATTTCCTCTTAGTTGATATTTATTTTGAATTCATTTTTCTCAAAAAAAACCCTAAAAACTACCTATAAGTGTGGTGTAGATAATTTATGTTGATTTTGAACCCAAAGAGACTATAAAATTCCATAATTCAGTATAAAAGACCTAAAAACAACATTGAATTAAAAACTACTAACTACTCTACCCTATATGAAACAAGTTTGATGAATTTTATCATGAATTCACATGCTTATGTTCATGAAATAAAAAAGTATAAAAATATGTATGATAGACATGGTTTCATTAGAATTAGGTCATATTTAATCCAATTGTAAATTAATACACCCTTCACACTCTACCCTTGTAACTCCCTGACCCAAGTTTCCCAGAGTCGGTGCATTATTACATAACATTGGCATGATCACAACAAATATCAAGTCTTGAAAGACTGATTATTTTAGTATCCTTGGAATAACTAGATACATTCATAAAGTTTACATTAAATCATAAAGTGAAAACTACTACAAAAACATATTGTCTTCATATCCCCTCATATTATCCCTATAGGTCATTCATAAATTACTTCCTCACATCTTGGGAAAAATAAAACATTGAAAGGGGTGAGCTCAGATGCTCAATAAAGATAACAATATAGCAGAAACATTCATAAATAAGCATAAACATTTAAGGTAATGTATAGATAAAACAAAAGACTTTTAAACTTGAACTTCAGCATAATATAAAGAAAATAAAATTAAATAATTCCATTTACTTACTCACATGTATATTCTACTAGTCGAATAATCACATGCAATATCAATAACAACTTTCATAATGATGGAATGCATAATGTCATACTATCATAACCACGTAGCCAAGGCCTCGTGCCAAGACTACAAATAAGATTTTGTGAAGGCCTTGTTCCAAGATACTAGTTTGTCTCATGAGACCTACCGATTCATTGAGGAGATATAGTGGGCTTCACCCATCACTTATTAAGTCCAATGCATTCCTCATATGAACAGGTTTAAACATAACATAAACATTCGTATTAAAACTAGCATACGAAATGTCAATACTTTCTCCATAAAACATGAATGGTATAAAAATAACACATCCACAGTCAATCATATCACAAAACATTCAATACAATATTGATGTTTTGTATCATAATAAAACATATTCAAATAAGATTAAAATCCATCAAAGTATGTTGACATAGATGAAATTAAAACTATTTGAGAAAAATATCTCTTTTTTCTAAATCATTTGAAAGTCACATAATTATGAAATAAAACATTTACTTTGAAAATATTCTTATAAGCTTGTAAGGGAAGCTTATAAGATTTTATAACGGTGGAAAATAGCCGCACCCGTCGTATAAGTTAAAAAAGGCATTCTTACCTTAATTCTGTCGAAAAGGTTAAAAAGGACCTTGTTTTGAAAACGATGGAAAGATTCCTTTATAAAATTCTTATAAAAAGTCAACAAGGGTATAAATAAATTTAACCCATATTCTGTAAAAGATTAATAATTTTTTGAAATACATTTTTAAGAAACATGGATGTGGATGATAAAGAGGTCCCAGTAGAAAATTACGTATAAACAACCTCGGATAATAAAGAGATTGTGAAATAAACCCTTATATAGTTAATAAACTTACTATATACCTCCAAGAGACCCAAAAGTGGTCCATTAATGATGAAAATATAATTATATAAGTCTCTTGGGCGAACCTTAGATTTTTTGGAATTGAATATAAATTAATAATATAATATTTGTTTTAAAAACCCATTTATGATAATTTTGACACTATTGGGTACTTTGTTCTTGATAAATTCATAACAGCATTATTACTTCGAAAAAAATTTATATAAACAATCCTAATATGTAATAGTAACCTATATAATTATTGTAATTTATAAAAAGTCTCAAATTACATTTATTTGGGTATTTATAATGTCAATTATCTTAATCTTTCATTAATACGGTAATTACTGCATCATCATTATGTCATAAATAAATTAAATTATTTAGTGTCTAAAAATTATAAATAAAATACCATTATGTATTAAATCTTTTTATATTTCTAATGAATATTTATAGTCAAACATACAACATATATATCCCTATGTAAAAAAAAATTTCTAAAAGATATATGCTTATGTCATTTTTATATTTACTTTAACTTAATTAATATAAAGTGTCGATATCACCTACAAGTGGCTCCATGGGGTCCCAAAATCGATCCAAAGATTCCCATGGTAGGAAATGTATCTAAAAATAAGGTTAGGACACATTTTAGGGTAATTTATTATTCTTATAATATTATTTTTTTACCCTTATTTACCGGATTTACCCTTTAACCATGGTAAATAAAATATTTACCAAAGTAATTATTCAAAATGTCTAAAAATGAAAGTTACCTATTTACACAATTTTTACATCCTGCTTCCAAATATGGAATCCATTTTTCCAAATTCAAAAAACAGATGTGGTAGAAATTAATTTAAAATTAATTCCCATTGTCAAAACAAAAAAATGTGTTTTTAAGAAATAATAACTATCAAAAGATTGATACTTGTTTATATCTGGTTTAATTGTGAAATTATATCCAATAACCAACATTGTATTAAATCTTAAAAATATATTTTAAATATACTTTAAAACCAATCAAATTCATAATTTTTCATAATTAATTATTTCAATTAAGAAAGTTGTTTTTAATAAAAAAAATTGTAATGTTCACCATTCATCAAAATATAAAAGTTATCCGAAAAGTACCAAAATTTCATCCTAGATAATTTCGATATTCCAAATCCAAAAATGAAGTCCATTTTGAAAGATAAAATGTATAAAATTTCAATAGTTGGGTATTACTATTCATAACGTCTACTTTGATTGGTCGTAGTGTGTTAGAATCTCGAAGTTGCGTACAACACTCGCTACTATATTATTCAAAGGGAAGCGTACCATGAAAGATTTGGGTGTTACAAATGTCACATTTTATTAATGGCCACGGTACATAAAATCAGTTAAAAATTGGTAACATTATCCCTTGTTTAAATTTAGAACATAAAACTTTCCCAATAGTCATTATAAAAGACTAAAAATCTCAAAAACACAATACAAGTTCCCTAAATACTCAAAATAAAAGTTCATGTTCAATTTAATTAATGGTATTAAAATAACTCATTCACCTCACTTACATAAGGTTCATGCATTATAAAACAAAGAAGATATTGAGAATTAAAGTATATACATAAGAACCCAACCTAAAAAAATAAAAAGATAACTACTTTATTAAATAATCCACTATACATTCAAAACCTAAAATAAAAAAATTATAACCTATCATTCTATCCATGAGATTATAGAGAAAATATAACCATAACCTAAGCTACATGGGAAAATCCTTTGGAATCTCTATGAAATCCTAGTGTCCAATATCTCTTTACTAATGTGTATAGATTTATATATTTAAAGACTATGTACCTTGAGATGACTATTTTTATATTGTTTAAATACCCTCCTTATATTTTATTCATCTAATTCCATAGATATATATGTTTTAAAAGTATATCTCAATTATTTATGAGAGAGGGAGGGTATTAATCGACTTATATGTTAAAATATATCCATATCTATAGACACAAAACTCCTACACCTAAATTGGCCACATCATCCTTAGATATGCATACAAAAATATCTAGGAGGTTCCCCACATCAACCTCTTCAATAATATATCATTGAAGAACGTGCATGGGAGCTTTAACCAAACATCATATCAGTTTATGTATCTAATCCACTATAAAGATAGCTTTATACATTGACGTTTTTTCTTCATATATTCTCTATCTAATAACCCATGAAAACCCATAGTCTTATTTATAACCATAGGTGTTTTCATTCCATAACCTTATACTTTTCAATTTCAAGATTTACTTTCTAGGAATGACTTCAAATACCATGATTTAGGGTTCGTCATTTCTTCATACCGAATCATCATACATGCACAACCCTCAATCTCACCTTCATAGGTTGAATTGATTCATCAACATAGCATAACATAAAATTTGGGTCTTTTTCATTCACTTCATGGAATAAAATAAAAAAATTAAGTTATTTTATTCATCATTCCATTTTTCAGACCTCCTTGTGCTCTATGGAAACAGACTATACAGTATAACATAGGCCATAATCTATATAATTTCCATGAAAAGGATAAATATTATAGAAAATGGTCTTAAAAAGAATCTTCTGATCTCTAGATTTAATTTCACGGAATTTTCAAGCCTCTTTATTGTCTCTTTGGTTCAATATCAAGCTTATATAACTACAAAAATGGTGTTTATTGAAGGCATTCATAGTGAATATAGAAGTCCAGTAGTATTTGAGTATAAGGACTAATAGATATGTTTTTTCTGACATGGGAGGTGAGAGATATATGGTGGGATGAATCTATTTGAGAATGTCTGAGAAACAAAATGAATTCAATCCTTTCCAAATAAAAATGATCATAGGGTCCAGCTTTGTAAAATGTTTTTTCACTCCACCAAAAACTAAGTAAATATAGATTTAGTCTAGATGATCTTGACCACTATTTGATCTTACCCCATAACAATACTATAATGTCACAACTTGAAATCCACTAAGCAATACCCTGAACTACAAGTTCATATGGCCTCATATGTGCCTCCCCACATGGCAGAGGTTGTAAAATATCAATAATTGTCCAAAGTTGTATAGTGGGGAGACTATACCCACATAATAGAAGTACCATAATGGTGTAATTAATGAATAAATGAATAGTTGAAGAATAATATCAACAAACATTGGAAGGTAATGAATCCAAATATAATAATTAATCAACAACAACAAAATAAAATATCATGTAAAACATTTATGTAATTTCATGTATCTAACAAAAGGAAATTGGAAGGCATGGTAGTAGGCATGAAATACAATAAAGGTATTAAAAGAAAAGAAAATCTATCTCTAATATAATCATGATCCATAGCACCATCTTTTTCTTCCAAAATACCATGCAAAAATAACTCAAGTATCAATAAATGGGTTCTTTCCCCTGTCTTACTTACATCCAAATAATCCACCCATGTACCATTAGTGGCCTAGATAGGGTGTGAGATAAAATAATTAGGTTGCCACCATAGGTGTCTATAAATACACAGTCAATGAAAATAATATTTATAATGTGTAGATATAAAGGTAAGTTATAACAAGAACTTTATAGGGTTAGATCTAGTTCTTATAGGACACCAGGATGAACCCACCTTATTTGGCTTGTGACAGATAATCTCTGAACAACTAATCATATATATAAATATATATGATCTATATACATAGTGACATATATATCCATATATATGGATACTACTACTATTTAGAAACTAAGGTGTTACTCAGGAATCCATGGGTAGTAGCACGAGTCTCTCAAGTGTCAAGGGATGTCATGCTCAGTCTCATAGTCATAGGGATGTCAATCTTGTGTGTCATAATAGTGGGGATGTAATTCCCATGTATCATATCAACAGGGTCACCATGCCCATTTATCAGAATATGTAAGGGTTCCAGGAAAAATTATCATAGTTTAATGATTCCATGCCTAAATCATATCAGTATTGGGGCACCATACCCGAGTATCATAGTATTGGGATGCCATACTCGAATCATAATAGTATCAGGATTCCATTCCTAAGAATAATAGTATATAGATACCAGGCCAAAAGCATAATAGTACAGGGATCTCATGCATCTGTACCATAGTATAGGGATTTCATTACTGATTATCACTGTATAGGGATGCCATGACTGAAAAATAATAGTTGGGTTACCATTCCCAAATAAAAACATAAATCATAATCAATGGATAGGATTTAGTAGGATCTGATAGATGGTTTATATTTCATTAACTTTCTAATTTGACAAGGGTGTAAAAAATTTTATGTTAAAAAATGTAACATGGTCATACCTCTCACTTTCCATTTAAATCAGTATAGTCTGATTAGTGTGCTAGAAAATATAAAACACTACCATTTTCCATTAAAAATTATAATATCACATTCTAGAAGTAAAAACAATCAAACCAATGGTTTTTTTGGTTACATAACCACAAAAGTAAAATAAGAATATAAGAAGAGTTCTAGTCCATCTGTATAAGGAAAAAAAATAGACACACATGGAGGTGATCAAAAAATTAACAAGACTGACCTGCCCTACCTGAGACATAGATTTACTTTTCCAGGTAGCCATTTGATTGAAAATTTTGAGATAGATATTTTCTAGATGAAACCTTTCCACATCACCGTAGAAAAGGGGAACCCCAAGATAGTTGAAAGGTAGAGACCCTCTCCTCACACTAAGAGTGCGAGAAACTATGTTTTTATTTGAATCAATAACACCCTCCCCAAAAAACAATAAGGATTTCTCCCAACTGATAACTTGACCAAAAATAAACTCATAATGCTCAAAATATACCTTAATAAAACTAATAGTGACCCTATAAACCTTACCAAACAACATAATATCATCCGCATAAAAAATATGTGAAGTAGAAAAAAGACCTCTACCAACAGTGATTTGTTGATACAAGCCAGCATTCACAAGATCCTAAAGACATGTGCTCAAGTAGTCCTCAGTGGTAGCAAAAAGAAGTCCAGATAAAGGATCCCCTTGTCTCACCCCCTAAAACATTAATAGAAACCTATAGAATATCCATTAACAAGAACAGAAGCATAGAACTCTGGATAATGTAGCCAATCAACTCAATGAAACCATTATAAAATCCATGCATTCTTAACACTAAAAAAATGAAACTCCATTTCATCGTATCAAAGGCCTTCGAGATGTCAACTTTCAGAGCCATATTCCCATACTTCACCTTTTTCCTCATAACATTAACACATTTTTATTCCGTATACAAACAGTTTTGAATGTTCCTTCCAGTACAAACCCAAATTTATTTGTGGATATAAAATCCTTAGCAATACCTCCCAATATGTTTGCAAGAACCTTGCTAATAACCTTTGGAACAATATTCCCTATGGCCACAGGCTTGAAATCCCGAATATCCAGAGCATTCTCCTTCTTTTGAATCAGGTAAATGAATCTAGCATTGGAACTAAAGGGAAAATAAGAATGATAAAATAAAACTCTAACTGCATTAACAAACTCTGTATGGATAATGTCCCAATAAGAAATAAAAAATCTATTTGAGAAACCATCTGGCCCGACCACACTATCAGCATTCATAGATTAATGTGTGTTGAGCCTATGATGGTTATTTCTTCGATACTTATGTTTCATTCTAATATTATCCCACTGGCTCAATATCTGCTTATATGGAGTAATTGGAAATGTAGACTTCCTTTGCAGCACATGATACAGCGAGCTGGATTTTTTCTTGCACATGTTTTCTTTTGTTGTCTTGCTACAGACGAAACATTTGATAATCTTTTCATATCTTGTTGCTTTTCATCTGGTCTATTAAATTATTTTCAATTTGTTTTGGATTCTACATGAATCTAGAGAGTTTGGTATAGTTTATGGACTCTATTTACCAAGCTAATTGCAGCTCTCAGGTGAAACTGCTGCTCCATTGTGCAGTTTCAATGCTGGTTTCTTTTATCTGGAGGGCTCAAAATTATATTGTCTTTGAGAACATAAGTACACCGATTTATATTGGCATTCAAAAGCTTCATATTGGTGTTATGGCTGCTTCACAGGCTCGAATTGGAGTAATTTGGAATGATATTTGAGATCTGGTTATTTTTCAGAGTTTGGGTGCTTTTGGAAGGTGTAAGAAGCCGATTATGATTAAGTATATTCGGTGGATCCCTCAGTTCTTTTGATGTCTTAATGTTAATGTGGATGGTGCAACTTTAGGTACACTGGGACCTTTGGGCTGCGGTGGTTTTTTTCTCTCCTATAGGGGCTTTGTTAAAGGATGTTTCTACCACTTTTTAGGGAATGGCTTGGCGATTGAGGCGGAGTTATGGGATATGATTAAGGTTGTATGGTACGCTTATTTACATGGTTGGATGAACTTATGGATGTAATCTAATTCCACTTTGGTGGTTGATATTCTTAGAACTCGTTCAAGGAATTTCCCTTAGATGATTCTTTCTGCCTGGGATGAATGTCTAAAGCTTATGAACCAAATTTGTTTGGTGGTCACTCATGTTTATAGAGAGGAAAATCAGGTTGTTGATGCATTATCCAAGCATTAGATTGAGGAGGTTGGTTCATCTTGGTTATTTGTTACACCGACCTTTTATTGTGGTTTGGTTGATGTCGATGTGCGTGGTGATGTGTACATGCATCTTTGTTGATCCCATGTTTCTTCTCTTTTTATGTATTTAGTTTTTTATTAATAAAATTTTCTGAGAGTAGGCCAGCCTTCTTTTGAGTCTTCTATTAAAATAATAATATAAAATGGCACACATAAAGGGGAATCTTAAACTATGGTTGATATATTCCATCATCTTTTGGGTTCTAAAAGGATCATTTATATCTATAATAGGGCATCCAATTGAAGGAATATTCATTTTAGGGGAAATGATCAGAGAAATAGGTGTGTTGGACATGACACATAATATAAATAATCCTGACATTAAGGTATAATTACAAGACCACCTACCTTAAACCTATATCAGATGCGTCATCTAGTATCTTCCATTATGTTTTCCCATATCAGAAGAAAGTGTAAAAACAAATAATTCCCTAAAAATAGGTCATATGAGCCCACATCAACAAAGAATCGATGATATAAATACAAAAAATGAAAGAAGATTAATAGTAAGAGGAATCCAATAAGATGATCGAAAGATTAATCATAGTTCAGACATTAAAAAGACTCAAATCCTTAATTTATGCTTCAAGGGAGCTTTAAGGGGAGGGATGTGTTACATGATAGAGAAAATAGGTACATCTATAAAAATTAGGGGACAATCCACCGTTTAAAATAAAAAAAACCCCAATGAATTCACACAACATGTAAGCATTACATAACGTGTAATTTCTGGGTTTTCCCCAAGGAAAAATTTATTACATGTTATGAATTAGCCTACCCAAAATAATACACATAATTTATTTAATGCACACATTTTATTTGTCCTACAGTCTGTATTCATCCCCCAACTCATTTCTGTCCAAGGAAAAAATGCCCCACATAAGGTTCATTTTCTGAGTTTTAGCCATAATAGGACAACAATAAAGTGTCCAACTTGAAAAATTAAAATAATCATTACCTAAAAGAAAAAAATGAATCTAAAAATCATCCCCCCTTAAAAATTTATTGTAATTACCCTTAAAATGGTGGTAATATATCATATGAGAATAACATTGTCCACTGGTCACATACATTAGCCTCCCTCTCCCAAGTATCGTCTTGTACACATTCATAATTCAGTTGCACCCATACAAGAGGAAATTAATAGCCTCAGAGAACCTTTTTACATCGATGAAAAATATGAATAGGATGATCCTAAATGGATTCATCAACCTATAACTCAACCAAATTAGACTGAAAAATTTGTGATGGATCATAAAGATATTAGAAAAGATGAGATATGTAGAAGGTCTCATGTATTGCCAAGTACTTCTTAACTAACAACAACCAAGATCTTATATGCCAAAATCTATCTAGAATTTCAAATGGAATGACTAAATAGGGTGATAGATTTCCTTATTTATGAATCCATCTACACCCTATTCTAGAAAAAACTTGTAAGAAAACCGAACTACCCACCTCAAACATTAATCATTGACATCTATGATAGGCGTTTGAATTTTTTCTAGACCAAGATGTAGACATATTTTTTTTATAAAGCTGAACCTACTATAAAGTACCCTAAAAAGGACAAGTACTTAGTAGTGATTCCACTCTGAACATCAACCAACATAGGGGTGAACTGAATGGCCTTCCATATATCACCTCATATGGATCCAACTTCATGGTATCCTATAATATGTTATTATAAGAAAACATAGTGTGAGGTAAGTGTTTCTCCCAATAACCTATGAAATCAAGGACACATTCTCAGAGCATGTCTTCCAAATCCTATATCATATGCTTGGACTGATGTTCATTATATGGGTGATAGGTCATACTCAGCAGTTCCACTGAACCTAGTTCCCTATACAACCCTTTCCAGAACTAAGATGTGAAACAAGTGTCTTAGTCTAATATGATAGAATTTAGACCTCCATGGAGGTATAAGATATCATTAAAATAGAGCCTCATGAGCTAATTAACTAAAAGAGTCTCCAAGATTGGGAAGAAATAGGTGATCCTTGTCAACCTATCTTTGATCACCCATAAGGCATCACTACCCCAAGGTGATCTATGAAATACAATCACGAAATTCATGGGGATGTATAATCATTTCCACTCAAAAATATGTAACATATATAAAATATAAATTGGTCATATGGGTTCTTCCTTCTCATACTGACACCTATAACATAGAGTAAAAAACCAAGCTATCTCCCACATTAACCTGGACCACTCTAATTAAGGTTGTAATTCATGATACATCCGGGTAAGACTAAGATGCATAGCCCATATATATCCATGAGCATATCATATAAACTTCTCTAATATATATGTAGGAACATTGATGTGTCAATGAATGCACAAGATATCATTCTCATCAACAAAACATCCAATTGGTGGGTTATCTCCTATAATACACTCCTGCATGACTAAGCCCTCAGAATTTGATAGTTGCATCCTCATCACTCTCTCTAGAAGTGAGGATTTCATTGATAAATATTAAACTATAGATTTTCCATGATGGTTCCAAACCTGAACATGATTCAAAAAAATCAATTTCATAATCTACCACTCACTAATAGCCTCCTAAACTGCTTAGGTCTAAGTACTCCTTATAGAATTGGGAATTGAATTTCCCTTCCCAAGAGTATAAGAAAGTTAAAATTTAAAAAACTAAATGTATTAAACCCACCTAAATTTATTATTATTCAATTCTTACTAGGTAAATATGTTTTTTAGGATTTTATTGAATGTATACACCACAAACTTTTCTACCAATAAGTAATTCCTCCAATGGGGAAATTCATGAACAATATCATCTAAATTGAGATCTTCTATGGGGTAGGTCCTCTCATGTGGCCTCAACTGGAGAGACCTGTATGCCACAAATCAGTCCCCTGCATCAAAACCTATCGTTTCCTAACACTTGATTCATCAAAATACACTATATAAATTTTTACTGGATTGGGAAGAATCAGGGTCAAAATTGAAGTCAGTCTCCCTTTCAACTCCTAAAAGTCTATCTCATAAGATTTTGGAAATATAAACATCACACACTTCTTATTCAATACCATAAGAGGTGATTCTAAGAGTGAGAAGTCCAATATAAAACAACTGTAAAAATCGATTATCCCCCAAGAGACTCATTATATCAATTACACTATTCATCATCTACTAGGTAACTATGGCTCTAAACTTCTCTGGGTCAATTGTTACTATTTCCTCTGAGATAATATGTCTAATTAATTTAATTTCATGTATAAAAAATTGTAAATTTTTTATCTTAGATTATTACTTATGCTCTCTTAGTGTATCTAATATGATATCAAGATGATTTTCATGTTCATGTTGAGTATAATAAACACTAATATATCATCCATGAGTAACACCACAAATGAATCTATATAACAATAGGAAGTCACTACTAGAGATCTGACCTATACCAATGCATCTAGACCAACAGTTTGTAAAAATCATTGCTATAGGCCCCCTTTCCCAATGGTTTGACAAAACTGTTGGGAAAGGGTATGGCTTTCCCAATGGTTTGGCCAAACCATTGGGAAAAGTCCACTTTAAGGCCTCTTTTCCCAACGGTTTGGCCAAACCATTGGGAAAGGGTGGGTACTTATCCCAACGGTTCTCAAAACCGTAGGGATAGGCCTTTCCCAACAGTTTTGAGAACTGTTGGGATATGTGCCCTTATTTTTTATGAGTAAATTTCTCGAATATCGTCAAATAAATCAATATATAAATTATATATATATATATATCCAAATATATTCAAAAATGATACTCTAGGATAGTGGTATAGTCATTGATATATAACGTGGAGGTTGTGGGTTCAAACCTCCACTCGAACTCTTTTTGATATATTTTCCTATCCTAATGGTTTCCTCAAGACGTTGGGAAAGACCTATCCCAACATTTTGGAAAACCATTGGGAAAGACCTATACCAATAGTTTGAAAACCGTTGGGATAGGTCTTTCCCAACGGTTTTCTCCAATCCATTGGGATAGGTCTTTCCCCATGCCAAATCACCCAACGGCTCCCCAAACCATTGGTATAGGCTACACTAACGGTTTGGGGACCTATACCAATGATTCCAAACCATTGGTATAAGTAATTTTTCCATTAGTGAACCTAGTTAATTATTACCATAAAAAAATAACACATTTTTAAGACCGAACGACCTGACCAAATGCTCATAGAGACCATACCTATTATAGAATGTTGTGTGAGGTGTGTCTAAATGTAAAACATGAACTTGGTGATAAAATAACCTCAAATAAATAATTAAGAAAATATGAGCTCCTCGAAGTTGGACTAAGAGGTCATATATATAGGGAAAATGATAGAAATTATTAACTAGTAATTGAATAAATTTCTAATAATCCACACAAATCTTATGGTTCCATCTTTATTTCTTAAGAAAAGTACTGATGAACCCCATAGATAGGTATTGGGTCCTATAAAACCCTTTTCATAAAATCCCTCTAACTTTATCTTCATATCTTGGAACTCAATAATGTCCATCCAATAAGGAGTAATTGACACTAGTTAAACTCCAAGAAACAGCTTGATAGAGAACTTCACCTCTAACTAAATAGGTAAAACATAAAAGTCTTTCGGAAAACATTGCTTGAAATAATTTGTTATATGATGGAATTGATCATGATGTAACCCCCAATAATCCATATAAATTCTTGAAATCTGGGCGGACACTCCACCTAGCCCAAGATTCTCTATTCCAACTCTACTTTCCTTGACATCCCACTTACCCTTGTGAATACAAGTACCACACATTGGTGATGTAAACAACACCCTCTAGGGATAGATATATATATAGGCATGATAATGAACTAACTATTCCTTTCAAATAATTAAATCAAATCCCATAATTAGAAGGATAAAAAGGTACCATAAAAAATGTTGTCTACCAACCCTAAGGGGGGATTCCTTAAACTGGCACACACTTTGTGATGGAATTCCCAATAGAGTATCAAGTATCATCACACCACAGATGTACTCAATATAAATATCGAGGATTTACACATTATATATAGAGATAACAGAATATAAAGAACCCATATAAAATAAGGAAGAAATGATAATAGATGATACTTGAATTGTGCCTCGAACAGTGGATGTCTAGGCACCCCAATGCTATTATATAGGCAACAATGAAAAAATCTTTCCTGGTCTATGGACCTGTGCTACAACCTAACTACCATAAGTGGGTTCATTCTGATAGAACTATGTATTTGAAGCCTGTATTCCTTGGCTATGATCTCCTCATCTGCTTGTATTTTTGGTAGTACTCAAGCTACATACCTAATTATCTTCTCATAATCCTGCTCTGGAAGACTGAGTTAATATGGATCCTCTCCCACTAGGAAATTAAGGGAAGGACCCGAAAAAATATTGAAGATGCCCGAACATTCTATAGCCTCGACACTTAATGGGGTCCCTGGGGTATGGGGGATTATTATGTCCTCTCTTTACACACTAGGGAAAAACTATGTAACTATCAGTGGGTATCATATGGTGGCTCTTCGTTCACATGCTTTTTTCAAGTGTCACTTTTGGCCTCTAGTTAAACCACTACAATGTTTCATTTCTAAACTTCCCTATCCTAGACCATCAGCATCCCTTCAGGTTCTACTCAGTGATGATAGCCTATTTTAATATCTCATACATGGTACCCACCCCGAAAACATTCACCTAATATTGAATATAATTGCTAATCTCTTCCTTAAATTCTCTCTATTTAACTATATCATCAGTATTATAGAGAGTCTAAATGATCTAAAAATAAATAAAATTAGATGAATAAAAAATATCGGACATATAAACCAATTTTAGGTTCATGAAATCCCTAGATTCATATGCCATCAAGGTATTATAGAAAAATTATTCATAGAATCTAGATTGGAAATTTCTATAAATCATATCCCAAAACTAACATGTCTAGTTCATTATATCCTACCAATATCTATAGGATTCTCGAAGCATATATGTTACAAGATTCACTCTACTATAAGGTGATATATGTAGGTTATCGAAGAGATACTAGACCATATAATTCCCAAACTCTAAAACCAAGGGACCACAATCCCCTAAAAATGTATGTCCATGAAGATACTGAAAATCTCGCATCAACATACCCATATAAGGGTGAGTTAGGGGATGAGTGCCACCCCTTGGAATGTGAATAGGGATGGCCAAAATCCCTTAAATCAAAAAATAATATATTTTTTCCTTTATAAATTTTAGTTTCCGAAAATATAAGTCATTCAAGGAATATAAAATATGTTTCATAATGTGAAGCAATGGAACCTACATTTCATTGAATAATTCATGACAGATTAATCCTATAAGGTGCCTAAAATGATGCATTAATAATGATTACTTTTTTTATTTAAAAAAAATATAATATAATCCAACATTAAAAGAATAATAAACATCTTATATCATGTGTGTCACCGAATAGTGTAATCAAATCGACTATAATAGGAATAAACCATAACCTAATATCCCATTCACAGAAATTTGGTTTTCCCTTATACATGGGTTAGATGCTCCCAGGAATATCTCATTAAACAAATCTGAAACATTTGTCATCACCAATATAATATTTCTAGAAAATATGATAAAAAGATAATAAAACTACTCCAATTCCACTATGTGATGTCTCGGCCTAGAATCCACTGAGTGGTGCCATGAGCTGCTCGGTTGTGTGGAATCAATTTCCCCTCCCTGTGTGTCCTAGGATTCTGACTAGTAGTGAGGGTCCAACATGGTATAGTGGGAAGACTATAACAACATAATCAGAGTAGTATAGTTTTGTAATAAATGAGTAACTAAATAGTGTAATAGAAGTAAGAATGCAATACAATACATTTAGGAAAAGAAAAATGGGAAAAAAGTATATCTCAAGTAGCATCATGATCCATATCTCAGTCATTTTCTTCCCTAATTCCATACTAAAATCACTCAAGTGTCAACAAATGTGTTCTTACCCTTGTGCCTACTTGTATCTATATAATCTACCTAGGTACCATTAGTGGTACAGATAGGGTGTGAGATAAACTCTATATTCCACCACCAATGGTGTCAATAAATAACCAATCAGAGAAAATAATATGAGTAGTGTGCATATATAATGGTAAGAAGTAATAAAAATTGAAAAGGGTCAACTAAGATTCCTTAAGGACACCCGACCGACAGTTTTGGTTTGGGAATGTAATGAATAATCTATGAAAAAGTAACCATGTGTAAATATATATGGTCTATATACATAGTGACATTTATATCCATATATATTGATATGGATACTAGTCAAGACCTGATTCATAACTCAGAAATCTATGGGTAGTCAAATGATTCTATCAAGTGTCAAGGGAAGTTATGCCTAGTCTCATAGTTGTAGGGACGTCAGGCTTGTATATCATAACAATAGGGACTTCATGGTCATGTATCATATTAGTTGAGTCTTCATGCCAATTTATCATAATTTTTATATGTATCTATACTCAAGTATCACAATATAGGGACTCCATGCCCAAATATTATCAGTATTGGGAGGATATTCCTGAGTATCATAGTATAGGGATACCATGTTAAAATTATAATAGTATAGGGATTCCTTACAAAAGAAATATGGTATAGGGACTACATTCCAATATCATAATAGTATATAGATGTCTTACTCGAGTATCATAGTATATGGATGTCCTTCCTGAGTATTTCAATATTGGGATTCCATGACGGAATCATAATACATGGGTCGCCATGTCCAAATAAAAATAACCAAAATAATAAGTACTAGATAGGAATTAGTAAGAGCTGATAGATGGTACACCATTCAATAACACTCCTCTTTCATAAGGGTGTAACCATTTTCTATTTAAACGGGTGACATAGTCATACCACTTACTTTCCATTTAAATCATTATAGTCTTATAAGTGTAGTAGACATACAACACCACTTCTATTATCCATTAACAATTAAAATAACACCTTCTACAATTCAAACCAAACACATTGATGGGTGTTTTGGTTATATAACCTTGAAATTAAAAAAGGCATAAAAAATGGTGCACCCAAATTGGTAGAGCATGTTGATCTTGATATCCTTGAATGTATTCTAGGTTCTAAAAGAGTCGTTCAGTTCGAGAATAGGGAAACCAATTTAAGGGATAATCAATTTAGGGGATATTATTAGAGAAATCATTATTTGGAACATGACGCACACTTTAAAAACATCATGAATTTGAGATATAATTACTAGAACACCTAACTTAAGCATGTATCATATGTCCAACCAAATATTGGATATTGGTTTGGTCTAGATTAGAGGGAAATGAAAAAAATATATGCACACCCTAGAATTAGGGCATATGATCCCACATCAAAAAAAAATATTTGATAGAAAGGCAAATGTAGAGGGGATCCTAAGGATTGGAGTAAATACTAAGAAGAACCTAATGAGATGATTGGAAGTTGAATCAGAGTCGTAATGGAATAATTGATTCAAACCCTAGCTTTAGGCTTCAATCGAGCTTCAATTGTAGGAAGGTGTTGTGAGAGAGATAAAAAAGGGTCTTCGATCAAAATAAGTTTCCCTACCACCCTTTTAAAAAACTGAAATAGGGAATTTACATAGTGTGTAAACAATCCACACTATATAATGTTCAAGGTTTCCACCTTGGGAAAAATTCAATAAACATCATGAATTGTCCTTTGAGAAGTAAAAACTAGGATCTTAAAAATACCTTTCTCACACTACCACATGGAGCTTCCCCGTGTGTTGGTGTATTTCTCAACCCTGGTCATTTTCACTATACAAACCATGTGTGATTTTTATTTCACCCCTAATTGGCTTGGTGATAATTGTCCAACCTAACTCAATTTGGCTTCATCTTCTGTGATCAAGGGGGTGTGTCAGGGTATTTTTTATCTTTTATACAAAAACACGTAGTAAAAAATACTCAAATATGAAAATTAATTTTTTTTAATAAAAATGATTCCTAAAAATATTTATTTATTTTCTTTTTCAGAAAATTTCATTGAAAATACAGTTACACACAAAAGAGTAAATGAATTAGTACTTGGGTTTAAAATATTACAAATCAATAAAATTAAATATTTAAAATTAAAAAAATGTTCATTTATTAAATAGAGTCATTAAATACTCCCACATTTAAACAAATAAAAGTACTAAAGCATGAAAACATAACATAAATCATTGATGAACACCAAGATTCCAATATTAAATTTCAAAATCTACAAAATAAAATTACTATCAATTGGTAGAAGAAATTTCATGTCACGAACAAAATTATCAATCCAATTCCTCATTTTTCAAAGAAATATTCCGGACCATATATATTACTTTTCCCCCTTGAAAATTGAATGGATTTTCTCATAACTTCAATTCATATTTATTTACCCAATATTACTAATTATGCCAAGTTTTAATTTACCTCATAAGCAATGTTTTTCTCTTACTCAATGTAAATACTAACATAGAGTTATGCTCATACCAGGAGTACATGATCCTCCTATATTATTGAAAATGACTTATATTATCTACATTGTAAAGGCAGAGATCAAAAATAATCATGAGGTCTTAGCATTAATGTTCAAATGACTTTGAGGTTAAATGATGATATGTATTGATATAAAAAAAATTAATATAAAAAAGGAGATTAATCTATTAAGTACAACACATGATAATAAAAAGTAAAGTGTAATAAAAATCTCACCTTTAAAGTCACAACACCCTCTTATAAACCTCAAATTTATGTCATGAAGCATGAAATAATAATTAATGAAGTAAAACTTATTGAATTATTTTTCAACATTTTACTTTTTTTATTCTCAAAATGACTTTTCAGTTTTTTTTCAGAATATGAACTATGAAAATTCTCACATCCACCATCAAAACCCAAATGATAAAAATAATTGGTCATGTAATAGTGCCTTTTGACCATCCAAAACTAAACCAATTTTCCCTAATTTTTTTTAAAATCATAAATAATGGTAAAGAATATAAGTAAAATGAAGGATAACATTAAACTTATTTCGCACTCTTAATGAAATCAAACAAAATCACCTCTATTAATAATAAAGAACATACCCCCAACTATATCCATCCTCTCACACACACATAAACTTCAAATAATCATGAAAAAATTATAGAGTTTTGATGGAAAAGATATGATCATATTTTAATGTGTTGTATCCATATCAAATTTGATTCATTGGTATTATGTTCTTAAAATAAGGATAAATAAAAAATATAGGTCAATGGATAATTGGATAAAAAATAATTTCTCAGTTATATTAAATGTGTCTTTGTTCATCCATAACATTTAATAGTTTCAATGTATGTTCTAGATAAATTAGGTCATGTTTTTCATTCACAGAATATGATATATAATGATTAGATAATTTTTTTAAAATTTCACTTGGTAATGTAAAACACAAGATATTAGATAATCAAATATGATGTCATAATTAATAATAAATCAATCAACATGATTTATAAAAATTAAAATTATGAAAAATTGTATGGAAATTTCATCTACATGAATCAACTAGCCTCCTCAAATCAATATTTATGAAATTAATAATATTATACCTATTTGGAATTAATCAATCCACCAAAAACCTATTCAATCTAACTAACATTGATATATATAACATGGAATCAAAGGGTTCTTAAAAAATATTATCTCTGAGATAAAAAATGTATAAAAATTTACTAATGTGGCGCATGTAATTTCATTTTAATGTTCAAAAAAATGATTTAAAAAAATTGGGGAGTCAAAAAATATAGTGTTTATTAAAGGAAACCCCCCCTTTCAATTAATATCATCCTTTTCTTTTCTTACTACTTCTGCTGCCTTGTGCCTTTATAATGGACCTACAAAAGAAAATATCCAAGTAAAAGTTCAGGGTCGTTGACATTAAATCTAAAAAATAGTGGAATTAAAATAACTTCCAAAAATATTCCAAATCTAAATATTAAAAAATCAATTGAAAACTTATTTCATGAAAACAATTAAAATTTGTGGTTACCTCCCATAAAGTTCTCTTGGTTATGTCCTTTTAACTCAACCTTTCCTCTTTAACTCACATAATTTTTCTATTAAATAGATCTAACCATTTCATATTTATAAAATTATGAATATTATAAGTGTCATGTTTTTTTATTCTCATTTTTATTAAAATATTTTTAAGAATTTCGGGAGGAGGGAACCAAGTTGTGGGTTTATATTAAAAACATAATTCCTTGATAGTCTAGGATCGGTGGAACTTCTCCTTTGCTTCTTAATTTTTCTTCCATTGTTCAAATTTTACAATGATATCTTCAGGTTCAGAATCCATCCCAACATCTTCATCTTCTTTATGATGTTTAAGAGGAACCTAAATATCTATATAATTTTAGTGATCAGAAAATACCTCTTGGTTTATATAAACATAGATAATGGATTAATATTCTTCTTATTTTAGTTGTATTTCAATGGTTGTTGGGTAATTTTCTTGTTAAGTAGGTTCTTGAAATTCCAACCCTATAATTTTCATTATGTCATTACAAAACATAGAAGTCATTGTCCCCTATTCCTCATTGTCTTCCTTAGAAAGTGTCGTATATTTTCCATGTTCTTATTTTTTTTTCTTAAGGAATGTTCTTCTTTGTTATCCTCCTCAAAAATTGTGATTGTATCTTTCCTAGAAAAATGATATTCATTATAAATATTATAAGTTGAAATAATAATAAACATATAATGATATTTCTACTCTTCAATTATTTTTTATTGATACGTCTATTTATTTTAAAATGGAAGCTTCATCCTAGTTATCCATGATTTGATGTGGAAATATATAAAATCCTCGATAACGCACCCTGAATGAAAATTCCAACCTTTATAAGAGATCCTCATCACCACTAGTGTGTGGTTGTGGGAAACATGTTTGAATATGTCACTCTCAATGGTCATGGTTGAAGTATCACTCTCTAGAAATTACACAAAAAGTAACCTAAAAACTTATAGGAAATGACCATGATCCATTAAATGAATTATATTTAAATCACACACTTACTAATTTAACATAGTACGCACAAATTAGAAATTAATTTAGAGGTAAATAATGGAATCATGTGTATGAAAACCCATCATGAAAACATAAAAATTAATCTTAATTTATTAAAAAATTTCCTTTATATTAAATCCCCGAGACAAGAAAATATACACTCCTATTCTATAAATGAGATAGTATAAAAAATAAAACCCTAACCTAATTAGTATAGAATCTCTTTTAAAGTCCAGTGTTGAATATCTCCCATGTGGTTTGTATGAAATCTGAAATTTATAGAGTAAGGCCCAAGATATATATCTTTGTATATTCTTTCCAAAAATATCCATAACCCTTTTTATTCCTCGGCTACAAATATATTAGTTTTTAAAATGTATCTGAGTTATTCTAGAGAAACTCACAGTCTGATCCTGGTTATATCTGAATATGTTTCAATATCCTTGGACTAAAAACTCTTAAACTTGAATTGGATACCTCCTCCTTATATATGTGCCTGAAAATATCTACATTTCACCACACATAAACCACTTCAAAAATAAATCTATCATACATTTGTTAGGGAGACATAGAAAAACATGGTATATATTTTTGAATAGGCTAAATTCCAAAGATAATTATATTCATGGATGTTTCTACTTTATATCTTCTCTATTTCTGTACCCATGAAAACCCTATCATACATGAAGACATAAAGGTAATTTCCACATAATAAGCTTGGTCGTTTCATGTTAGAGCTTCACCTATAATCCATGAATTCACATACCATGATATAGGGTTGGGTGTTTCCATATACCTACTCACCATACATATGAAAACCTCAATATCACATTTGTAGGTCCACCACATCCCACAACATGTCCTAACTCAATATTTGTGTCTATTTCATCCTCTGTGTGGTATCCAACACTATCATTACACTATTTTTACACTATTAATATTTAATAAACACCTTATAAACCATAGGAATGGACATTATTTAATATAACATGTTTTATTCTCCATTTTTTCCATACATGGGATTTATATTCTTCAAATTGGACTTAATGTGAATCATTTATATTCTAGTGTAGATTTTAAAAACATTTTTAGGCCTCTTTAGTGGCTCTCCAACTCAAACTCGAGATTCAAAAAAAAATCAATAATGTTATTTGACGGTGGAATTCATGATAGTTGTGGAGGTCTAATAGAATTTGTGTATGGGGAGCAATGGAGATTTTTTGGTTGATATGGGATTTAACATACTCGTATGATTTAATATAGTTTGAATATATCTGACAAGTGATGTGTATTCAACCCATCCCACATTTGAAATAATATCAAGTCCACACTTCTTAATAAGTGTTTTTTCCCCTAGTAGAATAATATATATGGATAGGGGTGGAGGACCCCTACCACTACTTGGAAGAACCCCACCAGTGATACCTTCCTCATGTCACTACAATGAGCTTCCCCTTATATTTGTGTCCCTAATCAACACTAATACTATTTTTTGTGCATCATGCATGACCTATGTGTTACCCCTCATAAAACTGACAATGATTACATTTCCTAATACACTCCATACATACCATTTCAGCTCAAGTGGGTATATTGTCCCATTTTTTATAAATTTCATACAAAAACACATAATCAAAAATACAAATATATGAATAAAATTATTCATTGTCAAAATATATCCTAAAAAATATTTTCTTTTTCACAATGTTTAATTAAAAATACCATTACCCACAAAAAGAATAAATAAATTATTAACATTGGTAAAAAACATAAATAAATAAATAAAATTAATTATGTTTAATTTAAAATTATACAAGAGTAAAATAGATATATCAAGAACCCTGACCCTTTTGACCATAGTTAACACACCAATGTTATTTTTAGTGAATATACTAAACATCCCAAAAACATTCGATATAAACTTAACTATTTTAGTAACAAAATAAAATATTGTAATACATTTAATAAAAGTAATAATAATAAGAGAAATAAAGTGTAAATTATATAAAAAAATCATATCATTAATACAATTTTACTACATATTAAGGTAAATTATGTACGTGGTGAGTCAAGAGATTATATAATGGATTTCTCATGTTAATTTCCATTATTTGAGACTTATGCAATTATCAAAACATATTTTTCTTTGATTAGTCTATATACTTCTATATAGATTTATTTTATCATTACTTTAATAAAATTAAATAGGTTTACAAAATCCTTTTAAATTTATCACCTTCAAGGTTCTTTTGTATCAAAAGTTACTACAGTTATAATGGATTTTTTTTAAATAGCATTTTAAATATTTTAAACTTTTTTTTTACATCCAGGTACTTAAAATTATTTTAAGGATGTATAATCTATAAATAAATGTTATATACATTTATTTTCTATAACCTTAACAAACTTTGTAAATAATTATAAGTAATATTCTCAAAATTATTCCTTATTAGTCACTTTTTTATCTTTTTACTAAAGTCCAGTGGGTTGTATTTTTATTGTTTACCGAATGGATTCCTTTTACCATTATCATAATTGTTACTCATTATAATGTTTAATTTATAATTATACATTTTTTTTCAACAAATATCTTTTTTGTTCTAGGAATTTTAAGTTTATAATGTTTTTCAAAATAATAGGATATTTATTCAAATTTTTATAAGATAGCTTGAAGTAGTTTTTTATGGGTTTTAATGAAAATATTTTATGGTTTTTATGATGGAAATGTAAGCTTTTATATGTTTTGATAATTATGTGGATTTTAAAAATTTTATATGATTATAGATGCGCTTGATATTACTCTAATAACATTGTATCTTTCTATATAACCCATGTTGAATTGAGTAAAATGATAGTGTTAAAAATAAATACATTACTTCTAATTGATATGTTGTAATTAACTAGGAATGATATTCCTTTGTAAGGGTTCATGAAAGTGTGATTTAAAGGATAACTCCTAGAGATACCAACAGTGTTTTTCAATTCATTCTATGGGTTTTAATGGAAATATGTAGATTTTTTACAGTAACAAAAATATCATGATTAAAGGATAGATTATGATATTCTAAAGGTGAAAGTTTTATATTCATGAGTTATAATTTTTTCCCAAGTAATGTTCATAATTATTATTTGGTATTTTTTTCTTAAAAATGTTTTAAAAAAATATTATTCATTGAATTTTTCTTTATGAGTAAGTAAATAATTAATTTTATCTCTGTGTATATTATATATAAATGAATATTTCATTATGTATTTTCAAAAGTTTTCAAAAAATACTAATAGGTCTCCTTTATTTTTATATCACATGTGAGGATTTTTTTCACTTCCAATATTTTTCGATGTTTTTTATAATTATTATGGATTTGTAAGGATAATTATGACGTCAATAGTGAAACATATTGAATGAAGAAAATGTTTCATCAATGAAATAGGGGCGTTAACATAATAACCTAGGGTTGTGATGAAATATGTGGATTGTGTGGATATATTCACTATAATATGTGATGTTTTTCATAATTCAATGAATTTATTACCATAAAATTTCATTGAAATGTATTAATGTGAAACCCTTGTTATAAATAAATTAAATATGGATTTATTATGTTATAGGGTGTTTTAGCCATGGCCCTTTTTAGTGAACACAGCATCATAGAACCCATATTGAATTTCATTTCACCCCTACAAAGAAATAATGTGTCTTACTAACACCAATAAATTATAGAAGGGTAAGCCTCTATCCAACACCAAATGTCCATGTTGCAGTAGGTTTGAATGAGAGATGTCAACACACCCTTCTCTAGTTCAGGTTGCATTCCTAGTAAAACCTTATGTGTCGACCCACTAAATTTCCCACTTGACTCACCAAACTATCTGACTAGATCCACTCTATTAAAATTAATGAAACAAGGAACCCATAATGTATTCATTGTTGAGGTTGTATGGTTGGGTGATGGGTTTCAGTGTGTCTTCCCACTTTTATATCCTCCCTCCCTGGTGGAAAATGCGATACACCATGTTACATCTTCACCTATTTCATTGATTCATGTGTCTAGTCACTAACCTAATAGCTATTTTTTCTTTTCTTTAATTTGTGTCTCAATTTTTCATCCACATCCCTGTCACTAGAAACACTCTTCTGTGTGACCCTTTTACATTTTTTTCCTATTCCTACTAATCTTCGGTGGTTTTGTTATAGTTCACCCCCCCCCCACACACACACATTTATGAAAGGGGCCAACAATATCCCGAATGTGTGGAGCACCACCTCTACTTCTATCATAATTGCAGTCACAAGTGGCACGCACACACACTCCCTTTAAATTTTATTTATAACTTGTCCATTACAGAGGGTTGGTCCATCAACCCTAATCATTGGTATGCCCTGGGAAGATATGGTTGGCAACTCATCCATGAAAATGTTTTTTGAATATTAGTTATCAGTAACAATTTTCAAATTTATTACAAATAATTATTTAATTACTTTTATTATTATTTATTTTTATTAACCATAATCAGTAATTTTATTAATAATGACATTAAATTTTTATTATTATTTATGATATTGGTGATTATTAGAAGCCAAATAGTACACATTCCTAGGCACCCTATTGGGTTAATCCTTATCCATCTCTATAAGGAATGAATAGAATCCACTTAACCAATTTTATTACAATACATGGATCAAAGTCCTAGAGGCATAGAGACCGTTGAAAATGAGTTTCATGATGGCCCAACAACCTTATGTTTGATTACATGGTTTCCCCATGAATGAATAGCCAACATCATGGCATGTCCCCAATATTACACCTTACAGTCAAACCAGTCAGTAGTTTCCACATCAAGATATGGGTCTAAAATTTGTGTCCCCCCATCCACAGTCAATAATAACTATATAATTTTGGCCTACTATGAATCATGGTAGGTCAAAATTCATCCCACCATAGAGCTTTGTGTGATAAATGGTATAGATGATATGTGTTAGAAAACTAATTTCTCTTTTGAACCACTCCCCACCGATGTCTGTGAGGTGCCTCGTAGAAATGATTTCCTCTTGCACCACATTATATGACTTATCATACTAAATTTATAGTCACATGGTAGATAACTCATCTATCCATCATATAATATCCTTTAGGATGGATAGTGGGATGATGGGTGGAAGTTCACACATCCCACTTTCTAGGCTTCTCACATGGAGGAACCTGTGTGTATTCATGTTTCATCGCCTAATTATTGAGTTGATCCATTCGTTTAGTCCCACCATCTCACCTAATTATCACCAATGATATTGTGAAGGCCATGTAGATCAAAGGTATATTTGATGGATTGATGACCCAGAGGTACAGTGGCCAATATGCCCATTTGTTATCCCAAAATCCAATTCAAGATGAATACTAACACTACTACAATAACAAAAAATTATCCCTGTTACAGAACTTCCACTTTTACTTCTCTATATTTATACTATAATACCCTCTAAAATTATCCCCCACTTGGATTTCAACCTAGATTTTTTATTTCGGATTACAATGTGTTAAACACTCATGCATCACCCAAAAGAAAAAATATTGGAATACCCACTATGGAATGATTGACACATGAACCCTAATATTCATAGGGATCTATATGGTTAAGAAACAGCTACATAGATATGGTATAATGATAAGAGGACTATTTCTGGAACATCATTCTACAAGGCACAATCCACTACCACTCGACCACTATCCCTTGAGCATTAACTGTTATATAATAAATACATGATAAATTATAATTTTTATCCATTAATTATGTTGCTAATTATTATTATTAAATGTTAATTAATCTTAAAATTTACTAATTATATAAATTTCATTATTAATTCTTCAGACATATAATATATTTTTAGTAGTAACATTGATTAATTAATTATCGAATCAATTATTAATTATATTAATAATACTAATTTAATTATTTAATTAATAATAATGACAGTGATGCTAATTATTGATTGTGTTAATTAATTATGAAATTTTTTTTAATAACACACAAGGAAAATGAAATAAAAATAACACATTGATTTCAATTAAAATTTTAAGTAAAGTGGGAAAATTATCATCGTTGTTAGTGTCACTGTCTTGGACACACGTTCACACCACAACTCTATGTATAGGTGGTGTGATCATTCCATAGATGTCGATGTTTGTGGTTTGGAATATTCTCTTTCTTTTTAGCATCAATTGAAGTTGCCTATGTATCATATTATTTGATATGAGGTTGATCGAAATTAACCTCCCTTGTACTCTATTATATATGGAAAAGAAGATGGTTGATAGAATAGACTCTCTCCCATATTGGATAAAGAATGTTGATGGTAGAAAATTTCTTCCATGTGTTAAGAAGTTGTTTGTGGTGAAGTGGGAATCTCACCACCTTGAAAAATAGGTATAGTTAAAAATAATAAATTCATTAGCTATTATTATGGTGTAATCAGACAAAATTAAGGACTATTCAGTGGAAAAACTAGCACAAGCATTGGGAACTTCTATATGCATTGTCTGTAACAGAGCTACTTAATATGGAATCTCTATATGATGTGTCTGATATCTATTGTTAAAAATATGATTTTTTGTAGTATATCATCTCCAATAACAAGATGATAATTTTTAAATCGGACTATATATCCTCCTTATATACCACATCATCATGTGGCACATCGAGATGAATCTCTTTACGCTCTAGCACTTCGACATGGGTATCAACATCATGTGATACATAAACTAAAAATCCCATGATTAATCTCTTCCATGGGACTATACATCTTTTCCACTAATAGTGACAATGGAATTGATTGAATAAACAATGTTTTTCAATTATTTATTCAGTGAGAGTATGTAAGTTCCCTTAAGGAAAATTATACAATATCCATGGTCCATGACTGTTCCTATGGCCCAATTGACAGTGTCTATATGTTATAGCCATAGTCAAGAAATGCATGGGCTTTATTTTCATTATTATAGCCCATGGTCTATATCCAATGGAAAAAGGCCTATCATCATGGTATATTCCCTTGTTTGTGGGTTCTATCATCAGGAGACCCTATAGCCATGGGAACTATACCTAGGGATATTGGATAAAAAATTCATTTTTAGGGATATTCAAACTTGTATCACCCTTTATGAATTATTATACTTTACCACTCCAATCACAAAGTAATTCCAAATTTATATGTAATATTTATTTTTATATATATATATATATAAAAGAACATAAAAACGTTATTATTATTATAAAGATATAGAAACTAGACTTTGTCTATAGGTTATAATATTTCCATGTTTATTCTCATCCATGGTTGTAGGTGCTTCCCCTTGAGAAAGCCTATAGCAATGGTTTGTCCAAACTTTGTAAGCTTCTCCATAGTTGTAGCCTAAATTTCCTCTAGTTATGGTAACTTTGTACCACTTTTCATGTGAATATTTTCACTCTCCTCATTCCTAATAAAAATTATATATATTATTAAGAAATAAAATATTTATTATAATATTATTCTTTCCTCTAAAATATGTATATTCAATATAACTCAAAATCATCACCTTGATTTAAGAATAGTGAATGCAAATCTTCACAATATTTGATAATTATTTTAAAATTTCTCAGTAAACATGTTTCCTTAAATTCCTCCAATTTAATCAGTATTTAATTTTTGAATCATCCTATAAATATCATGATAGATTACATTGAGTAATTAAAATATTTAAATTTGAAATATAACAACATTCATTAAAAATTTCTCTATATTATTCCAATATCATTGATTTATCATGATTACTCAAGTTCATAACATTCATGTGATATAGAATGGGTTTTAACATTTCATTTTTATTTAAAATTTATGGTGTAATTATTCCCTAATTAATATAATAACTGAAAATAATTAATTCCTCATAATAGTAATATAAGTTTGAATTTTGGTGTGACTAGAATTTTTTCAAATTCCATAACTTTAAGCTTCTTCTATGAACATTATAAATAAATTTTGTAATGTGAAAAATATCCTTTTTAATATGTATAAGTAATTTCATCTATGAAAATTCAAAATAAAAGTAATATCCTTCATACATAAAAGTAAATATTCACATAATCCCCCAATCATAAAAGTAATACAATTTTGAAAATTCCCAAAGTTTTCTAACTCCCTGTACACATATAGGTAATACCCTGTGTATATAAAATTAAATTCCTTTAACTTTTGATCAGTACAATTTCAAATATTGATTTCATATTATGTAACACCCCGACCCCAGTTACCCAAAGTCGGTGCATTATTACGTAACATTGGCATGACCACAAAAGATCAAGTCTCGAAAGACCGATTAGTTTAGTAGCCTTAGAAACACTAGATACATTCATAAGTCTTACATTACATCATAAAGTAAAACAAAACTACAAAAACATCATGTCTTCATATCCCCTCATACTATCCCTGCAGGTCATTCATAATATACTTCATCACATCCTGGAGAAATTAAAACATTGAAAGAGGTGAACTCAGATGCTCAGTAAGGATAACAATACAATGGAAACTTTTATAAATAAACATAAAAATTTAAGGCAATGTATAACTAAAATAAAATCCTTTTAAACTTGAACATCAGCATAATATGGCAAAAATAAAATTAAATAATGTCATTTACTTATTCACATGGATATTCTACTAGTCGAATAATCACATGCAATATCAATAACCACTTTCATAATTATGGAATACATAATGCCAGACTATCATAACCACGTAGCCAAGGCCTCGTGCCAAGACTACAAATAATATTTTGTCAAGGCCTCGTTCCAAGACACTAGTTTGTCTCATGAGACCTATCGATGCATCGAGGAGCTATAGTGGGCTCCACCCGTCACTTATTAAGTCCAATGCATTCCTTATATGAAAAGGTTTAAACATATCATAAACCATAACATAATTGTATCACATAAAACATGCATAAAGGAAACATAACATTTCTACATTTCAATCACAAGATATCAATACAACACATTGATATAATAAAACCATTTTCAATACCAAAATAAAAGAAAGGTAAAACTTGGTATTTATTTTTCATTTTTAAAAAAAGTTATGGCTTGTAGAGGAAGTCGAAACTCAAATAATGGTCATGACGTCGAAGAAGTAATTGTCGCCGCATACGTACGACAAAAAAAACATTCTCTTTTGTCGTTTAGTAAAACACTTTGTATAAAAAATATTCCTTTTGAATAAACGTAAAAGTCAAAAGGGTTTATACACCGTATAAAATAATGTTGTGTATAAAAAAATATGCCCCAATGAAAGAAGATTGAGATGAAGTCCCTTACAAAGATAATTTTATAAATAAAATAGATCTGTTATGTGTATTCACTATAAGTACACATAAATAATGTACAAATACAAGATAGGACATAATAATATCATGACATAATTTGAAAGTAGGAGATTAACCCAAAGAACGAAAATTGGGTTAAGAATTTCCCTTACAAAGATCATTTTATAAATAAAATAGATCTATTATGTGTATTCACTATAATTAAACATAAAGAAAGTACAAATACAAGATAGGACATAATAATATCATGACATAATTTGAAAGTAGGAGATTAACCCAAATAACGGAAATTGGGTTAAGAAGTTCCCTTACCTCGTGTCTGACTTGACTCGATCGTTCTTTAACCTCCTGAATAATAATATAGAGTTAATTTCTACTTTTTTAAGAACCTTTTTCAAGTTCATTATTCCTTTTATATCACTTATTACTATGCTATGAACATTATTTAATTATTTAAGTTAATAACGGTCGTTTTGTCGATCTTTGGTACTTGAGTCAAAAATAAACTTCTTATAATTACAAGTTGTTCATGTGGTAAAATATCCATTATATCCAGAATTATATTCATGATTTAGATATCATATATATCATATATATCCAGTATATATATGCATTTATAATATTACATAACATTTAGAGGTAAGAAATGAAATGCACCGTTCATGGAGACGGTAAGCAGTACGTACGCATGAACGCTACTTTCATTTATATTTAGTATTTAATGGAATGAAATAATAATTATATAAAGGTGTATTATAATTCCAGTATAATATCATATCATTTAATCCATCCTTTATACATCCCACATTTGGCATTAACAATTCAAATCACTTTGAGGAGGCGGTAGTCCGCACTTCCTAAAATGAAATTATCGCGTTTACCCATAATGGAAATCATAAAGGATTTCCATAAATGAAAAATACATAAGCATAAGGAAAGAATAAACATAATATATATCATAAAGAAATATAGTGACATCTTATTGGCCACCATGAAAGGTGTTAAAAAAATATTGAACAATCATCGTTTTGTGAGGCAGTAATTCACCACCCACAGAAATAATATGTTCTTTAACCATTAGACTAAGGTGTGTGTAATTGTAAATCAAATCCTTATCATAACAACATACTAGTATATTTAATATACTGGTGTTTTTACAAATTATAGTAATAAAAATAGTTTAATGGGTTGGAGAAGTAAAATAAAACAAATGAACATAAGAGAAGACATTATCTTAAAAATGGGTAACTCTTTTTGATTTGAGCCAAAGGCTTCCTTGGGACGACTTCTGCCTAAAGTGAGGCTTATAGGAGTAAGAGAGTAAAGTTGAGAGATTATTTGGGCATAGTTTGTCCCAGAAAAATGTCTTTTATGGTTTGAATAAGGTGGTAGAGGTGGGGGCCTTTATAAGAGGAGAGGAGGGGCACTCTTGGAAAGTCATGAAATGTTACATTATTATGAAATGCTTTTCTGATTTCAAAAGTCCCACAATTATATATTTCGAAGATAATTTGATAAGGGTTCTAAATCTACTCATCCCAATAGGTTTTTGACAAGTATAAGTCTTAGATTTTACATTATCTTTTCATTTTATTTAAAGCATTAATTAATGAGGTAATCGCTGCATCATCATGCTGTCAAAAAAAATAATTTATTTAATGTCTAAAAATTAGAAAAAAAATTTACCATGATTTAGGAAATATTTTTATATTTTCAATGAATATTTATAGTCAAAAAGTTAACTTATATAACCCCATGTAATAATTGTTTTAGTAAAACAACACATATTTGTGACAATTTTATTTTTACTTTAAATAAAAAGTTATTAATGTCATTTTCTTACCCAAGTGGCTCCATGGGGTCCCCAAGTTGACCCATGCATTTTATTGGTTGGTCGTCACTTATCCAATAAGGTTAGGATAAGTGTCAAGATATTTTCATATTTTTATAATATCATTTTTACCTTAAATTTCACTAATTACCTTTAATCGCGATTAATAAGACTTAAAAGTTACTATTCACCAAAAAATATTTTCATCTCATTGAACCACATTTTGCTTCATAATGACAACCATTTATGTCTGATTTTTTAAATTCAATACACAGAAGTGGTAATGTTTCATTTACATGAAAAATTAGTTTTTAAACTACCACTTAGTGGTTTCACTATTCATCAAAAATTGATGTTTTTCAGAAAAATACCAAAACTTCACCCTAAGATATAATTGATATTCTGAATTCAAAAATGATGCCTTTTTTACAAAATTCCAAACATATAAGTTGCATTAATTAATTTTATAATTAATTCTCGTTGTCAAAACAAATAGCGTGTTTTTAAGAAACAATATCAATCAAAAGATTGACAATTGTTTATGTCCAATTTCAAAGTAAAATTAATTATAATGACCATCATTGGGTAAAATGGTAAAATTATATTCTAATTATACTTTAAAACCACTCAATGGTATAATTTACCACTATTAATTATTTTTATTTAAAAAGTTGTTTTTAAGTATTTTTCACTATTCGTCAAAAATTGGAAGTTCTCAGAAAATTACAAAAAATTCTACTTGGGATAATTTTGATATTCCCAATATAAAAATGAAGTCTATTTTGAAATATAAAATTTATATAATTTCAAAAAGTGGGTATTACTATTCATAACGGCTACTTTGATTGGTCACGGTGTGTTAGGATCTCGAACTTGCGTACAATGCAAGCTATTGCATTATTGAAAGAGAACTGTATCGTGAAATCTTGGGTGTTACATATTAACCTTGGATGGATATATAAAATTATAAATCCTTCAAATGTAAGATTAAATCCTTAATTTCCATTATATATATAAATTCCTAACTCTTTTTTTGGATTCCAAAAATTCTTTTTTTTCATAATGTTACATTCCAATATGAGATTTTCTACCCATAAAGGTAACCCATCGAAGTGTAAAGGGGATATCACATTTAAAGGTTCATCACTTAGTCGAAATTCAAACATTGAGAATTTATTACTTGGAAAAAATTATACCTTCTAGAATTAAATATATTTCCAAAAATAAAATCCTCAAATATTGTATAACATACATTTTCTTGACTTTTTCTCCATTCAATAGAACAATTCCAAGAATCATTTCTCAAATATAAGATGTGAGAACAACAAAATAAAATTAAGAAAAATAAAAAATAAAAAACATAATAAAAATTATTTATAAGTTGGATTTAACACTAACTAATAGATCATTATAGATTTAAGATGATCATAGTAGTTGAAAATAGATATAATAGTAAACAACATATAGAGTAAATAACTTATAACATCATATTAAATAAAGAGAGTGGGATAAAGTAATTATCGAAATACAAATAAGGAAGAATTTTTAGGATCCTCTTGTAACGTCCTGGTTCCGGGTGCCACTCAACGGGTGCCCCACCCCCGGTTTGCCACGTAACCTCAAGCACATTTCTCCAAATGCCAGAGGCTGCCGACTAGCAGTGAGGGTCTAGGTCTGATAGTGGGGAAACGATGCCCTCATTTTTCAAAGTGTAGTGCAGTGGAATAAATAAATAGAAAGCATACGACAACAGTGGAAGTAGTAAACCATACACATTTAAAATACTAAACTGCAGTAAAAGATAACCAATAGTTATATAGATAATGATGCAACATGTCTTAAGTTCTAAGAAAATAGCAAGAACATGTTATACAATAGTAAAGTACAGTACAATACAGAGTACAGAAAAACCAAAACAAAACAGTCGGTAGCATCGCGAGCCTAAGCCCGGTCCCATGCTCCCCTACTCCTCAGAAGCAATCAAGTACATGTATAAGGACCCTTGCCCTTATCCACACCTATAGAAATGTAATCTGTTTGGGTCGAAGACGTGACCCAAACAGGGTGTGAGAAATAAATCCCAGTAGGCACCCCCCAAAGGCTCGTGCCCAACTGTGTGAAAATATCCAACAATAGTGTGCAGTAGTAAAATTCAATAAACTAAGTAGTACTCAAAATTAACTAACATTACCAGTTATATTACCATTTTATTATTCATTTAATCGTTCACTATAAGGAAACCACCACAATGAATTTCTATGTAAACTGTCAGTGTCCTCAGACATGCAAACCCTTACCCTCAGGTAATCAGAAACGTAACCTGCAGGTAATTGCCCATAGGAATAACGGATATTTCCCTCAGGCGTATGAAGTGTTTCCCACAGTCATAGAGTCTATTGCCCACAGGCATAGAAGCAGTTGCCCTCAGTCCGAAATAACCACTACCCTCAGGCTAAAGGTAACACTGCCCTCAGGATAAGTAAATCACTGCCCTCAGGATAAAGAAGTAACCAGGCCCAACCCAACATATAAACAAGAAATATACAAACAATTCCTCTCAATTCAATTCTATAATCATTAATATAAAGTCATAACCTCAGGTATCCTGGCCAAACGGCTAAACAGAGGAACGCACCCCCGGGGTTGTCATGGATCCAAGAAGAAATCTCAAACAACTATTTATTATCACATTTAATTAACTATTCAATTATAGGTATTTAAACATCCAAGGCCTCAGCCACATGACACCCCAACATGGGTTCTTAGCCCAAAAATACACACAAATGCAAAACAGATGGAAATTAAACACCAAGCCACCTACCTCCATCACCCGTGATCGATATACTTGAATGATGCCTTTGGAAACGTCCGAGAATTTCATAGATTTGAGGAAAAATAATTCTCATTAAACCTTAAATAACTTCCCTTAGAGGAAGAAATGGAAAGAAACACCCATGTAGAAGGAATCTCTTACCCGCGCGGTTCCAGCAAGATCGACGGACGCGGAATCGGATTCCCGGTTCACGATCGGCGGATCTCCAAAGCTCCGACCATCTTCTTGAGATTCCCTCCTGTGTTCTAAGTCTTCCCTATGAACAAGGGAGGCTACTGCCCATTTTAATCAAAAAAACAAAATACACGATGTGTACTCTCAAGTTCACGGCGTGTACTTTCTATTTTTTAAACGGTTCCTCTGGCGACTTCTCGCTAGTGTGGCAATGTTCATCTGTCGACATGAGTACACGGCGTGTATTCTTGACTACACGGCGTGTACTGTCGCCCAGCTGGCGGCTACTTCCACTGCCATACTATTTCCCTGCCAACTGACTACACGGCGTGTACATACCCACTACACGGTGTGTAGTCAGTTTTTACACGCTTCGTCACCAGCATGGCTACACACCCTGTGTACTCATCCCACACGGCCAAAGTACACGGCATGTGGAAAAGTACACGGCATGTAGTCCCAAAATTTGGGATTTACCCCATTTTCTTTATTTTCTCAAAAACCACTTAAGGAAAAGAGAGAATAAGAAACCCGTAACTCAAAACTAAGAACCGAGTTCTTACAAACTTCCCATCTTAAATCAATTTGTCCCTGAATTTACCTTCCAAGGGTGGTGAAGATATAGTCGTGAAAAACTCCGGCCACTGAGCACGTATGTCAGTCTCCCGCTACCAGGTTTCATCCTGCACTCGGCCATGCTATCAGAGCACCCGTATGAGCGGAACTGACCGGCCTTAGAGAACCGCCAAGCTCCTATCAATGATACAAATCGAATGCTCCTCGAAGGAAACATCTACCTTGAGCTCAACCTCCTCGGGCTGAAAGACATGAGACGGTCCTAAATGATAGCGACATAACTGAGATACATGGAAGTCATCATGCATGGCTTGGTACCTCTGTTGTAACTGCAACCGATAGGCAACCGGCTCGACTCTCCCCAGAATCTAAAATGGATCCACATACCTTGGTGAAAGTTTACCCGGTCTCCTGATCTGCCTATGTCCCAACCTCGGTGAAACATGCAAGAAAACCTGATCCCCAACAACGAACTCCAAGGGTCATCTACGGCGATCAGCATAAGATTTCTGATGAGACTGTGTGGTAGCCATTCGCTTCTGAATCAACTGGACCTGCTCAGAAGTCTCCTGCATGAGACGTGGTCCTAGTAAAGTTGTCTCACCTGCCTCTAACCAGCACAAGGGTGATTGGAATGGCCTACCATATAAATCCTCGTAAGGTGTAATCTAAATAGTTTCCTGAAAACTATTATTATAGGAAAACTCGACTAAGGGTATATTCTTCTCCCAAGAGCCCCCAAAGTCCAGGATGCATGCACGTAGCATGTCCTAAAGCACCTGTATCGTACGCTCTGACTTACCATCGGTCTGAGGGTGGTAAGTTGTTCTCAGAATCACCTGTGTACCCAGTGCCCTCTGAAAACTCTACCAGAAACGATAGGTAAAATAGGTTTCCATATCTAAAACGATAGAACGGGGGACCCCATAAAGACGTACAACCTCTCGGATATACAAATTCACGAGCTCATCAACTCTGAAGGTCTCCTTGATCGGCAAAACATGAGCTACCTTTGTGAGTCTATCCACAACAACCCACACGGCATCACTGCCTTGAGGTGATCTCAGCAATCCAGTCACGAATTCCATCACAACATCATCCGATTTCCATTCCTAAATGGGTAATTGCTGAAAAATCTCAGCTAGCCTCTGATGCTTCGCCTTCACCTGCTGACAAGTGGAACACCTCGTAACAAAACTAGCTACATCCCTCTTCATTCCTGGCCACCAGAACTGACGTCTCAAGTATCAGTACATCTTGGTAACCCTAGGATGGACTGCCCAGACTGAAGCAAGAAACTCCCACATTAGCTCCTCGCGTATATCCCCTGGAACCGACACTCATCCATGGAAATGAAATACTTCATCATCGTCTATCGTCCAACCAGGAGAACGGTCCTCACTGGTCACTGACTCCCGTAGAACTAGGCCTTCTAAATCAGATAGATGTTTCATCCTCACTCTATCCAGGAGGATAGAATTCACAGCTAAAGATGAAAGATAGGTCTTCCCCTGACTGTCGTGCACCTCCAAATGCATCTCAGAGAACAAAGTCATAAGCTGCCATTCACCATTGGACTTCTACACTACCTATATCTGAGTCTTCCTACTCATTGAATCAGCTACTGCATTACCATTACCAGGTGTATAGGAAAGCTCAAAATCGAAGGACTAAAGGTATTCAACCCACCTTCATTGTCTCAGGTTCAATTCACGTTGGGTAAATATGTACTTGAGAATTTTGTGGTCCGTGAACACCACAAAATGATATGACCTAGGAAGTGTATCTGGTCCATCCAAAAGTGGAACTTTGAGAGCTTAGCATATAGTCGATGCTCTCTCAGTGTACTCAGTACAATCTCGATATCGGTGGCATGGTCATGTCGAGTGTGAGAGTACACCAAGATGTCATCCATGAATACTACCACAAAAGAATCCAGATAAGGATGGAACACACGATTCATTAGAGCCATAAAAACTATTTGTGCGTTCGTGAGTATGAACGGTATAACCATATACTCGTATAGACCTTACCTGCTTCTGAAAGATGTGAGAGGTATATCAGATGGTCTAACGCACAGCTGATGATATCCTGATCTCAATTCAATCTTCGAGAACACTCATTCTCCACGAAGTTGCTCAAAAATATCATCAATCCTTGGAAAGTGATATCAGTTCTTAACCGTCAACTGGTTTAACTTCCGATAATCCACACATAGTCTAAGGGTATTGTCCGCCTTCTTCGTAAAGAGGACCGGAGAACCCCAAGGAGAAGTACTGGGTCAGATGAAACCCTTTTCTTGTAACTCCTCTAACTGTATCTTGAGCTCCTGCAACTCTGGTGTAGCCATCCTATAAATATTAATGGACACCGGCGTTGCTCCTGGAACAAGCTCAATAAAGAAATACACCTCACGCTCCGGAGGAAGACCTGAAAAGTCATCCGGGAAGACATACCTGAAATGATCAACCACTGTAAAAAAAATCCTTCTGAAAAGTCCCTTGGTTTTCCATATATAATCTCGCAATCTGGGATGTGATACCACCTTTCCCATGATGCTCTGGTCCAGCTCGACTTGCCTGAACATCCCACTCACCCTTGTATAGAAACTCTCCTCCCTCTAGTGATGTGAAACTCACCCTGCAATGATAGCAATCCACAAAGGCTTGAAAGGGAACCAAAAAATCCATCCCGATAATGACATCATAGCTCGTCATCTCTAAGACATAGAGGTCCCAAAGTTAGTGATGCCCTCCAACCTCAAGAAGGAACTCCTTACACTGACACACACTACCCGTTCTAGTTCCCAATAGAGTGTCTAATGTCATAACATCAGAGTAAGAAGAAACACGGAGCCCAAGGCTCTCTACAATGGGCACAGATATAAAGCTATGTGTAGAACCCATATCAAAAAGTACTGAAGATAAAACAGAAGCTACTAAAATAGTACCTCTGACAGTAGATGGTATGGGATCATTCTCCTGCTTGGTCTGTTGCACTGCATATGTCTGCCCAGTTTCATGGCCCTGCGACACAGCCTGGCTACCCTGAGTTGTCTCGCCCTGCTACCTCTGATATCCTGGTGTCTGGCTACCACGGTCATGCCCACCATCACTGCCTGCACGCCTTGACGTATTCTAGTACCCCAATTGGTAAGAAGTTGCCGGTCCTTCCCCCACATGCGGATTCTGTACAGAACCCCTCTCACTAGACACTAGTGGAAACGCCCTGCAAAAGCGCTGCAAATGACCCATCCTGCCGCAAGCCCGGCATTCCACTGGTTCACGTGGACACTGAGGTCACTTGTGCCCTTCCTTACCACATTGTTAGCACATGACCTGGCCACCTGAAACATTCTTCTGGATGTTACTGCCACCCTGAGAGAAGTCCATCTGTCTCTTCCTCTTACCAGTAGAGATAGTACCAGAAACTAGTGCGGAATCGCCCTGGCCCACACCACTAGCTTCCTGCATGTTCCTCTCTATAATCAGTTCATGGTTCACAATAGCATGTACTGAATGCAACCTGAAAACATTCACATGTGATCGTATGTCATATCAAATACCATCCTCAAAGATTCTGGCTCTCAGCATCTCATCTCCCACCCAAACGGGTGCAAAACGCTGAAGTTCGGTGAAACGAGCAGAATAATCCATCACTGACATAGCACCCTACTGCAGATTCATGAACTCTCGAGCTCAATCTGCCCTCAGCGTCTCTGGGAAAAAGAATTCATATAAGGTTGTCTGGAAATCTTCCCATGCCATGTCTATGTGATGCTCTGACTGGGTGGTAACGTCCCACCACCTCTTGGAGGAATCACACAGCATATAAGTTGCGAGCTTGACCCTCCGCCCTGGAGGCATCTCAAGATGCTCGAAAATAGTCGGCATAGACCCCAGCTAAGACTCTCCAGCCTATGGTCCACCATCCTCTGAAAACGTAGGCAGATGTTGCGGCTGGAAGAAACAATTCTTCTCAGCCATAGATGTGGCAGTCGGTGGTGCTCCTTGAAAGGTCTGCATGAACCGCATAAATCCATCACGGAACTATGTCTCTGTGCCAGTGTCCAGTATTACAGGTGGCACCGCATCTAGCTCTTCTAGTGGATCCACTGGTAGCTCATGGCCCACCATCTCTGGAGTATACTTGTTACCGCTCTCCTGGCGAACAATGCGTGAGCGTCTTGGTGGCATGACACTACAAGGTCAAATGCACACCTTAGATCAAGATTATCATAGTATGAAAATGAAGGAACCAAAAGGGTAACAGGAGGAAGAAGGCATTTAAGATTGCACAACAAGACTACACGGCGTGTATACTGACTACATGGCATTTACCTAACTTCTCTTCCCTGCTCGGGTCCTTCTACACGGCCAAGCCACACGGCTCCCTTTAAACAAAACTACACTGCGTGTATATAATCTACATGACGTGTATGGTGTAATTTTCCAACTTCCCATGTTTTTTGTGACACGGCCTACTACTTGGCTTGATACTACATGGTGTGTTACAACCGCACACGGCATGTACACTACCCTGTTTTCCAGCCACACAGTTAGGTCCACATGGTCTGTCACTTGTCAAGACCATGCGGTGTCTCCCACAGGTACACGGCGTGTACTAGACGATCTTCGCCAAACCGTGTTTCTCATTACACGGTCGTATACACGGCTCCTACTACACGGCGTGTTCAATATACACACTGCGTGTACACGAAAGGATTACACCGACCCGTGTTGTTAGTTACACAGCTGGATCCCAGATCAGACTACACGGCGTGTTCCACAGTGGACGCGGCGTGTATATATTAAGGTCTCCCCCATCCATGTTGTTAGTTACACTGGTGGACTCCAGGTCAACACTACACGGCGGGTACTTCCGGTACATGATGTGTCCGCCCCAAGAATTTACCTTCCCCGTGTCCCCGCCCACACGGTCTATGACACGGGAAGAGACTACACGACGTGTACTTCGGGTACATGGCATGTAATCAAAAAGTTTTCTTTTCTTCCCGAACAGAAGAACATACACAGCGTGTTTAAGGTACTACAAGGCGTGTATATTGGGTTTCTTGAAAGTATGCCTCAGAAACTTCTCCATAACCCATAAAATACTGAAAAACAACCCCTAAGTGCCAAATTCTGATCCGTGAGGGCCCATACTCCTCACGAATCAAAGTTTGGCATCTTATATGTGTTATAACCAGATAAACAGCCAATGATCCACCAAATTCCATTCAATGAGGGCCCATAATCCCCAAATCCCAGAGCTTGGCATCCATTATATAAACAGGCTCACACAATAATACCCTATCAAACAGCAGGTATCTGTCAAACAAACTATCACAACGGCATACTTTTACTAGCACAACATCTATCACAACAACATGGAATTTCTAATGGACCTACATGGAATGGAAACTATGCATGGCATGTGATTCTAGCATATGCCTAAATGATGCATGAGATGGCATACCCTTATCTCATCAGGTTGCAACTAAATAGAACCCATGAATAAAATATAAACAGCACAATCACAAGTGTGTCACCCTTCGGTGAAAATCAATTCAACTGTAAAATTGAAAAATCAGAAAAAATTACAACATGAGGTAAATTGGATTTTCCCTGTACACGGGTTAGCTATGCATGGGCACAACTTATTACCAATTACTGTTATCATTATATCACTGACTAAGGCTCCAAACAATAAGTCAAAGAAAATAACTCCTCTGATACAACTTTGTAACATCCCAGTTTCAGGTGCCACTCAACGGGTGCCCCAAACCCGGTTCGCCACGTGACCTCAAGCACATTTTTCCAAACGCTAGAGGCTGCCGACTAGCAGCGAGGGCCTAGGTCTGATAGTGGGGAAACTATTCCCTCATTTTTCAAAGTGTAGCACAGTGGAATAAATAAATAGGAAGCATACGGCAACAGCGGAAGCAATAAACAATACACATTTAAAAAAAACTGCAGTAAATGATAACTAACAGTTATATAGATGATGATGAAACATGTCTTAAGTTCTAAGAAAATAGCCAGAACATGTTACACAATAGGGTGTGAGAAATAAATCCTAGTAGGCACCCACCAAAGGCTCGTGCCCAACTATGTGAAAATATGCAACAACAGTGTGCAGTAGTAAAATTCAATAAACTAAGCAGTACTCAAAATAAACTAACTTTACCAATTATATTACCATTTTATTATTCATTTAATCGTTCACTATAAGGAAACCACCACAGTGAATTTCTATGTAAACAGTCAGTGTCCTCAGACACGCAAACCCTTACCCTCAAGTAATCAGAAATGTAACTCACAGGTAATTTCCTACAGGCATAACGGATATTTCCCTCAGGTGTACGAAGTTTAACCCATAAGCACAAAGTCTATTACCCACAGGCATGGAAGAAGTTTCCCTCAGGCTGAAATAACCACTGCCCTCAGGCTAAAGGTAACACTGCCCTCAGGCTAAGTAAAGAACTGCCCTCAGGCTAAGCAAGTAATCGGGCCATTCCCAACATATAAACAAGAAATATACAAACAATTCCTCTCAAAGAAATTCTGTAATCATTAATATAAAGGCATACTTTCGGGTATCCTGGCCAAATGGCTAAACAGAGGAACGCACCCCCGGGGTGGTCCTGGATCCAAGCAGCGATCCCAAACCACAAATTATTATCAAATTTAATTACCTATTCAATTCTAGGTATTTAAACAGCCAATCCCTCTGCCACACGACACCCCAACATGGGTTCTCAACCCAAAAATACATGCAAACGCACAACAGTTTGAAATTAAACACCAAGCCACCTACCTCGATCACCGGTGATCGATATAACTAAACGACGCCTTCTGAAACATCCAATAACATCGTAGATATGAGGTAAAATAATTCTCTTTCAACCTCAAATAACTTCCCTTAGAGGAATAATTGGAATGAAACGCCCAAGGATAAGGAAGCTCTTACCCGCGCGGTTCCAGCAAGATTGACAGAGGCGGAATCGGATTCCCGGTTCACGATCGGGGGATCTCCAAAGCTCCGGCCATCTCCCCGAGCTTCTCTTCGGCGTTCTAAGCCTTCCCTGTGAACAGGGAAGGCTACTACCTATTTTAAGCAAAAAAAACAAAATACACGGCATGTACTCTCAAGTACATGGCGTGTACTTTCCATTTTTTAAACTGTTCTTCTGGCCTCTTCTCGCCAGCGTGGCACTGTTCATCTGTCGACATGAGTACACGGCGTGTATTCTTGACTAAACGGCGTGTACTTTCTCCCAGCTGGTGGCTACTTCCACCGCCTTACTATTTCCCTGCTGACTGACTACACGGCGTGTACATACCCATTATACAGCGTGTAGTCTGTTTTTACACCCTTCGTCATCGGCATGGCTACACACCCTGTGTACTAATCCCACATGGCCAAAGTACACGGCGTGTGGAAAAGTACACTACATGTAGTCCCAAAATTTGGGATTTTCCCCATTTTCTTTATTTTCTCAAAAACACTTAAGGAAAAGAGAGGAGAAGAAACACGTACCTCAAAACTAAGAACTGAGTTCTTCCACCTCTAAATAGAAATTACATTGAGGTACCCATCATAAAAAATAAGTATCTCATCTCAAATTTCATTAATTATTTTTTAGAAATATTGGGGCCCAGAATTCCTTCAACAATTCAACTCATTGGATACAAACTAAAGATTCACGAATAAATTTTTTCTAGGTCAGTACCTTGAATTTTTAAAATATTTTTCATAGTTATATTCTTTTACAAATAATATATCAAAATTAATGAATCATCCATTATTAACATCTCAACATCTATTATGAAAATCCAAGTGTTTGGGAAAATGGTCCAATGGAAATGATGTCATGTGAGAATAGATCATGCATCGATCTGATTTTGAATGGGAAAGTTATGGTAACCAAAAAATATGGATCATACACAATGATTTTTTGAGAAATAAAGGAAAACATATATTTTAAATATTGGAATTTTTACAATGGTGCGGTAAAAAAATAGAAATAATTTTTTTATGTGGCCCAGATAAATTCTACCCTTCTTCTGCTAGAATATGGTGGCTAGATCGAATTCGTTAAGTGGAAACTTTAATCCACAAATTGTGGAAAATCCATAACAAGATAGTTTATTTTAATAATAGGATAAATAATTTTTTTGTGGGCAGTTTAAAATCTGGAAAAAGGGAAACAAATGTGGCTAATCAAACCAAAAAAAAATCTTCTAAAAGAAACAAAACATGTGGCCCTATTTTTTGACCACTTTTGGATTCCATAACCACCTTGAGTGATGTTTCCCAATCATGGAGGATCCATAATGAATCGGCTTCTTTCCTTCATATGTTGAGAACCCATGTTTCCTACTCCTCCCATGGTTGTTTCCACGTGCCATACTCCCTTAGACCCCATCTAATCTTGTTGCAGACATTTCTCATTGTCGTTTTTCTGGGAATGACAACCACCTCCACAAAACCACGCACTCATGTCTCTTTCTAACCCATGAAGGCCCCGAAAACTTCCTTCAATGATTTCTATTGTTCATGCCTCCTTTCATACATAGTAATCACCTTCAGTTAAGTGGTCCTCATAATCTGTCTTCATAGATTTTGACACCTCCCCACAACCAAGACCTTCTTGTAGGCCACGCCACCCTAGAATCTAGAAAACCAGAACCACCAAAAAATATAGAAATTTCGTCCACCACTTATGAATTCATCACTTTTGGTTCTTCTAGGGCCATACCATTTGGTCACTCTTCCCTCAATGAGGCCGATTATCACCTCCCCAAGGATATAAGCTGGAACCAAGTAGAACTGGACAATGCCTACCACTGAGTCTCCACTTCCTTCATTGTGATCTTGCCACAGCAATCCAATCTAATCGTCTACTCATGATTTCATTACCATCGTCATCTCACCTAGCCTGGATCATACCCTACCTATGAGGTATACCTACAATGGGCTCCCTAGGTGTAGATGAACCCGACCAACCCCAAAATGGTCAAAGAGTGTCTACTCAATCTTGAATGGCATAGGGTGGTCCTACCTATCCTAAAATAAATGTTCATGAGATATGTATGGCCCAGTTTGGCTCCATGAGGCATCATACCTGCCCATAATAAGCTCGTTTAGGGTTTCAGGGCTCGAGTTAATCAAAATTAATTTTATTAGTTAATTGAGTTTTATTATTGAATTAAATTAATTAAAATATTAAGTTTTCTTTAAAATATAATATTTTAACATCACAATATAAATTTAATATCATTTAGTTATTAATTTTAACTAATTGATTAATTTAATTTTTTGTACTAAAATTAAATTAATATTTGGTTCGAATAAAATTAAATATTTAAATACATTATTAAAATTCTGTTTAATTTCATTAATTTACTTAAATTTCCCTCAAACAATAAATTTTAGCAATTTAATTTTATTAGTTTTAAGTTTTACCTGCTGACTGGACTTGAGCATTGACTAACTTATATATGTCTATTTTTATTTATTTGAATAATTGATTTATTATGCACAATAATTGTAATTAAATGAGATGGTCTACGCATCAACATTTTTTCTCATTTAATATGTATAAGTTTATGCAAACCCAAAAAAGTGAGTTTTTCATATCTATATTGCACTCATGAGTCCCCCATTCATGTGCGTGAGTATTTTTGTACTATGATGAGGATAATATAATACATACACAATACCAAATAGAGGAAAAATATAGAAGAGAAGTGGACACATAGGATGGGGCGTGTTTTATCATGAGTTGAGATATGTCTTGATTATTATATACCATGGTCATGTTGGATCCATTGAGTTCAAATGGAACTACAAATTTTATATTATCAAGCATGGTCAGGTAATTTTATGTAATTTATTATTTTATTTATCATTTTATGCAATTTTATGGCAATGGGAAAACACATAAAACAATAAAAATTAAAATACATAAAGATGTGATGGATATTTTTTCATTAATGTTCAGTTGTGAGGTGTGGTAGAATAGAATGAAAAATGTTTATATAAATGGATTACATTCATCGAGAAAAACATAAAACCCCTCAATGAAATATTAAGCCACAAAACACCTTCCATCTTTTGAATTTGAATGAAACTCGGCATTTAGGGTGCTCGCCATCCAAATTTAAGGGTGTCTCTTAATACTGACGAGTTTTTATGATAGTTATGGGTAATTGGAGTTGGAAACAAATAATTATCAAAAAAACTACCATTCTACAACATCATTGGAAACCATTTAGTAAATCATTTTATGGTTTTAGTATTTAGGACATCACTCAACAGATCAAGGAGCAGTGATTTATAGCAGTTGGATAGACAAACACATACCTCTAACTCTCCAAGTAGTGTCATAGCCATATATTTTCTACAATGAGGGGGAGTTCAAGGATAATTTCTACTAGAATACTCAAGTGGACGAGTTTTTAGATTATAGAATAGAGGGTTCCGAGAATTTGATAAAATAGTGAGATGTATTTTTTGAATTAATTAGTTAGTAAATAATGTATAAATCAATAATCAAGATAAAAGTAAAATATGATAGATTTTATTTTTTTGTATAAAATGGAATGGAATACAAAAAATACACTATGATAGATATTAGACAAACTTAATTCCAAAAGTAGAATAAATTTTAAATTTCACTATAGGTACTTGCACAATATACTATCATTTCATAAATTCAAGGTGTTGGAGTCCTGAATATTTTCTAACACACCTTTGGAAGAAAGGATGTTAAAATTATTTTAGGAGACTCATGTATGTAGCTTGTGATGGTTATGTCATAATGATATCATCAACATCTGATGTGAGTTGTGGAGACAACATCGGGGCATGGATGATTTTTACATGTTGTCTCATCTCTGAGAAGCTTTCATGGATAAAGTGAAGTGATATAAAAATGGGTGACCATTATAAGGGATTTATGTAAATTAAAATATAGAAAATGATCTTTCAATACATCCAATTTTAATATCCTTTTCACCCAATTACTATTTTTTTAATTTGAGATATCAAAACAAAAGATAAATAGAGAATATTATTTCATACATTTTGGGTAAGGTTCTCCTAGTAAATTAGAACTTGAAGAAATTATAATCATTAATTATTTTGGTGAACAATTTGAAAGAGAGGGTGACAAGGAAAATGGAAAAGGAAATGTCAAAGACAACTTCTCAACACACCTCAAAGGTAGAGGTAATTAACAGTAGGTTATTGTCTTCACGTATCATGAACTAAATCTATAGAAGTATAATCTCAATGAACTGAATTAAAAAAGAATTTAATCACTTCTTCATATGGTACTTTCATCAATTATAAGTATTTTTTGTGACATAATTCTTCATTATTAAATACAATATATTTATCACATGTGTGTATAGAAATATAGTGACCATGTAAGTAAAGAAACATTACAATAAGTTATTTGTATTCTCTAAGCATCTGTTAAAGGTTTATTCCTAAGTAATTGGTGAGATGCACATAAAATTAAATTTCTAGGTAAATGGTTACAGTTTATCTTTTGTTAAGTATTACCAAAACACTAATCTCATGTTTCCATTATACAAAAGGATAAATTATTCCAATTAAAGAGTGAATGTTTCAAATGGTTTCTAATACTTAATTAATAGTTCAGTAATACTTAAATAATTGACTATACCATATGAATATAAAATGTAAGACATACATACCCATTTTTTTAAAGTTAATTGTTTGTCAATTACAACTAAATGTGGGAATCAAGGATATACCCAGTATGTTATTTATAATCAGTGGAGAAAAAAACCTTAGGTTTTATCAACATATATACATATTTAGTTTTAGAAAAAGAAAACTTTAGGTGAAATAGTAAGACAAAAGGATTTCAGAATTAGTTCAGTAAGACAGTGTGAACCATTACAAGGGTAAGATACTGGTAAATATACACAATTAGATTCCTTTATGTGCTTATTTTGTAATGAGAAAGTGAAGTATGATATATGGATGGTTAGAATATGTGAGTTTCTTTGGGGTGGAATTCTGGAGAATATCTTGACCAAGCATTCATCAATCAATATAATATAGTGTGAATTAATTCCTAAATGCACATTACCTTATCCACATCAATGAAATGATACTAATAATTAGGTTCGATAACAAGTGTCATATGTTAACAATGATTAATAAAAATTTTCATGGATAAATTCCTTAATGAACATTTCCTTATATACATTATAGTAATGATGTGTGTAAAAGGAGAATCAATGTTTCAATTTGTGTTTATTGCAAATAATTCTATTATGAATCTCAAATAAAAACATTATCCCATAACCATATGCCAACTATGATTAAAAATGTATATCATGTGATTTATAGTATGATGAAAACCCAATATTTCTTAATAACATGTGTTTATATTCTGATATTTTATTTGAGATATGAACAAAATTTCATCAAGTAAAACACAAAGTGCATCAATAGTAGTAATCCGGAAGTTTCATAGGATTTTATAGGAATCCCTATAATAAAGATTTTATAGTAAAGTAAAAAAATATACTCCTATAAAAAGGTGTGCATCTATATTTGAGATTGAGGGAGAAATATTGACATGGGTTTAGTGAATCCTAGAGATACACTAGTAGTTTCTATAAGAAATAGTTACACTAGAGCATGTGTAAGAGAATTATCTAGAGATGCATACTATATAAGAAGGTTAAAATACATAGTGGTGGTTTTATGTTCACCATGGAAGGTGATTCATTATTAATTTTTAATAATAAATTCCTACAACTAATAAGTAAATGTAACATATAAAAAAATTGACATGATCAATTAAAATTCAATAATGGATTCCATGTATTAAAGTGCAAGGGGATTATTATTTTAAATACTATGGTGGGTATTTAGGAAACACTATACTTTGATGGAACACGAATGGCACCACTAAGACTCGATTGTTAATACCAAGTCAGTATCTCTAAATCCATTATAATTTTACTAGTCATAAATTATTTTTTTCTTTCATATTATTGAGTATTGGATGTGAATAAACCCAATTTTAGGAGGTGTTTATATGATGCAACTAGAAAGGCATGGTAGCATTATATAATTCCAATTAGGGTTGAAGTATACTCAAATATTGTTAAGTATTAAATATAAGATAAGAGATGTTATATAATTTAGTTGGAATGAGTATTTTCCATGTTCCTATCAGTGGTAAGTGGGAGCCCCATTGTTTTCATGTACAATATGTTTTGTAACATATAGAAAATAGTTATTGGTCTTTTTGATAGTTAAGACCATAATGAAATAATTGCTCCAGAATTTGACTTAAAGCAGAAACCTATGTTCTTGGGAATATGATCTAATGAGGTAGATCGAATTTTTTCTTATACCTACTCAATCGTACCTATACTGACAAAGTATTGAAAAATACAATATAGAACAATTCGGTAGAAAATTATTCTGAATGTCACATGGAATAAATCTCTCCAAGAAGACATTCATGGTAATATAAAGAGATTAAAGTGGTTAGTTAAATTATATATGCTTTTATGATGGATCAATCACATATTCACTGATATATTCAAGATCTTATATTTCTAACATATAAATAATGTTAGGATGATGCCATTTATATCTAAGAGAACTGAAAAGGAATAAGTCAACACTATCCAATTATACTTGATAAAATACAAAGGATATGTACCTTATATTTGGATAAGAAGGGATATTAGTATTGAGGGGAAACAAACTATCCTTCAATATATCAATGTGATCTAATATCACAGTTCGAATAAAGAAATGAGTGAGACAATATCATAAAATCTAGTGGTCGCCATACATAAAAATACCGAGCAATTTTCTGCTTCTAATGAAGATAAGATGCATTTATAAAACATAATGATTTTTTTAGTTATTGAAATCAACCCTTGTAAGTAAATCATTAACATTTTGATAAATGTTTTACTAGTACAAGCCAATATGTCAGGTTTAAACAGTGTACAAAAGGAATGTACTTAGAAATAACATATCCTAAGGAGACATACTCAAGGATATGAGGTTTTAGATAATATAATATCCACGCAGTGGATATATGGAAGACACATAAACTAAATTTTTGTCTCAGTAGAAACATGATATTAATCATGTGAGAGTCACCAAGGATTTTTTGTAGGATTAGGTCTCATGAAAGTGGGAGTGTAGTAATAGTGGGTTCCCTAGACCAAACTAAATGGTAATTTTTTGATTACCACTTCAATTATATAATTTTATATACATGATTTACACTTACAATTATAGTGTAGAATTTCCTAATCCACTATTTTAATAGTAATTTCAACAGATTAATTTTCATATAAAAATGTTATAGAAGATCTCAAACTATAATCAGAACCTCAAGATACTCAGAAATTAATCCTAAAAAATTCCATATGGTCTAGATACATCACAAAAACTAGGCATAGTAGATATCTGACTATCAGCTATTAGGGATTCTAATCATTGATACTTCTTATCATGAAGTTCTCACTTTGTGATATATGGTTGGTGATACCATGAGGACAAGGCCACCAATAGAGAAATAACATGTTATTAGTGTCATTGGATGTTCATATCTATGATATGTAGGTCTCCTAACTTAAGATCACTATAAATGTGTTCAATTTTATTATGTAGATTGAGGTAAGGAAAAAGATGATAATGAAATCATGGTGACATAAAGTGTGTTTATTGTTTCATTGGTGGTATGGAATTAGTTGAATGATCAAGATATAATTTGTTGCTTCTAAGTTGAGAAATTAATATATCTCAGCCCTGGATGATCAGGATGGCAGTACCTTCATATATCCATATCCAAGGTTGTCATAGGAATTTCTATCTAGTTAGATCAAAAATCATAATAAATCAAGAAAAGCATGATGACACAAATTTATGTCAATATTTATGAGAAATATAAAGATAAAGAGATAATATTATATATTAAGTGTTTGTAGGTTCATTATCATTTCTATGACTATTCCTTATCTCTTTAAGGGCCTTGATGGGTTTCTAGACTTAGATCTTGGTCTATAAAAACTATTTACTTCTTTTAATATAAGATCGTAGAGGGTCACACATAATAGTTTATTCAAGAATCTTCCCTATTCTAGTTAATAGGTTTATTAAAAATGGTGGTTCCCACCGCGGGGTTCATGGGCTTTCCAAATATTAATGATTACAGAAGAATAAATAAATTTATTATTATTCAATTACAGAATAATTGGGTGGAATTTCATAACTAAAAATATTGAAAATGTGTTTTGTGAATACCAGAAAAATATAATACGAGAAAACATTGTTTTAATATTTTAGGTTATGTTAATATTAGAAAGAATTATGAGTTGAGATTAATGACATGGCTTTATTATGTAGTATATTTAATATATAGTACTGTTATGTGATAAAATATAAGTATTATTTATAATGTGATTCAGTTCCTCAAAATTATTTATATATTGCTTATTTAGTGGGTGTTTTATTTTCTGGGGTCAGGGAACCATTTCTGGGTATGAACACCTCCCACTATATAAGGAGGAAAGTCTCATTCCATGCATTATTCTTTCATTAAAAAATGAGAGTGTCTCTCTCCACTATATTTCAATACATAGAGTGTCTCTCTTCGAGCGAGCAATCCAATGTGCCTTTGATGGATCAGAGAGACGGGGTCGAGGTGATCGACATGGCACCGAAGGATTTGGATGAGATTCATGCTAGCTCCTATGATTCAAATAATAGAGAGTGTACATATTCTTTAAGTATGTGTGGGAAATCTATAGGGGATCGACTTTGGATCCTTTGAGAAACATTCATCGGTGATGAGATACAATCGAGCATCATTTTTTTCGAACAAGGTATTTGTTTAGTTTAATTTCAAAGCTCAGTTTAATTCACATGACATATTCGGACCTTATCAGGTCTTATATCACTGGAGATGAAGGTTCACATAACTATGGTGATTATAAATATTAAATCCTCAGGCCATTTAAATCTACTATGCACCCTAGTACCTTCATATATGACTAAGAAGATGTTTTTTCTATGAAGATGGTCTTATTTTAAAGTCATCTTGTAAAGATTAGAAGGTGGTGACTAACAGATGTACTAACTGCATCCTATTATAAATAGTAGGTTGGTATATCCATTTGTGAAAAACTATGAATTATAATCATCCTTTATTTCCACTTGATTAAAAGTAAGTTATAATTACACTATAGATTATGAAGTAGGTTTCATCCACATAAATTTTTTTGTTCTTATACTATCATGTTTTTCATTCGATGTTTTCTTCTGATAGTCTTGTAAGTTCTACCATCTAGAGGATTTATGTTATAGGGTGGTGGATTGTCTTAAATTTTTTTAATCTTCAAATTTTATAGCATGGTTTTTCATTCCAATACCTTTTATATGTGGTATGTTCTAATAGATTTTTGTCTAATGGTATTATCAAATATTTTTTCTAGACTAAAAAAGTGGTATCAAATTGTGTTTAGAGTGATCTTGGTGGACAAGCCATAGGGAAAGTGTTTCAAATTTTGGTTCAATAGTAATTTTTATAGCCCTTAACATATAGGATAATATCAGTAAGTAATTCCAAAAGTCACATTATAAGTTTATTGAGAGTGTTGGGAGGTCAAATTTTTTTGAGGAATAGAATCTAATAATAGAATGGTCTGGCTGGAAATGTTTGATGAAACAGATTTTGGCTTCTTGAATAAATAGATTAGGGATTGTATTCTATTGTGTGAATATGATCTTATATTGACTCGATCCAAACCAGATGTGATTAAAGTGAATTAATGGGAGATACTTGATAAGAAATACATGGTATTTATTCATATTTCACCCACCCAGAATGATGAATTTAATATTTGATGGGTGAAAATAACTTTCAAACTCATGAATAGTATCACAAATCACTGCCCACCAAAACCCCTCATAGGTTTTTTGAGGAGATGAGAGAGACCACTAAAGACCACAACCAATGTGCCCCAAGTTAGTGACTAGCATCAGGGGAATCCTTCAATGTAATGGGAGACATTTCCCTTTTTAGTCCAACAATAAGAGAACTAAAGAACCAATTAATACCCAGGTATTTACACATAAGATATAATGTGATTAAAAAATAATAAATTCATATATTTTTCATACATCATCAAAGAAAAAATAAATACGTACAAAAATGAAGTTTTATCCATTTTAACATCTTATGATTTCATATAATTTACCCTAGTAGTAGGTCCAATATCATGTTCTCAATACATAGAAAACTTAGAAAAGTATAGTGATGCTAGAACTGGGAAGTTCTTAGTGAGTTCATATTTATGATAAACCCTATATCCATAAAAATAGAATTTTGATATAAATGCATGTGAAGAAATCTAGGGAAAAATGAGCATTAATAGATATAATAATAAAAGTAATGATATAATAATAAAAGTAATTCACATATATTATTTATTATAAACACCACCATCTATATCTAACATAACTTAACATACAAAGGTTATACCATAAGTGAAAATAGGAAAATCCTGATTTCCCGTGATTTATAATAATCAATGAGGAAGTTCATACCATATCATCAAAAATCAATAATAATTCCATTACATAATTACTTCCATAATATCTTAATTATAATATTAAGCATAAAAACCTAGTTCTCAATTGAAACATCCCAGATCCGGAATCCACTCAACTGGTTCCCCGTAACTGGTTGGCACAAGGCCTCAATTAATTTCCCCCAATGCCAGAGGAATCTGACTAGTAGTGAGGTCCTAGGGTGTGATAGTAGGGAAACTATGCCCTCATTGGCTGAGTGTAACATAACAGAATAAATAATAACAAATAGTGAAAACAGTAAACTACATGAAACTAAAGTAACCAATTGAACACTGAAACATAAATACAACCAAAAATAATATCATATCAAAATGATGTTGCATGTCACATGTTCTAAGAAAACAGTGAAAACCAGATACACTGCAATCAAGTACAATACAATACCAAAGTACGATAACACAAAAAGAAACTCAGTAGCGTTGCAAGCCTTAGCTTGGTCCCATGCTCTCTTGCACCTAAGAAACAATCAAGTATCTATAAAATGGAGTTTCCCCTATCAACACATGCAGAAATATAGTCTTTTTGGGTCCAGAAAAAAGACCCAAATTGTGTGTGAGAAAACAATCCCAATAGGCAACCACCTAATGTCAGTGCCAATCTGTTAGTGAGTATATGTAGCAGTAGTATACAAATAAAATGAAGTAAACTTGTAAGTACTAAAAATTAAAAAATCCTAAATGTAATGGAATTCATTTATAGATTTTATTATAAATCCAATTACCGAAAGTATTTATGTCTTGGAATTCGACCTAAGCCCAAAATTCCCCGTAGCAAAGTCAGCACATGAGAAGTCTTAGAAGACCTTCTAAATAATTATGTGAAGACTGACTCCATGCTTTCATTTTGGCATGGCATACATCTAATAATTCATTACACTAAATTGTTTAAATATAACCTGAGTATATTCTTGAGATTCCTAATATGTAATTCAAGTATCGCTCCAGGTGAAATTCTACCGACATCTTGCGAGTCCATTCTCAGTGGTCCTACAAGGGATCCCTGATTATCACTCTAAATGTTGGTATAAGATCATTTCATTTTAGTCCATACTTGTAAGTCCAAATAGGGATCCCAAGTGTCACTAATGACATATAAAAAATGTCTCTCAAGTACTTCCTTGGAATTCTAAGCTGAACCTGTAACGACCCAAAGTTTCATTAATGGGAAATCCCTCTTGATCTTATTAAATGTCTCTTTATATAAAATGTTTTTATAAAATGTCAACTTCATTGGTTTTATGATAGGAATTGTGACCATTACTTTTATATACGTTGAACAGTGATCACAAGATTAGTATAAATATAGGGCTTTAACACATCCAATTTAACTTAGACAAAAGAAGCGATGGCCTCATCTAGTAGAATTTCCCCATACGAAGCCCATTTATCAGAGGTCGGAAAAGAGGTGGTGTCCTTGGGCTTCGCTCTTGACCAATACCAAGCTGAGATTTACCATGTCAAGCTCGAACGGGACCGTCTACGGGAGAAGTGGAAGTTGATAGAAATTACCACTCAAGCGATATTATCCGAGCCACCCCAAGAGTCTGTCACCATCACACACCTTACCCTTAGGTATTATGCGGTTGTTTTAAGGGGTTATGTAACTAATCGATGGTACTATGTTCATGTACATTATTTTTGTATATAATGATTAATATAATTTCTTGTCATTATTGATACATTGTAAATAGTTTTTAAAGTACAAATGGTGTTTTTAGTTATTATTTAATTAAGAAATCCATTTTATTAAATTAAGGGATTTTTGAATTAAATAATATTTTAATAAAATATTATTATTATTAGATTAATTTATTATATATAAATGATCATATAATTTTCTGAATGCAATTATAATTTTTATTAAGGTTTGAAAGCCATTTTTGTCAAAACCCGTGAATTTTTGATAAATGTCGGTTTTTATTTTAAAAGTGAAAATTAACATATTTAGAAAATTATTTAGATACAATAAATGTTATTTTTGGAAACAGGACATTGAAATTATACAACAGTGAATTTTTCATAATTTTCTGAGACAGTCAAATTTTTGAGTAAAAATTAAATACCGTTTAATATATAATGTGATTTATGACATCATAATGACCCAATAGTGATGTAATAAAAAACTATAATCTTTATATTCGCCCAATATATGTTTTTACATTAAAATAATGTGATTTTGGGTTTGTTTGGATTACATTTCAAAGTATTAATGGACCCCTCAAGACTTATTAAACACCTTGTCTTTTTAAATTAATTTCCATGGGAGTGTGACTCACCTCCACATAAGCAACCCTAATATTTTAAGAAGTTCGGACTTTTGCCTTATAAAATATTATTTTCCTATTCCCTTTTCTAAAAACCATGGGAAAAACCATTGGATGGTTTGTGGTTTGGATTAATTTAATATAAGGGGTCCCAAACCTAAATAATAAATAATTCCCTCACATTTCCGATATAAACCCACCCAAGCTCCCACTTCCTCATCAATAAAAGCCTTTTGAGTTCATCCAACCTCTGCCCTAATCTCTCTAGAATCCTCCCAAGGTTCCCCAAGCTCCCAAGAAGCCTCTCACAAGCCTCTCTCTAGCCTTTGGATGCACACTTCCATGTAAGGGTTTTTTCTTCCTTTCTCATTTTTGTCCAATTTTCTTTAAGTTGTTTTGCCCTTTTAATTTCAATTATAAATGTTGGGGTGTGGTTTTGAACCTCCCTAATACTTCCCTATTTATGTTTTAATGGTGGGAGACCCTTTCTCTCTCATTAAATGCCTCCCATGTACACTCGTTACTATGCTGAAATTCCGAAAGGAACTTCTCTCTCCTCTTTTACATTCAAGAAATACTTTTGTATCATGAATCTAAATTCCATTACAATTGTTGGGAAATGTATCTGTATTACCTCCTTACTGTCCATTACATGTAAATATGATGGGGAACCCCTTTCTCTCTCATCAACCATTTTTATGAATTCTTATGTCACGTTGTTACGTTGTCGAAATCGCACCGATTTTCTAAGCCAATGTCATTGTGGAGTGAATACCATGCCCATTTCTCCGTCAAAGGTATTCACCTTTATGCACATTTACTTATTAATTGTAAAGTTTGATGTATGAATTCCACATTCCTTTATTGTGGAATAAATGATTATGTTTTATGAATCCATGTTTTATGATCCATGTGGCACACTTATGCATGAAATGAAATGTTTAAGAAGGGTGCGGCCTTATAGCACTCCAATGCATTGGGTAAAGTATAGTATCATGATAAGTCATGTGCAATGAGTGTTGACTCATGCTAATTCTAGTGCAACGAGGGTTTAATCGTACTTCATGTGCAATGAGGATTTACTCATGCTCCATGTGCAATGGGCCTTTGCTCATGCTAATTCCATGTTAAGTATTGTTTCCACATTTCCATGTTATGATTATCATGCTTTATCATGCCTTTATGCTCATGTTTCTTTTATGCTCTATTGATATGCCTATTGTCTAACATGTATTGTACTCCTCTGTTATTCCATGTGTACTCCCTTACTGGGTTTTATAGCTCACCCTTTTCTTATGCATGTCCTCAGGTTATCCCATGCAATGCTAAGTACGAGGGAATGTAGTGGTTATTTAAAGGAAGTTTTCAATAAAGATGTTGTATTTCATGTTTTATGTTTTCATGTAATGATCCTAAGCCCCAAAGACACTAAACCTCTCGGTCTTCTTTTTTGTATCAACTGAAGTTTTATGTAATAAATCATGTTTAAGTTTGTAATAAAAGAAGGGTTGTCATAGTTGGCATCAGAGGAAAGGTTTAGTTATTTTTGGGATTATGATTAGAAAACCCTAGTAAATCCTTAGATACAAGACTATGTACAATAAAAATGTCCCTAAGTTTTGGTGAGTATTTAGTAATTGGGTTATCAAGAAAATACATCATTGTCTGGATATGAGCAGGTAGAGGCGGCTCTATCACAGATGTATCCTAGGGGTAAAACCCGAAAACACCGTTTTGAGCTAGACTCAAACGGGAACTGGTGCATGAAAATTGGAATTTCTACACTCTTGGTTACGACACTCCCGAGGGATATGCTTTGGTAAATTCACAAGCTTAGTATGAACCCTTATTAAGGGAATTAAAAAATCCCCTAAGAATATATGTTAGAAAGTAGATCATGAAAATCCTAGATTGAAGCCTATAGACTCATGAGTTAAGGAAATGAAAGTTTATTTATAAGTCATCAACTTTTGTCTTTGGATTACCCTTTATGTGTTACCCCTAACTTTCCTTTTATTCCATCCAATGTTCGGTAATAGGAGGACTCGGGCTAACAACCATTGTGAAGATCAATGTGATGACTATACTAATGAGATTCCCAATCAAATGGGAGCGGGAATCGCAAACTTTGTCACGCTTCTATCTCAGCTAACTCAAGTTTTGAATAGAAACACAGGTCAAGAGAAACCATCAACCCCCCCCCCCCCCAAGAAAGAACAAGTCGCTATGGAGAGATTCATGAGACAAAGGCCTCCTACTTTTAGTGGATCATCTGATCCCACGATCATTGAACAATGGATCAACTCCACTGAAAAGATATTCTCCATCCTCCAATGTTCTGAACAAGAGAAGGTTCTCCTGGAGGCTTATCGTATGGAGGGTGAAGCTGATCAATGATGGATGTTGATCAAAAATACGAAGCCTGAGGAGGAGATCGTGGCGTTGGAATGGAAGGATTTCTGGAAGATGTTTTTCGACAAATATTTTTCGTGAACCCTCCGTCTTAAGATGGAAAGGGACTTCATTTCCCTCAAGAAAAAAGATGAAGAATCTATTGGAGTGTACGAGGAAAATTTCACAAGTCTGGTATGATACACTTCCGGCTTTGTCGTTACCCCTGAATACAAGGTTGACCGCTTCTTTGGTGGGCTGAATCCTAGCTTGCGGAAAGCATTAGCGATCCGTGACTTCGACAGCTATGAGTAAATTGTCCGATGTGCCCTCAAGGTCAAAATGGAGATAGGGGAATCACAGGGGTATCATGGGGACAAGAAGTGTAAGGTGGACTTCAATGTTGGTGGGCCGATGGATAAATCCAACGATACTAAGAAGATCCAGCACCCCACTTTCCAAAAGTGTGGAAAGAAGCACCCTAGAAATTGCCTTAAGGGGGCGAGAAAATGCTTCAGGTGTGGAAGAGAAGGGAACCTAGCTGTTAACTGTTGGCAAGAAAGACCCACGGCTGCGATAGAGGAGATGAACGGTCCGTTCGAACCTCAACGCGTTGTTCAATGCTACAAATGAAAAGAACTGGGTCATTTTTCAAATTAGTGCCCTAATCCAAGGGTTTTCGGAGACAACCAACAAACTCCAAGGCAGCAAGGAAGATCTTTTTCCATCACTTCTGACGAAGTGAACCCCGACAATGAAGTGGTGATAGGTACGCTAGTTATTCATTCAAGAATAGTGAACGTACATTTTGATTCAGGTTCTACGCATTCTTTTATATCTCAAAAGTTTAGTAGAACAATCTCTGCACCACCACAAATCATGGAAGTAAAGATGTCGGTGAGTACGGAAAATGGGTCAATCATTGCATCCCATGAATATAAGTCCTCCCCTATTATAGTATGTGGATTGAATTTCCCGGAGAACCTCGTCATACTCCCTCTAGTGGAATTTGATGCAGTTCTTGGCATAGATTTGCTTTCCTTATATAGAGCCAACATAAATTGTCGGGAGAGGGAAATCACACTCCATATGGAGAATCGACCCCCGATTCTTTACAAGTGTCAGGAGGAAGATGAATCTCCTTTAGCTCCATCATCTAAAGCATGGATATTACTGCCTTATGAACTCGCATATATGGCTCAGATGATTGAGTCCAAAAAAGAATCCATCATTGAAGATTGTGAGGGAATTCGCTGAAGTGTTTCCCGAGGAACTGCCTGGTCTTCCTCCTAGAAGAGATGTTGAGTTCTCAATTGAACTTATACCTGGGGTGCTACCAATATCCAAAACTCCATGTAGAATGGTTGTTGTTGAGATTGAAGAGCTGAAGAAACAACTATAGGAGAATCTGGATAAAGGGTTTATACGCCCAAGTGCTTCACCATGGAGTGCACCAGTCCTCTTCGTCAAGAAGAAGGATGGGTCAATGCGGCTTTGCATCGATTATCATGAACTTAACAAAATCACAATAAAGAACAAGTATCCTCTCCCAAGAATCGATGACTTTTTTGATCAGCTGTGTGTAGCACAATACTTCTCCAAGGTGTATTTGTGGTCAGGATATTATCAAGTAAGTGTGAAGAAGGAAGATGTCCCCAAGACTACTTTTCATACAAGGTACGGGCACTATGAATTCATAGTAATGCCTTTCGGACTCACCAATGCTCCAGAAATATTTATGGTCTTGATGAATAGAGTCTTTAGATATTACCTTGACTTATTTTTGGTAGTCTTTATAGATGATATTCTAATATAATCCAAAACCAAGGAGGATCATAAGGAGCATTTAAAAACTGTACTGGAGACTTTGCGCAAGGAGAATCTCTATGAAAAGTACAACAGGTGTGAGTCCTGGTTGAAGGAGGTCTCATTCTTGGGCCATATCATCACAAGCAATGGGATATCTGTGGATCCCTCCAAAATAGATGCAATTGATGGATGGCTGAGGCCAACATCGGTAATAGATATATGTAGCTTCCTGGGGTTAGCTGGATATTATCGACGATTTGTGAGAAATTTCTCATGATTATCCAACCCTCTTACCAAGCTAACTCGAAAGGGAGTAAAGTTTTCTTGGAGTGATGAATGCGAAGAAATCTTCAAGGAGTTGAAAAGGAGGCTTATCACTGCGCTCGTGCTCACTTTACCTACTAATGGAAAAAAATTTGTGGTATTCAGTTATGCTTAGAAGAAGTTATTAGGATTTTTTTTGATGTAGAATGATAAAGTTATATCCTATGCCTCAAGGCAATTGAAAATACATGAGCGAAACTATCCAACGCATGATCTGGAGTTGGCGGCGGTGATCTTCGCCTTGAAAATCTGGCGGCATTACCTCTATGGAGAGAAATGTGAGATATATACTAACCACAAGAGTATTAAATATATATTGACACAGAAAGAGCTTAATATGCACCAGAGAAGATGGATAGAGATCATCAAGGATTATGAATGTTCAATACATTACCACCCTGGGAAAGCGAACAACGTGGTAGATGCCCTAAGTAGAATGGATCCAGCGATTCTATCAATGATTAGAATTGAGAAGGATCCAATCTTCTTAGACTTGATGAAGATGGACATGGGAATCATAAATAAGGGAACATCATCAATCCTTTCACAAATTATTTCTCAACCGTCTCTTTTGGAAAGGTTAAAGGATGCTCAAAAGGATTATGTGGGAATTCAATAAAAAGTGGGAGCTATCGAAAAAGGGAAATCCTCAGAGTATGATGTTAATGAAGAAGGAATTGTGTGTTTTGGGAAAAGACTATGTGTTCCATCTTGTCTGGAGCTGAAGAAGGAACTTTTGGATAATGCACATAGTTCAAATTTCTCTATTCACCCAGGGAGCACAAAGATGTATCGAGATCTCCGAGAAAACTTTTGGTGGGATAATATAAAGAAAGTGATCACTGAATATACATCAAAGTGCCTAGTGTGTCAGCAAGTGAAGGTAGAGAGGCAAAAGTCTAAGGGGATGATGCAACCATTGCCCATACCAGAATGGAAATGGGAGAACATCACCATGGACTTTGTCATCGGACTTACAAGGACATCCAAGGTCAACAATGCAATCTGGGTTGTTATGGATCATCTTACAAAGACTGCACACTTCATTGCTATTCGGGAGGATTTCTCATTGGATCAACTGGCACGGATATATATCAGGGAAGTGGTAAGGTTTCATGGAGTACCACTATCTATTGTGTCTAACTGAGATCCAAGATTCACCTCTATGTTTTGGAAGAGTCTTCAACATGCTCTGAATACTGAACTGAACTTCAGTACAGCCTATCATCCTCAAACTAATGGACAATCCGAGCGGACTATCCAAACACTTTAGGATATGTTGAGAGCATGATCAATAGAATTTAAAGTATGATGGGATCAACATCTTCCCTTGGTTGAGTTCTCTTATAATAATAGTTTCCACTCGAGCATCCAAATGGCACCATATGAAGCCCTGTTTGGGAAAAGGTGTAGAACATTGGCATGTTGGGATGAGGTCAGTGAACGTAAGCTTCTTGGACCAGAAATGGTCAAGGAAATGGTGGAGAAGGTGAAAACCATTCAGCAGCATATCAAGGTAGCCCAGAGTCGACATAAGAGTTATGCAGATAATCATTGATGAGACCTTGAGTTTAAAGTTGGAGACATGGTTTTTCTATGCATATCTCCGTGGAAGAAGTTCATGAGGTTTGGAAAGAAAGGGAAGTTAAGTCCAAGGTACATCGGCCCCTTCAACATTCTTGGTCGTGTCGGGGTTGTGGCCTATCGACTAGCACTTCCGCCTACTATGGCCAAAGTACATGATGTCTTTCATGTATCCCTCTTAAGGAAGTACATACTGGACCCTTCACATATACTCTCTTATGAGGTAGTACAATTGGAAGACAGTCTTTCTTATGAGGAGCAACCAGTGAAGATCTTAGATCATAGAGAAAAAGTTCTACGAAGTAAGACAATGCCCCTCGTCAAGGTGTTGTGGAGAAACCACGAGTTTGAAGAACCGACTTGGGAATCGGAGGAAGTGATGAATCTGAGTTACCCACATCTGTTTTAGTGTTGGAAAAGGAAAATTTCGAGGGTGAAATTTCTTAAGGGGGAATATTGTAATGACCCAAAGTTTCATTAATGGGAAATCCCTCTTGATATTATTAAATGTCTCTTTATATAAAATGTTTTTATAAAATGTTAACTTCATTGGTTTTATGATAAGAATTTTGACCGTTACTTTTATAGCCTTTGAACAGTGATCACATGATTAGTATAAATATAGGGCTTTAATACATCCAATTTTACTTAGACAAAGGGAACAATGGCCTCATCCAGTAGAATTGCCCAATACGAAGCCCATTTATCAGAGCTTGGAAAATATGTGGCATCCTTGGGCTTCGCTCTTGACCAAGCCCAAGCTGAGCTTCACCATGTCAAGCTCGAACGGGACCGTCTACGGGAGAAGTGGAAGTTGATAGAAATTACCACTCGAGCGATGTTATCCGAGCCACTCCAAGAGTCTGTCACCATCGCACAACTTACCCTTAGGTCTTATGCGGTTGTTTTAAGGGGTTATGTAACTAATCGATAGTATTATGTACATGTACATTATTTTTGTATATAATAATGAATATAATTTCTTGTCATTATTGATACATTGTAAATAGTTTTTAAAGTACAAATGGTGTTTTTAGTTATTATTTAATTAAGAAATATATTTTATTAAATTAAGGGATTTTTAAATTAAATATTATTTTAATAAAATATTATTATTATTAGATTAATTTTATTATATATAAATGATCATATAATTGTATGAATGCAATTATAATTTTTATTAAGGTTTGAAAGCCATTTTTGTCAAAACCCGTGAATTTTCGATAAATGTTGGTTTTTATTTTAAAAGTGAAAATTAACATATTTAAAAAATTATTTAGATAAAATAAATGTTATTTTTGGAATCAGGACATCGAAATTATCCAACAGTGAATTTTTCATAATTTTCTGAGATAGTCAAATTTTTGAGTAAAAATTAAATACCGTTTAATATATAATGTGTTTTATGACATCATAATGACCCAATAGTGATGTAATAAAATACTATAATCTTTATGTTCTTCCAATATATGTTTTTCCATTAAAATAATGTGATTTTGGATTTGTTTTCATTACTTTTTATATCATTAATAGACCCCTCAAGACTTATTAAACACCTTGTCTTTTTAAATTAATTTGCATGGGAGTGTGACTCACCTCCACATAAGCAACCCTAATATTTTACGAATTTCGGACCTTGGCCTTATAAAATATTATTTTAATCTTCCCTTGGCCAAAAAACATGGGAAAAAACCATGGGATGGTTTGTGGTTTGGATTAATTTAATATAAGGGTTCCCAGAACTAAATAATAATGAATTCCCTCACCTTTCCTATATAAACCCACCCAAGCTCCCACATCCTCCTCACTCAAATCCTTTGTAGTTCGTCTAACCTCTTTCCTACAATCTCTAGAATACTCCCAATGTGCCTCAAGCTCCCAATAAGCCTCTCACAAGCCTCTCTCTGGCCTTTCGAAGCACACTTCCAAGTAAGGGTTTTTTCTTCCTTTCTCATTTTTGTCCAATTTTCTTTAAGTTGTTTTGCCCTTTTAATTTCAATTATAAATGTTGGGGTATGGTTTCACACCTCCCTCATACTTCCCTCTTTATGTTTTAATTATGGGAGACCCTTTCTCTCTCATTAAATTCCTCCCATGTACACCCGTTACTATGCCGAAATTTCGAAAGGAACTTCTCTCTCCTCTTTTACATTCAAGAAATACTTTTGTATCATGAATCTAAATTCCATTAAAATTGTTGGGACATGTATATATATGACCTAATTACTGTCCATTACATGTAAATATTATTATTAACCCATTTCTATCTCATCAACCATTTTTATGAATTCTTATGTCACATCGTTACGCTGCCGAAATCGCACCGATTTTCTAAGCCAATGTCATTGTGTAGTGAATACCATGCCCATATCTCCATCAAGGGTATTAACCTTTATGAACATTTACTTATTTATTGTAAAGTTTCATGTATCAATTCAAAATTCCTTTATCATGGAGTAAATCATTATGTTTTATGAATCCATGTTTTATGATCCATGTGGCACACTTATGCATGAAATAAAATGTTTAAGAAGGGTGCGACCTTATAGCACTCCAATGCATTGGGTAAAGTATAGTATCATGATAAGTCATGTGCAATGAGTGTTGACTCATGATAATTCAATTGCAACGAGGGTTTACTCATGCTTCATGTGCAATGAGGATTTACTCATGCTCCATGTGCAATGGGCCTTGGATCATGCTAATTCCATGTTAAGTATTGTTGCCACATTTCCATGTTATGATTATCATGCTTTATCATGATTTTATGCTCATGTTTCTTTTATGATCTATTGATATGCCTATTGTCTAACATGTATTGTACTCCTCGTGTTATTCCATGTGTACTCCCTTACTGAGATTTATAGCTCACCCTTTTCTTATGCATGTCCTCAGGTTATCCCATGCAATGCTAAGTACGAGGGAATGTAGTGGTCATGTAAAGGAAGTTTTCAATAAAGATGTTGTATTTCATGTTTTAAGTTTTTATGTAATGATCCTAAGCCCCAAAGACAATAAACCTCTCGATCTTCTTTTTTGTATCAAGTGAAGTTTTATGTAATAAATCATGTTTAAGTTTGTAATAAAAGCATGGTTGTAATAGAAACCATGTGTCACCTAAGGTTTAGTATAAGATCATGTTATTCTAGTCTATTCTCAGCAGTCCTACATGGGAGACCACGTATCACTAATGACATATAAATCAATGGATCTCGATTTCTTCCATGGAGTTCTAAGCTAAACCCATGTATCACCCAAGGTTCAAGGTATAATAGTCATTCTAGTCTGTTCATTGTGTTCTAAACTGAACCCATGTATCACCCAATTCTATTCAACATTTAATCACTATAAATAAATAAAACATTCCAACTTTATTAAACAAGAAAAACCACAACATGGGAAAATGGGAAAACACAATTCGTAATCCATAATCAAAATACTTTAAATTATATCACCAATGGAATTTCATTTAATAATCAACTTCATTTTAAACTACCCTATATGGGAAACAAGGCATGCCGATATAAATCCTTTGTCAAAATGGCATAAAAATATTTATTCGAGGGAAATGTACCCCTGGGTGTCCCTTAATCAAACAAAGATCCAAAGATTCTTTAATTAATTAAATTAATTACCAAAACAACATTAGGTGATAAAAAAGGATCAATTTTATATCAAGGAGACACCCTAAAAATGGGTGTGTGGCACAATGGAAAATATAAAAATCTCAATAATTAACGATAAGCACAAGACCACCAACCTCATCTTAGTATAACTCTCCTCATCCATCCTTGACTTGCAATTCGAGCTAGATCATTATAGATCTATAAAAGAAGGATATTAACTCAACCTTAAATAACTTAATAGAGAAGAAAAATCACCAAGACCAGCCCAAGAAGAATTTGGCACTCACCAATAGGATTCCAACAGATCCAACGGTGTTCGAATCGGTTTCCGGATAATGAAATGGAAGAAGAAAACAGTCCTAGCCTTGATTGTTCATCCACCCAGCGATCCTTTTGTCCAAATGACAAAACAAAAAGGATTCGTCCCATTTTAATCAAAAAATAGAAAATACACGGTGTGTAAGACAATATAAAGAGCATGAATATCATTTGATTGTTCATTTGATGGCTTAATTCCACCAACTTCCTTTCTAGGGACTACAGACATGACTACATGGCGTGTACTAGGAAGTACATGGCGTGTAGTTGGTTTTTACTATTTTTCTTGAAGACATGACTACACACCATGTATTCCCATCAAATAAGGCCAACCTACATAGCTTGTATGGAGTAGTACACGGTGTTTAACCCTAGGTCAGGCCGTGGGACAATATGTTTCTAGTATTTGTCTAGTTTTCCCATGTTTTCTCAAAAACAACTCAAGGAAGAAGAAGAAAAGAAATTTTACCTCCATGTAAGAGTTGGGTTCTTACATACTTTCCCCCTCAAAGAAATTCCTCCATGAATTTCCCTTCCAATGGTGGTGAATAAATATCTGAGAATATCTTCAGCCACTGAGCATGTACATCAGCCTCCCTCTCCTATGTCTCGTCCTATAATTCTTCATGTCGCCATAGAACCCGTACGAGTGGAACTGACCAGCCTCATATAACCTTCATGATCCTAACAACTATATGAGTCGGATGCTCCTAAAAAGATGCATCTACCTGAAGCTCAACCTCCATGTGCAGAAAAACCTGATATGGGTATGAGTGATAGCGGCATTTCTGAGATACATGTAAGACTTCATTCATGGCTCAGTACCTCTTAGGTAACTATAAATGACTAGAACCAATAATGAATCTCTCTATAATCTCAAATAGACCAACGTATCGCAATGAAATCATATCATGTCTTCTAATTCTCTTATGTCCCAACCTTAGTGTGAAATGATGGAAAAATTAATCACTTACCTCGAACCACAAAGGTAGTCTCTGGTGATTGGCATATGATTTCTGACAATAATGCACATTATCCATCTGATTCTGAATCAACTAGACCTGCTCTGTGGTCTCATGGACAATACGAGTTCCCAGAATAGCTTCCTCTCCTACCTCCATCCAACACAGGGGTGATTAGCATGGTCTACTTTACAAAATTCATGTATGGTGCCCTTTAAATAGTATCCTGGAAGCCATTATTATAGGATAACTCAACTAGGGGTGTGTGTGTCTCCCAAGAACCCACAAAATTCTATGAAACATGCATGAACCATATCCTCTAGCACCTTGATCATGTGCTCTAACTGGCCATCTGGCTGGGGGGGTAAGTTGTGCTCATACGCACCTGTGTACATAATGCCCTCTGTATCCCTTGATAGAAACGAGATGTAAAATGGAAATCCCACTTGCATACAATACTAACAAAGTAAATTTTGAAACATCTTGGGGACACCAAGATGCATAGCACATATGGAGGCATGAAAATCCCACATCAGATCCTTGATTATTCCCACTAGAACTAACATGTGTCCATGGATACGCAAGGTCTCTTCCTCGCCAACAGTCTTTCCAAGAGGAGGTTCCCCTCCTACCGCACTCTCTCATAGAACTATTACTTCAGAATTTGATCATTTCCTTATCCTCACTCTGTCTATTATGGTAGAGGTAATAGACAAATATGAAGTTTTTCCTTATCTGTCATGCACCTCAAAATGCATCTCAGAGAACAACGTCATATGATTCCACTCACCACTGGCCTCCTACACTTCCTGTATTCGATTCCTCCTACTCAGTGCGCCAACCACTACATTTCCTTTTCCAGGCATATAGGCAATCTCAAAATCAAAAGACTGAAGGTATTCCACCCACCTTCTCTAACTCAAATTCAGATCATGGTGAGTAAATATATATATGAGGATTTTTTGGTCCGTGTACACTACAAAATTCTCTTCAAATAAGTAATGTCTCCAATAGCACAAGGCATGAACTACCATAGTTAACTGTAGACCATGCATATGGTAATTCCTCTCATTTAGCCTCAACTGTTAGGACCCATACACAATAACTATATCCCCCTGCATAAGCACTACTCCCAGGCCAATACCTGATGCATCACAGTATACAGTGTAACACTTTCTGAGGTCAGTAAATATCAATATCGACACTAAAGTAAAATTCCAATTTAGATCCTAAAAGGATATATCAAAAAAATATGACCACAAAAACTTCACCTTCCTCTTAGAGAAGCCTATCAACAGCGCTTCAAAGTGTGATAATTTCTGTATAAAATGACTATAGTAAACAGCTAGCCCTAAGAAACTCCTCACCTCAAAAATGTTTTTGAGATTCTCACTGGTAACTACTTCACTCACCTTCTCAAGGTTTGTTGATACTCTTGTCTCTAAGATGATGTGACCTAGGAAGTAATTTTGATCCATCCAAAAGTATAATTTTGTGAGATTAGGATATAACTGATGCTCTCTCAGTGTATTAAAAACTATCTCTTGATTTTTTTCATGGTCATGTCGATTGTGAAAGTTCATCAATATATCATCCAAGAAAACCACCCAAAAATAATCTTGGTAAGGATGGAACACTTAATTCATTTACACCATAAAAACTACTAGCACATTAATGAGACCAAATGACATAACCAGGTACTCGTATAGACCATACCTACTATGAAAATTTGTATAAGGTATGTTTGTAGTTCAAACATGTTCCAGATGATATCTTGAACATAAGTAAATCTTAGAGAATACTTGAGATCCTCGAAGATGATAAAATAGTTCATCTATCTATGGAATGGGATATTGGTTTTTAACCATCAACTGGTTCAGTTCCTGATAGTCCATGGATAGCCTGAGGGTACCATCCACCTTTTTGTGAAAAGGACCTGTGAAAACCCAAAGAGAAGTTCTGGGTTGGATAAAACCCTTAGCTTCCATATCTTACTATAGCCTCTTGATATCTTGTAACTCCTTTGTAGCCATCCTATAAGGAGTAATGGATACTAGTTCCGCTCATGGAACAATCTCAATTCTGAACTCCACATCTCTAACAAGAGGTAAGCCTTAGAATTCATCTACGAAAACATCCTTGAAATGATCCACCACTAGAGGGAAATCTTCCAGACATGTTTCCTGGTCTTCCATAAATAAACTCTTAATCTGGGCAGTCATCCCACCCAATCCATGATGCTTTGGTCTAGATATTCTTTAATGTACATCCAATTCACCCTTGTGAAGATAAGACCCTCCCTTAGGTGACATGAAACTCACCTAGTGGCGATAGCAGTCAAAAAATCCTAAAAGGAGACCAACCAGCCCATTTAAAGTATGAAATAAAATCCTTTAATCTCCAACATATAGATATTTAATAAGAAGTGACACCCACAATCCTCAAGGGGAAACACCTTATAGTGACGCACACCTACCATCCTTATCCTTAATGGAGTTTCTAGCATCACAACAAAACCTGATATGAATTTTTGTAAATCATTTGTATCAAAAATTGCAGAATATAAAACAAAGGAAAGTAGAATAGAACCTATAATAGTAGAATTCCTAGGATCCTATGCATGTTGGGTATGTTTCACTACAAATGTTCGGCTTGTACCATGACCCTGTGACACAACCTGACTACCCTAAGCTGACCTGCCCTACTGTCGCTAAGATCCGGGGGTTTGGCTACCATGACCACGACCACCACTTCAGCTTGAACATCTGGATGTACTCTAGTTACTTGTCTGAGGATAATTTACACACGCTACTCATGAACATGGATTTTTTGAAAACCCTCTCTCGTAATTAATTGGTGTAAATGTACTATAGAATCATTGTAGAAAACCCATCCTACCGCAAGCTCGGACCTCAACTGGTTCGTTCATGCATTGAGGCCTCATATGCCCTGGCCTTCCGCACTGGAAGAACCTCACCAGGTTACCAGAAGAATTCTTTTTACTGCTACTATCACCATGATAGAACTCTAGACAACACTTATTCTTTCCGGTTGAGGCAGTACCAGAAATCAGTGTCGTACATCCCTGGCTTGCACAACTAGCTTCTCGTAGATTGTGCTCAATGATTAGAACATTATTCATGATAGTATAGATACAAGGAAACCTAAATACATTCAACTGTGATCATATTTCAATCCTAAGAACATCCTATAATCATCTATATTTCGATGTTTCATCTCCCATAATAATAGGTGTGAATCGCTAAAGCTCAGTTAACCGGGAAGAATAGTCCATAACTACTAGTGTGCCCTATAATAGTTGCATGAACTCTTGGGCTTGGTCGGCCCTCAGGATCCTGGGAAAATAATAAGCATGGAAGGCTACTTTAATTTCTTCTCAGGAAATATCTTGATGACTCCCTCCCTGAGTGAAAACATCCCACCATCTCTCAGAAGAATCATGAAGCATATATGTCGTGATCTTGACCCTCCCCTAAAGAGGTGTCTCTAAGTAATTGAAGACAGAAATAATGTCCTTTGGCTATGATTCGGTAGCATTTAGTCCACCATCCCTGGAGAAAGTAGGTGGATGTTGCTGTTGGAACACTCGTGTTAGCTATTCCATAGAAGTGGCAGGTTTCGATGCTCCCTAAAAAGTTTTCATAAACCTAATAAAGCCTTCACGAGACTGTGCATCTCCATCTTCATCTGGTATAACTGATGGTGCCTTGACTGGTATGTATAGAGGATCCACTGGTATCTTATGTCCTAACAGCTCTAGGGTATGAACATTTCCACTTTCTTGGCATACAGATCGAGGTCTTCATGGAGGCATGACTCTGCATGGTCAAGCATACATCTCAATTCAAATTCATTGTCAAGTTTTTCATTCAATAGTTCAAAAATGAAACCAGAAAAGACCCTCACAGTTTTGACAAAAAAGGAATACTCGACATGTAGAAAGAATACATGGTGTATACCCTTTAGTCTCTACATGCCCATGTAGTCTCATCAGAATGGGAGTGTATCGACCCCAGGTACATGGTGTGATAGATGTGGACACGGTATGTACCCATGTCTCCCTATTTCCCATGTACTCCCACATGGCCAGGTTCACATGGGTTCTACCTAAGTGATCCCACACAACATGTAATAAAAGTACATGATCATGTATTGTGAAACACATAACCCTGTTTTCCTTATCACGTGGCTAGAAACACGTTCTTTAATCACACATCTTGTGTATATGGTACATGGTGTGTACATATTAAAACTTCTAGAATTATCTTCCCCAAACAGGAAGAACACACTGCAAGTTAGGTTAAACTACACACCGTGTATACTGGGTTTTTTAGGACAGAAACACTAGGTTTCCCAAAAAACCCATGTTCTGCATAAAAACTAACCAGTGGAATGCCAAATTCTGATCCATGAGGGCCCATACACCCATGAATCAAAGTTTGTCATGCAAAGAGAACTTATCACAATACAATTCTATACCAAAGTCTGAAATAATGTCCACCAAATTCAGTTCCAAGAGGTCCCATACACCTCATAGATCAACGTTTGGTTTCCATCCAATTAGAACCATATCAATACCAATACACCTATCACAATTGTACTCATATCTATCAATCCATTATCAGAACAAAATGCATCTCTAGCACAACATCTATCACAATAGTATGAAATTAGTAATGATCCCTTAATGGCATGAAAGGTATTCCTGGAATATGATTTCTATAAAGTTACAATATGATACATGAGATATCATACTCTAATATCATCAGGTTTCAAAAAAATAGAACCACAATAATATCCATAACAGCAGCACAAAACAAGTTTTCCACCCAACTGTGAAATCAAATCAATTGTAATAGCTCAAAATCCAAAAAAAACAATTTAATTCGAAGTAATTTGGAATTTCCCTATACACGGGGTAGATAATCTCGGGCATATCTAATTACCAAATTTCATATCCTTGTATCATCACCAAATATTAAAACAAAGATGAAAAGAAACATCATTGATGCAACTTTGTAATGTCCTGGATCTGGAAGCCACTTGATTGGTGCCCCATACCTGGTTGGCCACATGGCCTCAAGTGAATTTCCCCAAACACTAGAGGTTTCCAAATATAAGTGATGGACTGGGGTGTGATTATGGGTAAACTATTACCTCATTAGCAGAGTGAAACATAGCAGAATAAATAATAACAATAACAGAAGCAATAAACAACATGCAACTGAACTAAACAACCGAAGACTGAAACATAAAGATAAACTGAAGTCATATAACATCAAAATGATAAATCATGTCACATTTTCTATGAAAATGGGAAAAAAATATGATACAATTCCATCAAGAATTATACAATACTAATGTATGGTAAAACAATAAGAAACTCAGTAGCATTGCAAGCCTTGGCTTGGTCTCATGCTCTTCTTCTCTTAAGCAGCAATCAAGTACCTATAAAATGGCCCTTTAACCTATAAATACCTGTAGAAATATATTTTATTTGGGCCCAAAAATATATCCCAAATAGGGTGTGAGAAATAAATACTAATAGGCAACCACCTAAGGTCAGTGCCAATCTTTCAGTGAGTACATACAGTAGTAGTGTACAAAGGAAATGCAGTAAACTAGGAAGCACTCAAACGTACACAAACCTACAAGTATTGGTATTCATTTATAGAGTTCATCACCAATCAAATTACCCAAATTTTTTATGTTATGTAATTATTCCTATGCCCAACATTCCCCAAAGTAAAGTAACCATAATAGAAGACTCAGAAGACCTTCTAAAATAGTAACTAAAGACTGAATCCAAGATTGTGATTTGGATTATCATACATGTCACAATTCATTCCATTCAACAATTTAATTATAACCTGAGTCTGTTCTTGAGATTCCTAAGATGGAATTCAAGAATCACTCAAGGTGAAATTCTACCGACATCATATGAGTCCATTCTCAGTGGTCCTACATGGGAGCCCCGAGTATCACTCTAGACGCTGGTATAAGTTCATATGAGTTTAGTCTGTACTTGGTGGTCCTACTAGGAATCCCAAGTTCCTCTAATGACATATAAAACGAGCTCTCTCAATTCCATCCATGAAGTTCTATGATGAACCCATGTGTCACCCAAGGTTTAGTATAAGATCATTTCAATCTAGTTTGTTTTTCATGGTCCTACGTGGGAGCCCAAGTATCACTAATGACATATAAATCAAAGGCTCTCAAGTCATTCCATGGTGTTCTATGAAAAACCCATGTGTCACCCAAGGTTCATGGTACAATATTCATATGATTTTGTTCACGGTGTTTTAAACTGAACTCAAGTATCACCCAATTCTATTCTCCTTTTAATCACTAAAATTAAATAGAACATTCCAACTAGCTTAAACAGGAAAAACTACAACATGGGAAAAGGGGGAAACACAACCTCAAAGCCATAATCAAAATGAATACAAATATATCTCAAATTTAATTTCATTTAACAACCAAGTTCATTTTAAAAAACTATATAAGGGAAAGGACGGAATTCCCATCAACATTCTTGGCCAAAGCAACTTAACAATATTTATCCAAGGGAAACGCACTCATGCAGTGGACCATAATCAAAAAACAATACAAACACGCTTTAATTCATTGAATTAATTACCAAAACAGATTTTGGTAATAAAAAGGATCAATTTCCTTTCAAGGAGACACCCTACACATGGTTTCATGGCACAATTACACATATAAATATCTCTATAATTAAAGGGGCACAAGACCACCTACCTCTTCATAGTATAACTATCCCTGTACGGCCTTGACTTCTAATTCAACCTAGAACTGTATATATCTATGAAAAACGTATATAAACTCAACCTTAAATAACTCATTCAAGAAGAAAAATCAATAGTAACGACTCAAGAGGAATTGAGAACTCACTGAGAGGATTTTAATGGATCTTATGGTGTTCGAATCGGCTTTTGGACGATGAAACGGGAGTAGAAAATAGTCACGGTGCTTCTTGTTCGTCCACCTAGTGAGCCTTCTATCAAAATGATAGAAGAATGAGGCTAATATCCATTTTAAGATAAAAACATAAATACATAGAATATAAGCCCATATACATGGCTTGTGTATCATTTAATTGTTCATTTGGTGGATGAATTTCACCGATTTCCTTTCTAGGACCTGCCAACATGACTACATGGTGTGTACTAGGGATTTGATGGTGTGTATTTGGTTTTTCATCTTTTTCATACTAACATGACTACACACCATGTATTACCATCATACATGACCAACCTACATGGAAAGTATGTAGTATTACACAACGTGTAACCCTATGTCAGTTTATGGGATAATATGTTTTCAGTACTAGTCTAGTTTTCCTTTGTTTTCTCAAAAACAACTCAAGGAACATGAAGAAAAGAAATTGTACCTCCAGGTAAGAAATGGTTTCTTACATCATTGTTCACTAATAATCCCATAATCACATCTCTACACCCCAGGAAATCATATTATCACATACATGCAACACATGTAACCACATCGCCACATCCATATACATTGTCTATTTATGTAATCAAATCACTAAAACCCATGTAGACTCATCATCACATCCTTGTATTCCATAAAACCACTTCACCACATCTCGGAAACTCTTGTAGCCACATCACCACATCCATACACCTTGTGAAGCTTCATCATTTAAGGATTATGTAATGTCCATATCATGGTTCACTCAGATTTGTAACTAGACTGGGGGGCCACTAGACCATAGACACACCTCCCATTATGCCAAGGACTTCAAATAGAAATGAGTTTTTAATGGGAGATAGTGGGTAGAATATACCATATAATGGTAATAATTATAATAATAACACTATGTAAATGATAAATCAATCATATTGTAATAAATCTTCAACAAAAAAGAAAAACTAAAACATGATAATAAAGAAGTAATATTTACATGTCTTGAAATTCATACAATGTAAACAAGAATTCCCATAGACTGGTCAGATATGTACAAAAAACTACCCAATACATCACCAACCCATCACCATTGAACCACCTAACCCATCTACTAATAACCATTTTGAAATGTTTAGGATCTATCTATAAGGCCCTATCTACTAATCTCTTGACGCTACTGGGAAGTCCACCTATACCCATAATTTACCAAATAGTGCCCTGTTAAGGTGTTGGTACAGCTCTGAGATACACCAGTATTTTGAAAAATGTTATTACCATAGTTTTGAATCTTGGTAATATGTGTATGGGAAGTTTTAAACAATTTCAATAACCCTATACCCACTATTCTCAAAGTGTGGCTATAGGTTTAAAAACAAGCATGTCGCCAAATTCAAACCCTGGACAACCTCTTCCCAATCGACGTGCCTTCCCACTACACCAAATTAGGTTATGTATTTATAAATATATATTTACTTATATATATTTTTATAAATTATAAAAATAAGTGGAAAACCATGGGTAATGTTTTTCCTATAGAAAATTCTTGGTACCCACAGAAAATAAATTACCAAGATTATGTGGGAAAGCTATACCCATGGTCTTTGAGAACTATGGGTATATGTTTTTAACCGAACTAATAACCATGTTTTTGAAAAAACGGTGGTCATAGGTTTGAAAAATATCCTTGGATTTATTATAAACCTTGGGTATTTTTCTTGACCCAAACCCTATACCCACGGTTTTTCAAAAACAGTGGGCATAGGGGGACTTATACACATGGTTTATGAAAAACCCTGGGTATAGGATGAAAATTTAAACCTATAACAATTATTTTCTAAAAAAATGTGTATAGGTTCTAAATCAATCCCTATACCCAAATTTTTGGAGAAACATGGGTATAGGGTTGATCTATACCCATGGTATGAACAAAAACTGTTGTTATATGTTCATTTTCTAGTAGTGTGACATCATAATTTTTCCCTTTCCTATACTCAAAACCATAAATTGTTCATGAATCCTGAATTTCATGTGTAGGTTTTGTGTATAAAATCAGTTGGACACCACGAATAGTGTCCCTATATTATATCTACTCTTTTACTAGTATATGAAAATTTTAAAAACAGTAATAAATACATCTCACATAACCTTGTCAACTTATTTTCAATATCCAAAAGTGCTCCTTTACCAACCTCATTTAGTATCAAAATAGAATGATACATCCACGATCTGTTATACTAGAAAATCCCTTGGCCTTTTATCCACTTCCATATCACTAGACAATTCATTCCAACCATCACCTCACAATACATGGAACCACCTACCTAAATTCCCACATAATAATTTCAAGCCAGCCTGACAACCAAAAACAATCCATAAGACACATCAAAAGTCCCATAGACTTCTAAATACTCAACCATGATTAAATCCACAGCTCAAAATCCAAAGGTGTGGTGATTTCCATAGTTATATGTCCTATTCATTCAACCTAAACATAAAAGTGAGCCTCAATCCCATCTAGTAGTCTCACACACCACCAACCATTGAACTGTATGGTGAGGACCTTCTCTTTACTGATGTTCACCACCATCCTATATACCAATTTATCTATAATGGACTCCTCACTTACCTTGTGTACAACACCACATCACTTTGTCTTATCCTCTGTGAACACAACTCCAACAGATTCATTGGATATCCAAGATTGCTGATGTCACCAAAAATATGAGGACACACATTATGAGAGCTTCTTCACCATCTTAAAAAAAATACCAAAATGAAGTAATAGTAAACACCATCTACCTCATCCTAATAACCCATTTTACCTCACTAATGGTGATCAACAACACCCATAGTCACTCGGACTATGCCCAACATGTTCCCATGAAACCAACTCATCCATAACATCAATAAAGTAATTTACATAACTCTAATATTATTTATTAACCAACCAACAAACCCAATATATCACCTTACATTCTACACCAAAATCAACCATGCCATTTAAAACATGATACAACACATTTTTATTTCCCAAGAACCACAAATATTCAAGTTAGCATATACCTTAACTCACCCAGACCACCCCCCCCCCCCCTCGCACTCGTAAACACACATCACATGAAACATGTATAAAAATATTATAAATTCAATAAAATCCCAATTTATTATCAAATATACAAGCTCCCTAAATAATAGCCTTTAATTAATCTTCAAACAATGAGTATCATAAAATTATATAAAAAATCTAAAAATAAGGCATAATAACCATAAATGTTGAAACACCTCAAGTTAGTGACCGAAATAGAATAAGGATGGATACATAGTTTTATTATTACCCTTGTATTACTATGAATTCTCATGGTTCCAAGATATATCACTAAATTAGTGATATCTTTCACTTGATACCAAGAATGAATGATGGAGGCGAGTCCATTACAACTAGCTGAAATGAAATCCCCCATTTTTTTCTCTTTCTATTTACCTAAAACAATTAATTAATTTTTCATTGTTTATGATATGAATTATTCACCATACAAAATTCATGATAACATTTTTATTTATTAATATAATGGATTCCCCATATGTTTGACTCTTTGACACCGTGATACATTATGTCCTAGAATGAATGGTTGTAGTCTATAGAATTACAGCTACAAACCATCCTGGTCATCCCAGGCCTATTCTAGGATACTCTATACTCCAAAATAATTTAATCCCATGTAAAATTAATGGATTTTATTAAATTTTAAATAATTTCTCACCTAATATAATGTCTAGGGTTCCACAATATCGCCACCATATAATAGATCAACCTATGTAATTTCATCTATACAATGACCCAAACACTTCTTAGTCTCAAGTATCCTTCTCTAAAAATTACAAAAAAAAATATACAATATAGAATAAATCAATATAATTTACAATATCCTAGAATAACCTAGATTTAAAACATAATAGTATTATTCCATACATGGGAACCCTCCACCATAGAAACTTTTTACCCAGTTACTTCCCAAATCAATTCCTCGATATCGCAATGGTACCACATGAACTATCGTCTTAGAATACCCATGTTTTAACCACCATAAATAATCAGTACAATATTAAATAAAATTATCTTTTAATAAATAAATAATACATGATGTTGTTACATAATTTTCATGCATATATTTTACGGTATTTTAATACAATGATCAGTGCAATATTATTGGTATTTTTTCCAATATTTAGATTTTTTAACTAGTTTTGTGATACATGGTTGGAATTTAAAAATACTTTGAAAAGAAACAAAAATATGTTATTTTAAAATGTTAAAATTCACTTTGAACCATGATGCGAAAAGGTATGGCAGAACACTATAATATTGAAGTTGGCAGCCAAAATCACATGGATCAAGAGAAGACTACGGAACCTAGAGAAATTCATTTTCACAACATGAACTCAATTCTCAAAAATATTTTCATTATAGGGGTCATCCGAATGATACAAAAAAATAAATCTACACCACAATAGACCATTATATGGAGACTCAAAGCCTATAGACAATCCACAATTTTAGTTTCATGGGAGAAGAATATTTTTTAAAACTGATGTCACATCTTTCAGTTTGTGTAACCAATTCACATCATGAACCCACTAAACGATATAGATCTTTTTACACCATTCATAAAATGAGGAGGGTATTTTGATGAAGTCCTATATATTTAAATTATTTGTTACACCTTAGAGATATCAGGGGATCTTGGATATACACAGGCAATGACTATCAATGACGAGTGTTCCACCGCTGAGCCCTGCTGACGCAACCATTCATCACAATCATTGTTATATCGGTATCGATGTTTCTCATACTCATCATTTTTAACATGATATAGTTGTTTTTGTGTTAGGTGACACGATTTTAGGTTCATGTTTTACTTAGGGGTTATTTTTTTCTTCTATTCATGTTTTGGATTATTGAAAATCTATTCATTAATTCCAATTATCTTACTTTTTTCAATTTCATATTCATTGTAATGAACCATAAATAGTATTATTTTATTAAATTAATTTATTTACCTAGTTCACATATGATCATTGTGCAATCTAGGTTGGTTATGTTTAAATAAAGGGTTTTTTATATATTTCTAACACTAAAACAATTATTTGATAATACCAATGGTGTAGTTATTATATAAGTATAGGGTACCCAACACAAGGATCCCTAAAGACCCAATTCTGACACACTAACATGAATAAAAAATTATAAATTAAATCCCTAGAACACAACCATTAAAATAACTAAACCTGTATTTCCTCACATATTTATTTAAAACCTAGTATTTACTGTACTTTTTCCCTCTCTCTAATCAATCAATAAATTGCGTGTTTAATTACATTAATTATTTATGGTATACAGACTTTCCTTATTGGTTTGATATTTGGACTTGTTGATTAATACATCATTAGTTACGTTGTATGAGTTTTATTATTTTTAAATAATTTATATTCATATTTGAATTTATGGATAACCTATGTGCTATCATAATGTAGGCAGCATTTCTGGGGATGGTTTATATTATGATAAAGTTATTTATAAATTGTGAAAAGAAATCTTCATTAGTTTATACTTTTTTGTGTCATTTTATTTCTCAAGTCCAGATCTGTTGCATTACTTCTCCACTAATGGGAAGAAAAAATTGAATGATCAAACATATTATCTAGATTAGGTGAGTACATTATGTATGTATACAAAACTTAAAGAAGGGGTTGAACAACAATGAAAAAGCATGTTCGGAGACATTTCATGTCCACTGCTTGAGATGAACATGCATATGGATTATGGAAGACCCTTAGGGATGGGTTTTTAATGTAACATCCCAAGTAAATAAAGAATATGACATTTTCATATTTATTAATATTTGTGAATAAAATATTAATATTACCTTAAAGGTAATTCTATGTTCAATGGTGTACCCAATATGCAACAATGGGTTTCTTTGAAATCTTACATTGCACATTGATAACATAATAATATTATTTTAAATGGTAGTTAATTCCTAACCATTGTAATGTCGGGAATGAAAAGAACTAACTACCAAATGATTATGTATTCTTGTAAAATATTTTTGAATTTATCCAATAAATTTTAGAGTCTTAAAATGGAAATGAATCCAATTTTAAGCATAAATCTTCTAATATTCTTTAAAAGGTCGATTAACCGCCTTTTGATGGTAAACCCTTTTTAAATATAATTTTTCACAAATTTATATGTTATATTTGACAAAATAAAATCCTTATTTAGAATCAAGTCATCAAAATTTACTTTGTGTAAAGTTTTGTTATTTTTCTGATAAAGTTCATTTTTTTAATGAATAGTGAAAATGTTGTATTTTAATGCAAAACCTTCATTTAATATAATTTATTCATATGGTTATATTATATTTTTAATTGTTTTTAAATTTTAGTTAAAATATATTTTTACCATTTAATCCAATGGTGGTAATAGGAATTAATTTCACTTTGAAATTTGACATAAACAAGTGTCAATCTTTTGATAGATATTGTTTCTTAAAAACACGTTATTTGTTTTGACAGTGGGAATTAATTATAAAATTAATTAATGAAACCTTTATGTTTTTAATTTGGTAAAATGGAAATCAGTTTTTAATTTGGAATATAATGTATATCTTAGGGTGAATTTTTGGTATTTTTCTGAAAAACATCAATTTTTTATGAATAGTGAAACCACTAAGTGGTAGTTAAAAAACTGATTTTTCATTTAAATGAAATTTTACCACCACTGTGAGTTGAATTTCAAAAATCCGACATACATGGTTGTAATTAGGAAGGAAAATGTGGTTCCATGGGATTAAAATAATTTTTAGTGAATAGTAACTTTTGAGTTTTATTAACCACGATTAGAGGCAAATAGGGTAATTTAAGGTAAAAATAATGTTATAATAATATGAAAATACCTTGACACTTGTCCTACCCTTATTTGATGTGTCATGGACGACCAAGAAAATCCATGGGTCAATTTGTGGGACCCCATGGGGCAACTTGTGTAAGATAATGACATTAATACCTTTTATTTAAAGTAAAAATAAAAATATCACAAACATGTATTGTTTTACTAAAACAATTTTTACATGGGGTTATACAAGTCATATTTTTTACTATAAATATTAATTAGAAATCTAAAACTATTTCCTACATCATGATATTTTTTTTATAATTTTTAGACATTAAATAAATAAATTTATTTATGACACTATGATGATGCAGTGATTACGTCGTTAATGAACGATTTAAATAAAATGAAAAGATAAGGTAAAATCTAAGACTTACACTTGTCAAAAACCTATTGGATGAGTGGATTTCAAACCCTTATCACCTTATCCTAGAAATATATCTTTGTGGGACCTTTAAAATCCGAAAATAGTTTTATAATAGAGTAACATTTTATAACATTCCAAGAGTGCCCCTCCTTCATCTTATAAAAGGCCCCCACATCTACCCCTTAACCACACCTCTTAAGACTTTGGCTCGACCAAACTCTGCTCATTTTGTCTCTCCAAATTTCTATATTTTTCATAGAAGCCTTACCTTAGGCATAAAGCTCTTCAAGAAACCCTTTTGGTTCACAACAAAGAGAGTTACCCAATTTAATGGTAATGTCTTCTTTTATGTTCTTTTGTTTTATTTTGCTTCTCCAACTCCTTAAACTCTTTTTATTCCTTTCTTCTATAAAAACAGCAGTATCTTAAATATACTAGTATGTTTTTTTGAGAAGTATTCTAGCTACACTTACACACACCTTTTTCTAATTGTTAAAGAACATACTATTTCTGTTGGTGGTGAATTACTGCCTCACGAAACGATGATTGTTCAATATTCTTTTAAAACCTCTCATGGTGGCCATTAAGATGTCGCTCTATTTATATATGATATATATTATGTTTATATTTTCATTTTGATTATGTATTTTTCATTTATTTCATACCTTTATGGTTTCCATAATGGATAAACGCGATAATTTCATTTTAAGAAGTGCGGACTACCGCCCCCTCAAAGTGATGTGAATCGTTAATTCCATATGTGGGACGTATAAAGGATGGAGTTAATGATGTTATATATGGTATTATACTTTAATTATAATATACCTATGTATCATTATGTTTTCATTCCATTAAATTGTGAAATATAAATTAAAGTAGCGTTCATGCGTACATACGGCTTACCGTCTCCATGAACGGTGCATTTCATTTCTTAACTCCAAATGTTATGTACTATTATAATTATATATATATAATTGATATATATGATATATATTACATATAAATTATGAATATCATTCTGTAAATATAATATATATATCTCTCATTTATTTTTAATTCCATTAATATGACAGAGAAATGAAAGTAGTGTTCATGTGTACGTAAGGCCTACCGTCTCCACGAACTGTGCATTTCATTTTTTTTATCTCCAAATGTTATAGAATAGTATAAAATGAATATATACTGGATATATATGATATTTAAATCATTAATACTATTCTGTAGATGATGTACTTATAACTAGATGGACAATTCTTTTCAAACAAGTTCCTTTTTTAACTCATGTACCGAACATCGACAAAAACGTCTAATATGAACTCACATAATTAACTAATTATTATAACATTATAATATGTGATATTAATTTAATAATAAACTTTAAATTAGTTCCTTATTCAATTATTAATTGACCAAAGTTTATTATTCATGAATATAAAGAAACGAACAAGACAAGTCGGACTTGAGGTAAGGGATCCTACCTCTCTCTTTCTTTTTAAGTACTCTCTTTTATGTAATTTCCTTTAAACTCATTTTTCTTATGTTGTGGGATGTTATTTTATATTCCTATTAATGTACATTTTATGTTCATATGATCAGAGACCCTATTTTATCTCTGGAATCCATTTTTTTGATGTTTTAAGTGGTGTTATTAGGCTGTTGAGTTTTCATAAGGGATTCTTCATATCACTTTTATTCCCATGATATTCATGCTACATTTACCACTATTTACTTTTTTTGTGGTGTTTTTACTTCCCATGATTGTATTATTTGTGTAATATACTTTAATTTAGGGGTATTTACATTTTCATTGTATAATCCTTCTTTCACGGGGTGTACGTTTTGAAAGTTACCCAAATCGGTAAGGGAACCTTTCACCCTCCTCTTTTTAAAATACTTCTTTTGTTATGTATTTTAATTTACATATTATTATGTTGGGATATGTTCTTATATATCTTTATTGAGGTAAATGTTATGTCCAAATGATGAGATACAATTTTCTCTCTCATCAACTCATTTTATGAGTTTTAAAGTGACACATTTAGGCTGTCGAATTTTTGCAAGGGAACTTCTTAACACAATTTCAATTATTTGGGTTAAACTTGTACTCCTTGAATATGACATTCTATGAATATGTGTGAATGAATCTGGTTGTTTTACACTTAATATCCACTTATATTGTGTGTATTTTTATTTTTCACACATAATTATGTAATTGATTTATCATTAATCTAATGATACCGTCTTTGTACGGGACTTCATCTCAATCACCTTTCATTGAGGTATATTTTGTTTTATACACAACTTTCTTTTATACGGTGTATAAACCCCTTTTGAATTTTAATTTTATTCAAAAGGAATCTTTTCTCTATGAATCATTTCACTAAACAACAAAAAGTATGTTTCTTTTTAACATACGCGGTGACAACGACCCTTCTGCCACCGCGAGTATAATTTGATCTTTGGCTTCCTTAACAAGTCTTAATGTTTTCAAAAGGAAAATAAATACCATATACTCTTTTAGGTATTTTGGTATTGAAAATGGTTTTTATAATGTTTTGATTATATCAATGTATTGTATTGATATCTTGTGATTGAAATGTGTAAATGTTATGTTTCCTTTATGCATGTTTTATGTGATACGATTATGTTATTGTTCTTGAGAATTATTTATGAAGATGGTTGGTTCTGTGATAAAATAAGGGCGGTTGATCTTGTGATAGCTCTCCAATGCATTGGGTAATGTGAAGGAGTTAAACGCTAAGGTTTCTCTGACGACATTTAGGGAATATACTGTGGTGGGTATTCCAAACGTAGCCATGAGGGTTAATCCCTATATAAGAATGTTATGAATGCCTCAAGTTACCTTTACATCTTATGATTTCTATGAGTTATTCATAAATATTATGATTTCATGAGGTATGTTAAAGTGCTTATGTTTTAAGAGTAAAGTATGCTTTCATTGATTCTTTTGTATACCTGAACTAATGTTTTCTTTCTGTATTTTTATATCCCTTACTGAGATGTTTATTCTCATCCCAAGTTTTTGAAATGTTTTCAATAGGACTTAAAGGTGAATAGGGTCAAGGATTGGATCAAGTAAAGACATGCTATCTAAAACATGGAACTAGACATTTTTCTTTTGAAGAGTTTTTATTTTATGAAAAAAAATGTAAACTGAGTATAAGTGTCTACTTTGTAATCTTGTGAGATGTAATAGTTATGTCCTAATTCTCTAAATCTCTAAACCTGAAAAGATCCTCATTGTGAATTATTCATTTAATTAAAGATAATGTAATGTTTTAAGTCTGGGTCCTTATAGTTGGTATAAAAGGTCGGTTTAGATAACTTTAGAGGTCAAAGTGTTATTTAAGCATAAGTGACAAATTGTAGATAACCACAATGGTTAGTATATTGGATGGAGTCATTGTTTTTTTTAGAAAGTTGGAATGAGTTTGAGATAACTTGGATTATTATATCTTGGTGTTTATCTTTCTCATTTTTATATTATGGTTTTACTGATATACTCACACTGACCTTTTTGGTTTTAGTAAATGGATGCATCTAGCAGGCACCAAAGTAATAGTGGATGTGGAGGAAACTGTGAAAGTTTTTTAAACGAGCAATTGAATGATATGGGAGCTTTAATGAGAACTCTTGTTTTTTTTCTCAACCAACTATCTGGAGTCATGATTGACCACCTAAACCTTATTGATTTTTATAAGGCATCATACATGCGATAGAAAAATCCCTACAGAAGTTTAGGTAATAATCATAAAGGTAAGTATGTTCAAAAACCTATGTGTCAAAGATGTGGAAATAAACACATAGGAAAATGTTTCAAAGGGACATAAATATGCTATAGATGTGGAAATGAAGGTCATAAAGTAAAAACCTGCCATGGAAAAAGGAAGCATTTAGTTGACTCTATGAAAGGTAAATAAGTTCTTTCTGAAGGATCAATTGAATGTTTTAAATGTGGTGTGAAAGGTCATTATGCAAACACATGTCCTAAGAAGAAGTTTCAAGAATGGGATCACCAGGATCGTACAAATATTTGTTTACCAATACCTAATGTCATTATGATTGAGGATGAAGAAACTGACAATGACCAATGAAAGGTATGGATTATTTCTTAACATATGTTTTCCTATTGTTGAATCCTGGGATATGATTCATGATTTTGTTTGTAGGAAAGAAGTATTTCAGAATAAGATGTAAAGGAATGGTTAATGGATCATGAAGAATGTTGAATGAGTAAGAAGTCAACGTATAAGGGATTCAAGAGTTATGGTATATTTTAGGATGGTGAAATGCTTAAAAGTATTAAGGCTCTTTTGATGATTAGAATAATTTTTATAGTATGTTTAACCTTGATGTTTGATATATGAAAATTTTATTCAAGTAATAATTATTTGTTCTTTTATTGATATAGTTATGAAGAACCATTTGGGTTTATATGATCCTTGAATTTGAGGCAATTACTGGTTAATACTTTTTGGGATGCTAAACGAAAGTTATTAGATAAACATTGTGATTAAATTATGTTATGGTTATTTTTGAAGATTTTATCTCTTTTTGGAAAATTTTATAAGAATTATGTAGTTTTGGAAAAAGGACAACACGTAGACCATGTGACAACCCGTTGTGTTAGATGAAGCTGTGGGAATCGAACCCACAACCAAAGTGCGACTGGGATTTATCGCCTACCACTAGAATACGTGAATTCCCTGGTTAGTATGACTTATTCTTTTTAGTTATATGATTTTATGAATTAAGAATAAGTTTATTTTGGGTTATCCATGGAAATGATTAACCTATCTGGGAGGATATGTGATTAGGTTAACTACTTTTCAATATGAGACTTTAATAGTAACTGACGTTATTTGGAGATAAATGTTAAGATAAAACTTGGAAGACTATGTGATTAAATCCTTCGGAGATTTGGGTTTAATTCTTAGTTTGGATTACTTCGAAGAATTTTATAAACAGCTGTTTATTGAATGGTCTTTGTTCAACTTTGGATAATGTTTGAAAAATTTTGGAGATTAAGAGTAGTATTTCTTTTTATAAAGGATTATCCGTTTTGGGTATTATTTGATCTCATACTAACAATTTTGGTTTTGGTTATGGTATAAAGACATGGGAAATATATAGTTCTATTTTGTGTATTAGGTGATTCTCTGGAAGCTGATTATAGCGCTCTTAATGTGAACAAGTCATCCTAAATACTTGTCTTTTGGAGAAAAATGAGTTTGTGTAAGAAATCTAGTAAGAGATGAAAGTATACACGACAAGTAAGTATGTTTCCTTATGATTTAGTTAAGCTCATAAATAAATTACTCAATGAAAAGTAACTTAAAACTAAAATGTTGTCTGTTAACTTTTCCTACTGGGGAATCAAATACTGTTTAACTCATCACAATTTTGTGATTTTCAGGTTGTTAACTTTATCCTAATCATGTTTTCTATCACTGTCCATCAGAACATGACCCTTTGTTTTCTCTTCCATATCCATATTTTCCTACATGGAATCCTAGTATGGGTTAAATTGGGTGACCTTTGTACTTTTATTTCTTTCTTTTAAAATGATTGTTTAATTTACTCCTTTTCTGATGTGGGGCTTTGAATGAAATTTCCAAGCCCAATTTTAAAATTGCGAGGACTCAATTCCCAAAAGGGGGGAAGGATGTAACATCCCAAGTAAATAAAGAATATGAAATTTTTATATTTATTATTATTTTTGAATAAAATATTCATTTTTATTTAAAGGGAAAGCTATGTTCAATGGCGTACCCAATACGCAACAATGAGTTTCTTTGAAATCTTACGTTGCACATTGATAATATAATAATATTATTTTAAATGGTAGTTAACGTCTAACCATTGTAATGTAGGGAATGAACAGAACTAACTACCAAATTATTATATATTCTTGTCAAATATTTTTTCATTTATCCAATAAATGTTAGAGGCTTAAAATGAAAATGAATCCAATTTTAAGCATAAATCTTCTAATATTCTTTAAAAGGTTGATTAACTGCTTTTTTATGGAGAACCCTTTTTAAATATACTTTTTCAAAATTTTATATGTTATATTTGACAAAATAAAATCCTTCTTTAGAATCAAGACATCAAAATTTACTTTGTGTAAATTTTTGTTATTTTTCCAATAAAGTTCATTTTTTTAACGAATAGTGAAAATGTTGTATTTTAATGAAAACCCTCCTTTTAATATAATTTATTCATATGGTTATATTACCTTTTTAATTTGTTTTAAAGTGTAGTTAAAATATATTTTTACCATTTAATCCAATGGTGGTCATTGTAATTAATTTCACTTTGAAATTGCACATAAAAAAGTGTCAATCTTTTGATAGATATTGTTTCTTAAAAACACGTTATTTGTTTTGACAGCGGGAATTAATTATAAAATTAATTAATTAAACCTATATGTTTTGAATTTGGTAAAATGGACATCATTTTTCAATATGTAATATCATGTATAGCTTAGGGTGAATTTTTGGTATTTTTCTGAAAAACATCATTTTTTGATGAATAGTGAAACCACTAACTGGTAGTTAAAAAGATGATTTATCGTTTAAATGAAATTTTTCCACCTATTTGAATTGAATTTCAAAAAATTTGATATGCATGGTTTTCATTAGGAAGTAAAATTTGATTCAATGGGACTAAAATAATTTTTGGTGAATAGTAACTTTTGGGTTTTATTAACCGTGATTAAAGGAAATTAGGGTAATTTAAGGAAAAAATAATGTTATAAAAATCTGAAAATACCTTGAAACTTATCCTGCCTTTATTGGATGAGTCATGACCAACCAATAAAATTCGTGGGTCAATTTGTGGGACCCCATGGAGCCACTTTTGTAAGATAATGACATTAATACATTTTATTTAAAGTAAAAATAAAAATGTCACAAACATGTATTATTTTTCTAAAACAATTTTTACATGAGGTTATAAAAGTCATATTTTTTACTATAAATATTCATTATAAATATAAAAATATTTCCTACATCATGATATTTTTTTTATAATTTTTAGACATTAAATAAATAAATTTATTTATGACACCATGATGATGCAGTGATTACATCATTAATGAATGATTTAAATAAAATGAAAAGATAAGGTAAAATCTAAGACTTACACTTGTCAAAAACTTATTGGATGAGTGGATTTCAAACCCTTATCACCTTATCCTAGAAATATATCTTTTTGGGACCTTTAAAATCTGAAAATAATTTTATAATAAAGTAACATTTTATAACATTCCAAGAGTGCCCCTCCTCCCTCTTATAAAAGGCCCTCACCTCTACCCCCATACCTACACCTATCAATCCTTTGTCTTGACCAAAATCTGCTCATTTTATCTCTCCACATCCCTCTCTTCATCCTAGAAGCCTTACCTTAGGCAGAAAGTGTAAGAACCTGGTTCTTAGTTTTGAGGTACGGGTTTCTTATTTTCTCCTTTCCTTAAGTGTTTTTGAGAAAATAAGGAAAATAGGAAAAATCCTAAATTTTGGGACTACAAGCCATATACCTTTCCACATGACTTGTACTTTTGGATTTGTGGGATCAGTACACAAGGCATGTAGCCATGTCAGCGATGAAAGGTGTAAAAACCGACTACACGCCGTGTAGTAGGTATTTACACGCCGTGTAGTCAGTCGGCAGGAGAATAGTAAGGTGGTGGCCAGCTAGGTGACAGTACACATCATGTATAGAGGCATACACGTCGTGTACTCATGTCGATAGATGAACAGTTTGGCGGTGCCTCTATAGGAATAGTTAAATGAGGTAAGTACACGTCATGTAATCAAAAGTACATGTCATGTAATTTGTTTTTTTGCTTAAAATGGGAAGTAGCCAACCCTGTTCATAGGATTGGATTAGAACTGGATGGGATCTCGGGAGTGGACGGACAAACCTTCATGGATCTCCAGATCGAGCGTTGGGAATCCACTTTCACTTCTGTCGATCACATTGGAACTGCACGGGTAAGCCCTTTCATCTCCTTGCGTAGTTCTTTCCAATTCTTCCTCTAATGGAAGTTATTTGAGGTTGAACGATAATTATTTTACCTCAGATCTATGACATTCTTGGAAGTTCCAGAATGCGTCATTTGGGTATATTGATCACGGGTGATTGAGGTAGGTGGCTTGGTGTTCAACTTTCCAGATAATGTATGTTTTGTATATCGTTGTGATACGCGCCCATGAATGTGGTGTCATATGGCTGAGGCCATGTTGAATTAAATACCTATAATTGTTTAGGTAATTTAAATGTGATAATAAACTGTTGCTTGGGATCGTTGCTTGGATCCAGGACAAACTCGGGGGTGTGTTCCTCTGTTTAGCCATTTGGCCAGGATACCTGAGGGTATGCCATGTTTATTTTACGCATTACTTTTTCCTTGAGAGGAATTGTATGAGTATTGCTTGTTTATATGTTGTGCATGGCCCGATTACTTTATAACCTGAGGGTAGGGATATATTAGCCTGAGGGAAGTGGTTATTTCGTCCTGAGGGCAACTTCTTCCGTGCCTGTGGGCAATAAACTCTGTGCTTGAGGGCGACACTTTGTATGCCTGAGGGAAATATCTATTATGCCTGTGGGAAATTACCTGCGGGTTACGTGTCTGATTACCTAAGGGTAAGGGTTTGTGTGTCTAAGGACACTGATGGTTTACATAGAAATTCATTGTGGTGGTTTCTTAAATAACAAACAATGAAATGATTATTAAAATGGCAATAACTGGTAAAGTTATTTACTTTTGAGTACTGCTTAGTTTATTGCATTCACTTTTGTACAATGTTGTTTCATGTTTACACATAGTTGAGCACGGGCCTTTGGTGGGTGCCTACTGAGATTTATTTCTCACACCCTGTTTGGGTCATGTCTTCAGCCCAAACAGATTACATTTCTGCAGGTGTGGATAAGGGAAAGGGTCCTTATATAGGTACTTGATTGTTGTTGAGGAGTAGGGGAGCATGGGACCAGGATTAGGCTCGCGATGTTACCGGCTATTTTGTTTTTGTTTTGAGGTACTCTATATTGTACTGTACTGTATTACTGTGTAACATTTTCTGGCTATTTTCTTAGAACTTAAGACATGTTGCATCATCATCTATATAACTGTTGGTTATCTTTTACTGCAGTTGTTTATTTTAAATGTGTATGGTTTATTGCTTCTGCTTTTGTTGTATGTTGTATATTATATTTCTTTGTGCTACACTTTGACAAATGAGGGCATAGTTTATCTACTATCAGACCTGGGCCCTCGCTGCTTGTCGGCAGCCTCTGGCATTTGGGGAAATTCGCTTGAGGTCACGTAGTGAACTGGGTTTGGGGAACCTGTTGAGTGGCACCCAGAACAGGGACGTTACAAAGTGGTATCAGAAAAGTTTCTTTTCTTTTACTTACTATTTGGAGCCTTAGTCAAGGATAGGATGAGAACGGTAGTTGGTAATAAGTTGTGCCTGGGCATAGCTAACCTGTGTACAGCGAAAAGCCAATTTATCTCGTGTTGCAATTTTTTTGATTTTGCAATTTTATAGTTGAAATGATTTTCACCGAAGGGTGAAAAACTTGTATTGTGCTGTTTATATTTTATTCAGGGGTTCTATTTAGTTGCAACCCGATGAAATGAGGGTATTCCATCTCATGCATCATTTATGAACTTGCTAGAAATCACATTCCATGCATAGTTCCATGCCATGTAGGTGCATTAGAAATTTCTTGTTGTTATGATAAATGTTGTGATAGTAAAATCATGTTGTTGTGATAGCAGCTTTGAGAGATACCTACTGTTTGATAGGGTATTATTGTGTAATACTATTTATAGAATAGACACCAAAATTTGGTTTTTTGGGGATTATGGGCCCTCATTGACCGAAATTTGGTGGATCATTGGCTGTTTATCCGGTTATAACACGTATAAGATGCCAAACTTTGATTCGCGGGGAGTATGGGCCCTCACAGATAGGAATTTGGCACTTAGGTGTTGTTTTTCAATATTTTCTAGGTTCTGTAGAATTTTATGAGGCATACTATCTGAAAACCCAGTATACACGTCGTGTAGTACCTTAAACGTGTCGTGTATATTCTTTTGTTCGGGAAGAAAAGGAAAAAAATTTGGGTACATGGCATGTACCCTAAGTACAAGCCATGTAGTCTCTTCCCGTGTCATAGACTATGTGGGCGGGGACACAGAGAATGAAAAATTCCTAGGGCGAACACGCCGTGTACCGGATGTACACGTTGTATAGTGTTGACCCGAAGTCCACCCATGTAACTAACAACACGGATGGAGGAGACCTTAGGACATACACGTCGTCTCCATTATAGAACACATCGTGTAATCTGACCTGGGATCCGGCCATGTAACTAACAACACGAGTTGGTGTAATCCTTTCATGTACACACCGTGCCCATCTGGAACACGTCGTGTAGTGTGAGCCGTGTATTTGGCTGTGTAACTAACAACAAGGTTTGGTGAAGCTCATCTAAAACATGTCATGTACCTGTGGGACACGCTGTGCAGTCTTGTCCAGGGATATACCGTGTGGACATAGTCGTGTGGCTAGGAAACGGGGTAGTGTACACGCCGTGTGCGGGTGTAACATTCCATATTGTTCAAGACGACTAGTCGCCCGTGTCACAAACAACACGGGCAGTTGAAAAATTAAACCATACATGCCGTGTAGATTATATACACGCCATGTAGTTTTGTTCAACGGGAGTCGTGTGGCTTGGCCATGTAAAAGGATCCAGGCAGGGAAGAGAAGTCACTTACACACCGTGTAGTCAGTATACATGCCCTGTAGTCTTGTTGTGAAATCTTAAATACCATCTTCCTCCTATTCCCTTTTTGGTTCCTTTGTTTTCAGACTGTGATAATCATGATCTAAGGTGTGTGCTTGACCTTGTAGTGTCATACCGCTGAGACGTTCACGCGTTGTTCACCAAGAGAGTGACAACGAGTATACTTTAGAAATTGTGGGCCATGGGCTACCAGTGGATCTTTCATCATAGCCAGATGCGGTGCCAGCCATTATACCGGACATAGGCATGGAGGCGCAGTTCCGTGAAGGCTTTATGTGGTTCATGCAGACCTTTCAGGGAGCACCGCCGGCTACCACATCTATGGTCGAGCTGACTCGTATATTCCAGTAGCAGCATCCGCCTACATTCTTAGGGGATGGCGGACCACAGGCTATGGATTCTTGTATGGGGTCTATGCAGACTATTTTTATCACCTAGAGATGCCTCCAGGGAGGAGGGTCAAGCTCATGACTTATATGTTATGTGATTCCGCCAAGAGGTGGTGGGATGTTACCACACAGTCAGAGCATCACAGAGACATGGCATGGGAATATTTCCAGACAGCCTTCTATGACTTCTTCTTCCCAGAGACGCTGAGGTCAGATGGAGCTCGAGAGTTCATGAATCTGCAGTAGGGCTCTATGTCGGTGATGTATTATTCTACTCGTTTCACCGAGCTTCACTGTTCTGAACCCGTTCTGGTGGGAGATGAGACGCAGAGAGCTAGACGCTTTGAGGATGGTCTTCGATATGACATCTACGCCGTAGTGAATGTTTTTAGGTTGCATACTGTACATGATATTGTCAACTAGGCGCTGATTACAGAGAGGAACCTGCGGGAAGCTAGTGGTGTGGGCCAGGGCGGTTCAACACCAGTTTCTGGTACTATTTCTACTGGTAAGAGTAGGAGACATATGGACTTTTCTCAGGGTGGCAGTACCAGCCAAAATAATGTTTCAGGTGGCTAGGTCATGTGCTACCAGTGTTGTAAGGAGGGGCACAAGAGACCTCACTGTCCACGAGACCCAGTGGAGTGCCAATCTTGTGGAAAGATGGGGCATCTGCAGCGCTTTTGTAGGGAGTTTCCACCAGTGGCTAGTGAGAGGGTTCTGTGTAGACTCCGCATGCGGGGGCAGGACCAACAGCTTCTTACCATTCGGGGAACTGGAATATGTCAGGGCGTGTAGGCAGGGATGGTGGTCTTGGTCATGGTAGCCAGACACCAGGATCTTAGAGGCAGCAGGGTGGGACAGCTCAGGGTAGCCAGGTTGTGTCTTAGGGTCGCGGTACTGGGCAGGCATATGCAGTGTAACAGACCCAACAGGAGTAGGATCCCAGACCTTCTACAGTCATAGGTACTATTCTAGTAGCTTCTGTTTTATCTTTAGTACTTTTCGATACGGGTGCTACACATAGCTTTATATATGTGCCTATTATGGAGATCCTTGGGATCTGTGTTTCTTCTTCTACTACTGTTATGATGCTAGACACTCCGTTGGGAACTAGAACGGCTAGTGTGCATCAGTGTAAGCAGTTACCCTTGAGGTTGGTGGGTGTCACTTCTTTTGGGACCTCTATGTCTTAGAGATGATGAGCTATGATGTCATTCTCAGGATGGACTGGTTGGTTCCCTTTCGAGCCTTTTTGGATTGCAATCATCACAGGGTGAGTTTCACGTCACAAGAGGGCGGAGAGTTTCTATACAAGGGCGAGTGGGATGTTCAGGCGAGTCGAGCTGGACTAGAGCATCATGGGCGAGGTGGTATCACAGCCCAGCTTGCGATCTTACATCTGGAAGACCGGGGGACTTGTCAGAAGGATTTCCCTCCAGTGGTTGATCATTTCAGGGATGTTTTTCCGGACGACTTTTTGGGTCTTCCCCCAGAGTGTGAGGTGGATTTTTCAATTGAGCTTGTGCTAGGAGCAACACCTGTGTCCATTCCTCCTTATAGGATGGCTACACCAGAGTTCTAGGAGATCAAGAGACAGTTAGAGGAGTTATAGGAAAAGGTTTTCATCTGACCCAGTACTTCTCCTTGGGGTTCGCCGATCTTCTTTGTGAATAAGGCGGATGGTACCCTCGAACTCTGTGTGGATTATTGGAAGTTGAACCAGTTGATGGTTAAGAACCAATATCCCTTTCCAAGGATTGATGATATTTTTGATCAACTTCGTAGAGCACGAGTGTTCTCAATGATTGACTCGAGATCAGGATATCATCAGCTACATGTTAGACCATCTGATATACCTCTCACAGCTTTTAGGAGTAGGTGTGGTCTATACGAGTATACAGTTATGCCATTCGGACTCACAAATGCGCCATCAGTTTTCATGGCTCTGATTAATCGTGTGTTCCATCCCTATATGGATTATTTTGTGGTTGTATTCATGGATGATATCTTTGTGTACTCTCACACTCGACACGACCATGCCACCCATCTTGAAATTGTATTGACTACACTGAGAGAGAATTGTCTATATGATAATCTCTCAAAGTGCCACTTTTGGATGGACCAGATTCACTTCCTGGGTCATATCATCTTGGAGGAAGGAGTTGCAGTTGGCCCAGAGAAGGTGAGAGCAGTAGTTTCATGAGAGCATCCTAAGAACGTGTTTGAGATATGGAGTTTCTTGGGGCTATCTGGTTACTAAATACGCTTCATATAGGACTTCTCCCGCTTAGCAGTGTCGTTGATGGGTTTGGCTAATAAGGGGGTGAAGTTCGTTTGGTTAGAAGCTTGCGAGACAGCCTTCCAGGAGCTGAATGGAAAGTTGACATCAACACTGATCCTGATACTCCTATAGCAGGGGAAGAGATATACAGTTTACTGTTATTCAACAGGTATTGGTCTAGGAGTTTTGTTGATATAGGTCGATCAAGTAGTTGCATACGGGTCTCAGCAGTTGATGCCACATTAGAGGAATTACCAAACGCATGATCTCGAGTTGGCTGCAGTTGTTCATGTGTTGCATTGTTGGAGACATTATCTCTTGGGAGAACATTTTGTGGTGTTCACAGACCAAAAAAGTCTCAAGTACATCTTTACCCAGTGTGACTTGAACCTAAGATACCGAAGGTGGGTTGAATACCTTCAGTCCTTCGATTTTGAGCTTGCCTATACATCTGGTAAGGGTAATGCAGTAACTGATGTACTAACCCGGAAGACTTAGATACAGTAAGTGTAGGAGGCCAGTGGTGAATGGAAGCTGATGGATTTGTTCTCAGAGATGCATCCGGAGGAGCATGACATTCAGGGGAAGACCTATCTTTCATCTTTAGTTGTGACCCCTACCCTCCTGGATAGAGTGAGGATGAGATAGCTATCCAATTCAGAAGGCCTAGTTCTACGGGAGTCGGTGGAAATTGAGGGCCCTCCTCCTGGGTGGAAGAGAGGCGATGATGAAGTTTTGCGTTTCCGTGGAGGATTGTGGGTTCCAGGGGATATACGCGAGGAGATGATGTAGGAGTTTCATGCTTTAGTCTGGGCAGTTCATCCTATAGTTACCAAGATGTACTGTGACTTGAGGCTTCAGTAATGGTGGCTAGGTATGAAGCGCGAGATAGCTGGTTTTGTTACGAGATGTTCCACCTGTCAGCAGGTGAAGGCAGAGCATCAGAGGCCAGTCAGACTGTTACAATAGTTACCCATTCTAGAGTGGAAATGGTTTGATGTCATGATGGACTTCATGACTGGGTTGCCGAGGTCACCTCGAGGCAATGATGTTGTGTGGGTTGTTGTAGAAAAACTCAAGAAGGTAGCTCACTTTTTCCCAGTCAAGGAGACCTTCAATGTTGACGAGCTCGAGAAGTTGTATATCCGAGAGGTCGTACATCTTCATGGGGTCCCTCATTCTATCATTTCAGAATGGAATGCCCATTTTACATCTCGTTTCTAGTAGATTTTTTAGAGGGTACTGGGTACACAGGTGCTTCTGAGCACAGCTTACCACCCTCAGACCAATGTTCACTTAGAGCGTACTATACCGGTGCTAGAGGACATACTAAGTGCATGCATCCTAGACTTTGGGGGCTCTTGGGAGAATCATATACCCCTAGTATAGTTTTCCTATAATAATAGTTTTCAGGAAACTATTGAGATGGAACCTTACGAGGATCTATATGGTAGGCCATGTCGATCACCTTTGTGCTGGTTAGAGGCAGGTGAGGAATCTTTATTGGGACCACATCTCGTTCAGGAGACTTCTGAGCAGGTCTGGTTGATTCAAAAATAGATGGCTACCGCACAGTCTCATCCGAAATCTTATGCTGATCGCCGCAGACGACCCTTGGATTTCGCGGTTGGGGATCAGGTTTTCTAGCGTGTTTCACCGAGGATGGGACAAAGGTGGATCATGAGATAGGGTAAACTTTCACTTAGGTATGTGGGTCCATTTGAGATTCTGGAGAGAGTCAGGCTAGTTGCCAATCAGTTGCAGTTTCCACAGAGGTACCGATCCATGCACGACGTCTTCCATGTATCTCAGTTGCGCCATTATCATTCATACATGTCTCACGTTTTTTAGCCCGAGGTGGTTGAGCTTGCGTTAGATGCATCCTTTTAGGATCATTTGATTCGTATTTTTTATAAGACCATGAAGGTTCTCTAAGGCCATTCAATTCCTCTCGTATGGGTGTTATGGCAGCATGGCCGAGTGCAGGACGAAACCTGGGAGTGAGAGACCGACGTAAGTGCTCAGTGGCCAGAGTTGTTCATGGCTATATCTTCACCACCCTTATAAGGGAAATTCGGGGAAAATTTTCTTTAAGGGGGAAGTTTGTAAGAACCTGGTTCTTAGTTTTGAGGTATGGGTTTCTTCTTTTCTTCTTTCCTTAAGTTTTTTTGAGAAAATAAGGAAAATCGGAAAATCCTAAATTTTGGGACCACACGTTGTGTACTTTTGGCCGTGTGGGATGAGTACATAGAGAATGTAGCCATGTCAGTGATGAAAGGTGTAAAAACGGACTACACGTTGTGTAGTAGGTATTTACATGCCGTGTAGTCAGTCGGCAGGTGAATAGTAAGGTGGTGGCCAGCTGGGCGACAGTACACACTGTGTATGGAGGCATACACACCATGTACTCATGTCGAAAGATGAACAGTTTGGTGGTTCCACCAAAGGAACAATTAAATGAGGGAAGTACACGCCATGTAATCAAAAGTACACGTCGTGTACTTTTTTCGCTTAAAATGGGCAGTAGCCAACCCTGTTCAAAGGATTGGCTTAGAACTGGATGGGAGCTCAGGAGAGGATAGCTGAACCTTCGTGGATCTCCATATCAAGCGTTGGGAATCTGTTTCCACTTTTGTCGATCACTTTGGAACCGCACGGGTAAGCCCTCCCATATCCTTGCGTAATTCTTGCCAATTCTTCCTCTAATATAATTTATTTGAGTTTGAATGAGAATTCTTTTACCTCAGATCTACAATGTTCTTGGATGTTTGAGAAGGCATCGTTCGGGTATATCAATCACGGGTGATCGAGGTAGGTGGCTTGGTGTTTAATTTTCCAACTGATGTGTGTTTTGTGTACTATTGTGATACATGCCCATGAATGGGGTGTCGTATGGATGAGGTCGTGTTGAATTAAATACCTAGAATTGTTTAAGTAATTTAAATGTGATAATAAACTGTTGTTTGGGATCTCTTCTTGGATCCAAGACCACCACGGGGGTGTGTTCCTCTATTTATCCATTGGTCCAGGATACCTGAGGGTATGCCATGTTTATTTTACACATTAATTTTTCCTGGAGAGTAATTTTATGAGTATTTCTTTTTTATATGTTGGGCATGGCCTGGTTACTTTATAGCCTAAGGGCAGTGATATATTAGCCTGAGGACAATGGTTATTTCGGCCTGAGGGAAACATATTCTATGCCTATGGGCAATAGACTCTGTACCTGAGGGAGACACTTTGTACGCCTGAGGGAAATATCTATTATTCCTGTGGGAAATTACCTTCATGTTACATTTCTAATTACCTGAGGGTAAGGGTTTCTGTGTCTGAGGACACTGACGGTTTACAAAGAAATTCACTGTGGTGGTTTCTTAAATAATCAATAATGAAATGAATATTAAAATGGAAATAACTAGTAATGTTAGTTACTTTTGAGTACTTCTTAGTTTATTGCATTTTCTTGTGTACACTGTTGTTTCATGTTTACACACAGTTGAGAACGATCCTTTGGTGGGTGCCTACTGGGATTTATTTCTCACACTCTGTTTGGGTCACGTCTTTAGCTCAAACAGACTACATTTCTATAGGTGTGGATAAGGATAAGGGTCCTTATACAGGTACTTGATTTCCTCTGAGGAGTAGGTGAGTATGGGACTGGGCTTAGGCTCATGATGCTACCGGCTGTTTTGTTTTGGTTTTGTTGTACTATGTATTGTATTGTACTGTATTGTTGTGTAACATGTTCTGGCTATTTTCCTAGAACTTAAGACATGTTTCATCATCATCTATATAAGTGTTGGTTATCATTTACTGAAGTTGTTTATTTTAAATGTGTATGGTTTATTTCTTCCACTGTTGTTGTATGTTGTATATTATATTCCACTGCGCTACACTTTGAAAAATGAGGGCATAGTTTCCCCACTATCAGACCTGGGCCCTTGCTGCTAGTCGGCAGCCTCTAGAGATTGAAGAAATGTGCTTGAGGTTACGTAGAGAACTAGGTTCGCAGCACCTATTGAGTGGCACCTGGAACCGGGATGTTACAGAAATCTCTTCAAGAAACCCTTTTGGTTCAAACCAAATGGACTTTCCCAATTTAAAGGTAATGTCTTCTCTTATGTTCTTTTGTTTTATTTTTCTTCTCTAACTCTTTAAACTCTTTTAATTCCTTTCTTTTGTAACAACGCCAGTATCTTCAATATACTAGGATTTTTTTATGAGAATTATTTGAGCTACACTTACACACACATCCGTCTAATGGTTAAATAACATATGGTTTCTGTGGGTGGCGAATTACTGCCTCACGAAACGATGATTGTTCAATATTCTTTTAACACCTCTCATGGTGGCCATTAAGATTTAAATCTATTTATATATGATATAAATTGTTTTTATATTTTCATTATGCCTCTTTATTTTTCATTTATGGCATACCTTTATGGTTTCCATAATGGATAAACGTGATAATTTCATTTTAGGAAGTGCAGACTACCGCCCCCTCAAAGTGATTTGAATCGTTAATGCCATATTTGGGAAGTATAAAGGAGGGAGTTAATGATATTATATATGGTATTATACTATAATTATAATATACCTATGTATCATTATGTTGTTATTCCATTAAATTATGAAATATAAATTAAAGTAGCATTCATGTGTACGTACGGCTTACTGTCTCCATGAACGGTGCATTTCATTTATTATCTCCAAATGTTATGTACTATTATAAGTATATATATATAATGGATATATATGATATATATTACATATAAATGATGAATATCATTCTGGAATTATAATATATATATCTCTCTCATTTAGTTTTAATTCCATTAATATGAAAAAGAAATGAAATTAGCGTTCATGCGTACGTACGACCTACTATCTCCATGAATGGTGCATTTCATTTTTTTAATCTCCAAATGTTATGGAATAGTATAAAATAAATATATACTGGATATATATGATATTTAAATCATTAATACTATTTTTGATATGTTGTACTTATAACTACATGGACAATTATTTTCAAACAAGTTCATTTTTTAACTCATGTACCGAACATCGACAAAAACGTCTGATATGAACTCACATAATTAACTAATTATTATAACATTATAATATGTGATATGAATTGAATAATAAAATTTAATGGAGGTATTTAAGAAATTATTAATCGACCAAAGTTTATTATTTAGGAATATAAAGAAATGGACAAGACAAGTCGTACTTGAGGTAAGGGATCCAACCTCTCTCTTTCTTTTTAAGTACTCTATTTTATGTCATTTCCTTTAAGCTCCTTTTTCTTATGTTGGGGGATGTTATTTTATATTCCTATTACTATAAATTTTATGTTCATATTATGAGATACCCTATTTGATCTCGTCAATCATTTTTTTGATGTTTTAAGTGGTGTCGTTAGGCTGACGAGTTTTCATAAGGGATTCTTCATCTCACTTTTATTCCCATGAGATTCATGCTAAATTTTACACTATTTCCTTTTTGTGTGGTGTGTGTACTGCCCATGATTTTTATCTTTGTGTAATATAATTTAATTTAGGGTTATTTACATCTTCATTGTATGATCCTTCTTTCAAGGGGTGTATGTTTTGAAAGTTACCCAAATCGGTAAGGGAACCTTTCACCCTCCTCTTTTTAAAATACTTCTTTTGTTATGTATTTTAATTTACATATTATTATGTTGGGATATGTTCTTATATATCCTCATTTATGTAAATTTTATGTCCAAATGATGATATACCATTTTCTCTCTCATCATCTCATTTTCTGAATTTTAAAGTGACGTCGTTAGGCTGTCGAATTTTTGCAAGGGAACTTCTTAACTCAATTTCAATTCTTTGGGTTAAACTTGTACTCCTTGAATATGTCATTCTATGAATATGTGTGAATTAATCTGGTTGTTTTACACTTAATATCCACTTATATTGGGTGTGTTTTTATTTGTCACACATAAGTATGTAATTGATTTATCCTTAATCTAAGGATACCGTCTTTGTACGGGACTTCATCTCAATCTCCTTTCATTGAGGTATTTTTTTTTATACACAACTATCTTTTATACGGTGTATAAATCCCTTTTTACTTTTACTTTTATTCAAAAGGAATCGTTTCTCTACAAAGCGTTTCACTAAATGACAAAAATTATGTTTCTTCTTAACATACGCGGTGACAACGACCCTTCCGTCGCCGCAAGTATTATTTGATCTTTGTCTTCCTTAACAAGCCGTAATTTTTTTAAAAGTAAAATAAATACCATATACTCTTTTATGTATTTTGGTATTGAAAATGGTTTTTATAATGTTTTGTTTATATCAATGTGTTGTATTGATATCTTGTGATTGAAATGTGTAAATGTTATGTTTACTTTATGCATGTTTTATGTTATACAATTATGTTATGGTTCTTGGGAATTGTATATGAAGACGGATGTTTCTGTGATAAAATAAGGGCAGTTGATCCCGTGATAGCTCTCCAATTCATTGGTTAATGTGAAGGAGTTAAACACTATGTTTTCTCCGAAGCGATTTTTGGAATATACTATGGTGGGTATTCCAAACGTAACCATGAGGGTTACTCCCTACATAAGAATGTTATGAATGCCTCAAGTTACCTTTATGTCTTATTATTTATATGATTTATTCATAAATCTTATGATTTAATGAGGTATGTTAAAGTGCTTATGTTTTAAGAGTAAAGTATGGTTTCATTGATTCTTATGTATACCTGGACTAATGTTTTCTTTCCGTATTTTTATATCCTTTACTGAGCTTTTTATGCTTATCCAATGTTTTTGAAATGTTTTCCATAGGACTTAAAGGTGAATAGGGTCAAGGATGGGATCAAGGAAAGACATGCTATCTAAAACATGGAGCTAGACATGTTTCTTTTTGATAGTTTTTATTTTATGAAAAAAAATGTAAACTGAGTAGAAGTGTCTACTTTCTAATCTTGTGAGATGTAATAGTTATATCCTAATTCTCTAAAAATCTAAACCTGCAAAGATACTCAATGTGAATTATTCATTTAATTCAAGATTATGTAATGTTTTAAGGCTGGGTCCTTATATTGAACCATGTATTTAGATGCAACCATTAGTCACACCACAACTCCAAATAATGATGGATATTATCCGATTTATATCAAACTCAATCCAATTTTTTAGACTACCACATGAGGATACTAACACACATATAAGGAGTTTTCATGGACATTGTGATACTTTTTAATTCAATAATGTTTCAACTAATGTAGTTAGGTTATGAATATTTATATTTTCATTAAAATAAAAAATTATATAATTGATTCAAACCTTCCAACTCATTTCACCACTACATGGGTTTAGTTTTTGAGAAACATTATTACTTGATTTTTTCCACCATTAAAGTCAAAAAAACATGAGGGTAGAAATTTTAAATTTTAATCAGTTGGATGATGAATATTTGTATAGTGCATGAAATATATTAAATTGATTAACTAGAAAATGAACTGATAATGGTATTGAAGTATGGATGTTGATTAAAACATTCTATAAATGTTTTCCACATGAAAATAGGTATATTGTTGATGATGTATCTATATGATCACCAATGATGAAGTCATCATGGGGAATATATCTTTATTTGATTTTCATTCACCTCCTCTAGGAAGAATTATCAAAAAGGGTCATATTGTGCATGTGTTGGACAATAATGATACTATAGAAGAACATGTGAGTCTCTACAGGTTCTCAATTATCACGTGTGTATGGATTCAAAAAGGGGAGAATCCATGGAAATTAAATGAACTCATATGTAGGATTTCATAGATCTGGGGATTTGATGATTGGAGGATGACAGTTGTGGCTTGTGGATTTTACCATATTTTTTCCCTTTCGATGAATGAAAAATTAGAGCATATAGATTAGGTTCAGTCTAAATAAAACCTATATTTATTCAAATTCAAGAATGGGATAGAAACTTTGATACCAATAATATAAACAATACCCATACTCAGGTTTGGATCTTATTCTATAACCTGAATTGGCTTTACTAGATCCTGTAAATCCTTTGGGATATTGATTCTTCTATTCACAATCCTATAAGGTTGGATAGGTAAACGAAAAACCCATGTTTAGGTCATTATGAAAATTTCCTTTTTTAGGTCGACATGTATTCCACTCTAGTTAAAGAGGTTATTTTAACTACCCAGGATGATAGTGTTAATCTGTATATTTTTTATTAGAAGAAACCAAAATTAGTTTAGAATAGCCAATTATTTTGGCAAGTTGACTATGAATGCAATAAGAATAAATTGTGTTACTTCTACAATATTAGGGGGCATGATGATTCTACATAAAGAAGAAAGAATGTGAATGATTTTCTTTCCCTCTCCCATGATAAGGCCTCTGAACCTAGTCTATACAATGGTTCAATTGTAGATCCTTTATCTAAGAATGGAACTAAGGTTGATAATCAGACTGTTGTCATTAAACATATTACTTCCCCTATGGGTGTTAATAAGGTGGTCATGTTGGGATCCCTACTTATGATTATCCAACTACAATTTCAATTTTCAAAAACTCTTCTCAAGACTTATTTATTGTGGGTTTTTATGGTGATTATTTGGGTGTTTTGACCCCTGAACATGTCATTTCAAAATTACCTAAGAATATTTCCCCACATATCTCTATTCTATAGTATAAGAAGGATTATATTCAAGGCATTTGTTTTTTGAATTCCGATTATCCTCCTATTGTGGATTCACACTACTATTGAACCGAGCATGCTCTTATTTCTCTGCCTAGTCGACAAGAAAATGTTTTGGCCTTGAGCGCTATGGATCCATCATCAGAGTGATTATTTTCTATAGAAATGGGGATTTATTTGGATAGCATTTCACTGGTTTCATCATCCAAAATGGAAAGGAGGAAGCTTACCTAAAGCTTGAATATTATTCTACTTTAATCATCCAATATTTTTAGTTATTTGAGTGTTGATTTTTGGGGAAAAGGTGATGAGGAATCACCCCCATATAGGAAAAGTATTATTGGTAATTCTCTTATTGCTGAAGCAGCTATGAGGGGTGATAGTATTGATGAATATGTTATTCTTAATCAATATAGGACAAAACATCATGGGAGGCTTAAGACTAGGCTGAGGTCTATTATTCAATAAATTTCCTCTACTGGAACTACTAAGGTCTTGGAAACTATCCCATATTAAAATTCAATATGACCTTTATTACAACCAACAAACCACTTCGTTTTTGTCTTACTGAACCAAGAATAAAATTTGATAATGGGAAGGCATTCAATTAGATCTCTTTAGGATACTCCTTTGTTGCTAATAACCAATTTGAAGGTGGTATGGAGTCCTTTAGTGTTTTTAAACATGATAGTGTGACTATTCATTCATGTATAATTGATTTTCAATTTGTTCCTATTTCCTTTGGTATGAATGAAATTGTTCTCTCCATGACCATTTTTTATTATTTCAATCTATATACAATATGAAGAGCTCTTTGGAAAAGTCTGGCATCCATCTCAGAGAATATGTGTCATGGTTGGATTATACTAGGTGATTTTAATTTTATTTTGAGAACAAAACAAAACTTGAGTCAACTTTTATAGAACATCAACCAATATATTATCTACATTCATTTATAAATTTGGCTTGGTTGAATTACCCATGGCTAGAACTGACTATACATGGACTAGGTATACTCTAAATGGGAGGTAGGTAGGTAAATTGGGTAGACGTTTTGTGAAACTAGATGAGAGTAATGTGGTAGTTGATTTATCTAGTATCACTCTTCCACAACTTCATTTTGATTGTAACCCATTTTTTATGACCTTTTTATTAATAAATCATGGTCATTTCCCTTACCTTTCAATTTTAACAATGCATGGATTGTGGTTCCTGATTATAGAGAAATTATGTTGGATACATGGAAGGTTGTGTACTTGGTAAACCCTCTACAAATTCTTATGAGTAATTTTAATAATGTTAAATAAAGACATATAGAATAGATTAAAGAATCCTTCTATAAACTTGAAATTCAAATCATGGAGGAAAAATATCATTTGGTTTATTTCCATCAAAGAAAGATAAGTCAAGATGTTACTTTTTAAGACGAAATCCAAGACCTCTACAAACTTGATGGCATATTGGACCTTAAAGATAATCTTTCTCGTAACCAATTCAATATCAGGTAACTTAAGGAGAGGGATAGAAAATCAAGATTTTTTCATTCCATGCATAAGGAGAAACTTCAACGATAAGATGAAATGGCCTTAAAATTTATGGGGGGTTTTTTAACTTTGAACATGAAATTTAAAATGTTGTGACATGTCATTTGGAGGATCTTTACTCAAATAATAGGAAGGAAAAATCTCAAAAAATGATCAAATACAGTGACCCTAGCATTGGTGACATTGAGAATAAGCGGATTGTTGTGGAACCCAATGAAAAAGAAATTCATGCAGCTCTTTTCACATTAAATATTCCTTGTCTTGCTGGTCCTGATGGCTTTACCAACAAATTATTCATATTCTACTAGGACATTGTCCATCATGATTTAATTAATGTAGTGAGGGAATTCTTTAATCATACATCTATGAAAAATGGTGTGAAATCCAATTTCATTAAATTAATTCCAAATAAATATAATAATTTGGATATTATATATTTCTAGCCCATTGATATTGGAAACTTTGTAGCAAAGGTTATTAGAAACAATATGACTCATAGACTATGTGATATTTCCAAGTTCTTTATCTCTACAAATCAGTTCGTGTTTTTCCTTGAGAGGAATATAAAGAACTATATTTTTACTGATTTAGAGTGTGTGAATATTATAAATAAAAAGGTGAAAGATAGTAATATGGACCATAAGATTGATATTTTGAAACCCTTAAATATAGTGAAATAGAACTTTATCATCATTGTTTTGAGAATGATTGTGTTTTCCTAGAGATTTATTAAATTTATATATTCTATTATTATGGTCTTCAGGCTCTCTATCTTTGTAAATGGGTCCCTGAGGGGTTTATTTAATTGATCTTGAGGGGTTAGGTATGGGGACCCTTTATCATGGATTCTATTTTTCATAGCTGATGATTACTTCAGGTGTTTCTTGACTGTTCTTATTAATATTTGTCTTTATCAACAAATTAGGGTTGGGAGGGATTTTTTTTTGCAACCTCAAATTTTATCTATGTGGAAGATATTCTCATTTTTAGGATGTTTTAAAGAGTAACTATTTCTCTTATAAAATCAATTTGTGGGTGTGATGAAAAAAATTTTGGTCATTCTATCAGTTGGATCAAGTCCTTAGTTATGTTTGGAAAAAGAGTGCTTTCTTTTAAGCAGAATAGGGTGGCATGAAGTCTTAGTGTGAAGAGAGGGTACTTTCCCTTCATATATATTAAATTTCTTTTTTTTTGGGTAAGGTGAAAATATTCTACATTGAAAATAATTCTTCAAGAATTATAAATAATTTGGAAACTTGGAAGGGGAAGACTATGTCTCAGGAAGGTAGAATTTTCTTGGTCAATTCTTTAATCACCTCAATGTTTGTATATGATTTATCTCTATATAGGTGGCCCAGTTCCCTCATTAAGGTTTTCAAAATCATGTTTTTTAATTTTATATGGACTATTTTGATTCACGAAAGGAATTTGGTCTTGGTTTTGTGGAAGGAGTGTGTCAAGACCATGAATATGGGGGTAATGGGAGTCAAAGATATCAAGATTTGTAATGATAATTCTCTAAAAAATTCAAATGGAGGCTCTGGTCCACCATTTATTTTTCATTTTAATTAATTTCCACCAGATTTGTTAGAAAATTAAAAAATAGTAATGTCAAGCATGTTCTTCTTTTGTTTGGACAGCTATTAAGCAGATCTATTGTGAGATTATATATTGTTCAAAATGGGTGGTATATAGAATGTCACAGTTGAATTGTTGGAGTAATCCTTGGATATCAAAACCTATCATTTATAATGTTTCCTTTTCAATCCCTCTGAGGAATGATACAGTTTCTGAGTTATAGGTTATTTCAGTTATACATGATCTACTTCCCCCTCAACTCGATGAGGATTTCTCTATGTATGTGTATTCTAATCATGAAATTCTGATATGGAAACCTAATCTTGGTGTTAGCTTCAGTTACTATAGGTATCAGTGTGGTGCCTCTATCAGTATTCATTTTTGGGTTTTAGGCTTTAGAAATCCATTCATTTCTCATAATGATCTTCTTTTAATCTTGGAAATATAGAGGAAGATACTACCTATTCAAAGTCTCATTCAACATATTGGACTTCATCTTTCCTTTTCTAGTCATCTTTGTTTTCAAGATGAGGATTATCTTTTCCATTTGTTTGATCACTTTTTCTTCACGTAAAATTATGGACATATGTGATATATATTTTTTTTGTAATTTTGATTTTTAGATCCTCGAGGTGTTTCTATCTTATATATTTATCATGATCTGTAGTGAGAATATTCACTCTCTCATTTTGGATGATGCAATAAGTATCCTTTAATAAATATGGAGAGAAAACCATAATCTAGAATTCAATAATCATGCACCTACTTTTCATGAAAGATTTTATACTATTCATAGGGGATTAGGCTTGCATTCAAAATCCAAACTTGGGAAATGAAAAATGATTTCTCTAACCTAGTAATTTTGAGATCACATTGTGTCTGCGGAAATGGGAGGAAACCATTAGTGTCTAGATTCATTGTATAGATACCCCTAATATTAGAGAGGTTAAAATTTAACATTAATAGGTTCGATTTAGGTGCACTAGGGTCCTTGGGTTCTGGGTTTATATTTCATACACATCTCGGTCTCATTAAGGGTTGTTTCTACCACTATATTGGGAATTGTTATATAATTGAAGATGGTTTATGGGATATGATCAAGGAAGGAAGGCATGATTTCCATTATTGTTATCATGTTCTATTGATGGAATTAGATTCAACAGAACCTTTGAAAATTCTCAAAGCCCACTACATGAATGTTCCCTTAGAGAATAATGAAATCCGGGATTGATTGCATTCATCTTGAAGACTCTAGTTCTATTTACGTTACTCACATCTATAAGGAGGAAAATCATGTTACTGATGTTCTTATAATAAGGAAATTATGGAGGATATTTCAATATGGTCCTTTTTTCTCCCATAGTTTTGTACTAATTTGGTTGAGGCAGACACTCATGGATATTTTCATACCCACCATTATAAATCCACGTTGTAATGTCTCTTTTGGCACTTTACTTTGCTAATAAAATTTATTATGAATAGGTTCTCCTGCCTCCTAAACCATTGGGTGTATATTGATTATAATAGATAAAATCAATTTCTAGGGTACATGAAAAAAAATCTACAATCTCAAGGGTATCAACCAAGGATAAAGGGTGATTATCAACAAACACAGTAGAGTCCCTCATAGTTAAGCCAGATACACACCTTGGAAGAAATGTTGGAATCTTTTATGAAAATGGATGGGGATATACTTAATAAAATAAAATAATAATAAAGGATCTAAAATGATGGATTATTAAATATAAAGATTCAGGTTGGTCATATATATAATTAAATTAGATAGATATTGATAGGAGTTTTATCAGAAAATCCAAAAGTACACCCATGGGAAAATGTGAAAGTAATGACTTTAGGAAGTAGAAAATTCACCGAAGACAAACTTGATCCCAACAAAAGACAAAAATATTAGTAGTATTGGAAAGAATTTTCCAACATGGTAATGAATGATAATGATAAATGTAAATACGAACAAAAATTGGAAGAACCACAACCAGAAAAATCACATATACAATTTCTAGAGGGGATGAAGCAGGAAAATTTGTAAGTATAAAGAGTAAAAATTATTAATCAATTTAAAATGTTGAAAATTAATTTTTCTTTTACAAAATATCTTGATAAAATTACAACGTAACAAAATTTTGTGAAATTTATTATAATAGACAAAAGTAAGCTACAACATATCAGAATAATAAATCTCTTAATAGAATTCTCTTTATGGAATCAAAGGAATTACCCAAGAAGTAATAATATTCATATAGTTTTTGGATCCTTATATCTATTGGTTCTAATGAATTTGGACTAGCTTTTTGTGATTTAGTTTCAAGAATAAATATCATGTGTTTCACCACCTAAAATATCCTAGGATTGGTGGTACAAAATCCCATAAGAGTTTAAATTCAATAGAACATTCAACAGTAAAATTCACAAGAGGACTAATCAAATAAATTCTTATCAAAGTTGAAAATCATATCTTATGTGTGGACTTCTTAGTGCTTGATATGAAATAGGGTAGGACCACACTTATTCTTGGGAGACATGTTTTAGATACTAGAAGAGTGTTGATCGATGTGAACAGTGTTGAGTTGTGTAAGAGATGTAGAAGTGAACAAGTATGATTCAATATTAATCAGTATATGATGAACGTTGATATAAGAGGAGACAATGAGTTTAGAGAATACAAAATACCTAAACATGTGGTTTTTTATAAAGGTGAATAAGTAAACATGGTAGCTACTATTTTGAAAGATGATTCCAAAAATATATGTACTAGGAAGAATAAATAAAATCTAATAGGTCATACCAAAGTCATAGGAAAAGTGACCAAATCCACCCAGTTTGAAAAAAAGAAAATAGGCATGGATGGAAAATGATCTTCCATTTAGTTATTCAATAATATGGAAGAATTTTTTATCATAATGATAGAAATCAATAAAGTGCTTCCATTAGGAAGCATTAATCTATTTAGATAGGAAGGATATGGACCAACCTATATAGATAGGTTATAGCTAATACCATTCGTGGACCATGACCAGAAAAAAACATTTCAAACATCCATCACATAATTTGAAGTTAGAAGATATATGGTCAAGCAAATGATGTTAAAAAAAGAACTTACGAGAGGGAGCCCATGTTGTAGGGATTTTTCTTTATTTATTTTTTATTTTCAATATACACACTAGCACACTCCCTAAAAATATTAAAATGAATTGATGATGGTAAATACTTTCACCTAATTTTTTTTATTTTGTAAGACCATAAGGTACAATAAGTATGCATCATGATAATAAGCTGCAGGACCAACTCATTTCATAAAATCCACTCATGATGTAAAATCCAGAGAAATCACTTCGTGAAATACATACACTTTTGAATCTAGGGTAGGCAGAACTTTTATGGCTACGTTTGAATCATCATTAAAAGGGGAGTAACCATTTAAATTCTAAATTTTTTTCTACTGTATTCCTCACATTTTATTTTATTTTATTAGATACTTTAACTACTAATTTCATAACCTGACTTGATTCTTGATTTATTCAAATTAAATAAGAAACATAAACTATATAGGATAATTTACATTCAATAAATTTGAATTTATTTTTCAATAAATTTTACTGAGAATATGAGAAAATATTTTTTTATTGATAAGCATGTGACTTTGGATTGGAAAATTCATAATTTAGGGGTGCATGTTATTTTTTTTACATTGAATTTTCTAGTATTTGAGTTGCCTTGAATTTTTGATAATTTCATTAATTTATTTTTTTTATTCATATTCATTATAATGAGTAGTTGGACCAACTCATTGTCCTCATTCCCGAGACATCATCTGAACCAAATATTTCCCATTATTTCTATAGTATATTTCAAATGAAACTTAGGCATGTTCTCCTCTAGAACATGCTTAGAATATTATAAAATCTGTGACTAAAAAAATAACTTTTAGTATGATTGAGGCATATTTTTTTCAACCCTTTATCCTAGGACCAACCTAAAATTAATCCTATTTAAGCCCTTAGAATCCAGGAATATCCTTTTCTGGAAATGATCCATGTTAAAATCCTATGTCATGCATTCATACCTACCTCTCAATATATTTCATAAAATCACAAATAATAATTTTGGGGGAGATATTTTTCATGGTGGATTGGGATATACATCATTGAGGATACTTTATTGAGGGTTTCATGTGATTTGGTGAGAGGCCATGATATAATTCATGGTATTGTATATTTCATCTCACTTTAAAAAAATTGGGTTGTTTCTTAGGAGAATAAAAAATCACCATTACCTGACTAATGATATTTTTATCATATGTAATTAGGGGGTGAATTTTATATTTTTCATAAATAAAATTTTTCAATAAAAATGAAAAAATTCAGAGAGCATGAGAGGATGATTAATTCATTGTTATTAGATTTATCATGATCCCACTTTCAGATTTTTGGGAGGGAATGAGAGATGAAATCAAGAAAGGTAATTTTTTTGATATTATTTTTTATATCCTTCACTATGATTAAGAGTCAAACCTATTATTTTATCAACAATAATTACATAATTTACCCAAATAACCTAAACCCTTCAAGATATTTGTACAATAATAAAATCCCTCATTGTAAACTATGATTTCTATCTTTCTGTGGTGGAGATTCTTGATACCTTGAATTCCTATTGTAGGAGGAATGTTCTTAAGGTATTTCCTATACTACATTTATAATAATAACATGATAATGATCTAAAAAATTAAAGCTAGGTAAATTGAAAATTGAATGCATTTTAATAATTAATTGAAAAATGAAAATATAAAAAAAGGTGTGGATATTTTTAAATGGGAAATATAAAGTAATTGGTTGATCAATTTCTTTAAAACATGAGCCATTGATGAAATTTCCTTTGGGATTATTACACATTTAACTACTAATTTCATCAACATATTTTTTTATATTGAATTTAAATCTTGTTAGGGTGAATTTCCTTTGTAGTATGTTGATATTTCATTCATGTAGACAAGCCTAAATTCATGTTTAAAGAATTTTATATGTACATTTCAAGAATACATTTTATGTTTTTTTAATACACTGTTATATGAAATGAAATTGATATTCTTGCAAATATTTCAACTATTTAACTTGTTTTATAATTTATGAAAGTAAATTAAAATACTTAGAAACGGAAAAAAATGATTATAAAGAGTTAAAAGATAATTCTCACTATGATGTGAGGTATTGTGGTTTTACACTGGAATACTGAATCCATATGAAAAAATTATATAGAGATGTATATGACTACTGAACCTGGAGATATACATTTTCACATCATGAACTCAATTCACGTCAGGAGTTTAATTCATGGAGTTGAGGAAGAGATATTCCAAATAAAGAATTACCCCAATATGTAATTAAATTGATATTCATAGCCTATAGATAATACACATCATGAGTTTCATGGGAGATGAATATTTCAGAAAATTGATGACTTATCTTCCACATTAAGTAATCGATTCACATCATGAACATATAAAAAAGTGAATATTTTCACACCATATATTTCATCCATCAGGTATTTTAATATATTCTTATATATTTAAAGCAGTGTATGCAAGATAGAAATAACCTAGATGCAAGGATATACAAGGGAAATTACTATCAAAGACAAGTGCTACATCAAAAATCCCTACTTCCACTTCCATTATTCACCACTATTTTTATCTAAGTATCCATGTATCTCATTCTCATCATTTTTAGCATGAAAAATTAGTTATTTTTATTCTAGGTGACATGAGTGTAGGGAGAGGGGTTTTATAGGTATTATTTTCAGTTTCTATTCATGTTTTGAATTGTTTAAACTATATATATTAATTCAACTTATCTTCATTTTTTCCAATTTCATGATCTTTATAATGAGACTTCAAGAGTATTATTTGATTCAACCAATTTATTTCCCTAGTTCATGTATAATGATTATGAAATCAAGGGAGGTTATGATTAAAGAAGGATTTGGGTTTCCTATTCCTATAACTTGACTAAGTAGTTGATCATACCAATAGTGCAGTAATTGTATTAGTGTAGGGTACCCAAACCAAAGAACCCTAAAGACACAATTAGGACACTAAATCATGAATTTACACAATAAAAATTGAATCTCAAGCACATAGACCTAAAAATAACTGAATATTTCATGTCGTACCTATTTACTTCAAACCCATTATTTGATGCACTTTTTTTTATCTTTCCAAACAACCATAAAATTTCATTTTTAATTCCTTTCATTAATTTAGTGAAAAGGGACCATCCTTGTGGGTTTGTTACTCAAAGATGCTAATCATTAAATTTTAGTTAGTTTTTTAGAGTTTTATTATTTATTAATTTTTTGTAGCCTGATTTGAATTTATTGACACCCTATGGGAATTAAGATACCCATAAATATCCACATCACTCTCAATGCTCACACAAATCCTGCATCACTTTCAATTCTCACATAAATCTCACATCTAATCTAAAACCCACTTATTTACCAGAAAAAGGTTAATTCACTTACCATAAACACAAATCATGCATTAGTATCTATACTAGAAAACCCAACTCCAATATTATCACTCTCATATTTTATCTCTAATTTTTATTCACTATCTAACCTACTCTAAATATGTCTTCTCTATTGCATATTGTTGGCCATAAACCTGAATATTATATGTGTGTTCTCCATGTGGAGTTGTACTCCCAACTGCACATTACCCTCACAGTTGGGTATCTCACTCCCTACCACATCCTCTACATGTAGATGTATCCTAGAAACCCACTCTTGGTCTAAATCTCATTCCTACCATATATCCTAAAGTCTAACCTAGTCCCTAACTCCATGTTATCTAGGAAATTTTTTGAAAAAAATGTCTACAAATTCACAAGATAATAATAATCTTGGAATTCCATTGGTGATTTATCACACTAATCCCATATGTTTCATGTCAGCATACACTAGAGATATTCCTTTGATGATCCACTTTATGGTGGTATCCTTGAATACATGCTCTGACTACCCTACTAAGTCACCTCATGGAGCCACTTTTGATAACCTAGAGCTCCATTGCATGTGTCTATTAACATCATTGTCCAAATCAATATATTATCATCAATTAAGTTTTACCTATCTATCAATGATTTCTTCACTATCACTACAAATGAGGTTAACATGAAGATAACTACCTACACCCTAATAGAATTTCATTAACCATCCTTAAACCATCGCATCATTGTGATGTCAACTCCTACCATAGTCAATGAAAATTGAATAAGACAATAAACCTAACATTATAATTCATTACTGAGGTGTTTCCCTACTATAAATTCATCAAAAAATACAATCCATACACTCTTAATCTCTTAAGTAAATATTTCCTAAAATAAATGACTTTATGGTCCTTCCACATTTGTTATCCATACCCAGTAAAATACCCTAAGAGGGGTGGGTGAATCAACGTATGACAAATTAAAACTACTACCCCATTTAGATATTTATTCATTCTTAAAAACTCTCTTATCTATACTTTCTATTAAAATGAATGAAATGAAATTAGAACCAACACATGTCACAGAAATGTTTACTTGGTTCACTCTCATTAGGCTGCAACAAAGGAGAAGAAAAAGGAAATGTCTAGTTATGCCAAAACCAATATAGTTCACTGTTATTATAATATTCTCATCTGACTTTATAAAATCTTGAGTTATTATGAATTTATTTTTTTTAATTAAGTAAATTTCTTTGATAACTTGCATTACACGCAACACCGAGTTTTAACAAACTACGTTCTATTATTGATATTATTATTTAAATGTGACTATTATAACCTATCTATTAAATATAATGGTATAAATAATAAGAAAAAAATTAAAAATATTTAGTATAATAATTTTTTATAAATAAACCTTATTTATAATAAAATTACTTAATTTTCATCTTTATAGGTTCAAAAAATACTATTTTCTCAAAAAAAAATTGTTACATTTCTTTAACAATATTAAAATTAATTTTTCACCATTTTAGATAATTATTTGGATAAAATTAAATTAATTTTTAAAATAATAATTTTAAAATTATCTTTGGTTTAATTTTAAATATTTTTTTGAAAATATTAATTTTTGATGAATAGTGAAAAATACTGAATTTTATTTAAAAACTATCTTTTAGTTAAAATAATTTATAAAGTTAAATTATAATTTATTTTTATTTTTATTTTATATTAGTTAAATTGTATATTTAATAATTAATTTTTTTGTTTTAATCTTTTTAATATTTAATTTTAATATAAAAACTTTGTAAAATTTTGAACCTTTTCTCTTCGAAAACATGCTTTCTTATCGCATCTACATGATTAATTTTAAATTAAAATTTTCTAATTATGTGACTTTATTTTGGGAAAATTGATTAAATATATTTAATTAGAATAATTTATATTATATAATTTTTTAAACATAATTTTTTACCAAAATTATTAGTGAAGAGAGTAAAAATTTATTATCACGGTTAAGGTAAACATTCGTTTACTGGGAGTTAAACTAAAAAGATAAGGGTTAAAATGATCTTATAACTTATCTAAAATATATTTTATAGACATAATTGGACCCTATAATGTTTTATTCTCTATTATGATCCATTTTGGTTCCTTTTGGCCTGATGAAAATAAGGGACACCTTACCCTTTTCAGAAAATTACAAGTGCGCCACTTGCCTAATTTTTAATGGGCCACCACTTCTACTATCTTATTCACACATTAAAAACCTATTGGATATGATAATACATACCCAAATAACATCAACCATTCCAAAATATAAATCAATAAGCCTAATTTTTTTGATTAATCATACCTAAAAATAATTTTGGGTCAAATATAAAGACGATTCCCGAAAAAGAGGTAGTGTTTTTCAATAAGAATTTTTAGATTATTTCCTCCTCCACCTCATTTAATTTTTATTAAAAAATTATGGTATAATATCTTATGTATATTATATATAAAAATATGTTTTTTATAAAAAAATTGGGACCTATATCCATCTAATCTTCTATCAAATGGGCTACGAAATGATCATTCATGTGTACGGAAGAATACTACCTCTTTAACTGATGTCATTCATTTTTTTATTAACACCCATCACGGATGGTTATAAAAATATATTAAATGTTAATATATGATATTTTTATTCTTATTTCATCATAATATAACATTTTCTATTTTAATTTCCATTTTTGGGGTTATGATAACATTGTTTCGTGTGTATGGTGGACTACCGCCTCATGAAGCGATGTGACTTGTTCACGCTTTACATGGAAGGTAATAAGGATAGTTTTCATGAACATATGTGATATATATTACATTATAATGATTATATAATTTTAATAGTGTATTTCATTTTCTATCTCTAACTTTAATGGATCACTCTAAATACAGATAAACATAATATATATGATATTTATTCCATGGTTAAAAAAATTTAGATTATTTACCCCTGATAAAATTAAGGGGACCTAAAATAAATAATCAAAACATATTTGAAAAACAAAGTGGTTGTTACCCAAAACGTGACTTAACAAGGAATTTTTATCAAATATGTAATAAAATGAACAAATTAAATCATATAGGGTATGATATATATATAAAAATAATTATAGTTATATAATATATTTGTAATAAAATTATATTTACTATAAGGGAGGTTATAACTTTTATTATGGATGTCATGACTTAGGGAAGTGATTTTTGTCTCAATTTGACTTCATTGAGACATATGTTTTGTTATACATATATATTAATTTATGAGGTGTATATGAATACCATTTTACATGTGATATAATTAATATTTTTATCCTTGTTATATTTTATGTTTCATTTTATGTTATTTCTTTATGCGGGTTACGATTCAAATTTACCAAAGTGGTAATGATTTATTGTTACAATCTCAACACTTATTGAGATTATTTAATATTATGTTTCTGATGAAAAAATATTATAATAAATATCTAAATAAACACATATATGTTCTTATAATTTTTTTATTCATGATATTTTAAAGTAATGGATTTATTTTTCATTCTTTAGTACTTAAAATAATTGAAAAAAATTATAAAATCTGATATTATTTCTCTCTTCGATCGGAAATATGCCTTCCTTCAAAACCATGTTTTATAAAATAGTTATAAAAAAAATCACAATTATACTATTATAATTAAAATAATTTTTTCCCATGTTTAACCTTTATTTATAATTTTTTTTAAATTAATCATCATGTCATTTTCAAAAGAATTTTATATTTGAGTTTTCTGAAAATTTGCAAGGAAAGGATGTTTTAATGTGAATGGTAATAATTAAACTTCTCATTTTCATAATCATAATTTTATTTAAATATTCGTTTATATGTTTTCAATATTATTTTCAAATAATATTATTTTTCAAATTTTTTATGTTTTAAATGTTTTTTTCAATGTAGAAAAGATGTTTTCTTCAAGAAAAGTGTTAAATGAACTTTAAAATATTACCTTATAGGTTTAAAAGTTTATTTTCCAAGAAAAGGATATCCAAAATGATTTATGTTTTATGAAGTGATTTTCAAGGAAAATTTATCTTCCTCAATAAATTTTCTAACTATTTTATCTTTTAAAATAATTCCCCATCAAAAATGATATCCTTTGACATGACTTAGGTTTTACCTCTAATACAAACCTATGATACCATTATTATTATTTATGTTAATGGATTATCTTGACAATATTTTTATGAAACCCATTTCTATTCCATGTGTTACACCATGAAAAAGTTCTTATAAAATCCATTTCTTTTCCCATCGTTTATGTTGTGATGAAATGCTGAAGTGATTATGAAATCTATCTCTTTTCTATAGTTTATGAAAAGATGAAATGTTTATAAAAACAATTTCATTTAATGGGTTTTGATATGATGAATTTTTTATTTTCTTTTGGCACACATAAATATGGTTTTCATTATGAGATAGGTGGGACCAATATCTCCCTCCAATGCATTGGGTAAAGATTTATATCTCATGAGATAGACTGGACTGAAATGGGGAGTGAAGTAATTTTTGTAAGAGAATATCACTGTTATTATGGTCTTGGGAGTGAACCTTGACAAATATGATGGTCTTAAGAATTAACATATTCCAATATTCTCAACTTTTAAATGACCCTTAAATATTACGGAAATGATTATCTATTCTTATCAGTATGTCCAAAATTCAATATATTAGGCCAACGTTATGCTATCGTGGAATATGTTCTTTAATTTACTTATGATTCATGTCTTATGCACTTCAATTTTTTATTCCATAACTCAAGATCCAGATATTTTACATGTATTTTATGGTTTTTATATGTTATTCTCGTGTTTTTATACCCTTATGTTCATGTTATTATTATGTTTCTCCCTTTTCTACCCTTACTGAAAATCTAAGCTCACCCTTTCTTATTTTTTATTTACCCAAGTTAAGAAAAAAAATTACATATGATATGTCTAAGAGGGGTTCTAGTAATGAAAAACATAGTGGGAGATGATTTAGTTTTCCTATGAACTAGGTGTTTGTGTTTCCAAGATTCCAAATTATCTATACCTTTATGATCCTAAGGCATGTGTTTTTCTAATGTATTGAATACTCATCTAAAAATATGTAATATCTATGAATTATAAGGATGGGTCACTATAGTTAGTATTAAAATGTTATTTATAGTTAATCATTGATAATTGGAGGATAAAACTTTAGTAATATTCCAAAGAAAATGTCTATGTATAAGTATAAGGATATATCAATGTATAATAAAATCACCTGGAATTTCACTAAATCATAGAGCAGGTGGTTTCCAAGAAATTACATCCCTTTCTGGATGCTACAAGTAGATGTGGATCTCACATAGATTTACCCAGGGATAATAACTCTAAAAAGGGTTAATTCAGATGGACTCAATCATCACTCGGTGCATGATGATGGGCCTTGATGCAAACCAAGAATGAAACTCTCAAGGGATGTGCATTATAAATTCACAAACACTTTATGAACCATCATGAAGGATTTAAATATAATATTAAAATGAATGACCAAGTATAAACCTAAGGTTTCATATATTAAAAATAAGTTTTAATGGTTTAGAAATCCTATAAGTGATTTTTTAGGATTATGTGGCTCCCCAATATGACTATTGTTTCTTACAATATAATTTTTATTTTTACTCAATGGATTGAACTTGAAAGAACTATGTTAATGATGAGTGTTATGGATAATGAAATTATTATTCTATAAAGAATCCAAATGTTGTAGAGACTTGAAGCTTAACGTACATGGACATTACATTACTTTTGTGGAATACTTAGTACATAACAAAAACACACACACAAGGACCGTAATAGTTTAGTGTCTTTGGAAACTCGGAATATAATCTTCTAATCATGGTGAAAGATCTTCAACATATCCCATAAAGATCTTAATTTTTTTACCTAAAACCTTTCTTTATATCCTAGGGAAAATAAAACATAAAAAGGGTGAGCTCAAATGCTCAGTAATGGTAAACAAAATAAATATCAATCACATCATATTCATAAGAACATAACATTTTGGAAATCTTAACCTGCAAAAGAGATCATTATTTTATAACATGGGATAAATCATAGTAGTGAAATGTAATCCCAATAATCATAACTTAAAACATGAATCTTTTTGGCATACACACATAATCATAGAGAATCATTTCTTATTAGTCAAGACATATTGCCAAGACTATCTTAGTGGACAAAGTCAATTTCTGAACTGAGTTCATTCCACATTTCAGTCCTGTTTCACTGAACTGGTTTAACCCTCCGTTCCAGCCATGTCTATCTCATGAGATATAAAATCTTTACCCAATGCATTGGATGGAGATATAGGTCCCACCCATCTCATAATTATATCATTCTTATGTGTGCCACAAAATCATAAACCATTCATCATAGCATAACCTATGTAATAAAAATGGGAATCTTAAACATCGTGACATCATAAAACAATTTATATAAGATAAAGGAATTTATAAAAATAATTCCATCACAACATAATCAAATCAATGTAATAATAGGGATAGAAATATAACCCTTTATTATCTTAGATGGAAAATAATTTTGATAAAACACTTGAACTCCATTCTTGAGGAAAATATCCTTTCTACATCAAAAACACTTTTCCTTTCTTAACATGTCATAAAATTCTAAACTAAAATAAGTTGATTAAAAATAAACATGAAAACTTGTAAAGAAATCTTCTTGGAAATAATGTTTTAAAAATCCATTCATGTCGTATAAGTTAAAAAAAACATTCTTCTCGTACTTTTTTCGGAAAAGTCAAAAAGTACCTCGTACGAAAAACGACAAAGGATTCCTTTCATATCTTTTACTAAAAACTCACCTAAGGGTAAAATTGGATTTAAACAATTTTATGTGGATGGAAATAATATTACATATTGAGGAAAATGGATGTGGATGATAAAATACACCCCAGTAAATACCAAAGTATAAGCAATCTTGGATAAAAATGAGATTGTGATATTTCCCTTACCATAGGTCCGATTTGCTTCGTAATTGTCCGAAACTCATGTATAATGATTTAAATAATGTCATTGACTTATTCTAGAATCATACACATTTTTATGATATCATATATGGTTCACTTATGACTTTATTTTACCCGTTCTTTTGTAAATTCCATGTTAAAGAGCGTTTTGGGTAAATTCGTTTCATTTGTCGTCCGTGTTTTGACTTGTAATTATTCATATGATTACTTAGATCATGATTACTTAATTCCAGAATATAAAACATGATTTATATATAATATATATTCAGAATATACATATATATAATAGATCAGTAAATGGAAAGAAATACACCATTCATGGAGACGGTAGGCCGTACGTACGCATGAACGCTCTTTTTGTTTCCTTATTGAGTTGAATTGAATTAAGTAGATGAAATACATATATATATATACATAAATCCAGTATCATTATTATGTCATATATTTCATGATTACTTATTATATATACTTTATAATCATTTATGAATGGTTAATCATTGAGAATGAATCTCATCGCGTCGTGGAGACGGTATTCCGTATGTACGCATGAGCGATGATATCGTTCCCATGATCGTGGAATTTTATTGGAGTGTATGTATACTATTACAGAATCAATATCACTTTACAATAATCATATATAGTTATTATTTACACCATTATACCCATCCAAGTAAGGTGGTGGTGGAAAATAGATTACACCACGGCGTGGAGACGGTATTCCGTACGTACGCACGCGTGGTGATTTCTTTTTCCGTAGGATGAATAGATGATGAAATAGGGTTGTTTCATACTTATAATAACATATCAGTATATTAGTGATACTTTTTTTATTACTTCAAAATGAAACAACTAAATAAGAATAATTGGAATAAGAAATAAAGATGAAAGAATCTGTAACGGACATTACCTCTTCTTTGAAGCGCTTCTTTGAGACCTTCTTTTAGGGCACTAAAATTGGTCTTTGAAGAAGACCAGGACCTCTAGGATGTTTCTAGGGAAGTGTAGAAGATAATTTGGTAGGGGTTGGCCGATATTTAAGGCTCAAAGTCATGTGAGGAAGAGAGGGAGGAGGTTCCCTTTTATAAGGGAGGAGAGGGGCACCTTTGGAATAACTAAATATATTATTTTATTATAAAGCCAAATTCGGTTTTAAATAGCTCCAAATTGATTTATTTTGAAGCTAAGGTGGGGATGGGTAGAAATACTCTCATCCAATAGAATTTATACAAGTTTAGATTCCTATTTTAACCTTATCATTTAGATTTAACATTAAGTTAAATAATTTTACTTTTACCATGTCTTCTTGTGTTCTTAACTATAAGGTTAATAAACATACTATAACAATCCAAACGAACCCCAAGTTGTTTATTATTAATATATATAACCTTATATAAGTCATTTGTCCGACCTTATATTTTTAGGAATAAAATAACAATTAATAATATAATATTTGTTTTAAAAACTATCTTATGTCAATTTTGACACTATTTAGTAATTGATTTTTGTGAAAATAATAACAGAATTATTAGTTCAAACAAAGTTAATTAAATCAATAATAACATGTCATATTAACCTATAAAATTAGTTTAATTCATAAAAAGTCTCAAATGATATTTATTTGGGTATTTATAACATCAATTATGTCAATATTTCATTAATAAGATAATTACTACATCATCGTTGTGTCATAAATAAATTAAATTATTTAATGTCTAAAAATTATAAATAAAATACCATTACGTTGGAAATATTTTTAGCTTTCTAATGAATATTTATAGTCGAATTTATCTTATGTATAACCCCATATTAAAAATTATTTACTTATTAAACTTTGATTTTAACTATTTTAACCCTTCTTTAAGTAAATTGATAATAAATGTCCTAATCTAATCCAAGTGGGCCTAAATGGTCATATTTTATTCCTAATATTTTTTTTTGTCGAATTACACTTATCCAATAGAATTAGGACATGTGTTAGGGTAATAATAATATCATTTTTACCCTTAATTACCCTATTTACTTTTAACCGTGGTAAAAAAAAGTAAAAAGTTACTATTCACCAAAAATTATTTTCATCTCATTGAACCACATTTTACTTACTGACATCAACCGTGTCTCTCCGATTTTTTAAATTCCACTCACAGAAATGGTAAAATTAAGTTTTATGAAAAAAATCAGTTTTTTAACTACCACTTAGTGGTTTCACTATTCATCAAAAAATGAAAGTTTCCAGAAAAATACCAAAAATTAGGCCTAAGCTATATTTGATATTATGAATTCAAAAATGATGTTTATTTTACCAAATTCAAAACATATCAGTTACATTAACTAATTTAAAAATTAATTCCCGCCGTCAAAACAAATAGCGTGTTTTTAAGAGATAATAACTATCAAAAGATTGACACTTGTTTATGTCTGGTTTAAATGTGAAATTACATCCAATGAACAAAATTGTATTAAATTGTAAAAATATATTCTAAATATACTTTAAAACTACTCAAATTAATAATTTATCACTATTAATTATTTTGATTAAAAAAAGTTGTTTTTAATTAAAATTTAGTGATTTTCACTATTCATCAGAATATGAAAGTTATCCGAAAGGTACCAAAATTTCACCCTAAGCTAATTTCGATATTCCGAATCCAAAAATGAAGTGAATTTTGAAAAATAAAATTTACAAAATTTTAAAAAGTGGTTATTACTATTCATAACGGCTAGTTTTAATAATATTTTAATAGCATATCGTTGTTTAGTGAAACTCGGTATTGCGTACTACACATGCTATTGAGGAAGGTCGTGATTGTGTGTATTGCAAGGCAAGTCAAGGATGCGTGTTGTGCAAGCTCCTTTTGATGTAGCGTACAACACAAGACATTAATGAAATTAAAAGAATATTTTTCATAAAATCTCAGGGTGTAACAAATGTTATGGGAGATGAAATGAACAATATTACTGTTATGATCATGTAAATTTATCAAGCTATAAATCGTGTTAGAATTCCAAACTTACAAAGTAGGGAACAACAGTGTATTGTATATTTTATTATAGGTCCCCAGTCATAACGTAAATCGATATTATAATATTTATATTAATATTCATCACATTAAAAAATTGAATTCCCAAGGATTACAATGGTTTAGTGTATTTGGAAACATGGAAACAAAATATTATATCATAGTGAAATATCTAAAACACCTCCCTTAATGATATTCCCATTAGTAATCCTACTTAACACCTTTCTTCAAATCCTACGAGAAGGATACATAATAAAGGGAATGAGCTCAGATACTCTATAAGGGTGAACATGGATGATATGTGAGCATAACAAAAGCATTAGGCTATGAGAAGATGATCATAACAATAGAAAAGCATACCCTACATATCAATGATCATAAAAATGAATCATGGTATAAATATTGGTAGTATATAATAAATGAATCATAAGGGAATCAATAGTAAAATCTATGAAAGTATAACAAAGGAATAAGAAATAAAAATTTTGGTATACACATAAGCATATAAAATGGTTTAAATAGTAGTCAAGGAATGACTGGCAATATCGTCTTAGTAGTACCAATTCACTTCACATACCATCTTGGTAGTCATGTTTCACTCACATGACCATCTTAGTAGTCAAGGTTCACTCCCAATACCATATTAGTGGAAAAAGTACTTTACTAAACTGAGTTCACTCCATGTTCCATCTATGTCTATCTCATGATATATAAATCTTAACCCAAAGCATTGGATGGCGATATAAGTCATATCCATCTCATAATGAAATCACACATATGTATTCCACAAGATTATAAAAAACATATCATAACCCATGAAATGAAATTGGTATCATAAACATTTCATTATATCCTAACATATTTAAAAGTGATAAGTTTCATAATCATCTCATTAAAGCATAACCTATGAAAAGAAGTGATTTTTGTAATGTCCCCAAACCAGAAGCTACTTATCTAGTGCTCCAATCCAGGTCCCCACATGACCTCAAACATGCCCCCTCGTACGCCAGAGGTTTTAGACTAGAAGTGAGTGTCTAAAAGATAATGTGGGAGACTATACCCTATTTACCAGATTAATCCACAACAGAAAATAAATAAAATAGTGTAACAATAATAATTAACTAAAATCAGGAATGACTAACCATTTCCCCAATAGGGTACAAATGCTAAATTAAAAATAAATATTACATGTCATACTTGTAGTTCATGAGTGTTGATGACCCAAAATAAAGACAACTGTGAATTCCCCAAAATGGTTCTAACTCCAAGTCTAGAACCTCATCCATGTACCTCTTAATCCTAAAAAACTCTCAATCATGGGGTCTTTTCCCTTAACCTAACCTGCAAGCATGAAATCTCTTCGGGTACCCAATGGAGGCCTGAGTAGTGTGTGACTAAAACTCAGTAGACCAAAACTAGTGTTGCTATAAAATATCCAATCTAATTAAATAGTTCTAAGAAAAGTTCAACAAAAGTAAACTAAACAAAATAAAACTCAGTTCCAATAGTAAACAATATACAGTTTATCCATTTCTAACATTAGTTCCATTTTTATCGTTTCGTCCTCTTCATAACTTAATTCATTTTCAACATTTATCCCATGAGTTAGTAATTTATATCATTCACATAATGGTGTAATGAAATAATCACTTTGAATAATAGAATAATTCAAGTCCCAATCTCACTATAGATAAACCTGTCACAATAGCCACATTATCCTTACCTTATGGCCTTAGTCTGGGTGGAATGAAACCGTTAGGGGAATAGAGCTCTATCCCCTTCCCTAACTCGTGCATTGAGGGGTGGAGTCTAGATCCTTTATCAAACTCAATAAATTGGTGTATAACCTCAGTTAATAATCCACACTACCAAGCCATGTGAACTTGATCATCATTCTATTCACCACATATATATCATATCACAACCAAACACATCCAATAAATATAAAAATCATAAACCATAACAGTCAATATGGGAAATAATATTATGCCAAAACCCATTAACATATTTCCATTTATCAAAATTATCATTTCTTATTCCTAAACTTGTTAAGCATATTCACTAATTATCATGCATTATCCCATTTAACATATTCAACCATTTACATTTGTTAAATCACTTAACCCATTTTTCACTTCCCATGTATTAACACATTCAACATATTCATCAATTCCCATATAAATATTTATTCACAAGTTTTTTAATTCACAGTCCATTAACAATTTAATATGTTCATCATTTTATATTCTCAAACCCTTTTATTCATTTCAAACATAATTCATAAGACTTTAGACATTATCTCGATTAAACCAATTAACCCATTTTCATGCAATGTAAAAAAAATCCCTTATACCTTTTCTAACCCTAGGAAAACTATCAATATTACATTTTCAACCCAACTAAACACATTAACATGTTTGAAAATGGATATATGTTTTCATACATCAATTACACACTTGAAATTACCACTTCTTAGGTTCGATAATGTCGGTGAACCCCATGGATGGACCTTAATCAGTTAATTCATACCTAATAAATCCCATGGGGATTCGGAGGGGATAAATTCATTATTTAGATTCTAATTTTACCAAATCACACTAAAGGAAAAAAATAAAAATCGGTAACCATGAACACAACTAAACATGCACAAATCAACACAAATACTATCGGATATAACTTGTAGAACACCTACCTTGAATTTGTTGATGAACACTCTTAATCGTAGCCTTATATCTCAATTCAAACACCCTTTAATGCTTCAACCTAGATCCCACAAAAAAAATATTTTAAGGTATTTAGAATAATATTTTAAAATTTCCAATCTATAATCCATAAAATAGAATAATAAAGAAGATTATACTTACTTGTATCTTTTATCCACAACCAATGGTACTCCAAGTAGCCTAAAAATGAGGGATATCAATATTTGGGATCTCTTCAGGGTTATAGTTCATCACTAGTGATAGAGGTATGAGAAAGGGGCGAAAACTAGGTTGGGTTTAACAATATTGAGATGGAAAACTGCAATTTTTTTAACCTGTAATGGGGTGCTGGTTTGATCACACTGTTTGACAAACTGTGTGAAAACCGCCAGCCAGCCTCTGTTTAAGGGGAGTGGGGATTCATGGTTAACTATGGATCTCTTCATGGTTTTAAAAGCGTGTTCCAAACCTCAAAAATTCCACTATCCAAAGCCCCATGGTTTGACAATGAAGGCCACATTATTTACATAAACATTCACCAACCACGCGCCTTAAATAGGTTGTCCTAGTTTTCCCTCCTTACATTTACCAAACCACCAAAACACCCCTGATACCCCTCATAATATTAGGAAGAATATCATTAACAAAAAACAATAAAATGGATCTAAAATTTAAACAAAAACATACCTTCACAAATTTTAGGTTCCTGAAACCTACCCAACTTATAATATCTCATCCAAGATTCACGCTTCTAAGCATCACTAAGATTACAAATAAAATATATTGTGAAAATGGGCATGTACATCTAATTCACACTCCCAAGTTTCTTCCTACACATTTCCATGTTTCCATTTTATGTGAAATAAAGGCACAAACTTTCCCTACAAGTCATTATCACTAAGATCAATGATACAGACTTGGTGCTCCTCAAAGGACAAATTTTCCCAAAGTTCTATATCCTCAACATTAGCCACATGAGATAGAGTAGGGTGATAATTTTGAAGTTATAAAAAATGAAAAACATCACACAGACCACTATTCCACTATAGAAGATCCAATCAGTAATCCAGCAGTATGATCCTCTCTATAATCCCAAATATCCCCACATAAATGGGTGCCAACATGCACAGTTTTAGAATCTGATGGAGACAAAACCATGGAAACACTCGATGAAACACACGATCACCCACCATAAAATCAATAGGTCAATGATGCCAATACACTTATGAATTATTCCTAATCTGATCCATTTTCATACATTTCTGAATTAGTTGAACCTTTTTTGATGACTCTTGCACAAGACTCAGTCCCAACAGCTTAGACTCTCCATCTTCTAACCAACATAACGAAGATCTATACGGTCTTTCATAGAGTGACTCAAATGGTTCCATTTGAGTTATAGCCTAGAAACTATTGTGATAGGAAAACTCAACCAGATACAATTTTTTTTTCACAAAACACTGAAATCTAGGACACCATCCCTTAACATTTCATCTAACACATGAATCTTATACTCTGAATATCTATCTATTTGTCGGTGAAAATCTATACTCAAAAACACATATGTACCTAGAACCTTCGGTAAAACCTACAAAAACTATGTTGTGAAATGCGGATCATGATCAGAAACTAATCCAGCTGGTCAATAATGAAATTCATGCAAATTAGAAAGAAATTAGCTACCTTAGTCAACCAATCTAAAACCACATAGATTACATCATTCTTCTAAAGTATCCTCGAAATACCCACTATGAAATCCATTTTTACATCATCTCACTTCCATTCTAGAATATGAAATGGATATAGTAAACCACCTAGGTGTTGATGCTCAACCTTCACCTGCTGACAGGTAAGGCATCACACAACAAAACTCACAACCTCTTTTTTCATTACCATCCACCAGTACTGACTATGAAGATCATGATACATATTAGCCAAACCAGGATGCACTTTCCACTTCAATGCATGTGGATCATACATAAAATCTTCCTGAAATCACACTAACACAACTACATGGCCAAAAACATTGACTATCCCATCACCACCAACAACACAACTAGAAGGTGTCTGTACACCTTTATGAGTTTCATTCATAGAAAAAACTTTTTATATCCTCAATAAGACTCTCCTTGATAGGTCTTCAAATTGTGGAATCGACTACAAAATAAGAAAGGGTTTTTTTTTCATTTTCATCATGTACCTATAGAGGCATTTAACAAACAACGCCATTATCTTCAACTCAAAAGAAGATTCATGTAATTCTTGACCTTGAGTTTTCTAACTCAAATAATCTGCAACACTATTCCCTTTTCTTTGTGTGTAAAAAATATAAAATCAATGGATTACAGGTACTCAATCTGCCATCACTAACCTTGATTCAGATCGTAATGGTAAAATATGTAATTAAGACTTTTATTATCAGTATACATGGTAATATGTTCTCCCAACAAGTAATACATCCAATATTTCAAGGAATTAATCACTATAGCTAACTCAAGATAGTGTGTTTGGTAATTCCTTTCATGATGCCTCAACGTTTGTGACCCATACACAAAAAACTGATGATCCAACATCAACACATCTCCAATACCAACTAAAGACACAACAAAAAACACAATATATTCTTTCACTGAATTAGGAAAGATTAGAATCTATTTAATTGTCAACCTCTTCTTCAACTCTTAAAAATCATTCTAACATGCCCTGGCCCACGTAAATTTTATTACATTCTTCGTCAATCATGAAATCTGATTTTCCAATGGGAAGAAATCCATGATAAGTCTTTATTAATTACTTGCCTAGCCTAGAATACTCTAGACAACAGAAACATTCTTCACCTACTCCCAAGATACAAATGCTTTCAATTTCTCATGATCCACTAGTACACCTTCCTTTGAAATGATGTGACCCAATAAATGAACTTTATCAATCCAAAAACTCCATTTGGATAGCTTTGAGTATAGATTATGCTCACTAAGTCTAATCAAGATGATGTTAAAATTTTTTGTATGATCGTCATGACTTTTAGAGTATATCAAGGTGTCATCAAAAAAAATAAAACCATTAAATGATCTACATATGGATGAAATATATAATTCATTAAAACCATGAACACTAGTAGTGTGTTGGTAAACCCGAACAACATGACAACAAAATCATACAATTTTTACATACTTCCGAAGGTTGTTCAAGGAATATCAGAAGGTCTCACCCTTACTTGGTGATACCCATACCTTAAATCAATCTTAGAAAACACTGAATCATCTCTTAGCTGGTCCAACATATCATCAATTCGGGGAAAATGATATCTATTCTTGAATTTCTTCTGATTCATATTTCAATAGTCTATTCACAGCTAGAAAGACCCATCATCCTTCTTGGAAAATAACACTGTAGATCCCCAAGGTGACATACTAGAAAGAATAAACCCTTTATTATCTAACTCCTCTAACTAAGTTTTAATCTCTTCAAGTTCTTTCAGTTCCATTATATGCAGTTGAACGAAAACTAGCTCCAATTCTGGTAGTAACTCTATCATGAACTCAACATATCTCTTGGGTGGAAACCATGATAATTCATCAAAAAACATCCTGAAACCGATCCACCATAAGAGGAAATACATGATTCTATACTCCTCCATCATCAAGCACAAGACAAGCCACATGGGATGTGAGTTCTCCCAATTGCTGGAAAATAGGTCCTTCTTGGCTTTCTCGAACATTCCACTCACCACAAAGGACATAATTGACTACCTCAAGAGTTGTGAACATTACTTGATGATGGTAACAGTCGATATGGGCCCGGTATATCACTAACCAATCCATTCCCATAATCAGGTCAAAAACTAACATCTTGAGGATGAAAAGGACCCACAAAAAATGGTACACATTAGCCTCCAGAGTAAAACCATTACAATATATGATATTCTCATCTCACACTCCCAAAAAAGTATCAATCGACATAACCCCACACACACATTCAACTACTATTCCAAATACAACAAAAAAATTGAATACATATAAAATAGTGTGTGGTGTATGTGTCAAATAAATAAATAGAAAGAATAAAAGACAAAAAAAATAATACTTCAAACTATCAATAGCTTGGCCTTGTTACCCATATGTGTAGACTAAACTATATGAAGCTGAATTACCCCTCTATCATATACCTCAACCTAAGTTCATAGTGATTCATTGTCTTTATGATATGGGTTCTCCCACCTAATAGTACCACATCTTCCACCACTGCTGGTACCAAAAATCCACTAATTTAAGACCCCTTCAAGTTTCCCCCGGGATTAAGAGTATGGTACACTACCTTTTAAAAGCCTCTTTAAATGGATTATATTCACCTGGGGCCTAATATCGTTCTTAATACCATCTTAGAAACATTTCTCCATAACTTCTTTATCTCCTAACAATGCTAGAATAAAGAGATGAAAGTCATCAAAATGGATATCATAATCTATCACTCAAATAGCCCCTTGGGTCAAACTCATAAACTCTGCAACATTATCCCACCTCAGGGTCTCTATGTAGAAGTGTTCTAGAAACGTTTCCTAGAAATACTTTCATATTATTTCTTTGGCCTACTCTGTCAGAACCGTGATGTCCAACCAACACTTTTCCTGAACTTGCGACACATAGGCTTCCAAATTGAATCACTTTTTGGAAGGAGTGTCCAAATGATTTAGAATCATTTGGATGGACTCTATCCATAACTCAGCTACCTCTGGACCACCCTCTCCGATAAATGTTGGAGGGTGTTACATCTGAAACTCTCTAGTTAGTTTGAACATGATCAGTACACCCCGCCATGTGTCTTCTTCCATCATCTGCATAAAACAAGTGACATTCTCATAAAACTGGTCTTCTCTATTACCCTGAATCACCATGCCTTCTTTCTCCACTATCGGGGAGCATTCTTGGAAAAATACACTTTCTACCCTACCAACATAAGTCTTCGTGGTGGATTTTCTATACAATTATAAACACAAGCTTTAGAACACATGGAATAAATCTTCTGTAGAACTATAAAGGAATAATCCCATCTATCCATAACCAAACCACTTTTCAAACACTATCCAAAAAACCTTATCATATCCAAAACACATCCCTCAAACATCAATACCATGAGCTATGATCAACATGGGAGTAAAATAATTTTACATAGTCAAAAATCATCCATTAAGCACCCTTTTAAAACCCAATTCAACTTTTATGCAACCAATGTTTTTCTTTCTAGACACATTTTCCTTTTCATAACTGGTTATGACTATCATTATAACTCATATAAAACCCTTCATCAAGTATCATTATTTAACCATTCCCTAAATTATTTTTATTTAACCATTATTAAAATTTTCATTTCCCATTTTCCCATATGAATCATTTTATTAGACACAGTTTTCTTCAAGTTATTCTATAAGTTCAAATAAATTCTTCCCCTTTATTTCCCACAAACATGTGTTGTGTGTGTATCATTATATATGTCAATTTCATACATAGATTCCTATAATGATGCATGAATGAAAAATATTGTTCCATTCCAAAAAAGAGCTAAATATCATTAAACTATCACATCACACAATAAGTGCATCACCCAATGGTGAAATATCATCAAATTTTACAACCCATAATAAGAACAATAATTCCCACCCTGGTGACTTGGGTTTTTCCTTATATATGGGTTATATACTCCTAAGCATGAGCTCATTTCAGAGTACTGATACTTACCTAACCACCATTATACCATTCTTAAATATAAATTCATATAAAATACCTCTTATGATACCACTTTGTAATTTCCATGACACCGAATCCACTAAACCGGTGTTCCGTGCTGAGTTTCTACATGACCTCAAGCATGCCTCCTCATATACCAGAGGTTTATAACTAGTGATGAGGGTATAAAATATCATGTGGGGATAATGTACCATATTTACCATATTAATCCACAATATTAAACAAAAAATAACATAATAATAGTTAACCAATATCAAGAATAACTAACCATTTCCCCATTAGGGTACAAACTAAAAAATAAAAATAAATATGTCATGTCGTGCTAAAATTGTCACAAGTGTGGATAAACCAAAATAAACACAATAGTGAATTCCCAAAAATGGTATTGACTCCATTTCTAGGACCTAATCCATGTACCTCCCAAGAATGACACAAATTCCAATCACAGGGTATTTTCCCTTAACCTGACCTACATGCATGAAATTTTCTCAGGTACCCAATGGCGGTCGGAGTAGTGTGTAAGTACAACATAGTAGGATGCCACAAATGGTGTCTAAAAAATATCCATTATAATTATATTATGCATGAAAAAATTAAATAAAAAATAAGAAAATAAAATACAACTCAGTGCCATTAGTTATGAATATATACTTTTTACATTTCTAACCTTAGTTCCATTTTCATCATTACATCATCTTCATTACTTGATTAATTTTCAACATGCGTCACAAGGGTTAGGAATTTATGTCTACCACGTAAGGGTTTAAGGAAATAATCACTTTACATAATAGAAAAAGTAAAATATTTATCTACTAGGGTTAAATACTTAAAAAAAACCACATTATACTCACCTCTAAGCCTCGGTCTAGGGGGATTGCAACAGTTAGGGGAATAGAGCTCTATCTGTGTCCCTAACCTATGATTTCTTGGGTGGAGTATAGTTCCCCAATCCAACTTCACCCATGGGAATAGAACCTTAGTTTATATGCCAAATTACCGAGCCATATTCACATTTTTATCATTCCATTCACAACACATACAACATATCACAACTAAACACATCCAATACTAATAACAATCATAAACCATAACAATCAATATAGGAAAAAATATTATTCCATAACTGATTAACACATTTCCATTTACACTTCATTGAAATTTATCCCAATTATCATTTATTACTTATGAACTCATTAAGTGTATGCACTAATTATCATACATTAACCCATTTAACATATTCAACCATTTCTATATGTTAATTCATTTTACCCATTCTTCACTTCCCAAGTATTAACCCATTCGACATATTCATCATTTCCCTTATGAAGATCCATTCATATATTATTCAATTAAAAATCCATTATCAATTTAACATGTTCATCATTTCATATGCACTAACCCTATTATGCATTTCTAATAAAATTCACAAGAATTTATACTTAATCTAAATTAACCCAATTAACCAATTTCCATGCCATGCCAAAAAAAACCCTTATGCCTTTCTCAAACCAAGTCACAACTATCAATATTTAATTTTCAACCCAACTAAACATATTAACATGGTCGACTGGTGATCTACATTTTCACACGTCAATTTCATACTTGACATTACCACTTCATAGGTTCGGTAATGCTGGCGCACCCCATGAATGGCCCTTAATAAGTTAAATTATCCTCAATGAATCCCATGGGGATCATAGGGTTTTAATTCATTATTTATAATCTTATTTTAACAAATCTCAGACAAGGTATCAAAATAACGGTAAGGGGGCAACTAATAATGTAACTAAACTTGCAAAAATAAACTCAATGACTATGGGATAAGACTTGTAGACCACCTACCTTGAATCTATCAATGAACAAACTCTTCATCATTTCCTTTTGTTGATAATCAAATTCTGTTTTCTGATTCAACTGAGATCCCATCAGAAAAGAGTGTTTTATGGATTTGTAATAATATTTCCCAACTTACAAACCCTAATTCAGAAAATATAAGAAATGGTACGATTAAACTTACCCAGATCTTCAACCCTTAATCGAAAGCACTCCAAATGTCCTAGAAATGAGATATATTGATCCTTGGTATATCTTGAGGGTTCTAGTTCATCACTAGGGATACAGGTAGAAGAAAGGTGAGAAACATCAGGTGGGACTTAAAAATACTGGGATGGAAAAACTATAAATTTTTCAAATTTTAATGGGGTACACGGTTTGGCCATAAAATTTTCCAAACTATATCAAAATGTTCACTAGCCACTATCAATGTTAATTGAGGTTGCATGGTTACCTAGTGAGATTTTCATAATTTGAAAATATTTCACAAACTATGTGGAATGCCATCATCCATTGTCACACAATTTTACTAGGAAGGTCACATGGATTACTTAATCATGCTCCAAACATGATCCTTACAAATATTGTCCTTATTTTCCATCCTTTCATGTCCCAAACCCCAAAAACACCCCCAATAACCCTCATTCTCTCTGGTAACATCTCATTAAACAAAAATAGTAAAATAAAACCAAATTTTAAACTAAAAAATACCTTCACAATTTCTATAATCATACATGTTTCATAATCATATAACTCATGAAATAGAAACATGTTTCATAAATATATAACCTATGAAAGAGAACGAGTTTCATAAAAATCATGCCACAAAATAATAAACCATTTAGAAAATAATACAAATAGAAATGTTAGATCATATCTTTAGAAAATTCATTAGTAATACCAACGGATGTGATCTTATATGGAAAATATTTTTGAAATTCCCTTGAAAAAAGTTTCTAAAGAAAAATATTCTTTCTTCTTTGAAAAATTATTTTTAAAATATAAAACCTTTAAAAAAATTATTTTATTTGAAAATGAGCCTAAAAACATATATAAAAAACAAGAAAAAAACATTAAAACCTTTTCCTTTGAAAATAATTTGAAAACTTATAAATAAATCTTGAAATAACTTTAATAACCTTTTATTGGAAAATAATTTTAAACCTTATAAACAAAGCTTGAAAACTTCTTGAAAACTTTCTTCTTTTAAAATACTTTGAAAAATTATAAATAAATATGGAAAATATTTTGAAATCATTTTACTTTAAAAATAATTTTAAAACCTATAAATAAATCATGAAATTATTTTGAAAACATTTTTCATTAAAAATAATTTGAAAACTTATAAATAAATCTGGAGAACATGATGAAAACCTTTTTCTTTAAAAATACTTTGAAAAATTATAAATAATGCTTCAAAAAAATTTAAAAATATTTTTACAAGATAAATAATAATATAATATTGAAATAATATAATACACATTTTAAATATAAAAAAATTAAAACCTTTATATAAAACATGGTTTTTAAAGAACACATATTTCTAACCGAATAGAGAGATAATGTCGAATATCATTAAAAATAATTTATTAGTTTTCTTAAGTACCAAATAGTGGATAAATGGTACTAATAAATTAATATATCATCAATAAAAATATGATAATAAACTTCATGAGTGTTCTTGAGATATGTATCATAGTATTTTCTCAATGGTAGCATAATCATAAACAATCTCGATAGATGATGAGATCGTAACAATAAACTAATACAACTTTAGTGACTTTGAATCATAAAAAAATGGTTGAATAAAATTAATTTAAGATTAAAATATAATCAAATAATTATATTCTTGATATAACATGTAAAAGGGTAGTTTATACACTTTGAATAATATTATAGGTTCATAACATGACATGTGTCTCAAAGAAGGCAAATTAAGACAAAATTATGTTACTGATTTGGTATCTTCTGAAAATACATCCCATAAAAGGGACATCATCAACATGATATTAAAATAACGATACATTTAAGTATAATAATAATATAATATATCAATTGGGAGCATATACACCACAAAAGATAAAAAATTGGTGAATAAGGCATAAATCTCCCAGAAATAAAAGTGAGACTAGAAATCCCCTTACTCGATGAGTAACTTTTGATTCATTTTCCACATGAAAGAATTACATAAATTAAAATTTTTAATATCTTTAAATAAATTAAATTCATGATATAACATGTTAATGTTCAGTATATAAACCACACAATTAGAATAAGTGGTGAATATATCATAAATCTCCTAGAAGTAAAAGTGAGAAGAGAAAACCCTTACCTTGTGTCATGAATCTCATTGTACTCATTCAATCCTCCTATATAATAAATGTAAATTTTCTATAAATCTAACATATAACCATATTCTTATATATAGTACCATATATTATTTTATAATTACTTTATATTACCTATTTATTAATAATTCCATGTTAGTGTTATGTTTCATGTAATATTCACTTTGTTTTTCTTATGCATTTTGAGTTGTTATTCTTGATCCTATTACGTAGATCATTATTTAATTATTTCAAGAATGTAAAACATAATTCATATATCATATATATTCAAAAATATATTAATTATATTACCATGATCTATTTCATTAGTTGGACTCTTCATATCTCTTCATATTTCATATTCTCAATTCTCTTCTCTTCCACACTTTAAGCACTTACTTTTTCCTTAGATAGACTCCCCTCTATACTTGTTCACACATTTTATTCCTGAAAAAAGGATAAATTTTCCCCTCTATAACTTTAATCAATAAAATTTCCATGTAAATGGAATTTCCTCTTCTTTTACTCAAAATCATTAGAATAATTAGAGTCTCCAATTTAAATTTATGCCTTAAGTTCTCATTTAATAATATATTCATAACTTCCTCATTCCCTTATACCCAATGACTTCCAAATACTCAGCATTAAACCACTAAATAAATGGTCGACCGTACTTTAATGTTCAATGATAAAACTTAAAGCATACCTTTAATGTCTTGTGAAGTTTTCTATATAGTTACTCATGGATTCATCATCCTTTTTCTTCAACTGAAGTAATTACATCTCCATTTTTTGTATGAATAGTTTGGGGAAGATATTTACTATATAATTATTCTTTAAACTCATCATATTTCATATAATATATTTCCTACTTTACCCTTGTGCTCTTTATTAGGGTCCACCATTGATAAAATTCATATTCAAAATGATATATATCCAAAACAACATATTCATGATATGATTTACATAGTGCATAAAATATCTTTTCTACTATATTTATCCCTTTCTTAGAAATTAGTGGATTGGGAGACCCACTGAATATTGATGGTTATTGATAAATTAAAAACTTGATATAAAGGTACTTCTTATTTAGTGAATTTTGTGGCTACACATGGTTTTCATAATCATTAATAAACTAAGATAGCATTTTTAGGAATATTTACACACCATTTTTCATCCTTTTAGGTTCCATGTTGGGATAATCTCCATATGGTCTACAACACCCATTGTTTACTTGGTTTTTCTTGATTCCATCAAATACATTAAATAAGGGAATGTTGGAAATTTTGAAATTATTAAATACATAAAATGAAAACTATAATCCTAGAAAAAATAATGCATAAATGAAATATATATTCTAACATATGAATATATAGGTTTCAATATAAGTTATCCATAGCTATTACTCAACATAGTTCTCTAATTGAATAAGTTTGTTATTTAAATCATTGATAATGGTTCATAAAAATAATATGGATTAACCAATGAATATCCATTGGGAGTGTCGAAACAGGTGTGCAGTTAGGCCTATTTTCCATACACCAGGTGATAATGGAGTTAATAACCAACACACCCATTTAGGTTAATTAAACCTAGTAACATTTTTTCTAGATCTTTTATCCTCTAGTATCATCCAGATAGGGATATAATTTCTATGAGAACCACATAATATCTATTTTAATAAACTTCAGTATGTTATTTTAAACTTATCCTTATCCAATATACTTTTCTCTAGGATTTACACTAAAGTTATAAAATCTAATTGACATAATAACTAAACTAATCTCTTAAAATAACTAAACCCACCTCTAATACCAACTAAATCTACCCAAGATAATAATAACTTAAATATTACATTAATATCATTATTTAAATAAAACATTTCACAAACAATCACCCAACCCTAGGACATACATGTTTTGTGTCTTAGAGATTATCTATATAGACATATTAATCTATAATCATTTATCCACAATCAAACACCTCTAAAATCCCTTCTATACTTTCCAAAAGTTATACGTATCTTCATAACTTGTAGAAAGTAAAAAATAAGAAAGGGGTGATCTCAAATTCTTAGTAAGGGAAAACTTATCAACATGTCGTTAAGGGTTATATAAAAATTATATGAGAATAAATTATAAGTGGCTAAATTTATTATTAAAAATAGCATGAAGTAATATGAGTTTTCTAGAATTCATGATAGAAGGGTATGTCATCTCAAATCAAAAAACATATACCATGAAAAATTTTATGGAATAATGATACATTAAACATGTGTCAAGAATCATAATCATAGGAACAAGATTATGGAATAATATTATGGAATAAACATAACCATTGAAATCATATTTCAAGGAAACCCACCAAGAAATTCATTACATTGTAATTTTGGGTTAACCACACATTTACCTTTTTGGGCTTGGGATAATCCCCTTATGTACCCTAAAACGTGGTATAAAACATTTTTTGTACCCATTTGTATTGGGATAAATCCTTCTGTGTACCCTTTTTCTTAGGATAAAGCCTCTTGTGTACCCTTTTGAGCTCAAATAAATAACAAAAACCAATTTATTAGATATTGATATAGTACCCACTTGTTATCATATTTACATATGTATTCCACTAAAAATCAATAATAAATATATCTTAATGGGCCCATGGAAAAATAATGGGTTTCATAAAATTTCAAAAAATATCATATAACCCAAACTTAAAAGATCATAGGATATCAGAAAACTCATTTAAAAAAATAAATAATATAATCATAAAATATATAGTATGATCAAAAGATAACTTTATGAGATATAAACCTTAGAGAAAAAAATAAGTGAAAATATGAATTTTTTCACAAAACCTTTTAGATAATATTATAATAGTTTAAGTGAAAATTACTTTAAAAAAATTGAGAATGGAAATAGAAGACTTTTGCAAACCTTCTAATAAATAGTTCCAAATAAAATATCCTTGAAAAGATATTAATTTTATCAAAAATTGTGGTGTGAAAGGTAAAAATATGATTTTTAATGGATAGAAAATCCTTTTCAAAAAATGAAATACCTTTTTTTAAACCACATTATCAAGAGAGTATTAAACTTTAAATTTAAAAATTTAAATATAATTATTAAAATCCAAGAGAAAAATTCGTATTATTTTCTTAAAAAAAAGGAGAGCATTGGAGAGAAGAAAATCATGGACATTGGAGAAAACTTTTTTTGGTAATAATGGGATTTATTCTTTCCAATGAAATAATTATATTTCATAAAATATTTTATTAAAGAAGTCGTTATTTTTTATGATAAGTAATTTACCAAAATAATAGAATAAAACACCATATAAAATGTGTTAATAGTAGGATAAAATAGATATTGAAAAATTATATTCAGGTAATAAATAATATGACCCGACGAATCAGAAATTGAATTGATGAAACACTTATAGGATTTCTAAGGACATGTATCCTTGTAGATAATTACTTTGTGTTTTATAGGTGTTTGAGGTTTCTATAGAAGTCTTGTTAGAGGAAGTATAATAGTGAATCATAAATTTCAACTTCAGAGAAGGACTGTGGCATAGATGCTTGTGCTACTCTTTGGAGTACAGTCAGGTGATGAGGTCGATGTGTGGATTAAGTGCTACAACATAGAACCTAAATTATTAAGATTTGGTGGTTATTATAGTTTTATTACTCCTAAGTCATGGGTTTTAGTCAACACAATGGAATCATGGGAGGCAAGTTTCGATGGTTCTACCTTTTTTAGTGTCTCTACACAGTGATGTTGAGTTGCAGTGTAGTTGTATATTGTTCCAATTATAATTATATGTCATGAAGGTTCATTTTCATTGTGTTCCTCCTCATAAATTACATGATATACAACATGGAACATACCATGGTTCTCATTTATGAATTCGACTATAAATGTTTTGGTGTGGTCTCTTTCATTGTGTCCTCTTTTTATACTTTGTTAGTATCCTTGGATCGTGGTATTGGGAGTTGTGTTGTGGTCTTCAAATTTCCGGTTTTCCTATAAATACATGAAATCCTTTGAACTTGTCTTTATCTTAACCTCTTCCCTTGAAACAAAGGCACCCAAGAGATCTTTGTTAAATTAATTTAGAGGTCCTTTGATTGAATTCAACTCCCACCTTCTATAAATCACTCAATGGTGATCCAAGGTATGTTTTTCCTCTTTTCTTATAGTTTATTTCCATTAATTTTGGTTTTCTCCCATTATATATTGTCATGATATAGTAGCTTATTTCTTTTATTTCCATGTAATTCCATATATTTATGGGGTTATTTCATTGTGTTTCATCTATAAAAATCATTGTTCCCTTGTGGGAGAGGTGATCGAGGATCTACTCTTATTATTATATTCTTTTTTGAAGAACATCAAAATCCTTGAGGTAAGGGATTTGTTGTTTCACCTTGTTTTTATGTGAAATCATTATGTTATCATGATTTATCTCCTTAGGGAATTGTATAATTAATCATAAGGATGATTAAATTATAATTAAATGAAATAGAGTGTTCTGAGTTATGGGGATTGCATGTGTTTTATGTCATGATAATTGTTTTCCACTTGATTTTTTAGATAATATGATATCTTTCATTTATTATATGTTTTATAAATATTTTTTATATTTTTAATTGGTTAAATAATAAAAACATAGTAATTATTTCTATATAAATAATAAAAAGTTTTGTTTAATTATAATTCTTCTTTTATATAATTGATGGAAACATATGTTATTATTGAATCATGTTTAAATAACATATATTCATTGATATTTGGTGCATCAGGTTTCTAGTGGTTTCAATCTATGTTAAATGATTCGGTCGATTCAAGATTGTAAAAAAATTGGTTTTTTGTTAAAGTGAGTTGTTTGGTGGTTTATTGAGCCCATTTTCCTATAAAACCTAGATGCATTTGTTATAGGGATGAAATTCCATGTTAACTATTTGTTGTTTTATTTTTTACTTGTATGATTTCTCTAGATAAAAGCCTTGATTTTTTACATGATATTAGCCTGGTATTATTGATGATTTTGTGAGACATGCTCAAGTTCCCTCGTTTTTTGGCAGTAGTTTAAACCTGTAATTTTGAGATGGAAGGTGATATGCAGAGTGGTGTCGGCATGTAATTGGGACTGATGGAGAGAGTTAAAGATGGGTTTTCTTGTTATTTGTTATATTTTAAATTGGGATAGTTTCTTGTTAATGAATATTCTTAAAAGGAAAATTGTATAGGTTTCTTATTTCTTATTTCATTTTCACACATCCTAATGTAGCAGAATGTCTATAGTTTATGAATCTTTTGGTAGCTTGGTATGAGTCCTAGAGTTTCTCATTTGGACCCAGATAACCCGTCCATTTATGTTCCAAATCAAAATGTGGCAAGACCTGAAAGGAATTCCTGATCCCCACATGCTAGATTCTAGCACTCATGCATAAATAACAACCAAAGGAAATTATTTTTCACAATATAAAGTAGATTTAATGGAATATATATAAATAGAATAATGAAACAGTGAAGGAATAACTATAAATATGTGTTCCATAACTAAAATAAAAGAGTATATGTGATAAAACACCAAAAATTCAGAACCAATCCAAAAGTATAAGTCCAATGGAAAAGGAAAACTAAAATAAGTATAACTAATTCATGTGATAATTTGAGGAACATCCCACCATCTCAACACCAGCTACCATATCTAGTTAAACAAAAAACCTCACCACCTCATTACATCACCCTAACTTTTCCTACATCAAATTACATAACTATTTCCACACACAACTAAAGATTTGTGCAGGGTGTGGGCCAAACAAGCTTAGTAGGATCCCACCTAGGTGTTCCATATCAATTTTCAATATAATAAATCCAATGATAATCATTTTAAAAAAACCTGTAATGATAAATGATAAATATTTTTTTTATCAAAATCATGATAAATATTTCCCTTTCTATATGGTTCCAAAAAAATCCTGGAAAATAGTTTCAAAGCATAATTTCTATAAAAAATTATCAGAGGTAAATTTGATGTATTAAATCCATGACAATGCAAATCCAAATTTTAGGTAAATCACACCAAGGATTTCAATAGGTCAGGCCTATATACTACTTATACCACAATTAATAACTAATTTCCACTCAAGTCCTTAAAACACAGGCCTAAGAAGTAGAGGAACACCCCATGAGTGAACCCCCTAAAAATTATAACATCATGTCCCTAGATAAACGATCTTAGAGAGAAGTGGAACACCCCATGAGTGAACACCACCAAAATGAAATGGTGGACGGCCCTAAGCTATACCTTCCACCTAAGTATCCAAGGATTCCCATTTACTATATTTCCCAAATCATTTAAAAAGTGATTTTCAATATCAATTTAAAACAAAAAAATTCTTTTATCAAAATGTTTCTAAAAACCCATTTCACAATACTTTTAAAACACCCATTTTCCATTACCAATACTAAGGTAAAACCCATATTTTATCAAAAATCCATTTATACACACAAAATAATCAGGAAAAATCATTTATAAAAGAATTTATAAAATAGATGAAATCATAATTTATTTAACAAAGGAAATAGACGTAACCACCAACCTTAAACTTGGATATCACAAACCAGTAACAAGATTCAACCAGTATAGGATAGAATTAAAATAAAAAATAGAGGCCCCATAATACAGTCCTATATCTTAAAATTGGATTCCAAAAACAAAACAAATGGTGTACAAGGTAGATAACAACATACTTCAAAGAACACACACCTTTCACACTATAACCAACAATAGATTGACCCTCAGAAGAAGATTTCACAATGGATATATAAATGATCAAATAAAACATCACCATAGGTTCAAAAAATCCTAACAACAATGCCACACGACTTTCATGACCAATGGAAATGAAGAATAAGAAAAGTTCACTTACCCGGGAGAAGTAATGCAACCACTATAGAGATCAAATTCCAAACGAAAAAATTTATAAGGAAAAGAGACCACCAAAATCACATGTAATATATTAGGGTCCAAGACCTATGGTTTCATGATAAGATAAGAGGAGTTACTTGTGAGGATAAAATAAAACCAACTTGGCTGAAGGGTTTACTTTATTAATTATGTATTTATTGTGTAAATCCCCATGAAATATATACAAAAAAAATACATTGCCTCTGATTAAATTTGTCTCATTTAATATATTTATGATGTAAAACAGGATTTATGGCATACATATGCATACTCATTAAATTGTTTTCACAACATGATCCTAGTGACCCATTTATATTGTAAATGTTCCTTGCATACTGGAACCATCCCAGGTTTGGATAAAAACTCTCAAAGTTATTCTATATGAACTCTAAGATAGAAAAAAACACTCTTCAAAAACTAAATAGCATACCTTAAAATATGTGGTGTTAAAATATACCCACCATAAGACTTTTCATCCCCATCAAGTCATGTGTAAGAAGGGTGATTTGTAAAGAGTTGAGTTCACTACTCCCTCATTGACGATTCACAATCCCAAACCTTATGAGAATCTGATCTATGTTGACATAGCACTCTAACCAATAGGATAGACTTATTGTGCAAGAATTGCACCTGAATATCGATGATCCCCACTAGTTTCTCTACAAATGAAACATCTAGGTCTAACTAAATATATTCCCAACTCAGAACAAGAGATGGATTTGTATGATACTTCTGTACATTAGATATGTTAATAAATCATGAATAACTATCAACTGAACTGAAAAACCCAACTAAAAAGAAGCCTTCCCAAGTCACTTAATAACCTCAAAATATCCAACATATATCATATCCAACTTTTAATTTTTCCAAATCTAACGGTGACCCAACTGAGGATAAACATTCAAGAAAACCCATTAACCTACAGAAAACTCTAAAGTTTGGTTTCAATGATTTGCATATGATTTCTATTGATTCTATACTACAAAAGGATGTTGTAATATATCCTAAATCCTTATTGGCATCTCCTAAATGAGGCTTCATCCCATAATAAATGCCCTATCCACCTCTTCCCATCAAAGAGTTTATTTACACAGGTTACCATATAAATACTCGAAGGGATCCATTTTCATAAAAAACTAATAACTATTGTTTTATGTAAACTCAACCAGTCCCGGATGGCTATCCCATGATCCACTAAAATCTAAAAAAAAGGAATGGAGTATAACCTCCATGATGTGAATATCATGCTTCATATTAAAATTTCTCTATGGATGGTAAGTTTTACTCAACCTAACCTGATTCCCCATTTCTACTTGGTTACATTTCCAAAATCAGGAGGCAAACCCAGGATGCCAATTTGAAAAAATCTTAGAGGGAACCCCACATAACCAAATAATCTCATACATATACAACTTATCTAGATATTTAACCTCAGTGGTGTCCCTGATCAGAATAAAATGATCAACTTTCATTAATATATCAACCACAACCTAGATAGTAGTCTTCCCACAATGATTTCACGGTAATCCAAAAATAAAATCCATCGACACCTCTTCCCATTTCTAACCCATTACTAGAAGAGGATAGAGAAAATCATAAGTTTTTAGATTCTTTTCCTTTATTTTTTGGATATTATAACATCCGTACATGTAATCTTCAATATTTCTATTCATAATCATCCACCAATAATGTTATCTAATGTCAAAATACATCTTCATAGTTCATGGATAAAAAAACCACAAATAAATATAATAGTTAAAAAATAATAATCTCCTCACAGATGTTGTGATGAAAAACTAATCCCCAAATGGTATAATACCATCATAAGTGAGAGACTAACCAAAAATAGTCCCCAAACCATAAAGGGTTTCTCTGATTCATCTAAACTCAACATGCTTCTACTGACTCAACATAATAGACTCAAGAAGTGATGAAGATAGTTAACCACTAGTCATAACTATACCCTAACCATCCTCCTAAGTGTCCATATGTGAGAGGGTGAATATTCCCATTAGGTTCCACTCTTTATTAAATTCAAAAACATCCTGTGATGGTAATTTTCTTCTGAGAGAATCTATGTTGAAATTCCCCTTTCCTAAGGTGTAGCCAATTTCAAAATCGAACATCTAAAGGTAATCTGCCCACAACCTATATTTGAGATTAAATTACTCCTAAAAAATATAAAACTTATTCTCTTATGGTAATAAAAGACTATGAATCACTCCCTAAAAAGATAATGTTTCCAACAATTTAGTGCATGAATTACTATAGAAAGCTCCAAATCATGAGTAGGGTAATTCTTCTCATGCATCTGAAGCTAACAAGAGCCATAGGTCACTACATTATCATCATGAATTAGCATGAAACCCATAATAGAACTAGAATAATCACAATAAACCACATACATATTATTGGTATTAGGTAAGATCAAAATAGGTATTGATGTTATAATATGTTTCATCTCATTGAAAGAATTATAACCCTTTTCATCCCATATAAATTTTACACCTTTCTTAGTATGTGTAGTCAAAGGGGATTCCAACTACAAGAAATCCTTGAAGAACTATAGATAGTATTAGTATGAACAAGGAATTTTTTTTTCTCAAATACATTCCATATCTCTTCCCATGAAAATACATTCACTGCCTTTTGAGGATCGACTGAAAATCCATGCTCAAAAATCACACTCCCCCAGAACTTCACTTCTTGGATCCAAAAAATATATTCTGAAATATTTCTATATAGATAGTGTCTCCTAAATATTTCCAAAACCAAAATCATATTATGCTCATGTTCACACTCATACCTTGAATAAACCAAAATATTTTCCAAGAACATAACCAAAAAGTTTTCAAGATACTCAAGAAATATTTGATTCATCAAATCTATAAAAACAATAGGATCATTAACCAAACAAAAAGTAATCACAAGATATTCATAATGACCATACCTACTCTAAAAGTCTGTCTTTTGTATATAAAACTCTCAAAGTTGAAGTTGGTGATAACTCGATCAAAGATAGATCTTCAAAAACCACTTTTCCTCTTTAACTAGTCAAAAAACCATCCACATGGGGAAAAGGATACTTATTCTTAGTCATTACCTGGTTTAACATCCGATATTTAATGAAAAAATATAAGTGAACCATCAGTCTTATTTGAAAAGACATTTAGGGATACCCATGGCAAAACACTAAGTCAAACAAAAACTTTTTCAATTAGATCATTCCACAGAATCTTGAGCTCTTTAAACTCCACTAGTTCCGTATGATGGGAGGGTATTGAGATCAATTGTATACCCTTCCCTAGATCAATCATAAACTCTAAATATTACTCTATAGGTGGATCAAATAATTCTTTAGGGAATATGAAAAGAATTTCCTGAACAATGATGAGAAGATCAACAGGACAAGAAACCACATAGGGACTAAATGCAAAAACTGCCAACAAAATCTTGAGCTCTGAGTGGGAAGGTCTGGCATGACCAAACATTGAATCCCACTCTCCCTGAAATAATAGAGATCGCCTATTGGTATTTAGGAACATGACATGTTGATAATAATAATCATCCTTGGGATGACATGTTATAAGATAGTCCATCCTAATGATGATATCAAATATATCCAAATTGAGAATGAGGAAATCCTAGACTAAATTTTCATCATCAATTAATAAATAACAAGATGGACATTGAAACTTTTTATATCTCTTCTTCCCAAGAGGTTTTATTGACTACATTATGGAAGAAATGAGCTATGTTGTATGTTTCAACACATAAACAAAAACGTTAAATATAAATGAATAGTAAGAACTAGTATCAAATAATGTAGTTGATATATAAGATGAAACAAAAATTGTACCTCTCACTGTCAGTTGACTTGTGTCTTCCTTGACTGGTAAATCATCCACTCCTTGAAGATGCTTTACTCCTGAGGCCTTTCGATGGAGATGTATGTAATTTGAAGCTTTTTAATGTGTCATAGTGACCTTTAGATCTGATGATCCCAGATTATATCGAGTCATAGATTTATACGGATAGAATCATATGAATAATTTGATCTTGAAACCCTCCTAATACAATCCCTTATTCCTATCTTATTATTCTATCAAATCTCACCATCACTTATTAGGACACTAAAGTATAAATTCCATGCACTTCACCTTGATATTGTCATGTGAAACTATGAATTTGAAGATCTAATTTATCATGTCCATATAATCCTCTAAATATTAGGTATCATTCATGCCATTAAATGATGGTTTTTTTACATATAATAACTCCCTTGGTCAATCCCTTTCTCTTACATCTCTTGGATATATCTCAAAAACTTTATTCTGGACTTTTGGTAATTTTTAATCAAGAAAAAAACTACTCAGATGATAGCCTCAATAATATTTTGATCTATAGGTGGATTATCTTGATTGTCATATGCTACACCCTAGTGAAATATGTCTAAAGGGAATATCACTATACACCAAAAAAATAAAACAATAGGATAATACCAAATCAAACTATAAATCCATAATAAAAACTGATATTGATATCAATAACTCAACACAAGTGCTACACATCTTAGCATCCCATCATAACTTCAGTTTCGTCACAACAAGTGTTAGTTAGGAACTCACCAAATACTACCTATCAAGTTCTTGAAATCCTATATACCATATAAAAACGTCCCAATACCAATCATAACAATGATATGATACCCAAATATTCACATCCTAACCCAGATAACTCATCCGTCTAGTCTCTGACTCGAAATTCAACAAGACCCAAAGGGCATTCCTGATCCCCATGGGATTGTGACTAGAACACAGGAATAAAAATAAACAATAGGGAATGATTTTTCCAAACATGAATCATATGAAATAGAATATATATACATAGTATAAATAAATAGTGGAATACTAACCAAAAAGATATATTCCATAACTCAAATAAAATAGCATGCATGATGAAACTCAAAATAGTCAGAACAAAACCCAATGTATAATCCCAATATAAAAATACAACTAAAACAAGGAAAACTCCTCCATGTGATAATATAGGAAATTTCCCACCATCTCACCACTATTTACTTCACATAGATGACAGAAAACCTCATTACCTCATTATGGTGCCTTTGATTTTCCAATATAAAAACACATGACCTAGTCTACACACTTCCAAATGGGTGTGCAGGGGGAGCTAAACAGGCTCATCCGGATCCCACCCAGGTGTTAAATGTCAATTATTTACAAAAAATACAAATATTCACATTTTAAATAAACCATTACATGGTAAATTATAAAGTACTTTATATCAAAACATGGTAAATATAACCCGTTTTCCACTCTTTAAAAAATCTATGAAAATAGTCTAAAAGAATAATTTCCATAAAAAGTTATCAATATAAAGGAAATTATATCAAATATAGAACAATAAAAAGAAAAATCACTTGTAAATCAGGTCAAGGATTATATTATATTAGGCTAGTTGACTACGTGTAGCCCAATCAATGACTAGTGTACACTCAAGTCCGTAAAACACCAACCTAAATAAAATAGGAACACCCCATGAGTGAACCCCCTAACAATGTCAACATCATGTCCCTAGAACAATGGGATTAGAGAGTAGAGTAACATTCCATGATTCAACACCCAATAACAAAATAGACAATAGAACTCATGTATACCTTACACCTATGTATAAAAACATTCCCTTGTGATTTATTTCCCAAATCAATTTAAAAGGTCTTTTCACAATCAATTTCAAACAACCCCTTTATTTTATAAAACCTTCTTTGAAAATCCATTTAAAAATTATTTGAAAATGCCAATTTTTATTTACCAAAACCAATGGAAAAACAATATTTTATTTCAAACCCATTTATTCACAAAAAATAATCATGCCAATTCTTTTACAAAACAATTTATAAAATAAGAGCAATCACGATTCATTTAATAAAGGCTATAGATGGAACCACCAACCTCAAACTCAGGTCACACACACCTACCATGGGATTATATAAACACAAGAACAAATATAGTGATAGAAAAAAAGTCCCAATAATTCATTCCCAAATATTAGAATCACATTCCTCAAAAAAATAAATGGAATAGAGGTTATATCAAAACAAAACTCAAAGAACATGCACCTGTTGCACCGCAACCAACAATAGAAATTCCCCCAAATGGATATCACCCAATGGATCTATAAAGAATCAAAAAACGTCAATATATGGTGGATTAATCCAAAACATAGTGACACGCCTCTACCATGACCAATAGAAATGAAGAAGAAAAAATCTCACTAGCTAGGGAGAAGCAACATAGCTACTAAATAGATAAAATGTCGAATGAAACAATCTAAAAAGAGTGTAGATGCCCAAAATATCTTGTAAGATCTTAGGGTTCTATACCTATGGCTAGATGATGACAGAGGAGGAGTTGAATGGGAGAAATAGATAAAATTATGGAATGATGATAATTCTTGAGGAACCATGGACAAGGTCAAATAATTCATGTAGGGAATGGTATTTGTCTTTTAATTAATATAATTATTAAATTTTTAATGGTAATAATTAATTTAAATGAATTTTCTTGAAATTGTTGTGTACTTATAGGATATCTAGTATAGACCAATGGTGATCTGGTGTCAAAGAGATGATAGATATAGTTGAGTTTAAGGCTATATAGTTTCCTTTAGAGTGGTATGTGATACATACATATATATATATATATATATATATATATATATATATTTCTTATGTTATGTGATTTCATATTTTACCCCACACATTTTGGTAGGGTCACTGACATGCAGTGGACCCCATGAGGGTGGTTTCCCCAATATCCGTGTTAGTGAGGAATGGATAGATGATTACCCCATCTTTTCCTATTGTCTTCTCCTGGTAGTATCATTTTTTGGTATAAATGGTTATAACCATTCCCATATATTCAGGTATATGTATATAATGGAATGCTGTTATTTCACGCAAATGGATCATTAGATACATTATCCTAAGGATTATTATAGGTATGTTGTATATGGGTTGTGGTGGATTGAGGTATAATACATGACGTATGGGATTCAGTGGATTCATAAAGATACTCATTTTTTATTGGGATATGTGGGTGTTAATTATGGGATGATTTTATATATGGGGTGTGTGATATGTTATAGTCACCTAGGTTTTTTGAGGGGGTTATTTTTTAGAGAGATATTGCCCAGGATATGCGATGTTGGTGCACAGTATAAAACCAGTGAGGAGTGGTACTAGGGTAACTTTATCTGTATATTATATTGGATATTATATTATTACTTATATTTGATTCATGGTGAGATATTCATGGGGAGGATAGGAACTTAACATGCCTAATTAGGTCATGAGTAAGCTTTACTTGTTTTTTCACTGATCCTTAGTATACTTTCTTTATCTTTTTTAGGGGTGAATTAAAGTGGGGTCAAACTAAGTAAACCTATAATTCTCACCTTGCATATATATAAACTATTTTCAAAGATTATAGGATCTATTTGGTATTTTGGTTGGACATCACTCGCTTGAGGAGTTGTTTAGGATCTGTTTATGATTCAAGGTTACTACTGGGGATTTTCTTTTGGTATATGTAGTTTCTTTTGTATTTTTTATTTTGTTTCAAATTATATGGAAGTGTTGGGATGTTTTATCATTATTATGAATAGAATTTTTTTTATATTATCTTTTAATTCCTCACGTTTTTCTTAGGGTTTAATTCCTTCTATTTGTGTGTATGATATACCCATGGTGATTTGCACAGAACCATGTCTTATTGGGGGAAATATTTAGGTTTCATTATCTCTCATCATTCATTTTTGTAACAGCAGTGGTACCTTAAGTGGGAGGGGATCATGAAATAGTGGTTTCAGAGTTTAGGTTGAGGGATATGATAGATTTTAGAGGTATTAATTGGTTAGGTCCACATGATTTGATAGGAAAACAATATCAGCTAATTTAGTATAAGATGTAAACAAGGGAGGCTATCTTGGACACAAGTATTTTAGGCATTTTATAATTTTATTCAAGGAACATTAATATTATTGATCTTACTATGTGAAGTGATACTGGTTTCAGGGTATAGACCTAGGAAAGAACCATGCATCATTTATGTTTTTTTTCTTTGAATGAATTGGAAATACCTTGGGGCTAGGTTGAACTTTAAATAATTAATCTGAAATATTCCATTCCCTAGGTTTAGTAGTCCCTAAATATTTTTCCTATTATAGTAATGGAACTAGGTTGATGTCCTCATTAGGTTTGTGCTGAAGATATTCATCAGGATGTTCCAATAGATCTCCTCATATTTGACATTGACAATGATGATAATTGGAGGAGAACACTTTGAGAGTTTCATCACCAATGTCTATAGAGGTATAATGGAATTTTTTAAATTTGATAATAGAGGACTAGTTGGAGGAGGTGGATATAGAATTCAATTCAATCTATTATTGGAAGGAGCAATGGGTTTTATTGGTGGTGAAGATTCTTCATGGGGTAACAAGATAGTGATGGTTCTTTTTCTTTATGGATTATAAATATTTAGTAGATTTATTTGGGAAGTTATAATATTAGTTTTTAGATAATTTTATTTCTTCAAATGCAATGGTGTCTAATCACTGTGATCTACTTACCCTTAGATAGGGGAGTTCCAGTATGCAGGGGTTTCAGATCTATTTCTAGAACCTTATCTGATATTCTTTGGACCTACTACCTGATGAGGAGGCCAAGGAGAGGCATTTTGAGGAGGCTTTGCATCCATATATCTAGTCCTAAGTCACCTCATTTATGTTACTATAAAATATTGAGTTAATTTAGAGATAAGAGATTATTAAGAGTTTGTTGGCCAAGACTAGGCCATCCCAAGAGGGGAGTCATATATATTCCATATGTAGTGAAGTTTTTTATTAAGGTTCCTAGTTTCCTAGATAGATGGATTCTCTAACAACCATGGATAGGTCCCATCCCTATTCATATAATTTTTCTAAGTTTGGTGTATCTTAGTCTCCTTCCAAGGGATCAAACCTTTTTTTATTATGGTCACCATGGTCGTCAATGAAGGGAGTGTCTGGCCCTTTTGAGTAGACAGTGTGCAACTGGTATTCTACTTCAGGTTCTATAATTGAAATAGGTTTAGTAAAGACAACAAAAACATATTACTCAATCCTATGATTGGGATAGGGGAGATGAGGCAGACATATGACATCCCCATGATGCTCCTCATCATCAAAGAGAAGAGCAAGACCATGGAGGATGTCTTTATTAGGGTCAGAGAGGTCTTTGAGGAGGTAATGGTCAACTGAATACTCTATAGTTTCTATCTTTAGGTGAGTAGTAAATTTTATAAGGTACCCAAAACTTTTTTTTACATGGGTTCATGACTTGTTTTATTCAAGAGCTATACACTACATCATTTCACCTACCCTAATCTGCGCTTTGATAGTTGGGTGAAGAGACTTCCAATGTCATCCATGTTGACTGCTCTAGTTAGAGGTCAAGCTAGTTTATGTGAATTATTCATATATTGTGATCTGGTGTTGGGTTATCACCTCTCTTGGGGATAATTCATATGTTTCTAGATACATCCATACAATATCATCCTCAGAATTGATTGGATGTATGCGGTGTAGGTTATCATGGATTACTTCAAGTGATAAATTATTTTCTATGATGCTGATGAAGAGTCTATCATGTTCAGTAGAAATGAAGACTCCTAGATAGGTTAGAGGTATGTTTTATCCTTTTATTTCTTGATGTTTGAGTTTATGTTGAGTTTGTTGCAGGTTCATTAGATATTGTTTCTCAGGGTTGTTGAAGAGTACCATGATATCTTTCTTCAAGAGGATGTGGTTTTATCACCTTGATAGAAGATTAGAATTGGGATATATCTATAGTTGGGTACTTATTTGATCATCATGTATTTTTATTGTATTGTTCTTTATGAGTAGTGGGAGAAAAAGATATAGGTCAATGATCACTTTTAGTAAGGCTCAATTCAGCTTAGTATATCACCTAGGTAACTCATATTTTATTCATGAAAAATTTCGGTGGTAATCTATGTCTATGTATCAATTATTGTAACTTGAATCAGGTGATAGTGAATAATTTATAATCTCTTCCATGGATTAAATATTTATTTGATTAGCTAAAGGGATATAGTTGTTCCTTAAAGATCAATCAGTGATTGAGATATCATCATATGCGAGTAAATGATGAAGATACTATGAAGACTACATTTCAATATCATTATGGTAATTATGAGTTCATTTTCATTTTATTTTGGGTGAAAATTATCAATATGTATTCATGGGAGTTATTATTATAGTGTTCTAATAGTTTTGGATCAGTTCATTGTGTCTTCCATCAATTACATCTTTGTGTAAATTGTGTCTGGGGAGGAGCATGCAGAGTATTTATGGGTTGTTTTCAGGGTTCTTCATCAATGAGATCTATTCAGGAAGATGATGAAGAGTGATTTATGGGATTGTGATTTTTTCATGGGTAATTTCATGTCCTATCATTGAGTATTCATATATCATTCAAATATCAAGGTGTATATTTCTTGGGTAGCACTGAAGATTGTTGTAGAGGTGAGGAGTTTCCTTAGTCTTTAAATCTATTATAAAAGTTTTTTTATTGACTAATCTTAGATGGTGACTCCCCTAAAATCAATTACAATAAAAGATTATATATTCTTATAGAATAATTAGTTCTTGGGTTCATTTTAGTATCTTAAGGAAAGGTTTGTTAGTACCCCATTTCTCAATTTTTCTAAAGATGAAGTTTAGCTTCAGGTCTTTTTCGATGCTCTACATCTTGGATTGGGTAGTGTCTTGATGTAGCAGGTGGAGTTTGTTTCTTATGGGTACCAATAATTATGACCCCATGATTGTAACTATGACATCCATAATAAATATTTGGAATCAGTTGTTTTTTCCTTGATGTTTTGGACACACTAACTCATCAACAAATGCTTTTTGGTTCTCAAAAATCATAAGATACCATGGTATATATTCTCCTAGAATTATCCGGACATTTGGTAGTTATGGTCAATGGAATTATTTCATGAATGTGAATTCAAAATTTCTTATACCCTGAGAAATGGAAATGTTTTAGTTGATTTCCTAAGAAGGAAGTCACATAGTGAATCCATGTGTGAGTATAGAGATTCTTAGACTGTGATTAAAGATCTCTATGTGATGAATCATGATATGGGATAGATTTTAATGATAGGAATCCATTTTTAGATGATGGTGTAGTCATATTTAGTGTGGTGGGTGGAGAATTCCCAGCGAGTGGATTACAAGGTGTATGTTTAGTGAGATCGATTTATATGTAGTGATTCCCCTAATATGTGGTTTGATGATTTTTAACACTGGGTGTTGTTTCAGGTGAGGATTTTTATTCCTTCAGTGATTCATGAGGTGAATGTTTGTGAGTTCTATGTATGACCCTAAGTGGTACATATTGGAAATAAAAATATGTATCATGCTCTGAGAGATCAATTTTTTGGGCCAGGGTTGAAGAGTTATATTGTAGATTTAATGTCCATGTGTTTAGTCTGAAAATATGGTGAAGGTTAAACATCATTTTATTAGTGGTTTTATCCATCCATTAGATCTTCCTCATTCAAAGATGGAAGAAATTTCAATGGAATTATTCATTGGAGAATAGGGAGGATTTATTTCTATATGCGTATTTGAGAACCATTTGAAAAAATAGAATCTCTTATTATAGATCAATAATTAAACCTTGGTAGAGGTTTTTCTAAGATAGTATCTAGATGAGGTGGTAAAGATTTATAGATTCATATGGATAATCATCTATAATTATGACCCTAGTTTCTCCTTTCGGATATGGAGAGGTATTTAGTATGATTTTGGATCTTAGTTCTACCTTAGAACAAAATTCCATCTATATGTGGGATATTAGACAAAGTGGGCTATCTAGACTCTCAAAGACCTGTTGCATGCTTGTGTTCTGTATTTTTTAGGTTTGTGGGTGAGTCACCTACCTTTGGTTAGGTTTTCTTTCAGTAACAATTTTTAATCCACCATTTGTATGGAACTTTTTTAAGCTTTATATGGAAAACATTTACATTCTATATTGTTCTAGACTATGGTTAGATAGTTATAAATTCTTAGGCTAGAACTATTTTAGAGCACTACATATATGGTTTAGGTGATTTGTGAGAGGATGAAGGTGGAATGAGATCATCAGAAGTCATATATTTACCACGGGAGGAGGCATCTTTATTTTTACATTAGAGATCTTCTATTCTTTAAGGTGACTCATCATTATGGGTAGTAAAGCTTTTTTCATGGGATTATGTTCTATCCCTAGTTTATTAGGCCTTTTGAAGTGTAATTTCATGTTATAACCATCATGTACCTGATACCATTACCCCCACAGATGCACTATATTCATGATGTCTTTGACGTGTAACAACTCCACTTTTATCTTCATGAAAATTCTTATGTAATAAATTGTAGTGAGGTAAACATTAATGATTATGTGGCCTTCAAGTATATTTTAATAGAGATTCAGGACCTCTAGGATAAAGTTTTGGTTGGGCATGTTATTCCCTTAGTTCATGTCCCATAGAGACAATGTTGTAGAGGATAGCACCTAAGAATCTAATTCATTGATGTGAACTTAGAATCATGAGTTGATTGATTCTTAGTTCTTTCTTTGTAATGATGTTTTCTTATGTTTTCCTTTTTGGGATTATGAGATAGTTTTATATTTCATAGTACCTTTTTTATGGATTTTCTCTTTTTTTAGAGATAACTCTATCAGGATAGTTTTGTGTAGTTTTACATATTATTCTAAAATTGATATGGGTTTTTTTACTTTAATGGTGATATTATTTAGAGGTATCTCATGAGGTAGTTATTTTAAAAACCATTTTTATCTTATTTCTCTTCAGATTTGGTTTTAAATTCTCAAGGGTGGGAATTGTGTGAGAGGTATCTAATTTAATGGATTGGATCCTTGTATCCCATTCCTATTTGTGATTTAGATGTTGGAGGTGATGAGAGGATGATCGAATGATGAAGTAGGGTAGTGAAGTTGAAATTTCAGCTATAAAGCAAGATTGAGACATAGAGGCTTATGATACATTGTCAATTATAGTCAAGATATGAGGTTGTTACATGTATTAACATATGAAACATAAAAGATTGGGGGGTTGGGTGGATCTTCCATTTTTAGTACCTATAAGTCATGGGGGTAAGCTATGATGTGGAATCATTAGAGGTATGTTTCAATGGTTCTACATTTTTTAGGTTCACTACACCATGGGGATAAGTAATAACAAAGCCTTCTATTTTGGTAATTATAATTCTATGGTCAGGAGGTTTCTTTTTTCATCATCCTTTTCTTAAATTATAGGATCTAAAATATTTAATGTTCAATGTTTCTTAGACACAACATTGATCAGGGATGTTTTGATGTGGTATCTTTCCTTGTACATTAGTTTTGTCATGTTTCATTATATTTACGTCATAGTATAGGGAGCAACATAGTGGTCTTATAATTTCCATCTTTTCTATAGATAATTGAACCCCTTAAAATATTTATTTCTCCCAACTTCTTCCCTTGAACATTAGGTTCCTAGAAAATTATTTTTTAAATAATTTATATCTTGTTTAATAAAATTCAAACTTTATCTTCTATTGATCGATTTGGGGTGATCTAAGGTGAGTTTTCCCTTTTTTATTACGATTTTTATCTATTTTAATTTATTTCTATCATTTTATATTTCCTTTCTATGGTGGTAAATATCATTTGTTATCACGTATTTCCTTTTATTTTTTGTGGTGTGTTTGTGGGTTGGAATCCATATGGATCTTTGGTTCTTTGTGGGAGAGGTGATTGGGGATTGGTGCTTTTTGATATATTCTTGTAAGAAGAATATTGAAATCTATGAGGATTGGGATTCATTTTTTATCCTTATTTTTATGTGAAATATTAAATTTATAATGATTTATCTCATTAGGTAATTGTGAAATTAACCTTAATGAAGATTAAAGTATAATTAAAGAAAAGAATTGGTTTTTGGTAATAGTGATCACATGTGTTTATATTGTGTAAATGGTTTTGCCTCTTTATTTGATATATAGTGTGATATATTTCATTTATTCTATTATTTAACATGTTTTGATGTTTTTATTGAATAAAGAAAGTAAATTTGGTAATTATTATTGGATAAATAATTGATTCTTGTCTAATTGAAATCATTCTTCCAAATAATATATATAAATGGAAGTTGTGACGGAATAATGTTTAACTAACTTATAGATTTAGATAGTTGATGCCTTAGTTTTTTAGTGGTTGTAACCTATGTTAAATGAATTAGTTAATTCAAAATATTAAAAAATAATTTTTTTTAGATATAGTTGTTTGGTGGTTGATCAATCTCATTTTCTTATAAACTTTGGGTTCTTTATTTCTAAATCCAAGATTCCTTGTTAACTATTTGTTGTTTTCTTTTGGCCTTGTGTGATTACTTAGGATGTAAGAATTTCTATAAGATGTTATGTGATCCTGGGATAAATAATGTTTTGGTGAGACATGGGAGGGGATTCATAGGTTTGTGATAGTAGTTGGCACCTATGATGTCAGGATGGGTGAGGATATACATATTGGTGTAAGGGATGGCATTGAGATAGATGGAGTAGGTTAAAGAAGGTATTTACCATCATTTAATATTTTGGAAGTTTGAATGGTTTTTTAATTAATCTTACTAAATTGTTGGATGGTTTGGTAGTTTATTTTTTCCCTCCTTTCCCCACTGCTTAACACGGCTAGATGCGCTTGCTTTATACATCTTTTTTGGTATCTTAGGGAAATTCCTAGAGTACCTAAAATTATGAAATTATAATAAATATTAAATGTTTTAACTCATTGGGTTGGATACTTGATTAAATTATGAAATCATAGTAATTATTCAAGAACCATGGACGTGGTTGGATTATACCTAGAGGGTATTGTTTTTTTCTAGGGTTCAATGTAATAATGAAATGTTTTATGGAAAGAATTAATTTAAATAAAGTTAATTAAAAAAAATTGTGTCCTTATATGATGTATAGCCCTTAAAAATAGTAGTTTGTTTTCTAAGAGATGATAGTTATAGTTGAAGTTAAGGCTAGGTGGTTTCCCTTGGTGTGGTTTGTGAGATATATATATATATATATATATATATATATATATATATATATATATTCTATAGGTTATGTTATTTTATATGTTACCCCACCCATGTCAGCAGGATACTCACATTTAGTGGACTCTAAGAAGGTTTTTTTCTTTAAAATCCATGTTAGTGAGGAACAGATGGATAATTAACCCCTCTTTTTCTATTATCTTCTCCAGGTATTATCTTTTTCTAGAATGTACTATGGTTACATTACCCATATATACATGTAGAGGAATGTAATGGATTGTGGTTATATTACATATATGTATTTTTGGATATAGTATCCAAAGGATTATTATAGGTATATTGTTTATGGTTTATGGTGGCTTAAGGTATAATACATGATATACATGATGTGGTTTCTCTTTTAAAATACTCAGTTTTTATCTATTTTTGTGGTCATTAATTGATAGAAGATGTGATACATAGGGTGCATGATATGTTACAGTTTTCCAAGTGTTTTTGAGAAATATTATTTATTATAGTGAGATATCATGGTATGTTCAACACTGGGGAGGAGTGGAAGACCACTAGAGAAGTGGTGGTGGGGTACCTTATTCTTGATATTATATTGGATATTATATATTTAATTGATTATGATACTTTTTGAGAGATTCATGTTGAGTATGAAAAATTATCATACCTAATTAGGTTATTATTTAACTTAATATGTTTATTAATTGATCTTTAGTATGCTTTCTTTATCTTTTTAATGGGAGGATCTAAGGAGGATCCTACTGAGAATACCTATTATTCTCACCTTATGTATATATAAATATTTTTCATGACTATAAGAGAAGTTTGGTGATCAGGTTGGACATTACTAGATTTTGGAGTTTTTTAGAAGTTATTTAGGATTCAAGGTTACTACCAAGGATATTCTTTTGGTAATCATAATTACTCTTTATGTTTTTTATTTTTCATGAAATTACATTAATTTATTAGAATCTTATACTTTTATTATAAGTAAGAGTTATTTGGTGGTTTTATCTTATCTATTACTATTTATGTTCTTGTTATAGGGTAATGTCACCCATTTTTGAGTATGATATACCCTCAAGGATTATACCTAAAACATTTCCTATTTAAGGTAGCTATTAGGCATCATTATCTCCGTTTACTCATTTCCATCACAGTAGGAGTACCTTTGGAGAGAGGGGGTTATAAGAGAATTGGGAATGAGATAATAAAATATGACTGAGAGGAAGATCATGAAATGGACATTATAATCTCACGAATTGGAAAATATTTTCATTTTTGAAATCAATTTCATATTGAATACATCATGTGAAATAAATTATGTTTCACAATATCAAACATGTCCCATGGATTTGAAAATAAGACAACGAAACCCATACCTTTAATATTGATTTCCAGAGAAGTGATTTAACCACATATATAACAAACATAACTATATTAATAAAAAAAATCAGGTCCATATTAATAACTGACACTATTTATAGTTTTCATTTATAATCATTATATTCTAGTATATTATTTTCTACCTATTTTCCCAAAACGCATCCTTATAGTTTTGACCATTTGTACTAGTTTCATAGAAGAAATATTGGTGTTCATTTTCCTCCCAAAGTTTATAATTACAAGTTAATTAAATTTACTTTATTATATGGATTCACATGATTTATGAACTTTCAATTTCCTTTGATGAGTGTTTTATTCATTATCCTCGAAGATAAAATAAGCAATAAGCACACTTCGGTGATTTTCGTAACCAATTAAAGGTGTTTTCTTAGTTATAGAATTAAATATTTATATATTCATTAAAGAACCAAAGTTAAATAATTATTTAAATATTTATATAATATTATAATATTAATTATGTTTGCATAATCATAAAAGATATAATTTTTCGGTGTTGTTCAAGTAGGTGGTTAAACTGGCTTAAACATGAACAAACAAAGATTAATATATGATTATAAGGTGATTTAGTGAAAATGTTATTATACCAAAGTAATAATGGTTATATTTATTTTTTATTTGTTAGGACCAAAAGGGGACTATATACCCTGAGAGGGGGGGTGAATCAGGGTATGGATATTCTTTTTCGAAATACTTCCTGCCCCACTGGATCTTGACCTCTTTATTACAAGGGTCACTTTGTTTTCACTTGTGTGGTTATTATGATCACTTATTTTCGTCTTTGCCTGATGATGATGCTTCAAATGCAATGCAGGGAAGTAAAAAAGCAGACACAGAGATTTTTACTTGGTTCACCGCTAAGGGCTACGTCCAAGGAGCATACGCCGACAAGTTGCCGGTTCGTACCAAATTCCACTAGACTTCACTAGATATGGATTACAATGTTCAGGCTAGATCACTTCTATGCCCAGGCTCACTACCTATACAAGTTTTAGGGTCAGCTCACTGCTTTCCCAAGGGTCACTCCCTGTTTCTCTCTCTTTGGCTCACTGCCGGTGGAGAGGATCACCTACTTCCTCTTCCTAAGCTCACTGCTCCAGAAGGGAATCCACTCACAGTTTATAGACCTCTAGGTCTCTTCATTTGCATGAATGAATGCATCTTCTCTTGTATGTAGATGCTCTGTTGAAGTACAACTTTCACCCGCAGATGAATCTCACTTTGCACCGGATGTACCGGGCAACCTCAATTTTTACGCGCAACCCTTACGGTGTGTTGCGCGCAATTTCTATGATTTGCGCGAAATTCCTTTTTCGCGCAACCTCCAAATATTACGTGCAGCCTGGAAATTGCCTTGCGCGCAATTCACTGCTTTTGCGCGATATCCATTGTTCGCGCAACCTTCCTTTTACGCGCCAACACCAACTTTCTGTGCAGCCTCAGCTTTTCACGCAACAACTGACTTTACGCGCAAACTTTAAGTTTACGCGCAACACCCTTTCTAACTTCAATTTCGCGCACCAGAGCTCGAATATTTTCTATGTCTTGAACTATACTGAATGGAGGAGGGTCACTTCATATTTATAGGAAAAATCGACCCCGCGCAAAATACCCTCCTTGAGCGCGTAATCTGCTTTGATCACGAAATACAAATCTTCCGCGCACAACCATTTTCCGCGCACTGCTCCATAATTTCGCGCACCTCATGCCTTTGCCATTTTCCGAGCTTCGGACCTCGAAACACCTCTTGCGCGAAAAACTTCATCCCTTTATTTCGCGCAATTCGCACGAATTTCGCGCACTGCGTAATTATTTCGCACAGGTCTCCAAAATTTCACGTGCCTCATGCCTTTACCGATTTTCAAGCTTTCGGCCTTGAAACATATTTTGCGCGAAATACAATTTCGCGCAACCCGCTGTTTTGCGCGCCACACTTCAAGATTTCGCGCAACCCGCTAATTTTGCGCGCCACGCTTAATTTTTCCGCACACCTCTTTCATTTCTCTCTCCTCAACCTTTGCCAAAAACATATCACTCCATTTTCCATTGGCGATTTTCAGGCCCATAAATTTGGCAAACACTGGAAAACGGCGCCACCTTGTATCTGCTCTTTTTGTACCACCTCCAGATCATCCATTCCTTTGTCAAGGTTCTTCAATCAATCATGGATTGTTGAAAGCATCACTTGAACCCGACAAATCACCATTTAAACCCCCTTTTTCAACACACTCATTCACCATGGTTTGCTTTTTCAACAAACACAACATAGATGTCTGCTTTGTCAACAAACACAATCACCTCAAAAATGCTTCAATGATACCTTGAGGGATTTTTTTCCCAACAATCTCCCCCTTTGGGTTTGTTAACAACTCTTCTATGGAAAGATACATCATTAATTCTTCATCCACCATTCACCTCATTGCGATTCTGATAGCGATCAAGGATTTACTCAACACATACTCTAAGCCCACATGAGCAATGCTCGTCGTGAGAAACAAGAGTAAATGAGAAGTTCATCAATGAATCACTTCATCTCTGACATCCACTGTTGACACCACACTGATACCAATTTGTACTAAACTGATACCAATTGTTGATGGACTTGTTGGAAGACCAATGTTTGGTTTGGAAGTATTCTTACCACTTTCCAACACCTCTCTTCTGCTTTTATCACGATCCTCAGCTATCGTGATATCTATTCATTGATCGATCACTTCTAGCATCGTCAGATTTAATACACTCCCCCTTTCTCATTGCTCCCCCTTTCTGGCTACTCCACCTGTCAGCTTCTCCCCGTATCAATTAGGATATATCAAATCTCCACACTGTCTCCCCCTTGAACAATCACTATTTTATCCTCCTTTAACAAATTAACAAACACTTTTCTCCCCCTTTGTCAACGAACCCAAAGGACACTCCTTTGTAGTCTGTAACATAGTAGAGAACACATATCAGCATATTAGGGAAAAACACATCATACCTCGGGGAGAGGGGGGGATTCCACATCCACACTATTTCAAGTGCGGGGAATCGACTGAACTCCCAGAGCCAGTCGATGCCTCTCAAAAGCTTCCTTGGGTAAGGACTTTGTCAGAATGTCTGCAACCTGTAGCTCTGTAGGCACATACTCCAACTTCATGATTCCCTGCTCAACCTTCTCCTTGATGAAATGATACATGATCTCAATGTGCTTTGTCCTTGAGTGATGGACGGGATTTTTTATGAGATTTATAGCACTTGAGTTATCACACTGGATTTTGATCGGAGACTTCACTTCAACACCCATATCTTCAAGCTGCTACTTCATCCACAATAACTGTGTGCATGCTTGAGTGGCCCCAATATACTCAGCTTCTGCGGTGCTCAATGAAATGCAATCTTGTTTCTTGCTTAGCCAAGAAATACACAATCCACCAAGATAGAATGCACCACCTGACGTTGATTTTCTATCATCTGCTGAACCGGCCCAGTCTGCATCTGTATATCCCAATAACTCTGTCTGAGATTTGTCGTTGTATGTCAAGCTGAAGTCCACCGTGCCCTTGATATACCAAAGTATTCTTTTCACTGCAAGCATGTGACTTTCCTTGGGATTACATTGATATCTCACTGCTTGGCATGTGGCGAAAACAATATCAGGCATTGTCGCGGTCAAGTACAATAGACTTCCGATAATTTGCCTATATTCTGTGATATTAACTGCCTTTCCATCCTCATCTTTTGATAATCTCATCCGGGTAGCAACCGGAGTCTTCATCTCCTTGTAATTATTCATTCCAAACCTTCTTAGAACCTCCTTGGCATATTTGGATTGGGAAATAAAAGTTCCATTACTTCCTTGTGTCACCTGTAGACCAAGGAAAAACGTTAGCTCTCCAATCATTGACATTTCAAACTCATTTTTCATGAATTCGGAAAACTGTCTGCACTGAGCTTCATCTGATCCGCCAAAAATTATGTCATCAACATACACTAGCACCATCATCCTTTGATTACTGTCATTGCTGAAATAGAGGTTGTAGTCAACTCCTCCACGCTGGAAACCAAGCTTCTTCAAGTACTGATCAAGCCTTGAGTACCATGCTCTTGGTGCTTGTTTCAGCCCATATAACGCCTTCTTCAGCCTGCAAACTTTGTTCTCATCATCATGAATGAGAAAACCATCTGGCTGCTCAATATACACCTTTATCTGGGAGTCTCCTTTGCACATCAGTCGTGCTTTGTTCCGAATCAATGTGCCATCTTCATTCATCTTGTTGCGATAGACCCATTTAGTCCCGATGACATTCTTGTCTGATGGCCTTGAAACAATCTCCCACATCTGGTTCTTCTAAATCTGATCAAGCTCTTCATTCATATCCTGAACCCAGTTTTCATTTCCAGCTGCATCAGAAAAGCATTTCAACTCAACCTGGGATCTGAAAGGTGTTTTCTGAAGTGATTCCATTCTCCTTGTCTGAGCTAGAGCTGAAAAATCACCAATGATATTCTGCATGTCAATTTCAGCTCATCTCTTTGACTATTGTGCAGATGAGTATTTTTCTTTTCTAAATCATCATTAGTCACTTATGCTCCCCCTTTTTTGCTTTCCTCCTCATAACGTTTATCAGAAAATTTCTCACTGTTTCATTGTTCAGTGGAATCATTCCTTTCAACTACTTCTCGCAGCTTCTTGGTATCCTGAAAACAGTCAGCTGATACCATAACGTTAGATCAAAATAAATAATCATGAAATTCTTGATCACTGCTGCTTCTCTCATAGTACGTCTTCTCTCAATAGACAACTCTTGAGCTGGGTCATCCAATTATTTCCTTGATGGATCTGGCATCTGATTTTGTTGTTAAATGCTCCCCCTATGTTATGCAACATTTCCTGGGGTTAGACCCATAAACGTCATTCTTCTCCTCTTGCATCATTTTTTCCCATCTTCCACTAATAGTTGAGCCATTAACAAAATCTCTAAGCCTACGGAGTTGGAACTCGGTGTAGGAAACAAGAGACAAAGTCAATAACACAAACACTTGCTGTTGTGCACTGTTGCTCCCTTTTATCATCAACTTTGATACCTGATTTGTATCAATTGAAACTCTGGAGCACATCACTTCTCCACTTTGCATCCTTAGATGCCACTTCCCCTTGGATTGTATCTCCCTAAAACCTGAAACACACAGATCATAAGTTAATAGCATTTATATACATAGGGAGAGGGGATTGTTTCTCGAATCCTCAAAACGAGGATAGTGATTGATCCTGACGGGTCAACCCTTTGATTCTTTCTTGGAGGGCATCACACTCTTTTCTTGCTTCCTCCAACTGCCTAACCAACTTCAACTGTTCTGGCCATATGACTAGGCATTCATTGCCTACATTCTGAGCCTTTTTCTGATATGTAGATTTGGTAGGCTCGGCCTTTCTCACCGCTTGGGGTATAAGCCCGCTGGTACACATTTCCTTCTTTGAGGTTCTACAAAAATTCCACTTTCCTTGATTATTTCTCTGAGTAGAAACCTCTCTATTTGGCATCTTCCATTTCTTCTTCTCCCATCTTAGGGGTCTTCCTCTTTCCTTCACTTCTCGCTGAGAAACACGACATGTGGGTTTTTCGATGCATTCTTTGCTTATCTGCCTTTTATCAGATTTATGAGTCACCACCCTATTTTTCATTGGTGGTGGGTCCTCCATTGAACGTCCATTCTTCTTTATCACCTCTGAAGTAGATCTCCCCTTAATCTTCCAGGTTTTCTCACATTCTCTCCTTGAGAGCTATTGTGAGTATGACAGAGGAGGTGACTGATGCATCTTTTGTTCAGCTCCATGTGATTTCCCCGAGGCTCGAAGCCTATTCTTCTCCTTACCACTTTGTCTCCCAGTACAGGCTTCTTTCTTGTACACTTCCTATGGTGGAGATCTCTTTTCTTGTTCCTTTCCCTTTCCTGCTTTCTTCTTATTGCAATGTCTCACCATGTGCCCATAGTGAGAACATATAAAACATTTTCCATCAAAGGAATACCTCATTTTATCATCTCTCTGCTGAGATGTTGATGCACCTTGAGTTCTTCCTCTGATATTGTTTTCCTGAGCTTCCTGACACATGCTCATGGTGTGTCCCTTTCTTCCACAGAAATAGCATATGATGAATGTTTTCCTCGGAGAGACTCTCTTTTCTAATTTCTCATGACGCTTCTTCTTCTCAGATATAGTAATGTTTCTATTTTCACAGCCTGAGATGTATTCTTGTTCCTCTAGACATAAGCTTGACGTGTGGCCCTGAATCCCACAGAAATAGCACATGTCATCACTTCTTCTTGTAGATATCCTCTTAGGCCTATCTCCCGCACCAACATGATTTTCTCCATTTCTGGAGTTGTTCACGGCTCTCTTCTTATCATGCATGGGAGGTGATTCATCAAATCCAATACCAGCTTTTCCAAAACTTGCTGGTCTTTGAGATGAGAAAATATTCTGTTATTTCTCTTCTGAAACAGCATATCTGATCTTCATTTTATCATCACTTGTCGAAGGATGATCAAATAGTAAATGCAAGGCATCCTTCATTCTGGTCTTTCCTCTATCATTGGAACTCTCTAATTTCTTCTTAACTGATTCTAGCTCTTCTTCCAACTTTTGAATCTCTGTCTCCCTTGATTCAAGTTGGACATCAAGTTCTCTCTTAAGAAGCTTCCCTCTTCTCATCTCATCTTCCAATTCACGTGTCATATTTTCCACCATTGTACTTTGTTTCACTACTTTCAATTTTTCCTCAGAAACAGATTTAGAGACAGATTCATTCTCTTTTTGTAGGCTTTGATTCTTTTGAACTTCTTCAGAAAATTGTGCTACTAGATAATCATTTATAGCTTTCAGATTCTGAACATTATCTAACTTTTCATTCTCTTTATAATCATCAGCCTTTTGTTTTCCTTTCATTTTAGCCATCTTTTGTAGTTCTTCGACATGAGAGTCATTCTTCTCTTTTAGGTCAGTAACTATATCAATAAGCCTTTGATTTAAGCCTTTTAGCTTGTTGACCTCAATCTCCAATGCCTTGATCTGGATATCTTTAGATTTGGCTTCTTCAGTGTTTCCAACGTCACTTGGAATATTAGGTTCTTCGATGCTCTTGAATTGATCTTTCACTTTTCTATTCAAGCCATCGATCTCCCTTTTCTGTTCTTCAATCTTAAGCTTATACTCACTAACTGATTCTGAGTTCTCTGGTGCTGATAACTTGAGTTTCTCAATTTTATTTATCAACTCAGACTTCTCTTCTTCCTGCTGCTGCATATAGAGTTTGGCATCACGAACAACTTTGTTAGCATTCTTGGTTTTAGCTCTCCAAACATCTATCTCTTCAAGAGCAGCCTCTAACTCAGCTCGCATATCTATTCTTCCTTCAATTTCTCCTTCTATTTCAGTATCACTCTGATTCTCATGTACTTTACTCATTCCAACATCATGATTGAGTGAATCAATCTTTTCCCTTTCTGATTCATCCAAGCCTTCCTTCCGCAATCTGTTTGATTCCTTTAGTTGAATCACACATTTTCCATATACACTTCCACACTGAGGAGTACCACCTGACTTCTGCTTATTCTTGGATGTTTTTCCCTTTTCCATGGCACACAGATCGATTATACCAAGTCAGAGCAAACAAATCTGATAACAACAACCTTCCCTCTGATGCCAATTGTTAGGACCAAAAGGGGCCTATATACCCTGAGAGGGGGGTGAATCAGGGTATGGATATTCTTTTTTGAAATACTTCCTGCACCACTGGATCTTGACCTCTTTATTACAAGGGTCACTTTGTTTTCACTTGTGTGGTTATTATGATCACTTATTTTCGTCTTTGCCTGATGATGATGCTTAAAATGCAATGCAGGGAAGTAAACAAGTAGACACAGAGATTTTTACTTGGTTCACCGCTAAGGGCTACGTCCAAGGAGCATACGCCGACAAGTTGCCGGTTCGTACCAAATTCCACTAGACTTCACTAGATGTGGATTACAATGTTCGGGCTAGATCACTTCTATGCCCAGGCTCACTGCCTATACAAGGTTTAGGGTCAGCTCACTGCTTTCCCAAGGGTCACTCCCTGTTTCTCTCTCTCTGGCTCACTGCCGGTGGAGAGGATCACCTACTTCCTCTTCCTAAGCTCACTGCTCCAGAAGGGAATCCACTCACAGTTTATAGACCTGTAGGTCTCTTCATTTGCATGAATGAATGCATCTTCTCTTGTATGTAGATGCTCTGTTGAAGTACAACTTTCACCCGCAGATGAATCTCACTTTGCACCGGATGTACCGGGCAACCTCAATTTTTAAGCGCAACCCTTACGGTGTGTTGCGCGCAATTTCTATGATTTGCGCGAAATTCCTTTTTCGCGCAACCTCCAAATATTACGCGCAGCCTGGAAACTGCCTTGCGCGCAATTCACTGCTTTTGCACGATATCCACTGTTCGCGCAACCTTCCTTTTACGCGCCAACACCAACTTTCTGCGCAGCCTCAGCTTTTCGCGCAACAGCTGACTTTACGCGCAAACTTTAAGTTTACGCGCAACACCCTTTCTAACTTCAATTTCGCGCACCAGAGCTCGGGTATTTTCTATGTCTTGAACTCTACTAAATGGAGGAGGGTCACTTCATATTTATAGGCAAAATAGACCCCGCGCGAAATACCCTCCTTGAGCGCGTAATCCGCTTTGATCGCGAAATACAAATCTTCCGCGCACAACCATTTTCCGCGCACTGCTCCATAATTTCGTGCACCTCATGCCTTTGCCATTTTCCGAGCTTCGGACCTCGAAACACCTCTTGCGCGAAAAACTTCATCCCTTTATTTCGCGCAATCCGCACGAATTTCGCGCACCGCGTAATTATTTCGCGCAGGTCTCCAAAATTTCGCGCGCCTCATGCCTTTACCGATTTTCAAGCTTTCGGCCTTGAAACATCTTTTGCGCGAAATACAATTTCGCACAACCCGCTGTTTTGCGCGCCACACTTCAAGATTTCGCGCAACCCGCTAATTTTGTGCGCCACGCTTAATTTTTCCACGCACCTCTTTCATTTCTCTCTCCTCAACCTTTGCCAAAAACATATCACTCCATTTTCCATTGGCGATTTTCAGGCCCATAAATTTGGCAAACACTGGAAAACGGTGCCACCTTGTATCTGCTCTTTTTGTACCTCCTCCAAATCATCCATTTCTTTGTCAAGGTTCTTCCATCAATCATGGATTGTTAAAATCATACCTTGAACCCGAAAAATCACCATTTAAACCCCCTTTGTCAACACACTCATTCACCATGGTTTGCTTTGTCAACAAACACAACGTAGATGTCTTCTTTGTCAACAAACACAATCACCTCAAAAATGCTTCAATGATACCTTGAGGGATTTTTTTCCCAACATTATTAGTGTCATATAACATAACTGTAATAAATTAGAAGAATAATTAAGGGATATGAAAATATTAAATAATATGAATAAATTATTATTTTTGTTCTTAGTTTACTTTTTTAAGACAGTTAATTTTACAATGACTATTTATCATTCATATCAATAATAGGTTATTCAATTAGAAATAATATAACCATATTAATATCATATAAATTTTATTAATCTAGTAAAACTATTCTCATGAAGATCCACGTAAGGTGTCGATGAAATGAAAAATGGAAATCGAACATTAGATGGAGGCGGTAGTCCACACATATGCATGAATCATGATTTTGTTTTCCATACAGGGGGGAATTAATAATATGGTTTATCATTTTAGAATATATAAAAATTCATAAGTATCATAATTATATATTAAATTACCTATTAGGACCATCCTTTTAATGTGAATGAGTTAAACAAAACATGTTACGTTATGGAGGCGGTACTCTACAAAACGCACAAGTCCCAATTACATTTTTCCTACTGGAAAAGGGGATGGTGGTTAATGATTTTAAAATAATTATAATTAAATAATGTTATAATAATTATAATTTTTTTATCATTATAATATGGTGAAAATATATTTGAGGAATAATAAAATAACTTAAAAAATAGAAAAGAGGGAGGAGTGGTTAGAAATCTATACCTTGTTACTTGGATTATCTCTTTTTGCGGGGGGGGATAAAACCGTCCGTGGATTGTATTTTAAGAATTCCATAACCTCTTTAATTTATCTAGGAGTGTTGAGTAGAGTTTTGAGTAGATTTGGGGCCTAAATTAATGGGTTTTTGTATGAGGTAAATGAGGAGAGGATTTCCCCTTTTATAAGTAAAAAGGGACGACATTTTTTAGATACCCAAAACATTTCAATAATGGGAAATCATACTCAAGGCAATTGGATACCAAATTAAGAAAAAAATGTATATGGTAAGTGATAAGGTCATTCCACAATGAAAACACTCATTTAGAAACATGTTTTTAATATGTTTCAATCCACATACCCCTTTAATTATTATATTTTTCATTCAAGTTTTTACTGTGGTAACAAGTTTTTACCTAAGGTAACTTAATCTTTATACTAAGAAATAAAGTAGTATTTATTATATAATTTTTCCCCAACAATTATAACTTTTAAATCCATTTCATTTTATTAAACTTATAAAATTGATAAAAATTAATTTTAAAATAATAATGTATAATGTATTAAAAAAATATTTTTGAGAAACAATTACTTATATTATAAAAATATAAAATATAATTATTTAATTCATAAAAAATATTTAAATATATATAATCTTACTGATAAGACATTTATTTGGTCCATATAGTGGTTTCATAAGTTTTATTTTAGGCTTATATCCAAGTGATGTCATAAAATCTATGGTATCTTCAAAATAGTATTTTGAAAAATTCCACTAAAAATTAATATATTTTAAGAAAAATTCAAAAAAAATCATCTTATTATTATATTATTATGATAAAAAATGATTTTCTATTTTTGAAATAAAATTTATAAAATTTTTGAACTCATTATTTAAATAAAATCCAAAAACAAAGGGTAAATTTTTTCATATTAGAAAATATATTTTTAAAATTTTAACTATTATTTATTATTATTATCTATCAAATAATAATTAATTTATTGGTAATGTATTATTAATGTATTAAAAACATTTTATTATTATTTAATCAAAATATACTTAGTTTATTGAAACGAAACACCAATTTTAGAAATAATATATTTTTAAGTATAATATGATTTTCTTAGTTGTTTTACCTATACTAATTATATTTAATTAGCATTAAAAGTAGATAATATTTTAATTATAACCATAATTAATAATATAATTTCTCTTATTAATTCCCTCTAATTAATAAATTAGGTTTTAATGATTTTGTATAATACTTTTATTTTTATCTAAACGTATCGTGATTTCCATTTAACTTCATCATTGCTTGTAGAGAAATCTATCAAAAAAAGTATTTATTTAAAAAAATATAATATCTAATATCATGTTGTTACAAAAAACCACATGTATTTTTCATGAAAATATTAGTTTAATCTAATATTATGTATTATTTGTTTCATATTTCTTGCCTTATACTTTTTTCGGTTGCTACTAGTATGCACGGATTATAAAATGATCCATCTCTAATGATATGTTTGGTTAACTACTTTTTATGCAATGGGTTTTAGGATCAACTATTATTATTATTATTATTATTATTTGTAGTTATTTTTATTTATTTCTATAGTTTTAAAGAAAGTTTCTCTATTATTTCAAAAGGATTGAAACATGATTAGAAAATGTTTTGTATAAGATATAAACCCAACAAGATACATTTTATTCATTCATAAGTGGTACATTACAACAAAAAAATATAAAAAAATATACTACACACCATGTATTATTACTCTCAAATGATGCAATGCATCTATTAAAAGAGAAAAAATAAATAGGGGTAATAGATAAAAAAGAATAAAATATTCATGATTAGGAAATCTTCAGGATTATCTTAAACCTTTAGGATCACCAATAGATATGAAAAACCTATAATTAGGAATATCAAACTGAAATGTTAAATTAATATACAAAATATGACATAAAAATTATTCCCTATAGAGTGATATTGGATTGAATGAATGATTTAGTAAGTCTATATATAAGAATGAAATATGGTCATTGTAATTATGCTCATTGAAAATATGGTCATTATAAATGGTTCATGTTCATATATTTTGTATATATATAGAATTTTGGTATTTTTAAGTGGTAAATTTAAAATAGTATAACTCATGGTGAAATAAAAATAAAATATTATAATATTATAAATATATATTTACATGTTATGTATAATTATTATTGTTGTTGTTATTGTTATTATTAAAATATGATATTATATATATATATATATAATTAAAATAAATATTTCAATATCAATGGATTAGTAAAGAGTATATTTTAGAATAATTAATTAATTAATGGTATTTGTTAAAGCATATTTAGTATAAAAGTAAGATTTATTTTCAAAGAACTGATTTGTTAAGTATTGTATATTTTTTCCTATTAAAATAAATTTACACCTTAAAATATAATTAAATATGAACTAATATATTAACATAAATTTAATAAGAAATCAATATGAGATAATATTAAGAACACATGATGTTTAAGAACACTATTTTCTGATAAAAAGATTTTTATTTATAATTTATTTTTTTGGTTTAAAAGGTAAATATATATATTTTAGAATTTAAATTTTACAAAATAAAATTAATTTTTGAATTAACTATATAAATATTATCCAAATATTATATATTGATATTTTTTTGAAAAATCAATTTTTAGGTGAATAGTAACAATATCAACTTTTACTAAACAAATATCAATTTTATGATAAAAGTATGAATTAAATGTTTAAGTAATGATTTTGATAAAAAATATATATATTTATTAATTAATATAAATTATTTTAAAAAATACTATGTTGAATTTATAAAATATATGTTTAACATTTTTGAAAGTCACGTAATATTTCACACTAAAAATTGTTTTTACATGCTTATAATAAAAATTAGAAAATTTAAATTTTATAAAATAATATAAAAATATAAATTTACTATTTGATTTAAAAATTTAAATATTAAATAACAATTTTATTTTTATTTTTTGTAAAAAAATATTATATTATTAATATTAGTATTAATTACTATGATAATGGTAAAACAATTTTATTAAAGTAGTGTTTTATTAATATCATGTGATTTTTTATTTAATCAATAAATTTGTTATAATTTAAATTATGAATATAATATTATATTTAAAACCGTATATAATAATATTAACACTCATTCAATTATTAATAAATACTAAATAATATTAAAGAATACATAATGGTAAAAAGTTGTTTTTATAAAAAACTGTTTTTATATTATAACTTTTAATTTAAAATTTTATTTATCATATTTATAAATTTAATTATATTAAATGTATTTTATATTTAGTTTTAAAGTATAAAAATTTTGTGATATGGGTTAACATATATATTTTAAATAAAATACAAATCACTTAGTTAAAAACAAGTTACCTAGGTAAAAATCCAAATGTAAAAATGAACAAACCTATGGTAAAAGACTTGAAACATGTGTAAAAAGTCTTGGATGTGGATTTATTGATTCAATATCACCCAAAACTCTATTATTATGAAATATTTTAGTCTTTTTACTTTGTAATAGTGTAATGATATCATATAAGGGTAAAGGGTCTTCCCAAAAGTGTCATTTTCTTCACTTATAAAAGGGAATTACATCCACACCTCCATGGTTACACTTTCCATGTTACTTTCCCTTGAAAATATACCAAAAATACATATAATAGAATTAATTTTCACATCCTTAAACCCCTATTCTCTATAATTTATCTTAATACATTCACTTCCAAGGAAATATCTAAGAGAAGATTACGTCTCCAACATTAGTATTACATACATCATAAATTTTTCTCCATAATATTTCCTTAAAAAATATCCTTTGTCCATAAAAATATAATTATTCAAGTATAATTATTATAATTATATGTTATTATATTAATTCAATTACACTTAGTTATTCCAATTCATGTGCTAAGAAAAACAAAAGAAACCTTAGTGCGTTAAAAAGGTTATCATCTCCACAAGGAGGCATCTTTTGTTTCTCATCATCATCATTCATGGATGATAAAAAAGATGTAATAGATGAATAAATATTATATATATAATATAAATATTATTCTTAAATTTAAAATTTTTATTTAACTTCTTTCCCTCACATTTTTTGGGAAATGGAAACATTAATTGTATGTGTGAACTATCATCTACACGATTAATGAGTTTCATTTTTCATCCCCATGCATCATGGTTGGATTTAAAAATATATTAAATATATAAAAAATTTACATAACACAATTAATATTACATATATTATGAAAATATTTTAAAACACTTTCTACCATGGTCAATATACATAAGAAGTTACGAATAAATTGACCAAACAACCCCAAGAAGGCTATATAGGGAAGAAAAATGTACTATAAATTAATAACATATAATAGTTAAAAAATTGGAATAAAAATATATATAAAAATATTTTTTATAGTTATATATATAATTAATTTTATTCATTTGGTTAATTTCAAGTTAAGATCACTTTCAAACACATAAAAGGGTTTTCATCTCAATTTCTCTTCATTATGGCTTTTTTAAAAGTTATGCACCAATTTTTTAGTTTTATGATGTATATAATACCCAAGATTTTTTTTTGAATAATACATGATTTAATGAATGTAATTTACATATACATATGATCTTTAGGCTTCTAATAAACTTTGACTCAAATTTTATAAAAGAATAAGGGTTCTATCTCAATCACCCTTTGTTGAGGAATAATTTTATATTATGAACCAATCCTAATTTTAATGGTGTATATACTTCCCACATTAATTATAAAATCATAAATTATTATTGAACTTAGAAAATTAACATCTATTCATGCTCTTCCTTACTATAGGCTATGATTGACGTCTTACCTAAAATATAAGGGTATTTTATAATTCAATCTAATTTCTTGAGTTATAATGTTTCTCTATGAGATCCACTTTTCATTTAATATGGTATACCCTATTTTTATTTTGTTGGATCAATTTGATTAAAATATTCTATACCATTGAGTTCTAATCCATTTTAAAAATGTAACTATTTTAGGAAAAATTAACATTAATTTAAATGATGATTCCCCCCCCCATCACTTGTCCATAATTTCCCTTCCCTCCAATTTTCAAATTTGTAATTGGAGAACTAAAAAAGTTTTATCTCAGGTTAAATTATTTTCCATTCTCCTATTTTCAAAAAAAACTTCTATTATTATTTTTATGATGTATTATTTTCAAAAAAATGCGTTTTAGATCATAGTAACAGTTCTTTCAGGCCTCCTTAGTGACTTGATGGTTGTGTATTCCATTTATTTTCTACCGTTGTATTCCATATTATTCTATGTACCTATTATATTTTTTGTGTTAATTTCCATTAAATATATACATATTTAAATATCCTTTTCATTTATGGTGTTATACATGTTTGAAGTTCCTTCCAAAATAATATCTTTTATGTAAACCTGATTTAAGGGAACTTTACTTTTATTGTAATATGTTGATAATAACCACCATAAAATATTTTTAAACAGTGAATAGATTCTAGGAACATTCATAATTTTATGTATAACCCTTTTTAATTATTGTTTGATGGAAAATGAAATTCCCTTTACTTTTTAAAAAATATTCCTTATTTATTTCATAATGTTTCACCCAAGTAGTTTTCTTTTATTATTTTCTCACTAGATATTTATTATGAATTATATAAATTGGATGTCAATGTTAAAAAACCATGTCCCTTATTAAATTAATAAAGTTCAAGTGATCTTATTCCTTCTTTTCTTGGTAATATTTAGGATTTATCCTTCAGTTATTCCTTGAATCGGAATTATTAAACCCACTTACATCTCATGGGTTTGATCATTCTTGTAATTTATGAATGGTTTACTTTCCTAATGTGGAATTAATATGTATGGTTTTAATTTATTTAACATGTTGTCTTGTAATTATATATCTCTCTAACTATTTGGGTAAATCTTTGTATCTCATGTGGTGTTATGTAAGGTATTAGGGAATGAACCAAAATCAACCATGGGAATTTTTCCAATGTATTATGATATTATTGGGATAAACCCTTGACTTATATTTATGATATCATGTTTTATATTGTTTATATATGTTTATGATTCCATGATATTATGATATAATTTCCATATTACATGTTTCTATGCTTATTATCATCCTCATTATGATATCATTTTATAATTTTTACTCTCATGCTTGGGTTTATTTCTATGTTTATTCCCTCACTGGGCTTTCAAGATCACCCTCTTCCTTATGTGATTTCCCTAATATATCCTATATAGTTTTTAGAAGATATTTAGGAGTTAAGAGAAATATTTAGAGTTAAAAATAATGATAATTTTATTATGTTTAAGATAATGTATTTGTATATTTAATCTTACAAAGACACTAGACCTCTAGATCCTTGGAATGTATTATTGGGAAAGTATATTATAAATCATTAAATAAAAGAATATATAATGCTTTGGTAACTATAGTTGGTATCAGATCAAGTTATTTTTATTTTTGGAAATTAAAATAAGAGAACCTTGGTTAAAACCCTTGGGATATGTTTAAGGGATATGACTAAGAATAGGATAACATTCTAAAATTTTGGGTAAAGTATAGATTATGTGATTTTCCATAAAATATATCCATTTATAGATACAAGAAAGTTGACATGGATATGGAATAGATGCATATAGGGTTAAAAACTGTGAAAAACTTTGGTTTATCATTAAATATATCATCGCTAAGATGCATAATGAAAGGGCCTAGGACTGCACACCTAGATAGATACACCTAGAGGATATGCATTGGTTGATCATATACTCTTTAAAAAACACTATGAATGATATATTTACTAGTTAATATTACAGACTAGGTTGAAAAGTATAAGATAGCCCAAATTAAATTAACCAAGGTTAATCTAATATTTATATAGGTTTAATTAATGGAATCATGGGATGACATGAAGATGTAAAATTATAAAAGGTTTTAAGGTTGAATCCATTTGATGTTGTTGATTATGATAATCCCCCAATGTTATAATATTTTGGTGAATCATTTTAACCCTTTTATTTTTAGTAATGGTTGTAACTATAATTAACGGAGTTAAAATTTAGTACGAAGGATAATGTGATGATTACCACAATGATCAACCGATTAAAAGGGAGATAAATTTTGAAATTTGGTAATTATGCACAACTAAATATCACAAAACATGATTAAAAATATAACCATAGTTGAAACACTGAGTGTGCCAAAGAAGAGAATGATGTAGGATCATAAGAATTCATGAAATGATTAAGATGAATGAAATAAGACTCAATTTTATTCATGTAAAAAATGAGGGAATAAGCACTAAGGAAATTGACTCAAGGGGGCTATAAAATGTTTTACTTGTGGAAGAGGTGGTTAACGAGCATCAAACTGCCTTAGGAATATGAAGAGGCTGGCTATCATGATGGTAGTGTAATTCGTGCATCTAAAATCACCATTAATGATCCAATTAATCAATTTTTGATAACTTTAAAATTGTCCAATTCGATTACCTGATCTAATGGATAACAAGGATAATAGGATTTAATAAGTTCCAAGGCCAAGGATGCATTAAAAACATAGGAAATGAGTTTCTAAATGATGTGTGGTGAGGAACATTGATCATCCACTCAAGAAATGTGATTATTATATTTATATCTTGTTCAACCCACTCCTTTTTACCTATAATGGTTTATAATAACATCAATAAATAACCAAGATATCCAGATATTGAATTATTAATAAAAACTTCTAGTGGTATGATTATTGTATCCTAAGATTATATTTATGGGAAAGTGGATTATCAAAATATTATTATCCTTCCTTGATTAATTTAATGTGATTTCAAAAATGGATTGGTTATCTCAACTTATAGTAAAAAAATTAGTAATAAAGATTTCACATTAAATGTCAACCTATGATAGTCTATGCAAGGATGATTATGAACACCATTTATAAGAAAATTATAGAACATGAGTCCCAATAGTAAATAACTATAGACCCTTGGCTCAAATAGTTTTAGAAAACATAATATCTGGGGTAATCATATTCTAAAGAAAAAATATACTTCCTATGTTTGTAAGGTTGATATCCCTATAGAAATTAAATATTGAGTCACCTTATAAATACCCTTTATTAACTTTATTAATAAGTAATAATTTAAATTGTAAAGAAACAATTTATTTAAGGGGGAGAATGTAACACCCTAGATTTTAGGATCTATCATCATCAATATTATTATTTTTGCCTATAATTTTAAAGAACATATATCTATTTAAAAAGGATTGAAAACTGATTAGAAAATACACCCTATAATATAAGAACCAAACTTAATACACTTTATTCGTTTATAAGTGATATATTATTATAAAAATACATAAAACTAAGTACTACACACCATTTATTATTAATCACTATAAAATAGAAAAACTAAATATGGTACAATAGATAAAAAAGAATAAAATCATCATAAATAGTAAATCTCATATATCATCTTCATCCTTAAGGATCATCAATAGCCAAAAACTATATTGAGGAAGAGAACAATGAAAGTAAAAAATAATTATGTAAAATATGAAATAATAACTATAACAAACCAACCCATATACCCTAGTATACTGATACCTTAGTCATTCCTAACATAGACCAAATGATGTTCCCAATCCCCACTGGTTGGAGGCTTGCACCTAGAATCAAAAAAGAATCAAATGGAATGGTTTTTCCACAATAAATAAAAAATAGTAGAATATAAGTGATGAAAAGTTATTAAACCTAATACTTATTAAGGATAAGGTACTAAACTCAAAAAGATAAATAAATATCCAAAATGGAACATCATCAAAAGACAAAACATCCATCAAGATATAAACTCAAAAAAACACATGTATCAAGTGGATCACATCACCACCATTCACCTCTATAACTCTAGGTCCAATGAATTAATCACAACCTACACCTATAATAGTTTCTTTACCTTTACATTGAACTAAGATAACATATTATAAATATTCCTAAAAGCGTAATTAGGATGTGAGAAAAATATCCTAGAAGGATACCACTAAAGGTTCCATAATAAATTCTATAACAACAAACCATTTATGATTTAAATATAAAATAATTCTTGATGTGGAAAATAATTTAAATATTTTGAACATAAAATTATTTAATTAAAGATATGGCCGGTATAAAAAAATAGGAATCAATGAACATTTTATGTAAAACATTTATATAAAACAATTTGCATGAATATAATAGTTTTATAAAAAATGGAATGTAAAATAAAGTGAAATAAAAAAAATGAACCATGGTCATATTCCCTGAGTTACATTAGTTTTTGGATATATCATCCTTTCACTACTAAATCATTGATCATGGCTCAATTATGTGTAAAAACATCCATAGACTCTATCCAAAAGGAACCTTTAATCAACATCCCATCAGAGATAGTCATGTAGAGCTTGGTTTAGTTAGAGTTTTCATTTCTAATCCATTGATTGGGATTAAGAGTCCTAGTGTGCTTGTCTAAATCGCCTATTGACTACTCAGGATAACCTATGATTCAATCAATTAATTAATCATGGGAAATAATTCATTTAAAATCAATTATAAATCATAGTTCAAATTCAAAAAGAATCATCTTCAACATACCTTTTCAATTTCAAAACCAAACCATAGGTTTTCATCAATTCATGGAATTAAAAATCATATTTCATTTAATTCTATTATTTTTAAGATTTGATTCTAAAATCATGCCATCAAATCCAATTTCATTTAAAACCATATTATCCCAAAAATTCACCCAACAATTCCAATACAAATTAAACTAGGGTATTTCACATTTTCACACATTTTTTAAATCAATTTTCAAATCATTTCAAATCACGGTTCATAAATCAATTAAAAACTAATTACAATTAAATAAATCAACTTAAGGTTTTATTAATAGGTAAAATTATTAAGGAACCACCAACCTTTAATCATTAGGTCAAATCAACACCTATAATGGGAAATGGTAATGAAAAATGAATATGAAGAGGATCAATGAGGAATCCCAAAGATAAAACCTCAAACAGAGATTCCTAGAAGGGTTAGAGTCATATAAAAACTTCTTAGAGGTAACATAGGTTTGAGGGGGATAATTTTTTAAAGAACCAAATAAATATGGTAGACCATGTGAATAAAACCACTAGACATGATGGATTTATGTTGTAAATCATGGATTTATGTTGTAAATAATGAATTTATGTTGTAAATCATGGATTTATAGTGTAAATACGCCATACTACATATACACTAAAAAGGGAATCACCTCAAGATAAAATAATCCTGAGTGATATTTCTATGGCATAAATTAATGTTTTATAGTGTAATCTAGTTTATTACCTAAGATGTTACCATGGCTTGATCCCATTGAAGTATTTATGTTGTAATTCAAGAATTTAAGATGTAAATCCCACCTCTATAGCCAGTACCCACTATAATCCAATACATAACCTCTATAATTCCTTTAAATCAACCCATACTGAAAAAAAATCCTCTAAAACATAAAAATAGAGTGTTACTTTAACTATGATGTTACGACCTCACCATTATAAATGATTCTTATCCCATAAATACCATCAAGAGGACTAAATATCAAATATGTGAGGCCATTGTTCTTGCACCAATGCCTCACACTCCCAAGTATCATGTGATTCTAAACCGTGCTTTCATATCACATGAACCAGGGGTATATATCTTCTACGAAGATCCTTTTTATCTGAGTCATTAATCCTGAATGGATTCTTATTCATTGATAAATAAGGTTCCATATCAAGTTCTTCCAACCTTAAGACATGTGAATGATCATTAAGATACTTCCTAAGTTGTGATATAAGAAATGCATTTTGGATCAAAGTCATCTGAGGTGGAAGTTACAATTGGTAAGCCTCCATCTAATCCTTCTTAACAATGTTTAAAGGGTACAAAAACCTCAGAGTAATATTTCCCTAATTCCCAAGCCATCAGTGAACCGACCAAGGTGAATTTATCAAAAATACCTAGTCTCCAACTGAAAACTTAAATATTTAACATCGATGATTAGCATAGGATTTGTACTGAATCTGTATTGTTAACATTGTCTAATGAATCAATTGAATCCTTGACGTCATCTATTGGACTAAAATTAATCCAAACAAGGAGTATTCTTAGATCTCTAACCAACATAAGGGATATCTATAAGACTTATAGTTTATTGCCTCAAAAGGATACATCCCAATTTTATATAGGTAATTGTTATTATATAAAATTCAATTTAGTCCCAAATGGTCATAAAAAGATCCACTGAAATAAAGGAAGCAAGTGAAAAACATGTATTCCATAATTTGTATAGCCCATTATGTATTCTCATATATCAGTGGATGATATTACATACCCAAACTCACATGGTATCCCATCACCTCTTGGGGGACTCTATAAAAACAATAAGTAAAAGAGGGATCCCTATCAAAAATTATAATAGATAGAACTCCATAAAATCTAATTATCTTTTTTACATAGATATTTTCCAAGTCCTCAAGATTGGTCATATTGTGAATGGGTATAAATTGATATGATTTTTCCATATAATTAATCACCAACCATATCTCATTATTCGTTCAGGGGGTATACAAAATCCCATCCATGAAATCCATATAAATATAATCCCACTTCCAAGTCAGCATAGGAAAGTGTTGAAGTAAACCTGAATGTCTTTTATGCTCGACATTAACATGATAACAAGTGAAACAAACAAAAACATAATTCTTAATGCCACATCTCATACTTGGACACCATAATTTTCATTATATATCATAGATATTCCTCTTATTTTTAGGGTGCACCATCCACTATGAATTATGTAAATCCACAATCATATCCTCCCTTATGGTAAAATCAATAACATACTGGTTCCAGATGCATACAATACCCACTAAAGATAATGAAGACTCACCAATAATCTCCCCATTTTAAAGAGAGTCCCCAATTCTATAGAACTCATCATCAAGATATTTATCCTAAAGATTAATCTTTATAAGAACAAAGTTAAACTTAACACATTCTAGAATAAACTTAGTATCATCCTCCCAAAATCCCAACTTTAAATGAGTAGATAGATCCATCAAATTCTACTCTTCTTATGATTATTTCATGTATTGGGTTGAAAATTTTATTCTAAAATCATCATCAATGGTGTTACCATTATCATTAGTGTAGGAAATGTATAAATCAAATGACTGTAGGTACTCCACCCATCATCTTTACTGAAGGTTAAATTATTTTTTATAGAATATTTAACTCCAGCTTCTATGATTAGAGTGAATGTTAAACCTTTATATAAAAATTTAATACTACCAAAACTTAATATAATGCATCACATTATAAAGATTAAGGTCATGAGTCAGATATTTAGTCTCATGTGAACTAATTTATCGAGAACCATAGGATACTACATGTTCACCCAACATGAAAACACATCCCAAACCTAAACCGGATGCATCAGAGAAAGCTATATATTCTTTTCTGGCCTCTATAATATCTAATACGTATGTAAAAGTAAGAAGTTGATTTGGAACATAAAAGTAGCTCTCACACTTTGAATATCACATGAACATAACTCCTTTGTAAGTGAGATATGTTATCATAGAATTCAAATTTGAGAAATATTTTAAAAACTAGTAGTAGTACCTCACAAATCTAAAAAATATATGTATCTCAAAAACATTGCATGGTTTCTACCCTGTCATCATAGACGTAACCTTATCAGGATTGACAGAAATAAAATTTTATAAGATAATTTTTCCAGAGAATATTACTTCCCAAATCTAGAAATTATATTTAAAAATATTCGTGTAAAGTCAATGATTCCTCAAGATTTCAAGAACTATTCTCAAATGAAACACATGGTCAACCTTGGTTTTGGATTAAACCAAAATTTTATCCACAAAGAAAACCATTAATGAGTCAAGGTACTCATGGAATATAACATTCATCAATTTCATAAAAACTGAAGTATTATGGGTTGGACAAAATGTTATAACAAGGTACTCAAAATTCCCATAAATACTTTTAAGGGTGGTCTTACAGAGGTAAGATTATTTAATTATCAACTGGTGATAACCAGACAGATGATCAATATTCTATAACCACAGTAACCCTTTCATATTATCAAACAAATGATCAATCTATGGCAATAAATACTTTTTATTTACTGTAATTTGATTGAGTTTTTAGTAATCAACACAAAGGAAAAGAGTTTGATTAGGTTTCTTTTCAAAAAGAACAGGTATTTTCTAAGGTGACACACTTGAGAATATAAGTCCATTTTCTATAAAATCATCCAACATAATTTTCAACTATTTTAATTCATATAGTTCCATATGATAAGAAGGAATAGGCCCTGGATGAGTATCATTCACCAAATCAGTGGAAAACTCCACCTCCCTTAGTAGTGGTAAGATAGAAAATCATATGGAAACACATTAGGAAACTTGACAACTGCTAGAGGTAGATAATCACTCAATGATTCCCACTATAAGTTAAAGGAAAAAAATCAATATTAACATGAACTAATATAGAAAATTATATCTATATCTACTCAAACTCAAGGCCCATTCTCCATTAAAAACATGGTACACCCCATAGGGCATAGTAAAGGAAACCTAGAAAAGATAACATTCAATATGATCCATATAATCAATCACCCAATCTATCTCGAGAATGAAATCAAGAGGTTTTATGTTGAGAACTAGAAAATTTAAAGTGATCTCAATATCTGATAGAGATAAAATGCAAGTGGTACATCAGAGACCCTAATCTCTCTCTATTTTATGGGAAGCATTAATATCCATTGAATGAGAAAAAATCTCTGTATGAATGTTTTTCAAATACACAATATTAGTTGATATGAAACAATTATATGTACCAATATCAAATAAAGAAATCATTGTAGATTAATTTATATGTATAGTACCTATCACTTTTGTTGGACCTACATCAACTTTTTCTATAGAAACTTCCACTATATTAAGAGGATTCATTATGGATTCTTGAGGCTAGAATGCCTTATATATTAAATAATCTAATTGAAAAATAGAGCTTTTAGGTTTTGATAATACACTTCCACTATATGGAGTAGAAAAGAAATGAAATAACTTCTATAGGTGACTTGATAATTTTAATGAACCACAAATATTTGGTGCCTTAGTACAAACTTATTTCAAATGCTCGATCTTGATTCACTAAAATAATTTCAAAGTGATTTTTTCTCATACTTTTAAAGGTATATATGATGTATTATGTTTATATTCACTATAAGACTCATCACATTTCCTATTACCTTTAAAGGGACTAACAAAACTACCAATAGGAGTATGAGGGACTCTCGTAAACCCTCACTAATCAGTCAGGCCAATACCAACCATAAATATTCTATATAAGACATCAGTATAAGAAGTAAGATTCAGAAAAAAAAACATGTGATCTGATATCATTTCATACACCCAAATTGAACCACTGAGACCTAAACTTCTCATTAGATACTACCTTGGGTGAAAACTAAACAAGCATAGAAAAATGGTTCGGCTATTAAGTGATATTCCATTCACCCTGTTGGAGGTTGATAAACTCTATATCATTTGGTAAAACCATCTAATAAAACTTATCTTTAAAGAGGTTCTGAATCATTTCCACTCCAAGATCTCATGTTTCTTAAATGTAACCATTTAATCCCACCATCTTCTACTAAGCCCTACCATCTTGAAGGTATTACACGTCACCTTTATCGATCCACGTGTCTCCAAGAACTAAAAAATAATATCACCTTTTTTCACTAATCCTTAACCTCTTGTGGATCATTTTATATATGGAGAACTAGTGGTATTTACTAAAGAAACCCCTAATAATAATCTATTACATCATCTATTCATGGTTCTATTGATAAATTCATGATTGGAATGGGTGTGAAAACCTATCCTAGAGCTTAGAAAACATTCACCTCTACCGAGAACCCAATATTTGAAGAAACTATTGAATTAAAATCCAGTGGACTGGACTGAGGAGATGGAACGGGAGGATGGGAGCGTCGGGAAAGTTTCGGAGAGCCCTTAGAACCCTCTGTACCGAAAACCCTGGTGCCTCAAATTCATTTTGTCTGTGCTAATCCCTCATGGCTGTCACGACCCGACCCTACCCGGGCTCGAGCCGCAACTACCCCAAGCCCGCCTCCATAGGCCAAGGGCTGGCGACCAGCACCGAAGGCACAATAACTAGGGGATGCCTTTTCCTAAGCACCTGTACACACGCACACGCAGAAAACTCAATGAAAAAGTGCAGAGTAAAAGAAAAGACAAGAAAAGAAAAGAAAAGGGCAACTGCTATATACATACCACAAAGTGCATCGACCTCTACAAGTACAAAGTACAAACTGAAAAGAAAAGGGGCAAAACACGCGCCCAACTAAAAAGTGCCACAACCCAGAAACAGGTAAACAAAAGAAACAGCTGATATGTTCCCCACCTGGAACCCAGCCACGACCACCGCACGCGGTCCAAGCTCCCGAGCTTCTACGCTCCACTGAAGTCACGCTCCACATGTCCGTCGTCTGCAAGGGCACACCAAGTTCGGGAAAAGCCCAAGCAGGGGTGAGTATAAAAATACTCAGTAGGATACCCTGAAGGCTCGAGGGAGAAACAAAGGATGTACCGAAGGGTGAGAGGTAGAGCGAATAGAAAAGTAGAGGAGTACAACTGAAAGTGCAGTAAGAGTCCATCTCAACCCAACAAGAGAAAGAAGATAGACTCATCCAGACACAAGGAGATGGAAACGGTGAGAAGATGAACTTCTCGTCGAGTCTTCACTACCTATAGAAGGAGAGTAGACTCGTCCAACCACGAGAAGCTAGACACGGAAAGCACGTGGCATACCCAGCGCGTCTTCGCCTCTCCTGGAAGGAGAGCAGCCAAAACCCAAGGAGTGGGTACTCGTACGAGGTATATACATATATATGCTCTTCCAAGAAGCCCGAACATGCTCATAAGGGGATCTCCGTCCTGTAGCTCAGCCCAAGAAAACAAGTAGCCAAAATTCCAGGACATAACCCATCATCGTCGCCCAGCAACCCGCACATCTGCCCTGAACTGCAAGCCAAGGGGCTCAGTCACTGCACCTTGATACTATCCGCTTTGGGCAGCACTGACTTGCCCGCACGGTTTTAGATCGCGACGCAAGAACGCGTCCCGGTGGGGAAATCTCCCCTCGTACTTGAGAGTTCTAGGAAATTCAAACCACACCTCATCACTGCCCTGCAGTCGAGATGTCTTCTCAAATCCAAAGTCGTTGCATCACCGACCCATACAACCAAGGGTCCCGCTCCGGTAATCACGGAGGTAAGCCACAGACTAGCCTAGTCGAGAGGACTGAGTCTGGAATGCTAATAGGTGTCCCACTGCCCAGCCCTGCTGGAGGGTAATTAATAACCAAATATCAGGTGACCCACTACCCAGCCCTGCTGGAGGGTAAACCATAAGACATCATCCGACGACCCACTGCCCAGCCCCGCTGGAGGGTAGACCTTAATACATCATCAAGCGACCCAGTGCCCAGCCCCGCTGAAGGGTAGTCCTTAATACATCATCAGGCGACCCACTGCCCAGCCCCGCTGGAGGGTAGACCTGGAATAAGTTGACAGGCGACCCACTGCCCAGCCTTACTGGAGGGTAGACCTGGAACTAGACGACGGGTGACCCACTACCCAGCCCTGCTGGAGGGTAGACCCCAACAGGTCGTCGGGTGACCCACTGCCCAGTCTCTGCTGGAGGGTAGACCCTAATAGCGTCGGGTGACCCACTGCCCTGTCTCTGCTGGAAGGTAGACCCTAGAAGTCAGTGAGCAACCCACTGCCCAGCCCTGCTGGAGGCTAAGCCCGAGGAAGTCAATGAGTAACCCACTGCCCAGTCTCTGCTGGAGGGTAGACCCTATAAGTCAGTGAGCAACCCACTACCCAGCCCTGCTGGAGGGTAAGCCCGAGGAATTCAATGAGTAACCCACTGCCCAGCCCCGCTGGAGGGTAAAACTCAGAACCGCTCTGCCATCTCTACAGGAGGGTACAACACTGGCCGACCGAACACGGAGTGGGTGTCGCGCAACCACCCAACTCCAGAACTGCTCTCCCAAAAGAGGTGCAGCATCTGCCCCAGCACTGGGTGTCACTAGCACCGCTACCGGCCAAACCATCGAGAACGAAACCAGGGGGAGACCGCTCAACCCTGCTGGTCAACAAACGAGCACAGAGCCAGGGGAGGAGCTCCACCCTGCTGGTCAAACAAACACACAGAGGGACCCTCCACGCCGCGAGAGGTCCAAGTACGCGAAGCAGAACACAGCACGCACTTGGTGCCCACACGACGTGTGGCCCCAAGTCAAACCCCAACCAAGCGCCCGAACATCTCAGGTACAAACCACACGTACCTCAAAGCGCTCTCGTATACTCCCAGAGTATACCTCGTCCCAGTCCAAAGGCTATCGTGCACACGGCACCCAACATCAACGCGAAGGCGTGACGTAACATCTCCAACTCAAAGGCCCAATCACGGCCAACCACGTCTCATGGACCAATTACATCACTCTCCCAGGAGTGCGCGATCACACGCCAAGGGTCTGCCACAAACAAGGTAGGGCGAACCACCACTGGAGCACCTTCCATGCTTCCACATTTAATAAGATCGCGTATAAGGCTCCACACAACCAAACGGATCGCACCGTTGTAAACCTCACGGAAAAACACGCGAGATAGACTACTCACTCACCTGAAATGGTCAACTGGTGAAAAAGGTACTATTCACCGCAATCAAACTCGGGTGGGGCGCACCCCAAGATCCCGAAACTGAACCAACGGATCACGCCACTGCGATCCCCTCGGAAAAACACACGGGATTGATTACTAAATCATCCAAAACGAACACCAGGTGAAAAAGGTACTATTCACCGTAGCCAGGTCGGGTGGGTCCCACACCACGTCCCCGAAAAAGGTCGGGCGGACTGCGCCATCACAAAGCTCTCGGAAAAGCACGTCAAATCAACTGCTTACTTGCGTGGAACGGGTACCCGGAGAAAAAGATGTGTTCCGGCACACCGCACACAAGCGGCGCCACGTGGGACCCGCATTCCAGTCCCGAAACTCAACGAACGGATCGCACTGTTGCGATCCTCTCGAAAAAGTACACAAGATGGACTATTCACTTGTCCAAAACGATCACCCGGTGATAAAGATGGAAAATCACCGTCGATGCCCCAAATAGCCCTCGTGGCCCCGCACCATCGTGCCGAATTTGAGCGGGCGGATTGCACCATTGCAATCCCCTCGGAAAAACACCCAACATCGACTGCTCGCACGCCCCGAACAAACGTCCGAGGAAAAAGTCGCTAAAAGCTGCACGCAGCTCAAAAGAAGAGCCATGGGGCCCACGCCTCAACTCCGGCTTCAACGCCCGGAACCACCCTGGAAACCTCCGCCTCGACGCCAGGGTTCCAACGCCACTGACGGCGCTTAAATCGGACGTCGGACGCGTCCGCGCCGTCCAATACAAGAATCTCGGGAAAAATGTCCGTCCACTTAAAGACACGTCGCGACTCCGCGACCCCTCGTTTTAGGAATTAAAAATTCCCGAAACCATCTCAAACCATTCCCATCGACGTAAGGTCCGCGCTTCCGTTGACGGCACGCAAAACGGACGCCCGTAGCCCGAAATACGGACGTCCGAAGACTGAGGGGCAAAGCCCCTTGGGCCGAACCGGCCCGGTCCGGCCGGCCCGCTGGACCCGGTCCAGCCGAGTCGCGGGCCGCCGCTCCGTGGCCCGCTCCCCTTCACACCCGCGCGCCCGCCGCTCGGGTTTCTCCACCGACCGGCCACGAGGGCCGGTCGCGCGTTCCACGCAACGACCCGCAAAGTGCGGGTCGTTGTTGCGCCGCACGGGGCCGCCGCCTCACGGCCCCTCTCCCTCTCGTCGGTGCCCTGTCGGCGCCACCGGCCTGCCGCCGCCGCTCCAAGCGCCGCGCCACCTTCCGAAGCTACGGCCGTCGCGCCGCCTGCCCGGAGCCGAAGCCCTCCGCCGCGCCATCTTGCCAGACCACCCTGCCGACCGCCGGAAACCGCAAAACCACCCCCAACTTCGTCGGGCCGCTGCGGACGCCTCGGAGCTCCGATTTCACATCCGAAAGGTGCGTCGGAAAGCTCGAATCGAGCTCTACTAATCTATGGGCTTTTTTCGAGGATCTGGTGGCAATTAGACGGTATAAATTGGGCTCAAAAGAAATGAGGGAATTTAAAAATAAAATAAAACTCCTACATCGTGGGGCTTCGCCCGACGCTTCCCGCGCGATCTGCCCCACGCCGTTGCCTCGCCGGAGTTGGCTCGCCGGAGCTCTCCTTGCCGGAGCTCGCCGGAATGGAGGAGGGAAGGGGAGAGGGTGTGAGGGAGGAGAAGGGGGAAGAGAAAAGGGAGGGGTTCGTTTAAGTAATAACGATTAAACACCCCCCGCCCGGCACGCCCCCGACCCCGCTCTCGAATCAGACAAAAAGGAAGGCGTCCCTAGGGTAAACAAGACACTCTGAGCACAACGGAGGTCTCAGAATTTTAATCTGAGACCCCGTTCAAAAGTTATAAAACTCAACACCTGAGGGCACCAAATTACGAAAACGCCCATGGGGCCATTTTTCACAAACGGCTCGCGCCCGTGAAACTTATACCCCTCCTAGGGTAAAAGGCATGCTACGAACTCAACGGCGCCCTCGGTTTTCCAATACGAGCCACCGTTTAAGTGATACTAGCATTTCTCCATTAAACGAATTAATTAATTTATTTATTTATCCGTTTAGCGTTCCGGGGGCGGGCGAGGGGTCCAAACATCCCGCGCCGACAAGTTTTATGTCGTTCCCAGGGTAAACACCCCGTTTCGGGCCCATTCGTACACTCATATCCCTGATCTGGAACTTTGTTTAGGAGTTATCTTATTTATTTAGAATTACCAGTGTGAACGCATGAAAATTTTAATTTCGGCCACTCCGGGGCTCGGAATCGCACGCCGTCTGAAGGCGCTGCTCTGGAATATCATCAAGAATATTCCAAAGTCTTTCACAGCCAAAAACCGGGTTCTTACATCATTCCCTCCTTCAAGATTTTCATCCTCGAAAAGCAAAACTAGGGAGAAACACAGGGTACTAAGCCCACACCTGGCTTTCCCATACCCATAAGAACCCACGCACAGCTCTGCTTCACCGCACACTGACCAAAGGATTGATCTGTTCTTGCAAGGTCGTCCCTTGACGATGTCGTGCACCCACTCCAGACTTTGGGGTCAGGGCAAGGCGGGTAGGGAACCTCGCCATCCCTTTGCACGGTCTCAAACGGCCTGAAGGCCCTCGGGGGTAGCTCACCTCCCCAGTCAAACCTCTACGTCGCATGTCGCGACTGGAATCACCGCTCGCACCTGGAACAGAGCCCGGTGATTCCCTCCTTCAGAATATCCATATGGTGAAACACCCAAGGATATCTGGTCATGCAAGGTTCCACAGTCGATGCTCTCTTACACGCTCAAAAGGTGAAGGAGTCAACACCATCGACTAAAGGAAAAGGTCTCACGCCTTTCTCCTTACCAACATAGGGTTACACCCGATGCCCTGTGTTACCCTGGTAACACCTCGAACAAGGAGCAGGGAGAAAAACCTTTCACGCGCAGAGCCTAACAATTCTACTGCAATAAGTAGAAGAGTCGCAAGGGGTACCTCTCACCATAACATGCTCTGCAGGATCGTAGACCTCCAAAGCTCGCGGTTCTCTGCGGTCCCAACTGTCAGCTCCCGGAGCCTGACGTGAACCACCTAGTGGTGATGGGAAGACATCGTAACGTTGTCCCCCCCCCCCCACCTCCAGCTCCTCCCTCTCCTCTGCTAGCACCACCTCTCTGGCCACTACTCCGATCACGGCGCTGCCTCTGCCGTGGTGGTGCGCCTGCTGCCTTCCCGAAGCTCTCAGCAACTCAGGTCGGGCAGTCTCGTGCCAAGTGACCTCGCTTGTCACAAGCATATCACCGGCGCTCCCTGAGCTTCCCTGGTGCCCTCCGGCGCCACTGTGGTGTACGACCATGGCTCTGGATCCACTCATGGTAGGGCATCCTCGGCTGAGGCTCTGTGCCTTTTCGCCATAGTGGTATACGACCACGTCTCCGGAACTGGCAGTGGGAAGGCCACCTGCATCGAGGTCCTGTCCTCCGGTGCATGCTAACTACGGCAGACGTCCCGGCTCCGTCGCGCCCACAGCCACTACCAACAGCAAAACTTGACAGGAAGCCCCCTGTCACCAGCGCCTGCTCTAGCACCCCGGCATATGTGTAAATGCCCAAGGGTACTATGACAGCATGAATCTCTCGGCGGAGACCCTGCTCAAACATCCGTGCTCGGAGGTCGTTGCCACGGACCAAGTCCGGGTAAAAGCATGCACGGTCTGCAAAACTAGTCGCGTACTCGACCACCGTCATCCCTCCCTGCTGAAACTGCACGAGATCCTGAATCCGAACAGAGCGCAAGCAGGAGGGGCAAAACTCCTCACAGAGTAACAACTGAAAGTCACCCCAACGAAAGTGACGACTCGTCAAGAAACCGAGTCACCAGACTCCACCAACGCCAAGCTGATCCACGAAAAAAGTTGGATGTCAAAGCCACTCTCTGACTCGTCGGCGTCTGCACAAGCCTGAAAAGGCGAACCACTGCCTCGAGCCAAACCTTTGCTGCCTGAGGGTCTGGCTCACCACTGAACCTCAGCGGTCCCTATCGCTGGAACTCACGGAGCATGCTCAACCTGTGCTCAAGCTCAGCCTGCTCTGCTGAAACTGCCTGCTGCTCAACAGGTGGGGGTGCTGCTACCGGCCCACCCGGAGAAAGGGGCTCACATGATGGGTCTTGGACTGTGGCCTCGTAGCCCACAGGGTCGTCGTCACGAACCAAAACTGGTATCCTGGCTGGCTGTCTTCGCGAAGACATCCTGAATTTTATCAAGGAGTGTCGCGGTCAGATGAGAATATATGTATATAACAACAACAGCAACGATGGGGAGTTAACTCAAGAAGAACAGTCAAAGACTCAATCCTATGTGATGCACAAACCAATTTTCCCTGCAACAAGTGTCTCAGCATGCCGAGTCGACAAGCGGGTTATCAAGGTCCTGGTGAATGGATACGTCGGCTACCGCACCATCACTGGACTCCCTAGCCTGAGAGCCGCTCTCGAGACACGTTAACATCGTTTCCCTAAATCCCAACCAATTCCTCTTTTAGGGACATCCGCACAATGTCCCAAGGAACGAACCACCTCTGATACCACTTTGTCACGACCCGACCCTACCCGGGCTCGAGCCGCAACTACCCCAAGCCCGCCTCCATAGGCCAGGGGCTGGAGACCAGTGCCAAAGGCACAATAACTCGGGGAGGCATTTGCCTAAGCACATGTACACACGCACACGCAGAAAACTCAATGCAAAAGTGCAGAGTAAAAGAAAAGACAAGAAAAGAAAAGAAAAGGGCAACTTCTATATACATACCACAAAGTGCATCGACCTCTACAAGTACAAAGTACAAACTGAAAATAAAAGGGGAAAAACACGCGCCCAACTAAAAAGTGCCACAACCCGGCAACAGGTAAACAAAAGAAACAGCTAATAGGTTCCCCACCTGGAACCCAGCCACGACCACCGCATGCGGTCCAAGCTCCCGAGCTCCTACGCTCCACCGAAGTCACGCTCCACCTGTCCGTCGTCTGCAAGGGCACACCAAGTGCGGGCAAAGCCCAAGCAGGGGTGAGTATAAAAATACTCAGTAGGATACCCCGAAGGCTCGAGGGAGCAACAAAGGAGGTACCGAAGGGTGAGCGGTAGAGCGAACAGAAAAGTAGAGGAGTACAACTGAAATTGTAGTAAGAGTCCGGCTCAACCCAACAAGAGAAAGAAGATAGACTCATCCAGACACAAGGAGCTGGAAATGGTGATAAGACTAACTTCCTGTCGAGTCTTCGATACCTATAGTAGGAGAGTAGACTCATCCAACCACGAGAATCTAGACACGGAAAGCATGTGGCATACCCCGCGCGTCTTTGCCTCTCCTGGAAGGAGAGTAGCCAAAACCCAAGGAGTGGGTACTGGTACGAGGTATATACAGATATATGCTCTTCTAAGAAGCCCGAACAAGCTCGTAAGGGGATCTCCGTCCCGTAGCTCAGACCAAGAAAACAAGTATCCAACAGTCCCAAACATAACCCATCATTGTCGCCCAGTAACCCGCACGTCTTCCCTGAACCGCAAGCCAAGGGGTTCAGTCACTACACCTTGATACTATCCACTTTGGGCGGCACTGACTCGCCCACACGGTTTTAGATCGCGTCGCAAGAACGCGTCTTGGTGGGGAAAGCGCCCCTCGTACTTGAGAGTTCTAGGAAAGTAAAACCACACCTCATCACTGCCCTGCAGTCGAGAGGTCTTCTCAAAGCCAAAGTCGTTCCATCACCGACCCATACAACCAAGGGTCCCGCTCCGGTAATCACGGAGGTAAGCCACAGACTAGCCTAGTCGAGAGGACTGAGTCTGGAATGCTAACAGGTGTCCCACTACCCAGCCCTGCTGGAGGGTAATTCATAACCAAATATCAGGTGACCCACTGCCCAGCCCTGCTGGAGGGTAAACCATAAGACATCATCTGGTGACCCACTGCCCAGCCCCACTGGAGGGTAGACCTTAATACATCATCAGACGACCCACTACCCAGCCCCGCTGGAGGGTAGACCTTAATACATCATCAGGCGACCCACTACCCAGCCCTGCTGGAGGGTAGACCTGGAATAAGTCGACAGGCGACCCACTGCCCAGCCTTGCTGGAGGGTAGACCTGGAACTAGACGACGGGTGACCCACTACCCAGCCCTACTGGAGGGTAGACCCCAAGAGGTCATCGGGTGACCCACTGTCCAGTCTCTGCTGTAGGGTAGACCCTAATAGCGTCGGGTGACCCACTACCCAGTCTCTGCTGGAGGGTAGACCCTAGAAGTTAGTGAGCAACCCACTGCCCATCCCTGCTAGAGGGTAAGCCTGAGGAAGTCAATGAGTAACCCGCCGTCCAGTCTCTGCTAGAGGGTAGACCCTAGAAGTCAGTGAGAAACCCACTGCCCAGCCCTGCTGGAGGGTAAGCCCGAGGAAGTCAATGAGTAACCCACTGCCCAGCCCCGCTGGAGGGTAAAACTCAGAACCGATCTGCCATCTCTACAGGAGGGTACAACACTGGCCGACCGAACACGGAGTGGGTGTCGTACAGCCACCCAACTCCAGAACAGCTCTCCCAAAAGAGGTGCAGCGTCTGCCCCAGCACTGGGTGTCACTAGCACCACTACCGGCCAAACCATCGAGAACGAAACCAGGGGGAGACCACTCAACCCTGCTGGTCAACAAACGAGCACAGAGCTAGGAGAAGAGCTCCACCCTGCTGGTCAAACAAACACACAGACGGACCCTCCACGCCGCGAGAGGTCCAAGTACGCGAAGCAGAACACAGCACGCACATGGGGCCCACACGACGTGTGGCCCCAAGTCAAACCCCAACCAAGCGCCCGAACATATCAGGTACAAACCACGCGTACCTCCAAGTGCTCTCATATACTCCCAGAGTATACCTCGTCCCAGCCCAAAGGCTATCATGTACACGGCACCCAACATCAACGTGAAGGCGTGACGTAACATCTCCAACCCAAAGGCCCAAGCACGGCCAACCACGTCTCGTGGACCAATTACATCACTCTCCCAAGAGTGTGCGATCACACGCCAAGGGTCCGCCACAAACAAGGTAGGGCGAACCACCACTGGAGCACCTTCCATGCTTCCACATTTAATAAGATCACGTATAAGGCTCCGCACAACCAAACGGATTGAACCGTTGTAAACCTCGTGGAAAAACACGGGTGATAGACTACTCACTCGCCTGAAACGGTCAACCGGTGAAAAATGTATTATTCACCGCAATCAAACTCGTGTGGGGACCACCCCAAGATCCCGAAACTGAACCAACGGATCACGCAACTGCGATCCCCTCGGAAAAACACACGGGATTGAGTACTCAATCGCCCAAAATGAACACCCGGTGAAAAAGGTACTATTCACCGTAGCCAGGTCGGGTGGGTCCCACACCACGTCCCCGAAAAAGGTCGGGCGGACTGCGCCATCGCAAAGCTCTCGGAAAAGAACGTCAAATAGACTGCTTACTTGCGTGCAACGGGTACCCGGAGAAAAAGATGCATTCTGGCACACCGCACACGAGCGGCGCCACGTGGGACCCGCATCCCGGTCTCGAAACTCAATGAACGGATCGCACCTTTGCGAACCTCTCGAAAAAGTACACAAGATGGACTATTCACTTGTCCAAAACGGTCGCCTGGTGATAAAGATGGAAAATCACCGTCGACGCCCCAAACAGCCCTCGTGACCCCACACCATCGTGCCGAATTTGAGCGGGCGGATTGCACCATTGCAATCCCCTCGGAAAAACACCCAACATCGACTGCTCGCACGCCCCGAACAGACGTCCGATGAAAAATTCGCTAAAAGCTGCACGCAGCTCAAAAGACGGGTCGTGGGGCCCATGCCTCAACTCCGGCTTCAATGCCCGGAACCACCCTGGAAACCTCTGTCTCGACGCCAGGGTTCCAACGCCACTGACGGCACTTAAATCGGACGTCGGACGCGTCCGCGCCGTCCAATACAAGAATCTCGGGAAAAATGTCCGTCCACTTAAAGACACGTCGCTCCTCCGCGACCCCTCGTTTCAGGAATTAAAAATTCCCGAAACCATCTCAAACCATTCCCCTTGACGTAAGGTCTGCGCTGCCGTGGACGGCGCGCAAAACGGACGCTCGTAGCCCGAAATACGGGCGTCCGAAGACTGAGGGGCAAAGCCCCTTGGCCCGGACCGGCCCGGTCCGGCCCGTCCGACCTGCTTGGGCCGGCCCGCGCCGGTCGGCCCGCTGGACCCGGTCCAGCCGCGCCGCGGGCCGCCGCTCCGCGGACCTCTCCCCTTCACACCCGCGCGCCCGCCGTGCGGGTTTCTCCACCGACCGGCCACGAGGGTCGGTCGCGCGTTCCACGCAACGACCCGCAAAGTGGGGGTCGTTGTTGCACCGCACGGGGCCGCCGCCTCGTGGCCCCTCTCCCTCTCGTCGGCGCCCTGTCGGCGCCACCGGCCTGCCACCGCCACTCCAAGCGCTGCGCCACCTTCCGAAGCCACGGCCGCCGCGCTGCCTGCCCGGAGCCGAAGCCCTCCGCCGCGCCATCTTGCCGGACCGCCCTGCGGACCGCCGGAAACCGCAAAACCACCCCCAACTTCGCCGGGCCGCTGCGGACGCCTCGGAGCTCCGATTTCACATCCTAAAGGTGCGTCGGAAAGCTCGGATCGAGCTCTACTAATCTATGGGCTTTGTTCGAGTATCTGGCGGCAATTCGACGGTATAAATCGGGCTCAAAAGAAATGAGGGAATTTAAAAACAAAATAAAACTCCTACATCGTGGGGCTTCGCCCGACACTTCCCGCGCGATCCGCCCCGCGTCGTTGCCTCGCCGGAGTTGGCTCGCCGGAGCTCGCCTCACCGGAGCTCACCGAAATGGAGGAGGGAAGGGGAGAGGGTGTGAGGGAGGAGAAAGGGGAAGAGAAGAGGTAGGGGTGCGTTTAAGTAATAACGCTTAAACACCCCCCGCCCGGCACGCCCCCGACCCCGCTCTCGAAGCAGACAAAAAGGAAGGCGTCCCCGGGGTAAAAACGATACTCCGAGCACAAAGGCGGTCTCGTAATTTTAATTTGAGACCCCGTTCAAAAGTTATAAAACTCAACACCCGAGGGCACCAAATTACGAAAACGCCCCTGGGGCCATTTTTCACAAACGGCTCGCGCCCGCGAAAATTATACCCCTCCTAGGGTAAACGGAACGCTCCGAACTCAACGGTGCCCTCGGGTTTCCAATACAAGCCACCGTTTAAGGGATACTAGCATTTCTCCATTAAACGAATTAATTAATTAATTAATTTATCCGTTTAGCGTTCCGGGGGCGGGCGAGGGGTCCAAACATCCCGCGCCGACAAGTTTTATGTCGTTCCCAGGGTAAACACCCCGTTACGGGCCCATCCGTACACTCAGATCCCTGATCTGAAACTCCGTTTAGGAGTTATCTTATTTATTTAGCATTTCCAGTGTGAACGCACTGAAAATTTAATTATGGTCACTCCGGGGCTCGGAATCGCACGCCATCTGAAGGCGTTGCTCTGGAATATCATCAAGAATATTCCAAAGTCTTTCACAGCCAAAAACCGGGTTCTTACAATGGTGGGCTTCGATCCGGTATGGGAGCTCTTTCCCAAGGAAGACAAAGCCACAGCTCATGTTTCTCAGCCACCGGTTGGACACAGTCAACCATATGCAGGGGGGATCCAAAGCTATTTCTTTCCTCGATGCACTTAAAGGACCCTATCTTTGCAACCTGAAGGAAATGAAGCCTCCCCTATCTAAAAGGTTAGATGATATACAATTTAATGTAGAGTTCGATGCTGATGCGCTCCAACAAAGGGCTCATTTATGCAGGTATGCTGTCCTTGGTCGCATTTCATATTTAAAAGGAGATCACCCTTGGCCTCTAATTGAATTTAAACCTAGGATAGCCCATTTCAGGAACATACAGAACTGGAAATTAGTTCCAATAGGAAGAGGCTACTTCTATATCATGTTTAACTCACAGGATGATCTTGCACATATATGGAAAATTGGAAATTTAAATTTGAAGCCTGGTTTTCTTGGGATATCTGAGTGGGACTTTAATTTCAATCCACACACTCATAGAAACAATACAGCTCAGGTTTGGATCAGGCTACATGGCCTGAGCTGGTATTTTTGGCACCCTAAGATCCCTAAACGATATTGTATCTTGCATTGGTTCTGCTGTAAAAATTCATCAAAGAACCCTTAATGCTGAAATTGGAATCTTTTCAAGAATTATGGTGGAAGTGAACATTAAATCAAAGCTTTTGAACTCTATAACTTTCAGTGCACATGATTATATAACTGAAATTTCGATTGAATATGAGAAACTACCTCCATTTTGTGAGTTATGAAAAATAATAGGTCACAACTATGCTAATTGTCATGTAGTAAGAAAACAAGTTGTCAAGCATTTAGAGCATTAATGGAAAGAGATTAAGGATAATAAAAAGGGAAAATCCACTTTAATTGAGATCCAGGAACCCACTAAGAAAAAAAATGAAATCTGGGTAAAAAAATAAAATTCTTTTAACCCCTTAAGCATGGGTAAATCTTGGGGCGATATGGTTGAGGAAGAGGAAAATCTTGTAAAAGGACATGATTTACATGAAGAATAAAAATCTCTCACAACTTCTCAACCTTCTGTTTTAGATCCCTCCCCCTCTAATGCAAATAAAACAGGAAAGGAAGGTGACACTCGCATGAACAAATCTTATACCAACCTTGTAGAGGATCCTTTTGAGAAAACAGCTGCCTTATCCTCTGACAGTGACTCAAAACAAGGTAACAATTATGTTTCTATTTCTTTAAATGATATTACTACTATGCCTCAAAACACTATATCTCGATCTAATCCAGAAACTATTGATAGACAGGATAACACTGATGCTAAAACTGCTCAATCCATTCCTTTAGATTATAGTTCACAGTGGACAGTGGTGGTGGACTCCATGAACACTATCACTGTCTCCTCAAACACCCTTGCTGCTCAAACACCTATTTTTCCTCCAAAAGATTGCTCAGTGACTTTGCTTGTGTCTACAATCTCTTTGGAAAAAAATCGGGGTGCTGATATTAAAAAGGATTCTAAAGTCTATATTGCCTCTTCTAAGCACAAACAGGGAAAACAATCCATCCCATCATCTTCCCATGAACCTAGAAGGTGAACAAGGAATAAGGTCTTAGGTGGAACAAAAAAAGGGAGTTCTAACTCCAAATATAGATTCAAATGAATTGCTTATTTTGGAATTGTCAGGGTCTAGCTAACTCTGATGCTTTTATTGTTCTTAAGAGATTTATTTTGACTCACAAACCAAAACTATTTTCCATTGTTGAACCTAAAATTAAATCTTCCATGAAATATTTACCATTATGCTCTTTTAGTTATAATTTCCTTGGCGCTTTCAAGGTAGGTACTTCTACTGAAACTCTCTGGATATTTTATCATTACTCTTTGCAGTCTGTCAATGTTGTCAAAACCTCTGATCAAATGTTTACTTGTGATTTTTCCTTTGCTGGTGTTCATACTGTCTACACTATGATTTATGCAAAGAATAGATATCAAGAACGAAGACCCCTCTGAGATGACCTCCTTTCCCTCTCTAGATCTGTTCAGAATCCCTGGCTGGTGGTTGGTGATTTTAATGCCATTCTTCTCCCAAGTGAAAAGATTGGACCGTCACATTCATCCACCTCAACTAGAGAATTTAAAGCTTCTGTTGAGGAGTGTAACCTTATTGAAATCAACCTTACTGGTACTAAGTATACTTGGTATAGAAAGTACCTCAATAGGATGGTGTCTAGAAAACTTGACAGAGCCTTCACTAATACTACTGCCCTTGATAAATGGGAATCCTTATCTAGTATTACCTTACCCACGGTCAGCTCTGATCATCATCCTATTCTTTTCAGTTTCATTTCTAAGGGCCTAAAGTCTCCCCTCCCTTTTAAATTTAACAACGCTTGGGCTGTGGTCCCAGAATTTTCCAACATGATAAAAGATTTCTGGGAGGGCATACAACACCAGAATGATTCTTTTTCTTGCATGGGTAAATTAAAACTGTTGAAACATCATCTCAATGGTTCATGTTTTTCCAAAACAAAACAGCTTGATGCTGACATCTCCACCTTGGAGAATGACCTCTCTCATATTCAAATCTCCAATACTTGCTCTGATTTTTCCCTTGATCCCCAATCTGAAATTACAATCTCTTTGAAGCTTAACTCTCTTCTGAATCTCAAGGATAACATGCTAAAGAAAATCTTCAAAACCAAATGGATTTCAGATGGTGATAGAAATACTAAATTCTACAATTCTCTCCATATAATTAGGAAAACCTACAGGTCCCTTGCCTTCCTTAGAGTTGATGACACTCTTCTTGACACTGAGGATTCCATTGTAAATCATGTTGTTGCTTACTATCACAATTTTTTTAATGTTCTGGAGGTCAATAAGGATCTTCTTCCTGATATCATTCCTAATATGGTCACCGTAGAGTACAATTACCTTCTTTTAAGCATGCCTATGGACCATGAAATCAAGGCCACTGTCTTCAGTCTCAACCCTGATAGTGCCCCGGAACCTGATGGGTTCAACAATAGTTTTTCCAGCAATACTGGGATCTCATCCATGTGGATGTGTGCAAACTGGTTAAATATTTTTTCTCCAATGGTGTTCTCCCTCATGGGTTAAATGCTCAATTTCTTACTCTTATCCCTAAAGTGGACAATGCTGATGAGATTCACCTATTCTGACCTATTACCCTCATCAACACCCTCTATAAAATCATCACCAAACTTCTTGCCAACAAACTCACCTCTATATCCAATAAAATTGTTTCTTAGAACCAATTTGGATTCATTAAAAGAAGAAATATTCAAGATTGTATTTTCCTTGCCTCAGAATGTACTAATATGCGGAATAATGTCACTAGGGGAGGCAATGTGGCCATTAAACTAGACATTAGGAAAGCTTTTGACACCATGGATTGGAATTTCATTTTAAAGGTTCTCAAAAACTTTGGGTTTAATGTTTCGTTTATTGATATGATCCGCACCTTATTCAATTTGGCTTCCATTTCTGTGTTGGTTAATGGATCCCCTAAAGGTTTCTTTAAATGCACCAAGGGGGTTAGGCAAAGTGATCCTTTATCTACCATTCTTTTTGCCATTAATGAGGATTATTTAAGTATACTCCTCACGATCCTTGTGAGTCAAAACAAAATTAAGGCCATTCAGGCTTCTAGAAACTTAAATGTTCCTACCCATCTTTTATATGCTGATGATATTATCTTATTTTTAAAAGGTGATAAAAGGAACATCCAAAACCTCAACAATTCCCTGGCTCATTATGAAGATATTTCGGGGCAAGCGATAAGTTGGAACAAATCCTTTGTCTTCTTTAGAAATAATTTTTCCCCCAACAGAAAAATCTATATAATCGATTTCTTAGGAATCAAAGAAGGCTCTTTCCCTTTTACTTACTTGGGTGTGCCTATCTTTTGGGGAAGACCAAAATCTAGCTATTTTCATAGCATTGTTGATCAAATTATCAATAAAATTTCTTCTTGGAAAGGTAAATCTCTTTCTATGGCCGGTATATTTTGCCTTTTTAAGTCTAAAATTGTTTCCAAGATGGTTTACTCGATGATGGTTTACAATTGGCATGCCAGTCTTCTCAAAAAAAATCAAGGTTTGCATAGAAATTTTTGTTTGGATTGGTAGTATGATTGAAAGAAGACTTGTCACCATATCATCGGTCACATGTTTTAAACCCCTGGATAAGGGTGGTCTTGGGATTAATAATCTTAATCTCTTCAACAAATCTCTTCAAGCTAGAATTACTTGGAATTTCATTCACAGCAACTCTGATTCCTTGTCCTTTCTTAAAAATCGTTTTGTTTCCAAGATTCGGAAGGGAAACTTGGGTTACATCACTTCCTCCATCTGGCCATCCATTAGACACTCTTTCCTTAATATCATGCACAATTCTCAATGGATGGTTAGTGCTAATTCATTTATGAATTTCTGTCTAGAAAACTAGACTGTCGTCCCCTTAATCTCTATGCTATCGTCCACCACTACTCCTGGGAATACCAACTCCACTATATGTGATTTTTTAACTCTCATGACATCATCCTTCCAAATCACATCATCCATATCATTGAAAACTGTCCTTTTTCCAACACTGATGATTTTATTTATTTGGGAACCTGTACTTAATGGAGTCCTTGATTCTAAAATTTTTTACAAAAACAATTTTAGTAATTCTGTTTCTGACTTTGTTTGGTTGAACTCTTTTGAAAAACCTTGGATCAAACCCTCGCACCTTACTCTCATTTGGAGTTTTGATCATAATAGGGTCCCCACCGATGTGTGCCTTCAATCCTTTAAGATTTCTCTTTGATCTAGATGTCATATGTGCAACCAACACCGCAAGGATGCTAATCATTTTTTCTTGTCTTGTGCTACAGCTTCTGCTCTTTGGAATTATATTTCTGACATTTTTTGTTGTAGATGGTCCTTTCTTGCTACTATTGACTCTCAACTTCAACACTGTGTGACTTGGGATTTTTCTAAGCAAATCAAGAATCTTTTTCTGACTGCAGTGGCAGAGCTCCTGCATGTGATCTGGTATGATAGAAATAATTTTATTAATAATAATTGCTCATTCAGTCTCAATGCAGGTAAAATGTGTATTCTCATTTCCATCAAGGATGCTGCCTCCCTTCATAAAGATCATTATGACAACACTGTTGGTGATTTTGAGATCTTCCTCCGTCTTCAAATTGCAGGATCTTATAGTCAACCTCGACGTACCTATGAAGTCTTCTGGTAAGATCTGCTTCTAGGATGGATCAAAGTGAATGTTGACGGTGCCTCCAGAAGAAACTCGGGTCTGGCAGGTTGTGGTTCTATCTTCAGAGGCTCTCCTGGAAGATTCCTCGGCTGCTTCTTTGGTGGATGTGGTACGGCCTCGGCATTGGAAGCGTAAATGTTGGGAGTCATTCATGTGGTGGACTTTGCCAAGGAAAAGGGTTGGAACAAGCTATGGATTTAATGTGATTCAACCACTATTGTCCAAGCTATTTGGAAGGGGGTGGTGCACCTTTTATGGCCACTTACCTCTCGATGGATGAAATGTCTTTCTTTGCTCATGGATCTCAACTACATTGACACACATGTGTACCGCGAAGAGAACATGGTTGCTGATAGTCTTGCCAACAAGGGGGTCAATCAGGATATTACCTAGTTGGATGATTTGCCTGACGACTCGCTCCCTTTTTTCATTAAGGATTTTAATAAAATTCCGTCATTCAGACTTTTGTAATTACATTTCTCTTATTTCAATAAATTGTTCCTTGGTCTTTGACTGAGGAACCACCTCTTTAAGAAAAATATGCACCTCTACCTCAACAAGATTCTATTCAACTGGAGGATTCACCTACTATAGTTTATCTAGTTTCTCCCTCCTATAACCAGATCAAAAAATTATATAGGTTAATGGTTATACACAACATAAATGGGAAAAACAAAACAACTAAAAGAATACTAAAAAAACAATAGATACATGAAACATCAAATCAATCAGATGGAACTAAATCTTGGGATTTCAAAATACTCAAAACAATTTCAATTTAAACACTTGAAACAAATAAATTTATTACTCAATGATGATTTTCCCAAAAAATCATTGTAATATAAGTTTCACTACAATGAGAGATGGTCAGGAACTCACGTATAACAACCTCTTACATCTCAAAAATCAAATATTTTGTCAAACATTACATCCCACCCACATATAGACATCAATGAAAGATAAAAACTCTCCTATAGTACCATTTTTTCATGAACCAACCCAGATACCCTGGTACCCTAATACCCAAGCAAGCCCTGATATAGCAAGAAAGGTGTTCTCAATCCCTATGAGTTGGAAAATAGCATCTGACATTAAAAAAGAATCAAAGGGGACAATTTTTTCACAAAAACCCTAAAACAATAGAAGATAAGTGATAAAAATTTGGTATTACAAAATCTCATTAAAGATAAGGTACTCTAATCCAAATGATAGGTCAATACTCAAAATGGTACATCATCAAAAGACATAATATCCAACATGAAATAAACTCAGAAAAACCTATGTACAAGTGGTTCACATATCCACTGGTTACCTCCAACACTCTAGGTCTCATGAAATAAGCATACTCACCTCCTCCAAGAGGTGATTTACCTTTACCATTACCTAGAATAATATATTCTATAAATTCATAAAGTAAAAGATAGTGTGTGAGAAAAATATCCCAACAGGATACCAAAAAATATTCCATTAGAAATTACATAATAACAAACCATTTATTTTTTCAATTTAAAATAAAACACATAGTGTAAAATCATTAAAATATTTTCAAAAAACATGATTTCATGTCAATAGATGTAAGGTATATCAAAACAGTCCTAAATGAGAATTTTATACAAAAATTTATATAAAACAGCTAGCATGAATAAAATTATTCTATAAAAATGTTGTGTTAAATCAAGTCAAATAAAAAAAATCACCTTGGTCATATTACCTTAGTTGTGTTAGTTTCTACCTATATAATCCTCACACTTCTCAACCATCAATCATGGATCAAGTATATGTGCACACGTACCTAGTATCATGAAAAAAAACCCAATCAATCAACATCCCATTAGGGATAGTCATGATAAACTAGGATTAGTAAGAGTTGCCATCATCAATGCATTTTTAGGGAGTTAGAGTCCTAGAATGCCTATCCTAATCACTTGATAACTAATCAGTCTCACATTTTATTTAATTAATAAATCAATCATGGAAAATCATTCAATTTAAATCAATTATAAATCATAATTAAAATTTCAGAAAATTAATTTTCAATATGCCTTTTCAATTTCAAAATCAAATCAAAGGTTTTCATCAAATCATGCCTTTCAAAATAATATTTCATTTAAATACATTATTCTCATGATTTAATTCTCAAATCATTTCATCAAATACATTTTTATAAAAACACATATTTTCCCCAAAATCCAACCAATAATTATTATTCCAATTAAACTAGGGTTTTTCACATTTTCTATGTCATTTTTAAATAAATCATAAAATCACTTCAAAACAAGGTTTATAACAAAATTAAAGACTCATTTAAATTCAATAATGTAATTTAATGTTTCAATTTTATGTAAAATTATTAAGTAACCACCTACCTTTGATCATGAGGACACATCAACACCCGCACTGGGAGGTGCCAATGAAGAAAAAAATCAAATAGAATGAAGGAGGAATATGAGAGATCAAATGAAAAACAGAGACACATATAAGGGCTCGAGTCATAGAAAAATTTATTGGAGTTAACATATGTTTGAGGGAGGAGGCTTGATGAAAGAACCAAATAAATTAGGTGATCCAGCTAAATTAAACAATTTTGCGGGAGGGATTTACATCCTAAATATTGGATTTATAATATAAATACCCTATGGTACGTATACACTAAAAAATCAATCACCTAACGTTAAAAAAATACAAAAACAATGGTTTTACATCATAAATTCATGTTTTATGGAATAATCTAGTTTAAACCTTATGATAATTTCATGGATTGTGCCCATTAGAGGATTTATATCGTAAGTATAGAACATAAAATGTAAATTCATCCTTTACAGCTAGTGCCCACTAGTAGCCATTAAAGAACCTCCAGAAAGTTTCCAATACAACCCAAACCCACAGAACACCCTATAAATTATAAAAAAGAGAGCATACCTTTAACCAGGATGTTATAATAATTGTGCCTCATGAGGTGAGAGTGGAATTAATAAAACGTTTAGTAAGATTATATTTAGAAATGAAATACGGTCATTCAAATTATGGTTGTTTCAATTATAATCATTGTTCATATATCCTATAGGTATACTGAAGTCGGGTATTGCTAAGTTATAAATCTAAAATAATATAACTCGCAGTGAAATAAAAATTTGATATTAAATTATTATAAATATATATTTATGAATTATGTATAAATATTATTATTATTATTAAAATATGATATGTTGTATATATAAAATTCAAATAAATATTTCAATAAAAATGGAGTAGTAAAAATTAAAATTTAGAATAAAAAATTAACTAATGGTATTTGTTAAAGCATATTTAGTACAAAAGTATTATTTATTTTCGAATAAATCATTTATTAAGTTTTGTATATTTTTTCCAAATAAACTAAATTATAACCTTAAAATATTATTATATATTAAAAAATATATTAACATCACTTAAATTATAAGTTGATATGAAATAATATTTAGAACACATAATGCTTAAAATGTTGTTTTCAAATAAAAGCATGTCTAATTATAAATATTTTTTTTTAAATTATAAATATATAAATTTTAGAATTTGAATTTTGAAAAATATAATTCATTTCTATATTCAATATATCCATATTATCTTAAGAGTAATTTTTTATATTTTTTTGAAATAATGGATTTTTAGGTGAATAGTAAAAATACCAACTTTTACTGAAAAACTATCACTTTTATAATACATGATTTACTAAAAGTTTAACAAAAAAATTTATATGAAAAATTTATATATAATAATTAAAATAAATTATTTAAAAAATAATAATATTTTTCAATTTATAAAACAAAAGTTTATCATTTTTGAAACTCAAATAAAATTTCACACTAAAAACTATTTCTATGTGCTTACAAAAAAATTGACCATATTAATTTTATAAATTAAAAAAAATTATCTCCTTATTGATTTCAAAATTTAAATATTATATAACATGTTAAATTTAATTTTTAGTTACATGGACACTATTACAAATATTAGTGTTAATTACCGTGGTAATGGTAAAACAATTTTTTTTATGGAAGGTTTTATAAATATCATGTAATTTTTTATTTAATATATAAAATTGATATAATTTAAATTATGACTCTAATATTATGTTTAAATTTACATATAACTATATTAAAACTAATTAAGTTGGTAATAAATACTAAATAATATTAAAGAATAGAAAATGGTTAAAAGTCATTTTTCTACAAAAGCTGATTTTATGTTATAAATTCTAATTTAAAAGTTTATTTTTACATATTTATAAAATAAATTATATTATGAAGATTAAATTTAGATGCAAAAAATGGTAATATGGTTTACCATATATGTTTTAGAAAAATTACAATTCTTTTAGTTAAAAATTAGTTACCAAGGTGAAAATAAAAATTTAAAAATGTAAAAACCTATGTTAAAAGACATAAATTTTTTCTAAATATGTGAATAAAGTATTATATGAGTATTTATCAACCCAATATCACCCCAAATTACATTATTATTAAATTTTTGAGTCTTTTTCTGTGTAATTGTGTGATTAAATCATAGAAGGGTCAAGAGTATTTCTAAAAGTTTCTTTTTCATCATTTATAAAACGGGGTCACTTTCATCCCTCCGTGGTTACACTTACCAATAGAATTTCCCTTGAAAATATATTAAAAAATAACTCTATGTGAATTAATTTTTTCATCCTTAATATCCTATTATCTATAAGTTATCTTAAGGCCTTCACTTGCAAGGGAATCACTAAGTGAAGATCATGTCTCCAACATAAGTATTACCATATTCGTAACTTTTTCTCCTTGGTATTTCTCAAAAAAATATATTATATACATAAAAATATAATTAAATTTCAGTATTTATTATAATTATATGTTATTATATTTATGTAATAACCAATATTTATTCCTCTTTTTATTTTAATAAAAACAATAGCGTCATTAAGACATTACGCAAATTACCTCCTCCACAAAGAAACATCTTCTGTTTTTCATCCCCACCATTCATGGATGATAAAAGGATGTAATGTATGAATAAATATAATATATATTATATAAATATAATTTTTAAAAAATAAATTATCATTTACCTTTTTTCCCTCTCATTCATTGAGAAATGGAAACATTAATCGTTCGTACATACGGACTTTTTCCTCCATGAGAAATGAGTTTCATTTTTCAACACCACTTATCATGGTTGGTAATAAAAATATATTTAATTTAAAAAAAATTACTATAACACTATTAATATTATTTATTTTTTTAAACTATTTCACAATTATTTCTACCATGGTCAACATACATAAGGAGTTATGAATAAATTGACTGAACTACCCTAAGTAGCCGACATGGGCAAGAAAAAAATATTATAAATAAATAATATATGATAGTTAAATAGACATGAAATGTGAAATATATATGAATATGGATCTTTGGTGTATATATATATAATGGACTTGATTTAATTATTAAGGAATTTTAGTATAATTTTATATCACTTTCAGACACAAGTAAGGGTTTTTTGTCTCAACTTCTCTTCATTGAGACATATTTTATGGTTAAGGATCAATTTCATAGTTTTTTGTCATACATACTACCCAATAATTTATTTTGGAATACTCTATGATTTAGTTCATAGTATTTATAAAACCATATGATTTTCAATATTATAATTACCTTTTATTCAAAAATTTATAAAGTCGTAAGGGTTCTGTCTCAATCACAATTCATTGAGGAATGATTTGATATTATGAACCAATAAACATTTTTAAAGTGTATATATATCCCCCATGACTTATAATATCATATATTATTTTTTAAATTAAAAACTTCACTTCCATTCTTGGACATACATTCTATATACTACAATTGATAAATTTCCTAAAATATAAGGTTATTTTATAAGTTAATCTAATTTCTTAAGTTATAATATTTCTCCATGAGTTCCTTATTTAATTTCAGATTTTATACCCTATTTAAATTTAGTTTTATCACTTTGATTCAAATATTATTCATTGGTTATTTCTAATCCTTTTTGGAAGGGAAACTATGTTAAGAATAATTCTCATTTATTTAATAATGTTTCCCCTCCTTGACCATATTTTCCCTTCGCTCCAATGTTATCATTTATAATTGGAAACAAAATTAAGTGTTATACCATGTTGATTTCATATTTACCTTATCTTATTTTCAAGATAGAGTTATATTACTATTTTTTATGAGTTTTTATTTTCAAAAACATTTTCTTAAAACATAGTAATGGATCTTCCATACATCCTTTGTAAATTGATTATTTCACATTCCATTTATTTTTCTCCTTGATTATGTCATATTCTTATCATATACCTATTATATTTTTGTATATATTTACCCTAAAAATATAACTAGTCAAATATTCTTTTCTTTGTTGGGGTTATGAACATTTTTAGTTCACTTTTAAATCATCACTTTTAAGTAAACCTAGTTTAATTGTTTTATTTCAAGAATCACCCCTATGAAATGTTTTAAAAACATTAATAGATTCTAATAACCCTATTTATTTTATATAGAACCCAATTTTTCAATTATGTTTTTATGGAAAATTATGTTCTCTTTCCTTCATTAAAAATATCCATTATTTATTTAAAAATATTTTTCCCAAGTTGTTCACTTTCATTATTTCCTCACCTTATTTTCTTATGCGTTTTAAATATTGTATCTTCACATAAAATACCTATTTCCATTTTTAAATTATGAAATTTAAAATTATTTAATTCAATATTCTCTTTGGAATCCTTATGATTTATTCTTCAGTTATTCCTTGAATTGAAATTATGAAACCTAATTCTCTTTAATGGGTTTGATCGTGATTATGATTTATGTATGTTTAATTTTCCTCGAGTGGAAAGTATATATATTATTTTAATTTATGTTATTGGTGTTCCTAAAATTATATAGTCCTACAATGTATTAGTTAAATATTTATATCTCATAATATGTTTTATGATAGATTAGGGAGTGAATATAAATCCACCATGGGACTTTGTCTACTTTATAATGATTGTCTTCGAAGTGACCCTTGACTTTTTTTCATGATATCATGTTTTACGATATTTCCACTTGTTTATGATTCCATAGTTTTATGATATAATTTTCTTATTACATGTTTAAACACTTGTGATCATCCTCTTTATGATACCATTTTATGACATTTGACTCTCATGTTATGCTTTATTGCTATGTTTGTTAACTTAATGGGCTTCCTATCTCTCCCTTTTCCTTATATATTTTCCCCAAGATATACTATGTGGTTTTTAGAAGATCTTCGGGAGTTATAATAACGATTTAGAGTTACAAATAAAGATAAGGTGTTTATGTTTAAGATAATGTATTTTTATGTCTAATATTTCAAAGACACTAGACCTCAAGATCCTTAGAATGTATAGTTGGGAAAGTTTGTTATAGGCCATGAAATAAATTGTGTTTAAAGCTTTGGTCACCATACTACTAGTATTATTTGATGAATTTAATATTAAAATTTGTATTCATATTGTCTTGATTAATATTTTCTACATACATGTGATATTAAATTATTTCATGATAGTATTGTGAATTTTTCCCTAATAAAAACATATATATCAAATATTTTATTTTTCATAATATGTGGGAAAATGTTATTATTTAAATAAATTCTATAATAATGACATATCTATTTAGTAGTGGAATTATTTTTCATGTTGCCTTCATTTTAGAAGGGTGAGTTTGGATTAGTTTCTTTTATTTTGTTTCATTTAATTTGATTTATTTCATGTTCGAAACAAGGAAAACAAATTAAAAAATCATACATAATATAAAAATTTATAAAACACTCATTACATCCATTAATATTTATTTAAGATAATTTTTTTTAAATTAGTTATCAAAGAACTAATTTTATTTTAATTTGGAGTGTATAGAAAGACCCACACATGTGTTAAAATTTCCTAGAGTGTTCTTTTTTTAAAATTTTAACCCTAAAATTTTCCAAAAATATTTAAGAAATAAAATAAATCTATTAGAGACATATTTTAACCTTTAAAAACAAATTTAAAAGCATATTACCCATTATATCTCTCATTCCAATAAGAAACATTATAAGTTTCATGGAATTTAATTTACTGAACATGTCATTTTTGCATGTCATGACTACAATTAGTTGAACCCAAATCCAATATACCTGCTTAGGAATATTAAAAATTGTTAAAACATGAATTATTAGTCTTTTTAATACCCAAACTAGTCTATACCATCTAAAAATTATAAAATCTACTAAAAACAAGAAATTTCAGTCTATATGTACACCAAACAAACTGTCCTTTAACCTAAAATTTTAGCATGCACAAATTACATTTAGCATTAATGTTAATTAAAGAACATGAGTTTAAAATCTATTAAAGCTTAACACATTATGATCTTCAAAACCCCTTTTCAATCATATAAAACAACACTAAACTATTTATAAAAATAGAATTAGATTACTTTTCTTAAAATAATAGAAGATGAAAACTATGTATTACTTTAAAAATTATATCTTCAGAATTCATCACGCCCAAAAAAACCCGAATTCCTTATGACCAATTCTCATTAAAACATTGTCATGAACTATCCCAGTTTATCCTTGAACAAGACACTCAATCCAGTGGTGGAAAGGCCTGAAGTGAATTCTCGATTATTATAGGCTAGAGACAACAACTTTGGAATCAACAAGAATGAATAGGAATAATTTCACCCATAAATAATAATAATAAATGATAAGAATATGAAAGAAAATTAAAATAATGAATAATCTGAGATATCCAATAATAAAATAATCAATATTAAAAAAATGAAAGACTTGTGGTTGATAAAACTAAATACAAGGAAATAGATACAAAAATCTACTAAGATCTCCATGTAAAAAGTGAGTAAATAACACATACACATCCACTATAACTCAAACCCAGAGATATAAGGATATTTATTATGGATGAGTGACATACTAAACCTATCATATGTATAGGAGTGAGATAAAAATATCATTAGGTCTCTATTTTCAGACCTAAATAATAACACTTTAAAAAGGAAAACTATACCATACAAGTTTTAAAATAGTTATAAAAAAATAATTTATATTATATTTTTAAAAATAATCCTTAAATACTTTTCCTTAAAAAGACCCATTTTCATAAATTTAATCCCTTTTTCTGCACAACCCAAAATTATATTCTTATAGAAAAATAAAGCACAATTTTAATTTTAAAAAATTTTAAGATAATATTGAAGAATATATGTATATCATTTCAAAAATTTACATTCAACCATACTTCAGAAAATATAAATATATCATTATCATGGAATAGAAGGTTTTAAAGGGAAATCATATAGAACATAGATAACATGGGAATCAAGTAGGTAAATTCCACAAGTTGGAAGAAAAAACTACACATTAATCTATCACTTATAAAACATATGTTCCTAACCTTCCTAGCCTAATATAGGTAAAGAATACCACAAGTTGATGCCAATTCCACCTAGGGACACTAGCAAAAGCATAATTCTGAACAAGTGAACAAGTTTACCTAGACTTACCACTAATCCCACTAGGAATTCCCATGAAATTTAAATATAGGTGATAATTTAAAACAAATATCATATCATATCATCATTTTAGAAAATAACCATTTATCATTTTCATACCTCTGAACACCCCTAAAGAAGAATCACCTTTATCCAATCATTACAATACAATTCAACTTCCCAATAAAGGGAAATTTAATTAAAAGCATTCAAGCATCAATAATTTACACCACACATGAAGGGTAATGGCCTATGGTTTTTCATTTTCCAAATAACCCATTTAAACTTCCAACCATGCCTTTTTATCATTCCTTAAACCGAAAATAAATGAACCCTAATTGAAAAAAAAATAAACCATCATTAAATTCCATAAATAAATAAAATATTTAAAATAATTTTACAAAAATATCCGACACACTCATTATTTATAAGACAACACTTTTTCTATCATTTGGAAATTAAATACTAAAAATGATATGAATAATAATTATCAAGGTCTAACCAAGCATTATAATTTCCAAAATAAAGGCTTATTTCCTTAAAATGAATTTTAAGAAAAATATCATATGAAAAATATCATTTTCCAATTTTAACCTAAACTCAAGAACATAAATTTATTTAATATAGATACCTAAATATAAATGGATACATTTAAAGTCATTGAAATTACACATTGAAATTGAAATTAATCGTAATTTCAATTTCAATGAAAAATTATTGGGACACCTACCACAAATCCCTTCTCTTTTGATAATTCGGGAATTAATCCACAAAAAATTACCTAATATTCATTAAGTAATCAATATAATCCCAATATAAACAAAAACACCGATTTAATTAAAGTTAAAACAAATCCCTATGTCAATGAATGTCAAAGGAAAAAATTTACCACGTAAATCATCAAAGGCACTCACAATAATCAAGATAGATCTGATGATTAATTTTTCTCCCAAAGGATGATCTAATATAAATCAAATAAGATCATGAAAAGACCTTATATCATGTTATAATATCATAGATATAATACTAATTAAAAGAAAAGTATGGGATATCTAGATGAATGGTGAAGAATAATGGATAATATCACCATACCTTTGATTTACAAGATCAAATGCTATTAAATCTAATAGAGATTCTCTTTGGAAGGAAGGTAATATATAAAATAATCTAGGGTTAACATTAGGTATGAGAGGAAAATAATTATAATGGATATTGAGGTAAACGAGAGGCATTTTGGGTTTTAAAATAAATTTTTGGATTAATTGATTTGTATCGCATGTTTTAGCCGCATAGTTTAGAAAACCATGCACTAACCATGTGCCTGGTTCTGGAAACTTTGAGAATCGACATGATTTGGTCACATGGTATGACTAACTCTATGAAAACTATGAAGAGTAAATTTTTACTAAGATAAACAGTTCATGGATAATGCCACACGATCTTGGAATAATTTTGATCTAAATGTAGACTCTCCTCTAGGACCTCAAAACAAGTTGCACAGTTTCCTAGAGATAGTGCATGGCTTCCTTAAATTTTGTTCCAGCCATAAACCACCCAAAACACTCTAGTAGTCATGAAAAATATGCATGGAAGGATATGGAAGTAATATATACATAAAAATAAATAAAACAAGATGGTTATCTAAGTTCGGGATGTGACAATTCTCCCCATTATAAGGCTTTATACCCCGAGAATGTCTCGGGGAAAATGTTTGATCAATATAAAAGAGAAATTAATAGCTCAAGTGAGAAAATACAACCAAAGATGCACTACTTAACCAATACACCAAATTGACTCTAAACATTCAACCTTATTATATGATAACCGAAAGATATTATAAACTAAAATATATAAGAAATCAAGATTAGTAGACAACAACTCTAAAGGTGTGATCAACAAAAAAAAGATTTATAAAGAAAATAAAAGAACTAGTCTATGGATTTATTGGCGAATTATCCTTAAATACAAGAATAAATAAGGCATTATAATTTTAAATACAACCAAAATTTTATAGTGGAAAAGTCATGGATAACATGAGAAAACAAACCACCAATGAATCACCTCAAAGATTATAGCTTCCTAAGAAATTCATCTCCTCTAATATAAAAATCCAAATAAAAAAACCCACATCAATTCAAGTGGAGGAATTATTTCGATATGAAAAAAAAATTTGATGGTGGTCTACCCATAATATTAATAATTCCTTCAAATTCAAACTCTTCCAACTCTACTCATCAAAATATGGGAATTCAAGACAAATAAAGTGAACACAAAAATCCATATAAATTGAATTTATACATCACTAAGATTGAATCCAACAACAGAAATGGAAATTTAAAAACATCACAAATGAAATTCTAGAATGATCAAAAACAAAAATATCAGCATCACATGGTTAATAAGAGGAAATAAACCATATCAGAGAAAACTCAAATGGTTATTACTCTGACATTATAACCAATGAGTTTAACTAGAAGATATTTATAAGGGGTAGACTTTACTCCATAATTATTTCAAATAAATCCTCTATAAAACCTTTTTTAACAACACAAATAGACAAAATCACGACAATCCGTATGATTCCACTAAAAAAGGCTTCTGATTTCCATCTTTTTCGTACTGATATCAACCCAGGTGCTTATTTAGAGATAAATCCATATTGAAGAAACAAGATTGTATTTTAAAACCACCTCTCATGGGGTATAACTTGTAATTATTCATTTTTTAATTGATATAGTTTCTTCCAACACACCCATGGATAAAAGAAACTTGTGAAACCACTAGTGCTTCTTCCAAGTCTGCTTAAATCTTGATAACTGCTTCACCAGTGCTTCATAAGAGTTGAAGTTAAGAGAAAACATTGAACATGATAGATGTATTCAAATACCTTCTCTAAAACAACAAGACATTGGAGAATCACCTATGACCATATAAGGAATATACAATACTAAATTGACAAAATTTCCTCTATTCTAAAGCATTGTTTTATCTTCTTTCTAAAGACCATGAAATTCCATAACATTCAGTACCATCACTGTATTTGGAAAAAAAATCCTAAATGAACCACACCTTCAATGTTTTCCAAGAGAGTTCATTTTGTGGATCATTCTAAATTATAGACTTCCACCACTTCTAATCAAGGCACTCTAGAATGATGTTAATAAAATTAGACTTTAGATATTTAAGAATATAAATCTAAATAAACTTCTCATCAAACTTTTACAACTATACCACCACTTTATATTAAAATTTCTTCCCAAATAAGTGATGAGGATTCAGGTTTTGAAAATCTCAAATGAAATACTCATGTTGGGGAAAGATAGGAATAACATTAAGCTCTAAGACTAGATAAAATATAAAAATCATTCCAAAAAGATCTTAATAAACCAAATATTCCATTTAATCTAAATGTAGAATACTCTAAAATATGTAATATGAACACATAAAAAAATATTAAACTCAAACCCCATAATAAAAGACATAAATCAATAAACAACCTCAATTAACCATTTAAAAATTTAAATCAAATGCTAAAAAAATTCTAAAACAAAAAATATTTATTTATTTGAATAAGTTAAATAAATTCACCTCTTTGACTAAATATGGTTTTATCTAAACTCATTTAAAAAAAATTCTATTGTTTTAACTAATATTTAAAATATCTTGGAAACACTTAAAAGAAAATTATTTAGCACTAAAAAATTTTACAACATAAAATTTTAAAACATTTCACACTTAAACTCCTTAAAAAAATTTTATTAAAAATAATTAACATTGCATGAAACATATAAAAAATAGAACCATTACTTTCTCACAAAACATTAATAGGATTTATAAAAACCCATCATCATTGTAAATCCAAAATATTTTCAAAACACCGTTGAAACTAAACATAATTTTAAATTCAGAACATTTTGTAAGAAAATGACAAATTTATAAAATCATCACATTTATTTAAAAAGAAATAAAACCTTCAACCAAATTACTCAAATTTTTTCATCTAAATATTCCATTTCTGTTTAACACTAAACAACAGAGACAATATTAAGATACAAAAAATAATCCCTCAAAACCTATCAATCAAAAAAATAAAGATTTTATAGGAAATCACATTAAAAATTTTAAAACAGATTTTCTTTATCAATGAAATATCATTCAACTTCCATTTTAATTAATATTTTAAAACACCTAATAATATTTTCATAACCCAATATAATTACCATCCTAGTTCGAACAACCCCAGGTTCTGATTTTAAATATAAAACTTAAAAAAATCAAAAGATTAATTAATATTATATAAAAAAATCAAAATATTATTGAACCAATAATAGGAGAAGGAAAATCAATTCAACTCAGAAAAATCAAAATATTAAAAAAAACCTAGGAAGTAACAGTTGTGAATGGTATGTAAGACCATGTGAAAATACTTTGAAGTTTATGGGATGTCAACCAGATTCAGTTTCATGGCATATGCACAGTTTTATAAATCAAGAATAATAAGTGTGCACCCTTTAAATTTCCTCCAAAATACACTCTAAAACTAGTAACATCTCAATATTCTTTATCAATTCTCAATACAACAAATAAATAGTCAAAAAAACCAAAATATCTATAAAATCTAAGAACAGATCTTTAATTTGACATATAATCCTATCATATAACCTTGGTAAATCAACTATTGTCTCAAATTGGTGTTGTTAAAGCGCCATCCCGTGAATGACTACTTGAATTTTGAAATCCCTACCTCCAAGACACATAAAATCCCAAAACAAAAAGGGAAAACCTATGTTTGATACCAATTTATCATGAACTTTCCAATATAATTCCCAAATAGGACAACCAAACCATTCATGGAAAGTCACGACGGGAATTCATGATACCTATGGGATGGAAACAAGTTCATAGGAATCAATAAGAAAAAAAAATTAAGGATTTCACCCATCAATAATGAACATAAAAAGATAAACTATGGAAAGAAAATAAGAACATTTAATAATATAATATATCTAGTAATAAAAGAATCGACATTAAACAAAATATGAGATAAGAGTCTATTATAATTGAAAACAAGTAAATAAATACAACAATACACTAAGACCTCTATGTGTAAGTTAAGAAACACGACATGCACTTCCACCATCACTCAAAACCATATATATTGGGATATATTCTATAGCTGAGAAATATGTTTAACATATAATATGTATAAGCATGACCTAAAATACCAGGGGATCACAACCCGCAAACTTAAAGCATAACACTTTAAAAATTAAAATTATATATTATAATTTTATATATGGGGGAAAAATTGGTTTACTAGACTATATTTATTAAAAAAGAATTAACTTTTCTTCCTTGAAAGAAACCATTTTCATATATCTGACCCCTCTTTCCAAATAACCCAGAATTTATATTCTTGTATCAAAATCAATCACATATTTCAATTTAAATAGTTTTATGGAAAATATAAAAGGAAAAATGTATATCATTTCACAAATTTCCATTCAAACATACTTTGGAAAATTCACATTTATTATCATCATGGAATCTATGGTGATAAAGGGAAAGATACTATAATAGAGATAACATAGTCATAAATCAGGAAAATTTTGTGCACTGGAAAACAACTACACATCAATCAACCCCTTCCCAAACACCTTGTTCTTCCATTCCTAGCCTAACTTTAGGGAAACACCACATAGGTTGACCTAAGTCCCACCTAGGTCCATTATCCATAGAATAATTCTAAACTAGTGTACATGTGCACCTAGACTTACCACCTATCCAACAAGGTATTCCCAATACATTTAAAGGAGGTAATAAGTTCAAATTAATATTATATCATATTATCATGTTAGAAAATATCCATTTTTTTCTCTCACACCTCTGAATTCCCACATAGAAATATCCCCTTTATCCAAGCATACAATACAATTCAAATTCCTGATAAAGGTAAATTTCCTTATAGGTATTCAAATATCCATAATTTCCATCACATATAAAGATTCATCACCTATGTATTTTCTTTTTCCAAATAAACCGTTAAAATTTACAATGGTACCTTTATTCCATTTCTTAAAACTGAATTCAATGAATCCCATTTGAAAACCCAAATACATAAATAATCAATAAATTACTTCAATAAATACGATTTTTTAAATCATTTAAAACAAAATACAACATAAATTATCTTTAGAAAATAATTTATTTCCTATAATATTAGAATTCAATATTAGAAAAAATGTTAAGAACAATTATCAAAGGCCAATAGAGCATTATAATTTATAAAACAAAAGCTTATTTCCTTAAAACAAATTTTAATAATCAATTCATATGAAAGAAATCATTTTCCATTTTAATAAAAACTCAATAACACAAAGTTCTTTAATATAGATACCATAATATAAAATTTTACTTTAAAATAAATTTAAATCATGAATTGAAAGAATAAGAAATCATAGAATCAATTTTAAATGGAAATGATTGGAAAAACCTACCTCAAATCATATCTCTTTTTATGAATGCAATGTTAATCCATGAAAACAAAACCTAATAATCTTGGGATAATTAATATAATCTTAATATGAATAAAATATCTAATTAAATTAAATGTATAATGAAAAACTAGGACAATGATGGTCAAAGGGAACACTTATTATAGAAATCCTCAAAGGCTTGCACAACGATCAAGATAGATCTAATGATTACTTCCTCTACCAATAACTAGTCTAATTTAAATCTCATTAGGTCATGAAAAAAACCATAGGTCTAGTTATAATGTCTCAAATATAATATTATTTCTAAGAATAATATGGGAGAACAAAATGAACGATGAATAATAATAGAGAATGGATCTATTACTTTGATTTACAAGATCCAAAGCCATTACATCTGATACAGACACTCTCTAGAATGAAGTGAATAACTAATATCATTCAGGGTTATCCTTGAGTTAAGGATCCTAATACATAGGAGGAATAACGAGGTCAATGGGAGGTGTTTTAGGTTTTGAAATCAATTTTCATATTAATAAATTTTCATCACATGGTTTGACTGCATGGTTTGAAAACCCTTGAGCCATCCATGTGCTTAGTTTTATACACATAATGGAGGAACATGATTTGGTTGAATAGTTTAACTAACCATGTACCAATAGTGGAAAATCATATTCTCCAAGATTCATGGTTCCTATAGAAGGCTGCACAATTTTTCCTAACCATGCGTCAACCATGAACCACCAAAAACACTCCAAAATTATGTAATAATACACTTGAAAGGAGAGGGAAGAAAATGAGACTTAAAAATAAATAGAAAATAGATTTATTTAAGTTTGGGATATGACAAACATTTTCTACCTAACAACTAAAACCCAACCTCCATTTTCAAAAACCCAACAATTGAAACCATAAATTTAAAATTAAGAAAACCCGTTTAATAATTTTCACACCCAACACCAATTAAAATTTTATTTTAAATATATGAATCCATATTCAAAAATATATTATTTTTTCAATAAAAATTGGAATAAAATCATAGATATATATATATATATATGATTAATGTAATTGATGATGTCTAATCATGACCTTAATTTAGAAAAAGAACAACTTTTTCCTTGAACATCATTTTGATAAAAATAACCAAAAACTTAAACCTCTATGTTAAAACATTAATCTAGATTTTAGAGACTATTAAATTAATGAATTTAAATGTATAGTTTATTCTATGTTAGTAGTTCTTAATAACTTCAACTTATGAAAACATAGGACTAAACGTGCACATTCAATATGTAATTCAACAATCAATAATATAAATCCAAGAATTTAAAGAGGAAACTAATTAAAAAATTATTAATTTAGGACCACATTTCATTATTATAGTTTTGAAGTGTAGAAATGAAAAAAAAAATTTATCATAAAAACAATTAAAATAAAAACCAATCATTCCATTAAAAAGACCTTAAAACATTCAAAATAAGTATAATTTCCTAGCTCTTAGTTCTATAATTTTCCCTTGAAATACCTTAAATTATTCAAAAAACTTATGGTTTCAATGTTACCTTTTATATACTCATGATAATTTAGTATCAAATAAAAAATTCATTGATTATAAATTTTCTAATTCATTTATTCATAATATTTAAAAACCTAATTAAAAAATACTCCAAGGAAAGTACCTTTTAATAGACCTATTTTAAAATACAAACATGCCTACTTTTCTTATATCAAATAACTTTAAACAAAATAAAAAATTAAGAAATGATATTAGTGATGATTCTACTAACAAACATTAAGAACATGATTTTTTAAAATTATAACATTCAATATTAATATAGATAATGTACACTAACCCATAAAATTAAATATCAACCTCTTAATAATTAGGTATCCAAAGAAATAACCATTTAATAAAGGTTATGTGATTATCCCCATGAATTTTAAATTTAATTAGGCTCTATAAAATTTTAGGAAGTCATTTAAATGATGAATAAACATACAAAATTAAAGAAACATTTCATAAAATAAAATAAAAATAAAATAACACAAAATGAAATACCCTTAAAACAATATAAACAATAAGAGAAAACCATCAGATAAGATCAAAATATGTATTTGATTTCTAAAAACAATGAATGATATATAAATAAAATTCCTTAAACTATTATAAATAAAAATTCAATAATTTAAAATAATAATAATTAATATTCACTTCAACCAAAAAAAATATTATATTTTAAAGTATAAGTACATGCACCTTTCTATTTATGAAATAATTTCTAAACCATTATAACATCAAGATATTAAAGGCATTATTTAAAAACCCCATTCCATTTTAATTATATGAAATTCCATTTATTATTGAAATATTTTAAAAATAATAAGAAATATATTTTTGACTCCATGTAACACCGAAACACCCTCATGTTTCACCACCACCATTTCTCCAAAATGGTCTAATAGTCTAAGTACTATGAAAAAGATCACTCATTGGGAATCCATTGAGTAATTTTCATAAACACATTATGGGAAAAAATTCTAAAATCAATTATAAATATTTATTTGTTAACCCCTTGAGTAGAATAATTGAGAACCGAGAAAAACATCAATGAATAAAATATTAATTAATCGTGATTAATAAGAATAAATTCTGAATTATTGGATTAAGTTATTTCACCACATATAGATAATTTATCTTGATTTTTGGTATGACTTAATTATGTAAATAAACATATTATTTCTTGTTTTACGTACCCATTAGTAACTTAATTTATATTTAAATTAATATTTAATTTTCATTATAGGGAATGAAAAATATTGAAAAGGTACATAAGAAAAAATTCAGAAAATCATTGACATGTGAGATGATGTTTAAGATGATGATGCTTGTGAGGATTTTCAGGATGAGAGTGGTGATGGTGATGACTATGATGCACCAAGTGATGAAATGGTTTTCTAATAATTGAAATGATTATCTAATAATTGAAATTATTTTTAGAAAAGAGAACATGGGATACCTTGGGTACTTAGGTTGAAGGTTTATCTTAGGGCCATTATACATTATTTTGTGATTATCAAGGAGGTTTTTCTGGGGGATTTACTTTATTTCCTAGGCCTGTTGTTCTAGGGGACCGATATTGACATTTTGGAGGGTTTACTCATGGGGTATTCCTCTACTTCGTAGGCCTGTGTTCTGGGATAATATTTGTGAACTTGATTATTGTGGTATGATTAGTCTGCAGTCGAGACCTGTAGTATTCCTTGGTGTTGTGATACTTGTTCTTCTATTTTTAATTGATTGTCTTTCTAAGTTATCCTTGATATGCATGTTTATTCTTGTGAAAAATGATATGGAAAATGTGATTTGAAATTGATATACCTGTTTTGGTTTAGAACTATGAAAAAGAGGAATGTTTATAAAGTTTTCTATAAAACTGCTTTGTTGCTTATCATGCTATGTTTTTATTTAAAGTGAGAATATAGAGATTTTTATATAGAGACTTGATATAGAACACCTGGGTGGGATCCTATTGAGCCTGTTAGATCACACCCTATGCACCTCTTCAGTGGTGTGTAGACCTTTATTTTTCTTCCAGTATAGGGAAAGGAAAGGCGCCACAGTGAGGCTACAGGGTTCGTGTCAGCTAGTTGGGTAGCTTCTGGGGAGATGATGGGAGTTCGTCTATACCATCATTTGGAGTAGTTGTGTGGTTTTAGACCTTTGTTGTTGGACTTGTCTTGGAGTTTATTTTTAGATACTTTTTTTATTTTATGTTTCTGATATTTCCCTAAAGTTATGGCATATATATTCTCTAGTCATCTAATATTCATTATTTCTTTATATATTTGTATTCCATGCATTTATTCAGGTTGGGTGAAATCGTTCCCTCTATTATGTTGTTTGATGATCAGGTGCTTGTTGTAATCCCATGGGTATCGAGAATTCCCTTCAGGTATGTGACAGATCAGGTCAGGTTCCAGGTTTGTGGGAAACCCGGGTTAGTTCTTCACACTAATAGTTTTCTTGGAACCATTAGTATAGGTGGTTAAAAATTAACTTTTACCAACTATTTACTAAACTGTTGGTGTATTTTACTTCACCAATTATTATAAAACCATTGGTATAGGCTCCCACTATACTAACATAAAAACTATCTTGCATAATCAACTCAATTATCATTCAACCAATATATTGTATACTAAAAAAAATTATTATTCAACCCAAAAAATACACATTAAATGAAAAAAAATATTGTACAATTAGCATTTTTAAATTATCAACTAATTAAAATCATGTTCTTAAATGTTAATTGTATAATATTTTTTTCATTTAATGTGTATTTTTTGGGTTGAATAATAAATTTTTTTAGTATACAATATATTGGTCGAATGGTAATTGAGTTGATTATGAAAGCTAGTTTTTATGTTAGTATAGTGGGAGCCTATACCAATGGTTTTATAATCATTGGTGAACTACACCAAAAGTTTAGTAAATAGTTGGTAAAAGTTAATTTTGAACCACCTATACTAATGGTTCCAAGAAAACTATTAGTGTGAAAAACTAACTCGGGTTTCCCAAAACCTGGAACCCGACCTGATCTGTCACATACCTGAAGGGAATTCCTGATACCCATGGGATTGCAACAAGCACCTGATCATCAAACAACATAATAGAGGGAATGATTTCACCCAACCTGAATAACTGCATGGAATACAAATATATAAAGAAATAAAGAATAGTAGAAGACTAGCGAATATATATGCCATAACATTAAGGAAATATTAGAAACATAAAATAAAAAAAGTATATAAAAATAATCTCCAAGAAAAGTCCAACAACAAAGGTCTAAAACCACACAGCTACTCCAAATGATGGTATAGACGAACTCCCATCATCTCCCCACAAGCAACCCAACTAGCTGACACGAACCCTGTAGCCTCACTGTGGCACCTTTCCTTTCCCTATACTGGAAGAAAAATAAAGGTCTACACACCACTGAAGAGGTGCGTAGGGTGTGATCTAACAGGCTCAATAGGATCCCACCCAGGTGTTCTATATCAAGTCTCTATATAAAAATCTCTATATTCTCACTTTAAATAAAAACATGGCATGATAAGCAACAAAGTAGTTTTATAGAAAACTTTATAAACATTCATCTTTTTCATAGTTCTAAACCAAAACAGGTATATCAATTTCAAATCACATTTTCTATATCATTTTTCACAAGAATAAACATTCATATCAAGGCTAACTTAGAAAGAAAATAAATTCAAAATAGAAGAACAAGTATCACAACACCAAGGAATACTACAGGTCCTGACTATAGACTACTCATACCACAATAATCAAGTGCACAAATATTATCCTAGAACACAGGCCAACGAAGTAGAGGAATATCCCATGAGTAAACCCTCCAAAATTTCAATATCGGTCCCCTAGAACAATAGGCCTAGGAAACAAAGTAAATCCCCCAGAAAAACCTCCTTGATAATCACAAAATAATGTATAATGGCCCTAAGATAAACCTTCAACCTAAGTTCCCAAGGTATCCCATGTTCTCTTTTCTAAAAATCATTTAAATTATTAGAAAACCATTTCATAATTTCAATTTCAATACTTGAAAATATCCATTTTCTCCCCATTTATCAATAACCAGGGAAAACCATTTTTCACTAAAAACCCTTTTCAACACACACAAAACAACCATGCCAATTTCAACATACAAATTAGTTTATAAAGTAAAACATTCAGGTTCATCAATGTAGGCTAGAGATGGAACAACCTACCTTAAAACTTGGGTTTCACACACTTGTAATGGAATCCAAAATTGACGAAACCCAACAAGATCAACAAATGACCTAAAATAAAATCCACATAAACATTGATTAAGTTTGAAATACAAGGGGTCAGATAAAGAGAGAAACCCCACATACCTCAAAGATGAATACCCACCGCACCACAACCAATGGAAGAAAAGGCCTTTGGAACAAGATCACGGAACGGTTCTAGAGGATGATAAAAAGGAATATCCAACTTAAATAAACAAATCTAGTACCTCAAAGCTAGGGCATTACCATAACCACTTGCAACAAATAAGTGAAAAGATCATACCTGGAGAGATTAACTGCAATCCCAAAAGAGATCGGATGTCGAGCGGATAGATCTATGAAAAACAAATCCTATAAAAATTACCTAGGAATAGCCTTGGGTCAAGATAAATAAAGAACTATTGACAGGACTAAAAAAACACATGAGTGCATGTTTCAAAAACTAGGCATGGGTCGAGTCATGATGTGTAACCTCCGATCACATCATAAAGTCCATACTGGATTAGTACACACAAAAAACTCATCACCTCGGCTTAAAAACTGACCTTTTAGAAAGTTATATTATGTAAGCCCTAGTCACGACATGTAAACCTTCACAGTGTAACCTCCCCTTTCATGACTTGTATCCAGAAAATTCTAAAAGGTGTGTAACATAGTTACATAGCATGTAACTATTCAGTAGTTTTCATAAAATCTAGAAACCCACGTTTGAGTAATGTGAACCAAAAGGGAACATAGAGAGAAGAAAAAATTACCTGATCCAAGTAATGAGATGTTGCAAACTCCCCACCATAAATAATTTTCATCCTCAAGAATTCATGCGGAAGATGAAATCCCCGGAAAAAAGATGTTTCCATTGCTCCCTCGCCAAAAATTTGCATTACCAAGTCTCATGAGAATCCGATTCTTGTTTCCATAGAACTCTGACCAATGAAATCAAATTCCCATGTAATACTTTCCTTTGAGAGTCAATGATCTCAACTAGTTTCTCCAAAACAGAAGCATCTGGCTCCAGCCCAATTTCTTCCCAACTCAGAAAGTGAGTGGGATTAAGGTGATTCTTCATGAATTGAGATATGTGGAAAACATCTTGAATTTTTGTCAAATTAATTTTAAATTCTAACTGATAAGAAACCTTCCAGATCGGTTCAGTGATCTCAAATAGTCCAACAAATCTCAAATAAAACTTTCCCTACTTTCCAAGTCGACAGTGACCCAAATGAGGATAAACTTTTAGGAAGACCCAGTCTCCAATGAAAAAACTGCAAAGGATGACATCTTCAATCCACATAAGATTTTTGTTGACTCTGTGATGTAACCAAATGTCGATGTATAACCTTGATCTTCATTGAAATTTCATGAACCAAACTTGGTCCAATAAAAGATAATTCACCCTACTCTTCCCAATAAAGAGGTGGTATACATGGGTGACCACAAAATACCTCAAAAGGAGCCATTTTATCGATGATTGATAATAGTTGTTATAAAAAAAACTCAACCAGTCCCATATGGATATCCCATGATCCACCAAAATCCAAGACACAGGCACAAAACATATCCTCTAGGAACTGAATTACATGATCCATTTGACCGTCTATCTGTGGATGGTACGTTGTGATCAATTTGATCTGAGTTCTCATTTCCTCTTGAATACTCCTATAGAACCTTGATGTAAACCTAGGATCCCTTTCTGAAAAAATGGCTAAAGGAATCTCATGTAACCTCCTGATCTTCTGAACATACATCATATCGAGATCTTTAGCCTTAGTGGTTTCTTTGATCGGAATAAAATAAAATACTTTATCAACTGATCAACAACCTCCTATATAGTATTATTCCATTAGGGTGTCCATGGAAATCCAAAAAAAATCCATAGATACCACATCCAATTTCAAAACCAAGACCATAAGAGGCAGAAGAAAACCATCGGTTTTCAAGTGCTCTGCCTTTATTTGTTGGTAGGTGTAATTGCTGGACACATAATCTACAATGATGTGCTTCATACCCAGCCACTAGAATGTTCTTTTCATGTAATAATACATCTTTATAGTGCCAGGATGTATAGAAAAAAAATTGTTGTGACAATCAAACAATACTAAACTCTTCACTAATATAGGGATGAAGATCCTTTTCCTAAATTGAAGCATACCATCTGAAGAGAGAGAGTAACCCGAAATGGTCTCCCCGCTATAGAGGATTTACCAAGTCTTATGAAACTCATAATCCTATTGTCGAATCTACATTATAGACTCCAGGAGAGATGAGGATAACTGAACACTAGTCCGAACCATACCTGACACATCCTCCTGAGCATCCATATGAAACTGAGATAAAAGTCCCCTGAGGTTTCACTCTTCCTTTGATTCCAGAATAGCATGTGATGGTACTTTCCTTCTAAGAGCATATGCAACAACATTTCCCTTCCCAGGGGTGTATGAGATATAGAATTCAAATATATGACGGTATTCTACCCACTTTATATATCTTATATTCAATTCCTTATAAGGAAATATATAACTCAAACTCTTATGATCAGAGCATACCATGAACCTTTCCCCAAAAATATCATGCCACCAACACTTAAGTGCATGCATGACTACAGTAATATATAAATCATGAGTGAGGTAATTATTCTCATGCATTCGGAACTGACAAGAGTCATAATCCACAACATGATCATCTTGCATAATCACACATACCAAACCAAAACATGAAGCATCTCAAAACACCATGTACCCCTTACCATGATCGGGTAAGTTTAGAATATGAGATGATTTCATAAGCCTTTTTAGATCATCGAGAGAAGTCTGACAGTTTTCATCCAAGGTGAATTTCACTACTTTCTTGGTCAGATTAGTCAAAGGTGATGCCAACTTAGAGAAATACTTGAAAATCATCGGTAGTATCCAACTAGACCAAGAAAGCTCCTGATTTCAAAGACATTGTGTGGTTCCTTCCATGAAAAAACACTATTAACCTTCTCCGAATCAACTGATAATCCATGCTCAGAAATTATATGTCCCAAAAACTTCACTTCTCAAATATAGAAACTATATTTTAAAATATTTCCATATATATGGTGATTTATAATAATTTCTAGAACCAAATTCAAAAGGTCCTTGTGCTTTCGTTCATACATTGAATAAACCATAATATCATCCACGAACACTACCGAAAAAGTTTCAAGACATTTATGGAATATTTGATTCATCAAATCCATAAAAACTACAAGAATTAGTTTGAAAAAAAAAGGAAGAAAAAGATATTCTTAATGTCCATACCTACTTCTGAGTGTTGTCTTCAGTAGATCAAACTCCCAAACTCTGAGCTGATGAAAACCCGACCAAATATCAATCTTCAAGAACCATTTTCCCCCTTCAACTGATCAAACAAATCATCCACATGAGTCAAAGGACATTTTTTCTTAACCATCACCCAATTCAACTTTTGATAGTCCAAACATAAATGAAGTGAACCATATTCTTTCTTGTCAAAGCGCATTGGGGTAGCCCAAGGAGAAACACTTGAGTGAGTGAAACCTTTTTTTAATAGGTATTCCAATGGAATCTTGATCTATTTCAACTCTATTGGTGCCATATGATAAGGAGGTATCGATATCAGTTGTGTACCTAGCACCAAATCAATCATAAACTATACATCTCTCTATGGAGGAAGACTTGATAAATTGTCTGAAAAAACTTTAGGAAAGTCTAAAACAACGATAGGAAAATAAACAATAGGAGAGATTTCATAGGGATCAAACACAATAGTAGACAGCAAACTCCTGAGCTCTAGGTGGGAAATCCATGCATGACTAGACCTCAGGTCCCACTCCCCCAAAAACATACAAGAGCACCCATAAACATCAAGAAATGAAACACACCAATGATAATAATCAGCCTCAGCTCAATGAGCAACAATCCAATCCATATCGATGAGGATGTTAAACAGATCTAAATCAAGAACAAGAAAATCTCAGACCAACTGCATATCAGCTATCGTTAACGAACAAGAAAGACACCAAAACCCCTTCTCTTTCCTCATACCAAGAGGTGTCTCTAACTCCATTTTAAGGGACATAAGATCTATTAGATGTTTAATAACATCAATAAAACATGTAGATATAAACTAGTGGGAGGCACTAGTAAAAAATAAATAAATTTCAACTGAAGTTGAAATAAGATATTACCTATCACTATTGTCAGACCTACATCAACTTCCCCTACAAACTCATCTTCTATGTGAAACTTCTTTACACTTAAGGCCTATGGCTGGATCCCTGTAGTCTTTAAAGCCTAGGACTGAAATGTAGTAGCCTTTAGAGCCAATGAACCCTATCCATAATGAGGCATATTCATAGCCTGATAGAAGTGTTATAGATGACCAATAGGTCTAAGGATATTTCACGCCTTCGTGAGCATAGGACAAGAACATCTGGTGTGTCCTCCCTTGCCTCATTGATAGTAAGTCAGATGTACACCACTATATGTGATGGACATTGTAGAGGAGGATCACTACTAAGACCCACCTCCACCACTTCTATGATGATCCTACCACTTTCTCTTCTTCCCATTCACACAACTGAAGTTGTCACCGTATGGAATAGAAGAGGTGGAAAAGCAGACCTTGCCTTTCATATTCATCTCTTCCATCATAGCTCTATCCACTACCTTCCTATAGGTAGAATGTTTCATCATAAACACATGTGATATAATATCCAGTCACAAACCTTATAGTTACTTCTATGGCTTCAGCTAGTAATTATTTACCACATATGGATAAAAATGGAAAATCTCAACAAATCAGTTGGTGTATGCCGACTTCGAATGCTCTCCCTACTAAAATGATACGAACTCCATAGACTTCTCCAACATCAGAAACTCTGTAAAAAATTGCTGAAAGAATAGGTTTTTTAAACCCTTCCAATCCAAGTCTAAATTCTTATTTACTTGTACCATAGAATCTCACCATCGCTTGTCGGATCCCTTGAGACTAAATGTTGCACACTTCACCCTGATATTCTCAAGTTTCTCCAAGAATTCAAAGATTTGATCGATCCTATCTAGAGATTCCCCAGTCTCTTGAGGTTTATCAGTTCCTTTAAATGATGGTGGATTCTCATGAAAGAACTCCCATGATCAATATTTCTATCCTCCAACTCTTGGTTATACCTCAACCACAAAATTATAAACTCATGGCACATCCTGATCGATAGCACATATTTTCTCATACAACAGTCTCGATGAGGTTATGATCTATAGGTGGGTTCCATTGAGGATCATTTGCTAAACCTTCCTAACAAATTCATGGAAGACATATCATAGGCAAACTACTACACACCAAAACACAAGAATAATATGAAAAAATAACAAATATCAGTTCAAACTAGAAAACCCATAATCAAAAACTGATATTTTTAAAACAAAAACAAATACTGGAGACACACATCCTAACATCCTAGGGAAACTTGAGTTTTCTTATGATGAGAGTTTCTTAGGCACTTATCGAAATATACCTATCAAGTCTAGACAATCATATCCTCAATATAATAGATGTCCCAAGACAGGGAATCTTAACGACAATCCTCCTCTAACACTAAATTTGATGAACCGACCCAGTTTTCCCTCAAACCTGGCACCCAAACCGATGTTTCACATACCCAAAGGGTGTTCTCGGTCCCCACGGGTTGGCGACAAGTACATGGTCATCGAATAATAAAATAGAGGGAAATATTTATCCCAACCTAAGAAACCACATGGAATACATATATAAAAATCAAGAAACAAAAGCGAAAGACTAGAAAATATACATACTATAACTATATGGAAACAGTAGAAACATACAATATAAAAAGTAGCCAAAAACATAATCCAAGACATGTCTAATAGAAAAGGACTAAAAAATACACATCTAATCAAAAAGATGGTAGGGATAAACTCCCACTATCTCACCACCAGCTACCCAACAACCTGATATGAACCTCTCTGCCTAACTGTTGTGCCTTTCCTTTCCCTGCACTAGAAGACAAACAAAGTTCAACACACTACCGAAGAGGTGTGTAGGGTATGATATAACAAACTCAGTAGAATCCCACCCAAGTGTTAGATATCAAGTCTCTGTATAAAAATACATGTATTCACATTTTAAATAAAAACATGACATGATATGAAGTAAATTATTTTTATAGAAAACATGGTAAACATTTCCCTTTCTCATAGTTCAAAATAAAAGCAGGTATATCAATTTGAAATCACATTTTACATATCATTTTTCACAAGCATAAACATGCATATCAAGTCTAACTCAGAAAGAAAATTAGTTCCATATAGAATCACATATATCACAACACCAAGGTATACTACAGGTCTCGGCTGTAGACTACACATACCAAAATAGTAAAGTGCAAAAATTTGATCAAAGAACACAGACCTATGAAGAATAGGAACACCCCATTAGTAAACCCCTAAAAATGCCAATATTAGTTCCCTATAATAATGGTCCTAGGAAATATAGGTAATCTTTAATACAAACCTCCTTGATAATCAAAAAACAATGGATGATGGCCCCAAGATAAACCATACACCTAGCTACCCAAGGTAACCCATGTGATCTTTTTGACAAATCATTTCAATGATTTGAAAACCATTTCAAAATTTCCATTTCAATGCTTGAAAATACCTATTTACTCTCCTTTTATAAATAACCAAAGAAAATCATTTTTCACTAAAAACTCTTTTCAAAACACACAAAATAAAAATTACAATTTCAACATAAAAAATATTTTATAAAGTAAAACATTCAGGTTCATCAATGTAGGCTTGAGACGGAACCACCTACCTCAAAACTCGGGTTGCACATTCCCATAACAATATCCAAAATCAACGAAACCCAACAACATTAATGAAGGTCCTAGAATCAAATCCACATCAATATTGATTCAATTTAGAATACAAGGGGTTGGATAAAGAGAGGAAACCCACATACCTCAAAGACGAATGCCTGTCGCACCATGGCCAATAGAATAAAAGCCCTCCAGAATGAGATCACACAATGGATCTAGAGGAGGATAATAAGGAACATCTAAATTAGATCAACAAATATGGTACCACAAATATATGGTGCTACTATAATCACTTGCAACAAAGAAGCAGAAAGATCACATACCTAGAGATACTCACCAAAATCGTAATAGATATCTGACACATAGTAGATCAATCTAGGAGGAAAGGTGCCTCTAAAATCACCAGGAACATCCTTCGGTCGAGATCAATGAAGAACTGTTGAAATAACTAAAAAAAACTGATCGAGAGTTTTAAAAATTGGGTGTGGGATGAGTTATGGCGTGTAACCCCAGGTCACGTCGTAAATTCTAGGCTAGATTAGTAAAATGAAAAAACCATATCCTCGACTTAAAAACTGACCTTTTAGCAAGTCACATCATGTAATATCTAGTCACAATGTGTAATCCTTGATAGAATGATATCCCCTTTCATGACTTGTATCCAATAAATAATACATGGCATGTAACATAGTTATATGGTGTGTAACTATTCTACAACCTGGAGAAAATCCAAAAAAACAGCCTCTAAGGACTTTACACAAAAAGGGAACTTAGAGAGAGGTAAAAACTTACCTGATCAAGGTAAAGGGTTTTTATAAATGGTATAGGGGTATCTGTATTTCTAACTTCACAATTATTCTATGAACCATTAGTATAGAAAATAAAAATGATTTCTGGACCTATACCATTGGTTTAAATCCATTTTTATTTGTTAATTTTCTAGTAGTTTGGTATGGGATTCCAACTAAAATAGCACTTTACTTATCCCACCACAATGCTCGAAGGTCATTCCCAGTCTCCCTAACCTAGAAACTAGTGTCTCACCAACACAGAACAGACCTTGGGAATAACTTCTCCCTCATACGATAATATAAATAAATAGAGGGAATTAATTAGATAAACCACCCAAAAAATATATAATAAATAAATATCCAAACCAAGGATACTAAAAATTAATAACGAGAAAAAAACTAGAATAAATATTGATAAAATATGAAAATAAAATACTACAATCCAAAGGGACAAATACAAAACCCAAAAAAAACAAAAACAAACCCCAAATTTCTTTAACAAGCTACCACATGATCCATCTTCACTAACCTATGTCTCCATATCCCTAAAAATATAATGTAGGAATGAAAAAAAAACTAGAATGATCCTGAATCTAAAATATATAGGTGTGATATATACAGCCTAGAATGTTAACACCAACCAAATCTAGGAAATTTTTTCATATTAAATCCAAAAAAAATACAAGTTTGAAATACAATAGAAAGATATACATTTTTTCTAATACATTGTATAAAAAAATAACACATCGTCATTATGTAAAAACTATATTCATGTTTCTTTTTACATAAAAATAATCACCTCTAAAACAATTTTTTCTCATTCAAAGCCTCTTTTTCCAATTCGCCATTTTAATGTCCCGCTTTAAAACCACCTCATGAATACCTATTTTAAATGGAATTTTAAAAACACTAAATATGTTTTCAATTTACTTTTTTTCCTAAAACAACATGATAGACCATATTATAAGTAAAATTATGTAGGTTAACCTAAAACCATGTTTTAAAATCACACACACACCAAAAAAATAATTTCCACTTTCCCATCAAAACACTCTAGAATCTATTTGGAAACAACTTTTCACATATTAATAAAACACCTTTCAAACTCATGATAAAAAAAAATTAATACACACAAAAATCAGACACTCACTTTCCTTATTTTAAAAAAACCCTATCAAAAATCCTTTTTTATAACATTTGAAAAGTAAACCATAGAATAATAAAGAAACAAAGCACAGAAAAAGGCACCATTACATCAATTTCATCTAATAAGGAAAAATAAACAGAAAATACATTAATGCTAAAAAATCACACAATAAGAAAGATATATAATCGATAAAAATGATTAATACCCTAAAATAACGCTAAATTATATTCTACTGTCATAGGAATCATCTTAAGAATACATTAATAAAAGACCTAAAATGGTGACAAGGAATCGAGGTCATCACTATCAATCATATCCATATCTTTGGTAGTCTCATTTGACTATCCAAAAAAATTCAGGATATTACCTCTACCAAGGGACACTAAAACGGGGTTATTGGATCAAAAGTCTTTTACCCTTATTGATCTAGTCGATGAGGTATAGATAGGAAACATTCCCTATATATCCCACTAATTCATAATAGGTATATATATCATATAGGTCACATACTATATTCTTATTACTCCCATGAAAATTCAAAGGAGGTGATCATGATTTAATATCCACATAGATAAAATATAAATCATTTTAAAAAATAACTCACACTCACCTCCTCTACCCTCTCACAAAACAGCTGCTTATATCCTCACTTGGTATCTATATACATGAAGAAACACCAATAATAGAGGGAAGGGTAGATACATGGGGAATAAAATGGATCTCATAATATTTCATGAAAACTAATTTTTTATAATGTTCCAAATGAGCCTTTCCAAATACACTTGAAATTCCAAGACAACTCATAATATCTTTAAACATCGTCACAATCCTCTCATGAGACCAATTTCATTAAAACATCTCTTTAAACCCATTTGGAAACTTAAACTTCCCTTGAAACTACATTTCCAATCTGTCATATCTATAACAAGGTTTCAAAATATCATTAACATGGGTTAACACACCCCTCTAAAATAAAAAAAAAACCATTTTAAACACTTTAGAAACTCTAAACCATCTCAAACACTTGTTTTGAAAATCACTTGATATAAAATGGCCATTTAGAAAATTTCAACTAACATTAATAACTTCCTTAAAAACACTCATATGATTTGAAAATCCATTTTTAAAAAATTTACGAATAGTTTACATAGAATCTCATTCTATTCCAAGGGTGAAACCACTTAAAAATCCTCATTTTTCACTCCTCGAGCATATATTGAAGTATAAATTTAATAAAGAAGCACGTTAAAACCAAAAATAATCAAATGAAATGTAATATAAATCAGCATCAAAGAAAAACTTACCTCGATTCAATGTAAAATAATCCCAAAAAATCACTTTTTATAGAGAACACTCAACAAAGACAAAATAGGTCCTTCCCAGCCCCTAAAAAACTCATAATATTAAATTCACCATAATCCTAATTTTCATCCCCATGGATTTTATGGTTCATGGGAGAAACTAAAATCAAGAACAAAGGGGGATATTGAAGTGAGATAAGGGTTTAGAAGAAATTACCAAGAGATAATATGCTTAAAACCAAGGTGGAAGGTCACAAAAATAGAAGGGAGAAATGGAGAAAACTCTATTAGGCAGGATCTTGATCTGCTCGACTAAGAGCAGGAATGAGGGTAGGGTTAGAGGGTTAAAATCGTGTAGGTAAAAAACTATGTTTTAATGAAACTATGTAGGTAGCATGGTTTTCAAAACTGTGCACCAACCGTTTGTAGGCCATTTTTGAGAAAAAAATACCCATTCACACAATCAGTCTTGGGGATTCACATGGTTTGAAAAATCATAATAAGTTTATTCCAAATAAAACCATCAAATTGTAAAGCTAACAAACATTGTTTTCACACGGTTTACCAAATCGTTTATAAGTTGTGTTCTGGTACCCTTACTCCCCAAATGTCCCACGGGATTTCCCCTAGGATCCAGACAATTTAGATTCAACCATGTATTACTCATGTGGACTAAATTGTTCCAAAAAGTTTGAACTAAAAATCCAACTAAATAAGTGTGACTACATGGTTTCCTATAAACCATAACCAAAAGGCATGCATATAAGGAAAAATTATATAAAATTTAAAATTCAACTTGAAACTCTCTAAAACTTGAACTCATCCAAGAACACAATAAAATAATATAAAATAAATAACATAGGGACATGGTATATGTCACAAATATAAATTTAAAGGGTTGGGAAAATGTTCTCCCCCTTAATTCTATTATAGGTTAGAGTCTTATTATCTTAAACTAACTCATATAATTTCACTCCACTTTTGTTCCTTCACTTTAAAAATTCTCAATTAATTCCATATTAAAAGGTAGGTATCACATTAATCATAGAAAATTTCAATCAATCAACAAAATCTACATTTACTTAGGATAAATAAGTATAGAAAAGATAGTGGTGAATTTAGAAAACATAGTTATCCATTAGTCAATATCAATGTGATATCACCTCAGAAATTATTTCTCAAGGGTTTATCTAAATATATTTATAAGAAGTTTATAAAAACAACACTCACTTGAACACACACATCAAAAATTTTCAAGTGTAAATTATATCTTACTCAATTTGGTTAGATAATCACTCCCCCTTTACAAAAAACAAAAATAAGTTAAAATAGTGAAATGATAATTAAAAACATACATCAAACTCTAAATTATAAAGGGTCTATCTAGAATTCCAAATTCATCTAATATTATAAATCTTCAGAAACCATGCTTCATTTTATACCTCCAACTCAAGGGATTCTCCCCATAATTTTTCACCTTCAATTCCACACTATTAAGAAATTCAAATTGATGTGGTAATAAGTTTTATTATATTTAGATTCTTAGTTATATCAATGAGGGAAAAACATCCTTCTTAACACATGAAACTTCTTCTTGACAACTATAATAACTTTATAACTATTCATGTTTTCTCCTCCCTATATTTTACAACATTGAACTTATTTGGGAAGAATGATCCTTATCTTATTTTCATATTTATTCATAGCTAAATAGATTTATCCACTTTAAAAAATAGATAATTTTATTTCTTTTTAGATTTCTCTAGTTTCATAGACCTTTCCAACTAACTTTTCCATATGATAATACACTCCTTTTTCTCATATTTGGCATCCTTTGTGTGTGTGAAATCCTTCATTGTATCAACTTCATTGGAACTAGGATCCATATTTTATTTCACTTTTCTCTTTATTTCACAAGTAAAAATATTCATACACTATATATGTAAAGACCCTAACCCCAATAGCCTAAATATAGTGGCTAATTTACTAATTTGGCATAAGATACAAGTGATCACATCCCAAATGATAGAATAGTTTTGTAGTCATGGGAAACTAAATACATACTTAAATCTCATATTACATTTTAAAACATTAAGTACAACATTTTGAAAGTAAAAATTTTTGCATCCTTGAATTAATTCAAATATTCCTTCTTCATATACTAGTAAAAGGATACAAAATAAGGGTGATCTCAGATGATCAGTAAGAGTTACATAAAGTGGAAGCTATCATGAATAAATAAAGAATAAAGAATAAGGAATAATAAATATGGAAGGGTAAATATCTAAAAACCCATTCCATTGAATTAATAACTTGAATACCATTATTAAATAAGCTGTAATCAATATGGAAAGTTAAATAATTGAAAACATTTGTCATTTAATCAATAAAATGAGTATAAAATGAATCCATAGATAATATTAATGAGAAAATATCATGGATAATAATAACTAAAAATTTAATGAAGGAAAAACTTTATATTATACACCATGATATCAAACATCATGGTATTTATATCATCAAGACCTTGTGCCAGGATATTTTAATAGATGGGTATGTATGTACTAGAAACCTATTTAAATAATTCTAGTCAACTAATCCATCTCATAAGACTACCAATGCATAGAGGTGATAAGTATTATCACTCCCCACCACTAACTGCATGTCCAATGCATTCCTCATATATCAAATTATCAATTTAACTCATAAATAGAAATTCCTTATTAATAAATTTTTGTATTGAAAAAAAAGAATATGGACATCAATATTTCTCTAATCAATCCAATAAATTTCAATGTAGAACACTTTATATAGAAATTATTTATGGTTTAAGTAAAAATAATATCCATGATAATAATAATTTGGTTATTTATGATAATTTTAATATTTAATTATCATAATAAATTCAATGTTTCAAGGTAAAGTTAATTACTACAAATATGAATCAAGAAAGTGAATTTTAATACTTTACTTGGTCATAATGATCATAACATTGAAGGGACAATTAATAAATGAATTTATTATGTCTATAAAACTTAAATACACATTAAACTAGTATAAATAAAACATAATATAAAAAAAATTAATTACATGCATAATCTAATAATATCAAATAGAATGAAAATGTAATATAACCCAATGAAAATAAATTGAGTTATGAAATTCTTTACCACTTAGTATTTCTTAATTAAAATCCCCTTGGATGAAATAATTCAAATTAAAACATAAAATATCATGAATTATGAATTATTCATGATATTACAAGTAAAATTGTTATTATATACACTATATAAAATAAATTGCCTTCATAACATTACAATATTCCTCAATGAAAGGAAAATTAGACATAATCCCTTAAATCATGCTTCCTTCTAGTTGAGTATGATTTAACCTCATGAATTACGGTTTTAAAAATGTATTTAACTTATAACATAACCATATTAATATTTATAATATCTTATATATACCTTTTATAAGATCTTATCACTCGTTAATTAATAATCCTTCATTATTATTATTGTTTCGAGTGTTAACTGCCTTGTTTTCTCATGCATTTTTAACATGAAGTTTCTAGTTCTTGGAAATATTATATAGTTACATCATCTAAAGAATTATATTAATCTTATAAATATCATTTTTATTATTATATTCATTTTTAGAATCATTATTGAAATTTTAAAATGGATAATTGATCACATTACTTCATAGAGATGGTAGGTTGTACATTCGCATGAGTGACGTTATCATTTCTTTAACAGCTAAAAGGGTAAGTAAGTGGGTGATATATTAATTTTCAAGAATAAATATCATTTAATATATATCACATATATTCACTAAATTTATTATTATTACCTTCCTTATAAATCTTAAGTGAAAAATGAATCACATATATTCGTGTGGTCTTAGTCCGCCGTACACAGGAGCGGCATTATCGTATTTTAAACAGAATGGAAAGTAAGAAGATATATGTCATATTATAATTATATAAGAATAATTATATCATAAATATTATATATATATATATATATTAAATCCATTATTATTTCAAACCATTATAAGTGTTGATGGAAAATGAGTTACATCGGTTCGCGAGGTGGTAGTTTGTTGTACACGCAAACGATGGCTTTGTTTCCCATTTGATAGAGAAAGAGAAAGAAAGATATTATTACACAAACATAATAAAATCTCAATATATGTTAGATACTTTTTTATTATATTTTAATTTTTAATACATAATTTAAGGTTGTAAAAGAATAAATAAAAAGAAAGATCTTTGTTAACATGATTACCTTCTCTTAAAGAAACCTCATTGGGAACTCCTCTTAATGAAACATGGTTGGTATTTTAGAAAAAAAAGAATCTCTATAATGTGTAAATATATTTTTTAAAATATATTTTTTTTGGTTGAAAAAAATTTCTTTAGAGGTGTTAATAAGTGAGAGGGAGTTCCTTTTTATAATTGATGATGAGAAGCATTTTTTAAATATCGAAAACTATTCAATAATGGGAAGTCACTCTCACCCCAAGTGCCTAAAAAATTTATAATTAAAGGTTTGGAGAGATTGTATGATCAATAAACTCCTCCAAAACATAAAAAAAATTATAAAAAAAAATTCATAACTTCTATGTTTCCTCACTTTTACCAATTTAGTTTTCACCACGGTAACTAGCCTCTTTTTATTTAACAAGGTAATTTATTATTTAATAAAAAATTTAAAATAATCTTTATTAGATAATTTTCACCCACCTATTATAAATATAAAATAAAATTTCTATTTGCATAAAATATTAATTTTAATACATGTGCATGAGAAGCGCAAAACCTCATTCTAACCTTAACGAGGGTGATTAATTTTTAATGCATTTAATAATCTTTATGACAAAAATTTAAGTTAAATATATTAAAAAATATTTATTATATTGATTAAAAATATTTTATCTATTTTATGAAATTTAATTCACGAAATTGGTTTAATTTAATTTTAAAATAAACCAGGAATTCTTGTCGAAAAATGATTTTTCAATTAATGCATTTTTCAAGCATAAGATGATCTTATATTAACTATATGAATAGTAATCATCATTATATGGATTTAAATTAATATAGTTAGATATAAAATCTATAATTTAATTTAAATATTTCCTTATTAGTGTTTATTTAAATTAATTAACATGGAGGAACATTATGCATTTAAAAACAGTTTTCATAAAATTGAGTTTTTATGGCTAAAAAAACTAATACCAATATTGGATATAAATATGACTCAAATGTAATTATCTAGTTTAAATATAACTAAATAATAATTTTTTTACTTTGAAATAAAATTCAAATCATAATGGGACTTTAAAATTTTTTAATTAAATGAAAGAAAAATAACAATATTTGAAAAATTGGTTTTTTTCAATATTCACTGAAAAATTAACCTTTTTGAAAAAATTTCAAAATTTCATTCTAGGATAATTTTTATACTATAATTTCAAAAAATATATTATTTTTTTAAATTAAAATTTCTAAAAGTCGTTTAAATTAATTATAATTCTGGAACATAAAATAAAAAAACCATTTTTTGAAGAAAATGTATTTTGAAGCATAAAAGAAATTTATTAAATTTGACTAATTGTTTACTAAGAATTTTTCAAAAAAAATTATTTATTATGAACTGAATATATATATTTCATAATTTTTTTAATATTATTCTAACAAACCAATTCAATGGCTAGGTTATAATGGTCATATTTAAATAATATATTTCATGGTTTGTTTAATCTCGGTGTTGCTTATTATCAAACATAATGTTCTTATTTTAAAATCATTGGGTTGAACATACCATAAGATATAAAAGATATTAAATTTATTTAATATACTTTCAAATCATATAGTTCTATATTCTACCAACCTTCAATAAATTATGTCCTTGTAATTTGAAATTTCACTCGAAAATAAAGGGTTTTGTATTTTAAAATTCCATTATTGAAAAACCACATCATGAAAAGGGTTGATAAAACTTCCAATTAAAAGTGTAAAAGGGTAATAATAAGTTCATATAGAATAATACATAACTAGAATTCCATGTTGGATAACATTGGTGGGATGTAAAAATATAGACTTAGAAGAAAAGCATAAATAATTATAGAGATTGATAAAGATCATTAATCATAAGAAATTTAATGATCAAGATAAAGTTAACTATCACAAAATAAAAAATATGTGATGAGTTAAAAGACAATCGATTCATCAGATATGAAGTTAATAGGATAAAAATTTTTATTTCAAGATATTTTCCTAGATTTTAGGGATTATTTTACTATCAGGATAGGAAACACCAAAAAATGTACTTACTTGATATATATTAAGTACAATTTAATAATTTTTTTATTCTTAGATCAATTTCCAATTTATTTCTTAATCTAAGAAATTAATATCAAAGACGAATTTTTTATGCCTAAATCACTAAAATTAACTTTTAATGGATCAAAAGATCTATCAAATTGTGATAAGTCTTTTTTCCTATCTCTAAATATTTACAAAAACAAAAATAGTTAAAAAAGTTATCCAGTATAATAAATTAATCTCTAAAACCATAATAGTAACACTAAAATTTAAACATAAATATTATCCATCAAATAATTTATGTAAAAAAATTTCATATTAACCAGTAGATCACGTAATCTAGTGTTAGGTACAACACCTTTGTTTCCATTCCAATGCAGTTTCAAGCCATGCAGCCTTTCCAGATGCAATGGGTTGTTACCCAACATATTGGTTATCCTTTTTCCAAAACTATATAAATATAATTACAATATTTTTCCCAAATTTTAATGACCCATAATTAATTAAACATAAAAGATAAGATAAATATTAATGTTTACCAGTACCATTAATATTAAGTCTATAAAATGTAAACGCATTATTATTCAAATAAATTTTTTATATACTAAACCAATGTATTGTATTCCCATAAATGTTTTCCTAAAATATCCTTAATCGTGTCATTTTCCTACTACCAAAATTTTTAAAAGGGGAATATATGCCATTAAAATTATGATAATACTTATACATACCAACCTAATACACTATAGGTTTAATCTAAAACATTCACTTTCAAAATCTATTCAAGTACTTCATAATGGATCATAAAGAAAATGTGTATTATCCTAAGAATATCCTCTTAGAGTGTCAAAATTGGTGCGCAGTAAGGCCTATTGTCGTATACCAAGTAATTCCCGATTCAAGCCCGGTATAAATTTTTCAAATTTATCACCCCTATGTACATCTATTCCAGAACCACATCCACTTATATTATCCATACATGGATGTATTACTAGAAAAAACAACATAATCTCTCCCTTACCAAAACTATTGAATGTTCTTCTATGCTTATCTTCAAAGTATATCATAAGATTATGTTCCTTAATCTATATTTTCATAAAACTAGTTCCAAAGTTTTCTAATAAATTCCTCTAATAACAATTATAAATACTCCAACCCTAATATCCCAGATCTGGTGGTTACTTTACTACTTTGACATAAGATACAAGCGATCGCATCTTAAAGGACTGAATAGTTTAAGAGTCTTGGTAAACAAAATAAATACTTGAATCAAATATTATATTGTAAAATATGATAGAGAACATTATTAATGTACAAATTATGCATCCTTGAACTCATTGAAAGATTCCTTCTTCATATCCTTGGGAAAGGAAACAAAATAAGGGTAAGCTCAGATACTCAGTAACAGTTGCATAAAGCATAAGCTGTCATGAATAAAAAAATCATAATCAATAAGGAATAATTAATATGGTAAGGAAAATATTTGAACACATATTATATTTAATTAATAATTTCACTAACATTATTAGATAATTTAAAATTAATATGGCAAGGTAAATAATTAGAAACACATTCCATTTAATCATTAAACTAGGAATGAAATACATCCAGAGATAATATCAATGTGAAAAATATCATGGATAATAAGAAATAAATTCTAAATAAATAAAATGATTAATATTTGACACCATGACCTTGGAAAACGTGTTATCTATACCAACAATGCCTTGTTCCCATAGAGTTTAATTAAAGGTTTGGTATACACCAAAAAAACATTTAAATAAGGATTTCTAACTGATTCATCTGATGAAACTTCCAATGTATATATAAGATATCTATAACTGGTCCCAACCAATAACTTAATGACAAATTCATTCCTCATATATCTAATGATTGGTTTAATTCAAGAAAAATATTCCTTATTAATAAATGTTTGTATTGAAAAAAAAAGAATATGGACATCAATACCTCCCTATCCAATCAAATAAATTTTAAAGTAAAACATCAAATATAGAAATGAAATATGTTTTAAAAAATAATAATATCCATGATATAATTAATATGAATATTTAAGATAAATTTAATTTCAAACAATTATAGTAATTTGTATGTTTTAAGGTAAAGTTAATGACTACAAAAATGAATTAAGAAATTGAATGTCAATACATTATTTGGTCAAAATGATCATAATTTTGAAGTGAAAATTAATCAATGAATAAATTATTTATATCAAATTTAAATATACATAAAACAAGTTGAAATATAATATAATATAATCAAAATTAATTACACATATAACCTAAAAATATCAAACTTCTCATTAATTTTCATCACTTGATTCCTTATTTCTTATATAATTCCTTTATCTTAATCATAAAGTTGTGTTGGGTTGTTACATACCAAAATTTTACATAAAAATGGACATATATTTTGTAAAAATCATAAAACCTTTTAGGCTTAAAAATTTGTTATTTAAAGATAGATCCATCCTTCTAAGTCAAATTTTCTTGTGTAAAATTGGTTTCCCACTCCCTTAATCCTTCATACCCCTCAATTTTAGGCTTATCTTATTTTTATAAACTAAAATATTATACCAAAAATCAATATACCTATTCCAAAACATCCAATAACACCAATATATCCCAATAAATATTGTTTTTTTACTAGAACATTTAGTATTCCCATATTGTTTTGCTTACTATCTTTGGGATTGGAACTATATTTTAAGGATTATTTTAGGGGAAAATTTTGGTGATATACTCACCATAACCCTTGATGAAATGGTGGTTGGTTCATCATTTTTATCCTTTCACATTTTTATATATTTTTACTTGTTCCCTATATTTCCAAAAAAACATATTCACTATTAACTGAATGAATTAGATTATGTGATACCTTTTTGTAAAATCGGAAGGTGTATGCTTCTCCAAATAATTTTAAGATCGTATTTACACCATTTTTAGCATTAATAGATGCAAGACTCATATATGAAGTTTTTGTGGAATCACTTCTCATCTTATATTTTTGGGATGTTTTATTGATGCCTTCTTTTATATTTTTAAATTTGACTTCAAACTCAGGCCAATTCAGGATAAATATATTTTCATCATATTCCACTAAACTCAATATGAATTCTCATTATTTTTTAATATTTTGAAGTGATCATCATGAAATGTGTTAATTTTTTTTAGATAATTCTCAAGTTCTTGCATTCTTATATCCTTGACTTCCAATTGGAATTCCTTGAAACCAATATCATCTTATAATATTCTTCCTGAGAATAGATTTTTTCCTCAATGGTTTTTTTAACCTTTTATTTCTCATTCATATAAAATGGAAAGATATATTCAAAAATTGAAAAAATTTCTTTTAAAATATGTTCATATTTCTCATTAGAATTCAAATCCTTGATGAGAGAGTTGTATTTTTTCAAATGTCCATCCAATTATTTTTACATTTCTTCGGCATCATTAACTAACTATAATTTCTCATTATAAAAATCCTAAAAGAACTACAATAAGTATATGGAAACTCCAGCATGTATTTTCTATATATATTACTTAAACTCAAATTATAGGTATTTAACATATTTAAAATGGACTTCTTTATCACATATTGTATTAAATTCATTATAGGAAAAAATTTCAATAGATTAAACAAAGAACTTACCACTTTGACTACCATTAGTTATTGGTTATTTATATTTCTTTTTTGAACACTTTCTTAGATTATTTTCCTCTTCCATTCTATTTTTTTCAATGATATGGAAGATAATTACAAATATATTATAATAAGGATAGAATCTAAATTTTATATCTAAATATCTTTAAAATTCTCTTCTAAGATGATTTCAAATCTACACTTCATATATTTATATAAAAAAACTAGGAAAAAATGTGTAAATACAAGAAGAGCTAAACATTTATCTAATAAAAAAATTGATAATACAAAAGATCCTATCATAGGTAACCTAGGCTTTGATGCCACTTGTTATTGGACCTGTACAGATATGCCTAAGAGGGGGTGAATTAGATCTGGTCAAATTCATTTAACAAAAACTGATTATTTTTAAAATACTTAAACCCCAGAAATTTTTGAACCTAAGTAGTAATATAAATCATATAAATACTGAACATGGTGTTTACAAGTTTTAGACTTAAATTCATGATCATTTTTGTGTTAAACTCTCATTAAGACACAAATTCTTCACTATAAATTTTTTTATCAAAACAAGTGCATTTGGATAGGTGTCATCTTGAAAACAAGCACACCATATTACATAGGTTATATAAAAGAATATTACACAAATGACCGATTAATAATCCCACTAAACTTTTTTATATGATAATACATATATCTCCTTTTCACCTTTTACTTATCTAATTAAATTATATCATAAGTACTACATAGGGATGTCTATACACCCAAAAACTGATCTCCTTCCTCAAATTATAGTGACATAGGCTACCATAAATTCCTCAAACAAAAACACATCTAACTTATCATATAAATCTATATAAGTTTAAATTATTATGAAAAAAAATAGTTGGAAACTCAACTTGTATATTATTTTCTCAGGTTCACTACTATAATCTTGGGTATGAAAAATTATCACAACACACTCAACCTCATATTAATGCACTTATCCTTCTTATTTATTTCATCCTAAACTATAAATATTCAATAATATATATCAACACACTCAGCTTCTTCTTATTATCATTATTCTTTGAAAATTTCTTGTTGTTTATCTTTAAAAAATGTTTTGAATCTCATACTTATTAGATATGAGATTTTGTTTCCTCTCATCACTTAATTCTTTTTCTTTCCAAAAAACTTTTTATTTCTCTCAAATCTCTAAGTTCACTCAGTTTAAATAGAAGTAAATAGTTTTATTTTATTTTAATTTTATCATATCTAATACTTATCTCTCTTAAATATTTTTTGTATAGTAAGCTTCAACTTTTCTTTCATTTTTTTTTATATTCAATAAATAGAAATATTTTGGACATTACATGCTAGAAATATAAATCCAACTACTTTTACTAACTCATTAATAATATATAAATATCCTTAAGATATCTAAATTAAAATCCTCACATTTATTATTATTTTTAAATCTCAACCAAATAAAATATTATTTATCATCTTCAACAAGCATTGGGTTCAACTTTATGAAACTCAACTCAAAATATCTTCACTTATAAATATTCATCCAAGATATATAAAATCCTATAGAAATATCATAGAAAGTAGATATTTTCTTCATTTTATCATTGATAGGATTTATGAAGACCTACAAAGATCTCATATTGATAATATACATATAAAAACAACTCATCCTTACTTTACTTGTTCTCAATATTGATTCATAATTATTTTGTGTTGTCTAATACCCTAAAGTACAACACAAGTATCATCTGAATTTAGATTTCTAGATTTATAAAACTTTCAAATATTCTTCAATATAGTCTTCGTAGAAATATCATCCTTCCATATTATTGTAATCTCAATTATATTTTCAATGAATATTAGTATCTCACTCAATTGTCTTAGTTCTCAATGATTTATAATTTAAATAATATCTTAAGATTCAATGTAAATCCACCTAAATTATTCCTGAAAATATAATAAAATCATTTCAACACTTTTAACCTTATATAAATTCTCACACAAATTGATCTTCCTTCTCATCACCTTGAATATAATTTCCTCAATAATTTATATATTATTTAAAGTTAAATTTTTGATGTTTTTTCATTTAAGATCAGCTTAAAAAGCTTTACAATTTATTTATTCTTCATATTATAAATCTTGAAAATTCATTTTTCATTCTATATATTCACTAAATTTTTCTATGTTTGGAATGACTTATATGAATACTAGAAATGAATCACATGAAAATCTCAATGACACATACGTAGTGTCCAATGATACATATGAAATTCTAAAAGAAATGAATATTCAGGGATATATGACACATAATAAGATTAAATTGACTAATATATAACTCTATATAACACTTATTATGATCCCAATAACTCATAAACAGTCTTCATTTCCTATGCAATGACACATAAACAGAGTAAAAAATGAATCATACATAGTACATGAATATGAATCATATTAACTCTAGACTTATCCAATTTTTTTATTTATATTATGAAATTCTATCCCCCTTGAAATTAAATCAGATTTACTTCTAAATAAACTCAAGGGTTCTCTCACCTTCATCAAACAGTGATAAAATACTCTATAGTATCTATCATACTAAGAAAATCAATAATGGACACTTTACACTTCAACTAGATTTCTTCTATTCTTTGAACATGTTTAACAATTAATAAATATATCTTATACAAGTTATAAAATTTATATTCAAAAACCAAATCCTCTTTAATCTCTTTAATTTCTATGTAATTGTTTTATACAATGGTTCTCTAATCTTTAGGATTTTTCTTTGACTTAGGATCATATTTACAATCATCTAATTTATTAGTTAAAACCTAAAAGTTTTACTTCTAGGCCCTTATAGAGAGTATAAAATTCTTTGATATTCTTTACCCATATAGATATGGGAAACTACTGACAAAAATAGATTCACAAAATTTTTAAAAAAATACAACCTTAAGCTTCTTTAAATTCAAGGGTACTTCAGATACTGTAACTAATATTCTACCAAAGCTTAATAAAAAAGTTCATATAATACAATATCATATTATTAATACTCAAATTTTGAAATGGTATTATAAAATTATTGTTTTAATTGTGAAATTTAAAAGGGATATTTATAAATATTAAATTTGAATAAAATAATTTTCAGAAATACTTGTTGTCTAAAGATAATGATATTAAATACATTGATGAGAAGAGTGTCGGTGTTAATAAAAATTTTGATGCTTGGAATAAAAGATCATAAGAACTAAAGGAGTATGTAAAATATCAATTATTCAATATTGATGATCATTCCAAATTCATTTAAGAGAAAAATTATTTTGTGTCTCTGGGAATAATCATTTATAATATTATAATAAAAAATATAATGTTTAGGAAGAGGAGTTTTCTGAGAAAGGTTGGATGCTAGATTATTAATAATAGAATTTGTTCTAAAAACACAAAAAAGTATAGAAGATAAAACATTTGATTTATAAAATTATAAATGAATATTAAAATTTCAATTTTAGATAATTATTCAAGTAATGTTTGTAAAAAAAATAACAGTTATTTTCTTTTATGGAATTTGAAATTTTCGGATCAATGTTTTTAGTTACCCAAAATATTCCTTATGTATTTTATTGAATGTTTTCTAATTAATGTGAATTTATTTTTAGTTTCATTGATGGATTAATTTCTTTTGTGTGTTAATGTTTCTATTTTTTGATACATTGATGAATTTAAGAATGTTTTACATTTTAAAGAATGTTTTAATTGAGAATAATTCTTCTTATTAGAAATAAAGGAACGGTGGTTGTTTCTTATTTCTATATCTAATTTAAAAATTTTATGGGAGGAATTTATTAAATATTTTATCTTGGATAAAAGGGGATTATTATTTCAAAACTATCCAAAATAACTTCTTAGCAGGGGTTTGGTTTTTAAAATTTCTAAAAGATTATTTTTTACCACTTTTTCTCATACTTTTTCATTCGTGGTTCTTTTTCAAAAAAATGATAATAAATTTGAGAAAATATGAATAATTATTTTATAAATGGTGAGATATTTGAAAATATTTTTGGGATAAATTTTAGAATATATTATATAATTGGAATTTTGAAAAAAAAAAGTCACTTTATTTCAAAAACGGGAAGTTTTTTTAATTTTTTCTACATGTCTTTTGCTTTTTGAAAATAGGGATATTATTGGGTATGTGACTCCTTTACATACTTTTATTTAATCAAAATACACTTCATGAAAAAAATATTAATTTGATATTTTTTATTTGAAGTTTTTTTTTCTCCAAGATTATCAAGAACTGACCTAGATCTTCCATCAAACTAGGCTTCCAACTCAATATATGACAATCCCCGAAGGGAATTCTTGATCCCCATGGGTTGGATACAAGAACCTGATCATCTTGAATAACATTTTAAAATTATTTTTTCCCAACCTAAAAGAGAAAATTTACATTAAATACAAATATATGGAAAGAATATTAATGGTAAAGTATGCTATAAATTGAAAAAAATAATGGTATTGATACAGTATGGACTACACAAGACAACCCAACACACATAAAAAAACTCAAGGTACACAAAATTGATGACATCTACTCTACATGATACATGAGAAACATCCCATAATCTCACCACTAGATACCCAAACCCATCTATCCAAGAAAACTCAACAACTCAAGGTGGTTCCTTTCCTTATCCTTTTCGAGAAAAAAAATTAAAAACACTCAAGGTCATGTGTAGAATGTAAAAAAACAAGTCCAGTAAGATCCCAAAATGTGTAGAAAATTATTATCTGTCATGTAAATCTAGATATGATAAAATTTTAAGAGTATATAATTTATATCAAAATCATGTAAATCACCACATTTTTCATATACAAATTTTTTTCTAATAAACAAATTTTAAAGAAAAATGAATGAATAATTTCCACTTATCAATTCATGCATAGAAAGTCCATCACAAAAAAGAACAACAGAAGGTACCCATAGGATAACATGGGACCTAGACAGTTAGGCTTCCGATATAATGATCCATCATGACTAATGTGGACTAAACCTTTCATTATCATACCCTCTAGAAGAGCAATGTAATGCCTCGACGTGTATCTCTACCTGATTATATCATGTAAACTAGTCACCAGAATCCTCACCAAATGAGAATAGTACTACCTCAATGTGTTATTTCACCCTAAAAATCAATAAAAAGTCCTGATACCAAACCCTAAACTAAGTACCCAAGAATCACATGTGTTGTATATGTAAAAATGATTCAAAGGTATTATCACAATTCAAAAAAAATACCCAACCCATTTCTCATCATCAAAATCATTCATTGAAACCCAATTTTCATAAAAAAACATTAGTTCTTTGAAATAACATTCTCTTTATCCATTTTCAATGGGAAATCTAGTTTATATAAAAATCCATTGCACATGTATTTTGTAAATTAGGGTTTATTCCAATAACTATTTAAAAAAAATAAAAAACCAATGAGCACATACAATTCATTAAACAATGAATTTTTAAAATGTTTCCTACCTCAAAGAACTTGGAAAACTCTTGCCAATCGAATGGGATTTATAACCAAGAAGGAATAGGGGTCTAACAAAATAATGTTAAGAACCATAACTTTCCTCCCATAAAATAATTAAGTAAGAATAGTCTTCCATGAACCAAAGACTAATCTCCCAATTGGGTCAATCAAGAGTAGGCTAAAAGAAATGAAACCACCCAATAAAAAAATTTGAATACATAAAGTATCATCTAAATATTTCTCCAAAATCAATAGAACCAAATATATTATAACAAAAAGGAAAATAGGGGTTAGTATATAGATAAAACTGGGTTAAATGGGCCTTAAAATCCATCCCTTAATGATCACATGCATCTCTATTAGTGGGCCTAACCCCTAGTATAGAAGACCAGGTGGCTGGATAAGCCATTTTAGAATTAAAAAATTGATTCCACCAAGGAGTGTGGAGTTTTCACAATGCTATTGGTGTCCCTAATTCCACCTCTCCCTGGAACCTAACACAGTGACTGACATGGAATAATGTAAATGGTCTAGCTATTTTGGACTTACCATGCCCTGCCCTATGGAATAGTGGAGTCCAAATGGTCATGGTACAAAATAGGAAACCCTACACCCCATTTCCAAGAAAATTCCCTATATTTCTCAGGTTGGTCCTACCTGTGGTATAGAATCGATTCCAATGCTCAAAATGACTTGGACCACAGTGTGGTCTTTTCTGTTTTGCACTAATAAAATACATAAAAAACATTAAACCACTAGGAACTAACCAAAACATATTGAACCCAACAAGAACCATACCAAATTTCAAAATTAGAACATACATCAAGACTGAATGTGAAAATATCTCCACTATATCACTTTCTATAAACACAATTTCAAGCAGGAGTGAGCTAATCCAAAAAGAGATGAGGCCACTGGTCCCTCATCAATGTTTCACACTCACAGGTCTATTGAGAATATAATATGTGTTTCTATTAAACATAAACCAATGAAATTTATTTCCAACATAGAACCTTCATATGGGATTCAATGATATATATTGGTTCCTCAACCTCTAAAACATCTATCTCTGAAATAACCTCCTTCCAATTCAAAACATAGAGTATATTTGTGTGATATTTCTTAAGCTAAGATATATGGAATAAATCATGAATCACTCTCAACTAATATGGTAATTCCAAATGATGATCCACATTTATAAACTGATCAGTGATCAAAAATAGTCCAACATATCATGAAGTTAACTTACACTTTTTCTAGCCGATGGTGACCCAACTGAGGCAATACCTTCAAGAAAACTCGGTCGCCAATATATAATTCCAATTGATGGTATTGATGATTATCATAAGAATTTTTCTAACTCTAAGTGATCACCAAATTTTAAAATATAACAAGAATATTCATTGACATCTCCAAGACAATACTTAGTCCCATGATAGAGGTCTCACCCACCTTTAACAAATAAAGGGATGATTTACATGGGAAACCATATAGATCCCAAAAAGTATCCATTATGATAAAATACTAGTAGATTTTATTATAAGAAAACTCAATTATTCCAATATTTTTATCCTAATATCCAATAAAATCATGACACAATCATATATTATATACATTATAATCAAAATATAATACCATGTTTGACCATTTTCCAATATATAGTAAGCTATGTTCAATCTAAACTGAGTCCCCATTACCACCTATAAACCCTTCTAGAACCTAGAAGTAAAACTAGGATCCCTATATAAGATGATATTAGATGGAACCCAATATTACCTAGCAATTTATATCACTTAAATGTTCACCAAATACTCAACCATAGTGGTATATATAATCAGAATGAAGTGGGTTGTTTTATTCAACTGATCAATCACCACCATAATGGAATTCTTTTCTTGGGGATTCTACAATGATATAATAATAAAATCAATGGAAACCTCATCCCATTTCCCCACTATCACCTAAAGAATCAAAATCTCATGATATCAAGAATGATGTTCTTCATACCTAACCATAAGAACTATAATCTCATATCATGGTCTATATTCATAGTACTAGTATGAATGTCCCATAAAAACTATATAAATCCTATATCACTGAGTCCCTAATAGTAAAATAGAGGAAAAAATTATCCTTGAAGCAAAGAACCCAATCAGAAGAGAGAGACTACTCAAGAATGGTCTCCCAAAAATAAAGAGTATCTCTAATTCCCTTGAACTCATCATGATACTACTATTCTTAAGGAATTAATTCAAGGAGATATGGTGTCAATGGTGTACTGGTTATAACCATTCTCTTATCATCCTTCTTGGAATCCAGATTCAACTAAATAATGGCCCCATGAAATTACACTTACCTTTCAATTCTAATACATACTAATTGGGAAACTTTTTACTAAGAGAATCATCAATAATGTTCCCCTAACTAGGGGTTTAGGTGATGTCAAGGTCAAACATCTGGAGATACTTTACCCACCACCTCTTCTTGGTCTTCATATATTTCTAATAAAAGATATAACTCAAACTCTAATAATCTGGATAGATAGTTAACCTCTCCTCTAAAAGGTAGTATGACTAATTTTTAAGAGTATGCATGAAAGATATAATTTCTAAGTCATTAGTGAGATAAATATACTCATGTGTCTAAAGATGATGAGAGCTATATTCCACTACATGATCACCCTATATAAGCATACGTGTCATAACTTCACTTGAAGTATCATAGAAAACTGTATAGCCCTAACTAGTTTCTAGAAATACCAAGATAGGAGATGATGTTAGATATTATTTTAATTCATCAAAGGAAGTATAAAACATTGTATCCCACTTGAATTTCCCCCCTTTCCTAGTAAGAGCATCCAATATTGATTTAATATTTGATAATTCTTTTAAAAACTATGGATAGTATCTAGTTATACCCAAGAATATCCATATATTAAAGAAATTTTGTGGATATTCCCATTATAGGATGGATTTCACCTTTTTAGGATCAACTAAGATATCATGTTCTGAAACTATATCCCCTCATAATTTAACTTATCGGATCTATAAATCAAACTTATATACTTCATTGTAAAATTGTTGATCCCACAAGATTTCAAAAACCAAACACAAATGATACTCATGTTATACTCAAAGTTTGAATAAATAAAGATATATTACAAAAAACCCATGATAAATGAATCAATGTATGTGAATAGTATATAGTTCATCAGGGAAATAAAAACAAAAGGAGTGTTAGTTAGTTTGAATGACATCATAAGATATTTATAATGGTTATACCTTTTCCTGAAAACGGACATCAGAATATATGACTCCTTAACTATGAGCTGATGATAACCCATAAAAAGGTCAACTTTTGGGAAAAATAACACTTCAACTAATCAAACAAATCATATGAGGAAAAAGATATACAATCTTAATCATCACCTGATTAAGCTTCTAGTAATAAATATAGTGATGAAGGTATCCATTATCCTTATTGGAAAAGAGCATTAGGGCTACCCAAGGTGATATGCTATGATGGATGAAAATTTTCTCTAGAAGATCATCTAATAGAACCTTAATCTCCTTCAACTCATATGGTTTTATACAATAATAAGTAAAAGATACTTTTTGAGTATCAGGAACTAGATCGACAGAAAACTCCACATAAAGTTTTGGTGGATGGTCAGAGAAGTCATCTGTGAACACCTTGGAAAATTATTGAACCACTGAAGGTAGATCAACACTAGAAGATACAACACTAATCTCAACCACCCAATCAGCGACCATATTCTCAATCTTTGGATAATGAGGTCCTTAATGACTAGACCTCATATTTAACTCTACCTGAAACACCTTGGAGGTTATATCATAAAAAAATAAAGATAGGCATAAATGATAATAGTCAATCTCGACCCTATGTTCAACCAACATTTTCATCTCGAGAATAACATCCAAGATATCTAGATAAAGAACAATAAATTCCCAGACTAACTCTACATCAGATACAGAGAGAGAAAATGAAGGATAATGAAACCCATGATCCTTTTTATTTCTAATAGGCATCATCAATTCCATAACATATGACACGTGTTCTATAGAAATTTTCAAAATACACATAAAATTGGAATATATAAAATATTGGGAGGAACCTATTTAAAATAAATTAGCCACTAGATAATATGGAATAAATATAGTACCTCTCACTATAGTTGTGTCCTCATCGGATTTTAATAGATATTCTTCCACAAAATACATATTCTTCACTCCAAAGGCCAATGTATGGAGCCCTGAAATCTTAAAAACCTCTAGCTATGAAATAGTTCTCCTTGGAACTTATGAACTCAAAACTTTAATGAGAATTGGATAGGTCCAGTTATAACCTCTATATATGACCACTACATCTACATGAATTATATGACTTTGAAAGTGTGGGGAAATAATGCTTAGTGTGACCTTTATTACCACAATAGTTTCAAGTCATAAAAACAATGCCAGTTATTTTTTATGGTGTAAAGGGATACTACTGCTTATAACTATCACCAACACCACCATTATGGGTATCATTCCATTTAAACTTCTTCGTATACAAGTTATTAAAGTTACAACTGGGTGGATAGGAGTAACCAACCAAGACAAACTTACCCACTAGGTTAGACTCTACCACCGTAGATTGATCCACTAGTTCTATATAAAAGGTAAGATTTAGCATAAATATCAAGTCATAATCCCATCTAGAAATGATGATAATTTGGCTTATAATTCTTTACAACCTTGCGAGAAAATTGAACCATCTCAGCAAAGTGATCGGCATATTATGACACTATGTGATCACCCTAATGAATGGATAGAAACTTTATAGACTTTTCCATTTCCAAGAATTCTAGACAAAAATACTGTAAGAATGTGTTCATAAAGTATTTACACTCCAATACCTCAGGTTTGTAATCCTAAACCATAGTGTCCCACTATATTTTATTATGACCCAAATATTAAAGGTATCACATTTAACCTTTATAAACTTCAGTGTCTCTAGGAATTCAATGATCTGGTCAATATTATCTAGTCATTCCTCTACTTATTCAGGATTATATATCCCCTTAAAGGATGATGTTTTCTTATAGATAAACTCTTGAGATCAATCTTTTTCTATATCAACTCCCTGATGCACCTCTCTTTCTTGAGTCAAAGTAGGTGGTGCATTTTTTCCACTATATGAACTACCCATACTATATCCTCAATAAGGATCTAATAAACTAGAGGATTCTATCATGGATCATCCTCTATAGCTCCCTCCTGAGGAACCCTATAAATTCTTCTATGAGACATGATTCTACACACTAGAGAAATAAATAAGACCAACAGATAATTAATAATCTTAGTTTTAATCAAGAAAATATAAATATATAACTAATATTATATCAACAATAAATATAGAAGATACATACCCCAATATATCATTGTGACTCAACACTCTTCATGGTGAGAGGTGGTTAGTTACTCACATGAAATGTACCCATAAAGTCTCAATAATCTTATCTCATATCCACCAAACCTCCCAATATAATAACATTGGAGAAAAATGCCCTTTGATACAAAATTATCATGAACAAACATAAGTCACCCATCAAACTAGGCACCCAACCTGATTTTTGACGATGCACAAAGGGAATTCTAAATCCCCACGTGTCACATACATGACTTATTTATGTTAAATTTCATTTAATTTCCATTAATTATTTGTTTTGGGGGTTTCCCAAACTTTTATGGAGGAATGGGTGAGTTTTCATTAATTGGGAAAAATCGTGATCCCAATTCCAGATTTAAAAATAAATTTTGACTCCTTTATAAATCCTTCATTTTTCACCATTTTTCATCCATTATAATTCCTACTTTTCATCCTCTGACCTATTAACACCACCATATTAATTTGTACCATTTAAGAATCCATAATCATGGTGGATATGGGTTTTTATTTAAGGGGTTGGGCCTGCCTGAGAGCCAATTTCCTGCATTAAAATATTTTTTATTTATTTAATATCTCCTTCAATATTTACCTTTTTTAGTGATTCTAAATCTCCCCAGAGACCACATACCCAAGGCGTGCCACCATGCTCTCCTACCCCTCTTTGGAGCTCTGTTTCATCGCTAATTTGGATAAAACCTCTCTGAATTTCACAACTCACCCATATTTGAAGAGGTAAATTGATTCTTTCGTAACTCCTTTATTTCTCAGTATTTTCCCTTAGGGTTTCCTCCCTATTTAATTATGTTATAAAATATCCAGAAATTAGGGTTCAAACCTAGGGTTTGGTTTGGTGTCTTTTTGGTCAAATATTGTTGTCTAGGGCGGGATTTATCTTCCTTATCGTGCAGTGGTGGTGAATTTGATGTTTTGCACCAAGTTTTGAGGGATCTGACAATTTCGGTAGTTGATTCCATGTTTAACCATTCCTTGATGAGTTAGTTTTATTGTTTTACTGGTTTTTCATGTTTCCCATATGCTATGTGTGGTTCAAAAACCGTTTTTGAGGGATTTGGTTAAGCATTTAATTTTATAATTTCATTTTTGTTGAAGTTGTGAACTTTTCGAATGTCACACATGTGGTATCTTTTGTGGTAGTTTTATAAAATATTAAATTGATTTATTAGTTGTTGAAAAGGAAAAAAAATCTATTTTGTTAATTCCTTAGTGTTATGTGGGCCTTGGAAGGGGGTTTTTGGAATAGGTTTGTTGTGTAAAACTTTGTTATACTTCTTGAGATCATTTTATGAAAATGGGCATCTTCATTTGTTTCTTTCATGGTATTATCCAAGGTGATTTTATAAAACTTGAAAGTGGTTTTATAAATGTCTCTAGGGATTCCAATTATACTTTGGTAGTGTTTTGGTGTGGTTTTATCCTTGAAATATGGTTTTGAAATGGGTTTTATGAGCGAAGATTGGGTATACTCTTTGGAATTGTTTTATGAAAGATTTGAATGATTTAATAATTTATGTAAGTGGTGAAACCATTTTGGAAAAATGTTTTTTGGAATGTGAATATTCTGAAATGGTACATTTTAAATGTGATAGGGGATTTTTTGTGATGTGTTCCATCTTGGAAATATTTTACAAAAATGTTTGAAGGATTTACTAAAGTGTGTAAGAGATGTGAAAGTGATGTGGGATGTTTTGTGTGAGTGTGATGTGAAAAATGGATTTTGGTTATGAAAAAGGGTATTATGTAACATTTGAGTGGGCTGTTATTTGAGTTTTAATATATTTGAATGGTTTTATATAAACTTTTAATGGATTTGTGGAACTGTTAAAGAAATGTGAAAAGTGATGTGAGCTATTTTGGTGTGAGTCGAATTTCAAATCAATTTGAATGAAAAGTGGACTTTTGTGACTTGCGTGATATACGTATGGGATTTTTGGTAAATTTTTTATGAGGAAATTATATTTTCAGGTGAAAATTATATTTATTGACTTTTTGAACTTGTTTGAGCACTAAGGGAAAACCCGGGTATCTTAGTGGGTGGATGTGTACTAGTATGCTAGTGAATCCGTGGGGTTTGGCCTCAGTTTCACTTAGAAAGATTAATGCTTACAACTCTAACTAAACTATGATAATGATGATTGGGGACCACTATGTTATGGTTATGTTCCCTACTAGTGGCTCATTCATGAGAACAGATATTTTTTATGGTTACTCTCACTAAGATATGAGGTACCTGGGACCCACAATGAGCTAGTGCCTAGGGGTTATTTCCTATTACTTGTGCTCATTAGATCCTTTATACTTACCGTCATCATACAGTATATTTGGATGGAAAATTCAGTACCTTTGGAATTTATTTTAAAAAAATTTATTCTTTAAATTAGCCCACTTGAAAACTGATTTCTTTGAAATTTCATCTTTTAGAAATTGTAACTAGAAAATACATGTTTTTGAAAACTTGCATGATTTTCGTCTTTGAATGTTTATCGCATGAAATATCTTAATGGCAGTATCCTAATGGGCATTGTAGAACACCCAAATTACACCCTTGGGTGTAAGTATACTTGGTTATTTTTGTTGTCACAGGTTGGGTACAGTTTTTAGTTTTAGTGGTTCGGGTTTCTAGCAGGTCCTTGGTGGTGAAGTCTTGTGAAGATGGATTGAGGGTGGTACCCCTTTCCATGAATGTTCTTGGGATGTTTCCTTTTGGTTTTTTACCTTTTTTATAGTCTTGTTTAGTTGTTTTAAAATATGTAATTCAGTTCTGAATTTCTGTAAAATATTGTTCGGTTTGAAAAATCCAGATTTGTTTTATTGGATTCTTTTGTTCTTTTAAGTTTATAAAATCAGGTAAATTGTTCCCAATTATCATTTTATGATACTAAGACACTCGTTCCCTACCATGGGTATAGGTAACGCCCTTCGGACCTTGTCACAGGTTGGGTTTGGTGCCAGTTTTGGTGGCAACCATATTTGGTTCTTGACAAAATGGTATCAGAGGAGGTTTTGGTTAACTCTTTGGGTCACGTTATTTGGGAAATAGTCAGGATAGTCTAGAGTTAGGATTGTTGGGATTTGGTATTTTGGTTATGGGTAGTTTTACTGATCACCACACCTCATGATGGGATTTTATTCACTAGGGTATGTTAGGATTTATATGAGTCCTTTGGATTTTTTGGATTGATGATGATTAGGGTAAATGAAAAGAGAGTTAGGTTAATGGTCTCGGTGAGCTCGCAGGGCCTGGAAATCCATCTGGAGCTGGAGATATTCACTAGAACACTCCCTGTGATGGTGAAGTGATTGTAATATGTCCTCCAACCATATATCCAAGTCACCCACTTAAACTAGTTTCCTCTTTCATTATCTTGTGTTCTTTAATTTTGAAATCTTGGAACTTTGGTTTTAAAGTGACTTGGTTTTAAGAAGCATAAAGTTTTTTTGAAATGATTATCTAATAAAGAGGGAATGGTTAGATTTTTTGAAAATGGAGAACTGAATTTTCAGAATTTTATTGGAATGGAAAATGGTGTGATTTCACCTCTTTTGAAAGCATGAACTATGTCAAGGTTGGTTTTGAAATAGTGTTTCCAATAGAGTTTTCTAAACTATTGAAAGGTGTTTTAATGGGATGATATGTTTTGAAATAGATGTGAATAACTTGAAAGTTATTTTTCATTGCAATTATTGTGCCTTTCTGGAAAAAAAATTAATTCGGTAATTTGGGTTCGATTTCATGGTTAGCGGTCTTGAGAAAAAGGAAGTATTGGTTGATTATTTTGGTTTTGAAAAGTGGAATGAGTTTTTGTATTAACCTTTGGTATTTTCATAAGAGACCACATGCATGGGGTTATATAGGATGATGGATGGTTAATGGCATGATTGGATGAGTGCTGGGATTGATATGAGGAGGGTGCCCGGTGTGGCATGGAAACATGCATGTGTGGGGCCCATGGGTTAACATGGGGGATACGCTAACCGCTGAACCGTTTGTTTTCAAAGAAATTTTTTTAGAAGGAAAACTTGATTTCTTGATGAGTGGTTTTATATGGTGTTTATTTTGTATTTTTGGAAATGTTGATGTTGTGTAATGTTCTGAGTCCAAGAACACCTCTTGTTTGAAAAGTGTTTTGGTTTTGTGTTTGGTCGATAAGTTGGGTTGAAGGGATGGTTAGTGGTCTCATCTGAGAATTCTTTGGGAAGCCTTTATAGTGTTTCCCCTCATCTGTTTGGATCTGGTTGAGGTATTTCTTGACCAATGGACTAGGTTTGTTGGGTCCTTGGGTTCTCTCATTGGATTAGGTATACCCCCATTAAGGGTTATTGCACAACTAAAGTGCAGCCCAGGTTTTTTTGCTATTGGAAGATCCTCCAGTTGATCAATGTCAGGAATATTTTTCTTGAGATTTTTATATTGAGTCTACACCCTTTACTTTCTTGGTTTTTTTTATATCCTCTTGTAGTAGTAGAGTGATCATGGAAGGTTGAAACATACCTTAGCTTCTTAAGTTTCCTGATTTGCCGAAGGTGGAAGTGGTCTGGGGTTGTTAGCATGGATGAGTATCTGTATGGTGTCCAAGAGGTCCTCCCAATACTTTGTAGTCTCTTATAAGGAGTTCACGTTAAACTACCAACGTGGTAAATTTGGTCAAGAGAGGATATTGTGGCCACTTTCTAGAATTGTGTGTTGTTTTTGGATGTTGTATAAGGTCCCTCTCCATGCATTGTTTATATTAGTCGCCATGGTCCTGTTTGGTGACACCTTGTGATGTCATGTGATCAATTGACCATAAAGGTGAAAGTTGTGCAATCCTCTGAGAATCCCTGTTATGTTGAAAGAATTTATCCCTTGGAAAAACTTTAAAATCGTCTATTTTAGAGGAAGGTGAGTATAGGTGTTCTTTACTTCTATTGTTTCTCACCTGAAGAAACAAGGTGTTATGTGTGTGCATATTCTAAGAACTTGTTTCAGTAAAATATCAGGTTAGGGTAAAGTGAGTTTAGAAAATGTTATGTATTGGAAATATTATAAGGGATTTCAGTATAGTTGTTAGTGGCACTGAAAGAATAATTCTTTTTTAGGGGGTTTCCAAAGCCTAACTATGAGGCTGGAGATGCTTCAATCATTTGAGCTCTATCCATAGGTCTCGGAGATAAGATGGCTCATAGTCAGGGGAAATCCTAGGTTCATTTAAACCTTTGTACAATTTCATATCCTTAGTATGAAAGAAAGTAAGATTTTAAACCTCTATTTTCATCATCTTTCTTCTGTTGTTCCCATCTAGTGGAAATTGGTGGAGGGCCTTGTACCCATGTCATCACCTAATGTCACTCCCTCCCCCTTTGGTTTCCACTGATTCATTAGAGAATGGTTGTAAATTTGGATAGACATGATGAGGACATAGTTTTTGCATGATTAGTAGTGACCGTGTGCTAGAAATCCATGCAGAAAGAATGATTTGCACAGTTAGTGCACGGTTTCCCATACCGTGCAGACTAACCCTGTGCCCTTCCCAAATATTTAAAAAAAATTGGGTCATTCTATGTCGGCCCATACTGGTCGGTTAAGATGGTTGGTTCATATAGTTGGGAGACCCACTATGATTCTCATGTATGTTTCATTATAAACTCTGAATGGAATTCTACCCATTGTACTAGGGAGTCCGTTTAGGCCTCCCCGTGTTAGTGTCATGATTCTGTCTCGGAAAAATATAGTTTGTCTCCTATGTTGGGGTGCCAATTTGTGTCCCCCTATACCAATAGCTCAGATTTATCCATGGTCTTGGCTTGGTGGTAGGTAGTCTCATTCATAACTATCTAGATACCAACAAATTCCTTGAGTAAACTTTGGTATTGGAGAGTGCCCAATGGTTTAGTTAAAGTAAGGTAAGTGTAACCTTGTTCGAATTTGTTGTTTATTTGGGTGAAATTCTTGAGTATTGTTCAGATAGTGTTTGATGAGTTTTCTTTTGAGATAAAGTATGAATGTGATTGATCATTCCAAAAAAGTGGAGTAAGTTTGGTCTGTGAGATTAATCCTTCCTTAATTGATCACTGGAGGTGTTTTGGCCCTTGGGGCTGAAGCTTGGCAAAGAAGTACATCTTGGTTTATCGGTTAGGTTTGGTTTTTGTATCTGGACTTGTTGTGTCTTTTTGGGGATGGAAAATTCTAATGGTTGGGAGAATTGACGCATAAATGACTTATTATAAAGTTAAATAACATTTAATTTCCATTCATTCTTTTTTGGGAGGGGTTTCCCAATCTTTTATGGGGGAATGGGTGAGTTTTCAAGAATTGGGCCAAACCGTGAGCCCAATTCCAGATTTAAAAATAAATTTTGATTCCTTTATAACTCCTTCATTTTTCAACATTTTTCATCCATTCCAATTTCTAATTTTCATCCCCTTACCTATTAACACTACCGTATTAATTTTTACCATTTAAGAATCCATAATCATGGTGGATATGGGTTTTTATTTAAGGGATTGGGTCTGCTCGAAAGTCCATTTCCTACATTAAAATTATTTTTTAATTATTTAATATCTCCTTCAATATTTACTTTTTTTTGTGATTCTAACTCTCCTCGGAGCCCACATACCCAAGGATCTCCCCCATGCTCTCCTACCTTTATTTGGAGCTCAGTTTCATCGCGAATTTGGATGAAACCTCTCTGAATTCCTCTACTCGCCCAGATTTGAAGAGGTAAATTGATTATTTCATAAATACTTCATTTATCACTATTTTTCCCCCATTCCATTTCCAAAATTATCTCTTAAACCTTGTTCAAATATGCCTTGAATTTTTGGCTGTTTGAAAATTCAGATACTAGTGTATTTGGGGTGATATCTTCAATATTTTTGCAAGGTAAGTGATTCCTTCTTGGTTTCTTCCTTTTCCCTTAGGGTTTCCTCCATATTTCATTATTTTATAAAATTTTTATAAGTTAGGGTTCTAACCTAGGGTTTTATTTGGTGTATTTTTGGTCAAATATTGTGGTCTAGGGATGGATTTATCTTTTTTTGGTGCGGTGGTGGTGCAGTTGATATTTTGCACCAAGTTTTGAGGGATTCAACACTTTTGGTACTTAATTCCATGTATAACCATTCCTTGATGAGTTAGTTTTCTTTTTTTACTGGTTTTTCATGTTCCCCATATTTTTTGTGTGGTGAAAAAACCATTTTTGAAGGATTTGGTTAAGCATTTAATTTTATAATTGCATTTTTGTTGAAGTTGTGAACTTTTCGAATGTAACACATGTGGTATATTTTGTGGTAGTTTTATAAAATATGAAATTGATTTATTAGTTGTTTAAAGGGGATAAAAATTCTGTTTTTTTAATTTCTTAGTGTCATTTGGGCCTTGGAATGGGGTTTTTGGAATAGGTTTGCTGTGTAAAAATTTTTTATACTTCTTGAGATCATTTTATGAAAATGGGTGTTTTCATTTGTATCTTTCATGGTATTATCCAAGGTGATTTTATAATACTTGAAAGTGGTTTTATAAATGTCTCTAGGGCTTCCAATTCTACTTTTGTGGTGTTTTGGTGTGGTTTCATCCTTGAAATATGGTTTTGAAATGGTTTTTAGGAGCAAAGATTGGGTATACTCTTTGGAATTGTTTTACGAAAGATTTGAATGATTTAATGATTTATGTAAGTGTTGAAACCATATTAGAAAAATGTTTTATGGAGTGTTTATATTATAAAATGGTACATTTTAAATGTGAGAGGGGCTATTTTTTTATGTGTTTCTTATTGGAAATGTTTTACAAAAATGTTTGAAGGATTTACTAAAGTGTGTAAGAGATGTGAAAGTGATGTGGGATGTTTTGTGTGAGTGTGATGTGTAAAATGGATTTTGGTTATGAAAAAGGGTATTATGTAACATGTGAGTGGGATTTTATGTGATTTTTAATATATTTTAAGGGTTTTATAAAAAAATTAATGGATTTGTGGAAGTGTTAAAGAAATGTGAAAAGTGTTGTGGGCTATTTTGGTGTGAGTCAGATTTCAAATCAATTTGAATGAAAAGTGGACTTTTTGTGGATTGTGTGGTATATGTGTGGGCTTTTTTCAGAATTTTTGATGAGGAAATGATATTTTCATGTGAAAATTATATTTCTTGACTTGTTGAACTTATTTGAGCACAAAGGGAAAACTCAGGTATCTAGGTGGGTGGACGTGTACTAGTATGCTAGTGAATCTATGGGGTTTGGACTCAGTTTCACTTAGAAATATTGACGCTTAAAACTCTAACTAAACTATGATGATGATTATTGGAGACCAATAGGTTATGGTTATGTTCCCTATTAGTGGCTCGTGCCTGAGAATGGATATTTTTTATGGTTACTCTCACTGAGATATGAAGTACCTGAGACCCACAACAAGCTAGTGCCTAGGGGTTATTTCCTATTTCTTATTCTCATTAAATCCTTTATAATTACCATCAACATATGGTATATTTGGCTGGAAAATTCAGTACCTTTGGAATTTATTTTAAAATTTTTGATTCTTTAAATTATCCCACTTGAAACTGATTTTTTTTAAGTTACATATTTTAGAAATTGTAACTAGAAATTACATGTTTTTGAAAAATTGCATGATTTCCTTCTTTGAATGTCTATCACATGGAATTTATTAGTGGTGGTATCTTACAAGGCATTGGATCACACCCTACTTACACCCTTGGGTGTAAGTATACTTGGTTTTTTTTAATGGGTTGAGTATAGTTTTTAGTTTCAGTGGTTCGGGTTTCTAGCAAGTCCTTGGTGGTGAAGTCTTGTGGAGATGGCTTGAGGACAGTGCCCCTTGCCATGAGGGTTCTTGGGATGTTTCCTTTTCGTTTTGTACCTTTTTTATAGTCTTGTTGAGTTGTTTTAAAATATGAAATTTAGTTCTGAATTTTTTTAAAAGATTGTTTGGTTTGAAAAATCTAGATTCGTTTTATTGGATTATTTTGTTGTTTTAAGATTATAAACTTAAGTAAATTGTTCCCAATTATCATTATATGATACTTGGTTACTTGTTCTATCCCATGGGGATCGGTAATACCCTTTAGACCTTGTCACGGGCTGGGTTTGGTGTCGGTTTTGGTGGTAACCAGATTTGGTTCGTGACACCACGGGTTGGTGACAAGAACCCAGGAATCAAGAATAACCTTTGGGAATAATTTTTCCGTACCTAAAATAAAACACTAACATGGAATACATATATGAAGGAGTAAAATTAAGGTTAAATTATTCCATAAAAACAAAAAAAATGGTAGTGACATAATAAGAACTATAAGAGGCAACCCAATACATAAAAACAAAACTCAAGGTATACAAAAATAATGACAATTATACCATGTTATTCTCAAGAAACATCCCATTATCTCACCACCAGATTACCAGACTTAGCTAACCAAGAAAACCCACCACCTTACTACATTGTTTTTCCCTATCCTTCATCAAATAAAACAAATTGTCCACATACTTGAGGGAATATATAAGGTGTGAGAAAAATAATTCCAATAGTATCCCACCAAGTGTTCCAAAAGAATTATTTTCTAGATAAATAAAAATATGTTCAAATTTTAAGAGGATATGGCATGATAAAAAATTTAATAATATATATCAAAATCATGGAAATAACCCCTTTTTTAGATATTTATCAATTATGTATAAACAATTTTCAGATAATAATAAATGAATCATTTTCCACTTATTAATGTATGCATCAAGAATCCATCACAAAGAAAAAGTATAATGGAAGATGCAACAAGTATAACATAGGATCAAGCTAGCTAGGTTTCATGTACAATGATCCATAATTACTAGTGCATACAATACATGTCTCTGAAAAAAATTCCAAATAAGTAAAGGAATACCCTGATGTATAATTCCCCCTAATGATTCCATGTAAACCAGTCCCTAATATGCCTGCTAAAGGGGTATAGGAATTCCATGATGTTTTTCCCCCTGCAAATCAATGAAAATTACTAATACCAAACTACAACCTAAGTAACCAAGGATCCCATGTTCTAGTATGTAAAAAAATTCAAAGGGAAAATCACAATTTAAGAAACAATTCTACATCATTTTTCTTATCATCAAAACCATGATTTGAAAAATAATTTTTATAAAAAAAACATTGATGCATTAAAATCATTTTTTATTTATCAATTTTCAATGGGTAAAACATTTTATATCATAATCCATTATACACACATTTTTTAAATCAAATTTTAGGCTAATAATCATTTAAAAACAAGTTTATAAACCAATGAGAACATAAAATTCATTAAACAAATAATTTATAAAAAACCTCCTACCTTGAAGCACTTAGAACACTCCAAAAAATATAATAGGATTCACAAATAATAAGTATGTGATCTATAACAATATTAAGTAGAGAAATAGGATTGAACTTATATGGAGAAATCAAGGAAGAATCATCTTATATAACCCAAATAATTATCACCCAATAGGGTTGAACAACAATAGGCTGAGAATAATGGAACCACCCAAAACTAGAATGTACAAAGGATCATCTATATATCTCCCAAAAATTGACCAAACCAAAAATCCGAGTGTAGAAAGTAAATAGAGGGGTTAATATATAGATTAAATTGGTCAAAAAGGCCTTAAAACCCATCCCTTAATGATTACATGTGCACCCATTAATGTGTTTAACCCATCCTCTATAAGAATAAGTGGTTGGATCGTCTATTTAAAAAATTCAAAAACTACCATCTCCAAGGCATGGTGATCATTCTCCATGTACATTGTGGACTCAATCATGCCTCTCCCTAGTGAAACATACTCTGAATAACCATGAAATAGTATAAAAGATATATCTATTTTAGACTCATCATACCCTTTTCTATAGGATGGTGGAGGCCAACTGGTCATAGTGAACAAGAGGACTCCCTATTCCCCATGACCAAGACTACACCCTACACTAGGTATGTTGTTCCTTCCCATTATATACAGGTGATTCCTAATCTTGAAAAGGGTTATACCATAGTGTATTCTAGATTTTTTTCTCACCAAGAAAATATAAAAAACTTTTTAAGCCACTTGGAACCAACTGGACCATTCTGAATCTAACAAAAAACATCCCAAAGTTATAAAATAAAACATACCTCAATATGGTATGTGAAAAATAAAAAATCTAATATCCTTAATTTTAGCAAATGAAAATTCAAAAAACTATGTTTCCATTTTAGATTGTAAACACTGGATATTAGAGAAATATAGTGGTGTTGTATTGAATTTTTTAGAAGATGAGAATCTCCACGGAGTTCATCAGAATATAAAGAAGAATATTTGGATGTAGTTATAAATGATCTTGAAGAATGTGGAATCTAATCGTTGAAGGTTATACTATAAATTGAACTATAACATTGAGGGTCAAAAGTGGAAAAAAGTGAATATGATCATTAAATGAAAAGAGATAGGTTGATTTTATTGTGAAACTATTTTTTTGGAGATTCTAACATTTTTATTCATTCTTTTTAAGTGTTTTTATAAGAGTTTTTTATGAGTATTTCATTGTAAAAATATTATTATTTTTTATTCTAATCATTATTTTTCTGATCCTTTAATATCGATATCTTCCATGAGGAATAAATGGTTGTATATTATCTTTATGATCAATATATTTTAGATTATGGAAGTGATCTATTTTCAATCATCTAATCAAGGGATTCTAAAGAAGAAGAAGAAGTGTAATTAGTTAGGACATACATACCTTCTGATAGTTTTACATTGGGTTCTTCTGTGTATGGAATACAAAATCCCTTTTTGATTATTTTTTAGTTTATTTCTTACAAGTGATAGGAACATAGATATTTTGATAGGTATAAATTCACAGATAACATAAATATATTTTTATGATTATCCTTGTGCTTTGGGTAAAAGTGGGGTTTAATAATATCATTTTAGGGATACTTTTTTTTAATCAGTAATCCATGTTTTTTTATTTACACTATGTTTACATGTTTTTTACCTGTTCTTATTTCCTCCATGCATTTCATTTTTTCAAAAGTTGAAAAAGGTTCTAATAGTCCTAATTTTTTTGATGTGTATAATTTTTACTCTCATATATTTTGGATTAATCAAAAAAAATTATTTTCATTAGATTTACTCTTAAGGTTGATAAAAATTTATAGTTTTTTTAACTTAAATTCACCCCCCCCCCAATCTTGTATTTTTTTTCCTCGTATATTCGGGACAAAGGTGCATCTGATGGTATTATCAAATTCTAGTTGAAGTGCCCCAGACCCACACTCCCATATCAGGTGCTAAAATCACTTTATTTAAACACTTTATTTGATACAAATTGAGAATATCTAAGATAAAAATATTTATTTTACATCATATGCATAAGATAACCATTAAATCTCATAATAAACACATGATCTCAATAACATAAGGTATAGTTTCTTTGAGAATCATCTATTTAATCTACTTATTTTATGATACTTATGAACATTTCTCCATAATTGATCAACATGTTACTCCCTTATGGACTTATCATAAGTTATATTGTTCTTCATAACCTTAATAATGGGAAAATAAGAAGGGGTTGAGATCAAACACTCTGTATGGGAAAACTTATCCAAATTTCATCAAGGGTTAGATCATAATCATATGATAAAACATGAGAAAATAAGAAATATCTTATTAAAAGTAACATGGAATAATAATTTTTTTCCATAGGTCATGATTGAAGGTCATGAAATATCAAATTAACAAACATATACCATGGAAAAAGAGTGTCGAATCATGAGATAATAAACATAATACATGGAGCACTATCATAGAAAAATGAATGAAAATTTTGAACTCACTTTAAAAATAAGAAAACAATTAACTTTGGAACAAATATAATCATAAGGTATCATCACCACCATGAGTCACTACTCTCACCTACACCGTTTTGAGTCACTACTCAAACCCATTATTGGAGAGAAAACTTAATTAAACCCACATATACATGTCTCATGAGATATAAACTTCTAAAAAATCATTATAAGTAAATATAAAACCCCACCCATCATCATATATATATGTGTTCCATAACACATCAATAATTCAATATATTATGAAAACCCATGGGAAGAAAATGGTTTAAAAATCATTTCTAAATGACATCACATAACATAATTTCAAAAGTCGATTAGTTAATAAAAAAATTCTATCACCCAAGAATAGTATTTCATCAATGTATTTAAAATGTGATATATAAAACATAAATCTAAAGGATTTAGATCATTTAAATATAAAAATGGAATTCAAACTATGAAAAAAGTTTTAAAAACAATTCTGAACATTTTCATAAAGAGAAGAAGTTACGGATCACATTCAAATTTATTTTTTGAAAAGTTAGAGTGATAAATTTGGAAAATATTTACTTTAAAAAAGCTTCAATAATTTATCCTTGAATATATATAAAGTTTTTCAAAGGAAATTTGGAGTGGAAGATAAAACATTTTATTATTAAAGGGATGGAAAACCTTTTTAATATTTTGAAAATCCACATCGTAAAAAGAGTAATAAATCAACATTTTGAAAAGAAGAAAACAGAACTATGAATTCCATGTGAGATGAAACATAATTATGTTTCCAAAAAGATAACATTGTAAGGAATATAAAATATTTACATGGAATAGAAATAATCATTAAATATAATGGAAATTACTCTTAATAATTTTATAATTTTATGGAGAATAAATTCATCAATGTGAAATATTTGGATCAAAATTATAATTTCCCAGTGAGAAAGAGAAATTTCAATATAAATTCTTAGTATAGAAGAAACCAATAATATAATAAAGAAGTTTGGGATAAAACATTATAATTCAAATAAAGGAAGTCTGAGTTGAAAAAATCTATTTCATCCTTACAATCACTTGAAACAATTGGGAAGAGAACTTGATATGGGTTTATAAATACCTTTAATTCCATGAAATTTTTTATAAAATTAACTCATAGGTTATTATATACACCTTACAAAACAAAATAAGTGGTGAATATGTCATGTGTCATAATGAGTGAAAATTGAGATGACAATACCTTACGAACATCATAATTCATGAAGTAGGTAACATTTGAAATGTAGTTTACATGAAATAAATGTAAATATATGGAAGATGAAGAATATATTAAACATAAAATATTCATATGTAGGAGCATAACCAACTTATAAGAAAAATGTTTAAGAAGAAAATTTATAACTCAATGAATGAAAATCGAGTTAAAAAACCCTTATCATAATTCCTAAATTCCAAAAAATTTATTTAACCTCTAGTATAAAAAAATAAGGATCTTAATATCATATTTTAAAACCTTATTCATACTTATAATCTTTGAAAATATTAATTTATAATCATTTATTACAAATATATTTGTTATTTATATTTTATTTCCATCATCATATTTTTTTAATTATTTTGTTTTGTACTAGTTTCATAATGGTGGTGTCAATTATTATTTAAATATTAAACCTTTATCATTATAAGAACATTTAAGGTACTGGTATTTATGTTTTATTATAATTTATAAAATTCTAATTTCATTTCATAAAAATTTTAGTTACGATTTGTTACAATTAAATAGGTGATGATATTGTTTTGTTAATTTTCATGAACAAGGGTGTGGTATCTTAATAAAAGGTCACATATTACCATTACCACTCCAAAAAAAATATTTAATTATTTTTTTCCAAAATAAAAATAAATAATTTTTTCTTATATATCCATGATATAAATTTATAAAATTGTTCATTTTGGTGGTTAAACCGTTCAAAACATGAAAAAGATATAATCTATGAGTGAGTTTGTTTAAGAAAATTATTCCTTTGTAATAATATAATTTATAAATAATCAAAATTATATTTTTATTTTTTAAGATGACGAATCAGGTTATAAGGAATTTTTATAAATAATAAAAGACTATTGTGAAAAATGAAATACATCACTTTAGTTGATACGATAGTTCACTGGTATGCATGGGAGACAGATTCATTTATATATAACATAAAAGAGGTAGGAATTATTTGTTAATTTTATAATATTAATAATTTTTCAAAAAAATTATTTATTCATTAAATAACTACTTTTAACCAGCCTTGTAAGGTAGTTATGAAAAGAAAATAATGTTTTTTATGGAGGTGGTAGTATGCATGTAACACAAGTGATGTTTTATTTTTTTAAATGGTTTGGAGTAGGGTAGAAAAGTTATATTAAATTAGTATAATAACATTTAAAAATATTATTAATCCTTATTTTATCATAATTTATTGGATATAACATGTTTGATTGTTAGTATAATAAACAAAGAAAAATGATTAATTCAGAATGTTACCTTACTACTTGGAATAGCTCCTTTGAAAAATAGATCAAGGATTTGAGAGGTGGTTGTTGAAAATACCAAAACCTATAATAAGTGTATAGGGGTTTTTGAGAGTTTTTTGGAATGGTTTACTAGAATAAAATATCCATGGGTTGTGAAAATGCAGGAGGTAGTGATGGCTCCTTTTATAAGGGTGAGGAGTCACATTTTTGTAATATATAAATGGTAATGTCCCTATAAAAAGGTAAAATGAAATCAATAATGTATAATAATTCATTAGGTGGAGGTTTAGTTCAATAAAAACTCAACCATAAATTATAAAAAAATTACATGTTTTTAAGTCTTTTACACTTAGATTCCTCACTTCTACTATTTTCAGTTTTTACCGTGGTAACATATTTATGCCAAAGTAATTTACTTTTAATAGATAAAAAAATTGGGACTTATTAAATAATTTATAATTAAGGATTATAAATATGAAATTTATTTCTTTTAAATAAAATTCATATTTTTAAGAAAAATTAATTTTAACATTGGCACACGTATCACGTATAAACTAATTTTTTAATTGCAAAAATATTTTTTATGAAAACATTACCATGTTATTTATTTCCATAAAATTAATTGGTTTATTATTAAACAAATAATATTTTTTAGTCTTTCAAATTTATCCAAAACCAAATTACACCTTTTTGATACTTAGATAAAAGAAACTGACCAAAAATAGTTTTTATTATAGTCAAATATTACTTAATTTTATAAAATGTTAAACTTGGGTTTTGTTAAATCAAAATTTTACTTTAAAATGTTTTATTTTAATTTATAAATATTTATTTTATATATATAAGAGTTTTAATATCCATTTCAAACATTCTTATATTATTAAAATACCATAAAAGTGGAAACATTTTCAAAATCAGCATTTTTCACTATTCACCTAAAATTCAACATTTTCTGAAAAATATCAAAAATTCATCCTAATATAGTTTTAAAATTTTGAATTCAAAAAATCATTTCTTAAAATTTAAATTATAAATTTTATAAATTTATTTTTTTTAATGAAAATAAAAAATATATGGAAAAAAATTTACTAAAATATGACATTTTTAAGTGTTCTTAATATTATTTCATATTAATTTATAAATTTATGATATCAAAATTCAACTTACCATTTATCCCTAAAAACACATATCAATTAATATGTATCTTAACTTGTGAATATCTAAATGATAATCTAAGTAATCCATATTCATTTCTGAATTTGTTTTTAACCTAAAGTATTTCAAATCCTTCATAATGGTTCGTAAATAGAATAAAATTAACCAAAGCATGTTCATAATGAGTGTCTAGAAAGGTGTTTATTCTTGGGCCCACTCATAGAGCACTAAGTGAAAATAGATTTTATACTCAAATGGAATTTTTTAGGGTGATTACCCTTAAGTACATCTGTGTCACAACCGCATCCACTTCCAAGTATCTAGAAAAGGATGTAATTTCTATGAAACCAAAACAATCTATGCATTTCCAAAACTTCAAGATGATTTCTTATACTTAAACTTGTCTCTATGATTCTCACTAATTTTATCTTATCATAATACCCAAAAATAACTAAACTAATCCTTAAAATAACTAAACCCTTCTCTGATACTTACTGAGATTCCCTAGACCAGCACTCCCTAGCCGAGTGATAAAAATACTTTCTTTAAACACCATCCTTGATACAAAGTGAGATTATCCAAGCTAAAAATATATTTATTTTATATCATTTAAATTAAATAAACATTACATATCACAATAAACATTTAATCCTAAGAATGGTAGGTTTAGATTATTTTATGATTGGCTGCATAAGATACTTATTTTATGATAGTTTTAGAAAATTATTCATAATTAAGCCACATTAGACTCTCTTCTAGACTTATCATAAGTTATATTCATCTTCATAACCTAGGGAATGGAAAATTAAGAAATTTTTGAGTTAAAATACTATATAAGGGAAAACTATTCAACATTTCATCAAGGGATATATCATAATCATATGAGAAAATATGAGTAGGAAAGAAATATATTATTAGAAATAACATGTAATAATAAGAGTTATCTATAATTCATGATAGAAGGTCATGTAATCTCAAATGAACAAACATATACCATTGAAAAAAGAGTTTTGAATCATAAGATAATTAACATGATCTATGGAGCATAATCATAGTCAATTATCATGTAAATGTAACATGCACTTGAAACTTAGCATGACAAATAACTTTTTAATAAATATAATCACAAGGTATCATCACCACCATGATACTCTACTCACACCCATGCCTTCATGAGTCATTGCTCATACCCACTCTTGGTGGGGAAATATAATTTAACCCATATATATGTATCATGATATATAAACATATTCCTAATATATTTTAGGGATATTAGGATCAAACCCGTCATCATCTATACATATGTGTGGCATAAGATATCAATCATTCAACATATCATGAAAACACATAGGAAGAAAATGAGTTTAACGTCATTTCCAAATGGTATTGAGTAATGGGATATCAAAATGCAATTAATTGATACCAAAGTTTCAATCATAAAAAAAGTATTATTTCATCAAGTAATTTAAATGGTGATACAGAAAATAACATTATATGACATATATATTTAAAATAGAAAATTTTAAATGAATCCATGGAATTCTCTTTTAGAAAAAATTTATTAACATTATTGCAAACAAAATAATTTACTAATGGCATTGAAATTTTTTTTTTAAAGGTGTATTGAGAAATTTGGAAAAATTATACATTAAAAATGTTCAATAATATATCCATAATTAATAAATAAATGTTTTTTGAGGACCTGTGGAGTGAAATATAAAATATTTGATTATTCAAGGTATGGAAATCCATTTTAATATTTTGAAATACCTTTGTTAAAAACTCACATCATAAAAATATTAATAAAACATCCTTTTAAAAAGAGGAAAATTTGAATATTAATACCATATGAGGAAACACATAATTAGGTTCCAAAAAAGATAACAATAGTGTAAATAGAAAATGTTTACATAGAATATAAATCATTGTTAAAGAGAATAGGAATTATTCATAATAATGGCATACTTATATGGAGAATAAATTCATCAAGGATAAATATTTGAATAAAAATTTTCATTTTTCATAGAGATAAAGGTAAATTTAGATATAAAATCTTAAGGTGGAATAAATAAATCATAGAATAAATAAGTTCAAGATGAAACATTATAACTCAAAGAAGTAAGTTTGAGTTAACAAAATCTCTTACAACATTAAAATAACTTAAATACAAAAAAATGGAAAATTAAATTGATATGGATATGTAAATAAATTTAATTTGATGGAAGGTATGATAAAATTAACTCATAGGGAAATATATACACCACAAAAAACAAAACAAGGTGTGAATGTGGCATGTTTCTCAAAGAATAAAAATTGAGATAAAAATCCATTAGGAGCAGCAAAATTCATAATGTTGGTAACATTTTAAAATAGGTTTATGTGATAGAAATGTAAATAAACATAATATAAAGAGTAAATTAAACATAAAAAACATAGGGTAAAACAAAACCAACATAAAATAATGATGTTTAATAAAAACAATCACAGCTCAATCAATAAAAATAGAGTTAAAAAACATTTACCTTAATTATTGAATTCCACAAAATAAATTTAAACTAATTTATAAAAAAATATATGAATCACCAATTTAATAAAATTATTCATACATATAATCTTTTATAAACATTATTTATAACCATTTATTACAAATATATTAGTTATTTATATTTTAATCATTTTAATTGTTTTGTTTAGTACTAGTTTCATAATGGCGGTGTCAATTATTATTTAAAGATTTAAAGTTAATCTCTATGAGATTAGTAAAGTTATTTTGAATAATGTTTTATAAATATTTATAATGTTTTAATTTCATTTAATAATTGTTTTAGTTAAAATTCATGTTGATAAATTCATTGACTATCTTATTTTAGTAATTTTCACAAATAAGAGGTAGAGTCTTAATAACAGGTTAGATAAAACCATTACCAATAAATAAACAAATAATCATAATTTTCTTATTTTTTATGATATTAATATAAATTTTGTTTCCTTAGTAACTCGTTATATAAATTTATACCATTGGTCATGTAGGTGGTTAAACCGACCTAAACAAGAACAAGCTAAAATCTCTGGGTGAGTATGACTAAGAAAGTGATTCCTTAATATAATTTTTATATAAGTATTATGATATTATATAAATTTTTTTAATATGTTTAATTAGGTTAGAAGATATTTTTATAAATAATAAAATACTAGAGTGAAAAATTAAATATGTAACTTTTTTGGTGGCGGTAGTCTGCACATACACATGGGAAATGTGTTTGTTTACATAGAATATAAAGTAGGTAAGAGTTGGTTTATAATTTAAGAGTATTAATAATGTTTTAAATATAATATTTATTCATTAAATAGCCTATTTTAATAATACTTTTATAGAATCTGTGAAAAATGTATCATGTCGCTTATGGAGGCGGTAGTCCCCAATAAACAAATGTCATTTTCATTTTTTGAATGGTTTGGGGGAGGAAATAAAAGTGATATTAAATTTTTATAATAAAATTTAATCATATTAGTAAAACTTATATTATAATAAATTCATTTATAGAATAAGTTTTATGGGGTAGTGGAATAAAATAAAGGAAAATGAATGAAAAATGAATAATTGAGAATATTTCCTTGCTTCTTGGAAGGGTTCCTGTGAAAAATAAATTAATTCATTAGAGGGTGGTATTTTGAGAAGTTAAAAATATCTAGTATGTTTATAGGAGTGTTGGAGATTTATTTAGGTATATTTTGGTTTAATCCAAGAGGATTGGGGTGTAAAGAGAAGTGGGGTGGTGATTTCTCCTTCTATAAGGAGAGGACAGGCATTTTTGTGATATATAAATGGTATATTCACTATTCAAATGTAAAATGGATCAAATAATGTATTTTGGAAAGGTTAATGTATTTGAATACTCATCTAAAAAAATTTACACAGGTTTTTAAGTTTTTTAAACTTATATTTTTAACTTTTACCATTATTAGTTTTTATCACGGTAACTAATTTTTTCTTACGTAATTTACTTTTAATGAATAAAAATAAAATGGGAATTATTAAATAATTTATTAATAATGATTCAAAAAATCAAATAATTTTTTCAAATAAAATCTATATTTGTGATAAAAATTAATTTTAATTTTAGCTTATGTAAAACGTAAAAAACCATTTTTAGAAAAAATGTATTTTTAAGTGTAAAAATAATATTTAAGATAATATTATCAATATTATTGATTTTGATGAAACTAATTAGATTATTATTAACTAAATAATATTTATGTGGCTTTCAAAGTGATCCAAAATCGATTTCCACCTTGTGGATAATTAGTTAAAAGAAATAGACCAAAAACAGTTTTTATTAGAGTAAAATATTAATTAGGTCTCAAAAATGTTAAACATGGGTTTTATAAAATCAAATTTGTACTTTTAAGTGATTTATATTAATTAATAAATAAATATTTTATAAAAAAATTATCATAAACATAAAATCATTCTTGTATGATGAAAATATCATAAAATTTACAATATAAGTAAAATTAGTATTTTTCATTATTCATCCAAAATTCAACCTTTTAAACAAAAATATTAATCTAATTTTGACATTTTGAATTTAAAAATGAACATAATTTTATGAAATTAAATTTATAAAATTTATAAATTTGGTTTTTTAATGAAATAAAAAATATAAATAAAAAATGATTTTATTTAAAAATAATGTTTTTAAGTTTTCTTAATATTATGTAATATTAATTTATAATTTTAAGAATTTTAATATGTTATTTCATATATAATAATATTTTAAAATTATTCAATTTAATTTATTAGGATAAAATATACAAAACCTAAAAAATAGTAATTTGAGATAGAACGATCATTTTTAATATTAAATCATATTTATTATTTGTCATCTAAATGTATAAAATTTTAGATAAATAATTTCTTTCTATTTTATTAAGGTTTTATTATTCTTATAATTTTCCTAATAAGGTTCATATAATATGTTAGAGGTTATTTTATTTTTATGTTGTGTGTGGATAAATCTATCTAACATAGTATTAACGAAGGGAAAAAAATATATATTCCAAAATGTCATGGTTTTACAGTGGTTGTGAACCCAACTTCTTATTATTTAACTCTAACATGCCTTGACTTATTAACCTAGTCACTGATACCAAGACTATAATAAGTCAGTACTTCACTGTACAATCTTGGTGAAACCAAACTATCTAAGAGGTTCTCATACCCCATCAGCTCAAAAAAATGGTTTTCATTACACTAAGTGGTTTTGGCCAACCTTAGAAAAAATAGACAACAGATGGAACTGGTCCATAAATACTAAAAAATAGATTAATACACTATAAAAATTCCAAAATAATAATTGGACAAAAAATATAGAATAATTAAGCAGTAGTTTCAGAATAATTAAATAAATTCCAGAAAGATAATAGATAGTATGTAGTTTTAATATCGGTTTTTTCCACTAAAATAATTATCGAATAATTTAGCATAAATAGAAAATATATAGAATAAATTCATAAATAAACCAGTGGGATATAATTCTAAAATAAAATTGAATAATCCCCTATAAGTTAAAAATAATCAAACTAAATACTAAAAAAATCTAGATATCAAGCAAAAACCAAACAAGGTCAGATGATAAATCCACCATCAACAAGGTCACTAAATGAATCAGTCATTGACACAATGAATATGACTCACTAAACCCATCAAAAACTAATCCACCATTGAAAATGATTATATACCTATCCACTGATGAATAATAAGAGAAATTGAACACCCAAATGTCGATCAAACAGATGACAATCCACCGAATGTTGTCCCTTCTAGTAAAATAGATCCACTAGAAAATAAATCCTTTGTTATTGATGAACATTTATTAAAGAAAATGAAACCATAAAATATCCACCAATGTAAAATATGATAATTAATCAATATATTTTGATAAATATATTTTAATCAAACCAAATGATAAATTAATTATATGAAGAAGATGTTGGGTTGTTGAGGATCATCGTATGACTCTTTGATGATAGAAGAATAACTAAATAGGTGGAAACTATTCTTGAATAAAATAAACCTACATAAAAATAAAATAAATGAAAAAAACATATCATTCTTGGTTATTATTTTCATTATATTTCCTCCTATTTAATTTTGTAAGTATGCTTGAGGAAGATCACTAAATAAGTAGAAAAATATTTCTTGCCTCTAAGGGTGAAACACCATCTGTTGGATCCCAATCTCAATAAAAGGACTCCTATATACTTAGAGATGTGTTAGTGTATTCAATAAGGGCAATAAACAAGCTACGGGAAGGAAGAGAGCTTAGAGAGGCTTGCATATAATTGGTTGTATCCAACAAGAGGTATATAATCCCTTTATATAGCCATAATTGATGTGTTTTTTTAATGAAACACATAATCCATTTTCAATGTATATACATATATTAACTCCTATTTTCATTTATTCATTAAACCCATTCAATAAATATTCAATCCATTTAACCCATTCATAATGTATTTTTATCATTGAAACTAAAGGGAAGATAAATTAACCAAAATTTAAATATTCCAATAAATATTTTAGTGCACATTCAAAAATCTCCCACTTGCACTAAAATACATAAGTATTCTATGAAAAGATTCATAAATATTTTTTAATCCATCAAAAACATATTTTGGATATGGTTATAACACCCCAAGATTATATGGTATGTTTCTTCTTAAATAATTTCAATTCATTAGAAATCTTATTATACATGAAAATATGAGTCTTTGTGAAAAAAAAAACTTTGTTATAGGGTGTAGTTATAACCTAGCCGTTAAACTTAATTTTTCCACTTCTCTAATTTGAATTTTGAAAAACGGACATACACAATTGCATTCAGTAAGGTATTTAGAGTCTGATATGATCAACTTAAAATTTTGGGAATAGTAACTTACCCATATGAATAGTAATGTTTCCATTATGAATAGTAATATGACCCTTATGAATAGTAACCTCACCCGTGAAAGTATAAATAAAATTTACTCACCTTATAAATGAAAGTGAATATTTTAAAAATTAATAATTAAGTGTTGGTATTTTTATGAGAAATAAATATTTAATTACAATTTTTTAATTAATAAATCTATTTAAAATAAAATTAATTTTCTTAAAATGTATTCCAAAATCAATATTTTTTTTCCTATGATTTTAGGATGATCTAATGATACCTTAGATAATTTTTCAGGGTGTTATAAAATTAGTTATAATTTTAAAATCTGTATTTTTCGTGTAAATAATGATTTTAATTAAAAATTAAATTTCCCATATTTAGAAAATTATTTTCACAAAATGGATTTTATTTTTATATTTTACACATCAAAAAATGTAAAGGGTGAAATTTTGGTATTTTTTTGAAATACTAGAATTTTTTGTGAATAGTAAAATACGATAATTTGCAGTATAATACATTATAAGATAAATACACTATTCCTTCCATCATGGATGATGTAAGAAACCATTATTTTGAACTCATATGAACTTATCACTATTTTTGGTCATAATAATAAATTCTATTTCTTTTCTTGAGAAAAATAATAAAATAATGAATAAAATATTGAGAAATCACTTCTCTCCTCCACTATAAAAAATACCCCTCAACCCCCTCTTCTCCTCACTCCTATAATCCTTGAAGCTTCTCAAAGTTCTTAAAAAATACTCTTCCATAGTCCCTCCCTATTTCTATGAGTTCTTTTTCTTTCCAAAAGACTTAAACCCCTTCCCTTAAAAATATTCTCAAGGCGGTGTATTCTAGAGGTAAATTCACATCCTATTTCTTTCAATTTATTTCAGGTTCCTTTATTTTGTTATCCTCTAATCACCTCCTCTATCCAATAGATCTTCATAAATCCAGTATTATATATATACTATAATTATATAATTTTAATTTAATAAACATTATCAATCTCTTTACTCTCTCTCTTTTATTTTATAAACGAAATCATCGTCTGGGAGGTGCCAATTTGCAACAATTGTGGATGACAAAGTTTTGTTCTTCAATTTCTTCTTCAAGGAAGGTCAGGAAAAAAAATTATGATTTAACCAGATTCTAAAATATGTATTATATCTTATTTAATTATTCTATAGCCATCATTGATACATTATATTAAATAATAGAACAAAACTAATTTATTTTAATCGAAAAATTGCTAAAATCAAGCTAAATGATTGTCATTAACATGTTATCTAATGATTCAGACTCAAACCGTAAAACTAGATGATCTATATAACCATTTAAAATTCTTTATGTTTATTAATAACGTTTAATTCCAATTATTTATAATTATATCCATTTGACATGAACTCCATTACTCATAGTCAACTGAACCGATCATGAAAATCAAGTAAACAGACACTCCGGAATGATGGAATTCAATCTTATAACTTATCAAGAAATCTATAAATGAACTTAATAAAACTATAATGAATCAAATAAATCTATATAATTTTTTTAATTAATTAATTAATTAATTAATTTTACTATCCAAGACATTAACATCCAGTGAAGAACACATTCGGTCATAAGGTAATGGGTTTCTCATCTCACTTTTATTTATGTTACCATTGTTCACCACTAATTTCTTGTATGTGGTGTATGTGTACTTAAATTTGATATATAATATCATGATCCACTTTATAATCATGGTATTCAATGATTCAATTCATGGTTATTAATTTTTGGTCATATGATTCGGTTGATTACATCATGGTGAGGGACTTTGTCTCAATTTCCATTTCATTGAGACTTTATAGATATTATAAAAATAATCAATTTTATGTGGTGTATCTACTACCCCTTTGAGATCATTTTTCATTTGAAATTTCATTCCTATTAAATATCCATATTCTGTTATAATGGATATGATTACAATCTTAGGCATATACCCTTTTACATATGGTGTTTATTTTGAATATTGTTTAAACTGTGGAAATATTGATAAATCTATATACTCTAATCAATATGGATATTGATAAAGAATATTATTCTGGAATTAAATCTTTTTATAAGAATTATTTTTACTTTTAGTAATTGGAGGGGTGTGTTATATCCCATCAATGCATCGACAGGTATCATGAGACAAAATAGTTGGTGATGGACACTTTGAGTTTGTTTCCAAAACATAATCAGACAGATTTCTACACATAGACTTAAACTGTCTCAATGGTATGATTGTTAATGTGAAAAACACATGATGTCTAAATAAAAATAATTCTCTTTATTCATAATTCATTTATTACTTTCCATGAGGTTTTTACTATGAAAAAATTTATGGATGCATTTTCATTCTCAGTTTATTGATGACATGTGTTTTTCAATTATTCACCATGCCATATTGATTATTTATAATGGATTATGATTCAATTATTATTTTTTCATGATTTTACTATATGTAACCCTTACTAAGAATTTGATCTCACCCCTTTCATTTGTTTTCCTTCTATAGGTAATGAAGAAGAGATCATTTATTGAGTTTTTAAGGATGCAGTTTATTAGCTTTTTTATGTATTATATTTTTTTTCTTCTCCCAAAATAAAATGGGTTCCATGTATGTATCTAGTTTCTTGAATACTACTAAACTGATTAGTCCTTAAGTATTTTATTCCATATAATCATTATAATTTAATAAAATAATGCATTGGCTTCTGGTTTCTGGGGTCGAGGCGTTACGGTTGGTATTAGAGGAAGTTTGGAAGAAACCTTGGGAACTGGATTTATAAAACCTAGATTATGGAGCACAAAACTAATATATAAATTTAGGATAAGTCTAGAAGAACATCCTAGAATTTTGTAAAGGTATATATTATTTTGGTATTTCTAGCAATACATCTCTTTCTAGATATTACAATTTGATGTGATTTTGGCATAGATGTACCTAGGAGTAACAACTTCGAAAAGGTATTTCGAGCTTGACTTAGGGTAACCTAGTATATGACAATAGGACTTAATACACACCAATTTTGACACTCCCATAGGATATTCTTATGATAATTCAAATTTTCTTTACAAACCATTATAAAAGATTTAAAAGTAAATATAAATCATGTTTATGATTAAGAGATTAGTTGTGCATAATTTTTCAGATTATGTTAAGTGTTTTGATAGTTTGAAATTATGCATTATGATCTATAACCTAATTTAGTTTCTGTAGTTGTTTAGTGATGGCACCTAATAGATAAAAGGGAACCAATACCCACAGATAATGTAGTCATTTCCCTAGTAAGAAAGCTAACACAGTTTGTGTTAAAGTTGAGCAGATCATGACCATATTAGGACAACTTAATTAGGATATGATAAATAACCATGCTACACCTTTTTTGGATCATTTCATGTGACAGAAGACCCCATATTTTAGTGGGAATACTAATCTAGTGGTATCAGAGTAGTGGATCAAGTCCCTTGAAAAGATTTCTAGCATTAAGATGAAATGAAAATGAAAAGGTAGTACTAGAAGTATATTGTCACAAGGGTGATGTTGATCAATGATGGTCCTTAATCCAGAATACCACAGAGGAAGATGAAATAATATATGTGTAATAGAGAAATTTTAAGGAAGTATTCTTCAATAAATATTTCCCTCACAAGTAATATACTGAAATGAAGATAAAATTTATTATCTTGAAACAAAGGGAAGAAGAGAGTTTTGTAGAGTATGAGGATACTATCACAAGACTATCTAGGTATGCTATAGATTACATACATGACTCAGAAGATAATATTAATCATTTCTTTAAAGGTCTTAATCTAGGTCTTTTAAGGTCATTGGATTCTAAAACATTTTCATCATATGATGAAATATAATTAAGATCCATTGAAATGGAGAAAGAATTTTTTTGATTGAATTTGTTCAAGGGAAATCAAGAGAAGAAGAGGTATTCTGATAATAATGGAAAATGTGAATATCCAGAGAACAAGAAGGGAATGAATAAATTCCCATTATGCGACAACTATGGAAAGAAACATCTAATAAAATGCTTGAAAATCATGGGAGTTTGTTATGAGTGTGAAGTAAAGGGTCATTAATCTAATGAATGTAAGGGGAAGAGACAAATAAGTGATGTTCAATGATATAATTTTAGGGAGATGGGGAATTATTCAAATGATTATCCTAAACATCATGTAAAATTACCTCAAAAAAGTCTACTAGAGTTAGGGTAGGCTTATGCGATCACAACTATGGAAGTTGAAGTTTCTAATGATGTGGTGACAGGTACTTTAATCATTTCCTTGAATTTAGCCAATGATTTATTTGATTCTAGATCATTGCATTCTTTTATATCTTCCTAATTTTCTAATAAAATTATACATTTCCAATTTGATTTAATAAAAGAGTTTTCAATAAAAACTTCTAAGGGAAGTATTGTTTCAACAAAGATGTATCGGTCAGTTCCATTTATAACACATAAACTTACTTTAGTTGCTGACCTTATTATATTACCTATGATTGAATTTTACGTAATTCTTGGTATGAATTGGATTTCAAATTATGATGTGAAAATCTATTACAAGAAGAAGGAAGTTATAATTTTTGATAATGATGTATAATCCCTTATCTTTAGAGAAGAAACATCATCATCTATATCTTATTCATATCCAAATTCAGTAGCTCTTCTAAATTAAAATCTTAGGGTGAAAGAGAAAACATCATCTATGGATATTCAAATTGAATATGTAACTATTGTTTAAGAATACATTTATGTATTTCCAAAGGATTTACCTGGACATATTCCAGATTAGGAATTTGAGTTCTCTATTGATTTAACTCCCATTGAAAGAACTATATCAAAGACTCCATATAGAATGGCCAATATAGAATTTGTAAAGTTGAAGAAACAACTAGAGGAATTGATTGAAAATGGATTTATTCACCCTGGTGTTTCTTCATGGGGAGACCCTATTCTCTTTGTCAATAATAAATATAAATCCATGAAGTTGTGCATTGATTATAGAGAAATCAATTCTATTACAATAAATAACAAGTATCCTCTACCTCGTATTGAGGATCTATTTGATCAACTTCGTGGAGATCAATATTTTTTTAAGATTGACCTTTGGTTTGGATATCATCAGTTTCATGTGAGAAATGAAGATATTCTAAAGACAACATTTAAAATTAGGTATGGGAATTGTGAGTTTATAGTAATTACATTTGGACTGACTAATGCATGCTCTCTTTTCATGGACCTAATGAAACTATTTTCAAGGAATATCTTGATGATTTTGTTGTAGTATTTATTGATTATATATTGATATATTCTAAAATCTATAAGAACCATGAGAACCACTTGGGGGTTATTCTGGAGACTCTTAGAAGAAAAGAGTTATATGGGAAGTTTAGTAAATGTGAATTCTGGTTTCAAGCAGTCTCTTTTATTTTTCATATTGTCTTTAAGGATGTAATCTTGGTTCATACTATGAAGATAAAGACAATCTAATAATGGCCTATTCCAATGAATATAACTAAGGTATGTAATTTAATTGTCTTAGTAGGTTACTATCGACGTTTTATATAGAATTTTGCATGATTGGTTAACCCACTAACCAATCTCACTTGTAAAGTGGTTAAATTTTTATGGAAAAAACAATGTACATAATGTTTTGAAAAATTGAAAAGAAGATTGGTCAATGCTCTAATATTGACTCTTTCGTCTGGAAATTATGGTTTTGTGATATACAGTGATGCATAAAATAATGAACTAGGTTGTATCCTTATGAAAAATGGTAAAGTTATTACTTATGAATCAAGGTAGTTGAAGACTCATGAACAAAATTATCTAACTCATGATCTTGAGTTAGTATCCATAATCTTTACTCTGAAAATATGGAGAAATTATCTCTATGGTGAAAGATGTGAGATATATACAGATCACAAGAGTTTGAATTACATTTTTACATAGAAATAACTCAACATGATGCAAAGGAGATGGTTTGAGTTACTCAAATATTGTGATTTTTCAATAAACTAACACCCAAGAAAGCAAAATAAGGTGGAAAATGCATTAAGTAATAAAGATCATGGAATTTCTACCAAAATGAGCATTGAGATAGATCTTATATTCATGGATCTAGTAAAGATGGATATGGGAATTATTAAGGAAGAGGAAACATTATTCCATTTTCAAATTATTTCTAAACCATCTTAACTAGAGAATATAAAAAGCTCTCAATTTTATGATTAGAATATACAAAAGAAAATTAAAGATGTTAAGGATGAAAGATTTGCATACTTTGTATTTGAGGATGGAGTTTTGAAATTTGGAAATAGGTTATGCATTCCATCAGCACGAGAGCTAAAAAGGGAACTATTAGATGATACCCATAGCACAAATTTCTCTATACACCCTGGTACCAATAAGATGTATAGAGATCTTAAGGAACATTTTTTGTGGGATAACATGGAGAAATAAATTTCTGACTATGTGTCAAGGTGTCTAGTTTTCTATAAAGTGAAAGCTAAGAGATAGCATACTAGAGGATTCATGAAACCTTTACCTATTACTATATATAAGTGGGATGACATTGTGATGGAATTTGTCACTGGAATACCAAGGACATATAGAAGGAATGATGAAATATTAGTAATTGTTGATCGTTTTACAAAATCGGCACATTTCCTTACTATAAGATAATATTTACCACTTGAGTATCGAAAATGACTCTATATTAATGACTTTATAAGACTTAATGGTGCACCTCTATCGATTGTGTCCGATTGAGATCCCCATTTTACATAAAATTTTGGGAAATTCTTTAGAAGGATTTGGATACTGAGCTTCATATGAGTACTATTTATCACCCCCAAAGAAATAGCTAGTCTAAAAGGGATATTTAAACACTAGAAGTCATGTTGAGATCATTATCACTCGAATTTCAAGGTATGTGGGATCAGTACTTACCTTGGTGGAATTTTACTAAAATAATAGTTTCCATTATAATATTCAAATGGTGTCATATGAAGTATTATACAGAAAGAGATTTTAAACTCCTACTTGTTGTGATAAATTTGGCGAGAGAAAACATATAAGCCCAGAACTTATTGAAGAGAAATAAAAGGTTAAAATAATTCATGCCTATATTAAAGCATCCCAAAGTCGGAAAAAGAGTTATACTAACAACTGTAGAAAGGGTTTGGAACTTCAAGTGGGAGATCATGTCTTTCTAAAAGTATCTCCATGGGAGGGTGTCTTATGGTTCAGTAAGAAAGGTAAACTGAACCCTAGGTACATCGAACCATTTAAAATTTTGGAAAGAATTGGAGCTATAGATTACCATTTAGAAATTCCCTAAAGTCTATCCAAATTTCATGGTGTGTTTTATATATCATTGTTAAAAAAGTACATGTCAGAACCAACGCATACACTCACATATGAAGAAATTGAACTTGAACCTGATTTTTTATACTGTGAAGATCCAATCAAGATTCTCGACACAAGAGAGAAAGTATTGATAAATTGAAAAACTCATCTGGTAAAGGTTCTTTGGAGAAACCGTAAAATGGGAGAAGAAATGTGAGAACCTGAGGATATTATGAAGAGGAACCACCCACTTGTTTTTAAATACCTATATGCATGAATAATTTCAAGGATGAAATTTATGAAGGAGGGAAGAATATAACACTCCAAGATTTTATGGTATGTTTTTCTTAAATAATTTCAATTCATTAGAAATCTTATTATGCATGCAACACAGAGTCTCTGTGAAACATAACTTTTTTATAGAAGATAGTTATACCCTAGTCGTTAAACATAATTTTTCCATTTCTCTGATATGAATTTCAAAAAAGGGACATACACAGTTGAGTTCAGTAAGATATTTAGATTCTGATAGAATCAACTTAATTTCTAGTGAATAGTAAAATATCATTATGAATAGTAATGTTACCCTTATGAATAGTAATATTACCCTTATGAATAGTAACCTTACCCATGAAATTATAAATATAATTTAGGCACCTTATAAATGAAAGTGAATATTTAAAAAATTAATAATTAAGTGTTGGTATTTTTGTGAGCAATAAATATTTAATTAAAATTTTAAAATTAATAAATTTATTTAAAAGAAAATTCATTTTCATAACATTTATTCATAAATCAATATTTTTCAATCCTATTATTTTATTATAATCTAATGAGACCTTATATAATTTTTTAGGGTGTTATAAAATCAGTTATAATTTTAAAATCTGTATTTTTTGAGTAAATAATGATTTTAATTAAAAATTAAATTTCACATGTTTATATAAATTTTTTTATAAAATTAATTCATTTTTATATTCTACATATCTAAAAAAATTTAGGGTGATTTTTTGGGATTGTTCTGAAATAATTTAATTTTTGGTGAATAGTAAAATATGGTAATTTACAGTATAATACATTATAAGATAAACTATTCCTTACATCATGGATGATTTAAGAAACCATTAGTTAGAACTCACATGAACTTATTACTACTTTTGGTCACAAGAATAAATACTATTTCTAGTCTTGGTGAAAATAACAAAATAATGAATAAAATATTGAGAAGCCACTCCTCTCCTCTTCTATAAAAAACACTTCTAACCCCCTCTTCTCTTCACTCCTCTAAGCTTTGAATATTCTATAATTTCTACCCAAATACTCTTACCTAGTACTTCCCCACATCCAGGATCTCTTTTTCTTTCCAAAAGAAGAAAACCCCTTCCCTTAAAGAGATTCCCAAGGAGGTGTATTCAAGAGGTAAATCCACATCCTTTTTCTTTCAATTTCATTTCAAGTCCCTTTCTTTTGTTATCCTCTACTCACATCCTATGTAAAATTGATAATTATAAATACAATATAATATATATACTATAATTATATCATTTTAATGTAATAACCATTATCAATTTCCTTACTCTCTCTCTTTTATTTTAAAAATGAAATCATCATCCTTGAGGTTCCAATTTACAATCTTTGTGGACGGTGAAGTTTCATTCTTCAATTTCTTCTTCAAGAATGGTAATAAAACCCTTTTTATGGTTTAAACAGATTATAAAATATGTATTATTTCTTATTTAATGATTCTATAACCATAATTGATACATTATATTAAATAATAGAACAAAACTAGTTCACTGTAATTGAAAAACCGCTAAAATCAAGCTAAGCGATTATCATTAAAATGTTATCTAATGATTCTTCCTAAAACCATAAAAATAAATGATCCATAAAACCATTTACACTTATATATGTTCATTAATAACATTTAATTCTAATTCTTGATAATTATATCCATTCCACATGAACTCCATTACTCATATTCAAGTGAACTGATCATGAAAATCAAGTAAACAAACACTCTAGAATGATAGAATTCAATATTATAACTTATCAAGAAGGACATAAATTAACTTAATAAAAATATAATGAATCAAATAAATTTATAAAATTTTATTAATTAATTAATTAATGGATTTAATTTTACTATTCAGTATTTTAGGATCAAGTGCAGAACACATTCAGGCATAAGGTAGGGGTTTCTCATCTCACTTTTATTTCTGTGATATTACCATTGTTCACCACTTATTTCTTGTATGTGGTGTATGTATACTAAAATTTTATATATAATATCTTTATACTATTTATAATAATGTTATTAAATGATTCATTTGATGGTTATTAATTTTTTTCATATGATTCAATTGATTACATCGTGGTAAGGGACTTTGTCTCAATTTCCACTTCATTGAGACTTTTTGGTATTGTGCAACTAATAAATTTTATGTGGTTTATCTAATGAACCTTTCAGATCATTTTTCATTTGAAGTTAAATTTATATTAAATATCCATATTATTTTATAATGTATATTATTATTTTCTTAGTTGTATACCCTTTTATATATGGTGTTTATTTTGAATATTGTTTTAACTATGGAAATATTGATGAGTCTGTATCCTCCACTCAATACGAAAATTGATAAGGAATATTTTTCTAGAATTAAATCATTTTATAAGATTTATTTAGAATTTTATTAATAGGAGGGGCCCTCTATATCCCTAATATGCATCGACAAGTATCATAAGACAAAATAGTTGGCGACGGACCCTTCGAGTTTGTTTCCAAAACATAATCAGATGGGTTTCTACCCAAAGACTTAAACCGTATCGACAGTATTATGGTTCATGTTCTTGAAAAATTACATCAAAATAATTATTATTGTCTTTATTTATAATTAAATTATTATTTTCCACGAGTTTTTTCCTATGAAAAATCTATAGATGGATTTTCATTCCTAGTTTATTGATGGCGTGTGTTTTTCAATTATTCACCGTGTCATATTGATTATATCTAATTGATTATGATTAAATTGTTATTATTTCATGATTTAACTATATATAATCCTTACTGATCATTTGATATCACCCCTTTTATTTATTTTCCTTCCCTGGGTTATGAAGAAGTGATCATTTATTGAGTTTTCGAGGATGCAGTTTATTAGCTTTTGTTATGTACTATATATTGTTTTCTTCTCCCAATGTAAAATGGGCTCCATGTATGTATATGGTTTCTTCAAGACTACTAAACTGATTAGTACTTCAGGATTTTATTCCATGTAATCATACCAATTTAATAAAATATTACACCGGCTCTGGGTTTCTAGGGTCAAGGTGTTATAATGGTTTCATCCTACTCACTTAATTTTGGAACAAACACTTGGTCGAAAACTTAAACATTATCAAAATTCATAATTGTATGACCCTATGAGCATTAATAGAATCTAACAAAAATATATAAAATCCCTATTTCATATATATAATAAAAGAGTGGCATTGAGAAATGAATCACTACTACTAAAGCTACTAATGGGTTTGGTGTGATCTCTATCAAACTTACTCAAATATTTATATAAACACGTCTACCACTAAATGTATCACATATATCATATGTATACCTAAAAAACATTTCATCCATGGAATAAAGTGACCACTAGATATGGAAAATTTCAATCTAGTATAGTCATCTCATATTTTCTTGATTCTTTGAAAAAGACTAACCAATTATATGAATGTACTCATGTCATTCATTTAACTTATAAGAATATATCATGCCCCTCATCAAAATAGTTGAACACATCATAAGTCCTTTAGCTATGTATGGTCATGTATTTCCTTATCATCATTCAATCAACATCCATATATATTTACTTATCAAACAAGTATACAAATCCTATATTGGTTGCACTCCAACTGATGACATGATTAGAAACATACCCATCCAAAATTTTATTAACTAAGTTCATATTTTGACTTCAATAAGTAGGATATCAAATTATAAAGGTTCTCATTCTAGTTATCTCACTAACCTCGGGTAAGAAAAATTGATAATAAGAATACACCCCTAAGTATATCTATGATTGTATGGAATTTCATGAGATATACTTTTGAGGGTCAAACCAAGTAGTAAGCCTCTACTTATTACCTCATGAATATATTCTTTTTATATTTTATATAAACCTTTAAAATGAGTGAAATAATTTATTCAAGATAATATTAACATATTATCATAACCCATAATACTCTATGACGATCATCAATTTGGTACAACTCAATGTTATACTTTGAGGTGATATTTATCATTCAATCATTCATGTAAAATAAATTACAACACACATGAATGAATGATAAATAGATATTTCATTTATTATAATTACATGAATGGTTTAAAACCATTATAACTAATCTATTAATTATTTAATATCTATATATTAAACATAACTCTCATGTTTTTATTATAGTAATGGTTTTGAAAATTTCAAACATATGTAATTCCCATCACATCCCTATGAGACCATATGATAAAACTCTTACACTAAAATATTTTAGTGAGTAACATTTTTAAAGTATAAAAGTTTGAATAATGGTGATAATTTGGAATCAAAATACTGATTTTTAATTCATTTATCATATATTCAAACTCTTTTACTTCATAATATAAAATTTTAGGATGTCATCTTTTATAGTCTACTTAGAGATATTTCTAATTTCATCATCATAATACTTTGGAAGTTATTCCATCAAACATTCTCTTTGAGTTCAATGTAACTATTTACATATTTATTATCCATTATATCATATACTCTATTAGGATAAATCAACATTCACTTCATTATAGTAAACTCATACAACAATTTATAGTTCAATTTACCATTATACCCTAAAAGGTATCAAGTTAATTTCACTTTATAAATAGACTTGAATAATAGTGATATTCAGATTAGCATAGTAGTTAAATGTATCTATTTACATTTTTATTTACTATCACATATCCTAACTCTTTAGGATAGTAAGTGAAGAATCACTTAAAATTAGACTGGCATAATATATTATTTGTTGAATTTAAACTTATCTAAGTTCAAACATACTCCCACTAGCCTCTTAAAAACTATATTCTCTTCGGAATATCTTACTAAGACTCAACATAAAATACTTTTTGTTTTGGGAAATAAAACTTATTTCATTTTTATAAGAATATCTCAAAAATAAATTATTTTTTCCATATCTCATATGATATTCTATTTATTTAGAGTATTTTCATGAAAAAAAGATTGTATTCATTAAAATACACCACTTATGTGTGGGAATCACATTCCAGCATATTTTAACAAATTATTGGATAAAAACAATATCTTGGATAAAACACTTTTAGCCATTTCTTTTTCTAAAAACATGTTATAGAATCCAATGAATCATAAATGGTGTGAATAAAATTTATTATCTCATCTTTTTTATAATAACTCTTTATTAATAAAACACATGTATTATCATATAAAATAAATGAGATAAAGATGAACACCCTTTACTTAAATTCATCTATGCTGGAAACATTCCATTATATTCAAATCCTTGATGTAGAAACTTCTTGATTCATCTCTTGGATGTATATTACACACTCGATAAATTATTGATTTCATTTTTAACTCCTATATATTTAAAAAATTTGTAAAGTATACATAGTTGGATTTGGTGGACTAGAACCAACTACTTTTTACTTTATTCATTAATAAATACCTTATCACATCTTGATTGTTCTTCGGCGTAACAATGCATTTGATAATGTCCTAAGGATAGTTGTTTCACCAAAGGGTCATAGCATATCCCTGCTATAATGAGAACCTAGAAGTGCCATAAAACTATTCTTGAATATATATTCCATGGCCAGATGATATTATTTGATGGACAAAAATAATATAGGCCATTAGGGGTGAGGAATCATAAAACATTGAGGCACATTCTCATGGTATGTTCCCTTTGTAATGACCTAGAAGATATTATGAGAAAAAGATCTGCCAGTAAAAAATCCACATTTCATAGTTTCATTAGATGTTCTTATATATGGATGTGTGCATTGGTCTTTAGACTTTATGTTTATTATTAATGGGTATTACAACTCATGAAATTATATGTATTGACGAAAAATGTGACGACATGCTGTTCGCAGTGAGGTAGGATAAGTTGGGTGCGTCATGAGTAATACTGCATTAATAGATAATGATAGAAAGGATTTGTCCCTTATGTTCCATAACAGAAGTAGATATCTCAGGCCCTTTGATGGAATTCATATAGCCTAAATAAATCCGTGTACATAGTGAGTAATGGGAAAGTTCAATTCCGAGAATTCAAAGAAAGAAAAATCGATCACATGGGTTAATGGCACTAGCATGCAACCTGCTTGATTTGAGATATCGAGACAAAGGGATTACACTACATGGTAAGTGTTCGTAAGTGGTGACACGTCATTGCGGCATTAAATTCTTTCTCTATGGGTGCCTTGGTGTGTTTCTAGATGCTAACCTTTGACTTTAGGCAGGCTCTATCTAATGCCACTGAGAAAGAGGCTTAGAGGGTCACACACTAAGTTTTTTCAGGTATCTTAGTTAAATATTCATTTAACAAGTTGAATAAAGATTATTCTCAATTGTGGTTTAATAATTATTCAAGGATTCCTGATTTCATTTATTTCGACACTAGTTATTCGATAGAATATATTATGGAAAAAATAATATATTTATTAGTGAGTAATGCAGTGATATTTATTTGAGAAATAAATAGTCATTATTCATGGTCTAATAAATGTGGTGGAGGAAATAAAGAAAATAGAAAAACAAAAGTACACACCATGTATAATAATATATACACGTCGTGTAGTTTTTCTAGGGATCTATAAGAAATAATAGTATTTATTTAATTAAACAATATTAGGTGTAATTCATTGGGAACATGTCAAGTAATAATAATAGTCAATTGTTATTATTAGACATGGGTTTTTACTAATAATTAAATGAAATGAATAAATTATTTTTAAGTAATTAATTTATTTTATTAATATAAGTAATTAAGATCCTAATTATATTATTCTCATTATCCCTAGTAATTCTTTGTGGTTGGGCACAATGTATCTGGAGAAAGCTCTAAATCCAAGAGAGAATTCCATTCCTCAAAGAATTCTCTCAGGTTACAAGAGTTATCCTCCACCAATAGATCAAGGAGAGCACTTTGGAAGCGGCTCTCAAGGAAATCGAAGGTGGACATCATAAGAAAAGGCACTTATGCACTAGAACCTGTAGATCCATTCGGCGACGTCCATAGATACGTGGAGCACATGTGGATCACCTCTAGAGGAAGCCTACACTTGAATTCTATGACACAATGATGGATCACATTGGATTGTAACCAGAAACATCAACAGAGAGATAATTCCATAAAGTTAATTCATGTATTTTAATTAAATTAATTATAACCAACATATGATGGTCCTATTTATGGTTTTAGGACTCCCCTATTTTCTTTTGTTCTTCATTCTATTCTGAAGATCTGGCATTTTATTATCGTGATAGATCTCAAATTGAATTTTGTTAACTGTAAAATTAAAGTTGGGTAAACCCATCCACGCACTTCCACTGCGCCTAGAACCTACAAGTGGTATCAAAGGTTCATATCGTTGATTATAATTATTTAGTTTTTCATTGATGATTTATGCATTTAATAATTTAGTTGTTTCAATTCAAGTTAAACGTTCTTTAAATCTGAATCTCAAGATCTATTACTCCTCCTTCATTTATCATTCACCTTACAGAAACAATTTTTTCATTTAGTTTTGATTAAAATAAAATAGAGGATCACATTCAGAGGTTCAAAAGGTTCCTATCCATACAACACCAGAACAAACGGCATATATTCAGTAGTACATGTTGTGTAGTCAAGTTCCAATGCACCGGGACTGGTCCGCCAAACAAAGTTGTGTGTTGGAGTCTATCTAAGTCTTAAATAACTCTGTGTGTTGACCAAGAATGGGTGGCATGCGGTTTTCAGATTACACGCCATGTCGCCCACAGGACACAGCGTGTAGTCCCTTTAAAGTTAGGGTTGGACCGTGTACCCTGTACATGGATTTCCTAGCTAGAGACTGTGTAACGCGGACACTACACAGCATGTGGCCCACTGGACACATTGTGTAATTTGAAGATTTCTGAAGTACATTTACACGTCATATCTCCGGGTGTGTACTTCAGATGGACGATGAATGGTAGTACATGTCGTGTAGTCAAAACTAAACACTGTGTACTCATCCAAATTATGGGTATTTATTAAAACTTATTATTATGTTATACAATCTCTTGAGACGTGTACCATGGTGAGGGTGTAAATATGAGGCACAACACGTGATAAGATTTTTATAAAAGTGTGTTTAATTTAACATCTACGTAAAGTTCATTTCTACTCATTGGGTAGTTATGAACGGGAATTCACCATGTTTAATCCAAGGTACAAGTTACGTACAAATATAATTTTAAATGAATTTATTTGTTTAAAATTATAATATATGATAATCTCAATAAAATTCAGAAAAGGGTTCAAGATAAAAGGATTGATTAATTAAAGATAATTTATTGATTTGAGCATTATTTATCTTAAACAAAAACGATTAAAGAATTGAATGATAGTTTTATTTAGGTGTAAATAGTGTTACACGTATGGATGATCATGAGCTAAATTGGGACCTTTGTATGTGAATGTTTTCTATTAATTTATTTATTTAAATTAAATTTGTTAGCCTGCAAGCCTTCTCCTCATTCATTTGTAAGGATTGCATGCCCAAGGTTTATTTTATATAAAACCCCATCTTACCCCTAACATGTGAGTGAGATAAAAGCATATGTAATGGATGTATCTCCCAAACTAGTGGAGGTGTCTCAAGTTAGGATCCAAGGCGAAACTAATCCAAAGATATACAAAGGTGGGTAGGTGGAAAGTTGTAAATATGAACCCAAAAGGTTCAAGGTGTTAACCCCCTAGGTCTTGGGTTAGTTTATCAACCACTAGATAAACTAACCAATAGAACAAGCTCAGGATCATACCTTTTATTTTATTTCTATCAGTTTCATGGTTTATTTTTTATAGGTGTGTTTTCACGATCACACAATTAATAAATTAAACAATCATGCAAAATAGAACTAAAATAAGACTGGATTATGTATAAATATTATCTTTGACATGGTTAATCACTTAATTATATCCCACTTAATATTAACAAGCATGTAATCAAAGATAATAAAATGGAAATTACGTATAAGGATAAAATTCTTCAAATAAATATTAAGTTGGTATAGCCTTCCATAATCTTAGTTAGAATCAAACCATAGTTCAAAGTGTTTGACCAACCATATTTGGGGTGATTTCAATTATCGGGGAATTATAATTCGAGGTTTTGGGTTGACTTGACTTGGTTCACATCAAGGGTTGACTGCCACAGTAATACTTTATGTGACTAATAGGTAAAGGTTGAGGAAATCCAAAATAAAAGGATTTCAGGATTGGGGCATACACTTAGTGGATCAAGGAGTTGCGAGTTAATGCAGTTGGAATTTTTAATGCCTACCTAAAACCCTTTAAGTTTCTTTACCAACCCTGGTTGGGGTAATGTGATGGTAATTATGGATCCTTACCACTAGAATATTCAGGCAAAAAAATATTCTGAAGTCAATGGTGAGGGCTGTTGGATTTTGATAAAATAGTGGGAGACTAATAAGTATTAATTTATTTATTTGTCTCAGTTTTATCATGATAAATTACTAAATATTTGATCATATTAATTTTTAGAAATGAAAAGCAAAATGAATTCAAACATATCATTTCAAACCATAATAGAGAATAAAAACCTTCTCACCAGCACCAATTTCCATGAATGGTAGAGGCGTTTGCACGTCATCCTTTGCCACGAGAGGAAATTGTATGTGATCGAGGAGTCTATTCTAGTTACACCTAGAAAAGAGTCTAGTGATGAGGAACTATCCCTCTATATAAAACATATGTATGATTCCATATATTTCTAATGTTTCATGCTATCATCCATGTCTAATGAGCTCTTGAAGCAACATAAAAACATGGATGTATATAGCATGATGTTTCACCTTAATTATATCTATAAAGAGAAGAAGAGATAGGAGGGATATGAGATATCCAATGCTTTGTTCACGACTAGGCTTGGAGAGTTAGCACTAGTTGGGCCTCATGTAGTCAATCTTATTAACTACATTGAACACTTGGAAAACTTAGGGATTAAGTTCCCAGATGAGTTGCGTACAGATCTCATCCAATCATCACTACCCAAGACCTTCTCTAGCTTTATTGTAAAAAACAACATTAGAAATAATGAGAAGAGTCTATTGTAACTTCTGAACTTCATTCTCCAATTAGATAAGGATATGAGGCATGACAAACACCCAGTCCTTATGGGGAATAAAAAGAGGAAGGATAAGGAAAAGTGGCCAAGGATTTATAAATGATCTGAATCCCCTAAGCATAGTCCCTCCAAGAAGGGGAAGATCTAGAGGCAGGTCAAGGAATGGGAGGCGGTGTGTTTTGAAAGTGGAAAGCCCGGCCACTAGAAGATGAACTACACCCAGAAGCATGGGAATTCTAAAGGTGCATTTCTTATCAAGTGTAATCTTTCCATTTCTACACATTGGGTATTAGATACAGCTTGTGGGGCTCACATCTATATTCAAATGCAGGAACCAAGTAGATTTAGAAATATTTCAAGAGGATAGGTGAATCTTTGAGCTTCAAATAGTGTGAGGATGGATGTGTTACCTATTGGTGATTATCATCTCTCATTTCCAAATGGGATTCCTTTAGTTTTACATAAATGTTATTATGTGCCTAGTGTTACCATGAACATAATTTATGTATCATGTTTGGATATGGATGGATTTATTTTCAAGTTTGGAAATAAGGGTTTTTTCTTTTATAACAGCAACATATGTTATGGTATGGCGTATTTAAATAATGCTTTGTATGTATTAAATTAAGAAAACCAAGTATTGGCAATCGATAACAAACAAAACTCACATAACTCATAAAACACCTAGTTGTGGAACACTGTCTCAGTTATGTAAATGATAAGTGCTTGAAAAAGCTCTGTTAATATGGTTATTTATAATCTACTAAGCTAAAACCACTTGATAGATGTCATGCTTGTTTATAAGGTAAAATGAACAATCCTCCTTTCAGTTGATAGGGTTAAAGGGACACTGAGATTCTAGGATTGGTGCACACAAATGTGTGTGGACCATTTCTAGTAGAAGCTAGAGGTGGATACTCTTACTTCATTACTTTTAATTATGATTTGAGTAGATATAGATATATCTACTTAATGATTTATAAGTTAGAGTCCTTTTAAAATTTTAAAGAATTCAAGAATGATGTAGATAATCATCTTGGTAACAAGATAAATAAACTTCGATCAGATTGAGTTGGAGAATATCTAATCCAAGAATTCATCAAACTTTTATAGGATTCTAGGATTCTATCTCAACTCACTCCTCCTTATACACCATAGTGGAATGGTGTTAGTGAAAGGAGGAACAGCACCTTTTTGGACATAGTTAGGTCAATGATGAGTCATGCAGATCTTCCATTATCCTTCTGAGGATATGCATTACAAATTGCATCATAAACATTAAACTGAGTACCAACTAAGGAAGAAAATGGAATTCCCTCTGATTTATGGAATGGAAAGAAATCCATTTTTTCACACACATGTGTATGGGGATGTGAGGAATTTGTTAAGGCCTTCTCAAGAAACAAACTATCACCCTAGGTCATGAAGTGTATCTTTATAAGATATCCTAAGGAAACAAAAGGATATTACCTATATAACCCTTCAGATAATAAATTGACTGTCATTATACTAGCCATATTTCTTGAGAGGGATCACATCCTCAAAAAGGATAGTGGGAGAAAGATTGAATTTGATGAAGTCAATGCTCAAGAAACACAAGAGTTGGTATAGGAATAAGTTCCACAGGTCCCCATGGAAGAGGTTCTAAAAACACAAGTACTACGTAGGAGCTCAAGATAGGTTAGGAAACTATATAGATTTGGTTTCCTAGTCACTGAGGATGGTGAATCATTATTTTTGGACAATGATGAACCTATATCCTATAAGGAATTGGTAGAGAGCTCAAAAGATAAAAGATGGCTAGAAGCTATGAAATATGAGATGGATTCCATGTACCGTAACCAAGTATGGGTTCTAGACGATGATCCAGTTGATGTAAATCCTATTGGATGAAAATTGGTATTCAAGAGAAATATAGACATAGAAGTTCAAGTTAGAACCTATAAAGTAAGGATAGTGGCTAAAGTATTCAGACAGCATCAAGGAATTGACTATGATGAAAAATTCTCTCCAGTTTTCAAGTTTAAATCTATAAGAATCTTACTTGCCATAGTAGCTTACCATAACTACAAGATTTAGAAAATGGATTTCAAAATATCATTCCTTAACATGAACCTTCATGAAAATGCCTATATGACACAACTAGAAGGTTTTGTGGCACTAGGTGAATCCAAACATGTTTTCAAGTTGAAAAAACCCATTTATGGATTAAAACAATCATCTAGGTCATGGAATGTTTTATTTGATAAATCTATAAATTAATTTGGTTTCATTAAGAATGAATGTTATCCATGTGTTTATAAACGGTTTAATGGTAATGTGGTTGTTATCCTAGTAGTATATGTTGACGACATATTACATAATAGAAATGATGTACCAGTCTTACAGTCAGTTAAGGACTGGTTGAACAATTGTTTCTTCATGAAATACTTAGGATAAGTAGTCTATATTCTTGGAATCAAGATCATTCATGATATATCCAAGAGGCTTAATATTCTAAGTTAGGTTACATACATTTACCAGATATTAAAGATATTTAGTATGGAACAATCCAAGAATGGATTGGTTCCAGTGTCACATGGCCTATATCTTTCTAAGAAAATGTGTCCTTAGACACAATGGGAGAAAGATAGAATGAGTAAGATCCAATATTCTTCGGCTATAAGATCCATCTTTTATTCCATGTTATGTACCAGGATTGTTGTTGCCTATGCATTGAGCATGGTAGGCATATATCAAGTAGATCCAAGAGAACAACATTGGAGAGTTGTTAAGATTATCCTTCTAAGAAGAACTAAGGATATATTCCTGGTGTATAGAGGATAGGAGAAGCTTATCATTAGAGGGTATACTGATACTATTTTTCAGGCAGATCATAATTATCTAAAGTTTCAGTCAGGATATGTTTTTTGTCTCAGTGGAGGAGCGATAAGTTGGAAGAGTTCAAAGAAGCCAATTGTCACCGATACTATATCGAAGACCGAATATATAGAGGTTTATGATGCAGCCAAGGAAGTCGTCTGGATTTAGAAATTTTTCCAGGAGATTGATGTGGTTACTATTAGTATAGAACCTATAACATTGTATTGTGATAATACTGTAGTGGTGGCTCTTGTAAAGGAACCAAGGTCACATCAACGGATAAAGCACAATCTCCAGAAGTATCACCTCTTGATGGATTTCTATCAAAGGGGTGAAGTTGCAGTGAGAAGAGTTTCCATGGAAGATAAAGTGGTAAACCTCATGAATAAAGGCCTATCTCAGCAAAAGCGTGAATATCATGTGAGAGCTACTGGTTTAAAGGTTTTTATTAGTTGGATCTATTCCAAGTGGGAGTCTGTTGGAGTTGGTGTCCTAGAACCAACTAATTTTTACTTTATTAATTAATAAATACCTTATCACATCTTGATTGTTCTTCTACATAATAATGCATGTGATAATGTCCTAAGGATAACTGTTTCACCAAAGGGTAATAGCAGATCCCTGCTATGATGAGAACCCAGAAGTTCCATAACACTATTCTTGAATATATGTCCTATAGAAGGGTGATTTTATTTTAGGGACACAAATAATACAGGCCATTAGGGGTGAGGACTCATAAAACTTTGAGGTATCTTCTCATGGTGCGTTCCCATGGAAATATCTAGGAGGATATTATGAGAAAAAGACCCGCCAGAAGGAAATCCACATTTCGTATTTTCATTGGATGTTCCTATCTACGGACGTGTGTATTGGTCCTTAGACTTTATGATTATTATTAATGGGTATTATAACTCATGCACTTAGGTGTATTGATGAAAACTATGATGACACACTATTCACAGTGAGGTAGTATATGTTGGGTGTGTCACGAGTAATATTTCATTAATAGATAATGCGAGAAAGGATTTGTCCCTTCTATTCCATAACGGAAGTAGATATCTCAGGACCTTTGATAGAATTGATATAGCCTAAATAAATCCGTGGACATGGTGAGGAATGGGAGAGTTCAATTCAGGGAATTCAAAGAAAGAATAATCGATCACATGGGTTGATGGCACTAGTATGAAACCTGATTGATTCGAGATATCCAAACAAAGGGATTATATTACATGGTAAGAATTTGTAGGAGGTGACACATCATTGCAGCGTTAACTTCTTTCTATATGGGTTCCTTGGAATGTTTTTAGATGCTAAACTTGTACTTTAGGTAGGATCTTCCTAATACCGCTGAGAAAGAGGCCTAGAGGGTCACACACTAAGTGTGTCCAGGTATCTTAGTTAAATATTCATTTAAAAAGTTGAATAAAGATTATTCCCGATTTTGGTTTAATAATTATTCAAGGATGTATGATCGCATTTATTTCGACACTAGTTATTTGAGATAATATATTGTGGGATAGATAATATATTTATTAGAAAGTAATGCAGTGATATTTATTTGAGAAATAAATAGTCATTATTCAAGTTCTAATAAATGTGGTGGAGGAAATAAAGAAAATAAAGAAAACAAAAGTACACATCGTGTAGTTTTTCTGGGGATTTGTGAGAAATAATATTATTTATTTAATAAAATAATATTAGGTGTAATTCACAGGGTGAATTTCAAGTAATAATAATATTCAACTATTATTATTATACATGGGGTTTTGCTAAGAATTAAATGAAATGAATAAATTATTTTGAGTAATTAATTCATTTTATTATTCTAATTAATTAAGATCCCAATTATATTATTCTCATTAGACCTAGTCACTTATTTTTGATTGTTTACAATGGATCTTGAGAAAGATATAAATCCAAGATATAATTCCTTTCCTCCAAGAATGCTCTCAAGTTACGAGAGAGATCCTCCTCCACCAGATTAAGGAGAGTGCTTTGGAAGTGACTCTCAAGGAAATTGAAGGAGGACATCATAAGCGAAGGCTTTTCCATTCTAGAACCCAGAGATACCTTCAGTGAAATCTAGAGATACATGGAGCATGTGTGGATCACCTCTAGAGGAAGCCGACACTTGGCTTCTATGACACAATGACTGATCATATCAGATCATGACTGTAAAAATCAACGGAGAGAGAACTTTATCATGGTAATTTTTGTATTTTAATTAAATTAATTATAACCAACATATTATGATCCTATATATGGTTCTAGGACTCCCCTATTTTCTTTCATTCTTTGTTCTATTCAAAAGATCTGGTGTTTTATTATCATGATAGATCATGGATTGATCATTATTAATAGAAAAAATAAATTTGGGTACACCCATCCACGTGCTTCTGATACGCTCGAAACTTATATACATTTGGTATCACATACCCATAAAAATTGAAGAATTAATTTCTATAAATCGTATACCTAACATAGAAAATACATGGGGTTTCTAAAACTCCATCAGGTATTCTAAATAATCCCATCATATGGAATTATTACTCCTTTCTAATAATACCCATAGGTTTCAAATGACCTTAATAACTATTTTTGGACTATCCAACTCAATTTTATTCTTCTAGTTTTAATTTTTATATAATTTTATTATCTATAATGTACTTAAACTTAAACATCACATGCTTAGTTCATCTATTCTCAACACATTGAGAATATCAGGAAAACTTTTATCAAACTCATTCATATTGTTGAATCCTTTCCATATATAAAAATAGAATAAATTCCATAACCATAATAATCTAAGTTGGAATTATTTATTCTATCAATACATATTCAACAATATTGAATATTATTAAGATACACAATCATATTGATTATATGAGACTAGAATTCCTAATTTCAATAATCATTTAGTACATTTGATACTGTAAATGAATCATCCCATGCTCCCATAAGCATCTTTATTTTCTTTTTGAGCAACATCAAGACTTGTTTACTTGAAAATGAAGTGTTCAAATACATAGAATATTTCTCTTTCTAAAAAACAATTCTTAAGATATCAGTCTTAGGAGTTGTTTACATTAGGCTTCTCATTTCAAGGATTAATTTCAAAGTTTTTTTAATTATGATGATGCATTTATATATACAAAAAAATTATCAGATGAATATCATATCTTATAACTTTTAATTAAGGTTTTTAATTATATTTCTCCCACTATAATTTATGAGCCTATACATCATATCAATTTAGTGATTCAAGATCCATATTTGTCGATAACTTACACTAGTTTGTTCATATAAATAATCCATGATTATTTAGCTGGGGAATAATCCCAATCATAAACATTGTGACTCTTTTATCTTAGAATGGATAACCCTATATACTAATCCATATCATGGATAAACTCAACATCATTACTCTGATATATATAACACCACGAGATTTTGTGAATTATTTTTTTCAAATTAATGTAATATTTTTTATATTTTAAATTTCACACAACACTAAAAATAGTTTATTTAATATTAAACCACTATTTCTATATTGCGTTATATAAAAAAACAATTTAATTGTGCACTACACACAATATAAATTTAATTTTTCTCTACAGGGAACACTGAGGTTAGCTTACGTTACACGCAAGACTGGGTTTTTACCACCTTTTAATGGCAAACCTATTTTAAAAATAAATTTAGATAATTTTATATATTTTATTTGTAAAAATAAAATTCATTTTTTAATTCATAGTATCAAAATTATCTTAGGTTTAATTTTTTGGATTTTTCTAAGAAACGTCATTTTTTGATGAATAGTGAAAATATTGTATTTTAGTTAAAAACTGCCTCTTCGTTTAAATAAATATTAATGTTAAATTATATTTTAAATTGGTTTATAAAATAAAAATAGAAAAATTATACATATATTAATCCAATTTAGGTCATTGGAATCATTTTTATATTGAAATTAGATATAAACACTTATTGAACTTTTAAACGTTTTACTTTGAAAACTCGTTTTCTCACCACATGTGTGGGATTAGCATTAAACTTAATTTTACCAATTTTGTGATTTGAATTTTGAAAAAATAAAAAACATTATTTTAATAAGTATAATATTTTTTTCTAATAAGATCAACTTAATTTTTGACGAAAAAAAATTAGTGAAAGTGATTAAGATTAATCACAACAATTAAGATAAGATTAAGCTTAATTAAGGACTAAACCTTAACAATAAAGACCAAAATGACATAGAAACTTGTCCAAAGAACATTGGATGCCAATAATTTGACCATATCCCATCCTGTTTTTAATTTTAAGGGTTATTGAGATATCCTAAAATGGTATTTCCCTAAATAAAAGTTTCAGTAAGGAAAAAGAAATAAAGGGAACTTTCCTTACCTAAAAAATTATAAAACTATTATATATGTAAAAAAATTATATTTTAGGTTATAAATATACTTTTTAAATATAAATGGGTTATATTTATCATAATAATATTTCAATAATTTTTAGAGATGATTTAGTTACTTAAAATGCTTACGAAATGACAACATAGTGATTATTTAGTTAATAATTAACTAAAATAAATGATATTATACATGTTAAAAGTGAAGTAAATTGATTTAATTATTGACTATAATTATTTTTTTAGATAAATATATCAATTTAAATATCTTTAAACTCAATATATTTTAATTCAAATATTGTTTTGATATTTTAAAATTAAAATTAAATAAACAATTTCAAAAGTTAAATTAATGTTATTTTATAATAAATGATATTTTATTAAATGATTTAAAATTGATAAAAATAATATATTATTCCAAGTGACTTTTGAGTATTATTAAATATTAAATATTTTATATTAATGTACCAATTTATCTTTTATAATTAACATATTGACCCATAGATTCTAAAAACATTTTTTTAGCATGTTCTGAGTTTAAGCAATGTTTCTGTACGTCACATGCGTTTGTTTTAAAATTAATTTCCAAAAAAGATAATATTTTTATTTTATAAATAAAAAAATATTAATAATTAAGTGGATCTATATTTTATCATAAATATCACTTCATTTTAGTCTTAATGGTTAAATTTCTTAGGTTATAAAACTAGACGCTTTAATAAAAACCAAAATGATTAAATTGGGGAATCATAGAAGTTAAGGAACCAAATTATTAAAATGCACATATTTTTGTATGTTGGAGGTTTTTATTGACAATTATTACCCTTTAATACATTATTTTTCCATTTTTTAGGAACATTAGTTAAGTTATACCTCCCCTTTATGAATAGCTTTATGTATTTACAAGAGTGTCACTCCCCTTCCACTATAAAAAGGAAAGCACTCTCCCTCTTCTTCACACCTCTAAAACCACTTGGGTTTGGAAAATATCTACACAATTAACTTACTAAAATCCCTAAATTACTCTTAGAATCATATACTTGGGTATAAATAAATCCAAGGAATCCTTTTTTCACGAACCAAAAGGAGTTACCTGATTAAGAGGTAACAACTTCTCTCAAGATCATTTTTTATTTTCTTTCTCCACCCCCTAAACTCTTTTTATTCAATGATTTTATAAAAAAATATATTAAATATAATATGATGTTTTTATGATAATTTTTCCACCTACACTTACACACACTTCCATTTAATGGGTAACGAACATTATTTTTATGTGTACGGCGAACTACCGCCTCACTAAACGATGATTATTCATTTTTCCTTTACTGCCTCTCATGGTAGACATTATGATGTAAACTCTATATATATATGTAAAAAATTATATTTATTATGTATTTAATCTTATTTATTCCTTTTAAAACACATGCCTTTTTGACTTACCTTTTGGTGTAAATAAGATAATTTCATTAGAGTAAGTGTGGACTACCACCCCCTCAAAGCGATGTGATTCGTTCACACACTACATCGAATGTGTTGGGGATGGGTTTAGTGAATTTATATGATATATATGAAATAATAATTCTACTGTAATAATGATATATATACATATAGATATTTATATTCCATTTTCTTTCTTTCTTTCTTTCAATACGATAATAAAAACAGAAACATCACTCATGCATATGTACGGCTTACCATCTCCGTGAACGGTGTATTCTATTTCATACTTAAATATTATATAGATTATTATAATAAAAATATACTGTATATACATTATATTTATATCATGGTTTAAATTATTTAAATCATTATATAATTATGTAGACCAAATATATAACAAATTAAGACAGATGAAAAAACAAAGAGAATATTACCCGAAGTAAAACCTTAACATATGATTGTTAACAAGAGGGTAATATAAGGTCTTAATCAAACCATATATAATATTAAATATGGTATTATTATTATATAAATAATTTATAATAATTTATTTTTATTTTATAGGAATCTTGTATGAGTACGAAGACAGTCAAGACACAAGGTAAGGGAATTTCATCTCACTTTTTATTTCTCTGAGGTACATGCTTTATTCACCACCCATTCCTTTTTTGTGGTGTGTATACTACACATGGATGTATTATATGATTATTATATTTACATATAAATTTTATTATATTTATTTCACGGGGACTATGTTTTAATAGTTATGAAATTGATAAAATTATTTTGTCTCAATTTTCCTTTTTTTGAGACACATGCCATGTTACACACCGATATTTTCCCATGAGGTGTATATACTGCCTTTGAAATTTTATATCATAAATATATTTATATCCATGGTATTTTAATCTTCATTTAATTTTATTCTCTTAAATTTGGATTGTGTTTCAAGGTTACCAAGTGGTAAGAGTTTATTGAAATAATCTCATCGCTTTTCAAGAGTGTTTATGATTATGTTTCCTTTGATGAAATTTTATGATCCATCTATCAAGAACACTCATTAGTTTAATTATCCTTTTTTTATTCAAGATATATCCATGTATTATTTCCTTTTTTTCACTCTTTGGTACTTAATATAACTAGAAAAAAATTAAGAAAATATGACTGTATTTCCCTCTTTGGTCAGAAATCTGTTTTATTTCAAAAACCTTGTTTTCAAAAATGTTTTCAAAAATGTTTTCAAATGATAATTGAAGATAATTTTCCAGGAAAAAGGATTTTAAAATTTCTTCATTGTTTTCAAGAATTATTTATATGTTTTTAATTATTTTTAAACAAAATGTTTTTCAAAAACATTTTAAGCTTTATTCATAAGTTTTCAAGAAAAATGTTTTCAAAACATTTTCAGTCTTTCTTTATATGTTTTAAAATTATTTTAATAGAAATAGTTTTCAAAAAAAATTCCAGCTTGTTTTATAAGTTTTCAAGGAAAATGGTTTTCAAAAGGTTTTATGTTTTTAAAAAATAATTTTTCATGAATAAAGGATATTTTCATCAAGAAATGTTTTTAAAATATCGTTAAAAATTATTCCCCATTTAAGATAACATCTGTTGGTGTTACTCATACCTTTATGGGAAAATTATTCCATTCTTCCATTCATATTATTTTTATGAATGGTTATTGTTTTGAAACTAATTCTCTTTCCTAGGTTATATGTTTATGAAGCCCGTTTTTATTCCACGGGATATATGTTTATGAAACCCGCTTATCTTTCATGGGTTATATGTTTATGAAACCTGTTTCTATTTCATGGGTTAAATACTTATGAAACCCATTTTATTTTATGGGTTATTATAAGATGAAATGATTAAGAAACCCATATATTTTCTATAGCTTATTATTTGATTAAATTGTTTTGATACCCATTTCATTACATGGGTTATGATATGATGTTTAGAAAACCTATATATTTTTATGGTTCATGATATGATACATGTTTTATTATATTTTGGCACATGTATGTATAATTTTATCATTTAATGGGTGGGACCTATATCTCCATCCAATTATTTGGGTAATTTTAAATGTTTTATGACCTCAAAGGGTGCACGGAAAGTCATCCCAATCCAAAAACAAGAGGGTACATGGGAGGAAATACTAAGACCAAACCATGAGGGTACATGGTAGGGAATATAAATACCAAAAAAATAGGGTATAAAAGAGTACATCCCAATCCCAAAACAAGAGGGTGAATGAGAGGACATCTAGAGCCTGAAATAAGAGGGTAAATAGGAGGACATGCCAAGCCCGAAACAAGAGGGTACATAGGGGGGCATCCCAAGACCAAAGTAGGTACATGGGTGATTAACCTAAGCCTAACATGTTAAAAAGGCCTTGGTAGATTTCCTTTACATAGGGTTTTTATATGCTTATGTGTTTTCCAAAATTCCATGTTTTATTCTTATATTATTATTTTATGGATTATGTTCCTTAATTTCTTATAATTCATGTATTTTAAACTTACAATCTTTTTTATTATCTCTAATATGTAGGGTATTATCTTAAAATGTTATGATCAAGTTTCATACCCTTTTTTCATGTTATGCTTACACATTTACTTTATTTACCCTTACTGAGCAACTGAGATTATCTCTTTCTTATGTTTCCTTTCCCCAGGTTATGAAGAAATGTTTTAGTTACAAGTACTAAAGGTGGAGATATTTATGGGAGATGTTTAATATATTTCACTAGGATAGAAGATTTTATTTCCATGTCTCCAAATACACTAAACTATTATGTTCCTCGAGCATGTATTTTTTTAATGTACTGAATATTCATCGAAAATGATGTAATAACCATGTATGTTAAGTCTAGGTATCTATAGTTTGTATCAAATGAAAGTTTTAGTCAACATTTAGAAACCAAGATGAGAAAACTTTAGTGATATCCCTAATAATATTTTAAAGGATGTATCTTGGGATGTATTTAAGGATAAGTATAAGGATGAGTCAACATTTAGGAAAATATCCTCAAATTTTGGTAAAGGATGGAGTGAGTGGTTTCCTAGAAATAAATCCTTATCTGGATACTACAAGTGGATTTGGATCTACAATAGATTTACCTAGGGGTAACAACTCCAAAAAAATGTCATGGGCCTAACTCATAGTAATCTGGTACACAAAAATGGGCTTTACTACACACTTGGTCTGACACTCTTGGGGTATATGCTTTGGAAATTCACAAACTCTTCATGAACCATCATGAATTATTTAAATATAGGATGACTATAAATAACCTAGGATAAACCTAAGGTTTTGTTGATTAAATAAGTAGAAGATATTATTTAGGAACCCAATAAGTAATTTTTCATGCTTATATGGTATCCCAATGTGATAAATGTTTCTCACACTATGCCTTTTGGTTTTATTCAATAGAGAGAACTTGAAGGAACATGGTTCACGTTTAATGTTTAAGATATGTAAATTATGGGCATTATGTGAATCAATTTCCCAAGTGGAAATCTCATAAATAGAATCAGGAAGGTGGTGCGCGTATTAGTTATACTTTTAAAGATAAAGAGACCTTAAAATGACATGTGAAAGTTATGTGATGTTCTTCCATTATTGTTTACATTAAACATAAAAAGCATGATTAGATTGAGGTTGAGGAACTTTAAGACATTATTCATATTTCATATTCTAGGAAAGAGGTTTTAAGGAATAAGTTTATGGGGCTTAAGTAATGTTTTAAGAATAAAGTTATAGGAATTATATATTTATATTTTAGAATTAAAAGATTATGTTATATGAATCATGAAATATATGATTATTTTTAGTATATGTTTTCATTAAGTATTGAAAAGGACATGTTGGATGGTGATGAATATGTAGGAAAATGATTTCATGGAAAGGTTGTAACACCCCAAGATTTTGCAAATAAATTTAATATTGAATGAATGAAACACTAAGTCACTACAAAACACCACTTCATTATAACCTAGCTAGTAAAAAAATAATTTTATAACCACTTTGTTTTGAATTTCAAAAAACTGACTTACATGGTTGCATTCAGAAAGATATTTAGAGTCTAATAAGATTAACTTACATTTTTGGTGAATAGTAATGTACCCTTATGAATAGTAATATGACCCTTATGAATAGTAACTACACCCATTAAAGTATAAATAAAATTAAGACACGTTATAAATGAAGTAGATTATTTTAAAAATTAATAATTAACTATTGGTATTTTTGTGAGTAATAAATATTTAATTAAAATTTTAAATTAATAAATTAATTTAAAATAAAATTCATTTTCATAAAATTTATTCCTAAATAAATATTTTATTTTCCTATAATTTTAGGATAATTTAATAAGACCTTAGTTAATTTTTGAAAGTATTATAAAATCTTTTTCAAATTTAAATCTGTATTTTTCAAGTAAATAATGATTTTATTTAAAAATTAAATTTATATTATTTCTAAAATTATTTTTATAAAATGGATTTCATTTTTGAATTATACACATCAAAAAATGGTTAGGGTGACGTTTTGGAATTTTTATGAAATACTCAAATTTTTGGTGAATGGTGAAATTTGATAATTTACGAAAAATGCTAATTAAGTGAATTTCTGCATCATGATTGAGTCATGGATGATGTAAATGGACATTGGTTTAAACTCACATGAACTTATTACTACTTTTTGTCAAAATAATCAACACTATTTCTTGTCTTGAGTAAAATAATAAAATAATGAATAAAATATTCAAAAATTACTCCTCTCCTCCAATATAACCCCCCCCCCCCCTCACTTCCTCTTCTCTTAACTCATCTCAAGACTTGTTCCTTGTCTAAATTCTGCCCAGATATCCTCCCAAGATCCTCCCCTACTTCTATCATCCCTTGGTCTCATAAAAATTCCAAAAAATCTACCCTAAAGAGGCTCTCAAGGAAGATAATTTCAAGAGGTAAATTCCTCTTCTCAATTCTTTTATTTCGTTTCTTTACTTTTTCTTTCCTCACCTACCCTCATGAAGATGTTATGATAACTCTAGTTCCATAAATTTACTGTAATTTTTTTATTATAATGTAATAAATCTTCATCAACTATCCTCTCCCCTTCTTTTATACTAGAAATGAATACACCATCTAAGATGTCCTAATTTATCACATTCAAGGATGACAGGTTTTCAATTTATATTAACCTATTTAATTATGGTTATGAAACCATTTTTATGGTTTAACCAGATTATTATATAGTTAATTTATCCTATTTAATGTTCTATAATATTTTTTTACAAATGTTGCTAACTGATAGATCAAAATGACTTTGTTGTGATCAAAAAAATCACCAAATAACCCAAACAATTATCATTAAAGTTTGATATAATGATTCATCTTCACTCCAAATAACCAAATGAATTTTATAACTATGTAATATTATAGATTTTTACTAATCACATATTGATTTAATTTTTTACAACCATTCTCATTCTACATGTTTATCCGTACATGAATATAAGTAAACCAATCATGAAAACCAAGGAAGAAAATGCTCCCAAACAATAAAATTAAATCTTAACCCATAAAAAGGCTATGAATGAACCTAATAAGGTTATAATAAATCAATTAAATTTATATTAGGTTCTGGAATCATTAATTTATTAACCTAAATTTTATTATTTATGTCATTAAGATCAAGTGAGGAACACCTTCGGACTTAGGGTAAGGGTTTTCCACCCAAACCTCCATTTTCATTCTGGTTACTTTTATTGTCTACTTACCTCAATAAAATTCGTATTTATTATTATGTACTCCTCATAAATTATTTTCTATTGTTATATATATGTTTACCAACCATAATTATTCTTTATTTTGTGGGAAGTTAAACGTTTTAAATGGAACATTTAAAATTCTTTCCAAAATACAAGCCTGATTCAAGGGAATTTCACAAATTCTTACCTATTTTCAAGGGTACTATATAATCTATTTTTAGAAACCATTATCTTTATAAAATCACTAATTTTATTATAAAAATACTATCTTACTTCATTTATATTTTTATACAAAGACTTTTACAAAATAAATCTTTTTTCAAAGTAAAAGAGTATTTATCTCAAGAATTACTCGATGATTTTATAAGAGTATATTCATCTGTTTCAAAACTCTTGTTGATTATTATGTATTATTGGGATTAATATTTTATGATATAATACACCATATTTAATTTAATGTTTTATTATTAGTTTTAATTTGGATGTTCTATCTTAAAACCATTCACCAATTTACTCCGAATGGTTAGTGTTTATGCTTAATATTCAGGGAAAGTTATTTACTTTTCATATTTTAGTTTGAATATGAATATATATGTTATTTATGTTTATCCCTATTCATATTATTAATGAATTGAACTTATTATGTAATGGGTTGGGCCCACTATATCTTCTCTATGCATCGGTAGGTCTCATTAGACAAATTGATATGGACTTGGTCGAGGCCTTTCCCATTTTTAGATATGGTTTTGGTCGAGGCCTTAATGATTTTTAGATGTCTTGGTCAAGGCCTTGAAGGTATGTTTCTGAATGTTCAGAATATACATTTCCATCGTTATGAAGCTATAAATTCATAGTTCATGTGGTTACTCGACTGGTAGAATACACATGACTATTTTTTACTATGGTAATGTTTACTCAACTCATATTCCTACCATAATGTGTTCAACTTTATTATTTTTAAAGGAATGTGTTTTAAATTGTACAATATGTCTAATGTTTGTGTTTATGATATCTTATGATTTATTGTTTCCCATTTCTGAGAATCTGAGATCATCCCTTCTTATGTTTTATTTTTCTCAGGACATGAAGAGGTATATTATGATTGACTTTTAGGGATAATATTAGAGTGGTGGATGTTCCTAATGGAACTTTTATGTTGTTTTTCATTTAAAGTTGTAATGTTGAACTTATGTATTTATTTGGATTTCCAAATCTACTAAGCTATTTTTTCCTTGTGGATAAAAATTTCTTTTAATCATGCCAATGTAATTTAATCAGGCACCGGCTCCAGGAAACTAGGGTCGGGTCTTTACAGTTGGTATCAAAGTAAGTTTAGTAGAAAACTTGGAAAGTAGATATAGAAAATGTAGATTAGAGAACAAAACTATAAGATAGTCTTTGAGGATAAGTATATAAGAATATCCAATAATTTTGGTAAGGAATATATTATGTGGTTTTTTCTGGAAAATACATCCATGTCTGGATATTAAAAGTAGATGTAGTTCTGGCACAAATTTACCTAGGAGTGAAGACTCTAATAAGGAGTTTCGAGCTTGACCCGAGGTATCCTGGTGCATGAAAATTGGTCTTACTGCTCACCCGGTTTGACTCTCCCAGGGGATATTCTTAGGATAATTCACATTTTCTTTACAATCCATTATGAAGGATTTAAATGTAAAGTTTTCCTCATAAAAACCATGTTTATGATTGTGGGATTATCCATGCATAGGATTGAAATTTAGGTTAATTATTTTTCTAAGTTGAGATAGTACATTATGATTCATTACCTAATCTAGTGTATTCCATTATTTAGAAATTGTTTCTAGTGGAAGGAATGGATACCATATGAACGCGCATATCCCATGTAGGGATTTCCCTCCTATGAAAGATAATGATATTGGATTTAGAGCTACGACTAATGTGGAGAAACTTATAACTATACTAGGATAGCTTACTCAGGTTATGAATAATAAACTTACTCGTATGGAGCATCCAGACCCACAAAGTGGGGAGATATATTAGATCTATTTATTTGGAAACAACCTCAATCATTTAATGGGATTAAAAACCCATTTTTAGAGGAATAGTGGATAAGTTCCTTAGAGAATATATTTCTCGCCTTGGAAAGTAATGAAAGGAGAAGGTTTTCATAGAAGTTTATCCTCTATATGGAGATGATGATAAATGGTGGTCACTTATTCAAAACACAAAAGAGGAGGAAGAAATAGAAAACATATAATTGAGTGAATTTAAAGAACTTTTATTAGAAGAATACTTTCCTCGGGAATAGCGATCGAATATGGAAAGAAATATTCTGAATTTGAGGAAAAAAGAAGATGATAATTTTGAAAAGTATGAAGATAAATTCACATGGTTAGAAAGGGATTTTCTAGACTATATACCTAGTACAAGGATCAAGATGGATTGATTCTTTTACTTCCTAAAGTCATTCCTTCAACAGGCACTGGTCTTCTAAACTTTCTCATCATACAAAGACATAGTCTCATGAGCTATAAAGATGGAAAAGGAGTTCTCTAAGTCTTATGACTTTAAAGAAAATAAAAAAAAGAAGAGGGATACTGAAAACTCTAGAAAGGGAAATAAGGAAATGGGGAATAAGGGAAGATTTGACTTTCCACCCTGTGATAATTTTTGAAGAAAACTCATTGGTGCCTGCTTAAAAGGAAAAGGGGTGTGCTATAAGTGTGGATAGAAAAGACATCAGGTTAGTGATTTAAAGGGGAATAAAGAATCTATTAATGTTAAATTCTATAATTGTAGGTATATGGGACACTATGCTAATGATTTTTTAAATCGTTGAGAAAATGTGCCACAGAAAAGGCCAAGGAAGTAGGGACAAGCTTATGTGATCAAAACCGCTGATATTGAAGTTCCTAATGATGTGTTGGTAGGTAATTTAATTTTTTCCTTAAACTTAGCCAATGATTTATTTGATTTTGGATCATCACAGTCTTTCATATCTTCCCATTTTTCTAAGAAAATTAGATATTTTTTATTTGATTTAATAAGGGAGTGGTATGTCAAAACTCATAAGGGGAGTATCATTTCAACAATGATACGTCTTGAAGTCACCATTATGGCATATAAACATGCTTAATATGATGATTTTATTATCATACCCATGATTAAATTTGATATAATCCTTGGTATAGATTGGATTTTGAATCGTGATGAAAAAATCTATTTCAAGAAGAATGAGGTTATAATTTCTGAGAACGATGTAGTATCCCTTATCCTTGGAGAAGAAACATCATCATATGGCTCTTATCTAGATACACCCCCAGTTATTATACTTAATGAAATTCTTGGTAAGGATGAGAATTCAATATCTATGGTTGAGGGAAAAAATGTTCAAATTGAAGATATACCTATTGTTCAAGAATATATTGATGTTTTCCAGAGGATTTACCTGGACATCCTCTATAGTGGGAATTTGAATTCTCTATTAATTTAATTTCTAGTTCAAGACCAATATCAAAGACTTATTATAGAATGGCCACTATGGAATTAATATAACTAAAGAAACAAATATAGAAATTTAGTGATAAAGGATTTATTATACCTAGAGTTTCTCCATGGGGATCCCATGTTTTTTTGTTAAGAAGAAAGATGGATCTATGAGGTTGTGAAAGGAGATCAATGCTATAAAATTAAATAACAAGTGTCTCATACCTTTCATTGATGATTTATTTGATCAACTTCATGGATCCCAATATTTTTTGAAGATTGAAATTTGATCTGGATATCATTAGTTACGAGTGAGGAAGGAAGACATTCCAAAGATAGCATTTCGAGCCAGGTATGGGCATTATGAGTTTATAGTAATGACTTTTGGACTAACTAATGAACCCTCTATTTTCATGGATATAATGAATATAGTTTTAAAGGAATATCTTAATAACTTTTTGGTGGTATTTATTGAGGATATCTTGGTATACTCCAAAAACTACAAAGATCATGAAAATAACTATCGCGCTATTATAAAGACTCTTAGAATAAATGAATTATATGGGAATTTTAGCAAGTGTAAATTTTGGATTCAATCAGTTTACTTTCATGGCCATATTGTCTCTAAGGATGGAATATTTGTTGATCCTACATAGAAAAAGGATATGTAATAATGGCCTACTCCAATGAATTTAACTGATGTGCATAGTTTTATTGGTTTAGTAGGTTATTATCGTCATTTATTTCAAATCTTCACCTGTTTAGCGAACCCAATGACCAATATTACATGTAAAGGGGTTAGGTTCATATGGAAAAAATAATGTGAGGAATGTTTTGAAGAATTGAAGATGAGATTAGTGAATTCTCCAATCCTGACTCTACCATCAGGGAATGGTGGATTTGTGATCTATAGTGATGCATCAAATAAAGGACTTGGTTGTGTCCTTATGTAGAATGATATAGTTATTTCCTATGCATCAAGGTAATTCAAAATTCATTAAGAAAACTATTATACTCATGATATTGAGTTAGCAGTTGTAATATTTTATTTGAATATATGGAGACATTATCTCTATGGAAAAATATGTGAGATATATATGAATCATAAGAGATTTAAATATATCTTTTCACAGAAAGAATTCGACATGAGGAAAAGATGATGGCTTGAACTACTCAATGATTATGATTATTCCAGACACTAACACCCAATAAAGGAAAATAAGGTAGATAATATATTAAGTAGGAAGGATCAAGGAGTCCTAAACAAAATGAGAATTGAAAGGGATCTTGTGTTTATGGATCTAGTAAATATGGATATGGTAATTATCAAATAAGATGAAACATCACTAATTTTTCATTTGGTTTACCAACCATCTCTGTTTTAAAGGATTAAAACATCTTAGTCTAATAATGAGAATCTTTAAAATAAAATTAAAGGTATAAATGATGGGAAGTTGGATGACTTCATGTGTGAAGAAGGAATTCTAAAATTTGGGAAGAGGTTATGTGTTCCCTCTATACCTGAGAAGAAAATGGAGTTATTGGATGATGCTCATAGCTTGAATTTCTCTATACACCCTAGTATCACTAAAACGTATAGATATTTGAAGGGACATTTCTGGTGGGACAACATGATGCAAGACATTACTGATTATGTACCAAGATGTGTAGTTTGTTAACAAGTAAAGGCTGAAAGAAAAAACCCTAAAGGATTCATGCAACCTCTGCCAATTTCTAAATGGAAATGGGATGACATCACTATGTATTTTTTCACTGGATTACACAAAACTCCAATTAAGAATGATGTGATGTGGTTAATTATTGATTGACTTACAAAATCTTCACATTTCCTCGCTATAAGGGGGATTTTCCACTAGATCTCCTAGCATGACTCTATATCAATGATGTTGTGAGATTTCATGGATCAACTCTCCCAATTGTGTCTAATTGTGACTCATGATTTACATAGAAATTATGGAAAAATTCTTCAAAAATATTTGGATACTGAGCTTTGATTGAGTGTTACTTATCACCCTCAAACTGATAGGAAATCAAAGAGGATGGTCTAAACCTTAGAAGAAATGTTAAGATCGTGTTCAATTGACTTTTAGGGAATGTGGGATCAATATTTACCCTTAGTGGAGTTTTCCTACAATAATAGTTTCCATTTAAGTATTCATCACCATATAAAGCATTATATAGGAAGATATTTCACACACCGACATGTTGGGATGAAGTTGGTGAAAGGAAGCTTGTGGGACCAAAGCTTGTGGAGGAAATAACAGCAAAGTAAAAGACTATTCAAACACATATTAAGGAAGCTAAAAGAATGAAAAAAATATATATTGATAATCGAAGCAAGGATTTTAAATTTCAAGTAGGGTGTCATGTTTTCCTAAAGGTATCTCTATGGAAAGGTGTTATAAGATCTGGGAATAAAGGGAAACTGAGACCCAGATATGTTGTCCCATTTGAAATTCTAGAAATAATTGGAGCTGTTTGTAATCATTTGGAAATTCCATCTATCCTATCTAAAGTTCACAATGTGTTCCATGTCTTATTGTTGAGAAATTACATGCCAGACGCAACGCATGTCCTCACTTCTGAAGGTATAGAATTGGAACCTGACTTATCTAAATGTGAAGAGCCTATCCAGATTCTAGAAACTAAAGAATTGGTGTGGAGGAATCAGAAGGCACAACTGGTAAAGGTACTTTGTAAAATTCATTAAATTGAAGAAGCAATATGGGAACCTGAGGAGCATATGATAAAGACCTACCCAAATATTTTTATGCGGTAAAATTCTGCAAATTTCAAGGATGAAATTTTTGTAAGGATGGGAGAATGTAACACCCCAAGATTTTGAAAATAAATTTAATATTGAATGCATGAAACATTGAGTCTCTAAAAAAACATCACTTTGTTATAACCTAGCCAGTAAACATAATTTTACCACCTCTGTGATTTAAATTTCAAAAAACTAACATACACGGTTGCGTTCAGTAAGATATTTCGAGTCTGATAAGATAAACTTACATTTTTTGTGAATGGTAACTTGACACTTAGGAATAGTAACATAACCTTATGAATATTAATATTAACCTTATGAATATTAACACTACCCATGAAAGTATAAATAAAATTTAAACGCTTTATAAATGAAATAGAGTATTTTAGAAATTAATAATTAAGTGTTGGTATTTTTGTGAGTAATAAATATTTAATTAAAATTTCAAATTAATTAATTTATTTAAAAGAAATTTAATTTTCATAAAATTTAATCCTAAATAAATATTTTTTTTCCTATAATTTTAGGATAATTTAATAATACCTTAGTTAATTTTTGAAAGTATTATAAAATTAGTTTTAAATTTAAATCAGTATTTTTCAAGTAAATAATGATTTTATTTAAAAATTAAATTTCCCTTATTTAGAAAATTATTTTGATAAAATGGAGTTCATTTTTTAATTCTAAACATAAAAAAATGGTTAGGGTGAATTTTTGATATTTTTCTAAAATACTCAAATTTTTTGTGAATAATGAAATTTGATAATTTACGAAAAATGCTAATTAAGTGAATTTATGCATCATGCTTGAGTCATGGATGATGTAAATGGAAATTGGTTCAAAATAACATGAACTTATTACTTTTTTGGGTCACAATAATCAACATTATTTCTTGTATTGAGAAAAATAATAAAATAATGAATAAAATATACAAAAATCACTCCTCTCCTCCACTATAACCCCCCCCCCCCCACACACACACACACACACTTCCTCTTCTATTAACTCCTCTCAAGCCTTGTTCCTTGTATAAATAATGCCCAAATCCCTTCCCAAGATCCTCTTACACGTCCAAAATCCCTTTTTCTCATAAAAAAACCAAAACCTCTACCCTAAAGAGGCTCTCAAGGGTGATATCTTCAAGAGGTAAATTCTTCTTCTCATTTCTTTTATTTTGAGTTCCTTCTTTTATTTTTCTTTCCTCGCCTATACTCATACAGATGTTATGATAAATATAGAAAATTATATATACTGGAATTTTTTTTTTTTGATAATGGAATAATTTATCATCATATCTCTTTTCCCCTTATTTTATACTATAAATGAAAACATCATCCGAGATGTGCTAATTTATCACATTTAAGGATGACGGGTTTTCAATTTCTATTATCGTCTTCAATTTTGGTCATGAAACCATTTTTATGATTGAACTAGGTTATTATATAGGTAATAAATACTATGTAAGGTTATATAATCTTTTTTTACATATGTTATTAATTTATATATCAAAATGAGTTTGTTGTGATTAAAACTAGATGCTTTAATAAAAACCAAAATGATTAAATTGGGGAATCTTAGAAGTTAAGGAACCAAATTATTAAAATGCACATATTTTTATGTGTTGTAGGTTTTTATTAACCATTATTCCTATTTAATCCATTATTTTTCTATTTTTGAGTCACATTAGGTAAGTTATACCTCCCATTAATGAATACCTTTTGGTATTTACAAGTGTGTCACTCCCCTTCCACTATTAAAAGGCAGGCACTCTCCCTCTTCTTCACACATATCAAAAAATTTAGGTTCAAAAAATATATTCCTAATAAACTTCCCAACATCCATTAATTCTTATTATAAGACTATACTTGGGCATAAAGGATTCCAAGTAATCTTTTTGGCATAAACCAAAAGGAGTTACCCAATTAAGAGGTTATGACTTCTCTCATGCTCCTTTCTTTTATTTTCTTCTCCACCCCCTCCACTCTCTTTATTCCATGATTGTATAAAAAACCAATATCTTAAATATACTAGTATGTTTTTATGATAATTTTTTCACCTAAAAATACACAAAACTCCATCTAATGGGTAAGGAATATACTTTTTATGTGTACATGGAACTACTGTCTCACAAAATGATGATTGTTCATATTTCCTTTACCGCCTCTCATGGATAATATTATGATGGGAACTCTATTTATATATTTCATATATTATATTTATTATTTATTTAATCTTATCTATTAATTTTAAAACAAATACCTTTTTACATTCCATTTGGTGTAAATATGATAATTTCGTTTGAGGAAGTGTGGACTATTGCCCCCTTAAAGCGATGTGATTCATTAATATGCTACATAGAATGTATTAAGGAAGGGTTTAGTGAACTTATATGATATATATTATAAAATAATGATACTATAATAATTATATATATACTTATATATATACTTATATGTCATTTTCTTTCTTTCTTTCAATATGATAATAAAAACAGAAACAGTGTTCATGCATACATACGGCTTACCGTCTCCATGAATGGTGTATTCAATTTTGTAATTATATATTATATAGATTATTATAATACATATATAATATATATATTATATATATATATTATTTATATCATGTTTTACATCCTGGAAATCATTATATAAGTATAAGGACCAAATATATAACAAATTAAGACACATGTGAAGAACAAAGAAAATATTACGTGAAGTAAAACCTTAACATAGGATTGCTAACAAGTAGGTAATATAAGGTCTTAGTAAAACCATATATGTTATTATATATAATAATAATATTCTGTAAAATATTTATAATAAACTCACATTTATTAAATATTAGGCTTGTATGAGTACGAATAGAGTCAAGAGATAAGGTAATGTAATTTCATCTTACTTTTTATTTCTGTGAGATACATGCTTTATTCACCACCCATTACTTTTTTGTGGTGTCTATACTAACCATGTGTGTATTCTATTATTATTATACTTAAATATATGGGTATTTACATATTCATTTTATTATATTTCTTTCATGAGTTCTATGTTTCAATAGTTATCAAATCAGTAAAATGATTTTGTATCAATTTGTCTTCTTTGAGACACAAGCCAGGTTATACACCTATATTTTCCCATGATGTATATATACTGCCCTTGAAATGTTATATAATGAATATCATTATATTAATTATATTTTAAGATTCAATTAATTTCATTATCTTAAATTTTTATTATGTTTCAAGGTAACCAAGTGGTAAGAGTTTATTGAAACAATCTCATCTCTTTTTGAGATTGTTTGTGATTATATATACTTTAATGAAATATTATGATCCATCTCACAAGAACACTCATGAGTTTCATTATACTATTTTTATTGAAGATATATTCATGTATTAGTACTAGTTTTCGACTATTTTTTTATTAATATAATTAAGAAAAAAATTAATGAAATCTGATTATATTTCCCTCTTCAGTCAGAAATCCATTTTATTTCAAAAACCACGTTTTCAAAAATATTTTCAAATGATCATTGAAGATAGTTTTCAAGTAAAAAAATATTTTTAAAAAAATTCATTATTTAAAAGATTTATTTTTAATTTTTCTTATTTTTTTCAAAGAAAATGGTTTTCAAAATGTTTTCAAGCTTCTTTCATAAGTTTTCAAGAAAAATGTTTTCAAAACATTTTCAAGATTTATTTATATGTTTTCAAAGTATTTTCAAAGAAATAGTTTTCAAAAAAAATCAATCTTGTTTTATATTTTTTCAATGAAAATGGGTTTTAAAAGATTTTATGTTTTTAAAAAATTATTTTTCATTAAGAAATGATATTTTTCTCAAGAAATGTTTTTAAAATATATTTCAAAATTATTCTCCATCTAAGATAATATCTATTGGTGTTACTCATGCCTTTTTGGAGAAATGATTCAATTCTTACATTCATATTATTTCTATAAATGGTTAATGTTTTGAAACCCATTCACTTTCATGGGTTATATGTTTATGAAACCCATTTTTCTTTCATGAGTTATATGTTTCTAAAACCCGTTTTCTTTCACTGGTTATATGTTTATGAAACGCATTTCTCTTTCATGGGTTAAATAATTATGATACATGTTTCCTTAAATGGGTTATTCTAGGATGAAATGATTATGAAACCCATATATTTTCCATAGGTTATGATTTGATTAAATTTTTATGATACCCATTTCATTCCATGGGTTATGATATGATGTTTAGGAAACCTATCCATTTTTATGGGTCATGGTATAATTCATGTTTTATTATCTTGTGGCACATGTATGTATGATTTTATCATGTGATGGGTGGGACGTATATCTCTATTTAATGCATTGGGAAATGATAAATGATTTATGATCACAAAGGGTACATAGGAGGGAATCCCAAGCCCAAAAAAAGAGGGTATATGAGAGGACATACCAAGACCGAAGCAAGAGGGTACACGGTAGGAAATCCCAAGGCTGAAACAAGACAGTATATAGGAGGACATCCCAAGCCCAAAAAAAGAGGGTAAATAGGAGAAAATCCCAAGCCTGAAACAAGAGGCTACACTGGAGGATATCCCAATCCCAAAGCAATAGGATACACATGAGGTTATCCCAAGATCTAAGTAGGTACATGGGTGATTAACCCAAGCCTCACAAGTTACAAAGGCCTTGGTAGGTCGCTTTAACATAAGGGGGTTTTATATGCTTATGTGTTTTCCACAATTCCATGTTTTATTCATATGTTATTACTTCATATATTATGTTCATTATTTCTTTATTATTCATGTATTATGAACTTCCAATGTTTGGTATGATCTTTAATATGTATAGTATAAGCTTTAAATGTTATGCTCAAGTTACATACCCTTTTTCATGTTATGCTTACACATTTCCTTTATTAACCCTTACTGAGCAGCTGAGCTCACCCCTTTCATATGTTTCCTTTACCCAAGTTATGAAGAAATGTTTTAGATAGAAGTACTAAAGGAATAGATCTTTATGGGATATGTTTAATATCTTTCTTCAAGATAGAAGATTTTGTTTCCAAGTTTCCAAATATGCTAAACTATTATGTTCCTTATGCATGAATTTTTTTAATATACTGAATATTCATATTAAATGATTTAATATCCATGTATATTAAGCCTAGGTCATTATAGTATCATTCCTAATGGTTTACCAGCTAAGATTCACTCAAATAAAATGCCAAAAATAATCTAACAAAGGATAATCAAAGGATACTCATGTTGGGATTTACAATACCCAACAAGATAATTCAAATTCACTTAAATCTTGCTTTCCTTTCACATGATAATCTAGGGGTGCTCATGTTGAGATCAATAATACCCAATTGAATTATTGAGGTATTAGTAAGTTATTATTTGTAAGTAATCTTACACTTGGTATTTTAAAGGTTTTTCTTTTTAAGTATCACCAATTTAATATACATCATATGAATATTAACGTCATAATTATTACATCTTATGTAATCATTATCTTCTCGTGTTTTATTTATTTTTGTGTATGAATTTATCTATCAATTTATTTTTTTGAATCTCTATTTCATCCACTAAATTAATTTTTTCATTACACATTAATGTGTAACACTTCACACAACCCACAATATGTGTTACTCATCCAAAATAGAAGTCCAACATATTCATACATATTTGGACACATCATATGCATAAGGTACATGAACTTCATGTAAAATAATTTAGATATAAAAAATCGATAATATTAAAATGAGTAATCCTAGAGCAATATATAACCAACCACATTCACCTTTACAAAACAAATCATAAGTCTCTGGGTTGTTGGGTGGTCCGACCCTAAGTCTCCCTACCTAGGGAGACTTCACTCAAGAGAGAATAAAATTAAAGATATCTCAAAATATTAATATATACAAACTATGCCTAAAAACTAAATTCAATATAATAATTTAAAATATAAATTGAGGTCAAGATTTTATGGAGTCATACATATCATGTAATGCAAGGATTTATCTCAAAGAATCAGTCTAACGGTTAAACTAAAGAACACACATTCATAATATAAACAATTTATAATTATGGATAAAGTAAGGAATAAAATTTAAATAAATAAAAAATTAAAATATTTAAACATCATATGAAAATTTATGAGTAATTCATAAATAAAATCTAACTATAAACCCTTTTATAAATTAGTTGACATTATAAATATTCCATAATCTTGAATATAAACTCTTTTATACTCAATCTAATATGAACACTATCATATTATTTATTATATAGAATGTAACACCCCAAGAATTTATAATACATTCATAAGTTTAATTTTGTATCCAAATTTCTTTATATGTAGCACTATGTTAATCTTAAACTGCACACAACAATGTGTTGGCTTGCGTTACACATAGGGTCGAGTTTTACCGAACAACTATATATTATTAAAATGTTATTATTTAATAAAATAAGATATAACCTATCCATTAAGTTGATAGTTATGAATAGTATTAACTAAATTATGAAAATATATAGTTGAATACATTGGTTATAAATTAATTATAAATGAATATAAGAACCAATTGAATGTGTAGGAAATGTTTTTATAAAGAACTATTTTTATGATCACAAAGAAATTTTATCCAAATAAATTAAATTAATTAAAATTAGTGAATGGTAATGATGTAATATATATTAAATAAAAAAAATACATTCATCCAATAGATTTAATAGTCATAATATAGGAAAAAACCCAATTTTACACATAAAAACCTATATTTTTCTAAAGGCGGTTTTACCGCATTTTAATGACGAACCTATTTTAAATTCAATTTTTGACACTTTTATATATTTTATTTGACACAAAAAAAACTCCTTCTTTCAAATTGGAATATAAAAATTTGATTTGTTTGAATTTTTTTTATTTTTCTGAGAAGTTTCATGTTTTGATTAATAGTGATAAAATTTTACAATTTAATTGAAAATGTCTTTTTCGTCTAATTAATTTGTAGTGTTAAATTATTGTTTTAATTGGTTTTAAAGTATAGTTATATCAATTAATTATCATTTAATCTAATTTAGGTAATTTTAATAAATTTCACATTGAATAAAGATATAAAAATATTTCAATCTTCTGAATGTTTTCACTTTAAAACTACGTTTTCTCATCCCGTCAACGGGATTAATTTTAAATTAATTATTGAAACTTATGTTTTTTTTAATTTTTAAAAATGGATTCAATATTTTTAATCAATTTTTACAAATTTAATAAATAGTTTCCTTTTATTTTTGGACAATATGAAATGTAACCTTAGTATTTTTTTTAATTAACACAGTTAAGGGTAAATTGAGTAATTGAGGGTAAAAATAATATTATAAAATTACTCTAACACTTATATTAATTTTATAGTATAATATATTGTTTTCCAAAATCTTCCATGAGATGATTTTATGGTCTATTAGAGCCACTTGCATGACTTTAAACATTTTTTAGTACTTTATACTATGGGAATTCCAATATGTCACACTCATGTTTTTAAAAAGTTTTACATTTTTTATATATCGTTATTAAGAAGATATATTTGACTATAAATATTCATTATAAATATAAAATTTTTATATTCATCATGATAATTTATTTTAAATTTTGAAGGAATAAATAATTAAATTATAGGCTTGCACAATGATGATGCAGTAATTGTTTAATTAAAGGGCATATCAAATAAATTTTTTACAAATATTAAAATAAATATAATTTTATATAATTAATGTTATGAAAAAAAATTATAGATGGACTAGACATATTAGGGATGTATTAATGGTTTTTATTTGAAGTTATCTTGTGTATTGATATTTTTTAAAAATTCAAGAAATGAATAGTATCAAAATTGATATTAATGATATTTTAAAATAAATAATATTTTATTAAATGGTATAAAATTCATAAAAATATAAACATCAAACAAATTATTTTTATAAAGTTTAAAATTTCATCCATGACTCATTTATGGTTATTTTTTCATTTTATACAAACTATAGTAACCATTAAATAGTAAAAATTCATGTTGTCATTGTAAGAGTTAAAGGGATTAACTCAGGGTTAAATCCAAATGATAAAGATAATAATGTGACCTAAACTTATCTAAAAAATATTTTATTAGAGTATTTAGACTCATAATCATATTATATTTTATATTACTCACTTTAGAGTCATTTGGAATTGAAAATTAATTTATATTAATTTAATATTTTGAGAGTTCCCAAAAGTTTATTTCACCTCAATTATAAAAGGGCACCTCCTCTCTCACTTACTCACACTACATTAAGCCTTATATCTCATCCAAACCATGATAAAATAATCTCCAAAAATTCCTCCCCTAATCCTAGAAGCCTCCCTTTATAAATAAATCCAACCAAGGAATTATTTTGGTATAAACCAAAAGGAGTTACCCGAAAACAAGGTTACATTCTTCAACGATCACTTTAGTTTTATTTATTTCCCCAATACTTCATTTATTATTATTACATGATTATATAATAAAACCATTATTCTCAATATACTTATATTATGTTATGTTAGGGGTTAAACCTACACTTATACACACTTCAATCAAATGGGTAGCGAATTTACCATTCGTGTATGGCAAACTACCACATCGTGAAATAATGTCATTAATTTTTCTTTTACCATCTCTAATGGTTGGTAATTATGATGAACACATTATTTTTATATGATATATATTATATTTATGTTATCCTAATAATTATTTAATTTTTATATAATATATATCTTCATGCTTTCCATTTTTTATAAATACGGTAACATCGTTTGTGGAAGTGCGGACTACCACCTCCTCAAAGCGATGTGATTCATTCACACTATAAATGGAACATATGAAGGTGGTTTTTAATAAAAATATGTGATATATATGACATATATATGATACTAGAATTATAATATACATATTTATTATTTACTTTTCATTATTTTAATACGGAAAAGAAATAAAAGTAATGTTCATGCGTACGTACGGCCTACCATCTCCATAAACGACGCATTTCATTTACTATCTCCAAAGTTTATGTATTATTATAAATATATATATATATATACTAAATATATATTATATTTACATAATTTTTTACATTTTATAAATGATTAAATCAGGATCTAAGTAATTGGAACAATAAATAATAAGTCAAAACATACTCGAGAAACTAGAAAATTAACACCAAAAATAGTAAACATGGTGAAATATTATTAACAAGTGGTTTATAAAATAATATAATAAGATAATATGTGATATAATAAATATTAATATAAGGTTATTATATAAATTAATAACATTCTTTAAAACATTATAAAGTATTTTAAAGCACGTACAACAAAAAAGGAAGTGTGAGGTAAGGGATTTTCATCTCACTTTTTACATCTGTGAGATAAATGTCATATTCACAACTTACTTCTTTTGTGTGGAGTATCTACTAACCCATTTGATATATCATATCATGAATTTATTTTCATGGTATTAAATTTTTCATTTGATAATTATTTACTTTTATTGGGCTTATGATTCAAATATTTCAAAGTGGTATGGGACACTTTGATTTAAAAATATATTTTTAAATCGGTTATTAAATATATGAGTAATGCTTTGGAGATGTAATACATGGGTTGGGGACCAATTAATGAAAACCCCTAGATGCTCCAATAGTCACTTGAGATGAAAATATTTTTCAAAAAACCCTTAGAGTTTGTTTCTAAAAAGAATAGATGGGTTTCTACCCACAGACTTAAATCATCTTGTGAAGGGTCTTGATGGTAGTTATTCATATACCAAATACATGATGTCTGATAATTAAGAATTTCCTTTATTTTGGTTATTATTTATCCATGATATTTTGCATCAACATATCTATGGATTCATATCATTCTCATTTCATTTATTAAATGGCATGTGTTTTAGTTATTTACCTTACCATATTGTTTACAAACTTCCTTCTCAATGTATTAATTGCATTTCATGTGTCTTTAGTTATTACCGTGATATATTGACTATTCTCATTGATTAAATATTGCTTTAACTATACTTGACCCTTAATGAGTGTTTTACCTCACCCTTATTATGTTTGCTTTCTCCATGTTGTGAATAGGAATCCTTTTAATGAGTTTCAAGGATGTAGTTTATTTTTATTTGTTGTGTATTATGTTCTTATCCCTTTGTAAAATGGGTATCATGAATGTAATCTGGTTTTCAAAAACTACTAAACTAGTTAGTTCTTTGGTATTTTATTCCTTTTAATCATGCTAATGTAATAAATTAATTCACCGTCTTTGGGATTCTGGGGTCAGGGCATTACAGTTGGTATCAAAAAAAGTTTAGTAGCAACCTTGGGAACTAGATTTAGGAAAAAATACATTAAGGAACACAACCCATTGGTTTAGTATGTGTGAAAAAGTTATTTAAGGAATAATTCCTTTGAATTTTATTGAAATATTTTTAAAGGTAAAGTTAACCATTAGGGTTTATATAATCTTTGAATTTAAGGTAATTATGGGTATTTATATTATTGGAAATACAAAATGAAACATTTGATATAACTTTTGTGGTTAAAAAATTTATTTAATGTTGAGTATATTTGGATTAATTTTTTAGGATGCTTATCATGTTTTGGGATAATATTCATATGGTTTTAGAAAAAGGACAACCTGTATTCTGAATGACAACATGTCACGTATAGCAAGACCGCAGGGTTTGAACCCACAACCGAAGGGCGACAAGGTTGCAACACCTACCACTAGCCTACGTGAAGTCTTGGTGAGCATGAAATTTTTTTTATATAAACTATATAACATATAAAGTTTTTTTTATTTTAGGGACATTTTTTATCAAATATATTACCTTGGGATTGGAAAAGGATTTGGTGATTAAATGATTAATGTTATTTCGGAAGACGTTCACTATTTTTGAAACCCTATATGATTAAGGTAAACATAATACTATGGGATTTTATTTTAGAAGTAAAAGTTGAATTATATTTTGGAATAATATATTATTTTATTGTGGACTTATGGTGATTCAAGTAATTTATGGTAATGGTTATCATATCTTAGAGATTATGTGATTTAGGCAATTAAATTTTTGTTATAAGACATTAAGAGTGATTAATGTTATTTAGAAGTCTATATAATCAAATAATTCTAATTTTTTGGTTTCAATATTGTTATAGACTATTTTTTTAGGAAGGATAGTTATTTTATGAATGGTCTATATTGAAATTTGGGTATTACTATTGAATTTTGTAGATTAAAGTTGTTGTTCATCATATGAAGGTTTATTCTTTTTAGGGAATTATATTATATTATCCTAACCATTTTAGTTTTGGTTAATGTATAAATATAGGAGGAATATATGGTTATAATTTTATGGATTTTTTGATCCATATAAATTGATTATAATTCTCAATCATGAAAACAATCATCTTAAATACTTGTCATTTGGAGAAAAATATGATTTTGTGGTGGAAATTGATTAAAGGATGAAACTATACTTGTTATGTAAGTATGTTTAATTATGTTCTTAGTAAAATAAGTAAATTAATTCCTTAACTCTGGGAAAATTATTTTAGAATAAATAAAATTTGTTTAATTTTCTTACTGAGAAATCAATGGCCACATTAACCCATCACAGATTTATGGTCTTGTGATGGTAGACTTTCTGATGACCATGTTCTCTATCATTCTCCATAAGAACATAGTTTTATTTCTCTTCCATATCTATATTTTCACTAATGTTATCCTATTAGAAATCCTAGTTTTTTGGTGACCTTCACATTTATTTTTTCCCACTTATTAATAAGATGTGTTATTAATCCTATTTACGATGTGGGTTTTTCAAATATCAAACCCTAGACTACTAAGGTTAAGTTTAAAATTAAAAGGATGAAATTTAATTAAGGTGGGGAGAATGTAATACCACAATATTTTACAATATTTTCATAAGTTTAATTTTTTTTATATTTTTCTTTATACGCAACACCATATTAAGCTTACACCACACGCAATAATGAGTTGTCTTACATTACATGCAAAGTCGAGTTTTACCGCACAATAATATATAATTAAAATATTATTATTTAATATAATAAGATATAACCTATACATTTAGTTTTAAGTTATGAATAGTATTAACTAACTTATGAAAATATATGGTTGAATTCATTGGTTATAAATTAATTAGAAATGAATATAGGAACCAACTAAATATATAGGAAATGTTTTTATAAAGAACTATTTTTATGCTCACAATGTCGTTTTATCCTAATTAATTAAATTAATTATAATTAGTTAATGATATTAATTTAATATATAATAAATAAAATAATTTTTACAATCATCCAATATATTTAATAGGTATGAGATAATAACAAACCCAATTTTACGCATAAAAATCTATATTTTTTTAAAGGCAGTTTTACCACCTTTTAATGGAGAGCTTATTTTAAATCAAATTTTTTGACAATTTTATATATTTTATTTGACAAAATAATATTTTTATTCTGAATAAAAATATAAAAAATTACTTTGGTTGAATTTTTGGCATTTTTCTGATAAGTTTCATGTTTTGATGAATAATGATAAAATATTGCAATTAATTGAAAATAGATTTTTCTTCTAAAAAAATTATAGTGTTAAATTATATTTTTAATTGGTTTAAAGTATAATTAGATAAATTTTTTATCATTTAATCTAATTTAGGTCATTGGAATCAATTTTACATTGAATAAGGATAAAAAACATTTCAATCTTTTGAACATTTTCACTTTAAAAACATGTTTTCTCATTCCGACAATGGAATTAATTTTAAATTAATTACTAAAAATTTTGTTTCTTGAATTTTTTAAAATGGATTCCATATTTGGAATTATTGGGTCCAAATTTAGTAAATATAACCCTTTTATTTTTGGAAAATATGAATAGTAACTACTATTTTTTTTAATTACCACGGTTAAGGGTAAATCGGGTAATTAAGGGTAAATATAGTATTATAAAATTAACCTAACACATTTTATAATTTTATTGTATGATCTATTATCAAAATAAATCATCCTTGGGCATATTTTTTGGCCACTTGGATCCAATTTGATGACTTTAATCATTTTTTAGTATTTTATTTTATGGGAAGTCCAATATGTCATAGTAATGTTTTTAAAATGTATTAAATTTTTTATATATGGTTATTAAGAAGATATATTAGAATATAAATATTAATTGGAAATATAAAATGTTTATATCCATTATAAAGGTAAAGAAATGAACAGTATCAAAATTGACATTGATGATATTTTAAAATAAATAATATTTTAAAATAAATAATATTTTATTAAATGATATAAAATTTATAAAAATATAAAATTAATAAAAAATATTGGTATAAATTTTAAAATTTCATCCATGAATCATTTATGGTTTTTTTTAATTTTATAGTAACTATATTAACCCTTAAATAGTAAAAGTCATGTTGTCATGGTAAGAGTTAAAGGATTTAACTTGGGGTTAAAGCCAAAAGATAAGGGTAATAATTGACCTAAACTTGTATAAAAATTGTTGTATGAGATTATTTAGACCAATACTCATTTTATATTACAAATAAATCACTTTATAGTCATGTGGAATTGAAAATTAATTTATATTAATTTAATATTTTGAGATTTTCCAAAAGCTCCCCTCACCTCATTTATAAAAGGGAACCTCCACCCTCATCTACTCACACTAATTTGAGCCTTCTAGATCATCCAACCACTAGTAAAATAATATCCCAACATCCATCCCCTAATCCTATAAGCCTCCCTTTGGGAATAAATCCAACTAAGGAAGTATTTTACTATAAAAAAAAAAGAAGATACCCAAAATTGAGTTAACGTTCTTCAACGATCACTTTAGTTTTATTTCTTTCCACACTCCTTCATTTATTATGTCGCAACCCGTCCCCCGGGGCCCATGTCATGACTACCCCAAGCCCACCTTCCATAAGCCAGGAGCTGGTGACTAGCACCGGAAGGCATATTCCCTAAAACTAAGAAGGCATTGCCTTTATAACCTGTATACACACACACAAATAGGCACACAGCAAGATACGATCACAAGTAAATTGTATAGTAAAAAGAGTGTGTACAGAAAGTAAAAAGGGGCCAGAATACAAGCCCAACTGGAAATTACAAGAAAACTGAAAAGTAAAAGTTAACTGAAACAACTCCTATGAACTCCCGCCAAGGATCATACTTGAAGGGTAGGTACAGCTCTTGAACGGCCATCTATGCGGTATGCCTTGTCTAAGGTCCACCTCCGAGCTACCTCCAGTCCTGGTACCCTCGTCCTCCATTAGCGTTATCTATCGTCTTCACCAAACACAACAAGGTGTGGGCATAGCCCATACAGAGGTGAGTATAACGATACTCAGTAGGGACCCTGAGATCCTTGAAGGTCTCACAAAACCCAAAAAGGATAAACCACAAAGCATAAAAACATCTGACAACCCTACTTAGGTAACGCCACATAGAAGAATACCATTGAGGTATCACCATGAAGGAAAGTACCACATAGGTTCGCCACACAGAAGAATACCACCAAGGTATCACCGTGAAGGAAAGTACCACACAGGTACGCCACATAGAAGAATACCACAAAGGAATGGCCACGAAGGTAAGTACCACACAGGTACGCCACACAGAAAAATACCACAAAGGTATCGCCATGAAGGAAATTACCACACAGGTATGCCACACAGAAGAATACCACCAAGGTTTCACCATGAAGGAAAGTACCGCACATGTATGCCACATAGAATAATACCAAAAAGGTATCACCACGAAGGTAAGTACCACATAGGTATGGCACACAGAAGAATACCACAAAGGTATCACCAAGAAGGAAAGCACCACACAGGTACGCCACACATAAGAATACCACAAAGGTGTCACCACTAAGGTAAGTACCACACAGGTACGGCACACATAAGAATACCACAAAGGTATCACCAAGAAGGAAAGTACCACACAAGTATGCCACACAGAAAAATACCACCAAGGTATCACCATGAAGGAAAGTACCACATAGGTACGCCACACAGAATAATACCACAAAGGTATCACCACGAAGGTAAAGACTCAACTCACACTAAGTATAACTTATGTATGGTAGTAAATATGATTAGATGTAACTACTGAATCATCTTACTCTGTTAATAGGTAGAGCCACGTAGGATCCTAAATCATCAGACCCGTATAGGATCCTAAATCATCAGACCCACATAGGATCCTAGTAAATCATTAGAACCACATAGAATCCTAGTACAGAAGACCCACACAATATCCTAGAGTAGTCCCACATGGATTCCTGGAGTGGATCCATGTGGGATCCTCAAGCACAAACCCACAAAGGATCCCAAAGTGTAGACCCACATAGGATCCTTTTCTCATGTTACAGCCAGCCACAGGGTTCCCGCACTAAGCTCACTTGATTCTGGGAGGGTCTACTCCTCAAGCTACAGGTCAATACTCCAACTGCAAAAAAGTCCCACTAAGAAGTATCCCAAAGGACCGTCACATAATAGAGGTCTCAATGTAATAAACGGTGTGTCAATTGGATGTCCAGTCTGTAAGTTATTGGCCATTTAGTCCCAATGGCTCGGTTGGATTTGGGGTCGATCCTACCCGGTCATACCCCAACTTTATCCAAAACTCAAGTGGAGTATAACAAAATGACTGTCTCGGTCCAAGGTTTCTGGTTCTTCATATGGTTCGTCAAATGGATGCCCGTAATTCAAGATATGGTCGAAAGAATGAAAAGGGTCAAAGTTGGTTCGGGTCCGGTCTAACCCGGTCCAACCGACCTGACCCGACCCAGCCTAGGCTGACCTGAACTGGTTTGGGTCGACCCGGCCCGGCTTACGGTGTGGTAGCCTACTGGGCTCACGGTGCGGCAGCCCGTGGTGCAGCAGCCCATGGGGCGGGGCGGCCCGTCGTGGCTGGCCGGACGGCCAATCCCCTCCTCTACAAAGCACGGTCGTGCGTCGTGCCTTCGCTGGTAGCTAGCAGCAAGCTGGCCACCCTCCTCTTGATGCCACGGCACAAGTCCGCGACTCTTGCATGACGGGTGTCACAGACACGCCCCTCCGTCCCCTTCGTGCGGCCAGCTAGAGTGTCAGCCACCGCCCTTGCTCCGCCGCAGCTAACGGGTTGTGGCTCTCCTTCGGCAGTGCGGTTGCACTGCTGCCGTCTTCGTGGTCGGTCATGGTGCTAGCCGCCGATCTTGAGTCCCACCAGTTCCAATCACTGGAATCGGTCTCCATCCTCCTCCATCATGAAGAACACATCAAAAATCTCAAAGGATTGCAGAGAGGTCGGGCCATGTTCATTTGGCCCGCACCCTCCACGTTAGGGTGATAGCAAGCGGCTCAATAATTCTTGAATCATGAAGAACATCAAGAACAGGTAAGGGGTTATTCAAAACAGCAAACCCTACCTTGAAGGTTCTATAGAAGGAGGCGTGAGGAAGAATAAAAAGTTGTTAAAGAGCATCGGTGTTCGTCGCTCCCGCAAGGCGCTTCCAATCCAGGCTCGGGGTAGGTTCCTCATTCTTCGTTGGATAAAGTTCTTCGTCGGAGAAGCATGTTTTGTTGGAGAATAAGAGTTCATCTAAATTATCCAAGGCTTTTCCAACCCTCTCTAATGATTTTCCCCAACCCAATAAAAAGAATATCCATCTTATTAAATTAAATTTGGCCATTAATTATGATGAGGTTAGCAAAATTAATTTAGAGGAAACTAAAAGTCACCTCCTTCATTAAAGAGGGAGTTCAAGGGGGTTGGGTGGTCCCCACTATTAATAATTTAATTTGGGGGGTTTCATAGCTCGGGTGGTCCTCACCACTGCACATACAAATTGGGTGGTTTTAAAAATAAAATAAAAGTTTTTCTTTATTTTATTTTTATTCTTTTAACTCTCCCATGAAATTTACAAAAACTAACTTTCACCCTCAACCTACTGTGGTCAAGGTAAAGGTCTCCTTAAGTGAATATTGGCGCTGCGAGTTCAACGGTGCCCTCAGATTTCAATTTTGAGAATCGGTTCAAAAGTTATATAATGCCGCTCGCGTGTTTACTGAATGTACTCGAAAAAAAGTTCGAAAAAATTATTACAGTCACCCTTGACCCACACTGGTCAAGGTTAGGCTTTGCCTAAGTGAATATCACCCCAACTAACCCAAAAATACTCTCGTATTTTCAATCTCAGTTACCATTTCTACGTTATGAATTTTACAATAAAATAATTTTCACTTAATTATTTTATTTACGGCCAAAAACTAACTTTCATTGGTGGCCCGCATCGACCAATGTGAGTATCTTCCTAAAGAGAGTATACTCTCATGAGTTCAGCGGTGGTATTGTATTTTCAATCTGAGTTACCGTTTTTGAGTTATAAGTATTTAAAAAATAAAATAATTTATTTAATTATTTTATTTATGATTACATCATTTTTGGGTTTTCTTATAGGAGGCCTGTGCCGACTAAACTTAAGTTGCGCCTAGGGTAAACCTGACATCCTGAACGCAACGGTGCCCTCAGATTTCTGATCAGAGTTACCATTTAAGAGTTATTCCACTTTTTTTGTAAAATTGCTTATGCACTCTAATTAAAACTTAACCAAACTTCGACAGATCATTCCAGGCACTCCGGGCCTCGGAATCGCGTGCCGTCAGATTTCACGGTCTTGAAATAATTCCATATAATTAAAAAAATTATACGTAATTTCCAGGACATTACAAATTATTAATCTATGATTATATAATAAAACTAATATCCTCTATATACTTATATTTTTTAATTTTAAGGGTTCTATCTACACCTACGCACACTTCCATTAAATTGGTAATGAATTTATCATTCGTGTATAGTGAACTACCGCCTCACGAAACAATGTCTTTCATTTTTACTTTACCACCTCTCATGGTTGTTCATTATGATGGAAAAACTATTTATATATTATTTATGTTTTAGTCATAATTATTTAATTATTATATATTGTGTACCTTCATTCTTTACATTTTGTGTAAATATGATAACATCGTTTGTGGAAGTGTGGACTATTGTTTCCTCAAAGCGATGTGATTCATTCACACTATACATTGAATGTATAAAGGATGTTTTTAATAAACATATGTGATATATATGACATAGATATGATACTATAATTATAATATACATATATATAATTTACTTTTAATTCTTTTAATATGAAAAAGAAATTAAAGTAGTGTTCATGTGTACGTTCGGCCTACCGTCTCCATAAACGGTGCATTTCATTTACTAACTCCAAATTTTATGGATTATTATAAATATATATATATACTGAATATATGTGATATTCACATCATGTTTTACATTTTTTAAATGATTAGATCATGATCTAAGTAATTGGAATAATAAATAATAAGTCAAAACATACTCGAGAAACTAGGCAATTAACACCCAAAATAGTGAAAATGATGAAAGATTATTAACAAATGAGTGATAAAATAATATAATAAGTTCATATATGACATCATAAATATGAATAAGTTTCTGATATAAATTAATAACATGCTTTAAACTATTATATAGAAGTTTAAAGAATGTACAACTAAAAAGTAAGTGTGAGGTAAGGGATTTTCATCTCACTTTTTACATTTGTGAGATAAATGTCATATTCACCACGTACTTATTTTGTGTGTTGTATATATTTCCCCATTTGATATATCATGTCATGAGTCTCTTTATCTTTATGTTATTTGATGTTTCATTTAATAATTATTTAATTTTATGGGGCTTATGATTCAAATATTTCAAAGTGGTATGAGACACTTTAATTTAAGAATATATTTTTAAATATATTATTCTATATAATAGGAATGATTTGAAAATGTAAGACATGGTTTAGATACTAGTTAATGAAATCACATTGATGCATCGGTAGTATCATGATATGAAATCAGTTCGTGATAAAACCTTCAAGTTTGTTTCCAAGTAGAATAGATGGGTTTCTACCCACAGACTTAAGCCATCTTGTGAAAGGTCTTGATGGTAGTGGTGCATATGATAGATACATGAAATATAATAATTAAGTATTGACCTTATTTAAGTTATTATTTATCCATGATATTTTATTTCGTTATATCTATGGATTCATTTCATTCTCATTTCATTGATTAAATGGTTTGTGTTTCAGTTATTTACCTTTCCATATTGTTTACAAACTTTCTTATCAATTTTTTGATTACATGGCATGTGTATTCAGTTATTACCTTTCCATAATGATTATTCTCATTTATTCATTATTTCTTCCCCTATAATTGACCCTTAATAAGCATTTGAGATCACCCTTATTATGTTTCCTTTTCTAGGTTATGAAGATGAATTATTTTAATGAGTTTCAAGGATGAATTTTATTTTTATTTATTATGTATTATTTTTTATCCCTGTGTAAAATGGGTTTCATGCATCTAATCTAGTTTTAAAAAACTACCAAACTTTTCGGTCCTTTGGGATTTGATTCTTTGTAGTCATGACATTGTAATAAAGTAATGAACCATCTCTCGGATTATGGGGTTGGGTGTTACATAACATTTAAATTTATTATTTAAACATTTGATCAAAGCAACAATCAAAACCTTTTTGATGTAGTTTAAATAATATCTTAATATATAGTCCCCTTTTAAATTAAAAATTTTCAAATTAATTAATTATTAACAATTTTTAATTATAATATAAACATATTTTATATTTTGACCTTATTTATGAGATTTATAAACACTTTTATAAGTCATTTTTATAATCTTTAAATAAAAACTTTGTTTAATGATTAAAAATATGTCATATAATTTTAAGTAAAAAGGTTTCAATCCCCTTTATTATGATTTATGACATTTATAAATCATATTAATGTGAAAAGGATATTCATAATATTAACTCATTGATATTAAAGGAATATTTGTGATAAATGTTTCAAAAACATTTAATCCATTTACCATAAACATTTTATTGTTAATGAATTTATAAAACTTCCTTTTATAAATTTTATAAATATTCCATAAGACCTTTTTATTATTTATAAGAAATTTATAAATAATATATTTTAATTAATAATTGAATATTATTTTTTAATATGCAGTTTATTTTTTTTTCAAAACATAATTACTCAAAATAAGGCCAATTTTAATTTAAACAACTTAAAATTAGTTATTTATGAACTTTTTATTATTTTAAATATAAATTTATTTATATTATAGCCTTATTTTATAATTTATAACCATTTATAAATTACCCCTTATAATTTATAAATAAAAATTTTGTTTCTAGATCACAAGGTATACCAAATAATTTGGTGAAAGATATTTTAAATATTAACATTTAATAATTGGAAAATTTTGTTGCTAAATGTTTCATAAAAATTTATATAAAAAAATATAAAAAATTATAATTTTTAATTTTTAAGCCTTTTATAAATTAAAATATTCACAAAATATAGTTTTCTATGAATTATGAACATTTGATAAAACATAATCCAAATTATAAAAACATAAAAAAAATTGTAAAATGTTTTACAATTTCAAAAATCAGTTATTTAAACATGATCAAAACTTGAAGAAAATTTTTATTCTGATTAAGTTAATAGATTAACTCAATAATTTTGATGAATTAAATCATTTATTTCATATTATTATCATATAACAAAATATTGACCAACGCTGAATTAGTAACATATCATAAATCATGTTTTTTATAAATAGAGATAAATTCATGTTGATCTCATGAGGAACCTTGTTCTGATACCACTGTTGAGTTTTCAAGGATCATCACATGATCCTTTGGCAAGATAAGAATACCCAAATAGGTAGGAATTATCCTTGAACATATGCAACATACATCATAAATAAAAATACATGAAAAAAACATATCATACCTGGTTCTTTTTTGCACTAGTTTTTTCTTCATTGTTGTAAGAAGAATGCTTGAGGAAGATCAATAAATCATAAAACAAATATCTCCTACCTATGAGGGATAAATACCAGCCACTATATCCTAATATTTATCAAAGGACTCTCATACTCATGAAGAGGTGCTAGTGTTTCACTGAGGTAGGTGTACAGGCTCTGGGGAGGAAGATAGCTTGGAGAGGTTTGTATATAATTGGGTTTATCCAGCAATAGAAATCTCATCCTTTTATATAGCCATACATGATGTGTTTCATTTAATGAAATGCATTGGGAATATTCAATTTATTGATATACATTAATTATCATTTTCATTTATTCATTGAACTCGTTCAATGAATATTCAAACCATTTAATCCATTCATAATGGATTATTACCAATGAAATCATGTGGAAGATAAATAAACATAAGTTTAAATATTCTATTAAATATTTTAGTGCACATTCAACATAAAACATAAATATATGGAAATATATGGTGAATCTATTAAGTTCAAACATAATTTGATACAAATTTAGAAATTTATAGTGCATCTATTAAGTTTAAACTGATAAAATATTTTTATATTAATATTCATAACCTTTTAAAAATAAAATAAATAATGAGATGAATTTCAAAAAAAATATTATTATGAAATATTAATATGTAGATGTCATAATGATAATAATAATGATGAATCCTCAATTCCCAATAAAACTATTCATATTACCAAACCTTTTTTTCTCTAACCTTTGGAATTCCAGCCATTGGATTAGATATTATAGGGATTAATCTCAACTGTTAGATCGAATCTCTTGTACTCTATATATATGGTTATATATTAATGAAATAGATAACTTTTTTGTCTCTCTATTATATTCCCTATGCTTCATGTTTTACTAGTATATTTTCATTTCCATTTTTCATTATCACCATCATACAATATTTGATGCACATTTCATCAATGATATGCATCACTTGCAACCGATCATTTATTCCCGATTTTGAAATTCCTCACGGTTTCATCGAGTATTCGATCAATTTCAAAACACATTATCATTAAGATAATCTTATTCAAACTGTTTATCATGATGGTTTTTTCATCAATGTAAGATAATTCTTACATGGAAAGGGTATGTCTCATCTTTTTCTAGACATCATTATTTTGGAATGCATCGATGTCTGTACATTGACTTTACTCATTCAAATAGCTATATAAAAAGGTGATTCTTATTTTATATATTATATTTATCCCCCACCCCCCTCTTGATAACATTGGTAATTTTATTAAATTATCTCTTAATACTCTGTTGTGGGAAAAATAATGAGCTCCTAAAGAGCTGTAATGAATCTCAACTACCAATTTTCCAGTTTATTCTCTAAAGTGAATGTGACTGGTTAATAACTAACATAGTCAATATCGATAAAAATATCATTCATCAAATAAAAGAATGAAACAATGTCACCCAAAGTGGTTTAATGATAAAAATCTTGTACTTGTCATATGTTTAAGTGATTAATTAAATTTTACTAACCATGTCATAAAAATGATGGTGACGTAATAAAATTTAATATCTCTTATCTATTTGTGCACCCTAAAGGTTTAAAACTTGATTATGATGTTTAAATAATCATGATGATGATGGTATTTATTTTATTAAAAAATATCACCCAAAGTATGATGAATATACTAAATTGAATATTCATGTTATTGTCTTTAAGATACTATAAAACCCAAACAAATAATTTAATTTCATTCCTTAAAGTGAATGAGAATATTTATTTAATTACCTAAAGTGAATTTAAATATACATGATTTTATTTTAAATAAAGTTCAAGTTGATATGATTCTTTGTGAAAGATCATTGTGTTGTATTTTTTTATAACAAAGAGTAATAATATAACCACTAGAATTGGTTTGATGTCAATAAAAATTTAGAGTAATGAATTTTAATATTGAATATAAAATAATACATCCTTGAAGGATGATATGAAAATAATGTCCTTTGACGTTATATTAAAAATATCTTATTTATCAATTATTGATTTTGTAGTAGAAATATAAAATAAATACATCATCATTTAACATGTTCTTATGAATTATTAGTATCACATCATGTAATTTGTTCGATATTATCCCCTGAAGTGGATATTATTCCTCTTATAGTTCATATATGAGATAACAAAGTTACATAACCATTATAATAAAACATATTTTATGAAAATTATTTTACCACTTATAGTGGCTAAAAAATGGTCATCATGATAAATAAAATTAGCAATTAATTCATTCCTTTATGTGAATATAATTACAATATATCATTCTATGAAGAGAATGAAATTATTCATGAAAATTTGATATGATTTTTTCTACTCATACTTATAATTTTATCATGAACATTTCAAAGTTGATGAAGTTTGATCAAATTATTTTTTTCCCATTTGGTAAAGTGAATGTTGTTATTCTATTAATTATAATTTTTACTAGCAATGAGAAGTGTGTTTTGAATACATAATATTCATATACATTGGATATCACTACCACATTCACCATCTTTATAATATGTGTGGGATCTTCTCCCAAGTAGATGTATTGTAGATATAATATTTGGGCCAGAAGTTTCAAAATATGCAATAATTTTCTTGGTGATGGGCCTAACCTGTTGTGATTATATTATGAATTCATCAACCACAATCAGTGGAAATTGTAATGAAAAATATGAGTATGCACAATAGAAGATCCTGAAAATCTTATGTATATATCATGAAGAAAAATATTTATAAATATTATTTTGATTAAATGCTTCAAAAGAACACTTATTTGAGTTGGTATATGCACATGTAAGTAAATTTACCAATAGAGAAAATCAATTAACAACTCCAAAAGAGTGAATGTATTCCTATTTGGTTGTACAAATTCCTAATGCTTTTTTATGTATAAAATATCATTGAGATATATCAATGGTATTCTTGAAAATGACTATCATGTGAAAAAAAATTAGATAAAATAGGTACCTCGGTATGTAAAAATCGTTCATAAAAAGTGATTATAAAGAATTTTTTGTGCAATCAAATCAATATTGTTAAACCATAAGTTTACTGATTCGAGAAATTTAAATATATGACATGATAGTTTAGGCTGTCTAGGATCAATTATAATGAATTATATTGATTCAAGTATGCATAAGCATTAATTTATTAATAACATAGAAAACATCCATAAGTGGGAGAATGGTGAATTTATTTAATGGATTTATGTCTACTAAATTATCAAATAATTCATTCTAATTAGGTTATTATGAATTCCCCATGTATAATAATTTACCATGAGTAACTGATTATTAAGGATCCTATTATTGAGGTAAATTATTTATATCAATAGAATCTATTTTGAAAAAAAAAATCCCATATATTTATGAAGAAAAAATTATGAAGTATATATAGGCATTCCCATGATGGATTGTAAGAATCTATGATGGCTTACAAGAGGGGGGTTAATGGTTGTTTAAAAAATTAAACTAAAAAACGCAATACCTCTTTAAGTAAAATGATCGGACTAAATATTTTTCGGTGATCAGAGTATTAGAATTAGTATCATAGGTGATCTGATTATATCAAAGTATGTTTTAATGATTTTACAAACATTCCAAAAAAATGGATTATTAGAAAGATAAGTAAAACAACTAACTTTCTAAAACAATGTGCAACAAAAAAATAGATCTTGTACAAATAATAAATATAAAACTTATAAAAGTAGTAATTAATTACAAGCTATATTAAAATAATTAACTCTTTAACATTAAGAGTAATGGTATTCAGAAAACCCTAACTAAAGGTATCCATAGTTTTGTACCTCCTATAAAGGTATTTTTTTATTATAAGGAAATACATATATACGATTATCGGAACAAGGCTTGTCTTTCTATCATCAGAAGACCTCGATAAATGGATCAAATCCAATATCTTTTTATCTTTATAATCCATTGATTGGTACAATGATTGGATACATAATACAAAATAAAATGTTCTAATGGAAACAACCCTAAAAAGGATTCCATAGAACAATAACTCTCTAAAGTATTACAAAGACTAAGAATGATTAGTTCACACTAAGAAATATTTATAAGACTTGAGTTGGGAAATGTATCAGCTCCTAACTCTTTAAATAACCATCTATTTATAGGATAATATCTAACGGTCATACTTTCAAGCTAGTTGCAATAGCCACAGATAGCTTTCACTTGACAGTTCATCTGTAACTAAATGTCTGACATCATTTTGTTTAGCATTATTACAATTATAAAATTATTACTTACAATAGAAACAAGTCTATATATTCTTATTATAAACTTAGGATAGTTTGATGGACTTAATTAACATTTTTTAATACAATAAATGTTATATGGATCAGTATGATATATCTGTACCAGTATCAGTTCAATGGTCATGGATTTTTTCAATACAATAGACAATTCAAAAGTCTAACCACTGTTTAGAATAATGTTAATTTTGATGAATCGGATTCATCCTTATTCTAATGGATAATATTAAATAATGATAAGTTTATATTCTTAATACAATATAATTATTTCTCTGTTATGTAAAAAAAATTCATGTTTATTATAAAAACATACTAAAACACTTAGGAAATAAAAAGTTAGTAAACATAGTTTTAAGAAGGTTTTTGTGATTTCCAAAACTAATTGAATGGAAAAGTAAGAAGTAAAAATTTGGACTCAACAATCTCCTGCTTTTTGGAAATCACAAAACATGGTAATTAAATAAAAAATAATAACTTTAAAAACATACAACTCTTTTTTTCTATTAAGAATATTGAATATGTTCTTTTTCTCTTTAACTCACCCTAAGTTTTTAACTATTTTTTAATATGATAGAAATTATTATAACATCTCCCCCTTAGTATAATATCTCCCCTTAAACATATCCTTTTTGGATTCTCTCCCTTATAAAAATATTCCCCCCCTTTATAAAACCTTTTCCCCCTTTGTAAAACCTTCTTCCCCTTGTGATTTTCAAAAAGAATTGGAAAGTATCCAGAGTTTCCTGAAATGTTAGAAGAGAAATAATATACAAAAAAATTTATATATAAACTAACTAATCATAAAATAATAAAATAAAGGAACATACATCTAATAGCAATTGGAAAACATTCAAGAACAAAGGATTTATATGAAAAATAATTCAGAATCAATAACCATTCAAATGTTTTACAAAATATACATCAAGAGTTAAAAAGAAAGGTTTAATCTTTCTTCATGAGATTGTTCATGAAGGCCTTAATATTTTTGAACCCATGTCAATCCTTATTAGGATTCAAGATCTTATCTTCCATTACAGCCTACTTCCAGACTTCTGAGTTGAGTCTTTCAAGTTCCTTAGAAAAAATTTTATTCTCATCCTTCATAATGATCAATTCATTTTCACACAATCTAATCTAGTTGTTCTCCAACTCCAAATATCAAACCATTTCTTTCAAAACTTTTACTTCCTCATACATATTATCAATAGTGTCACTAAACACCTCCAAAAACATCCCTCTATTAGAAACATCTGAAGATAACTAGTTTAAAAAATATGTTGTTTCTAAAAAAAGTTTATTTACAACTTGAAATTGATCATCATGTTACCTGATATAGAAATCCTCTTGATTAAACAACTTAATAATTTGATTATATGATATTTTCTACACCTTGATCCTTTCTTCAAAATATTTTATGCTAGTATTAATCTGTACTACTGATTATATGAGAACTTTCAAAGACTGTGTTTTCTCATTAAGGATATTTTCATTAATTCTATGATGTCTTAAAAGAGGGGGTGAATTATAGATTAAAAAATTAAACTAAACAAAAAACAATACCTCTTAAAGTAAAAAGATCAAACTCAACATTTTCTGATGATCGAAGTATTAAAATTGGTATCACAGATGATCTGATTATGTCATGGTATGTTTTTATCAGTTTCAAAGACATGTCGATAAAATGATTTGTTATAAATATAAGTAAAACAACTAACTTTATAAAAAAAAGAAAAATAGAGAAATAAATCTTGTACAAACAAGAAATACACTGCTTATAAAATTAATATTTAATTACAAGCTATTTCAAAATAATTCACTCTTTAAACTTAAGAGTAAAGGTAGACAGGAAAATCTGACTGACAGTATCCACAGTTTTATACCTCCAGTAAAGGACTATTTTCCTTACTAGAAAATCCCTCGATACGATGATCGGAAAAATATTTTTCTTACTATCCTTATAATAACTTGATATGGTGATTGGTGTTTGTATTCCTATCCTTGGAAGCCCTCGATCTGATGGATCGGATTTACCATCTTTATACCCAGGGAATCCCTTGATCGGTATATTGATTGGACGTGGAATAAAAAAGCAAATGTTCTAAAGTAAAAAACCCTGAAAAGGATTCCTTAAAATGACAACTCTCTAAAGTATTAAAAACACTATGAACAAGTAATTAATTATAAGAAATATTTATAAGACTTGAGTTGAAAAAATGTATCATCAACCAACTCTTCAAATGACCAGCTATTTATTAGAAAAGTTCCAATAGTCATATTTATGAGTGAGTTGCAATGGCCTTAGATAGCTTGCACTTGACAGTTCATCTGTAACTGAATATCTAACGTCGTTTTGTTTAGCATCATTACAATGCTAAAAGTATTCCTTATGATGGAAATAAGTATATATATTATGATTATAAACTTAGGATAGTCTGATGGACTTCCATGTCATCTTTTCAATATGATAAGCCTTATAAGGATCAGTTTGATGTATCGGTACCAGTATCAGTGTGATAGTCATGACTTTTTTTAGTACAATAGAAAATTCAAAAGTCTAATCACTGGTTAGAAAAAAGGTTTGTCCGATGAATTGGATGCATCCTTATTCTGATGGATCATATTGAAGAATGATAACTTTATATTCATAATAAATTAGAATTATATCTATGTTAGGTAAAAAGTAATGTTTTCTACAAAAACATACTAAAACACATGGGACATTCAAAGTTAGTAAACATAGTTTTAAGAAGGTGTTTGTGATTTCCAAAACTAAAGGAAAGGAAATGCAATAAGTAAAATTTCTAACTCAACAGCCCAACTACCATGTGATCCCTTTAAATACTATATAAATAATTTATCTACTAAAATATTGTGTGTTATTAGCTATTGGTGAGTATACATTTCATGTTATGCATGATGATTAAAATAAATATTGAGTATCACATACTATATTCAAAATGGTCCTGCATAACCATTGATAAGATGCTCACAACACTTAAATTAATGTAAAGTTTTAAAAATAAATGTTCTGATTATACACACTATAAGTGTGGTTGAACTTATTATATAAAATCATTGTTCATCATGAGTAGAAATTAATAAATATATTTTCCCTTGAAGAGTAAAATGAATATATCAACAACATTATATATTTTAAGATATTTTCCCTAAAGTGACACTGGTACCAGAAAAATTATGAGATCTCATTCAATGTTGTTGATGATATATTTTAATTTTTAAATTCTTTCAAAACTCACTGATGACACTATATTTTTATAGATGTCTACATCAAAGTAATTGAACAAAAGTATTAAAGGAACTTATGATTTATTCAGCATATAAAGTTTTGAGTTTATTATCCAAACTACTAACTATTGAATACTGATAAAATTTTTATAAGAAATATGTTTCCTTGTATATTTGGATATTTATATATTTTTGTATTATTTCCAAATAATGTTGATAGGATTAATTGATTATAAAATATATATATGAATCCCCAAAGTGTTTGAAATGCATGAAGCATATACAAAACTATGAAAGATTCACCCAATCTGATAAATTATGGGGTGAACTGAATAATATGTATTTCATGTATCTATATTAAGATAAGGAAGAATAATAAATTGAATATATCATCCCATGGTTTGTATGAATCATTGTATTTATCAAGATGTTTTGAAAAAAATTAAAACTCTCGGACATTTTTCTTAAAGAAATGAATTATTTGATAATGAAATTACAAATAATATCCATATATTTTGAATTAATCATCCAAAAGAAGATGAAATCATAAATTTTGGGATGACTTTACATATTCATGAAAATTCCCTTAATCATTCACTAGTATAAATTTGAGTTATACCAATAGTTTGATAAACCGTTAGTATAGGTATGATATATAGAACGTGTACCAATGGTTTGACTAAACCGCTGGTATAGCCTTTTTTCCAGTAGTGATTAAATCTCTTATTTATAAGAGTGATTTATTTCATACATGAAGTGAATGAAGAATTTACTTATTCTAAAATAATTAAATATAAAAGCACATTTTATTTATCCCTGAAGGATATGCATGTACATGTACATATATACCAGTAAATAATAAGAAATCATATTATGATGTAAGGTAATGTTATTCCCTATTCCTTGAAATCTAAAGGGTATAAATTATTATTATTCCAAAATTCATAATTGATTTTTTTTATTATGAATTGATCATTGAAATTCTATGAGTTAAATGTAGTGATGACCACTTTATGAGTGGGTAATGTAAATGGTGTACTCTTTTTCCCTTAGTCCAGTTTTTTCCATTAGGTTTTATTGATAAGGTTTTTAATGAAACAAAATTATGGGGACTTGATGTGATTGTACTTTTTCCCCAAATCAAAGGATTTTCCTTTATGAGGTTCTTAATGATAAAATCATTCATCATAATGGATATCCGAGGGAAAGTTGTAAATTATTATGGATATTTGAAATCATTTGGCCTTACCCATGAGTATTCAATGAGACTATTCATTATTACATATGGTCTTCCTCCCATGTCTTTGGAATGATGTACTCTTTTTCCCTTCATTGGGTTTTTTCCCACTGTGTTTTCCTGATAATGATTTAAATGAGGCATTATGACATAGAATTCAATTACTTTGACTTCACTTATTTTTCAAATAGATTTTTTTAAAGTAAATATTATATAAAGATTTCATGAAATTATGACATTCAAGGGGATGTTGTGAAATATTAATATGTGGGTTTCATAATGATAATCATAATTATGACTCTTCAGTTCCCAACAAAATTTTACATATACTCAAACATTTGATTTCTCTAACCTTTGGAATTTCAACTGTTAGATTATATATTATGAATATATACCGACTGTTGGATCAAATCTCATGTACACTACCACAAATGCGGGAAAGGGAAGTGCTCAGGTTTTATCAATGCTAATCAGAAATCACTAATAAAATGGGGGCTTTTATCAGCACTAGAAAAAATTACTGATAAATCTACCCTTTATCTGCGCTACTATTAGCGCTAATAAAGGTCCCCCTTTATCAACACTAATAAAAAATGCTGATAAAAAGGAGACTTTATCAGCGCTAATAATGACACTAATAAAAGTTTTTAATAGAAAATACTATTAATTTATATAAAAATATTTTAATTGTATTCAAAAATAATGTTTATATGTATATATTAAATAAAAAACACATGTTTATTATTTTTATGTTTTATTTATGTTTATTATGTTTATTATGTTTATTAGTTTTAGTTATATATTTATTATATATTTATTATAGTATATGTTTATAATATTATATATAAATACTTTTTAATATATATATATATAAATACTTATTAAATATATATATATATATATATAAATTTATGTTTCCAAATGAATGTGTTAATTGATGCGTATTGGATGTTCATATTCATCTCATGAATATGTTCATTGTTTACCCTAATGTTGGCCATATATATTATAATATTATACTTGGTGTATTAATTCATTTATATATATGAAGCTTTATGTTCTCATAAAGACTTAAAATCACAATAAATATATTTAAATAAACAATAAATGTATTTATTATATTTAAAAATATAAATATTTAGTTATATATAATTATATACTTTTTAAATATATTATATATAACTATAATTATATATAACTAATTAAATATAAATATGTTTAAATAATTATAAAATTACAAAATATTTTTTTTAATCTATAAATATATATTTATGAATACCTTTGAATATATTTATTTATAAATATATGTCTTTAATGAATACATACACAAACACAAACATATATATATATATATTTATTTAAATACTTATGAAATTAAAATTAAAATTAATATATCAATTTATTGTAGTTTTAGTAGTATTTATATATATATATATTATTATAATTATTTAAATATATATTTATATTTATTTAAATATATCATTGAATTATAAAAAATATGTAAAATTAATACATATATATTTAAATAATTATTAAATTATAATAAATATATTAATTATATATATTTATAAAATTATAAATGTAATAAATATATTGGTTATAATTTTATAATTGTGAATAAATGGTATGTTTTATCAGGGCTAATTAAAAAGCGCTGATAAAACATACATTTATCAGCGCTAAACTTTTAGTGCTGATAAATATATGCTTTATCAATGCTTTTCAATTTAGGGATGATAAAACATACATTTATCAGCTCTTTTTATAAGCGCTGATAAATGTTTTCACCTGATTTTATAAATGAACCCTAACTGCATCCCCTTCCCTCTACACCCCTCAAGATCTCACGGAAGCCTAACCTCGTGCCGCCTGATCCTCCTCCTTCTCCGCTGCTTCCTCCTCCACCGTCGTCGTCACTGCCGCCACCATCATGGTCGTTGACTCATCATCCTCCTCCTCCTCCTCCTCCTCCTTTGCGGAATCCTCCTCCTCCTCCTCCTCCATCGTTGTTGTTGCGAACGCATCCTCCTGCTCCATCACTGTTGGTACCTCCTGCTCCTCCTCCGCTGCCACTATCGCACCACGGCCTTTTTGATTTATTTTATTTTATTATTTTCTAGCCTAGTGATTTTTTGTGGGGTTTTGGGTGAACCAGTGTTTAAAAATTTGGAGTCTGGTTGAGAAAAGTACACATTTTTGGTTTGGCGTCACCGGGCGCACGGGCAGGGCATGGTTCTGAGACCGTGCGACCTACCTGGTCTTCAAAATAAATTAGAACATAAAGTAATAATGGAATAATGGAATAATGGTGTGCAATAAAATAATGATAAAAATAAAAATAAGAAGTTTTAATAAAATTTTAGAAATTGCCTTAATGATAAGAGTAATAATATTGTTTGAGAATATTATTATTATTAATAGTGTTAAGGATATAAAAATTAATTAAGTTATTAATATTTTAATAATTATTATTATTGTTAATAATAAAATAATTTAATGTCTTTTATTTTATTTTATTTGTCTTTGAAATTTTGCACCGAGGTGCGGGCTGAATCCCAGTTGAATTTGGTGTTTTGTTGATAAATGGTTTTTTTAGGAATTTTTAGCCTACGACGCATGAGCAAAGAATAATTGAGAAGTTGTGTGGATTCGCCAAGGCGGCCATGTTATTGGGCCATTGGTAAACTAATTAAATAAAATGAATTGTTAATAATGAAATAAAATTAAATGTAATAAAAGTTTAATAAATTATTTTAATGATAATAATAATATTATTTGAGTATATTATTAGTAGTATTAGTAGTAGTACAGCTTATTTTATTACCTTTTTTCATTAGGGTTTTTGGGTCTCTCCTCCCCCCTGCATCCCATTGCAACCCCCCTCCCCCCTTCCCAACTTTACTAGGTCGCCGCCCGACTCCACCCTTCTCCCTCCCCTTGCGCGCTCCTACTCCCTAGCTGAATGCTAGACCAGCCATCCCTTCCGGCCAACCTCTAACCTGTCACGCCACACCCCTCATCCTACCCTCCAGTTGTCTGCTACCACTTCCGGCCAACCTCCACTTCACGCTGCACCCCTGGAACCCTGGTCTGCCACACCCTGCCTCTCCCACTCAAACCACCATGCCTTCCCACTCTGACCCATCGCACCCCCTAGAACTTTGGTCTGCCACACCCTGCCTCTCCCGCTCGGATCGTCCTGCCTTCCCGCTCAGACCCGTCGCACCCCCTAGAACCCCTTCCCATCATGTCACTCTATCTCTTGGCCAGTAGTTCCATCTGAAGAACCATTTGTGGGCCTCCTTTGGCCACTACTCCTTTGCACTATGACCCAACCAACTGCCGGACTAGCTGCGACCTCCCCTTGTTGGCCGAAGACACCTCCGGCGTCTTTCCCTCTTTCTATGCGAGCAACCCCCCCCCTGGTTGAGTATTCTCACTACTGGAAAAACGACCTATACCCACTGTTCAAAACTGTGGGTATAGCCCCCAAAATCGTGGGTATAGCCTATACACATGGTTTTGTGAACCGTGGTCCTTGGTGGCGTTAGTATAGATCCCTAGCCTATACCCACGGTTTTCCAAAACCATGGGTATGGCTGTTCTACCACCGTGTCAAAGCATCATACACAATTTTCAGGCTGTCAAAGTCTTTTACCCACGGTTTTAAAACTGTGAGTATAAATCCTAAAAGAATGTGGGCGGCGGGTTTCGATCCCGCAACCTCTTCGCTACAAACACTGCATCTTACCACTTCCCTAACATCACCTATGTGTGTGTGTATATATATATAGTTAAATATAGTTATATAAATCATGGTTATATGTATTTTATCCCAGACTTATACCCACGATTTTCCCCAAAACCATGGGTATAGGTCCATTTTCCAGAAGTGTCTTCTTATTCCTTTTTTCCTCCTCTTCCTTTCTTGTGTTTTTTTCCTTTTTTTCAGCAGGTATGAAGTTCACTTTGGGGCTCAATATTGAATCCTTTCTTGTTCAGTTTTTTTTTTAGGGTCTAGTTTGTTTCTCTTGTGGTGAATTTGGCACGCAAATGAAATTCATACCAATTTTGGGGGTTCCTCCACCTGAGGTAGGTGGTTCCGTATTTAAACATTATTTAATGAATTAATTTTATTTCTTAGTGAATTTCTAATGTTCTTTGGTTAATTATTTTGGGTGTGAATTTGGTTTTCTTGAAGTTTTCCATGTGTTAGGTTGGTTTGGTAGTGTGTTCTTATGGTGTGGATTCATTATTTTATTGAAAACTTGTATTTAGTCAATCGTTAGTATTTAATAATATGTGCAGTTATTTTTTCATTTGTGGAAGTGGTTGTAGTCGTGTCTTCGACATGGTGTTTCATGTGCTTGGTCATAAGTGAAGGTTTTGTGTGGGTTGAGTAGGTTGTTGCTGTGAAAACCCACATTGAACTGTCTACTTGTGTTTTATAAATTTTACATTTGTTTTGTGAAAATGTTCAAGGTGTGCGGTTTATGTTCTGGTGTAGCATTCATATGCACTTTTTCCAAAAAGAGGGTTTGAGTGGGCCTTTGGTGTTTAAAGTCATGTTTCATATTCTGAAATTGCTTAATAAAATTTCTAGTGTTTTGTTTAATTAATAAAAATGGTCTTTTTACTATGAAGTTGGGTTGGTTTTGTGTGTTAAGATGTGTTATGTCTCTTTTTAAATAACTTTTTTACAAATAACTTAATATGTTTTAATAAATAATTATTAATGGTGAAAAAATGGTTTTAGGTGAGTTGTGTAAATACTTTTTTATATGCAGACTATTTCAAATGAATTTTGTGTGTATGCAAGTGTGGCATTGGGTTTATGTAACACCCCGTTTGTTTTTTTCATCTGATTTTGACATGAAATGTGAAATTAAAACATCTTGATCACAAAAAGGGGAAGCCTGGGTACTAGGTGGGTAGACTAGATCTAGTGTGCTAGTGATACAGAAGCGGCTTTGTCCTGGTTTCACTTAGCTGGATTGATGATTACAACACTAACTAAACTTTGGAAGATGATTGGATACCGCTAGGTTATGTATATGTTTCCCTACTAGTGGCTCATGCACGAGAACGAAAATTTTTGTGATTCCTATACTATTATTCACTAAGACACGATATTCTAGGGTCCCATTATTTTTGCTAGTACCTATAGGGAATCTCCCACTTTTGGTGCTCCTAGACTACTTTACACTCACCATCAGCATACAGTGTAACATTTGTATTTTTCTTGAACATTTGGTTTTTCTTAGAGGCAAGGGTGTTTTTTTCTTTTTTTATAGAATATGTTTCTTTAAAATCATTCAAATTTTGATTTTCTTTCATTTATTTAGCCTGCAAGTTTATTTGTAAATTAATGTTTATATGTGGAACCTCATTATTGGGTGACTTCCTATTGGGCTCTTGGATCACACCCTACATACACCTTTGGGTGTATGTAGACCTTGTTCCATTTGTATTCTAGGTTGTGGTATCGTGCTTAGTGATGGTGGTTTAGGTTGTTTATGGTCTTCTCATGTAGGTTGGTGTTTGTAGCTTGTGGATGTTACACCTATCTAGTTTCCTAGAGGTTTGAGTATGAGTTTTAGTTTCTTTTTTTGTCATTTCTTTTTGGATGTTGGTTCAAGTTGTAAACCTTTAAATCTGATTTTTATTTGAGGGCATGTTTGGTTGTCAGTTCACAATTTTAGTTTGTTTATCTTGTCAGTGTTTTTGTGTTTACTTTTTCAGGTAAATCATTCCCATGTATTATTTTGATACCTGAGAACTTGTGTCAGCCCGTGGGGATTAGGAATGCCCTTCAGGCCATGTCACAGACCAGGTTGGGCACTGGGTCGAATGGTGACCCAGCCTGGTTCTTGACAAAAATGTTATGAGATGGTGGTTTTCTATTTTGGGTCATGTTCCTTTGGGACAGAGTCAGGTTAGACCAAAGTTAAGGGTGTAGGAACTCGACGTTCTAGCTACGAGCAAGGTGTCTGGCCCGCACACCTTGTGGTGAGACTTGAGTTACCATGATAAGTTTAGGTTTCTCTGATTCGTTGGTCCTTGTGGTTAATTTTGTTTAGGGGAAATGAAAAAAGAGTAGGGTTAGTGGTACCAGTGAGCTCACAGGGTCTAGCAAGCCATGTGGAACTGAGGACATTGTCCTAGAATACTCTCTGTGGTGGTGGTGTGATTAGTGTATGGCCGCCAACCATATGTACTAGTCACCCGCTGACACTAGTCTCCTCTTTCATCGTTCCTAGTATCTTTGTTTTGAATTCATGGAAATATGGTTTTTAAGTAAAAAAAGTATTTAGTGTTTTAATAATTGGTGGTTGTGTGGTGTGTCCTTGTATTCTGAAAATGATGGACGTTAGGTGTTTCGAGTCGAGAATCCTTTTTTATGGATTTGTGTCTTGATTTTGAATTATTATTGTTAAGTTGGTGTGAAATTGTGTGGTTAGTGGTTTCTTTTGAAAAAAAATGTTTTGGGAATCCCTTTCAGTGGTTCCCCTTGCATGTTTAGTTTTCTCTTGCGGTATGTCTTGACCATTGGACCAGTTTGATTGGGTCCATGGTTTTCTTTCTTGACTAGTGTACACCCCCAAAAAGCGTTAACATGCGATTGAAGTGCGACCACAGGAAATTCGCCATTGGACGAACCTCTAGTTTATTAAAGCAAGGACTCTCCCTTTTGAGTGATAGTACTAAGACCATCCTTTTTATTTTTCATTTAAGTGGATCCTATCGCAGTGGGATGAAATGTGTGAGGGGATTTTAAGGGATTTTTGGTCTCTTTGAGTTGTCTAAGTCATCGGGTATGAAGTCTGACATCGTTATGTCTGAAGATCCCCCCTGGGAACAGTGAAAGGAATTCTAGTGGGGAAGGGTGAAGGTGGTTCAGATTTATTGGTCATGACCGATGTCTTAAAAGGCTTGTATTACTTTCATCATCTTAAAGGGTCATGTGTGGTAACGTCTTGCAGTGTAAGTTCTTTTTAAGAGAAAAGGTGGATTTCGCAGAGTCCTTCGGGAATCCCTGTTTTCATGGGAGTGTGTCCTCCTCTTAGGGAGTTCTAATATTTTTGTTAAAATGGGAGTTTGTTGTGCGTCTTTCCTTCTTAAGTTTCTTGGTTAAGGTGAAGAGGTGATGCATGCACATCATATAAACCCCTATTTTGGTGGATGTGTTGCAAGTGAGTAGTTGGATGTTGTGGTGAGTTGTGTTTTTTGATGTTTCCTTGATTGTAGTATGGTTGCTTGTAGCATCAGGAAAAGGGAGAATCTTTTTTCGGGAGTCTTTGATGCCTAACTGCGAGGCAGGATATGCTTCAAACTTCAGGGATCCATCCATAGGCCTCGAAGTGAAGCTGTCGCATGGTCAGAAACCCCAGGAGTGTATAGGACCCCGACTTTATTTCTGTCACTGATGTTGAAAGTAAAAGCAGTATAAATTGTATTTTGTGGTTGTTCCATTCTGACGACCCATTTGGGTGAGTGAGGCTTCCCATGGCTATGAGGAGGCGTGGTTTTCTTGCTACCTAAGTCTCGGGGGTTGCACCCTACCTAATTTAATCGCTTTTAGTGGTACTTATGGGGTTTGTTGGGTAAATAGATCTCAAAATTTAATAGTGTGCATCCATGGATGTGGAGATGCTGGTTTGTCTTGGGTTGTGGTTTTAACACCCCGATAGTTGGGGCCCTCCCTCCCCGCCCCTTGTGGTGGGGTGTTTGGTCACTATCGAAAAATTTTCAAAGTTTTGTACCTTCTGTCAGTTCTAATGGTGGGGATACCCACAATGGGTTTCACACAAATTTCTCTGGAATGAGTTAGTGTTGTCCTTTTTCATAATAGTGGGGAGTTCACCCAGGCCTCCTCGTGTCGGTTTTCATCTTGGGTGTCAATAAGTTTCTAATGGTGGGGAACCCCTTCGGGCTTCTCCATGTTGACCATTTTGGTTTCATTTCAAAATATGGCTTGGTGATAAGTGATAAGAGTGTTCCTTGGACAAGGTTTGAACTTGTTTGTTCATTCTATCCAAACGGTGTGGTTTTTATTTAATAGTGCTTGAGGTGTTTCAGTTTGTGAAGTTGGTTTCTGTGGGTATGAGATTTCATTTCCTTGATCAGTCAACCGAAGGTATTCTAGCTCTTTGGGGCAGGAGACATATTAGAAAGTCTTTTTACAAGTTTCTTGAAGTTCTCTTCTAAGACGCGTTCTCTAAGCACGATGCTTTTACCTCCTTTCACTTGTTTTTCTATCGGTAACCTCTTTGAATCTTAAGGGGTGTATCGTTTCTACTTTGGGTCTCAGCCTTAGTTGTGGATTTTCGAGGATGGAAAGATTTATGGTGGGGATAATTATCACACCATGAACTTTTAAATTTATTTTATTTTATTATTTTCTAGCCTAGTGATTTTTCATTGGGTTTTGGGTGAACCAGTGTTTAAAAATTTTGGATTCTGGTTGAGAAAAGCGCACGTTTTTGGTTTGGCGTCACCGGGCACACGGGAAGGGCACGGTTCTAAGATTGTGTGACCTGCCTGGTCTTCAAAATAAATTATAACATAGAGGAATAATGAAATAATGGAATGCAATAAAATGATGATTAAATTAAAAATAAAAAGTTTTAATAAAATTTAAAAAATTGCCTTAATGATAATAGTAATAATATTGTTTGAGAATATTATTATTATTAATAGTGTTAAGGATATAAAAATTAATTAAGTTATTAATATTGTAATAATTATTATTATTGTTAATATTAAAATAAGTTAATGTATTTTATTTTATTTTATTTGGATTTGAAATGCTCCGCCGAGGTGCGGGCTGAATCCTGATTGAATTTTGTGTTTTGTCGATAAATGAGTTTTCTTGGAATTTTTAGCCTACAACGCACGAGCGAAGCAAAATTGTGAAGTCGTGAAGATTCTATAGGTCCGCCGTGTGACCGGTCCATTGGTCAAATAATTAAATAAAATGAATTGTTAATAAAGAAATAAAATTAAATGTGATAAAAGTTTAATAAATTATTTTAATGATAATAATAATATTATTTGAGTATATTATTATTATTATTATTACTATAGATTCTTCTTTTTTGTATTTACTTCCTTTTTTGTTTTCATTAGGTTTTGCGGTCCCCCCCCCCCCCCCCCCCCCGCATCCCATTGGACCCCCCCCCCCCACCCTTCCCTGCTTTACCAGGCCACTGCTCGACTCCACCCTTCTCCCTCCCCTTGCGCGCTCCTGCTCCCTGGACAGACGTCGGACCAACCATCCCTTCTGGCCAGCCTCCTGCCCGTTGCGCCACACCCCTCATCCTCCCCTCCAGTCATCTGCTACCACTCCCGGTCGGCCTCCACTTCACGTTGCACCCCTGAAACCCTAGTCCGACACACCCTACCTCTCCCACTCGGACTGCCCTTCCTTCTCGCTCAGACCCGTCATACCCTCTATAACCCTAGTCCGCCACACCCTGCCTCTCCTTCTCAGATCACCCTACCTTCCTGCTCAGACCCATCGCACCCCCTAGAACCCCTTCCCGTCACGCCACCCTATCTCTCGGCCAGCAGTTCCATCCAACGAACAGTTCATGGGCCTCCTTTGGCCGCTGGTCCTTTGTGTTGTGACCCAACTAATCACTAGACTTGCCGCAACCTCCCCTTGCTGGCCGGAGACACCTCCGGTGCCTTTCCCTCCTTCCACGCAAGCAACCCCCCTTTTGGTTGAGTATTATCCTTATTCATTTTTTTTCTTTTCTTCCTTTCTTAAGTTTTTGTTTCTTTTTTTCAGCGGGTATGGAATTCACCTTGGGGCTCAATATTGAATCATTTTTGGTTTGGTTGTTTATTTTAGGGTCCAGTTTGGTTCGCTTGTGGTGTGTTTGGCGTGCAAGTTAAATTCACACCAATTTTAGGGGTTCCTCCACCTGAGGTAGGTGGTTCCTCATTTAAACATTATTTAATGAATTTATTTTCTTTCTTAGTTAATTTATAATTTTCTTTGATTAATTATTTTGGGTGTGGATTTTTTTTTCTTGAATTTTTCCATGTGTTAGATTGGTTTGGTAGTGTGTTCATGTGGTGTGGGTGCATTCTTTGGTTGAAAACTTATATTTAGTCAATATTTAGTGTTTAATAATATGTGTAGTTAGTTTTTCATTTGTAGAAGTGGTGTTAGTCGTGTTTTCGACATGGCGTTGCATGTGCTTGGTCATATGTGAAGGAGTTGTGTGGGTTGAGTAGGTTGTTGTTGTGAAAACCCACGTTGAACTGTCTACTAGTGTTTTATAAATTTTGTGTTTATTTTGTGAAAATGTGCAAGGTGTGTGGTTTATGTTCTGGGGTAGTGTTTATATGTGTTTTGTCCAAAAAGAGGGTTCAAGTGGGCCTTTGGTGTTTAAAGTCATGTTTTATATTCTGGAATTGCTTAATAAAATTTATAGTGTTTTGTTTAATTGGGAAAAATGGTCTTTTAACTGTGTGACTGGGTTGGTTTTGTATGTTAAGTCATGTTATGTTTCTTTTTAAAGAACATTTTTACAAATTATTTAATATGTTTTAATAAATAATTATTAATGGTGCGAAAAATGGTTTTAGTTGAGTGTGTAAAGTCTTTTTTATGTGAGAACTATTTCAAATGAATTTTTTGTGTGTGCAAGTGTGGTATTGGGTTTAGGTAACACCCTGTTTATTTTGTTCATCTGAGTTTGACATGAAATGTGAAATTGGAACATCTTGAGCATAAAAATGGGAAGTCTAGGTACTAAGTGGGCGGACTAGATCTAGTGTGCTAGTGATACGGAAGCGGCTCTGGCCCAGTTTCACTTAGCTGGATTGACGATTACAACACTAACTAAACTTTGGGTGATGATTGGAGACCACTAGGTTATGGATGTGTTTCCCTACTAGTGGCTCGTGCACAAAAATGCAAATTGTTGTGATTCCTATACTATTGTTAACCAAGACATAATGTTATAGGGTCCCATTCTTTTTTCTAGTACCTATAGGGCCTCTCCCACTTTTGGTGCTCCTGGACTAGTTTACACTCACCATCGGCATACGGTGTAAAATTTGGGTTTTTCTTCAACATTTGGGTTTTCTTAAAGGTAAGGGTGTTTTTTTCTTTTTTTTATAGAATATATTTCTTTAAAATTATTCAAACTTTGATGTCCTTTAATTTATTTAGCCTGAAAATGTATTTGTCAATTAATGTTTATACGTGGAACCTTTTTATTGGGTGACTTCCTACTGGGATCTTGGATCACACCCTGCATACACTTTTGGGTGTATGTAGACCTTGTTCCTTGTGTATTTTAGGTTGTGGTATCGTGCTTAGTGATGGTGGTTTGGGTCGCTGATGGTCTTCTCATGCAGGTTGTTGTTTGTAGCTTGTGGATGTTACACCTCTCTTATTTCCTGGAGGTTTGAGTATGATTTTTAGTTTATTTTTTTGTCGTTTATTTTTTTATGTTGGTTCAAGTTGTAAACCTTTAAATCTTGTTTTTATTTGAGGGCCTTTTTGATTTTCAGTTCAGAGTTTTTGTTTATTTATCTTGTTAGAGGTTTTGTGTTTACTTTTTCAGTTAAATCGTTACCATGTATTATTTTGATACCCAGGCACTTATGTCAGCCCATAGGGATCGAGAACGCCCTTCGGGCCATGTTGTGAACCGGGTTGGGCGTCGATTTGGATGGAGACCCAACCTAGTTTGTAACAGCCACTTCCACCTCCTTCTCATCTACCGTCGTCGCTGCCACCATCGTTGCCTCTATCGCTACCTCTTCCGCTGACTCTGCCACCTCTTCCACTACTGCTACTAATAGTAAGGGTACTCTCCCTTATATAGCAACTTCGTTTCTTCTTCTTCTTCATGAAATAATAATATACTCAATTTTTTTGTTGTTCTCTTGGTTTGGTTGTTCAATATTTTTTTTCACATTTATTCTCAATGTTTTGTGATATGATATTGTGGTATTTTGATCCATATTGAGTGTATAAGTGATTTTGGGGTCACTTTGATCTTTTGGGGTAAAAATAGGAAAAGATCCCAAGTTTCAAGGTTAAATCACGTGGTCTATAAAACTATGTAGACCCCATGCAGTTGGGTCTATAACCATTGTGATGGTTTTTTCATGGTTAGTGCATGGTTATAAAATCTATGTGGTCAAACCATGCACAATTATTCATCCCCCTATATTTTTATTTTTGGATCCCTTGCATTTTTCATTAATATCGACGGTTCCTACCATTGGTGTGTGGTTGATTATGGGAGTTTTATGGTGGTTTTACTTTTTTGGGTGATGTTTAAATTAATTATTCAGGCCTTGTTGTGTGGTCTTTTGTTTTGAAAAGTTGGTTTTATGTTATAGAAAATTTTATTTTTTAGATGAAAACGTTGATTTTAGTGTTCATAAAATGTTTTGTAATGGTATTCTTCCTCTTAATTTTGAATTGGAAGGTTTTTTTAAATAGAAATTTTTTTTAAATGTCTTGGATTTTAAAACTAGGAATAATGGTTTCTTTGTAAGAAAATTTTTGATTGTCTTAAAGTTTATAAAAGATGTTTGATTTAATTATGAAATTTTAAAAAGGAATTTATAGAAATGTTTTTGAAATGATTTAAATTTATTAAAATAATTAGAAGTTAAATTGGGTATTTATTTTGAAGTAAAATGAAATATTTTTAAATCAAGTGTGTGATTTGGATGAAAATATTCCTTATACTCCTTTTAAAGTTGGTAATCTTAAGGAAATTTATTTTTGTTAGTGTTCAAATTTTAGTGAATCATTTTTACAAGGGGTTAGATTTTTTTCAAAGAGTGTGTGTATTTAAAAATAATTAACATGTAACTTTTATAGAAGGGATGTTGTTTAAAAAAGATTGAACGTATTTAAAGACTTTTTGTATGTTTTGGGCTCAATAAATTTTGTGTATTTAATTTATTTACTTGGTGTGAATTAATATTATTTGTTTTAGATTGTGAAACATGAATAGGATAAATTCATATTTACTATGTGGTATTTGATCCACTTAGAAAGGTCTTGAGAAGATGTGAAGAAACATCCTCTAAGGTGAATTATTTTCATGAATAGGTATATCTATTTGGGTTGTGGTATTTACCCAAACTTCAGATGGGGTGGTGAATCAAGATCATTCTTTTCTTTAGGGTTTCTTAAATTTACATCCTTCCTTCTATGGTGATTAAGTTCCTCATAAGTTTGTTAAGTGTTTAGGTTATTTTCTATAATCCCTTAAGTTGAATTACCCAACATGGTCTGGGGTGGTTGTTTATTTTTGGAATCTGTGCTTGTTGAGTTAGAATGTCTTGAGGCTTTGAGGTAAACTTTATTTTATGTATTCCTTATTGTTTTTTGGTTCCTATTACATGATGGTTTGTTTATAGAGGTTGTGAATATTCTTTAGTGTTTTATGAATCATTGTTTTTCATCTTCTAGAGTTCACCATGAGATGGTGCTCTCGTGATGTGATGTCCTAGATCGCCCCTTTCCTTCAATTTTGTGACCCAAGGTTATATTCACTGCATAAGGATATGGTAGAAACTACATAAGGGTGGACTCTAATTACAAATACTTCATATGGGTTACCCATGAATAAAAACTTATGTGTAAGGGTTTCATTGGAGTTTTGTAAGGGTACCTAGAATCTATATATGGATTAGAAGGAGCTGTAGAAGAAACCCTCTCATAAATATGGAACGCCTCAATTATATTGGGAAATAATCCACTAATTAAATATAATCCCACATTATCCATGCTCGGTGTGGGAAATAGGTAGTATATGAACATTACCTATTTTATACAAGAGCACACAAAAGGATCAAATGTGTTGGGGTTTGAATGAAATATTGGCCAATAGAGGAATCCCAAAAAAATGGGAGGTTGGTTAGGGAAAGACCCTACAAGAATGAATTGATTTACTGGTATGTATAGTTACTTTAGGGGGTAAGGATGAGGTTATTTGAATTCTAGTATAATAAATGAGATTGGAAAAATTACTCCACCGTGAATTGGGAACATCATGTGGCATGTTAATATAAGTGAGGGTTAAACCTTTAGAGAGGACCACTATGAGAGTGTTAATCATGGAAAGGTAACCCAATAAAGGGGGATCTAACATAATGTATCAAGTATGGTTGTGAAGTTAGGACTTAAGTTTGTATAGTTTAATATAATGTATAAAGTGTCTCTTGGTATTTATGTATTTGTGAAAATTCCTAAGTGGGTATTTTAAAATGATTTAATTGTTTTGAAATGTTTATTAAAAAATTATATATGTTCAATATACCCTTTTTTGGTTTTAAATATATTTAAAATGGTTTAAAAATGAATTGGGGTTTTGAGAAAGGATGTTTGGAACTAATTGGTTCGTTTTAAGAAGATTGTGTTATTTTGAAGAGGAATATGTGTAAATGGTTGGTTTTTTAATGGGATTTCAACTATGATTTTTTAATATTATTTTAACTGTTATTTTTAAAGAGTGTTATTTTTTATAAATAGTTTTTTTTTAATGTGATTTCAACTATGTAAATGGTTTGTCTAAATTAGCTCTTTGTTATTTTATAAATAGTTTTAAAAAGAGTGTGATATTTTAGCCTTCGTTAATTTTTATATCAATGTTTTATGTATTTATTTTGTTAAATATTAATATCACTAAATAAAATAGGATGGATATGAATAAAGAATGGATGGATGTTAATCGCATGAAAAAAGAGTATGAATATGAAGTGAAAGAGTTCATAAAGTTTTCAAAAGATTGTGTGTATTATCCTTCTAAAATCATTTGTATGTGTTTACCTATTTTTATTCAAGACAAGTTAGTCTAGAGGAGCTGGAAGAACACTTGATCTTTCATGGAATAGATCGAAGTTATAAATGTTGGAATAAACATAGGGAAAAGCGAATGTAGCTAGTGAATGGGATAATACTGCGTTTTATGGATCATTTGATATGATTACAAGTGTGGACAATGAAGAAGACCATATCAAGGACGTGATTACAGATATGCATGATGATGAAGATTTTATTAAGTAAATTACAAGGATAGTTGAAGCTAAACTGCGTGATTTCCCAAAATTGTTTGAGCAGTTAAAGAGTTGTGCAAAGACGCTATTGTAAGATGGTTGCACTAAGTATAAATCATTGTCAGTCGTACTGAAGCTGTATAAATTGAAATCAGGAAAAAGATGGAGTGAAACTAGTTTTAATGAATTACTTTCTCTCTTTAATTATATCTCATGGAAGATAATGAGCTCTCGAGCTGAATATACGATGCCAAACGAATGCTATGCTTGATGGGTATGATCTCTAAAAGAATACACACCTACCTGAATGATTGTATACTATTTCGTAAGGACCACAAATCACTTAGAGAATTCCCAAAGTGTGGTGCTTCTCGATACAAGAAATATGAATCTGGTCCTATGAAATTTTCATGGTACTTTCCAATCATTCTAAGGTTTAAGAGCCTATATGGAAGTGAGGAGACTGTAGAAGAATTAATGTGGCACACAGACATAAGAAATAAAGAGAGAAAACTACAGCACCCGATAGACTCTCCTTAGTGGAAAAGAATTGATCATGAGTATCCTGACTGTGGAAATGAGTCAAGAAACTTTCTTCTTGTGTTATCTACAGATGGAGTGAATCCTTTTGGTTTTCAAAACAGAACTCACAGTACATGGCTGATTATGTTGGTAAATTATAACTTTCTATTGTGTTTATGCATTAAACAAAAACACATCATGTTATCTATGCTTATATCAGTACCAAAAAAACTGGGTAATGATATTGATGTTTATTTGGCTCCATTGATCGAGGATTTGAAATTACTGTGGGATTCACGTGTTACAATGTATGATGCTTACAGAAATGAAGATTTCACATTGAGATCCATGGTGTATGGGATGATAAATGACTTTCCTGCTTATGGAAATTTTTCAAGATATAACATTAAAGGAACTCTTGGGTTTCCTGTCTGTGAAAAAAGTACGCAATCAATTAGGTTGAAACATTCATCGAAAACTGTGTTTCTAGGATGTCACAGATTTCTAACCTGACGACATAAGTACCAATCTTGGACGAAATCATTCAATGAAAGTTCAGAATAATGTACAACACCATCTCTACTAATAGGTGATCAACTATTTGAAAAAGTTAAATATGTGGACACTGCTTTTGGTAAACCATTTTTGAAAAACATTATGCAAACCAATTGGAAAAATAAATCAGTTTTTTTGAATTACCATACTAGAATTGTATATATGTTAGAAATTTTATTGATGTTATGCATGTTGAACAAAATTTATGTGACGGTGTTATCGGCACGTTGTTAAATGCACTCAGAAAAACAAAGGATGGAATTAAGACTAGGTTGGACATGGTTGACATGGGAATACGAGAAGATTTGGAACCAATGAAGGGTGAAAAACAAACATTTTTTTCTCCTGCTTCTTACACTCTTTCCGGACATAAGAGATATCAGTTTTTCAACTTCTTGAATGATGTAAAGGTTCTATAGGGGTATTCATCGAATATCAACAACATCATGTTAATGCATGATTTAAAGTTAAAAGGTATGATGTCACGAACCGAATCTGATCGCCACCAAAACGGTCACCAAACCCGGTCTGTGACAAGGCCCGAAGGTCATTCCCGATCCCCACGGGCTGGCACAAGTGCCCGGGTATCATAAAATGATAATTGGGAACGATTTACCCGAGTTTATAAACTTAAAACAACAAAAGAATCCAATAAAAAGAATCTGGATTTTTCAAACCAAATAATCTTTTTCAAAAATTCAGAACTGAATTACACAATTTTCAACAATGTTTAAAGACCATTACAAAGGTACAAACCCAATAAAAGACAGCCCAAGAACCTCCACATGGAAAGAGTCATCGCCCTCAAGCCATCTCCACGACACTGCATCACGATGGACCACTAAAACCAGAACCAATGACATAAAACATATACCCAAACCTGTGACATAAAATAAGCAAGTCTACTTACACCCAAAGGTGTAAGTAGGGTGTGAGCGAAAGACCAATAAGATACCACCTCTATGAGATTCCATGTGATAAACATTTCATGACAAAAATCATTGCAAGTTTTGTAAATAAGAAATGCTAGTTACAATTTTCTAAAGGATGCAATAATAAATGAAAACAGTTTTCATGTGGGATAATTTTAAAGGAACAAAAATTTTAAAATAAATAACAAAGAAACTGAATTTTCCAGCCAACAATACCGTATACTGACGGTAAGTACAAAGGATCTAATGAGCACAAGTGATAGGAAATAACCCCTAGGCACTAGTTAGATGTGGGTCCCAGGTACCTCGTATCTCGGTGAGGGTAACCACAAAAAAATATTCGTTCTCGTGCACGAGCCACTAGTAGGGATCATACCCATAACCTAGTGGTCCCCAATCATCATCATCATAGTTTAGTTAGAGTTGTAAGCGTCAATCTTGCTAAGTGAAACTGAGGCCAAACCCCACGGATTCACTAGCATACTAGTACACGTCCACCCACCTAGATACCCGGGTTTTCCCTTTGTGATCAAACAAGTTCAACAATCCAAGAAGTATATTTTTCACATGAAAATATCAATTCCACATCACACATTAACCAAACAGCCCCATATACATCACACAATTCAAAAATTCCACTTTTCATTCAAATGCATTTTGAAATCAAACTCACACCAAAATTGCCTACAACACTTTTCACATTTCTTTAACACTTCCACAAATCCTTTAAATGATTTTATAAAACCATTACAAGATATTAAACTCACATAACAGCCCACACACATGTAACATAATACCCTTCTCACTTTCACAGTTCATTTTATCAATTAACTCATACGAAACATCCCACACCCGTGTTTCGCACACAAAACACAATTTAGTAAAACATTTCAGCAATTTATAAAACATTCTAAAAATGTTTGACATCTCAAATCACCACTTTACCATTCAAAAACCCACATTAGGTGAACACACTCACCCAAACAGTACATATACACCTTTTCCCAACTTTGTTTAACCAAATAAAACATTTTCAATTTTTTTAAAACAAACCCAGGAGGTATAACCATTGTTTGCACACTAAACCCATTTCAAACCCCTCATTCAAAACCAAAACCATACCAATAACAATCCAAAATAGAATTTTTCATCCCTAAATCAATTATTAACCACCCCCAAATTTTATAAAAATATATCATATAATACCACAAAGATACACATGAAAAACACATGTTTTCATAAATCACCTTCAAAAAGCACAACACGGTTTTACACCTTAAACTCATTCCAAAAACCTCTTTTAAAGGCCCACATGACAATAAGGAATTAACAAAACAGAATTGGCATCCCCTTTCAAGACTAATAAATCACTTTCATATGTTATAAATTAAACCCAAACATTATCCCAAGAGTCACACATGAAAAGTACCCAATTTCAAGCTAAAATACAACTAAAAATTAGATGTTTAACCAAATTCATCAAAAACGGTTTTCAAACCACACAAAACAGATTATAAACATACTAAATTAATAAACCAAGCAAGCTAACTCGTCATAAAATGGTTACACATGGAATCACCTACCTTTTGAGTCGAAACCCTCAAAACTTGGTGCGAAACCTTAAGCGCACCACCGCCGCACCACAAGGAATATAAATCCAGACCTAGACCACCAAAAATTGACCCAAAATATACCAAATAAGACCTTAGGATCTAACCCTAACTTTTTGACATGAGGAACTTCAAGAAATAGGAAATAAAACTAAAAGAGGATGGAAGGAACTAAGAAGGAATTCCCTTACTTGAAATATCTTGAAGAAATCGTCCCCAATCCACCTAACTATGAATCTCCAAGTACCCAAAACTGGTATGGAGGTTCGAAGGAGTCATATTAGGTCATGTGGGGACTGAAATGGGGGGGAAAGGATGAAAATTGAATGAGTTATGAAAGATTCATTTTACCTCATCAAATCTGGTCGATTTGAGAAAGATTGAGAAAGATCGTCCAACTCCTCGGGGTATATGAGCTCCAAATAGGAAAAATCGATACAGGGGGTGAGGATGAGGTTTTTGGATTCGAGTGGGAGGTTGAATCACCGAAAAACAGTAAAAAACGAATGAGATATTGAAATTTTAAAAAAAATAATTTAAAGCAGGAAATGGGCTTACGGGCAGGCCCATTACCTTAATTAAAAACCCAAATCCATCATTATTTGGGATTTATATGTGATTCAAAGGGATATGGTGATTTTAATATATTAGGGTATGCCAATTGGGAAGTGGAATGAGTATTAAATAGTAAAAATTGAAGGAGTTATAGAAGAATCAAAATTTGTTTTTAAATCTGGATTTGGGCTCACGGTTTGGCCCAAATTTTCAAAACCCACCATTTTCACCAAAATGAGTGGTAAACCCCCAAAACAAATCAAGAATGGAAATTAAATGAATAATGAATTTAAAAAAAATTCATGGGTGTGACATATGAAATCACATGACTTTCATGTTTTGATTAAAGATCTAATTCATATAGATTTATGTTTCACTTTTCCCAAGAATGTCCATCATATATTAGTGAATCTTTGTTTCTTCTTCAAATCTATATGTAGAAAAGTTAGAGACTCGGTGAAATTACCGACTATGGAAATAGAAATTTTCATCATATTATGTGAATTAGAAATGTTTTTTCCACCAACATTCTTTGATATGATGATTCATTTGATGGTTCACTTGGTGACAGTGATTCAGTTATGTGGTCATGTGCACTATAGATGGATGTACCCCATTGAATGGTATATGAAGATTTTGAAAGGGTATGTCAAAAATAGAAGTCGACCAGAGGGTTGTATTGTGGAGTGATATATTATTGAAGAAGCTATTGAATTCTATACTGAATATGTAACACCCCGAGATTTTATGAAAAATATTATTTTAATTTCATTAATGTCTTTTGTTGTATTCTACACCAAGATTACCTTGCGCTATACGCAACACCGTATTAGCTTGCAGTATACGCAACACTATTCTTGGACCGTGTTACACACAATTTTGATAATAGTTATTCTACGCAACATTGAGTGTATATATATATATATATATATATTAAATGTATAAATGAAATATGGTTGGATTCTATTATACGAAACAACGAAGGATTCTTTCACAACACGCAACCCTGACTTGCCTTACATTACACGCAATCGCGACCTTCCTCGATAGCGTGTGTAGTACGCAATAACGAGTTTCACTAAACAGCGATATGCTATTAAAATGTTATTAAAACTAGCCGTTATGAATAGTAATAACCACTTTTTGAAATTTTGTAAATTTTATTTTTCAAAATGGATTTCATTTTTGGATTCGGAGTATCGAATTTAGCCTAAGGTGAAATTTTGGTACTTTTCGGATAACTTTCATATTCTGATGAATAGTGAAAATTACTAAATTATAATTAAAAACAACTTTTTTAATCATAATAATTAATAGTGATAAATTATTAATTTGAGTGGTTTTAAAGTATATTTAGAATATATTTTTACAATTTAATACAATGTTGTTCATTGGTTGTAATTTCACATTTAAACCAGACATAATCAAGTGTCAATCTTTTGATAGGTATTGTTTCTTAAAAACACGCTATTTGTTTTAACAGCGGGATTTAATTATAAAATTAATTAATGCAACTTCTATGTTATGAATTTGGTAAAATAGACTTCATTTTTGAATTTGGAATATGAAATATAGCTTAGGATGAAATTTTGGCATTGTTCTGAAAAACATCAATTTTTGATGAATAGTGAAACTACTAAGTGGTAGTTAAAAAACTGAATTTTTCATAAAACTTAATTTTACCGCTTTTGTGAATGGAATTTCAAAAATCCGAGAGACACGGTTGATGTCAGTATGTAAAATGTGGTTCAATGAGATGAAAATAATTTTTAGTGAATAGTAACTTTTTACTTTTATTTACCACGGTTAAAAGTAAATAGGGTAATTAAGGGTAAGAATGATATTAATATTACCCTAACACATGTCCTAATTCTATTGGACAAGTTTATCTCGACCAAAAACAACCTTAAGTGTAAAATATTATCATTTAGGCCCACTTGGATTAGATTAGGACATTTAATATTATTTAATTCAAAGAAGAGCTAAAAGAGTTAAAATCAAAGTTTATTTACTAAAACATTTTTAATATAGGGTTTTACATAAGATAAATTCGATTGTAAATATTCATTAGAAAGATAAAAAGATTTCCTACATAATGGTATTTTATTTGTAATTTTTAGACATCAAATAAGTTAATTTATTTATGACACAAAGATGATGCAGTAATTATCTTATATATGAAATATTGACATAATTGATGTTATAAACACCAAAATAAATGTAATTTGAGACTTTTTATGAATTCCACTAATTTTATAGGTTACTATGATATACTAGTGTTGATTTAATAAACTTGGTTCGAACATATAATTCTGTTATGACTTTCACAAAAATCATATATCAAATAGTGTCAAAATTGACACAAAATAGTTTTTAAATCAAATATTATATCTTTAATTGTTATTTTATTCCTAAAAATATAAGGTTCGTCCAAATGACTTATATAAGGATATATATATTAATAATAAACAATTTGGGGTTCGTTTGACATGTTATAGTAAGTTTATTAACCATATAGTGAAAGAAAACAAAAAGACACGGTAAAAGTTAAATTATTTAACTTAGAGTTAAATCTAATTGATAAGGTTAAAATAATACCCTAAACTTGTCTAAATCCTATTGGTTGATAGGATATCGACCCATCCCCACTTTAGCTTCGAAATAAGACCCTTTTGAACCATTATAAACCGATTTTGACTTTAATATAAAATAATATTTTGAGATATTCCTAAGGTGCCCCTCTCCTCCCTTATAAAAGGACACCTCCTCCCCCTCCTCCTCACACCAATTTGAGCACTCAAGCTCGTCCAAACCCTGCCAAAATCTCTTCTACACTTCCCTAGAAACATCCTAGAGGTTCTGGTCTTCCTCAAAGACCAATTTTAGTGCCCTAAGAGGAGGTCTCAAAGAGGCGCTTCAAAGAAGAGGTAATTACCGTTACCAATTCTTTCATCTTTATTTCTTCTTCCACTTCTTCTTCTTAGGTTGTTTCATTATGAAGTAATAACATAAGTATCACTCATATACTGATATGTTATTATAAGTATGAAAAAACCCTATTTCACTATCTATCCATCCTACGGAAAAAGAAATCACCGCGCGTGCGTACGTACAGAATACTGTCTCCACGCCGTGGTGTAATCTATTTTCCACCACCACCTTACATGGATGGGTATAATGGTGTAAATAATAACTATACATAGTTATTACAACATCATATTGATTCTGATATATTGTATAATCCACTCCAATTCAATTCAATATTTATGGAAATGATATCATCGCTCGTGCGTACGTACGGACTACCGTCTCCACGACGCGATGAGATTCATTCTCCATGTTAACCATTTAAGAATGATTATAAAGTATATATAAGAAATAATAATGAAATATATGAAATTATAAAGCTACTGGATTTATGTATATATATATATATGTATGTCATCTACTTACTTCCATTCAAGACAATAAGGAAAGGAAAACAGCGTTCATGCGTACGTACGGACTACCGTCTCCATGAACGGTGTTTTTCATTTCATTTATCTATCTATCATATATATATATATACTGAATATATATGATATATAAATCATATTTTATATTCTGGAAGTAAGTAAATCATGATATAAGTAATAATAATGTCAAGAACAACAAGTCATAACACCTACGATAAATGAAACGATTTTACCCAAAACGCTTCTTTAACATGGAATTTACAAAAGAACGGGTAATATAATGTCATAAGTGAACCATATATGATATCATAACAATGAATATGATTCTGTAATAAGTCAATGACATTATTTAAATCATTATACAGGAGGTTCGGACACATACGAAGCAAATCGGACCTAAGGTAAGGGAAATATCACAATCTCATTTTTATCCGAGATTGTTTATTCGTAAGTATTTACTGGGGTGTATTTTATCATCCACATCCATGTTTCATAAGTATGTAATATTATTTCCATCCACCTAAAATTGTTTAAAACCTATTTTACCCTTCGGTGAGTTTTTAGTAAAAGATATGAAAGGAATCTTTTGTCGTTTTTCGTACGAGGTACTTTTTTTGACTTTTCCGACAAAAGTACGAGAAGAATGTTTTTTTTTAACTTAAACGGTACGAACGGATTTTTTACGGTTTTATAAAACCTTATTTTCATGAATCTTCCTCCAAAAGATTTCATGACTATTTTCAATAAAATCTCTTTCTTTTAAAATTGCATGATGTTTTGTGAAAAGAAATTGATTTTGAAGAAGAAAGGATGTTTTCCTCAAGAATTCATTTCAAGTGTTTGATCAAAATTATTTTCCATCTAAGATAATAAAGGGTTCTATTTCTATCCATATTTTTACATTGATTTGACTATGTTGTGATGGAATTATGTTTATGAATCCCTTTATCTTATATGAATGGTTTTATGATGTCATGTTGTTTAATAATCCCATTTTTATTACATGGGTTACGCTATGATGTATGGTTTATGATTATGTGGCACACATAAGAAAGGATTCATTATAAGATGGATGGGACCTATATCTCCCTCCAATGCATTGGGTAAAGATTTTATATCTCATGATATAGACATTGCTGAAATGGTAGGTTATACCGGTTCAGTGAAACAGGACTGAAACGAGGGTTACTCGATTTAGAAAGGGACTTTGTCCACTAAGATAGTCTTGGCAATGAGTCTTGACTAACAAGAAATGATTCTCTATGATTATGTGTGAATGCCACAAAGTTTCATGTTTTAAGTTATGACTATTGTGATTACATTTCACTGCCATGATTTATCCCATGTTATGAAATTATGATCTCTTTTGCATGTTAAGATTTCCAAAAGTTATGTGCTTGTATATACGATGTGATTGATATTTCTTTTGTTTACCCTTACTGAGCATTTGAGATCACCCTTTTATGTTTTCTTTTCCCCAGGATATAAAGAAAGGTTTTAGGTAAAAAAAAAGGAAGATCTTTATGGGAGATATTGAAGATCTTTCACCACGATTAGAAGATTATGTTCCGAGTTTCCAAAGACACTAAACTATTACGATCCTTGTGTGTGTGTTTTTGTTATGTACCAAGTATTCCGCAAAAGTAATGTAATGTCCATGTACGTCAAGCTTCGGGTCTCTATAGTTGGTATCAGAGGAAAGGTTTAGTCAACCTTTGGAAACTAGGATACGAAAACGTTAGTGAGATCCCTAGAGATATTTCTAAGGTATGTCTAGGGATGTCCCTAAGGTTAAGTATACGTATAGGTTATAGTACTAGAATTACGCTAAAGATCATAGAATTAAACCTAAGATGTTAGATATTGAAGGATCTCCCCCTTTATTATGTTGTTTTCCCTAGCATGATTTTTGCCTCTCACACTATTCTTTTTGGGTTTTAGAAAATGGCTGGAAACAAGATGATTCACGATAATGGAGGATATGATGGAAAATGGAATGATATTCTTCATGAGCAACCAAATGAAATGGGATTTGGAAGTCCAAACATCATTATTATGCCGAATCAGCAATCTCATAATATGATCAATAAAGTAAAATTTGGTAAGTTTCCTGACTCGGATAATAAGAGAAAGATGGAGTTTCATGATGATCATAGAGGAAATAAAGTTCAATTTCCCCTATGTAAATCATGTGGGAAGAGGCATCAAGGAGAATGTTTCAAAGGAACTGGAAGATGCTTTGGGTGTGGAAAAGAAGGACACAAAGCCAGTAAGTGCAAAGGAAAATGTTCAGTTAACACCAGGGATGAAGATAATGGTATTGCTATGACATCAACAATGGTTAAATGTTTTAAATGTGGAATGTATGGGCATTATGAAAACCAATTCCCTAAGGGAAAGTCTCATGAAGAGAATCAGTATGGTCATATGGGTAGTATTTATGTTGATGATGATGAAGAGACTACAGATATGTGAGATGAAAGAATTGTTGAAGCTCGGTCAATGGTTTAAGAATGTAGTGGAATGATGACATGTTTATCATGTGTAATGTTGTATAAGTAATCTCATGGTACTATGGAATAAAGAGACATCTAAGGATTGTTACACTGTTGTCTTTCCTTGAGTTTTGAAAGTGTATGATTAATGGTACAAGTATCCATGAAAGGTTATTCAGATATTTTTGAAATGTAGATGATATGCGCATAATGAAGGGATAAGGAGAAAATGAAATGTTTGACAGTATTCATGAACTCATGATTGATATAAGGACTAAGTGATATCATGGTTTGAGTATATAGAATTTTGAGGATTTTGGTATGTGAAAAGTGTTAACTTTTAACTGCATTCAAGTTTTCACTATGGTTCAATGGGTATTCAAGAGAATACATTATTAAGGCCTTTGAATGTTTGGAATGTGACCAACAAACCATATCTTATGATATATGGGGATCAACGATGGTATTAAATCTCTGGTAATCGTTTTCACTATGTTATGAGAGTGGACTGCAGTATTATGGATAAGCCTAAAGATTGGAATGGATTATGTTGGACATAAGTGAGTATTGTTTAAGGATAGAAGTTTTTTTTCGATATTATTGATGGGATGTTATAGTAATGTAGTTTTAGAAAAAGGACAACCTGCAGGACGGGCGACAGCCCATCGCGTCGGACAAGGCTGTGGGAATCGAACCCACAACCGAAGTGCGACTGGCCTTTATCGCCTACCACTGGCCTACAGGAAGTCCCTATTTAGTATAAACTAGTTTTATTATATTAAGCAGTATGATATATGAAGTATAAGTCCATTTTAGGAACCATATATGATTAATCTCACTATAGACCGACTTATGTATATAATTTTTGCTAACCTTTTGTTTGAGACAGATGGAATGACCCGTCATTCTATCACATAATCTGCTAACACTTCACGAATAACAAATTCAACTTCATTTATTTAAGAGATGAAGTGGAAATTGTTCAAGGCACGAACAACAGTGAGATTGTACCAAAATAAAGTAAGTATTTATTCTAATTCAAATTTTCAACTTTAGGGAAATGATCTTGAAAACCAAAAATGTTGTCCTAGTGATCTTATACCTGATGAATCAGATGGTACCTTATATCATCACAAATCTATGGATTTGTGATTACTGGCTTTTCCATAGCCATGTTCTCTACCACTCTCCATCAGAACATGATGGTTAGATTTCTCTTCCATATCCATATTTTTACCTATGTGGAAACCCAGCGATTAGTTTATTTGGGTAACCGTTACGTTTCATACTTTTGTTTTTAAAGATAAGTTTTGGTATTCCTTTTTACGATGTGGGTTTCTATCAAAGAAACTTTCAAATAGTAAACCATTTATAACCCCGACGAATTTCGAGGGCGAAATTCATTTTAAGGGGGGTAGAATGTAACACCCCGAGATTTTATGAAAAATATTATTTTAATTTCATTAATGTCTTTTGTTGTATTCTACACCAAGATTACCTTGCGCTATACGCAACACTGTATTAGCTTGCAGTATACGCAACACTATTCTTGGACCGTGTTACACACAATTTTGATAATAGTTATTCTACGCAACATTGAGTATATATATATATATATATATTAAATGTATAAATGTAATATGGTTGGATTCTGTTATACGAAACAACGAAGGATTCTTTCACAACACGCAACCCTGACTTGCCTTGCATTACACGCAATCGCGACCTTCCTCGATAGCGTGTGTAGTACGCAATAACGAGTTTCACTAAACAGCGATATGCTATTAAAATGTTATTAAAACTAGCCGTTATGAATAGTAATAACCACTTTTTGAAATTTTGTAAATTTTATTTTTCAAAATGGATTTCATTTTTGGATTCGGAGTATCGAATTTAGCTTAAGGTGAAATTTTGGTACTTTTCGGATAACTTTCACATTCTGATGAATAGTGAAAATTACTAAATTATAATTAAAAACAACTTTTTTAATCATAATAATTAATAGTGATAAATTATTAATTTGAGTGGTTTTAAAGTATATTTATAATATATTTTTACAATTTAATACAATGTTGGTCATTGGTTGTAATTTCACATTTAAACCAGACATAATCAAGTGTCAATCTTTTGATAGATATTGTTTCTTAAAAACACGCTATTTGTTTTAACAGCGGGATTTAATTATAAAATTAATTAATGCAACTTCTATGTTATGAATTTGGTAAAATAGACTTCATTTTTGAATTCGGAATATGAAATATAGCTTAGGATGAAATTTTGGCATTGTTCTGAAAAACATCAATTTTTGATGAATAGTGAAACTACTAAGTGGTAGTTAAAAAACTGAATTTTTCATAAAACTTAATTTTACCGCTTCTGTTAATGGAATTTCAAAAATCCGAGAGACACGGTTGATGTCAGTAAGTAAAATGTGGTTCAATGAGATGAAAATAATTTTTGGTGAATAGTAACTTTTTAATTTTATTTACCACGGTTAAAAGTAAATAGGGTAATTAAGGGTAAGAATGATATTAATATTACCCTAACACATGTCATAATTCTATTGGACAAGTTTATCTCGACCAAAAACAACCTTAAGTGTAAAATATTATCATTTAGTCCCACTTGGATTAGATTAGGACATTTATTATTATTTAATTCAAAGAAGAGCTAAAAGAGTTAAAATCAAAGTTTATTTACTAAAACATTTTTAATATAGGGTTTTACATAAGATAAATTCGATTGTAAATATTAATTAGAAATCTAAAAAGATTTCCTACATAATTGTATTTTATTTTTAATTTTTAGACATCAAATAAGTTAATTTATTTATGACACAAAGATGATGCAGTAATTATCTTATATATGAAATATTGACATAATTGATGTTATAAACACCAAAATAAATGTAATTTGAGACTTTTTATGAATTCAACTAATTTTATAGGTTACTATGATATACTAGTGTTGATTTAATCAACTTTGTTCGAACATATAATTCTGTTATGACTTTCACAAAAATCATATATCAAATAGTGTCAAAATTGACACAAAATAGTTTTTAAATAAAATATTATATCTTTAATTGTTATTTTATTCCTGAAAATCTAAGGTTCGGCCAAATGACTTAGATAAGGATATATATATTAATAATAAACAATTTGGGGTTCGTTTGGCATGTTATAGTAAGTGTATTAACCATATAGTGAAAGAAAACAAAAAGACACGGTAAAAGTTAAATTATTTAACTTAGAGTTAAATCTAATTGATAAGGTTAAAATAATACCCTAAACTTGTCTAAATCCTATTGGTTGATAGGATTTCGACCCATCCCCACTTTAGCTTCGAAATAAGACCCTTTGGAACCATTATAAACCTATTTTGACTTTAATATAAAATAATATTTTGAGATATTCCTAAGGTGCCCCTCTCCTCCCTTATAAAAGGACACCTCCTCCCCCTCCTCCTCACACCAATTTGAGCACTCAATCTCGGCCAAACCATGCCAAAATATCTTCTACACTTCCCTAGAAACATCCTAGAGGTTTTGGTCTTCCTCAAAGACCAATTTTAGTGCCCTATGAGGAGGTCTCAAAGAGGCGCTTCAAAGAAGAGGTAATTACCGTTACCAATTCTTTCATCTTTATTTCTTCTTCCACTTCTTCTTCTTAGGTTGTTTCATTATGAAGTAATAACATCAGTATCACTCATATACTGATATGTTATTATAAGTATGAAAAAACCCTATTTCACCATCTATCCATCCTACGGAAAAAGAAATCACTGCGCGTGCGTACGTACGGAATACCGTCTCCACGCCGTGGTGTAATCTATTTTCCACCACCACCTTACATGGATGGGTATAATGGTGTAAAGAATAACTATACATAGTTATTACAACATAATATTGATTCTGATATATTGTATAATCCACTCCAATTCAATTCAATATTTATGGAAATGATATTATCGCTCGTGCGTACGTACGGACTACCGTCTCCACGACGCGATGAGATTCATTCTCCATGTTAACCATTTAAGAATGATTATAAAGTATATATAAGAAATAATAATGAAATATATGACATTATAAAGCTACTTTATTTATGTATATATATATATATATGTATGTCATCTACTTACTTCCATTCAAGACAATAAGAAAAGGAAAACAGCGTTCATGCGTACGTACGGACTACCGTCTCCATGAACGGTGTTTTTCATTTCATTTATCTATCTATTATTTATATATATATACTGAATATATATGATATATAAATCATATTTTATATTCTGGAAGTAAGTAAATCATGATATAAGTAATAATAATGTCAAGAACAACAAGTCAGAACACCTACGATAAATGAAACGATTTTACCCAAAACGCTTCTTTAACATGGAATTTACAAAAGAACGGGTAATATAATGTCATAAGTGAACCATATATGATATCATAACAATGAATATGATTCTTTAATAAGTCAATGACATTATTTAAATCATTATACAGGAGGTTTGGACACATACGAAGCAAATCGGACCTAAGGTAAGGGAAATATCACAATCTCATTTTTATCCGAGATTGTTTATTCGTAAGTATTTACTGGGGTGTATTTTATCATCCACATCCATGTTTCATAAATATGTAATATTATTTCCATCCACCTAAAATTGTTTAAAACCTATTTTACCCTTCGGTGAGTTTTTAGTAAAAGATATGAAAGGAATCTTTTGTCGTTTTTCGTACGAGGTACTTTTTTTGACTTTTCCGACAAAAGTACGAGAAGAATGTTTTTTTTAACTTAAACGGTACGAACGGATTTTTTACGGTTTTATTTCATGAAGCTTCCTCCAAAAGATTTCATGACTATTTTCAATAAAATCTCTTTCTTTTAAAATTGCATGATGTTTTGTGAAAAGAAATTGATTTTGAAGAAGAAAGGATGTTTTCCTCAAGAATTCATTTCAAGTGTTTGATCAAAATTATTTTCCATCTAAGATAATAAAGGGTTCTGTTTCTATCCATATTTTTACATTGATTTGACTATGTTGTGATGGAATTATGTTTATGAATCCCTTTATCTTATATGAATGGTTTTATGATGTCATGTTGTTTAATAATCCCATTTTTATTACATGGGTTACGCTATGATGTATGGTTTATGATTATGTGGCACACATAAGAAAGGATTCATTATAAGATGGGTGGGACCTATATCTCCCTCCAATTCATTGGGTAAATATTTTATATCTCATGAGATAGACATTGCTAAAATGGTAGGTTATACCGGTTCAGTGAAACAGGACTGAAACGAGGGTTACTCGATTCAGAAAGGGACTTTGTCCACTAAGATAGTCTTGGCAATGAGTCTTGACTAACAAGAAATGATTCTCTATGATTATGTGTGAATGCCACAAAGTTTCATGTTTTAAGTTATGACTATTGTGATTAAATTTCACTGCCATGATTTATCCCATGTTATGAAATTATGATCTCTTTTGCATGTTAAGATTTCCAAAAGTTATGTGCTTGTGTATACGATGTGATTGATATTTCTTTTGTTTACCCTTACTGAGCATTTGAGCTCACCCTTTTATGTTTTCTTTTCCCCGGGATATAAAGAAAGGTTTTAGGTAAAAAAAAGGGAAGATCTTTATGGGAGATATTGAAGATCTTTCACCACGATTAGAAGATTATGTTCCGAGTTTCCAAAGACACTAAACTATTACGATCCTTGTGTGTGTGTTTTTGTTATGTACCAAGTATTCCGCAAAAGTAATGTAATTTCCATGTACGTCAAGCTTCGGGACTCTACAGAATACTTGTCCGGTGTGCAAAGCATTGGTCTAATGAAATCTTGTCACACTAGGTGACTTGCGAGAGAAGTAATTTTTGGTTATACATTTCATATTTTTTGCAGGTGTATACATGAAAAACAATTGAAGGGATTTCCCCATGAACACAAATTTTCACTCGCTAGTCCTCACATCACCTCTATAGGACAAAAGGATATAACTTCCAAGAAATAGGGTGAAATAGTGGTAGGCCTGCTCAAATCATTTAACAGTAAAATTACGGATGACAGACTCTTTTTAATACCAACGATGCATAGGTAAAACTCTAAAATTTAATCATATCAAATATATTTTAATTTCTTTCATTTCTTATTCATTTTGTGTTTTTAGGCAGAATTGGATGCTCATTGCAATCAATTTGGATACTCTAAATATTTATTTTCTGAATTCAATGCATAGATATCCAACAAACCAACCAAACATAATGGCGTTTGTCAATTTTTAATACACTACATCCAACATTTTATAACTAAACATCCATTTATATAATTTATATTATCTTTTAATGAGTATTATATTATGATAGGGCGGTGCATGAATATATTCTACATCATGGAATGAGGCTAGGGGAAAAGGATAAGCAACCTCACAAATACTAATACTAGATAAGTATTATTTCACCTTTTTTTACTAATACTAGATAAGTATCAGGGTAAATATAATAATATTTCATTATCCAAACACATATTAAAAAAATTACTTATTTTTCTCAATTTTTTTGCAGTGTCTGAAACAAGAAAATGAAAAAGACTATCGTTATTATGTTTCTAAATTTATGAGAGAGATCATATTCCATTAACAAAACTAGCATCCCTGAAGAGGTATTTTCAAAGATAATTGCTATTTCATTTAAAATATTTATTAATCCTTTGTGTATTTATATTTTTTCAGTACTACCATGATAGCCGAAAATAGTCATATTCACAAGATGATATAGATATGATTAAAAACAAATGGGAAGTATACCTGATGGAATAATGTACAAAAATAGCATGAAGATAGTAAACTTATCAAATAATTTTGACTTTAATAATCTTGTTTGCCTTATCTTTCTCTTTGTTTGATAGTAATGTTGTGATTTATACAAGCTAAACTCCCCCACTGAAAATCATGGCCATTGGTGGTTCTTTTTTGCGCACTAAATGAATTACATGTTGGTTGGTTTTTGAAAAGAAATTGGTGGTCCTCATTTACAGGGTATGTGTGTTGTTGATAGAACACAAAAGATAACAAGTATACAGAAGGGGTTTTCCCATCCCTTGAGTTTGTTGTGACATCTTGAGACATAACAGTCACAGGATCTTACTCCACACTTCTCGTTTTCAACAACGAGAAGGGGTTTTCTCCAAAAAATATTGATTCAATCTACAACATTGGCAGTTCCCCTCTTTAGTCGACCCAGTGAAGAACCAACTATCGTATATTCATTCTGAGGTCTTGAATATATGACATTCGGTTATTCACTGGGTTGAATAAAGATATGATATAGAAAGAGGATGTTATTTTGTGTCAACCTTACAGGGATCAAAGGTTTTTCCATAATCTTCTAAACTGGGTAGATTAATCATATTGAGCAGGTCAGGTCTCTATTTTAGGTTTCATAGGAAAGGGTGCATTGATTTTCAAGTAAAAAAATGTACTTAAAGTTTTTTCCAATACTTTAGGAAAACGATCCGTGAGTCATTTGTGACATGTAGAAATCAACTGCACCTCAATCGAACGCACAGTGTCACTAGTACGACTCCAAATGTGTCTTTATTTAAAATTGACATTAATTCAAGTAAAAAAACACAACTAACATACTGAAAACCAAGGAAATGCATTCTGATTATTTTGATACTTTAGGAAAACGATCTATCATTCATTTGTGACGTGTAGGAATCAACTGAACCTCAATTTGATGCATGGTGTCACTGGTATGACTCCAAATGTGTCTTGTTATTTAAAATTGACATTAATTCAAGTAAAAAACCATAACTGACATTCTAAAAATTGAGCAAACGCATTCATATTGTTTTGATGCTTTAGAGAAAAAATCCATGAGTTGGTTATGATGTGTAGGAATCAACTCAACCTCAATCCAACGCACCGTGTGATCAGTATGACTAAGTATCCGTTATGAGTTTAAAATTGACATTTTAGCTCAAAACATGTCACTCACTAAAAACCAAGAAAACCAGCTCTGATTGTCTTACAAATTAAGGAAAGTGATTCATAAGTCCTTTTTAAAGTTTATAAAGCATTCTCACATCAAACCGATGCACGATGCGACCGGTATGACTCAAATTGCATGTTTTCGGTTTGAAATGAAATTTTAGTAAAAAAACACAAATGACATACTGAAAACTAAGGAAATGCATTCATATAGTTTTGATACTTTAAGAAAATGATTTATCAGTCATTTTTTATGTTTAAGAACTAACATAACCACAATCCAATGCACGGTGTCACTGGTATGACTTCAAATGTGTCTTGTTATTAAAAATTAACATTAATTCAAGTAAAAAACACAACTGACATACTGAAAACCGATCAAAATATTTTGTATTGTTTTGATACTTTAGGAAAATAATCCATGAGTCAGTTTTGATGTGTAGGAATTAACCCCACCTCAATTCAACAAGTGGTGTGACCAGTATGACTAAAATTATCCGCTATCAGTTTAAAATTGACATTTTAGCTTAAAACATGTCACTCACTGAAAACCAAGAAAACACACTCTGATTGTCTTTAAAATTAAGAACAGTGATTCATCAGTTATTTGTGACGTGTATGAAGCAGTCTCACGTCAAACCAATGCACGATGAATCTGGTATGACTCAAATTGCATGTTTTCAGTTTGAAATGACATTTTAGTTAAAAAACACAAATGACATACTGAAAACCAGGGAAATGCATTACAATTGTTTTGATACTTTTGGAAAACAATATATCAGTCATTTTTTTACTTGTAGGAATCAACCGCACCACAATCTGATGCACAGTGTCACTAGTATGACTCCAAATGTGTCTTCTTATTTAAAATTGACATTAATTCAAGTAAAAAAAACACAATTGACATACTGAAAACTGAGAAAACGCATTTGGATTGTTTTGATACTTTAGGAAAACAGTCCATGAGTCATTTGTGATGTGTAGGAATCAACCCAATCTCAATCTGAAGAACTATGTGACCGGTATGACTAAAAGTGTCTGCTATCAGTTTAAAATTGACATTTTAGCTTAAAACATGTCACTCACTGAAAACCAACCAAATGCACTCGAATTGTTTTCAAAATTAGGGATAGTGATTTGTCAATTATTTGTGACGTGTATGAAGCAGACTCACATCAAACTGATGCACGATGCAACTGGTATGACTCAAATTGCATGTTTTTGGTTTGAAATAACATTTTAGTAAAAAACAACTCACAAACTGAAAATTGAGGAAATGAATTCCAATTGTTTTTATACTTTAGGAAAACGATGTATCAATCATTTGTGAAGTTTAGGAATCAATCTCACCTCAATACGACACACGGTGTCACCGCTATGACTTCAAATGTGTCTTCTTATTTAAAATTGACATTAATTCAAGTAAAAAACACAACTGACACAATGAAAACTGAGAAAACACATTCGTATTGTTTTGATACTTTGGGAAAACGATCCATAAGTCAGTTGTGATGTTTAGAAATCAACCCCACCTCAATCTAATGAATGGTTGGACCGGTATGACTAAAAGTGTCCGCTATCAGTTTAAAATTGACATTTTAACTCAAAACATGTCACTCACTGAAAACCAAGAAAAAACACATTAATTGTCTTCAAAATTAAGGAAAATGATTCTTCAGTTATTTGGGATGTGTATGAAGCAGTCTCACGTCAAACCGATGCACGATACGTCCGGTATGACTCAAATTGCATGTTTTCGGTTTGAAATGACATTTTAGTTAAAAAACACAACTGACATACTGAAAACCAGGGAAATAAATTCTGATTGTTTTGATACTTTAGGAAAAGGATCTATCAGTTATTTTTGACATGTAGAAATAAACTGCACCTCAATCTGATGTACGGTGTCACTGGTATGAGTCCAAATGTGTCTTCTTATTTAAAATTGACATTAATTCAAGTAAAAAAACACAACTGACATACTGAAAACCAATAAAAAGTATTCGGATTGTTTTGATACTCTAGGAAAACAATCCATGAGTCAGTTGTGATGTGTAAAAATCAACCCCACCTCAATCCAACCAATGATGTGACTAGTATGACTAAAAGTGTATGTTATCAGTTTAAAATTGACATTTTAGCTCAAAACGTGTCACTCGCTGAAAACCAAGAAAATGCACAAGGATTGTCTTCAAAATTAAGGACAGAGATTTTTCAGTTATTTGTGATGTGTATGAAGCAATCTCACATCAAATCAACGCACGATGCAACTGGTACGACTCAAATTGCATGTTTTTGGTTTGAAATAACATTTTAGTAAAAAAACACAACTGACAAACTGAAAACTAAGAAAATGAATTTCCAATGTTTTGATACTTTAGGAAAACGATCTATCATTCATTTGTGACATTTATGAATCAACCGTACCTCAATCCGACACATGGTGTCAGTGGTATGACTTCAAATGTGTCTTCTTATTTAAAATTGACATTAATTCAAGTAAAAAAACACAACTGACACACTGAAAATTGAGCAAATGCATTAGGGTTGTTTTGATACATTGGGAAAACAATCCATGAGTCAGTTGTGATGTGTAGAAATCAACCCCACATCAATTTGATGAACGGTATGACCGGTATGATTAAAAGTGACCGTTATCAGTTTAAAATTTACATTTTAGCTCAAAACGTGTCACTCACTGAAAACCAAGAAAATGCACTCTGTCTTCAAAATTAAGGACAGTGATTCTTCAGTTATTTGTGATATGTGTGAAGCAGTATCACGTCAAACTGACGCACGATGTGACCGGTATGACTCAAATTGCATGTTTTTGGTTTGAAATGACATTTTAGTAAAAAAACACAACTGACATACTGAAAACCAAGGAAATGCATTCCAATGGTTCTGATACTTTAGAAAAATGATCTATCAGTCATTTGTGACGTGTAGGAATCAACCACACCTCAATCATACGCACGGTGTCACTGGTATGACTCCAAATGTATCTTCGTATTTTAAATTGACATTAATTCAAGTAAAAAAAACATAACCGGCGTACTGAAAACTGAGCAAATGCATTCGTATTGTTTTGATACTTTAGGAAAACGATCCATGAGCTAGTTTTGATGTGTACGAATCGACCCCACCTCAATCCGAAGAACGGTGTGATCAGTATGATTAAAAGTGTCCATTATTAGTTTAAAATTGACATTGTAGCTCAAAACGTGTCACTCACTGAAAACCAAGAAAACACACTATAATTATCTTTAAAATTAAGTAAAGTGATTCGTCAGTTATTCGTGACGTGTATGAAGCAGTCTCACATCAAACCGACGCACAATGTGACCGGTATCACTCAAATTGCATGTTTTCGGTTGGAAATGACATTTTAGTAAAAAAACACAATTGACATACTGAAAACTGAGGAAATGCATTCCAATTATTTTGATACTTTAGAAGAATGATCTATCAATCATTTGTGACGTGTAGAAATCAACTGCATCTCAATCCGATGCACGGTGTCACCGGTATAACTCCAAATGTGTCTTTTTATTTAAAATTGACGTTAATTCAAGTAAAAAAACACAATTGGCATACTGAAACCTGAGAAAACACATTCGGATCGTTTTGATACTTTAGGACAATGATCCATGAGTCAGTTGTGATGTGTATGAATCTACCCCACCTTAATCCGATGAACGGTGACTGGTATGACTAATAGTGCCTGATATCAGTTTAAAATTGACATTTTAGCTCAAAACGTGTCACTCATTAAAACCAAGCAAACGCACTCTGATAGTCTTCAAAATTAAAGACAACGATTTGTTAGTTATTTGTGACGTGTATGAAGCAGTCTCAGGTCAAACTGATGCACGATGTGACCGGTATGACTCAAATTGCATGTTTTCAGTTTGAAATAACATTTTAGTAAAAAAAACAATTGACAATACTGAAAACTGAGGAAATGCATTCCAATTGTTTTGATACTTTAGGATAACGATCTATCAATCATTTTTTACGCGTAACCGCACCTCAATCCGACGCACGGTGTCATCGGTATGACTCCAAATGTATCTTCTTATTTAAAATTGACATTAATGCAAGTAAAAAAACAAAATTGACATACTAAAAACTGAGCAAACGCATTCAGATTGTTTTGATACTTTATGACAATGATTCATGAGTCATTTGTGATGTATAGAAATCAACTCTACCTCAATCCAACGAACGGTGTGACCGGTATGGCTAAAAGTGTTCGCTATCATTTTAAAATTGACATTTCAGCTCAAAACGTGTCACTCACTGAAAACCAAAAAAAACGCACTTTGATTGTTTTCAAAATTAAGGACAGTAATTTGTCGGTTATTTGTTATGTGTATGAAGCAGTCTCACGTCAAACTGATGCAAGATGCAACTGGTATGACTCAAATTGCATGTTTTCAGTTTGAAATGACATTTTAGTAAAAAAACACAACTGACAGACTGAAAACTGAGGAAATGCATTCCAATTGTTTTGATACTTTAGGACAATGATCTATCAATCATTTGTGACGTGTATGAATCAATCACACCTCAATCTGATGCACGATCACTAGTATAACTCCAAATGTGTCTCTTATTTAAAATTGACATTAATTCAAGTAAAAAACACAACTGGCATATTGAAAACTTAGCAAATGCATTCTGATTATTTTGATACTTTAGGAAAACGATCCATGAGTTAGTTGTGATGTGTAGGAATCAACGCCACCTCAATCCGACGAAGGGTGTGATCGATACAACTAAAAGTGTCCACTATCAGTTTAAAATTGACATTTTAACTCAAAACGCGTCACTCACTGAAAACCAAGCAAACACGCTTTGATTGTCGTCAAAATTAAGGACAACAATTTGTAAGTCCTTTCTGACATGTATGAAGTAGTCTCCCATCAAAACGACGCACGATAAAAGTTGTATAACTCCAAATGTGTCATTTTTATTAAAAATTATCATTTTTTAATGTATTCTTCATATTAATGTTTAATTTATTTTCTTATAGTATTACTAATGTAATATTTGTTATCCTTTTTCTCGAGTTGGGATGATTTGTTCGACGATCGTTGGATAATTATAAATGTAATTTTATAAAACATTGTTCAAAATGTATATAGAAGTGTTTTTTTGGTATATACCATGAGTGAATATTTTTGTATTCATGATGTCAATTAAATGTATATAGTATTGTTTGTCAAACTTTTGTATGCGCTGTTTGTTTTTTTATATTTGCGTGTATGTGGTTTTTTTTTTGTATATACCATAGGTGGTCATTTTTTTAGTACGTTTTTGCTATTTTGTGCAGGTTGTTTTTGCTATTTTGGTTATTTTGGTCTCTTGGTTGGGTGGTGTTTATTTTTTGCAGGTTGATGTATGTTGTTATATAAACATACACCCAAGTAAGAAATCCTTTATCAGTGTTTTTTTAGCGCTGACCACTCTTTAATAACGGTTATATTATCAACTCTTTTCTAAGGATCGGTAAAAGCATGTTTTGTGGTGGTGGTACTCTATATATATCCGTAAAATTGGACTCCATATTGTGTTCCTTCTAATTTTTGTTTATCTATTATATTTGTATTTTCATTTATCATCATCATTGTCGTGCTTCGTTAACGATACACATTACCTACGATACATTAATCTATTATAAAAAATTATATGATTTTTAACAACAATAAAATGTGATCGTCAGTGTGTGTATATAGTGAAAAGGCCTAAAAACTGCTCAAGATCATGTCAGTTAAGAGAGATGTATGCGCATGATGCAGAACCAAAACCATGGAACACAAGATCGATTCAAAACTGTTGATCTGGAATACCAGTGGGATCCGACAACTTCCGGAAGATCAAAGGTGCGCCGTATTGTGGCTGGAGGAACATCAAGACCGTCGGCGCGTGGATGTACGTGGGCCCCAGCTGGAACGCGAACCGCCGCAGCATCATACCGACCACCGTCTTCGTCTGGACCACGGCGAGGTTCTGGCCGACGCACCGGTGGGCTCCGAACCCGAACGGGATGAAGGCGGCCGGCGGGTGGGCCATGGGCGTGGCGAATCGATCCGGGTTGAACTCCGCGGCGTCCGGACCCCAAAGCCCGGGGTCGTGATGGAGGGCCAAGATCGGGATCATCAGCTCGATGCCACGCGGGATCCGGGTGCCACCCAGCTCCACGTCAGCCACGGTCCGCCGGATCGTCGCCACCAGCGGCGGGTACAGCCTCAACGATTCGTTCACGATCATGCCCAACTGAAGGCCGCCGGAGATCAATTAATTAAATGGAATTACCATAAAAAATTCCAGACGCTTACGGTTTTGAGGCCGGCGATGTCGGATTTGGTGGGGACGTCCCGCGCGCCGCACACCCGGAGGACCTCGTCACGCGCCGACTCCTGCCAGGCGGGGTGCATCGCCAGGAGGATGGTGGTCCACGTCAGCAGAACCGCCGTCGTGTGCTTCCCGGTGAAGAAGAAGGTCTTGCACTCCTCCACGATGTCGTCGACGGTGAACGCGCCGCCGGAAGAAGGAGAATCGCATCCCGTGACTTCAAGGCTGTCCCGGATCATGAGCTCGAGCAAGTCATGGGGACGGTCGCCGCCGCCGCGGTGGCACGCCGCCCTCCTCGCGTCGATGAGCTTGATCAGCGATTTGCGAATCGTTTTATCGAGCTTCCAGGAAATGCGGTTCTTGTTGGTGGGCAGGAATCTGTAACCGGGGACGAACATCTTCTGGAAGGCTTCAATGGCGAAGGCCGTCTGCTGGTCCTGGAGGCGGTAGATGGCCCTGCCGTCGTCGTAGCTGCTGCCGAAGACTGTTCGGGTGACGACCTCTTCGGTGAGGGTCTGGAAGGAGTCGCAGATTTCGATCTCCGCCCTCCCGCCGCCGTCCATCCCCCGCTGCCACCCGTCCAGCATCCGCCTCACGCTCTTCCCCGTCACCGGCATCATCAACTGCACCGCCACGGTGTTATTTACAGGAAGCAACGGCATAACAGAAATGGGTGACTCACGGAGAGGTTGGAGAGATAGAAGGTGGGGGAGATGACGCGGCGGTGGTGAGCCCACTTGTGGCCCGTGAGGCCGACCAGCCCGTCCCCCTGGAGGCTCCTCACGAGCGGGTGCGGCTCGCACTTCTGATAAGCCCCGGCAGTGGACGCCAGGATCTCCCTCACCAACGCGGGGTCCGACACCGCCAGCCGCGCCGTCGCCCCGAACCACATCAAGAACTTCCCACCTGCACGCACCAGAATTAAGCCATTGATTCGAGGGACCGGCGGTTCATGAGTGGCGCGTACCGTAGAGGCGGGACCAGTGGTGATAGAAGGAGAGGACGCGGGGGAGGATGTTGTGGGAGAGGGGCATGGGGCGGGAGGAGGCAGTCAGCATCAGACCCACCAGCTCCCTCACGCTGCCGAAGAAGAAACGGTACTTAGGGCCGGTGATCCCCTGCCGCCGGAAGTGGCGCTCCACCACCCGGGGGTGCCACCACAGACACACCACCACCCGCTGAACCGACACCACCAGCCCCACCCAGACCCAGACCCAGACCCACAACCCCGCCATTAACCCACCCATGCATGCACCGGATCCTTTCACTTCTCCCCGCTGCAACCCAGAACCTGGAGAGAGGGGTTCATTTATTTGGATTTTTTCTGTTGCAAAATTAAGAAGCCGTGTATTAGAAAAAGTTAATATATTAATTTTAAGGAAAGATTTGGACAGATTCATCGGTAGACCATTAATAAATTCGGCTAAATTATTGGGGTTTTGTCTATAAAAAAAATATATATAATTAAATGCGGAGCTTCCACGGCGTGCTGGTGAGTTCCATGGCATGCCCGTGGAAAATGCGGCTGATCCAAGCATTATTTCGCGACATCCTCCTATAACACCATTATTGACGGCTTTATCCAGGACGTTGGACAAAACGCCACGCGTTAAGTATCATCGGTAGAGAAGACTGGGTAAAGTTCAAGGTGGAATCACGTTTGAGGACCAAAAGAGACCCCTAATTACACTTTAACGACCCAGCTTTTTGTTATTCCAACCAAGGATCCAAATTTTGGAAATTTTAAAAATTTCATTTGTATTTTCTCATTTTTTGATCCCTGAATTAACTCTCATATCTTCATTATCCCAAAATTCAATGACACCATAGGTTTCATTTTTTTGAAAAACACACCGTGTAATTCAATGACATCATTGCTTTCATTTTTTGATGATCACACCATGTAATTCAACTTCCATGTTCGCCAAACCTGTTTGATGTCCTTAATTTGTATAAGGGCGTAGTGGAGGTTCGTGGCAACAAAAAACACACAAAATGATAAGCAAGACAGAGAAACACAAATTTAACGTGGTTCGGCAACTTTGACTACATCCACGAGATAAACAGACTAATTCTCTATCATCACTCTTTCCGAATCTCGTCGGAAGATCACAACACACCAATACAGGCTTGGGATTTTCATTCCATTTAAATAGAGGAACGAAAACCATAAATTTCTCTGGTAGTTTGTTGGGGCGCAGCGGAGGTGCGTGGTACCCAATCACACAAAAACGAGAGGAAAAACAGAGAACACAAAATTTAACGTGGTTCGGCTATATAGCCTACGTCCACGGGAGAAACAGGCCAATTCTATATTCACTCTTTTCCGGATAAAACTTCACGGAGGATCACCACACACAGATCTCACCACAATCTCTTCCCTTACAAACAATGGGATTTTCATCCCGTTTAAATAGAGAAGGAAAACCAACAATTTCCTTCAGTTTGTTGGAGGGTAGTTCATCTACCCTTGAGAAGTCCTCTCGCCGCCTGCTGCATTCCACTGCGTCGGCTGCCAACCTTTGAACGCTGCTGTAGGAGTTGTTGTCGTCCAAAGACTTCCTCCCCTGCAAAAAACCACCCCATATTGGGAGTGACCCCCACAAATCTCCCTCTCACAACCAATTTGGGGTATAAGATTGACTTGCAGTCTCCTTGCAGGTGTTGAAAACTTCATCGGCAAATCGAACACGCTTCTTCACGCCAGATGACGTGGCACTTCCACTATCTTCACTCGATCTCGGGCTGACTGCGGTCTCCATCAAATGATACAACCCTTGAGACTCCTTCCCAGTAAACATCGCTGCATCCCCACGTAAGACTTCCAACACTCCACCTGCTATGGAAATCATGAACCCTTTTGCATCGAGCCTACTTCATGATATCAAGTTCCGCCTCATCCTCGAAACGAATTTCACGTCAGCCAGTTTACAAACTGCTCCATTGGGTGTCTTCAATTTCACCGTCCCGACTCCTCGAACCTCTCATGTTGACCCATCACCAAGTCTCACCGAGTCTCGCACCTGCTGAAAAGTATCAAACGTACCTCTCATCGTACGTATGTGTGATGAGCTCCCCGAATCCAGAACCCATCCGTCTTTCTTTGGATTTTGAGTTCGCTCGTTCTTCCCCTTTAGAAATTGGCATTCCCGCTTCATGTGACTGTATCTTTTGCAGTAATGACACTGCACTTCTTCTCGATCAACTCTCTCATCTGAGTGCATGCTTCTCATTGTCACGCATATTTCATCATCTGCTGATAAACCTGTGATGTTCGCATCCTCCTCTTCAACTTTTTTCTTCCCAGCAATGTACCTTTTGCGTTCTCCACAATCACTTTTATAGTGACCCTTCTTCTCGCACTAGAAACACGTGATTTCGCTAGGATCACGTCCCCTGGATTTTGACCGCCATTCTTTACCTTCTGACTACCGATGTCGGCTCCTCCCACGCTGATCATCTCGCATCACCATGATTTGCTCTCTTGAATGTGTCACGAGTCTTCGAAATGCCTCTGAATCTTGAAGTGACGCCATCACCTCGTCCAGCTTCAATGTCTCCTTCCCCACGAGCAATGCAGTCACAAACCCATCAAATGAGCTTGGTAAGGATAATAAAAGCAAAAGTGTTTTATCTTCCTCTCCAACCTTCACACCGAGCCCCAATAACTGCGTCAGGATCTTGTTGAATTCATTGGTATGATCCAACAAATTCGCTCCCTCATCCATGCGCAACTGGTACAGTTTCTTCTTTAAGAACAACTTGTTGGTCAGCGACTTTGTCATATACTGCTGCTCCAACTTCTTCCAGATCTCCTTCGGTGATGTCTCATCCAGCACCGAATACTTTACCTCATTTGTCAGGCACAGTCGAATTGTGCTGACGACCCGCATCTCGAGTTCTTCCCAATCATCGGCACTAGTTGTCTCGGGCTTTTCTCCGATCAATGGTCTGATCATGCCCTGCTGCATCAAAAGATCATTCACCGTGCTTTTCCACAAGCTGAAATTATTTCGACCATCGAACTTCTCGATATCAAATCTTGGTAGTGCTCTGCCACCCGTCATCGTCGTCGTCGCAAAATGCGATCACCACCGTCGATGTCGCACCTCTTAATCACCAATTGATAGAGTGTGAATTTTCAAAAACTAATCGTACGGATGCGTCGGGAACGATCGAAATAGTCGAAATCGACTCCTGGATCGTCGAAATCGGACACCAATTGACCGAGATATGGTCAAAACACGTTCAACGGTCCAGATCACCCGCTGGCGTGGGGCTGACGGGGCGCTGACGTGCCGATGATGTGGCACGCTGGAATTCCCGCCGGAATCTCGCCGAAATAGTCGCCGGTGGCGTGAATAGTGGCGTCTTCTCCGGCACGGTGGTACTGTTCACCCGCGGGTTTGACCGAACTTTGACCGAGCCTACCGGGCTCGTTTCAACTCCGTTTTTATCGCCGTTTGCGCCGTTGGAATCGCCTCGCCTCCCTCTTCACGGATCTGGCCTCGGAAAAATTTTCCGACCACTTTCAATTTTCCGGCCACCAGAAAACTCACCGTCGCCTCGCCGGTTCACCTCTGTTTGCTCCGACTCGCCTCTGATACCACTTGTTGGTGCGCAGCGGAGGTGCGTGGTACCCAATCACACAAAAACGAAAGGAAAAATAGAGAACACAAAATTTAACATGGTTCGGCTATATAGCCTACGTCCACGGGAGAAACGGGCCAATTCTATATTCACTCTTCTCCAGATAAAACTTCACGGAGGATCACCACACACAGATCTCACCACAATCTCTTCCCTTACAAACAATGGGATTTTCATCCCATTTAAATAGAGAAGGAAAACCAACAATTTCCTTCGGTTTGTTGGAGGGTAGCTCATCTACCCTTGAGAAGTCCTCCCGCCGCCTGCTGCATTCCACCGCGTCGGTTGCCAACCTTTGAACGCTGCTGCAGGAGTTGTTGTCGTCCAAGGACTTCCTCCCCTGCAAAAAACCACCCCATATTGGGAGTGGCCCCGACATGGTTGGGGCGGTTCATCTACCCCTAAAATTTCCTTGCCGCCAACTGCTTGTCCACGAGGGCTGCTCAGATTTGTTGTCGTCCAAGGAAGGTTACTGCCGACAGTTTCTCCTCCTGCTACAACGTCTCCTCTGATTGGGAGTGACCCCCCACAAATCTCCCCCTCACGACCAATTTGAGGTAGAAGCTAAACCTACAGTCTCTTTACAGTAAAAACTTCATCAGCAAATCGAACACTATTCTTCACATCAAATGACGCGACACTTCCACTTTCTTCAATAGATCTCAGGCTGACCACAGTCTCCATCAAATGATACAACCATTGTGACTCTTTTTGTAAGAACACAATTTTTGTTATAAAAGACTTAATAATATTCTTGATATTATTCCAGAGCAGCGTCTTCAGACGGCGTACGATTCCGAGCCCCGGTGTGGCCGAAATTAAATTTTTAGTGCGTTCACACTGGGAACACCAAATAAATGAGATAACTCCTAAACGGTGATCCAGATTAGAAATCTGAGTGTACGAATGGGTCCAAAATGAGGTGTTTACCCTAGGAACGACATAAAACATGTCGGCGCGGGGCGTTTGGACCTCTCGCTCGCTATCGGAATGTGAAATGGATAAATTAAATAATTAATTTATTCGTTTAATGGGTTAACTCAAGTATCTCTTAAACGGTGGCTTGAATTGGAAAACTAAGGGCACCGTTGAGTTCAGAGCAAGCCGTTTACCCTAGGAGGGGTGTAAGTTTCGCGGACGCGAGCTGTCTGTGAAAAAATGGCCCCAGGGGTGTTTTCGTAATTTGGAGGGCTCGAGCGTTGAGTTTTATAACTTTTGAACGGGGCCTCAGATTACAATTCTGAGACCGCCGTTGTGCTCGGGAGGTGGTGTTTACCCTAGGCGCGACCTAACTTTCGCTGCGTTTGGGGTTTCAGACGCAGATTTAATTTGGGTTGAGTTTTTAATTAATTAAGGGATTGATTAATTTCCCTTATTTAACCCCTTCATCCCCTTCCACCCCTTTGAATCCCCCTGAAAAAAACCCACCTTCCCTCTCAACCTCCTCCTCTTCCTCTTCCTCCGATCAAGGCGGAAGCAACGACGGCGAAGCGCGGATCGACCGACAAGCTTCGGGCTACGCCCCTGCAGGTAGGAGTTTACGTTTTGCATTTTAATTTATGCACTCTTATTTCAAGCCCAATTTTATGCATCTAATTGCTGCCCGATCGTCGAGCGAAGCCCATATTTATGTAGAGCCCGATTTGAGCTTCCCAACGGTTCTTTCGGATCGAAATTCCGAGTCCCGACGAGTCCGGGGTGGTCCATTGAAGTTCCAGTGGGTTTGGAGCTTTCCGGCCAGATTTGGGGGTTCCAGCGGTGGTCCGGCGAGCTCCAGCGGCGGTAGCGAGCTCCAGCGGCGGCGGGCTTCGGCTCAAGCAGGCGGCAGGCGCAACTCGCACGTGGAGGGGTGGACCGGGGTCGCGGCGCGCGACCCCGCGGGGGAGACCGAGACCCGCTTCCAGCGGGTCTCCACGTGGAAAAGAGATCGGCCGCGAATGCCGGTCGACGGAACTGTGGACCGCGGGTCCAAAGCCGGCCCGCGCGGCTGAGCCGCGGACCGGCCGACCCAGTCCGGTCCTGCCCAAGGGGATTCGTCCCCTCGACTTCGAACGCACGTAATTTTCATTACGAGTGTCCGTTTTGTGTGCCGTCTGCGACAACGTACTCAAGGAATCGAGACAAAGCTTTTGAGATGGTTTCAGGGGTTTTTAAATCCCGAAACGGGGGCCTCGGTGGCGCGTCAGGCCTTTAAGTTGTTTAGCACTTTCCCCGGGGTTTCTTGTTTTGGACGGCGCAGACACATCCGATATCCGAATTGAATACCTTCAGCGGCGTTGCGACCCTAGCGTCGAGGCGGAGTTTTCCAGAGTGGTTTCGGGCGTTGAAACTGGAGTTGAGGCGTGGGCCCCACGACCCATATTTTAAGCTGCGAGCTGCGTTTATCAACTTTTTCATTGGACGTCTATTCGGGGCGTGCGAGCAGTCGATTCTGGGTGTCTTTTCGAGGGAATTGCAATGGAACAATCCGCCCGCTTTAATTCATCACGTTGGTGTGGGCCCCGCGAGGGCCGTTTTGGGAGTTGGCGGTGATTTCCAACTTTATCACCGGGTGTCCGTTTTGGACAAGTGAATAGTCAATCTTGTATAATTTTTCGAGAGGATCGCAACGGTGCAATCTGTTTGTTGCACTTCGGGACTAGGATGCGGGTCCCACGAAGCACTGCTCGTGTGCGGTACGACGAAATGCATCTTTTTCTCTGGACATCCGTTCCACGCAAGTAAGTAGTCAATTTGACGTGTCTTTCTAAGGAGATCGCAACGGTGCGATGCGCCCGACTTTTTTCGGGGTCGAGGCTCAGGACCACGGGATGCCGTTCAGGCGTAAAGCGGTGTTGGATGACTTTTCCATTGGGTGTCCGTTGGAGGTGAGTAAATAGTCTTTTTCGCATGTTTTTCCATGAGGATTACAACGGTACGATCCGTTTGGATGTGCGGAGTCTCTTTCAAGATCTTACTAAATGAGGAAGCAAGTAAGGTGCTCCGGTGGTGGTTCGTCCTACTGTGTTTGTAGCGAACCCTTGGCGTGTGATCACATTCACTCCCATGTGAGTGGAGTTGGTGTTTGAAGAGATGTGGTTGGCCGTGCTGGGGCCATGGAGGATGCAGGTTGGTGAATTATGTTTTCGCCCTTCATGTGGACGTTGGGTGTCGTGTGCATGATAGCCTTTGGGTTAGAGATGTGGGATACTCTGGGAGTATACGAGAATGCTTGGAGGTACGTGATGTAGTATATGCCTGAGAACGTTTTTGCTTGGTTGGGAGATGAGCTGGGGCCACACGTCGTGTGGGCCTCATGTGTGTGTCATGTTCTACTTTACGTACCTTTGACCTCTTGCGACATAGAGGGTCCTCCTGTTCACGATGGTTTAGATCAGTAGGGTTGAGTGGTTTCCCCTGGTTTTGTTCTGGAGTTGGGTGGTTGCACGATACCCACTCTGAGTTCTGTTGGCCAGTGTTGTACCATCTAGTAGGGATGGCTAGAGCAGTTCCAGGTCTACCCTCCAATAGAGACTGGGCAGTGGGTTGCTCATCGACTTCTTTGGGTTTTCCCTCTAGTAGAGACTGGGAAGTGGGTTGCTCACTGACTCTTAGGGTCTACCCTCCAGCAGAGACTGGGTAGTGGGTCACTCGACGACACTCTTAGGGTCTACCCTCCAGCAGAGACTGGGCTGTGGGTCACCCGACGACCTCTTAGGGTTTAACCTCCAGCAGAGACTGGGCAGTGGGTCACCTGACGACTCTTGAGGGTCTACCCTCCAGTAGGGCTGGGTAGTGGGTCGCCCGTCGTCTTGTTCCAGGTCTACCCTTCAGCAGGGCTGGGCAGTGGGTCGCCTATCGACCTATTCCAGGTCTACCCTCCAGTAGGGCTAGGCAGTGGGTCGCCTGTCGACTTATTCCATGTCCACCCTCCAGTAGGGCTGGGCAGTGGGTCACCTGATGATGTATTAGGGTTTACCCTCCAACAGGGCTGGGCAGTGGGTCATCCGATATCTTATTATGAATTACCCTCCCGTAGGGCTGGGCAGTGGGTCACCCGTTGGCATTTCAGAATCAATCCTTTCTACTAGGCTAGTCTGTGGCTTTACTCCGTGATTACCGGAGCGGGACCCTTGTTTGTATGGGTCAGTGATGTGGCATCTTTGACTTTGAGCAGACCACTCGACTGTGTGGCAGTGACGAGGTGTTGTTTGACTTAACCCGGAACTCTCAAGTATGAGGGGCACTTTCCCCACCGAGATGCGTCCTTGTGATGTGACCTAAAACCGTGCGGGTGATTCAGTGCCGCCCAAAGCGGATAGTGTTGAGGTGCGGTGATTTGAGCCCCTTGCCTTGCAGTTCGGGGCAGACATGTGGGATGCTGGGCATCGATGATAGTTACTTCTAATACTGATGGCGACTCACTTTCTTGGACTGAGCTACGGGATGGAGATCCCCTTACAATCTTGTTCGGGCTTCTTGATTGAGCATATAGACATATATATGTATACCTTGTTCCAGTACCCACTCCTGGGTTTTGGCTACTCTTCTTCCAGGGGAGGCGAAGACGCGCGGGGTATGCCACGTGCTTTCTGTGTCTAGCTTTATGTGGTTGGATGAGTCTACTTCCTTCCTCTTGTTGGATTGAGCTGTACTCTTTACTTCACTCTCGGTTGTAATCCTTTACTATTCCCTGTTTGATCCACTACTCACCTCTTCAGTACCTCCTTTGTTGCTCCCTCGAGCCTTCGGGGCATCATACTGAGTATTTTTATAATCACCCCTATATGGGCTTTGCCCACACTTGGTGTGCCCTTAAAGATGACAGACAGGTTGGTCGCGACTTCTGCGGAGCTTAGGAGTTCGGGAGCTTGGACCACGTGCAGTGGTCGTAGTTGGGTTCCAGGTGTGGGACCCTCCAACTGTTGTACTTTTGTTTACCTCTTGCTGGGTTGTGGCACTTTTCTGGTTGGGCGCATGGTTTTTCCTTTTATTTACAGTTTACCTTCAGCACTTACTTTGTATTGTTTAGAGGTCGATGCACATTTGAGGTTTGTTCATATCAGTGGCACTTTACTTTTCTTTTTACTCTGCACTTCTGCATTGAGTGGGTTGCGGGTGTGTGTACAGGTACTTAGGAAAAGGCCTCCCCAAGTTGTTTAGCCTTTGGCGCTTGTTGCCAGCCCCTGGCCTATGGAGGCGGGCTTGGGGTAGTTGCGGCTCGAGCTCGGGTAGGGTCGGGTCGTGAAAAAGTGGTATCAGAGGTGGTTTGTTCCTTGGGACGTTGTTCGGACGTCCCTAAAAAGGAATTGGTTTGGATTTAGGGCAACAATGTCAACGTGTCTCGAGAGCGGCTCTCAGTCCAGGGAGTCCAGTGACGGTGCGGCGACCGACGTATCCGTTCACCAGGACCCTTATAACCCGCTTATTGACTCGACATGCTGAGACACTTGTTTCAGGGAAAATTGGTTTGTTCATCACATAGGATTGAGTCTTTGACTGTCCTTCTTGAGTCAGATCCCCATTGTTGTTACTGTTATATACATATATTCCCATCTGACCACGGCACTCCTTGATAATATTCAGGATGTTTCCGCGAAGACAGCCAGCTAGGATACCAGCTTTGGTTCGTGACGATGACCCTGTGAGCTATGAGGCCTCAGTCCAGGACCCATCATGCGAGCCCCTTTCTCTGGGTGGGCTGGTAGTAGCACCCCCACCTGGTGAGCAGCAGACAGGTTCAGCAGAGCAGGCTGAGCTTGAGCGCAGGTTGAGTGCGCTCCGTGAGTTCCAGCGACAGAGACCACTGAGGTTCAGTGGTGAGCTAGACCCTCAGGCAGCAGAGGTTTGGATCGAGATAGTAGTTCACCTTTTCAGGCTTGTGCAGATGCTGATAGATCTTATGGTGGCTTTGGCCGCCAACCTTTTCCGCGGAGCATCTTGACATTGGTGGAGTCTGGTGACTCAGTTTCTTGACGAGTCGTCACTTTCGTGGGGCGACTTTCAGTTGTTGTTTCGTGAAGAGTTTTTCCCCTCCTGCTTATTCTCCATTTGGATTCAGGAGCTCCTGCAGTTTCAGCAGGTAGGGATGTCGGTGGCCAAGTACGTGACCAGTTTCGCAGACCGTGCATGCTTTTACCCGGACTTGGTCCATGACGGCAACTTCCGAGCGCGGAAGTTCAAGCAGGGTCTCCGTAGAGAGATTAGTGCTGTCATAGTACCCTTGGGCATTCCCACTTATGTCGGGATGCTAGAGTAGGCACTGGTGACAGAGAGCTACCTGTCGTGTTCTACATTTGGTGGTGGCAGCAGGCTCGACAGAGCCGAGACGTCTGTCGCAACTAGCGGGCGTCGACAAGCAGAACCTCGACGCATGTGGATTTCTGAAAACCGGACTCAGGGGAGTGGTTGTACAGAACAGTGGCGCCAGAGGGCACCAATGCAGCCCAGAGAGAGTCGGTGCTATGCTTGCGATGGCCAAGGTCACTTGGCACGGGACTGCCCGACCAGGCATGCAGAGAGCTTCAGGCAGACAGCAGGTGCACCACCATGGCAGAGGCAGCACCGTGATCGGAGTAGCGCCCAAGAGGGGTGGTGCTTACAGGGGAGCAGGAGGAGATGGAAGTGGAGGATGACCTCACGATGTCTTTCCATCACCACTAAGGCGATCCATGTCAGGATTCGGGAGCTGACGGTTGGGACCGCGGACAACCGCGAGCTTTGGATGTCTATGATCCTGCAGAGCATGAGGTGATAAGAGATACGCTCTATAGCTCTTCTACTTTTTGCATTAGAATTGTTAGACTCTGTGTGTGTAATTATTTTCTCCCTGCTCCTTGTTTGGGTTGTTACCAGAGTGACGCGGGGCGTCAGTGTGGCCCTGTGTCGGTAGAGTAAAAGGCGTGGAACCTTTCTCTTTAGTCGATGGTGTTGACTCCTCCACTTCCAAGCGTGTAAGAGGGTCTTGGTTGTGGGACATCGACTGTGAAACCTTGTGTGACCAGATATCCTTAGGTGTTTCACCATATGGATATTCTGAAACAGGGAATCACTGGGCTTTGTCCCAGGTCCAAGCGGTGATTCCAGTCGCAACATGTGACGTAGATGTTTGATCGGGTAGGTGGGCTACCCCCGGGGGCCTTCGGGCTGTTTGAGACCGTGCGAAGGGATGATGAGTTTCCCTACCGTCTTTCCCTAACCACAAGGTCAGGAGTGGGTGCATGACGTCTCCCATGTGGATTACCTGAGGAGATGTGTGTGTGCTCCTATGCACATCATCGTCAAGGGAAAACCTCACGTGAACAGATCAAATCCTTTGGTCTATGTGTGGTGACGCGGGACTGTGCAAGAGTTCTTCTGGGTACGGGAGAGCCAGGTGCAAGCTTAGTACCCTGAGTTGTTCCCTGGTTTTTCTTTTCAGGGAAAAAAAACTTGAAGGAGGGAATGATGTAAGAACCCAGTTTTTGCTATAAAAGACTTTGAAATATTCTTGATATTATTCCAGAGCAGCACCTTCAGACGGCGTACGATTCCGAGCCCCGGTGTGGCCAAAATTAAATTTTCAGTGCGTTCACACTGGGAACACCAAATAAATGAGATAACTCCTAAACGGTGATCCGGATCAGAAATATGAGTGTACATATGGGTCCAAAATGAGGTTTTTATCCTAGGAACGACATAAAACATGTCGGCGCGGGGCGTTTGGACCCTTCGCTCACTATCAGAACGTGAAATGGATAAATTAAATAATTAATTTATTCGTTTAATGGCTTAACTCAAGTATCTCTTAAACGGTGGCTTGGATTGGAAAACCGAGGGCACCGTTGAGTTTGGAGCATACCATTTACCCTAGGAGGGGTGTAAGTTTTGAGGGCGCGGGCCGTTTATGAAAAATGGCCCCAGGGGTATTTTCGTAATTTGGAGGCCTCGAGCGTTGAGTTTTATAACTTTTGAACAGGGCCTCAGATTAAAATTATGAGACCTCCGTTGTGCTCGGGAGGTGGTGTTTACCCTAGGCGCGACCTAACTTTCGCTGCGTTTGGGGTTTCAGACACGAATTTAATTTGGGTTGAGTTTTTAATTAATTAAGGGATTAATTAATTTCCCTTATTTAACCCCTTCACCCCCTTCCTCCCCTTTGAATCCCCCTGGAAAAACCCACCATCCCTCTCAACCTCCTCCTCCTCCTCTTCTTCCGATCAAGGAGGAAGCAACGACGGTGAAGTGCGGATCGACCGAGAAGCTTCGGGCTACGCCCCTGTAGGTAGGAGTTTACATTTTGCATTTTAATTTATGCACTATTTTTTCAAGCTCAATTTTATGCGTTGAATTGCTTTCCGATCATCGAGCGAATCCCATATTTGTTTAGATCCCGATTTGATCTTCCCAACGGTTCTTTCGGATCGAAATTCCGAGTCCCGACGAGTCCGGGGTGGTCCGTTGAAGTTCCAGTGGTTTTGGAGATTTCTGGATGGATTTGGGGGTTCTAGCGGTGGTACGGCGAGCTCCAGCAGTGGCGGCGAGCTCCAGAGGCGGCAGACGGCTTCAGCGGCGGCTCGGGCTTCGGGTCAAGCGGCGGCGGGCTTCGGCTCAAGCAGGCGGCGGCGCTCGGGGCTTCAGGCGGCAGGCGGCGGGCGCAGCTCGCGCGTGGAGGGGTGGACTGGGGTCACGGCATGCAACCCCGTGGGGGAGACTGAGACCCGCTTCCAGCGGGTCTCCACATGGAAAAGAGACTGACCGTGAAGGCTGGTTGGCGGAACTGTGGACCGCGGGTCCACAGCTGGCCCAGGCCGGTCCAGCCCAAGGGGATTCATCCCCTCGACTTCGGACGCCCGTAATTTTCATTACGGGTGTCCGTTTTGTATGCCGTCTATGGTAGCATACTCAAGGCGTCAAGACGAAGCTTTTGAGATAGTTTTGGGGGGTTTTTAACTCCCGAAATGGGGGCCTCAGTGGCACGTCACTCCTTTAAGTTGTTTAGCACTTTCCTCGGGGGTTCTTGCTTTGGACGGTGCCGCCCAAAGTGGATAGTGTCGAGGTGCGGTGATTTGAGCCCCTTGGCTTGCAGTTCGGGGCAGGCGTGTGGGATGCTGGGCATCGATGATGGTTACTTCTAAGACTGATTTCGACTCACTTTCTTGGGTTGAGCTACGGGATGGAGATCCCTTTACGATCTTGTTCGGGCTTCTTGATTGAGAATATGGACATATATATGTATACCTTGTTCCAGTACCCACTCCTTGGGTTTTGGATACTCTCCTTCCAGGGGAGGTGAAGACGCGTGAGGTATGCCACGTGCTTTTCGTGTCTAACTTCACGTGGTTGGACGATTCTACTTCCTTCCTCTTGTTGGGTTGAGTTGTACTCTTTACTGCACTCTCGGTTGTACTCATTTACTATTCCATGTTTGATCTACTGCTCACCTCTTCAGTACCTCCTTTGTTGCTCCCTCAATCCTTCGGGGCATCCTACTGAGTATTTTTATACTCACCCCTACATGGGCTTTGCCCGCACTTGGTGTGCCTGTTTCGGTGCGGATGTGCGTCGGGTTACGCTGTTCCGCCAGGACGCGTTCGCGCGTGCACCCGTCAACCCGAGGGGATGGGCGCGCGGCTTGTGGTCCCGCAGTCCCGCTTTCCAAGGGCGGGCGGCATTCGTCCCTTATTCAGGGGCGTCTGCTCCTTGATCGAAACCAGGATGATGGGATGTCGGCTCCTCCTTCCGTGGACGTCTCCTCGGAACTCGTCGCCTAATCCGGGTCTCCCTCATAGATTTTAGAATGTTCGTGAATCTCGTTCCCGGCGCCATGTCTCCATGGACACCGGTTAATTATGCTGCTTCCGCCCGGACGCTCCAAGGAGTCTGGTCGGGGCAGCGACCTGCGGTGAGGAGACCGGGTGGCTCTGGGTGTCGGGGGCGTGTCTTAACACTGCGCCTCTGCATGTCTGCCTTCCGTCCCTAATAGGGCTTCTCGAAGGCGTGATGGCCTGAGGCATCCCGCACTGGGTGCGGGGAACTGTGTTACCTGAGGTTTTCCTCAGCTTCCCATGTTTAACACGGGGTATGCCGCGAGTTTAACGTCCAGCGGGGACGACATCGGACTGATCAACACGAGGAGTGGATCAGATGACAGAACCCCTTGCGGGGAACCTCCGACGCTGGGGCCAGCACATGGGCGGCTTCCCGAGTGAAGTGGAGTGGAATGAAATGGCATGACCCCACCGGGACGTGGCGGCCCGGGTAAGGATCAGGATGGATGATGGAGTGAAGAGCTTGGACCCCGTAGGGGCTTCCTACGTACCGTGCGTTAGCACGGATCAAAGTCAGCGTAGTTCGGATATACAGTTTAACGTCATGTTGGACATCGGCAAGCCGACTCACAAAGAGATCGAGGCCGCCGGGCAGAGGATTGAACCGAACCACCTCGCACAGAGGGGGATGGAACGGCCGGGTGGATCACAGTTTTACGTCATGCTGGACGTTGGCAAGCCGACTCATGAAGAGATCGAGGCTGCCTGGAGAAGGATTGAACCGAACCACCTCGCACAGAGGGGGATGGAACGGCCGGGTGGATCACAGTTTTACGTCATGCTGGACGTTGGCAAGCCGACTCATGAAGAGATCGAGGCTGCCTGGAGAAGGATTGAACCGAACCACCTCGCACAGAGGGGGATGGAACGGCCGGGTGGATCACAGTTTTACGTCATGCTGGACGTTGGCAAGCCGACTCACGAAGAGATCGAGGCCATGGGGAAGCACAATGGAGATACACACGTGCAGTCCCCCACAGAGGCGGATTCATAGGTGAATCAACGCAAGTGTGAACCCGGGAGGGGTCCACTGATGGACGAACCGACGTAAATACGACCGGGACGACCAGGTGGTGGGCTTGAACCTCAGAGAGGCTTCCTACGTACCCTGTTTAGAAGACAGGGATCAAAGTCCACGTAGTTCGTTCTGTTTGCAACACTCTACCCCCGTGGACGAAGGCCACTCCAATCCCGACATCCCTGCAGAGACGAGCGGGTGGGGGCCACATCCAAACCGGGAGGACCCTGCGTGCGAGGCACGGGATCGGGTGAAGCGGACGGCTTAACGTCTTGCCGGACGAAGTACAGTTTAACGTCGTGTGTTGAGGACGAAGCGGACGGTTTAACGTCTCGCCGGACGAAGTACAGTTTAACGTCGTGTGTTGAGGACGAAGATGCTTGGCAGTTTAACGTCTTGCAGCGCGGACGATGGTGCAGTTTAACGTCGTGCGGGACGTAAACGCCTGGCAGTTTAACGTCTTGCAGCGTGGACGTGGCACAGTTTAACGTCATGTTGGACGTATGCTGCCGCCTAATGGGTCCGTGTCACTTCGCGCAGGCCTGGAGGGCCGCACGGGAAGACAACGCACGTTGCGGGCACCCGGGATGAAGGTCATCGGGCGCCACGCAGGCGGGTACCCTCAGGGGGTCAAAGGGGGCGACCCTGGCGGTTTGCGCGCAAAAGAGGAGCTTTGCGCGCAATACCGCGGGTCGGCGCGCAAAAGAGGAGCTTGGGCCAGAACTTTACGCGCGGATGATAGAGATTGCGCGCACCGGGCTTCGGGTAGCGCGCGGGGGCAACAGCTCATTCTTTAATCGAATGGCCACTTTGAAAATGGGGGGTGCGCGCAATCGGGTTGGATTGCGCGCACTCGGGGGCAATTGCGCGCAAGAGGCTTCTTTTGCGCGCAAATGCCTTTGGGTGAAGGGTTATTCAAAAGGAAAGGAGCCAAAGGGATTGCGCGCGAAGGCGAACCCCAAGGCTTTCTTGCGCGAAAGAAAAGAGGTTACCTGAAGATCGGCATTGCGCGCGGAAGGGGTTGGATTGCGCGCACGAGAGACCTTTCGAATTCTGGCAACCTCCAAAACGTCGGGGGTCGCCTTATATTTATAGGCAACCCCGGGCGCGGAATCCAGTGCGCGGGCGCGAAATTCTCTTCTCGGGCGCGGAATCGGGCCCGGCGCGCAAGGGAGCCGCGCGGGCCACTGGCGCACAAAATTGCGCGCCGGCCCGGCGCATTGCGCGCATCCCGGGAGGTTTGCGCGCGGCTCATCAACTTTGCGCGCGTGTCTCCAAAATTCCGCGCAAGGCCTCCGGGCCCTCCGAAACATGCTTCCGACTCCAAATATGACCTCGCTTTCTGCATCCAGAGCTTTGTTTGGGAACAACGGACTTTTCCGGCGTCTACAAAAGCCCCCCCTCGGAATCTGATCGGCGAGAGGTCGCAACGATCGGGTTCCGAGGGAGACGCCGGAATGCCGAAGTCCTGGGTGGCGCGGGACGGTGGCGCGCAAAAAAGGGCGTCGGGCGCGAAATTTGCTGTCGCGGTCGCGCAAAGCGCTTTCCGCGCAGCGCGGACCCGGGCCTCGCCTATAAATAGGGGCCCTGGGTCCCCCGCACCGTACACTGGCCTTCCGCGCGATAAGCCTCTAAGCTCTCGTGCGCGAAATTGCCTTTTCCGGCGCGGAATTCGCCCGCTCGTCGCGCAAACCTGTCCGGAATTCGGCCTGCTTTTGCGCGAACACCCGTGGTTTTACGCGACGGACTTCCCGATTGCGCGCCGTCCACTAGGATTGCGCGCCAACTCTCAAACTTCTCTACCAGCCTCGTCCGCTCCCGCACGCTTCATCCCTTTACCCGCACGACTCCCGAAGCTTCTGAGATGGCCGCGAATCAAGGAAATGAGGGGGATGCCGCCACTCGCAGAGCTGAGATGGCGACGAACGAGGAGGTCTACGGAGCCAAGGAGATTGTTTCGAACAATCAATCCTTATTCGACTTGCTGACGCCGGCCCAGAAGACATATCCCTTGTCGGACAACCTGCCGCTCTGGAACTTCGGCATCCTAGATGAGGTTCCGGTGCCAGGGTTCGAGGTTGATGCGCCACAGACCTGGGTGACTCGGGAGGACGAGCTTCCCCGCTATAACATCACCAACAATGGGCATCCTGCCAGGGAGACCAGACACTTAGATGTCTATGTCCTGAACCCGAGGACGCGAACCATCGTCGGAAGTGAGCCTACTGCGGAGAACTCTCCAGCCCTCTACTCGAGCATATATCGCCAGAGTGTCACCGACGACACCAAGGGCTGGCTGAAGGACTGGGACTTGCGATCTGGGGGCAATTTCACCAGTGAGTGGGCCTGGGCGTTCTGGGTACGCCACACTTGCGATCACTTCGCGAAGGAGCTGCGGTACATCGGCCTGTTTGAGGCGGTGTGGACGTCGCAGTTCCACTTCTACCAGCAGTCCGAGCTCGGGCCGGAGCTGTTCTTCCGCTGGTCCCCGGATACCAACACCTTCCATCTTCACCATGGGGAGGTCGGCATCGGTCTCTGGGACATCCACTGCATCGGAGGTATCCCGCTGGAGGGTTACCAGTATGATGAGTTCCTGCCTCCGAAGAACACCTGGGAAGACAGGTCACGGACTCCCATTCTGACCTGGCATCTTCTTGACCTGGCTACGCAGCAGCTCGGGATCAAGGACTTCCAGAAGGACATAGCCTACAAGGAGTGGTTCGGCCAGTTCTTGGAGCATGACCCGGCGGTCAAGATGCCAGGCAGGGGGAAGCGGTGCCCGACCGCGGCTCAGAGGAGCCGGAACGGGTCGTACTGGCGGGTCCTGGAGACGGGCGACTACCGCTCATGGGGGTACCGCGTCATCGAGGCCCGGGACCCAAATGTCCGGAACGCGGCGTTCCTGGCCGCCTTTCTGAGTGGGTGGCTCCTGCCAGTGCGGGACGCGAGAATGGGCGTTCGCCCGGCGACACTGGCGATGGCGGGCGCTATGGCCGCCAACAAAAGATATAACCTCGGGGTCCCAGTGTTGGCTAAGCTGTACGCCATCCTGGGACACATCTCACGAGGGGGGTCGCCACGAAGGATCTGTGGGCCCTTTCAATTCTTCCACGGCTGGGTGGCTGCTCACCTTGGTGGGTACACGTTTCCGAACGCCATCATTCCTCCGGGCAACGGCCTGCGACCCTCCCTGCTGAACATTGCGGGGGTCGCTCCGATGACCCTAAGTGAAGAGGGCGTGAGGATTCGGATTGGCAATCATGCCAATTTCAACTTCAGCCCGTTCCCCACTCCCGTTGGCCAAATGATCGACAACAGGCAGGGTCCACTGGAGCAGCACGAGTACTTCCTGAACATGCGGGGTGGGGTGCTCGTGGCTCGGATCGACGGGAAGGTGATCTGCGAGCCCTACGTGCCAACCCGGTTCGCCAGGCAGTTTGGGTGCCTTCAACGGATGCCGAAGAGGGTATTCACTGCTGTTCGGGAGGAGACGAACCCTGGCGTCCTTCGCCAGATGTGGCTGATGTTTGTCGCCTTTGGCTCTGGCGACGTCATCACTCTCCCTCCTACCGGGGTCGACGCAGGCTTGGCAACCGAGTACGCCGAACACTGGGCCATCGCGTACCCCGAGGGGCTTTTACGGAAGCCAGTTCGGCGGCTCGAAGTCACCCGTGCGGAGACCGGGCGTCAAGGAAGAAGGCGAGGCGCCGCCACATGGGGGAGAATGGAGGCGCGCCAAGCAGCGGAGCCGGCGCGGGCAGGGACTTCGGCGGCGGGCACATCGCAAGCTGCCGCCACGACTTCAGCGCCCAGAGAGGGGGCACATGCAGCGGTCGGGGAGCGGCCCGGGAAGCAGGTAAGGCGTCTGCTCGAACCCTCCCACGATGCAGTCTTCCCGGCGCTGTGGTCGGCCTGGATGACCCTGCGGCAGTCACTGGGGACCGACGCCATCTGGAGAAAGATACTTAGAGAAGGAATCCATCTGCCAGAGGTCGGGCGCCTCCATATCGCCGACAGGGTGGACTTCAACCGGCAGTATGCGTATCTGACGGCCATGGACGAGTACGCGCGCCAACGTGGTCAGCGTGCGGAGCCATCCCTTCTGGTGAAGGTGATGCTCGGTCTAGAACCCGCTCCAGAACAGATGCCGCCGACGGAAGATGACAGCAGCAACGACTCCGAGGAAGAGGAGGAGATGGGGGAGGATGAAGGCTCCGAGGGAAGATCCCATCAGGGGAGCCCGCGGGAGAGTGGCGAGGTGGCCGGCTCTGACAATGTTGATGTCACTGAGCTCCTCGAGGTCCGCTTCTATCCCTACTCAACCTGCTTCATCCATTCTCTTATGCGGCTTCTAACCCATTTCTCCATCTTTCTCAGGAGCACACGGATGTTGGTCAGGCGTCCTCAGTGGGAGTAGGAGAGGCGCCAGCAGGACAAGGCGGGGGCCAGACACCCATCATTGAACTGACAAGCGCTAAGGGGTCCCCTGCTGCAATTGCTCCTGCGGCGGCCGGGATAGCGGAAGATGACGCTCTGAACTCCCGTAAGTCTCCTTACTTTACTGCTGGTGCTTGCCGTTGACGATCCGTGACTAACCACGGCATGCCCTGCGCAGTGATCTCAACGCTGGAGGCTCGTCGGGTTGCCGAACCCGGGCCATCCACGAGTGGACCGGCGGCAGACATGCCGCCTGCTCCGGAACAGACTTCCCACACCGAGCCGGCCCCACCAACTGCTGATCAAGGGGCTACGGACGTCGGCGGTGCTGACATCGGAGAGAGGTCGGGGGCTGACGAGGGTGTCAACGCCGCTGGGGAGAGAGAAGAAGGTCGCCCAGATGTTGGGGAACCTATCCCCCATGAGGACATCCCAGGGGCGGACCCTGCAGCAGACCTGCTGGCTGCCTTCCCTGCCTACCGGCCTGCCGACCCCGAGGAGATGGACGACTCGGATGCGGAGGTGGTCGAGGAGAGCCGGATAGCGCGCCGAAGGGGGTGGAAGTGCATCCAGCGCTTCCTCAAGCGAGACCCATCGGAGTGGCTGGGGCGCATGGGATCACTCCAAACCTGGCTGCGCTTCCTGTGTGCCGGGGGAGCTGATGCTCAACGCCTCCATCTGACGGTCCGTGATTTCATGGCCGAAAAGATGCGCGAGAGCCGCCGGCGTGCCGACGTCGCACAATGTCGGGACATGTCGGAGAGCACGCGGGCGCTCCTCGTGGCGGAGCAGGAAGTCCGGCGTCTCGAAGGGCAGGCGGCAGAGAAGGAGGCCTTCGTCGCAGCGTGTACCGAGCTTGTGGAGCAACTAGCAGCCCAGCTGGTTGACGCCCAGGTGCAGCTGACGGAGGCGGGCCAACAGATGGTCACAATTCAAGTCGAGCGGGAGCGTGCACAGGCCAGAATCGACGAACTGCGTGCTGCGACCACCGACGAGGAGAGGGCACGCAGAGAGCGAGAAGCAGCTCTGGAGGCCGCCAGCCAAAGGGTAGCGGCGTTAGAAAGACTTATCCAGCACGCTAATCCCTAAGGGATTTGTTTTTGCCATTCCCAAAACATTTGCTTCCGCTACTCAATATTTCGATCCATTTATATGATTCACCATATTTATCTGCATCTTTTGGTTTAACATGCTCGACCACAATTCATTGCCTTGCGGGAGCGTTAACCAAGCTTCAGGCGTCCACAATTGGGCCTGGATTTCTAGAGAAAAGAGGTAGGTCATTCCTAGGAAAGGAGACCTCAAGCCTAATCAATGTATCATCCCCCCAACTTGTTCCGACACACGATCGGGACAATGCTAGGGGCGTTGAGATTTTATCCGAACATAGGGAAATGAGAAAGGGTGAATCGTGCGTCCCGAATTCAGAAATCCACAACGGTTGGCCTTCCAGGAAATGCCCAAGACGGCAAGCGGACAATGGATCAATCGACCATACTACTGCGATAGACGGACCGAAGGTCATCATCCATATTGCAGGAGGCGGATCACATGTCATCATCAATGCCGCTTTGGGGGTTCCTTCAGGCACAAGGGTGGAAATCCAGATCAACAGGGCATGCGAAGCGTGGGGCGAGATGACGATTTGTTCGGATAGAATCCAACGCTCTCAAAATCGCGCCACCGTGGGGAAAGCGTATTAGGCGGATGTACTAATCTGGCCGTGAATCACCCCAATTCTCAGACAGAACCTCTTTGACGAGGAAACCGTCGCTTCCCATCATTGCGATGGGGCATCCCGAACTGAATCGGGGAGAATATCACAACTGCACCACTCTACCCGAAGTCAGGCCAGACGGCCGGCGACGAGGAGGGGCGGGACTTGGCGATCCCTGAGGCTGGACCCGAGTCGAAATGCCCGGGCGTTCCTACGTACTCCATCAGGCTGGAGATCAAGCCATACGTAGTTCTGCGAGTGCAGTTTAACGTCATGCAGGACGCAGAACCCCGTTTGGGGAGATCTTAGTTTAGGGTCGTAGAGCTCGGACCATAGGGGCATATCTTAGTTTAAGGTCTTAGAGCTCGGACCATAAGAACCTCAAAGTACGCCGCATCGTGGTCCTATCCCCTGGATATGCGAAGATGCACTGGGGAATAGTGTCAAGAGTGTCGAGATTTTGCCTGGTCAGAATGGGAGGTGGAAAATGTGATGTGAATCATGCGGCCATTCACTCAAGGACTGGGGGCACCGGCGTAACGATATGGGAGTACTGTCAACCGTGGCGGAAGAGCAGCATCAATATCGCACTAACCGTTGATGGAATGAGGCAGCAAACGAGCATCGACCGCTCAATCGCAGGATTCATATCGATTTGCTGCCCGAGGCCATTGGGGGCACCAGCCCGAGTCGGTGGGAGAGCACTGAGGCATTGTGTCCAAACCGTTCACGGGGGCTCCACCCAGGGCGTAGGCGATGGGTCCGAATGAAAGGGAGCACGAAGCCTGAAAATGGAAGGAACCTGACCAAGCTAAACCTGACCCTCCTGGCAATAAACCAGAGTACTCTTGACACCAGTGGACCACTGCAAGGGGTCGAGGGACACACCTTGAGGGTGGCCTGAAGGCGGCGGACTCCCCAGAGAAGGGGGGAATCTTTAAGAGGTGGGGGCTGGACCCGAAGTTTCAAACATCCGGGCGTTCCTACATATCCCATGAGGATGGGAATCAAGCCACACGTAGTTCTTGAAGCGCGGCGCAGCACAATCGGGCACCAGCGCGGGGAAGGGTGCGGGTCTGACCCTCGCACACAGAAGAAGCGGTATTTGATATTTCTTGTTTGTCCTTAAAGATGGATGGTTTTTCGTGCAGCGACATGCCTGTGATTAAGGAATCCCTGGCGTTGCCACAATAATCAAGCCATGAAAGGCATTGATGACTGGCGTGGTTATTAACCAGCGCCCAACGTGAGTGTCCCCTGAGGAGAACATCACGATGCAGTGCCGTTTCTCGTCGGGCGGCCAAGACGATCACAGTTTACGGTCGTGTGGTAGGACCAGACAACACAGTTTAAGGTCGTGTGGTTCGGACCATGGAGGAATCCGCTTATCGCGATACGGCGGACTCAGCGGAGGTGGGAACATACCCAGCCCTGCAGTCACGCACGATTCCAGGAGAACGATCCTGGGATAGGGGCCTGCGTATGTCCATCACCCGAGGGGCAGAGATGCTAGCCTCCAGATATACTGGGCCCAAAACGCGATTGTTCGGGCGACTCCTTCCTCCTTATGGGGACGAGGGTCCAGCTATACACGACCCTTTGGGAGGACATCAGCATATACCCTTGGTGCTCAGATCGTGGGAGCCTCGACAGACACCATTATCCTGGTTGGCCTGCCTAACGTGTAAAGGTGTACTGAAGGTCAGTATGAAGAGAGTGTCGAGATTCCACTACAACGCACAAAGGCGGAGTGTGATGAGGACCGTGCAACCAATGTTCGGAGCCTAAAAGAGCCGACATGGCGATCAAGGATGTCGCTGACCATATTCGCAACACAACATCCGATCGCGTCAGCCCAGAACTGGGCAAGCAAACGAGCATCAACCGCTCAATCGCAGGATTCATATCGATTTGCGGCCCAGGACCCGCCGGTAACTCGACCCGGAGCGGTAGGAGAGCACTGAGGCATCACACCCAAACCGCTAACGAGGATCCCTTTGAGTGAAGGCTCGAACAAGAGGAAGCGCGCGGCCCGACAAGCAACACGGGACTTGCCAGGATTGCATCCGACACTACGGGTCATAGACCAAAGTACCCAAAACATGTTAACAGATCACCAGAAAGGGTCGGAGGACTCACCCTGAGAGCAACCAAAATACGGTAGATCCCCGTGATCAACCAGGAGACGGGGCTGGACCTGAGACACAAGCGTCCAGGCGGTCCTACGTATCCCATAAGGATGGGAATCAAGCCGCACGTAGTTCTTGAGGGGCAGTTTAACGTCATGCAGGACGAAAAGAGAAAAAAGGGGGGAGCAGAAGGCATCCCCAAACGTGGGGGGGGGGGGGTACAGCGTGACGAGAAAACCGACGTGAATGAGGGAATAGCCTCGCGCTCACACCATACGCCGCACACCCGGGGGCAACTGGGCCAAGGGCCCGAGATGGGATGGAAATTCCCGAAGGATGGGGCTGGGCCTGAAACATGAATGTTCAGGCGGTCCTACGTATCCCATAAGGATGGGAATCAAGCCGCACGTAGTTCTCGAGAGGCAGTTTAACGTCATGCAGGATGAATGCTGAACAGTTTAACGTCTTGTAGCTCGGACGTAGTACAGTTTAACGTCGTGTTGGACGAATGCTAAACAGTTTAACGTCTTGTAGATTGGACGAGGTACAGTTTAACGTCATGTTGGACGAAACACTTGGAAGTTTAACGTCTTGCAGCGCGGACTATATGCTAGGCAGTTTAACGTCGTGCAGCTTGGACGTATGCAGTTTAACGTCGTGCAGGACGTAGTACACTCAGACGAAGTACTGCTTGAGGAACCTAGCGTTGGTGGGAGGAGTGACACGCTCACCATCCATAGTCTCTGGGGAGTACGGGCCATTGGGATAAACTTTGTGGACGACAAGAGGTCCCTCCCACTTGGGCTCCAACTTGGGTGGCTTCCTGCCGGAGTTCATTGGCGCTCTTAGGGCTAGCACTAGGTCACCCTGCAGGAAGGAGCGGAGGCGAACCTTCTTATTGAAAGCTCGAGCCATTCTGCTTTGATGCCTCTCCAAGTTGTGCAAGGCGCGAAGTCTATTCTCATCCAGTGCTTCCAACTCGACTAGACGGGCTTCAGCAGCTCTGTCCAGCGCTTGCTGGTCGTAGACCGCAGTGTGCAAGGATGGTAACTGGATCTCGATGGGCAGGACGGCCTCAGCTCCATACACCAGGGAATAAGGGGTCATCTGGGTGGAATTGCGAGTTGTCGTCCGATAAGCCCAGAGGGCGTTGGGGAGCTTGTCCGGCCAACTCTTCTTGTTCTGACCAACCATTTTTTGCAGAATGTTAGAGAGGGTTTTGTTAAACACCTCGATCTGTCCATTCGCCTGCGCATGATAGCGAGATGTATGGTTCGAGCGAATGTTGTATTTGGCGTACAACTTCTTCAACTCGGCTGCTCGGAAATTGGATCCGTTATCCGTGAGGATAGCGTGAGGCACTCCAAATCGATGAATGATGTTAGAGGTCACGAAGTCAGCGATCGAACAGGATTTGACCTCTCTGAGCGGAATCACCTCTGCCCATTTGGAGAAGAAGTCCGTGGCGGTCAGAATGAACCGGCACTGGCGAGCCGTCGCCGGCGGGTAAGGTCCCACAACGTCCATCCCCCAGACTGCAAAGGGCCAAGAATACCTGGTGGTATGGAGAGGCTCCGGCGGCCGATGCACAAAGTTCGCATGAACCTGGCACGCGTGGCACCTCCTGGCATACTCGATGCAGTCATGGATCATGGAGGGCCAGAAGTATCCCAACCTCCGAATCTGGTGGGACAGCTTCGGCCCAGTCTGATGGGCGCCGCATGAACCAGCATGAACCTCTTGCATAACTCGCGGGATCTCAACTCCCTGAAGGCAACGGAGGAGAACACCATCAAATCCGCGTCTATAGAGGATCTGCTCCAGGCCGGGACTGCTCTGGAGGACAAACTGCGATGCGCGGCGTCGAACTCGCTCGCGCTCAACCCGATCCGGTGGGAGAATGCCATGTTGGAGGTACTCAACCAAAGGCGTCCTCCAATCAGGGGCTGGTTCGACTGCCATATCTGGGGTACTCGGGGCTCCGGGAACAGGGGCAACCGTGGTGAGATTACTTACCGACGGGTCGCGATCTCCCTCCGGGACAACGGGAGCGATGAGCCTGCGGCGCATCACGCGGACGATCAGGTTGTCCTGTTCAGGCTCTGCAAGTGACGCAGCAAGGCTAGCCAAGGCATCTGCTCGACCGTTCTGCGACCGGGGAATATGGACAATCTCTGGCCGAGAAGGGAACCGGGCCATCAGAAGGAGGGTGCACTCCAGCAGTGGCACAAGTTCCGGCTTCCTGACAACATAGTCGCCATTGATCTGCTTAACAACCAACTCGAAGTCCCCTTTCACACACAGATGGGGCACGTCGATCTCGAGAGCTAACTCGAGGCCGGTGATGAGGGCATGGTATTCCGCCTCATTGTTGGTACAACCCTCTGACAACAGGAAAGAGTATGGAAGCACGGCTTGCTCCGGGGTAATGAAGACGATACCCAAACCCACTCTGTTGAGCTTAGGATTATCAAGTCTTCTACCGGTGGGGCTCCGGGAGGCACCGTCAAAGTGCATCTTCCAGCATGGACCGGCATGATCGATCGAGAGAATGGACTCATCAGGAAAGCCTAGATCCAGCGGCTGATCCGCGGAGGTTGGGTGAGCAGCCAGAAAGTCTGCCAATGCTTTCCCTTTGATGGACTTCTGAGACACATACCTGATGTCGAACTGCTGGAGAATCACAACCCACCGCGCTAGACGGCCAGTCAACATAGGCCGGCTCAGGATATATTTCAACGGGTCTACCCGAGAAACCAACTGTACCTCATGGTGCTGCAAGTAGTGCCGTAATTTCCGTACGGAAAATACGAGCGCCAGGCAGCTCTTCTCGATGGGGGAATACCTAACTTCCGCATTGAGGAGCATGTGACTGAGGTAATAGAGGCTATTCTCTGTTCCCTCGTTGTTCTTCTGGGCGAGAAGGGCACCCAGAGACCGTTCCAGGGCGGTCACATAGAGGACCAGCGGCTTCCCGGATACAGGCGGCATCAGAACCGGAGGTTGCAGCAGGTACTGCTTGATTTCCTCGAAAGCGGTCTGACACTCTTTATCCCATACATAGGTGGCACCTTTCTTCATGAGCCGAGAAAAGGGCTTACACTTGCCGGCCAGATTCGCGATGAATCGGCGTATATAGGCTAAGTGGCCTTGGAACCCCTGCAGTTCCCGGATGTTACCTGGGGGAGGCATCTGGCTAATCGCCCTGATCTTCTCTGGGTTGATCTCAATACCCCGGTATCTTACCACAAATCCAAGGAACTTTCCGGAGGTGACCCCGAAGGCACACTTCAATGGGTTCATCTTCAGGCAGCGAGACCGGAGGAAGCCGAACACTTTCTCAAGATCTTTGAGATGGTCCTGACGCTGGTGCGATTTGACTACCAAGTCGTCGACGTAGCACTCCACCAGTGTGCCGAGGATTGGCTTGAATATGCGGTGCATCGCCCGTTGATAGGTGGCACCTGCATTCTTCAGGCCGAAAGGCATGACCCGGTAACAAAAGGTACCTTGGGGGGCCCTGAAGGCAGTGAACTCCTCATCCTCAGGGGCCATCCGAATTTGGTTATATCCGGAGTATCCATCCATGAAGGAGAGGTCTTGGAACCCTTCCGTGGCGTCAATCAACAGCTCTGTCACTGGAAGGGAAAAATCATCCTTCGGACAGTGGCGGTTGAGATCGCGGAAGTCGATGCAGACTCTGATCTGCCCGTTCTTCTTCCGGACCGGCACAATGTTGGCCAGCCATTTGGGGTACTGGACTTCCCTCACGAAGTGGGCTTTGATAAGCTTGTCAACTTCGGCCTCAACCATGGCACCATGGAATGGGTGCATCTTCCTGGGAGGCTGCTTGAACCCGCGATGGTTCGTCGGGAGACCAAGGCGGTGGACGGCTACCTGAGGATCTAGCCCCGGCATCTCATCATAGCCCCAAGCGAACACATCGCGGTGCTGCCTGAGAAAGTCCACGTACTGCTGCCGCTCCTCAGAGGGCATGGCGACACTGACCAATGTGGGTCTCGGATCTGCTTCGGTTCCAAGGTTCACTTGTACTAACTCATCGACCGTGGCGGAGACGCCCTCCTCAAAGGCTGGGGGTGCATCTTCCACGTCCTCTCCACTCGGGGAGGGATCGTCCACGGGAGAGGCTGCGTTGGCAACTGCATTGGGGCTACCAGATCCTGCTGGGCCGCTGGTGCTGGCATGGGCGGTCGCGGTCATCTCATCAGGAGACTCACAAGCCGTCGAGACCATGGCTACGTCCAACCGTTGAATCGGGAGGACATAAGCGTCATCCAAACTTGCCCAGGGATCACTTGCAACAGCGACAGGCTCGACCTCACCTGCCAGGATCTGCTTATCCTTGCTCTTGTAATAGTCCGCGTCCAGATAGCGGGCTTCACATGAGGCAAAAGGGGAGGCATCTCCCTGAAGCACGCCTACTCGACCATTAAGGGAGTATTTGAGGCATTGGTGGTATGACGAGGGAACCGCCGCATGAAGGTGGAGCCAGGGCCTGCCCATCAATGCGTTGTACGCGGTGTCTTGAGAGACTACCATGAATTCGGTGTTGGCAACCAAATCACCGAACTGGGTCTTCAAACGTATCTTGCCGACCGGGGTTTGCTCGGTGCGGTCGTACCCCTGGATCCTGAGGTCGGAGGGAATCAAGTCATCCTCAGACAACCCCAATCTCCGGAGTGTCCGAGTGGGAATCAGGTTAATCCCGGACCCCGTGTCGACAAGATAGCGTCGGACTTCAAGGCCATTGAACTGGCCGGTAACATACAGCGGACGAATGTGCCCCTGTATAGGAGGGTCTTCATCCTTACCAGAAAACGAGATAACTGCCTGGCATTCGGCGTCCTCAATCGTTTCGGCGTGAAAGGCCTCTGCAGCCGCAACCTCTGTCTCAAACTGGAGGGGGCTCTTCAGGGCTTCAGCGAGTGCCTCGCGCATCTCAGATGACATGCGCAGAGCCTCAAGGATGGAGAGTCTCGCTGGGATGTCGTCCAAGTGCTTCAGGACATCATACTTTTTGGCCAAGCGCGAGCCCCTGGTTGCAGGAGGTTGCTCTGCGGTTGGAAGCATGACGGGCCTTGCCGGTTGGGCCGGCGGCCGACTGGTGCTTGGCGCATCTCGCTGTTCATTGGTTGAAGCCCGGGAAATGGTCACCGTACTGGGGTCAGGAGGCCGGGATGGACTCGTGGCAGGGCGGAGCTGATCGCGACGCGGCTGAGGCGGTTCTGCCTGATCCCATACCACAAACAGTGGCGGAGGCGAATCCGTCACCCCCGGATGGGGGGGCTGCGCATGCTGAGCTCGGTTTTGAGCCTGCTGCCTGGTCTCAGTGGCGTGCACGGCCTGGCTGGAGGTACCAACTGCTGTGCCCCGGCGACTCCTGTTGTTGCGGCTCCTCCGACGGTGGCGACGACCGGGGACACTAGGGAGGTCCACCTGGTGTTCTTCAACGTCGGGAACCGAAAAGGGATTTACCAGCTCGACGGTATTAACCGAAGCGTACCCAATACTGTCATCAGATGAATCATTCACCACTGGGCAGATCCGAGGAGGGATCCCCATCTCCGGGGGCATGAAATCGCCGAGAGTGCGGGATAGTGGCGGAACTGGCGGGGCACGCTCTTCCTTCTTGCGCCGCCGCCGTTTGCTCTTCTTGGAAGAGGCAGGCTGGGACGACGATGCCGAAGCAGCACCCGCAGATTCTGGGGGCTCAGGCTGATTCAAGCGCGCACGGATGATTCCATGGGCGCGAATGATCGTCTTGCGGGCCATCCAGTTTTTATACTTCTGGGATCCGCGGTCGGAGACCAGCTGCCATTCGTCCTCATTGCCGCTATCGTCATCTGATCCCACGAACACGCCCGCCACTTGTGCCGGAGCTGGGCCCAACCTGATTACATTGTTGTTAATCTGGTCTTGGAGCCAATCCTTAAACACATAGCACCGCTGGATGGTGTGCCCCAGGGCCCGATGGTAGGGGCAGTAGCGGGGGTTATCCGTGAGATGTGCCTCCTCCGGCCTCCAACACTCAGGCAGTCGCACAATCCTCTGCTCCAGGGCGCTCCGGAAATAACCGGGGACCTGATCCTCGTGAAATGAGTAGGTCAGGTATCGCAGGCCCCTGGGAGCGTGGTCTTGACGAGGGGCTGGAGGGGCCTGCCGAGGAGGTGGACCCTGATTATCTCGCCTGGGTTGCGGCGGTACATTACGCGGAGGGGCCAGCCGGTTTTGAGGCTGCCGCTGCTGGGCCGGGAACTGAGCCCGTGGAGGCGGATTCCTGTGAGGCTGTGGAGCTGGTCTCACCGGCAGCAGCTCCAACGGCCTGGGAGCCTCTATCTGGGCGACAGCAGCGGGCTCAGCCCTGCTGGCTCTCCTTGCAGAAATCATAGGAGGTAGCGGGTGTGCCTGGCTAGCCTGTTGCAGGGCTTCCTCAAGACGTTGAGCTTTGTCTGAGAAGTCCCTGAACCCTCCGGGGTAATTCTGAGTGATCAAGGAAGGGACCAACTCGGTCTTGACGTTCCCGACGCACATTGTCAGCAACTGCTCCTGAGTCAATGGCATGTCAAGGGAATACGTGAGACCCTTCCATCGGGTGACGAAGTCCGCGACTCGCTCATCGGGCCTCTGCTTGCACTTGAAGAGGTCTGCGATACTCGTCTTCCGGGTCGTGGAACTGAACTGGTAGAGGAACTGTCTGTGAAGGTCCTCCCAGCTAGTTATCGACCCGACGGGGAGCTGGCTGTACCAGACAAATGCTGGCCCTTCTAGTGTCTGGACAAAACAGCGAAGCTTAGCGGCCTCTTGCTGCGCCGGAGTCCCCAACATAGGCCCGCACCTCGAGTTGAAATGGGCCAAATGATGTGGCGGATCTCCAGTCCCGTTGAAGGGGGCAAAAGTGGGATTCCTGAATCCCGGAGGCGCCGGCATGTCATCCACCCATGCTGGGTATGGCTTGCCGTCCGGTGGGATTGCCACTTGCCGAGTCTCCAAGGCTTCCAAGCGGGCGATGAGTGCCGCCATCGGATCATCCAGACATGGGTTCCAGTCCTGGCGAGGATCTCTAACCACGAGCGCATTGCATGGCCCTTCAATCGGGTCGTCGACCGGGTCGTCGAACTCGGCAGCTCGTGGGATGGAGGGCGGAGCGGCCCTTGGGGCAGCGGGAGGAATCCGAGCGGGGTCTCTCAGGTAGTCACGCCGCTCGGGAGGGTGTGGTAAAACATACCGCGCCCTCTTGCCATAGTCGATGGCCTCTCTCCTGTCGGCGAACACGGCATAATCACGGTTGCCCGGGAGAGCCTCATCGAGGGGTGGTTGTTCCTGTCCCTGCTGTCCTGGCCTAGGATCACCGTAGTCAGGCCGCTGCTCTACAGCGTGCTCGGCGAGGAGCTGGTCAACTAGCTTCTTCTGCTCGGCGAGCTGTTGGCGTAGCATAGCCTTCTCGGGATCCTCATCCGCCCTCTGCGTGGAGGCAGATGGGTCGGCGGGCTTTATAGCCTCGCCGTGCTCTTTACCTTTACTGATGTTTCGGCTCAACGTCAGTGCTTCAGTGGGTGCGGGGAGACCCAGGAGGCTCCTCTGGTGACGAGTAACTCTCGCCGATGGATCCAACAACGGCTTGTCTTCGGGGGGAGAGCCCCCGTCGAGAAGTTCCAAACCGTTCCCCTCCCCCGACAGGTCAGCCATATTGACTGTTTCCGTCCCTGGGGATGTACCCTCAGGGCCACCCAGTGAATCGGGCTGTCGGCGAATCGCACTGAAGCGTAGGGCAGCGTACTTCCCCCATCCACGGATATACACGTGGGGAGTGGCTTCCTCGATAACCTTGCGGAGTACTTGAAAACACTCAACGCATCGTTGTTGGAGGGCCTCGTGGTGCCCAAATGACCCGGGGTGCCGAACCGCGGGGAGCGTGGCCAGGTCAATTTGACGGCACTGCTCACCAATATCCTCCAGGTGCACTTGATTCCCGGGATATGGCATTTGTAGGCAGTGAAGACGGGAGTGAGTCTCCCAGAGAGTTCGGCGGAAGCATTCGAACTCATCCGAGGTGAGCGATTCGGGTGCATCAAAGTCCGGTCCTGCGACTGGCCAAAACTTCTCAGGGAAGTGGCCCTCTGCAAGGACGGTCCAGAAACTCCACGACTCAAAATCGGGACCCAGGTCTCCTTGGTCTTCTTCAACGACTGGGAATGGACGGGGAACCGGCAGTGGTGCCGAGGCGGGCCGCCGGGCCGACGGGCTGGCCGGCGGTGAATACGGCGAGCAGGCCGATTGGCCTCCATATCCCGGGCCGCCCTCTGAGGGTGGCGGTGCCCTGGCTACCACATCACGATAGGACGGGCCGGCGAGCGAACATCCTGCCGTAGCGTCGGTGCTCGCCGAGGGTGCACTAGATCGTGGTTCGACCGTCGGTCCCCAGAAAAGGTCTCCGGCTTCTCCGATCGAGGCAGAAGGCGCTTCCAGAGGGGCCGGTACCAACTGCAAGCTTGATCCTTGGGGGTCTACCAGGCCCTCGCTACTCCGGATATACCTTCGGAGAGAAGCGGGGATCATATCGATCTCGCTCTCGGGAAGTACGAGGCTGACGTGCCGCATTCCTACCCCTGCCCCTGACAGGTGGGATTGGGGGGAGGGCTCTGTCGCCGAATCATACTCCGCCTCTGTATCAGAGAAACGAACCGGTCGGATCTCTGTCCGGAATTCCGTAACATTCTTCCCTCGGCGTCGACGCCTCGCCCTCCTGCCCCTGGGTGGTTCTTCGGGGCATGGCTGATCTCTATCCTGGCGTCCTCCGGCCGCACTGGTGCTGGGGCCAAGAGGACTGGAAACCAAGGTGCGAGGGGCACCAGGACAGATATCAAAGGGGACGTGGGGAGAGATGATTCCGGGCAGGCCTCCGGGCCGGGATCGGAAGGCGGGGTGACCCATGCCTCTTGGATCGGCCACACGGAGTAGACCCTGTTGGTGAATAGCGCTACCGCGAGGTGGTCCGCGGTGGCTATTGTCTGTACCAGCAACTGGGAGAGTCAACCCAACCTACCTTTGGGGCGGTCGGGGCCTCGATCCGGGTCGGGCATAGAAGTGCCCCTGCTCAGGATGCGCAGGGGCCTGGCGACTGGAGCCAGCAGTGGCTTGAGCCAACACGACCGCTGTTTCTAGGGCCCCAAGGTGGGAATCCTCTTCCGCTCGCGCCCGACGTTGGCGTCGGGACAGACGAGTCGGGATGAGCGGCGCGGGCAGGTGGAGGGCCCGTTCTTCGACTTGAGAGGCCTGGCGGCGATGTCGCCGTGGCCTGACAGGAGCCCTCATCGCGGATCCCTGGGGCGAATCCCGGATAGGGTGGTCCCGGGCATCTTCCACCTCATCCGCATAGGGGAAGGAGTTGTCGGAGCGCTCCGGGGATAAACTCCCGAAGCGGTTGGACGTCGAGGTAGGCAGCGGTGCCTCCCTGCGCGGCCCTCGGGGGCGGCGGTGGTGGCGAGGTGCAGCTTCCTCGAGGTCTAGGCGAGCCATGTCCCGGGTGGGGATGACTCCCTCTTCCTCATATCTCCGCACCAAGTTGTTGATCACCCTTCTTTAGATGACCTCCGAGGGGGAGAGAGGGCGTGGTTGCCCCGCAGCTGCGGCTGCTGGCACGGCTGTGGAACGGGCAGGACCGCGCGGAGTAGCCGCGTCGGTGTTTCCCCTACCCCTGTGCTAGTGGGCGGGTGGTGATCGGGCACTGGATTGGGCGACCTGATTTCTAAAAGTAGGGAGAAGAACCCATTAACACTGACAGGAAAAGGAATCGACAACCAACCATTAGTGCCACGACGCCTTCCGTGGGGGGGACCCAGGCCCTCGACGTCGCGAGACGGAGTGCCCGAGTTCCCTTCCTCAGCCCCTAGCGGGTAAAACTGAATGCTCGGTCGAGCAGCATGCTGGTCTTCCAACACCTCTGAAAGCCATCGGTCTTCGTATTGAGGAGAAGAGATTCACGTCGGGTTCACCATTTTTCTGTTTCGGTGCGGATGTGCGTCGGGTTACGCTGTTCCGCCAGGACGCGTTCGCGCGTGCACCCGTCAACCCGAGGGGATGGGCGCGCGGCTTGTGGTCCCGCAGTCCCGCTTTCCAAGGGCGGGCAGCATTCGTCCCTTATTCAGGGGCGTCTGCTCCTTGATCGAAACCGGGATGATGGGATGTCGGCTCCTCCTTCCGTGGACGTCTCCTCGGAACTCGTCGCCTAATCCGGGTCTCCCTCATAGATTTAAGAATGTTCGTGAATCTCGTTCCCGGCGCCATGTCTCCATGGACACCGGTTAATTACGCTGCTTCCGCCCGGACGCTCCAAGGAGTCTGGTCGGGGCAGCGACCTGCAGTGAGGAGACCGGGTGGCTCTGGGTGTCGGGGGCGTGTCTTAACACTGCGCCTCTGCATGTCTGCCTTCTGTCCCTAATAGGGCTTCTCGAAGGCGTGATGGCCTGAGGCATCCTGCACTGGGTGCGGGGAACTGTGTTACCTGAGGTTTTCCTCAGCTTCCCATGTTTAACACGGGGTATGCCGCGAGTTTAACGTCCAGCGGGGACGGCATCGGACTGATCAACACGAGGAGTGGATCAGATGACAGAACCCCTTGCGGGGAACCTCCGACGCTGGGGCCAGCACATGGGCGGCTTCCCGAGTGAAGTGGAGTGGAATGAAATGGCATGACCCCACCGGGACGTGGCGGCCCGGGTAAGGATCAGGATGGATGATGGAGTGAAGAGCTTGGACCCCGTAGGGGCTTCCTACGTACCGTGCGTTAGCGCGGATCAAAGTCAGCGTAGTTCGGATATACAGTTTAACGTCATGTTGGACGTCGGCAAGCCGACTCACAAAGAGATCGAGGCCGCCGGGCGGAGGATTGAACCGAACCACCTCGCACAGAGGGGGATGGAACGGCCGGGTGGATCACAGTTTTACGTCATGCTGGACGTTGGAAAGCCGACTCATGAAGAGATCGAGGCTGCCTGGAGAAGGATTGAACCGAACCACCTCGCACAGAGGGGGATGGAACGGCCGGGTGGATCACAGTTTTACGTCATGCTGGACGTTGGCAAGCCGACTCATGAAGAGATCGAGGCTGCCTGGAGAAGGATTGAACCGAACCACCTCGCACAGAGGGGGATGGAACGGCCGGGTGGATCACAGTTTTACGTCATGCTGGACGTTGGCAAGCCGACTCACGAAGAGATCGAGGCCGTGGGGAAGCACAATAGAGATACACATGTGCAGTCCCCCACAGAGGTGGATTCATAGGTGAATCAACGCAAGTGTGAACCCGGGAGGGGTCCACTGATGGAAGAACCGACGTAAATACGACCGGGACGACCAGGTGGTGGGCTTGAACCTCGGAGAGGCTTCCTACGTACCCTGTTTAGAAGACAGGGATCAAAGTCCACGTAGTTCGTTCTCTTTGCAACACTCTACCCCCGTGGACGAAGGCCACTCCAATCCCGACATCCCTGCAGAGATGAGCGGGTGGGGGCCACATCCAAACCGGGAGGACCCTGCGTGCGAGGCACGGGATCGGGTGAAGCGGATGGCTTAACGTCTTGCCGGACGAAGTACAGTTTAACGTCGTGTGTTGAGGACGAAGCGGACGGTTTAACGTCTCGCCGGACGAAGTACAATTTAACGTCGTGTGTTGAGGACGAAGATGCTTGGCAGTTTAACGTCTTGCAGCGCGGACGATGGTGCAGTTTAACGTCGTGCGGGACGTAAACGCCTGGCAGTTTAACGTCTTGCAGCGCGGACGTGGCACAGTTTAACGTCATGTTGGACGTATGCTGCCGCCTAATGGGTCCGTGTCACTTCGCGCAGGCCTGGAGGGCCGCACGGGAAGACAACGCACGTTGCGGGAACCCGGGATGAAGGTCATCGGGCGCCACGCCGGCGGGTACCCTCAGGGGGTCAAAGGGGGCGACCCTGGCGGTTTGCGCGCAAAAGAGGAGCTTTGCGCGCAATACCGCGGGTCGGCGCGCAAAAGAGGAGCTTGGGCCAGAACTTTGCGCGCGGATGATAGAGATTGCGCGCACCGGGCTTCGGGTAGCGTGCGGGGGCAACGACTCATTCTTTAATCGAATGGCCACTTTGAAAATGGGGGGTGCGCGCAATCGGGTTGGATTGCGCGCACCCGGGGGCAATTGCGCGCAAGAGGCTTCTTTTGCGCGCAAATGCCTTTGGGTGAAGGGTTATTCAAAAGGAAAGGAGCCAAAAGGATTGCGCGCGAAGGCAAACCCCAAGGCTTTCTTGCGCGAAAGAAAAGAGGTTACCTAAAGATCGGCATTGCGCGCGGAAGGGGTTGGATTGCGCGCACGAGAGACCTTTCGAATTCTGGCAACCTCCAAAACGTCGGGGTCGCCTTATATTTATAGGCAACCCCGGGCGCGGAATCCAGTGCGCGGGCGCGAAATTCTCTTCTCGGGCGCAGAATCGGGCCCGGCGCGCAAGGGAGCCGCGCGGGCCACTGGCGCGCAAAATTGCGCGCCGGCCCGGCGCATTGCGCGCATCCCGGGAGGTTTGCGCGCGGCTCATCAACTTTGCGCGTGTGTCTCCAAAATTCCGCGCAAGGCCTCCGGGCCCTCCGAAACATGCTTCCGACTCCAAATATGACCTCGCTTTCCGCATCCGGAGCTTTGTTTGGGAACAACGGACTTTTCCGGCGTCTACAGTGCCGTTGTAGACGACGAACATGTTGGTCGTGACTTCACCGGAGCTTAGGATTTCGGGAGCTTGGACCGCATGCGGTGGTCGTAGTCGGGTTCCAGGTGTGGGACCCTCCAGTTGTGGTACTTTTGTTTACCTGTTGCCGGGTTGTGACACTTTTCTGGTTGGTCACATGTTTTTCCCTTTTCTTTACAGTTTACCTTTAGCACTTACTTTGTACTGTTTAGAGGTCGATGCACATTTGAGATTTGTTCATATCAGTGGAACTTTACTTTTCTTTTTACTCTGCACTTCTGCATTGAGTGAGCTGTGGGTGTGTGTACAGGTACTTAGGTAAAGGCCTCCCCGAGTTGTTTATCCTTCGGTGCTTCTTGCCAGCCCCTGGCCTATGGAGGCGGGCTTGGGGTAGTTGCGGCTCGAGCCCAGGTAGGGTCGGGTCGTGACACTTTTCCAGTAAGCATCATTGCATCACCACGTGACACTTCCAACACTCCACCTACTATTAAAATTTTTTATCCTCTCACATCAAGCCTACTTAATGATACCAAGTTCCGTCTCATTCTCAAAACGAATTTCAACTCAGCTAGTTTACGTACTCCTCTATCGGGTGTCTTCAATTTCACCGTCCCAACTCCTCAAACCTCGCATGTTGATCTATCACCAAGTCTCATCGAATCTTACCCCTGCTGAAAGGTATGCAACACACCTTTGGTCGTACATATGTGCACAGAACTCCTTGAATTCAAAACTCATCCTCCATCCTTTGGATTTTGATTCCACTCGTTCTTTCTTTTTAAAAATCAGCATTCTCGTTTCATGTGCCCGTATCATTTGCAGTAATGACACTGCACTTCTCCCCGTTAAACTCTCTCATATGAGTGAAAGATTCCTATTGTCACACAGACTTCATCATCTATCGACAATTCTGTGATGTTTGCAACATTCTCTTCATCTTTCTCTTTCCCAGCAACATACCATTTGCGCTCTCCACAATCACTTTTATAGTAACACTTTTTCTCGCACTAGAAACAGGTGACTTCGCTAGGATCACGTCCCCTCAATTTTGGCTGCCGTTCTTTACCTCCTGACTTTCAATATCGTCTCCTCCCACATTGATCATCTCACATCACCATGATTTGCTCGCCTGAATGTGTTGTAGGTCTTTAGAATGCCTCCAAATCTTGAATCGACGTCATCACCTCTTCCAACTTCAATGTTTCTTTCCCCACAAGAAATGCAGTCATAATTCCATCAAATGAGGTTGGTAGATATGACAGAATCAAAATTTCTTTGTCTTTCTCTCCAACTTTCACATCGAGCCCCAATAATTGCATTAGGATCTTGTTGAATTCGTTGGTGTGATCCTACAAATTTGTTCACTCGTCCATCCGCAACTGGTACAATTTCTTCTTTAAGAATAATTTTTTGGTGAACGAATTAGCTATATATCGTTGCTCCAACTTCCTCCAGATCTCCTTCAGTGAGGTATCATCCAACACCGAGTATTTTACATCATTTTCCAGACATAGTCAAATTGTGATGACAACCCGCATCTCGAGCTCTACCCTATCATCATCATTGGTTCTCTAAAGATTTTCTTTGATCAATGTTCTGATCATTCCCTACTGCATAAGAATATATTTAACCTTTATTTTCCACAAGTCGAAGTTGTTCCGGCCATCGAACTTCTTAATCTCAAATTTTGGCAGTGCACCGCCACCAGCCATCGTCGATGTCACAAAACGTGATTATCACCGTTGATGTCTCACCCTTTTGAAACAACTTGATGGAGTGAGAATTTTGAAAAACTAACTGTACGGATGCGTCCAAAATGGTCAAAATAGTGATAATCGACTCCTGGATTTTTGAAAATGGAGTCTGATTGGCCGAAACATTTCCAAAACAAATTCAACAGTCTAGATTGCCTGCTGACATGGTGATGATGTGGCACTAACGTGGCACACCGGAGCACCTGACGAAATCTCACCAGGAATTTCATTGGCATTGTGAACAGTACCATCTTCTCCGACATGGGGTTACTGTTCACCCGCAGTTTGACCGGCTCTACACGACTTGTTCAATCTCTATTTTCAATGCCGCTTTCATTGTTGGAATCATCTCATCTTCCTCTTCACGGATCTGGGCTTGGAAAAAATTTCAAACCACTTTCAATTTTCTGGTCACCAGAAAACCCGTCGTCACCTTGCTATTTTGAACTCCCTCTCCCCAACTCCATCTGATACCATTTGTAAGAGCACAACGATGGTGCGTGGCAACAAAACACACAAAAAATGATAAGAAGAATAGAGAAACACAGATTTAATGTGGTTTGGAAGCTTTACCTACATCCACAGGAGAAATAGGATAATTCTCTATTATCACTCTCTCCGAATCTCATTAGAGGATCACAACACACCAATACAGACTTGGTATTTTCATTCCGTTTAAATAGAGGAAGGAAAACCATAAATTTCTATGGTGGTTGGGGTGGTTCATCTACCCCCAGAATTTTTCTTGCCACCAGCTGCTCGTCCACAAAGGCTGCTCAGATTTGTTTCCGTCCAAGGAAGGTTACTGCCGACAGTTTCTCCTCCCGCTGTAATATCTCCCCTAATTGGGAGTGGCCCCCACAATTTGTAACTAAAAACTTTTTCTTTGTCTAATATAAATGGGAGATATCTTTTGTGATCATTAATGGTTATCTATAAACATTGTACATTACTATAGATCATGATTTTAAAAGTGTTAAAAATGAAATTTGTTGCTATTAAATTCCAACACACTAAACACCCTTAAAAATTTCGACTTTTATAAAAAAACTAATAAAAACTATCTTTATCAGCACTTAAAGAAACATAGATAAAAGACCCTCTTTATCATCACTTTTATTTATCATTGATAAAGAGATCCTTTATCAACATTAAAAATAGAGCCAATAAATGAGGTCATTTATCGATGCTAGTTTATCACTAATAAAGGGGCATACTTATATAGTGTGATGTTAAAATTACAGTACATTGCAACAACAAAAAGTGGGAGAAAATACAGGAGTAAATACTTAATTTAATTGAAATAAAATCTGCAACCCAAATACATGAAAAAAAATACATTATAGACATTTCAAACATTGATTTGTACAATTACATGAGTAAGTAAATTTTTTTACATACATTCAAAAACATCAATGTTCATTAGTCTTTGGCTCCCGACCTTCGATCATGCAATTAGCTATCTAACAAACCACTCAAACATGAGTAAAAGAATACACTTGTATAAGTAAAAAATTCTTATGTTAACAGTACTATAAAGAAATAAATTAATTAATTTTTGACAATTTTAATCTAAAAACATATACTTTGTGTTATACCAGACACACCATGTATCAGATTGAGTTGCGGTAAATTTTTACACATCACACCATTTCTTATTATTCTCAAAAGAAAATGCTATTGAATTGGATCACATCTGTGGTGATAAAAAAACTCACTACGTATGTGAACCAATTCAGGAGCACTAGCTTTTTGAGAACGAACATTCAACCTTCACACCATTTCTTGTCCGTCTGAAATCATTATCTATGTGAAATTTAACTAAATAAGTATAAGATAAAACTGTTAAGGAAATTAATTAAGTAATAGTAGCTAAAATGATGAGAAAAAAAATTGAGCTTTTTATGCTCAATTTTGTCTATGTGATGCACATTTTAAACTAAAATTGTACTTTTGTATTGAAAACACATAATTTAAGTCATACCAACCACATCATGTATCATATTGACGTGTGGTCAATTCCTACATATTACAAATGAATTATCGACCATTTTCCTAAATTTTGAAAATAACCTGAGCTCGTTTACTTAGTTTAGGCTATTTTATGTGTGTTTTAAACTAAAATGACACCTTTATATTGAAAATACACACTTCGAGTCATATCAGTCACATACTGTGTTAGATTGATGTGCGGTCGATTCTTACATGTCACAAATAAATTACTAATCATTTTCCTAAAGTTTGAAAATGATCAGAGCTCGTTTACTCAGTTTTTCTATTTGATGTGTGTTTTAAACTAAAATGACATTTTTTTATTAAAAACACGCACTTCGAGTCATATCGACCACATAGTGTGTCAGATTGATGTGCAATCAATTACTACATGTAAAAAATGAATTATTGATCATTTTCCTAAAGTTTGAAAATAATTTGAACTCATTTTCCCGATTTTGGTGACGTGACGTGCGTTTTAAACTAAAATGACACTTTTCTATTGAAAACACACATTTCAAATCATACTGACCACTTCGGGTGTCAGATTGATATACAACCAATTCCTACACATCTCAAATGAATTATTGATTATTTTACTAAAGTTTGAAAATAATCCAAACTCGTTTGCTCAGTTTTGGCTATTTGATGCATGTTTTAAACTAAAATGACACTTTTGTATTAAAAACACACACTTTTATTCATACTGACCACATCAGGTGTCAGATTGACGTGTGGGTGATTCCTATATGTCACAAATGAATTATGGATCATTTTATTTATCATGAACTATCCTAGGTACCTTGGTAACCCGATAACCATGCCAGTCCTGACATAGCCCAAAGGGCGTTTCTGATCCCCATGGGTTGACGAATAGCACTTGACATCATACAAACTGAGAGTTAGAACAATTTTTCCACTAACAATGTAGGACAAGGCAATATGCATATCAAAATAAACTCCACTGAGAGTAATGTACCAGAAGAAACTACATTGGGAGTAATGTACCAGAATACAACAAGGTATAAATAAGTCCAAAGTACTACAACCCAAGTACCAAAAAAGAGGAAAAACACCCCAATACCCTAAAGACACAACTCACTAAGTCCAAAGTTCAAAAACTGTATCCACCTCCAAGTTATCCTTTCCCTTTGCTTGAACCTAGAAGGAGATAATCTACAAACACTCGAAGGTACAAGTAGGGTGTGAGCTAAAAATCCCAGTAGGGTCTCACCAAGGATTCAATAAAAAATTCCAAAAATATAGATTAACCAAAAGAATGCATTCAGTTTTAAAATAAATAGGTTTCACATTTTATAGAATATTTAAACAAATCATGTTATATAGTTCAGATGATGGAAAATAATTTAAGTAAAGGATTTATAAGTGATGGAATATTTATAAAAAAATAGATTAAGATAAAACAATTACATAAAAAAATTTATGTAAATTTAGAAGGCATGTAAATTAGTTTTACAATATTATCATACATTTATATCCCAAATATAAACAACAAGAGTGAAACATGGTCATATTCCAAATAGGTACGATAGTATTTCCAGCTATAGGACTCTGCACTCTCTAAGTGATCTCAGCAATATGTGTATACACACGTCCCCCTAACACTAGCCAAAGGAAACTCATCACCCTCCCATCAGGGATGAAACTCACTGCATGTATGTTTTAGAACATTGTAATAGCGTAGAGTGTGTCCAAATAACTCACCAACTACCTAAGTCTTTCATGTTCTCTTACACAATCAATAATGGGAAATTTAATTTAAGAATTCTAAAAATACAATTAAATATCATTCTTTTATTTCAATTCTATTTTTTCACTTAAAACCAAAAAGGGTTTTAATAAAAAACATGTCTCTTAACAAGATAAAACCATTGGGTTTCTATCAAAACATTTTAAGCCATTTTCACAAGTTTGAAATCCATTCAAAACAAATTCCAGCAATTTCACAATTCATTTTCACAATTAAATTCAAGAATTTAATTGAAATCATTTCCATCAAATATTCAATTTAAATTCAACAATTTAAATCCACCAATTTCCATAAACACACCCCATTTTAATGGAATTATAGGTTTTCCCAATTTTCATTCCAAAACCATTTCAAATCTCCCAATTCATCAGAATTGGGTTTTATCAAATCAATTAAAATCAAGACCGAGAAATTGAATTTTAATCAACAATTGAAATAAATCAAGCAATTCAAGGTTAAATCAATTTGTCCAAACAGGACGAAACCACCTACCTTTTTCCTAAAACTCAACACTCGAAACGGTTACCGATAATGAGAATGGAGATGTAGAAGACCTAAAAAATCAACCTAGAAATGAGATCTAGCAACACAGAGCATAGATCCATCAAACTCCAAAGTAGGATAAAGAGATAAGGATGAAGAACGAGGAAGAACGCTTACCCAGATATCACACTGCAAGAGTAATGACGGTAGAATGAAGAATAAAGGGATCTAAAAGGGTTGTAGATCTTCAAGATCACTTGGGGAAGGCCTTAGGTTGAGAGAAAAGAAACTAGAGCAGAGGAGAAAAGAGAAAATCAGTTTCACTTCTTGTTTAAAAATCACAGTCGGGGTATTACACGACATGTAATACCAATACACATCGTGAAATAGTTAATTTCCAAAATTGCTGAAAAATGCGTCACCTCGAATTAAAAACTGATCATTAATTCATTCACAAAGTGTAACAACTCATCACATTGTGTACCCTTCATAGCGTGAACCTTTCACAACATGCATCCAATAATAGTTACATGTCGTGTAACCTAGTTACTTGGCGTTTAAACCTTCAACAACCTATAGAAAAGGCCGGTTAAAGCTGAGAGTCCAACAAATCTCTGAATTCACCATTATAAGTATCCTCATAATTCATACTCAACCCTACCTAGTCAACAAAAAGGAAAAACCAAGAAAATGTTAAGGACGTACCTATCAGATCAGTAATAGGATGTTATAACCACCCCACCATAAAAACTTGTTGTCCCCATAAAGCCTATGAAGAAGATTCCATGCCAAAAATATGAGGTCACCACTCTCTCATCAGTGCCTTTCATTACCATGTATCATGACTATTAGAATAATGCTTCCATAGCACACGAACCAAAGGTATCGTCCTTCCACGAAGTACCTTGCTCTCAGAATCAACTATTCGGATTGGCCGCTCAGTCAAGGATAAATCAGGTTCAATCTCAAGATCACTCTAGCTCAAAATGTGAGATAGACCAGAGATACACTTTCTCATCTATGATACATTGAATAAATTATGTATCGATGTTAGTTGCATTGGAAGTGCTAAAAATTATGAAACTTTCCCCACCCAATAAACAACCTCAAAAGGTCCCACAAAACAGGGAGCAAGATTCCCTTACCTCTCAAGCCGCCGATGACCCGATCATGGTGAAACTTTCAAGAATACCTAATCACCAACTGAGAAATCCAATGGTCTACGATGATGATCAATATAAGGCTTATACCAGCTTTGTACTATCAACATTCTCTAATTAATCAACTGAATCTTAGCTATCGTCTCTTGGACCAAACTCAATCCAATAAAGGAACTTATACCAATATATGACCAACACAACAAATATTTACAAGGACGACCATAAAATGAATCAAAATGATCCATTCCAATCATGGACCGGTAACTGTTATTATAAGAAAACTCAACCATCCCCAAATAATCATCCCAAGCCCCATAGAAATCGAGAACAAAAGCATGAAACATATCCTCAAGAATTTGTATAGATCTATATGTTTGACCATCCAACTATGGATGGTAGGTCGTGCTCAAATGGACCTGAGATCCCAGTGCCCCCTGAAGGATTCTCTAAAAGTGAGAAGTGAACTAAGGATCCCTATCAGAGACTATAGAAGATGGGTCTCCGTGAAAACAAACAATCTCTTTCATGTAGATATTTACCAACTCCTCATCTTTGGCTGTATCATAAATGGGTATGAAGTGAGCTGAATTGGTCAGCCTATTGATCACAACCCATATTTAATTCTTCTTTCTCTAGGTATGTGTAAACCCAACCAAAAAATCCATAGATATCTCATACCACTTATAAGTAGGGAATGTAAGTGGTTACAACAAACCCGAAGGATTCTAGTGATCGACTTTCACCTTTTGACGCGTATAGTAATGAGAGAAAAAATAAGCAATTCCCCATTCATCCCTATACAACAGAACTACCGTCTTATATCAAAGAATATCTTAGTGGTTCTTGAGTGAAAAACCCACACATAATTATGAAAACCCCCCATCATATCCTTTCTTTCCACAAACGGTACAACAAAGTGATTCTAATAGCACAAAACACCCTATTTGGAGAACAACCATTGGAAAACTATCTACTAACCATAGAGGGAGTATCTAATTCTAAAGAATTCATCATCACGCTCTTTATCCTAAAGAATCATCTTGAGAAGAGCGGATGCAAATGAACACTAGATAAAGAAACTTCAGCCTCTTTCTCCAAAACTCCAATATGAAATTGTGAAAAAAGAGCCATCAAATTTTACTCTTACAAAGATTATTTCACTACATGGGTCGGAAGTTTCCTGATTAACAAATTTTCAATGAAATTCCCTTTCCCTAGGGTACAGGCGATGTCAAATTCAAAAGATTGCAGGTACTCCACCCAAATTATTTGGTGAAGATTTAAATCTTTTTGAGAGAAGGTATAACTCAATCTTTTGTAGTCTAAATTCACAGAAAACCTTTCTCTGAAAAGGTAGTGTCACCAAATCTTAAGATCATGCATAAAAACTGCAAGTTCAAGGTCATGGGTAGGATAATTATTTTCATGTGGCCTAATCTTACAAGACCCATAAGAAACTACATGATCGCCTTATATAAGAATGTAACCCAAGCCTAAACCTGATGCATCATAGAAGACCACATAGCCCTTCTCAGCCTCTAGAAGAGTCAACAATGGAACATTAGTCGAAATACATTTCAACTCAACAAAAGAACTCTGACACTTATCATTCCAAGAAAACTTCACCCCCTTTAGAGTCAGAGCAGTCATTGGAGAAGCGAACTTCGAGAAGTCCTTCAGGAACCAATGATAATATCTGATTAAGCCTAAGAAGCTATGAATCTTGAAGACATTACGTGGTTTATCCCAAGTCATAACATCATTCACCTTTTCAGGATCAATTGATATACCCTATTCAGACACCACATGTCCAAATAATTTCACTTCTTAAATCCAAAAATCACACTTCAAAATCTTGGAATAAAGTCAGTGATTTCTTAGCAGATTCATAACTATTATCAGATGATGCAGATGATCCTCCTTAGATTTAGGGAAAACAAGGATTTCATCCGCAAAGACTACAATAAAGGTATCCAAAAACTCTTGGAAAATCTTGGTCATAAAATCCATGAAAACTATAGAAGAATTTTTTAGACCAAAGGGAATAACAAGGTACTCATAATGACTGCACCTACTATAAAAAGCAGTTTTTTGAATGTCAAATTCTTTTATCATCAACTGATGGTAACTAGATCAAAGTTTGATCTTTGAAAACCACTTTTATCCTTTCAACTGATTAAAAAAATCATTAATCCATGGTAAAAAATACTTATTCTTTACCATCACTGAATTTAGATTTTGGTAATCAACCCATAAGTGAAGAGAATCATCAGCCTTATTAGAGAAGAGAATTGGTTCCACCCAAGGTGATACACCCAGGTGTAAGAAGCCTTTCTAAAGAAGATCGTCCAATTGGGACTTAAAATATTTCAATTTTTCTAGAGCCATGCAGTAAGAGGGAATTAAAACTGGTTGAGTACCAGGAATCAATTCAATGTAAAACTCAACTTACCTTACTAATGGAAAACCACAGAAGTCAGAAGGAAACACGTCAGGAAACTCGAAAAAAACTGGAGGGATATCACTACTCAAAGATTCATGATCGAAATCAAAATCAAACACTGATATTACTTTCCCCAACTATAGTACTAGAAAACTCCAAACCAACTCGACATCTGATAGAGAGAAGACACAAGTGGGGATACGAAGACCCTTCTATCTCTTCATACCAAGGGGTGTAGTAATATCCATTGAACAAGATAAAATATCTATATGAAGATTAATAAGATTTACAATACGAGTTGAAATAAATGAATGGGATGCACCAGTATCAAATAGAGCAGTCACTAATGATGAAGCTATAGTAATGGTACCTATCACAGTCACAGGACCCGTGTCTGCTTCCTCCGGAGACTCTTCCACTGTGTGAAGTAGCTTTGTTCTGGATGCCTATGGCTGGAACCCTTTTATATGCGAAGAATCTGATTTTCCTACAGTTTTAGGAGGAGTTTATGATCTTGTCCCACTAAGCAGAGTAGAAAATTTATGGAAGAATCTCTGTAAGTGTCCTAAACATCTGTAGGAGCCACAGTTCTTGGGTGTCTTGGTGTAAACCCTCATATCTCGCCACACTAATAAAAAATCAAAGTAATTCCTCTTAGTTATATAGGAGGTTTATAATGACTCTGATATTAAGAACTTTCTTGAGAATCATCACACTTCTGCTTTCCCTTAAAGTAACTGATGCTACCATTGGGAGAGAGAAAATTCTGATAACCCTGACTTATCATCCAGGTCCATCTCGACCATCATTGCCCTATCCATCACATCAGCATAAGTGGGAAAATTTAGTAATAAAACCTGAGAATTTATATCTGATCGAAGTACCAAGTCGAACGATTGAGCCTTCATCCTCCCATTAGATACAATCTTAGAAGAAAACTGCACCAACTCAGTAAAGTGATATGAATACTTAGTCATGGTTCTGTTGTCCTGCTCAAGCTTGAAAAACTCCACAACCTTGGACAACACCATTGACTTTGGATATAATTGATCAGTGAAAAGAACCTTGAAGTTTTTCCACTCTAATCCCTCATGCTTCTTTTCCATCACCATTATGTCCCACCATCTCCTACTCAGTCCTTCTAGTACGAAGGTGGCACACTTCACCTTGATCACATCTGGTGTCTCCAAGAACTCAAAAAAACATTATATCTTTCCCAACCATTCCTCAACATGTTGAGGATAAGTGGAGCCTTTTAAAACTAGTAGATTCTATCAAAAGAACTCTTGAGAATTATTTTTAAGAACACCCCCCTTGAGGATCCACCATTGGAGGTTGAACAGGAACTGGAGGTGGTGCCTATCCCAGAGCTTGGATAGTGCGCACTATCACCTCAACTAGATTTGGGTCCACAACAAGATTTTATTACTGAGGTTCAACAAAAACTTCTTCCTATACCTAGTTCACATGTATTATCGGAGTCATGATTCTATACAACATTAGAATATAATAAAGAAGACAACAAATAATGCTCAAACAAAGCAACAAGGGAAACAAGATCCCGACCAAAAGAACAAACGAGATTTGGTTTTCACTCTACCAAAATTAAAAATAGGGAAAAGACTAAAACCAATCCAAAATATGTCTTTCCCTAACCAAACCTGTCATATTAAGGTTCATTGTGGTGAGATCTAGCCAGACACTCAATAGGAACTACCTCCTAAGTCTCGATAAGATTTCACAAATGCATACTGACTTCAAGACAAAATCTCAAAAACTCCCTTTGATACAATTTTTTCACAAACCAACCTAGGTAACCTAGTAACCCAATAACCATTTCGGCCCTAACATAGCCTGAATATAATTCTTGATCCCCACGGGTCAGTGACTAGCACTTGGCATTATACAAACTGAGAGTAGGAATGATTTTCCACTAACAATTCTTAAAAAAACAAGACAGTACACATATCAAAAGAAACTTCAATGAGAGTAATGTACAAGAATAAAACAATGCATAAACAAGAAAAAAGTACTACAACCCAAGTACCAAAATAGAGGAAAAACACCCCAAGTCCCTGAGGACACAACTCACCAAGTCCAAAGTTCCACAGCTGGATCCACCTCTAAGAAATATTTTCCCTTTGCTCGAACCTGTAAGGAGATAATCTACAAACACCAGAAGGCACAAGTAGGGTGTGGGATAAAAAGACCATTAGGGTCTCACCAAGGATTCCATAACATATTCCAAAATATAGATTAACCAAAATAATTATTTCAATTTTAAAATAAATAGGTTTGTCATTTTAAAGAATATTTAAACAAATCATGCTATACAATTCAGATGATGAAAAATACTTTAAGAAAAGGATTTACAAGTGATGGAATATTTATAAAACAATGTATTAAGATAAAAAAGTTTCATAAAATAATTTATGTAAATTAAAAATGCATGTAAATCAGTTTTATGACATTGGAATACATTTATATCTTAAATATAAATAAAAATTGAACAACATGGTCATCTTCCAAATAAGCACGATAGTATTTATGGTTATAGGAATCCTAACTCTCTAAGTAATCTCAATAATATGTGTATACACACATCCCCTTAACACTAGCCAAAGGCGACTCATCATCCTCCCATTGGAGATGTGACCTGATGCATGTATGTTTTAGAACGTTGTAATAACGTAAAGTGTGTCAAAATAACTCACCAACTACCTAAGCCTTGCATGTTCTCTTACAAAATAAATGATGCAAAATTTATTTTAAGACTTATTAAAATTAAATTAAATCCCATTATTCTATTTCAATACCAATTTTCCATTTAAAACCAAAAATATTTTTAATAAAAAACATTTCTCTTAAAAAGATAAAACCACTAGGTTTCTATCAAAACATTTTAATCCATTTTCACAAGTTTGAAATCCATTCAAAACCAATTCCATCAATTTCACAATTCATTTTAACAATTAAATTCAAAAATTTAATTGAAATAATTTCCATAAAATATTTAATTTAAATTAACCAATTTCCATAAACACATCACAATTTAATGGAATTAGAGGTTTTCCTATTTTTCATAGAAAACAATTTCAAATATCCTAATTCACTGGAATTGGGTTTTATCAAATCAATTGAAATTAATTCTGAGAAATTAAATTTAAATTAAAAACTAAAATAAATCAATCAATTCAAGGTTAAATCAATTTGTCTAAATGGGACAGAACCACCTACCTTTTTCCTGAAACTCAACACTCGTAATGCCACCCATAAAAGAGAACGAAGATGTAGAAGACCTAAAAACTCAACCTAGAAATGAGATCTAGAAACATGAATCATAGATCCATCAAAATCCAAAGGAGTATAAAGAGATAAGGATGAATAATGAGGAATAACGCTTACCCAGGTATCACATTGCAAGCGCAATGATGATCGAACACCAAACGAAGGGATCCAGAAGGGTTAGAGAGCTTCAAGATCGCATGGGGAAGGCCTTAGGTTGAGAGAAAAGAAATTAGAGCAGATGAGAAAAGGGAAATTCATCTGTAATTCCTATTTAAAAACTGCAATCAGGGTATTACATGATGTGTAATACCAATACATGTTGTGAAATAGTTAATTTTCAAAACCACCAAAAAACACATTTCCTTGAATTAAAAACCGATCATTAATTAATTCATGATGTGTAACCACTTATCATATAATTTACCCTTCATAGCATGAACCTTTCATGACATGCATCCAACAACTATTATACATCATGTAACCTAGTTACACAGTGTGTAACCCTTCGACACCCTACAGAAAAGGCCGGTTATAGCTAAGAGTCTAAACAATACCTGACTTCACCATTATAGGTATCATCCCAATTCATCCTCAACCCTACCCAGTCAACAAAAAGGAAAAAAATACAATGTTTAAGATGTACCTATCATATAGATAATGGGATGTTACATTCCTAAAGTTAGAAAAAAAATCTAAGCTCGTTTTCTCAGTTTTGGCTATGTGATGTGTTTTAAATTAAATGACACTTTAATATTGAAAATAAATACTTCAAGTCATACCGACCACATCATGTGTTAGATTGGCATGTGTGTAAAATCCATACCCTCCTCAATGGATTGAGAATAAAGGAGGATGTTACTTAGCCTTAAGCGATATCCCCAAGGCACCAAAGACTGACAATAAATTCCAAGAGCTTCATTAAGAGAGGGGGGAAATTTTCTATTTGAAAATAAAACAACTAAACTAAACATCCAATAAAAAATACCACTACATGATGCATGATAAAAATGTAAAACAACTCAAAGTAAAACCATTGATATTAAAAATCAACTAGAACAATGTACCACAACGGAAGACTACAATATCAAAGGATACAATAGAAGAAAAAACCAACAAAACCAGAAGACTCCAAAGAAAAACTCCAAGCTCCCAACCTACTCTATGCCCCAACTCCACCAAAATAGCCTAAGTATTATAAATTACTATTAAATATGTGTGATACTTTACCTTTTTCTGTTCCCTAATAAATGACATCTACAAAAGCACCAAATTTCCAAACAGGGTGAGTAATGAAACTCAGTAAGTTTTCCCCAAATGACTTACCAACTCATGTCACTAGGATAGAACATGTTAGCACATTTATATAAAATATTTTATATAAAGAAATTTCTAAAATAACTTATATCCAAATGTAAACAAGTTCCATATTAAAATAGTTTTCTCAAAACAATAATGAGTACCATGGAAAGCAACCAAACAATGTTTTAAAATCATTTCATAAATTCCATTTGGCATATCCCATTATAATCCACAAATCTACTATAACAACCCAAAAAATTTCAAATAGTATTTTTATAAATTAATTTATTTTGAAATATAAGGTTCTATATTTCATATTTAAATTTTTTGAACATATTATATTATTTTAAAAAAACTATTTAAAAGTATTTTTTTGAAATTATAATTTGAATGAAAGTATTTAATTTTATCTTTAAAAAATATATTTATTTTGTAATGATAAAAATAATATTATTATAATATATTAATATGTTATTTATTTGTATAAAAAAATATACGAGTAGATGTACTAAAACATCGCTTTGAGATATTTTTTGATAAAACATAATTTTCTTATTTAGAAATACATTTAATTACACTTATCAGAATTTGAGTACTTTAAATAAATTATTATTTTCAAGTATTATAAGTTGTAATATTAAAATTTCAAATGTTTTATGTAAAATTATTTTAATCTAATGTAATTATTATAAGTTTAATTGTCTAAAAATTTCATTATAAACATTCACATTGTTTTAAAATTTTAAGGTCATATAATTTGAAATAAATAAATATTCATATTTAAGTAATATGTTTCATTATAAAATATAAATTATGATATTTTTGAAAATAAACGGTTTATTATAATATTAATGTTATTTTTATATAAAATGGGATTATAATTTGTTTTATAAATATTTTTGAAAATTTATGAATTAAATTCAATTTTTATTAAAGAAATTAAATAAATAGTAAATGTTTAAAATAAAAATGGAAACAAATAATAATTGGGAAATCAAGTTGGGTATTTTTTTAGGGTTTCAGTTTGGGGTCTATTCGTGTCAAGAGGTGCCAGGGTCTCATTTCAGATGGCCATAGTTGAACGAGCCACGGTTGAGAGATTGAGTTGAGAGATTCGACCACTGGAGAGCGTGTGGGAATCGAGCTTCCAGTGAGGAGTCCAAGTGAGGTCAACCATAGATGAAACAAGTGACATCGATGGAGATCTGAGCGAGTTAGGGTTCGTTTTCGACTAAGATCCATATAGATGAAGTTTCAATTTCTATTTTTCTTCAACCTAAGCTGGTAGGTGTTTATTTTATGCTGTAGGTGTTATAATCTTCTCCTTTGGTTGCTTTACTTGTTTTTATTTTCTTCTTCTTTCACTATCGGCCCTGACTTCGGTTGTTAATATGGTTTTGTTTGTTTATTCTTTTTATACCTTGAATAATTCAGATGTCTCGGTTCTATTTATTTTAAATTGATGTTTTGATAATATTTTGAGCTGTTTTTGATTCGGATGAATATATTTCTTCAAGATTATGAATATATAAATTTGAGTTCTGCATCTGTGCACCTAGCTTGCTCCACAAGCTTAAAACGTCTCAGTTTTATGTGAATCTCTTATGGACCATAGTTACAATTTTACTATATTTTATTTACACAAACTATTAAAACTGTTTTATAATATATTTCAATAATCTCCTATAAATGGAGCCCTCATTGTTTCTATTTTTTTTAAAAACTACTTGTGAATTCTTGTCCTCATTCATAGTTGATCAACTCATCTGCAAGTTATAAGTAAGGGAGATTATCTATTTTATTTTTAGTGTTCATATTTTAATTATAAAGAATTATTTTTATTTATCAATTAATGTTTTAATTCATGTTTGTGTAATGAGTTTATTTATTTTCTTATGTTTTGATATTCTATAGTAAATTATTATATTTATGTTTATAAAAATTATGTTTTAATTTATGTTAAATCTGATGCAATATCTATTTTTATTATTTATGGTTTTGTAAGGGTGATATTATGTTTATAATTATCGATTATCAAATTAGTAAGGGGATCCTTTCATTTTGTTTAATATATATATATATATACACAATTATTATGGGAAACCACAAGTTATTTTATTTAGAATTTAAATTCATGGTTTATACATATATAAATAATTTTAAGTTTATGTTTGATGTACATACTTAATTTTATACGCTATGTTTATTTACATAAAAATTTATGAAAGTATTTATGTACAATTTATATATATTTTTTATTCAATGTTCAAGATCATTTGACTTATAGTTTCAAGTTTATAACTATTTATAAATAAATTATTGATGATGATTATTTATTTAAGAAATAATGTTTAAGAATTATATAATTTTATGAAACAAAATCATGTAATATGCATGTCATTTATAAATCATGATTATAGTCATACGTCATTGATTGTCCATGACATTTCATACATTAATATATGTATATATATATATGTATATACATATAAAAATGTGTATTGAAAAAACTTTTTCATTTATCATAACTACCTAAAAAATGGATTTTTATGAGATTATAAATGAAATTTTAAGTACATGGATGGTATTTAACCTACCATGTAAATATGAAAAATATAAGTATCAGGAGACTTGATTTCACCAAGTCTAATAAGTGATTTCCAATGAAGGTATATATTTAAATATTTATATATAGGTAAATAAGTGTGTATGTGTATTTGATGCATTGACATGTTTTCAGATAAAAAACTCTGGTGAAAAATGTATATATATATATATATATATATATATAAAGATTAAAAATGATTTTATAAAAATTAGCACTTAGACATTGTAAACATGATAGGGAGTGAGGAGTGAACCCGTCCCTCAGGAAAGTGGGTAGGCCCAAATAGCCATCAATGATTTCAAGTGTCCACATGGTTTTCTTTTCAATAGCTTTCTTAATGTTTTCCAAGAATCACTGGATTTTTTTAAAGCATTTTCAAAGTATAAAAATTTTCAAAGTATTATAATATTTTATAAAGGTATTTTTCAAAGTTATTTTTCACTAGTATTTTTAAAAACTCTTTTATGGGAAATTTAATACTCACCCTATGTTTTAAATTTATTTTCTATAGTTTTAGTATAAATTCTTTGTGATGTGAGTTTCTTTGAGGTGGCAGCACACGTGAAGTATTTTTGTTTATTATTTTTTTATTCAGTACAATTTTGTTAAGATGAAAGACATGTATTTAATTCTCCAAAACCTAGACTAAAAAATTTCCTAGTATGTAATAAATGTTTTGTATTTGTTAAGTTCCTTTTATAAAAAAATATATAGATCTTTTATATGTACTGATCCCAAAAGTGCAGGTTTGGATCTTTACATCCACACATCCAACCATGCATGCTTCGTTACGACAATTCCATACTCATTAGAAGTTTCTCATTGATCTACCAAGTCATCACAAGGTAATTAAATCCCATGTGTCACTACACCTTTGGCACCGAGAACCAAGTCATATTTTAGTCAGGCCTCATAAATGCAATATGAACACACATTGACCCATTAATCCAAACCATGCCAAAATCATCACGCTAAAACCATTTCAATAAGAAATTTTTTTATTGAAAACATTTCCAAAAATCCATTTTCCATAAATCAAACCAATCAACCATTTTTTAAAATCAACATTAAAAAAACATTTGACAAAGCATTTATCACAACAATTCCATAACTCCCACAATTCCACAACTCATCACTAAAGAAGGATTCTAACCAGCTTTGCATAATAATTTCACAATTAATTTTAATCAATTTAAACAATTTGAAACTAAACCTTCAAGTTATAAATAGGGGAGTCAAGAGTGAAGCCTCCTACCTCAACAAACTTGGTGAAAATGGAAAAAAACATGAAAACGTCCACAAAATGGGTCAAATCTCAAAAACCCACCTTAGATCTCCTCCCCTATAAAAAAATCCACATATAATCATATTTGGAATCAACTACATTATATCTATCCGCAACAGACATAGATCTAAGAAACTGAAAGATGTAGAAGTAGATCTAAGGAAAACCATCAAGAACAACCAAGAACGATGACTTACCACGATAACCAGGCTTCAACGCACTAAGAAACACATCCAGATCACTTCCAAATTGATGGGATAAGCCTCCTTATACTTATAGAGGAAGAAATCCTAAGTTATGTTCGTTTTGGGTAAATAAATAGGGGTTAAAACAAAAAGACTACCTATAGACACTTTTTTGTGGATCTAGTTTTTAAACCATGCATGGTTAGTCACACAATTAGAAAAACTGTGTGAAAAACATGCACTAGATACTACCTCAAGGGGGAGCCTCACATTGTTGGATCACACAGTTTCCAAACCATGTTCCAACCATGCCAAAACCCACTGTTTCAAGTTGCACAGTTTCTCCTAGGAAGCCACACAGTTTTGAAAAACCATGCGCCTACCCGTGCTCCTTCCCCTTAGCCTCTGTCTCATTGTGCACGATTTCCTATAGGTTTTTCATGGTTTACCCAAACTGTGAACCACCCGTGCACCATTAGAAAAGCCCCAAAACATTCCAAACTTCTTCCAAACCCTCCCAAACTTCACCCAAACACTTTATATACTTAAAAACCATAAAAGAAGGGTTACTTACTTGAAACCGGGGGTGCTAAATTTTCAAAACCATTGTCCTTTTCATCCCTGAAAATTTGAAAACCATCACTGTCCCAAAAGAGTTTGGGGCATTGCTTGTGTTCCCAAGTCTCTTCCTAAATCTTACTATGTTACCACAAAACCTGCACTAGACCAATGCTTTTTCCATGCAAGACTTTCTTTAGCCTATCCACAATCTATACCAGGATATATACCAGCGAAGCATACGAATCTAGTCCAATGTGATCCCATCAAATCACATGGTCAGGATCAGACTAACACTTTTTTCAATTGAGATACATGAAACATATTATGCATCACACTGAACCATGGTGGTAATGCCAACCGATATGCCACCTCACCAACCCGTTCAAGTATCTAAAAAGGTATTATGTATCATGGAGATATATTTCCCTATTTTCCAAAACATTGATGTATAAGCATTAGATAGATCCTCAAGAACACATGATTACTCACCGCAAATGAAAAAAACCCTCAATAATGATTCACATACAATTTTGGATGACTCTGAGCCATCTCTATCCATTTTTTGATCAACTGAATCTTCTCCATTATTTCTTGGACAAGGCTCAGCCCAACCAGTGAAGTCTCACCTATTTCCACCAAACAAAGTGGAGAATGAAAAGGATTCCCATACAATGCTTCAAAAGGATCTGTATGTATCGAGGTCTGATAACCATTGTTATACGATAACTCCACTAATGGCATGTTCTCTTCCCATGAGCCACCAAAATCCATTACACAAGCCCTCAACATGTCTTCCAACATTTGTATCATTCACTCATATTTTCCATCCGTATGAGGATGATATGCTGTACTCATAGTCAACTGAGTCCCATGGGATTTCTATAAGGATTTACAAAAATAAGATATAAACCTTAGATCTCTATCTGACACTGTCAAAACTGGTATGTCATGCCTCTATACCACTTCTCAGATATAGATTTTTGAAAAGTTATCCACCATATGATATTCAAAAATAGGGATGAAATGAGTCGACTTTTTGAGATGATCCATTATCATCTATATGGTATTATGTTTCTGAACTATTCTTGGGAGACCTGTTACAAAATCCATATCTATCTTCTTCTATTTCCACACAATAATAGGTAAATAATTCAAAATACCTACTGGTCGCTGATGCTCTACCTTAACTTGCTGACAAGTTAAGCATCTTGAAACAAACTTATCCACCTTTCTTTTCATACTGATCCACCAAAACTGTGATTTCAACTCTTTATACATATTTTGTATTCTAGGATAAACATTCTATCTTAAATGGTAGTAATCATGAAGAAGTTGTTCCTAAGTATCCATAGGTACAACTATCTGATTTTTTTAACTACAACACTGAACTCTCATCTAGCCTCCAACCCTCAATGGTCTACCCACCATTGAGTTTTGACCTCATAGCCACATAGTATGCATAAGATGTGTATGCCTCTTTAACCATCTCCACCAAATTAGTAACAAATGAAACTGGAAATAAGGTCTCTACTTCACATTGGTCTTCACATTCCAAGTTCATGTCTGCTAGGACTGACATAAGCTACCACTCATCTAAAGATTCTTTTTCCAACTGATCATATGAATTTATGCTTAATGCATCGACCTCTAAATTTCCTTTTCTGAGTTTATACATCAAGTCAAAGTCAAACATTTGGAGATAATAAATCCACATTATTTATCTTAGATTCAAATCCTTTTGTGAGAAAATATGTTTCAAGATTTTATGACCCACAATCACAATAAATTTCGCAAAAAATAGGTAATGACTCAAAGTCTTCAAAGAATGGACTATGGAAGCTAGATCCAAATCATGTGTTGGGTAGTTCTTCTCATGAAATAATTTCTACGTTGATCCATACATAACAACATGATCTCCTTTCTTGGGAACACATCCCAACCTAGATCCCGAAGCATCACAATACACCACATACCCTTATCCTAATTCCAGAAAAATCAATATTGGTGCTGATGTAAGGTGAACATTAAAAACACCATCTCTAAGTGTTTCTCAAACTCATACCTTGTACTTGAATACATCAATATTTCATCCACAAACACCACAAAAAAATAATCCAAATATTGCTAAAATATTTGATTCATAAATTACATAAAGACTTCTAGTAAATTTGTAAGACCGAAAGGCATTACCACAAATTCATAATGGCCATATCTCCTCCTGAAAGCTATCTTTGGAAGATCCTCCTTCCAAACCCATAATTGGTGATATCCTGATCACAAGTCTATTTTGGAGAACCTCTGAGATCCACTCAATTGTTCAAATATATAATCAATGCGTGGAAGTGGATACCTATTATTTATCATAACTTGGATAATATTATGATAACCCACACATAATTAAAGAGTTACATCCACCTTATTGACAAACAAGACCAAAGATACCCACAGAGATGTGATTTCCCGAATGAAGCCTTTTCTTTCTAGATCTTCCAAATATTCTTTCAAATACCTTAATTTTATTTGTTCCATCCGATAATACAGAAGAGAAATATGACTGGTCCTCATAAGGAGATCAATCATAAACTCCACTTCTCGCATAGGTGGAAACCTTGAGAAATTTTTTGGAAACACATATGGGAACTGATCAAACACTACTGGAAAACTATTATTCTCAATCACATCCATCAATTCCAAAGAAAATACTACCAACTAGTATGAGGTCATTCAAACTAATAGTTCCAACAAACCTGTTGCACCTACCTTTACATTTTGGTCTCCTCTAAAGTGATGATCAACACCATTTTCAATTGTAAAACTGACATTTCTTGTATAATAGTCGATGTGATCCTTGAACATTGTCAACCAATCCAAACCAAGGATTATTTCATAGACATCTATCACATGAATAGAAAAATCCCATATCATCTTGGCTCCATCAATAGTTATAGAACATCCTCTACACACAAATGATATACATTCTCTTTGACCTAGAGGAGTTTGAAGTTTTAAAATAGAAGGCATCATCTCAACTTTTAAACTTAGAAAATCAACAGCACGAGAAGCAATAAAGGAATGAGATTCAACCATATCAAAAAAATCTTTCATAAAGTTATAATTCAAAATAATCATACCACTAAATGTATATAGTCTAAAATGATCATCCATAATAACTTTCTTAGCTCCATATAATTGCTTTATCACTGCAATTTTTTCTTTATTTCTCTATTTATATTTCCCTTATTGAGGAGTCATGATATTCCTAGAATCAAAATGGATAGATCTATTCTTCTAATAAGATTGATTTTTCTATCCTTGCCCCATCGAGCCATACGATGCCTGCGACACCTGAGAAGTGTCTCAAATACCTGACCTCAGAGCACTAAGACAATAGCGCTGAAGGTGACCCATATTTTTGCAATTGTGGCATGATCTTGGTGGTGCCATACACTCTTGCTTTATGTGGTCGAATAAACCACATTATAAACACACAACTTTTCTATGGGGTCTTGGAGTAATATTTACCGATCCATTTGTATGATTTTGAGTCATCCCAGTACCTTGGAAATAAGTGTCCCACTTTTTCTTACTCCCACTATTAGATTTACCACCATTTACCTTACGTATCAACATAATTCCTCTAGTTGTATCTCCTGAGATTTCCCTCTCTACTACCATATCTCTATTGACCATTTTTGTATAATCCATAATATAGAGCACAATAATGTTCGAGAAAATATCCTACCTCAAACCTAATTCAAAGATGCATGCCTTCAAGGATATTCTAGCAGCAACTTCCAGCATAAATCAGAATAAATTCATGAATTTAGCACATATTATCCCATGGTGAGGTTCTCCTACTTCAAGATTTATAATTCCTATTTTTATTTCAATTTTGAAGGTATGATGATAGAATTATTTGTTAAAAAATTCCTCAAAATCCTCTTATGCAAGGCCATGGTCTAATTTAGCCTGAATAGCTAAATCTCACCACTGGTGTGCAATATATTCCAGCATAAACATTTCTATCATGAATTTCATCGCTAGTGGTGTGCAAAAGAAATCAAAGATATGATTCATCCTATTCATCCACACCTCCTCCTTCTCTGGTTCTGAATCACCCCAAAAGATGGGTGGATTTTATTTCTGGAATTGGATGGAATGATCTACTTGTCTTGGATCATCCTTCATATTCCCACTATCCACAACTTGAAATTCTTGGAAAATACTCTAAACTAGATATTGATTCACCTATAGATCAGGTGAAACCACATTCTCAACATCTACTTCCGGTTGGTTTCTACGACACCTACCAGGTGACATTTTTTAGAAACACAAAAAATTCCATAATTCTCACTCTCTATTAATAGAAGGATTAACATTTCAATTTCTACCACATCACAATATCACAAAAATTCTTTCTAAAATCAGCCTTTTCCACATTCAATCATTTTTTAAAAAACTTTCTTTTGGAAATCAAACCATTTTCGAAATACCAAAACTATACTCTTTTCAAAATATTCCATTTGAAAACTAGTTAAACATTTTTAAAAAATCAATACATTGCATCAAATCATTAATCAAAATAAAATATGCACTCCTAATGGTAATTCATTTCTATAATTCATGTCATGCTCGTCTCATTGGAAAAACGCATGACAATGAGATTCCAAATCCTAGAAGTGTATCCAAAACACTTATATACCCAATTACATGGTAACTTGAAGTTCAACATAAAAATGTTAGCTATGAATTTTTATGATCCACATTTCAAGTCTTGACAATCCTACTCTTTTATATGATCCCAACTCAAGAATAAAACATAATTAATTTCAACTCTGAGACCAAAAAAACTGATGACCACCTGTTCCATAAATATTTTTGGAAGGACCAAGAATGACACCACTTGTAACATCCCTCTACTCCTCATTGGATTGAGAAGGTGGGATGACATTACTTGGCCTTAAGAGACATCCTCAAGGTGCCAAAGGCTGTCAATAAAAGATAATGACTTCATTAATAGATGGGGGTGATTTTCCCATTGAAAATAAAACAACCAAACTAAAAATCTCATAAAAAATACAACTTCATGATATATGATAACAATATAGAACAACTCAAAGTAAAACCATAGATATAAAAAATAAACTAGAACAATGTACCGCAATGGAAGATTACAATATCAAAGTATACAAAGGAATAAAAAACCAACAAAACCAAAATACTCAAAAGAAAAACTCCAAGCTCCCAACATGCTCCATGCTCCAACTCCACCAAAACAGCCTAAGTATCATTAATTACTACTAAAGATGTGTGATAATTTACCTCTGCCTGTGTCTCGATAAATGACATCTGTAAAAGCACCAAAGTTTCAATTAGGGGTGAGTAATGGGTTTTCCCCAAATGACTTTCCCACTCAAGCCACTAAGATAGAACATGTTAGCACATTAATATAAAATAGTTTATATAAATAAATTTCTAAAACAATTTATATCCAAATATAAAAAAGTTCCACAGTAAAATAGTTTTCTCAAAACAATGATGAGTTCCAAGGAAAGAAACCAAACAATGTTATAAAACAATTTCATAAATTCCATTTGAAATATCCCATTCCAATCCAAAAATCCACACATCCAACCATGAATGATTTGGTATGATAGTTAAATACTCATGAGCATTTTCTCATCGATCTACCAAGTCATCACAAGGTAACTAAATCCCATGTTCCATTACACCTTTGTCACTGAGCATCAAGTTATATTTCAACCAGCCCTCATAAATATAATATGAACACACACTAACCCATTAAGAAAAACCATGCCAAAATTATCATACCAAAACCATTTCAATAAAACAAAAATTTTTATTGAAAAACTTTCCATAAAAACTTTTTCCAAAAATCAAACCAATCGACCATTTTTTAAAATCACCATAAAAAAAACATTTAACAAATCATTTAGCACAAAAATTCTATAACTCCCACAATTCTAAAACACATCACCAAATAAGGTTTATAGCCAAATTTTTACAAAAAAATTACAATAAATTTCAATAAATTTAAACAATTTGAAACTATGCCTTCAAGTTCTAAATAGAGGATTCAAGAGTGAATCCACCTACCTCGAAAAACTTCATGAAAATGGAAAATGACATGAAAACGTCCATAAAAATGGGTATAATCTTCAAAAACCCACCTTATATCTCCTCCTATATCAATAAAAAATAAAAATCTAATAATATTTGGCATCAACTAACTTATATATATCTAGAACAAACATAGATCTAAGAAACTGAGAGAGAGGGAGAAGTAGATCTAAGGAAAACCATCAAGAGCAACTAGGAATGATGACTTACCACAATAACCAAGCTTCAACGCACTAAGAAATGCCTCCAGATCACTTCCAAATTGATGGGAGAATCCTCCTTATCCTTTGAGAGGAATAAATTCTGAGTTAGGATCAGTTTGGGTTAAGAAAGAGGGGTTAGAACAAAAAACCGACCTAAATCCACTTTTTTTGGATCTAGTTTTTAAAACATGCTCGGTTAGTTGCATAGTTAGAAAAACTGTGTGCTAACTATGTGCCAGCTACTACCTCAAGGGGGAGCCTCACATGGTTGGGTCATATAGTTTCCAAACTGTGAACCAACCGTACCAAAACCCATTGTCTCAAGTTTCACGATTTCTGCTAGGCGGCTGCACAATTTGGAAAAGTTGTACGCCCTCCCCTTAGCCTCTGTCTCATTGTGAACAATTTCCTGAAGGTGTTTCATAGTTTCCCCAAACTGTGAACCACTCGTTCACCCTTATAAAATCCCCCAAAACATTCCAAACTTCTTTCAAACCTTCCCAAACTTCACCCAAACACTTTATATACTTAAAAAAAACAAATAAAGGGTTACTTAATTAAAACCAGGGGTTCTATAGTGTGGTCAATTAATACACATGAATAATGAATTATGGATCATTTCATTAAGTTTGAAATCAATCTATGCTTTTTTTCTTAGTTTTGATGATGTGACACACATTTTAAACTAAAATGACACTTTTCTATTGAAAACACATACTTCTAGTCATACCGACCACATCATGTGTCATATTGGTGTTATGTCAATTCTTACACATGAAAAATGGATTATGGATCATTTTATTAAAGTTTGAAAATAATTTGAGCTCATTTTCTCTATTTTGTAAAGGTGAAATGTGATTTAAACTAAAATGAAACTTGTATATTGAAAACACGCACTTCGAATCATACAGACTACATCATGTATCAGATTGATGTTTAGTTAATTTCTACACATCACAAATGAATCATCGATATTTTTAATAATTTTTGAAAAAAATACAAGATTATTTGATTAGTTTTGGCTATTTGATGCATGTTTGAAACTAAAATTACACCTTTATATTGAAAATTTTCACTTTATGTCATATTGGTCACATCGTATGTCATATTGATGTGTGGTTGATTCTTAAACATCAAAAATAAATTATGGATCATTTTTCTAAAGTTTAAAAACAATTTGATATTGTTTTCTCATTTTTGGCTATTTGATATTCATTTTAAACTAAAATGACACTTTTGTATTGAAAACATGCACACCAAGTCATATCGACCACATCATGTGTTGGATTGATGTGAGGTAAATTCCTATACATAAAAAAAGAATTATGGATCATTTTCCTAAAGTTTGAAACAATTTGACCTTATTTGCTCAGTTTTGGTGATATGATGTGTGTTTTAATCTAAAATGACACTCTTCTATTGAAAACACATACTTCGTTTCATACCAACCACATCGGGTGTCCGATTAACATGTGGTTGATTATTAAACATAAAAAATGAATTACCAATCATTTTCTTAAATTCTTAAAACAATATAATATTTTTTATCTATTTTGGTGATTTAATGTGTGTTTTAAACTAAAAGACACTTTTGTATTGAAAATAAACACTTTAAGTCATGTTGACCACATCAGGTGTATGATTAATGTGTGGTTGATTTCAATATATCATAGATGAATTATGGATCATTTTCCTAAATTTTGAAAACAATACAAACTTGTTTGATCAGTTTTGTCTATGTAAAGATTTTTAAACTAAAATGACACTTTTATATTGAAAACATGCACTTCAAGTCATATCAATCACATCGTGTGTCGTATTGGTGTGTACTCAATTTATATCTGTGAAAAATGAATTATGGATTGTTTTATTAAAGTTTGAAAATAATATGAGTTCATTTTTTTGGTTTTAGTTATGTGAGATGCGTTTTAAACTAAAATGACACTTTTATATTGAAAACATGCACTTCGAGTCATACCAACCACAAGTGTCAGAATGACGGATAGTTAATTCCTACACATCACAAATGAATTATTGATAATTTTCATAAAGTTTGAAAATAATCCAAGATTGTTTTCTTGGTTTTGGCTATTTTATGTGTGTTTTAAACTAAAATGACACTTTTATATTTTTAACACGTACTTCAAGTCATACCGACTGCATCAGGCATCTGATTGACATGCTCTCAATTATTACATGTGAAAAATTAATTATGGATTTTTTTTCTGAAGTTTGAAAACAATATGAGCTCTTTTTCTTGATTTTGGATATGTAACATGCGTTTTAAACTAAAAAGACACATTCATATTGAAAACAAGGACTTAGAGTTATACCGACCACATTGAGTGTTAGATTGATGTGAGGTTAATTCTTATACATCACAAATGAATTATTGACCATTTCCTAAGGTTTGAAAACATTTAAATATCATTTTATTAGTTTTAGACATGTGATGCATGTTTCAAACTAAAATGACACTTTTTTATTGAAAACACATGCTTCAAGTCATATTGACCACATCGTTTGACAAATTGATGTGCGGTTAATTCCTGCATATTAAAAATAACTTAAGTACCACTTTCCTAAAGTATCAAAATAATATGAATTTATTTTCTTGGTTTTGATCATGTGATGTGTATTTTTAACTAATGTGTAAATTTTAAAAAATAAGTATCGAATAAAAATGATAATGAAATTAACTAGAAAAAGTAAATAAAATGATGAGAAAATTAACTAAATAAGTAGTATAAAGTCACTTCTTCATGATGTCAGTATACATTTTGAAACCATGTATTCTCCCCATTCATTTCTAAATAAATTGATTTCCTCTATTATACTTATCCTTGAGATATATATCAAAAATAACATATAATCATTCTAATACTAATGATTCACATACCAGATATATTTCTAAGGTTATAGACCACACTAGATCACAAAAAAGGAAATCACCTAAACTTGATGTTGGGAAACATTCTGACAACATGTACTTAACCCACTCATCTCTAAAAAAAATTACTTCTTCTTTTAAGTATGTATATTGTTGGAAATATTAGTAATACTGAGAAAATATAGACAAACAAATGATTAATAAATATTTTTAATGAAATTGTAATTACCTTCAGAAATTACATATTTGGGGATGCTAGTCTTTTGATGGTATATGATATCTTTCTTAAACTAGAAAACATAATATCCATAATCATTGTCACTATCTTACTTTAGACACTTTAAAAACATTGAACAAAACAAGTAAATTGTTTGGAAATATTTTTTGATAGTTAATATTTCTATATATACCTTAATCTATTTCCATTTGAAGAAATTCATAGGCTTTTTATGTTCAATGACCGACCTTATACCATGATTTAGACTATATTTATAGATCAAACTATAATAACAAAATTATAATTAAAATAAAAAATGAAACATATAATTTTAAGTTTATCTATAAAATATTACTTATAGTGCATTAAAAACTCACAATACACATCATGTGTGGTCAGTTTGATGTAAATCCATGCATTGTATCCAAAAAATAAATATTTGGGATATCCAAATTGATAGCGATAATCATCCATTTCTTCTTAAAAAAAACAAAATAATTAATGAAAAATAAAAAAATAGATTTTATATGATTAGATCACATATTTTACTCTTGCATTATAGGCATCAATAAGAGTTTTTTGTCTCTTATTTTCTTCTCAAACACTTTACTTAGTTCATCTTTTTTCTTATCAATTTCTTTCACTTCCAAAGAAATTTCTTTCATAGAAAGGATACAAGGATTAATGAATCCAAATCATTCTTTTCAGGGGTTTCCATTTATATTGTTAATGAACATAGTAGATCATTTTTTGGACATACATATTATGAAAACATACCTCATGTATGCATTCATAGTTGAGACTCTTAGTCATTCAATCTTGAGAATATAATTTATACTCTCGAGAGAAACCATGTTTTTAATAAAATTTCCAAATATTTATTCTTAATATTGAATGTAGAACATATCTCTATCTTTGAATGTGGAGTCTTCATTAAATTTTAATGTTAATATATGCTACAGTAGAACTGGTGGTGATAAGGTACTCCCAGAAGGTCCTTTTTTTTCTTGGTCGATCCACTAGATTATCTTGATTTAAGCTTCCATTTAACCATTTTTTATCCATATGTAATATCATATCTCACTTTATAATTTTTTTAATCAAATATTATAGGTTTTTCATTTGAAAAAACATTTATTGACATACCTCATGTATCTATATAATATTATATGAAGATTATATGAATGTTCCAATATCATCATTAACCATTGTAATATGCAAATCATTAAGTGGAATAGGCAACTCAATGATTGAATCTTAAGTTAATTAAATCCACAATCTAATATGATATTTTGGGAGTTCTTTATTGTGTATCATGTCTCTTGGGATATTATACACTGTACCCCTCACAAAAAGGTGATGCATGAGTGTTGATAGATAGAAATCACACACAACTTTACCCTACAGAATTTTAGTAATATAAAGTCATTAAAAGTTGTTTGATTCACATTTAAGAGAAATATCAATGGAAAAATTGAATACCTTATGTATGGTATCCAGTTGAGGGGAATGACTAGCCTCAAAGCAAGTGGGGTCATTTGGTTTCTCATGTGTAGATCTTTATTCCACCATCAAAGTGCTTTAATCCTTTCACATATATTGGTATGCCAAACCAGATTGAACAATAATATATTGTAAATAATCTATTTGCACGTACAATCCTTTCATCATATGATATGTATCTTCTTGCATTTTTTCCTTCTCAAAATATGTTTGATGTGACACTACAAAACCTACACATCTAACATGAATATATTGTTTTGACCAATTCAAATTATATAAAAGTAGTTTTTATTCAGGCACGATCGCTGCTGATTCTTGTGTTTAAACATATAAAAAACATATGAACATAAACAGATATTTTATGTAATACTGTTATAAAGCATAAAAAATTACTATTATGTCGTACTTACTCATGTTTCTCATACTAATTTTGTGTTTTCATTAACTAGGGTACCCTCTATATTTACACAGGCCTCCTTACATACCTCATAACTTGGGATGGAAGTGGATTTATATTTTGATTCATCAATATACATATAAAAAAGGAACATATTTTGTTTCATATCACGTAAAACTTTTATTGTAGATTTAAAATGCATACCCTTTATTCTCTAGTGAAGTGTACCCCATCATTGCTTTGTGATATGGGTACATTGGTTTTGATACATGTTTATTTTCAACATTCTTTTGTTGTTTCATAAATTAATTTGTTTTGAATCAAATTGGATAAAATAAATAATTTAAAATAATATATTATTGACTACAATTCACCTAGAATGATTTATTATTGTGATTAATGATGAAATCATTCAACGTTTCTTGATTTATAATGTGTACATAAGTAACTGGTGGGTGGGGCCTTACTTTCCCCTTAACACCCCTAAGATGAAACTAGGAAAGAATTGTTTGGGATCATCTATTGGATTTTATAGCACCCATTTAGATATATTTCTTATGAAAATAATCTAAAATAAATGAACTCTATAAGGGATAATGAAAAGTAAATCAATATTTCATTATATAAATTTTCATTAAAATAGAGAAAGTATATCATAACATTACCATAATATCTTCCCAAAGGGTTTCCTTTAACATAGTCTGAACATGGATCCACAAATCTATATCAATTGGTATATTCATTCTCATTGTGACCCCAACATAACTAATAAACATTGACTTATTTGGGTCAATAGGTTGGCTATGTTGATTCCATACAACCTCAAATTTTATACCCTTTCTTATGTCCATGATAATTTTAGTCAACACAGTGATGCTATATCGTTCTTGTTTTTTCATCAACATGTTTTTGATCCCATAATAATTCCACAATTTCTGCATCATTAATCTGTTCTTACCTGACATTGGTAACATCATCATGTGTCAAATTTATTATCTTCATGAGTATTCAAACATTTAATTTTTATTATGTTAAGACAATAGAGAACACAAAATATTATGAGGAAAATCATAGTATATTAAAAAAATACTTTAACCTTATCATTGAACTCTCTTTATTTTCTTTAAAGGTTGAAGGGATTTAGATCTTCTATTGAGAATCCAAATCCCCTATTTGTGGTCCCTTATAAGGTACAACACATTGTCTAAATTGATATAACTATGAAATGATTACAATTTCCCAATGAAAGGTCATCATTGATTGAATTTTCATATAACCCTATAGTTGTTTTAGTCACCAACAAGATTATTGACCAATTATTTTTGTTGGTTCCAAGATATAAAATACATATACTACTTGGGATTCCATTATTAATAGCTCATCCTTATACCCTTCCACACTAAAATTCACCTTCATGAATCCCATTTCATCAAATTTCACTACCCTCCTTTTTCAACCCATTTGTAATGGGAAATTATCACTTCAAATATTGTATAATCCAACAATAATATCTATTTGATGATGCCTAAATATGACATATTCATATAAATTGGTTTTCTATCCTTGAAACTAGATATGTTCCCCACTTATTCCACAAGTTTAACTCCACTGTTTTGAATTGTACTACAGTTATCATGTTATTTTTTATAGCACATATAACCATTAATTAAAATACCAGTGTATTATATAACATATTCATTTAGTCCCCTCGATAGCCATTAAATTTTTTTCGAAAATTGAATTTGGATTTTTAGATAACTCATTATAAATATGTTCTTGGAACCATCCTATAAACTATTGATTATGTGTACTTGATATCCATCCTTCATCCCTTGATGGATTAAAATGTCTAAGAATTGCTTTGTGGGATTTAATATATGGATCAATATATTTACTAGTATGTAAAATGTAAAGGTGAGCTTACTCTCACTCCGTGATGGTAATTGTAACAACATATATTCTAAAAATACCTTCACCCATAAGGAATCTATTGTGATGTGATTTTGGGAGACTGATGATATCAACATCTGATAGGTAATCGATACAGAATTCAACAGCTTCAAAAATATATTTTTTTGTAATACAACCTTATGGTGGACTTCAATTCTTGACATACACTTTCAAAATCTTTATATACCATTTAATGGGGGGACAACTATCTGTAATGGATAAAACCACATAGTTGAACCTCTATAACTAAGTAAACCATTAGGTGGACCATAATATCAAATAATGATGGTGGGAAGAACATATCTAATTCATATAATATAACTGCAACCTTATTATTCATGATTGGAAACTTCTTTGGGTCTATAAATTTAATTCACATGAATTTAAAAAACAAGTAGATTCTAGTTAATTCATGTCATACATTTTTAGGAGGAATAAAACATAAATTTATGTGCATCAAATATTGCATCAAAACATGAAATTAATTTGATTTTATTCTATGTAACTTCAAATTAGTCATTGAAAAGACATCCTTGATATTTGATGAATACCCCTATGGAAAATTTACACCATTAAGAAAAATGAAAAATTGCAATTTTTCTTGTCTGGATATAGTATAAGATGTTGGGGGAAGAAAAGTCCACCTTTTACCCTTCACTAATTCCAAATATTCCCTTATCCCCATGTAAATCATATCCAACCAAGCATTGATGCCATATTTTTTTAGAAACATTTAGTAACATGCCAATAGTGCTATCAAATAATTTTTTTCTACATGCATGACATTAAGAAAATGTCTGACGTACAAACAATTTCAGTATGGTTATTTAAAGAAAATTAATCTTTTTTCCAACCAAATTTTGTGATGTTTTTCGAAAATGGTTTACTAAAAATAGTGTTATTATATTTTACTTTATCAAATAGTTGATTACTCGTTAGTGGGGATGGTGTTGTACCTTGTTCAGTATTTCCATCGAATGTTTTCATCCATGTTCGGTATTTATGTCATGTTGGTAAAAAAAATTGATGTCCTAAAAGCACAGTCTTTGAGGAATTTTTTAACCAAATTGAGTGTGTGCATTCTTCACAAATGGGACACCCCTACATTACTTTAATGCTATAGCCTGAAAAATTTCCATAAGTAGTAAAGTCATTTTTCATCTCGTACAACATGAAACTCAATGTGAATTCTTCACTTATATGAGAATAATACATTATAACACCTATATCCCACATCAATTTTAGATATTTAATCAATGGATCCAAATATACATCAATAATATTGCTGGGTCTTTTTGGTCCAAATATAAGGAGAGACAACATAATGTATTTTCACTTCATGCATAACCATGGAAATAAGTTATAATTTACTAACATAACTGGACATGTACGTGAGTACTACTCTATACAATAAAATGATTTATTCTATCTGCAGATAATATAATATGGAAGCTTCTTGGATCATTTCAAAATCTAGGATACTCAAAATCAATTTTCTTCCACCGAGGAGAGTATGATGGATGATGCAGTTTTTCATCTTTAATTATTGTATCTGCGTTCCATGTCAATTATCTCATGGTTTCCTGACATCCATATAATCTTCTAAACTATGGAATGATATGGAAATACCAACAACTTTTTAAGGACTTGATTCATCTTTCTTGTATTGATTCGCACCACACTTGGGAATTTTATGAGTGATTCATGGTCCTTGTGAAACAATATGCAATCATTTATACAAGCATCTATTTTTTTATAGATCATACCAATTGAAAATAGAATTCATTTATCATCATATGTTTGAAAATGAATTTCATTTTCTTCTGGTAGTATATCATTCAAGAAACCAAGTAGTTCTGTAAAGATGGCATCGTTCCATTCATTGCTAGCTTTAAAATTATAATACTTCAATGCAGCTGATAATGGTGTGTATTTAGTACAACTAGTTTACAATGGTATCTCAGAACAACTATTTAACTTCTCAAATAAATTTTTACAATCAAGAATGTTATCTTCAATTTCCATTTTCATTTATTTTATACGATCTCCATCATCATTTGCACTAGTATTTACATCAAATGATCTATAAACCACAATATCATCCCAATCGGTGTGAATGTTCAATTTACCCCATGTTTAACAATATAATTAATATAATTAATTTTTTTAAATGTATATAATTATAAATAATAAATAAATATAAGTGTATATAATAATAAAATTCGGGCATATGGGCCATGTAAGGGGCTACATGCCCACTAGGCCTTCGGGCCAAATATATATGATGTAATAAAGTGGGTAGTTGGGTGGGTGATCCCTTGGGGGGGCTATGACCTACCTTTCAGGCCTGTGTGTGTGGTGTGTGCGTGTTTGATGTAATTTTAACCCCAAGAACATAATATAATATATATTTATATAATTATATATATATATATATATATTTAATAAAAATAAAAAAATAAAAAAATAAAAATAAAAAATATAAATTTTCATTAAAATAGAGAAAGTATATCATAACATTACCATAATAGCTTCCCAAAGGGTTTCCTTTAACATAGGTTGAACATGGATCCACAAATCTATATCAATTGGTATATTCATTCTCATTGTGACCCCAACATAACTAATAAACATTGACTTTTTTGGTTCAATAGGTTGGCTATGTTGATTCCATACAACCTCAAATTTTATACCCTTTCCTATGTCCATGATAATTTTAGTCAACACAGTGATGCTATATCGTTCTTGTTTTTTCATCAACATGTTTTTGATCCCATAATAATTCCACAATTTCTGCATCATTCGTATGTTCTTACCTGACATTGGTAACATGATCATGTGTCAAATTTATTGTCTTCACGAGTATTCAAACATTTAATTTTTATTATGTTAAGACAATAGAGAACACATAATATTATGAGGAAAATCATAGTATATTAAAAAAATACTTTAACCTTATCATTGAACTCTCTTTATTTTCTTTAAAGGTTGAATGGATTTAGATCTTCTATTGAGAATCCAAATCCCCTATTCGTGGTCCCTTATAAGGTACAACACATTGTCTATATTGATATCACCATGAAATGATTACAATTTCCCAATGAAAGGTCATCATTGATTGAATTTTCATATAACCCTATAGTTGTTTTAGTCGCCAACAAGATTATTGACCAATTATTTTTGTTGGTTCCGAGATATAAAATACATATACTACTTGGGATTCCATTATTAATAGCTCATCCTTATACCCTTCCACACTAAAATTCACCTTCATGAATCCCATTTCATCAAATTTCACTACCCTCCTTTTTTCAACCCATTTGTAATGGGAAATTATCACTTCAAATATTGTATAATCCAACTTTAATATCTATTTGATGATGCCGAAATATGACATATTCATATAAATTGGTTTTCTATCCTTGAAACTAGATATGTTCCCCACTTATTCCACAAGTGCAACTCCACTATTTTGAATTGTACTACAGTTATCATGTTATTTTTTATAGAACATATAACCATTAATTAAAATACCAGTGTATGATATAACATATTCATTTAGTCCCCTCGATAGCCATCAAATTTTTTTCAAAAATTGAATTTGGATTTTCAGATAACTCATTATAAATATGTTCTTGGAACCATCCTATAAACTATTGATTATGTGTACTTGATATCCATCCTTCATCCCTTGATAGATTAAAATGTCTAAGAATTGCTTTGTGGGATTTAACATATGGATCAATATCTTTACTAGTTTATAAAATGTAAAGGTGAGCTTACTCTCACTCCATGATGGTAATTGTAACAACATATCTTATAAAAATACCTTCACCCATAAGGCATCTATTGTGATGTGATTTTGGGAGACTGATGATATCAACATCTGATAGGTAATCGATACAGAATTCAACAGCTTCAAAAATATATTGTTTTGTAATAAAACCTTATGGCCGACTTCAATTCTTGAAATACCCTTTCAAAATCTTTATATACCATTTAATGGGGGTACAACTATATGTAATGGATATGACCACATAGTTTAACCTCTATAACTAAGTAAACCATTAGGTGGACCATAATATCAAATAATGATGGTGGGAAGAACATATCTAATTCAAATAATATGACTGCAACCTTCTTATTCATGATTGGAAACTTCTTTGGGTCTATAAATTTAATTCACATGAATTTAAAAAACAAGTAGATTCTAGTTAATTCGTGTCATACATTTTTAGGAGGAATAAAACATAAATTTATATGCATCAAATATTGCATCAAAACATGACATTCGTTTGATTTTATTCCATCTAACTTAAAATTCGTCATTGAAAAGACATCCTTGATATTTGATGAATACCCCTATGGAAATTTTACACCATTAAGAAAAATGAAAAATTGCAATTTTTCTTGTCTGGATAGAGTATAAGATATTGGGGGAAGAAAAGTCCACCTTTTACCCTTCACTAATGCCAAATATTCCCTTATCCCCATGTAAATCATATCCAACCTAGTATTGATGCCATATTTTTTTAGAAACATTTAGTAACATGACAATAGTGCTATCAAATAATTTTTTTCTACATGCATGACATTAAGAAAATGTCTGACGTACAAACAATTTCAGTATGGTTATTCAAAGAAAATTAATCTTTTTTCCAACCTAATTTTGTGATGTTTTTCAAAAATGGTTTACTAAAAATAGTGTCAATATATTTTACTTTATCAAATAGTTGATTACTCATTAGTGGGGATGGTGTTGTACCTTGTTCAGAATTTCCATCGAATGTTTTCATCCATGTTCAGTATTTATTTCATGTTGGTAAAAAAAAATGATTTCCTAAAAGCACAGTGTTTGTGGAATTTTTTAACCAAATTGAGTGTGTGCATTCTTCACAAATGGGACACCCCAAAATTTCTTTAATGCTATAGCCTGAAAAATTTCCATAAGTAGTAAAGTCATTTTTCATCTCGTAAAACATGAAACTCAATGTGAATTCTTCACTTCTATGAGAATAATACATTATAACACCTATATCCCACATCAATTTTAGATCATTAATCAATGGATCCAAATATACAACAATAATATTGCTGGGTCTTTTTGGTCCAAATATAAGGAGAGACAACATAATGTATTTGCAATTCATGCATAACCATGGAAACAAGTTATAATTTACCAACATAACTGGACATGTACTGTGAGTACTACTCTATACAATAAAATGATTTATTCTATCTGTAGATAATATAATATGGAAGCTTCTTGGATCATTTCAAAATCCAGGATACACAAAATCAATTTTCTTCCACCGAGGAGAGTATGATGGATGATGTAGTTTTTCATCTTTAATTATTGTATCTGCATGCCTTGTCAATTGTCTCACGGTTTCCTGACATCCATATAATCTTCTAAACTATGGAATGATAGGGAAATACCAACAAATTTTTAAGGACTTGATTCATCTTTCTTGTATTGATTCACACCACACTTAGGGAATTTTATGAGTGATTCATGGTCCTTGTGAAACAATATGCAATCATTTAGACAACCATTTATTTTTTTATAGATCATGCCAATTGAAAATAGCATTCATTTATCATCATATGTTTGAAAAGGAATTTCATTTTCTTCTGGTAGCATATCATTCAAGAAACCAAGTAGTTATGTAAAGCTGTCATCGTTCCATTCGTCGCCAGCTTTCAAATTATATTACTTCAATACAGCTGATAATGTTGTGTATTTAGTACAACTAGTATACAATGGTCTCTCAGAACAACTATTTAACTTCTCAAATAACTTTGTACAATCACGAATGTTATCTTTAATTTCCATTTCCATTTATTTTATATGATCTCCATCATCATTTGCACTAGTATTCACATCAAATGATCTATAAACCACAATATCATCCCAATCGGTGTGCATGCTCAATTTCCCCCATATTTAACAATATAATTAATATAATTAATTTTTTTAAATGTATATAATTATAAATAATAAATAAATATAAGTGTATATAATAATAAAATTCGGGCCTATGGGCCATGTAAGGGGCTACATGCCCACTAGGCCTTCGGGCCAAATATATATGATGTAATAAAGTGGGTAGTTGGGTGGGTGATCCCTTGGGGGGGCTATGACCTACCTTTCAGGCCTGTGTGTGTGGTGTGTGCGCGTTAGATGTAATTGTTCCCCCAAGAACATAATATAATATATATTTATATAATTATATATATATATATATTTAATAAAAAAAATATAAAATATATTCATAATTTAAATATATTTAATATAATTTTATAATTATTTAAATATATTACTATTTATTAATCATAATATAAATATTTTTTAAGAAACATTTTTATTCATTTATAATTATAAATATATAAATATATAAATATAGTAAATATACATTTGTAAATAAATTTATTTATAAATATTTATTTTCAAATATATTTTTAAAATTATTAATGAATATATAATCTTAAATGCATGAATGTTAAAAATGAGTGAAATTGAATATTTAAAAATGAGAAGACGTTAAAAATAATTAAAAAGTGTATAAGTTGTATTAATTATACAAATTATTAAAAAAATAAAATATGGATATATATTTAAATAAAGATGAATACATATTGAAAATATTAAAACATATTAAATAAATATGTATAAATAAATGTTAGAAAATGATTAAATTCCAAAAGAAAAAGAAAAAAGATAAAACATTAAATATGAATAAATAATATTATCTGAAATGATATTAAAAATAATTAAATAAAATTCACTGATTAAAAACATAATATATTAAATATATTATGTTACTAAATGAAATTCTAAAATGGATATTAATATTGAAATAAATTACATAAGTATTAGGTGTGTGTTTCTATATAAGATTTCATAAATTATGTAAATATTTGTGTTTGTGGACCCCATGGCCTAGACTAGTGGAAAAGAGACTTATGAGGTGTTGCGGGGTCTCGTATTTGAGTCTCCTTAGCTTCCTGCATATGTGTGTTTGCGTGTTTCTTTTTACCTTTGTAGTCCTGTTTCCCCAATCGTTTGTAATATAAATATTTGTGTGTGTGAAATTAATGCGCGTGTGTGTATATATATATATATAAGTTTGATATATGTTAAATTGGGCATTGACATTATATAATATGTGTCATCTATTAATGAAATATATAATAATAAGAACGAATAAATTTAAAAATGAATAGTTGTTATTAATTTAATAGATAATTTAAAAAATTAAAAAAGAATATTTCTATATGTTAAAATGGAAATGAATACATATTAATTATATAAATTAAAACCATATTAAAAAAATTAAATTTTAATGAGTAAATGAATAAATATTAGGTGTGTGTGTTTCTATATTAGATTTTCTTAATTACGTAAATATTTGTGTGTGAAATTAATGGGTGTATATATATATATATAAGTTTGATATATGTTAAATTGAATAATGAAATTATATAATATGTAGCGTCTATTAATGAAATAAATAATAATAAGAATAAATAAATTTAAAAATGAATAAATTTTATTAATTATATAGATAATTTAAAAAAAATTAAAAATGAATATTTATATATGAAAAAATGCAAATGAATACACATTAATTATATAAATTACAACTATATTAAAAACATTAAAAATGAATAAATTTCAAAAATATTAAATGAATAAATATTTAAAATCAATAAATTATAAAAAAAAGTAAGCACACACTTAACACTATCAATCAATAACTTATATTAAATGAATTCATGATAAAAAAGAATGAAATTTAATTATATATATAATAAAATAATTAATATATTTTTTATAATTAATAAAAATGAATAAAATTATTAAAAAAAGAATAAATTTAATATATATAGCAATAAATAGTATATTGATTACCCATCACTCTCTGTGGGAACTGGTGCTGGCTCGAGTCTCACCAGACTCGGACACTATGCGTATTATGCATAGGGTGATTCAAATCCATTATCTAGCCGGGGAACATGTGGCACACTATGGGCTTGGTCATCCCCCTTCTTACTGTTGGGAGTTGAGCTTAACCCAGACACATTTTTTCCAATGGGGTCTAGATCAATTGGTAATCTGGATCATACCTCAGGACATCAAGTTAGAGTGACGTGGGATCAAACCCTATCTTCACATATAAAAAATGTCCGATTTAAAAATTAAAAAAAATTGTGGGTCTTGTGTGTGCGTCAGATGTAACCAGGGGAGGGCTGGCTGTGGTTCTCAATGTGCGAAAGAGGCTTTGAGGGTGACCTCAAAAGTGTGCCAACGACTGGACAAGCACATTCCTCAGTGGATGATGAGCCTCGGGGTGCACCAACGTCGTCTGATCTTTGGTGGGGTGAAGGGCCTAGGTATGCAGGCAACATACATGGGGATGATGATGACAAATGGAATTCTGTGTGGTGGTGGCCGATGATGAAATTGTGAGGATCAAGGAAGGTGAAGGCTACCGATGATGGAATGGGATGTCGACGGGCTTGGTCTCGGGCACTACGACTGTCAGTCGAAAGGCTTTCAGGAACAATAGAGAATGTATGGGACTATAATAGGTGGTTGTAGGTGGGGAACCTACTTTGTCGATGCTATGGGAACTGCTGACGACGAACCCATGAGCAACGACGATGACACTCCATCATTGGGGCGATTCCATGCGGAGAGTAGTGTCAGTGCTACATGAGCTCATATAATGACCCAACGATGCTGCGACGGTAGGCTATGTTGATTTCTGATTGGGATCGGTGAACCCTTTCTCGAGGGTGGGGGTGGTGGTCTAGCACTCATCTTTGGAAATCCGCCATGGCTTCTGGCGAGATGTTGGCAGACTAGTTTGGTGGCGTTGGTGTGGTGATCACGCAACACATGGCTTGGGAGGGTCTTTCTCGTTGGTTTGTATGGAAGTCTTGATCGGGGGTGATAAAAAGCCTATGACACTGCATATTAAAAATGGGCCTTTCGGGGTATATGTTGTAAGGCTCTTTGTGCCAATAAAAAGAGGTCCGTAGAGCCTATATATTGATGGGTGGGTTATCCCTCGAGGGGGCTATGATCTTCCCACCATCATACAAGTGAAGGTATATGCGTGTATGTTTCGCTATAACTGTACCCTGAATACCTATAATATATAATTAGTATATTTAGTATTTAATTAGTATACAATAATAAATAGTATATTAATTATTTAATTATTTTATTCATTTTTATTAATTATAAAGAGTATATTAATTATTTAATTATATATATAATTAATATACTATCTATTACTATATATATATATATGTTAAATTTAACAAATTTAATTATAAAAAATTTGGGAGTTGGCCCAGTTCAGTTCATGAACCAGCATAAATATATGTTTAAATGAAAATGATTATATATTAATTATGTAAATTACAACTATATTAAAAAAATTAAATGCAATTTTATATTATTAAAAAAGTTATTAGCGAAATGTTTATTAATAAAAATGAATAAATTTAATATATATATATATACAGTAATAAATAGCATATTAATTATTTAATCAGTACATTAAGTATTTAATAAATTTATTCATTTTTATTAATGGTAAACAATGTATTACTTATTTAATTATATATATATATATATAATATTTTTTTAATTTATTAATTTTTAATTAAATAATTAATATATGATTTATTACTATATATATATATATTAAATTTAATAAATTATATATATATATAATTAAATAATTAATATGTTATTTATTAATATATGTCAATATATATTAATATATGTATATATATTAATATATGTAAATATTAATATAAATTAATATTTAATATATATCAATATATTTTTACATTTATCAATATATATTCTTATATATGAAATAATAATTTAATTATAAAAAAATGAGTAAATATAAATAAATACTAAAAACAAATAAAATTTAAAAAATATTTAAAAAATAAAAAATAAAAACAAAAAATTAATATATATATATATATATATATATATATTAATATTTAATATATTAATATATATCAATATATATTTTTATATATGAAATAAGAATTTAATTATAAAAAATATAGTAAGTTATGTAGCCCTGAATTTGAATGGTCTGCCCTGAGCAAAGGGTAGGCCAAGGGAAGCATAAGGTGGGCTATGGATCATGGTGAGCATAGGGTGGGCCAAGGCACACATGGGCTTGTGCGTATAGACACAGACCCATTTAAGTGTATGTTGAGTGTATGTGGGAGCCCATCCCTACAATAGGCTTATGGTGTGGGCATGCTACAGAATCATATAAAAAGAAGCAGCCAAACATCCACAAGTTCGATGTGGGACTCTCGCACACAATCACTTTGGTTTTATCAGCACTTTAACTAGTGCTGATAACTACGACCATTATCAACGCTAGAAAATGAATTGATAAAGGTTACCTTTTATCAACACTACAAAATGAGCTGATAAAGGTTAACCTTTATCGGTGCTATAAAAAAATGCTGATAAAGGGAACCCTTTATCAGTACTTTTTTCAGCACCGATAAATGTATCCTTTATCAGCACATTTTGGTACTGTTGATAAAAGCTACCACTGAATAATTTTTTTTTATAGTAGTGATCCCACCTGCTTTACCAGAACATTTCATCCCCTTTATAAGCATTTTTCATGCACTTCATCCTTACTTGTACCTGAAATTAGTACTATAAAAGAGCCCTTTAACAATGCTAGAATATGCCTTTATTAGCGCTGAAAAAATTCTGACTACCAAAGTGTGGTTAAAATCCATATAATTTTATCATCACTAGAAAAGCACTGATAAATGGTTCCTTTATTAGCGCTAAAAAAACACTGATAAATCACCCCTTTATTAGTGCTTTTTTAAGCATTATTAAAGGACCCCTTTAATAGTGATTTTTTAGTACTGATAAATCCCCATGTTAACAACACTTTTTTAGTGGTGTAAAAGGAGGTAAATTATATTTTTTTCAAACATCTATGAGCCCAACCCCTTTATTCAGAACTTCCATAACCCCTTTAATAGCACTCCACCCTCCCCACTTTATCAATGCTTTTCACCCCACCACCCCACCACCCCTTTTATCAACGCTAGGTGAATTTTCAGCCTCATGCGTACCCACTTGGATTCGAACCCCACACCTCTCTTTTGAAGATGGAACACCTTTACTACTACACCATGTTGTTTTGTTGTATGTTTAATGATATTTCTGCTTATATATATATATATATTTACACACACACACACACACACATATATATATATATTTATTCATATATTTATATAATTATTTTTAAATACATTTATAAAATATATGTGTTTGTGTGATGTATATACTCATATTTATTTAAATACATTACATATTATATTCATTTACATATATTAGAATATAATATAAATATATAATCGTTTACTAATTCACACATATATGTATATTTAAACACAATAAATATATTTTTATAATGTAAACAATGGTTAGATATTGTTTTAAATATATTTTTAGAATATGTACTTATTTACATATATTATAACACACACACACATACATATTTGTTAATTATTGATACACACATGTTTATATAGAAACATTAATTGTATAAGTTTATATATACATATGAATGAATTTTTATAAGGTCAATAAAATAGATAATTTTTTTACTTTAAATAAAATTAATAATAAATATTTATTTTATATATTTAAAAATACATTTCTATATAAATATATTGATATATGAAATTATACAAGTGATTTATTATTAGTAAATATAAGAAAATATGCATATATTTAATTATAAATAAAAATACATTTTGAAAATTAATAAAATTTAAAAACCAAAATATCAATATGAATGTAATACCAGGGAATAAATTCACCCCCACTGAAAATGGAAAAAAATACCCCCTTAAATGATACTTAAATTTCATCAAATGTTAAAAAATTGGGGTACCCCAACTAAAAAAATTAGTTCTTAAGGATTTATAGTAATTTTTAGCCTTAAAAACTATGAAATGTGGTCCCCCCATGTCACCAAGGCATAGAGTTCATCGCAGGCTTCAATTTGACATGTGGTAGATCCCAAACGGACACCCAGATCAAAAGTTATGGCCGTTTGAAGTTCGAGTTGTGTTTTCAAATTATTTTAGATATTTTATTTTTTTGACTTTTTTTTCATCTTGGAATTGTTATTAAATGTCCATTACATGATAATAATTAGAAAATTATTAATTAAAAGTATTTTTTTAATTATTTTATAAGCCACTTTTACTAAATATCTTATATATTAAGTGTAAATGTCTTTTTAGCCTTATCCAAAACATATTTAAAAAATATATATTATATTTATATCAATATAAATATATTTATAGGAGAAAAAATGTTTCATGTCTCTCTCCTTTGAGAGTGTATCTCTTATTCGTTCAATGGAGAATAAGGGTTTCCTATGGCTACTTCAGTTTTCTTGTTTACTAAATCCATGCTTAAGAAAGGTCGTTTTGAATTGTATAGAGGTGTTTGTTTGGGTTTGGGAATTCTGAATGTTTCTTGCACCACTCGGACGGTTGCTCACTTAGATTAACAACCTTTATCTCTCTAAAAGGGCTCTGTCACTGATGGTCTCTAGTAAAAAGGGAATTTTTTGCATGTGAAGGCGGATCTAGATACAGTCTCTGAGCGGATCGAGTTTGGTAGGCATTCTATTGTTGCACAACTTTTTTACCTAAGGGATCTAAGCCGTGCAAGTATGAAGGTTACAAAAATTTTGGGATTCATGGGATGGAAGTGTATCTCTCTTGGGAGAGCCTTCTTCCACATTTTCATCCCCTGTGAGGATCTGAAGGTAAGGTCTTGAGGTTATGGATTGATCAATCTCAAGATGGGAATGCTGCATTTAAGGGATTGGGATCGGGACATCAATCCGCTGGAAGTTGTGAACACCTCTGTATATGTGTGGTGAGATTTTATGGGTTAAGTTAGATTATTTTGCACCCAAAAATCTTATATGATATTGTGTTAGAAATTGGTATTCTGGTTAAGTTGGACAGGGAAACTAAATCTGATCGATTCAGGCACTTTTCTAGGTTCCTGTTAGAGGTTGATTTGAGTTCAGTTTTAGTTGATAAACTATTTTTTTCTTTGGATTATGATGATATTGAATTTCATATTGAATTTGGGATGGTCCCCATTTTTTACAAGGATTTTTGGGTCATGAGGCATGACATTCAGAATTTCAGAAGATGGCAGGTTTAGGATGGGGTGAGGAGGCGCCCTGCTACAACTGCTACAAGGCCTACCCATGCAGTGCAGGGTGAACCTGCAAGGGATTCTTAGCCTCTTATTACTGTAGATATCTCAATTTTAGGCTATATTTCTATTGGTGTTGAGACCGATGTTGTTATTGGGGTGTTGTACCTGGTGATTACTGAAACAATGCCTACTGCACTTGATGTTGGACATGGCAAGCCAATGGTTAATGAAAATAGTGTGGATCAAGATGGCATGGTTCAAGATAGACAACTGGTTGGTGGTATAAAGGTTCAAGATGAGGAATTTTATACGAATACCTCTCATGGGATGGCTGCTGATATGCATGTGAAGACAAGGGTGTCTCATTCTGTGTCTCCTATGCAAAGTTTTACTTCAAAAAAATGCTGGTCGAACTTAGTTGCTGATACTGATATGAAAGCTAGTGAAGGTAGTCTAAGGGATGAACATAATTTGCATGATTTTACTTTGGTAGCACCTTTGATGGAGAGACTTTGATTGATTGAGAGGAATCACATCAGGGCGATGGAATCTGATGACCTTTCCATGTATGAGAAAAAGGCCTCAACCCCTGCTAAAATTGAGAAAAAGGTTCTTGTGGACAACAAAGGATTTCATAAGATCCCAAGGAAAACTAGTTCTAAATATGAACTAGTTAAGGTTCCATTGAATATTTAATTTTTGAATCATTTTGTTTCCCTTGATTATGAATATAATTAATTTAAAGATGATGCTCAAAATGTTGCTGATGAACAAGGTTTTCAAGAGAAAATTATTACTGCGCTTAGTCTAGAAGGAAAGAAAAGGGTTGATTACTCAGTGAAGGGATTTGGTCAATGTATGGTGGAGGCATCTGGTGTATTTCCAATGGAATGCGGTGAGGTCACTACTCAGATGGATTTACAAGGTGTCTGTAGATACTCAGGTAAATGAGATGAAAGGGACCTGATAGAAAAGTAAGACTTGGAGGAGGAGAATTCATCCAAATAATCATGGAAGAGGGTGTGGTCGTGCTGAATGAGATGTGATGAAAGCGAATTAACTGCTAGGTGATATGGACCTAGATGCCTCTGAGTTCTATACTCAAGGTCATGGTCGTGGTTGCAGTCAAGGAAGAGGTCTTCACCTCACCCTAGAGTGGGAAAAGATTAAATTAAAATACTTCATGATATTCACTCAAAGAAAATCACAGTTGAAATGGGAAACTGATGATGATGATGAGAATCCTGAACAAGCTTGATTTGTTCTTAGTGTGATGTTTTTCTTTTCAGATGGATAAGGTTTTGTCTTTTTTCTATCCATGACCATATTTTGTTTTACTTTACTCATCTCTTTTTAATAAAATTTATAGGAGCAAGTGAGCCTACCTCCCTAACCTTTTGAATAAATATATTTATATATTATTTTTAATGAAATATAATTTTTTTTGAAATATACCTTTTAGCAGTTCTTGTAAAAAAGAACTGGTGGGGGTCTTTATCAGTGCTTCTAAAAAATAACTGATAAAGACCCCCTCTTTAGTAGTTCTTTTTTACTAGAACTGATAAATACCTCCCTTATTAGCACTTTTTTACTAGAATTGATAAAGAGACCCCTTTATCAGTTCTTTTTTACTAGCACTGTTAGGGGGGGGGGCTTTATTAGTGTTTTTTACAAGCACTGATAAAGGCCCCCATTTAATAGCACTAAAAAAAGTGCTATTAAAGATCCCCTTTAACAATGTTTTTTCTAGCACTGACAAAGGGGGTCTTTAACAATTCTTTTAGCTAGCATTACTAAAACCCTAGCACTGGATAAAATAAGTTTTGTTGTAGTTAATCGAACCTCTAACCACTATCTTCAAGTTCTAACTCCTTTATCACCACACCATAAATATTTGTATAATATTTTCCAATATATTTATTTATATAAATACACAATTATTTTTTATTTATATATTTATCCATATAATTAAATAGATTTTATATAATTATTTTTAAATACATTTTAAAAATATATCTATATATTGTGTATTTAGATATAAATTTTATAATATTTACATATATATTTTTATGTCTATATAGTTACATATATATTTATAGACATTTAATATAATTGTATATTTAGATATAAATTTTTTATAATGTATTTAAAATTAATTATTGTAAATTCATTTACATTCTATATTTAATGATAATAATATATTTATAAAAATACATTTATATATGATGTATTTACACAATATTAACATACATATACACATATATACACACACATATTTACACACACATGTACATATTTATATTTCCCACATACTCACACAAATATTTATATATATATATATATATGTATTTCTTTACTGGTACACGCGTCGTAGTGCGTCCAATTTTCAAATTTTTATAACCGACTAGCTACTGTAAAAGTGGCGAGCAAGGTCGAACCACAGAGAGCACGAAATCTAGTTCACTAAAAATGCATCATTGGATAATGTTTAGACGGACAAAGGTTGAGGGAGTTCCAATTTTTGAGATTTTTTTTCTTTTAATTAAACTAAAAGGTGAAAAGACAAAAGAAATACAGTAAACTGTAATTGAAAACAATGATGGACTCTAAATCAATAAAATGTGTCAGGGATGCTGGTGTCGCAATTAAATTATCACGCATACATGCAAAATATTATTTTGTATGATTAAATATTCATTCTGTTTAGTTATTGCCAGTTCTGAAAATATGTGCATTTTTTTAGATGCTCAATTTAAAATTCCTAATTTATTTAAAGTCCCGTTCTCTGGTGTCATAAATAAATTAGAAAATTCGTTCTAGTCCTAAAATATACGGTGAAATGACACAACCCGTTTCTCACAAAGTTGTGTCACCAATTTGCACCTACCATCGGTCAACGCGGTTTACCTTCTCGGACCGCCGTGTTGACTTATAATTAAAAGAACCAGTTTCAATTTCAACAATTAATTCAGTAAAAAAATAATTTAAACAGATAAACATTCATTTAAAATAAATTTAATTGACAATTAATCATCAAACAATACGTTGCATGGTATGCGCGATAATTTTATTAATCAACCAACATCCCGACACTAAAAAATTACCCCGACATCACAACTGAAATAATAAACGCAATAAAATGATATGTCATGTGGATTAACACCGTGTTACCAAAGAAATGATCATGTCCATCTCTATTTCCGTCGCGCGCAGCAACCCTCGACACGTGATGACGTCGCACACCAACTATGCGACCACCAGAATGAAGGATATGAGAAGTGAGTAGTGCGTGGCTGCTGGTCGGCTCCTCGGGTAGCGGTGAGCGGTACGTGGCTACTGGTCGACTCCTCGGATGGCGGTGACCAGTGCACTGCAAAGAAAACAGAAGCAGGGGGGTGCGACGGGGTTAGGCAGGGAGAGGAGAGCCCGGCGGCTTCCAGCGGGTTAAGGAGGTGCGACGAAATTAGAAGGATGAAGGCGGGGCTGTGAGCAAGAGAGGAGGGTGGCTGGGTAGAGAGGGGAGGCAGGGGGCGGCCGGGGTGAGTGGGTGAGCGGGGTGAGCGGGTGAGGGGGGCGGCCGGTTGGAGAGGGAAGGCAGGGGGCGGCCGGGGTGAGTGGGTGAGTGGGAACCGAGGGAGGGGCGGGGCGCTGGGTAAAGGAGTGTGGGGAAGAGGCGGGGTGGACAGGGGGAGCAAGGGAGTGCCGGGGTAGCAGGATGCGGGTGAGGGGGGAGGCTGTAGGGGTAAGGAGGGAGCAGAGCGGGCGCTGGTCAGTGGGGCGTGACGGGGGATGCGGGGCAGAGATGGGGAAGGGAGTGGGGTAGTGGGGCAGCGGGATACCAAGAGGAGAGGCCGCAAGGGAGAGGAGCTGAAAAAAAAGAAAAAATGGAGAGAGATGGAGTGGGCGACGGGTAGAGGAAAATAGGGGGATTGGAGAGAGAGATTTCAAAAAAGAAAAAGGGTGTGGAATGGGTAAAAAAAAAGAAAAGGGGGGAGGGAAGTTGGGGAAATTAAAATTCAAATTAAATATAAAATAAAACTAATTATCTAAAAGGGTTAAATAATATTAATAATAGAATTATATAAATATTTATATTTATAATTAATTAATAAACTAAAATTAATATTAAAATAAAATAAAATATGAAATGTAAATAAAATAAAATTCTAAAAAATGAAAATAAATAACTAATATTAATATAATACTAACTAAAAACTATAAAAACAACTAAAATATTTAAAATACTACAAAAAGAACCTAAAAACACAAGAAGCGGTTAGAAAATTAATTAAAAATAAATGAAAATAGGAAAAAATGTCAGTAGCATCCATGTACATCAAATCCCCCACACTTAAACTTTTGCACTCCTGGGAAAAACAATCTGAAATAAAACACAAGTGGACCTGTAGACAAATCCAAACATCAAAATTACAAGTTCAAAATTTTTCAATCTCTTTCCTCATAATATATCATGCTTCATTTAAAACTTCAGTTTCAAAAACAACTTTTCTTTCACTTGCATTTTTTCAAAACAAGTACGTGCACTCATTCATCATGTGACTTACCTTGCCATTACACTCATTGCTCAAAAAAAAAAAATTGATCAAAGCTTTTCTCAATTATCATACACATGCATGCTTACCATAGGCTTTCCATGCATTTCACATCTCCACTAGTGGAAATCAAAATAATGTACCAATCTCAAGGACTTTACATGAGGTTCAAATGTTTCTGAGGCTGTGGGACGGTGGGTAAAAAAAATTGACATCTTTTTGGTAAAAAGGAGGGTTGAATCTTAAAATAAATGCATGATATATGTCAATCCAAATGTCTCCCTCAAATGTCTCACTCAAACTCTCTCTCCCCCACACTTAAAACACTGCTTGTCCCCAATCATATGATAAGCCAATGTTTTGCTCTCTTTTTTTTACTCTTTTTTTTAAAGACACAACTCACTCAAATAATATGGTTAGGAAAAACTGGTGAGTATCAACTAAAAAACCCCATGAAATAAATGTCAGAAAATAATCCCAAAGAATGGTACACAAGTAGCGTATACGATGTAACATCTCAATGAAGCTAGGTCATATAGAAAACTTTCTAGTTCCTAGAGTAATGGATCATAACTTTTATAGGTATCCCCAAAGGTGAGGGTTACCGTGTAATGAACACCAATGTACTCATTGTTGGAACCAAAATAATTCTATATTCCCATATCAAAATACATGCAATGAATGTGGCTACTGTGAAAAATAACTCATATGATCAGGATGGTATAATGTCACTCCATGTACATCAAATGACTCACTGCCCTTCGAAGAACCCTCTCCATGAGTAAATCTCTCCCCCACACTTAGATTGAAAAATATCATGTAAAAAATCAAGAAACTGGTAGGGAAGGGTATCGGCTTGGGCTCATCCTAAAAGTATCCTTCATGGATTATAAGGGATATACGATAGAGAAAATGTAAGGGTGGATCAGTGGGTCAAGGGGGCTGAAAAATCAAACAGATGCCTCGATCATTTTAGTGAAACTTTCAAAAATTCCTATCACTTTGATGGAAAAACATGAAAAGTTCTAGAAGAAAAAACACGGTTGAGATTCCCTCTAAAAAAAGATAAAAAAGAGATGATGTAAAATGGGCCAGAGTCCTCACGGGTATGGAAATATAATGTTGGACAACACAGATGAGAATGAGTGAAAATAAGTGTCTCAAAAATATACAAGTTTGTGAAAAACATTTTCAAAGCATGAAATAATATCAGTAATCATCTAAGTCATGAGAGCAAGGATCAAAGAATTCCAAAACAAGAATCAGGTGCTCAAACTTCCTAGGGACACAAGTGGTATGTTCTTGAAAGTGTTGTTACAAAAATACAACAGCTTTTATGTGGGTTCATCAATGACAAGAATGTTAGTTAGTTTTTTTTTTCAAATTTTTCTTGTTTTGTTTAGTTTATATGGTGTTTTTGGAAGCATAAAATATTGAAAAAATAAAACACTTCCTTGTGTAAGTGAAGATAGAGGCAGAGAGGCTGCCTGTATCCGATGAAGCTCCAGAAATAATGTACCTGTAAAATCTACATATGGACAACACATATCCACATCATATCATAAAGATAACACCAAGAATCATATAAATGGAAGCATAGATGCAGGAGAGTGACAAGTGCACACAAATATCAGGAGTAGCTAAAAATTTTCACACATGCCATGTTTTATTTTCTCAAACAAACTAGAACAGTTAAAAGAAGAAAGGGGGAAAATGAAACTGGAACATGGGTTGCCTCCCAGGAAGCGCTAAGTTTTACATCTTCAGCCAGACATATGGAAAATGTTCAATCATCTTGGTCCATCATCTCAGAATTCCTCTGCCTCTTACGAGAACTAGTGGTTGTGTCATCGATCTCCCGGGGATGCTTAGTGGGATTAACCACCTCCAGAGCGTAGTGAGCGTGAAGCTCGTGAGGAAGGAACAGAATCCGTGCTCTTTGTGGTGGTACCTGATACTGATCACGAATCTCTAGTGAAAGTTCCTCAAGCTGGCGCTCGATATCAGCCAGCTCCTGAGTCATCCGTTGTACTAAGTCAGAGGGAGACGTAAGAAGTGCATCGATGACCACAGAATAATCAGAAGATCTAGACATTTTTTAGATGCATCCACAAAACAGATAGAGAGATAGAGATAAAGTAAGAAACAAATATCAAAGAGTGAAGAAGCAGCCGGGTTGCCTCCTGATCAGCGCTATGTTTAACATCTTCAGCCAGACGGATAACTTCTCATTGCAATTGTAGTTATTCAATGATGCCTATTTTATCCGAAGTGTGGTAAAGTTTAAGGAGTTGACCATTTACTTTGAATGGAGGCATCTTCCCATCAGAAATTTCGACACCACCATGTGGATAAACAATTGTGACGGTGTAAGGACCTGACCACTTCGACTTGAGTTTTCCAGCCATGATTAAAAGTCATGAGTTGAAGAGGAGAACTTTGTCTCCTGCTAAAAAATTTCTTTGTTGGATCCTTTTGTCATGCCAGGCTCGAGTTTTCTCTTTATAAATCAAATCATTGTCATATTCTTCTCTCGTCATCTCATCTAGTTCATTCATATATAGAAAACACTTATCTTGGGCAGTTTTGAAATCAAAATTCAGTTTCTTCAAAACCTAATAAGCTTTATGTTCCAATTCTACAGGTAAGTGGAAGGTTTTTCCAAAGACCAACCGATATGGGGAAATTCCAATAGGTGTCTTGTAGGCAGTTCTGTAGGCCCAAAGTGCATCATCAAGTTTGGTGGCCCAATCTTTCCTAGATGTATTTACCGTCTTCTCCAAAATACCCTTAATTTCTCGGTTTGAAACCTCAGCTTGGCCATTGGTCTGTGGATGGTATGGGGTGCTCATGTAGTGGTGACATCCATGGTGAGTCATTATATTCTGAAATAGCGCATTATTGAAGTGGGTACCACGGTCACTGATGACGAGCCTTGGACTTCCAAACCAGGTAAAAATGTGTTGCTTTAAAAATTTGATGACGACTCGAGCAGTATTTTTCGAGAATGATTCAGCTTCCACCCATTTTTACACATAGTCCACACAGACAAGGATATAGGATTTCCCAAAAGATTTAGGAAAAGGAACCATGAAGTCAATTCCCCATATTTCAAAAATTTCAATGCCCATGATTGAGTGTTGTGGCATTTCACGCTTCCAGCTTATACCCCCAGTTCTTTGGAATTTGTCACAATTCATGACGAATTCATGAATATCATGATTTATGGTCGGCCAGTACAAACCACATTGTAACAATTTTCTGATTGTTTGATGAATCCCATGGTTTCCCCCAGCTTCTCCAGTATGGCACAAGTTCAAAACACTATCAACTTCTTCTTCAGGGATGCATATTCTTATCATTCCATCCACACAGTCTTTGAAAAGTAAAGGATCATCCCAATAGTAATGTCGTGCTTCATTCAAAAATATTTTCCTCTATTCCTTTGATAAATATGGATGTATCACACCTGAATCTAAGTAGTTCACGAAATCAGCATACCAAGGTGTGATTGTCTCAATGGAATAGATTTGTTCATCAGGAAATGTTTCATTGATTAGTTCAACATTGATTTCACTTGTGTCATGGTCGAGGCATGATAAATGATCAGTAATGACATTATCTGTTCCCTTCTTGTTCTTGACTTCAATGTCAAATTCCTAAAGTAACAGTATCTATCAAATGAGTCTAGGTTTTTCATCTTTCTTGGTCATCAGATACCAAAGTGCAGAGTGATCTGTATAGACAGTGACTTTTGAGAACATCAGATGGGATTGAAATTTATCAAAGGCAAAGACAACTGCTAGCAGCTCTTTTTCAGTTGTTGTGTAATTATGTTGAGCCTCATTAAAAGTGAGGCTAGCATAGTATATTGGCCTAAAGATATATTCTTTTCTTTGTCCCAAGGCAGCACCAACTGCCCAGTCACTGGCATCACACATTAACTCGAATGGCTGCTCCCAATCAGGTGAAATAATTATCGGGGCTTCAACCAAACGTTTCCTTAATAATTTAAATGCTTCCTGACATTCAGGCCCAAAGTGGAACGTGACATCTTTTCCCAATAGGTTCATAAGGGGTCGGGCAATAACAGAGAAATCTTTAATGAAGAATCTATATAATCCAACGTACCTAAGAAAAGATCGAATGGAACGAACTGAAGAAGGCATGGGTAACTCAGATATTGTACTAATCTTTGCGGCATCAACTTCAATTACTTTCTTTGAAATTTTATGACCTAAAACTATTCCACTTTGTACCATGAAGTGTGACTTTTCCCAATTAAGCACCAGATTATTTTCTTCGCATCTTTCCAAAAATTTATCCAGATCTTCCAGACAGTCATCAAAAGAATCTCCATACACAGAGAAGTCATCCATGAATATTTACAAGAAATCTTCAATCATGTCATGGAACATTTCCATCATGCATCGTTGAAATGTGGCTGGAGCATTGCACATTCCAAAAGGTATTCGCCGATAAGAAAATGTACCATATAGACAAGTGAACGTGCTTTTATATTGATCCTCTAGTGTCAATTATATTTGATTATAGCCTGAGTATCCATCTAGAAAATAGTAGTAATCTCTTCCTGCCAATCGTTTAAGGATTTGATCAATAAAGGGCAATGGAAAGTGATTCTTTCTGGTGGCATCATTCAATTTCCGATAGTCGACACACACTCTCCATCCAGTCACTGTTCTTGTGGTTATCAATTCTCCTTTATCATTCTCAACCACTATGGTTCCACCCTTTTTAGGTACCACTTGAAATGGGCTAACCCACTGACTATCAGATATTGGAAATATTAAACCAGCATCAAGAAGTTTAACGTCTTCTTTCTTGACTACTTCTTTCATGGGAGGTGTCAAGCATCGTTTTTTTCCTACAAGGTTTTGAATTATCTTCCATATGTATTCTGTGAGTACAGATGGTAGGTCTTATACCTTTTAGATCAGAAATTTTCCAACCTATTGCTGGCTTCCTTTGTGATAGGACATTGAGAAATTTTCTCTCTTGTTCACTCGAAAGATTGGCATTGATGATGACTGGTAAGGTGTTTAAATATCCCAAGTAACTATATCTCAGGTTTGATGGAAGGGGTTTAAGCTCATGTGTTGAAGGCTTTTCAAGTGATGGAGTGAGTGAAGTGAATTCTTGTCTATCTAAAGGATTGACTATATTCCTGATGAATTCCACTACCTCTATTGACTCAGTAAACTCTTCATTTTCTTTGTGCAAATCTGCGAGCTCCAGTGCATCGCTTGCTAACTCATCCCATTCTTCAATTGTATCCAGGAAATGACAGTCTGCTACAGATGGTTTTTCCATATCCTTTAGGACATCAAATGTTATGTTCTCATCCCCAATTCTAAAAATTAACTTTCCCTCTTGGACATCAACCAGCGCTCTGCATGTTACTAAGAAGGGTCTCCCGAGAATGAGTGGGACGTCCTTGTCTTCTTCTATATCGAGGACAATGAAATCAGCAGGGAAGTAATATTTATCAACCTTGACAAGTACGTCCTCTAGAATCCCTCGAGGATGATTCACTGATCGGTCAACCATTTGCAAGGTGACTCTCGTTGGCTTTAATTCAGTGATGCCCAGTTCTTCAAGGATTCCAGACGGCATGAGATTGATACTAGCTTCGAGGTCGCACAAAGCTCTTCCGAATTGACATCCTCCAATATTTCAAGGAATAGTGAAACTCCCAGGGTCTCTTAGTTTTGGAGGTATGGATTTGGGTATGACCTCTGAACATTCCTCGTGCATTATGAATGTTCCCACATCATCTAATTTTCTTCTTTTTGACAGAAGTTCCTTGAGAAATTTATCATAGTTGGGCATTTGTGTGATGGCTTCCGCAAAAGGAATATTTATTTGAAGCTTTTTGAACATCTCCATGAATTTTGAAAATTGAACATCTAACTTCCTTTGCTTCAGTATTTGTGGAAATGGAGGAGGTGGTATGTGGGCTTTCCCTCTTTCGTTGAGTGCCTTGTTTTCCTACTCCTTTCTTGCCTTTTCATTTTTTGCAAGTTTGTTTTGATCTTCCTCCTCTTTGGTTTCAAGTTGGATTGCTTTGTTTGTTGAGTCTCCATCCTTAGTGGAAGGTATAGGTGTCTCATATATTGGTTGAACATTAGGCCTTTGTTGCTCTGGTAACTGTGTACCACTTCTCAATGTGATGGCTTTTTCTTCTTCTCTTGGGTTGAATCTTGTACTTCCCAGTAGAGTTCCTTGTTGTCAGTTCTACATTTGTGCGGCTATCTGACCAACTTGATTTTCAATGTTACGCATGGAAGCCTGCAGGTTTTGGGTGTTTGTCTGCAAATTTTGAGTTGTTGCTTAAAAATTTTGGGTTTTTGTCTGCAAATTTTGAGTTTCCATCTCTTGTAACTCAAACCTTGATTGATTGGACATCATTAGTTTAGAGATAGTTTCTCCCCAATCTTGTTGTCCTTGCATTGCAGGAGGGGAAAAGTCTGTTGTTTTATTTTTCTCCTTATATTGTTGTTGTTGTTGAAATGGGGGTCGGTATTTCTATTGATATCCTTGCTCTTGCGATTGTATGGCGGGTCTGAAGGAAGATTGATCAGGAAATCCAGGTGGACCCATGTTCTGGTTCATTGGTTGAGTAGTTGATGGCTCCTTCCAACCTTGATTTTGGTTATTTCCTTGCCAGTTTGTGTTGTAGTTGTTTCCATAATTCCTTTTGTTGTAGCTGACAAAGTTAGATTCGGAAATATTGGTCTCAGATGTGTTATATGGACACATAGGATAATCATGAGGGCCACCACAGTGTGGAAAATGTTCAGCTTGAACAACATGGACTGGCTTAGGCGGGTTTATTGACAAGTTGTCAATCCTCTTGTTGAGAGCTTCAAATTGTGCAGCCATGAATGTCTGGGCATCAACGTGATGCACTCCTGCCTTTCTTCTTGAAAAATCTTCTGGCCACTAGAAACTGTGTTCGGCCATGTTTTGAATTAATATGTACAGATCTTCAGGATCCATTTCTATGAACGCATTGCCAATAGCTGTGTTGATTGCAGACTTACTCTCAGGTTTAAGTCCATAGTAGAAAGCTTGCAACTGGTTTGCCAACTTCATCCCATGATGAGGACAACATCTTAACATGGACTTGAATCTTTCCCAAGCTTTTCCTAATGATTCGTATTCACTTTGAAAAAAGTAGTCGAGGTCTCTCTTGTTTTTCAAAGATTGATCTATTGTGTAATATCGATCAAGAAATTTCCTTCTCAGCACTTCCCAAGTGAAAACTGTTTCTGAGTCGAGACTTTCCAACCAGTCCTTTGCTTTCCCTTAAAATGAGAATGAAAATAGTCGTAGGATCAACGCATCATCCGTCACTCCATTATATTTAAATGTGTCACAAATTTCAAGAAATATGTTCACATGCATATGAGGGTCTTCGCTGCTCAATACATGAAATTGTGCAAGTTGTTGGAGCAGGTTGATCGTGGATGGATTCAATTCAAAGTGTGTTGCTTGGATTATGGGTCTTGTTATGCCTGAGCTAACTCCGACTGTGTTGGGTCGCAACTCCTGTCTCATAGTAGTCTGAGGCCTTTGATTATCGAGACGGTTTTGGAAAAGTGGGTGGACTTGTCCACTAGGAAGTGTCGGAATGTGAGTTTCAATGCTTTCCTCTAGTGGATGCATTGCATTTGCAGCTGAGGTACCGATTTGTTCTTTTCCCTTTCTTTGATGTTCAAGTTGTGGATCAAGGGGCGGGTTGTTCTTTGATGGATCATAATTACGAGTGTTCACCATTTAGGTGAACAATGCCTAAAGAAAGGTCTACTAGAAATTTTCTTAATGCTAGACATGCGCGTGATCCCCGAAAACGGCGCCAGAAATTTGGTACGCGTGTCGCAGCGCATCCAATTTTCAAATTTTTATAACCGATTAGCTACTGTAAAAGTGGAGAGCAGGGTCGAACCACAGAGAGCACGAAATCTAGTTCACTAAAAATGCTTCGTTGGACAATGTTTAGACGGACAAAGGTTGAGGGAGTTCCAATTTTTGAGATTTCTTTTTTTTTTCTTTTAATTAAATAAAAGGTGAAAGGGAAAAATAAATACAGTAAACTGTAATTGAAAATGATGATGGACTCTAAATCAATAAAATGTGTCAGGGATGCAGGTGTCGCAATTAAATTATCACGCATACATGCAAAATATTCTTTTGTATGATTAAATATTCATTCTGTTTAGTTATCGCCAGTTCCGAAAATATGTGCATTTTTTTAGATGATCAATTTAAAATTCCTAATTTATTTAAAGTCCTGTTATATGGTGTCATAAATAAATTAGAAAATCCGTTCAAGTCCCGAACTATACGGTGAAATGACACAACCCGTTTCTCACAAAGTTGTGTCACCAATTTGCACCTACCATCGGTCAACATGGTTTACCTTCTCGGACCGCCATGTCGACTTATAATTAAAAGGTCCAGTTTCAATTTCAGCAATTAATTCAGTGAAAAAATAATTTAAACAGATAAACATTCAATTAAAATAAATTTAATTGACAATTAAGCATCAAATAATACGTTGCATGGCATGCGTGATAATTTTATTAATCAACCAACATCCCGACACTAAAAAAATTACCCCGACATCACAACTGAAAGAATAAACGTAGTAAAATGATATGTCATGTGGATTAACACTGCGTTACCGAAGAAATGATCATGTCCATCTCTATTTCCGCCGCGCGCAGCAACCCTCGGCACGTGATGACGTCGCACACCAACTATGCGACTACCGGAACGAAGGATATGAGCGGTGAGTAGTGCGCGGCTACTGGTCGGCTCCTCAGGTAGCGATGAACAGTGAACAGCTGCTGGTCGGCTGCTGGTCAACTCCTCAGATGGCGGTGACCGGTGCACTACAAAGAAAACAGAAGCAGGGGGGTGCGACGGGGTTAGGCAGGGAGAGGAGAGGCCGACGACTTCTAGAGGGTTAAGGGGGTGTGACGGAAATAGAAGGATGAGGGCGGGGCTGTGAGCAGGAGAGGGGGGGGGGTGGCCGGGTGGAGAGGGGAGGCAGGGGGCTGCCAGGGTGAGTGGGTGAGCGGGGTGAGCGAGTGAGGGGGGCGGCCGGGTGGAGAGGGGAGGTAGGGTGCGGCCGGGGTGAGCGGGTGAGTGGGAACCGAGGGAGGGGCGGGGTGCTGGGTAAGGGAGTGCGGGGAAGAGGCAAGGTGGACAGGAGGAGAAGGGGAGTGCCGGGGTAGCGGGATATGGGCGAGAGAGGGGGGAGGCTGCGGTGGTAAGGAGGGAGAAAAGCGGGCGCTGGGTAGTGGGGCGCGACGGGGGATGCGGGGAGAAGCTGGGAAGGGAGCGGGGTTGTGGGGCAGCGGGATACCGAGAGGAGAGGCCTCAAGGGAGAGGAGCCGGAAAAAAAAAGAAAAATGGAGAGAGATGGAGGGGGCGGCGGGTAGAGGAAAATAGGGGGATTGGAGAGAGAGAGTTCAAAAAAGAAAAATGGTGTCGAATGGGTCAAAAAAAAAAGAAAAGGGGGGAGGGAAGTTGGGGAAATTAAAATTCAAATTAAATATAAAATAAAACTAATTATCTAAAAGGGTTAAATAATATTAATAATAGAATTATATAAATATTTATATTTATAATTAATTAATAAACTAAAAGTAATATTAAAATAAAATAAAATATGAAATTTTAATAAAATAAAATTCTAAAAAATGAAAATAAATAACTAATATTAATATAATACTAACTAAAAACTATAAAAACAACTAAAATATTTAAAATACTACAAAAAGAACCTAAAAACACAAGAAGCGGTTAACAAATTAATTAAAACTAAATGAAAATAGGAAAAAATGTGAGCAACATCCATGTATATCATTTACATATATTAGAATATACACATAAATATATAATTTTTTATGGACACACACATAATTATATATAAACATTAATTTTAATAGGTATATATATATTAATTCATTTTTTTATATGGTAAATAAAATTGATAATTATTTACTTTAAATAAAATGAATAATAAATATTTATTTCCACTACTTTATATATTTAAAAATACATTTTTATATAAATATTTTTAAATATTTATTTTCACAATTAATTTTTTATATGTAAATATACGAAAATATGTATATATTTAATTATAAATAACACTAAAAAATTTAAACACTATAATATCCACATGATTGTAAGACCCGGGACTAAATTTAGTCTCCACTAAAAAAAGACAAAACCCCCCCTTAAACGAGTCTGAAATTCCATCAAATGTTCGAAAATTAATGTACCTTGACAAAAAACTATATTTTAAAGGCCTTTTAGGCCCTTTTTAACCTTAAAAAAATTATAACCAAGTTTTTTGCAATCACCATGTCATATATTTTTTCGTAAGCTTCGATTTGATATATGGTAGTGTAATAACCAAGAATCTACACTCCCAAATCCAATGTTAAAAACACAAACTTAACATTTCTGTCTTTGATACCAATAAATGTGACCCAATTTTTGCAATCCAAAACTTACAACATCAAAAGAAGATATTGGATCATATACATACCAAAGGACCTTTTAGTTTTTGAGTTTTAGAGAATTAGGAAAATCTCTTAACATCATGGGTTGATAAAGATCAACATCATATCCTATTATATCCAAATTTTCACATTCCATGTTATGTATTCAACATATACCATAAAATTCATCACATATGAATCCTTTCCAAACAAAAATCATTTAGCACCATTCTTCATAATCTAGAGAAATGTAAACATAATAAGGGTGATCTCAAATGATCAGTTAGAGTAAACATAAACATTAACAATTGAATTCCATCAGTGAGAGTAAGATGATCATAAGGGTATGATGAAATAATAATGGTACATTACTAGAACATAAGATAATTCATACCAATCAATACATGGATCATTAATCATGAACGATGTAATAAATTTTTACCAAAGGAAAATATTCATAAGATTCAATAATCATGAGCAATGTGATATCAACATTGACCAAAGAAAATATTTATAACCCATATAAAGAATAAAGAAAATGTGTTGGTACCTTGGGACATTATCATCATAGAAACCTTATATAACCCTTTAAATTGGAATAACCATAAGGAAAACTTACAATATAATTATTTGAAAAACATAATCATCACATGATGCATTTAAAGGATTGTAAAGACCTGAAAATTTCAAGGACTTTTTTTCTTAAATTCTTTTGAATTTTACGAGTCCGCAGTTTCTGACGACGCTTGATTCCGAGGTCTGGTGTGCCCGGAATCAATTTCTGAAGTTTTGTTCGGGTACGTTCAGTACATGCGGGTTTTTTCTATCTTTTGAACTAGTGCTCATAATTGAAATCCGAGGACACCGATGAACTCGCAGTGCCGATATTCGCTTAAGGGGACCTTTACCATAGTTGCGTTATATGCAGGTTGAGAGTTAATTTTTTTTTGGGATTTAGAATAAAATAAATAAAATTGTAGTACACAATTTTATTTAAGAATGTTAGTTATATTCTACAAGGGGAAGTTGTAGGTGGGTACCACACCCACATAACCTACCATGAGAGAATAATGTGAGGTGGGGCCCACACAAACCCCTAACCTTTCAACTCCCTTAAACTCCCCATTAATCCCCCTTATTTAATTTGACAACTCACCCTCATTTATTTTGGTGGAGCCTCTCCACATTCCACTCTCCCCTCATTGATGTGTTAACCTCATCAATTTAATTAAGTGAGCACCCTTAATTAATTGATTCATTTGAATTAATTCAAAAGGCATGACAATATTATTTTTAATATGAGAAGCCTATTGTTTTATTTTGGGTTGGAAATTATTTTCCCTTTGGGAAGGCTCTGGAGAAATAAAAGAAAAGTGTTCTTCCCCGATGAAGAACACGAAGAACGCTCCACGTCTTGAAGGATGTGAAGTAACTTCATCCTTTCTTCTTTCCCCAATGTCAACAGAATCAATGACTCTTCCTCCAACGTTGACGGTACGACACCGTTCTACCACGACGCTCGTCTTCCACAGATCGAGGATGTGCGACGTCACTTACAAGGTAGGATGTTTGTATAATTTATTTTGAATAAAGGATACCCTTGTTGTTGATGGAATCAAGTGATTGTTTATGGCCAAATGATATCGTCTAACGCGGGGGGAACAGCCCGAATGAACAGGGCCCGATGACCCTTCATAGTTTCTTTTATTTGCGATGGAGACCGTGTTGGAAGAGGTGGCGGTGACCGGAGTTGGCGATGATCTGGGGCGGCGACGACAGAAGGCGGCAGCAGCAACAGCGGCCGCGCGCCGACCTGAAGAGGACCCCGACACTGGGTGCCATGCGGAGAGGGAAAAACCGCGACCCGCAACCGCGGGTTGCTTGGTCGAAGAAGAACCGACCGGCTAAAGCCATCCGGACAGGAAGACCGCGGCGCCTCTCGGCACCCCGCTATGGAGGACCGCGACCCCTGTTTCACGGGCCGCTTCAGCGGATGAACCGGCCGGCAGGCGGCCGACCGGGCTGGGAAGACCCCACGGTGTCGGGCGCCGCACTGGGGGAACAGGGGCCCGCATGGGCGGGCCGCTCGCGTCGGGAAGACTGGCGGGCTTCGGCCGGTCGGACAGGGGGTGGTGCTGCTTGGCGCCGCCGGTTCGGGAAACTGAGGGGGCCGCAACCCCCACCCCCCCCCCCCCCCCGCAGCGCTCGGCCAGCTGGTCATGCCCCGCCGGGTTGGGCCACGTGCCACCGAGCCGCGTGCTCTGGGTCAGACCCTCCAAAACCAGGTCGACCCGACTAGCCAGCCCACTAGGCTTAACGGGCCGAGCCCGTTTCTCTTAAATGCGAATAACCTCACGACCGTGCATCCGATCGACGTGCCGTCTACGGCACTGGGATTCTCGTGACGAGGCGGTCCTTTTTCAATACTCTATGTGAGTTTTTTACGACTTTGGTAAAATGGATGGGTTGGTTCGAAACCGAAACCAACCGATCCCTCAGAGTGGAAACATTTATAACTTAAGTACTGAAAGTCCGATTGACGTGTCATTGACTATGTTGGATTCCCTTTGATGAGAAATTTCATTTTGCTTACTCCACTTGAGGTTTGGATGCAGTTGAAGTATGGTCGGGTTAGTTTTAGCTTAAAAACCAACCATACCCCTGGAACAGAAAAGCCAATAACTCTCAGACCGGACGTCCGTTTGACGAACCGTCAGCGGCACTGGTAATATCTTTGAGAAACGGTACCTTTGAGTATACCCCATGGGAGTTTGGGGTACAATTGAGATATGGTCGGGTTGGTTCGTACACAAAACCAACGAGGCCCCGGGACAAAAAGACTAATAACTCACAGACCGGGTGTCCAATTGACGCGCCGTATGTTGCATTGAGACCCCTATGACGTGACGGTCCTTTAAGATACTTATTTGTGGGACTTCTTGACACTTGGAGTATCAACCAGTATCTCATGGAGTAGATCCTCCCGGAGACGAGCATATGGAGTACAGAGACCTAGTAGCTGGCTGAGACCTGATAACTGCTTGTCCGATTCGTTTCGGAGTGACTTGAGTAGCCCAGTGGGGAGCACTAATGTGTGAGGTGGCAGACCCATGGCGGAGGAGCACTACTTTGTGAGGCGGCAGACCCGAAGTACTCGACAGAAGGAGTACCTCTGTAGGCTATCAGGGGGAGCGCTACTGTGTAAGGTGGCAGACCCATGGCGCAGATCACTACTGTGTGAGGCGGAAGACCTGCAGTACTCAACAGGAGGAGCACCTCAGCAGTTTAAGGTTAGTGGGTAGCACCTTGGAGTTGCGACAAGAATATTGTGCTCGATAGAGGAGGAGTTCTCCAGTAGGCGTGGTTTCGACATCATGAATAAAATTTTGGTTTGAGCTGAGTCAATGACCTTTGTGTTTTCCTCATGATTGAGATGTGTTACTTGATAACTTAGGTATATGTATGGGCATATACCTAAGTAGGGTTGTTTGATACTTTGTGATTGTATATATCCTTGAGGTTTATCCTTGTTAGATTTTCTAAGACATAGAGGGTCTCGGGGTCCCTACTGAGTATTGTTATACTCACCCCTGCACACGCTATGCCCGAACCTCATTGTGTTGGATGTAGATGAAGGACAACGCTGACGGAGGCCGAGATTGCCAGGACTGGATGGTACTCGGAGGTGGACCACTCATCATTATGGAACACGAAGCGGACCGATATACGCAGAGTGCTGAGGAGGACATCTGTACCTACCCTTCAGGTAGGAACCTAGAGGACGATCCAGGAGCTGCTTCCACCATTCAGTTGTTTGTCTTTTTCAGCTGTACTTTCTTCATTTGTAGCTATACCTTTTTGTTGGGCTTGTATTTCTGGCCCCTTTATACTTTTATCACACTTTTTATACTAATTTACTTAGTGTTTTCTTCCGCTTGTACTCTGGTTGTGTATGTTACGTTTTATAAAGGCAATGCCTTCCCAGTTTTTAGGGATTTATGCCTTTGGTGCTAGTTTCCAGACCCTGTCCTATGGAAGGCGGGCTTGGGGTAGTCATGATACGGCCCCCGAGGGATGGGTCGTGAAAAATTGGTATCAGAGGAGTTAGTTCTACCATATAACATAGGACTATGATATTCCCTTTCTGTGAAGCAATAGTGTTAAGGGTACTGAGTGTGGTTTTCTGTTTAGGGAGTCCAGTGTTGGTGCGGTGGCCGACATATACATACACCAAGACCCTGACTACTGATTTCCAACTCAGTGCACGAAAAAACTGATTGCGTGTGTGTTTCCAAAAGTTTTCTTTAAGTCAGCTCAAACCTGGTCAGATCAGCAGGTATAGTCTTTTGACCGTGTCACATCTATTCAGGATGCCTCTACGCAGACAATCGGTTGGAGTTCTGAGAGAGTACCCAATGATGGCCCACTGAGTGAAGAGGCTCCGATGCATGGCCCTCTTTATATGTTGGCACCTTCTGGTGGTGTACCAGCAGAACCACCACTCGTTGCACAACAGATACCACCAGCTGCCCTAGCGGACGGTGCATGCTGACTGAGCACGTTGCATGAGTTCCAATGGCAGCGACCTCTGAGGTTTCGAGGCGAGAAAGATTCCCAGGCAGTAGAGGACTGGATGGAGGTGATTTCTAGAGTTTTACTCCTAGTTGATACACCAATAGAGCAGATGGTGATCATATCTACTAGACATTTTCAGTGAGTGACCATGAGGATGATCGACATAGTGATGGTACTTCGGTACGTGGACCGTTTCCCGATATAGTATCTTTGGGTAGTGCGTCAGCTAAACCACTACCCATTGATCAGTAGTTACGACCTTTAGTATCAGTAGAGGACACTTATAGGCTTAATGTCTTACAAGTGTTTTAGCATCAGGTACCCCTCAGGTTCCAAGGTGAGCCTGACTCACAGGCGGCTGTGGACTGGCTTGAGGAGGTGGCTGAGAGTTCTCTAGATCTTATACACCTTCGTCAGGATTACATGTCAGTAGATAAGTATTCATCGAGGCATACCGATCGTTCCGGGTACTCAATGAATATGATATTATTAGTGTTTTGGGGCTCAGACTATCGAACGAGGTGAGTTTAAAGGATATCCGAGCCAACACTTTTCCTTTATGCATTCCTACTTATGCTAGTGTGATAGAGAGAACCTTTGTGGTTGAATGTTTTTTTGGATGAATGAATACAGCTAGTGAATGTTAGCAGTGGGAAAGCAGGGAACTGACACTAGTCTCAGAGACTTAGGCATGTAAAATGTTTTAAGAAGAGGAAGTGTTAAGGATAGATGAATCTATAGAGCAACAGACGTGGAAGTAGATCTAGGAGGGAAGCATGTGGTGATGTACATTTCGACATGTTACAACCACCCACCTTTGTAGTCCCCGCTAGGCTCAGGGAGTAGGAGGGTAGGGGAAGAGAGTAGCTGCATACGGTCAAGGAGTGTGACCCAAGGGCTCTAGGAATGATTCGAGGTACGATATGTGTCTATTACTAGCTTCCGTATCAATAGACATAGGTACCAATCATTCCTTCCCACCACGGATCTTGTCACAGACCAAGAGTTTCCGGTTAAACCATTGACTTGACCCTCAGGTCTGGAGATACCTTTGGGAGGAGACTCGATAATCACACTTATGCCGATAGTGTGATCTGACCATTGAGGTGATAGTTTTGATTGGAACCTCTTGGTGGCAGCATCGAGGCCTTACGATGTTAGTTTGGGTATGGACTAGGCAACCATAGTTCATACACAAATTGATTGTATTAGGGAAAAAGGTTGTGGTTTACCTACAATTTTTGGATGGGTTTTCCTTGGTCGACGAAAAGGAAACCCCAGGCAGCACAGGATGGAATCATGCATAAGTGGGTGCAGTCGATCACTCATGAGTCGACCAGACTTAGATTTGTTCCAGACTTCTCCAGAGTTACTGCACCGATTTTAGCATTGACGAAGAAGGGGAAACCCTTCATGTGGTCAGAGAGATGCCAGCAGATATTTTTAAGAGTTGAGGCAGAGGTTGACTAGTGCACCCATATTGAGGCTACCAGAAAAGGTGCAGATCATCCAGGAGCGGATAAAGACTGCACATAGTAGACATAAGTCCTATGCTGATAGGATACAGAGACCACTGGAGTTCGAGGATAGCGACCACGTTTTCTAACGGGTCTCACCTTGACGAGGTCTAGAGAGATTTGGCTGGGGCAGCAAGTTATCTCCACGATTATTCGGACCTTTCTAGGTCCTCAGCAGAGTAGGCACATTGGCTTACCGCCTGGACCTCCACCTCAGGTGCACCGAGTTCACGACGTCTTCCATGTATCTCAGCTGAGGAGATACGTGCACGACCCGTCCCACATCATCGACCATAGGGAGATGTACATCAATGACGGGGCGACATTCATGGAGGTCCCAGTAGAGATTGAGGATCTACAGGAGCGGGTCCTACATGGACGGTCGATTTATCTGGTGCGCATTCGTTGGCATTACGGGAACCTCCAGGAGAGCTCATGGGAGTGGGAGGCTCAGATGCGTGTTCAGTACCACCTTTGTTTTCCCTAGTGTGTGTTGTATCTTTACGGGGAAGTAAATCCCTGAGGTGGGGGTAATGTAAAGACTCGGAAATTTCAAGATTTTTTTTTTCTTAAATTCTTTGAAATTTTACAAGTCTGCAATTTCTGACGGTGCTTGATTCCGAGGCCCAGTGTGCTCGGAATCAATTTCTGAAGTTTTTTTCGGGTACGTTCAATAAAAATACGTGCGGGTTTTTCTATATTTTGAACCGGTGCTCAGAATTGAAATCCGATGACACCGATGAACTCACAGCACCGATATTCGCTTAAGGGGACCTTTACTGCAGTTGAGTTATATGCGGGTTGAGAGTTAATTTTTTTTGGGATTTAGAATAAAATAAATAAAATTGTAGTACACAATTTTATTTAAGAATGTAAGTTATATCCTACAAGGGGAAGTTGTAGGTGGGGCCCACACCCACATAAACTCCCATGAGAGGATAATGTGTGGTGGGGCCCACACAAACCCCTAACCTTTCAACTCCCTTAAACACTCCATTAATCCCCTTTATTTAATTTGACAACTCCCCCTCATTTATTTTGGTGGAGCCTCTCCACATTCCACCCTCCCCTCATTAATGTGCCAACCTCATCAATTTAATTAAGTGAGCACCCTTAATTAATTGATTCATTTGAATTAATTCGAAAGGCATGGTGATATTATTTTTAATATGAGAATCCTATTGTTTCATTTTGGGTTGGCAATTATTTTCCCATTGGGAAGGCTCTGGAGAAATAAAAGAAAAGTGTTCTTCTCCGACAAAGAACACGAATAACGCTCCACGACTCGAAGGATGTGAAGCAAATTCATCCTTTATTATTTCTACGACATCAACAAAATCAACGACTCTTCCTCCAACATTGATGGGATGACACCGTTCTACCGCGACGCTTGTCTTCCGCGGCTCGACGACGTGTGACATCACTTACGATATAGGGTATTTGTATAATTTATTTCGAATAAAGGATAACCTTGTTGTTGATGGAATCAAGTGATCGTTTATGGCCAAATGATATCGCCTAACGTGGAGGGCGCGGGCCGAATGAACATGGCCCGACGACCCTCCGTAGTTTCTTTTATTCGCGATGGAGACCATGTTGTAAGAGGTGGCGACGACCGGAGTTGGCGACGATCGAGGGCGGCGACGACCGAAGGCGGCAGCGAGAATGACAACCGCGCGCCAGCCTGAAGAGGACCGCGACATCGGGTGCCGCATGGAGAGGGAAAACTGCGACCCACAACTACGGGCTGCTCGGCCGAAGAATAACCGGTCGGCTAAAGCCGGCCAGGCCGAAGGAACCGCGGCGCACCGAGCGTGCCGCGCTGCGGAAGAACCGGTCAGCCATGGTTGGCCGGACAGGAAGACCGCGGAGCCTATCGGCGCCGCGCTGCGGAGGACCACGGCCCACGTTCCGTGGGCCGCTTTGGTGGATGAACCGGCCGACATGCAGCCGACCGAGCTGGGAAGACCCCGCGGTCTGCATGGGCGGGTTGCTCATGCCGGGAAGACCGACTGGCTTCGGCCGACCGGACAGGGGGCGGCGCCGCCGGTTCGGGAAACCGGGGGGGTCCGCGCCCCCCCTCCCCACAACACTCAGCTATCCGGGCCGTGCCCCGCCAGGCAGTGCGCATCACCAGGCCGGTCCGACACCAGCCGGGTCGGAGCCGCCAAAACCGGGTTAACTCGACCTGCCAGCCCACTAGGCTTAACGGGCCGGACCCGTTTCGGTTAAATGAGAATAACCTCATGACCATGCGTCCGATCGACACGCCGTCTACGACACTGGGATTCTCGTAACGAGGTGTCCCTTTCACGATACTCTATGTGAGTTTTGTACGACTTTGGTAAAACGACTGGGTTGGTTCGAAACAGAAACCAACCGACCCCTCAGAGCGGAAACATTTATAACTTAAGGACCGAATGTCCGATTGACGTGTCGTCAACTACGTTGGATTCCTTTTGATGAGACGGTTCGTTTGGCTTACTACACTTGAGGTTTGGACGTAGTTGGAGTACAGTCGGGTTGGTTTTATCTTGAAAACCAACCGGACCCCTGGAACAAAAAAGCCAATAACTCTCAGACCGGAGGTCCGTTTGACGAACCGTCAACGGAGTTGGTAATATCTTTGAGAAACAGTACCTTTGAGTATACCCCATGGGTGTTCGGGGTACACTTGAGATACGATCGGGTTGGTTCATACACGAAACCAACCGGGCCTCAGGACAAAAAGGCTAATAACTCACAGACCGGGTATCCGATTGACGCACCGTTTGTTGCATTGAGACCCCTATGATGTGGAGTTACTTTGAGACACTTCTTCGTGGGACTTCTTGACACTTGGAGTATCGACCAAAAGCTCATGGAGCAGATCCTTTTGGAGACGAGCATATGGAGTATGGAGACCTAGTAGCTGGCTGAGACCTGATGACTACTTGTCCGATTCGTTTCGGAGTGACTTGACTAGCCCAGTGGGGAGCACTACTGTGTGAGGTGGCAGAACCATGGAGGAGGAGCGCTACTTTGGGAGGCGGCAGACCCACGGTACTCGACAGAAGGAGTACCTCTGTAAGCTATTAGGGGGAGCACTACTATGTGAGGTATCGGACCCATGGCGGGGAGCACTACTGTGTGATGCGGCAGACCTGGGGTACTCGACATGAGGAGTACTTTAGTAGTCTAAGGTTAGTGAGTATCACCTCAGAGTCGTGACAAGACTACTGTGCTCAACAGAGGAGTTATCCAGAAGTTGTGGTTTCGACATCATCAATAAAATCCTAGTTTGATCTGAGTCAATGACTTTGTGTTTTCCTCATGATTGAGATGAGTTACTTGATAACTTAGGTATTTGTATGGTCATATACCTAAGTAGGGTTGGTTGATACTTCGTGATTGTATATCTCTTTGTGGTTTATCCTTGTTAGATTTTGTGATACCTAGAGGGTCTCAGGGTCCCTACTGAGTATCGTTATACTCAACCCTGCACGGGCTATTCCTGCACCTCGTTGTGTTGGATGCAGACGACGGACAACGCTGACGGAGGCTGAGAGCGCCATGACTGGACAATACCTGGAGGTGGACCACTCAGCGTGACGACACACGGAGCATACCAATAGACGCAGAGTTCTGAGGAGGACATCTGTACCTACCCTTCAGGTAGGAACCCAGAGGATGATCCAGGAGCTGCTTCAACCATTCAGTTGTTTGTCTTTTTAAGTTGTACTTTCTTCAGTTATAGCTGTACATTTTTGTTGGGCTTGTATTTCCGGACCCTTTTTACTTTCAGCACACTTGTTATACTACTTTACTTAGTGTTTTCTTCCAATTGTACTCTAGTTGTGTGTGTTATGTTTTATAAAGGCAATGCCTTCCCAGTTTTTAGGGATTTACGCCTTTGGTGCTAGTCGCCAGCCCCTGGCCTATGGAAGGTGGGCTTGGGGTAGTCACGATACGGACCCCGAGGGATGGGTCGTGATAAGGATATCTTGGTGCACCCATTGTATAAGCTATATCGGTCTCATATGTGAGCTATAATGTGTCTCAACCCTTTATAAACAATGTCCAAGGGCCATATCATGAATAAAACCATTGAAAATATCTTTTAAACCCATGTGAAAATCACTTTTAGATATCAAAATACCCCTTTCTTTAAAAAAACCATTTCCAAAACATAAATTTCTAGAATGAGAGAAATAGGGGTTTTCTTTAAAGAAAACATAGAATATTATAAAGTAATCCAAAAATAAAATAAAGGTTATGATAGTGGAAAAATTCATTGTCACCCTATATGTTAAATAGAGCATTCATTTGATAACTTTATTAAACCATGGAAAAAAGAAGAGTTCTATAAAAAACTCTTTTAAAAAGTAATAATTAATTCAGAGAAAAAATGAGGATGGTATCATTACAAAATATACCCAGTGGAGCATAAGTAACATCATGGGTTGTTGGAATTAATGAATGGAAATAGAATTAAAAGATTATTAAAAACATTCTTGAGGAAAATATGATTTTCACTTTGAAAATTTCTTTTAAAAACTAAAAATTTACAAAATAACAAGAAAATATTATCTTTGAAAGTAACCCTGGAAAACTATAAAGGAATATTCAAAGAAAATAATGCTCGTAAAGGCAGGAAAATCCATTCATTTTGTAAACATTTAAAATAAACATTTTTTTCAAACATTTTGTAAAAGGAGTCTAAAGTGACCCACTTGGAAAACTTAAAGAAATTTTATTTTTAAAACCTTTTAATACAAGTTTAAAGATAATGTAAAATTTATTTAGGAAATAATTTATTTTTAGAAAATAATTTTTTTTAAAACATTTTAGAAAACATGGATATGGAAGAGAAATATTCCTGATCTAAAATAAATTACAAGATCATTAGCACATAAAAAGAACTTTATTGATTATTATTTATTCAATCAAGGGAAAAATAAAAACCAAACATATAAAACACATTAAAAACTAGAGGATAATAAAATATATGAGGTTCAAGAAAATAATATCATATGTTTTCCCCCAATGGAAATTGAACGTAAACAATCTCGAAAGGAAACGATATTTTAACATAAATCCATTTCCACTTTAGTAACTTTTCAAATAAAATACCCTTCGATGAAGTAATTGAAATTGCAACTTAAAATACCATGATGTATAAAAGATTAATGATATTACACATTAAAGGTGTCATGAACCCATTATGTCAAAGATATCACAACGAGGGGAGATATATAATAACCATTGAGTCCCACCTCTAGTAGGCCCCAAGTTGGAGACTAGAACTGAGGGTATAAAAAATGCCATAAATGGGAGGCATTACCCTATATAATATAAAAAGTCTAGGATATAAGATGAATCAACCAAAATAAACTCCATGAAATAATATAAAAGGATACCAAAACCATCCCACAATGCATGCATAAATAAAACTGATATAGGTAAAAGTATGAAAAAGTAAATACCCAAAGGAAAAGATAAAAAAGTGACACAACAACTGTCAAAAAATGTATGATCTAGTACTATACAATGTGATCCACATATTCCTATTGGAAACCTGAATATCAATTTATATATGTAAGATGAGCATACACGTATACTCAATAGGAAAACCAAAGTCTCTTGTGCACATGTGAAAGAATCATGCAAATCCACCCGTGAGAAAAAAATAGAACAAAAAAAACCTAAACAAGTAAACTATCCATCCCAAACTCACTATATCATGATCACCAAATAACTCAAGCCAAGTATAATAAAATAATAAGAAACATATCAATAAAGGGTACCCCACACTTCTTTCCCATTGATTTTCCACTCTCACACCCCAACATCATATTTCCCGGTGCTCCCATCTCTTATGAAAACATATACCACTGCCCCCAAAACACTATAACATCACATCATACCCATAGACACCTAGGCCACTACCCCACAACATGGTAACATCTCATCTCGCCCGAATACACCTAGGCCATCACATCACCACTACAACCATAACCAGAGTAGTAGGGAATCAAGAACATAAAGTACATCAACCTCTTTCCCTCTTCCAACCATGCGTGCCCCACCATAAGCCTCCCCAAAATACAATGATATCACATCCTACCCAAAGACACCTAGGGAACCACCCACAATAAGGTCATATAACATCTTACTTGAAGACACCTAGTCTATCACCTAGTGCACCAACAGACCTTTGTCCATCACAACTTGTGCATATCTACTCACCTAGAAGAGAGAGAGGGGAATAGTGGGTAGCTAACAATTTATCCACATCATCAGGATGTTGGGAAGAACACCCTCCATATGAAAATATGGTTGTCGGCACATAGTGATCAATGTGGGTGGGGTGTGTATAGAAATAACAAGGAATATACAAGAATATATATATCATCAACACACAATCCCAATCCATGGGTTCACAATAAAACACTAACCAACTGACAACACTGCCACTTTCACTACCACTTATAAATGCATAACACCACATAAGACATAAGACAAATTTTTAATTTCCAAACAATACCATTATCCAAATCATTCATTTCATTATTAAGCATCAACCACATTTAACAACACAAACCATCATTTATTTTTTCATTAATCATTTCTACCCCATTAACCAAACTAAACCCCAGTCATTTCAACCATTATTAAATAATTATTACATCACTTCCCGAGCATCCAGGATAATAAAAACACACATCAAAAGAATATAATCATTACCATAAAACCATATCCTCACCGCCCCAAAAGAATGAACAAACAAACTCTCACCTCACTGCCCCAAAATCAAGACCAAACAAACCATCACCATGCCACCCCAAAAGCATGAAAAAAAAACCATCACCTCACTACCCTAAAAGTATGACCAAATAAACCATTAACTCGACACCCCAAAAGTATGGATACATCTCACCCATCAGCCTCATATGAACCAATAACACAACAACAAAACATCATCACCCCACAACATGACCAACAAAACTATTTTACAGATTTAACAAGGAGCTTTTATCAATTCCAGTTATTTTTTAGGGGAATTATCAAATAAGACATAATCTTAGGGAACAAATTTCATTAGTTAAATATAAGTGATTAAATGATTTATCATTTAAGAAGATATAAAACAAATAAAAATAATAAAGGGTTCCTTAACTCATTCCAAATCAGTGAAAACAAATCCCCCAATGACTATAATTTTTAACAGGGCATTCATCTCGTATGATCATAATATCACAATAATGTCAAAGATGTAAAATCATGAAAATCACCCCCCTTTCCCCCTTAAATTTCAATTAGAAAATTATTTATCTTTAATTAAACCAACACAACCATCCCTCATAGATAAAAAAGAGAAAAATCCTCCCACATGATACTCAAAAAGAGAAACAAAGGAATTACCTACCTCAAAGAAGTTTTCCAATCTTGGTGTACACTGCAGGGTGAAGAAGAACTGTCTGGAAACCACAACTGCATCATGAGATCATGAATAAACCTACATTTCAATAATGGGTTGTCAAAAAATATACCAACTCATAAATAAAATCCAAACCACAACATCGTAGTAGATCCCTAGGAGAATAATGGAAGAAAACAACCAAGAGTAAGAGAAGGGCTTACCACTAACCGCTAAAGAGTATCCATCAGAACAAATAGATCAAGGTGAGGAATGGAGGGATGGAAGGTCCCTCAAAATCACCTAGGGATCTATAAATAATGATAGGAATAAAGGTATGACCTAATGAGGAGGGGTTCATCCAAAAGACCTTTTTAAAACCAAAAACTTAACACTTTTATGTCATGTAAACCTTTCACAACATGTATTCCATGGGTTTAAAAAAAATTAAAACTTCCTCTAAAATTCTCATCTCTTCGGCATGAATTAATTATAGTTTGTTATTTGATTTTATGATGTGAATTAATTTCACAGGATCCCCCTCAGAATCATAAAAGTTGTGAAACTGACCAGTTACACAGGCCACGAACCACCAATTCACATCATATACCCTTTCCACAATGTGAATTTCTCACTACAGCTCTGTTTCACCTATAAACACCACAAAACCTCCTCAAACCTTTTTAATAACAACTCCAACACTTACAACCAATAAATTAATGGTCCTATAAGGCACAATATGTTACATCAGATATCTCTCAAACAATTCTCACCCTTGAGAATACAAAACCAAGCCTAGAAGGAAAGGGGTCCAAACAACCACCTTGTGAGATAACTCTCAAGGATCTTGTTACTCGTCAAAGCTACCATCAGCCAAACATGCCAAACAAAACACCCATAAAACACACTTCGTATCCATAAAACACCTCCTTTCACAAAACCAAACTTTCACATAATCACTACAAAACTATCAAAAACTCCACACAATCTAAACCATTAACCACTAAAATAAAAAAAAACACACCACCATGAACACAAAAATCAGGGAATTCCATCCTCCATGTCAAGATACTATATACTCTAGGTGGTACTGACTCACCTGAATGGGTTTAATCACATTTTAGTACAATGCACATCAATTATAAATTAGGTTATCCCCTTTTAATATGTTAGAACTTTATCAAAAATAATACATCAATAAAAAAATAAATTTTATAACACAACAAGATCCATACATCACATCCAAAGATAAACAGAGTAAGGAAAAACTTAAAATAGCTTCGGGTACTGGGCACACATCCACATCTCTCGCTCCCAAGTAATATCCACTAAGAAACCATGCCTTTACAACATGAAAACCGAGGGAATGATCCATCCACAAGTTCCTTCTCTTGGAAATCCTAGATCTTCAATAGTCGCCCCATGAATGTCATGTCCACCTCGATATCCAACTCTCCCCAGTCAATAACATGAGAATCTTGTGAAGATACCGATGAAGTTGAGAGACATGGAAGATGTTGCAGATCCTCTCCATACAAAGTGGAAATGGCAACTGATACACCACCTCACCAACTCACCTCATCACCTTAAAGGGCCCAAAAAACCCAGGAGAAAGCTCACTCCCATTTCCAAACATCCACTTCCCGTGTTAATGGGAAAAATTCAATAAAAAATTATCCCTAACCTCTAAATCCAAGGGCTTCCTCCTATAATTAGCTTAAGACTTCTTCCAATCCTACTCTACTTTCATCCTTTCACAAACAAGCTATTGAACCTTCTCTATTGTGCTCTGAACCACATTAGGACCAATAAATTCTACCTCCAAAACCTCTGTGCAGCATAAGTAAGAACAACATGCTCTCTCATACAAGGCCTAAAATGGGGCCATTCCAATGTAAGAGTGATATTTTTTTATAATAAAATGAAACCAAATGTAAATTTTGTTCCCATGATCCACCGAAGTATAATATGCATGCCCAAAACATGTCCTCTAGCATCTATATGGGTTTCTACATCTTCCTGTCCATATAAGGGTGAAAAGTAGTGCTGAGGCGTAACTGAGCTCCAAAATCACGTTGTAATTCCCTCCAGACTCATGAGGTAAAAAGTGCATCCTGATACGAGATAATGGACCTAGGAACTCCATGAAATCTCATGAACTCATACTCATACCAATTATCCAAATCATCCACTATGCTCGAATCCATGATCACTAATAAGTGGGCCGATTTCATCAACTGATCAAAGATTACCCAAATAGAATCACAACCTCCTTGAACTTGGGGCAATCCTATGATGAAATACATTGAGATGTCATCCCAATTATACTCAATAATGTACAAAAGCTACAAAAAAACTCTAGGAACATGATTCTAAACCCTCACATGATGGAAAACCAAAAACTTCACCACAAACTCCTCCACCACCCATTTCATCCTAGGCCACCAAAACCACATCCTCAATCCATGGTAAATCTTGGATACTCCTTGGTGTACCACCAAAGGTGATCTATGAAACTCATGAAGGACCCCATGCACATTGATATCAGAATAAATAGCATCTCATAAAACATCACCTAGTTCCAACCATCCTCTGACCATCCCTCCAGAACATCACCATGTCCAAAATGATCACACATCACCTATGCCTTTAAGTATCCCCTATGAGTCTCCTATACCTAATGTATTAGAGAAGACTGTGCCATAATTTAAAATGAATATCTGCTACCATCAACCACCCTTGTATTTAAGTAAAAGGATGAAAACTCCTACATTTCTCTAGAAACATCCCTGAACTCTAGAACAACATCCTTACATGATTTTTTTCTCAAATCATTGGCCACAAAATTTAACTTTATTAAGGTGTAGAATATATCAAAATCATAATATTTAAGAAACTCTATCCTCCTATACTACCAAAAATTTATATCATGTAGAGAAAAGATATACCTTAAGATCTTGTGACCTGTAAAGACCACAAAGAACTCCCCAATGACTTAATTACACAAAAAATTCAGTAAAAACACCACTGATTCCAAGTATATATCAGGGGTAGAATAGTTATTCTCATGGGGACATAACTGACTACACCCATAAGAGATAAACACCCTCTGTTTCATCAACATGCATCCCAATCCCTGGTGGGAAGTGTCACAAAACACCTCAAACATTACACCCTCCTTAGGAAAATAAAGCACTAGAGAACTGAACAACTTCCACTTCAGGTAACCAAATGTTTCTTGTAACTTATTAGTTTACTCAGAGGCCTATTCCTCCCTAGTAAAAGCAATCAATAGGGATGTAAATTGAGATAAATCGGGCACAAATATCTGATAATAGATTACAAGACCACGAAAATTGTGAACCACTACCACATTCTTGGGTGCTACCTAAGAAACAACATCCTTGAATTTTGATGGGTCTACTAGAAAACCTTGATGAGACACCACATTCCTGAGGAAATATACCTATCATGTACAAAACTTAAACTTGGGAAACTTTCCATAGAGTTGGTGGTGTTAAAGAACCTGTAGGACAACTATGATATGATCAACATGATCCTCCTATGAATTTGAGTAGATCGATATGTCATTAATGAATATGACTATGAAATGGTCTAAGAATTCATGTAACATGGGGTTAATGAGTCCCATGAACACAATTGGTGTGTTTGTGACATTGAATAACATGAATACAAACTCAAAGTTCCCATACCTGCATTTAAAGGAAGTATTCAGGATATCGCCCTCCTTCACCCTTAATTTTTGATATCCAGGCTGTAGTTTGATCTTAGAAACTTTCCCATATCATCTAGTTGAAAATATTTTCTATCCTTAGAATAGGGTAATGGTTATTTAATGTCACCTGATTCAACTATAGATAATTTATACAGAACCTCAAATTACCATCCACCTTTTTAGTGAACAAAATTGGATCACCCATTAAGACACATTGGTCAAGATAAAACCCTTATAATAAGATCATATACCTGAATCCTAAAATCCTATAACTCAGAAGGTTCCATCCGATAAGGATCTATCAAAATCAAAGAGGAACCGAGCTATAATTCTAACCCAAACTCAACATCACATCAAGGGGGTAATGTCACAACCTATTTAGAAAAAATATCCATAAAATCCCCAATGAACCTGGGGGCCTCTACTATCCTAGTGTCCAATTATTCCATATAATACTCAACCATAAAAGAAATTAGGGGCTCCATACATTGAATTTCCACTTGAAAACCCTTCTCACCAATGAAAACCACACACTATCCATACACATCCAAGAACAAGACTCTCCTCGAGAAGAATTCGATAACAACATGTATGGAAAACAACCAATTGATTCCTAGTATTACATAATATGGCTACATATGTAGAAAAAAAATATCCCCACGAGACTGATGTAGCCCCATCATCAGTCTACACCCCTAATACACATCAAACAAGCTGATTTGGCCTCTGATTGGAATATTTAACATCAAGAGAATGAGAATACTCTCTAAATCTAGTCTCAAATCGTGGACTAAAGTGGGTGAAGTAAAGGAGTGTGAACCTACTAAATCAAACAAGGAAAAAATAAGTGTAAAAGACAAACTGAACTCACCTCAAATGATCTCTATCCCCTCTAGTGCTACTGCCTCCACTACATGCAACTGACTACACCTAACTCATCTACCTCTTTGATGATATCCACCTCTATAAACACACTTGGTTTGAGCATAACCCTGTCATAGAATAACCCCTACCTACTCCATATCCCCTCAGTAGAGCATAACCCTATTTCCACTACTGTTGAAATGCTCTCTATCATGAACCGACCCGGGCTTCCATCCAACCCAACACCCAAACTAGTTTGAGACAAGGTCCGAGAGGCATTCTTGATCCTCCTAGGTTGGTGACTAGAACCATGAATCAAGGATTATCCAAATGGGAATTATTTCCTCCCAAAAAACCAAATCAAATATCTAAATAGAGCACACAACATAAGCAACACAATTGATAATAATGAATACATAAATAGGATCCAGATACAATAGTTGAACAAAACAAAAACTAAAACCAAAATGGAATGAAACTATCACCACATGAACTCTTGTTCACCACCAACCATGATACCAACATTCTCTAAAGGAACAACTAAACCAGAAACCTAAACTTGAAAAACCACTCAGGTATATCGACACTGAGTGGAAAAAGTAGACTGTGAGTATAAACAGATAAATAGGTAAACACCATATATTCCATGCATTTCATTTCACAAAATATTCCACACACACTAGTTTGAAATACATTTAGAAAATATGTTTTTTTATCTTTAATGAACCAAACATGGATTTGCAAAAATTTCCTTTTAAAAATAATGAACACATAGATTTCCTTTTTAAATCAGTTCTCCATTCCAAAACTCATTTCACAAACCAAAATATAAGAGAAAACCCATTCCAAGAAACGAAGAGCTATGCTAAAAATAAATAAAGCATAATAAAAAGTAGTAAACTAGTAGGAATAATAACCAAAATGAAATATGAGTAAAGAAGAAACATACATATATTTAATCATGGAAATTTCCTAAACATATATAGAAGTAATCCCTTGATGTACTCAGATTGGACTCACCTTACGGTGTATGGTGTATCCCCATATTCAATAAACAACTGGACACTCTAATCTAGTCAATCCATTGACACATCCCACATAGTGTCTCAAAAAATATAGGGGGTAAAAACCTGTCTAATTGGGTTCAATAAGAAACTATCACTCGACAATCTAGATGACTCACATGAATCCCATGATAATAGTACACAGTGAATGGGGAGGTCCTCACACACGTTTCTCAACTAAAACCCACTCCCACCATGATTTACTAGCCTAAACACTAACACCACCTATGTGATGACCCTCTCATCATAGGATCCACCATAGAGGTTCCCATCACACACCACATCATTGAAATTTCTAACTGGGCCTATAATATAAATAATATTCAAACTATTTACCAAAACACCACAAGATACCAACCTAACCTTTAAATTTAGAAATCTAATTCCATCCCCAAAGAACATTTCCAAACCAAAGAAAAAAATGAAAAATTATCAAAAAGGTTCCAAAAGGGAATTTACCTTATTTCAAAATAAAACCATGCCTTAAGATGAAAAACAATCCAAACATTGTAAAACACATTTGAAAGCCTTCTTTAAGATCATTTGTAACCAAAGAACTATTTGGAACCATTTTAAGGAGGAGGTTTTTAAGGAATAAAAGGAAGGTGGGGGGGGGGGTATTTTGAAAATCCAAGTTCAAGAGAGAGAACTTTTATACAAGAGGCCATCATCATTTGTGACCCCATCCATATGTACACCTCGTGCACATATGGATGTTACCACATCCAAAGGCTCACCCAAAACATTTCCAAGTTACACAAAAATTCTATTTAAAAGCTAAAAGGACCTTTCAAAAAGTTTACCCATAACAACCAAGCCTTGTAGAGACACCCAAGCCACACATCATGCTCAATTCATAAATAAAATCAAGAAACCAAGTTACCAAAACATAACCAAGTCCAAAAAATAAAATAAAAAATAGCCAATTTCATTTTTAAAGTCCGATTGACATTTCATCAAACACCTTACATGCATATATACATAGGCATAAATATATGAATCCTTTGAAAACCAATTTCCACCAAATTTACCACATGAAAACACCACTATAATTCACACAACACATCATAATAATAAATTAAACATTTCAAAATTAAATAAAAGTTCTCAAGAATCACATGACATGTATCAGAAAGGAAATTAACATAAACACTTACCTTAATGACGTGCGCACACCACGATACCTTCGCAGAAGGAAGAACTAAGCCTTATGGATGATACTAACACCTTAATATCAAATAAAATCAACCCACACATCAACCCTAAACCTTAGGGTTTTTCCAAGAGGAAGCCCCACTAATAGAAATGAAGAACTCAAGAGAGAAGGAGAAGAATAGGAGAAAATTGACCAAAAACTAAGAGAAACTCACCTTATAAACCTTAGAGGGATTAAATGGAGGAAGAAGAGAAAGGGAGAAGAGTTTTTGGGAGACCCTTGATGTTCCTATCTTAATAAAAGAATAAGGAACCCAATTTTGGGTTAAAATATAAGAGGGGAATGATAGGAATTTCAATTTTTAATGACCTGGGAAAGTCACAAGGTTTGGTCGCATGGTTTTCCAGCCATGAAAAACCTATTGGAGAAGAGGGACACCCCACATGGTTTGGACCAAAAGTTTTGGAAAATATGTGATTTGTATCTATGAAATTGTAGATCCTCCTTAAAAACTTTCCGCACTATTTCTCCTAATCCCATACAAGCCATGCACCATGTCCCAAACACCATCCTCGAGTGGAATAGTTTCTCCTAGGCCTCACATGGTTGGGACCAAACCATGCGCATGCCATGAAAATAAAACTAATCATGAATGAATTGAACTATAAAGGGCCTCATTCTCAATAGGATGCATCATTAACCCCCAAACTGTGCACACAAACCATGCACAAGTAAAAAACTCACCCAAAACCTAACAAACTCAAAATATTTCACTAGGAAATTTAAATGAACTTCATTCAAAAGATCCAACATTAAGAAAAGAATAAAATAAAATAAAATTCAAGTTTGGGGTGTAAAAATCCTCCCCACCAAAAAAAATTTTCCCCCAGAAAGTTACCCAGTTGAACGAGAACTAAAACTCGAGCTCAAAATAGAACAAAATGGAATGAGACTATGGGCCTCAGTGTTACCTTCCAACTTCACAATTCAAACTCATCCAATTATAAAAGAAAAACCACAATGAAAAGAACCATGAGAAAGTAAAATAGAAGGGTTATACCCACTATAAGAAATCTACTTACTACAATGACACCAACCCTAGAACCAGGAACTCCCCACATGAACCAAAAAACCCCAACACACAAGGAAAACCATGGAAGAAAATCAAACCAAATAGTGAACCAAACTTTGATTCATCGCTTCCATAAGACACAAGAATATACAAAAAATCACAACTATAGTACCCCCAGTTTGAGGTATGTGGACTTTTTTTATTCATTTTTATGTGTTTAAAGTGCATGGGATGAGCTGGTAAGAGGTTGGGAGAGTTTGGAATGGTTTTGGATGAGTTTGGAGGCTTTTCTATGGGTGCACGGTTTGAGCACGATTAGTGGAAACCGTGCGGATTCTCCAGGAAACCGTGCAAGGGAGACAATAGGCTTTTCACGACCTGCGCACGGTTTTCCAAACTGTGCGAGGAAACCGTGTAGGCCCTTGCTCTCGAGGTAGTAGTGTGCGCATGGTTAGCGCACAGTTTTCCAAACCGTGCGGACTAACCGTGTGGCCACTTAAAAATAGGGTTATAAGTTCCGGGCTCCCTCGGGCTTAACCTATTTCACCCTAAACTTCCTCCCACTCATGGATCACTCGGGATTTTTGGTTCTCAAGTGTTGGAGGGGCTCTCCCACTCAGTTTGGAAGCGTTTTGAAGAGGTTTCTTGGCAGATTGAAGGTTGTTTCTCCCGGGTAAGTATCTCCTCTTGGTTTCCTTGTGTTTTCCTCTAGATATACATCACTATATTTCTTGGTTTTCTATATCTACACTTTTTGTGTGTAGATCTAGGGTTGTGGTTGACTTGGATGATGTTTTTAAGGCTTGTGAATGTTAGGGAAAGGGATCTAGAGAGGTTTCAGTGGTGCGATAGTTGGATTTGAGGTGCAGTTGCTTGTGGGTCGATTTCTCGGGAACCCTAAAGGTAGGTGGCTTCCCTCTCAACTCCACTTGGTTAGAGATAATGGTTTCGGTTACAATTAATTTTTTTTTCTTGAAATTAATTGTGTTTTGATGTGCGGAATTGGTTAGAAATACCTTGGGTGATGTTTTGGGGATTTTTGGGAAAAAGAGGGTTTTGTGGTGAAATGCTATTGTTGTGGATTTTATAATGGAGATTTTAAAATGGGATGCTATGGTTGATTTTTGAAAATTATTGATGGAAATGGTTTTCAATAAAAGGGTTGTTTTATTGAAATTTTGTTTGGAATGGAAAATGATTTTCAATAAATGGGTGATTTATTGAAGTGGATTGATATGCAATAGAATTGGTTGATTGCATGTGGTTGTGACCTTGGTGGGTTATATTCTTGGAATTGGCTTGTTTTTAATGTTGTGTGGAAGTGGCGAGAAGTAACACTATAAAAAGGGTATGGATAGTGGATGGAAGGGCCACCATCAATGGTAAGTGGACGGGAAGTGCCACTAAAGTGTGAACGGGTGAATGGGTTGGACAGAAGCTCCACCGTTTGGTTGTTTGGTTTTTTTGTTGTGCATTGCTTGGAAAGATGGAAATTTTGGTGCTAATGTAAAATGATGAAATGACTTGTGTCATGTTTGGTTGGCTTTCCCTTGATTGCTTGGTTTGGGTGTGATGGCTTGGTAAGGGCATGTTTGGATTATGAAAATGGTTGCACTTGTGATTTATTTTATATAAACTTTTTTATATAAATGTGCTAATAGTTTTATCTTAGTGGCATGTGTAGGGAATTCATTTGGGGAAAACCTACTGAGTTTTAGTACTCACCCCCTACTTTTGCACTATGCGTAGGTTCTAGGGGCAGCAGAAGTGCGTTGGTGGGATTACCCAACTTTAATTTTAGTGTTAAACAATGTTTAATCTGAGATCCTTCATGATATAAAATGCCAGATCTTCGGAATGGAACAAAGAAAAAAAAAGAAAATAAGAGTCCCGGAACCATTGAGATAGGATCATCATATGTTGGTTATAATTAATTTAATTAATTCACAAGAATTAACTCGGTGGAATTCTTTCTTCATCGATGTCTCCGGTCACGATCCTGTGATCCATCATTGTGTCGTATAATCAAAGTATAGGATTCCTCTAGCGGTGATCCACACGTGCTCCACGTATCACTGGACGTCACCGAAGGGATCTCTAGGTGCTAGTGCGGAAGAACCTTTGCTTGCGATGTCCGCCTTCGACCACCTTGATCCGGTGGAGGATCTCGCTCTCGTAACTTGAGGGCGTTCTTGGTGGAAAGGGAATTCTCTCTTGGATTGAGAGTATTTCCAAATCCGTTGTGCACAACCAAAAATGGCTCTTAAAAGTGTTGGGGTTGTGAGGATATTTATAATCGGGTTTGAGGTTAATAGAGTTATGACAATAAATAAACACGTTACGCATTTTATTTATTTCATGAACTCTTATTGAAAACCCCCATGTCGAATCATTAATTCCTTGACATGTTCCCACGCTGATTATAATAAATATCATTTAATAAAAAAATATTATATCCTCAAAATCCCGACTGGAAAACTACATGGCATGTAATAATTAATACACGGCGTGTACTTGTTTTACATAAAACTACACGTTGTGTATATTTAATATACACATCGTGTACTTTTATTTTCCATTTTTCTCCACCAAATTTATTAGACCTTGAGTAATGGCTATTTATTTCTTAAATAAATGTAACTATATTACTCGCTAATAAATATATTATTTCACCCACAATATATTCTCTCAAATAACTAGGGTCGAAATAAATGTGATCAGGCATCCTTAAATAGTTATTAAACCATAGTTGAGAATAATATTTATTTAACTTGTTAAATTAATATTTAACTGAGATACATGGACACACCTAGTGTGTGACCCTCTAGGCCTCTTTCTTAGTGGCATTAGGCGGAGCCTGCCTAAAGTCCAAGGTTAGCGTCTAGCAACACGCCTAGGAACCCATAGAGAAAGAATTTAATGCCGCAATGATGTGTCACCTCCTACAAACGCTTACCGTGTAATATAATCCCTTTGTCTCAATATATCTAATCAAGCGGGTTGCATGCTAGTGCCATCAACCCATGTGCTCGATTATTCTTTCTTTGACTTCTTGGAACTAAACTCGCCCATACCTTACCATGACCATGGATTTATTTAGGCTATATCAATTCCATCAAAGGGACTGAGATATCTACTTCCGTTATGGAACAGAAGGGACAAATCCTTTCTCGCATTATCTATTAATGCAGTATTACTCGTGACGCACCCAACGTACTCTAACTCGTTGCGAACAGTGTGTCATCACAGTTTTCGTCAATACATCTAAGTGTGCAAGTTGTAATACCCATTAATAATAATATTAAAGTCTAAGGACTAATACAGACGTCTGCAGATAGGAACATCCAATGACACTATGAAATGTGGATTTCCTACTGGCGGGTCTTGTTCTCATAATATCCTCCTGGATATTACCAATGTTGCACACCATGAGAAGGTGCCTCAAAGTTTTATGAGTCCTTACCCCTAATGACCTGTATTATTTGTGTCCCTCAAATGACATCATCCGGCCATAGAACATATATTCAAGAACAGTGTTATGGCACTTCCAGGTTCTCATCATAGTAGGGATCCGCTATGACCCTTTAATGCAACAGCTGTCCTTAGGACATTATCATATGCATTGTCACGCAGAAGAACAAAAAATATGTGATAAGGATTTTATTAATGAATAAAGTACAAAGTAGTTGGTTCTAACAGACTCCCACTTGGACTAGAGCTAACTACTAACAACCTTTAACCCACTAGCTCTCACATGATATTCATGCTTCTGCTGAGATATGCCTTTAGTCATGGGGTCCGCCATATTCTATTCCGTAGACACTCTGCTCACTGCAACTTCACCCCTCTGATAGAAATCCTTCAATAGGTGATACTTCTGAAGTATGTGCTTTGTCCGTTGATGTGACCTTAGTTCCTTTTTAAGAGCCAGTGCTGCAGTATTATCATAATACAATGTAATGGGATCTTTACTGCTAGGCACCACATCAAGATCCTAGACAAAGTTCTAAATCCAAACAGCTTCCTTGGATGCATCAGAAGCCGCTATATACTCGGACTCCGCTGTATAATTGGAGACAACTAGATGCTTTGAACTCTTCCAGCTCACAACTCCTCCATTGAGACAGAAAACATATCCATATTGCGACTTTAGATCATTCTTATCTATCTGAAAACCAGCATCAACATGCCCTCTGATGACAAGATCCTCATCTCCTCCATACACCAGGAACATATCCTTAGTTCTTCTCAGATACTTAAGGATAGTCTTAATAGCAGTCCAATGCTGTTCCCCTAGATCTTCTTGATATCTGCCTACCATGTTCAGTGCATAGGCAACATCAAGCCTGGTACATAACATGTCATACATGATGGATCCTATAGCCGAGGCGTATGGGATCTTGCTCATCCTATCTTTTTCTTGTTGTGTCTGAGGACACATTTTCTTAGAAAGATGTAAGCCATGTGACATTGGAACCAATCCTCTCTTGGATTGTTCCATACTAAATCTCTTTAGTATCTGGTCAATGTATATACCCTGACTTAGTCCAAGCAGCCTCTTGGATCTATCAAGAATGATCTTGATCCCTATAATATAGGCTGCTTCACCTAAATCTTTCATGGAGAAGCACTTCTTCAACCAGTCCTTAACTGACTGTAAGGATGGTATGTCATTTCCAATAATCAATATGTCATCAACATATACTACTAGGATAACGAACACATTCCCATTAAACTGCTTATAAACACATAGCTCACATTCGTTCTTAATGAAACCAAATTCCTTTATGGCTTCATCAAATCGAATTTTCCATGACCTGGAAGCTTTATTCAATCCATAAATGGGTTTATGCAACTTGAAAACCTGTTTGGCTTCACCTAGTGTCACAAACCCTTCTGGTTGTGTCATATAGACATCTTTCTAAAGGTTCCCATTAAGGAATGTTGTTTTGACATCCATCTGCCAAATCTCGTAGTCATGGTAAGCTGCTATGGCAAATATGATTCTTATAGATTTAAACATGGAAACAGATGAGAAGGTTTCATCATAGTCAATTCCTTGACGCTGTCTGCATCCTTTAGCCACTAGCCTTGCTTTATAGGTGCTAACTTGACCTTCTATGTCCAGCTTTCTCTTGAATACCCATTTGCATCCAATAGGATTTACATCAACTGGCTCATCGACCAGAACCCAAACTTGGTTCTGATACATAGAATCCATCTCAGAATTCATAGCTTATAGCCATCTTGCAGCTTCTGAGCTTTCTTCTGATTACTTGTAGGAGAGAGGCTCATCATTGTCCAACAATAATGATTCACCATCCCTGGTGACTAGTAAACCAAATCTCTCTGGTTCCCTTACCTCTCTTGAGATTCTACGAAGTACTTGTGTTTCTGGAACCTCCTCCACGGGGACCTGTGGAACTTGTTCCTATACCAACTCTTGTGTATCTTGAGCATCAACTTCATCAAAGTCAATCTTGTTCCCACTATCCTTCTTGAGGATGTGCTCCCTCTCAAGAAAGATGGCTTGTCTAGCGACAATCACTTTCTTGTCTTGAGGGTTATATAGGTAATATTCTTTCGTTTCCTTGGGATATCCTATAAAGATACACTTCGTGCCCTGGGGTGCTAGTTTGTTTCCCGATAAGGCCTTAACAAATGACTCACATCCCCATACACGTGTATGCAACAAAATGGGTTTCTTTCCACTCCAAAACTCAGTGGGAATTCCATTTGCTGCCTTAGTTGGTACTCGGTTTAATGTGTATGCTGCAGTTTTTAATGCATATCCCCAAAAGGATAATGGAAGATCCGCATGACTCATCATTGACCTCACCATGTCCAATAAGGTGCGGTTCCTCCTTTCACTAACACTATTCCACTGTGGTGTATAAGGAGGAGTGAACTGAGATAGAATCCCAGACTCCCGTAGAAGATCGATGAACTCTTGGTTCAGATATTCTCCACCTCAATCCGATCAAAGCTTCTTTGTTTTCTTACCAATATGATTCTCTACTTCATTCTTGAATTCCTTAAATTTATCTAAGGCTTATGACTTATACCTCATTAAGTAGACAAATCCGTATCTACTCAAATCATCAGTAAAGGTAATGAAGTAAGAATATCCACCTCTAGCTTCTACTAGAAATGGTCCACATACATCCGTGTGTACCAATCCTAGAAGCTCTATGGCCCTTTCACCCTGTCCACCAAAAGGCAGCTTGGTCATTTTACCTTGTAAACAAGCGTGACATCTATCAAGTGGTTTTAGATCAGTAGATTCTAAATAGCCATCTTGACAGAGCTTTTTCAAGTGCTTCTCATTTACATGACCAAGGCGGTGATGCCACAACTAGGTGATGTATGAGTCATGTGAGTTTGTTTCATTATCGATTGCCAACACTTGGTTTTCGTAATTTAATACATACAAACCATTATTCAAATGTGCCATACCATAACATACGTTATTCTTATAAAAGAGACAACCCTTATTTCCAAATTTGAAAACAAATCCATCCATATCCAAACAAGATACAAAAATTATGTTCTTGGTAACACTAGGCACAAAATAACAGTTTTGTAAAACCAAAATCATGCCCTTTGGCAATGAGAGGTGATAGTCGCCAATAGCCAACGCAACCAGCCTTGTGCCATTGGAAGCTCAAAGATCCACCTCTCCTCTGGAGATCTTTCTAAATCTACTTGGTTTCTACATTTGAATACAGATGTTATAACGACCCATACTTTACATACATTGTTAATACTTCAAAATTGAAGCACACTTATTACAATATATGACAAAACCACAAAGGACCGTATAGGTATATTGTCTTTAGAAACCGAGAAACATAAACAACTGGTTCATAAATCTTCTACAGTGTCTCCCATTTATTTCATCATATCTAGGGTCCCTTTTAGCATATTCTACTTAATATCCATCTTCCTGACCTGGGGAAAAGAAAACATAAAAGGGTGAGCTCAAATGCTTAGCAAGGGCAAATAAAGGAAATAAAAATCATATCATATCTTTTGAAAATCATAACCTGCAAAAGAGATCATAATATCTTAACATGGAATAAATTATAGAAGTGAAAATGAGATCCCCATAATCATAACATGAAACTTGAAACTTTGTGGCATGCACACATAATCATGGAAAATTATTTCTTGTTAGTCATGACTCATTGACAAGACTATCTTAGTGGACAAAGTCCCTTTCTGAACCGAGTCACCCTCGTTCCAGTCCTGTTTCACTGAACCGGTATAACCTACCGTTCCAGCCATGTCTATCTCATGAGATATAAAATCTTTACCCAATGCATTGGAGGGGGATATAGGTCCCACCCATCTTATAATGAATCCTTTCTTATGTGTGCCACATAATCATAAACCATACATCATAGCGTAACCCATGTAATAAAAATGGGATTCTTAAACAACATGACATCATAAAAAAATTCATATAAGATAAAGGAATTCATAAAAATATTTCCATCACAACATAATCAAATCCATGTAATAATAGGGATAAAAACATAACCCTTTTATTGTCTTAGATGGAAAATAATTTTGATAAAATACTTGAACTTCATTCTTGAGGAAAATATCCTTTCTACTTCAAAAACACTTTTCCTTTCTTAACATTTCATACAATTTTAAACTAAAAGAAGTTGATTAAAAATAAACTTTAATACTTGTAAAGGAAGCTTCTTGGAAATAATGTTTTAGAAATCCATTCATTCCGTATAAGTTAAAAAAAACATTCTTTGTACTTTTGTCGGAAAAGTCAAAAAGTACCTCGTATGAAAAACGACAAAAGATTCCTTTCATATTCTTTACTAAAAACTCACCGAAGGGTAAAATTGGATTTAAACTATTTTAAGTGGATGGAAACAATATTACATATTGAGGGAACATGGATGTGGATGATAAAATACACCCCAGTAAATACCAACGTATAAACAATCTCGGATAAAAATGAGATTGTGATATTTCCCTTACCTTAGGTCCGATTTGCTTTGTATGTGTCCGAATCTCCTGTATAATGGTTTAAATAATGTTATTGACTTATTCCAGAATCATACATATTTATATGATATCATATATGGTCATATTCTTAGATTCTTGTTAGTAATATTTCATTGTTACTTGTTACTCGGGTCTTTATTGCCTTTTGTTCTTATGCGTGTTTTGCCGAATAAATTCTTATTCTTATTTTAAGGTTATAGATACCTTATATCCAGAATGGTATTAGTGTAAAATATATCATATTTATTCATTCAATTCATTTATATAATTACTATGTAATGATGATCTTGTAGAACGAGTCGCATCACATCGTGGAGACGGTATTCCGTACGTACGCACGAGTGATGATATCGTTCCTATGATCGTGGAATTGTATTGGAGTATATGTATATTATTTCAGTATCAATATTACTTTATAATAATGATAAATAGTTACTCATTACACCATTATACCCATCCTTGTAAAGTGATGGTGGAAAATAGATTACACCACGGCGTGAAGACGGTATTCCGTACGTACGCACGCGCGGTCATTTCATTTTTCCGTAGGATGGATAGAAGGTGAGTTAGGGTTGTTTCATATTTATAATAACATATCAGTATGTAAGTAATACTGATGTTATTACTTTATCATGAAACAACTAAAGAAGAAGAAGTTGAAGAAGAAAGAAATTGAAAAGATCGGTAATGGATATTACCTCTTCTTTGGAACGCTTCTTTGAATCCTCCACTTAGGGAACTAATATTGGTCTTTGAAGAAGACCAGGACCTCTAGGATTATTCTATGGAAGTGTAGAGGAGAAAATTTCAGGGGTTGGCCGAGCTTGAGTGCTCAATTTGGTGTGAGGAGGAGGGGGAGGAGGTGCCCTTTTATAAGGGAGGAGAGGGGCACCTTATGAATATCTCAAAATATTATTTTATATTAAAGTCAAAATCGGTTTATAATGGTTCCAAAGGGTCTTATTTCGAAGCTAAAGTGGGGAAGGGTCTAAATCCTATCAAACAATAGGATTTATACAAGTTTAGGGTATTATTTTAACCTTATCAATTAGATTTAACTCTAAGTTAAATAATTTAACTTTTACCGTGTCTTTTTGTTTTCTTTCACTATATGGTTAATACACTTACTATAACATGCCAAACGAACCCAAAATTGTTTATTATTAATATATATATCCTTATCTAAGTCATTTGGCCGAACCTTAGATTTTTAGGAATAAAATAACAATTAGTAATATAATATTTGATTTAAAAACTATTTTGTGTCAATTTTGACACTATTTGATATATGATTTTTGTGAAAGTCATAACAGAATTATATGTTCGAACCAAGTTGATTAAATCAACAATAATATATCATAGTAACCTATAAAATTAGTGGAATTCATAAATAGTATCAAATTACATTTATTTTGGTGTTTATAACATCAATTATGTCAATATTTCATAAATAAGATAATTACTGCATCATCATTGTGTCATAAATAAATTAAATTATTTAATGTCTAAAAATTATAAATAAAATACCATTATGTAGTAAATCTTTTTAGCTTTCTAATGAATATTTATAGTCGAATTTATCTTATGTATAACCCCATATTAAAAATGATTTACTTATTAAACTTTGATTTTAACTATTTTAACCCTTCTTTAAATAAATTAATAATAAATGTCCTAATCTAACCCAAGTGGGCCTAAATGGTCATATTTTATTCATAAGGTTGTTTTTGGTCGAATTACACTTATCAAATATAATTAGGACATGTGTTAGGGTAATAGTAATATCACATTTACCCTTAGTTACCCTATTTACTATTAACCGCGGTAAAAAAAGTAAAAAGTTACTATTCACCAAAAAATTATTTTTATCTCATTGAACCAAATTTTACTTACTGATATCAACCGTGTCTGTCGAATTTTCGAAATTCCATTCACAGAAGCGGTAAAATTAAGTTTTATGCAAAATTCAGTTTTTAACCTACCACTTAGTGGTTTCACTATTCATCAAAAATTGAAAGTTTTCAGAAAAATACAAAAATTTCACCCTAGGCTAATTTCTGTATTCCGAATCCAAAAATGAAGTCCATTTTAAAAAATAAAATTTATAAAATTTCAAAAAGTGGTTATTACTATTCATAACGGCTAGTTTTAATAATATTTTAATAGCATATCGTTGTTTAGTGAAACTCGGTATTGCGTACGACGCAAGCTATCGAGGAAGGTCGCGATTGCGTGTAAAGTAAGCCAAGCTAGTATGTAGTGAAAGATTCCTTTGATGATATATAAAAAACAAAATATTACTCATAAAAATCTCGGGTGTTACAGATGTGAGACCCACAAGCTGTATCTAATACCCAATGTGTAGAAATAGAAAGATTGCACTCGATAACAAACACACCTTTAGTGTCCCCACGCTTCTGGGTGAAGTTACTCTTACAGTGGCCCTGCTTGCCACATGAAAAACACATTGCCTCTCATTCCTTTCCCTTCCTCTGGATCTTCCCCTTCTTGGAGGGACGGTGCTCGGGGGATTCAGACCGTTTATAAGTCTTTGGACCCTTTGCCTTGTCCTTCCTTTTCTTGTTCACCATAAGGAACACGGGTTTGTCAAGCCCCATGTCCTTATCTACCTTGCAGATCAAGGTCAGAAGCTCTGATAGACTCTTCTCATTTCCACTCATATTATAGTTGACAATGAAGCTAGAGAAGGTCTTGGTCAGTGATGATAGGATGAGATCTGTACACAACTCATCCGGGAATTTAATCCCTAAGATGTCCTAATGTTCAATGTAGCCAATAAGCTTGACTACAAGAGGCCCAGCTGGCACAGACTCTCCAAGATTAGTTGTAAACAAATCATTGGAGATATCATACCTCTCCTGTCTCTCATTATCTTGGTATAGATCCTTAAGGTGAGACATCATGCTATACGCGTCCATGTTTTCATGTTGCTTCAAGAGATCACTGGACATGGCTGATAGCATGAAACACTGGACATCTATGGAATCATTCATGTGTTTCATATAGAGAGATAATTCCTCATCACTAGCCTCTTTCCCAGGTGCAACTAGAATAGGATCTTCCAGCACATACAATTTCCTTTCGTGGCGAAGGATGACGCGTAAACGCCTCTGCCACTCTTGGAAATTGGTGCCGGTGAGAAGGTTTTCCTTCTTGAGTATGGTTTGAAATGATATGTTTGAAGTCATTTTCTTGTCATTTATACAAATTAATATGAGCAAAGGTTTAGTACTTTATTAAAAAACTGAGACAAATAAATAAATTAATACTTATTAGTTTCCCACTATTTTATCGAAATCCAATATCCCTCACTATTGATTTCAGAATATTATGTTTCCTGAATATTCTAGTGGAAAGGATCCATATTGCCCTTCACATTACCCCAAATAGGGTTGGTCAAGCAACTTGAAGGGTTTTAGGTAGGCATTCCAAATGCCAACTTCATTAACTCGCAGCTCCTTGATCCGCTGAGTGGACTCCCCAATCCTGAAATACTTTTATTTTGGATTTCATTAACCTTTACCTCTTGGTCACACTAAGTCTTGCTGTGGAAGTCAAACCATGATGCGAACCAAGTCAAGTCAAACCAAAACCTTGAATTAGAATTCCCCGATAATTGAAATCACCCCAACTAGGGTTGGTCAAGCACTTTAAACTATGATTTGATTCTAACCAAGATTATGGAAGGATATACTGACTTAATATTTCTTTTGAGGGATTTTATCCTTATACGTAAATTTCCATTTTATTATCTTTGATTACATTCTTGTTAATATTAAGTGGGATATACTTAAGTGATTAACCATGTCTAAGATAATATTTATTTATAATCCGTTTTTTATTTTAGTTCCATCTTGCATGCTCGTTTAATTCATTAATTGTGTGATCATGACAACACACCCACAATAAATAAACCATGCAACTAACAGAAATAAAATAAATGGTATGATCATGAGCTTTTTCTATTGGTTAGTTTATCTAGCAGTTGATAAACTAACCCAAGACCTAAGGGAGAAACACCTTGAACCTTTCGGGTTTGTGTTTACAGCTTTCCACCTGTCCACCTTTGTATCTCCTTGGATTGGTTTCACCTTGGCTCCTGACTTGAGCCGCCTCTACTAGCTTGGGATCTCCATCTATTACATATGCATTTATCTCACACATAGGTGAGGGGTAAAAGGGGTTTTTACATAAAAAAATCCTTGGGCACGCATTCCCTACATATTAATGAGGAGATGGATCATAGGCCAATAAAATTAATTTAAATAAATAAATTAAAAGAAACCATTCACATACAAAGGTCTTGGTCTAGCTCATGATCATCCATACATGCAACGATATTTACGCATAAATAAAACTAGCATTCAATTCTTTAATCGTTCTTGTTTAAGATAAATCACGCTCGAATCAATTAATTATCTTTAATTAATCAATCCTTTTATCTTAAACCCTTTTCTGAACTTCCTTAAGATTCTAATCATAATTTTAAACAAATAAATTCATTTAAAATTATCCTTGTACGTAACTTGTACCTTGGAGGCAACCCAGTGAATTACCATTCATTACGCAAATGTTAAATTAAACACATATATATAAAACACCTATCACATGTTATGACTCAAATTTACACCTGCACTATGGGAAACGTCTCAAGGGTTTGTATAATATAAATAATAAATTTTGATAAATCCGCGTAACTTGGATGAGTATACGGCGTGTAGTTCCGACTACACGACATGTAATTTTATTCACTGTCCATCTGAAGTACACGCCCGGAGACATGGCATGTAAATGTACTTCAGAAATTTTCAGAGTACACGGCGTGTTCTTTTGGACACACGCCGTGTAGTTTCCGCGTTACATGGTTTCCAGCCGGGCAAGCCGTGGACGGGGTACACGACGCAACCCTAACCCGAAGTGACCACACGCCGTGTTCATTGGATCACACAACGTGTAATCCGTAGACCGTGTGCCACCTATTTATTGTCAACACACGGTGTCTTAAATTCTTAGAAAGAATCCAATACACGGCCTGATTTGGTGGATCAGTCAATGCATTGAACCTAGAATACACGACATGTACTTCCGAATACATTCCGTGTATTCTGGTGTTGTATGGCCAGAAACATTTGGCTCCTCCAGATGAGTTCCTCTATTTTATTTTAATCAAAATTAAAAAAAAAATTCGTTTCTATGAGGCGAACGAGAAATGAGGGAGGAGGAACATATCTCAACATTCAGATTTCTAGAATTATTAAACATGAATTGAAATAACTAAATTATTAAATGCGTAAATCACCAATGAAAAAATAAATAATTATAATCAACGATATGACCGCTTTGATACCACTTGTAGGTTCCAGGCGCAGCGGAAACACATTAGTGGGATTGCCCAACTTTAATTTTAGCGTTAAACAACGTTCAATCCGAGATCCATCACAATATAAAATACCAGATCTTCATAATGGAACGAAGAATGAAAAATAAAATAAGAGTCTTGGAACCATTGAGATAGGATCATCATATGTTGGTTATAAATGATTTAATTAATTCACAAGAATTACCTCTGTGGAATTCTTTCTTCGTCGATGTCTCCGTTCATGATCCTGTGATTCGTCGTTGCGTTGTAGAATCCAAGTATAGGATTCTTCTAGTGGTGATCCACATGTGCTCCACGTATATTTGGACGTCTCCAAAGGGATCTCTGGGTGATAGCGTGGAAGAACCTTCTCTTGCGATGTCCACCTTCGACCGCCTTGATCCAGTGGAGGATCTCGCTCTCGTAACTTGAGGGCGTTCTTGGTGGAAAGGGAATTCTCTCTTGTCTTGAGAGTATTTCCAAATCCGTTGTGCACAACAAAAAATGGCTCTTAAAAGTGTTGGGGTTGTGAGGATATTTATAATCGGGTTTTAGGTTAATATAGTTATGACAATAAATAAACGCGTTACACATTTTATTTATTTCTTTAACTCTTATTGAAAACCCCCATGTCGAATCATTAATTCCTTGACATGTGCCCACGCTAATTATAATAAATATCATTTAATAAAACAATATTATATCCTCAAAATCCCAACTGGAAAACTACACGACATGTAATAATTAATACACGGCGTGTACTTGTTTTCCATAAAACTACACGACGTGTATATTTAATATACACGGCGTGTAATTTTATTTTCCATTTTTCTCCACCACATTTATTAGACCTTGAGTAATGGCTATTTATTTCTGAAATAAATGTAACTGCATTACTCGCTAATAAATATATTATTTCACCCACAATATATTCTCTCGAATAACTAGTGTCGAAATAAATGCGATCAGACATCCTTAAATAATTATTAAACCACAGTTGGGAATAATATTTATTTAACTTGTTAAATTAACATTTAACTGAGATACATGGACACACTTAGTGTGTGACCCTCTAGGCCTATTTCTCAGTGGAATTAGGCGGAGCCTGCCTAAAGTCCAAGGTTAGCATCTAGAAACACGCCAAGGCACCTATAGAGAAATAAGTTAATGCCTCAATGATGTGTCACCTCCTATGAATGCTTACCGTGTAATATAATCCCTTTGTCTCAATATCTCTAATCAAGCGGGTTGCATGCTAGTGCCATCAACCCATGTGCTCGATTATTCTTTCTTTGACTTCTCGGAACTGAACTCGCCCATACCTTACCATGGCCATGGATTTATTTAGGCTATATCAATTACATCAAAGGTCCTGAGATATCTACTTCCATTATGGAATATAAGGGACAAATCCTTTCTCGCATTATCTATTAATGCAGTATTACTCGTGACGCACCCAACGTACCCTAACTCATTGCGAACAGTGTGTCAGAACTTGGAATGTATAGATTAAAAGGACTTAGCTAACCCTTTTATGCTGAAATTCAAGTTACCAAGGAGTTGGGTACATAAGTGTTTTGGATACACTTATAGGCATCGAAAATCTCATTGTCGTGGGTGTAGCCAATGAGATGTGCATGGAATATATGGTAGAAATGAATTCCCTCTAGGATGCATATTTCATTGGGGTATAATGATTTATGGGATGAACTGAGAAACAGTTTTGCAAATGTGTGAAATTGTAATGTGAATAAATATGGTATTTTGAAAAGGGTTTGGTTTTCAAAAATGGTGAAACATGGCCAATGTGGGAAATGTGAACTCGTGGAAAGCCTTGTGAGATAGTGTTATGTAATGTGATTTGAAATGGGATTTCGTGATGTTTACGAAAGTGTGACTCATGGTTGTTTGTTTTCTGTTTATAGAAATGGCACCAGGTAGGCATCGTAGAGACCAACCGGAGGAGGCTGCTGAGAATGTGGAAGCACCTGAGCCTCAGGTGTACTAGTAGCTAGTGCAAAGAATATTGAAAGATTTCAAAGATGTGGAAAGTGGAAATAAAATGGATGAACCAAGGCATGTGGATCATGCGGTTTAGTTTCAAAATCAGAATCCACCCATCTTAAGGGGTGATTCAGAGCCAGAGAGGGCAGAAGAACGGTTGAATAGAATGAACAATATCTTCGAGTTCTTGGGAACACCGGTAGAGTTAAAATTGAAGATGGCCACATATATGTTGGAATATCTTTCCTTTCAGTGGTGGGAGTTGGTAGTCAAAGCGGGGACGGACCAGGGTATGATGTGGCAAGGCTTTGAAGAATTGTTTAATAAACAATTCTACCCCCATACGTTCATAATTCAGCGTATGACTGATTTCTTCAGTTTGAAACAAGAGCTTATGTCAGTGACGAAGTATGCAGCTAAGTTTATGAACTTAGTGTGGTTTGCACCCGAGGTGGAGGGTAGCACGTCATTGAAGGAAATGATATTTAAATAGGGATTAAGGAAAGAAATCCATTCAAAGATAGCAGTGCTGTGTATAGATGATTACACAGAGATGGTGAATAGAGCCTCGATAGCAGAGCAGGATTTTTTGGGCGCTCCAGGTAGAGGAAACATGGCGGTACCCATGGGGAATATTGGGAAATCTAATGCTGGGTTCAAGAGAATGAGGGACACTTATTCCCAGAGTGGGAATATGGAATATAATCTGATGTAAGGATTGGTGAATCTTTCTTCGAAGCCTATAGCATCCTGTATTTTTATAACATAACTTTCATTCCATTACACGGAACTGAGGATCTTTAAGGTTTAGTGTCTTGGAAACAAGGAACATAATACATGAAAAGAACATAAAACATTCTTCTTAAACACTTGAAAGGCTTATCCTTAAGTTCATCCTAGGTTCATTACTGCATCTCATAACCTAGGGACATACATCAAAAGAAAGGGTGAGCAGAAGGCCCAGTAAGGGAAACAAGAGAAACATTTTACATGTGAACTTGAGATACTTCAATAAGGACATGAAAATAACTTTAAGGCATGAGAAATAAATCATGAGATACATCATAATAAAAATAACATTTTTCATAACTTGAAGATGTGGCTACAACATTTAATATTGACAATCGTTTCGTTTCACCAAGGTTCATCCCCAAGGTGTCGTTAAAAATTACCAAGGTTATTCACCAAGGCGTCGTTAAAAATGGTCATCTCTAGAGATTAAGTCTTTACCCAATGCATTGGAGCGATATCAGGGCGCACCCTTAAATTTGCCTTTATTATCATGTGATCCACATATATCATCATCAAACATTTCATAAATAACCCATATAGCATAAGATAAATGGGTTTCATTTCATAATAATAACGTTTTAAAAACTGCTTTAAAGACATGATCTTTACGTTACTTTAAACCCACAGAAAGGGAAAGAGGGTATCATGTTTGTAAATCCCAGAATTTAAAATAGAACATTTTTGTATATATGTGAATAACCCTGTAGAAATAATAGCTTTGATTATTCAATTAATAACATGAAGTAATTTTGAGAAAAAGAGAGAGGCATTTTGAGACGAAAATTCTGCAGCACAACGGCTACGTTACAAGGTTTTAGAAAACGTTGAAAAGAGAGGGGACATGGGTAAAACAATGATAAATGACCCATAAAATAGTATAGGGACAGAATATAAGGTATTTAAGAACATTGTAATGAAATTTGAAAATATACCATATGAAATGAAGAACATGAAAGGAAGACAAAAATAAGATTTCTCTTATGAAAATTCGGCAGCCTAACAGCGTTACGTAAGCTTCAACCCAAAATGAATTGATGATGTCAAATAGGGTCTCTCATCATATGAACATTAAATATCAGTATGATAGATATAGATATCATACCCCAACATAATAAAAAGGAACTTGCAAGACTTGACATGGAATTAGAACTTTGAAAAGGAGAAGGGTGAAAGAATCCCTTAAAAATTCGGTAGCCTAACGACGTCACTTAAACTTCAACAAAAATGAATTGATGAGATCAAATAGGGTCTCTCATCATATGAACATAAGAGTCCATTATGATAGATATAGAGATCATACCCCAACATAACAAAAAGGAACTTGAAAGAATTGACATGAAAGTATAACTTCAAAACGAGAAGGGTGAAAAACCACTTAAAAATTCGGCAGCCTAACGACGCCACTTAAAACTTCAAAAAACTGAATTGAAGAGATCAAATGGGGTCTCTCATCATATGATAATAAAATATTAGTATGATAAATTTAGAGATAATACCCCAACATAATAAAAAGGAACTTGAAAGAATTGACATGAAAGTAGAACTTCAAAACGAGAAGGGTGAAGAACCACTTAAAAATTCTGCAGCCTAACGGCGCCACTTAAAACTTCAAAAAACTGAATTGAAGAGATCAAATGGGGTATCTCATCATATGATCATAAAAGATCAGTATGATAAATTTAGATATCATACCCCAACATAATAAAAAGGAACTTGAAATACTTTACATGATAATAGATCTTGAAAAATGAGAAGGGAGAAAGAATCTGTTACAAAAATTTCGGCAGCCTAACGACGCCACTTAAAACTTCATAAAACGAAATAATGAGAGTAAGAGGGGATCTCTCATTATGTGAACATGAAAAGGGCAGTAAGAGGAGTATAAAAGAACACCCTTTAACATAATAAGATGGAGCATAAAAGAAATTACATAAAAGATATTTCTTGAAAAGAAAGAGAGAGATCGGATCCCTTACCTTAAAACGTAACTCTTAAAACTCAAAGTTTTGGGCCTTGAGGGCTTGGGGGAACCTTGGGAGGACTCCTTGGGAGGTAATGAGACCAGAAATTCGTTGGGGTAGAGTGGGGAGTCGAAATGGATGAGAGGATGGCTTGGTATTTATAGGGAAAGTGAGGGGACAAGGCATTAATGGCCAATGGACACCTCAAAAGTGCTTTTCTCAAAACCATGTGTTCTCCCTTGGCATTTACCATGGAGTTAGGCCACATGGGGCCCCCAAAACAATAATTCATCACCCTTGGCCGGAAAACCCTTTAAATATCTCATGACATCATCATGACACAATTATGATGTCATTAAACATACCGAAACCCTAAAACTGTATTTTTACTATTCACTGAAAATTCAACTTTCTCAGAAAGATCCCAAAATTTCACCTTAATCAAATATCAATGCTTTGATTTAAAAAATGAACTCCATTTTATAAAAATAATTTTCTAAATATTTTTAATTTTATTTTTAAATAAATACACTATTCACTGAAAATTCATTTTTTTCAGAAAAATCCCCAAAAATTACCATAACATAATATCGATGCTCTGAGTTCAAAAATAAAGTCCATTTTATAAAAATAATTTTCTAATTATTTTTAATTAAATTTTTAATTAAAAAACACTATTCACCCGAAAAAACTAATACTTGACTAATAATTTATGAAACCGTTATTTACCCATTTTATTGAATCTCATTACTTAATCAAGGTGTCTAAATTATATTAAAACTTTATTTGAGTTAAATTACTAATCCATTTGGTCACATTACTAATCTTAAGCATAAAGTCACTATTCATAATTTACTATTCATCAAAAATCAAGTTGATCTTATTAGACTCTAAATTTCGTACTAAAAATAATTATAGAAGACCATTTTTTTCAAATCATTACACATTTTTAATTATTTAAGGTTTACAAAAACATTTTTAAAATATACTTTTTCTAAAATTCATCAAAAATATGCATACTGTATTTATCCGGTCATTTAAAAATTCATAAACTTCATCATAAGAAGAAATCCCAATTTTTATTTAAAACAAAGGATTACACAAGGCAGTTACGGTCTCCTTACATATCCCCTTATCACACCAGCATAGGACCTAAGTGTAAGGTGTGCTAAGGTGAGAGAATCTGAGGGAGGCTCGGCCAACATCGCACGAGTAGTAATTTCTATCAGTTTGAACTTCTCGCGAAGGTGATCCCGTTCTAGCTTCACACGATGAAGTTCAGCTTGGGTTTGGTCCAGAACAAAGCCCAGTGGTGCTACCTCCTTCCCAAGTTCTGTTAGATGGGCTTCGATCAGTTCAAGACTACTGGGTGAGGCCATCGAATCTTCTTTCTATATTAATTAACCAAGATTACTTGTATTTAGAGACAATAATCAAAATGTTTAGTTTCCAGCGGTCATATTGACCAATGGTCATATAACAGTCAAAAACCCAACAGTCTCATTTTAATTATACTCATATTATCAAATGAAAAAAAAATTTGTTGAGTAAAAATAAAATAAAATAACACAAAATTAGGAAACAAGATTTATTCAAAATTTCGGGTCGTTACAATCTTTCCCCCTTAAGAAATTGCGTCCTCGCAATTTTTAAAATTGGGTTTTGAAATTTCATTGAAAGTCCCACATTGGAAAAGGAGTTAATAAAACTATTACTTTAAAAGGAAGAAAGGGAAGTACAAAGGTCACCCGAGTTAACCCACACTAGGATTCCATGTAGGAAAACATGGACATGGAGGAGAAAACAAAGGGTCATGTTCTGTGGGAGAGTGATAGAAAACATGATTAGGAGAAAGTTAACCATAAGAAAATCCCAAACTTATGATGTGTGTAAACGGTATTTGATTACCTAGTAGGAAACGTAAACCAACAACGTTTTTGTTTTACGTTCCTTTTCATAATTTTGAGGAATTCATTTACTAAATAGAACAAAAACATAAGAAAATATACCTACCTTCATGTAGAGTTTCATCCTTTAATAAGTTTCTAACAAAACTAATCTTTTCTCCAAATGATGAGCATTCAAAACTACTTGGTCTCATAAAAACACAAGAATCATCTTCTAGAGAATCACATAATCCACAAAAGATTAACTATCTATTTCTTCTATCATTAAACATTATCCCAAAAATAGAAAGGGTAAGGTAAAACAACTCTTCAAAAAGAAACAATCCCATAGGAAGGGAAACTATTTTTAAATCTTCAAAGTTCCATGGTACTACCCAAACTTCATCATAGACCATCCCATAAATAACGGTCCTTAAAATTCCTCAAAATAAACCAAACTGAGATTGAAACCCAAATACAAGAGGGATTTGATAACATAGTCTTCCAAAATAAACTTCATTGTTCATATCCAAACAACATCAACCACAAATAACATCTTATAACAAAAGTAGCTAACCTAAACATATTTTACCCAAGATAGGTTAATCATTTCCATAAGTAACCTAAATTACTATAAGTCCACCTTAAATTCATTGATTCTTCAAAATATAAGTCAACCTTACTCCTCAATGAAAATACTACAGTAATCTATTTACCTTGATCATATAGGGTCCTCAAAATAGTGAACGTCTTCCAAAATAATAATCATCTTTTAATCCCCTAATCACCTCTTTCATATTAATATGGCAATCGTCACATTTCTTATCACATTGGTTGTTGGGACATGTTCTTCCATTTCCCGCCATTAACTACGAAAACAAAGTACAATTAGGGGCTTTAATACTTAGCCAATAATCATGAAGAGGAACTTAACACATATAAGGATAACTTGTAGAAGAAAAGTATACCCTAACTCGTGATCCCCTAGGTTACCATCTAGGTTATCCATGATCATATATTTTTATGTGAACCTTTATTTTATTTTATCTTTGTTCCTTTAACAATGGTTCATACTAAGCTTACGAATTTACCAAAGCATATCCCCCGGGAGTGTCGTAAACAAGAGTGCAGCAAGGCCCATTGTCGTGTACCAGTTCCCATTCGAGTCTAGCTCAAAGCGGTGTTTTCGGGTTTTACCCCTATGTACATCTGTGCCAGAGCCACCTCTACCTGCTCGTTTCCAGACAGGGATGTATTTTCTTGGCAACCCATTACTCAATACTCACTAAAATACCAGGAAGATTTCCTATATATAAACTTTTATATAGGCTTATTCCTAAAGTTTTCATATCCTAATTTCCAAAAATAACTAAACCATCCTTTGATACCAACTATAGCATCCGGTATTTTTAAAACATAACTTTCATTCCATTACACGGAACTGAGGATCTTTAAGGTTTAGTGTCTTGGAAACAAGGAACATAATACATGAAAAGAACATAAAACATTCTTCTTAAACACTTGAAAGGCTTCTCCTTAAGTTCATCCTAGGTTCATTACTGCATCTCATAACCTGGGGACATACATCAAAAGAAAGGGTGAGCAGAAGGCCCAGTAAGGGAAACAAGAGAAACATTTTACATGTGAACTTGAGATACTTCAATAAGGACATGAAAAGAACTTTAAGGCATGAGAAAGAAATAATGAGATAAATCATAATAAAAATAAAATTTTTCATAACTTGAAGATGTGGCTATAACATTTAATATTGACAATATTTTCGTTTCACCAAGGTCCATCCCCAAGGTGTCGTTAAAAATTACCAAGGTTATTCACCAAGGCGTTGTTAAAAATGGTCATCTCTAGAGATTAACTCTTTACCCAATGCATTGGAGCGCTATCAGGGCGCACCCTTAAATTTGCCTTTATTATCATGTGATCCACATATATCATCATCAAAAATTTCATAAATAACCCATATAGCATAAGATAAATGGGTTTTATTTCATAATCATAACATTTTAAAAACTGCTTTAAAGACATGATCTTTACGTTACTTTAAACCCACGGAAAGGGAAAGCGGGTATCATGTATGTAAATCCCAGAATTTAAAATAGAAAATTTTCATATATATGTGAATAACCCTATAGAAATAATATATTTGAGTATTCACTTAATAACATGAAGTAATTTTGAGAAAAAGAGAGAGGCATTTTGAGACGAAAATTCTGCAGCACAACGACTACGTTACAAGGTTTTAGAAAACGTTGAAAAGAGAGGGGAAATGGGTCAAACAATGATAAATGACCCATAAAATAGTATAGGGACAGAATATAAGGGATTTAAGAACATGGTAATGAAATTTTAAAATATACCATATGAAATGAAGAACATGAAAGGAAGACCAAAATAAGATTTCTCTTATGAAAATTCGGCAGCCTAACAGCGTTACGTAAACTTTAACCCAAAATGAATTGATGATGTTAAATAGGGTATCTCATCATATGAACATAAAATATCAGTATGATAGATATAGAGATCATACACCAACATAATAAAAAGTAACTTGCAATACTTGACATGGAATTAGAACTTTGAAAAGGAGAAGGGTGAAAGAATCCCTTAAAAATTCGGCAGCCTAACGGCGTCACTTAAACTTCAAAAAAAATGAATTGATGAGATCAAATAGGGTCTCTCATCATATGAACATAAGAGTCCAGTATGATAGATATATATATCATACCCCAACATAACAAAAAGAAACTTGAAAGAATTGACATGAAAGTAGAACTTCAAAACGAGAAGGGTGAAGAACCACTTAAAAATTCGGCAGCCTAACGGCGCCACTTAAAACTTCAAAAAACTAAATTGAAGAGATCAAATGGGGTCTCTCATAATATGATCATAAAAGATCAGTATGATAAATTTAGAGATCATACCCCAACATAATAAAAAGGAACTTGAAATAATTGACATGAAAGTAGAACTTCAAAACTAGAAGGGTGAAGAACCACTTAAAAATTCGGCAGCCTAACGGCGCCACTTCAAACTTCAAAAAAATGAATTGAAGAGATCAAATGGGGTCTCTCATCATATGATCATAAAAGATCAGTATAATTAATTTAGAGATCATACCCCAACATAATAAAAATGAACTTGAAATACTTTACATGATAATAGATCTTGAAAAATGAGAAGGGAGAAAGAATCTGTTACAAAAATTTCGGCAGCCTAACGGCGCCACTTAAAACTTCATAAAACGAAATAATGAGAGTAAGAGGGGATCTCTCATTATGTGAAAATGAAAAGGGAAGTAATAGGAGTATAAAAGAACACCCTTTAACATAAGAACATTGAGCATAAAAGAAATTACATAAAAGAGATTTCTTGAAAAGAAAGAGAGAGATCGGATCCCTTACCTTAAAACGTAACTCTTAAAACTCAAATGTTTGGGCCTTGAGGGCTTGTGGGAACCTTGGGAGGACTCCTTGGGTGGTAATGAGACCATAAATTCGTTGGGTGAGAGTGGGGAGTCGAAATGGATGAGAGGATGACTTGGTATTTATAGGGAAAGTGAGGGGACAAGGCATTAATGGCCAAGGGACACCTCAAAAGTGCTTTTCTCAAAACCATGTGCTCTCCCTTGGAATTTACCATGGAGTTAGGCCACATGGGCCCCCCAAAACAATAATTCATCACCCTTGGCCGTCCAACCCTTAAAATATCTCATGACATCATCATGACACAGTTATGATGTCATTAAACATACCGAAACCCTAAAACTGTATTTTTACTATTCACTGAAAATTCAACTTTCTCAGAAAGATCCCAAAATTTCACCTTAATCAAATATCAATGCTCTGATTTCAAAAATGAACTCCATTTTATAAAAATAATTTTCTAAATATTTTTAATTTTATTTTTAAATAAATACACTATTCACTGAAAATTCATTTTTTACAGAAAAATCCCCAAAAATTACCATAACATAATATCGATGCTCTGAGTTCAAAAATAAAGTCCATTTTATAAAAATAATTTTTTAATTATTGTTAATTAAATTTTTAATTAAAAAACACCATTCACCCGAAAAAACTAATACTTGACTAATAATTTATGAAACCGTTATTTACCCATTTTATTGAATCTCATTACTTAATCAAGGTGTCTAAATTATATTAAAACTTTCTTTGAGTTAAATTACTAATCCATTTGGTCACATTACTAATCTTAAGCATAAATTCACTATTCATAATTTACTATTCATCAAAAATCAAGTTGATCTTATTAGACTCTAAATTTCGTACTGAACATAATTGTAGAAGACCATTTTTTTCAAATCATTACACATTTTTAATTATTTAAGGTTTAAAAAAACAATTTTAAAATATACTTTTTCTAAAATTCATCAAAAATATGCATACTATATTTATCTGGTCATTTGAAAATTCATAAACTTCATCATAAGAAGAAATCCCAATTTTTATTTAAAACAAAGGATTACACAAGGCAGTTACGGTCTCCTTACATAGCCCCTTATCACACCAGCATAGGACCTAAGTGTAAGGTGTGCTAAGGTGAGAGTATCTGAGGGAGGCTCTGCCAACATCGCATGAGTAGTAATTTCTATCAGTTTGAACTTATCACGAAGGTGATCCCGTTCTAGCTTCACACGATGAAGTTCAGCTTGGGTTTGGTCCAGAGCAAAGCCCAGTGGTGCTACCTCCTTCCCAAGTTCTGTTATATGGGCTTCGATCGGTCCAAGACTACTGGGTGTGGCCATCGAATCTTCTTTCTATATTAATTAACCAAGATTACTTGTATTTAGAGACAATAATCAAAACGTTTAGTTTCCAGCAGTCATATTGACCAATGGTCATATAACAGTCAAAAACCCAACGGTCTCATTTTAATTATACTCATATTATCAAATGAAAAAAAATTTGTTGAGTAAAAATAAAATAAAATAACACAAAAAATTAGGAAACAAGATTTATTCAAAATTTCGGGTCGTTACAAAGCCCCAGAGCAAACCAGGATATTTTTAGTGTGGTTCTACGAGCCACATCAAGCAGGATTATAGGACACAACCTAGATCATGTCATAATTGTAAGTAGATGGGTCATCTGTAGCGTTATTGTCAAAATACTCCTAGGTCGGGTGTGCATGAAACTCCTCAGGGATCGCAGACATCGTATGATTCAACTGGATGGGGACAACATCATACCCCTCATAAACAGAGTAAAGTGAGTCATGGTGATTCTTGGAATACCACGACGCCTCAACAAAGCAATAAAGAGAAAAGTGTGGCAACAAAGGCGTTGTTCAGAACTGAGCAAGTTGTGGTGGATGATCATTCGGGACCATCCACATTGCGAGGTACTATTCTTTTAAATTCTACCTTGATGCAAGTGCTGTTTGATACGGGTTCTTCAAACTCTTTTATTGCTGCACACGTGGTTGATTCGCTGGGTTTAAGGGTAGAAATGATGCCCTCGGTTTTGGAAATTCAAACTCCTCTGGGTTGACGAGAGTGCCAAGCCTTCTTGTGTAGAGCATGTTGTATCGTTGTGGGCGAGGTGGAGCTAGTGTGGAATTTCTCAATGCTTGAGATGGATGGGTATGATGTAATCCTGGGAGTGGATTGGCTGGTGGAATTTAAGGCCCAAATTGATTTTAATGCACGAAAAATGGCTTTTATGACACACGATGGCGTTAAACAACTCTTTAGAGGAGAGAGGCATGAAAGGAAGGGTGCAACGGGTATGTTGGAACCACCAGTGGGAATGTTATCATATCAGTTGGTAGTTTTGTCGTTGGAATCATTAGACGGTGTTGAGCAGAGTGTTCCTCCAGCAGTGGTGGATCAGTTCATGGATGTTTTTCCTGAAGAATTATCTAGGTTAGCTCCCGTAAGAGAAGTAGAGTTTACGATTGATCTCTTTCCGGGGACCAGTCCTATCTCACTTACATCTTATCGGATGGAACCAGGTGAATTACAGGAATTGAAAGTCCAGTTGGAAGAGTTATAAAACAAAGGGTTTATCCGGCCTTGCATGTCTCCGTGGGCAGCGTCAGTGTTGTTTGTGAAAAAGGCGGATGTAACTTTGAGACTCTGTGTTCATTATCGTAGACTTAACCAAGTTACGATAAAGAATAGATATCCACTCCCACGAATTAATGATTTGTTAGACCAGTTTAGGGGAGTCCAGTGGTTCTCCAAGATCGACCTGAGGTCGAGATATCATCAATTGAGAGTGAGGAAGGATGATATTCTTAAAACAGATTTCAGACGTAGATATGGCCATTATGAATATGTGGTTATGCCCTTTGGTCTAACGAATGCGCCAACAGTGTTTATGGAATTGATGAATCAGATATTTTAGAGATATCTGGATTCATTTTTGGTGGTGTTTGTAGATGATATTCTGGTTTATTCAAATACAAGGGTGGAGCACGAGAAGCACTTGGAGACAGTGCTAGGGATCTTTAGGGATCATCGGTTGGATGAAAAATTGTCAAAGTGTGACTTTTGGATACATTAAGTTCATTTTCTTGTCCATGTGATTTCTAAAAGGGGTGTTTCAATGGATCTAGAAAAGATAGAGGCTGTTATCTCATGGAAACTACCATAGAATGTGTTTGAGATACAGAGTTTCCTTGGTCTAGCTGGGTTTTATCAGTGTTTTGTTCATAATTTTTCATATTTGGCTTCGCCAATGACAGCTTTGACAAGGAATAATGTTCCATTCCAATGGAATGAACAGTGTCAGTAGTGTTTCAAAGAGCTAAAGGGTCGTCTTACATCAGCACCAATCCTGGTTTTACCAGAACCAGGAAAAGGGTACGTGGTGTATTGTGATGCATCGGGATCAGGGTTGGTGTGAGTTCTCATGCAAGGGAATCATGTGGTTGCATATGGATCATGACAGTTGAGAGTGCATGAGAATAACTACCCAACTCATGATTTGGATTTGGCAGCAGTGGTCCATGCTTTGAAAGTGTGGTGTGATTATCTCTTCGGTGAGAAATTCATGGTATATACAGATCATAAGAGTTTGAAGCACATTTTCTCACAAAGGGATTTGAACTTGAGGCAAAGGAGATGGATGGAATATCTCCAGATGTTTAATTTTGACTTAATGTACACACCAGGTAAGGGAAATTTGGGGGCGGATGCATTAAGCAGAAAATCATATGCTCAGATGTGAAACAGGAATCAGACCAGTGGTAGTTGATGTCGGTTATAGCTGACATGCGGTTGGAATATGAGGACCAGGGTGATAGAGCGGTCTTCTTTCCAGTTTTTTTGATTCCTGACTTGGTTGGCCTGGTTAGAGAGGCACATATATCTAATTCTGAGTGTGTGACCATGGGGTCGAGACTCAATGGTGGGGAGACCATTGAGGGTTGGCAACTGAATAGAGATTCAGTTTTGTGTTTTTGGAATCGGATGGTTGTACCAGTTGCTTTTCAGGAGGATCTTCTCAGGGTGTATCATCATTCCAGGTGGGCTGTTCATCCTAGAATTCAAAAATTGTATAAAGCGTTGAAAGCGTAGTTCTGGTGGGCTGGTATGAAAATAAGTGTGGCTGAGTTTGTTTCGAGATGGTTGACTTGTTAGCAGGTCAAGGAAGAGCATCAGAGGCCAGTAGGAATGTTGCAGTCTTTACCAATCCCTATTTGGAAGTGGGAGTAGATAGCAATGGATTTTGTCACAGGTCTCCCAAGAATGGTCAGGAAGCATGATTCCATTTGGTTGATATTGGATCGGCTAACGAAGTCGGCCAATTTCATCCCAATTCGTGAATCTCATATGGTGGAGTATCTGTCCAAAATCTATATCCGAGAGGTGGTAAAGATGCATGGTGTTCTAGTTTCAATCATATCTGATAAAGATCTGAGGTTTACATCTCGTTTCTAAAAATACTTACAGAAATCCCTTGGAACTAAGTTGACCATGAGTACAGCGTATCACCCTCAGACGGATGGTCAATCCGAGAGGACGATACAAACTCTAAAGGATATGTTTTTGGCATGTGTCATAGATTTTGGTGGCTCGTGGGAGGATCACTTGTCATTGGTTGAGTTTTCGTACAATAACAGTTATCAGGAATCCATACATATGGCTCCGTTTGAAGCATTGTATGGGCGGCCGTGTCGTTCTCCACTATGCTGGGTAGAAACAGGTGAGTCCTCAATGGTTGGACTGAGCCTTGTCCAGGAGACTACGTAGAAGATCAAGTTGATTAGGAAGATAATAGAGATGGCTTAGAGTTGTCAGAAATTGTATGCGGATCATCGTCGACGACCATTGTCGTTCGAGGTGAGTCATCATGTTTTCTTGAGGATCTCTCCTAGGTTGGGACATTGTCGGTTTGGGAAGTAGGGAAAGTTATCTCTAAGGTATATTGGAAATTTTTATATTCTTGAGCGATTTAGTGAGGTGGATTATTGTTTGGCTATGCCACATAGGTTCAGTGCAGTGCACAATGTGTTTCATGTGTCGCAATTGATAAATTATCAGCCAGATCATGACCATGTGATTCGATGGGATCATGTTGAGCTAGAACTAGATGCTTCATTGGTGCATGTGCCAGTGCGGGTTGTGGATAGGCAAGAGAAAGTCTTGTGTGGTAAAAGCATTGATTTAGTTCGTGTTTTGTTGAATCATGGTCATATTTAAGAGTAAACTTGGGAGTGGGAGAAAGAGATGGTCTAGCAGTGGCATGAGCTCTTTCGGCGAAGGACATATTCACTACATTCCAGGGACAGAAAGTCCAATGGTGGGGAGAATGTAGTATCCCCAGTTTGAGGTATGTGGCCTTTTTTATGCATTTTTATGTGTTTATTGTGCATGAGATGAGCTGGGAAGAGGTTGGGAGAGTTTGGAATGGTTTTGGATGAGTTTGGAGGCTTTTCTATGGGTGCATGATTTGAGCACGGTTAGTGGAAACTGTACAGATTCTCCAAAAAACTGTGCAAGGGAGACAGTAGGCTTCACACAGCCTGCCCACAGTTTTCCAACCTGTGCGAGAAAACCTTGCAGGCCCTTGCTCTCGAGGCAGTAGCATGCACACGACCACTTAAAAATAGGGTTATAAGTTCTGGGCTCCCTTGGGCTTAACCTATTTCACCCTAAACTTCCTCCGACTCATGGATCACTTGGTATTTTCAGTTCTCAAGGGTTTGAGGGGCTCTCCCACTTGGTTTGTAAGCGTTTTGAAGAGGTTTCTTGGAAGATTGAAGGTGGTTTCTCTCGGGTAAGTATCTCCTCTTGATTTCCTTGTGTTTTCCTCCAGATCTACATCCCTACCTTTCTTGGTTTTATTGATCTACACTTGTTGTGTGTAGATCTAGGGTTGTGGTTGCCTTGGATGATGATTTTAAGTATTGTGAATGTTAGGGAAAGGGATCTAGAGAGGTTTCAGTGGTGCGATCATCGGATTTGAGGTGCGGTTGCTTGTGGGTCGATTTCTCGGGAACCCTTAAGGTAGGTGGCCTCTCTCTCAACTCCACTTGGTAAGAGCTAATGGTTTTTGTTACAATTAATTTTTTGTGCTTGAAATTAATTGTGTTTTTATGTGCGGAATTGGTTAGAAATCCCTTGGGTGATGTTTTGGGGATTTTTGGGAAAAAGAGGGTTTTGTGGTGAAATGCTGTTGTTATGGATTTTAAAATGGAGATTTTAAAATGGGATGCTATGGTTGATTTGTGAAAATGATTGATGGAAATGGTTTTCAATAAAAGGGTTGTTTTATTGAAATGTTGTTTGGCATTGAAAATGGTTTTCAATAAATGGGTGATTTATTGAAGTGGATTGATATGCAATGGAATTGGTTGATTGCATGTGGTTGTGACCTTGGTGGGTTATATGCTTGGCATTGGCTTGTTTTGAATGTTGTGTGGAAGTGGAGATAAGTACCACTATAAAAAGGGGATGGATAGTGGACGGAAGGGCCACCATCAATGGTAAGTGGACGGGAAGTGCCACTAAAGTGTGAAAGGGTGAACGGGTTGGATGGAAGCTCCACCGTTTGGTTGTTTGGTTTTTTTGCTGTGCATTTCTTGGCAAGATGGAAATTGTGGTGCTAATTCGAAATGATGAAATGAATTATGGAATGTTTGGTTGGATTTCCCTTGATTTATTGGTTTGGGTGTGATGGCTTGGTAAGGGAATGTTTGGCTTATGAAAATGGCTGCGCTTGTGATTTATTTTATATAAACTGTTTTATATAAATGTGCTAACGGTTTTATGCTAGTGGCGTGTGTAGGGAAGTCATTTGAGGAAAACCTACTGAGTTTTAGTACTCACCCCCTGCTTTGGAACTGTGGTGTCTTTGCAGATGTTGTGTACCGTGACGTGGGGAACTGTAAGGCATCAACCTCCTTTGGTGGAGCATTTTTATTTCTTGGTGGAGCTGGGAGCTTGGAGCTTGGTGTGAAGTTGTGGTGGTGTCATGGCTTGTGGTCTTTCGTTATTTTCCACAGTGTACTCTTTTGTTGTGTGGACATGTCTGGTTGTATTGGTTTTGAGTTGTTTTGTGGAACAACTTGGTTGTCTTTTGGAAATTCTTGGTTGGGTAATTTAATTGACATGCATCATATAGTGGATGTTAGTAGATGTTTTGGTTGGTTTCGTCTTAAGGGAAAATCATTCCCCAACTTGATCTTGAAGCCCTCGACATTTATTTCTAGACTTTGGCGTCTTGGGAACGTCGCTTAAGGCCAAGTAGCCCTCACCTACTCCTCAAGCCAATGAGGTAGGGGTGGGGTGTTACAACAACCATAGACCAACACCGATATATAAGTCTAATAACACACAAGTAAGAACAAATAATCAAAGTACGACATTCCAAAAAGGCACAACCACTAGAATTACAAAAGAAAAAAACCTTCAATCTTTTTCAAATATAGGGGAACTTAGAACAATAAATAAAACTAAAAAAGATAAATTAAAATGTCCCCACTATAACACTGGAGATGAAATATGGGACAAAAAAACCACCATACCATAAAAACTTTGAATGCATGAAAAGATTCACTCCAGGGCTTGTGGATAGATCCATGATGTCTTGAAGCATCTACTGTCCCACAATCAGGAACTAAAATTAAACAACCATAACCCCCTATTTTGGAAATGATTCTAACAGAACTTCTCTAAGTGAACCAAGCAGCCACATCATCGATAGACCTTTAGAAGATTATTAGAGGATGGATTCAAATGCCTAAACTGACCACACTAGAAGCATAAAAATTAATGGTCTGATGAATAAGAAGTTAGAGGTGATAAAGGTGAACCCACAAGAATAGGTTACTTTGGAACAATCCACTCACCATATGGGGAACCTCCATGAGTTCCAAGAGAAATTGCGTTGACAACCACCACCGACTGCACTCTAGGAACCACTTCGGTGAGAAACACCTCATCCACCAATTTCTCAAATTGAACTTCACCAGAAGAAAATACTCACTCCTTCATCTCTAGATGAAGACCCCAAGTAAAGAGAGGAGCTTTCAGCTGATCCTCTAATTCTATATATGGAGATAATGAAACCAAATCCTTGAAATGATCAACATAATCCTCTATTGCATGCTAGCCTTGTTGAACACTCATGAGATCTACCACTTTATTCACCTTCACCTTCTTAGGTACAAACCATCAGATATTAGTGGTCTTGAGAACATCCCAAAAAATATTATCTTGCAATGAAGAAAGAATAATTACCCTCCACTAATCCAAACTCAGACCATCAAAGGAACTTAAAACGACATGCACCCTCATAGCTTCATGAGTTCCCAACAACCAGAAAACACCTTCAACTTCCTCAATCCACTCTGAAACCTCTAATAGACATTGATCAACATGAAAAATGGGCAACAATTGATAAGAAACCGACTCTACCACCCCAATCAGAGTCTGGTCTAGGAAAAAAAACTAGAGATACCCACTACATACCTTTGGGAACTTTCTATGTAGCATACTCTAAGCATAAGAAAAACATAGAACCAAATTCAACATCAACCAAAACTCAACAAAAAAGAACACCCCTATCCAAAACACCAACTCACAAACTATAAAACACCAAATGAACACAAAATTATCTTTTAAAAATGATCATTTCCATCTCAAATTCCAAAATCATTTCAATCCTCAAGCCACTTTTCACAAAACCACAACTCACTTTTGAAATTTGATCCACTCACCAAATCCCAAATTCAAAATAAAACAAAGTTTAATAACCATTTTCCTTTTGAAAAACCCTATTTTTTTTTTGAAAAACCATTTTCCATTTCAAAATCAACTCACACCAGCCAAAACCACACCAAAATAAAACTCAATCAAAACACTCAAAATGGAGAACTAGTGTATGTACATGACCCAACAAAATGGTTTGTGGGACATTCATAAAGAAATCACCGACCACTAGGAGGACCTTGAATCATGCACTCAACATCCACATGGGTCACTAATCCATGTAATACCATCACACATCACCGATTCACCTCTATTTTCATTCCCCATCCACACTCCCAAAAACCAAAAGAAAGGCTCAAAACTCGGGCTTCCCCTAGAAAATTGAGTATTTGAATGAGAAAGAGTTCACAATTCTCTTCCCACACCTACCTATTGAGTCCCAGTAGTCCTAATTTACAACTACCTAACACCCCAATAAAAAAGGCTCATCTAATACCATTTTTCATGAACCAGCCCAGGCTTACATCCGAATCGACACTTAACCTGGTCTGAGATAATAACCGAGAGGCATTCCCGATCCTCCTGAGAAGGAGACTAGTACCAGGAATCAAATACAATCCAAATGGGAATTATTTTTTTCCAAAATTCCCAGATCAAATAACTAAATATATCACAAAACAAAACCGATACAACCGATAACAATAAACACATAAAAGGGATCCAAATACAATAGCTAAAGAAAACAGAAACTAAAAATGAAACTAAAACCAAATCGGAATGACATAATCTCCACGTGACCTCTTGGTCACCACCAACCACAATACCAACCTTCTCCAAAGGCAAAACCAAACCATAAACCTGAACCATCAAAATAGATCGGTTCTATCAAAACCAAGTGGAATAAGTAGGTTGTGATAATAAATAGCTTAGTAGGTAATAACCATATATTACATGCATTTACTTTACAAAAATAGTCCACAAACACTAGCTTGAAATACATTTAGAAAATTGAATTTTTACCACTTTAAAGAACCAAATACAGCTTTACAAAAATTTCCATTTAAAAACAACGCACACACAATGTTCCTTTTTAAAAAAGTTCTCTATTTCAAAACTCATTTTGAAAACCATAACCCAAGAGAAAACCCATGCCAAGAAACCAAAATCAATGTTGAAAATGAATAAAGAAGAACAAGAAGACATAAAACAGTAGGAATAATAACCCAAATGCAACAGAAGTAAAGCAGGCACATAAAAATATTTAATCATGGGAATTTACTAAACATATATAGAAGTAATCTATAGATGTACTTAGATCGAACTCACCTATTGGAATATGGTGCAGCTCCATAGTCAATAACCAACCAGCCTCTCTAAACTAGCCAATCCAGTGAAACATCCCACATGGCCTCGCAACAAATCCAGGGTGTACCAACCCATATAATCAGGGTCGATAAGAAACCATCACTCGACCCTCTAAATGACACCCATGAATACCATGTTAATAGTACACGAGGAATGGGGAGGTCCTCACATGTGCAGCTCAACTAAAACTCACTACCACTATGCTTGTTGAGCCTAAACACTAACACCACCTATGAGATGACCCTATCCTTAGAGGATCCACCATAGATATACCCATCACACATCACATCATAAAAAATTTCCAATCAGGCCTACATCCCACATAAGATTCAAACCACTTCCCAAAACACCACAAGATACCAAACAAACCTTTACATTTCTAAATATAATTCCATTCCCAAAAACCATTTCCAAACCAAATAAAAACATGCATCATTCTCAAAAAGGTTCCAAATGGGCCTTTACCTCATTTCAAAATCAAACCACACCTTAAGATTCCAAATGAGCTAAACATTTTAAAACATAATTGAAGGAATTCCTTGAGATCATTAGGAACCAAAGAATCATTTAGAACCATTTGAAGGGAGGCGTTTTTAAGGAAGAAAAGGAATTTATGTGTGTGTGTGTGGGGGGGGGGGTATTTTGAAAATAAAAGTTTAAGAGAGATAACTTTTCTAAAAGAGGCCATCATCATTTGTGATCCCATATATATGTGCACCCCATGCACATATGGATGTACCCACATCCAATGGCTCACCCAAAACATTTACAATTTACACAAAATTCTCATTTAAAAGACATAAGAACCTTTAAAACGTTTTCCCCATAACCATAAAGCCCTGGAGAGAAAACCAATCCACACACCACATTAAATTCACAAATAAAATCAAGAAATAAAGATACAAAAACATAACCAAGGCCAAACTGTAACATCCCACCCCTCCTTATCAGCTTTATTTAAGGGGGAATTTTTACTTTTCCTTAGACTACATTCCCAAGATGCCAAAGGATGACAATAAATGCCAAGGGATTCATAAGAAAATTAGGGATGATTTCCATTTGAAATAAAAACCACCATACCAATCATACAACAACCAAATAACCACTAAATGATGCATGAAAATAATGTAAGACAACTCAAAGTATAACAAAATGAACCAAACTACATCAGAGTACCTAGTGGAGACCAAGATCAATAATAACTACAAAGAGGGAAAAAAACAAATGAATCTCAAAGTCTCTAAATAAAAAACCTATGCATCTCCAAAAAGTTCCAAGATCTAACTCCACAAACCATTCCCAAGTATGATGAAGCACCACTAAATAAATGTGATACCTTACCTTTATCTGTATCCCAATAAATGATATCCACAAAATCACCAAAGTGAAAAAGAAGGGGGTGAGTAATGAAACTAAGTAGGCTTTCATAAAATTACTTCCCTACTCATTCCATTAGGATAAAATAGTTAGCACATTTATATAAAACAATTTTAAATAGTTTATATCGAATCCAAGGAAATTCCAAACTAAAACAATTTTACACACTAAAATAGTTTCCAAGGAAAGCATCCAAACAAGCCATTCAAGAAATTCTAAATAATAATTTTCTATAAACCATTCTATTTAACACAATCACACACACACAAACACTCAACCACAAAATCTTGGTGTTACTAATGATGGTGGGACTGCATGTTCATAACCCATCCCTTTGTTGGTGGTACTTCACGACCATTATCCATTCCATTCAACTCACGCTTAACCATTTAATCCATCAACCATGTAAGCATAATATTTTTCAAATTATTTCAATAAAACTATAATTTTATTTAAAACACAATTCCATACATCAAAACTAAACAACCCTTTTTAAAATAATCACCTTAAAATCATGTTACTACTTTCACTTTTCACCAAAACACCTAATTTTCACAATTTCATAAACCATCACTAAAGAGGGTTTCTATCAAGAATTTCACAAAAATTTAATATTTAATTTCAATCAAAACAACCAATTTGAAATAAATACCTCTAGTTATATCAATAGGAGTTGATAGTGAAGCTACCAACCTTGAAAACTATGGTGGAAACTAAGAATGACACAAATTCTCTACAAAACCAGATTGAATCTCAAAAAACCCACCTTAGATCTTGTTTCCTAAAAATAAAACATCCATATATCATCATTATTGGCAGTAGATATCATATATCTATCCTCAAAATACTAGATATATGAATCCAAGATAGGGAAGAGAAACATATCTAAGGAAAACCACTTTAAACAAAGAATTACCAAGAAATCTAGCCTTTAATGGACCATGATTTTCCAATGGATCACTTTCATATTGAAGGGGAGAGTCTCCAAAACCTTTGGGAGAAATAAAGACCAAGTTAGGGTCTAAATGGAGAAAAAATGAGTGGTTTAGAGTCAAATCTAAGTGAGATCCACTTTTTTAGGATCTAATTTTTAACTGTGCATGATTGGGTCACACGGTTTGGAAAACCATGCGCTAGCCTCTGCCTCAAGAAGAAACCTGCATGGTTTCCACACATGGTAAGAAAAACCATGAAATAACCATGTAATATTCCTCTAACTCACATTTCATGGTTACTCCTAGGTGGATGTACAGTTTGAAAAAACTATGTTCCTAACCATGTGCCTACCTTGTAGCCTATTTTTTCACTTTGGATGGTTTCCTATAAGAGTTTCACGGTTTCTAATAACCATTATAAAATCATTCACCTTAAAAAAATCCTAAAAAACATTCCAAACGTCCTATAAAACTTCCCAAAATTCACCCAAACACATTATATACTTAAAAAAACATAAAGAAATGGTTACTTAATTGAAAACGAGGGTGCTAAATTCTTCTCACCATTGGCCTTTCCATCCTTATAAAGCATACAAAAATCACTACCCTAACAGATTTCGTGCCATTTCTAGATCATTTCCTTCTCCCATTCCCACATTTCTTCACGAATTTGACATTTTTTCCACAAAACCCACATTATATTAATGATTTCCCCCACAATACTTTATCTTTCCTATCCACAATTTGTACCAGCATATAAACCAATGAAGAATCCAACTATAGGTCAACATGATCCCATCAGATCACATGTTTAGGATCAGGATGATGCTTTTTCAAATTAGATATGTGAAACACATTATTCACTAAACTGAACCATGGTGGAAAATCTAACCTATATGCCACCTCACCAAACCATTCAAGTATCTCAAAAGTGCTTATGTATCAAAAAGATAATATGCTGTACATCCCAAAATGGTGATGCCCAATCCTTAGAGATATTATCAAGAACACATGATAACTCACTTTGAACAACAATGACCTCTGATGATGATCTACATATGATTTATGACAACTCTGATCCATCTTTATTCTATTCCTAATTAACTAAATCTTCTCCATTGTCTCTTGGACAAGGCTTGGCCCAACCAATTAATTTTCACCTATTTCCACCCAAAAAAGTGGAGAACAACAAGGATACACATACAATGCTTCAAAACGATCCATATGTATTGAGGCTTAATAACTATTTTTATATAATAACTCCACTAATGGTGTTTTCTCCTCCCATGAGCCACCAAAATCCATTACAAAATCCCACAACATGACTTCCAATGTTTTTATTTTTTTTATTGTCCATACATATGAGGATGATACACCATAATCATTGCCTATTGAGTATCTAGGGATTTCTATAAGGATTTCTAGAAACAAAAATTAAACCTTGAATCTCAATCTGATACTATCGAAATTGGTATGCCATGCCTCTTTAACAATTCTAAGATATAGATTTTTGAGAAGTCCTCCACCTTATGTGAGTCATGAATAGGGATGAAATGGGGCCACTTTTTGAGATGATACATGATCAACCATATAGAATCATGTTTCTAAATCATTCTTGGGAGACTTGTTACAAAATCCACTGCTATATACTCCCATTTCCAAACAGGAATAGGTAAAGACTACAACATACCTGCTGGCCGCTAATGTTTTTCCTTAACCTGCTGATAAGTTAAGCATCTCAAAACAAACCCAACCACTTTTCTTTTCATATCGAACCACAAATAATATGATTTAATTACCTTATACATATTCTGTATTCTAGGATGAATATCCCATCTTAAATGGTGGTAAGCATGAAGATTTTTTTCCTGACAGGCTATAGGTACAACCATCCATTTTCAAAATAAAAATACTGTATTCCCATCTAGTTTCCATCCCTCAATGGTCTCCCCAACTTTTAATTTTGACCACATTTCAACAAATTTTTAATGGGATGTATATACCTATTTAACCATATCTACCAAATCAAGAACAAATGAAACTATAAAGAAAACTACAACGATACCCTGAACTTCACATTTCGTGCACATGTCGATTATGACGGACATCAACTACCATTAATATGAAGCCAATTTTTTCCAACTGAGCATATAAATTTATATTTAATTCCTCTGATATTGAATTTACATTACCCGATTTATAAAACAAGTCATATTCAAACATTTAGAGATACTCCATCCATCGTTTTTGCCTCAGGTTCAAATACCTTTGTAATAAAATATGTTTGAAATTATTATGACCCATAAACATTGTAAATTTCTCAACAAAGTAATGAAGCCAAGTCTTCAAAGAATGGACTATGACTACTAACTCCAAATCACGTGTTGGGTAATTCTTTTCATGCAACTGTAATTGTATTGATCCATAAGCGTCAACATAATCTCCTTGCATGATAACACATCCCAACCTGGATCCTAAAGCATCACAATACACCACATACCCTTTTCATGATTCTGGAAAGATCATGATTGGTGTTTATGTAAAGAGAACCTTAGCTCTTGAATAGAATTCTAACATTCTTCATTCCACTAAAACAAAACATTCTTCCTTTTCAAAGCTATCATAGGTGAATCTAGTCATAAAAAATCATGCAAAAACATCAATAATAACCATCTAATTTAAGAAAATTGCATATATCAAAGATATTATTTGGTTGTTTTCTAGATATAATAACTTTTATAATTTTTAGATCCAAATAAACACCTCTTTAAGAGATTACATGGCCAAAGAAATGTAACTCTTGTATAAAAAAATCACACTTTGCTAATTTTTCATACAGACAATGATCTCTTAGGATTCCCAATACAATATCTAAGTATTTCTCATGATCAGACCTTATCCTTGAATACATCAATATTTCATCCATAGAAATATACACAAAATAATCTATATACCATTTAAATATTTGATTCATCAATTCCATAAAGACTACTAGTGTATTCATAAGATTGAAAAGAATAACCATGTACTCGTAATGGCCATATCTACTTCTGAAAGTTGTTTTCAAAATTTCATTATTCCGAACCTGTAATTTGTGATATCCTGAGTGTAATTTAATTTTATAGAAGCACTGGTCTCCCCTAAATTGATAAAATTGATAATCAATACATGGAAGTGGATACTGATTCTTTATATTAACTTGGTTAAACTTATGATAATCCACACACAACTGAAGAGTTCCTTCTATCTTTTTCACAAACAAGACTGGCACTGCCCATGGAGATGTGCTAGGATGAATGAAACCTTTTATTTATAGCTCTTACAACTAAACTTTTAACTCCCTTAATTATTTTGGTTCCATCCGTTAATATGGAAGGTAAATAGGACTAGTCCCCGGAAAGAGACCAATCATAAACTCCACTACTCTTGTGGGTGGTAACTGTAACACCCCATGGTTTTACAAATAAATTTAATGAAATGAATGAAACACTAAGTCTCTTCATAATGTCACTTTGTTTTAAGGAGATAGTTATAAAATATCTGTTAAACATAATTTTTCCACTTCTATGATTTGAATTTCAAAAAACAGACATCTACTGTTTTGATCAATAATTTATTTGGATTCCGATAGAACAAACTTGTTTTTTAGTGAATAGTAACATACCCTTATAAATAGTAATATGAATATTAATATGAAGCTTTTGAATAGTAAATATTATTACTATTTTTTTTACTTAAGGTTATAAGATAAGGAGATCTTGATTATTTTTTCAAGGTGATATAAAATCAGTTATAGTTTTAAAATTATTATTTTTCGAATAAATTATGATTTTATTAAAAATTAAATTAATCATTTTTAGAAAATTATTTTCAAAAAATGGAGTTCATTTTTAATTCCAAATTTCATAAAATGGTTAGGGTGAATTTTTGATATTTTTTTGAAATACTTGAATTTTTGGTGAATAGTGAAGTACGGTAATTAAGAAAATATGCTACATAAATGAATTTATGAATCATGATTGAGTCATGGATGATTTAAATGGACATTGGTTTGAACTCACATGAACTTATTACTATTTTGGGTCACATGAATCAATAATATTCATAGTATTTATCAAAAATATTAAACTAATAATTAAAATAATGTAAAACCCCTCCTCTTCTCTACTATAAATACCACCCTCACCCCCCTCTTCCTATCACACCACTCAAGCCTTGATACTTGTCTAAGTTCTTAAAAATAATATTCCCAAACCCCTAACCCATGCCCAATACCTACTGTTCTCACCAAAAATTCAAAACCAGGGGCCTTAAGAAGGATCTCAAGGAAAAGAGATCAAGAGGTAAAGATCCTCTTTCATTTTCTTGTGTTTTCTTTTCAATTATTTCTTTTCTTATACTCTCTTATCCTCCATTTATCCAAGAGGAATGAAAGATAAATTATTATATATATTCTGTATTTTTATCATGTTTATGTAAAAATTAATCATCATTATTCCTCTTATCTTTCTCTTATTCTAAAAAGAAAAACACTGTCTGTGATGTGTTGATTTACCAAAATCGTGGACGATGTGTTTTCAATTTCCATTATTTACTTAAAAACTAGTTAAAAAAACATTTTAATGGTTGAAAAATATTTTAAATTATATTATATGTCCTCTTTTAGGTTCTGGAGTTAACATAACTACATAATATTATTTTATATAATGAAACTATTTCGTGATTATCAAAGAACCACCAAAATGATCTAAACAGATATCACTAAAGATTTATCTAATGATTAATCCTCATACCATATAAAAAAAATGATTTATGGAATAATTTAATATTCTGGAAACATATTAATAACAATTCATTCCAATTTTGTAATTTCATTTCCATAGGATAATGAACTCAAATATAAATCGGTCATGGAAATCATGTAAAGAACGCGCCTAAAACAATAGAAGGAACAAAATACTAATAATTAAAGGATAAAATGATGTTATAAAATGATCATAAAAGGTGTTATAAATGTGAATATGGTTCTTTAAGATATTAATAACACTCTTTTAACCATTATACATGATTTTTAAACACTTTTTAAGTAAGATGAACTCGAGGTAAGGGAATTTTTAACCCAATTTCCATTCTTTGGGTTAACCTTGTACATCATTATTTATGTGGTATTAGAATTTTTATGTGATTAATTTTGTTTATATTATGTTTAATTATATGTATTTATAGTTTATATACATATTCCTTCCACTATATTAAGTATCTCTTCAATTATATTATATTTATAAGGGGATTTTATTTTAAAAATCTCTTAAAATTCTATTTTACAAAATTCAAAAGTAAATTTTTATGAAATTATTCATGTATTATTATTATATTACAGATCTTGGGAATTTTTTATTATGAATGGTGTTACCTATATATCCCTCAAATTCACTAGGTATGTGTATGTTGGAGTTCGGCCGTACGGTTACTCCAAGTGTAACTGCGATGGTTACACAATAAGGTAGCCGTGAAGTAGACCTGTCAAAAAATCCGCAAATCCATGGGCCGATCCGTTAGACCGTGGATTTATGTGGGTTAGGGCCTTGAAAATTTAGACCTGCAAACATTCGGACCGCATTTGATCCAACCCGCAAAACCCGCAGCCCGCGCGGACTAGCCCCCCGGGTGTTCGCGGGTCCTGTTTGACCCGCAATTATAAGTATTACAAAAAATTATTCTTGAAAAATAAAACAAAATAATATAATATAATAAATTAACATGAGTGTGAAAAAAATAGTTCAAGTTTTATAAAACCATACATAAATCATGAAAAAAATTGACTCATTTAGATTTTAAACCTGACAGTAAGGTTGGTCGTGGGATAGATGACACTAATATGGTTATTTGTAACATAATATAATTAATGTATTAAAAATTGATACAATAATTATGAAAACGGATATACAAGACTACCATTTTGTTTATAATACAACGCTCTACTAATATTTTGATTTATGTATTTTAATTTTATTATTATAATTATATATATATATATATATTTATATTACTATGAGTTTTTAAAAGTAACTTAGAAAAAATTAATAAATAAAAAACAATAATAATAAATGTATAATATTATTATGTATTAATATATTTGAATTGAAAATACAAACATGCATTTATTTTAAATTTTTATAATCAAGTCTCCAATACAAATTTTCAGTATAAAATTTTAGTGCAAATTTTGAGTACTGATTTGCACTCATAAGAGTAAAATTTCAATGCATAGAAAATATGATTTGATGATTTAAATTAGGCATTTAAATGGAAATTTTAACTATAATTTTCTAATGGAAATTTCCATTCATAGTTTCCGATGTAAATTTTCAGTGTAAATTTATGATGAAATTTTATAGTTTTTATTTATGTATCATTATATTTTTATTGTAGAACTTTGTTAATCAAATTTTCAATATAATTATAAAAAAAGTCAAATGGAAATTTGTATCATAAATTTAAGTGGAAATTTTAAATAAAATTTTCTATTGAAAATATTTACTAAATGTTTTTCGTGCAAATTTCCAGTGAAAATTTTCAGTTAAAATTTACATTTTTAATATATATATTAATATAATTTTATTTTAGTTTTAATTTTTTGAAAAATTAATTTTTTTATTTATATTTTAATATATCTACATTTTAATTTTATGTGAAAAATTAAAATTCCAATTTCCAGTGAAAATTCGCGTCACAAATTTCCAATAGAAGTTTGCACTGAAAATTTCCATAGAAAATTTGCGGTTCAAATTTTTAGTGTGAAATTAAATTATCTATTTATGAGTTAAAATATTTAAATTAAAAATTTAATCATTCATTTATATTATAATATTTTTAATCAAATTTTCAGTATAATTATAATAAAAAATAAGTTGAATTTACCACTAGAAATTTAAGTGGAGATTCCAATTAAATTTTCAATGGAAGTTTGTAGTAAACATTTTTTGTAAAAAAATTGCAATGAAAATTTCTAGAGAAAATTTAAATTTTTTATTTATGTATTAATATATTTTCATTATAATTTTATGTAAATATTTGAAGTGTATATTTTTAGTGGAAATTTACACATGAAATTTCCAATATAAATTTGCACAAAAAAATTCAATAGAAATTTTCCTATGTACATATAATAAATAATATATATTTCATGTATATGTAATAAATATATTGTATGTATTAAATAAATTTATATAATAAATAATAAATATTATTATATATATATATATGTAGTAAATATTATATACATGAGTTGTATTGTTAACGAGAGGTGCAAGAGTACTGTTGTCCATAAACTGGTTTGGACGGTCAAGTTAAATAACCCACTTGAGATGATATTAATACAATAAATCATCAAAGATATAATCTTTTAATGGTTGTTGTTGATAAGTATATTGTTAATTAAAAACTAAATATTTTCACTAAATCTCAAACATTTCTATTTTTCCGTTCCACATTATCATGGTTCATGAACCTAAAAAATATTTTTATATATTATTTTTTTAAGCCCGTGGGCCGGCCCGTTAGTCCACGGGTCCCGCATGGTAGGATCAGACTTTTATTTTTTAGGCCCGCATTATTTGTGGACCGGGCTGGACTGCACAATAAAATCCGCAGCCCGCATGATCCACCCCGCGGGCTGACCCGCCCCGCCCCGTTAACACCTCTACCGTGAGGGTTACATTGTAAGGTAGTAATGAGGGCTAAAAATTTTAAGTTTTCTGAGAGGGTTACAAGATTATGTATGTAATTCAACAAGATAATTTTATGGTTCTTTTTTTGTTCTTTATTTTTTTGTGGAAATCTCGTGGAAATCTCAAGTTTCACAAAGTAAGTATATATAGGCGACAAGTATGTCTTTTTGAAAATGATTTCATATGTTTACAAGTATTCATGGACTAATGTTTTATTACCTTATTTTTATATCCCTTACTAAGATTTTTTTTCTCATCCCAAGTTTTTAAATTATTTTCACAGGTTATAAAGATGTGTAATACAAAGAAGGAATCCAAGTTAAATGTTATGAATATTTGTCAAATAAAACATGTTTTATTTAAAAAGATTTTTATTTTGGAAGAATTGAATACTATTTTTGTGGTACCCACTCTATATAAATGTGGAATGTTATATATGTATTATATCTCAATTATTTAATACACTAAACTTGAAAATATCCTCAATGTGAAAGTAAGTTTGTTTTTGACTAAAACTCAATATTATGCAATGTAATAAGGATGAGTCCTTATAGTTGGTATCAGAGGAAAATTTAGATAAATTTAGGGGTTAAGACGATGTTAAAAGAATACCTTAAATGATTTTTACTCTATGGTTATTTTTAAATGTTATAGAATTTAAATATTACCATTTTTATTTGACTAACATATGTTTGTTCAGAATGGGTTTCCATAGAAGAAATAGGGAAGCTGAAGTGGAAAGGAACCGAAAGAATGATATGATTCAAAATCTATAGCCTAGAATGGTAGGGATGGGAACCAAGAATTTTGTGACAGTAATGGATTAGTTGACACATTCAATAAATGACAGTGGAATCTATGCAATATAACAACTAAAGCTACCACAATGGAACATGAAAATAGTGGAACATTTTATGAGGAAATACCCTCCTTCTTTCAGTGGATCTTCTGACCCAGTAGTATATGAAGGATGTATTAAAGCCCTTGGAAAGATATTAGATGTTATGGGATATTCAGATAATCAAAAATTAAGTCTTTCTATTTATCGTTTTTAAGGTGAAGTAGATCAGTGGTGGTCAATGGTCAAGAATATCAGGGATAGAGAGGAGATTGAAGCCTTAGAGTGTGATTAATTTAAAAGTCTTTTCCTTGAAAAATATTTTCCAAAGGTAGTTCGAATTAGGATGGAGAAGCAATTCCTTGAATTGAAGTAAAAGGAGGAAGATTCAGTGTCCATGTATGAAGTGAACCTCACCCGATTGGTGAGGTATGATCTATATATTATTATAGATCTTGATAGAAAAATCAACCATTTTTACTTAGGATTGAAGCCAAAAAAATCGAAGGGCATTGACTTATCGTGAGTTCAAAAGTTATGAGAAACTTGTCCGATATGATGAGAGGGTAGAAATGGAGTTTCCTAATATTCACATGCACTTTAAAAACAAGGATAAGAAAAGGTGCAGATGGAAAGCAATGGATAATAATCAATCAAAGAAATATGATGGTAAGAAATACCAGTTTCTAGTTTGTGAAATGGGTGGAAAAAATCACCCTGAGAAATGCCTTACCAAAACTGGGAAGTGTTTTTGATGTGGTAAGTTTGAAAATATGGCTTGAGATTATAATGAAAATGATCCTAAGACTAATCCTAATAAGAAAACTGTAAAGTTTTTTAATTGTGGTGAGATGGGTCATTATGAAAATGCATGGCCAGAGAGAGATCCAAATGATGCAAAGAATCCATACTATAAGCAGAAAGGTGTAGTGAGATCCTTTGAAAATATGTCAACAGACATCAGGCCATACAATGAAATTGTATCAGGAACCTTGTTCTTTTACCTAGATTTTGATAAAGTTTTGTTTGATATGGGGTCTATATATTCCTTTATTTCTGAGAAATTTTCTGGTAAATTAGAAATATCACCTCAATAAATGAGACCAAAACTTATTGTTAAAACACCGGGGGAAGTGTTACAACAAAGAGGAATTATAAGAATCATTCTATTGTGGTCTGTATAATGAATTTACTTTAAAAACTTTTTGTTTTTCCCATAGTAGAGTTTTATTTCATTTTGGGTATGGATTGGATTTCTATTTATCATACTCAAATTTATTGTAGAGATAAAGAAGTTGTTTTTCAGAAAGAGTTTTAGTTTGTATATAAGAATGAACCCATACAGTTGATAACATATTAGGAATATAATAAACTGTTGAAAGATGAAAATGAAAGTTATCTTGATAACATTTTTGAAAACAAGGGAACTGTTCAGATTAATGATGTGCCAGTGGTAAATGAATATCTTGATGTTTTTCCTGATGAGATACCTAGTGTTTTACCTGATTGGGAAGTTGAATTCACAATTGACTTAGTTCTCGATGCTAATACAATTTCAAATTCCCTTTATCGGATGGATACAATGGAACTTATTGAATTGAAAGATCAATTACAAGAGTTTCTTGATAAAGGCTTCATTCGTCCTAGCACTTCACTATAGGGTGCTCCTATTTTGTTTATTAAAAATAAAGATAGTTCAATAAGACTTTTCATTGATTATAGAGACTTGAATAACATTACTATTAAAAACATGTATCCTTTGAATCATATTGATGATTTGTTTGATCAGCTCTAAGGATCACAATATTTTTTGAAGGTAGACCCGAGTTCAGGGTACCATCAGTTGAAAGTAATGGAAGAAAACATCCCGAAAACAACGTTCCATACTAGATATGGGCATTATGAATTTTTTGTTATGCCACTTGGGATAACTAATTCACTTCTATATTCATGGATCTTATGAATATAATATTTCACGAGTTCATGGATAAGCTTGTAGTTGTGTTTATTTATGAAACTATGGTATTTTCTAAAAGTAAAGAGGAGAATGAAAAAAATATAAGGATTTTTTTGCAAACCTTAATGGAAAAGAAACTATATGGAAAATTTAGAAATTATGATTTTTGGTTGTAATGGATTTATTTTCTTGGGAACATTGTAAATAATGATAGAATAATAGTTGATCCTTCAAAAAAAGTGGTTAATGAATGGACAAGACCTACAAATGTTACAAAAATTCATAATTTTATTGAATTAGTAGGTTATTAGAAACGTTTTGTTAAAAACTTTGCACTGTTATCTAGCCCACTAAATAAGTTAAAATGAAAAGGGGTTAAATTTATTTGGATAGAATAATGTGATGTTTTTTTCATGAATTGGAGAAGATATTGGTAAATTCTTCAGTTTTGGATCTGCCTTGTAGAAATGGTGATTTTGTCATCTAAAATGATGATTCATTGAAGGGAATTGGTTTTATTATAATGCAGAGTGATCAAGTAATTTATTATACTTAAAGAAAACTAAAACTGCATGAGTTAAATTATCCCGCACATGATTTGGAATTAGCAACTGTGGGTTTTTCTTTGAAAATTTTGAGGCATCGTTTATATGGAGCCAAATGTCAAATATATACTAACCAAAAAAGTATGAAGTATATATTCAATAAGAAGGAATTAAACATGAGGTAGAGAATATGACTTGAACTAATAAAGGATTATGATTTCATGATCAATTACCATCCTAGAAAATTAAAAAAAGTGGCAGATTCCTTGAGTCGAAAACATCATGCATCATTAACCATGTTACATTTGGAACATGATCCCTTGATTAATGATTTGATGAATTTTTGATTAGATTTTTTTGGTGCAAGAAATTCCTCTATTTTCTTTTAGGTTTTAGTGTAGTCATCATTATCAGACAGTATTAATCAAGCACATAAGGAAGACTGTGACCTACAGAAAAAGATAGAATTGGCTAAAATGGGTAAGTTTCCAGAATTTAACCTTGATAATGACTGTGTTTTAAAATTTGGAAAAAGATTTTGTATGCCTTATGATTATCAGCTGAAGAAAGAATTGTTGTGTTCTCCATTTTCATTTCATCCTGGTATCACAAATATGTACAAAGAACTTTAAGAGTATTATTGGTGGGATGGAATGAAAATAAATATTTCATATTTTACTCTAAAGTGTTTGACATGTCAAAAGGTTAAAGAAGAGTGGTAGTTACTGAAGGGGATGCATTGATCGTGTTGTCGAGAACGTCAAATTAGTTGTTAAATTTTGACTAGAATTTCTGTAGTATAGCAGCAACCCTAGGTCGTCTCTCGAAGGAGACTTGGATCATTAATTTAAAAAGAGGGTTTTGATTATGAAAGTAGAAGGGGAATTAGATTTTGTAAAACTTTGGGGTTTGATTATTAAAGATGAAAATAGAAAATGAAGGCGATAAAACAAAGTAGAAATTAACAGAATTAATTAAGCGTGATCAACCCGGGGTACTCTCATGATGTTCATCCTTCATCGCTTCATGATATAGGTTTATAATATTTTAATCCCTAGTTGTAATACCTAGAACCATAATGTTATTAAGTTTATACTAAAATACCTCTTAGGGTTCTGTCGAAAACACACAATGATTCAACAGACACCGCCGATGATTGGGTGATTTGTGTTCAAAATCATAACCGAAACTCACCAAGGTAACACACGAAGAACTCGATGTGCTGTCCAGGTTTGTATGTTATTTCATTGTGATACCATGACATAAATGTACATGGCCTTGACAGTGATTATGTGAGTTTAATTGACCAATATGAACCACACAAACACCGCAATTGAAAGGGGGGAAAGGAAGTGGTGAACGGTGTGTGAAACATCACATGAATGAGTAGCCCCAAACATGATCATATGAGTTGAGAATGACATAAAAGTACATAAATCAATAAAATAATAATAGAGGATGATGAAAAACAACCCAAAAACCTGGAATTAAAATGATCATTCAAATATTACAAACATGAAGCTTGGTATTTACATCACGTTCCTCCCCGGGTGATCACAAGGGGTTTAGAAATCCACGGGAGGGGAGGAAGAAGAATATGTTGAAGTAGAACTTCCCATAGCCTCCAGAACTTCTAGTGATGATGAAAAGACCTCATTGGGACTCCAAAATGGCAGCACCTTGCCTCCTGGCCGAATTCCCAAATGGGGATCCAGATGTTCTATTTTATAGGAAAATTGGAAGGTGGTTTTAGTCACATATATTTCTTCAATACACTTTTACCATGCGTTTCGACCAATAGACACCCGAATCTCCCTTTTGACAAAACTGGAAAGTAGTAGCCCCACTTTAGGACTATCTCCATCAAAATTATGGCATCAATTAGACAAGTGGATCCAGAGATATGGACATATTACAGAACACTTTATTTGTCTTTGTGCAGATTTGATTCCTTGGACAGATCAGTTCGGTTGGGCCCCTTGACGGCCGAACCATGCAAATTTTGGCCAAACACCACATTTCACAATAGTGGACAAGTCTTCATGGATCCATGCAATTTTGGCCCATTTTTCTTCCACTTCATCAAGGGACCTCCAAATCATCTCCTCCTACATTGAAATAATAAAAACAAGTAACATTTTACATTATAATATTTATTAACATTAATTAATTGATTCAAACATAAAGTGAAATTTATTATTATATTTATAATATTCATTACAAAACTAGTTTAAAATAGTGGTGTAAGGGTGGAATAAAACAGTGAATCGTGGTACGATCATGCTTCAGCCCTTTCCAGTGCCAGAGTGGAAATGAAAAAAATGTATCCATGGACTTCATGGTGGGACTAACGAAGAATTCTAGAGGTAATAATGTGATTTGAGTGATTGTTGATAGATTGACTAAATATGAAAATTTCCTTCCTATTTGAGATACAATGCCTTTGGATCAACTTTCTCGACTCTACCACAAAGATATTGTAAGGTTACATAGAGTGCCTCTTTCTATTTCATATGAATAGGATCCTAGGTTCACTTTTAATTTTTGTAAGGGCATTCAAAAGTCGTTGGGAACAGAACTAAATTTTAGTACAAATTTTCATCCTCAATCAGATGGGTATTTAGAATGAATGATTTAGACTGTAAAGGATATGCTTTAAGCTTGTTCAATGGAACAATAGGGAAGTTGGTATCATCATAATTATTTAGTTGAATTTTCTTACAATAACAGTTTTAATTCTAGTATACATATGGAACCTTTTGATGAATTGTATGGGAAGTGGTGTTGAACTCCATATTTTTCAGATAAAGTCAAGGAAAGGAGGTTGATGGGACTAGAATTAGTAGAGTAAGTGGATAAGAAATTGAATATGATCTAGAAATACATGAGGGAAGCTCAAAGAAGGTAGAAAAGTTACGTAGACAATAGGAGGAAAGACTTTTCTTTTGAGGTAAGTGATCATGTTTTTCTTATAATCTCACAATGGAAAAGTGTTATGCATTTTGTTAATAAATGAAAGCTAAGACCACAATTCATTGGACCTTATGATATCCTAGAGAAAGTTGGACCAGTAGACTACTGAGTAGCTTTACCTCTAAGTTTATCTCAAGTAAAAAATGTTTTTCATGTTTTGATGTTGAGAAAGTATGTTCCTGATTCATCTCATGTCTTGAGCCCAGAAGCAGTTCACCTGGAAAAGAACGTTTCTTATGAAGATAAACCTATTCAGATTCTTGATTGTATAGAGAAAGTATTATAGAATAAGGTAATCCACTAGGTAAAGGTTTTGTGGATAAACCACATGGTCGAAGAAGCAACATGGGAATCTGAAAATTCTATGAGAGGAAAGGTACCCTCACTTGTTTAATAAGAAAAAAAATACGAGGACGCAATTTACAGAAGGTGTTGAGAATGTAACACCCTAAGGTTTTACAAATAATTTTATTAAAATGCATGAAACAATGAGACTCTTCATAATTAAACTTTATTTTAAGTATATAGTCATAAACTATTCATTAAACATAATTTTTTCACTTCTATTATTTGAATTTTGAAAAATGGACATCTACGGTTGTGATCAGTAATTTATTTGGAGTCTGATAGAAATAACTTGTTTTTTTGGTGAATAGTATCATACCCTTATAAATAGTAATATGAATAGTAATATGACCCTTATAAATAGTGAAATCTGTTACAATTTTTTGTCTTAAGGTTATAAGATAAAGAGATCTTGATTAAATTTTCAAGGTGATATAAAATCAGTTATAGTTTTAAAATTGTTATTTTTTTGAATAAATTAGGATTTTATTTAAAAGTTAAATGAATAATATTTAAAAAATTATTTTCAAAAAATAGAGTTCATTTTTGAATTCTAAAAATCAAAAAATGTTTTGGGTGATTTTTTGGGATTTTTCTGAAATACTTGAATTTTTGGTGAATAGTGAAATACAACAATTAACAAAATATGCTGAATAAATGAATTTATGCATCATTCTTGAGTCATGGATGATGTAAATGGACATTGGTTCTAAGTCACATACACTTAGTACTGTTTTGTGTCACATTAATGAAGACTATTCACAGTCTTTAGAAAAAATATTAAACTAATGATTAAAATAATGTAAAACCCCTCCTCTCCTCCACTATAAATACTACTCTCACCCCCTCTTCCTATCACACCACTAAATACTTGATCCTTATATAAGTTCTGAAAAATAAACTTCCCAATACCCTCAAACATGTCCAATACCTGATGGTCTAACAAAAATTCCAAAACCAAGGTCCTTAAGGAGGATCTCAAGGAGAAGAGATCAATAGGTAAAGATCCTCTTTCATTTTCTTATGTTTTATTTTAAATTATTTCTTTTATTATAATTTATTATCCTTCCCTTATCCATGATGAATAAAATATCTATTATGATATATATTATGTATTTTTATCATGTTTATGTAAAAATTCATCATCATTCTTCCACTTCTCTTCCTCTTATTCTAAAAAGAAAAACACCGTCTGTGATGTGCCGATTTACCAAAATCATGGACGATGTGTTTTCAATTTCAATTTATTCCTTAAAAACTGGTTATAAAACCATTGTAATGGTTGAAAAATATTTTAAAGTTTATTATATATCCTATTTATTATTTACGACTTAACATGTATACATAATATTATGTTATATAATGAAACTAGTTCGTGATTATCAAATAACCACCAAAATGATCTAAACGGATATCAGTAAAGATTTATCTAATGATTCATCCTCATACCATATAAACAAAATGATTTATGGATTAATTTAGTGTTATGAAAACATATTAATACCATTTAATTCCACTTCTGTAATTTTATTTCCATAATACAAGAAAATCAAATACAAACCGGCCATGGAAATCATGTAAAGAACGCACCCGAAACAATGGAAGGAACAAAATAATAATAATTAAAGGGTGAAATGATGTTATAAAATGATCATAAAAGGTTTTATAAACATAAATATGTTTCTATAATATATTAATAACACTTTTTTAAACATTATACAGTATGTTTAAACATGTTTGAAGTAAGACGAACTTGAGGTAAGGGAATTTTTAACCAAATTTCCATTCTTTGGGTTAACCTTATACTTAATTATTTATGTGGTATTAAACTTGTTTGTGTGATTAATTTTGTTTATATTATGTTTAATTATTTGTATTTACATTATATATATATATTCCATCGAATCTATTAAGTAATTCTTCAATTATATGTTATTCGTAAGGTACTTTCCTTTAAAATCCTCTTTTAAAATTCTATTATACAAAATTCAAAATCAATGTTTTTATGAAATTATTCATGTATTATGATTATGTTTTTTGATCTTGGGAATTGTTTATGATAAATCTTGGGACCTATATATCCCTCCAATGTATTGGGTATGTTTAAGTTAGAGGTTGTCCATATGGGGAATCCAAGTGTAACTGCGATGGTTACATAATAAGGTAGTTGTGAGGGTCACATTATATGGTAGCCATGAGGGTTACAAATTATAAGATAGTTGAGAGGGTTAAAATATTATGTAATTAATTCCATAATATACCATTATGGTTCTATTTATGGTCTTTATGTTTTGTCTAAATCTGATGGAAATCTCAAGTTTCACAAAGTAAGTATATATGGGTGACAAGTATGTCTTTTTGAAAATGATTTCATATGTTTACAAGTATTCATGGAATAATGTTTTCTTTCCTTTTTTTTACATCCCTTACTGAGATTTTTGTGATCATCCCAATTTTTTAAATGTTTTTTATAGTTTATAATTATTTGTAAGAAAAATAAGGAATCTATGTTAAATGTTGTGAATATTTTTCAATGAAAACATGTTTTATTTGAAAAATTTAATATTTTGGAAAAAATGGATATTATTTTTGTGGTATCTTCTCTATATAAATCTGGAATGTTATATATGCATTATATCCTAATTATATAAAACTATAAACTTTAAAATATCCTCAATGTTAAAGTAAGTGAGTTCTTGACTAAAACTCAAGATTATGTAATGTAATAAGGTCGGGTCCTTATATTATCCCTGAGAAATTTTCAGAGAAAACATCCATAAAATGACCAAAAACCATCGGAAGACTACTATTATTGATATATTCCATCGATTAAAAAGTCAAATATTCCAACTGGTATGATATTATTCCAACTTCTAGTGATAAAAATCTTGTTTCACCCACCTTTACATTTCAATATCCTCTAAAGATACGCTCAATGCGATCGTTAGTCGTAAAACTAACCCTTCAGTTATAACAATTATGTGACCCTTGATAATTTCCAACCAATACATACCTAGTATTATATCATAGAAATCCATATCAAGCATAGAGAAATACCATGTCAACTAAGCTCCATCAATAGTTACAGAACATCCTTTACAAATTAAGGCTCAACATTCTATTTGACCCAAAGAAGTTTGACATTTCAAAACAGAAGGCATGATCTCAATTTTTAGACCCATAAGATCAAAAACATGAGAATAAATAAACTAATGGGATGCGAACTTATCGAAAAAAATAATTTCATAAGGTTATAATTCAAAATAATTGTACCTCTCACCATTGGTGTTCTAGATTGATAATCTACAATCACTTTATCATATCCATATAAATTCTTACTCACTACACTTTGTTCTTTATTTCCCTATTTAGATTTCACTACCTGAGGAGTCATGGAATTCCTGGAATCACCATGGCTAGCTCAGTTCTTATGATGAGAGGTATTATGATGCCCTCATCTTGTCGAAGTATAAGATGTTTTCTATATATGAGAAGTGTTCCGAACACCTGACCTTGGTGTACTACGAAAATAATGCTGAAGATTCCCCCATCTTATTGTAATTATAGAATGCTCTAGGTAGTTCTATACAATCTTGCTTCATATGGTCCAAATAATAACATTGGAAACATCCTATATTGTTCTTATATTTTGGAGGAAGATTCACCAATCCAGCTATCTAATTCTGAGTCATCCCACAACCTTGGAAATAGGAGTCCCTCTTCCACTTATTCCCAATAATAGAGTTCTCACCATTTACCATAGGTATGAACATGCTCTATCCACTTGTAGCTCCTAATATGTACCTTTCTACCACCTTCTCCCTATTGACCATATTTATATACTTCATTATACAAAGAAAAAAAAATCTTTGAGTGAATCTATTACCTAAGTCCCAATTTAAAAAATGCATTCCTTTAAGGACTCACTAGAAGTAACTTTGGTTGAAAAGTGGACTAAATTCATAAATTTAGTTGCATACTCGGTCACTAAGAGGTTTTCCTACTTCAAGATGAAAAAGTATTTCATTATTTCAATCCTGAATGTATGAGCATATAATTGTTTACTGAAAAATTCTTCAAAATCCTCATATAAAATGCCTTAGTATAATTTAGCCTGAATTGCTAAATCCCGCTAGTAGCATGAAAGATCTTCCTACATGTTCATCACCAACTTTATTTTTAGCTCTACTAGTGTGCCAAAGAAATTGATGATTCGATTCATCTTTTTTCAGCCACAACTCTACTTTCTCTAGTTCTGAATCACCCTGAAAGATAGATGGATTCTTCTCATAGAACTAAATGAAATGATCCACTTTCCTTTGTTCATCCCTTCTGTTCCCTCAATTCATAGCTTAAAAATCTTGGACTATACTATGAAATGACTATTGGTTCACCCGTGGATCAGGAGAAACCATATTCTCAGTAGCTTCTTCTGGTTGGTTTGTATAAAGCCTATCAGGTGACATTTTCTATAAACACAACAAAATCCATAAGTCTCACTCTCTAGAAACTGAAGTATTAACAATTTAAAATTCTATCAAATCATATATCACAACATTACCTTCCAAAATTCATTATTTTCCACATTCAACCATTTTTTAAAATTCCACCATTATTTTTTAAAATAAAACCATTTTCAAAATACCACAACCATGCCCATTTCAAAATCTCACTTTTGAAAATAATTTTAACATTTTTAAAAAATCAACATGTTTGCACCAAATTATAAATCATTACTCAAAATTAAATATGTACTCCAAGTGGGGAGTCATTTATATTAATTCATGTCATGCTCTTGTCATTGGCTAAACCTATGACAATGAGATTACAACTCTAATAAGTGTATCCAAAACACTTATGTACCCAAATCCCTGGTAACTTTAAGTTCAACATAAATAGGTTAAAAACATCTAGTTATGATCTACATTTCAAGTCCCAATAATCCTAATCCTTTCTACCATCCCAACTCAAGGAATAAACTAGAAATATTATCAACTCCAAGATTGACACAACTGATAACCAAGGATCATGCAAACTGATACCATTTATAAGTCAAGGACAAAACCCACTGATACCACTTGTAACATTTCAGACCTCCTCATCATCTTGATTCAAGGAAAAATTTCTACTTGGCCTTAGGTGATATCCCCAAGATGCCAAAATATAGAAATAAATACCAAGGGATTAATAATAAATTGGGGGATGATTTTTACTTTGAATGAAAAACAACCATACCAAGCATTTAAAAACCAAACAACCACAAAATGATGCATGAAAATAATGTAAGATAACTCAACGTATACCAACACAAACCAAACTACATCAGAGTAATTAGTATAAAAAAAGATCAATATAAACTAAAAAGCAGAAGATAAAACCAATGAAACTAAAAGACTCCAAATACACCACCTATGCATCTCCCAAAAATATCCAAGCTCCAAATCCACAAACCATTCCAAAGTATCATAAAACACCACTAAAGAAAAGAAATAACCTCTACTTTACACATGTCCCAATAAAAAATATCTACAAAAGATCCAAAGATAAAACATGGGATGAGTAATGAAACTCAATAGGATTTCCCAAAATGAAATCCCTACTCATTCCACTAGGATAGAACAAGTTAGAACATTTATATAAAACAATTTAAAACAATTTATATTAAATCCAAGGCAATTCCAAACCAAAAAAATTTCCCACACTAAAATAGTTTACAAAGAAATCTCCCAAACAATCCATTCAACCAATTATCAATAATCATTTGGAATAAATCATTCTATTTCACACAACCACACACAAAAAGACACTCAACCATACAAGCTTGGTGTTACCAATGATGGTGGAACTTCACATCCCTAATCCGTCCCTTTGATGATGGTACTTCATGACCATTATCCATACCATTCAGCTCACACTTAAACATTTAATGTAACATGCCAATAATTTACAAATAGATTTAATATAGAATTCATGAAACAATGAGTCTTTAAAAAACAACACTTTATTATAACTTAACCAATAAACATAATTTTTCCACTTCTGTAATTTGAATTTTGAGAAACTAACATACACGGTTGCATTCAACAATATTTTTAGAGTCTGATAAGGCAAACTTAATTTTTTTATGAATAGTAACATACCCTTATGAATAGTAGCAAATATTAAATCTACCCAAAAAAATAGAAACTTCACCCATGAATGTATAAATACAATTTATACAACTTATAAATGACAAAACAATCATAATATAAGTATTGGTATTTTTGTATGTCATAAATATTTTAATTAAAATTTTATGATTAATTTAATAATTTAAAATAGAAATTTATTTTCATAAAATGTAATCATAATTTTTTACTTTATTTTCTTATATTTATAAGATAATTTTATAGGACCTTGATTAATTTCTCAAGGTGTTATAAAATGAGTTATAGTTTTAAAGTTGTTTTTTGGAATAAATTATGATTTTATTTAAAAATTAAATTAAAAATATTTAAAAAACTATTTTCAAAAAATGAATTTCATTTCTGAATTCTACATGTCAAAAAATGGTTGGGGTGAATTTTTGGTATTTTTCTAAAATTCTTGAATTTTTCGTGAATAATAAAAATACATTTTTGAGTTTTCGGTATGTTTAAAGACATCATAATGATTTAATAATTAATATAAAATTCTGGTTGACTTGTTTATATAAACAATATGACATGAGGTGTCCAAATTGGCTAATACCATGGGAAAATACCATGGGCAAGCCCATGGGTTTTCAAAAACCACTAACAAGGTGTTTTTTGAAATTACTAAAAAACTCCCTCTCATTTACTATAAATACCCACTCATTCATTAGTTTTATTTCATTAAAAACTAATCATCCTCAAATATATGGTATTTATACCTCTGTTGGAGTCCTCACAAGGTTTCATCAAGCTCCCAAGGTCCCAAACTTTAAGTTTTAGGAGTTACTCTACAAGGTAAGGGAATCTACCACCCTTCTCTTTTTCAAGCTTTCATTTGATGTTATTCTTTTTAATTTCTTTTAGATTATAATGGGATATGTAATTCCATATCACCCCTTACTGTACATATTATTTATAAATTATGATATACCCCTTTTTATCTTGTCAATATATTTTATGAATTTTTAAGTGACGCTGTTAGGGTGCCGAATTTTTCATAAGGGATTTCTCAACTTTTCTTTTATTTTGAGTTCCTTTATTTTTCTTTCCTAAACTCATTTCATCCAAATATCATGATGAATACATTATATTAAATGTACTGTAATTTTTTCATGATAAAGGAATAATTATTCATTATCTCTCCTTTCTTATTTTTTTATACTAAAAATAAAAACACCATCCGAGATGTGATAATTTACCGCATTCAAGGATGATAGGTTTTAAATTTCTATTACCATATTCAATTCTGGTCATGAAACCATTATTATGGTTGAACTAAAATATAATATATTTATTATGTCTCATATATGGTTCTGTAATATTTTTTCACACAGGGTTTTAATTTATAAATCAAAAGGTGTTCGTTGTGATAAAAAACCGCCAATTAACCCAAACAATTATCACTAATGTTTTATATAATGATTCATATTCACTTATAATAACTAAATTAATTTTATAACTATGTAATATTCTGTATGTTCACTAATAAAATATAAATTCAATTCTGGAAAACCATTCTCATTCCACATGTTTTTTCGTACTTGAATATAAGTAATCCAATCATGAAAACCAAGGAAGAAAACACTCCCGAACAATGAAATTGAACCTCTTAAACCCATCAAGAAGTCCATGAATGAACTTAAAAAGGTTATAATAAATAAATTAAATAAATAATATGTTCTATAAATATTATTTAATTAATTTAATTTGGTTATCCATCACACTAAGAGAAAGTGAAGAACACCATTGGGCTTAAGGTATGGGTTTCTTTATCTCACTCCCATTTTTGTGAGATATTCTGTATTCACTACTAATACTTGTCTATGGTGTAGGTATACTGAACCTTTATGTTTAATATCATGAATATATTTGTGTTAATAATAGTAAATGTATCTTTGATGATTATTAATTTTGGGGAATACAAAGCAATTGATTACAAAGTTTTAAGTATTTTCTACCCGATCCTCTATTTTCATTCGGGTTGTTCTTATTCTCTACTCACCTCAATGAAATTTTTATTTATTCCAATGTACTCATCATAAATTATGTTTTAATATTTTATATTTGTGTAATAATCATATTACTTATTTATTTTATGTGTATTTATATGTTTTAAAAGCATCTTTCACAAATTCTTCCCGAAATACAAGCTTGATTCAAGGAACTTCTCGAATTCTTACCTATTTTGAAGTTCAATATATAATATATTTTAATCCATATTTATATTTATAAAATAAAAAATGTTAACATTAAAAATATATTTTGTTTTATTTATGGTTTTATGAAAACAAACATTCCTTTGCACTTTAAAATCCATTAATATCTTCCTTAAACCGCACTAAAATGTTTTATTTCTAAAGATTCTTTAAAAACTCTTTTTAAATGATTTCACCTCAATAATAATTTATTTAAGACTAAAATATAATTTCAATGAAATTCCATTTTATTTATTGGGATGTAAATTTTTACAATCTGATTTCATGAAAAATAAAAATGATTGTTCAAAATAACTCTTCTTTCCAAAGTAAAAAATGATTTTTATCATCTCACTTTAACTTTTATGAGACATATGCCTTGTTCACTACTTATTTATTTCTTGTGGTGTATATAATTACCTTTGTTATATCATATAAAGAGTCTCATTATTCTCATTATATTCTAATGTATTTTTATTTGAATGTTTCAAGGTGGTATGGGACACATTGGAATGATTAAGGATTATTTCCTCAAAGATTTTTCAATGGTCTCACTTAAAAGTATCCTCATCTATGTAAACATCCTCTGTTGAATATTTTACTTCTTTGAGTTTTATATCATATGATATCATCTATTGTATTTAGTTGAATGGTTTATGATTAGTTTGACTATGGATGTTCTATCTTAAAACCATTCACCAATTTACTCCGAATGGTTAGTGTTTATGCATAATATTCAGGGAAAGTTATTTACATTTCATATGTTAGTTTAATATGAATGTGTATACTATTTATGTTTATCCCCATTTATATGAGGAATTAATTGGACTTAGTAAGTGTCGAATGAGGCCCATTATATCCCCTTGGTGCATCCGTAGGTCTCATGAGACAAACTATGGTCTTGGAATGAGGCCTTGACAAAATGATTATTTATGGTCTTGGCAAGAGGCCTTGAAAGTATATTTTAGAATGTCCAGTATATGCATTTGCCTCATTATGAAGCTATAAATTCATAGTTCATGTGGTTATTCAGCTAGTTGAGTACTGATGGTTATGTTTTATTATGAAATTATTTACTCAACTCATATTCCTACCATAATGTGTTCAAGTTTATTATTTTTTAAAGGAATGTGTTCTTAGTTATTCACCATGCCTAATTTTTATGTGCATGATATATTAAAATGTATTTTTTACCCTTAATGATAATATGAGATCACCCCTTTCTTAGGTTTAATTTTCTCAGGACATGAGGAATTTTATTATGAATGACCTATACGGATAAACTTAGATTTGTGGATGTCCCCAATAAAACATATTTTTTGTTTTTTTTCATTTCAAGTTGTAATATTGAACCTATGTATGTATTTGGTTTCCAAAACTACTAAACTACTCGGCCCTTGGGGATTTGATTCCTTGTAATCATGTCAATTTATTTAAATAATGCACCGAATACATGCTTCTGGGGTTGGGGAGTTATAGTTGGTATCAGAGGAAGTTTAGTAGAAAACTTGGAAACTATATTTAGAAAACATAGATTAAGGAAAAAAAACCTAAGATAAAATTTGAGGATAAACATAAAATAACATCTAGGAATTTTCGTAAGGAATTGATTTTGTGGATCTTTCTAACAAATACATCCCTATCTGGATACTACAAGTGGACAAGGATATGAAACATAGGTACCTAGGAGTAACAACTCCGACAAGGAGTTTTGGGCTTGACCTGAGGTATCCTGGTACACAACAACGGGCCTTACTTTGCACTTGGCTTGAGACTCCCGGTGGATATGCTTAGGATAATTCATGTTTTCCTTATAAACCATGATGAAGGAATTAAATATAATTTTTTCCCCAATGAAACCATGTTTATGATTATGAGATTAGTTATGGATAGGATTTCAATTTATGTTAAGTATTTTTATAATTTGAGATTATACATCATGATTCATAATCTAAGCTAGTGTGTGCCATTGTTTAGAAATAGTGCCTATAAGAAGAAAAGAAATCATCGCCAATGAACGTGATAAAAATAGTAATAAGGATCGTATCTCTCATGGTATTAAGCCATCATTTCAAAGGTAGATAGTCTCCCATGTGTCCTCATAATATGAGGAAATAGTATCATGTGTTAATAAGGTTTGTAAAGAATTATCTGAGTCCTATGGATTTTAAGGTAAGCAAAAGAAGAAGGGGACAATATAGAAAAATATGGATAAAGGGAAGAAGGGAAAGAAGGGTTTTCCCACATGTAATAACTATGGAAAGAATCACCGTGGTAAATGCTTGAAGGGAATTGGTGTTTGTTATAATTGTAGATAAAAATGACACCAAGTTCATTATTGCAAGGGTAAGAAAATGGTTTCAAATGTACAATGCTTCAACTAAAAGGAGATGAGACACTTTGCAAATCAATTTCCCAAGTGTCAAATGAATATACCCCAAATGATGATTCTTGATAATGATCAAGTTACGATGTTGTCGTAGATGAAGTAGAATGATTAATATTCCTTGTCAAGAATCATGTCATTTGAATATTTTTTCATCAATATATTGGTTATAAGAATTATGGAATATATGAGAATTTTACTGCAATGCTTTTTCATTAAGGATTTGAAACCATAAGTTGAATCTTACCAAGAAAAGATATTCAGTGAAAGTTAAACTTTTTGGAAAACACATTATTGAGGGAAATAGAACTCTTAATATATATATATATATATGATGTTGAGATAATGGTGAAGAAATTATTTTTTCAGATAAGTATTGAATACCTTGGAATGGATTATTGACTTGTCAAGAAGTGGTCTATTTTATCATCGATGGAGTTTACAACACTTTTGGATTTAAGGAATATATCCAATAACATGTATCTTACTTAAGAAATATGGAAGAATTCGGGTTTCTTATATTGTTTTTATGGTAATTCAAGTTATTACCATATTTCAAAAGGATACATGATGAAGTTATTCACATGTTTGGAATGTGAAAATTTAGAGCTGCTTCATGTTGATTAAGGGTTAATGATAAGTTCATCCTGGGAATTCAGAGACCTTCATTCTAAAGTGCCAAATAATTATATTTTGGAATGTTTAACCATTTACAAAATGGTTTAGGTTGGTCATTATACGAGATTTTATATGTTAATGTATTACTTAACCATATGGCGTAACCTGTGCTAAGTGATGAAGTATAGACAATTCAAGGTGAAATAAAAGGATGAGTTTGTAAATATTAAGGTATATGTATACTCTTATAGAGTGTAATAATTCATCAACCCAAGGAAAAGAGTATTAAATAAAATGTTTTACAATTATCATAATATTTGATAATATTGATGAATTTTTTTAGTAGTTTATAGTTTTTTAGTTATCAAACTTTTATCTGAACATTATCTCTATCATGTTTCATCAGAAATTCATAGTTATATTTTTCTTCCATGTCTAAGTTTTTACTTCCAACTAATGTCACCCCATTCAAAAGCATTATTTTTGCGGTGACCACCTCATTTACCTTAACCCCTTTTAGGAGTATATTTTATTAACCCTATTTTCGATGTGGGTTTCCCACAAGGGAATTTTCCAGCATCAACCTTTAACTTTTGAAGTGAAGTTTCGAATTTTGAGGACACAATTCTATTCAGGAGGAATAATGTAACACCCCAAGAATTTACAAATAGATTTAATATAGAATTCATGAAACAATAAGTCTCTAAAAAACAACACTTTATTATAACATAACCAATAAACATAATTTTTCCACTTCTATAATTGGAATTTTGAAAAACTGAAATACACAGTCGCATTCTATAAGATATTTAGAATCTGATAAGACAAAATTAAGTTTTGATGAATAGTAACATACCCTTATGAATAGTAACATACCCTTATGAATAGTAACATACCCTTATGAATAGTAATGAATAGTAGTGAATGGTAAATCATACCAAAAAATAAAAACTTCACCCATGACTTTATAAATACAATTTAGACATCTTGTAAGTGAAAAAATGATCATAGTATAAGTATTGGTATTTTTGTATGTCATAAATATTTTAATTAAAATTTTATGATTAATTTAATAATTTAAAATGAAAATTTATTTTCATAAAATTTAATCATAAATTTTTACTTTATTGTCTTATGGTTATAATATAATTTTATGGGACCTTGATTAATTTCTCAAGGTATTATAAAACGAGTTATAGTTTTAAAGTTATTTTTTGGAATAAATTATGATTTTATTTAAAAATTAAATAAAAAATATTTAGAAAATTATTTTCAAAAAATGGATTTCATTTTTGAATTATACTCGTTAAAAAATGGTTGGGGTGAATTTTTGCTATTTTTCTAAAATACTTGAATTTTTCATGAATAGTAAAAATACACTTTTGAGTTTTGAGTATATTTAATGAAATCATAATGATGTAATAATTAATATAAAATTCTGGTCAAATTATGTACAGTAAATATGACATGAGGTTTTCCAAGTGTCTAATACCATGGAAAAATACCATGGGCAAGCCCATGGTTTTGCAAAAACCACTAATGAGGTCTCCTTTAAAATTAATAAAAAATTCCCTCTCATTTACTATAAATACCCACTCATTCGTTTTTTTTATTTCATTACACACTCATAATAATTGAATATATAGTATTTTTACCTTTATAATAGTCCCCCCAAGTTGTCCTCAATCCACTAAGGTCCCAACCTTCAAGTTTTAAGAGTTACTCTACAAGGTAAGGGAATCTACCACCCTTCTCTTTTTCAAGCTTTCATTTTATGTTATTCTTTTTAATTTATTTTGGATTATGATGGGATATGTCATTCCATATCCACCATTAATTTAAATATTATTTAATAATTATTATAGGCCCATTTTGTTTCTCATAAACATAGTTTATGAATTTTTATGCGACGCTGTTAGGCTGCCAAATTTTTCATTAGGGATTTCTTAACTTTTCTTTTATTTTGAGTTCCTTTATTTTTATTTCCTCACCTACTTTAATAAAAATATTGTGATGAATCCATTATGTTACATGTAATTTAATATTTTCATGATAAATGAATAATTCTTCATCATCTCTCCTTTCCCATTCTTTTATACTAAAAATGAAAACACCATCCGAGATGTGCTAATTTACCACATTCAAGGACGATATGTTTTCAATTTCTTTTACCATATTAAATTATGTCCATGAAATCATTATTATGGTTTAAATATAATATAATATATTTATTATGTCTCATATATGGTTCTTTAATTTTTTTGTACACAGGGTTTTAATTTACAAATCAAAATTAGTTCGTTGTGATAAAAAACCACCAATTAACCCATACAATTATCATTAAAGTTTTATATAATGATTCATATTTACTACCAATAAAAAAAATTAATTTTATAACTATTTAATCTTATATATGTTTAATAATAACATATAACTTCAATTATGGACAACCATTCTCATTATACATGTTTTTTCGTACATGAATATAAGTAATCCAATCATGAAAACCAAGGAAGAAAACACTCCCAAACAATGAAATTAAACCTCTAAAACCCATAAAGAAGGACATGAATGAAATTAATAAGGTTATAATAATAAATTAAATAAATAATAGGTTCTATAAATATTATATAATGAATTTAATTAGGTTATCCAGGACACTGAGACCAAGTGAAGAACACCATCGGACTTAAGGTAAGGGTTTCTTCATCTCACTCCCATTTTTGTGAGATATTCCGTATTCACTACTACTACTTTTTTATGGTGTATGTATACTTACCATTGATGTTTAATATCATGAATCTTTTTATTTTCATGATAATAAATTTATCATTTATTCTTATTAATTTTTGGGGCATATGATTTAATTGATTACATAGTTGTAAGTATTTTCTACCTGAACCTCTATTTTCATTCGGGTTGCTCTTATTCTCTACTCACCTCAATGAAATTTTTATTTATTCCTATGTATTCTTCATAAATTATGTGATAATGTTCTATATATGTGTAATAATTAGATTCCTTCTTTATTTTATGGTTAGTTATATGTTTTAAAAGGATATTTCAAAAATTAATCCCAAAATACAAGATCGATTCAAGGAACTTGTCGAATTGTTACCTATTTTTAAGTTCACTATATAATCTATTTTAAGACATATTTTTCTTTATAAAATCACAAATTTTAACATGAAAAATATATTTTGGTTAATTTATAGTTTTATGAAAGAAAACATACCTTTGCGCTTTAAAATATTTAATATCTTCCTTAAACCGCACAAAAATGTTTTATTTCTAAAGATTATTTGAAAACTTTTTTTAAATGATTTCACCTCAATAAGACCTTATTTAATCCTAAAATATAATTTCAATGACATTAAATTTTATTTTTTGGGATTTACATGTTTACAATCTTATTTCATGACAAATAAAAATGATTTTCCAAAATAACTCTTCTTTCCAAAGTAAAAATGATTTTTCTCATCTCACTTTAGCTTTTATGAGATATATGCCTTGTTCACCACTTATTAATTTCTTGTGGTGTATGTAATGACCTTTGGTATATCATATAATGAGTCTCCTTATTCTCATGATATTCTAAGGGATTATTATTTTGAATGTTTCAAGGTGGTATGAGATACTTTGGAATGTTTAAGGATTATTTCCTCAAGGATTTTTCATTGGTCTCATTTAAAAGTATCTTCATATATGTCAAAGTTCTTTATTGAATATTGTACTTAATTGAGGTTTATCTGATAATATATCATCTAACATATTTAATAAAATGTTTTATGATTAGTTTTATAGTGGATGTCCTATCTTGAAACCATTCACCAATTTACTCTGAATGGTTAGTGTTTATGCATAATGTTTAGGGAAAGTTGTTTACATTTCATATGTTAGTTTCAATATGAATGTGTATGTTGTTTATGTTTATCCCCATTCATATGAGGAATGAATTGTACTTAGTAAGTGTTGGGTGGGGACTACTATAGCCTCTTGGGGCATCGGTAGGTCTCATGAGACAAACTATGGTCTTGACACAAGGTCATGAAAAAATGATTACTTATGGTCTTGACACGAGGCCTTGACGGTATATTTTAGAATGTAAGACATATGAATTTCTCTAATTATAAAGATATTAATTCATATTTATTATGGTTATTCTACTAGTATAATACCCATGGTTATGTTTTATTATGGAATTATTTACTTAGCTCATATTCCCGCGATAATGTGTTTAAGTTTATTATTTTTTAAAGGCATGTGTTTTTAGTTATTCACCATACCTAATATTTATATTTATGATATATTCCTCTATATTTCTTACCCTTATCAATCATCTAAGATCACCCCTTTTTTATGTTTTATTTTCTCAGGACATGAAGATGTTTTTTATGAATGACCTGTCGTTCCCAATAAAACATATTTGTTGTTTTTTTAAATTAAAGTTGAAATGTTAACCCTATGTATGTATCCGGTTTTACAAAATTATTAAACTACTTAGTCATTTAGGATTTTATTCCTTGTAATAATGTCAATGTATTAAAATAATGTACCATATCCAGACTTCTGGGGTTGGGGCATTACATTTAAGCCAACAACCCTGAAAAAAACATTTTTCAAACCATTTAAATAAAACTATCCTTTTATTAAAAACACCTTTCCATGCATCAAAACCAAAAAACCCTTTTTAAAATCTTGTTACTACTTTGACTTTCCACCAAACCCCCCAATTTTCATAATTTCATAAACCATGGTAGATTTGAAGAATGACATGAATTCTTTACAAAACTAAGTTGAATATCCAAAAAACCACCTTATATATTATTACCTAACATAAAAATAGCCATATCTCATCATGATTAGAATTAAATATCATATATCTATCCTAAATAGACTAGATATATGAATTCAAGATAGGGAAGATAAATAGATCTAAGTAAAACCACCTGAAACAAAGACTTACCAAGAAATCTGACCTTCAATGCACCAATATTTTCCAATAGATGACTTCTGGATTGAAGGTGAGAGTCTTCCCAACCTTTGTGAAGAATAAAGACAAATTTAGGGTATAAATAGAGGAAAAAAGATTGGTTTAGAGTCAAATCCATATGATATCCACTTTTTTAGGATCTAATTTTTAATCATTCATGGTTGGGTTGTATGGTTATGTAAACTATGTGCCAACCATGTGCTAGCCTCTTCCACAAGGAGAACCTAACATTATTGTCTTATAGGGTTAGAAAAACCATGAACCAATCATGTACAAGATCTCTGCCTCACATTACATGGTTACTCTTAGGTGGCTGTATAGTTTGAAAAAGGCATGCGCCTAATCGTATTCTTACCAATTAGCCTCTATTTCACTTTGTACAACTTCCTGTAGGATTTTCACGACTTATACTAACTGTTCACAAATTGTGCACCTCTAGAAAATATGCACAAACATTCCAAAAGTCCTCCAAACCCTTCTAAACTTCACTCAAACACTCTAGAAAATTAAAAAAACATAAATAAATTGTTACTTACTTGAAATCGGGGGAGCTACACAAACATAATCTAAAAATGGACAATTTAATTTTTAAATACTAATAGACATTTAATAAAACAAATTCCATGCATATATACATAAGAATAAATATATAAATCATTTGAAAACCAATTTTCCTCCAAATTTACCACATAAAAACACTAAAATAATTAACAAAACACATCACAACCATAAATCACACATTTTAGAATTAACTAAAAGTGATCAAGCATCACATTGAATGTATTGGAAAGAAAATGGATGGAAACAACTACCTCAATGATGAGTACATTCCACGAGACCTTCAGGGAAGGAATAACTAATACCAATGGGTGATCCACATAGCCTAATATCAAATAAAAACAATCCACACATCAACCCTAACCCTTAGGGTTTAACCAAGAGAAAACCCCACCAAGAGAAACCAATAACTCAAGAGATAAGGATAAGAGGATAAAATTAACCAAAAACTAAGAGTGAATCACCATAAAAACCTTAAAGGTATTCAATAGAGGAGTAAAATAAAGGGATACAGGTTTTTGGGATCCTCCCTGGTGTGCCTAGGTCTAGAAAAGAAAAAGGAACCTGATTTTTTGTTAAACCATAAGATGGGAAATATGGGAATTTCAAGTTTTTAATGACATTGGAAATTCACATGGTTTGGCTGCATGGTTTGACAAACCATGAACCAACCATGAACACCCTACAAGAGAAGAGGGACACCCTTCATGGTTTGGAAACTCAGTTTGGGAAACCATGAACCAATCATGTGATTTGGATCTATCAAATTGTAAAGCCTCCCAACATGCTTGCCACATGGTTTCTCATAATCATGTGCAATATAGGCATCATGTCCCAGACACCATTTTGAATCCGCACAATTTATCCTAGGCATCACATGGTTTAGAACCAACCGTGTGAAGGACATTCAAAGTAAACCATGCAAGAATTAATTGAACTGTAAATGACCTCATCCTCAATATGCTACATGGTTAACCCCCAAATTGTACACATGAACCATGAACAGGCCAAAAACTCACCTAAAACCTTCAAAACTAAAAATATTTCATTAGGAACTCAACCTATACTTAAAAAAAGATCCAAAATCAAGAAAAGAATAAAATAAAAGAAAATTCAAGGTTAGGGTGTAATCGTCTCACTAGATTCTACCACTACGGCTGGCACTGAACCAATCCATCTCCACCAAACTAATATTGAAGAACCATTGGGCACCAGTTCTAGTGATATCCATAAACCCCACTAGAAAAATACATTTACCTGATATCTCTAAGAAAAAATGGAAACCACTAGCCCCAAAAGTTCATGAGGGAAGCTACTAAGGTCGAATTCCCACTTGTCAAAACCTTAAAGGTCATGGTTCCTGAGACCTTCTACTGACAACCCTACTCTTCAAAGTAACCTGGTGATTCCAATCTCATGATAAACCTCCTCATGAGTGCATATTATCGATCACCTCCACCTTCTTCTAACCTCTAGATACATTAGAAATTTAAAAGTAGTAACTTCATAGTGGATAGAAGGATGTGGTGTCACCTTAAGAAGCCTCATATGAGACTCCTCATCTTGAAAAAGATCTGGAAAAAACATAGAATGTACTTGAACTTGATTCCCAAATCCTGAACTAACATACTTCCTTTATGAAGATAAATAATCTCCTTCCTCTTCAATAACTTCATGGTCGACAAAAGGAATTCCTAGAGTTATTTCTAAATGTCGACTTAAGAAACATATGCCTCCTTTTTCTCACCCAAATACAATATCCACCACTGAATCACAACTCCCTACATCTAACTAACTATAAAAGAAATCCAATATCCCACTAGGACCTAGACCAAACTGAAAGTGATCTCGATCTTCTACAACTATCTCTCTATCACTAAATCCAAAAAATTTCCCTAATAATTCCCCAAAGCCTTCCACTAAAATGCATGAAACACACTCTTCCAAGCCTCATCCTCTTCTCTCAGATTAATCATATGATGATAAACTAGATTAGTCTACTGAACCTCAACTACCCAAGCCATATGTGGATGTTGTCCAGAAGACATATATGAAAAGAAAACAATAATTTCCTAATCCCAATAGTATAGAATGTTATTTAGATTAATTTTAATTCAATTAATTCAATTTAACCATACAAAAAAAAACTAAATCAAATAGTAACACTAGTCATTATGATGAATGTACCTCTCCTAGGTTTCTACCCAACAAACAGGTCTACCTCACTTGGTCATTCAATAAGCTCAGAGTTCATGCACTGGATCACATGGGACCTAATATCCCATGTCATAGTTGGTCTCCATCGCCTATGTTATGGACCTAGGTAAACTGAACATATTTCCCTTATAACCTATTAAATCCTCACTATTCTCAACTCCAAACTCTATCCTTTCTCTAAACCATCACCTCTGATAACACTCTATCATGAACCACTCCCGCCAAAGATACCATAATGAGGGGAGAGAGATAATGAACCTCAAGTCCCACCTCTAGTAGGTACTAAGTTGGTTACTAGCACCAAGGGTATAAAAGGTAACATAAATGATAGGTATTACCCTATATAATATAAATAAGATCAGGAGATAAGAGGAATCAACCACAAGAAACTCTGTTACTTATTATAAATGGAAACCAAAACAATCCCACAATGCATGCATAAATAAAACTGATATAGGTAAAAGTATCCAGAATTAAATACCCTATAGAAAAGATAAATCCCCAACACAACAACTATCTAAAAAGGTTCAAGATATTACTATCTAGAATGATCCACATAATCCTTTTGGAAACCTGGAAATTAGTTTATATACATAGTGTGAGCATACAAGTATACTCAGTAGGAAAATAAAAGTCTCTCATGAATATGTGAAAGAAGCATATTAATACACCTGTGAGAAAATAGTAGAACCAAAAATACCTAAATAAGTTAATTATACATCCCAACCTCACCATGGAATTCTCATTAAATAAAAAATACAAGTATAATAACATAATAAGAAACATATCGATAAAGAGAACCCCACATCTATTTCCCACTATTTTTTTGCTCTCACACCCCAATGTCGTACTACCTAGAACTCCCGTATCTTTTTAATAATAGATAAAATTGTGCCATAGGAAAAATCACATTGCATCATGATCGTATACACATTTTACACTACCCATAGCACGATCACATCTCATCTTTCACGAAGACACATGGGTCATCACATCACAACCATTTCCATAACCAGAGTAGTAGGGTATCATGAACATGAAGTACATAAACCTTGTGACCTCCTATTACCATGAAAAACCCCCAATATAAGACTCCCTATAGCATGATCATATTACATATCACCTGAAGACACCTAGGCCACCACCCCATAGCGGGTTCATATCACATCCCACCCAAATATAACTGGGCCATCACCTAGTTCACTAAATGACCTCCAACCATCACAGCATGTGCATATCTACATGTTTGGAAGAGAGAGTGGTGAAGAGAAGGCATCCATCCATCCATCCTCATCACTAGGATATTGGGAACCACACCCTTCGTATGAAAAAATATGCATCGTCACATAGTTCTTGACGTGGGTGGGGTGCCTATAAAAATCACAAGGAATATACTAATATATATATATATAACCCACACACAATACAAACCTATGGGGTAAAAAAAACCACTAACCAACTCAAAATACTTCAAATTTAATTTCCACTACTAAATACATAACACCACACAAGCCACACGCTATATTTAAAATTTCCAACCAATCCCATTATCCAACTCATTCGTTTCATTATTAAGAATCAAACAAATTTAACCACACATACCATCATTTATCTTTTCATTAATCATTTCCATCCCATTAACCAAAACAAAACCCAATCATTTCAACTATTATAAAAAAATTATCCCACAAATACTTGGGAATCTTTCACAACACAACCACACATCACAAGTAGATCATAATTCCCATTAAACAATCAACTGTTTTGCCCCAAAATCATGTCCAAAAAAACTATCACCTTGCATCCCAAAAGAAAAGACAAACAAACCATCACCATGCCACCCCAAAAGCACGTACAAATAAACCATCACCTTGAATCCAAAAAATGATGGCCAAATAAACCATCACTTTTCCACCCAAAAGTATTTCCAAACAAACCATCACCTCACCGCTCAAAAATCACAGTCGCTTCTCACCCATCATCCCCAGACACCCCAACCATGCACCAACTTCACATTTCCTCCCCACAACACAACAAAAAAACTACTTTTTAGATTTAGAATGGATATTTTATCAATTTAACTTATTTATTTTAGGGGAATTATCACACAATACATAATCTTGGTCCAAATATTTTGATTCACACCTGTCATAGGGCACGGAAAAAGCGTATTTTTATGTTTTTCCTAGTGCAGCATAGAGGCTAACCAGGGTTGTCTCAATTGAGGATCTTTCTCAATTGTTCACTCACTTAAAAAAATTCACCTAAACTAATTATTTTTGTTTTTTTTATTATTTATATGAATGAAATGGAATTTATAAAAATAAATGAAATGAAAAAAATTCAATTATAATTAATATGAAATGCTAAAAAAATGAAATTAGTGAAGAAAGGAAGTTCTCCCGAGAGAGCTTTCAGGGAGCACCTTCATTGACCAGCTTCAAATATTCTTAGTGAACTCACTCCATCGTATGTGTTCACACCTTAGTCTACCCCAGTTATGAATAAAAAATCCATTTAGAGATTGCCAAACACACCCTTCTTCCACCTCCTTAATCGAGGGAAAATGTTTGTAGATTAAGATGTTAAACTTTAGACAACCATAATGAGGATTACACCCACTATAAATTATCCTTAGAATTAACTCAAAGAATATTAATAACATAGTATTGGGTTCAAGAACCTGATTACTCTCTCAAGATATTATTCATATCAGTCACTCATGATCATGAGTATTATAGTTCATGATGGTAATATGAGAAGAAGAAAAGAGGGTGGATGGGTGGACACAAAAATAAAAGCAATTCATGCATTTATTAGAAATATAAATTACAATTGAAATCTAAAACAAAAATAAATAAAATAAATAAATTAGAAATAAAGGGGGGATATTTGAAGATGGCCTCCCTTGGTGGAGATCTCCTCCTTGTTGCCTTAAAGGAATCAGATGGAAAATGGGATGATTTGAGATGTAGGAGCTACTCTCCTTTTATAGGAATAATTCTGCACTATGAAAGATTATGTGTTTTAGACCCATACAATGGATAATTCACACGTAGTCCCCTTCATGAAATTTGTTCCCAATTGTCTTTCTCGTCTCCTCTAAAAATTTCAACTCATTTTCCCGTAGTATTCAGGAGTTATGGATTTTTGATTGAGTGTTACTGTTTCTGGATGAAGGTTCTAGGAAGCTTCCTCCAAAAGTATAACATCCAATGAAAAACCTAATGAATTCAAAAAGCCCTAAAATTAATTTTAGAGACGTGCATACATTTCCTTGATCTTTTATAGTTGTAATCACCTCCATTGGATGTGTGTAGACTGATATGGGAGTTCATTATGATGGTGGGGTCCACACCGCCTTCCTGAAAAATGTTTCAACTTCATTGATTTTTAATGCCTCTAGATGCTTGAATCAGCCCCTGGTCCAGAATAAAAATTTGAAGGAAATAAATTAAGGATTCTAAGAAAATAATCACTCAATTTGGAATTAAATTTTAAAATAAATGAATAAAATAACTTTGATGTAAAAATATGTAAAAAATCCATAATTAAGCACTTTTCACAATTTTTCTCAAGACACATCATAAATAAAAAATTGATTCATATAAGCTCAAATTTATAATTTTGTAGGATTTAAATAATTTAAATACATACAAAAATGTGAAAAATATTAGCTTCATCACATTTCATTAGCCAAATATAAGTGATTAGACAATTTATCATTTTGGGTGATATAAAAAAAGAACAAAAATAAAGGGTTCCACAACTCATTCCAAATCAGTGAAAACAAATCCCCTAATGGCCATAATTTTCACCAGAGCATTTAGATAACATTATCACAATGTCACATTAATTTCAAAGCTGTAAAAGCATTCGAATCATTTCCTTTTCCACCTTTAATTTCAATTATCCAATTATTGGTCTTTAATTAATCCAACACAACCCTCCCCCATAGATAAACAAGATAAAACCCCTACTACATGATATAAAAAAAGAGAAAAAAAGGAATTACTTACCTCAAAGAATCTTTTAAATCTCATTGCACACCGTATAATGAAGAAGAATTGCCTAAAAACCACAACCACACCACGAGATCATGGATCAACTAGCATTGCATAAAAGCATTGTCAAAATGTAGCCCAAATAAAAACCCAAATCAAAACCTCACCACTATATAGGATCACTAGTATAGTAACAGAATAAAAAAATTAATAAGAAGAGAAGGACTTACTACAAACCACTAAAAAGAATCCATTGGAACCAACAGATCAAGGTGAGGGAAGGAGGGATGGAAGATCCCTAAAAATTTCCTAGAGCTCTACCAAAAATGATTAGAAGAAAGGTATGGAAGAATGAGGAGGGTTTAGGTCTAAAGAACTATTTTAAACTTATAAATCTACACTTTCATGTCATGTAACCCTTTCAAGGCATTTAATCCACGTGTTTTACAAAAAATCCTACTTCTATCAAAATTCATGTTTCCTTGACCTGAATTAATTACACATAATGAATTAATTCAATGACATGAATCCATTTCATGGGTTCACCCTCATACACACACAATTCATGAAACTATCCAGCTATATAATCCATGAACCACCAATTCACATTGTGTTCCCCTTTCACGATGTGCATTTCCCACTACAGCTCTATAGTACCTCCAACCACCACAGAACCTGCTCAAGATTCCTCTAAAACACTTCCAACTCCCAAAAAAACTAGAAGTAGAGAAGGAATATATCACTAAAAAATGGGAAATATATACACTATATAAAATAACTTAGGTTCATAACATTAACATATGACTCAATGAAAGTAAATTGAGATGAAATATATTACCATGAGTCCAGTCTTTCCCTGTATTTACTTTAACTGCTGTATAATAAACTCATATTAATTATTTGTTTTCTTAATAAAATATTATAGGTTTAACCCCTTATCGTTAAACCATTTTTTTCATTTTTATTAATAACATAGTTAATTTCTTAATCAGTTAAGTCCACATCATGTGTTTTGAGTATGTTTGGTTCATATGTTCAAAATAAATTATATTTGTTGATGGAGGTCAAATAGGTAATTATTTCATCATATATAGAAAAATATTAATTAAATAATTATAAATTTTATATATAAATTATATTTTTAAAACCAAACATGAAATATGGTTAGGAAAAATGAACTACGCTATAATCAAAAAGACGACATGCTGTACGTATGCATGAGCAATGGTTACATTTTTCAACGATCATTATGGAAAGAAGGTAAATATCAATTTATATTTACATAATTATAATAATATCATAAATATCATATCATTTATTTAATTATACTTATATATATAATCCATGTGATGTGGTGATTAAAAATGAATCACATTGCTTCGCAAAGGTGGTAGTCCACACGTACGCACAGATGATGTTATCATTTTTTAGTGAATGGAATGATAAAAAAATAAATGATATATTATCTTTTAATAATGATAAATATTTCACGAATATCATATATATATATATTAAATTAATAATTACAACTATTCTTAAGAGATGGTGATGGAAAATGAATTATATTGGTTCGTGAGGCGGTAGTTCACCATACACACGAATGATGGTTTCATTTACCATTTTATGGAAGATGAGATGGATATAGGTTGTGATATAAATATAAAATCACCTAATTATATGGAACATAATGGTGTTATTATATAATTGTGATTGAAGAATATTTGAAGGAGTTGGAATAATAAATAAAACTAAAATATGTGGTTAAAAATACACCTCTTCTTTAGAAAGTTTCCTTTGATTAACACCTTAAGTCCTCTTGGGTTGGTATTCTAACTAAAAAGTCCTATATAATTAGGTGAGGGAATATAGTAAGGGATTTGGTTATTTATTTTCAAATAATTTTTTTGAAGTGTTAAGTAAAGATAAGAAGAGATTCCCTTTTATAATAGAGGGGATAAGCACTCTTGAAATTTCTCAAAATATTAAATTTTTATATTGTAATTTTCGATTCAAAATGGATTAAAAATAATTTATTTAAAATATATGATGATTATATGTAGAAATAATAACATAAAATAAAAAATTATATATGTTTGGATCACATTTTTACCCTTATTTTTTTTGTTTTAACCCCTCGTTAACCATTTTCACACTTACCATGATAATAAATATTTTTACTCATTGAGGGCCAAGATAGTTATTATGAATGGAAAAAGAAATATAAATGGACCATGGATGATATTATCAACCATATACTAATCACTTGAATGAATATAATATTTTTAAATATTTTATATTATTTAATAAAATATTATTTATTATAAAATAAATTTATTGTATATTTTTAGAACTATTCATTACTTTGACACTAATAACATCAAGAATATAAGTTAATTTTTTAAAAAAATTAATTTATTATATCCCTAAAATGTGATTTTAGTCTTTAAAATTCATGGATCACATTAATTATCCCAAATTATATTTCTTTTAATATTTTTAATATCATTTATTTATTTTTTCCATTAATTAAATAATTACTCCGTCATCATTGTGTAATAATTTAAGTTAATTATTCATTCACTAAAAATTAAAAATAAATTACCATAATTAAGATAAATATTTTATATTTCAGTTGAATATTTACAACTGAACATATCCTTTGGTTATCCCGATGTTTAAAATATTAAATTTATTTAAAATAAGAGTGTGGAATTTTTTACTTTTCTTTAAATAAAATATTATTAAGTTTATAATTACATCCAAATGTAAAAAATACCATATAAACAAATCTAAAATGAGTATTAATGAAATAGAATCATCCAATAAAATTAAGTCAGGTGTTAGGGTCATTTTATAATCCTTATCATTTTATTTTTAACTTTAATTAACCGATTTACCCTTTACTGTGGTAACAAAAATTAGTAAGGTTACAACTAAAATTGAAACAAATAAGAGTCCTATTTAGAAAAATTTGAAACCACTAATAAAAAATATGGAATAAATTTTTTAAAATTAAAATCACAAAAATGGAAGAATTTAATTTAAAATTAAACCAGAAAAATGTGATGAAAATTATTTTTTTAGAAAAATACCCCTTTTAATGTCAAAATATTTTATACTAAATTCAATAATAAAATACTTTTAAAAATACAAAATTGAATTATTTTAAATAAAAAATAAATAATTAAATTAAATAATCCTAAATATAATTTGAATTTTTGAATACTTAAAAATAAATTACAATTTTTAATAAAAATCTTTAATTTTTACTATTCATTGAAAAGTCAATAATTTCATAAAATTATAAAAAATACATCCCAAAATAATTTTAACATGATGATTTCAAAAATGATATCTATTTCATCAAATAAAACTTCTAAAATTTCCAAAAAATTATTATAATATTCACTCATAAAAATCAATAAAAACATTTTTGAAGAAAACATATCTTTGAAGAATAAAATGGATTTACTAAAAATCATAATCTTATTTTATAAGAATTAATAAATAAATTTCTATTGATTAGAAAATTTATATGTTTATATTTCAAAAATTAGTTAATCTTGTCCATACCATCTAATTTAACGACTAGGTTATAATGGTCATCTTCAAATAATAACATTTCATGGTTCGTCTATGCCTGGTGTTGCGTATTTTGTAAGCTATTGAACATAGACTTCTAAAAAAATATCAAGATTTTACATTTCTTCCTTTAATAAATTTCATCCTAAAAATTTGAACTCAGGAAGAAAACTAGGGGTTTGAGTTTTCAATATACCTTTTTTGATATCCCACATCATAAATAGGGTTAATAAAATTTCCACTTGAAAAGATATAAAAGAGAAGTATGAAGGTCATCTAGAATAATTAATAACAAGGTTTAAATGTAGGAAAGAATTTGTGGTATTTGAAAACATGGATATAGAAGTAAAACCTAACTTCCAAAGATTGATAGAGCACCACACCAAATTCATTTTTAGCGATGGTTTAATAAACCACTACAAATTTTATTTTAAATAATTTTGCGGTGGTTTTCCAAAAACAGACCCTAAATGTTATCCGTTTATTAAAATAAACCAACTTATATCCAAATCCCACCCTTATACCCTATTCCTCACCCAACCATGATCCCTTTTTGGTTCCCTCTCCACTGCTATGTTTCCCCCCTCTTTAGCACTCCAGTTTCCCCCGAGCCCCCTGAGCCCTCGCCGATGCTCCGATTTCCCTCGAGCCCCCCGAGTTGGAGCATGAGACAAGACTACGGTCATCCCACATCCCACCAATACATCACCCTCTCTCTCTCCCTAACTGACTTTATAGTTTCCCATGAGACCCTTGAGCACTATACCTCGCTTCTCCTAGCCCCTTCTCCCATGATCCATCCCCGCCAACCCCCTTCTTTCCCTTCTCCCCCAACCCCCCCTTTTCCCTTTGATTTTAAAAAGTGGTAAACCCTTATTTATTACTATTTTCTCTTCCTAATTTCTTCTATTTACCCTCTATCAATTTTTATCACTCCTAATTATGTGGATTTTTGTTGTGTAGGTAGAAGAGGTTGTTTATTGGATCGATTGTGAATTCGCTTACTTGTATACATCACCTAGGTTTCAATGTATATGGGTAATCTTAAATTTTCACTTTTGGTTAATGTATTGTATCGAATGGTTCATGTTATTTAGGTTTAATTTGTTATTAGAGGTTCACAATTGATTAAATATACATTTTGAGTTAGGTTAGATGCAATTGTATATCATTATTTTCAATTGTACTGAATACATTTTAACTAGTGTGAATCATATTATTTTTATGAATTTGGGATGTTAATATTTATTTTGTATTATTTTTTACTATTTATAATTAATGAATCATGTATTTAGTTCTTTATTTTTATATTCTACATAATGGGGATCTCCTAGATCACTATTTTATGTCTACAGATATTCAGTTTATCCCCCATGTTGATGGTTCAATCCAATTTTTTATAGAATCATTGATGTCTCTTTATCTCTTAAATTAAAGGAATAGTTTCTAAAAGACATGTTGAGTCACTCATCGGTAGTTTTAAACCTCTATAATATAAGGGGTTTCATCCAAGGTGATGTTAATATTCCCACTTAAGTACTATTTGGGTCACTTGGGCTGGGGTGTTACCCACCCATGATTTGTAAGGTCATAGGTTAAGAGTTATTTTCGTGTATGATGTAGAAACTCTCACACTTCTGTTTCATTATTAATTCAATTACTATTATATATATTTAGAAATATAAATTATAATTATATAAACATAATATAATTGATATCATTTCTTTATAAAATTAATATAAAAAATAAATAGCATATATATCTTATCTATCTTCTTGTTCAATATTTCCATCCATGTAATGTTTTTCCACATAAAGGGATGATCATTATTATTTAATTATCACTACCATAATAATTTTTTTACTTTAGTATATATAATTAAAAAACATTTATTTATTTATTTTTATCCTTTTTTAGTTGATATAACTCAAGTACAATGAAAATATAATTAATATTATTTTTTTGAAAAATCTTGTAATTATTTGAACTATAATTTCTTTATGTATTCTATTTATAATAAAAATATAATAATTAAATATACAAATGATTAGAAATAATATAAATAAATATAAAATATTTTGGTTTTAATTTTAAAAAATATATTATAACATATAGGAGGTTGATGTGTATTGAAGTAGCCCTGGACTTATGGTAAAGGGGAATCTCCCTTAATTGCATCTATTTTTTGAATTTATTTACCAATATTATAAAATATTATTTTATGTGTTGTATTATTTCCTATATATTCATCCAATTAATTTTAATTTTATTCTAGTATATTTATTCAATTTACATATTCCCTTTTAATTGATAATAATTTTTTATGGAAACTCCCAATTTTCTCATCAAAATTATATTTTCTCTATATATTTTTTGTAAATTTTTTAATGTAATTTTATTTTTCACATGTCATATAGTTTTTTATGGATTATATATGGGAATTTAAATTTAATTTTAAATTGAAAATTTGATATTTTTTTTCATATACACCCTAAAAAATGAAAAGTGGTTATCTTTTCAGTTCCCTTGTTAATTAATTTGAATTAATTTCTATGGAATTCCATTGTAATGCATGGTTTATATTTCTTGGATGATTTTTAATGATTTATTATTCTTTTAGAAGAATTTTATAATCCATTTGTATGATATAAAGGATTTAAAAATTTATTTTTTATTTCCATAAACATATCACATTATTAGATCTTGCGAAAATAGTCGAGTGACCCTCTTGAAAATGGTTTCTCACATATTTTTTTTGTAAAATAAACCCATTTTTGTCTTTAAATAGTTTTAAATGGTTTAAATACTTGGCATAGAACTTGGTCACATTCCAAGTGGTTTTTAAAATTACCATTTTCTTTTCTAATGGCAATTAACTATTTAATAGGGTGTTCAACACCTATTTTGTATTTATAATTCATGTGTGTTATTTTAGAGAAATGTTTTAGTAATTAAAGTTAGTTTACCTTTAATATTTTTTAAGTGGTTTTGAGACCATAAGTCTCAGAGTGGTTTGAAATTTTTTAAAAAGGTAAAAGTTTTGTCTTCAAAAATGGGTTCTTAACACCGGTTGTCTTCCTTTAAAAAGGGGTATCTTGCCTTCAAAAGTGAATTATTAAAATAGTTAGATTTATAAATTGGTTTTAAATATGTGGTTTTATAAATATATTTCAAAGATAATTTTTAATGTAGTTTCTAAATGGTGTAAAAATGGATTGGCTTTTGAAGATCTTTATTAAATCTCGATTGTAACTTTAAGAAAAGTGTTTTTATAAATGTGTGAGACCATATTAAGCCTCATGTTACTATATTTATTACCAAAGATGATTGTAAATCCATGGGGGGATGATTATAATTGATGCAAATATGTGTGTTTCTTAATGATTTTATGGTGTTTCTCTTGTTTCTATTTTACATAATACAATCCATGATTGATTTCCTTTTTTTAATTTGACCTTTTTAGTACTTATATGAGTCTTTTTATAACTACTTGGTTGTACTTTTTTTCACATTGATTTATCTCTTTTACTACTCTTTAATACTTATGTGTTTTATTTTTTTAGCAAAGTGTAGGCACATTGTGATAAATATGGATAAAAGTTGGATCATATTACCAAAGAACACACCTCATTATGCTAAGGTTTTGGAAGAGTTTTTAGATTTTTCAATTTCTAATCGATCTGTTTATGGGAAAATAATATTTCCATGTCTTAAATGGGAATTTATAATATGGTTTAGGAGACATGAAGTTTATGAACACTTGATATTGTAGCAATTCCCTGCTCAATATTTTTTTTGGATTTGGCATAGAAAATTGAACATTATAGAAAGTTTAAGCACTGATGTCAATCAACAGAATGCGCTCCCAACTTCATAAACAATGGAAAATGAAATAAAAACCTTATAAACAGTGATTTCATCATTTTAAGACAATAACATCAACATCGAAACATATCAGAACAACCAGTTGAGGGTGGTATAAATAGAAACTTAACGGGTGATGTTTTTGGGACTATAGGAAAACGAGATCAAGATTGTCACATATCATTGTATAAACCTCTTAATTATAAATAGAATAATGCAAGAGATAAATTTAATGAGTATAAAAATTAATTTCATTACTTAGTTGATGATGGAAATCAAGAGCTGTATGGTGGATGTTTGAAATATTCAAAACTTTCTTTTTTGCTAAAGTTTTACCATATCAAATGCCTATAATAAATTATAAATAAGTATATGTCCATGATATTGGAATTATTTTGTGATGAATTTTATAAATCTAAGATCCCTGATTATTTTTATGACATGAAAAAAGTTGTTAACAAGCTTGGTCTAAATTGTACAAAAATACATGCTTGTCCTAATGATTTTATGCTCTATTGGGGAGAAGATTCAAGCAGACAAGATTGAAAAAAATGTTCTTCTTCTAGATGGAACTCAATAGGTGATGTTAGAGGTCTTAATAAACACAATACTATGATGAAGAATAAAAATAACACACATGAAAAGGTTTTGTGTTACTCATTTTTAAAACCTCTATTGTAATGAAAATTCTTGTCAATGAAAACTTCTGAGCACATGAAATGGAATTCTATAAATAATTAAAATGATGGGTTAATGTGAAATACAAGATATTAAAAATTGTGGTAGTAATTTGATCCATTTAATCCTTATTTTTCATTTGATCCTAGGAATGTGCATTTGGGATTGACTGTTAATGGATTCAAACCATTTGGGAATTTGAGCACTAATTATGGCATTTAGCCAGTTGTTTTGATCCCTTAAAACATACCTATATGGATGTGTATGTAAAAAACGTATTTTATCATTTCAATGATTATTCCTCAAAAAAATGTCTTTAAATGACATTGATTTATACTTTAAACTTCTAATTAAGGAATTATAGGATTTATGGAGAAACAGTTTTGAGATATATGTTGAATCTTCTAGAATAATGTTCAAAAAGAACACTGCTCTAATGTGGACCATTAGTGACTTCCCTAGACTTGGAAAATTATCTGATTGGAAACATTACATGGGTTTGGATTTTCCTATTTTTAACTTTGATTTTGGGCTCAAATGACCACCTTAATGTAAAAAATGGTGCTTCTTGTGTCATCAAATATTTCTCAATGCATCTCATATATTTCGACTGAACAAGTAAAAATTCAATGGTTATATTGATCATAGACCACCTCCAAAGTTATTGATATGTTCTAAAATATTGAAAAAACTTAGAAATTTTTAAACATAATTTGGGAAGATGCATCATTTTAATGATAGTGGGAAATAAGTTCGAAGTTCATTATTAAGTAAAAATGGAACAAAACAATGGGAGAAAAATAATATATTCTTTAAAATTTTGTATTGAGGATTTAATTAGTTGTGGAATAATATTGATGTTATTTATATTGATAATAATGTTTTTGATAATTTAATCATCACAATTTTTTATGAGCATGGAAAATCAATGTACCATCTTAATACTCAGAAGGACATACAAATAATGAACATAAAGAGTGATCTATAGATAGATGAGAATGTAAAGTATGATCTGACAATTTTTACAATGAAAATAATAGATAAACATACATTCCTATGAATTTTAAAACATTTAAAGGTATCTGATGGTGTATTGACCATTTTTTTTGAAATGGATTAAAAAATAATGAAATTTAAAATTTTGCAATTTATTGGACGGACCATTTTTGAAACCGATATTCAGAACTTAAATCCAAGAGTTTCAGTACTTCAATGGGTTATTTTTGGATGTGGTTAAAGGCCCCAGGGTTCCTCGGGTGTTCTTTAAAGTTTTTGGAGCATTGGGATCCAAAAAATCAAGTCCGGAAGAGCTAGCAAGGGTGCATAGTTAGTCTGAAACTGTGTGGCCCTCAACAGAAAAACCGTGTGGTTTCTTTTTAAGAAATTAATTAGTTAAATTAAAATTAAAAGGAAAATAAAATAAATTAAAATAAATGCGAAAAATGTTTTAATAATAATAATAATATGATTATGATTATGATTAATAATAATAATAATAATAATAATATTATTATTAATTGGCTTGGGTTAAGAGACCCAAAAGGGGTCTCTCCTCCCTGTGACCTGCACGTGACACCCAACCCCATCTCCCTATTGAAGTGTGATGACCCCCTTTCCCAAATCCCCTCTGTTTCCAATTTCATTTGGTTTCTAAAATTTTTCTCACATAATACTTTAAGGTGAGACTTCCTCTTACCCTCTTTTCACTTGTTTGGCATTTTTTTGGTCTTCTCATCACCTTTCTTGACTCAGTTGAACCCTAGGGTTAGGGATAACAAGATTTTTGGTTTATTCTCTAGTATTAGGGAGTGTGAATGGTCTACTAGGATGTCTTCTTGATTTTTCTAACATCCTCCACCGAAGGTGAAGTAGATTGGGTCGATTCAGTTTTCCTCCACCATCCAAGGTAAGGGTTTTCATCTACTGTTTGTTTTTGCCTATTTTATTTAGGGTATTTAAGTTTTTTTGAGTCCCTAATAATTTATCTATAGTGTGTTGGACATTACTATGTGGTTTTGAGTTTCCACAGTCAAAGGAAACTTACCCATACATACATAGGTAGGTATATTTAGAGGTAAGTTTCTCCCTTATATGTATATTCACCCATAACATGGAATATATATATATGGGTCTTGGTGTGATTATGTATAGTATAAAAAATTCATGTGAAGGTAAGTGTTAATGAATATATGCATATATGAGCTATATGTAAGGATCACCTTGTTCATATTCATGGCCATGAGAATATTCACATCAGCGCTAGGTGTACTTATGTATATGTGAAGGTGCATATTTTTGGAGGTAGGAAGGAGAAACTTCGAGTTAAAATGTTAAGTGATAAAGTGGTTGACTTTGGTCTACTTCTTGAAGAGGGATACCTTTTCCCTTGAATTTAAATTTAATAATGCCTAAATTTCTCTCCTTTGAAACTTTTTTGCATTTAATTAGTTTTGTATGATTTATATAATAAATTATTAGTTATGATACATGAATTTTTTTCTCATAAAAGTCATGGTTTTTATAATAAAACCCCTCCAATGGAGGTGCTCTATCTTTAAAAACTCATAGTGATAATTTATGTTTATTTTACTTTATTATCTTATTATGTTGATGTTTCTTTACACATAGAGGTTATGATTGATATATGTAATGTTAGGAAATGAACCCTAGTGGCATTAGAAAACAAATTTTCCCTTTCGAAATGGTTAAATAGCCAAGACACCATCTAAGTGCTTGGAACATCTTATAAATTGATTAAATTGACATGATTTATAAAAAGGGAAAACCCATTAAGGTATTTCCACTATTTTACATGGAAACTTCTAAGTACTACCCAAACCTATTTAAATGAATTTCCATGTTATGTTTGATTAATAAATGTCATGTATTAATTTAAGTAGCTTCTTCATGATGACTAGTACTCCATAAGTGAATTGAATTAAAGGAAATACTCATGATGGATTGCCTTCCTTAAATTATTTAAATGAATTAATTTAAATGGAAATTATTAGGGTTGTACAACCGTGCCTCCTTTTATGATTAAGTAATTATAGTTTATATAATTTTTTTCAATGAAATGACTTGAATATATTCAATGACATGCTTCATGGCGGTTTCATGCCTTGAAAGGAATTGATTTGGGTTTTCTAAGCCTAAACACTTTTTATCTAATTTAATTATTTAAATTATATGCAATATATTTGATCTCACCATCACACCGTACACAACCAAATAAATTGGATAACCCCTATTAAACTATAATCTTTTATTTTTTTTAAACCTCTATTAAACTCTTTTGGGTCCATAAGCAAGGAGACTGAGACCTGAAAGCACCTGATAGGTGTCCCAACCTTTGACATTATTAATACTTGGGTTGTTTGACTCTAAATACCTTTAATAAATTATATAAATTGTTTTATTCATATATTAAACTATTGAATTGGAATAATAATAAATTATTTAATTTATTATGGTAGAATCACCTTGTATAAACCATTCAATTAATATATTAATGACTTTAAGGTTGAATGATTAATTAAACAAGTTTTCACTACTGGAAAACAGACCCATATGTAGGATTTTACAAAAGGCATTGGTATAGTTCAAAAATATACCCACAATTTTTAAAGAACCATGGGTATGCGTTTCATAGGAAAAAAATTTCACGAGAAAGATCTATACCCACTGTTCTCCTAAAACCATGGGTATAGGTCAACCATACACCCACGATTTTTAGAGAACCGTGGGTATAGGTCTTGTAGGATTTTTTTGGGGAATACCTACACTCACAATTCTCAAAAGACATTGGTATAGGTTGGGCTATACCCAAGGTTTTTGTAAACCATGGTAATAAGTTTCGCGTGGGGAAAAAATTTTCAACCTATACCCATGGTTTGACCAAACCATGGGTGTAGGTTGACCAATTATTTTTTCATAAAAATAAAAATAAATATTTTAATATAAATATTTATATATATATAATATATAAATATATATTTTTTGTATATAAGAACATAAAATGTGTGATATAGTAGTGGTAAAGTCACTAGACTGTAAGGGGAAGGCGCTGGGATCAAATCCCAATGAGTATTTTTTTAATAAATAATTTATAGCCACCATTTTCCAAACCATGGGTATAGGTATGAACATACAAAATTACTATACCAAGGGTTTATAAACCATGGGTATAGGCCACCTATACCCAAAATTTGACCAAACCATAGATATAGGTCTATACTGAAAGCTTGGTTCCTGACAGTTCATAGAACCGTGGGTATATCCTATACACACAATTTTGAACAATTAATATAGGTAATAATTCTAGAATTTTTTATATAATTATGATACTAATTAGGAACCTGAATTAATGAAATGAATTGGTTTTACAGATGGTAATTTTTATAAATTGTTTGTTGTGTATTATGATGATAAATATGCCATGTTTGATACTAGAATTGTGATTTTTTTGCTTGGATTTTGATATTATGTGATATCGATGTGATTAATACCTAAGGGTTTGATAATGATTGGAATGTTGGGTTTTTCTGGATAAAACTCATGTTTAATGTGGATTATTGGGGGATTGGTGCATGTTATTATGTACCACATGAGGGAAATGTGCATATACTTGATATCCAAGGGAAAAGTATATGGATATATAGGATATATGAGGACTCATGACTGGTGTTTAATCCCAAGGTCTTGGTACATGATTTCATACTTCTTGAGGAATAGGTGCAATGGTACTGAATGCATGAGGGTAGAATATATTATTATGTCACATGTTTGAGGGATAGATGCACAATCACACGATGCCTGAGGGAGAGGTTCTAGTTATTTCTAAGGGAAATATTTTTGTTAGCCTCTGGTATAAGGCTGTATTTTTTATGGTATATTCTGAGTGATTTATCCTTATCAGAATAATATTCCACTGATTTGGTTAATTCATCTAGATTCAAGAGGATTTACCTATAAATATAGATACATGGAAGGGTTCTAAAGTGGGAATAGCCACCAGGCGTCCCTTAGGAATTTGGGAAGGTTGTTTTTTATTTATTCAACATTGATTGTTTATTTTTTGTATATAAATGCTCATTTATTTACATTATATATCAAGTAATGGATTGAGATAGACACCGTGGGTGATGGCCTACTGAGATTATTATCTCACACCCTACTCAGGTGCTATATGGAACCTGAGTATATCTTGTTTCTCGAAAGTATTTGGATTCATTGCTTGTATTGTTCTATGTATATGTGAGCTCAGGAGCATAGGACTAGGCTCCTGCTCTCGATATTCGAGGATTTGGCCATTGGGTTTTTCTTTTCTTTTATTAATTTGTACTGATCGTAACTTGTAGTAACACTTGACACTACATACATAATTATATGGAATTATAATTGGCCATTTTATTTTTATTCAGATATTATATTATTCTTCCACTTTTGTTCTTTCTTTATTATTATTTCTTCTTTTACAGTTTGTTGTTTTAATATTATTATATCATTGTGAGACTATGATCTTGAGGTTATAGCCTCCCCACCATACTATCAATAGACCATTGATTCTAGTTGGCCCCCTCTAGTATATGGGGAGGCGTGGTTGAGCCCATGTGGCAATCAGTTCTACCACCATCTTAGTGGTGAGTCAGGATAAGACATTACAAAGTGGTATCAGAGTATTTTTCTTTTTATTTTTTTATTTTCTTAATATTTTGGGTTGGTAGATAGGATACTAGGAATGTGTCTGAGCTTGGTAAATAGTGGTTCCTGGGATTGATCACCCCACATATGGGAAATGACCAAGTTTCTAGGACAAGGATTATTATTCATGATTTTTTCTATTATAGTTGATATGATTTCACCATGAGTGAATGATGTACTTTCCACTGCTTATGGATTTATGATATTTATGGTATTTTACCCTTTTCTTGGTATGTAAAGGATTAATCATTGAATGAATCATAATAGGCACACATAAATTCACATTCCATGCATATTCCATGCCATATAGTTGTATATATAGGCTTCTTGTTGTTTTGATTGTGTTCCTTGAGTGCTATTCCATGCTTGATTGTATAACATTCTTAACTATTTATATTCCATGTTACTTGACTACTTAGAATGATTTCCCTATTTAGTATTCCATGCTTCTATGATTTTAGCATGTTGCTTTATGTTAACTGCTTGTAGTGACATGATTCTCTTTTTTTTAAATATGTAATTGATGGAATGAGAAAAATTAAATTGGTTGTGATTAAAACGGGATCCAAATGCCAAAATATAAAGTGTACGAGCACTTTATGGATTGGTATATGGCTTCCAATATGACTAGACTACTAATCATGAGCATGTTGTATTATTAAATGGGTTTAAATGAAAAAGCTGTTCAACTTTAATTTTAAATGAACTTGTTAACTATGTAAATTCTCAACTGGACCCAAGTAGGTCAGTTTGGGCATGGTTCTTATGAGATAACCCTTAATGGGTGTTTTTAATTCCAATGGTTATGAAAATTCTATTGGGTTTCCTGATAATGAACTAGGTATTATTTTTAGGACCCTCATAGGTTACATTATCTATTAAATGGAATTTATTTTGAAAAATTTCCAAATTATGACTGAATGTCAAGAAGTGTAAAATGTTTTAAAAATGATTTTTTTCCGAGACTTTCCTTCTTTTCCTTGATTTTTAAGTTAAGTCTTTTAAATGTTTAAAGATATAAATGTGAATATATGTAATGTACTTAAATGTAACCCTAGGTGGTGTTCTTTGTTTAAACCCTTATGAAAGGGTAGCTTGATTTTTCTTTTTGAGTTTCCTTAGAATAGAAATAAGAGTGTTTTTATAGGATTACTCCTTTTTTTGAAATGTCATTTTGGTGGGATTTTTATCCTAATCAATTTTATGTTTGGAGTGACCCCACTATGGGTCAACACTTTATGATTTTCTAAGGGGCTATCTAGTGGTAGGTAGCACCCTTAGAGTTAACCAACTTGCTAAAAACCATAAGCATTCAGTTGTATGGTGTTGTTTGGGTTTCGTTGTCCCTAGTAGGACTCTTGGTTTCTAATTGAAACCCTTGTTCAGACAGGTGTTCATGTTTCCCTTGGAATTTTTATGGGTGAGTATTGAGTAATGCTCAGTTTCTACTAGTTAGAAATTCCTTGGTCATGGTCTTCCGTTTCACTGGTCAGTTAACCCTTTCCCTTTTTTCCTTGGGGGGATCGAAAGGTCTATAGTTATTTCATAGTCATTTGGGTAGTACGAATTTGGGATAAATATCTTTTATGGGCCACCAGATAGTTGAATATATAGGGATGATATCCTGTGGTTGGTATTTTGGATGTGCTATTTTCTTGTGAAATCTTAGTGTAGTATGTGTTGGTATACACGGTATCCATTGAGTGTTTAATGACACGTAGGGTTATTGATCCTTGATCTATTGGGTACATTCTCAGATCATCTCTGAGGTAGAGTGACCTGGGAGTAAAGAAATAAAGTTTATACCAATTCTTAGAATTAATTTCATAGACTTGAGTGTTTTGACATGCTGGTCAGTTTGGTTTTGGTTTTCATTCTAATTGCTTAAACATTTACATTTATGGTTTTTCTAACCTAGAGAATTTTTGAAAGGCTATTCTATCTCTTATTTTTAATTATTAGGACACTCCTAAGGTGGAGAGTGTCATGTCAGTTATATTAAATACATGTCCTTCTAGGTAGAAAGAACACAACCAAAGAGGAACATTGGAGAATGGTCGAACTTTCTTAAATGTCCATACAACTTGTGAACTTTAAATCATGTTGGCGCTTACTCAGAATAACAAAGTTGGTGTAGTTAGTGATGTATGAAAATTTTGAGAAACACCATTGGTTGTGGGTGGAATTCAGTAATTATGATTGAATGATCACATGATTCCTCAGGTGGTAAAGGCTTAGTGATTAGTTAATGACGGTGCATCGGTAGGTGAAGTTGAGTTTCTTATAAGGTATCGACCAATAGTGGTTTTTACATTTTTCTTAGAGAAATATTTAAAATAATCTTAGTGTACTCTTACTTGAGAGACAAATATGTACCCTATATTGACCTCATCCTTGATATACTATGAGAGCGTTGGTCTTATGACACGTTGTGGTTTAAAAGTTGTTGGGCGGTTTAAGTGGTCTCCTAGTTTTTCATGATGAACTCATGGGTTTTATTGAGGCTTGGTTAGTATTGAGTTAACCTTGGATACCCATGTAGGAATTTCTTGATTGAACTCTTGTACACCAGCTATTTCTTCAGACTTGAACACCAGGCCAATGCTTCTCTAGGCTCAGTCAATGTTATGACGTGGACATCTTGAATTTGTACCAATGTATCACTCATAAACATGGAGTATGGACTACCTTGGGTTAGTTACTTACAACCCATTCATTTCAATATGAGGTTATCTCAGACTTGTTATTAGTCTTGTAGATTATGCTTTAATCAAAAATTTCATCAGAAGTTAGGTATGAAATTTGGTGGATGTGTTAATGGTGAATGCAAAATACCTCGAAAGGAGACATCACAATTCAATTTGAAATGTGCCAACTGTCTATGTTGTGCACCTTCTAGATGAGTCAGCCAGAGGGGATCAAATTTTTTTCTCTCTTTTCTTGATGTAAACGGTCATAAGGAACCATTTTGAATCATGCCGTCAGGTTAGGGTGGGTGTGGTTTAATGGTCAGTAGTGTATTCTTCAAAAGCTTGCACGACCAGTTCTATTTGGTCGATATAGAATTTGACCATTTCTTTACAATGGGGTCTCTGATGTGACCTCATAAGTAATTAGGTTCATTATGTTAAAGAAAATCACACTTGGAGCATCACTCGAATGCTTAGAGGTTGGATTTGTAAAGTAATTCCAATGGGGGAGGTGCCGTGACTCAGAATTGGCCCCCTTTTTGAAGTTTGAGACCTATGGTGGAGAATACCACCAGTTAGTTGTTTCAATAGATGACATCATGGACATTTATCTAGCTAAACAGACTCAATTAATCACCATCTTGGTGTTTCAGTTGAAAAAAATATGAGTGTGGGCTCAGATCTTGATGGCTTAACTGCTGCTTTCCTAATTAATTCTTAGAGGTGCATTGGGCATTTGGAAACACAACACGACCATCCAAATGAGACTTCACAAACCTTGTTGGATGGGTGATGTTTTTTGTTGTTCCTAAAGGCTTCTCGGGGATGAGAAGTTCTAATGTGGTGAGTTTGTAATGACCCATGTTTTTGAACCAAATGAAAAACCAAAGTAATTTAAAATTTTGGCATTTACTGGATGAACCATTTTTGAAATCGAGTTTCAGGAAATAAATCCAAGAGTTTCAACACTTAAATGTGTTTTTTTGGATGGGGTTAATGGACCTGGGGTTCCCCAGGTGTTTCTTCAAGTTTAGGGAGAGTTTGGCTTTGAAAACTCATGTTGGGAGGAGTTGGCAGGGGCACACAATTAGTCTGAAACCATGCGGCCCTCAGTAGAAAAACCAAGTGGCTTATTTTTAAGAAATTAATCATTTAAATTAAAATTAAAAGGAAAATAAATTCAATGAAAATAAATGGGAAAAATGTTTTAACAATAATAATAATAATAATAATATTATTATTTTTGTTGTTTTTAATAATAATAATAATAATAATATGAATTATAATAATAATAATATTATCATCATTAATTGGTTTGGTTTAAGAAACCCAAAAGGGGTCTCTCATCCATGTGACTCATGTGCGACACCCATCCCCCTCTCCCTCATGATGTGTGGGGACCCCCTATCCCGACTCCTCTCCATTATTGATTTTATCCGGTTTCTACATGTTTTCTCACATGATCCTTCAAGGTGAGCCTTCCTCTTCCCTTATCATCCCTTCTTGTTTTTCTTCTTGTCACCCTATTTGAATCAGACGAACCCTAGGGTTAGGGATAACTATATTTTTGGTTTCTTCTTCTGTATTAGGTTGTGTGAATGATCTCTCGAGATGTCTTCTTGCTTATTTTGACATCCACCATCGAAGGAAAATTGGATTGGGTCAATTAGGTTTTCCTCCTCCATATGAGGTAAGGTTTTTCATCCGCTGTTTGGTTTTATCTATTTTATTTAGGGTATTTAAGTGTTTTTGATTCCTTTTTAATTTATCTATAGTGTTTTGGAAATTTCCATGTGGTTTCAAGTCACCAGAGTCAAATGCGACTTACCCACGCGTGTATAGGTAAGAAAATTAATATATAAGTTCCGTTGTTATATGTATATTCACCCATGGTTGTGAATATATATATATATATATATGGGGTTATGTGTGCTTATGTATATTATGAAAAATGCATGTGTGGGTAAGTGTGAACCAGTATATGCATATATGATCTATATGTAAGGATCCCCTTGTGCATATTCATGGCCATGTGAATATGCACATATAAGATAGGATTGAATATGTATATGTTAATGTTCATATTATCAAATGCGGGAAGGATCATTTTCAAGTTAAAATGTCAAGTGCCAAAGTGTTTTTATTTGGTATACTTCTTAAGATAGGATCCCTTTTCCTTTGCCTTTAAATTTAAGGATGCCTTAATTGTTCTCATTAACACTTCATTACATTTAATTAGTGCTGGATGATTTATAGAATAAATGATTAGTTATGATACATGATTTTTTATAATAAAATCCATGAGTTTTAAAATAAAACCCCTCCAATGGAGGTTCCATGTCTTTGAAAAATCATAGTGATAATTTATGTTTATTTAGATTGCTTAGCTTATTATGTTGGTGTTTCTTTATGCGTAATGGTTATGATTAATATATGGAATGTTAGGTAATGTCCCATAGTGGAATTAAAAAACACATTTTCTCTTTTAAAATGGTTAAATAACCAATACACCGTCTAAGTTCTTGGGCCATCTTATAAATTTATTAACTTGACATGATTTATCAAAAGAGAATTCCCATGTAATAATTTTCCCTATTTTCCATAATACCTTCTAAGTACCACCTGAACCTATTTAAATGAATTTCCATTTTATGTTTAATTAATAAATGGAATGTATTAATTTTATTGGCTTCTTCATGATGAATAATAATCCCTAATTGAATTTAATTAAAGGAAATGATCATGATGGCTTACCTTCCTTAAATGTTTTAAATGAATTAATTTAAATGGAACTTATTAGGGTGGTATGACCAAGCCTATTTTTATGATTAAATAAGAATGGTTTATGTAAAATGTTTCAATGATATGACTTGAATAGATTCAACAACATGCTTCATGGTAGTTTCATGCCCTGAAAGGAATTGATTTGGGTGGTCTAAACCTAATCCCTTTTTGTATAATTTAATTATTTAAAGTATATTCAATATATTTGATCACTCCAGTATGCTAAACATAACTAGATAAATTGGATAATCCATGTTAAACTGTAATATTTTATTTTTTTAAATCGTCATTAAATTCCTTTGGGTCCATAGGAAAGGATACTTAGACCCGCAACCACCCGATAAGTATTCCAGCCTTGGAAATTATTAAGAATTTGTATATTTGAATATAAATCCTTATAATAAATTGGATAAATTGTTTGATTTCTTTATTAGAATTTTGAATTGTCATAATAATAAGTTGTGTGATTTCTTATGGTAGAATCACCTTGGCTAAACTGGTTAATTAATATATTAACGACTTTAGGGTCAAATGATTAATTAAACGGGTTAGATATAATTATGATGATAACTAGGAACATAAATTAATGAAATGAATTGATTTGAAAGATAGTATTTTTTATAAATTGATTATTTTGACTTATTATGATAAATATGGTATGTTTGATACTAGAATTGTGATTTTTCTTGCATAGCTTTTGAGCTTATATGATATTAACGCGATTGATACCTAAGGGTTTGATACTGATTAGCATGTTGAGTTTTTCTAGATATGAATCATGCTTAATGTGGATGCTTGAGGGATTGATACATGTTCTTCCATACCGCCTGAGGGCAAGGCACAAGTACTTGATGCCCGAGGGAAGAGTATATGGTTATATGGGATATCTGAGGACTCATGACTGGTGTCAATGACTGAGGGTTTGGTGCATGTTTTCGTACCACCTAAGTTCTTTTATCCATAGTAATGAGTGATTGAGGGTATAATATATGATTATTTTAGATGCCTAAGGGCTAGATGCACATTTACATGATGCCTGAGGGTGAGATTCTAGTTATGACTGAGGGTGAGATTTTGGTTAGCTGAAGGAATAAGGCTGTATGTTTATGGTATATTCTGAGTGATTCATCCTTGATAGGATAATCTTCCACCAATTTGGTTTATCCATCCTGATGTAGGAGGATCTACCTACAATCATTGAAACCTGTCGGGGTACCGAAGTAGGCATAGCCACTAGGTGTCCCTTAGGAACCTGGGCGGGTTTTTGTTTATTTATTCAAAACTTCTTTTTTATTTTTATGTATATACCTGTTGATTTCTTTAAATTATATATAAATTAATGGATTGGTTTAGACACAATGGGTGCCGACCTTCTGAAATTATTATCTCACACCCTATTCAGGCACTATTTTCACCTGAGTATATCTTCTTTCTCATAGGTATTTGAATTCATTTCTTATACTGTGTTGTGTACATGAGAGATATGGGGCATATGACTGGGCTCTTGATTAGGATGCTTGAGGAGTTTATTATTGGGTTTTTCTTTTCTTTTGTTAATTTTTTCTTCTTGTACCTTGTATTAACACCTTATATTACATGCATCATTATATGAAATTGGTGTTGACCATTTTATTTTTATTCAGATATTATATTATTCTTCCTCTATTGTTCTTTCTTTTTTATTACTACTGATGCTACTATTTTTTGTTTTTAATATTATTATACCATTGTGAAACTCTAATCTTGAGGGTATAATCTACCCACCATAACATCAATAGACCCTTAATGCTATTTGGAAGCCTCTAGCATTTAGGGAGGTGTGTTTGAGTCCATGTGGAAACTGGTCCGACCACCGTCTTAGTGGTAAGTCGGGATGAGACGTTACAGATGGGTATTAAGGTAAAATTTTAAGGTTTTTAAACTTAAAGAATCATAGGCTACATAGATTAAAAAGTCATGATTTACATATTTTTTTATATAAGTTACTACTATTGGCATTTCATACATTATTACCTAAAACGATTACTACTGTTGTACTCTAATTTTACACATTCTTTAGACAACTATGTGAGAAAAATCTACAATGATCTGAACTTGAAAACTATCAGGATATATTTATATTAATTATTTGTGCAATGAAGATGATATTAACTACATATTTTTTACTATCATGATTCATTTAACTATGTATTTGGTCAATAAAACTAAATTTGGTGGCTCCATACATTATAGATAGATGTATCCAATTGAGATGAACTTTATTTGTATGTTTTTTATATTAAGTAAAAAATTATTTTAACTTAATTAAATACCTAATTTTTATTTATTTATTTTATTTCATTGATATCTTAGTCATTTGAAATTATACATGAAAAACAAATCTCAAACTGAAGGCTCTATTTCTGAATTCTATTTATTAGAGGAGTGTCTTACATTTGGTTCTAGATACATGGATGATATTGAGAAAATATTCAACTGATTTAGACATGTTTATGACACATCGAATAAATTTAAACTACATGAGAAATCAAAAATATTTCCTAATATTGACCGATTAGTTGGGAGGATCTCAAATTTTACACTGACATAAATGGTATTAATATAGACACATAGATATGTGCTGATGAATAGTAAAATTGTAGATCCATTTATTGAAGTGATTAGAATATAGACAAAGAGAATAATGAGAATCTAAACAATAAATGGGAATTATACAACAAAATATATTAATAAAGATATTGTATAATGGTTTGCACATTGTGTAAGTTCATAAATATTGCAATAAATACAAAATATTAGTTTTAAACTTATTTTTTAAATCTAATAATGTATATTACTTTTTGTAGATATTGAATACTAATACTCAGGATGAGTTGTCTAAATATTTGAAGTTTCCGTCTCATGTTCCTCTAAAACAGGAAATAGAATTTGATGCTTACAATGTGAATGCCTTTAAATTTTATAAAATCGATAGGTAATAGGTTTTGAAAACATAGAATAATGGTATATTTATAGTTTCTAAATTGGGATACTACTTAAAGTTTACTGATATTATAAAATTAAATTACAACGGGCATTTTTCATCCATTTTATTCAAATTCAAGTGGGTTGATGTTACTGGGGGTATTAAAATAGACCCCTTACAATTTAATTCTATGAAATTCTCTCTCTTGATAGATGTAAATGAATGTGAATTACATGATCCATATATCTTATTATCATAAGATAAAATGGTATATTATGTGAAAGATGTCATGTATGAAGGGTGGAGAGTAGTTCTTCACATAAAAAAGAAACTTGTATGATATGGGTGATGAAGTAGAAGATTTAACATATGAAATTGAATCCCATTAATAAAAATAAATAAACTAATTTGTCCATCATGATATTGAAAATATTAGTCTTGAAAGGGAGGATAAATTATATGTCATAATAATGGTGTAGGACAAAGACATGATTGAATGGAAAAATTATTCTATATGCATTCATCCATTAATTTATCAACTACTTATGTTATATGTGCAATCATTCATTATCATAGATATGTACAATTTTTTTGTCAGAACTATGAATATGTTATTATTTCTATATGATTTTTTTTGATACATATGTTTTGAAGTTAATTTTATCTGATTAAATGATAGGAATGCCAATGAAGAAGCATTTCACTAATCCTATTCAACTCCCAGTTAACATTCCCTTGACCACAATGACCTATGATGATCCATCGGTCTCTCTCCCTATAGAATCCGAGACACCCACTGTCTACCCCTTGTCAGCATCTCTCACACCCTACTCCATTCCATCAATATATGGCACACCCTCTTTCTCCATACCATTAGCATCTGGGACATTTCTCCCCATTTAGTAGGTTCAACATAAGAGAAAAAGTCTTAACTACTATTTCATCATGATTATATTAGAGGGTGATAGTTATAGGTACAAATTTTAATGTGAACAAATTTATTGCACTTTTTTTATACTACTAACTATTTTTATAAAATATGGAAAAAATGTTACTATAGAGAGAAATATGAATATTTTATATTTCTATAATCTGAACGGATTGAAGATAGTTTCCCCATTCGACTATTATGGGGTCCCCACAGATGATGCTGCTAGATTATTTTTCCAAATTATAGGCCAACTGGAGGCAGATTCAATTAGCCTTCTGATTAACTATTCTGATTGGAGGTATATGAATCAATCTTAGAAAAATGAATTCCTTGATTCCTAGATAAAGGCAATTTTAATAAATTATTGTGTAATTGAATTTCATTATGTAATTAAATTCTAATAAAATAAAAATAATTTCTTTTATAGTTTTTATTCCACTTTACCATTGATAATATTATCACATGAAAGTGTACATTGAAATTTTTTGGTAAAATATGGAAAGATTTTAAATGGATATTATGGAATGAATTCAATGATACATCATTTACTACTCAATAATAGTATTATAAGGTACCTAAAGGGGTACCTAGAGAGCAGTGAAAGGTGTTTGTTGATAGCCATTATCATGAGAAGTATGTGGTATTGAAATATATATTATTATATTAATCTAATTTTATATATACACATTCATATGAAAAGGAAATGAAATTGCATACATTACTATTAAATTACATATTATTTATTTCAGGATGATTTAAGAAAAAATGCATCAAGTTGAGCTAAAAAATCGTCCCCCACACTGCCATGGTGAAAGAGTTTTTCCAAAAATAGATCGAATCTTGTAATATTTTCATTAGTTTAAATATTTATAAGATAAAATTATTTGTTTCATATATTTAATTGTTGATTTATCTTTGTTTAATGTAGTAAAAGAATTTTGGGTACCAAGTACCCCGAACAGAAATTTGGTTGGATGTTCATACAAAATATGATAGGAGTTATATGAATAATCCTACCAAAGAAGTTGGGGGTATGAATTATATTCTAATAACTTATTATTAGTTGTCACTATGTTAATATATATTTCTTAAAATATGACTGATATTTTATTTATAGGTAAAAAAAATAACTATGGGATGACAATCACATTACATCCTTCTGATTCTCCCAGGTTGAACCAGTTGGTCATGTCCTTAAGAAGGAGAATCCTGGTCGCGTGCATGGGATGAGTTTAGGACCGTTACCATATGAGGTCTTTGGAAGGACACTGAGGATTGTAGAAACATCTTATCATGTTTTAAGTTACGCCCTACCTCAAAATACTTAGATGGATTTTGATGCAATGCAACGAACAATTTAGTAATAGGGGGCTCATATAAAGATGTAAAATTCAGAGGTATTTTCTCTACTGAAATAATTGATTGAATTATATCAGAATATGAATTGATCTATCCTTGATGATATTACAATGATGTAGTGAGAAGGTAAATCAAAAAACTTTATACTCATATAGTACACAAATTTTTATTAGTTTTAAGTTTAAATTTAAATATAAATCACTGTTAAATTTTCAAAAAAATTGTCATGTAGGCTCCAGTAGAAGGGAGAGGATATGGAGATAGGGATGGTGTTGATAAAATTTCATCAAGTTGTGATTAGGTTTCACTTTGGATTTGGGGATGATGTGTAACTAAACTTATGACAGACTAACAAAAATATGGTGATTCAGAAAACAGGTTGCAGTTTCTTGTAGAGATATTTATATTTTTCTTATATTTCATATAAATCTATATGTTTGGTTCATTTGATACGATTTATTCTAAATTTTATATTATACTAATCATTGTTAGGATATTTAGATATTGTTTTGTTTTAGTACTCCTTTAAATTATAACTCTTATTGTTCTTTTAAAAATCTTTTATCTCTTTCAACCATTTATGAACTTTATTCAGTTCTGACTTCCACTTGGTAAGTCACCAAGTAATACCTGGATAACTAAACTTTCCAACAAGATTTCATATGAAAATACCACTAGTGTTTTTATTTTATATGAAACATATTGATTATTAGATTAAATCTCCTCTTAGACAACATAACTTAATACTGTTTATTCACATAGATAAAATTTCCATTAGTCTATACACTCCAAAAAACTCTTCTATAATTGTAGTTTTACCTTAAAATTTAGCTAATGTAATTATATACCATAATAAATCTCCACAATGAGTATCTTTTATATCTTAATTCCATAATATGAAACATCTACATCAACTTTAACCAACTTTTACACATGATTATTCTTCATGTAGTATTATTAATGGCCGTAAATTATTCCATCATACTAACTGTTATTTAGTATAGATAAAACATGAGAGAACATACAACTATATTGTTATCAACAGGCTTGAGAACTCCAAAATACTTCACAAATGTACTCCACAATACATATTGATTTTATATATATTACCTTTATCTCTGGTAATGAAAAATATAATAAAAACCAAGTGGGTTAAATATTTATACTTCATGTATCACCACCCTCGACTATGGATTTTTTTATTCCTCCCTTAGAGATTATGTGAAGGTATTTTGGGGGTTTTTAAGTACACTTTAAGTTGTTATCAACATGTAAATTTTAATTTGATAAGTTATATTTAAAATATATTGGAACATTTTCACACAAGTGTATTGTTGAATGAATTTATGGACTTTATTTATCCTTTGTATATTTTTTTGTCACTTTCCCTATAAAATTATAATCCCTATAGATCAAGGAATAAGTATTTTTAAAAATTCCAGTCATTCTAATATATAAAAGGGGACTTATTCTACCTATTTAAAGACACACCCAAGATTCAGTTTTTTAGAAGTTTATTATCCATATTCCATTCCTAAAAATGAAATATCTTGTTTGTAATCTCCTTATTTTAAGATGAAATTATAAGTCCTTCAAAAGAGGAAGGTTTGGAAGTGGGAACTTGAATTTCTTCTTTATGAGTAATAAATCATTTTCCTTATGTTTATTTTATCTTCACGTACTCTATCATATTAGATATGATTTATCTCTTCTATAAAATCTTAGTAAAATCATTATACTTATATAAAAATGTTATTATAATAAAATCACATCATATGCATTCAAATACACTATAAATGTTCATGCAGATATGAAAAGATATATAACTCACATCCATGGTTGGCATGATTTACCAAATATCATCATATAACCTATTTTATCACAATTTTCAAATCTATGGTTGGAATTAATGAAAGAAAAAACAAATAATATGTTTGATAACATCTCACATATCCATGGTTGAAATGAACACCCAAACCACATTTCCATCACAGCTCCCAACATCATTGGCATCATCAACTAACCCTATCCAAATAACTATTCTATAAAATCACATTCCAATGGTTGGAATTATTACCAAAATCATGTCACAAGGCACCCATATAAAATCCAATAATAGATAATCTTAAGACATAATTAATATCTCATTATTCAGAATGATAATATTAAACATACCAATAACAAAAATAAAAGTTAGAGGGTTCTTACTAGTTATCAAAGCACCCAACACTAAATGATACACAAGCTAGGGTAGATACAATAACACAATCGACCTATTTAAAATTATCACTAATTATTAAATATACTACCACTTTTCACCAGATATTCTTCCAAGATAAATTTAACATTTATCTCAAAATAACATTAGTCACTTATAAAGTTATATACCCAAAAGGTATATGCTCCAATCAAATAATCGACAAAAATAACCATAAATCCACATTAAGATCATATATGATCCCAAAATATAATTCAAACTTGACTCCTCAAATACTACTTCATGTTATTCCTATTGGTTTCATATACCTTAGCCTAATAAAATGTCTCCCAAAATACCATTAGTCACATTAAAATAATATCACTTCTAACCTCAAAAGGGGTGTATATGAATTTGAAATTATAATAAACCTTAAACTTATAAAACCCTGATTGTATCCCTAAATATTAAGATAACCTCACATGAAAAATTCCTAATCTATAAAGTTATATAAACCATTCTCTAATACCAACTTTAATAGTTTCGATCCTGCATTTCTGAACCTAGTGCTAAAAAAAACTTTAAATTTATATCCTTGATAGTGATAAATGTGTCCCAATTTTTTACATCCAAAACTTACAAAATAAAAGAAATATTAGATCACTTACATACCCAACGACCTTTTAGGTTTAAATTCTTATAGAATTAGGAAAAACTGTAAAAAATACGGGTTTGTAAACAATTGGTTCATAAATATCAATATTACATCCCACTATACCCAACTTTTGATATTCCATGTCAAGTCTTCCACTTCTCCCATAAAATTCCCCACATATGAAACCTTTCTAATCACAAATCATTTAACATCATTATTTATGACCTGGGGAAAAGTAAACATAATAAGAGTGATATAAAATGCTCAGTAAAGGTAAAAATAAGCATTATAAATTGAATATCATTAATGAGAGTAAGATGATCATAAGGATATGATGACATAATCATAGTGAATGAGAATAAAATAAGATAATTCATACCAATCAATACCTGGATCATTAATCATAAAACATGGAATAAAGATTTACCATAGGATAATAGTGATAAGATTCAATAATAATTTGCAATGTGATGTCAACCTTGATTAAAGTAAACATTTTTAACCCATAACAATCATAAAGAAAACGTGTTGGTACCTTGGGACATCCGTATCATAGAACCCTTATATAATCATTACAGTTGAAATAAACATACAACTAACTTCTAATATAATTCTCTAGAGAAGATAATCATTTCCCAAATCATTAGAATACTATCTGGGAGAACCCATCATATAAGCTAGATCAGAATTTACCATGAGCTATAATGGGGATCAACCATTCATAAACAATTTTCATGGACCATATCATGAATAAAACCCATGAAAAACTATTTTAAACCTATATGAAAATCACTTTCAAATTTCAAAACACCCTTTTATTTTAAAAACCTATTTTATTAACATAAATTACCGAGAATGGTAGAATTAAAGATTTTATTTAATGAAAACATGAAATATTATAAGGAAATACAAACATAAAATAAAAGTTATAATGGTGGGAAAATTCATTGTCATCATATACATTAAAATAGAGAATTCCATTCATAACTTGATTGAACCATGGAAAAGAGATGGTCTACATAGAAATATATTTTAAAAAATAATAATTCATCTAGAGAAATAATATGGATGTTATTATTATAAAATATCCTCAGTAGAGCATAATTAACATCAAGGGTTTTTTGGCATTGATGAATGAGAATACCATTAAAAGACCATTAAAAACTTTCTTTAAGAAAATATCATTTTTAATTTGAAAATAAAGTTTAAAAACTAAAAATTTATAAAATATTGTGAAAATTATTTTCTTTGAAAATTAACATAAAGAATTATAAAAAAATATTAAAATAAAATAATGTTTATGAATGCGGGAAAATATAACCATGTTGTAAATGTTAAAAATAAACATTGTTTTCAAATGTTTTGTAAAAGGAGTCTAAAGTGAGCCACTTGGAAATTGTTATGAAATTTCATTTTTAAGAAAATTTTTAAAATAAGGTCAAGTATCATGTAAAATAGATTTAAAAAATTAATTATATTTAAAAAAGAATATTTTTGAAAACATTTTAGAAAACATGGATATGAAAGGTAAAGATTCTCAATCTAAAAGAAATTACAATATCGATAGGAAATAAAAAGAACGTTCTTGATGATTCTTTAATCAATCATGGGAAAAATGAAAACCAAACATGTAAAACACATTCAAAACCAATGTAAAATAAAGGATATTTGGTTCAATAGAATAATATCTTATGATATCCCCCAATGGAACTTAAATACAATTAATCTTGAAAGGAAAAGAGATTGTAACATTAAGCCTTTTCCACTTCAATAACTTTTCAAATAAAATAAAATTAGACGAATTAATTCAAATTGAATTGTAAAATTACATGATTTATAAAGGATACATAGGAGCCTCAACCCAGCTAGTGAGGGATTAGAAAGTGCATCCAAGAGACCCGAGTTCAAAACTGGGAAGAGACATATTTCTGGGTCACTGTAGCAGCACTGTAGTAGACACTATAGAAGACACTATAGCAAGTACTTTAGAAGGTAATGTTCAGTACTGTAGTAGCTAGAACTATTCATCCATTTGGGATTTCGGGCCACCGGTTTGGTCCTCGGGTCCATAAAGGCCTTTGGCCCACCCAATGCCCTCGGGATAGTAAGGCTTTTGGGCCACCTCAAGGCCTTTGGGCTAGCTCAAGGTCTTTGTGCCACCTTAATAATTTCAAGCCACTTGGAATTGTGCTTAATAGACGAGGAAGAATATACTAGGAGTAGACTCTAGATGAGGATTTAGAGCAGGTGTATTCACTATAGTAGAAGATAACATATGTGGAAGAAAGAGAGGGTATGGATTTTCCATTAGGACTAGCCTGTGCATGCACATGAAGCCTAGCCAAATAGCCAGCAAAGGTGGAGAGATGATATCATGATACAAATGCTGGGGACGAGTTGTTATATATAGTTATAGTCTATATATTTCCTCTAATACCTACGGGTAGTGTAATCTCTAAGCCTACAGTCCTTGAAAGGGTTCCCCACCATCCCTTGAAAGGGTGGTCATCAAAAATTAATAAAAAATAAGGTCTTCAAGCCATTCGGGCTAAAGGATTATTGATATTAAATGTTAAAGGGAAAATATGTACACCATATAAAATAACTTAGGTGTATAAAATTAAAATATTCCTTAATTAAAGTAAATTGAGATGAAATCCCTTACCTCCAGTCAAGACTTTCCATATATTTCCTTTAACTCCTATATAATAAAATCATATCAATTAGTTGATTTATTGATAAAATTTTATAGTTTTAATACCTTATCATTAAACCATTTTTTTATTTATCTTAATGACATAGTTAATTTCTTAATCAGTTAAGTCCACATCAAGTGTTTTGAGGATGTTCATTTTTAAGTTCAAAATGAATTATCTTGGTTGAAAAATGTCAAATTGGTCATTATTACATCATATCCAGAATAATAATAATTAAATAATTATCTTTTTTAAACATCAATTGTAATTTTAAAACCTGTCATGACCCATACCCCGGGGCCTGTGCCGTGACTACCCCAAGTCCGCCTTCCATAGGCCAGGGGCTGACGACTAGTACCAAAAGCATAATTCCCTAAAACTGAGAAGGCACTGTCTTTATAACCTGTAAACACATGTATCAAGATACGAACATGAGTAAACTGTATAACCAAAAGGGTGATGCAAGTAAAAGGGTCCGGAATACAAGCCCAACAGTAAAGGTACAAGAACAACTGAAAACAATACAACTAAATAAAAAGGAAAGGAAAAAAGCTACTGGATCTTCCTCTGAGGTTCTTACCTGAAGGGTAGGTACAGATCACCTCCTCAGCGCTCCACATCTATCAATCTTATCTGTGTACCGAAGTGTCGTATGGTCTGCCTCCGGGTACCATCCAGTCCTAGTACTCTCATCCTCAGTCAGTGTTGTCTGTCGTCGGTATCCAACACAACAAGGTGCAGGTATAACCCATGTAGGGCTGAGTATAACGATACTCAGTAGGGACCCCAAGAACCTCAAGGTCTCAAAAAATCCATCAAGGATAAACACAAAGTAATAAATCAACAGATAACCTTACTTAGGTATATTCCCATACATATACCTAATTAATCAAGTGATCCATCTCAATCATGAGGAAAACACAGAAAAACTGACTCAGATCTACCAGGATTTTATTCACATTATTAAAACCTCGGCTGCTGGAGAACTCCTACTCAATTGAGTATAGTGGGCCTGTCGCGACACCAAGCGTGCTTCCTACTAGCCTTGGACTACTGAGGTACTCCTCCTGTCGATTACTGTGGGTCTGCTGCATCACCAAGGCACTCCTCACCGTGGGTCTGCCACATCACCAAGCGCGCTCCCCCTCGTAGCCTGCAGAGGTACTCCTCCTATCGAGTACCATGGGTCTACCGCTTCACCAAGCACGATACTCCACCGTGGGTCTGCCGCAACACCAAGGCGCTCCCCACTGGGCTAGTAGAGTCACTCTGAGTCAAACAGTCAGCAGTCGTCAGGTCTTAGCCAGCTACTAGGTCTCCACACTCTGCTCACTCGTCTCTAAGAGGATCCAATCCACGAGCTACTGGTCGATACTCCAACTATCACGAAGTCCCGTGAAGAAGTATCTCAAATGTCTTCCACGTCATAGGGGTCTCAACTCAATAGACAACGCGTCAATCAGACACCCGGTCTATGAGTTATTAACCTTTTAGTCCGAGGGGCCTGGTTGGATTCGTGCACGATCCAACCTGACCGTATCTCAACTATACCCCAAACTCTAGTTGAGTATAATCGAAGGGACCGTCACGCTCTAAGATCTCCAGTGCCGTTGACGGTTCATCAAATGGATGTCCGGTGCCAATGATATGGCCGAAGGAGCGTAAATGGGTCAAAGTGGGCCCGAGTCTAATTTGACCCGGCCCAACCCAGTTTGGGCCGACCTGGTTCGGGTCAACTCAGCCTGACCCCTGGGTCTGGTCCGGCCCGTCGGGTTTGGCCCAGCCCACTGGTTTCGGCCCGGCCCGTTGGGCCTATCCCAATAGGCCGCGAAGGGCCGTAGAGAGCCGTGAGGGCACGGACTGGCTGTGTGGGCATGGACCGACGACGGGTTAGTGCAAGGGTGGTTCGTCCTGGAGGGCGCCGCATGGGCGGCTCGACCCAGAGGGTGTCGTGAGGGTGGTTTGGCCCAGAGGGTGCTGCATGGGCGGCTCGGCCCAGAGGGTGCCGTAAGGGCGGTTCATCCCAGAGGGTACTGCAAGGGGGCGTGGCTCGGGGCGGCTCAACCTAGAGGCTGGGGTGGTGTAGCCGAGTCCGGTTCATCCGACAAACGTGGTGGATGGGGCCGGTTCGGCCGACGGATGGGGTGGTTGGGGCCAGCGGATGGCGCGACCAGGGCGGCTCGGACGTGAGGCCGGGGGTCAGTTCAGTCGGGGCGCGGCACGACTGTTGTGCGGTGCGGCCGGGGTACGGCGTGGCTGGTGGGTGGCGCGGCCGGGCGGCGGTGCGGTCGGGGCGTGGTGTGGCCGAGGTCAGTTCGCCCGGCAGTGGCATGAGGTCGGTTTGACCGGGAGGCCGGAGCGCCACGGGGGCGGCTCAGGTCGCGGAGGCCGTGGGTGGTGCGACTGTTGCCTTCATCGCCATTTCGAAGAACACCACAAAGAAGATTGGAATTGGGTCGGGCCATGTTTGTTTGGCCCACACCCTCCATGTTTAGAGTGGTAGTAAGAAGTTCATCAAGAACATAAAAAAAACGGGCATGGAAGATATTTTAAACTTCCATTCCCATAATCCCCTCATCAATTTCTATTCCCAACTCTGCAATGGAAAAAGAGGGGAGAACATGGGGAGTGTTAAATAAATAAAGAATAAACCCCTACAAATTCTCGCAACAATTTATTCCCAACCCTCAAGGAAAACATTCATGGATCAACTTGATACTAAGTTGATCCGTGTTATTTGTTTTTAGAAGGAAATAATCAAGGGAATAAAATCATACTTAATTAAAAACCCTACCTTTTTCGATGTTGGTTGATATTGGTGTGAGAAGGCACACATGAATTCATTGTAGATGAACACATCCTACGTCGAAGGAAATTCTGAGGAAGAAGGTCGAAGTCATCGACGTTCTTCATGGAAGAAGCGTTCTTCATTGGAGATGCTTTCTCCTAAGAGTTCCTCCTCTCCCCAATTCCACCCAAGTGAATTCATAGAAAAAAAATAGATTGAAATATTTATTAATTCATTAGAATAATATTTAAAAAAGTTTTAAATAATTAATTGATGTGTTGGCTCAATTAATTAATGGGGAGGATTTGGAACAATTAATAAGGTGCGTTGGTACAATTAAAATTATGGAGGTGTTGAAGAGGCTTCCCCCACATTTATGAGGGGGTTTGAGAGGTTTTCCTCTCCTCCCATTAATAGGGGGTCGGGTGGTCCCCACCAAAATTAATCAAGAAGAGGAGGTTTAGTTCTGGTGGACCCACCCCTGAACATCCACATAGTGGGCGGTTACAACAAAATAAAATAAAATATGAGTTTATTTTATTTTATTATTTCTACAAAAAACCCAAAAACTATCTTTGACTCTCGACCCACTTCCTTCGAGGTGAAGGTCTCCTTAAGTGAATACCAGTGCTGCGAGTTCAACGGTGCCCTTAGATTTCAATTCCAAGCACCGGTTCAAAAGTTAGAAAAACCCGCTCACACGTTTACTGAACGTACCTGAAATAAAGTTCAGAAATTCATTACGGGCACTTCGGGACTTGGGATCAGGCGCCGTAAATTTTCACAGACTCGTAAAATTCCTAAATATTTTAAAAAAATTACATGGAAATTCCTGGTCTTTACAAAACTAATCATGAAATATGGTTATGAAAAATGAACTATGTTACAATCCTGTAAACGGTAGGCTATATGCACGCATGGGTAACAATTCAATTTTTCAAAGATCGTTATGGAAAAAAGGTAAGTATAATTTTATATTTATAGAATGATCATCATATTATAAATATAATATTATTAATTTAATTATATTTATATATATCATCTATGTGATTTGGTGATGGAAAATTAATCACATCACTTCATGGAGGTGGTAATCCACACGTACGTACGAACGACATTATCATTTTTCAGTGCATGAAAAGTTAAGAAATTAAATGATATATTTTATTTTTAAAGTGATAAATGTGTCATAAATGTAAGAACCCGGTTTTTTCTATAAAATAATTTGGAAAATTCTTGATGTTATTCCAAAGCAAGGCGTTCAGACGGCGTGCAATTCAGAGGCCCGGTGTGCCTGGAATTGATTATATAAAAATGTTAAGTGTTTTTATATTACGCACATGTGGTTAACTAAAGAAAATGTGATATGTCTTAGAAGGTTGATCAGATCTGAAATCAGAGACAACAGTTGGGTCCGGAACATGGTGTTTACCCTAGGTGCGACATAAAATGAGTCGGTGCGGGATGTTCGGACCACTGGCCCATTGGCGGTGTGTTAAATGGATAATTAAATTATCAAATCATTCATTTAACAGATCAAACCTGAATAACTCCTAAATAGTAACTCGGATCGGAAATCCGAGGGCACGGTTACATCTGGAGAGTACCGTTTACCTTAGGCGGGGTGTAAAAGTTGCGGGCGCGGGCATGCTGTGAAAGATGTCACCCAGGGGAAAAAACATCTTTTTGAAATAACGACTTAGTGATTTTTATCACTGGTGTTCCCTTTCAAATAAATTTCAAATGAAGCCTCAGAATTGAAATCTGAGACTTCTGTTGAGTTTGAAATGGGGTGTTTTTCTTAGGCCTGATATAAAATGAGAGGGCGCGATGATTTCAGAATCTGCGCCCGTTGAGAGAGTTTCAGTGAATTTTTATAAATTCACTTAAGTGTTGGGAGGGGAAAACCTATTCTCTCTCTCTCTCTCTATCTCTCTCTCTATCGAGCTTTCTTCACCGTCCTTTGGTGTTCTTCGCTGTTCTTCACCGAATTGAGGAGCAGACTCCGACAGATCGAAGTGTGATCGAGCGGGCAAGGCGCCAACGACGAACAGATCCAACGAGGTAGGATTTCTTCTACTTTTAAGTTACAATTAAAGTTTTTAAATTAAATATCCTTATTTTTCCATTTTTTTCATCATTTTAAATTATTTACATCGATGGCTACATGAACATGGCCATCGATCTATGTTGGAACCCCGTTCTTGATTCCGTTCTTCGCGAACACCCGCTATAATTTTCGGATGCATCAACGGACAGTCGAATCGTCGATCCAATGTGGGAGCTGTGTAGGTCTCGTCGCAGGGATCACAAAAATGTCCTCAGATTTGGAATCAGGTGTCCGATCGAGTCGCAGTGTTCTGCCGTAGGGATCACCGGATCATCACCGGCAGGAGCGGCCGACGGCTGCGCTCGGCGGCCGCAGTGTGACGCACGACAGAGCATCGTTGAAGGTGCAGCTTTGTAAGAAACGGCGGCGGTGAGCCGGGAGGAGATGGAGTTGTGGGATCCACTGGGTGCGGCTGAGTAGGGCGGTTTCGTTCGACGGAGCGAGCCGCGGGGTGTCGGCGGAGCGTAGAGGCGGAGCTAGGCGGTGATGGTGCGGAGAGGCGGCGCGGGCCACAGTGAGGTGCGTCGGTGCGCTGCAGGGGGCGCCGGCCGTCGTGGTCGAAGGGGAGCCCGAGGGTGGACCTCAGGTGTGAGGAGGAAGCAAGGACCCGCAGCTTGTGGGTCCTGTTGGAATGTTAAGGATGACCGGCCAAAGTCGGTCTGCTGGGGGAACAAGGACCCACGCATTGCCGGTCCTACTGGGCGACGCGGCGGAGACTGGCCAACTTGCCGGTCTAGTTCAAAAAAAAAAGAAAAAAAAGAAAATCGGACCCGAGGCGGGTCCGGTGCTACTGGTCAGGCCCCGACGTGACGGAACGGACCCGCGGTTGGGCTGCGTGCCGGTGGTTCGGTCCGGGTTGGCCAGGGTGAATCGGCCCGGTTGGGCCCCCTTGCATTCGGGGGGGGGGGATTTTCTAAACGGCACGTATGATTGACTAGCCGTCTGTAGCTGCAGTTCCATGTTAACAAGAAGGACCTTTTGAAGTATGTTTTGGGTTTTTTGGGTTCTGCACCCAAAGATGGGTGCGCCAAAACGTTTTACTTTTATAATATTAATTGTTATTAAAGTTGCGTCGGATGTGGTTCACGAGCTGGACGTCCGTTTGACGCGCCGTTAGAGGCGCTGTGGCCCTGAAGCTGAGACAGTCCTTCCAAGTTGGTTCGGAACCTTTGTGGGTTGGTTTCGTTGCTCGGTGGCACGAAACGCTAAATGTGATTAATTAATTAATTAATTAATTAATTGTTGCGTCGAACCTAACTCCTGCTTGGGATGTCCGATTGACACACCGTCATCGGAAGTGTGACCCCAGTCCTTGTTTAGAATTTTTGAGATGCTTTCTGAAGCATTCGGGTTGGAGATAAGGTGTGGGCCCCACAGGGCCTAGTTCGCACGCTTTACGGTGAAACACCACTTATTCACCCGACATCGGTTTAGGGTGTTTGAGTACTCATTTCTGAGTGTTTTTATGAGGGGATTGCAACTGAGCAATCCGCCCACCTAAATTCGGGATCGAGGTGTGGGCCCCACAGAGCCCCGTTTGCGTATAACGCGGGGAGTTGCAGCTTCTGCATCCAGAGTCCATTTTAGGCGCCATCAACGGCGTTGTGACCCTAGCATCGAGGTGAAATTGACCGAGGTGGTTTTAGGCGTTGAAGCCGGAGTTGAGGTGTGGGACCCACAGATCGTCTCTTAAGCTGTGTGCAGCATACTGGGACTTTTTCTTCAGGCGTCCGTTTGGGGCATTTGAATAGTCATTTCGGCGTGTATTTCTGAGGGCATCGTGATGGGACAGTTTTCCCGACCTCTTTCGGGACTGAGGTGCGAGTCCCATGAGATTCCATATGGGAATGAAGCAGTGTTGAATAACTTTTCCACTAGGATCCCATTTCCAGCGAGTAAGTAGTCTATCTCGCGTGTTTTTCCATGAGGATTACAACAGTGTAATCTTTTTGGGAGAGAGGAGCCTATTTTGAGATCTCATTAAATATGGAAACATGAAAGGGTGTTGGTCGGAGGTTCTTTTGGACGCACTCTGAACCTACGCACGTTAGCGGTGTTAGTGACACCCAGTGATGACACAAGTAGTGTAGAGATATCAGATCAGTTCCGGGTTTACCCTCCAGCGGTGCTGGGTAGTGGGTTGCTCATTGAATTCATAGGGTTTAACTTCTAGCAGAGACTGGGCAGTGGGTTACCCGACGACCTCTTGGGGTTTACCCTCCAGTAGAGACTGGGCAGTGGGTTACCCGACGACCTCTTAGGGTTTACCCTCCAGCAGAGATTGGGAAGTGGGTTACCCAACGACCTCTTAGGGTTTACCCTCCAGGAGAGACTGGGCAGTGGGTTACCCAATGACCTCTTAGGGTTTACCCTCCAACAGAGACTGGGAAATGGGTTACCCAACAACCTCTTAGGTTTTACCCTCCAGCAGAGACTGGGTAGTGGGTTACCCAATGACCTCTTAGGGTCTACCCTCCAGCAGAGACTGGGCAGTGGGTTACCCGACAACCTATTAGGGTTTACCCTCTAGAGGGACTAGGTAGTGGGTTACCCGATGACTTATTTCAGACTTAGTATTTTCTACTAGGTTAGTCTGTGGCTTATCTTTGTGACTACTGGAGTGAGACCCTTGGTTGTATGGGTTAGTGATGTGACAACTTTGACTTTGAGAAGACCGCTCAACTGTGTGACAATGAAGAGGTGTGGTTTGAATTTCCCCAGAACTCTCAAGTACGAGGGGTGCTTTCCCCACCAAGATGCATCCTTGTGATGTGACCTAAAACCATGCAGGCGAGTCAGTGCCGCCCAACTCATATATTGTCAGGGTGCGTTGATTTGAGCCCCTTGTCTTGCAATTCGGGGCAGACGTGCAGGATGCTAGGCATCTATGGTGGTTACTTCTGGGACAGTTGGATACTCACTTTCTTGGGCTGAGCTACGGAATGAAGATCCCCTTGCGATCTTTTTTGGGTTTCTTGATTGATCATATGGATATGTATATACCTTCTTTCAGTACACACTCCATGGGTTTGGTTACTCTCCTTCCAAGAGAGGCGAAGATGCGTGGGGTATGCCACATGCTTTTTCATGTCTAGATTCTCATGGTTGGATGAGTCTACTCTCCAAATATAGGTAGATAAGACTCGAAGAGAAGTTTCCTCTTCTCACCATTTCTAGCTCCTTATGTTTGGACGAGTCTACTTCCATTCTCTTGTTGGGTTGAGCTGTTACCCTACTGTACTCTTTACTGCACTCTCTATTATTCTTCTTTACTATTCCCTGTTTGATCTACTGCTCACCTCTTCAGTACCTTTTTTTTTGCTCCCTCGAGCCTTCGGGGTGTCCTACTGAGTATTTTTATTCTCACCCCTACTTGGTCTTTTCCCGCACTTGGTGTGCCCTTGTAGATGTCAGATATGTCGATCGTGACGTCATAGGAGCTTAGGATTTTGGGATATTTGATCGCATATGGTGGTCGTAGTCGGGTTCTAGGTGAGGGACCCTCCCAGCTGTTGTAATTTTTTTACCTATTACTGGGTTTTGAAACTTTTCTAGTTGGGCGCGTGTTTTGACCTTTTTCTTTTCGGTTTACCTTCACCTTTTACTTTGTACTGTTTAGAGGATGATGAAATTTTGTGGTTGTTTATAGCAGTTATTACTTTACTTTTCCTTTTAATCTGCACTTCTGCATTGAGTGGGATGCGTGTGTGTGTACAAGTACTCTGGAAAAGGCCTCCCCGAGTTGTTTAGCCTTCGACGCTTATTTTCATCCCCTAGCATATGGAGGTGGGCTTGGGGTAGTTGCAGCTCGAGCTTTGGTAGGGTCAGGTCATGACAAAGTGGTATCAAAGGTGGTTCGTTCCTTGGGACGTTGTTCGGACGTCCCTAAAAGGAATTGGTTGGGATCTAGGGAAATAGTGTCAATGTGTCTCGAGAGCGGATTTCAGGCCAGGGAGTGCAGCGATGGTGCGGAGACCGACATATCCATTCACCAAGACCCTGATAACCCACTTGTCAACTCAGCATGCCGAGAAACCCATTATAGGGAAAATTGGTTTGTGCATCACATAAGATTGAGTCTTTGAATGTCCTTCTTGAGTTAGCTTTCCATTTTTGTTACTGTTATATACATATATTCTCATCTAACTGCGGCACTCCTTGATAACATTCAAGATGTCTCCGAGAAGATATCCAGCCAGGATACCATCTTTGGTTTGTAACGACCACCCTGTGAGCGATGAGGCCTTAGTCTAGAACCCATCATGAGAGCCCCTTTCTTCAGGTGGTCCAATAGCAGCACCCCCACCTGGTGAGCAGCAGACAACTCCAACAGAGAAGGCTGAGCTTGAGCGCAGGTTGAGCTCACTCTGCGAGTTCCAGTGTCAGAGACTGCTGAGGTTCAGTGGTGAGCCAGACCCTCATATAGAAGAGGTTTGGATCGATACAGTGGTTTTCCTCTCCAGGCTTGCGCAGAAAATATCAGATCATAGTTTAGCTTTGGCAGCCAGCCCTTTCCATGGAGCAGCTGAGTGTTGGTGGAGTTTTGTGACTCAGTTACTTGATGAGTCGTCACTTTCATGGGGAAACTTTCAGCTGCTATTTAGTGAGGAGTTTTACCCCTCCTTCTTACGCTATATTCAGATCCAGGAGCTCCAGCTATTTCAGCAGGGAGGGATGATGGTGACTGAGTACGTGACTAGTTTTGCAGACCGTGCAAGTTTTTACTCGGACTTGGTCCATGAAGGAAACTTCTGAGCGCAGAAGTTCGAGCAGGGTCTCCGTAGAGAGATTTGTGCTATCATAGTACCCTTGGGAATTCCCACTTATTCCGATCTACTAGAGTAGGCGCTGGTGACAGAAAGCTTCCTGTCACGTTTTACAGTTGGTGGTGGCAGTAGGCACGATAGAGCCGAGACGTCTGCTGCAGCTAGTAGGCGCTGGATGACAGAACCTCGACGCAGGTCGCCTTCCCACCACCAATTTCGAAGACGTGGTCGTGCACCACTGTGGTAGTAAAGCGCACAGCCTCATCCAAGGAGACCCTTCTATGAGTGGACTCCAGGCCGTGGTCCTACACCATAGTGGCGCCAGAGGGCACTAGGGAAGCCCAGAGAGCACCAGTGTTGTGCTTGTGATGGGCGAGGTCACTTGGCATGGGACTGCCAGACCAGGTATACTGAGAACTTTGGGTAGGCATCAGGCACACCACTATGGTAGAGGCAGTGCTGTGATCGGAGTAGTACCTAGAGAGGTGGTGCTAGCAGAGGAGAGAGAGGTGTTGGAAGTGGGGGATGACATTATGAGGTCTTCCCATCACCACCAGGTGGTCCACGTCAGGCTCTGGGAGCTGACAGTTGGGACCACAAACATCCATGAGCTTTGGATGTCTACAATCCTTTAGAGCATGAGGTGATAAGAGGTACGCTCTACAACTCTTCCTCTTTTTGCAGTAGAATTTTTAGATTCTGTATGTGAAATTATTTTCTTCCTTCTCCTTGTTTGAGGTGTTACCTGGGTGATGAGGGGCATCGGTGTAACCCTGTGTCAATTGAGTAGAAGATATGGAACCTTTTCTTTAGTCGATGGTATCGACTCATTTGCTTTTCCGAAAGTGTAATATGGTCTTGGTCATGGGACATCGACTGTGAAACCTTGCATGACCGGATATCCTTGAATGTTTCACCATATGGATATTCTGAAGGAGGGAATCACCGGGCATTGTCCCAGGTCCAAACGGTGATTTCAGTTGTGATGTGCGATGTGGGGGTTCGACCGGGGAGGTGAGCTACCCCTGAGGGCCTTCGGGATGTTTGAGACTGTGCGAAGGGATGTCGAGATTGTCTACCGCCTTGCCCTAACCACCCAAAGTCTGGGGTGGGTGCACGACGCCTACCACATGACATATCTGAAGAGATGTGTGCATGATCCTATGAATGTAATCGGTGAGGTCATACCTCGCGTGAATGGATCAAATCCTTTGTGTGCGGTGACACAGAGCTGTGCAAGAGTTTTCCTATGTATGGGAGAGATAGGTGTGGGATTAGTCCCCTGTGTTGTTCCTTGGTTTTGCTTTTCAGGGACGAAAAGATTGAAGGAGGGAATGATGTAATAACCCGTTTTTTTCTTTAAAAGACTTTGGAAAATTCTTGATGTCATTCCAAAGCAAGGCGTTCAGACGACGTGCAATTCTGAGGCCCGGTGTGTCCGAAATTGATTATATAAAAATGTTAAGTGTTTTTATATTACGCATGCATGGTTAACCAAATAAAAGGTGATATCTCTTATACGGTTGATTGGATTGGAAATACGAGACCACGGTTGGGTCCGGAATGCATTTTTTACCCTAGGAGCGACATAAAATGAGTCGGCGCAGGACGTTCGGACCCCTCGCTCGTTGGCGGTGTGTTAAATGGATAATTAAATTATAAAATTATTCATTTAATAGATCAAACCTGAATAAATCCTAAACGGTAACTCGGATCGGAAATCCGAGGGCACGGTTGCGTCCGGAGAATGCCGTTTACCCTAGGCGGGTTGTAAAAGTTGCGGGCACGGGCCTGCTGTGAGAGATGTCACCCAGGGGAAAAACTGTCTTTTTGAAATAATGACTTAGTGATTTTTATCCTTGGTGTTCCCTTTCAAATAAAATTCTAACAAAGCCTCAGAATGAAAATCAGAGACTTCCATTGAGTTTTAAATGGGGTGTTTTGCCTAGGTGTGATATAAAATGAGAGGGTGCGGTGATTTCGTAATCCGCGCCCGTTGAGAGAGCTTCAGTGAATTTTCATAAATTCGCTTAAGTGTTGGGAAGGGACAACCTATTCTATCTCTCTCTATCTCTCTCTATCTCTCAAGCGTTATTCACCATCCTTCGGCGTTCTTCGCTGTTCTTCACCGGATTGAGGAGCGGACTCCGGCGGATCGAAGCGAGATCGAGTGGGCGCGTCACCAACGACGAACGGATCCAACGAGGTAGGATTTATTCTACTTTTAAGTTCCAATTCAAGTTTTTAAATTAAATATACTTCGTTGTACATTTGTTTCATCATTTTAAATTATTGACATCGATGGCTGCACGAACACGACCATCGATCTATGTTGGAACCCCGTTCTTGGTTCTGTTCTTCGGGAACACCCGCTATAATTTTCAAATGCGTCAACCGACTGTCGAATCGTCGATCAAAGGTCGGTGCTATGAAGGTCTCGTCACAGAGATCACAAAAATGTCCACGGATTTGGAATCAGGTGTCCGATCAAGTGACGGTGTTCCACTGTAGGAATCACCGAATCACCACCAGTAGGAGCGGCCGACGGCTGCGCGCGACGACCGATGTGTGTCGCGCGGCGGAGCGTCGTCAGAGGTGCAGCTTCAGACGAGACGATGGAAGCGAGACGGGTGGAGTCGGAGTTGTGGGATCCGGTGGGTGCGGTCGAGCAGGGAGGTGGCATTCGATGGAGCGAGCCGCGGGGTGTTGGCGGAGCCTAGAGGCGGAGCTGGGCAGTGCTGGTGCGGAGAGGCGGCGCGGGCCGCGGCGAGGTGCGCCAGTGCGCTTCAGGGGGCGCCGATCGTCATGGTCGTAGGGGAGCCCGATGGTGGACCTCGAGTGTGTGGAGGAAGCAAGGAAACACACCTTGCGGGTCCTGCTAGCGCATCAAAAAAGATCGACCAAAGCCAGTCTGCTGGGGGAAAAAGGACCCGCGCATCGCGGGTCCTGCTGGGCGACGTGGCGGAGACCAGCCGACTGGCCGGTCTAGTTAAAAAAAAAAGAATAAAAAAGAAAACCAGACCTGAGGTGGGTCTGGTGCTGCTGGTCAGGCCGTGACTAGTGGGCCACGGGGTGACGGGCCAGACCCGCGGCTCGGCCGCGGGCCGGCGGTTCAGTCCGGGTTGGCCTGAGTGAACCGGCCCAGTTGGGCCCCCTTGCATTCGAGGGGCCGTATTTTTTCAAACGGCGCTTCCGATTGACGCGCCGTCTACGGATGCTGGTCCATATTAATAAGACAGAATTTTTGAATTATGTTTCGGGGTTTTTGGGTTCTTCACCCGAAGACGGGTGCCCCAAAACTTTTTTACTTTAATAATATTAATTGTTATTAAAGTTGCGTCGGACGTGGTTCACGAGCCGGACGTCCGTATGATGCACCGTCAGAGGCGCTGTGGCCCTGGAGCTGATATGGTCCGTCCAAGTTGGTTTGGAACCTTTGCAGGTTTGTTTCATTGCTCGGTGGAACGAAAAGATAAATGTGAATAATTAATTAATTAATTAATTAATTAATTGTTGCGTGAGACCTAACTTCTGCTTGGGATGTCCGATTGATGCACCGTCAGTGGCAGCGTGTCCCCAGTCCTCATGCAGAAATTTTGAGATTCTTTATAAAGCGTTCAGGTTGGAGACAAGGTGTGGGCCCCACATGGCCATGATCAGATGCTTTATAGTGAAACACCACGTTTTCACTTGACATCCGTTTAGGGTGTTTGAGCACTCGTTTCTGAGTGTTTTTCGGAGGGGATTGAAACGGCGCAATCTGCTCTCCTAAATTCGGGCTCGAGGTGTGGGACCCACAGGGCCCCGTTTGCGTATAACTCAGGGAGTTGCAGCTTATGCATCCGGAGTCCGTTTTAGGCGCCGTCAATGGCGTTATAACCTTGGAATCGAGGCAAAATTGACCGGGGTGGTTTAAGGAATTGAAGCCGGAGTTGAGGCATGGGACCCATGGTCCGTATCTTAAGCTGTGTGCATCATACTGTGACTTTTTCTTCAGGTGTCCATTTGGGGCGTATGAGTAGTTGTTTCAGCATGTTTTTTCGAGGGCATCGTGATGGCGCAGTTCGCCCGACCTATTTCAGGACCGAGGTGTGGGCCTCATGAGACTTCGTATGGGAATTAAGCGGTGTTGAATAACTTTTCCACCGGGAGCCCATTTCCAACGAGTAATTAGTATATCTCGCATGTTTTTCCACTAGGATTACAACGGTGCAATCTATTTGGGTGAGAAGAGCCTCTTTCGAGATCTCATTAAATGTGGAAACATTAAAGGGCATTGGTTGGATGTTATTTTGGATGCACTCTGAATCTATGCACGGTAGTGGTGTTAGTGACCCCCAGTGATGGCATGGGTAGTGCGGAGATATCAGAGCAGTTTCGGGTTTACCCTTTAGCGGGGCTGGGCAGTGGGTTTCTCATTGAATTCTTAGGGTTTACCCTCCAGTAGAGACCGGGTAGTGGGTTACCCGATGACCTCTTAGGGTTTACCCTGTAGTAGAGACTGGGTAGTGGGTTACCCAATGACCACTTAGGGTTTACCCTCCAGCAGAGACTGGGCAGTGGGTTACATGACAACCTCTTAGGGTTTACCCTCCAGTAGAGACTTGGCGGGGGGTTACCCGACAACCTGTTAGGGTGTATCCTCCAGTAGAGACTGGGTAGTGGGTTACCCGATGACCTCTTAGGATCTACCCTCTAGCAGAGACTGGGAAATGGGTTACCCGATGACCTCTTAGGATCTACCCTCCAGCAGAGATTGGGTAGTGGGTTACCCGATGACCTCTTAGGGTTTACCCTCTAACGGGGCTGGGAAGTGGGTTACCCGACGGACTCTTAGGGTTTACCCCCCAGCGGGGTTGGGCTGTGGGTTACCTGATGACTTATTTCAGAGTCAGTCCTTTCTATGAGGCTAGTCTGTGGCTTTTCTCCATGACTACCAGAGTGGGACCCTTGGTTGTATGGGTCAGTGATGTGACATCTTTGACTTTGAGAAGACCTCTCGACTGTGTGACAGTGAATAGGTGTGTTTTGACTTTCCCCAGAACTCTCAAGTACGAGGGGCACTTTCCCCCCAAGACATGTCCTTGTGATGCAACCTAAAATCATCCGGGCGAGTCAGTGCCGCCCAAAGCATATAGTGTCTGGGTGTGGTGACTTGATCCCCTTAGCTTGCAGTTCGGGGCAGATTTTCAGGATGCTGGGCATCAATGGTGGTTACTTGTAGGACAATTGGCTACTCACTTTCTTGGGTTGAGCTACAGAATGGAGATCCCCTTGTGATCTTGTTCGGGTTTCTTAATTGAGCATATTGATATGTATATATCTTTTTCCAGTACTCACTCCTTGGGTTTGGTTACTCTCCTTCTAGGAGAGGCAAAGACGCGCAGGGTATGCCACGTGCTTTCTGTGTCTATATTCTTGAGGTTTGATGAGTTTACTCTTCTAATATAGGTAGCGAAGACTTGAAGAGAAGTTTCATCTTCTCACCGTTTCTAGCTCCTTATGTTTGGATGAGTCTAATTGTTTTCTCTTATTGGGTTGAGCTGTTACCCTAATGTACTCTTTACTACACTCTTTGTCGTTCTCCTTTACTGTTCCCTATTCGATCTACTGCTCACCTCTTTAGTACCTCCTTTGTTTCTCCCTCGAGCCTTCGGGGTATCCTACTGAGTATTTTTATACTCACCACTGCTAGGGCTTTGCCCACACATGGTGTGCCCTTGCATACGACGGACATGTCAATCGTGATGTCAGAGGAGCTTAAGAGTTCGTGAGCTAGGACCACGTACGGTGGTCGTAGTCAGGTTCTAGGTGAGGGACCCTCCCAGCTATTGTACTTTTGTTTACCTGTTTTCGAGTTGTGGAACTTTTCTGGTTGGGTGCGTGTTTTTCCCTTTTTCTTTTCAGTTTAGCTTCAGCTTTTACTTTGTACTGTTTGGTGGTTGATGCACTTTTGTGGTTGTTTATAGTAGTTAGTACTTCACTTTTCCTTTTACTCTGCACTTCTGCATTGAGTGGGCTGTGTGTGTTTGTACAAGTACTCAGACAAAGGCCTCCCCGAGTTGTTTAGACTTCAACGCTTGTTGCCAGCCCCCCCTGGCCTATGGAGGCGGGCTTGGGGTAGTTGCAGCTCGAGCCCAGGTAGGGTTGGGTCATGACATAAATTTCATATATATACATCAAATACATCATTATAACCATTCATGAGATACGTTGGTGGAAAACGAATTACATCTATTCATAATATGGTAGTCCACCTTACACATGAATGATGATTTCATTTCCCATTTAACGGAAGAGGAGATGGATGTAGATTGTGATATTAAAATATAAAAGCATTAGTATATGAACTAAACTTGTGTTATTATATAATAATGTTTTAATAATATTTTAATTTGGTGGAAGAAGAAATAAAACTAAAATATTCAGTTAAAGTTATACCTCTTCTTTGAAAAGTATCCTTCTATTAACACTGTAATCCCTCTAGGGTTGGTATTACAAAGAAACTAAGACCTCTAAAATTAGGGAAGGGAATATATGAAGGTATTTTGTTTTTTATTGGTAGAACCAAATGGTTCTTTAAGTGTGAATTTAATAGAATAAGAGATTCTATTTTATAAGAGTGGGGAGGGCCACTCTTGGAATTTCTCAAAACATTAAATTCATATAAACTAGTTTTCAATTAAAAATGGATCAAAACTGATTTATTTTAAAGAGAGTATTAGTGTGGATTTAAATAATCTCATCCAAAAAAATATACAATTTTGGATCACATTTTTTACCCTTATCTTTTTGTCTTAACCCCTTGTTAACCCCTTTTACATTTACCGTGATAATAAATATTTTTACTGATTGAGGGTCAAGATAGTTATTGTGAATGAAAAAATGACACATAAATGGAACATGGTTGATATTATCAACCATATAACAATTAATTTTCTGAATCTAATATTTTTTGTAATTTTATATTATTTAATAAAATATTATTTATTATATAATATCTTAATTTCTATTTTTATATATATTCATTACTTTGAATGTAATAACATCAATAAAATAAGTAAAATTAAAAATAATTATTTTATTATACCCCTAATATTCCATGTACATATATAAAATATTTGGATCACATTAATTATCTCAAATTATATTTCATTTAATATTTTTAATATCATTTATGTGATTTTTTCTCTTAATTGAATAATTACCGCGTTAGTGTTGTTTAAGAATTTAAGGCAATTATTTATTCACTAAAAATAAATTACTATAAAAAATATATATCTTTTAGATTTAAAATAAATATTTATAACTAAAAATATCCCCTCGTTATCCCCATGTTAAAAATATTATAGTTATTAAAAACTAGAGTGTGGCATTTTTTTATTTTTCCTTAAATAAAATATTTAAAGGTTATAATCACATCCAAATGGAAAAAAGGCCATATAAATGAATATTGGATGATTATGGGTGAACCAGACTCATAAAATAAAATTAAACCAAGGGTTAGGATCATTTTATAATCCTTATCATTTTATTTTTATCCTTAATTACTCGATTAACCCTTTATCACGGTCAAAAAAATTACTAAGGTTACTGTTCATATTGATAAAAAACTACTACAAAACAAACCATTAATAGTGTTGGAATTTATCAAAGATAGAAAAAGAACTGATAAAGGGTACCTCTTATCAATTCTAAAAAAATTACCGATAAAAGGTACCCTTTATGAACGCTTTTTTTAATGCTGATAATGGATAACCTTTATCAGCGCTTTTATATAACACTAATAAAAGGCACCATTTATCATTGATTTATTTTTAGCACTGATAATGGTACCACTTATCAGTGCTTTATTTTTTTCACTAATAAAGGTCCATAATAAAATGAAATAATTAAACAAATAAAAATTTAAAAAAATTAACAATTTTATTAATTAAACGATTATTGATAAAAATGAATAAATTAAATATACATATATAAAAATTATAAATATTAATAAAAATTATATATTAAATATATAGTTATGTAAAATGAATAAATTGAAATAATTAAATAAATAAAAATTAAAAATGAGTAAATTAAGAAAAATATTAAACATTTTATTAATTAAATAATTTTTGATGAAAATGAAGAAATAAAATATATATATATATATATATTATAAATATTAGTAAATAGTATATATTAAATATAGATATATTAAATGAATAATTTTTTATAATTAAATATAAAAATTAAAAATGAACAAATTGTAATAATTAAACAAAAAATTAAAAAATGAATAAATTAAAAAATTATTAAAAAATTTATTAATTAAACAATTATTAATAAAAATGAATAAATTTAATATATATATATATATATATATATTAATTATATATACTAATAAATAATAGATAATAAATATAAATATATAAAAAATGAATAAAATGTGATAATTAAAAGCATATTAACGACCTTTTCATTTTTAATGTTGTTTGATTTTTAAATTTAACATAAATCAAACATGTGTTACATTGATTTTACATACATATAAATAATTAAAGTATTTTTATATAAAACACACACACCAAAATATTTATGCAATTAATGAAATCTTATATATAAACACAAACACCTAATATTTATGTAATTTAATCAAATTTTAGTATATTTTAGAATTTCATTATAAAACAATAAATTTAATATATTATGTTTTTTAATCGTTCAGTTTTATTTATTTATTTTTAATATTATTATAGTTAGGTATTATTTAGTCATGTTTAATATTTTTTTTGAATTTAATCATTAGCTATTATTTATTTATATTTATTTAATATTTTTTAGTATTTTCAATATGTAGTCATCTTTACATCAATATATATCCATATTTTTTTAATAATTTTTATTTAATTGATAAGACTTATCCATTTTTCATTATTTTTAAAGTGTACCCATTTTTAATTATTCAATTTTACTTGTTTTTAAAATGCATGTATTTAAGATTATATATTCATTAATAATGTTAAAAATATATTTTTAAATAAATATTTATAAATAAATATATTTATAAATATATATTTACTATATTTATAAATTTATAAATTTATAATTATTATAAATAAATAAATATTATTCGTTAAAGTGTTAATATAATTATAAATAAATAATTATATATATTTAAATAATTAAAAAATTAAAATAAATTTATTTAAATAATAAATATAATATATTTATAATTATATTAATACTTATATATATTTATTATATATATATATATAATTATATTTATATATAAATATATTTTTTTTAAAATTATTTATATATTTATAAATAAATAATTATACCCAAGATGACACAACCATGGGCCGAAGCCCCTGATTCCAAAATTTATTGAAAATAAAAAAGAACAACATACAAGGAGAGATGGAAAATAGAGTCCCAAAAGAGTCAGTGGCCATCCACTACTCCAAAACAAACATACCACAACCTAGGGGAGAGGAGTTTCTTTATATGTGGGAGCGACCGCCTCCTCTGCCTCACGAACGATGACCCCTTCTCAAAGTTTTTGGTTGTTTCCATGGAACATCATCCACTTGAGTATCAGTGTTGACATCCAGTGGGATGGGGTCCTCAAGAGGGTAAGGGTCTTATTCTCCAATCGGAACTGTCCTTTCCTTGACATCCTTAGTGTCTGAGTGAAAGGATCCATGTACATTACTGAATTCTTCATGGAAGACCTCCCTACGATTAGACCTATTTTATATGTCAAGCATCCTAATTTTACCAGAGTTGGACATAGTCTCATAATAAATATACTTAAATAATGAATATATTTATTTTATTTATATGATATTTATATTTATGTATATTTATTTAAAATATATATATAATTATATAAATATATATGATGATATAAATATATTTATAATTATAAAATTATAATAAATATAATTAAATAATTAATATATTTACTGTATTTATATTTATATATATTTACTATATATAAATATATAATTATATTAATATATAAATTGATATAAATATATTTATAATTATAAATAAATAATTATAAATATATTTATAAATGTATATTTACATTATTTATAAAATTATATATTTATAATTATATATATATAATATATTTTTTAAAAAATTATTTATGAAATTATAAATAAATAATTATATATTTAATTAATTATAAAATTATAATAAATAAATATAAAATTATATAAATGCATTTACACATTTTTTTTATTTATAATTATACATATAAATCCTTTATCAATGCTAAAGTTTTAGCATCGATAAAGGTACCTTTTATCAGTGATAAAAAAGAACGATAAAGATGCCTTTTATCATTATTTATCAAGTTAGCACTGACAAATGATATCTTTATCAGCAGTGTTTTGCAAGCACTTATTAAAGTTTTTCCAATCTATTTAAAATAAACCTAACCATGACTAATTCAATCGCGATATGAAGCTCTCACAAAACTCCCCTCCTACCAGCTGTCCTCCTCTACATTCTCTTGGACGAGTCAAGGCTAGAATCCAAGGTATGTTATTTTCTCATTTTCTTCTCTCATTGATTGCTTTTTTGGGTTCCATATTTTGCGTTTTTTAATCATTCTCAACCATGGCTAACCCTACTTTTCTTCTCCTATGGAGAACCAAGGAAGTCGGCTAATTACTAACCTTGAATCACCGTTGATCGGTTACATCAATCTATTGTACTGCATTGAGGCCTGTGATGAGAGCCTATGATTTTTTTATCATTTATGATTGTATCTATTATTGCAAGTTCCAATGCATGTTTCAATTAGGGTTGAAAAAGAACATTATTTTTTAATCCATTTGGCATATCATTGAAATTGATATATAGACTTTTGCTTACCGAGTCTTCAAATCTATCTCTTTCAAATATTCCTTACTTTCTTCAAGATAATGCTACATTGATAGGTATATTTATTTATATACATTTGTTAATGTTATATTCATTTAAATTTAATGTAACATTTTTAATGAAAATTTAGTTCAAACAATATTGATCCTCACCTTCTATTATTTGAATTTATTGTATTTTATAAATTATTTTTTTATAAAAGTTATAAAAAATGAACACTTATGTTTAGAGAATTATATTTTTTAAATGTAATAGGTTAGAATCCATAATTAAAATTGAATTTAGGTTATTTTTGAATATGAGTGGGTTTAGAGAATACATAGAATAAACATATTTTTAAAAAATAATAAAATCTAGGTTTATTTTTTTGAAACAAATTTTTATTATTTTTTTAGTTCTACTTATATGTAACAAATATTTTCTCATTAAATATATAAATTTCTACATGATTTCATTTAATTATAAGTTTATCTATATTAATTTCCACCAAATATTTTTTTTCTTATTTACTGAAATCCACTTTATGGTTTAGTGGTAACCACACTTTAATGACATCAAAAACATCACCCCACATTCAAATTCAAAAGTCATCACCTAGACTCAAAATTAAAAAAAAATCACAACTGTTCAAAATTCAAATTCAAACTTGAAAATCAAATAAGAAAACCCCATAGATTCATGCACCACCAAACCTCCTCAGGCCATGAGATCCCAAAAAATGAGCCACCTTCATGCTCTATAGAACTAAAACATGGTGCCTTATCTACAATAATCCACCGACCATCATCCCATGGAATAAATCCGTAAGACCTTCATGTTAAGCCCAAATCTAAGTTGACTATTCCTCATGCCATCACCAACACAAAACACCTATACAAATACTAGGCATTTACAACACCATAAAGAACCACCAACCATCACCATCAGAGGAATAAAAACCATCGCACCATCGTCTCCCACCATCGTCATCACCACATATCCCAAAAAAACCAAAGCACAATTGTTGCTTGAACAGGATCCATAAAATTCACCACCAACTTGTGAAGAAATCAAACCAAAAACCAAAACTGCTTCAGAATCAAAAAAATAAAGAACCATCACCAAAAGAACCCTAGTAATGAGAAAAGTTCACCATAGGTTGTTCCTCTTGGAACACCCCATAGCTCCTGCAAAAAACATCTTAAAACCTAATTGGGATCCATCACACTCGTCCAATCTAAATGAGAGAAAATGACCAACAATCCATTGTGGAGAGAGAGGGAGGGAAAGAATAGGACCTCTGTCACGACCCGCCCTCGGGGTCCGTGTCGTGACTACCCCAAGCCCGCCTTCCATAGGCCAGGGGCTGGCGACTAGCACCAAGGCGTAAATCCAGGTAAAAAGGGAAGACATTGCCTTTGTAAAGTAAACAAACACCACAGAGTAAGAAAGTGGAAAAGTAAACACTAAGTAAGAACAGAGTACAACTGAAGTGCGGAAAAGTAAATGGGCCAGTATACAAACCCAAACTGAAAGTAAAGTATAACTCGAAAGGGAAAACAGCAACTGTAAAGTAAAAGCCGTTACACCGAGCTGTCCACTGGAAATCCCACCTTAAGGGTGGGTACAGATAGCTCCACTGCTCCTCGGGTCCCGCCGTCCGCTCCGAACACGTCCCGCCCAGTGGTCCACCTCCAGGTACCGTCCTACTCTGCAAGCCTCAGCCAAGATCAACGCTGTCCGTCGTCTGCAACCAACACAACGTAGTGCGGGCATAACCCGTGCAGGGGTGAGTATAAGCTACTCAGTAGGGACCCCGAGACCCCTGAAGGTCTCCCAAAATCCACAAAGGATAAACCACAAAGGAAGATACAAACACGAAGTAACAACCGACACTGCTTAGGTATATGCCCATACATATACCTAAGTCATCAATTCCAATACGCTCCAACCTCCGAGCCCAAGTACAACTCAGTCCACACAGGAAAGTATACATATTCCACACAGGAAAGAAAAACGAAATCCACACAGGATAGCACAACACAAACCACACAGGAAAACAACAGGATTCAGCTCACACAGGTATACATCATCGAAAAGGGTGAAAGAGATGATCATTCATAGATACCGAATCATCTAAGTTGGGACCCACATAGGATACAAGACCAGTCGTCCTCATTGCTTCATTTATGCTGGGACCCACATAGGATACAAGACCAGTACGACTGGGACCCACATAGGATACAAGACCAGCACTGAGTCATCTAAGCTGGGACCCACATAGGATACAAGACCAGCACTCTTCATTGATTCATCTATACTGGGACCCACATAGGATACAAGATCAGTATTGAATCTTCTAAGCTGGGACCCACATAGGATACAAGACCAGCATAGCTAGGACCCACATAGGATACAAGACCAGCTGTCTTCATTGATTCATCTATACTGGGACCCACATAGGATACAAGACCAGTATTGAATCATCCAAGCTGGGACCCACATAGGATACAAGACCAGCACAGCTAGGATCCACATAGGATACAAGACCAGCTATCTTCATTGATTCATCTATACTGGGACCCACATAGGATACAAGACCAGTATTGAATCATCCAAGCTGGGACCCACATAGGATACAAGACCAGCACAGCTAGGATCCACATAGGATACAAGACCAGCTGTCTTCATTGATTCATCTATACTGGGACCCACATAGGATATAAGACCAGTATTGAATCATCCAAGCTGGGACCCACATAGGATACAAGACCAGCACAACTAGGATCCACATAGGATACAAGACCAATTGTCTTCATTGATTAATCTATACTGGGACCCACATAGGATACAAGACCAGTATTGAATCATCCAAGCTGGGACCCACATAGGATACAAGACCAGCACAGCTAGGACCCACATAGGATACAAAACCAGCGGTCTTCATCGTCGCAGTCCACTGAGGATTTCTGCACAGTCTTCGTCATCGAAGTAGCAGTCGCAGCCAGCTCTAGGGTTCCCGCACACAGCAAGCTCGTTCGGGAGGGTCCGCTCCACGAGCCGAGAGGCTGATACATCAACTATCACAAAGACCAGAGTTGATGTATCCAAAATTTCCGTATCGTCAACAGGAACTCAACGCAACAGACAGCGCGTCGATCGGACGTCCGGTTTGAGTGATATTGGCTTTTTCGTCCCAGGGGCCCGGTTGGTTTTTAAGGCAAAACCAACCTGACCGTACTCCACCAGTGTCCAAACCTCTGGCGGAGTATGCCGAATGATCCGTCTCATCAAGAGGATTTCAATGAAACAGACGGCGCGTAAATCGGACGCCCTGTCTGTTAGTTATTGGCCTTTCCGTATCACACCCACCCTGAGAAACTTCCCAGGAGGTCACCCATCCTGATCACTACTCTAGGCCAAGCACACTTAACTATGGAGTTTTAACCACGTAGGCTCCCGAAAAGGAAGTTGCACCTTGAGTATAGTATACCGAAATGACCGTCTCGATCCAAAGATCGCGTTGCTGCTGACAGCGAGTCGTTTGGAGGCCCGTAGCCCAAGATACGGGCATAAGACCGAAATCGATTCGCAAACGGGGGGTCTGGGTCCGGGCCGACCCGGCCCGGCCGGCGGCGCGGCCTGGGCGTCGCTCGGGTGCCACGCGCGGGGGGAAAATCCCCCGCCTCTTTCCTCTGCTGGCGGCGCGGCTGATTGCCGCGCCTTGGATCAACGCCCCCCCCACGTGGGGGCCTTCTTTTGAGAAAAACGGGGGGGGGGGGGGCGCCTTCCCCCCTTTGTGAAACCGGCCCCCCTCTTTATGGGGGGCCAAATAACCGCCCGGGGGAATTTAATTCCCCCGATTTTGCACTGTCCCGGCCGGCCCGACCTGGCCGGCCGACTTCTTCTCAACAGGACCGGCATGGCCGGTCCTCTTCCATTTTCCGGCACCGGCGGCCTGGCTGGCCGCCGGTCATCACGTCCCGCCGCGGCCCGGAACTGGCCGCGACCTTCGTCGTCCGGCGCGGTGCGATGGCACCGCGCCCCTCCGCCCCGGCCCCGCTCCGGCCGTAGCGCCTTCGGTGTCCATCGACGCGGCGCGACGACGTCACATTCTTGATAATCTTTTTGCGGCGCGGTGCAACGACGCCGCACAATTATAGCCGTGCGATTCCCGCATGGTGCGACGGCACCACGCCATCTCGTTTCATCCGCAAGGGAAAATAATAATAATCAAGAACAAAGGATGGGGGAATTCGGCCGTGTTTGTGCGGTCCAACCCCTCTCTCGTTAGATGATAACACTTAAACATTTATCCTCAAGATTGTCATGCTAGAACCAAGAACGAGAATAAATAAATAATCAACAACAAACCCCTACCTTGAATTCAAGTGCGGAGCACGTCAACAAACCGCAGAAGACAAGCGTCGCGGAGGTCGGGCATCGCGGTAATCGTTCATCGATTCCGTTGACGAAGAGGTACGTTCGAAGAGGTACGTCGTTGGTGAAACTTCGTAAGCCGACGAAGAATGTCCGAGGAGGAATCAGCGTCTCCTTTCGTTGACACGGGAAGAAGATCGAAGAAGCGACGTCGTCGACCTTCGGAAACACACTGGCTACGAAGAAGAAAGAAGCGGTGATCTTGAGTGTTCTTCGTCGGAGCTTGAAGAAGATGGAGAGAATTCTTCAAAACCTCTCAAGATGGCTAAGGAGACCAACCAAAATAAAATAAGCTAAGGCTTATTTTATTCACACAAAATTATCAATTTGAATTTCAAAGGTTTGAAATTCAAACAACTCAACTCCATTAATTAACCAAGTTGTCAAGTTAATTAAAGAGGGGTTATTGGGAGTTTAAAAAAAAGAAGGTGAATAGTTATGATTCGTGTGGGCCCCACCACACTTAATCCTACCAAGGGAGGTTAAGTGGATGTGGGTCCCACCTCTAACTCCCTTTGGGAGAAAATAACAAACAAGTTAAAAATAAAAAGTGTTTCCACATTTTTATTTAACTTCTTTTAATTCTTCCCAAAACTAACTTTCATTCCGCATAAAACGCAACCTCGGAAAAGGTATCCTTAAGTGAAAATCGGCGTTGCGAGTTCATCGGTGCCCTCGGAATTTGATTCCAGGTACCGGTTCAAAAGTTAGAAATTCCCGCTCGTTCATTCACTGAACGTACCCAAGCCAAACTTCAGAAATTGATTCCGGGCACTCCGGGCCTCGGAATCAGGTGCCGTCAGAAACCGCATTCTTGTAAAATTCCAAAAAAAATTAAGAAAAAATTTCCATTGAATTTTATGGGTCTTTACATTACTCCCACCTCAGGGATTTACGTCCCCGTAAAGATACATCAAAAACTAGGGAAACAAAAGAGGGTACTGAGCATGCATCTGAGCCTCCCGCTCCCAAGTGCTCTCCTGGAGATTCCCGTGCTTCCATCTGATGCGCACTAGAGGAATCGACCGTCCACGTAGGACCCGCTCCTGTCGGTCCTCGATCTCCACTGAAACCTCCGTAAAAGTCGCCCCATCGTCAACGTCAAGCTCCCCATGGTCAATGATGTGCGTCGGGTCGTGCACGTATCTCCTCAGGTGATATACGTGGAAGACGTCGTGCACCCGATGCAACTGAGGTGGTAGAGCCAGGCGATAAGCCACCTCGCCAAAACTCCGTAAACCACGTCGAGGTGAGACCCGCAAGAAGACGTGGTCGCCATCCTCGAACTCTAGTGGCCTCCGCCTCCTATAAACATATGACTTATGCCGGCTCTGAGCTGTACTCATCCGCGCCTGGATGACCTGGACCATCTCAGGTCCCACAAGAGTTGCAAGATTTCTTCTTTGCCGATAAGAGAAATCTGGTCCCATCCCCTAGATGAACCACATTATTTGCCTAATACAGTCAATCCCGACATGGATGATACTAATCCATACCAAGGATGATGTCGTAAGGCCTCGACGCTACTACGAAGAGATCCAACCGTTACTCTCGCCTCCAAGGGTTGAGTCACACTGTCGACATCAGTGTGTGGTAACTGGGTCTCCTCCAGTAGATGTCTCACAAGTGAGGGTCAAGTCAACAGTCAAAACTGGAACCTCTTAGTAACATCACAAAAGAGGATAGGAATGAAAACATCACAAAGGTATGCATCTTTTATTATTGTAGCTCATAATACAAAGACGCTACACAAAAGCAACAAGGAACTAGAAGTACAAAGGACGTATCCACTAGTTCCGCTCCTGACCATCTGCTCCCAGAGCTTCATGATCGAAGGCCTCGGCTGCCTGAAGCTGAGCTCTCGCATGTCCACCTACTCCCTGCAGTCGGGGTGGACCTCCTGGTGGTGGTGGTGGCAACACCTCGAAGTGTCTCCCACCACCGGCTACTCGACCAGCTCCTCTACCTCGTCCGCCAGTACCCTGCGGACCACCGTGGCCGAATCTCTGTCTGGGAGGTCCCTCTACCGCCTACTGTTCATTTGTAAGACAAGTCAGGCAGTCTCGAGCCATGTGACATCGCCCACTGCATGCGTAGCAATGTTTTCCCCTCGCGTAGCTGGCTCTCCTTCGGGTGCCCCGCACAACCGAATCTTCATCCTGTGACTGCCCATCTGATGGTCTGGCCCGCTTGGACCTCTGCGTCACCTGTCTACTGCCAGCTGCAGAAGACCCTGCTACGGGCCGTCCTGCGGAGGGTCCTGTCACTGGAGCCTGCTCGGCGAGAAAACTCTCCACTAGATGGGCTCTCTCCAACACCTATGCCTGTGTCGGAATGTTGAGGGAGATCATCGAAGCCCTGATCTCGTGCCTTAGTCCCTTCTCAAAGGTCTGGGCCCGGAAGAACGGGTCCCGTACCATATCCGTGGAGTAGCGCGAGAGATCAGTAAATCTCGCCGAGTACTGGGCCACTGTCATGCTGCCCTGCCGCAGCTGAAGAAGCTCCTAGATACGCACCGCACGAAGGGTGGCTGGGACGAACTCCGAGCGGAAGAGGCTCTCAAAGTCCGTCCATAGTAGAGATGCCTCATCGTGCACCTGGAGCATCAATCTCCACCATCGTCCTGCTGCTGCGTGAAGTAGGCTCGCAGCGAGGATCACCATGAGGTCTGCAGGTGTCCTCACTAGCCTAAAAACTCGTACCACTGCCTCCAGCCAGTCCTCTGCTGCCTAGGGGTCCGTCTCCCCATGGAACCTAGGCGGTCGCTGGCGCTGGAACTCATGCAGAGCTCCAAGGCGACATGTATCGTCAGCGGCTGGTGCTGGAAGCATCAGTGGCTCAGCGGGTAGAGCTACCGCCGGTGCCACTGCTGACAAAGGGCCCTGCACCGAGGCCTCGTCGCTCGGTGGGCTGTCATCATGCTCGACTCTCGGAACCCTAGCTGGCTGCCGTTGTGGGGCCATCCTGAAAAGGAAACAGGTGCGCCACGGTCAGAACAGTATACCTGGTGAGCTGATATTAAGTAATCACAAAGAAAACTTTGAAACACACACGCAATCAATGTTTTCATGCATTAAGTCGGAAATCAGAAGTCAGGGTCCTGGTGTACGGATACGTCGGCCGCCGCACCAACACTGGACTCCCTGGACTGATAGCCACACTCAATACGATAAACATTATTTCTTCACATAGAAAAGATCAGAGTTCACGGTAGAACCGAACTCCTTTGATACCAATTTGTCACGACCCGCCCCCGGGGTCCGTGCCGTGACTACCCCAAGCCCGCCTTCCATAGGCCAGGGGCTGGCTACTAGCACCAAGGCGTAAATCCCGGTAAAAAGGGAAGGCATTGCCTTTGTTAAGTAAATAAACACCACAGAGTAAGCAAGCGGAAAAGTAAACACTAAGTAAGAACAGAGTACAACTGAAGTGTGGAAAAGTAAATGGACCAGTATACAAACCCAAACTGAAAGTAAAGTACAACTCGAAAGGGAAAACAACAACTGTAAAGTAAAAGCCGCTACACCGAGCTGTCCACTGAAAATCCCACCTGAAGGGTGGGTAGAGATAGCTCCACTGATCCTCGAGTCCCGCCGTCCGCTCCGAACACGTCCCGCCCAGTGGTCCACCTCCAGGTACCATCCTACTATGCAAGCCTCAGCCAAGATCAACGTTGTCCGTCGTCTGCAACCAACACAACGTAGTGCGGGCATAGACCGTGTAGGGGTGAGTATAAGCTACTCAGTAGGGACCCCGAGACCCCTGAAGGTCTCCCAAAATCCAAAAAGGATAAACCACAAAGGAAGATACAAACACGAAGTAACAACCGACACTGCTTAGGTATATGCCCATACATATACCTAAGTCATCAATTCCAATACGCTTCAACCTCCGAGCCCAAGTACAACTCAGTCCACACAGGAAGGTATACATATTCCACACAGGAAAGCAAAACGAAATCCACACAGGATAGCACAACACAAACCACACAGGAAAACAACAGGATTCAGCTCACACAGGTATACATCATCGAAAAGGGTGAAAGAGATGATCAGACATAGATACCGAATCATCTAAGTTGGGACCCACATAGGATACAAGACCAGTACGGCTGGGACCCACATAGGATACAAGACCAACACTGAGTCATCTAAGCTGGGACCCACATAGGATACAAGACCAACACTCTTCATTGATTCATCTATACTGGGACCCACATAGGATACAAGACCAGTATTGAATCATCTAAGCTGGGACCCACATAGGATACAAGACCAGCATAGCTAGGACCCACATAGGATACAAGACCAGCTGTTTTCATTGATTCATCTATACTGGGACCCACATAGGATACAAGACCAGTATTGAATCATCCAAGCTGGGACCCACATAGGATACAAGACCAGCACAGCTAGGATCCACATAGGATACAAGACCAGCTGTCTTCATTGATTCATCTATACTGGGACCCACATAGGATACAAGACCAGTATTGAATCATCCAAGCTGGGACCCACATAGGATACAAGACCAGCACAGCTAGGATCCACATAGGATACAAGACCAGTTGTCTTCATTGATTCATCTATACTGGGACCCACATAGGATATAAGACCAGTATTGAATCATCCAAGCTAGGACCCACATAGGATACAAGACCAACACAGCTAGGATCCACATAGGATACAAGACCAGCTGTCTTCATTGATTCATCTATACTGGGACCCACATAGGATACAAGACCAGTATTGAATCATCCAAGCTGGGACCCACATAGGATACAAGACCAGCACAGCTAGGACCCACATAGGATACAAGACCAGCGGTCTTTATCGTCGCAGTCCACTGAGGATTTCTGCACAGTCGTCGTCGTCGAAGTAGCAGTCGCAGCCAGCTCTAGGGTTCCCGCACACAACAAGCTCGTTCGGGAGGGTCCACTCCACGAGCTGAGAGGCTGATACATCAACTATAACAAAGACCAGAGTTGATGTATCCAAAAGTTCCGTATCGTCAACAGGAACTCAACGCAACAGACGGCGCGTCGATCGGACGTCCGGTCTGAGTGATATTGACTTTTTCATCCCAGGGGCCCGGTTGGTTTTTAAGGTAAAACCGACCCGACCGTACTCCACCTGCGTCCAAACCTCGGGCAGAGTATGCTGAAAGATCCGTCTCATCAAGAGGATTTCAACGAAACAGACGTCGCGTAAATCGGACGCCCGGTCTGTTAGTTATTGGCCTTTCCATCTCACACCCACCCTGGGAAACTTCCCAGGAGCTCACCCATCCTGATCACTACTCTAGGCCAAGCACGCTTAAATATGGAGTTTTAACCACGTAGGCTCCCGAAAAGGAAGGTTCACCTTGAGTATAGTATACAGAAACGACCGTCTCGATCCAAAGATCGCGTTGCCGCTGACAGCGAGTCGTTTGGAGGCCCGTAGCCCAAGATACGAGCATAAGACCGAAATCGATTCGAAAACGGGGGGTCCAGGTCCGGGCCGACCCGGCCCGGCCGGCGGCACGGCGGCGCGGCCTGGGCGCCGCTCGGGTGCCACGCGCGGGGGGCAAAGCCCCCACCTCTTTCCTCTGCTGGCGGCGCGGCTGATTTCCGCGCCTTGGATCAACAGCCCCCCCACGTGGGGGCCTGCTTTTGAAAAAAATGGGGGGGCCGCCTGCCCACTTTGTGAAACCGGCCCCCCTCTTTATGGGGGGCCAAATAACCGCCCGGGGGAATTTAATTCCCCCGGTTTTGCACCGTCCCGGCCAGCCCGACCTGGCCGGCCGACTTCTTCTCAACAGGACCGGCATTGCCGGTCCTCTTCCATTTTCCGTCACCGGCGGCCCGGCTGGCCGCCGGTCATCACGTCCCGCCACGGCCCGGAACCGGCCGCGGACTTCGTCGTCCGGGGCGGTGCGATGGCACCGCGCCCCTCCGCCGCGACCCCGCTCCGACCGCGGCGCCTTCAGTTTCCATCGACGCGGCGCGACGGCGTCGCGCTCTTGATAATCTTTCCGCGGCGCGGCGCGACGGCGCCACACAATTATAGCCGTGCGATTCCCGCGTGGTGCGACGGCACCACGCCATCTCGTTTCATCCGCAAGGGAAAAAAATAATAATCAAGAACAAAGGAGGGGGGAATTCGGCCGTGTTTGTGCGGTCCGGTCCCTCTCTTGTTAGACGATAACACTTAAACATTTATCCTCAAGATTTTCATGCTAGAACCAAGAACGAGAATAAATAAATAATCAACAAAAAACCCCTACCTTGAATTCAAGTGCGGAGCACGTCAACAAACCGCGGAAGACAAGCGTCGCGGAGGTCGGGCGTCGCGGTAATCGTTCGTCGATTCCGTTGATGAAGAGGTACGTCCAAAGAGGTACGTCGTTGGTGAAACTTCGTAAGCCGATGAAGAAAGTCCGAGGAGGAATCAACGTCTCCTTTCGTTGACACGGGAAGAAGATCGAAGAAGCGAGGTCGTCGACCTTCGGAAACGCACCGGCTACGAAGAAGAAAGAAGCGGTGATCTTGAGTGTTCTTCGTCGGATCTTGAAGAAGATGGAGAGAATTCTTCAAAACCTCTCAAGATGGCTAAGGAGACCAACCAAAATAAAATAATCTAAGGCTTATTTTATTCACACAAAATTATCAATTTGAATTTCAAAGGTTTGAAATTCAAACAACTCAATTCCATTAATTAACCAAGTTGTCAAGTTAATTAAAGAGGGGTTATTGGGAGTTTAAAAAAAATAAGGTGAAGAGTTATGATTCGTGTGGGCCCCACCACACTTAATCCTCCCAAGGGAGGTTAAGTGGATGTGGGTCCCACCTCTAACTCCCTTTGGGAGAAAATAACAAACAAGTTAAAAATAAAAAGTGTTTCCACATTTTTATTTAACTTCTTTTAATTCTTCCCAAAACTAACTTTCATTCCGCATAAAACGCAACCTCGGAAAAGGTATCCTTAAGCGAAAATCGGCGCTGCGAGTTCATCGGTGCCCTCAGAATTTGATTCCGGGCACCAGTTCAAAAGTTAGAAATTCCCGCTCGTTCGTTCACTGAACGTACCTGAGCCAAACTTCAAAAATTGATTCCGGGCACTCCGGGCCTCAGAATCAGGTGCCGTCAGAAACCGCGTTCTTGTAAAATTCCAAAGAAAATTAAGAAAAAATTTCCCTTGAATTTTACGGGTCTTTACAACCTCCAAAACAAGCTGTGACCGAGCGAGCAACAAAATCCCCTCTAGATAGCCTCATCTACAAGTATTTACTAGAGAAACAGAGATCATAACTCCAATGAAAAACACAATAGGAAACCCAAGAGGTTAACAACACCTGTCATTACGAACCCTTGACACTGATTCAAAACCACCAAAACCATCCCAAAACCACCACAAGCACCCTCATACTAAACTAAATTGTGGCTGTGCATAGAAGGGAGGGTAGAAAGTGCAGAAGAAGATGAGTGGTATAAAGTGTAAGATGTAAAATATCCCACACAAAAAATACCAATCCACCAGAGTGCTTTCATAATAAACCAATATAGAGTTTAACACAAATGTTCAGGTGGTAATCCGATAAGTGTACTTCATGCATACATTTTTGAGGGTTTTAATATATTAATTTATGTATTTAATTGATTATTATTTACAATTTGTGAGTGATTTTACTTTTTTTAATGTTTTTATGGAAGGATAAAATTATTCTTGGAAAATGAATAAAAAGAGATGAATTTTGGAGCTAAAAGTCACATCACGCCACAAGAAAAGTGAAGTTCCATTACATCGGCTTTTGAGGATGAACATGGAGCACTTCTGGGGTCTAAAATTGAATAACCAAGAAAAAACAGGGCTTACAAAGCATTAAAATGGAATTATATGTCGTGTTATCATTACACGACATGTAACAAAGATTGCAGTGAATAGAAGAACACCACATAAATAAAATTAAATTATCATGGACAATTATTTGTGGTGAAATTTAGTTACACATGGTGTAATTTTTCAGATAGAAAGTTTCATGTGGTGAAACTCAGTTACACGTGGTGTAATATCCCAGACAAGTAAATTTTTTGCCAGATTCACCAAATATTCATTTTGGGCCAAATAATTGACATGGGATCCACACAAGACCACACATGTACCAAATATTAATGATATTAATTAATTTTTAATACTATATAGTACCTATAAATAAGAGGTCATGGTTCCCCTAAAAGGATTTATTTGGAGCTACCACCATTAGGATCAATGATCACTGCTGCCGAGATACATCAAGTAGGTTTTTTATTTTCCTACCCCTTCGTGTATAGCATGAGGGGTAGACCTTGTTGGAAATGATATTAATAAAGGGGGATTGATTATATTAAGGTATTTTATTTTTATATGAAATTTATTTGGGTCTTTTTCCAAAACCCTATTTTCTCAAATCTCTTCCTCACCCTATTATTCATGACCATTGCATGATTGATGAGGGAGTGATAATTTCAATGCATTGGATGGAAAATTATTTAAACCATGATCATTGAGTTGATTATTTTCTATATTTAAACATGGTTCTGAGTTACTAAGTCAACGACTACCCGAAGTAACACGACCATTATGGAAAGGGGACATCAGTGATTTTGGGGGTTGTCCACCATGACCATTGGATTCAACTAACTCAGTTCCGACACCATATGATTTATATTAAATTATATTATACTATAATCCATCATGAACATGGATTTGAAAATTTTGATCATTTTTTCTATTAAAACTCTAAATCAATCATCATATATATTTTCAATTAATTAGTTTATATTTCAAACATCAAATAGATTAGGTTTATTTTTTTAGTTAATATTTTATCCAACCTCATATCTGTGAGTTCAACCTTGTACTTTCATATCTTATAATACCCTATAGTTTAGTGGTCTATTTTTTTCGTGTTTTTAAATTTCTAAATTTGGTAAACCTTTGGTAATTAATGACGCCCACATGGCTATCTATTTTTGGAACCATTTTCCAGGATAGAAGTGTATAATATATTAGTTAAATAATTTAGAAAAAATATTTTCCCATCTAGTCTATTTACTAATTTTAGCATAGATTTTTTATTTAAATTTTATTTTATCACACTCAGTATTTTTGGTTGCGATGGAAGGAATGCAGAGCAAAATGACTACTAAGGAGAGGTTCTCCTTTCTACTAGATGATATGGTGTGACTACTCGATGAAGTTGGAATGATGAAAAGTCAACCCTATGAGTACCCACAATTGTACCCAAGCACTGAATACACCTGAACCCATAACCTAGAGCCAAGATTTTATAAATAACATCATAATAAAAGAAGCATGGAAAATTAAGAAGAGGTATGTACCTCTTCTGATGATTATTTTTATTCTAATCAAAATGCCCTTGATTTTTCAGGTTCAAAATATGATGAGTAAGGTGAAATTTCTGTAGAACTTGAATGGTATGAAGAACATTTTAGCAAGAAATTGCAAGAATAATAAAGCAAGCAAGGAGAAAAAGAAGAAAAAGAAGGAACCTTAGCTATTGAGAAGCTACAAATATTCCTAAAAAATCTAGGACCGTAGCCAAAGGAAGAAGAAAATGACGATGAAGAAGGAGAACTAGCTGGACCTTATACTGACTCCACAAAGGAAAAAATTCTAGCAGAAATAATAGAAGAAATTAAAGAGATGGAGGTTGAACATGAGGAAATAATTGAATAAGTTCAACACATACAACTAGAAGTTAAAGAAGAAGAAGTTTACTGATTCTGGACATATGTTGAAATTTTATTTGTTATACTCATGTTATTCATAATTTGGTCACCCCCTTCAAGGTCCATGAACATTCCATTGAGTAGAATTCAAGATGATCTGAGAGGATTTGAAAGTCATGATTGGGTGAACATGATATGGTTAGCACTTTACCACATTCTATTCAGCTAACCCAGGTCTGGTTGAGCTAAACGGCTGTTAAAAAAGAGCATCATCTGGGAGGTAACCCAATTTTTACTTCTTTCTAGGATTTTAGATTTATTTCTTAGAATTTAATTTTTATCAGTATTTAATTTCAATCCCCCTATTAATCAATTAGTGTTGATAGGTTTAAACTAATCATTAATGTTTTCTAAGAATAAATAACTTTGTAAAAAAATATGATTCACTCATGTATTATGATCATGCACTCAACTAGGATGATTCATTCATGATGATGTAATTTTATTTTTATTCTCCAATGCATTGAACATTATGCGTTATTAAACTGCAATATTTTTAGATTAACTAGAGTGTTAAATTCATTGTAGGATAAAAGGACATGGTCTAATAAACCATACCTCAAAGCAATACATGATCTACCCAGTATGACTCAAATTATGTGGTTTCAGTTTAAAATTAACATTTTTTAATGAATCGTTTCATATTTATGTTTAATTTATTTATTTATAATATTATTAACATAATAATTGTTTTATTATACTAGTGGATTCGTTTTCTCGAGTTGGGGTGGTTTATTTAAAGTTTCTAGTTCTTGTAGGATATTAGAATTTAAGGATACAAATGAGATAACAACAACATGGAAATGGGTCAAAAAAGTATAAAACCATCATGAAAAGGTAAATTCCTACTAATTATTTACTTATTTTTTCACCATTTTATCTAATATTTTTAAATTAATTTCCTTATAATTTTTATTTAATATTTTTTACATAGATGTTTTAAGAAGTAATATTTTTTCCTTCAATCGTCTATGACAAGCCAAAAATGAGGCAACATGGTGCCTTTGGATGAGGCGTTTCAAGAAGAATGGGGTTTTTTCTTCCATCCAAATAGAAAATTTCTTTTATTTCCAGATTGGTGAAGTTGGCTGAAGAAAAAACACACATCACATACTCAATCATGCACACCTCAATCTGATGCACAGTGTGACTGATATGAATCAAATGGTATGTTTTTAGTTTATAATTTAAATTTTAGTTCAAAATACACATCGTATACTCAAAATCAAGGATTTTTTTAATAATTTAATAAATAAATCCATAAGTCATTTCTGATGTATATAATGAACCACACCTCAATCTGATACACGATGTGCTCAGTATGACTCAAAGTGTCCGTTATCAGTTTAAAATTGAAATTTATGTTCACGAAACATGACTCACTAAAAACCAAAGAAACACACTTGGATTGTCTTGATAATTTATTAAAACTTTTCATAGGTCATTTTTTATGTATAGGAATCAATTTCACATCAATTAGAAACATGATGTGACTGATATGACTTAAAGTGCGTGTTTCTAATTTAAAATGACATTATATTAAAAAACAAAAGTGATGTACTAAAAATAGATAAAATTCAATAAAATTATTTTGATACATTACTAAAATTATTTATAATTAATTTGGGATGTATAGGAATTATCTACATCATAATATGATGCCCGGTGTGACCAGTATGTCTCAGAGTGTGTTTTTTATTTAAAATTGACATTAATTTTAATAAGAAAGACAACTAACATACTCAAAACCAATAAAATGCATTTGTATTATTTTTATACTTTATTAAAATGATAAATTAGTCATTTGTGACATGTAGGAATCAGTATAATGTCAATATGATACATGATGTACCTGGTATGACTCAAAGTGCATGTTTCTAGTTTAAAATGACATTTTAGTAAAAAACACAAGTGACAAACTAAAAACTGAGAAAAAACATTGAAATTAATTTGATACTTTATTATAATGATCCATAATTAATTTTAGATGTTTAGAAATTAACATCACCTCAATCTGATGTGCGGTGTGACCGGTATGACTCTAAGTGTGTCATTTTATTTAAATTTGACATTAATTTTTGTAAATGAGACAACTTACATACTAAAAACCAATAAAATGAATTCATATTGTTTTTATACTTTATTAAAATTATCCATAAGTAATTTTTTATGTTTATTAATCATTTTAACATTAATCTGATACACAATGTTCCAGGTATGACTCAAAGTGTCCGTTATTAATTTAAAATTGTCATTTTAGTTCAAAAAGTGTCATTCACTAAAAACCAAAAAAACACACCCAAATTATTTTGATAATTTTGGATAATTATTCATAATTTATTTTTGACATGAAGTAATTTTTCTCACATAAAATCCACACATGATGTGACTGGTATGACTCAAAGTGTGTTTTTCTAGTTTAAAATGACATTTTAATAGAAAACACATATGACGTACTCAAAACTGGGGAAATGAATTTGGATTATTTTTTTACTTTATTAAAATTATACATAAGTCATTTTGGATGTTTATAAATCACAATAACCTCAATTTGATTCATGGTGTGACCTATATGACTCCAAGTGCATCTTTTATTTAAAATTGACATTAATTTGACAAAAAAAGACATCTGAGATACTCAAAATTGAGAAAACATATTAATATTTTTTTTATAATTTATGAAAATGATCCAAAATTAATTTTTGATGTTTAGGAATCATCCTCACCTGAATCTGATACACGATGTTCCTGGTATGACCCAATCTTCTATTTATCATTTTAAAATTGACATTTTAGTACAAAAAAGATTCACTCACTAAAAACTAAGAAAACATGCTCAGATTATCTTGATAATTTATAAAAACTATCCATAAGTCATTTTTTATGTGTAGGAATTAGTCTCACATAAAACCCACACATGATGTGACCGATATGACTCAAAGTGTGTGTTTTTAGTTTAAAATGACATTTTATTAAAAAACACAAGTGTCATACTAAAAAATGATCAAACACATTTTGATTGTTTTGATAATTTAAAAAAAATATCTATACATTATTTGGGACTTGTAGGAATATGTTTCTCCTCAATTCAACACACTGTGTTACTGGTATGACTCATAGTGTGTCTTTTTATTTAAAATTGACATTAATTTTAGTAAAAAAGACAACTGACATACTCAAATTTAAGAAAAAGAATTTTAATTAATTTGATAATTTAGGAAAACATTCCATAATTTATTTTTGACAGGTACGAATCAGCCTCACCTCAATATGATACATGATGTCCCCGATATGACTCAAAGTGTCTCTTATCAATTTAAAATTGACATTTTAGTTCAAAAAGTGTCACTCATTTAAAACCAAGAAAACACACTTGGATTGATTGATAATTTATGAAAATGATTGATAATTTATTTTTGAAATTTAGGAATCAGTCTCGCATATAAAACTAACATGATGTGACTGGTATAACTCAAAGTACGCGTTTCTAATTTAAAATTAAATTTTAGTAAAAAACACAAGTGAAATACAAAAAACCAAGGAAACACATTAATATTGTATTAATACTTTAGAAAAGTTATCTATAAGTCACTTTTGATGTGTAGGAATCATCCTCACCTAAATCTGATGCACAGTGTGACGAGTTTGACTCCAAGTGCATCTTTTTATTTAAAATTAACATTAATTTTACTAAAAAAGACAAATGACAGAATAAAAACTAATTAAACACATTAGTATTATTTTTCAACTTTAAGAAAATTATCCATAAGTCGTTTTTGACATGTAGGAATCAGCCTCACCTCAATCTGATACACGATGTGTCTGGTATGACTGAAAGAGTTCGTTATTAGTTCAAAATTGATGTTTCTGTACAAAAAAGTGTCACTCACTAAAAACTGGGTAAATGTTCTCAAATTGTCTTGATAAATTAAGAAAATGATTTATAATTCGTTTTTTATATATAGGAATTATTCTCACATCATCACCCACATTTTGTGACTGGTATGACTTAGAGTGCATGTTTCCAGTTTAAAATGATATTTTTTTTAAAAAACACAAGTTGCATACTGAAAATAGAGAAAATACATTAATATTTTTTTGATAATTTTTAAAAACAATACATAAGTCACTTATTATGTGTAGGAATTATCCACACCTCAATTTGATACACAGTGTGATGGATATGACTCCAAATGCATTTTTTATTTAAAAAAACATTAATTTTAGTAAAAAAGATAATAACATACTCAAAATCAAGAAAAATCATTATTATTGTTTTTATAAATTATAAAAACAATACATAAGTCGTTTTTTACATTTAGGAATCAGTCTCACCTCAATTTGATATAGTATGTTCCTGGTATGAATCAAAGTGTCTGTTATCAATTTAAAATTGACATTTTAGTTCAAAAAGTTCCACTCACTGAAAACCAAGAAAACATAATTGTATTGTATTGATAGTTTAGTAAAATGATTCATAATTAATTTTTTATTTTTAGGAATAAATATCACATCAAACCCACACATGATGTGACTGGTTTGACTCAAAGTGTATGTTTCTAGTTTAAAATGAAATTTTAGTAAAAAAACAAGTGACATATTCAAAACTATGGAAACACATTTATATTGTTCTTATAATTTAGGAAAATGATCCATAAGTCATTTGGGATGTGTAGGATTCAGCCTCACCTCAACCCGATGCACGGTGTAACTGGTATAATTGAAAGTGTGTCTTTTTATTTAAAATTGAAATTAATTTTATTAAAAAAACAACTAACATACTCAAAACTAAGAAAACACATTTAGATTGTTTTGATAATTTTTATTTTTAATAATCAGCCGAACCTCTATATGATACATGATGTTCCCAGTATGACTAAAAGTGTCTATTATCAGTTTAAAACTAACATTTTAGTACAAAAACAACACAAAATAAAAATAGAGAAAACACGCTCATATTACCTTGAAAATTTAGGGGAAAAAAATTCAATATTCATTTGTGACATTTAAGAATCAGTATCACTTAAAAACCATATATGATGTGACTAGTATGACTTAAAGTGTATGTTTCGAGTTTAAAATTACATTTTTGTAAAAAACACAAGTGGTATTATCAGAACCAAGAAAACACATTAGGATTGTTTTAATAATTTAGGAAAATGATCTATAAGTCATTTAGGAAATGTAGGAATTAGATGGACCTCAATCTGATTCATGGTATGGCCAATATGAATCCAATTGCATCTTTTTATTTAAAATTGTCATTAATTTTAGTAAAAAATAAAACTGACATACTCAAAATAGAGAAAAAGAATTTATATTATTTTGATACTTTAAGAAGATAATACATAAGTCATTTTTGATGTTTAAAAATTATCCAAACCTAAATATAATAGATGATGTGCCTGATATGACTCAAAGTTCCTGTTGTCAATTTAAAATCAATATTTTAGTTCAAAAACTGTCTCTCACTAAAAAATGAGAAAACAAACTCGGATTGTCTTGATAATTTATGAAAATGATTAATAATTCATTTTTGACATGTAGGAAGGATAATCATGTCAAACCCAAACAAGATGTGACCGGTATGACTCAAAGTGTGTGTTTCCAGTTTAAAATGATATTTTAGTAAAAACACAAGTGATGTACTCAAAACCAAAGAAACACATTCATATTGTTTTTATACTTTTAGAAAATTGATCTATAAGTCATTTGTGATGTGTAGGAATTAGCTACACCTAAATCCGATGCACGATGTTACCGGTATGACTCAAAGTGCATATTTTAAATATATAAGTGTCATTTTCGCTTATAACACACATCACATCGCTGAACTGAGAAAATGAGAATATAATGTTTTCTCTTCATTCTATCTGTTAATACTTAATTAATTTCTTTATTATTTTTATCTTACACTTATTTATTTAGTTTTCATAGATATAATGCTTGGAGATAAACAATAAATGGAATGATGTGTATTAATCAACCACAAATGAATACGATATACAATGTTTCAAGTATGAATCAAATTTTAGTTTAAAATTAACACCTTTTGTTTAATTTATCTATTTATATTATTAATAACATAAGATTTTTTTCTTATATAGGCATGTTCTTTAGCTCGAGAAGGGGTGGTTTGTTATTTTATACGGGTGCTTTATTTTGATCTATAATAGTGTTTTTTTCTTGTATTTGTATTATAAATTTTATTTCATTTAAATTTTGTATTTGTTTATGATTTTTCTAATTTATGGTGCAATTAACAGTGGTACAATGCACTGCAACATCACACTGCAGTATACCCCTTTATAAGTGCTATTAAATGCATTGATAAAGGAAATGTTTATCAGTTCTTCTAAAAGAACTAATAAAGGGACCCTTTATCAGTTCTTCTATTGGCACTAATAAAGGGTCCCGTTATCAATGCTTTTAGAAGCATAGATAAAGGGTGACATTATTTGGGTATTTGGTAGCACTAATAAAGGATGTTTTTACCATCTCTTGTAGAAGCACAAATAAAGGGTACCTTTATCAGTTCTAAATAAAATTACTGATATATGGTGTGTTTTTTCATCACTTATAAAAGTGATGATAAAATACTAGGGTTTTAACCGTGCTACAGTAGTCAATGTTTTTTAGCACCGATAAAAGGCCTATTCTAGAACTGTTAAATGCCTCTATTGTAGTATTGAAAAATAAAAGGAGAATATTTACCCATTTTGAACCTCTTAATTCCAAATATCGAATCTATTTTTAAAAAATCAATATACAGAAGTGGCATAATTTAATTTAAAATTAAACTGGAAAAAATGTGATGAAAAATAGTTTTTTAGAAAAATACACTTTTTAATGTAAAAATGTTTTATTATAAATTCAAGTTTAAAATCCATTTAAAAAACCATAATTAGATTATTTAAATTAAAAAACAACTAATTAAATTTTTAAACTAATCCAAAAATAGAATTTGACTTTGTAAATTCTCAAAAATAAAATATAATTATTAATAAAAATCAATATTTTTCATTATTAATTGAAAGATCAACATTTTTAGAAAATTATAAAAAATTAAATCTTTGATAATTTTGGTATCTTAATTTCAAAAATAAGATTTATTTTATCAAATAAAATTCCTAAAATTTCCAAAAAATTACTATAATATTTACTCACTAAAATAAATAATTTTTTTGAAGAAAACATATCTTTGAAGAATAAAATGTATTTAATAAAAATTTCATGCCTATTTTCTATGGAATAATCATTTTATTTTTATTGATTAGAAAATTTATATGTTTATATTACAAATATTAGTTAAACCTATTCATACACACCAATTTAGTGGATAAGTTATAGTGTTCACATTTAAATAATAATATTTTGTAGTTCATTTATGCTTGGTGTTTCATATTTTGTATACAATCAAACATATAATTCTAAAAAATATCAAGATATTATAGGTAAATTCAAAATGGACACCCAAATCAACAGTTATGGTTGTTTTAATTTCAATCTATGTTTTCAATTTATCTTAGGTCGTTCATTAATTTATTTATTTTTATATCATCCCATTATTATTAAATGACTATTACTCAATAATAATTATCATATTATTAAATATTAGTAATTAATATTAATTTTTAATTATTTTTTGGAGCTATTTTTACTAAATATCTTCTATATTAATTGTAAATTCATATTTAGTCTTATATAAATCATATTTAATAAAATATATTATATTTATATAAATATAAATATATTTATATAATAATATATGACATTTAATGATATATATATATATATATTTTATGAAATACACCTTTTATCAGTGCTAAAATAGCACTGATAAAGGTCACCCTTTATTAGTGCTGAAAAATGCTGATTAAAGTTTTTTTTATCAGCACTAAAAAAGAACCCTGGAAAATATGCGATTTTGTCAGCACTTTTTAGTGATGATAAAGTGAACCATTATTAGTTATTTAAGCTATCACTTATAAAGGCACCCACTTTATCATTTTTTATCATTTATAAATGACATCACTTAGTATCACAAGATCTGTAGTGGTGGTATTAAATATCATTCCATTAGTATTGCTAATCCCACCACCTAGTATTGGAGTTTGTGCCCTAAAGGCAACTTGTTTAGTACTTGATTACTTTTTATCAATATTAAATATTTTTTCTTATGTCATCGTGATTTTTCTTCTCTATAATATTTGTATGTGATAACGTCATTAGAAATTATGTCACGTTGAAAGGTCATAATAGTTCCCAGCTATGTTGAGAACCTAGAGGCGCCACGACATTATTCTTGAACCTTGTTATATTACCGAATGATATTTTATGATGGGACACAAACAATACATGCTATTATAGGTTAGAGGATCATAATACATTAATAAATCATATCATGGTGTTGAACCTTGTTAATATCTATGATAAGAGGTTCTGAGAATAGTTCTGTCAATTGGAAATCTATATTTCCATGCATCATTGGATGTTACTATCCACGTATGTGTGTATTGATCCTTAGAATTTAATATTATCCTTAATGAATATCATGAATCATGTACTTTGATATATTGATTAAAACCATGATGTAATATATTTTTGGTGAGGTAGGATACATTGGGTGAGTCATGATTATCATAACATGAATGGATAACATGCGGAAATATTTATCCCTTTTTTCTCTTTTAGAAAGTAAATATCATAGCCCTTAGATTATAATGAAACCATATGAATAAATCTATTTCCATGGTGTTAAATATATGGGTTAATTTATGGAAATTCAACGAAAGAGACATCGAGTATATAGGTTGATGGAATCATCATGAAAAATTCATAATTTGAGATATTTTGAAAAAAGGATTATACCACATGATAAGCATTCATAGGAAGTTGAACATCGTTGTGACATTAGACTTTTTCTCTATGGATTTCTTAACACATTTTGAGACTCTGACCTTATAATTTTTTTGGTTATTCCTAATTCCATTGATAAATATGACTAGAGGTTCACACAATAAGTGTATCTGCAATCTCAATTAAATTCTAGTATTGAATTTAACAAGTTAGAATAAATAATATTTATTTTGGTTTGGTTGATCACCATGATTTAATCACAAGTAATTAAAATTAATAAGTGATTTAAATAATAATAATAATAGCTTTTTTTTTCAATTTTACAGAATATAATCTTATCATATTTATCAATGAATAATGTTTTGGAATTTATTTATTAAATAAATATCTATTTTTCATGGATCTGTAAGTGCAGATGAGAGAAAGAAGACCGAGTTTAATGGTCGATTGGAAATAGTATAAATTTATTTATTTATTTATTATCAATGCATTGCACATGTCAAGTGAATAATTATAATACTACTATCAATAATGTACATGGGGTCAATTAATAATATGAAATATGGTTGGGGTCTTGTGTATGATTTTCCAACCCTAAACTAGTTATAATAAATATCTAATTTTATAAATTTTCTAATTCACAATTGGTGTGAAAAATAGATATATAGAAACTATATCAATCCCTGGAGAGAGATAAAGAGTTATAGATTGATCTCCTCTATCCTCTCTCAATACAACCAGAGATCATAAATTATTCTTCTTTTCTTAAGAATAATTTTTTTGCAATTAACCTCGCACAATATAAGTGACTAGGATCAACCATGCGATCTGCCAATGATTATTTGGCATCGTTCATAGATTTTTGTGCATGTGTGGATCACTACTAGAGGGATTCTATACTTAGATCCTACAGTGCAACAACAGTGCGACAACATTTTTTTCATTAGATCTTGAATTAATGAATAATTATATGTTTTGGTAATTCTATATCTAATTATAAATTAATTTTAAATTACATGTGAAGACCCTTCAATTTTTGGTTCTGAAGTTTTAATATAGTCATGTAATCTACCATTTATTTTATACATAATGTCTTTATCCTGCAAAGAAACAATTACATGTGGTTTTTTTTACTAAAATATGATTTAGGTATACCTTCAAAGGATGTTTCCACTGTGCCCAAAACCAACACATGGTATAAGAGCGGTCACATGTTTAATTTATAATTATTGATTATTCATTGATTGATTACATGTGTTTGTGTTTTATTTTACTAACAAAATATTCATTTTTAATATCTGAAATCATCATCTATTTTCTTTCTACATTCTGGATAATGTAACTGGTAATTTTTTAATGATTAATAATGAAGAAGCATTCAATTCACACCATCTTGAGGTGCCAAAGGATCCACCTAGATAAAACCAAAGTACACAACATTTAATTCCTATATATACACCGTTTAATTTTACTTTTTCATAACTATATATTTTTATCAATTAAGATCCTACAAAAATGGATCTAAGATCTAAGTAGATTGAAAGGAAATGTAGATCCGAATAGACCAGAACACAACATGAAGAACTACATGCTATGTAACCATTGTACACAAAGTGTAGTCCGTATTATCTCATGGATAAGTACATGGGGTATCCCAAGAAGTCCATGTATCATATACAAGGCATAGGGACTAACATGTCATATAATCCGAGGTTATAGGCCATGTATTCCCAGTACATAATGTGCACCTCGAACACATCTATTACAGGAAACATGGACAAACCAAAGTTGTGTGTCAAGGACACATCCCAAAGGAAAGTACATGTCATTTACTTTTGTACATTCCATGTACTTTTCTACATTCCATGTAATTTTATTCCAGAAGTGTTATCATATTTTCATATAAAGAATAATTAAAATTAGAATTAAAACTATTGATTATGTATTATGTGTGTCGTTCATTCAACAATACATGCCAAATTATAGCATTAAAAGTTATATATTAAAATAATTTATGAGTTAATTTTTTTTGATGGATACATGAGGCTGCCTCAAAGTACACTTTTATACTATATTAATTTTAAATGATTTTTTTTATAATTACAGATGATAGTGAGTTAAGGATAGTTGTTTGGAAGTAAGAAAAATTGAATTTATTGGATTAATTCAATGACCATTATTTTAATTGAATAACAAACTGAAGTAATTTATAACAATACTGAAAATGTATTCACATTTCTTTACGTGTGGAGGATCATGAGATTAGACTAGACCTTGTGTATGATTGGTTCCCTTTAATTTGTTATACATAAATTATTATTGATTTATTAAAATTAATCCCCTCCTCTATATTATGTAAGGGACTACATGCACATAGTTTCTTTTATGTAAAACCCCTTTATCCAATCCATTATATACCATCACATGTGTGTGAGTAAAATATTATGTAAGGATAGAGCTCCCAAGTGAGTGGTGGTGGTACAAGTTAAGGATATGAGGTGAAACAAATCAAGGAAATGCATAAGTGCCAAGGTAGAATACCGCAACATGAACTAAGATATGGTTCAAGGTGTTCCCCCTAAGTTCAAGGGTTAGTTTATCATCTACTAGATAAATGAACCATTAGAAAATCTCATGACCATTTCCACTAATATTTTATTTCTATCAGTTTTATGGCTATTTATTTATGTTTTTCAATGTTGCATGATCACCCAATAAATGAATTGATAACCATGAAATATGGAATAAAAAATAATCAGATTATGAGTAAATATTTTATCCAACATGGGTAATCAATTAAGTAAAATCCACTTAATATTAATAAGGTATGTAAAAGGATAAATTTGAATTTACACATAAGGATACAAATACCTCAATTAAAATATTAAGTTATCTTATCCTTCCACTACTTAGGTTAGAGTCAACCCAATAGTTCAAAGTGATTGACCAACCCAAGTTAGGGTTTTTCATTTATTTTTAAAATTTTAGGTTGAAGTTTTGGGTTGAATCAACTTAGATTACATCAAGGGTTAAATTCCCAAGTAGAAATTTGTTTAACTAAGAGGAAAAGGTTGAGGAAATCTTAAAAATGGATTTCAAGATTGGGGAGTTCAGTCAACAGATCAAGTAACTGTGAGTTAATATAGTTGTAAAGTTACGCCTATCTAAAACCCTTCAAATAACTTGGAATCCCCAAGTCTAGGTTATGATAAAAGAATATAGATCCTGGACACTAGAATATCTAAGAAAAAGGATATTCCAAAACTGATGGTGAGGGCTATTAGGTTTCCAAAAACAATGGTAGATTAATGAAATTTAATTAAATTTAAATTTATTAATCTATTTGTAATGAAAACAAGTACTAATTATCTACTCTTAATTTTTAGAAATATAAAATCAAACAACATTAAAAATATCACTATGATACATAATAGAGAATGATAACATTATCAATGATATGAATTTCTTGTAATAGAATAGGCTATTTTGTGTTATACTATGCCACAAATGTAAATTGTACATATTGAAAAACCCACTTCATGAGTCACTTAACAAAGAGGCTAGCGAGGAAGTGGTACTTCTCTATTTGAAGAATGTGGATGACACAATGTATGTACAATGATTTATGTTATATACCATGTACAATGAGAATTTAAAGAAATATAATTATATAGATTCATATAATATAGTTTATCACATTTAAGATATCTATCAAGGGAAGGTGAGATCAGAGAGATATGAGATCTATAGTGCACTATTCACAATCAAGATTGAAGATTCAGCCCCAACTGGGGCACATGTAGTCAAGATGATTGGCTACAATGAGTACTTTGAAATCTTGGGGTTTAAGATCTCTGATGAGTTTCACAAAAATCTCATTCTATCCTCACTACCCAGAAATTATCTAGTTTTATTGTGAATTATTATATGAGAAATAGCGAGAAGACACTATCGAAACATCCTACTCTTATCGACCAAGTTGATAAAGGAATGGGGCATGAAAACTAACTATCCTTATGATTAATAAGAAGAAAAGGAACAAGGAAAATGGGAAAAAGTATCATTATATTGTCTAAGGATTCAAAGAATGATCCCTTTAAAAGGAAGGAGATCTACAGGAAAGGAAATGAACATGATGTGGTATGTTTTTCATATGGAAATAAGGTCCACTAGAAGAGGAATTTCACCATGCTAAATAAGAAAGTTAAATCTTCAAGTGAATTAGTTATTAAGTGTAATATTTACATATCTTAAAGTTTCCAAGTAGATTTCAAAATATTACCAGAGATGAGGTGGATCTATAGGGTACCAATGAAGAAAGGATGTATAATAATCCATTATAGACTACCATATCTCATTTCTGAAAAGATTGATTTTGGGTTTAAAGAACTATTTTTATGTCCATAGTGTTACCAGGAAAATTATTTTCATTTTTTATTTAGATATGGATTCATTTTTCTTCATCTTTGTAAATAAAGGTTTCTAATTTTATAAAGATAACATATGTTATGGTATGGAACAATTGAATAATGGTATTTATGTATTAAATTAAAAAAACCAAATATTTCAAATTGATAACAAAACAAATACAAGCAACTAATCTAACACCTAGTTATGAAATCATAATCTTGGTCACATAAATGTGTAGCATTTGAAAAATATTTTTCAAGATGTTTACTGAGAATATTTTGTTCTTAAGAAAATTAAATGATGTGATACTTTTTTTATAAGGTAATATGTCTAAACCACTATTAATTCATCAATTTGAGAGGGCCAAAAAGCTTATGTATTTGGTACATATATATATGTATAGACCTTTTCAAGTAGATTCTAGAGGTGGATTCTGATACTTTATTTCATTTAACGATGACTTGAGTAGGTATGGTTATATCTATTTAATGATATATAATTATGAATCCTTTGAGATTTTCAAAGAGTTAAAAATTAGTTTGGGAATCATCTTGGTAATAAGATAAAGAAACTTCAATCAGGTCAATGTGGTGAATATATTAACCAAGACTTTATCGACTTTATATGGGATTATGGGATTTTATCTCCAATCACTACACCTTATACACCACAATGTAATGGTGTTAGTGAAAGGAGGAATCATACCTTTCTATATATAGTGAGGTCGATGAGGAGTCATGCAAGCCTTCCATTATCCTTTTAGGGATATAATTTAGAGACAACATTAGACTTATAAAACTGAGTACCAACCAAAGAAGCACTGTATTCCCTTTGAGTTATGGAGTGGAAATAAACTTATTTTGCCACATTTTCATACATGGGGTTATGAGGTATTTGTTAAGGCTATCTCAAGCAACAAACTAGAACCTTGAGAGAATAATTTTATCTTTATTTGGTATCCCATGGAAATAAGGGGATATTATCTATACAACCCTTCAGATAAGAAAGTAACTTGTGATAGACATGCTGTTTTTTAAGAGGAAGGACATCCTCAAGTAGGATAGTGGGATCAATATCGACTTCAATGAAATTGATGATCAATTTACTAATGATGTAGAGACCCTGTTTCTACCTTATAAGTATTTGGAACAAATATACATATAATTCTAGAGCTAGAAATTGAGACATTTTGTAATTCTGATACCCAGTGTTCCCATAACAAATTATTCAAAAATATTAAGTGTTTTTGTACTGTGAACATGTTCAAAACAAGATATCTCTTAAATGGTAGCTCAGATTAGAAATCTAAGGCCATGGTTGAGTCTGTAACATTCCGTTTACCCTAGGAGGAGTATAACTTTTATTGGCGTGAGACTTATTTGAAAAACTCCATGAAAGGGAAAAATGGTAATTAAAATAATTAAAATTAATTATTTTAACTCGAATGCTAAACCCAACTAATTTCAAACGTGGACTTGGATTTGAAATATGAGACCACCATTGAGTTTAGAATGTGGTGTTTTTCATAGGCAATACATAAAAAGAGGGAGTGTAGGAATTTCAGATTTTATGATGAGTGAGGATCCTATGAATAGAGATTTATTTAATTAGTTAGGGTTATCCCTTATTTCAGTTTCTCTCTCTACTAATTCTCTCTTTCTCCTCTCTCTCTCTCAACCATTCTTCATCATTCTTCACCGAATCAAAGAGAGATCTCTACCGAAACCTTAGTGGATTGAAGCTGGAGCACAATGATTGAATCATCAATGCTAAACGGATTTTCCAATGTTGGATTTCTTTCCTTTGAAACTATGGTTGAAGTTTTAATTGAAAATGCTTCATTTTTAATTGTTTTTCCCCTTTAATTATCATCGTTGATGGCCCCACAAACACGACCATCATTCTATACTGTAAATCATTTCGTTTCATCTTTGTTCTTCTTCGTTCTTCATGGAGTTCATCATAAAATTTATTCGATGCATCAAAACACCAATAGATCATCGATCAGAGGCTAGCACTATGGAGATCCCATCATGAAGATTCCAAAAACAGGTCTGAAATAATTTTCAGACCCTCGGTGTGGTTGTGGTGGCCCACGTAAGGGACCTTTGGAGTAGAAACATTGGTGGCGACCCAAATTGGCAGCGGCGCGCGGAACCTGGCTAGCTGGGTGAGGTAGGTGGAGGCCGACGGTGTGTTGGGCTCAGCGAGGTCGATGGCTCGGCGAGGCTAAGTGAGGTAGGTGGCTGGACAGCTTGGTCACTGGAGCTGCGGGATTGGAGGAGGTCGGAGCCGAGAGGGATTCAGTGAGCCACGAATGGTAGGGCCCCAGGGAGGATATGCAGGGGCTCCGAGGTGGTAGACTGGGGGACCGAGACCCACACCACACGGGTATTCTTTGTTGACATGGGAGTAAGGAAGGACCAGTCACGAGGGCTGGTCGGTGTTAGTAGCTGGTGGGCGGGCCGGGCTGTGGTGGTCAGGCCCGGCTATGGCGGACAGGCTGAGCCACGTGCTGGGCTGCGGTCCAGTTTCAGCAGACTGAGTGGGCTGGGGTGGGCCAAACAAAATAGAGGGGTTCATCCAGTTTGGGCTTGACCATCCCAAACTGGTCCAAAACTTCTTCAAGAGCCCTTTTCTACTAAACAGCGGGTCCATTTGATGCGATGTCTGTGGCCACTGGTCCCTCTCATCAAGAAAGAACTTTTTAGACCTATTTGGCACTTTTAAGTCTTGTTCACAGGGTTTGGGTGCATTTAACCCCTAAATTTAATGATAATAATTTAATTATTATTTTTCAGGGTTCATGTATCAGACCTATCTTATAAAAGTGATGTCCGATTAACATGCTGTCAGTGGTGGAATGACCCTTGTCTTTGTACGGAATAATCAATACAAATTTTGTGTGCTAAAACTATAGTCAAGGTGTGGGCTCCATGGGGATCTGGTTCACATGTTTTGGTTTGAAATACATCTTGTTTTTACCGGTTATCCATTTTGGACGAATGATTAGTCCAAATCATGTACTTTTCTAAGAGAATTGTAATGACATGATCCACATAATTTGTTTCGGGACCAATGAGTGGGCCCTATAGGATGTCCTTCGAGTGTAGTGTGAAAACTTGAGATTTTTACATTGGAAGTCCATTTGGGGCGAATGAATAATTGATCTTTCATGTTTTTCCACAAGGATTATAAGGGTGTAATCTGTTTGGATGTGTGAAGCCTTATTTGAAATCTCGTCCAATATTGAAACATAAGAGGAATATCGGTGGACGATCCTTTTGACGTGTTTGAAGAGAACCCCGGACATGGGTTAATCTCGACTCTTGTGAGAGTGGAGAAGATGTATGAAGAGATTTGGTTGAATATTCTTAATACATTTGAGGAGGTGTTCCAATGTAATTACGCTTTGGGCCCTCCAAATCAACATTGAGCGTCGTGCACTCATAGACCATTTTAATGGGTGTGTCATGTACATTGGGAGTAAGATGGAACACCTAGGGGTACTAGTATGTAGTCTAGTACCCAATAATGGTTAGGTACATGGTTGGGCGATGAGGCGAGGTCACACATCGTGTACCACTTTACTAATTTTCTATCTCTTGCATATCCTTCTTGTGGACTCATATTTTGGATTGTGAGTGGCCTATCCTGATTTTTTTTCCATGTAGAACGCAATGGTTCCCTCCATAGTGGATTTAGAAGAATGATGTGAGATGTTCAGAGTGTGATTCCTATACGAGGTGGCGATCTATGATGGCAATGATGGTAGTGATGTTTTCAGAATCACCAGAGTAATTCTGAGCTTACCTCCAGCTGTGCTGGGAAATGGTCCCTGATGGAAGTTCTGAGTGTAACCCTATAACTGGGATGGGCATGGGTCCTTGATGACACTACGGTGGAACCCTTTAGTCATTTTGGGGATGGGTGCTCGATGAAACTAGAGTGGAACCCTCCAACTGGGCTGGGAATGGGTCCTTAATGACACTAGAGTGGCACCCTCCAGCTGGGATGGACATGGGTCCTCAACAACACTAGAGGGGAACCCTCCAACCAGGATGGGCATGGGTCCTCTATGACACTAGAGTGGTACCCTACAACTAGACTGGGCATAGGTCCTCAAAGACACTAGAGTTTCATCCTCTAGCTGGGTTGGGTATGGGACTTAAACCTTGAGATGACCTCTCAACTGTTCGACAGTGAAGAGATTTGATTTGAAATGAATTTGTACTCCCAAAAAAGAGGTACGCTTTTCCCAACAAGAGGCATCCTTATGATGTGACCCAAAACCATGAGGGTGATACAGACCCACCCAAAGTGGATAATATTAAGTTTCAGTGATGGATCCCCTTTGACTCGCACTTCAGAGTAGACCTATGGGATGTTAGGCATCGATGGTGGTTACTTCTAGAACTATTGGATACTCAATTTTCATGGGCTTATCTTGTGAGATGGAAATCCCCTTACACCCTCGTTTGGGATTCTTTAAATAAGAATATATATATATATATATATATATATATATCCTATTTCTAGTACCCACTCCTTGGGTTTTGGCTACTCTCCTTCCAAGTTAGACAAAGACATGTGGGGTATGCCATGTGATTTCCATGTCTAGCTTCTCATTGTTGGATGAGTCTACTCTCTTATTATAAGTATAAAAGACTCGATGAGAAGTTCATCTTCTCACCTTTTATATCTCCTTTTATTTGGATGATATTACTTCAATTTCTTGTTGATTTGAGATGCACTCCTTTAATATATTCTTTTTATGTACCGTGTTCTATCGATTGATCCCCTCTTCATTACGTCTCTTGATGCTCCCTTGGGCCTTCGAGGCATCCTACTGAGTATATTTATACTCATCCCTGCTTGGACTTTTCCCATAATTGGTGTGACCTTGTAGATGACGTACAGGATGATCGTGACTTTAGAGGAGCTAGGAATACATGCTTCTTGGACTGCATGCAGTGTTCATGACTTGAGATTCATGAGCGTGGCTCTCCGAACTACTTTACTTTTTCATCTGTTTCCATGGTTTGACACTTTTTCTTGGCTGGGTGTGTATTTTTCCCCTTTCCCTTTCAACTTCAATATTTTTTACTTGTATTGTTTATAGGCCGATGCATGTTTGCGGTTTATATATAGAAATTATTTATCTTGTTTTATTTTCCCCTCTCCACTCTTGCATTGACTTGGCTGCGTGTGTGTACAGGTTCTTAGGCAAAGGACACCCTGAGTTTGTTGTGCCTTTGACGCTAGTCGCTAGCCCCTGGCCTATAAAGGTGGGATTTGAGTAGTTGTGTCTTGAGTCCCGAAATAGTTTGGGTCATGAAAAAGTGGTATTAGAGGTGGTTCATTCCTTAAGAAATTGTTTAGATGCTCCCTAAAGAGGAGTTGGTTGGGTTTTAGGGAAATTGTGTCAACATGTCTCGAGAGTGGATCTCAGTCCAAGGAGTCCAGTAGCAGTACAACGACTGACAAAGCCATTCATGAGGACCCTGATTACCCTGTTGTTGACTTATAATGCTGACACATTTGTTACTGGGAACTTTGGTACATGCATCATATAGGATTGTGTCTTTGACTATCTTACTTGAGTCAACTCCCCATCGTTGTTGATATATATATATATATATATATATATATATTCTCATTTGACCATGGTACTCCTTGATTGAATTCAAGATTACTCCGTGACGATAGCCAGACAAGATACTATCTTTGATTCATGATGAAAATTTAGTAAGCGATGCGGCCTTAGTTCAGGACCCATCATGATATACCTTTCCTCCAGGTAGGTAGGTATCATCACCTCCACCTATTGAGTAGAAATTAGTCCCAGAAGAGTAGGCTGAGGAAGTGTGCAGGTTGAGAATTCTTCACGAGTTCCATTTTCAGAGACCGGTGAGGTTTTTTATTAAGCTAGACCCTCAGGTAGTGAAGGGTTGGCTAGAGTCAGTGGTTCACCTATTCAAGATTGTTCAGACACTGATAGATTAGATGGTGGCTTTGATAACCATTATTTTTCAATAGAGTAGATTGGTGTTGGTAGAGCTGGGTTACTCAGATGCACGATTAGTAATCACTCTCATGGGATAACTTCCAATAACTGTTTCGTGAGGAGTACTACCCATTCTACTTACACTCCGTATGATTTTATAAGATATTGAAGCTTTAGTGGGGAGGGTTTAAGGTGAATGATTATGCGACTAGGTTCACATACCTTGCATGCTACTCTCTGGACATGATCTATAACAGTTACTTACGAGCATGGAAGTTTGATCTATGACTCTGAAGAGAGATCCATTCTATCATAGTACTCTTGTGTATCCCTACCTCTACTGGGGTGTTGGAGAATACATTACTGACAAAGAGATTTCTATTAGAGGGATTCCATACAAATAGTTGTGGTAGTGGGCATGACAGAGTAGAGACATCTACCATAAGAAGCATGAATCAGTCGAAAAGATCTCGATGTAGAAGATCTCCCCATAATCGATCTCAGAAACATAGTCGTATGAGGCCAAGGAAACATAGAGAATAAAGATATCCAGGGTAGGGATGATGTTATGATTATTATGGGAGAGGTCCCTTGGCACAAGACTGCCTGACCATACATGCTAAGAACACCTGTTAGGTAGTCGTTGGACCACCACGATAGAGATAACATCATAATTAGGGTGGTCCCCAGGGAGAGGGTACTAAAAGAGGACCATGAAAAGCTAGAGCTGAGGGATGATGTTGTGAGGTATTTCCACAACCACTAGGATTCCCACTTCAGGATCAGGAAGCTAACAGTTGGGTCCATGGAGAGCCACAACCTTTGGATGTCTATGATCCTGTAGATCATGATACGATAAGTAGTATGTGTTGTGTCTTTTCTTCTTTTTTGCATTATAAATTTTTAGACATTGTGTAATGTACTCTTTTATCCCTTCTTCTTGCTTCAGGTTTTACCAAGGTGATGCGGGGCATTAGTGTAACCCTGTGTTGGAGTTGTTCAATGTAGATTTGAATGCATGAGGAAGAGGGGTACTTCCCCTATCAAGATGGATTTTTATGACGTGAAAAAAATCACAAGGGAGAGTCAGTGACACCTAAGGAAGATAATATCAAGATGTGGTGGAAGATTCCATCTGACTCGTGTGTTCAGGGCGGAGTTGTGCTGGGGAGTATCAGAGTAGGTCTCGTTATTTCTAGTCGAGTTTTTTTTCTTGACCTCCTTTTTCTTGAGATGTCACAAGTGGGATCGAAAGAGTGTCTAGTTTGGGGATTGCTCTCCTTACAAGAGGGGAAAAGATGCGTGGGGTATTCCACATGCTTTTTGTGTCTAGCCTCTTGTGATTTATGAGTCTACTCACCTACCCTATTCGTTGGTAACTTTCATTCTCAATGTCAACCTTGATACAACAATTATCAAGTACAAATCGAGGTGATAGAGACTACAGTAACCTAACTACATGACTCACTATATGGTGTTGAAAGTAGTAGACTTAACCTTGAGAATGTTGAGACATTACCTTCTGGGAGAGAGCTTTGTGGTCTATATAGACCACCAATGTCTTAGGTACATATTCACCCAGAGATATGGGAAACTAAGGTGGCGATGCTAGTTGAACTTCTTGCAGGACTATGACTTTGAGATAGTCTTTACATCGAGAATGGGTGGTGTTATAGTATATTCCCTTAGTAGGAAGTCCTAGGCTCTCCTAGTGCAGGAATTCCCATGCTCAATTAGAGTAGGAAGTTTTAGAGTAGTTAGTTTCCTTGCAACTAACCCTAGTGGAGCTGGAGGGTGAAACTTTTCTATAGTTGACAGTGATGACTCCTTTGCTTCCTGAGCCTGTAAGAGAGTCTCAGTTGTGGTACATCGACTATGAAACCTTTCATGACCATATATACTTGGGTGTTTCACCAGATGGATATTCTAAAGGAGGGAATCACAAGACTTTTTTTGAGGGACAAGCGGTGATTCTGTTCATGATGTGGGATGTACAGGTTTGTCTAGGGAATTAAACTATCCCTCCAGTTTCTTTGGTTCATTTAGAACCATAAAAGAGTTGGCGAGGTTACCTACTGGATTTCCCTTCCCCCAATAGCTGGAATGGGTTCATGATGCCTCCCATGTGTCATAGTTGAGGATGTACGCGAATGTTATAATGGACATCACTGACATGATAAAACCTTATGAGGAAGAACCATTTCTTTGGTTTGTGTGTTGTGGCAGCATGTAAACGTGTAGGTTTTTTTGGGAGCAGGAGAACCTAGCATGATCTCAGTCCCCCAAGTGGGTTTTCCCTAGTTTTTATTTTTGAGGATTAAAATCTTGAAGGAGGGAATGATGTAGAGACACTATTTTTTCCTTTTCAGGATTTAGAATATTTCTACACATAATTCCAGAGTTAGATGCTGAGATGACGTGTAATTATGAGGCCCGGTGTGCCCAGAATAAATTATACAAAAATATTAAGTATTTTTTTACTATGAACATGTTGGAAACAAGATATCACTTAAATGGTATCTCATATCAGAAATCTGTGGCCACGATTGAGTCTGTAATGGCCATTTCCCTGGGTGGGGTATAACTTTTGTCAGTGCAGGACTTCTATGAAAAACAAAACACACGGGAAAAATAGTAATTAAAATAATTAATGTTAATTTTTTTTATCTCTAACGTTAAACCCAATAAATTTTGAATTAAGACTTGGTTTGGAAACCTAAGATTTCCTTTGAGCTCAAAATGAGGTGTTTTTCCTAGGCATGACATAAAAAGTGGTGGTGTGGGAATTTTAGATTCCGCACTGAGAGACACTCCTATAAATAGAGATTAAGGGAATTAATTAGGGTTAGAACTTATTTACCTTTATCTCTCAACTAGTTATATCTCTCTCCTATCACTCTCAACTGTTATTCACCGGATTGAGGTGCGATATCTGCCGGAACCTTGGTATATTTAAGTTGGAGTGAAATGATCGAATCATCAATGCTAAACAGATCTTTCGAGGAAGGATTTATTTCCTTTGAACCTATGGTTAAAGTTTTATTTGAAAATAATTCATTGTTATTTTTTTTTTCATTTTAATTTTCACATTTGATGGTCGCATGAAAACATCCATCAATCCATGATGGTAATCCTTTCGTTTCATCCTTGTTCTTCATCGTTCATTGTGGAGTTCTCCATAAATTTTATTCGACACATTAAAACATCAACGGATCATCGATCCAAAGCTGGCGCTATGGAGATCCCATCCCAAGGATTAAAAAACTGGGTCTGAAATAATTTTTGGACCCCTGGTGTGGTCATAGTGGCCCTTGAAAAGGGCCACCGGAGTAGAACCACCAACTACGGTCCAAGGCAGCGGCGGCATGCGGAACCCGGCCGACTGGGTGAGGTAGGCGGAGGCCAGGGGGGCACTGGTCTCGGTGATGTCGATGTCTTGGCAGGGTTGAGCAAGGTCAGAATCTAGATGACTTGGCTACGGGAGCTGAGGGATTGGAGGAGGCTAGATCGGAGCTGGCTATGGTGAGCCATGACATCGGCGGATTGTAGGGTGCTAGGACATACAGGTGGGGACTCCGAGGCGGTAGACAAAGGGATCGAGACCTGCACCATGCAGGTCTTACATGTTGACATGGGAGAAAGGGAGGACTAGACATGAGGACCGGTCAGTGTTGGAAGATGGCAGGTGGGCTAGGATGTAGTGGTAGGGTTAGGCTGCGGAGGATGGGACGAGCTGCACGCTAGGCCGCGGGATGGCCAGTTTTGGCCGGACTGGCCCAAACTAGTCCAAAACATCTTCAAGAGCCCTTTTCTCCTAAATGGTTTGTCCGTTTTATGCGCCGTGTGCAACCAAAGGTCCCTATCATCGAGAAAAACCTTTTTAGACACATTTGGTTCTTTTAAGTATTGTCCTTGGGGTTTAGGTGTGCGAAACACCTAAATTTAGTAATAATAATTTAATTATTATTGTTCGGGTTTCGTGTATTGGACCTATCTTCTAAACGGGATGTTCGATTAATGCACCGTCAGTGGTGGTGTAACCCTAGTCTTTTTGCAGACATTTGAAGAAAACCTTTGAGAACTTAAACTATAGTTGGGTGTAGGTCCCATGGGGGGTTGGTTTTCACGTGTTGTGGTGAAATGTTACTTTTTTCACTGGTTATCCATTTTGGAAAAATGATTAGTCCAACCCGTGTGTTTTCTCAAGAGTATCACAATGATGTGATCCATATAATTTATTTCAGGAACAAGGCATGGGCCCCACATGATGTCCTTCGAGCCCAATGCAACAACTTGTGATTTTTCCATCAGATGTCTATTTGGAGAAAATGAATAGTCGATCTTGCATGTTTTTCTAGAAGGATCGAAAGGGTGTGATCGACTTGTATATACACAGACTTATTCATGATCTCATAAAATGTGGAAACATGAAAGGAATATCAGTGGAAGATCCTTTTGACGTGTTTGAAGAGAACCCACCACATGAGTCAATCTCAAATCTTGTGAGAGTGAAGAAGATTTATGAAGAGATGCAGTTGAATGTTCTTGATACATTTGAGGAGGAGTGACATCATAATTACAATTTTATCCCTTTGGATCAATGACGATCATCGTGCGCTCGTAGGCCTTTTGACTAGGTGTGTTAGGTACTCTGGGAGTAATGTGACACGCCTAGGGGTACTAGTTTGTTGTCTAGTACCCAAGAATGGTTAGTTATAGGACCGTGCAATGATGTGGGGATACACATCATGTGGTCCCCACTTGTATCATGTACTACTTTATTAATATTATATCTCTCTCATCTGTTTATTTTGGGCTCGAATTTTGGCATGTGAATAGCTTGTCCTGAGTGTTTTCCACATAGAATGTGATGGTACCGTCTATTGTGGCTTTAGAAGAGCGATTTGAGATATTTTGAGTGAAATAACCATCCAAGGTGATGCTCGATGATGGTAGTGATGGCAGTGATGTTTTCAGAATCACCAGAGCAGTTCCGGGCTTACCTCCACCTGGGATGGGAAGTGGTCCTCGATGGTAGTTCTAAGTGGAACCCTCTAGTCGGGCTGGGAATGGGTCTTCAATGACACTAGAGTGAAACCCTCAAGCCACGATGAGGATGGGTCCTTGACAACACTATATTGAAACCCTCTAGCCGGGTTTCTCATGGGACCTCGATAGCACTAGAGTGACACCCTTCAGCCGGGGTGGTAATGGGTTCTCGTCGACACTAGAGCGGCACCCTCCAGCCAGGCTGGGCATGGGTCCTCGAAAACACTAGAGTGAAACCCTCAAGCCAGGATGTGCATGAGTTCTCGAGGACACTAGAGTCGTACTCTCTAGCCAGGATGGGTATGAGATATTGAACCTAAGATGACCTCTCAACTATGAGATAGTGACGATACATGATTTGATATGACTTTGAACTCTCAAGAAAGAGGGGTGGCTTTCCCACCAAGACACACCATTGTGATGTGACCCAAAACCGTGTGGGAAATACAGACCCACCCAAAGTGGATAGTATCAAGGAGTGGTGATTAAGTCCCTTTAACTTTTAGTTCAAAGCAGACATGTGGGATGCTAGGCATTTATTTTAGTTAGTTTTATAACTATTGGTGACTCACTTTTCTTGGTCCGTGTCCCTGGGTTTTGGCTACTCTACTTCCAAGATAGGTGAAGATGCGTGGGGTATGCCATGTGTTTTCTATATCTATCTTCTCATTGTTGGAAGATTATACTCTCCTACTATAGGTAGCAAAGACTCAATAAGAATTTCATATTCTCACTATTTCTAGATCCTTGTGTTTGGACGAGCTTACTTCAATTTCTTGTTGGGTTGAGCTATAATCCTTTACTATATTCTTTTTCTGTATCTTGTTCAATCTGTTTCTCCCCTATTTAGTACCTCTCTTACTGCTCCCTTGGGCCTTCGAGGAATCCTACTGAGTATCTTTATACTCACCCCTATTTGGGCTTTGCCTGCACATGGTGTGCCCTTGAAGACAATGTAATGGTTAATTTTTACTTGAGAGGAGCTAGGAATATAGGGTGCTTGGACCGTGTGTGGTGGTCATGACTTGGGATTCAGGAGCGGGGCTCTCCTAACTACTTTACCTTTTCACTTGTTGCCGGGTTGTGACACTTTTTTTGGTTGGGTGTGTATTTTTACCCTTTCCCTTTCATCTTTACTATTCTGTACTTGTACTATTTAGAGGTCGATGCATATTTTTGGTTTATATATAGTAGTGTTGTATCTTGTTTTGTTTTCCCCTCTGCACTTTTGCACTGAGATAGACATGTGTGTGTGTACAAGAGCTTAAGAAAAGACCTCACTGAGTTTGTTATTCCTCATGTGCTAGTCGGCAGCCCCTGGCCTATGGAGGCAGCCTTGGGGTAGTTGCAGCTCGATCCCCAACATGGTTTGGGTCATGAAACATGAGTTGGTATAAGAACTGATTCCACAGGTCCATATAGAAGAAGTTACTAAAACAAAAGTGTTTTATAGAAGCACTACATAAGTAAGATAACTTGAGAGATATGAGTTTATAGTCATTCATTAATGTGTCTCATTATTGGTTTAGAATAATGATATTATCTTTTACATGTAGGTATTAGAGATCTAAAAATCTACAAGATAGCATGAATTAATGAATTATGAAATGGAATGTATGTATCAAAACATTGTTTGGGTTTTTATCAATCCTCTAGTTTATGTAAAACCTATTGGGTTTAAATGGATATTCAAGAGAAATGTTAACATAAGAGGTAAATTTAATAATTATAAAGAATTAATAGTGGATAAAGGGTTTATAAAAAATAAAGTCATTGACTAAAATAACTTTTCTCTATTTTCCATGTTTAAATCCACCAGAATCTTTCTTTAAATAACATCTTACCATGATTATAATATTTGAAAAATGGATATCAAAATAGATTTACTTAATGGGAACCTTTAAGATAATGTGTATATGATACAACATGAAGTGTTTGTGACTCCATGAAATGACCAAAAGGTATGAGAATTATAGAGATCTATCTATGGATTAAAGAAAGAATCTAGGTCATGGAGCATTCGATTCAATGAATGTATAAAGTAACTTGGTTTCATTAAGAATGGATGTGATCCATGTGTTTACAAGAAGTTTATTGGTAGTACAATTTTTTTTCAGAGTAGTATATGTTGATGAAATATTACAAATTGGAAATGATACACTGGTCTTAAGAGTGGTTAAGTCATGGATATGAAAGTGCTTATCCATGAAATAATTAAGTGAAGCATCATATATTCTACAGATCAAGATCATAAATGATAGAACTAATAAGACAATAAAACTAAGTAAAGGTATATATATTGACCATATATTGGCGAGGTTAAGTATAAAACAATCTAAAAGAGGATTGATTCTAGTGTTACATTGTATACATCTTTCCAAGATTTTTTTCCTCAAATAAAATAGGAAAAATAAAGAATGAAAAAGATACCTTATGCTTCTATGATATGATATGTCATGTATCCCATGTTATGTATGAGGTTTGATGTTGATTATGATTTGATAATGGTAGGTATATATTAATAAGATATAGGTGAACAACATTGGATTATTGTTAAGGATATCCATAAGTATGTGAGGTGGACTAAGGGTATGTTCTTAGTGTATGAAGGGGATGAAGAGATAGTCATCCTGGGTTATATAAATTTTAGATTTTAGAAATATCATAATGATCTAAAGTCATAGTTTGGATATTTCTTTTATCTCAATGGAGGATCTATGAGTTGGAAGAGTTCAAAGCATCCAGTTGTCACCGATTCTATAGTGGATTACAAGTATATTGAATCTTCCAATGCAACCAAGGAATAAGTTTGGATTCATAAATTTATCCTAGAGCATGATTTAGAACCTATAAGTAAAGATCCAATCACATTTTATTGCCATACCACTATAGGAATTTCTCTCTCCAAAGAGTAAAGGTCACACTAAAGGAAAAATCAAATACTTTTGAAGTTTCATATCTTGAGGAAATTTTATCAATGAGATGACGTTCCAGTGATTAGAGTATCTATATAAGAAAATGTAGAGGACCCCATAATTGAAGATTTATCTTAGTAGAAGAAGGATTATCATGTGAGATCCAGTAGATTGAAATCTATTATTAGTTGGCTCTAGTGACAGTTAGAGTCTATTGAAGTTTTTTCCCTTGAACTAACTTAATTATCACTTGATTACCTATTATTATTATTAAATATTATTTCTTATCACATCATGATTTTTCTTCTATATAATATTTTTATGTGATAATTTCCTTAGAATATATGAAATGCAGAAAGGTAATATTAGTTCCCTTCTGTGTTGAGAATATGGAGGCACCACAAAATTATTCTTGAAACTTATTCTATGGATGGATGATATTATCTAATAGGACATAGACAATATAGGATATTAGGTAAAAGAGGCTCATAAGGCATTGATAAACCTTATCATGGTGTTTTACCTTGGTAATCTCTAATATAAGAGGTTATGAGACCATACCTATCCATAGGAAATCCACATTTCCATGTGTCATTGGATGTTTCTATTTATGTATGTGGGTATTGATCCTTAGAATTTATTATTATCATTAATGGATATCATGACACATGAATTTTGATATATTGATGAAAACCATGATGACATATGTTCATAGAGAAGTAGGATACTTTGGGTGTGTCATGAGTGATATAACATTAATGGATAATTCAATAAAGGATTTATCCTGTTTCCCTCTCAATGAAAGTAAATATCCTAGGAAATTTTATAGGAATGGAATTTACTGAATAAATCCATGGTTGTGGTGTTTGATTGATTTTTTAATTTAAGGAAAGTCAAATAAAGATACATTGAGTGTATAGGTTGATGTCACAGATATTCAACCTACTTTATTTGAGATATTATGATAAAAGGATTATATTAAAGGAAAAATATTTGTAGCAGGTTGGATTTTTTTGGGATGTTAACTTATTTCTCTATGGATTCCTTGCATGTTTCTAGATGATAACCTTTGAATTTTAGGGGTTATGTGTAGTGCCACTGATAAATAGGAATAGAGGTTTATACACTAAGTGTATCCATAATCTCAGTTAAATCACAATATTGAATTTAACAAGTTAGAATAAATAATATTTATTTGGATTTATTTTATCACCTTAATTTTGTCAGAAGTTATTCAAAATAATAAGTGATTTTAAGAATAATAATAAATATTTGTTTTCATGTTTGGTGAATATAATATTTATTAAATTTATCAATAAATAATGTAGTGAAATTTATTTATTAAATAAATATTAATTATTTAAGAATTAGTAAATATGGATGAGGAAAAGAAGTCCATTTAGAGAACCTATTTTTTCCTTGTAAAATTTTTAAATATATTAATAAATATTTTTTAAGCAAGGAACTAAGATGACATGCGATTCCGTCGCATGGTGATCCAAAAATTAATTTTATAAAAATATTAAATATATTTTATACCACAACAATATAGTTTTTAAGAAATAATGAAATATCACATGAATGGAGTCTCAGATAAAAAATAAGAGGTCCACGTGAATTTATAGAATGGGTTTTACGTTTGACATGACCTAACATTGGTCAGCAGTGGATGTTCAAGTGAGGTATTCATTGGTAGGATCATTTAAATAAAAATAAATGGTTAATTTATTTATTTTAATTTAATTAACCAAAATACAATCTTCAATATATATGTTGTTATGAAATTTATTAAGGGTTAGTCACATAACCCTGGGTGGTTTTGAGAGGATCTCTCATGACCTTCACTAGTGGATTGAGATCAGATGATGATTGATGATTGGATCATGGTGAATCAATAGAAATTAAGCACAATAGATCTTACCCATCACCGGTGAGTGCGTTCTTCACCGAAAATAAATACACAATCTATATGGGTCTCATCAATTCTGGTTTTCTTCCCCTTTTTGATTAAATCATTGAATCATTGATTGTAATCTGCTTTTGATTTTTCATTTTCATTCCCATCACATGAACCCCTGTTTACAAATAACTTTTTTATTTGATTTTTATTTTTCCATGCCATGGTTTCACCTTAATTATCACCAATTATGAAATTATAATCTAATAATACTTATCCAACAATTGATTCACCTTCATTATTGTTCTTTTCCCCCATCATTCTTTACATTATTCACTGTTGTCCTATGGGGTCATGGTTTGACATTACCGGGGCATGTTCACATGTGATCAAACCCACATATTCATGGAGGTTTCAATTAGGATGAATGATTTGAGGTTTTATGAATTATTTGGTATGGATCTTGGGTAATACTTCTTGGATATGAGATCCATGAATGGAAATAGATGACACAAGGTGCACAAAACATGTAGTGGCTCAATGGTGGAGTGAAAAATGAAGTCGTGAAAGGCTTGGGTGGTCAGATTTCAGCCATCAATGATGGATCGGGCACATACGTCCCCAGATATCTAACTCTTGACATTATTCATAGTGAACACAGATGTGGGGGAGGTACGATGACAAAGTGTGAGGGAAACTGGAATTTTTATGAAAATATGGACTATATGGTGTGTTGTAGGATTAAAAAATTCCATATAGTTACCCAACTATAGTGGATAGGCTTTTGGAGAAGATAAGGATCACATAAAATATGTACATACCCACGCATAGTGTGGCTCGACCTGGGAATCCAAGGCCTGTACTAGATTGCACATGATTAGGATCCCATGCATTCAAACACTCTATGTACTTTGGGAGTACACATGCATGACTTGAGGTACACAAGCATGGACTAGTACCCTGGAAAGGAAAAATATATGGTCTGGTACATGATAATTGTTTGAGGTATATAGACATGGATAAGAGAGCATGGGAAGGCCCTAGGTAGTCGAGACATGGTGTGTGGCATAACTACATGTCGTGTACTACTGCATGGACAACCTATACATGTGATAAAAGAGTCACATTAAGGAATCCAAGTGTGGTCACATAACATGTGACCCCTCATACACACAATTTACCCCCTTGAAGAATCTTCTACCTCTAATATCTCCTTTATTTGGACTCGGATTTTGTACTATGAGTAGCCTATGCTGAGTGGTTTTCCATGTAGAATGTGATAGATCCCTTCATAGTGAATATTGAGATACAGTAAGAGATATTATGAGAAATATGGTTCCTTATGCAAAGAATAATGATGGAGATGATCAGGAAGGATCATCAGAGAGTCTGTAGAAAGAGGAAACTCCCCCCGTCACACTAGGTCATAGGTACTCTATCCACAGATATGATGCTCATCAATCATAATAGGGATCAATTCATCTATACTCTAAGTATATATATAGAGTTAAAACTCTTCTAACACACCATGTATCAATCCCCCTATCCACAGAGATGGTACTCCTCTGTCGTACTAGGGTGAAGTTCCTCCATATTCATTTTACAGATACAAAGGTGTCAATCCCCTATAAAACCAGGGTAAGGGTCCTCTATTGAAGGATAAAAAACCCCCCTATCACACTAGGGTGTGGGTCATCTATACTTTTTATACAAATATAGAGTATCCACTACCTTTTCACACTTGAGAGCATGTTCCCTATCTAGGGAGACAATAATTCTCTATCCTAATAGAGAACGATTCCTCCATACTTGTTATAAAAATATAGAGGTGGCACTCCCATGTCACCCTAGGGAATAATTCATTTATCCATAGAGATGTTACTCCCCTAACATGCCAGGGTGCATATCTTCTATACTCATTGTATAGATATAGAGTCAGTACTCCCATATCACACTAGGGTGTGGGTCCTATATATTTTGGAGATTACTCTCTCTCTCTCTTAGACTTTGAAGTAGTGGTGAGGTGTAGACCATCCTCATGAATTCTTTGGATAGAGACATGAGATGATGGGAATCATTGATGGACCATTGGAACTACAGGGAGACTCATCATCCTATCTTGGGATGTGAGATAGAGATCCCCTTCCTATCTCATCTGGGTTTCTTACAAGAGAATATATCTTTGTTATTGGGTTTCATTTCTCTCTTTATTGGGCTGAGATGACTACTTATATCATTTATCATATTGATCCCTCTTTAGTTTTTAGGTAATTCTATAGGGTATGTATATACTCACCCCTAAAAGGGGTTTTCCCATGCATGATGTGTCTTATATAGATGAAAGATAGGTTTTTAGTGGAATTGGGGAAGCTTAGAGATACTTGGGTGCATTTGATCATGTATGATGGTTAGGGATTAGAGATCAAGAGTCATGATCTCTCAAATTTGTTTATTTTCTAGTTATTTTTAGGTTGGGACATATTTTCTAGTTGGGAATGTATTTTTCCATTTACTTTTCAGATTACGCTATTGTACCGTTTTGTATTCTCTAGAGTTTATTACAGAAATGGTTTTTACTCTATATGTTACAATATTTTATTATTATTCCTATTCACTTTTACATGGAGATGGTTGGGTGTGTGTGTATAGATAAATTTAGAAAAGGCCTACCATTTTAGTTATGCCTTTCAGTGTTTTTCACTGGTCCCTAGACTATAGATTCAGGCTTGTGGTAGTTACAGCTCAACCTTCCACCAACCAGGTGGGCCCCAATGGGTCAATTCATGAAAAATTGGTATCAGTGGTGGGTCTACCTCAGGATGGTTTTTGAAGTTTTATCACATTATGAGGTTTGGTTTGGAATTTATGGAAAAAAATCAAAGTGTATCAAGTAAAAATTTCAAGAAATTGGAACCTGGTATTGGTGAATACGACAACATATCCATTCATCGAGACTCTAACTACCTACTTGTTAAGTCAGAATACTAGGATGTTGGTTATAGGGAACATTAGTACATGGATCATATAGGATTGATTCCTTTGACTATCCTTCTTGATTCAACTTACCATATGTATATGATCATCTAAACATGGTATGCATTGATTGATTTTTAGAATACATCCATGAATACAGCTAGCCAGGTTACCAATTTTGGATTGTGATGGTGATTTTATGAGTGATGAGGCCTCATTGTAGGGTATATCTCATTAGATATTTTCTCCAGGTAGGTAGGTTGTAACACCCCCACCTATTGAGAAGTAGATTATGGAAGTAGAGTAGGCTGAGGATGCACAGATGCTTAATGACCTCCATGAGTTCCAGTACTAGAGGCCACTGAGGTTCTATGGTGAGCCAAATCCCCAGCCAGTAGAAGATTAGCTTGAACCAGTGGTCCCTGTTTTTATACATGTGTGGAGCCCAAATGATCATATGGTTTCACTAGAATCTAGTCTTTTCCATGTAGAAAATGGGTGATAGTGGATTCTAGTCCCGTAGATGCATGATGAGTCGGTACACTCATGTTATGACTTCTAGAAGCTATTTTGTGAGGAGTACTACCCCCAATTCTTGTGATTAGTTTGGATTCAGATGTTTTTGGAGCTATAATAGGGAGGAATAAAAGTTGTTGTTTATTCTATGAGGTTTATTGAACATACACTGTACTCCATATACATGATTCAGAATGGTTACATAAAGGAACAAATGTTCAAGAAGGGTCTCCACAAGACATCCATTCTAGGGTGGTACCCTTATGCATTCCCACATATGATGGAGTGTTGGAGAAGGAATTGGTTATGGAGATCTTTCTATATGATGTATTCCATGAATTTTTTTCCATTATTAGGAATCCCAAGGTTGATTCATCTATTGTGGCTATAAGATGAAAAGTGTTGAGGCTTAAGAGGCATACCCATGCTCAAACTCAGGCACGTGGTCATGTGGCTTAGGGGAAATGTAGATTACTAGGAAATCCTAAAGAGATGATATGATATTCATGTGATGTTTTAGGTCACATGGAATGTGATTTCCTAACTCAACGTGATAATTAGGGATGATAGATAGAGGATATATTACCATGTAAGAGGCATTGTCATGATTAGGGTTCTCCCAGATATCTTCAAGGAAGACACTAGGGAGGAGGAGCTGGAAGAAAAGTAGGTGGGGCTCTCTGAGGAGTATCTGGTGGTGGTGGATGATGTTATGAGATACTCCCACCACCACCACCACCACCACTAGAAGGCCTACACTAGGCTAAATGAGCTGGTGGTCGAGTCCATGGGAAGATACAAGCTATAGAATTTAGGCTATCATCTTCAGCTTGAGGTTCCTACAAGGAACACTTCTTCATTATCACTTATCTGGTGGTAGTACAAGCTATCTATCAGTGGAGAGAGTTTCTTGTGGGACCTCTTAGTAATAATTATGAGGCCTTATGACTTAATCTTAGGTATGTACTAGTTTTCCACAGTTCAATCCCACAGTGACTATCACCATAGATGAGTCGTATACTTTCATAGAGATGGGATGAGATTATCCTTTATGGGTGAGAGATATCTCATTGAGGACTGAGTGGGTCTTATGAGAAGGAAGATACAACCCATTACCCATCAATTGTTCAGTTAATACCTTATAAAAATGGGTTCTTTAATCATATGTGTTCCTTCAGTTGTGGAGGATTTTATAGACGTCATCCCTGAGGATGTTCTAGGACAACCTCTAAGGGAGGAGATGAAGTTTTTCTTCAACTTCAACCTAAGATTACTATAATTTATTATGAATAATATTATATGTACCCTATCAAGATCCAAGATATGAGGGTGTAGTTAAAGGACCTTTGAGATAATGTTTTTATTAGATAGAGTGTCTCCCTTTAGGATGCTCTAGTTTAGTTTGTGAAAAAGAAAGATGAGAGCTTGTGGTTTTTTGTTGATTATAGTTGCCCGAACCAGGTAATTATAGAGAATAAGAACCCCTTAATGAGGATTAATTACCTATTTTATCAGTTATAAGGTGTGATATGGTTTTCAAAGATTGATATCAAGTTTGGATACAACTGGTTGAGTGTTCATGAGCCTAATTTTCTAAAGTTGGAATTCTGATGTCACTCCAGATACCATGAGTTCCTAGTGATGACTTTCAGTGTGATGAATTTATCCACTGTGTTTATGGATTTGATTAAATGAATCTTACAGCTATACTTGAGCCAATTTTTGGTTTTATTCATTAATGGAATACTCATCTACTCTACATTAGAGGAGGAGAATATAGAGCACTTTAGGATGGTCCTAGAATTTCTTCGGGAGCACCAATACTATGGTAAGCTCTCAAAGTGATAGTTATGTATTCATGACGTTAAATTTATAGGGAATTTAATATATGATCATTGATTAGGTATAGTCCTGGATAAGGTCTATGCAGTGCTTTCTTGGGATCCACCTAAGATCATGTCATAGGTGCAAAGTTTTTTTATCTTGATAGGGTACTACATGAGGTTTGGGGAAGGATTATATAAGATTTAATCCCATTTTATTTTCCCAGCATGGAAAGGGAATCCATTTTCGTGGACTGAGTAATTACATAGATCCTTTTATGATTGGAAGATAAGGATAATTTATACTCCTATTTTGAGATTATCGAAGGAGGGCATGGAGTAAATTGTGTATTGTGATGCCTCTAGTTATGGGATTGAACATGTGTTGATGTAGAGGAAGGTAGTGATCACTTATGGGTTGAGCTAGTTGAGACCCCATGATTAGAACTATGTGACTAACAACCTGGAGTCGGTAGTGGTGGTCTTTTCTATGAGGATGTGGAGGAACTATCTTCTAGGATAGAACTTTATTTTTTATTTAGACCATTAGAGTCTTAGGTATGTATTCATGGAGAGAGATATGAACTTGATATAAAGGAACATGTTGGAGTTCCTATAGGACTATGAATTTGAGATATTCTATAATTTTTTGAAGGGAAATGTGGTTGAGATTCCCTTATTAGGAAGTCCCATTCTCATTAGGTGGAGAAGGAATCTGAGAATTTTTATTTATCACAATAGACCCTGGTATAGAAGGATGGTGAAATTTTCTTTAGTCGATGGTATTGAATCATCCACTTCTCTAGTGTGCATGGGAGGATCGTTTAGGAGACATTGAATGTGAGGTTTTCCATGATGAGATATCCTTAGGAGATTCACTAGATGGATTCTTTGAAGGATTGAATCACATCATCCTTTTCCAGGGATAGAAAATAGTTTTGGTCACAAGGATAGAGGAGGTGATGAGGGAGATTCACACTTATCCTTTGGAAATATTAGTGTTGGGAAGATTTATAGGGACATCTAGAAACAATTTTGGTGGGATGGAATGAGGTGAATCATTATAGAGTTCGTCTCTCAGTGTCTCACATGTCAGTAGGTGAAGGTTGAGTACCAAGTTCAAGAAGGTTTGTTGCAGCCTATTGATATTCCATAGTAGAAATGGGATAACATATCCATGGAACTTGTGACATGGATTCCATAGACAGTGACAGTCTATGATTCAATCTTGGTGATAGTTGACCAACTTACCAAGTCAGCGCACTTCCTTGCTATCAGGGAGTAGAGTTTGGGGGGTGTTTGTGGTGGTTATACATATGAGATATAATATGAATCCATGGGGTTCCCTAGATGATTGTATCTGACTATGATTTATAGTTCACATCATGATTGTGTAGAGGATTACAATAGGAATTTGGGACATATTTTAGGATGATTATATCTTTTCAACCCCAAACGGATGGGCAGAGTAAGAAAACTTGTGATGTCCCGAACCTAGATTCCACTGAATGGTTCCCTAAGACCGATTGGCCACATGGCCTTAAGCACACCTCCCCATTAAAAAAAGGCTTCCAACTAGGAGTGAGGACTTAGGGCGTGTCCACGGGGAGACTATACCTGCAGGTCAGAGTAGCACAATAATGAAATAAAAAGATAAATAGTGGAAGCATATAAATAATGGAAAATACATTTCAAGCACATATAAACATCCAATCACAAAATAATAATCAAAAGTAATAAACTAAATCACATACAAAGGATTATAATTTCATGTCTCTATGAAATAAGGAAAACATATATACATGGAAGGAGTCATTTAATACAGTACATGATATAAAAAAAGAATAAAAAGGGAAAACTCTATCCAAGAATCCAGAGATCGAACATGGTCATCTTCTACTATGATCCTATCCTAAGTTATGAAAGAATTCAAGCATCCAGATGTGGAATATTCCCCTTACATACACCTAAAACCATATATTCTACCTGGGTACCATCAACGATCCAAATATGGTCTGAGATAAACTTAGTAGGTCAACATCGATGATGTATATAAATATCCAGTCAGTGAATATAACATGGAAGTGTATAGGTAATAAATGATAAGTAGTAAGTAAAACGATAAATGTGTTCATATTTGGTTCTAGAAGGAAAACAAGGTTAACACTAAGTGCTTCGTTCTAAGCTAGATAACCTCTAAATTAGTAACTAGGAATATACACATATATGGGCTGTAAACATAGTGATGACTACATCCATATATGTGGCCACTACTTTTTGCATGTACCTGAGATGTAACTCATCCATCCATAAGTTGTAACATGATTATCACAAGTATTAAGGGGCTCTATTCCTAGTATCACAGTAGTAAGGGTCGCCATTCACAGTATCGTAGTATCACATAGTAAGGGGAACCATGCCTAGTATCACAGTAAGGGTCTTCATGCACAATATCATATCATAAGGATCTCCATTCACATATTGTATTTATAAAGGATTTCCATTCCCATATTACATTTTATAAAGGGTTTACATGCTCACATCACATTTATAAACGGTCTCCATGACTGTATCACATTTATAATGGGTCGTTATGATTGTATCACATTTATAAAGCATCTCCATGCCCCTATAACATTTATAAAGGGTCTCCATGCCTGTACCACATTTATAAAGGGTATACATTCCCACACACACACACACACACACATATATCAATCATAAGGGTCATTATTCCCATTTACCATAATTAACGAGGGTCACTATTACCATACATCACAACAGTGATAAGTAATAATGGGATTTAATATGAGCCAATGGATAATTCATAATTCTTTAGAATTTATTTAAAATAAGGGAATAAATTTTCTTCCATTTAATTGGGTGATGTGGTTTTACCAATCACCTCCTTTCAATTCATATTAAAAATATAAGTGTGTTAGCCATGCTATACCACAATTATTATCCTTTTCATTTGTGATATCACAATTTTGAAGTCACACCCAAACCATATAGATGATGGTTTGGAAATTTAATAATTTATAGCCACATTAAAAATATTATTAGAACACTCAAAGGGGTGGCCAAAATTTATGGAGGCCTAAAAAGGACAAAAGGTTTTCAATTAAAGAAATAATTTTGTAACACATTCAAATTTAGGGAAACACATAGAGAAATTGACATGTGGAGAAACATCACATATTATAAAACATCAAGAAATTGATGGATAAGTACTATAACACACACCTTATACCTGTAGAGGTGAACTCATCTAGTATTAGCCTTTGGTTTGGTCTAGATTGTGAGAAAATGATAAAACAAACAAATACCCTGAAAATATGGCATATGATCCCACACCTAAATAACTACCTCAAGAGGAAGAGAAATAATTAATGGAATAATATGAATAGAGTACTCATAGATGGATATCTAATGAGATGAATGAAGATCAAATTGGACTTTTTATGGAAGGGATATTAATGATCCTATCTTGGTGGAGATTGAGGGATTAAAGGAGGAAGAAAGCGCTCATTCTATTAGCTAGAGGATAAAATGAGAGGAGGGGTGAGTTAAATTAGATTTCAGAGATATTTTTTAAAATAACAAAAAATATATAGGTCACATGGTTTGGCTGCGCATTCGTACAAATTTTTCTTTAACCGTGCACCTCCCACTACCTATGGAGGGACCCCACACAATTTGGTTGCATGGTTTGAGAAACCATGCACCAACTCTGGGATATGGATTTTCTAAATATTAAAGAGGTCCCTGCATGGGTGTGAACCCCTAGCTACATGGTTTCCTAAAACCCTATAGACTCTTGAAGCCCTATGTCCACCCCTCCCACAGTTAGGGAAACCATGTGAACTATATCACACAGTTTCAACTAACCAGGTGGCCCAATCCTTTTCTCCACCAGTTGGGGTTCCAAGCTCCGAACAAGCCTCAAACACCCATGAAGCTTCCATAACCTCATTAGGCATCCAAAATAGGTCCAAAATAAGTATTTATACTAAAAATTAAAGGTTCAATACCTTAAATAAAAACACATTTCTTACAATATTCTCCCCTTAAATAAACTCATCCCTAAGTTTACCTTCTAAGGGTGGAAAAGAACTATCTAAGAACAAATATGGCCACTGAGCACGTATGTCAGACTCTTACACCCAAGTCTCATCCTATACCCGAACATGCTACCATAACACCCATATTAAAGTGATAGACTAACCTTGTATGTCCTTAATTCTTAGATCAACTATTCATATGAGATACTACTCAAAATAAGCACCATCATCTAACTCAACATCATCAAGATCAAAAGTTTGGGAGGAGTTAGCATGATAATGGAGAATCTGTGAAAAGTGGAAGACATCATGTATGAAACGATACCTATGAGGTAATAAAAACTAATAGTATGCTAACCCAACTCTCTCCAAGATCTCAAATGGACCAACATAGTGGGGTGACAACTTCCCCAGCCTCTGTATCCATCAATGCTTGAGTTTGTGTGATACTCGTAAGAAAACATGACCCCCAACCTCAAAATCCAAAGGTATTCAATGAAGATCGACATAAGATTTCTATCTAGAATAATCAGTATACATCCAATTCCCAATAAGATGAACCTACTCTGAAGTCCCCTAAATGAGATGAGGACCCAGTTGCACTGCTTCTACTACCTCTAACCATCATAGGGGTGAATAATACAACCAACTATATAAGGCCTCATAAAGAACCATATTAATTGTCAATTGAAAATGTTATTATATTATAAGTCGATAAAAGGGATATAATTCTCCCAAGAACCTCTAAAATAAAGGACACATGATCAGGGCATGTCCTCTAACACTTGTATAGTTTGTTCCAACTAGCCATTAGTTTAAGGGTGAACAACTGTGCTCAGAAACACTGGTGTACCCATATATTTCTACAATTCCTTCCAGAACCTTGATATAAAATGAGTTACCATATTTAAAAAAATAGTATGAGGGACCCCATGTAGCTGTATAATCTCAAAAACATAAAACCTTCCCAACTCATCAACTGAGAAAGTATCACAAACAAGAAGGAAGTGGGATACTTTTGTCAGTCGACCTATGACTACCCAAACCGCATCGCTACCTCAAGGTGAGCACGGTAATCAGAAAAGAAATCCATAGATACATCCTACCATTTCCATTCTAGGACCAAAAATGGATATAAAAAACCAACAAGCATTTAGTTCTTTACCTTCACCTATTGACAGGTGTAACACCTAGTGATAAAACATGTCATTCAATGCTTCATCCCTGGCCACCAATATTTTCAGTGAATATCACAATACATCTTGGAGATACGTAGATGAATTGTGCATTTAGAATCATGTGAATATTACATCATCTCCTCTATCACATCAATGGGAAACCATATATATCCATTTATATTCAGGATTTCATTATCATCAATAGAACAGTTTAAAGGTTGGTACTCATCATAAATACTCCCTCATGGGACCAAGCCATCAAGATTGGGAAATACTTCATATTGAATTTATATAGAGGTGAATAGGCCATTGATTGTGATGTAAGTTCAAAAAGTTCATTTTATTCTTAAACCTTTATTTTTATATCATAAAACAGGGCCATAACCATCCATTCTCTGCTGGCCTCCCGAAATACCTGTGTCCTAGTATTCCTTCTCAGAGAATTGACAAAAAATTGCCTTTCCCAGAAGTATTGGCTAGCTTGAATTCAACATAATGTAGATAATCAACCCATTTAACTACCTCATATTCAAGGCACACAGTGTAAAAATATATTTGTGGCTTTTTTGGTATGTAAACATCACAAAATTATTACCCAGAAGGTAATGCCTTCAACAACACAAGGTGTGAACAATAGTGGATAACTTGAGATCATGTGTCAGGTAATTCCACTCATGAGGCCTCAACTTACGCAACCCGTACAAAATAACCCAATATTCCTACATTAGAATTGATCCTAGACTAGTACATGATGCATCCCAATAGGCTGTATAACTTTTTTCTAGATTTAGTATAATTAAGATCAATGCTAAAGTTAGTTTTATTTTTATATCTTGAAAGGATGACTCATAGGATTCAAACCATATAAACTTCACACTCTTCTTATTCATTCCCATAAGAGGTTACCCTATTAATTATAATTCCTATTTAAAACACTTTTTGTAACCATATATCCCCAAGAAACTATGTATGTCAAAGAAATTCTTGGGTTTATCCTAGGAAACCAAAACTATCCCATTTTATGGGTCAACTGAAACTCATATGTCTGCAATAATATAACCTAGGTAGTGTACATTATCGATCCAGATGTGAAATTTACTAATCTTATTATACAACTAGTTCTCTCTTAGTTTCTTCAAAATGATATAAAATGAGTGGTATAGTCACTTAAAGTACAAGAATACACTAAGATTTAATCTACAAATACCACCAAAAAGGAATACATTTTGAGATGAATAAACCTATTCATCAAAGCCATGAAGATGGAAGGACCATTCATTTGACCGAATGACATAACCAGGTAATCATATAGACTATAAAGACTATGGAAATATATATGTAGAATATCTAAAGGCCTGAATCGAACATGATGATAGCCTGATATTAATTCGATCTTTGAGAATACCCTCACTCCTCTAAGTTGGTAAAAAGATCATCTATATAAGTTAAGGGATAATGGTTCTTTATTGTAACCTGATTCAAGTTCTGGTAATCCATGAAAAACCTGAGGGTTATATATTAATTCTTAAAAAAAGGATTAGTGAACCCTATAAATAAGTACTAGGCTATATAAAATCATTGAACACTAAATCTTTTAGCTTCCTCTTGATCTCCTGAAACTCAGTAGTGGTCAACCTGTAAGGTTGAATGAATATCGATGTAGCTCTAGAAACTAGCTTGATAGTAGAATCTACCCCTATCTTAGGAGGTAGTTTGGAAATGATTTTAGAAAAAACATCGTTGAATAAATCAACTATTGGAGGGAACTCAGTCTGATGTAGCCCCTGATCATCCATATAAAGGCTAGAAATTTGGTTGGTCACTCCACCTAGCCTAAGATGATTTGGTCCATCTCTTCCTGCCTAGAAATTCCATTCACACATGTGGGTATAATTACTTACCTATGGTGATGTAAATGACACCCTTCTACAATAAAATTACACATTGGTGTGACGAGGAATCAAGTAGTCCATCCCAGGAATTACATCAAAGACTGTCATATTGAGAATGAAAAGGTTCTACAAGAAATGATGGATTCCTACCTCAAAAGGATAGTCCTTTCACTGGTTCATACTCTCATAATGTATACCCAAGGGTGTATAAAGCATCATAACACCATAAGAACACTTAACATGAATCCCAAGACTCTCCAGAATAGGAACAAATATAAAGGAATGTGATGCACCTATATCGAATAAGGAAGTAACGATAGGAAAGGCTACTAGAATAGTGCCTCAAATAGTAGATAATATGAAATATTTCTCCCCTAGTATAGGATACATTGGATAAATATATTCTGATCCATGAACCTAGGATGTAACCTGAATACTTGGAGTGGGTCCACTCTGGTGGTGCTATATATCTGAAGTCTGGATACCACAACCATGACCTCCTCCTCAACTTGAAAGGCCAATAGTACTTGAGTTACATACCTAGAGAGGTACTACTAACCCTACTCCTGAAGATCGAGCTAATTTGGATCCTCTACCACTTAGAATATATGGGAAGGTACTATATAAGCATTGTATATGCGACAATCTTCTATATCCTCAGTAGGACACTGGGGTTTCTTATTTCTATGCTTCCCAAACTGGTGAAAAACGACATAAATGTTAGAGGGTGCCACCTGGATACCGCCGCTCACACCCTTAGTCTCAAAGAATCACTTTCGACCACTTGTCAAAACAAATAACCTATCTTGGTTATGAACCACCTCGGACCACACAATCTGCTTCCCTCAAGTTATGCTCGGTGATGAGGGCTTGGTTTACTATATCAGATATGGTCATCAACCATAAAATGTTTACTTGAGAATGAATAGGATGTGAAAGTCTATCCTCAAATTATCTCACTATCATTGGATCATCATAAGTATAGATGAGAAAAAATCACCAAAGCTCTGTAAAATGATTTGTATTTTCTATAACAATCATAAAACCCTGCTGAAGGTTCATGATCTCCCTCGAATGATCTTACCTTTGTGTCTAAGGGATGAAATAATCAAATAATATTGACTATAAATCCATCTATGCCAATTCCTTTTACTAACCTTCCTAGTTTAGGATATCCCACAAGCATTTGGCAGGTCGTCGAATCATATTTGTAGTGAGTTTCACTCCCATATCAGGAGGTACCTATAGATTCTCGAATATAGACATAATCATCTCAAGCCACAACTCTATATCCTGGGGTCCTCCATCAACCAAAAATGTGTGAAGATGTTGTAGCTGGAACTCCCAAGTCAACTCTCCCATTGAAGGGGAATAGTATAGAGATCCCTGTATTATCTGTATAAGCCATAGAAAATATCCTTGAAACTAGGAATCATTTCTCACATCATAAATGATAATAGATTCTATAGGTGTCACTACTGGAGGTATCACTAGTGGATTAGGGACCACCACCTCCAAATCTTGATTTTCACCACCCTCTTAGTGCATTACTTGAAGTCATATTAGTGGAATTTCTCTACAAAATCCAAACACACACCATAGATAAAAATCTATAACTTAATTAGACATAGCTGTAGGAATAGAATAGGTACAAATCCCTTATATTTAAAAAAACCCCCTATTTTTGGCCATAAATATATGTTTAGGTGGTGGAAGCATTATATAAAACACTAGATACACTATCTACTGCCCACTAATAATGTCAAGTCTAGGTCAATTATGTGTTTTTATATTTCAATTTCATTTAAATTTCATATTTTTATTAATTTTATCTTTAAATGGTTGAACCCAATGGTTCAACACTTCCAATCCATAAGGGACCATAAACCTTATGAACTAAAGTATGACATACAATTAATCCATACCATAACACGTCTTAGCCCATGCGACCAATGGTCCATTAATCAATGTGCCAGCGTTGACTGCTTAGGGTGTATGTTATAGCCTCAGAAGGAAAACATTCATGAACTAACCCAAGCCAGGGCTGAAGCCATAACTACCCCAACTTGGGGAGCCCATTTCTTGAATTACTTGTACGCACACACCCAAAAACACCTCAATTCAATAGTAAAGAGATATGAAAAGATGGAAACTAAAATGCATGCATACATCTATCTGCAACTAGAGTGCAACAGAGGTACTAGAAGTAAAAAGGTAAAAAAACATGCCTACCAAAAGAATAGTAAAAAATAATATAACCTTCTCATAATGAGGGGATCTCTCTCAAAAGTAATTTTTAGAAAGATCCTTGGTCAGACTAGATCGATAAGCTCGGCCTTCCTCATGTCTTCCGTAGATTCCTTTGAAAGGCCTATGGTCTGCACAAGACACAACGTGTGTGGGAAAATCCCATGTCGGGATGAGTATAAAAATACTTAGTAGGTACCCCAGAAACCCAAAAAAGAAAACGGAGTGACTGAAAGGTGAAAGTCCACTCAACCTATCCAGAGGGAAACCCCATTGAGATATAAAATCCATCTCGATCCATCCTTATCTATACATGACTAGTAAGTTAAGTCAAAGAATCAGAAATAGGATATTAAGGAAAGAATATGTCCCATAGTTCAACCCAGAAAAAAGTAACCTCCTCCAAGTATAGAGGGATCAACATGGTGAGTAGATGAACTCCACATCGAGTCTTTTCCACCCTTATTAGGAGAGTGAGTTTAACCAAACATGAGAAGCTAAACACAAAATGAAAGTGTCATACCCTATGAATCTTCACATAACTTGGAAGGAGAGTAACCGAAAATAAGGTGCGGGCATGGAAGAGGTATGTATACTCCATCCACAATAGGTTCAAAACCAGAATGTGACAACACCACATTGGATTCCATAAAAATCACCCAGATATAATCATATCAGACTCCAAGTCTCATAAGGTTTTAACCTCATATCCAGTAACAAGATTACACTCGAGGCTCTAAAGGTAACATAAAATAGAAGAACACACTCCATGAGCTGATCCATCCCAGATGGAACCCATCTGAGATATATGATCAATTAGGAACAACACATAAGTCCATCTCTAGTGTCTATTAATAGAGTCCTTTTCATCCTTAGATTACACCCCACACAATACTATAAGAAAACCCATGTGGAGAGGAATTCTTCTCACCACCACACAAAGTTGATGGAGAACTGATCTAGTCTATGCATCAAGTGAAGAACATCTTTGAGATATAGTGGAGAGACCCACACCTCACAACTTACTTGAAATCAAGGGGATACAAGCTTCTAACCAACCTGAGAAACCTCTTCCACTTCTGTTTGGAGTAGCCCACACCTCAGTCAGTTGAGGGATCACTAACTCCTAATGAGATGTCAATCATATCTAGTGGAGAGGAAAAAACCTCATAACTATTATCAATAGAATAGGGATCAATAACACTAATGGAGGACCTATTACCCACTACTACTTAGAGATGGGGGAGTTCTACTCTGTAAGTGAGGACCCTCACCCTGTACGATAGGGGAGTACTAATCAAAGGATAGAGGACCCAAGACCACAACTTGGGGAGTACCACTATATGGATAGAGGACCCACACCCTAGAATAATAGGGGGGGTACTACTCTACCAGATCAATTATTACAGGGTACCCACGCAATTACACAATAGGGGAGTACTGACCACAAGGTGGAGGACCTACTCCTTGGCACAACAATGGTGTACCAACTCTTCCAAATGAACACGTATAGAAGAACCTCACCCTCAGATGACAAGTGAGTTCCAAATCAAGGAATATAGGACCCACTCAATAACCCTGATAGGGGAGTTCCCACTCTATCTATATATCACATATGGTGGACCCACTCCCTGGAATGTTAGGGGAGTACCAAATCCATTGATAGAGGACCCGTACCTTGGTACAATAGGGGAGTACCTAATCTGTCATGCCAATGAGTATGGAGGGCTCATGCCCTGGCACGATAGGGGCGCACTATCCAACTATATGAACATAATGTGAAACCCACATCCTAATTAATTAGGGGAGTAAAAACCCTTGAGTAACCAACCAAAGGTAAAAGAACCCTTTCCCACCACATGGGGAGTCATATCACTACCAAAGAAGAGGGGTGAGGGAAACTCATGCCCTGATGCCACAGGGGAGTACCAGTCCTATTATCTTTGTTCACAAAACTCACTAATTTCCAACATTGGTTGAGTACTACTAAACATGTTTCTTTCTCAAAACATGCCACCTCATATCTCGTAGTCTTAAATTGAGGTCACCATCATGTTATACGTGGAAAACTACTTAGAATGGGATGATCAAAAGTATAAATAAGATTCCTATTGAAGGAGATATGAAAGTATGAAGATCTCAAGAATATCATATGGAGTACAATATGTGCATTGGGGTATACACGGAATGTGAAACCACCTGAGCACCTGGATGTGTATCCGGTCTACATGGTTTTCCAATCCATGTAGGGGTACATAGTGTGTAGAGGAGGTACATGCAGTGTCCCACTTATCCTAGACCCTAGACATTTATTTTTACCTTTTTCCATGTACCGGACCCCGTGTCCATGTACCGGACCCTCTGTCTAGGTACCAGACCCCGTGTCCATGTATCGGACCCTGTGTCCATATAATTTGGCCATGTGGTTGTACATGGCCATGTAGTCTTACACAACTTCCCAATCCATGTACCATGGCCACCTGGATTGTGGTCACTATATGACATATAACCCTGGTACATGTCATTTAGTCAACAAGGATCATATTCCCCAAATAGGAAGGGATACATAGTGTGTGTCACTAGATTACATGCCACATTGATAGTAATTCTAGTTGGGAATCACTTTAAAAAATAATCAATTCTCCTGATTTAACCCAAAACCCACAGATCTACCTGGAAGGGATATGTAGAAATCCAACTGGGCTCTAAAAACCTCAAAAAAGAATAATGAATAGGGATCAAGACCAAAAATAAAACTACCTACCTCAAGGAAAAAATAGAGAAGCATTGTTAGAAAAACAATGCTCAGATCATTCTATTTCTTGATATAATAACAATCCACGTCCAAAACTGTGATTAGAGGAACCTTTCTATATTGATTCGGTGTCAATGAGTCATCAACAAAGGGAGGAGATGAGAGGAGGATAATTTTATCCTCTTATGTCATGTTCCCAACGTGAGAGGGGTTGGGGATGCATTAGGTTTTGGTTTTATTAATAAATTATATTATCATTTAATTAAACAATCCACCACTTAACACCCCATCACTCCACCTCTGACTAAAACTTCTTGTGAAGATAGATTTATGTCATGAATAAGGTAAAGATGATGTTCTGGACTCAACCACTATCTTTGAAATATGATTCGAGACTCCATTATGGATGTATCCCCTTTTCATGTGAAATTGCGTGTGCATGATAAAATATATTTAATATTTTAAAAATCACCACAGTGAGGCTATTTGGGCCCTGGATTCCTATGCTGACTTATCTCCTGGATTCATAAATATTCTTAGAAATATTCTGAATCCTTATAGGTAAAAACTCAGTTCTCTACATCACTACCACCATCAAAGATTTTTTCCTTGAAAAAAAGGCTAGGAACAGGAAACAGAAACTGAGATCTACACTGAAACTCCCACGCCAGTGAGATCTCTAGGGATTCCTATGTACTTACTAGCATGTACTCAAGGAAAAAACACCAAGTCCAACACCAATCTTACATTTTTCCTTCACTAGGTAAACATTATTCTACAGACATGTACATGTAGCCTCAGCTGTGACAGGTTAAAAAAGAAAAAGCACCACGGTCCATATTCTATCATAGGGACTAATGATACACTAACTCACTATCTTGATATAGATACCAACGAAACCCTATAGTTCACATCCACCCCTGTATGGATTTCACAACAACCTCCTCAAGTGTTTTTTATTAATGGATGATGTTGAGCATGTGAGGTTAAGAATGAGAAAAACATGAGGGTAGGCTTATCCAAACTTGGGAAGATAGACATAGAAAGAACATGGCATACCCCACATTTATTCTCCCATATTGGAAAGATATTAGACTAAAAAAACACTTCCACACCCACTAGTGGCATCTTAACTGAGAATTGATCGTTGGAAACCAATCCATAGAGTAGAAACATCATAGGGTCTAAATCTGCAGATATAGAATGATTCTATGAAAGGATCTACACTGATCAACATCTCCCTAAACACACAAATCTAAGGAATCCACTCACCACACCTCAATATTGTATTCTTTGGGAGGTACTAACTCTCTCACAAAGTTTTGATCATGTCACAAAAAATGTGGTGGGGAAAGTGTTCCTCTTCCTTGTGAGTTCAAAGCTAAGTCAAACCACATCATGTCCCCCTAGAGTGTATTTCATAGTAAGCTAATGTTAAGCACATGAGGGTGAGAATGAACAAAAAATTGATGCCCACATGCTCAAATGGGTCTTATCGAGATCTCTGTCATAACCACCAACACATCACCTATCCCAAACATACAAGTCAGGGAGACTCATCCACTATATCTTGATATTATCTTCTTTGGGAGGCATTGAATCCCCCGCATGATTTTTCTCACGTCACAAAAATGTGTCTTGGTGGGGGAAGGACATATATTTATTGTGTATTTGAAGCTAAATCAAACGACACTAACACAAGGTTCTAACGATTCCCTATGTAGCCCTATTTTAAACCCCGAGAAAGAAGTATAATGAAAAGATTACCTCACTATAGCGTCTAATAATTACTACTGTAGAAAGTAGATATGACTCAGATTATACCTTTATTTATCCTCAAAGATTCTGGGTCAAAGGCCTGTATGGAATGAAACTATCCTCACCCACATCTTCCATCTCCCTGAACCTAGCATGGACCACCTGGGTGTGGTGGTGGAAACACCTCCAACTTCCTTCCACCTCTTACTCCTATCCTAGCTCCTCCACCTCGTCCACCATTATGTGGAACTCCACGCTCTTGGTTCTGCCTCTACCAATGAGGTCCATTAACCTACTCCCTCTCAATAGCAATATAGGTTAGACAATCTCTTGTAAGGTATCCTAGACTTTCACAAGTGTTACACCACCTCTCCTATGGTTGACCTGTTCCTTGGCACTGCTCTTGTACTATAGGACCACATGCATGGGTTTGGGCATGGGTAAGTCTCTTGCTCTGTGATATAGTCATCTTCTGTCTTCTAGCAGTTGTAGATTCTTTAGCCTCATGACTATCACTACGGGCCACATATATATATGTCCCTAAGAAAGGAAGATCTCTATGAACAAATATTTCTCCAGTAACCCTGCATAAGAGGGAAGTCACAAGGAGACCACACCTTCTCTAATTTCCCTAATAATTCCCTACTCGAAGGTTTAATATCTAAATAACGGGTCTCGAACCATATCCAGGGAGTAATGTGACAAGTATGTGAACCTCATTGAGATCTATGACATAGTAATGATACCCTACCAAAGCTTCTGAAGATCATGGATGCATACTGATCTCAACGTGGCTGGGTAGAACTCTTCCCTGAAGAGTCTCTCTAACTCTACCCAAGTGAGCATCACCTCATCATGGTACAACATCACTAAAATCCACCCTCACCCGACTAAACCTTGAATATGGATCATCGTTAGGACCACCATTTGATCTGGAGGTGTCCTCACTAAGCAGAAAACATGCGTGACTGCATCGATCCAGTCATCTACTACCTGTGGGTTTAGACCACCATGATACCTTAGAGGTTACTACTTCTAGAACTTGTTTAATAAACTCATGTTGTGTACATATTTGGCCTGAACTGCCAACACAAATAGCTTCTCAATGAGTGGTGGAACAAATGACATACCACTCAAAGGTAAATCCTTAAAACTAGTTCCCTGCACTAAATAGAACACCCCAAGCTTCCATGTTATTCTTTTTTTTAAATAATTCAATAGCTTGCGCTGTATACATTTCTAAGTCTGAACACACCACGACCTATCAAACTAGCCAATTGAAAAGTGGTTATGAATAGTATTATCCAAAATTTGAATTTTATATATTACATATAATTTGAACATTCATCTTATGTGTTTATTTTACATAATATATAAACAAAATAAAATTTTTAGATAAAATAAGTATTTTTCCAAAAATATAGTTTTACCACCTTTTAATAGAGAACCCTTTTTAAATCCAATATTTGACACTTTAATATATTCAATTTGATAAAATAGAAATATTATTTAGAATTTGGATATAAATATTTAGTTTTTATAAATATTTAGTGTTTTTTGATAACTTTTCATATTTTAATGAATAGTGAAAAATACTACATTTTAATTCAAAACTGGGTTTTCATCTAAATTATTTATATAGTTAGATTATCTTATTAATTTGTTTTAAAGTGTAATTATATTATTTTTTTATAATTTAATCAATTTTTTTATCATTTTAAGTAATTTAACATTTAAATTGGACATAAACACATGTCAATCTTTTGATAGTTTTTACTTCTTAAAAACCCACTTTCTGGTTTTGACAACAAGAATTAATTTTAAATTAATTAATGAAAATTATGTGTTTTTAATTTGTAAAAAGAGATTCCATATTTATAATAATAAGGTTCAAATTATATAAATATTTATCTTTTATTGTTGGACATTATGAATAGTACTTCAGTAATTATTTTTATTTACCACAATTAAAGGGTAAATTAGGTAAATAGGGGTAAAAATAATATTATAATAATATAAAACTACACTAAAATGTATTATAATATTATTGGATGAGTCATGGGTGACCAAAACAATCCTTAGGTAGAAATTTTGGGATTTTGGATCCACTTGGGTGTGATAATGACATGTTATAATAATTAATTTAAATTAATGACAAATATAACATAAACATTTATCTTTTTACTGAAACAATTTTAATATGGGGTTATATAGTTGATATCATTGACTATAAATATTTAATAGAAATATAAAAATATTTCCTACATCATGGTATTTTATTTATAATTTTTATACATTAAATAAATAAATTTATTTACAATACAATGATGATGCAGTGATTGCCTTATTAATAAAAGAATCAAATAAATGATATTATAAATTTTAAAATAAATATTATTTGAAATATTTGATGACATCCACGAATTCTATGGATGAATATGACATGTTAGAATATTTTTAATTAAAATTTTCAAAATAATCATGTTTTTATGACTTTGACCAAAATCAAGTCTTAAATAGTTTGAGAATCGACATAAATGAGCTTTTAAAATAAATACTATACTATTAAATGATATAAAAGTCATAAAAACAGAAAATCCAGCCGAATAACATGTATAGTGATAAATTTTTTATAAATTATCCACTTTATATTTAGTTATCATTTTATTTTAACTATATTAAACTTGTAGTGTAAAAATACAAGAAGGCATGATAAAAGTTAAACAATTTAACTAAGGGTTAAATCTATAAGATAAGGTTAATTTTATGAACCCAACATGTATAAAACCTATTGGGTTAGAGGATTTATACCCATAATCATCTAATACTATAAATAAATCACTTTTCATCCATTATAAACTGAAAATCAATTTATAATAAATTAATTTTTCATGATTTTCCTAAAATGTCCCTCACATTTCCTATAAAAGGGCACTTCTCCTTATCTTTTATTCACACCTCCAAGTCCATTTGGAACATAAAAAATCTACCCATATGTCCTCCAAATTTACCTAACTTCATCATAGAGGACCCACTTTTGGCAGAAAACCAAATTAAGGAGTCCTTTTGTGCAAATCAAAATGAGACACTCGAAGAAGAGGAATCGTTTTATCACTTCTTTCAAAGTTATTTTCTTCTTCTACTTCCTTTTTCTATTTTGTTTTTATAAAAAGTAATAAATAAAATTTAATAAATATATTTAGATGTTATTATAATCACGGGACAACCATATTCATCGTTTTATCCATCCTATGAATAATAATATCACCATGCGTGCGTACGTACGCCTAACCGTCTCCACGCTGTGGTGTAATTTGTTATTCAACATTACTTTATTTCGATGGGTATAATTATGAGTATAATAGAAATAAATAATTAATATGATATGATTATGATTCTTCATAATTAATATATCGTCCAGTTTCATACCATTTAACAATTAAAGGAATGATATCGTCTCTCGTGGGTACGTACGGCCTACCGTCTCCACGACGGGATGAGATTTATTATCCACCTTATCCATTAAATAATGATTATAAAATTAATTTTATGAGTAAATATAATATTTATTAACTTTATATAATTTTTTATATGACTAAAATACATACTATAGATAAAAAATATGACTTACATGACAAACCAAGTATCGGAAAATGAAGCAGTTAACACCCGAAACAATTGTAATACTAAAATATTATTAACAAAATGATAAAATAGGGTCATATATGATATCATAAATATGTATATGGTTATGATATAATTTAATAACATACTTTAACCATTATACAGAAGGTTTAAACACCCTCAAATAATCGAAAATACAAGGTAAGGGTTAATTTCACAATCTCTTCATTATTTGAGATGGATTATACGTAAGTATCTACTTGGAAATAATTACCATCGATGTCCATGTTTATTAAAATATAATTCAAAATATTATCAAAAATTGTTTAAAGTCATTTTTACCCATGTTTTACTTTTTAAAAAATGTTTTAAGGGAATATTTCCATTGTTTTCCAAACAAGGTACTTTATAACATTTTCAACAAATTGAGGAAAGAATGTTTTTTAACTGATATGGAACAAGTGACTATTTTCTGCCATTATTTTCAAGATTAAATTCCAAGATTACAAGGTTATTTTCAAAATATTTTTTTTATTTTATAATTGCGTGGCTTTTAAATTATTACCATGTAAAAAGGGTATATTTCTCTCAAAGCGTTTTAATACATTTATTAGAGTTTTTTCATCTATGTCAACATACTTTGTTGGATTTTATGATTGATTGAGGTTGATTTATTATGATACAATATTCCATATTGTATTGAAGGTTTTTTGATATGTTTGACTATGGATGTTATATTTTTATACCATTCATTGTTTATGGTTAAAGTATTAACATTTTGTATGCTAGTTTTAATATGAATGTTTAGGTGATGTTTCACCATTTTCATATGAAGAATACATTGGATATAGTAAGAGATGAGAAAGGCCCACTATATCCCCTCTATGCATTGGTAAGCCCAATGAGACAAACTAGTGTCTTGGAACAAGGAATTGATAGAATATTTGTATTTGGTCTTGGCACATGCCCTTGACGTAGTGGTTATGATGTCCGATATTATGGATTACCTTGTCATGAGAATAGTTATTGATTTTAAATGTGTTTATTCGACTAGTAGAATATCCATGTGAATGTTTAAATGGAATTATAACCACTATGTCAACTTGTATTATCTGAGCTCAACCATTTCTTAAGTTTTATTTTCCAAGGATGCCAAGAAGTGTTTTATGATTGATATGTAGGATTAAGCTAGGGGAATAATGGAATTGTCAAAGGATTATATATGATACATTTTGTGTTAGAAATTATAATGTAAAGTTCATATATGTAATGTATTTTCCAAGACTGCTAAACTGATTGGTCCTAAGAGATTTGATTCCTTATAATTATACCAATGTATAAGAATAATTCACCAGCTCTGAGCTTCTGGGGTCGGGGTGTTACAGTTGGTATCAAATGAATTTTAGCAACAACCTTAGAAATAGATTTAGAAAACTTAGATTAGGGATCATAACCCTAAGATAGACTTTGAGGATAAAAATAGAAGACCCCCCTAGAATTTTGGTAAAGTAGAGATTATGTGTATATTCCGAGCAATACATCACTTTTTGGACACTATAAGTGGATGTTCTTTTGGAATAGATGTACCTCGGGGTAAAAAATCCAACATGGTGTTCTGTTCTTGACTCAGGGTATCCTAGTACAAGACAATGGGCTTTACTGCACACCTGGTTTGACACTCTTAGAGGACATGCTTAGAATAATTCATATTTTATTTAAAAACTGTTATAAAGGATTTATGAGTAAATATGTCATCAAAGGAACCATATTTATGATTATGGATTAGATATGTATAAATTTTTCAATTTATGTTATGTATTTTACTAGCTTTGAATTATGAATTATGATTGATAACCTAATCTAGTGTATTCCATTTTTTAGAAATGGAACCTAGTAGAAGAAATGGAAACTGTCTCAATGCACATATTCCATGTAGGGATTTCCCTCCTATTCAAGATAATTATAGTGGAGTTGGCGATGAAACTGATGATGAATAGCTTATAACCATACGAGAAATAATGAATCCGGTTATGAATAACCACCATACCTGTATGGAGGACCCCAATCCACAATACATAGGATCAATTTTAAATCATTTAATGAGACAAAAACCTCCAACATTCAACGAGACTAAAAATCCATTTATGACTAATCTATGGATAAGTTCCTTAGAGAAAATATTTCTTTCTTTGGGAAGTAACGAAAGGGAGGAAGTTGTCATGAAAGTTTACCATCTCGTAGGAGATTAGGATCAATAGTGGTCATTAATTCAAAACACAATTGAGGATAAAGATGTATTAAATATGTAATGGAGGGAGTTTAAAGAAATTTTCCAAGATAAATACATTCCTTGTGAACAATGAGATAATATGGAAAGGAAATTTCTAAGTCTGAGGAAAAACGAGGATGTGAATGTTTCCAAGTAAGAGGATATAATCAAAAGCTTATTGAGGAATGTTAGTGACTAAATATTTAACCTAAGAAGTAAGATTGATAAATTCTCTTATGGGTAAAAACTATTCCTCCAAGAGGCACTGGTCTCACAATCTTTCTCATCGTATGAAGATATAGTCTCTTGTGCTATCAAGAAGGAAAAGTAATTTTCTAAGTCTTATAATATTAAAGTAAATAAAGAGAATAAGAGAATGATAGAGCAAGATATAGATAAGGGAAAAAGGTAAAGATGTATTTTTCCTTATGGGACAATTGTGGGAATAAACACCCTAGTAATTGCCTAAAAGGAATGAGATTTTGTTATAAATGTAGAGAAAAATGTCACTAGGCTCGTGATTGTAAGGGAAATAAATAAGCTGTCCAATTATATAATTTTAAAGATATGGGACATTATGATTTTTTTTCCAATGCATCTAGGAAATATATCTCAGAAGAATAAAATGGATCAAGGTTAAGCTTATACTATTACTATGGTCAAAGTTGAATAAATATTGTATTTGTGTTTTTGGATTCAAGAATTATATTATGGTTTTATTAAGAATGCAGTATATATAAGGATTTTACTAAAGTAATTTTTTTCATTAAGGTTTTAATATGATAAAGGTAATAATATATTTATTATATGAAAATAAGAGAAACATTAAGTTGTTTTGGGAATCTGATGTTACAATTGATTTTGGAAATTTAGAGACCTTTTAAATAGAGTTTGGACATATGTATTTTGGATAACTCTAAAGGATTTAATAGATTAAGTTAAACTTTTGAAATTATTTTTTAAGGTTAAAACATTTCTTAAGATTATTTTTGAAATTTTATAATAATATAGTTTTAAGAATGGATAACCCGTAGGTCAAGAAATAACATGTCGCATTCGGCAAGGCCGCAAGACATGAACCTACAACCGAAGGGAAACAAGGGTGCATCACCTACCAATATCATATGTGATGTCCTAGTTTGTATGATGTAGATTTATTTTATTTAAAGGGTATAATATATTAAGTATAAGTTCATTTTTTAAACCTATATGATTATGATAAATCGAATTTTATTATCTTTTAGAGAGAAAGGTGAGTTTGTGGTAGAAATTGATTAAAGGAGAAAAATATACTTTTTAGGTAAGTATGTTTCATTGTGTTCTTAATCTATGAGTTAAATTAATTCTTCAACTCTATTGAAAATACCATAAACCAAAAATGTTTACCTAGTACATTCTTTTGTGATGAATCAAATGGCCCTTGGATCATCACAGATTTATACCTTTGTGGTCGTTAAACTTTTCCTAATCATGTTCTCTATCACTCTCCATCAGAACTTGTTGGTTAAATTTTCTTTTATTTCCATGTTTTCCTATAGGTAACCCTTGTATGTGTTGTCTCTGGTAACCCTCTTACTTCCCTTTCTTTATTTAAAAGTGGAAGTTTTATCAACCATTTTTACGTTATGGGATTGCAATAAAGGGATTTTGAATAATAAAACATTAGTTAAAAAAAAAATTAAAAAATTTAGAGGACTCAATTTATTGATGGAGGGGAGAATGTAACACCCAAATCTTCCATGATATGCTTCTTTTTAAATAATTCAATCAGTTGCACTACACACAACACCGAGTTCGAGCACACCACGACCTATCAAACTATCCATTTGAAAAGAGGTTATGAATATTATTAACCAAAATTTTGCTTTTATATATTCAATATAATTTTAAAATTCATCTTATGTGTTTCTTATATATAATATAAGAACAAGTTCATTTTTTTAGATAAAAGAAGCCATTTTCAAAAAAATTAGTTTTTCCACCTTTTAATGGAAAACCCTTTTTAAATACAATATTTTTCGCTTTTATATATTCAATTTGACAAAATAATGTTATTATTTAAAATAGGTAAATAATAATTTAGTTTAGATAATTTTTTTGGTGTTTTTTGATAGCTTTCATATTTTAATGAATAGTAAAAAAATACTGCATTTTAATTAAAAACTATTTTTTCATCTAAATTATTTATATTGTTAGATTATATTTTTAATTGTTTTAAAGTATAATTGCATTATGTTTTTATCATTTAATCTAATTTTCATCATTGTAAGTAATTTCACATTTAAATTGGATATAAACACATGTCAATATTTTGATAGTTTTTATTTCTTAAAAACCCACCTTTTGGTTTTGACAACAAGAATTAATTTTATATTAATTAATAAAACATATATGTTTTGAATTTTGAAAAATAGATTCCATATTTGAAGTCATATGTTCCCAATTATATAAATATGTATCTTTTATTTTTGGGCATTATAAATAGTAACTTGAGTGATTATTTTTATTTACCACAATTAAAGGGTAAATTAGGTAAATAAGGGTAAAAATAATGTTATAATAATATAATACTACCCTAACACATATTGTAATCTTATTAGATGAGTCATTGGAGACCAAAAAAGTCCTTACGCCGAAATTTTGGCATTTGGGAGCCACTTGGGTGTGATAATGACATGTTATAGTAATTAATTTAAAGTTAGGAGAGATATAACATAAACATGTATCTTTTTACTAAAAAAATTTCAATATGGGGTTATATAGTTGATCTATTTTTATATAAATATTAATTATAAATATAAAACTATTTACTACATCATAGTATTTTATTTATAATTTTTATACATTAAATAAATAAAATTATTTATGACACAATGATGATGAAATGAGAATCAAATAAATGATATTATAAATATTATTTTAAATATTTGATTCAATACACGAATTTCATGGATTCCTATAACATTTTAAGATTTAGATAATTTATTTTTTGAAAAATAATCAAATTTTTATGACTTTAACAAAAATCAAGTCTTAAATAGTGTCAAAATTGACATAAATGAGATTTTAAAATAAATACTATTCTATTAAATGATATAAAAGTCATAAAAAGATAATATTCAACCCATTGGCATTTGGGAACCACTTGGGTGTGATAATGACATGTTATAGTAATTAATTTAAAGTTAGGAGAGATATAACATAAACATGTATCTTTTTACTAAAACAATTTCAATATGGGGTTATATAGTTGATCTATTTTAATATAAATATTAATTATAAATATAAAACTATTTACTATATCGTAGTATTTTATTTATAATTTTTATACATTAAATAAATAAAATTATTTATGACACAATGATGATGAAATGAGAATCAAATAAATGATATTATAAATATTAATATAAATATTATTTTAAATATTTTATTCAATATACGAATTTCATGGATTACTATAACATTTTAAGATTTAGATAATTTATTTTTTTTCAAAATAATCAAATTTTTATGACTTTAACAAAAATCAAGTCTTAAATAGTGTCAAAATTGACATAAATGAGATTTTAAAATAAATACTATTATATGAAATGATATAAAAGTCATAAAAAGATAATATTCAACCCAATAACATATATATTGATAAAAGTTTTATAAATAATCCACTTTAGGTTCTCTTGAAATTTTATAGTAAATATATTAACCATGTAGAGTAAGAATACAAGAAGACATGGTAAAAGTTAAACTATTTAACTAAGGGTTAAATCTTATAGATAAGGTTAATTTTATGAACTAGAAATGTATAAAGAATATTGGTTCATATTATTTTTACCCATACACATCTTTGACTCTAAATAAATCACATTGGAGCCATTATAAACTGAAAATTAATTTATAATAAATTAATATTTCAAGACTTTCCTAAAGTGCCCCTCACCTCTCCTTTAAAAGGGAACTTCTCCTTCTCTTTTATTCACACCACCAAAGCCATTTTTCTAGGAAACATCATACCCAAATATCCTCCCAAATTCATTCACTTAATCCTAGAGGCCACACTTTTGGCATAAAACCAACTTAAGGATTCCTTTTGTGCAAATCAAAAAGAGACACCCATAGAAGAGGTAATCATTTTATCACCTCTTTCGAAGTTATTTTCTTCTTGTAATTCCTATTTCTATGTTGTTTCCATACCAAATTAATAAATCAAATATAATCCATATACTGATATGTTATTATAATCATGGGAAAACTATATTCACCATTTTATCTATCTTATGAATAATAATATCAATATGCATGTTTACGTACGACTTACCGTCTCCACATCGTGGTGTAATTTTTTATTCAACATTACTGTATTTAGATGGGTATAGTGATGTGTATAATAGACATAAATAGTGAATATGACATTATTATTATTCTTTATAATTAATATACCATCCAATTCCATACAATTTAACCATTAAAGGAATGATATCGGCACTCGTGCGTACATACAACCTACCGTATCCATGACGCGATGAGATTAATTATCCACATTAACCATTCAAGAATGATTATAAAATTAATTTTATGAATAAATATAATATTTATGAACTTAATATAATTATTGATATGACTAAAATACATCCTATTCATTACAAAGATGACTTACATGAAAAAAAAATAATGGTAAAATGAAGCAATTAACAACCAAAACAATGGTAATACTGAAATATTATTAAAAAATGATAAAAGAGGGTGATATATGATATCATAAAAATGTATATGGTTCTGGTATAATTTTATAACATACTTTAACTATTATATAGTAATTTTACACACCCTATAGTAATGGAAAGTACAAGGTAAGGGTTAATTTCACAATCTCTTTATTATCCAAGATTTATTATATGTAATTATCTACTAGGACATCCTTAGAATTATTGTACATGTTTATTAAAATGTAATTAAAAATATTATCCGCAATTGTTTAAATTAATTTTTACCCATGTTTTACATTTCACAAATTTTTTTTCAAGGAATATTTCTATTTTTTTTCAAATGAGGTACTTTATAACCTTTTCGAAAATTTAAGGAAAGAATGTTTTTTTAAATTATACTGAACAAGTAGATATTTTCCATGATTATTTTTAAGCTTCTCTACCATGATTACAAGATTATTTTACAAGATTATTATCAAAATAAATGTTTTATTTTATAATTTCCTGGGTTTTAAATGATTTCAAAGTAAAAAGGGGATATCTCTCTCAAAGGGTTTTAATAAATTTATTAGAGTATTTTCATCAATGTATACATCCATTGTTGGATTTTATGCTTGATTAATGTTGATTTATTATGATACACTATTCCATATTTTATTGATTGTTTTGTGATATATTTGACTATGTATATTCTATTTTTATACCATTCATGGTTAATATTTAAAGAATTAATATTTCATATGATCGTTTTAATACGAATGTTTAGGTTATGTTTCACCCTTTTCATATGAGGAATGCATTGGGCTTAGTAAGTGATAAGAAGGTCCCACTATAGCCCTTCGATGCATCGGTAGGTCTCACGAGACAAACTAGTGTTTTGAAACTAGGCCTTTATAGAATATTTGTGTATGTTATTGGCACAAGGCTTTGACGTAGTGTTTATGATGTCCAAAATTATGCATTCCGTTGTTATAAGATTAGTTATTGATTTTACATGTAATTATTTGAATAGTATAATATCCATTTGAGTGTTTAAATGGAATTATTTGATTTTTTATTTCCATATTATGCTGACGATAATGTTTTAAAAGGATTTTTTTTGTTTTGTACCTTGCCTTAAAAATTTATGTTTTTTTATGATAGCTTACACTATATTTTTTATCATTACTAAGTATCTGAGCTCACCCCTTTATTATGATTTATTCTCCCAGTATACCAATAAGTGTTTTATGATTGATATGTAGGGTTAATATAGGGTAATAATAGCATTCTCAACGTATTATCTATGATATATTTTATGTTAGATATTGTAATGTAAAGTTCATGTATGTAATCTATTTTCCAAGACTGCTAAACTGATCGGTCCTTCGAGAATTGATTCCTTGTAATCTTGACAATGTATTAAAATATTTCTCTGGATCCAAGCTTCTATGGTTGGGGCATTACACTAGAGCCTCATCAAGTGGAAGATTTTTATCTAATTCACACTGTATAACCCTGTCTGGTTGTCTTTGTAGAGGAATCCTAAACTAAAATCAATACGCACCATAGATAAAGAGTATATATGGGTAGATGACTCAAGAAGGATAAAAAAAATCCAAACCCAATCCTATATGATACATTTTCCATTTATTCCCCTATGACTAGTGTTATAATGTACCATGTCTAAAAGTAGGTTATCAGAGTCTCAATTAATGGATACGTCAACCGCTATACTAACACTGGGGCCTCTGGCATTAGAGATGAACTTGAAACACCATGAAACTATCTCTATGAAACCCTACCAAATCCACTTAATGGGATATATCAAAAAAATAACCCAAGGAATGAACTTTATCGGATACCATTCGGTCACGACACAACCCAAGTTTGGGCTAGAGCTGCGGTTACCCCAATCTCATCTCTATAAGCTAGGGGTGGATACTAGTGCATAATGAATAAGTAAAATCAAGGAGGAATTTGAGTGAAGTACCGGGACACACACACACCCCCACAAACACATCAATTAAATAGTGCAGAGATATAAAAATATGGAAACTAAAATGGATGCATACATGTATTCAAGACTAGAGTGAAATAGAAGTAATGAAATTAAAACTGAAAAAACACACACCCTAAAAAAGAAAACTATAAAAGATTACAACCTACTCAGAAGGAGGTTATCACAATAAAAACTAACTACCAGAAATTTCCTCAATTCCTTCATAGACACTATTAAAGGCCTGTGGTCTGCACAAGAAACAAAACGTGTAGGAAAATTATATGCAAGGGTGAGTATAAAAATATTTAGCAGGTTACCTAAAACAGAGGTACCGACTAAAAGGTGAAAATCCCCTCGACCTAGCCATAGGGAAACCCCATTGAGAGAGAAAATCCATCTAGATCCATCCTCAGCTATACATGACTAGTCAAATAAGTCAAATAATCCCAAACAAGAGAGTAAGGAAAGTCTCTATACCATATCTCAACCAAGAAAGAAGTAAATCCATCCAAGCACATGGGGCTCAACACATAGAGTATATGAACTACACATCAAGTATTTTCCACCCTTGGTAGGAGAGTGAGCTCATCAAACCATGAGAATCTAAACACAAAAATCACATGGTATACACTACACCTATTAGCCTCCATGAAAGGAGAGTAACCAAAACTAAGGTGTGGGTAGAGAAGTGGTACACATACTCCATCCACAAGAGGTTCCAACATAGAACATGAGAATACCATAAGGGATTCCAGAAACATCACCTAGATATACTAATCTTAGACTCCAAGAATCTATAGATTCTAACCTTTTATCCAACAATAGGATTACACTTGAGGCTCTAAAGATAACATAAAATAGGATAAAACACTCCACAAGGTCATCCATACCAGATGGATCCCATTCAATAGATACGATTCATCTGGAACAATTTACTAAGTCTATCTCTAGTGCCCAGAACCATGGGCCTTATCATCGCTAGCCCACACCTTGTGTAAGACTACAAGAAAACCTATATAGAGAGGCCCTCTCATCACCAACGCACAAAAATTAGGGATCACTACTCTAGTATATGCATTGAGTGAATCCTTTCCATGAGAGAGAATAGATGGACCCAAACCTCACTACTAGACAACAATTGAGGAAGTAATACCACCTATCCAACCTGTGTAACCACTTCCACTTCTGCATGGAGTGTCCCAAACCTCATTCCATCGAGGGAGCACTAAATACTAACTAGTCCTTGCTCATATCTAGTGGAGGTTCCCTCACCTTGTAATTGTTATCAACAGATGAGGGAGAAATATCTCTAATGGAGGACGCTCTCCCTACCGCTACCTAGATATGGGGGAGTTCTACTCCATCAGTGAGGACCCACCCCCTGTACGATAGGGGAGTACTACTAACATGGGGAGTACCAATCTCTGGATAGAGGACCCGCTCCTTAGAATGATAGAGGAGTACCACTCTACCAGATTGATTACTATAGGGGACCCACACCCTGAAACTACAAGGGAGTACCAACCCCAGGCTAGAGGACCTACTGCCGGGTATGATAGCAGAGTACCAACTCTTCCAGAATAACATTTATAGAGTAACCACACCCTATAATGTTAGGGGAGTTATAAATCCAAGAATAGGGGACCCACTCCTTAATCCTGATAGGGGAGTGCTAAATCTTTCTATAAATCACATATGGAGGACCCACACCCTATCATGACAGGGGAGTACTGACTCCATATATATAGGACTCATACCTCAGTCTAAAAAGGGTGAACCTACTATATCTTTCCAATGAGTATGGAGGGACTGTACCTTGGAATGATAGGGGAGAACTATCCAACTATAAGAACATCACATAGAACCCACTCCCTAATCCTTTAGGGGATTACTAACCACCAAGAAACCACCTGATGTTAAAAGAACCTGTAACCACCACATGGGGAGTTTTGTCTCTACCAAAGTAGATAGGTAAAGGGAACTCACACCTTAATGTCACAGGGGAGTACCAGTCCCAAAAACTCTCTTCAAAAACTACACCAATATCCAACATTGGTCAAGTACTAATACACATGTTTCATGATCGAAACATGAATCCTCGTATCTCGTAGGCTGAAATGGAGGTCACAGTCACATTCTATGTGGAAACTACCTAGGATAGGCTACTCACAAGCCTAAATATGAGTCCCAGAGCAGGAGATATGGAAGGAGGAAGATCTCTAGTAGATACCAATGAGTAAACGACATGCACTGGGGTTCAGATGGTGTGTGAGACTGCTTGAGAACCTAGATGTGTATCTTTTCTTCACAGTTTTTCAACCCATGTTGGGGAACACAATGTGTAGAGGATTTACATTCCATATACCACTTCACCCTACCCATGGACATGTAGTTTTACCTATGTCCATGTCCCAGACCCCGTGTACATGTATCAGACCCTATGTCCATGTACTTTGGCTGTGTGGTTGTACACAACCATGTAGTTTCATTCGACTTCCCAAGATATGTCCCATGGTCACATAGATTAGGGTCACTACATGGAGTGTAAACCCAATACATGGCGTGCAGTCCCCAAAGTTCATTTTAGTTGAACAGGAAGGGATACATGGTGTGTGTCACTAGAACAAATGCCATTTATATGGTAATTCTAGTTATGAATCACCTTAAAAAATGCGTTATTTTTCCCCGTTTAACCCAAAACCCACAGATCTATCTAGTAGGGATCAATAGAAATTCTAATTGGGATCTAAAACTTTAAAACAAATCATAAAAAATGGGTATCAGGACCAAAAATCAAACCACCAACCTCAAGGGAGAAGAACTGAAGCTTTGATTAAAGAACAATACCTATATCATTATACTTCTTGATCTAATGACAATATACGTAAAAAATGAGATCAACAGAGCCTTGTTGCATTGATTCGGCATCAGTTCGTCATCAAAAAATGGAGGAGAGGAGAGGAGGAGAGGTTTATCCTATTTTTTCATGTACCCAATGTGATAGGGGAGGGGAGGTATTAGTTATAGGTTTAATTAATTAATTTAATTCTCATTAAATTATTTAATCCACCACTTAATTCCCCGTCACTCACCCTCTAACTAAAACTCCCATCATAGACAAATTTATATTGTGCCTAGGGTAAACACACCATTATGTATTGAACTACAATATTAGAACTTTGATCCATGATTCTATTTGGGAGTTATTCCTCTTTTCAAGAGAAACTATACTGATGTGACATATGATATTTAATATTTTCAAAATCATTAGTTTGAGGCTCTCTGAGCCCTGGATTCCTGTGCTAACTCAGTTCCTAGCTTCAGAAATATTATTTTAAAAATTCCCAAGTCTTATAGGTTAATACATAGGTCTAAAAAAACACTTTTGAGGTTAATATAGGCACTATAATTACCAACCATGTTTCTCAACCCCCTACATAAAACATTAGTCAATTTATCATTTATATCCTAGACGGAACGTATAACAATGTCATGTAATCAAGAAATTCAACCTATATGTCATCACATATGAATTCTAACTGGTACATAAAATGATGAATGAGATGGAATTACCTCATCTCATTGGTCCATGCTAAAATAAAATCCTCAATCATATTATTAATAATATCACAATTCTAGTGTATCACCTTATAGTGGAATCAAAACAACTATAATATGCATAATGGATAAAATAACAATTTCTATATATGGAAATTTAGCTTTTCTCTATACATTGGTTACCTACTCTCGGGAATTACTCATTACCAAATTCCAAAACACACCCAATCTATTGTCTATTGTATAAAAATATTAAGGCAAGAAAATAAGATTATATGATACCACATTATAACATCCCGAACCCAAATACCACTAAACGGTGCCCTGATCTCGATTGGACACATAGCCTCAAGTGAATCTCCTCATATGCTAGAGGCTTATGACTATTAGTGAGGGCCTAGGATGTCTGTGGGGAGAATATTCCCTCAGATCAGAGTAGCATAATAGTGAAATAGATTGATAGATAATATAAGTATATCAATAATGGAAAAGAAATAGGAACCATGTATAAAAATCCAAGAAAAAAATAATTATCAAAATTAGTAAACTTAATCACATAAAAAGGATGATTATGTCATGTCTCTAAAAAATAGGGAAAACATGTATAAATAGTAGTAGTTAGTCAATACAATATATGATATAAAAAATGAATAAAAAGTCCAAAATCTATCCAACCATCTAGAGCTCCATCTTTGTCATCTTCTAAAAATATCCCATATTAAGTCATGAAAGAAGTCACACATCCATAAGTGGACACTTACCCTTATATACACCAAAAATCATATAGTCTACATTGATACTATCGACAGTTTAGATATGTTGTGAGATAAACTTAATAGGTCACCACCAACGGCGTGTATAAATATCTAGTTAGTGTATATAATTTGGTAGTGTAAAGGTAATTAATGATAATAAATTAGTAAAATATAAAGGGGTTTGTCTCTAGTTATATAAGGAAAACTAGGCTTACACTACCTACTTTAGCCTAAACCATATATCCTATGAATTAGTAAATAGGAATATATACATATATGGATTGTATATGTAGTGAAATCTATGGCAATATATGTGGCTAAAGATACTATCCTAGACCCGAGGTATAACTCAAGCATTAAAAAGATGTGACCTGAGTATCATAAGTATTAAGGGATTCCATTCCTAGTAACATAGTAGTAAGGGTCTCCATGCCTAATATCACATAAAAACAAGAGTATGGGATTCCATGCCCAATATAATTGTAGGGTTCATCATTCCCAATATCATCTCATAAGGGTCTCAATGCCTGTATCACATTTATAAAGGGCCTCTATACTCTTATCACATTTATAAAGGGTCTCTATATCTGTATCACATTTATAAAGTGTCCCCATGTTCGTATCACATTTATAAAGGGATTCCATGCCCATATCACATTTATAAATGGTCTCCATGCCTATATCACAATTATAACGGGCCTCTATACTTTTACCACATTTATAAAGGGTCTCCATGCCCATATATATATATATATATATAACATAAGGTTCATCATGACCATTTACCATAATTAATGAGGGTCACTATTCCTATACATTATTATAGTGATAAGTAATCATTGGCTTTAATACAATCCAATGGATAATTAATAACTTCTTAACTTTTAATAAAAACAAGGGTGCAACCATTGTTCCAGTTAATTGGGTGATGTGGTCATATCACTCACCACCATTTGATTCATCTAAAAAAGATAAATGTGGTAGTCATTATATACCACAATGATTATTCATTCCGTTTATGATATCACAATTCATAAGTCACACCAAAACCATAAAGATGATCACTTGGCCGTTAAATAATTTATAGCCACATTATAAATATAATTGTAAAACCACAAGGGGTGGAAACTATTAAAGGAGACCTAAGAAGGACATATGATTCTCAATTAAGGAAACCATTTTATCAGAGATCCAAATTTAGGGAACACACGGTGAAATCAGTATGCGAAAGAAAAAACATATTAAAAAACATCAAGACATTGAGATATAAATACCAGAACACCCACCTTATGCCTATAGAAGAGCACTCATCTTGTATCGTCATTTGGTTTGATCCAGATTAAGAGAAAATAAAAAAACATACGGACATCCTAAAAATGGGGCATATGAGCCTATACATAAATAACTCCCTCGAGAGGAATAGAAATGAATAAAGGTGTAATATGAATAGAGTTATCACAAATGGATATCCAATGAGACAAAAAATATCAAATCAGAATCCAAATGATCATGATATAAAATAAGCTATCTTGGAGGGTCTTGAGAGATCAAAGTAAGAATAAAGAGATTATTATATCTATTGGAAGAGAAGATGAGAGGTGGTGTGAGTTAAATTAGATTTAAGGGGAAAATAGTAAAATCACCCATAATATCTGGGTCACATGGTTGTCCAAACTGTACACCAACTATGCACCTCCCATAGGATAAGGAGGGACCTCACTTGGTTTGGCTACATGGTTTGAGAAACTATACACCAAATATGTGATATGGACCTGCTTAATATTTTAGATGCCCCACATGGGCATGCACACCTAGCTACATGGTTTCCTCAAACCATGTAGCCTCCTAAGGCCCTCTTTTCACCCCTTGAATGATTAGGGAAACTGTACAAACTAGATCATACTATTTCAACTAACCATGCGACCCAATCTATTTCTCCATCAACCAGGGTTCCGAGATATGAAAAATACATGGACACCCAAAAATCTTCTATAACCTCATTATGAATCCAAAATAGGCCAAAACCAAGGAGTTCAATAAAAAATTAAATGGTACATACCTCATATAAAATTTGAGTTCTTACAACAATATTTAGGTGTTAGAGGACATGATGATGCATTAAATGTTAGACTTCAACTAGAGACAGGATGATCACTTACCTTTGGCAGTGTTTTCTTATAATAATTGAAATAACTTTAATATTATCATGGAACATTTCTAGGACCTATAGGGGAGACCCTGAAGGTCACCCTTATTCTGGACTGATATTGTTGAGACATCTATTGTTGGGTCATAGATGGTGCAAAGGATGATGGAGATGGTCCATGTGATCTGTGAGTGGATGAGGAATTCCCAGAGTAAAAAAAATCTTATACAAATTAAAATTATAGGCCCATGGACTTTGATAAGGGAGACCAATTTTTATTGAGAGTATCCCCAGGAAAAGGATTGTAGAGATTCAGCTAGAGAGATAAGCTATCCCTGAGGTTCATCAGTCTATTTGAGATCCTGTAGAGGGTTGGTGAGGTTGCTTACCTCCTAGCCTTACCCCCACAGTTGGAGTGGGTGCATGATGTCTTCCATGTGTCATAGATGAGGAGTTAAGTGCATGATATTATGCACATTATTGACTGGGGAGGGCTATAAATTGAGGATATGGCCACCTTTATGGAGTACTTGGTGGCGATCGAGGATCAATATGTGACGATCTTGTGTGGATGGATGATTCCCTTGGTTTATTTGTTATGGCGGTATGGGAGCATGAACAAGAGCCCGTGGGAGTAAGAGTGACATATGAGAGATCAATATCCCCCCATTTTTTTTCTTAGTCTATGATTTTTATGAATGAAGATTTTTTATAGAGGGAATAATGTAGATACTTTGTTTTTTTCCTTGTAAGAATTTGAAATATATCAAGAAATATTTTCAGAGCTAGGAAATCAAAGAGTGCATGATTCTAAGGCTTAGTGAACCTGTAATTAAATTTATAAAAATATTAAATATATTTTATATCACACATGAAAAGTTTTTAAAAAATAATTTAACATTTATGGAATGGATCCATGTATCAAAAATATGATATGAAAATTGAATCTAGAGTGTGGTCCTTACCCAAGGTGTGACCTAAAGTTGTCCAACACTGAATATTTGGATGAGGCATCCATTAGTGGGTGAATTTAAATTAATATAGATGATTAATTTATTTATTATAATTTAAATGAAATAAATCTATTTTTCTATTAATATTTCATTATGAAATTTTTCTAGGGTTAGTCTCATAACCATGGGAGGTTTTTGAGAGGATATCTGATGAACTTTTTTGGCAGATTGAGATCAGATGATGAATGATGATTAGATAAAAGAGAATCAGTAGAAAAAAAACACAACAGATATTCCCTATCATATTATAACATGTTATTCACCAATGATCAATCCAAAATTGAGGTAGGGCTCATCAATTATGGTTTTTACCCTTTTTGATAAAATCATTAAATAATGGATTATAATATGATTTCGATTTTTCATTTTCTCACCCATCACATGAGCCCCATTGATTAATAATCTATTTATTCGATTGTTATATTTTTATACCATGGTTTCACCCCAACTGTCCCCGATTATGAAATTGTTTTCTAAGAATTCTTGTATAATGTTTGATGCTGATTTTTATTGTTCTTTTTTCCACAACGTTCTCTGTGTTCTTCACTGTTGGCCTATGAGGTTGTGGTTCAACATTTTCAAGGAAGGTTCAAGCGTGATTGAACCCTCATATTCATGTAATATGAATGTATGATGAATTAATCTGTGTTATATGGATGAATTTAGATGGATCATAAGTGATAATTTATTTATATGAGATCTATGAATGGTAATGGATGATGTGAGGCACTCTAGATGTGTAGTGGCTCAATTGTGGAGTGACAGATGAAGCTATGTAGGGCTCTGGTGTTCGGATTTTGGCCACTGGTGAGGAATCAGGCATGGAAGACTCAAGATCTTGGACTACAAACACGATTAATGGTGGAAAAGGTGATGATGAAGGTGTGAAGATGATGAGGGAAGGAAATTGGACTTTTTATGTAATTCAAAACTAAAAAATGTGTACTAGGATTAACACACGCCATGTAGCAATGTATGTGAAACAACTAAGGTTTTGGGGAAGATAAAGTTCATCTATCATGTGGTAGGACCCATGCACCATTTGACCTAGCCTAGAAAACCAAGGCATGTACTATTTAGAAGATGGCCAGGACCCCATGCGGTCAGACACACCATGTACTATTGGAGTACAGGGGTATGCCCTTAGGTACATGGGCTCAACCCGGTACCTAGACATAGCCAAATACATGTCTACAAATATGGTCCCAACCTGAGGCACACAAACATGGATAGGAGAGCAATGGAAGGCTCCAGGTGGCTAAGATATTCCTGGTGATAGCATCACATTCCATGCACATCTACATGGAAATCCAATACATGTGATGGAAGGGAAATGTCTAGGAATATAAGTAATTTCTCATGCTATGTGACCCCTCATACATGAAATGTACTCCCTTATAGAATCTTTTACCTCTCATATATACTTCACCTGGACTCATAATTTGGCCTGTGAGTAGCCCATCTTGAGTGTTTTTCAAATAGAAAGTGATGGTAACATTCGTAGTGTATTTTGATATAATATTCAAGATGTTTTGAGCTTGACAGTTCCTTAGAAAATGCTTGATGATGGTAGTGACTAGGCATGATCATCAGGGATATTACAGATAGAGGTGGAACTCCCCAATAACAGCAGGGTGCATGTATTTTATTCATAGAGATGGTACTCCCTTTTTCACTAAGTCATGGGGCCTCTGTACTCTTTTTACAAATATAGAGGTATAACTATCCTATCACACAAGGGCACAATTACTTTATACACAAATATGGTACTCTCATATCGTACCATGGCACGTGTGCTCCATACTCATTATACAGATATAGTGGTGGAACTCCCCTATCACATTTGGAAGTTGGTCCTCTATCCATGTTGACGGTACTCCCCTGTCATAACAAGGAATGTGTCCTCTATAATCATTGTATAGATACAATGCTGACACTCCCCTATCACACTAGGACACACCCCTACCATACCTAGGTGCATTTCCTTTATACCAATTGTCCAGATATAGAGGAATCACTCCCCTATCACACCTAGTTGCGGTTCCTCCATCCAAATATATGGTATTCCCTTTTCATATTGAGATGGAATCCTCTATACCCATTTTATAGATATAGAGGTAGTACTCCTCTATCACCCAGCACATGAGACCTCTATCTTTTGGAGACTACTCTAACTCAGGTAGTGCAGTAGTGGAGAGGTGAAAAACCTCCTCATGAATTCTTAGGATAGAGATGCAATATTCTTGGAATTATTTATAGACATTTGAAATTGTTGGAAAACTCATCGTTTTGTGATGGTCTGTGAGATGTAGATTCCCTTTCTCTCTCATTTGGGTTTTTATATGAGCATATATCTTTTTTGTTGAGCTTCTCTTCCTTGTTTTTTGGGTTGATCTAATTACTTTTACCGTGTCTCATATTTCTCCCTCTTCAGTTTTTAGGGAATCCTATTAGGTATGTATTTAATTACCCCTACATGGGATTTTCCCATACATTTCATGTCTTATACTATTGAAAGACATGCTAATGATGGCATTTCCAAAGCTTAGAGATACTTGGGTGAATTTGACATCTTATGATGGTATGAGCTTGGAGATTAGGATTCAGTATCTCTTATCTTTCTTTCTTTTCTATTTATTTTTAGGATGGGACATCTTTTTTAATATGGTATTTACTTTTTCCATTACTTTTTATATTATGATATCGTATTCCTTTTTATTTCCTAGAGGTTATTACATGCAAGGTTTTTACTCTACATGTTAAAATGTTTTATTTTTATTCCTCTAATACTCTAAAAGGATATAGTTGGGTGTGTTCATAATGTTACTTCAGGAAAAGTAATCCCATTTTACTTATTCCTTTCGGCATTTCTTGATAGCCTATGGCCTATGGAGGCGGACTTGGGTAGTTATAAATCGACCTTCTACCCGCTAGGCAGGCCCCTATGTGTCGATTTATGAGGGATCATGTTTAATGGTCCGATTGGAAATGGTATAAATGAAATTTATTTATTTTTATTGAATTTAAAATTTCAATAAATTAATTATAATAATATAATTATTAATGGAAATTAGGTTAATTAATAAAATTAAATATTTCTGGGGGATTGTGTATGATTTTCCAAACCTAAACTATATATAATAAATATTTTATTACATCACAATCTTAATTCTCAATTGGTGTGCACAATAAATAGATAAATACTCTCTAAATACCTAGAGAGAGATAAATATATACAGAGTTCTCTGTATAGGTTCCGGGCATAGTAGAAGCGTGTGATGGGCGGTTCCCAGCTTGGATTTTTTTCCATAGTCAATGATAAATCCAAGATCTATGTGATGATAATTTTTGTGATCAACATAATTGAATCATATAAATAGAAAATGAGTAATTACACCTAAACCGAGAGAGATGATCATCACATATTATTTATAATTAATTTAATCGAATAAAGAATTACCTTTGTTGGAATGCTTTCTTCATTGATGAATCTGGTGACAGATCTGTGATCTACCATCATTGCATTGTAGAAACCAAGTGTAGATTTCCTCTAGTGGTGTTCCAAATATGTTCCAAAAATATCCAAGAGTCACCAAAGGAATCTCTGGGTGGTATCATGATAGATCCTTGTTCTTGCATCATCCGCCTTTTATTGCTTCGAGAACTGCTTCCAAAGCGTTCTCCATGATCTAGTTGAGGAGGATTTCACTCCGTTCATGGGATTCTTCTTGGAGAAGGGAGCTCTCCAGGCATGAAAGGATTATCCAAATCCATTGTGCACAACCAAGACAAAATGAAATGGCTTTATAGAGAAAATAACATAATTGGGAATTTATATTACTAGGGTTAAAATAAAATAATTGCACACATGACCATAATTATTTATTTATTTTTAGGAAAACCCCATTTCAAATAATAATAATAATATTATCAATTTTGGACTTGTTCTTAACTTGAAAATTAATATTATATATTATTTAATTAAATAAAATTAAATATTTATTATTTCTCACTGAACCATTATACTTAGTCCACCATTCCTCCACAATATTTATCAGGCTTCATGTATAAAGTTTTTAACTTCTTGTTCAAACTTTTCTTTGTGCAGATTTGCTTAGTGTAGAGGTTTGATTTCCTTGAAATCAGAGACTTTGGGTTGTGAAGTCAGAGGTGCCGATTTCCTTACAAATTGAAGGCTTGCAGGGATAGAAAGATAGATACTGATCTTTGAATTGAGGGCTTACCTAGGTTTGGGTAAGACAAACTTTCTTGAAAGTATAAATCAAGGGACCTCTTATCTAGGGTTGTTGGATACCCTCCTCTTTGGGTTAAAATAGTTACTACTTGTTACTTGTAGTATTTTGTTTTCCGCTGTGTATTTTAGTTGTTGAGGAAATTATAACTTTCATATACTTTCTTAAACTTGTACTTTGATCTTATAGGATTCTATACGCTTTAAGGTAGAATCTTAGTTGGTGTAATCTTTTGTTAAGTTTCATTTCTGGAATCACTTTTTCCAGAATAAAGTTGTGAATTTTGGTTATGAAAAATTTCCTTAAGGATTTTTAAAGTATACAATTCACCCCCTCTTGTATTTGAGTATCTCATTATTACTTATTTGATCCTACAATTGGTATCAGAGGGAGGTTACTGGAATAATTATATTCACATATAATATTTTTTCCCTGCTCAAAGTTTTCGGAATAGAATTTTCAGATTCATTTTTTTGCACTCATAAGGCTCGTATTCATTATTTCTTAGAGGTACAATTTCTAGTTCCTTGCTTAGAATATTTTCTCTTGTTTACAAACTCATACTACTAACAAGTTTGTGTGCCAAATATTTTCTTAAGGATGGAAGGTTTAAATGTTGGATCTATTGATAATCTGAATCCTACCTGACCTCCTATTTTCGATGGAAATGATTATGAGTACTAGAGAGATAGGATGAAAACTTTTGTTATCAATACTGGAGTTGATAACTATCTAATACTGACTGGAGATTATAATATTATGGATAAGGAATTAAGAACCTTTATGAATCAGGAGAAATCAGAATACCAAGAAAACTTCAGAGTCAGAAATACATTGTTATGTTTCATGACTTGGAATATCTATAGTCAAATATCATCGTATGAAGCTACAAAAAGTATCTGGAAGAAACTTGAAGATACACATTTTGGTACATCTAAAGTCATAGAGACAAGAAGATCTATGTTGAGAACTGAATACCATAGCTATAACTTTTCTTATGAAGAACTTGTAAGAAAAGTACAAAAAAGGTTTATGAATATAATGAATATATTTCAATATATGGGAGAAAAAGGATTAGATGATGAAGCTCTTGTTGATAAGATCATAGACATCATTCCCAATGAGTGAGATTCTAAGAGGACAGATATTGATGAAAACAGGGAAGTCACTCAGATTTCCTTAGATGAGTTGTTCGAAACTCTTCTTCAGCATGAGACTATAATGAAGAGAGATGTTGAAAATGTTAAGAAGAAAAATGGGAATGGAGGAGTTGATTTTACAACCACTTATTAACATGTGAAAGCCAAGAACTCATAAAGGGAAACTAGATCAAAGTCAAAGAAAGTCATTATTCAGTCAGAATCTAGTGACACAGAAAAGTCTGAGAATGATTTATCTAATCTTGCTCGGAGAATGAACAAGATTGTATCTCAGAAGAATCATCAGAATAAGTACAAGAAGAAAGACTACAGAGATAAGAAAGATGGATAAGTTACATGTTATGAATGTAAAATAATATGTCTTATCACACCTGATTTTCCTTTATTGAAAAAGAAGGAAAAGAAGGAAAGGAATTCAGAAAGGAACAAAAATAAATTCTATCAATAAAAGCACAAGAAAAGTATTAAAGCTAATGATACTTGGAGTGCTAGCTGTGGAGACTATTCAAAAAGTGAATCTTTTGAATATGATTCATCAGCACAGAAGAATATGGGATTCATTTCCACTACTTCTTTCCCTAATACATGTCTTATGGCCAAGGTACGCTCTGCCGAGGCTTTAACAAATTTATCTCTTGATAAGAATTACTATTCTGAAAATTGTACTCATGATGAAGATATTTCATCTTTAGAAAATGAAGAAATACCTTCATTTGAAGAAGTATCAAGATTTTCTAAGTTACTTGAAGCAAGAAATTGTAAAATTTCTAAGAAATCAGACAAGGAAAATACTAAGGAATAAATTCTTACAAAATAGATCCCATATCTTTCTAGAGATCTTGGAAATAAAGATGAGCTTTTAGAAAAATTTTCTAAATACCTTGAGAATGAAAATTATGTTAAGGAAGAACTTTCTAAAGATCTTAAGAATGCTATTTTAAAGATAAAAGTTTTTGAGGAAAAATATAACTCTAAGGAAATGATTCTTGAGGATAGGAATTTGGTCATCAGACTGAAATATGAAATATTTTCTCGTAAGAAGCTTATTGAAAACTTTAACTCTAGGAAGGGAAATTTTGACAAGATTTATTCACAAATTAAACCTCAAGGAAACACTACGGGAGTAGGTTATACTCACAAAAAACCGGTTTTCAAAACATCTATTTTGTTCCTTATAGAGCCCCTTTTTGCACTAAATGTCAAAGTGGAGGGCAATGGAAGAAATATGGCACTTTGAAAAAAGTTCAATCTCTTGGGTTTCATACAGATTATTTTTCTAAACAAATGTGGATACCCAAAATTCTATTGTCTAACAATTCCGGATCCAATAAATCTTGGATTCCAAAAGTCTAACTTTCTTATTTTCAGGAAGATAGAGAAGGTACCAATAGAAATACTTGGTACATGGAAAGTGGATGTTCCCGACATATGTACGGTAACAAAAACTTCTTAGAAAATATTATCAAGAAGAAAAGAGGAAAAGTAACTTTTGGAGATAATGCTAAGGGAGAAATTTTTGGTATAGGTAACATCGTTCTTCTTGGAAAAACATTGATTTCGAATGTTTTACTTGTTAAAGGTCTTAAGCACAACCTCATAAGAATAATCCAATTATGTGATGAAGTCTACCTTTCAAATTTTAGGAATGAAATGTGCTTAGTACACAATTCCAAGGAAATGTTTATTCTTTCTTCCCATAGGCAAGATAATGTTTACACACTAAACTTAGAAGACCTTAAGAGCCAAGATCTACATTGCCTTAGTGTAATGGAAGATCATTATTGGTTACGGAATAGAAGGTTATGACACTATAACCTTAGTAACTTATATGAACTTTCTAAGAAAGGACTAGTTAAGGATCTACTGGAGCTTAGATTTGATTATTCAAAATTCTGTGATCCTTGTCAATATGGAAAGCAACATAAATCACGTTTTAAATCAGTCGGTGAAGTCTCAACTATTGATGCATTAAAAATAGTGCATATGGATATTTTTGGTCCCACATAAACTGGAAGCATTGGAGGCAAGTACTATGTATTTGTTCTAGTTGATGATTACACTAGATTTACGTGGGTCTATTTTCTAGCAGAGAAGTCTGAAGCTTTTTCTTATTTCAAAAGTCTTAGAGCCCAGGTTAAAAATGAGAAAAACCTTCCTTTGATAACTATTCATAGTGATCATGGAGGAGAATTTCAAAATTCTAATTTTCAAACTTTTTTTAGTAGAAAAGGAATTACTCATAAGTTCTTAGCACCCAGAACACCTCAACAAAATGGTGTTATTAGAAGAAGAAATAGAATTCTTAAAGAGATAATATGAACCATGTTGAGTGATTATTCTTTAGCTAAATTTTTTTGGGATGAAGCTATAAGAACTTCTTGTTATACTATATATCGAGTTTTGATTAGAATTTATCTTAATAAAACTCCTTATGAGTTATGGAGTGGTAGAAAACCGAGAATTTCCTACTTTAAAGTTTTTGGTTGCAAGGTATTCATTCTGAATACTAAAAATAGTCTACATAAATTCGCACCAAAATCTGATGAAGGAATTTTCTTATGCTACTCCACAACTTCTAAGGCTTATAGAGTTTTCAATAAAAACACTTGTACTATTGAAGAGACAGTACATGTTAAATTTGATGAAATTGATCTTTTTGTTTTCAAACAACCCCAACCTACATCCTCAGATGTTTTTCCAAAAACTGATTGTCAACCTATGCTAGAAAATCCTTCTGATAAGGAAAATTTCCAAGAAGGTACTTCTAAAACATTTTCTCCAGAATATTTCCAACCCTATGTTGATGAAACAAAACCCAAATCAGTCATTTCTAAAGAATCATCATAGTAATAGTATCATTGGCGATGTAAATCAACCTATAAGAACTAGAAGTTCCCTATGAAATGAAGTAGAACATCTAGCATTCCTTTCCCAATTAGAACCAAAAATCACTGGTGAAGATTTAGGTGATGATGATTGGATTAAAGCCATGAAAGATGAACTAAATGAATTTGAAAGGAATAAAGTCTGGACCTTGGTTGAAAGACCCAAGGAAACTTCTGTTATTGGTGTAAAATGGGTCTTCAGAAACAAGTGTGATGAAAATGGAATCATTGTAAGAAATAAATCTAGATTTGTTGCTAAAGGCTATAATCAACAGGAAGTAATAGACTATGAAGAAACCTGTTCTCTAGTAGCTAGACTTGAATCTATTCGTATTTTACTTTCCTTTAAAACATTATTCAATTTAAAACTATTTCAAATGGATGTGAAATGTGCTTTCCTTAATGGTTATGTTCAAGAGGAAGTTTTTGTTGAACAACCTCATAGTTTTGAAGATTCAAAACATCCTGATCACGTTTTTAGACTTACCAAAGCTCTGTATGGTCTTAAACAAGACCCTCAAGCTTGGTATGATAGACTTACAAGATTTTTGATTCAAAATAACTATGTTAAGGGAAATGCAGATCCAACCCTTTTTATAAATAAAGATAAGAAAAATGTTTTTATTGTTCAAATTTATGTTGATGACATTATATTTGGTTCAAATCAGAAATCCTTAACCAATTCCTTTGAGGATCTAATGAAATCTGAGTTTGAAATGTGTATGATGGGTGAGTTAACATTTTACCTTGGTTTTCAAATCTATCAAAAACCAGAAGGAGTCTATATATCTCAACATAAGTATATTAAAGATCTTATTATTAATTATGGATATGAAAACACTAAATGTATAAATACTCCCATTGGTACCTCAAACACACTTGATCTTGATGAATCTGGGAAACCAGTAGATCAAACATATTTTAGAGGTATGATAGGAATTTTACTTTAATTGAAATCTAGTCATCCAGACTTAATGTTTTTAGTATGCTTATGTGAAAGATATCAATCCAATCCTAAGGAATCTCACTTAAAGGTAGTGAAAATAATTTTTCACTACTTAAAGGGAACCATGGATTTAGGAATCTTTTATACCTCATGAAATTATTTTATTTTAAAAAGTTTTTCTGATGCTGACTTTGGTGGATGTCGAATGGATAGAAAGAGTACATAGGGAAATTGTCATTTATTAGGAGATTCATTAGTTTCTTGGTCATGAAAGAAGAAACACTCAGTATCACTTTCCACTACTGAAGTTGAATATGTAACAGCTGGAAGTTGTTGTGCTCAAGTGTTATGGATGCAACACACACTCACAGACTATGGTATGAGTTTTTCCAAAGCACAAAATTTGTGTGATAATACTAGTGCCATTTCCCTTAGTAAAAACCCTGCAAATCACTCTCGTATTAAGCACATAGATATTAGGCTTCAATTTCTTAGGGATCACACACAAAATGAGATATCATTATTCAATTTATCAGAACACAAGATCAACTTGCTGATATTTTCACAAAATCTTTACCCTTCGATAGATTTAAATACATTAAACAGAAGTTAGGAATGATAACCGTAAGGTAATCCTTCTTATTAACTTTCTGTTGAACATATCTCCTTATAGTAATAAACTCCTTTTTATAGGGGTAGTACATTTTTTCATATGTTTTTTTATGTTGTTCATAATGATATTTTTCATATTTTTCTCAATCACGTTTTTCATATTTTTTGTTATGAAGTTTTTCATATTTTTTGTAATCATGTTTTTCATATTTTTCATAATAATGTTTTTCATATTTTTCATAATAATGTTTTTCATATTTTTCATAATGAGGTTTTTCATGTTTTATGTAATGATATTTTTCAAGTTTTTCAAACTTGAAATTTTCGTAATGGAAATTTTTGTACTTGAAATTTTCATAATAGAAATTTTCATACTTGAAATTTTCGTAATGGAAAGTTTTGTACTTGAAATTTTTGTAATGGAAATTTTCATTCTTGAAATTTTCTTAGTGAAGTTTTTTTTCATACTGAAGATTTTCGTAATGGAGATTTTCATAATGAAAATTTTTGTAATGAAGATCTGTGTACTAAATTTCTTTTTCGTACTCAAGTTTTTTTTTCTAAATTCCTTCAGGAATATTTTTCCTCAATACGAACAATTCTCCTAATAATTTGAAAGCTATGATTCTTTCTTTAGTTTTTGTAATAACCTTTTTCTTGTTGTTATTTTTGTTTTCTCGGATTCAAGTTTCCTTAAATCTGAATGTTTTCCTTTAAAAACCTCAAAAGATTGGATTCAACCAAATTTTCCATGCGGCTATCATTTCAACCGTCAGATCAGATCTGAAGAATTCTTATCCACTGGATTGAAATGGGAAGTCGAACCATCGCTTCAACACCTATAAAAGGGGACCCCCAGTAGTTTTCCCACATCGGTTTTCAAAGATTGTGCATGTCGAAGCTCTGCTCCTCTACAAAAGCCTATTCCTAATTTTTCAAAAGTGCTCAAGTCTGAATGTCTGCAGAAGTTTCTTCTCAAGATATGTCTACTGTCAAGCCGATTTCGGAGTGGAATATATATAGGAAGAGGTTAGTGCACCCAAACTTCTTCAAAAAGTATGACTGTATTATCTCTAAGAATATCAATCTCAATGTATGGGAAAGTGTATCCATTTAAAAGACAGGAGCTCAGGATGTAGTGTATCCGGATTTTCTCATAGAATTTTATGAATTAGATTGTTTCTTTAAAGAAGATGATATGAAAAAATGTTCCTTCAAAAGTTACGGAAAGACATATGCACTCTCTTACACCAACGTTGCTAGCTTGGTAGGATTATCATATAAATGAGAGGCCAAATTGTGTTCCCACAAGCTACCATATGCTTAAGAAAGTTTTGTAAAGGTGAAGGATATGCAAACTCTTGGACTCACTGATGTTGAGACTGCAAAGATTACTCACCTGTCTACCAACAATCAGATCTTACAGCTATGGGTTCATGGATTTTTTGTACCAAGAAAGAGTGACAAGGACAGTCTTAAGAAAATTGATATGTATATATTAGATTTTCTGGTAAATCTAAGAAAAATCAATCTGATGAAGAACATTATCATTACGATAGAAAACATCAAGAATGAGAATTTGAGAGCACAAATAATCATGTATCTTGATCTACTCTCCAAATTGATAGTTCTGTGTCATGAATCTTTCAAGATCCCATGCACTTCCAAGTCGATGAATTGCAAAGTAATGATAATTAGTGATGATACCCTCAAGAGAATGAATGTTGTCTTTTATAAGGAATCATGAGAGTTTTATGATCTACCAGTGGAAGAGGAAGAAGACATTCCAAAAAATGATTAAGAGGAAGAACCTTCAAAGAAAGCTGGGAAGAAAATAAAATTGAAGGAATTTGAAGCTAAAGGTGAAACCCCTAAAGCCAAGTTAACACAATCCACAGATCCAAAACCCAAAAATCAGAAAGCCTGTCTAGATTACGTTGTTGCCAAATGGAGGGAGGATAAGAAAAATAGAAAATAAGGGGAGCCAAAGTTTGTATTGGACCCTGTAGAGGCCAAAGAAATGAAACAAAAGGCAGTTGATGAACTAGAAAAGCAAGCCAAAGAGAAGAATCTCAAGAAAAAGATGTTAGAGGAAGAGATTGTGCAATCTCTTTTGAAGGCTACTGAAGTTGCATCTGAATAAATTCCCATACTGAAAACCTTCCTAGTAGAACAATTTCCTGAGACTCCGGGAAAGAAGTTCATGTCTCCGGAAAAACCAAGGATAAGGAGGTTGAAAAGGAAGCTAAGGAAGAAGAACAACAAGATGAAAGAACTGAAGATACAACTGATTTGATAAATCAAGTAGACGATTTTCATGAAAAGGAACGTGCTTCTGAAAAGTTGTCAAACCAGACTTCTCAAGCCATATCCTCAAAACTTTCTACTCCTAAATTTGACGAGAAGGGTGAAGAAGAGGAAGTGAACAAGTTGTCTGAGGAAGAAAGTCATAATCATGATTTCATTCTTCCTGAAGACATTGAGGCTGGAGCTAAAAAAGAAAAAATTGATGAAGATAAAATTGTACAGTTGTCTGAAAGTGAGCATGAATCTCCTGATGAAGAATCTATTCTGAGAATCAGCAAGGGGAAACAAGTGGTTGTTGATACACCAACAAAGTAAATTCTATGGAAGAAGGAAGCTGGAGGATCTTATAAGATGAAGCTGGTTGATCTAGAAGAAGAACCATCCCCAAGTAAAGTGTCAGATTTGGAGTCATTATCCTTAGGACATGATTTTGTCATCTATTCCTTGAAGAAGTTAGTGGATACCATTCTGATCTTTCCAGCAATTGAATACAGATTCCAGATGCTCCATCATAGCATGAATCAGAAAATAGACTCTGTATCCATGGTTATGGATATGTGTGTTAAGTTTGAGGCTAAACAAAAAAATTTTCTTATTAATTATGAAGCCCATAGAAAATCCTACAAGAAAATGACCAGCTGGTTGAAGAATATTGTTGAGGATTTGAGAGAGCTTGATCTATTTCAAGAAGATTTCAAGGAAGATTTTGATACTTAAGACACAAAAATCAGGGATCTCACAAATAGATTTAAGGAAAATCTAAATCTTTAACAGAATAGCTGGATTCAGGATGTCAAAGATCTGAATGGGAAGATGAATTTTTCTGTCCAAAGTTGGAAAATAGAAAGGGATCTCCGGGTCGAGATTTAATAAAAGCTAGTGAAGCAAGAAGAATTGATGAAGGCTCAGGAAGAGGCCATGAAAGCTCAAGATGATAGGATAAAAGCATTATAAAATCAAGTTGAGGAGGATCACAAAGAGCTGAAGAAGTTGAAAACCATTGTGAAGAAGCTGATACCCAAAGAAAACGAAGAAAAATAGATCCAAATCCGATCTTTTGTTGTATCTGTTTTTCCTTGTACAAACTCTTCCAATCATAATGGAATTGTGGTTTCTTGTTTTTCTTGTATGTTTGTACTAATATTTTAGGTACCATATTTCATTTCTATTTTCTAAAACTCTTTTTGAAAATCACAAAGGGGGAGAAGAAAAAAGAATAAGAAGAAATGTACCAAAGTATGGGGGAGTTTATCAAGGGGGAGTTCTCATTACGAAGATTTCCACATTCAAATGAAATATCTCATTTCAGAAATCTAGAATACGATCCTTAGAGTTCCAAAGGCTAAGGGGGAGTTAGTCATGTTCACCATTGTTCATAAGTAAAGGGAGATAATATTTATTTGCAAAGTCTAGAAACTTTTTTATGTTCTTATATTCATTTTTGTAAGGATGTTTGTTCTTTCCAAAAAGGGGGAGATTGTTGAGTCATTAAGGTTTCCTTAAAACTTTACCATTCCTCTTGTTTTGAAAATCACAAACACCTTATCCTAAGACAAATTTTATTTTACCCTATGTTTTACTTTTACCCCTATAAAGAAAAATTTCCTTCCCCAAAGAAATTTATCATTCCCATGTTTTCATTACTCATATCATAATTCTTCTAAGTGTAAAATTTAGTTTGAAACCAAAACCTCGGAATCCTATAAAAATCTAGACATGAAGCATTCTGTTTTAGAATCATAATTCTGAATCAGAATTCTGGTTACGAACTCTTCTAAGTTCTAACTCTGAATTCGGAATATGAATTATGGTTACGAACTATTCTGAGTTCTGACTCCGAATTCTGAATACAAATTCTGGTTACGAACTTTCTGAGTTCTGACTCCGAGTTCTCTAAATTCAGACTCCGAACTCTTATGAGTTTTGACTCCGAATTTTCATGAACTCCGACTGCGAACTTTGTAAGTTTAGATTCCGAATACTTGTGAATCCAGATTCCGAATTTCCTTGAAATTCAGACTCCATAATTCTATAGAATTCAGTTTCCAAATTCCAAGAAAATAAAACCCGAATATCTTTATATTATATACTCCTAATTCAATTTTGGTTTGACTCTGAACCTTTCATTTTCCAATATTACGAATATCATATTTTAGTTATACTTAAACTTGTTATGTTACAAAATGATGTCATGCTTTCAATTACTCATTAACCGTTGTTTGAGTGACACGTGTACATGTCCCTCCAAAATTCAAGGAAAAATATGACCGTTTGAGGAGGGATCCAACCATTGGAACTGTGCCTATAAATAGGAGCTCATTTGAAAGAGCTCAGAACTTTTTGACAAGAACTTTGACAACTATTCTTACATGTTGTTGAAGTGATTTCTAGAGAGAGAGGTTCTTATAAACTCTCAGGCTTTGTGAAGAAAGTTTTGAACTTCTTTTTTCAAACTTTTCTTTGTGCATATTTTATTAGTGCGGAGGATTGATTTCCTTGAAATTAGAGACTTCAGGTTGTGAAGTCAGAGTTTACGATTTCCTTAAAAATCGAGGGCTTTCGAGGATAGCAAGACAGATACCGATATTTTAATTGTGGGCTTACCTAGGTTTAGGTAAGACAAACTTTCTTGAAAGTATACATCAATGGACTTCTTATCTAGGGTTTTTGGATACCCTCCTCTTTGGGTTAAAAGAGTTACTACTTGTTACTTGTAGTATTTTTTTTCCACTGTGTAATTTAGTTGTTGAGGAAAGTATAACTTTCATATACTTCCTTAAAATTGTACTCTGATCTTATAGGTTTCTATACGTTTTAAGGTAGAATCTTAGTTGGTGTAAACTTTTGTTAAGTTTCATTTCCGGAATCACTTTTTCTAAAACCAAGTTGTGAATTTTAGTTACTCAAAATTTATTTAGGGATTTTTAAAGTATTAAATTCACCCCCCTCTTGTATTTTAGCATCTCATTATTACTTATTCGATCCTACAGAGAAGGTTCCTAAAAGTACTATGAGTCTCCACCCCTGATATACTATATAATATGTGTCCCTAAAATTATATCATCCTTCTATAGAACATATATTCAAGAATATTGTCATAACACTTCTGGGTTCTCATCATAGCAGATAACTTCTATGACCTTTTAGTGCGACAACTAGTCTTAGGAAATTATCAAATACTATGTTATGTATAAGAAAAATCATTATGTGATAATTAGATTATTAATATTCAAAACTGTGCATACAAAGTTATCATGAAGTACCCAGAATTTGGTCATAGGGAACCAACTCTAACAGACTGCCACTTTCACTAGAGCCAACTGCTAACAACATTAAATCCACTAGCTCTCACATGATATTCATGATTATTATGAGATAATCCTTCAATCATGGGGTCCACCACATTTTATTTTGTGGGTACTCGTCTTATTACAACTTCACCCCTCTGATAGAAATACTTTAAGAGGTGATACTTCTGGAGTATGTTCTTTATATGTTAGTGTGGACTTATCTTTTTTTCAAGATCCACCACTGCAATATTATCACAATACAATGTGAAAGGTTCTTTACTACTTGGTAACACATAAAGCTCCTAGAAAATGTTTTGAATCCAAATGAATTTACTGGATATATTATAAGCCACTATATACTTGGACTCTACTGTAGAATTAGTGAGAACTGGATGCTTTGAACTCTTTTCGATCATAGATCCTCCGCTGAGACAGAAAATATATCCTGATTGAGACTTCAGATCATAATAATCTATCTGAAAACTAGTATCAGTATAACCTCTAACAACCATCTCCTCATATCCTATATACACTAGGATCATATCCACAGTTATTCTTAGATTATTGAGGACATACATAACAATAGTCCAATGCTGTTCTCATATATCTACTTGATATCTTCCTACCAAGCTCAGTGAATATGAAACATCAAGTATAGTATATAACATGACATAAATAATTTATCCTATAACCAAAGAGTATGGTATATTACTCATTATCTCTTCCTCATGTTGGTATGAGGACACATTTTATTAGAAAGATGTACACCATGACACTGGAACCAATATTCTCTTGGATTGTTCCTTAATAAATCTCTTTTTTATTTGGTCAACATATGTAATTTGACTTAGTCAAAGAAGCCTCTTGGATATATTATGAATAAACTTTATCCTTATAATATAGGCTTCTTCACCTAATCCCTTAACAAATAAATAATGTTTAACCAGTCCTTAACAAATTATAGGTTTGGTATGTCATTTACAATAAGTAATATGTCATCAACATATAATACTAGGACAACAACTAAATTTACACTAAACCTCTTGTAAACACATGACTCACATTCATTCTTTATGAAATTAAATTATTTTATGGATTCATCTAATCAAATGTTCTATGACCTGTATGATTTCTTCAATCAATAAATGGATATCTACAACTTGAAAATTATTTTGGCATCACCAGGAGTCACAAACCCTTATGGTTGTGTCATATATATATCTTAATGAAGGTTACCATTAAGGAATGTAGTTTTAATACCCATCTACCAAATCTCATAGTCATGGTAATATGTTATAGAAAATATAATTCTACAGTATTTAAATATGTAAACTGGAGAAAATGTTTCATCATAGTCAATTCCTTGATGCTGTTTAAACGATTTATCCACTAACCTTTGTTTATAGGTATTTACTTTACCATACATGTCAATCGTTATATTGAATACCCATTTTAATCCAATATCCTTTACATAAAATGGTGCATTGACTAGAATCCAAACTTGGTTCGGATACATGGAATCCATTTTTGAATTCATGGCTTCTTTCCATCTTGCATCTTCTGAGATTTCTACTACCTCATTGTAGGATAAAGTCTCATTATTTTTAACCAATAATGAGTCACCATACTTGGTTACTATAAAACCATATCTATCTAGTTCTCTTACCTCTCTTACACTGATAGATAGTACTTTTGTTTCAGGAACTACTTCTTCCACAGGGACTTGCGAAATCTGTTCTTGTTCCAACTCTTGTTTATCTTGAGCATCAACCTTGTCAAAGTCAATCTTGCTCCAAATATCCTTTTAGTGGATGTACTCATTATTAAGAAATATGACTTTTCTGAAGATAGTCACTTTATTATCTGTGTGGTTGTATAGGTAGTATCCCCATGTTTCCTTAGGATACCATATATGTAGAGACCTGATCTTTTATGAATAAAATTCCCTTTATTTTAATGTCTTATAGAAAACACATGCACTATTTTTTAATATTTTTATTATTATTGGCTTTAAATGACCATTAAGTATCATTAACATTTATAATATAGTTGTTTAATAGTTATCACATGACTGATACAAATTTATGGTTCTTAAAAATAATCCCTCTGACACAAACAAAGGAGAGGATGGCCTCATCCAGTGGACTTGGGTCGTATGAAGCTAAGGTTTTGGAGCTCTGAATGGAGGTAGAATCACTAGGATTCTCTCTTGACCAAGTCTAAGCTGAGTTTCAACAAATTAAGCATGAATGGAATCACTTATGGGAGAAGTTCAAGTTAATAGAGATTACCACTTGGGCGCTGTTTTCCTAGCCACACCAAGAGTCTGTCACCATCGCACACCTTACCCTTATGTCATACATGGGTGTTATAAGGGGTTATGTAATAAGGTATTTGTTACTTGTTTTTTGATACCTTTTTATAAATAAAAATCTTATTCCATCAATTCATTTATGAAAATAGTATTTCTTAAAAAGTGACGAATTTGATAAATTGTATTTTTAGGTACAAATGGTACTTTTGAGAAATATATAAATTATTACATTAAAATAATTTCTTTTATTAAAAATATTATAAAAAAAAATTCTTATAAATTATGATTATATCAGTTCATTAACTGTAAATGATTAGTTAATCAGTTTGACAAGAGTTATATTTTTTTACGATAAAATAGAATGTATATTTTTAAAGAATTTATTTCAAGGAATTAATGAATTTTTGAAATAAATAATATTATAATAAAATATTATTATCAAATAATTTTATGAATAATAAATGATTATATAACTATTATGTATTCAAATGTATTTTTTATCAAAGTTTGGAAACTATTTTTGTCAAAGCAATGAATTTTCAATAAATGTCGATTTTCATTTTAAAAGTAAAAATTAAAATATTTAGAAAACTATTTAGATAAAATGAATATTATTTTTGGAATAAGGTCATCAAATTTATCCAAGGGATAATTTTTCATAATTTTCTGAGATAGTTAAATTTTCGGGTAAAAATTAAATACCGTGTAAATAAAATATATATTTTATAACCTCATAATGACCCCAAAATGAGGTTATAAATACTATAATGGGTATTATAGGACCAATATATTTTTTCCCATTAAAATAACGTGATTTTATATTTTCTTTACTTATTTTATGTAGCCATAGTTAATCCTCCAAAATGTATAATATACTTTATGATTTTAAATTCATTTCTTTAATAATGTTACTCACCTCCATAAAAGAAAGTATAATATTTCAGTATGTTTGGAAATTGGTCATATAAAATAATTTTTTCCAATATAATTTGGAAAAAACCGAGGGCAAAAACCGTAGTAATGTTTTTTTTGAAAATTTAATTATATAGATTACAAAACCTAAGTTTGTGAAATATTAAATAATTCCCCTATCATTTCCTATATAAACCCACCCTAGCTCCCACTTATCATCACTAAAAATCCTTGAATCACGTCCCTACTCGGAAATCCTATCTCTAGAATTCTCCCAAGGCACCCAATCTCTCAAGAATCCACTCTTCAAGCTCTTGAAGTCACACACTCAAGGGATCTTCCACCCTCCTCTTTTATGAAGAATTCTTTTCAAGCTATGTCTTTTAATTTATTTTATTACTATGTTGGGATATGTTATTAAATATCCTCCTTACTGACCATTTATGTATAACTTATGAGATCCCCTTTCACTCTCATTTATCAATCTTATGAACCCTTATGTATACACATTACCATGTCAAATTTCCATAAGGGATTCCTTCCTTTCCCATTTTTATCCAAGTTTCTTTATTTGTAATACCCTTTTAATTTCAATTAAAAATGTTGGGTTATGATTATTAACCTCTCCCATACTTCCATAATTATGTTTGAATGATGATATACCACTTTACATCTTAATAATTTCTTCCATTCAGCCCATTACCATGCTAAAATTCTGTAAGGGATTTCTCTCTTCTTATTTCCATTCAAGTATTTCTCCAAAATTATGCATCTAAATTCCATTTAATATGTTGGTATATTATTTTACACAATAAAATTACTATCTATTTCATGTAAAATTTATGAGATACCCCTTTATCTATCATCAACCCAATGAATCTTCATATGATGCCATTATGCGGCAGAAATTGCACTGTGATTTTCCAAGCCAAAATCATGGTGTAGTGAATACCATACCCATTTCTCTATCAAGGGTATTCAACTTTATGCACATATAATTATTGAATGGTAATTACATGTATGTATTCCACATTCCTTAATCATGGAATAACTTATGATGTTGAATGATTCCATTTTATATGATCCATGTGGCACACTTATGCATGAAATGAAATGTTTATGAAGGGTGTGCCCTGATAGTGCTCCAATGTATTGGGTAATATTTAGTATCATGATTCGCCATGTGAAACGGGGGTTTAATCATTATAATCCATATGTATTTAGGGTTTACTCATGATAATTCATGTGTAATTAGGGTTTACTAATGCTAATCCATGTACAATGATCCTTGTCTCATTCTAATATCACGTTGTATGTTGTTGCCACATTTCCATGTTATGATAATCATGCTATATCGTGCCTTTATGTTCACATTTCTCTTATTCTCAATTGATATACCTACTAAATAACATATATTGTATTCTTTATGTTATTACTTATTTACTCCTTAACAGGGATTTATAGCTCACCCCTTTCTTATGTATGTCCTCAGGTTATCCCATTCAGTGTTAAGTATGGAGGAATGAGTTGGTCATCTCAAAGAAGTTTGAAATAAAGATTTTGTATTTCATGTTTTAAGTTGTTATGTAATGTTCCTAATTTCACCAGACACTATACCTTTTGATCCTCAAAGTTGTCTTAAGTACAAGTTTATGTAATAAATCGTGTTTAAGTGTGTAATAAAGTGCAGGGTTGTTATAGTTGGTATTAGAGGATAAGTTTAGTTATTTTTGGGATTAGGGTTATAAAAATTTAGGGAAAGACTAAGTATTAGAAAAATATCCATAAATTTTTGTGAGTAAAAAGTTTATGGTTTATCAAGAAAATAAATCCCTGTCTAGATATGAACAAGTAGATGTGGCTCTAGCACTGATGTATCTAGGGGTAAAACCTGAAAATATCAATTTGAGCTTGACTCAAACAAGAACTGGTGCATGAAAATTGGCCTTGCTACACTCTTGGTTCGAAACTCCTAGGGGATATTCTTTGGTAAATTCATAATCTTAGTACGAACCATTATTAAGGTATTAAAAAAATTCCCCTAAGAATATATATTTGGAAATATATCATGGATAACTTAGATTGAAGCCTAGAAATTCACAAGTTACGAAAATAAATGTAATTTATAAGTTATCCCTTTTATCATTGGATTTCCCATAATTGGTTTAAAAGATTAAAAGTACTCATACCTAAGTCTATATTGGATAAATTAGAACACGAATCAAAAAGTGAAAGGTAGGGTTATCATCCATAGTTCTATGCATTCTTTTATATCCTGAAAGTTTAGTAGAACAATCAAAACTCCACCACAAATCATGGAAGTGGAAATACTAGTGAGAATGGAAAATGGGGAAATTATTGCATCCCATGAATATAACTCCTCAACTTTCACAAATTTTGGATTGAAATTCCCATAAAACCTTGTCATACTCCCTCTGGTGAAATTTTATGAAATTATTGTCATGTATTGGCTTTACCTATATAGAGACAACATAAATATCCATTATAGTGAAATAACTCTCCATACAGTGAATCGACCCCCTGATTCTATACAAGTGCAAGGAGGAGGATGAATCTTCTTTAGAAATATCTTCTCAAATGTGGATATTACTTCCTTATGAGCACGCGTATCTTTCTCAGATGATTGAGTCAAAGGAAGGAACCATCCTTTAAGACATGCCTATTGCGAGGTAATTCAATGATGTGTTTACCGAGGAATTGCCTGGTCTTCCTCCTAGAAGAGATTTTGAACTCTCAATTATTCTCATACCTAGGGCATTGTCAATATCCAATAATCCATATAGAATGACTATTGTGAAGCTTGAGGAGCTGAGGAAACAACTGTAGTAGAATCTGGATAAAGGATTTATATGCCCAAGTGCTTCACCATGGGGTGCACTAGTACTCTTCATTGAGAAGAAGGATGAGTCAATGCACCTTTACATTGATTATACTGAGCTCAACAAAATCATAATAAAGGAAAATTATCATTTTCCATGAATTGATGACTTGTTCGATCAACTACGCAGAGCACAATACTTCTATAAGGTAGATAAGTGGTCGGGATATTACCAAGGGTGAAGAAGAAGGATATCCGCAAGACTGCTTTACATACAATGTATGGGCACTATGAATTCATAGTAATTCATTTTAGACTCACTAATTCTCTATAAATATTCATGGAATTTATGAATAGATTATTTTTATATTACCTCAAAAAATTTGTGGTAGTCTTTATAGATGATATTCTAATATACTCCAAAACCAAGGAGGAGAATCTAAACACTGTACTGGAGACCTTACGAAAGGATAATGTCTATGAAAATCACAACAAGTGTGAGTTCTGGTTGAAGTAAGACTAACTATTAGGTAATATCATCACAAGAAATGGGATATCTATGGATTCTTCCAAGAAAAATGCAATTGAGGGATGGATGAGGCCAACATTTGTGATAGATATCCATATATTCCTTGGGTTATCTGGATATTATCGCTGATTTGCGAGAAACTTCTCATGATTTCCAACCCTCTTACCAATCTAACTCAGAAAGGAGTCATGTTTTCATGGAATGATGAATGAGAAGAGAGCTTTAAGGAGTTGAAAATGAGGCTTATCACTGCACCTATTCTCACACTACCCACAAGTGGAGAACTTTCATTGTATTTAGTGATGCTTCGAAGAAGGGCCTGGGATGTCTGTTGATGCAAAATGAAAAAGTCATTGCCTATGCTTCAAGGAAATTGAAAGTTCATGAGTAGAACTATCCAACATATGATATGTAGTTAGTTATAGTAATCTTCACTTTGAAAATTTGGAAACATTACCTCTTTGGGGAGAAGTGTGAAATATATACGGATCAAAAAAGACTCAAGTATATATTCACATAGAAAGAGTTTAATTTGCACCAATGAAGATTGTTAAAGCTGATCAAAGACTATAAAATCTCAATCCATTAACACCTTGGGAAAGAGAACAAGGTGGAAGACTCTCTAAGTATAAAGGACCAAGCTATTCTATCATTGATGAAAATTGTAAAGGATCCAATCTTCTTAGATTTTCTGAAGATGGACATGGGAATCATAAATAAGTGAAAATCATCAATCCATTCACAAATGATTGCTCAAATATCTCTTTTGAAAATTTTAAAGGATGGTAGAAAGGATGATGTAGTAATTCAGAAGAAAGGGAAACTATCAGAAAAGTTAAATCCTTGGAGTACAATGTTAATTATGAAGAAATTGTGAGATTTGGGTCAAGACTATGTGTTCCATAAAATCAGGAGTTAAAGAAAGAACTCTTGGATGATGCCTATAGTTTGAATTTCTCTATTCACCCAGGAAACACAAATATGTATCGAGATAGCCGAAAGAATTATTGGTGGGATAACATGAATAAGGAGATCATTGAGTATACATCAAAGTTTCTGGTATGTCAGCACGTGAAGTATGAGAGGAAGAAGTCTAAAGGTATTATGAAACCATTACCCATACCAACATGGAAATGGGAGAACACCACTATAGACTTTGTTACTAGAATTCCGAAGACATCCAAAGGGAACAATGCTATCTGAGTTGTTGTGGATTATCTTATAAATATTTCACACTTTATTTCAATTCTAGAGGATTTATCCTTGGACCAACTGGAATGGATATAAATTAGAGAAGTGGTAAGGCTTAATTGACTACCACTATCGATTGTATCTGATCAAGATCCAAGATTCACCTATTAGTTTTGGAAGAGTCTCCAACTTTCTGTGAATACTGATCCAAACTTTAGTATGTCTTATCATCCTCAAACTGATTTCCAATTTGAGTGAACTATCCAAATACTTGAGGATATGTTGATATCATGATCAATGGACTTCAAAGTATGTGGGGATCAACATCCTCCTCTAGTTGAGTTCTCTTACTAGAGTAGTTTCAAATCAATCATCAAAATGGATCCTTTTGAAGACCTTTTTGTGAAGAAGTGTAGAACACCAACATATTGGGATGAAGTCGGAGAGTGGAAAATTTTTGGCCCAGAAATGGTCTACGAAATGATGGAGAAGGTTAAAACTATACAACAATACATTAAAGCTACTTAGAGTCAAAAAAAGTGCTATGCCGACAATCATCTATGAGACCTAGAGTTTTATGTTGGAGACATGGTATTCATCCGTATATCACCATGGAATACTGTTATGAGATTTGGTAAGAAGAGAAAGCTTAGTCCAAGGTCCAATGACCCTTTTTATATCCTTGATCACTTTGGAGCAATGGCCTATCGACTAGCACTCCCACTGAACCTATCTTAAGTACATGATGTATTCCATGTATAACTCTTGAGGAAGTACATAACTGAACCATATCATGCACTCAATCCAGAGGTGGTACTATTTGAGAATGACCTCTTCTATGAAGAGAAGTCAGTGAAGATATTAGACCATAGAGAAAAATTTCTATCAAATTATATGATGTCCCTCGTCAAAGTGTTGTGGGGAAACCTCAATTTCGAAGAAAAAACATGGGAACCAGAGGAAGTGATGAGTCAGAGTTACCCTCATCTGTTTTAGTGTGGGAAAAGGAAATTTTATGGGTGAAATTTCCTAGGGGCGGGGAATATTGTAACGACCCGATCCTTTATGAATAAAATTCCATTTATTTTAATGTCTTATAGAAAAAACATGCACTATTTTTTATTGTTTTTATTATTATTAGGTTTAAATGACTGTTAATTATTATTACCATTGATAATATAGTCGTTAAACAATGATCACATGACTGATATAAATTTAAGTTTTTTAAAAAGAATCCTTTCGACACAGACAAAGAAGAGGATGACCTCATCCAGTAGACTCAGGCTATACGAAGCCCATTTTTCAGAGCTCGTAAAATAGGTAGAATCATTGGGATTCACACTTGACCAAGCCCAAGCCGAGCTTTAACACATTAATATTTAATGAAATTTCCTATGAGATATGTTCATGTTAATAGAGATTTTCACCCATGCAATGTTATCTTAGCTGCCCCAAGAGTCTGTCACCATCACACACCTTACCTTTAGGTCTTACATGGGAGTTATAAGGGGTGATGTAATAAGTTATTAATTACTTATTGTGTAGTCCCTTTTTATAAATAAAAGTATTATTCCATCAATTCCTTTAGGAAAATAGTCTTTCTTAGAAAGTGTTGAATTTGATAAATTTTCTTTTCAGGTAAAAATGGTATTATGATAAATATATACATTATTATATTAAACTATGGTTTTTATTAATAATATTATAAAAAATTCTTATAAATTATGATTATATCAGTTTTTATCTGTAAACGATTAGGTAATCAGTTTGATAAGAGTTATATTTTTTACGATAAAACAGAAAGTGTATTTTTAAAGAATTTATTTCAAGGAATTAATGAATTTTTGAAATAAAGAATATTTTAATAAAATATTTGTATCAAATTAATTTTATGAATAATAAATGAGCATATAACTTTTATGAAGTCAAATTTAATTTTTATAAAGGTTTGAAAACTATTTTTTTTTCAAAACCCATGAATTTTCAATAAATGTCGGTTTTCATTTTAAAAGTGAAAATTCCAATATTTAAAAAATTATTTAGATAAAATAAATATTATTTTTGGAATCATGACATAAAAATTATTCAATGGTTAATTTTTCATAATTTTCGGAGATAGTCAAATTTTTTGGGTAAAAATTAAATACTGTGTAAATAAAATATGTGTTTTATGACATCATAATGACCCAAACATGATGTAATAAATAATATAATGGGTATTATATGCCCAATATATGTTTTAACATTAAAATAATGTGATTTTATATTTGTTTTACCTATTTTATAAAGGCTTAGCGAATCCTACAAAATATATAATATACCTTATGATTTTAAATTCAGTTCTTTTATAATGTGAGTCACATCCACATAAGAAAATATAATATTTTAATATGTTCAGCCATTGGAATTATAAAATAATTTTTTCCACTCTAAATTATAAAAAACCATGGGAAGGTTTCTATTTTTGAATATTTAATTATATAGATTCCAAAACCTAAGTTTGTGAAATATTAAATAATTCCCCTCTCATTTCCTATATAAAACCACCCAATATCAAAATCATCTTCACTAAAAATCCTTGTATCACGTACCTAATCTTCCCCTCTCTCTCAATAATCCCCCCTAGGTTCCCTAATCTCTATAAAAGACCCTATTCAAGCTGTTGAAGTCACACACTCAAGTAAGGGATCTTTCAGCCTCTTCTTTTAGCAAGCATTATTTTAAAGTTATGTATTTTAATTTCATTTATTCATATGTTTGGATATATTATTAAATATATTTCTTATGTTGAATTTTATTTATAAATTATGATATCCTATTTCACTCTCATTTATCTCTCTTATGAACCCATATGTACACTCGTTACCATGTCCAATTTCCATAAGGGATTACTTCTTTTCTCATTTTTATCCAAGTTTCCTTACTTTTAATACCCTTTTACATTAAATTAAAAATGTTGTAGTATTATTTATCACCTACCCCATACTACTATTATTATTTTTTAATAATGAGATACCAGTTTCCTTCTCCTTAATTCCTTCCATGTATACCCGTTACCCTGCCGAAATTTCGTAAGGTATTTCTCTCTTCTTATTTCCATTCTAGTATTTCTCCCGAATTATGCATCTAAATTCTATTTCATATGTTGTGATATTATTTTCCATGATCCCATTACTATCAAATTCATGTGTAAATGATGATATACCCATTTATCTCTCATCTACCCAATGAATTTTCATATGATGACGTTATGCTACTGAAATTGCACAGTGATTTTCCAAACCAAAATCACCATGTAGTGAATACCATACCCATTTATCTATCAAGGGTATTAAACATTATGAACATATACTTATTTAATTTTAGTTACATGTATGTATTAAAAATTACTTAATCGTCAAATAACTTATGATATTGAATGATTTCCTATTATATGATCTATGTGGAACACATATGCATGAAATGAAATGTTTATGAAGGGTGCTCCCTGATAGTGCTCCAATGAATTGGGAAATATTTAGTATCCTGATACTCCATGTGAAATGGGGGTTTACTCATGCTAATCCATGTGAAATTGTTGTTTAGTCATGCTAATTCATGTGCAATGAGGGTTTACTCATGCAAATCCCTGTGCAATGAGCCTTGGCTCATGCTAATATCATGTAGTATGTTGTTGCCACATTTCCATGTTACGATAATCATGCTATATCACACCTTTATGTTCATGTTTCTTTTATTCTCCATTGATATTTATATTGCCTAAAAAGTATTGTATTTTTCATGTTATTCCTTGTTTACTCCCTTATCAGGCTTTATAGTTCACCTCTTTCTTATATATGTCCTCAGGGTATCCCATGCAGTGTTAAGTATGAAGTAATGAGTTGGTAATGTCAAAGAAGTTTAAAATAAAGATGTTTTATTTCATGTTTTATGTTTTTATATAATGTTCCTAATTTACCAAGACACTAGACATGTTGATCCTCAAAGTTATCTTAAGTAAAAGTTTATGTAATAAATCATGTGTATGTGTGTAATAAAGTGCATGGTTTCTATACTATAAAGATACACTTATTCCCTGAGGCTCTAGTTTTTTTCCCGATAAGGCCTTAACAAATGCCTTGTGACCCCATAATCATGTATGCAACAAAATGGGTTTCTTTCCACTCCATTTGTTAAAGGTAATTACATTTTAATATTTAGTTGGAACTTAGTTTAATGTGTATTACACAATTTGTAATGAGTACCCCCAAAAGGATAATGGAACATCTTCATGGCTCATCATTGGCCTTACCATGTCTAGAAAGGTACACTTCTCCTTTCAATAACACCTTTCCATTGTGGTGTATAAGGTAGATTCTGTTGAGATAGAATCCCAAACTCTAGTAAAAAGTCAATGAACTATTGGTTAAGATATTCACCATCTTGATCTGATCAAAGCTTCTTTATCTTCTTACCAAGTTGATTCTCTACTTCATTCTTGAATTCCTTGAATTTATCAAAGGACTCGAACTTATACCATATTAAGTAGACATAACTGTAGTTGATAAAGTCATAAGTAAAAGTTATGAAGTAAGAATATCCACCACTATATTCTAATGGAAATATTCCACACACATCAATGTGTACCAATACTAGAAGATCTTTGGCCCTTTCACCCTATCCAAAAAATTATGGTTTGGTCATTTTTCATTGTAAATAAGAATATAATATTTCATGTGGTTTTAGTTAGAAGAGTATAAATAGACATATTGATAGAGCTTTGTCAAAAACTTATCGTTTACATGACTAAGAAGGTGATGCCAAATATGGGTGATGTATGAGTTTTTTTAACATGATTAATTATCAATTTAGAACACTTGGTTTTTGTAATTTAATATATAAAGATTGTTATTTAAATGCACCATACCATGACATATTTTGTCCATATAAAAGAAACAAATTTTATTTACAAATTTGAAAATAAACCCATTTGTATCTTGGAATGATTTAGAAATTATGTTTTTGGTAACTATAGGTATATAATAACAATATTTCAAAACCAACATCATCCCTGTTGGAAATGAGAGGTGATAGTCACCAATGGCATGAGCAGCCAATATTACACCATTAATAGCTCTAATATCCACATATCCTATGGAAATCTTTCTAAATCTACTTGGTTCCCCTATTTGGATACACATGTTAGCCTCAAAATCTGTATCTAATACCCAATGTACATATATTTAAATACTAAACTCATTAAAGACTCAACTTTAGCTTCCCCTTTCTTTTGGGTGCATTTCCTCTTCCTGTGGCCTAACTTGGCATATGAAAAACATATTGCCTCATTTTATTTTCCCTACATCTAGATATTCTTCTTATTGGAAGTACAATGCTTTAGAACTTTATACTATTTATAAGTTTTAGGCCCCTTTACCTTGTTCTTCCCTTTTCATATTCACCATAAGTAAGGCATATTTTTCACACCCCATGTCCTTATCCACTTGGAGAACTAATTAAGAAGTTATGAAAGACTATTATTATTTATCATATTGTAATTAACAATAAAGATAGAGAAGGTCTTGGGCAGTGATGAAAGTATGAGATCTGTACACAAATCATCTGGGAATTTAATCCTTAATATTTATAGGTGTTCAATGTAGTCAATAATCTTGACTACATGAGGTGCATCTTGCACAAACTCTCTAAACATAGTTATAAACAAATAATTAGAGACCTAATACCTCTCTTTTATATCCTTATCTTGATAGAGATCCCAAAGGTGAGGCATCATACTATAGGCATCAATTTCCTCATGTTTCTCTAAAATATCATTGGACAAGGATGATAGCATGAACCAATGAACATATTTAGCGTCATTTAGATGTTTATTATAGAGAGATATCTCTTCATCACTTGCCTCATTTAAAGGCACAACTGAAAATGGTTCTTCCATCATATATAATTTCCTTTCATGGTGAAGGAAGACACATATATGACTTTTCCACTATTGGAATTGTCTGCTGATGATAATATTTTCCTTCACAAGTATGGATCACAATGATATGTTTGATGTAATTTTAAGGATGTTTCTACAAAATAATATAATACAAATTTTATTACTTTATCTGATAAAATTTAGGCAAAGAAATAAATATTATATTTATTAGTCTCCCACTAATTTATCAAAACCCAATATCCCTCACCCTTAGCTTTAGAATATCCTGTTGCTTATACATTCTTAGTGGAAATAATCCATGTTCCCCTTATTATTACTTAAACTTGGGTTGGTCAAGAAACTTGAATTGTTTTTGGCAGGCATTCCAAATTTCAACTTCATTAACTCACATTTCCTTGATCTATTGAGTGGGCTCCCCAATCCAAAAATCCTTAATTGGATTTCCTCAACCTTTACCTCTTTGTTACACCAAGTCTTTATTGGAATGTAAACCCTTGATGCGAACTAAGTTATATATTCAAAACATCAAGTTAAAATTCCAGGATAATTGAAAGCATCCAAACTTGGGTTATTCAAGAACTTTGAACAATGGTTTGATTTTAAGTGAATTAATGGAAGGCTACACTGATATAATATGTTTAATTGATGGATTTTATCCTTTTATGAATAAATTTACAATTATTACCTTTATCACATTCATTATACTATTAAGTGGATTTACTTAATTGATTAATCATGTCTTAGATAATATATATGCTTAAGACAAGTTATTTTAGTTCTATCTTGCTGGATCATTAATTTCATTAATTTATGTGATCATGAAAAAATATCTATAATGAAATAACCATGAAACTGATATAAGTAAACTAATAAATGGTATGATCATGAGCTTATAATAATGGTTAATTTATATAGTGATTGATAAACTAACCATTGACTTAAGGAAGAAACACCTTGAACCAATTAAGGTTTTTGTTTACAGATTTCACCTATCCACTGATGCGTCTCCTTGGATTGGTTTTTCCTTGGATACAAACTTGAACCACCTCCACTAGCTTGGGAGTTACATCCATTACCTACGCCTTTTACTGACACACAGGTTATGGGGAAAAGGGGTTTACATAAAAGATACCATACACATGAAATCCCTACATAATAATAGGAGAGAAGGCACATAGTCCAAAAATTTAATTTAATAATAAATTAAATGAAATCAATCATATATAAAGGTCTTCTCTAGGTCTTTATTATCCACATGCATGCAAAAAATTACATATATTAAAAAACTATCACTTAACTCTTAATCATTCTTATTTAAGATAAATCATGTGGAAATCAATTAATTATTATTTTTAATTAATCAATTATTTTATCTCAATTATCAGCCTATTTTCCTTGATATTATCATCCATTATAATTTTAATAAAATTAAATAAATTTATTTAAAATTAAGAGTGTACATAAATGTACCTTGTAGGTATCTTGGTGGATACCCATATGATTCTACCAAACATGTACTATACTCATATACTGTTTTACTCTTATGACATATGGCATACATGATTTATCATATACTTTCACAACATATACTTCAGAGATGATTACATAAATTACATGATTTTTTAGTCAAGTTTTATGGTTAAATTCATGTAGAGTGAAAAATTTTAATAAGACACATACTAGATATAAAGATCTGAATATTACACAAATTTTAATTAAACATTTAAATATTTATGTATATTAAATCCTATCACATGGAATGTCCTATCTTTATGAACATAGATAAGTTCATGTCTCAAGGTTTACATTGTAAAGTAAATAAATTTTAAATCTATATAACTTGGTATAAGTACACGACATGTGAATACAATCTACATGGAAACTACATCTCTCCCTATCTATCTGAGGTACACTCTTAGGGACTCGACATTTGAATCATACCTCTGATAATGGAGTACACAATGCTTCCAATGGTCTACACACCATGTCATCTCCAAATTACACACTCACCAGTTAGGTAAGCAGTGTATTGAAATACGTGGCCTATGTTTGACTCAAAGGGACTACACGCCATGTACATGGGCCACATGATGTGTAATCTAGCTGACCATGGACCATTATGTTCTTGTAAACGCATGGTTCAATTAAAGTGTGTAATTAATGAATAATCTTGAATTAATTTCCAAAAAAAATTCTAATGCATTAAACATGACTACAAAACATGTAACTTCGGTTACATAGCTTTTAGTCCTATATTTTCCATCCAAAATATTGTCACCTTTGGATTAGTTCTTCAATTTTTTTAATCATAAAATTAATCATCTCAATTAGATCTTAGAGAAATGGAGGAAGAAGTAGATCTCACAATTCAGATTACAATAATGATTGAGCTTGAATTGGAAAAATAAATTACAAATTCATAAATTACCAAAAAATATAGAAATAATTATAAATAATTATTTGACCTCTATGATACCACTTGTAGGTTCTAGGCACAACAGAAGCATTGATGGGCAGTGGAAAACTTGGATATTTTCCATAACAATGATAAAAATGATATCTATTTGACATTGAACACCGTAATCAATGGAATTTAATCGAAGAAATAGACATTGGGTAATTATGCTAGAATCGATAGATAATATCATTACACATTATTTATAAATAATTTACTTAAATAAAAAATTAACTTTGTTGGAATTCTATCTTTTTTGATGAATTCATTGAAAGATATGCAGTCCACAATAATTGCGTTGTAGAAAACAAGTGTATATTTCCTTTAGAAGTGATTCTCACATGTTACAAGAATATCCATACATCACCAAAGGAATCTCTGGGTGCTAGCACGACATATCCTTGTGCTTGCGTTGTCTTCCTTTGATCTCTTTGAGAACTGCTTCCAAAGTGTTCTCCTTGATTCGATGGAGGAAGATTGCTCTCTGTTCTTGGGAGCATTATTGGAGAAAGGATCTCTATAGGATTGAGAGGATTCTACAACTCTATTATGAACAACCAAGAAAAAATTAATTGGATCTGTATATAAAATAAAATAATTGGGTATTTATTGTGCCTTGAATAATGTCTATTAATTTATTAAATAAATATCACTGCATTGTTATACAATAAATAAATATTATATTCACTAAATAGAAAATAAATATTTTTATGTGATCAAGAATATATGAATAATTATTAAACCATGTATGAGAATAATATTTATTCAACTTATTAAATAATATACAATAATATAATATTTAATTGAGATTATGGACGCACATAGTGTGTGACCCTCTAGGACTCTTTTTTCCTTGGAATTAGACGAAGCAGCCTAAAGTCCAAGTTTAACATCTAAAAACATGCCAAGGAACCCATAGAGATAGTAGTTAACTCCAAAATGAAAATTTACCTCTTATGTATGCTTATTGTTTAATATAATCTCTTTATCTTGATATCTCTAATCAAACAGGTTTCATGCTAGTACCATCAACCTATGTGTTCAATGTCTCTTTATTTGAATTTCTGGAAAATGAACTTTCTTTTAGAACACCATGGACATGAAATTATTTAGGACATATCATTTCTATCAAATTAATTGACATATAAATTTCTGTTAATAAACATAATGTACAAATCCTTTCTCATATTATTCATTAATTCAATATTACTCGTGATGAACCCAACATATTATACTTCACCGCGAACATATTTCACCACAGTTTTCATCAATACATCTAAGTGCATGGATCATAATACTCAGTAATAATAATATTAATGTCTAAGAACCAATACAAATTTCCAAATATAAGAAAATACAATGAAACATATAAATGTGGATTTCCTACTAGTGGGTCTCATTCTCATAATATCAAACTAGATATTACCAATGGCGTATACCATGAGAAAGTGACTCAATGTCCTATGAGTCTCCACCCTTGATAACCTATATTATTTGTGTCCCTAAAATGACATCATCTGATTATAGAAAATATATTCCATAATAGCATTGTAGCACTTCTAGGTTCTCATCATAGAGGGGAACTGCTATGACCTTTTAGTGTGACAATCGTTCTTAGGACATTGTCACATACTATGTTATGAAGAAGAAAAATCATTATATGATAAGTAATTTATTAATATTCAAGACCATGAATACAAGGTTATCATAAAGTTCATAGAATTTGGTTCTAGGTAACTAACTCCAACACTCTCCCCCCTCCGCTCTTAAGACAATGAGAGATCATTATGAGTTCTTTTCTTGAGAAAAATTCTGTTTTAGTCAACTATGACCAACAGAAGAAATAAGTATCAACCATGCTATATCCCAACGATTCTATAATGCCTTTAATAGATTGTGGTTCATGTGTGGATCATCACTAGGTAGTTTCTACACTTGGATCCTATAGTACAATGATGGTGTGACAAGATCTATTTCATCGAATCAAGAATGAAAGTGAAATTACAAGTTGAGGTAATTCTATATCAGTTCATAAATTTATTATAAATTATATGTGAATATCCTTAGATTTTAGTTCTTGTATTTTAATCTAGTCAGTTAATATACTTTTTTCACTAGACATGACATTATGATCGTGTAAAGATATTTTTACATTTGATTTACGAATAAAAGATGGGCTGGCCATACATTCAAAGTCCACTTAGATTCGTTCCAGAACCTACACCTTTCTCCAAGAACATACCCAATAAACCCTACCTCAAAAACCCAACCCCATTATCAATAACAACAACCTGATAAAAAACCAACAACTCAAAACTTTGAGACTCCAACTATTAACTTTTATAACAACTTGTTTTTGTGCCACAAAGAAGTGGGTGATAGCAATAAGTTGTTGATAATTCATTATAGATCACTTATGTTGGTCACTAAATCCATAAAAATAACCATTATTATCAACCTCTCACCCCCTTCTTACACCTACCCACTTTCTTCAGGCCCTCCTCCTGTTCACACCCCCACAACTCTCCCCCACCGATGCCATGCTGCCCAATACTCCCCAAACCTAACTAAGAATCCCTAGGCTAAGACTACCCGGATCTACCCCCAACACCCATACACCTAATCCCACTCCCCCTTACCCTCTTTTATTCATCGATTGATTAATCATCCGATTCATAAAGGATTTGAGATCTTTTCAAAGAACTAGGTTCATTGCACTATATTGGTGGTAAGACCTATAATTTGATTTTTTTAATATTGTCCTTATGGATTCTTCATGGAACCTCTATTTTAAGGCTTTGGTTTTTATGGATTGATCTATTTAGGGAGTTAGGGATTAAATTGGTGGCTTGAATCGACATTGTTCCACTACCCAACCAATGTTGGTGGTCAGAACATTATTACATAGACTTACACTATCTATTCATTGATTTATATAATTATTAAAGTTAAATTGGATCTTCTTATGAATGATATAAGTTTTATAGAATGTACTAGTGTTTTAAATAATTAAATATGGATAAAAAAGAAGGTATTTTATCATTTATAAACTATTTTTTTTATCTTAAAGGGGAATAAAAACACTTGGATGTTATTTATGGTGTGTACTTGATGTAAAAAATACATAAATAATTTATTTTTATTAAATTTTAATTTTTTATATAAGGTTTATCTCACATATTATTTAGATAAATTCAGTTTTTTATATTTATATAAAATAAAACCCCACCCGTGCATTTTCTTCAAATTTAAAATTAAATAAAATTTATTATGTCCTAGGAAAGTATTCATTATATCATCATGGGTGCAGTAGATTGTGAAACAAATAAATGTAATTTTTGTTTATAAAAAATGTAGTCAAGTATAATATAACTGGGAAGAAAATTCTAGAATGAATATTAAATAAAAAAATGTAACAATTAGAATTGAGTCTATGTTATATTTTGAGTTCTCCCATAATTAGGACTTTACAACCTAGGGAAAGACACACACATACATATAAAATAAAACATAGTTATTCTTATCCCTCTCCATCTTCTTGAATCCTTTTTTATTTAGAGAACTATTTTTGGATCTCCTTGGACGTTGAAGATCCATGGATGGAATTAGTTACACCTTCATTTCTTTTTAAAAATATTTTTTTCACCAAAATCATGTTGTATATATCTTTTCAAAGAATATATATTTTCAACCAATATTTGAGCGGTGATAGAGTAATGAATAATATTTATACGTCAAGAAAACAACAAAAAGTGAATACACATAAGTAAATTTATTTTAGTTGATTAATTATATAGTTTAATTATTAACTGTTTAAGTGAAGAAATTGAGAAAATAAAATTCTTAATATAGTAAAAATAGGTATGTGAAAAGTTAGGAATCAAGCAAAAAAGTTCCTCAAAGAAGAATATATTTAATAATAAATTGTTTTATGGTTTTATTCATAATGTGAATGCAATTTCAAATAGTTTATGTGTTTTGTGTTCATTTAAGTGTTTATAAATTATTATTTTTTTGGGTAATAATTAGTTTAAACATAATCATAAGAATTTAAAACCTGAAAAATATGTTTGTATCATAAATGAAGATATAAAAAAGAGGAAATAATTTTGAAAAATGAGTTGCATACAAAAGTATATATATATATATTGAAGTAAAAATGTTACTATTGTTTTCTATGTTACTCATGTTTTTCATACCACACTGCATAATGTTACTCATGGTTTTCATAGAACACTATATAATGAATTTGATGATGACATAGTGAAATGATATTATTTTTCATTCTTATATTTTATTAATAGATATTTCCCCCCAAATATGTTACATGTGTTAAATTTTATCTACCACTTTTTTTAAAAAAAATGATATATAATATTTTTTAATTTTCTATATGAAATTTTTAGCAGTCTACGGATGAGATATATTTTATTAATTTTAATGAAAAAATATTATTTTAAGGATATTTATTTGAAAATTTTATGTTATAATAACATTATAAATTTTTATTTTTTGATTTTTGAAATATAATTCCATATATTAATTTAATATAAAGTCTTGTATAATTGTTATAGTTTCTTATGAAAGAATAAATATGGATAAGAATTTGATTGATCTTCCAAATAGAACATTAAAATAATATTTTGGGTGAATTTCGTTGTTTATTGATTTCACTAGTGAATTTCAAAGTTCTCATATTACTTTTCCATGTTAAAAATCTGAAAATAGATATCAATTGAAATGAAGTACTATAAGGGAACAAATATTATTTAATGGGTTTTAAAATATTGTAAGGGTTGGACTCAACATGGGGATGAATGTATTTCTTGTCATCGAAGATAAACTGGTCATATGGATGTTGACATAACAAAAAATGATCTGATGAATGAAATAATTACTAATATGGTGTGTGGTTTGAATCTTGAAGGTATTTACATCCATAATTTAGATCATGGTGATATTAATCACACTCTTGTGAAAATCAAAAATCTTTGATGTTTTTTGAAATAATTTATTATGCACGAACTAAATTATATTTTAGCTATACATATTTTAGAAAATTATCATTTATCATATAGTTATTGCACCTAAATTCCTTGAATAATTGGTTAGACACATCATTTGATATGTTTTTCTATTATTAAAAATGCACTTCTTACAACACTATGGTTCATGAGTCATTTTACTATGCTCAGAAGCTGATAGAGAACTTAGGTTTCAAATATGATACTATAGATACATGATCAAAAAACTATATTATGTTAAAAAAGGAATATTCTCATCTATTTATTTTTATAGTCTATGGCTCATCCAGGTAAAAAGATAACTGGGAAATTGGTCTTGTCAAAGTTAATCTCTTAAACAAGAGAAACTAATTTTCATAATGAAAATGTGCTATTTTCTGCTCAAGATATGGTTGAAAATATCACTTATGTTATATAAAATTTATTAATTAATTACATAGCACTGATAAATAAACAAGGAAAGTGATATGCTTATCCAAATGATGTATTATTCTACATGGAAGAAGTTTGATCAGAGGAACCTCAACTTTAATAGAGATAGTTTTAATATATGATTGAGGCTGGAAGTATATGGTTTAAATCTATTCAGCTTTATCGTTGGTGAGAACCACTTCACAAAGACCATAGTGTTGGTTTCATACAACCTCTATCTATAGATATGCGTGAATTAACAATTTCTTTTAATTTCCACCGAAATTAATATGCCTGGAGCTCTAAGTTATAATATTTATGTTTATCTTCATCCATTGATTTATGAGATTAATAAATTTTATGGTGAAGATGTGAGGACTTATGATTTTGAAATGAATGAAATAATCAAACTATTGGATATTTATTATGGAAAATAAATGACTTCACAACATATGAATTTTATTTTGGTTGGAGTACAAAATTGGAATTTTCTTTCCCTTACTACAATAAAAGTAAAAAATTATTTGTGACTTTAACAATTTAAAATGTATGTATACATGGGTGACATATGTTTTCTCCCCCCAAAATAGGTTTATAAAAGATATAGTGACATTTGATAGATCTGGATAATTCAACCTAGTACTGAATATCATAGTGGGGTTTGAAATTAAATCATAGATTAAACAATAAATAATTCCCATGGTATATGACTTCTATGATTTAATGGATCCTCCACTACATTCTATTCATTGAGTGAGTAGATAATATAGTCATAATTGTATTACAACAAGTATCTATTTATCTTCTATACTATAAAAATAACATATTAAAGGTTAATTTAGATTTCATGAACATTGAAAAGAATGTATTGGATAATATATTATGGAAAATTTTTCATTTCAATGGAAAATGATAGGACAATATCTTTGCATGATGTGATTTTCAAGAAATGTTCTTGTGTAAATAGTTGAATTAATAGTTTTTTTGAGGGTAATAAGGCATACATACCTTATGCATAGAATATGATGAGTAAAAATAAGAAAGTGTATTTCAATGACATTTTAATGATTCTCAATGTGTTTGATGGTTACTGTTCTATTTTATTGAGTGAAAGAATGTGAGGAGTATGACATTTGAAGGGTTTAAAATTCATGACAATCACATAGTACTTCATATTTTTATTTGAATTATAATTTGTGATTATTTATCACCAAATATTTTTTAATGATTGATTAAGATGAGTAAATTTTTTAGATAGATCGGTTTAATAAATCAATGAATAAGATATTTGAAAATTTTTTAATATAGGATTGTACTTACTCTTATTCACTTAGAGAAACTATTTACACCCTCATTTTTTGATATAATGGTCCAATTGATGATAACAAAACAGATCAAGTAATGGCTATTGGTCTGGGGTAATTTAGGTGGATGTATCTTATTAATAAATATATAAATACATTAAAATGATTTGTTTGTAATAGATCCTATCCAAATGAAATAATAGCCAATGGATATTTGATGGATATGCATACAATTTTTATTTGTTTCATATATTACAGATATGGTAAGAAATTTATTATTCCTCTTCTATTTATGATAATATAATTGGATAAGGTACTATATTTATTATAAAAAATATCGAGTTGGTACAATCCCATTGATACATGTTGTATAATAATACATCAGTTTCACCATTATTGCAATGAGAGTCACATCACTTTTATTGTAGAAATTTTATGTTTTTAGTTTTCTTACTAATGTTAACCATTTAAACATGTAATTTTCAATTTTAGGACACACATTAATTATATAAAATAAGAGATACCTCGTGTTAGCGATTAATAGACTCAATTGTCCCATTATGCATCATTTCTTGATTGGTTTAAGGATTTTTTAAAAATACATGTAGTTTCAATATGATTTAATTTTTTTACCAATTTATTTATAAATAAAATTATATTAAATTCTATAATATATATATATATATATAGGTGCATAACTTGCGGTAGTTAGGTAACCCTACACTGAATTGAGAATTTAACCTACAATTTGATGTTTTATCTATAAAAACTCCTCATAAATCTTTAGATGCTAATGAATTTCATTTTTGAATTAAATATTTTGATGAAAAATGAGAAAAAAAATTGTGGTATTGGTTGTCCATGCACCACATCTAGTTATTACTATAGTCAATTTAGAGACATCACTGATGTTATAAATATACATAGGTTGAAATATATATTATTAAAGTGTAATTGGGTTGATCTAGTAGAAGGATATGAAGTCAATCAATTTCAATTTATATTGGTGAAATTTAACAATATATTATATAGATATAAATGAGTTAGTAATAAACCATTCATATAGGAATCACAAGTAGAATAATATTTCTTTATTTCCTTTCCATCTGGCTCGAATCGACAAGTTGCTATAAAAATTTTAAGGTGAGGAATGTTTTAATCGAATGAGATGAACTAGAAGCTACTAACTTTGTCATGAAAAAGCTTGATCAACACACTATATCTAATCATGGATAATATATTCAATTGGTTAGAAATAATTTCATAGGATAAATGGACAATTTTCATTTTTAGTGAAAGGTATGGGTTTTTCTACTGTTTGGTTTCAAAATTATTTTTTAACTATTTATTTTATTAGGAACCATTTAAAAGTCTTTCTCAGGAATTTATCATCACTTCATTGATATATAGTTTAAAAATATAAAAATAAAAATGTTTCCTATGAATAATGATATGTCAAGGGAACATACACTATATTCACATCATTCTTGAGAGGAAACTACATCTAAGGGTATAGGTGTGTATGAATCTAAATATTTACTTATTTTTTTAAATTATGAGTAAAAAACACAAACATTTATGAATAATAACACATATGTATAATTATGTATGGATTTTATTTTCAATAGGATAATTCTTGGACACATCTTCTACTCATAGTAGATTCACTAGGTGAGTGATTTCATCATGGAATTGTGACACACCCCTAGATATATCATTTTATGAGACATACTATCCATTTAGAGAGGGATCCACTAATCTTATTCACCAGTTGGGTTATATTATATATGAATGACATATATTCATATTTACTATATATGATTGGGCTTCATTCCATTAAGATTTTATAGATCTACTTTAGAAAAAAGTTTAGGTAAGATTATGTTTTTTATTTTTTTATAATGTTTAAAGTACACTTAAAATTTTGACAATATTTTTTCTTTAATATAATAATATGAGAGTTTGATCCAATGAGTTTCATCTAGTGTGCTTATAAAAATTTCCTAAAATGAAAAAAAATTATAAGGGTATGGTAAAGAGGGATCAATTGTTAGAATATATCAACCCAAGCTAAGAGTATATTTATTTCACATAATTTTAATAATTTAATCATTATATCTCACAGATAATCACTCAATACTAAGAATAAAAGGTTTAGTGTCTTTGAAGACCAGTTACATGAGAAAATTATTTTATAAAAATTACAAACACTTATCTATAATAAACCCACACTATAATCCATTCTAGAATTACCATAAGCTATACTCATGTTCATAACCTGGGGAATGGAAACATAAAAAAGGGTGTTCTCAAATGCTTAGTAAGAAAAAAACTCATCAATGGGTTATCAAGTGTTATATCAAAATCATGTGAGAAAACATGATTAGGGGATGAATATATTTTTAAAAAGGACATAGTAGAATATGAGTTTTTCATAATTCATTATAGAAGGACATGTAATCTCAAATGAAAAAATATACATTGTGGAAAAATAGTGTGGAAACAAGAGATAATAACATGATAAATGGGGAATAACAAGATGAATATGTCATAAAGATGTAAAAAAACGTAATAAAAAACTATGTCACAAAAAAACTGAGGAAATAATTACATAGTGGTTTAGTTATTAAAATCTTGTAACCCACTACATGATGGCTTTATAATTACTTCGTGTGGTCCATTATGACTCAAGATTCATAACTTATAGCCTATTATTTACTCAAGTATCATAACTCCAATTCATTATTGAATCGAGTATCACAAACCGTGGTCTATTATTGACTCGAGTGTCACAAATCACATTCCATTATTGACATGAATATCACAACTTATAGTCTATTATTTACTTGTGTATCATAAATTATAGTCTATTATTGACATGCGTATCAAAAATCATGAGCTATTATTAACTCGAGTATCCCAAATCAGAGCCCATTTTATCTCATGAGATATTAAAACTTAACTAATACATTAAATGGTGATATATGACCCCACCCATCAATAATAATCATATATACATTTTTGTTCCAAGAGAAAATAAAAACATTAATATTTCAAAAATCACTTAATTAACCCATGGAAAAGTGATAGATTTCATGGAAAAAATTCCTAGAACATTCCATATTTCATCTAGAGAAAAAAATGGATTTTAACTCAAAAATGGCCAGAATATAACATAAATAACATCAAGGATGTTGAAATAGTTATAAACTAGCCTTTTAAAATTATTGGATATACCACTTTAAAAAACATGAAGAAATATCCCTTTAAAAAATGCTCGAAATTTTCATAAAAATGATTTATCTAAAATAAAAAACTTTGAGATTGATATTTTTTTATAAAATAAATTTTATAAAATATATATGTTTTTAAAAAATTTATTTGAGAAGACATAAAAACACTGAAAGATTCTTAAAAAAAACATGCCTTAAAATATCATCTAAAATCAAGAATTTCCCTTTTAAACTAAAAATGTTACTTTTGAAAAATATAAAACTATTTTTTTTATTTAAAAATAATCAAGATTTAAAATCATTTGGAAAACCATTTAAAAACATGAAAAGAAAGATTCATAAAAAAAATTCTCATAATATAAAAATAAATCATAAAATATTTTTTAGAAAATGTTTTTACCATACTCATAAAAGATGAATTTATCGGTCACATTCAAAATTAATTCTCCAAAAGGTTAGGTTTTTTTTTTGAAAAATTTTAATTTGAAAAATGATATTAAATAACGTATCCTTGAAATGTATTTAATGTTTTTTCGAGGAAATGTTGAGTGAAAAAAAAATTTGATTTGTAAATGTGGGCAATTCTTTTCCATATTTTGAAATAACTTTTTCAAAAACCAAAAATCATAAAAAGGGTAACAAAAAATCTTTTTAAAAATAGAAGAAGAAAAATTTTAAGGTCACATGAGGTAAAAAATAATTATATTTCCAAATATAAAGGATTACATTGACGTGAAAGGAATATATGAACAATTAGGGGAAAATGTTTTTAAAGAGGATGTGAATTATTCTCAACAATGATATTATTTTAAATGATGAAATTCATAAAGTAAAATATTTTAATTAAAAATTATTTTTCCCTATAAAATAAGTGAAATTACCATTAAATAAAATATTTGGGTGGATGTTACCAAACATGGAAGAAGGAAATTTTAGAATAATCATTCTAACTAAATGAAGGGAGTTGTGTTAATAAAGGCCCTAACAACCTTGGTATCTTTTGAATTGAAATAAATTTAAATAAAGATCATGAATTGTCACTTAAAACCCCATATATTGCATTAATATATTAAAATACAATTATTTTATTGCAATCATACCACGTCAAATATATCATAGCGTACAATAAGAAACATTTCTCAAGGAATTAAATTTGAGACAAAGAACCCCTTACCATTAATTTTATTTCCTCGATCATTCTCCACACACATGTATAATAAACATAACTATCATAATCACCCACTTTAGAAATTTTTTCAAATATAAATATAATTTTTTTTCAATAATTTTATAACTATATTTTATAAATATATAACTTAGATGGAGTTTATTTCAATCATCATGTTAGGAAATTTTGGTTGTTTATTTTGTACAAATATTGTAGCAATTGCGAAAATTTTTACTTATAGGTTCAAATTTCATCATACCCATATAATAACATATTCTATAATCTTGGTTTTTCAATTAATCAACATACCCGATTTTCATTTTTTGAATGATACTGTTATGGTTTGTGAAAAATGAAATTGTAAAGTAATAGTTTTAGCGAGATTAATGATCGAAATGTGATATATTAATAAATATGTTAAATATAAATATAAACTGTAAAAATTAAATAAAAAATATTAAAAAAATTATTCTTATTTGATATTATAATTATATAATATTCCCTAATCATTCATAAAATAAAAATTATAACATCATTCTCATAATTAGTAAAACCGACCCAAATGAGGGCGTGTTATAATGATTTAATGAGAAAGGAAATGTTTTAATATAATACAAATATAATGTTAATATAAGATTAAAAATTTCATAAATATAATTTAAATTCATTAAATTCATTATTAGAACCATCTATGAAGGTTTGTGATGAAAAATGAAATCGTCGTTTGTGGAGGCACTAGTCCTCACAAACACATGATAAACGATTCCATTTATCAAAAAATGGGATAAAATTAAGGTATGAAATAGATTATCATTTCATAATTATAATTTCAATATAGGAAATATATTAATTAATAAAATCCATCCTTTTTACTATCCATGAGAGGCGGTGATGAGAAATGAACCACATCAGTTCGTGGAGGCAGTAGTCTGCAGGTACAAATGATCAATTTTGTTTTATTTTTATTAGTGGATGGAAAGTATTGAATAATGGTTTATCAAATAATATAATTAAATTATAATATTTCAATAATAATAGTTTCATTATATTAGGGTGTATATAATAATTTTTTAAGATAAAGGTTAAGAAGAAAAGTTTAAGGTGTAAGAAATACTCACATGGATAACCAATGATTTCTCTTGGAAATGAAGGCCTTAGGCCATCTAATTAAGACCATAGGCTTTTGAAATTGATATATGCGTAATATAGGTTACAAATTTCACATTTTTATTATAAAATTATATGTAACAATGGTTCCATGAAGGGTTGTAAGTGTTCCCCTTTTATTACACTACTGGAAATCTCACCTATGCCAACGCTTCTATACCAGCGGTTTGTAAAAGTCATTGGTATAGGTTCCATTTCCCAATGGTTTGGCTAAACCGTTGGGAAATACCACTTTGAGGTCACTTTTCCCAATGATTTTACAAAACCATTGGGAAAGGGTATGGCTTTCCCAACTGTTTGGCCAAACCGTTGGGAAAAGTCCCCATATACCAACATCACTCCCAAATTCAAATGACCTATACCTAGAATCTTCTTACCGAGAACATTATATAAAAACATTTAAAATAATTATGATAATATATATATTTATTTATGAAATTATGTTCACAAAATTCATGTTAGGTTAGTGTTTAGGTCGTTGAAAGATAAACTAGAGGTCCTGGGATCAAATCCCACCAAATGTTTTTTTTGAAATATATATACCAATGGTTTTATGGAACCGTTGGTATAGATTTTAATATTACTTATATCGACGGTTTTCAAAACCGTTGGTATAGGTCTATACCAACGGCTTTCCAAAAACCGTTGGTATAGACCTATCCCAACGACTTACTTGCCCACGGTTCTCTAAACCATTGGTATATGCTATAACAACGGTTTGGAGGTCTATACCAACGGTTCCAAACTGTTGGTATAGGGTATTTTTCCAGTAGTGTTAGTGAAGAGAATGGTAATTTTGGGAGTACAGATTACTTTCCAAAAATGGAATGTTACTATTAAAGGGTCAAAGGTTCCAAAAGTGAGAAATACAAGGTAAAGGTAGTTATTAATCCCATAATACTATCCACCAATCATTTTTTAAATAACTTTTAGTGATTTAAGGCCCTATATTTTAACCTTTTTAAAATTTACACTAATATACTTTTACCTTGGAAATAAATTTTGAACCTTGGAAATTAATTTTAATGGAAAAAATTAAAAATTACCTTATTTAATAATTTTAAATTGAGGATTTAAAATTTTGAAATTATTTTATTAAATAAAATTTTTAAGCATGAGAGATGTTAATTTTAGAATAAATACACATAATGTATAAAATACTTTTTGGAAAGTCTTTTTTTAATCCTAAAATTTATATGTAGTTTAAAATTATAAATGTTGTTAACTTACATGACAAAATTTTTATTATAAATTAAATATTTTTTTTGGCTTTAAAATAAGCCCAAAACTTAATTTTACCAGAAAAATTCATAATTAAAAGAAAATATCAAAAACACTTTTTAAATTGGAAGAAAATGTTACTTTTGTTCTAAAATTAAACATAGGTTTTTTAGTTCAAAATAAATTTTTTAAATGTATAGTTATACTCCTTAAATTAATATCTAATCAATTAAAGAGTTTAATAAAATTATATTTCTTTCTCATATATTGATAAAGTTTTATAATTTACTTTTTTGGTAAAAACTACATTTTTCACTATTTACTTAAAAATTAATTATTTCAGAAAAAATTAAAAAATTCACTATAAGGTAATTTTTATTTAAAGGATTAAAAAATTAAGATCATTTTAAAATTTTAAATTATACAATTTATAAATCTATCTTTTAAATGAAAATACAATACCTAAAGAAAAAATGATCTTTAAAATAAGATATTTTGAAACATTATGTGTTATTAATACTACATTGCATGAATTTTTATTTTATTACAATATTTTTATTCACTATAGGTTTTATTATTTTTAAATTTTCTTAATAATATTCATCTCATATGTCACAACTTATTTTAGTTTCATTTTTCATGTGAAACACGCTATCAAATATAGTATTCATTTTAATAAAAAATATATTCCAAAATCACTAGGTGTGACCAGGAAGATGAGATTTTGAATTATGATTTAAATATAGATTTTTTTTATAGAATTCAATATGGAAAAAATTTGATTATATTTTATGTAGTTTGTGGAAGTGTGTCATTCAGAGAACTACGTGATGCAGGGACCTCTTTATTGGCTTGGGTATCATCTTATATCCCAAATTCTACATAATATACTTATCACTTTAATTTTATAACCATAATTTAATATGATTTTGTTTTATATAAATATTTATCATTTTTATAGACTTATGAGAATAATATGTGATAAATGATAGAATATCAGTGTTGATGATGACTCGAAAAAATGATCATGAGGTTCCATATTTTATAATAAGTTGTTATAGTTTCTCAATTGGGAAATTTATATATTATGAAAATTGTACCTAATTTTTAATATATATATATATATATATATATATATATTACACATTATCAATTTGAAAATGTGTCAGTATAGCGATAAGAGGACCAAAGACAACTTCCCAAGAAGAGGGACGAAATATTCCATCACATCATTGGTTGTGATAGAAATAGATACAGTTTGACATATGGAGTATGGATTTATTATTATGTTATTTTGGGTGATGATGACGTGGCTTCAATTATTTATAGGATTACATAACTAGTGATAAATTTGGAGGCATATATGCATGCGTCCAAAGAGGTAAGTACAAAACTATTAGCTGAAGTCAGGTTAATATGGGTGTATATGCACCAGGGTGATGGTTCAAAAGATCTAATGATTCAAGTTTATAAAAGAATATTTTTCAATTTATATGAAATTAATTATTATTTACCAAATAATATTTATATTTTTTAGGCCCATGTTGCACTAGATTCAGGTAGACCCAATGGACCTATATGATGCATATGTTGTTAGGGGTGTGTTTACTTTTATCTTTCTTATTTATCATTCAAATTTAATATCTCATTTTTTTTATTTTTAGTAAATTCACAAATCACCTTTATAATTTTATTAAAATGAAAAATCATTAGTTACTAGGTTAAAATTGTGAAAACACACTTATATTACTCGATATGAAGAAAAGTGTGATTTGTCTTTCGCATTTGTAGTAATGTGAAAAATCACAAAAATAAGGTCAAATTAAATAAAATACACTTCGAAAGGAATGAAAACAGAGGTGAATTATCAAAGAATAATTTATGTTTTGTAGGAATTAACCAAACAAAAATTTAATGATCGATTTTCTATTTATGATTGAAAACACTATTTTACCATTATACTTTTATTATAATGCTATATATTTTATTTGGGATTAAAACCAATAAAAAACTTATTATCTGGGTTAAAACCGATGAGAGAAATCCTCAAAACATTTTTAACCTGTAAGAATCAACTTTTATTTTTTTTAAATCTTGGATTGATCAATATGATGGAAAGAATGATTTCACATTATTAATAGAAGTTAATAAATGAAAAATCATCTTTATAGAGGTTATAATAGAGAAAAGAAGATCGAATCATTGTGAAGATATATAATAGTGATCTTTACATTATTTATAATCTATATTAATCCTCTACATGTCAATATGATATTGAATTTTTCAATATGGACAAAAGAGTTATTTGTCCTTCACATTTTTTTGTAAAGTGAAAAATCATGTAAAAGTTTTCAAAAATGATAAAATGAAAATATAGTGACATTAAAACTTTGTAAAATGATAATGAATACATTTATGATACGTATGAATCAACAATACATCAATCAGATGGTGAGATTAATTATCCATCCAAATCCATATTTTCATTTTCTAAAAGTAGATTTAAGGTTTAACGGTAACCGTACTTGTTCAAAATTCAAAATATCACAACCAAACCATTGATTCAAAACCAATAATAAGACGATACCACATTATACCAATAAATTAAAATTTCAAAATGCCACATAAGAAGGATCAAGACTAGTGCCATTACCCTAGAATGTTGTCGACCACTCAAACTCACCTCCCAAGTCACCTTCGAAACCACCCTGCAAATATTAATGGGAGGAGAGTAGTGGAATCCTGGAGAAAGAGTAGAGTAAGATAGGATGCCGTAAAGTGGAAACACCAACACTAATAACTTATTTTGACATCGGGGATAGAAACCATACAAAAATCCAAAATTTCATGAGACCCAACATCAATCACGAAAGAAATATTATGATGAAAAAAGAACCAAAAAATATACCCAGTGAAACCATAAACAAAAAATCAAACACCCAGAAAGAGGAAAACAAACCTCATATCCAAAAGGGAATGTTATGGGCAAGGAAGAACCCAAAAAGCAACCAAATTCCTATAATAGTGCTCCAACTTCACCGTCCCAATCCGCCATCCGAACCACCACAATGGATAGAGTTGTGGTCAAGAACAATGATGAAGATTAAAAGGGAAGAGTATGAGGGAGTTTGAAATGTTGGATGAAGAATGCCACACCCTAAACTAACAAGATGAGAAAAACCATGAGACAAGAAGAAAAACACATAATCGAGAACCACAGAGACTATAAATGGATAATCAAGTGTGGTCAAGAGAGGTGTTAGAGGAAACCCTAAAAACCATTAAGAGGAATGAGAGAACGACTCCCAGGAGAGTGCGGGGAATCCCCATGGCTATATTAATCAGTATGAATGAAAAAATTGTTTAACATTTTATTAATTTATTAAAATTATATATCTCCCATCTAGGGGTAAAAACAATGTAAATTAGTTCCAATTGATGTAAAATTATAGGAGAAAAATTCTTAAATCACATGTGATCATTATAAATCAAATCACATGAATCTGATATCCAGATTGATATATACAATTTAAAGTATGATTTTACATTATTAATAATCGTGAATAAAGGAAAAATCACCCATATAGGGGCCAAAACCAAGAAAAATAACCTGTATTTATTACCAAACATAGAAAAATGATGTTTAATTTATCTATGATATGTATGTATATTATACATGTAAATATGATACCTAAATTTCGTTGTATGTTCTAAAGTGTCATTTGTATTTTGTATTTTTATTAAAGTGATATATCATATAAAAGTGGTAAAAACGAATAAAACAAACTTGGATTGGCATGAAAACACAAGAGAATTATTATGAGTCATTTATGACATGTAATAATCAACCACATGTCAGTCGAATGATCATATTAATTGGTATTATCAAAAACACCATTTAATATTTTATACATTTATGAAAATTATATATCTATTATTAGGTGGTCAAAAATAAGAAAATGAGTTCTGATTTTCATGAAAACCTAAGATTTTATTCGAATAATTAGTGATCCTTTATAATCAACCACTCATCAATTTGATTTATATATTGATCAGTATGATAAAAAGTATGATTTCATGTTAAAAATAGTTGTTAATAAAGGAAAAATCACTAGTATAGAGATCAAAACCTAGTAAATGATATCATATTGATGTGAAAATTTGTAAAAATTATGTTTAATTCATTTATGATATGTAGTTTTCATCTAAATTTTTTTTGAACATAATTTATCGATATGATCAAAAGTTTCATTTGTAATTTGAATTTGCAGTAAATTGTCAAATTACATAAAGGGGGAAAAATCAAGAAAAAAACTTGGATTGACATGAAAACTTAAAATAAATATCTTGAATACATTTAGAAATTATAGGAATAAACCACAAATCAATCATATCATTGGATTCATCAGTGTGATTGATAACATTATTGAACCATTTACACATATATTAAAATGAAATATCTCCTATCAAGGGGTAAAACTAAAAAAAGTTCTTATTATCATAAAAAACAATGAGAATATTATTAAAATCATTTTTGATCTATAATAATCAACCAATGTTCAATAAAATGCCCAAATTTATTGGTACAACGTAATTTATTGTTTCTCATTATTAACAATTGTTAATGAAGGAAAAAATCACCCATATAGAGATCAAAATTGAGAAAACGAGCTCAGATTGATTGAAACATTAGGAAAATGATTTTTAATTCGTTTATGATATGTAGGTATCATATACCCATCAATCTAATACACAAATTTCTTGTTATAATCAAAAGTGCTATTTGTCCATTACATTTAAAGTGAAAAATCACATAACAAGTGAGAAAAATCTCTTGGATTAACATGAAAACATAAGAGAATTGTTATTGATTCATTTATTATTTTACTAATAAATTTCACATAAGTATGGCTCTTAGATTTCTTGGTGTGATTAGAAATACCATTTAACCTTTTATAGGTTTCTTAAATTAAAAAATCACCCGTCTAAGGGTCAAAACTGATAAAATGAGTTTCAATTGATGTGAAAACCTAGGTGAGAAATCATAAAATAATTTTTCATATGTAAAAATCAATATAACAAAAATATAATTACTAAAATTATTGGTACGATAGAAAGTATGTTTTCACATTATTAGTAGTTGTAAATAATGGAAAAACACCCATGTAGGGGTCAAAACTAAACAAAATATATTATATCAGTGTGAAAAAAAAGGAAAATGATGTTTATGTCATTTATGATCAATAATAATAATCTAAATATTAATATGATACCCAATTTTCTATCCATTATTAAAGGTTTTGTTTATCCTTTGTAATTATAGTAAAGTAAAATATCATGTAAAAGAGGCCAAACTATTATTTTTAAGTTTTCTTGTGAAAAGTTAGTATAAAGATAATAGTGTTATATGTGATATGTATGAATCATCCACATATCAATTAAATGATAAAATTTCTTGGGATGTTTGAAAACACTATTCAAACTTTTATACATTTATTAAAATGAAATATCTCTCGTCTGTGGGTCAAGATGGGGAAAATGATTTTTGATTGGTGTGAAAACCTAAGATAACAATACTTAAATAATTTTTGATTTGTTTGAATCAAACATGAATTAATATGATTCCCTGTTTGATCAGTACAATATGAAGTGTGATTTTATATTATTAACATTTTTTAATTAAGGAATAATCACTCGTATATGTTTCAAAAACAAGAAAAAATCTCATATTGATGTGAACACATAATAAAATGTTTTTCAAGTCATTTATGATGTTTATAAATCAACTAAATTTGAATATGATACTCTAATTTTTTGGAATCAAAGAAAGTTTTGATTATGCTTTTCATTTGTAGTAAAGTGAAACATCACATAAAAGGGGCCAAACCAAGAAAAAAAATTGGATTGACAAGAAAACTTTTATAATTACCATCAATTCGTTTATGATCTATAGAAAAAAACTATGCATCAATTGTATGTTTATATTTTTCAATATGATCAAAAAATATATTTATACTTTTATACGTTTATTAAAATAAAATATCTCCCATTAAGAGGTCAAAACTGAGAAAAAAATATCTAATTCACATTAAAACCTTGGAGAATGATCCTCAAATAATTTTTGATTTGTAGGAATCAACCATGCATCAATATGATTCCCAAATTGATTAGTATGAAAAAAAGTATGATTTCAAATTATAAACATTTGTTAATAAAAGACAAATCAACTATGTAGGGGTCAAATCCAAGAATAAAAGCTCAAATTAATGTGAAAATTGAGTAAAATGAATTTTTAGTCATTTATGACATGTGAGAATCATCTACACATAAATTCAATACCTGAATTTCTTGATATGGTCAAATTTTTTGTTTTTTTTCTTTTTTAATTTCAATAAAGTAACAAATAACATAAAATGGGTCACATCTAATTAAAAATAGTAGAATTGGCATGAAGGATTACAAGAATTATCATCAAGTCATTTATGATTTGTATGAATCAATCATGTATAGATTAAAATATCAGATTTCCTAAAGTGATTCAATGTTCATTTTCACCTTTATAATTTGATTAAAATATAATATCACTGGTTAAGGTTCCAAATCTAAGAAAACAAACTTAGATTGACATGGAAACATAAAATAATGACTATCAAGTCATTAATGATATTTAATATTAAATTGCATGTTAATCTAATTCACTGATTGAATGGTACGACTCAAACCATATTTTAACCTTTATAATTTGATTAAAACGATCTAATTTGATTAAAATGATAGATCACTGATTAAGGGATCGAAATTAAGAAAAAAAGTTGCATATCTATGAAAACATAGGATAATGTTCATTGAATAATTTATAATATGTTGTAATAAACTATGCATATGTTGGATTCTTTAAATGTTTGGTATGATTGAAAACATTATTTAACCTATTATACTTTTATTAAAATGACATATCTCCCATCAGGGGGACCGAATCTAGAAAATGATTTCTTATTTATGTAAAAAACAAGGATAATAGTCCTTCAATCATTTGGTATCTATAGAAATCAACTGCGCATCAATATAATGCCTAATATGATTAGTACGACTAAAATATAACTTTAACCTTTAATATTAGTTGTTAAATAGATAATTAGATAGTTTAATTAGACATTTAGCATTAACTTTTCAATATTTTATTGAATTATTTAGTATTTATGATGGTTTATGTTTGTCACAATAGGTAAATTTTTCTTAAAATATAGACTTAATTAATTTTATTTTAATAATTTAAATATTTATTTTATTAGTTTCATACATTTTATTGTTTTTTGTGTTATATATGAGTTTTGAAATGAAAGAAGATGAAATTATTCATTTGGAACTGCTTAGTTTGCTATTGTGTTTTCTATTTTTTGGGTATGGTTTATAATTTTTTTTATATAAAAAAATTATATAATCATTAGAAATCTCCAAATATAGTTACCAATGGTCATTATTTTTTTTAAAAAAATACTTGTAGTGGCCGCCATCAGTGGTCTCTATTTCCCTTTAGTGATGGGGTTGTCAAGACTACCAAAAGTAGTCATTAAACAGTTTCTAAAGGTCAATACTGACCTCTTTTAGTGGTTTCTATTTCTTGTTTTTCTAGTAGTGAGTGGGAATGTAACATACAATGTTTTTAGTGGCCATTTATCCATAAGTGGACTAAACATCAGTGAAATTATAAAGAGAGTGGATTTATTTTTTTGGTTTTGGATTGAAATTTTGATGATTATAACTATCAATTTACATTTTCAAAATTTATTAGAATTTTATTTAGGGTTTATCATCCTAAAAGAACCATTTATGTTGTTAACACTGATAAAAGTTTGGTCCTTTTATCAATGATAAAGAAATATTTTTTTATCAGTACTAGAGTTATCACCTGTAAATCATACATTTTATTAGTTCTAGATTTATTAATGACAAGAATCCCTAGCTATTATTGTGTTCTTTTACATGAATAATAAATTTCATCATCCAAATAAAAAAAATTAAATATCAAATTATTTTTGGATAAGACCCTTTATTAAAAAAATAGAAAACTTGAAATTCCATTTTGACTGGGATAGACGAGAACCCATTACTAATCTAAGACCAAACAATAAATGGTCCAAAGGATAAGAAAAAACAAAACCAAGTAAATGGACCACAAACCCATTTACACTAATTCAAACACATGACCCATAGGTCAAATGAAAACTTATAGCCCATATGTTCAAATGACTAGGACAAATCCCTAACTAGAAACATATGTAAACCCTCAGCTAATATGTATCTGCAAATCATTCCCCACCATCTCCCACACGTCAAACCATAGGGAGTAATGAAATAGTTTCATACAAACTTCTATAAAGGGGAACTATCCACCCTCAATCCATTTTGTGTTTCAGAACACTAGATATTACATTGGAAACTAATCCATCGAATCAATGGTAAAAGAGTGGGAAGTTTCCATATCTAAAGGCAATGACCTCAATCATTATAATGCTCCACCCCTAGAAGCCCATAGCTGATGTATTATTTTATTACATAAGTATGATTACAAGGAATCAAATACTGAAGGACCTATCAGTTTTGCAGTCATGGAAATCCATACTACGTACATGATACCCATAATACATTTGGAAATAGAAAATAATAAGAATAATAAATAATAAAATGAAATAGACCGCATCCTTTAACACTTATTCAAATATTTCTTCTTCAGAACCTGGGGAAAGGAAACATAATAAGGGTAAGATAAAATGATCAGTAAGGGTAAGTAAAGTAGAATAATAAATGAATCAATAGGAATAAATTAACATGGAAAGTTAAATAACTAATAACACATGCCATTCAAATAACTGGATAAGGAAAAATCAATATGGGAAGGTAATAAACTAAAACACATGACATTTAATCAATGAAATTAAAATGAAATATATCTATAGATATGTCAATGATAAATATAATGGATGAATAATAATGAAACTAAATTAGGTAAATTATTTCTTAGTGTATTTCATGTTTAAGTCACATTAAAACCTATATCATCAAGACCTTTCACAATATGGTTTGAAACTATGGACATAAACAAGTTTAATTTGGCCAACTTATTTGTCTCATGAGAACCCATCAATGAATCGAGGGGCTATATAAGGTACGAACCCCACATTTCATTTCTAATCAAAATCATTCATCATATCAAATAATCTAATGAATAATACACCCTATCATATATCCATATTGAATAAAGAATACAATTTTATAAGTCATTCATCAATTAATGAAATAATTTTCAAAGTGGACACCTTATGTAAAATATATTATACGGTTTAGGAAATACTTATATACATTGTATGAGAATATGGATATTAAAGTAAAGTTCAAATGAAAAAGGGTTAAAATAAAGTTATTTTTTCAAGATAAATTTAACAATCCCAAAATTAAGTGAGATTGAAAAGATAATAATTTTAAACATTTTTTAAGAGAATAATATTTAAACATTCATACCAATTCTAAACAGTTGAATCATAATTTCCAGAAATTTGTGAAATTATTTGAAACTTATAATATCATTAACATAAATTTTATTCATTATATAACATGAAAAATGTAGTATATACACCAAATATAAGTGAATTGGCTCATAATAATAAATTAGTCTCAGTAGAATGTTAATTAAGATGAAATTTCCTTACCATTCCTTAATTTTCTTTGTGTGGTATTAATCCTTCTATATAGTGGTTTAAAATTTGTTACTAACTTATACCATAACCATAATCATGTTTATAATATCATATATCCTCTTATTATAATATCTTATTACTTGTTTTTAACAACCTTTCATTGTTTACCTAATTTGGGTGTTAATTGCCTAATTTTTCGAGTATGTTTTAACTTGTTATTTATTATTATTATTAAATATAACATGGTTACATAATATCTAGAATTTTAATCACTATTTAATATCATATATGTGTAGTATATATGTATCTATAAAATACCATAATATTTTGAGATTAGAAATGGAATGCAAAGTTCATGATGCCGGTAGGCCGTAAGTACGCATGAACTCTACTTTTATTTCTTTTTCATATTTAAAAGAATGAAAGTAAATGATAAATATTTATATTATAATTCTAGTACCATATTTATGTAATATATTTAATATATTTTTATTAAAACATCTTAAATATGTTCCATGTATAGTGTGAATGAATCACATCGCTTCGAGGTGGTGATAGTTTACATTTTCTCAAACGATGTTATCATATTAACTCAAAATAGAATATATTAAATTTATGTGTTGTAAAAGGATTATAGAAGTATAAATAGATAATAAATATGATATATATTCTATATAAACATATTTTCCATCATAATGGCCACCATGAGAGGTGGTAAATGAAAAATGAACAATCTTAATTTTGTGAGGCATTAGTTCACCGTACAAAGAAACAATATGTTCGTTACCCATTATATAAAGGTGTGTGTAATTTTAGGTAGGAATAATAACATAAAAAATAATTTTATTTATTTTATACTTTTTTTGTTATGTAATAATGGAATAATAAGAGTATAGGGAGTGGATAATCAAATGAAAGAAAAGAGATCATTGGAAAATGTTAACTCAAAACCGGGTAACACGTTTTGGTTTATACCCAATGGATTCCTTAGAAGGATTTATAACCAAAGATAGGATTAAAGGTAGAGGGTTGGGATTTTGGGAAACTATTTTGGTAGATATTTTCTAAAATTATGTGGTTTGATAGGTGTCAGGAATGAGGAGTGGTGGTGGCCTTTTATAAGGGAGGAAAAGGTCTCAATTGGTATTTTTGAAAAGAAGTTAGTAATACCGACGTTTTTACATAAAAAAATTAATATAAAACAAAAAAAACTCAATAATTTCATTCTCATGTCCAAATTATGGCCATAATATTGGTATTGGGCAGGTGGATAGGTCATTGGGGCCCTTAAGTGAAAGGTTTATTCCTTTTTTAAGCTTAATTTTACCTCAACAATTGTAATTAATTTTATTACTTTCACTAATATTTTTAGTCAAAAAAAATTTGGTATTATTATAAATTAGAAATTAATTTTATTCCAAATTTGAATATATTTTTTCAAATTATAATCATAGAAGTGTTATAAACTAAGTTAAAATTTATCCTGCAGGCGGGATGACAATGCATGTTTTTAAAGTAAAAATGATCAAATGTTTGATACATTTTTTACATTAAATTTATAATTTAAATTGATCCAAATGATATAAATTGAATTAATTGAAAATATTATGATATAATTAAACTTTAAAACCAATTAAAATTATAATTTACCCTTATAAATAAATTATATGAAAAATCAGTTCTAAACTAAAATTCAATATTTTTCACTATTCATTAAAAAAATTAAAATTCAAGAAAAGATACCAAAAATTTAATATAACCTAATTTTTATGTTTTTATTCCAAATATGAAGTTTATTTTTTCAAATTAAATTTAAAAAATGGTCAAACTTTTTATTTAAAATGGGTTCTCTAATAAAAGGTGGTAAAAATACCTTAATAAAAATATATTATTTTAGGCATAAAATTGTGTTTGTTTTTATCTTAAGCCTATCAAATCTATGGGATGAATATAAAAAATATCTTATTTAATATATAATATATATATCACATTAATATCACTCACTACTTGTTATTAATTTAATTTATTAGGGTATAACATCTTTGTGAGCATAATAATATATTTTTTATATTCAATCTGTTTCCATATTCATTTCTAATTAAATTGTAACCAATGGATTAATTTTATATATATGTAAACCATAAATCATCATAAGTTATGAAATTATATTCATAACTACTAATTTAATAGATAATTTATATATCATTATTTAATATTTTAAAAATATATTATTGTTCGGTAAAACTCAGTACTACATGTAACACAAGCCATCAAAGAAGGTCGATCTTGCATGTAACATAAGCAAACTTTGTGTTTCATGAATTAAAAAATATAGAATTTATCAAATATATTTAAAATATTAAATATATTTTAAAGTATTAGTGTATTATATTCCCTTACACGCTTGGTACCACATTTCATTCACACTATCAAATACAATATTCATACTCTAGAATTTTAGGGTGTTATATTCTCTCTACCATAATTAAATTTCATCCTCTCTATTTTAAATTGATCTTAACAATACAGAGATTGAAAATAAAGTATTTTTAAAATACCCACATCATAAAAAGGGTTAATATCCCATCATCCTAATAAGAGAGAAATAAAAGTACAATGATCTTGAAACTAGGTTCTATAGTTGGAGAACATAGGTGGAAAATGAAAACATGGATATAGAGTAAAAATCTAGCAATCATGTTCTGATATAGTTATAGAGAACATGGATAGGATAAAGTTAGGAATCATAAATCCCTAAATCCTTGATGATATAAGGTCCATTTTATTCATTATAAATGAAGGTACCATGACAACATTTTCAGTTTCAATATCATTTTTCCTAGAGTTGAGTAATTATTTCAATCTTTAAGAATATCTGTAAATATACTTACTTGGAACATTTCTGTCAGCACAATATTATATTTTGTTATTTCCTTGAACTATTTCTATAACATCCCTTAGAACAATATTCATTTAATATTTGTGTAATATATCATCCTCTAAAGTAGATCCAAATTTCAACTTAAACCATTTCATAAGTGGTTAACCTTCCAAAATATTATAATCCAAAACTTTATAAATTAGGTCACTAAATTTAAAAACTGAACTTATCAATAGAATTCAATAAATATTAAGAAGTTATTTAATCATCACATACCAAATATATGAATACCTTCATCATGTATCCTATTTAAATATTTTAATAAATTTAATTACAATAGAACCTTATTAGAAACACGCATTCTTTGTTATTATTTAAGTAAGACCCATGTTATTGGATATATCCCTTAAATAAAAAGTTTTGTAAACTCCATCAATGATAGAATATACCACTTAACGAAAAGTCATTATTCAGTTCCAAGGTAGTAATCACTTATCCACATAGATCATTTCTTCATTGTTATATCAACATGAGGAACATATTAATTGTTTTCTTTCCCTCAATCATGTGTTTTCGGAAAATTTAAATTTTTTCTTAATATCTTTTCTTGGTAACATTCAATATATTATTTTAAAATACACAATGAAAAATTATTGTAGTACAATCCTTAAATATTTAATAAATTATACTATGGGATAATCGTAAACAAAATACTTTTATAACATATTTCTTAGATCCAAATACAAAAGTACACTAGTCATTCCACTTTTGTTGTGTTAATAACATATGCGTGACTCTGATCCCTTTGATTATTCAAAGGTATATTTGATTGATGTTTGGGGAATTAATTTTCATAGTGACCCATCTTCTTGCTGTTGTAACACTAAATATTATCCTTTCACTTCTTCCCTTTGTATTTTTCCTGGTGACCCTTTGGTCCGCACTTATAAGAAACTCCCAATCTTTTAAGAATTTACTAGGGCGATTCTTTCCAGAATTATCACAAGATGGAAAATTCTTATTTCCCCTCATCTTCTTTGAATCCTTACCTTTTCATGGTGTTCATAAAACCTCTTATTCTATTGGTTTCCATTTAATACATAGTATCTTAGGAATTCCTTTTTTATTTTTAGGTCACATAACACTATCTCTTCTTATGATGAGAAATCCGTAGAAACCAATTCCATTTGATGATTTGGATTAAGATCATCAATGAAGTGGCCAATATTTCAATATGTGTTGCGTATATAATATGTAGAATACATGGATAACCTTGTAAAGGTAGCTTCATAATCTGCAAAAATTTATCCTTCCTTCTACTTTAAGCCAATAGAATTTATCATTATCTCAATTTTCTAATTACAAGGGAGGTATTTTTCCTAGAATGTATCATTAAATTATCTACATTCCACATGTTATATTATTCTTCATCCCTAGTATTTTGGATCATGGAAAAATAATGGTCCACATCACCTTGGAGACAATATACCATAAGTTTAACAATTTCCTTTTCACTGCATTCCAATTCCATAAATATATTCTCTAGAGACACAATCCATTTCTCATATATAATTAGAGTAGTATTCCAATGAAATGATGGGGTATTCTACTGGAAAAAGCGATCTAGAATAGGATATTATCTCAATTGAATAGGTTTCTCAATTTTTGAAAGTTTAGTTTTTATAACTTGACCAAGCTTCCCTAATATATCCATAACTTTATTCATTCTAATACCATCTATATTGACTTTCTCAGTGGGTAAACCTCTACATTGGTGAAAAGTATTGATACCATTCTTCCTTCCAGGTTTTATTTATAAACAATTTCATATAGTAGATTATCTCATAAAGTCATAACGTATAATTAAAAATATTGTATAATGCGTAGCTTAAATTTATGCATCGTAAATCCTAGAATCATAAACATTGGTTACTTTGGGGAAATATTTACTTTCAAATACTTCATAATGGTAGGTAAATAAAATGTGACCATTCCTATGTGTATCTATAAGGCCCCAGCCTTAAACCTTACATAATCTTGAGTTATTACAAGATTACACATTGAGGATCTTTTCGGGTTTAGAGTTTTAGAGAATTAGATCATAAAACTTTCATTAAATTCCACATTTAAACAAAGTGGTTACATAATGATAGTATTCATTTTTTCCCATAAACGGAACATTTTTAAAATAAAACATGGATTCTTTCTTGACACTTCCTTGACACTATCATCATATCATGTACCTTTCCCTTGACCTGTGAAAAACATTTCAAAAAAAACTTGGGATGAGCATAAAAAGATCAATATGGGTTATAAAAATATGGAAAGGAAACATGAGATCATATATACATAAGAATGAAATCATACTTTACCCATAAAACATAAGCACTTTAACATACCTCATCAAATCATGAATAAATCATAGAAATCATAAGACATAAAGGTAACTTGAGGCATTCATAACATTCTTACGTAGGGAGTAACCCTCTTGGTTACGTTTGGAATACCCATCATAGTATATTCCCTAAATATATTCAGAGAAACCTTAACGTTTCACTCCTTCACATTACCCAATGCATTGGAGAGCTATATCGGGCTCACCCACCCTTAGTTTATCACGGAACCACCCGTCTTCATAATAATGCCCAAGAACCACAACATAATCGTATCACATGAAACATGCATAAAGGAAACATAACATTTCCACCTTTCAATCATAAGATATAAATACAAAAAATTGATATAAAAACATTATGAAAACCATTTTCAATACCAAAATAAAAGAAAAGTAAAACATGGTATTTATTTTTATTTAAAAAAAGTATGGCTTGTAGAGGAAGCCGAAACTCAAATAATGGTCACGGCAGTGGACAAGTCATTGTCGCCGCATACGTATGAAAAAAACATTCCCTTTTTTCATTTTGTAAAATGATTCATATAAAAAAAGATTCCTTTTGGATAAACGTAAAAGTCAAAGGGGTTTATACACTGTATAAAAGAAGTTTGTGTTTAAAATAAAATATGCCTCAATGAAAGGAGATTGAGACGAAGTCCCATACCTCAGGTATGACTTGACTCGGTCGTTCTTTAATCTCATGAATAATAAACTTGAGTTAATTTCTACTTGTTTAAGAACCTTTATCAAGTTCATTATTCCTTTTATATCACTTATTTCCATGTCATGAACACTATGTAATTATTTAAGTTAATAACAGTCATTTTAACGATCATTGGTACTTGAGTCAAAAATAAACCCTTTATAATTACAAGTTCTTCATGTATCCATTATATCCAAAATGGTATTCATGATGTAGATATCATATATGTCATATATATCCAGTACATGCATGCATTTATAATATTACATAATCATTTAGAGGTAAGAAATGAAATGCACCGTTCATGGAGACAGTAAGCCGTACGTACGCATGAACGCTACTTCCATTTATATTTTGTATTTTTATAGAATGGAATCATAATTATATAAAGGTATATTATAATTCTAGTGTAATATCATATATAATATCATAACTCCATCCTTTATACATCCCACATATGGTATTAACGAATAAAATCACTTTGAGGGGGCGCTAGTCCGCACTTCCTTAAATGAAGATATTGAGTTTACCCATAATGGAAACCATAAAGGTATGCCCAAAATGAAAAATACATAATCTTAAGGAAAACATAAAAATATCATATATCATATATAAATATAGTGTCATATTAATGGCCACCTTTGAAGGTGTTAAAAGAATGTTGAACAATCATCGTTTCGGGAGGCCGAAATTCGTCATCCACGGAAACAGTATGTTCTTTAACCATTAGAGGTAGGTGTGTGTAAGTTTAGCTCGAATCCATATTATAAAAACATCCTAGTATATTGAAGATTATAGATTTGTTACAAAAGAAATGAATAAAAAGAGTTTAAGGGGTTGGAGAAGTAAAATAAAACAAAAGGACTCAAGTGAAGACATTACCTTAAAATCGGGTAACTCCCTTTGGTTTGAGCTCAAAGGCTTCCTTGGGAAGACTTATTCCCAAATTGAGGCTTCAATGAGTAAAAGAGGGATGTGGAGAGACAATATGGGAAGGGGTTGGCCGAGCCAAAGGCTTGGGAAGTGTGGGTAAGGAGGTATAGGTGGGGGCCTTTTATAAGAGGAGAGTAGGGGCACCCTTGGAAAGTAAAGAAATGTTACTTTATTTTAAAATGAGTTTCGGATTAAAAAGGTCCCACATTGATATAATTCGAGGTTAAGGTGATAAGGGTTATAAATCCACCCATACAATAGGTTTTGGACATGTGTATGTCATAGATTTAACATTATCATTTCATTTTATTTAAATCCTTTATTAATGAGGTAATCGCTGCATCATCATGATGTCATAAATAATTTAATTTATTTAAAGTCTAAAAATTATAAAAAAGTACTATCATGTAGGAAAGTTTTTTAGATTTCTAATTAATATTTATAGTAAAAATATGACTTGTATAACCCCATGTAAAAATTGTTTTAGTAAAACAACTCATGTTTGTGTCATTTTTACTTTTACATCAAATAAAAAGTTATTTATGTCATTTCCCAACCAAAGTGGCTCCATGGGGTCCCCAAGTTGACCCATGGATTGTATTGGTCGGCCATGACACATCCAATAAGGGTAGGACATGTTTCAAGCTCATCTCATATTATTAAAACATTATTTTTACCTTAAACTACACTAATTACCTCTAATCGTGATTAAAAACATAAAAGTTACTATTCACCAAAAAAATCATTTTAATCTCATTGAACCAAATTTTACTTCTTAATGACAACCATGTATGTCGGATTTTTGAAAATAAAATCACAGAAGTGGAAAAGTTTCATTTAAACGAAAAATCAGTTTCTTTAACTACCACTTAGTGGTTTCACTATTCATCAAAAATTGAAGTTTTTCAGAAAAATACCAATACTTCACCCTAAGCTATATTTTATATTCTGAATTCAAAAATGATGTCTATTTTACAAAATTCAGATCATATAAGTTACATTAATTAATTTAATAATTAATTCCCGCTGTCATGACAAATAGCGTGTTTTTATGAAACAATAAGTATCAAAAGATTGACACCAGTTTAAGTCCAATTTCAAAGTGAAATTGATTCCAATGACCACCATTGGATTAAATGGTAAAAATATATTCTAATTTCACTTTAAAACCAATTCAAAAGATAATCTAATCATATAAATAAATTAGATTAAAAATAAGTTTTGATGTAAAATGCAGTATTTTTCACTATTCATTAAAAAATGAACATTGTCAGAAAAATACAAAAATTCACACAAAGTAAATTTTGATGTCCCAATCATAAAGAATAAGTTTATTTTGAAAAAAATAGCTTATAAAATTGTCAAAAGATAGATTTAAAAATGCTTTTCCATCAAAAGGCAGTAAAACAATCTTTTAAAAATATTAGTGTATTCCATGCTTAAGATTGGATTTATTTTCATTTTAGGCCTCTAAAACACTATCTAATTCATTAATAGACATAGATAAAAATTTATATTATTCATTACTTACTTGGGATGTTACATCCTTCCCCCCTTTAGAAAATTGCGTCCCCGCAATTTATTTACTTATCGAATAAATGGGGGTACTTATCCCTCATTGCATTTTCAGATTCCCATGTTGCCTCTTCCATCATGTGGTTTTTCCACAAAACCTTTACCTGATTAATCACCTTATTCCGTAACACTTGTTCCCTGTGGTCAAGAATCTAGACCGGTTGTTCCTCATAATATAGGTTCTCTTCCAACTGAACTACCTCTGGACTCGAAACATGAGATGGATCTGGCATATAATTTCTCAACATTGAAACATGAAAAACATTGTGTACCTGAAATAAACTCGGAGGTAAAGCCACTCGGTAAGCAACTGATCCAAATCTCTCCATAATTTCATATGGTCCAATGAACCTTGGACTTCACTTTCCTTTCTTACCAAATCGCATCACACTTTTCCATGGTGATACTTTGAGAAAAACATGATCACCTACCTCAAAAGAGAGATCCTTCCTCCTGTTGTCCGCATAACTCTTCTGCCTACTCTGAGCTGTTCTCATGTGTTTCTGAATCAGCTGAACTTTTTCTTCCATCTCTTCTACCAATTCTGGTCCCATCAACTTCCTTTCACCCACTTCATCCAAGAAAGCTGGAGTTCGACACCGCTTCCCATATAACGCCTCAAATTGTGCCATCTGTATACTGGAATGAAAACTGTTATCATATGAAAATTCAACCAAAGAAAGATGTTGGTCCCAACTTCCCTGATAATCCATAGAGAAAGAACGTAGCATGTCATCCAATGTATGAATTGTTCGTTCTGACTGCCCATCTGATTGAGGATGAAATGCTATACTAAAATTTAATTCAGTACCCAATGATTTCTGAAGGCCATTCCAAAAGTTAGAAGTAAACCTGGGATCACGATCAGACACAATGGAGAGAGGAACTCCATGTAACCTGACTATCTGTTTAAGATACAAATGGGAAAGTTGGTCTAGAGAGAAAGTATCTCGTATAGCAAGGAAATGAGCAGATTTAGTCAAGCGATCAACAATAACCCAGATTGCATTATTACCTCGAGATGTCTTCGGTAATCCCACAAAAAAGTCCATGGATATATTCTCCCATTTCCACTCTGGCACTGGTAAAGGCTAAAGCATCCCTTTTGGTAACTGCCACTCTGCTTTAACCTATTGACAAGTCAAACACTTCACAGTAAAATCAGCAATATCTCTTTTCATTCCATCCCACCAGTAATACTCCCGCAGATCTATGTACATCATAGTACTTCCAGGATGAACTGAAAACGGAGAACTATGAGCTTCACATAACAACTCTCTCTTCAACTGTGAATCACAAGGCACCCACAATCTCTTCCCAAATATTAAAAAACAATAATTATCAATGTTTAATTCAAGAAACTTACGCTTCTGAACCAGCTCTACCTTTTTCTGCAACTCACTGTCTTGCTTCTGTGCTTTCTTGATTCTGTCTGATAGAGATGATCTCACTGATACCTAAAACAAAACAAAAGAACTTCCTACTCCAACAACTTCTATGCCAAAGTTCATCAAATCCTTAACCAAAAGATCACGTTCCAAACACAACATTGTTAATGAAGAATTACTTTTTTGACTCAAAGCATCGGCCACTTTATTTACTTTTCCTGGATAGTAATGAATTGTACAATCATAATCCTTGATTAATTCCAGCTATCTCCTCTGTCTCATGTTTAACTCTTTCTGAGTGAATATATACTTTAATCTTTTGTGATCGGTATATATTTCACACTTTACTCTATACAAATGATGCCTCCAAATTTTTAAAGTGAAAACAACATCAGCTAATTCCAAATCATGTGTAGGGTAATTTACCTCATGAGTTTTCAACTGTCGTGAAGCATAAGCAATTACCTGATCATTCTGCATTAGGACACAACCAAGTCCTTTCAATGAAGCATCACTGTAGATAACAAACTCACCATTCCTTGAAGGTAGTTCCAAAACTAGAGCATTCACCAATCTTCTTTTCAATTCCTGAAAACAATCATCACATTCTTTTGTCCAGATAAACTTAACACCCTTCTGAGTTAGCTTAGTCATTGGACTAGATAACCGTGAAAAATTTCTAACAAACCTTCGGTAATAGCCTGCCAAACCAAGGAAACTACGAATCTCTATTACATTTGTGGGTCTTGGCCATTCTTCAACAAGCTTTGTTTTTGCAGGATCAACGGTTATCCCATCATTAGAAACAATGTGACCAAGGAAAGAAATTTGTTTCAACCAAAACTCACACTTTCTGAATTTCCCATACCATTTCATTTCTTTTTAAGGTTTGTAAAATAACCCTTAAATGTCTTTCATGCTCCTATTTACTTTTAGAAAACACCAAAATATCATCAATGAAAACCACCACAAAATTATCCAAGAACTCATGGAAAATTCTATTCATTAAGTCCATGAATACAACAGGTGCATTGGTTAGCCCAAAAGGCATTACTAAAAATTCATAATGGCCATATCTTGTACAAAATGCAGTCTTCGGAACATCTGCTTCCTTTACCTTCAGCTGATGGTACCCCGATCTCAGGTCAATCTTTGAAAAACACTAAGCTCCATGGAGCTGATCAAACAAATCATCGATATGAGGCAAAGGATATTTGTTCTTAACAGTGATGTTATTCAAGGCTCTATAATCAATGCAAAGTCTCATAGAACCATCTTTCTTTTTACAAATAAAACAGGAGCACCCCATGGTGATGTTCTAGGTCGAATGAAACCTTTCTCTAATAAATCTTTCAATTGCTCCTTCAACTCTAAAAGTTCAATTTGAGCCATTCGATAAGGGGGTTTTGAAATTAGCTTAGCATCAGGAACTAAGTCTACAGTAAACTCAACTTCCCGATTTGGTATTATTCCAGGAAACTCATCAGGAAAAACATCAGGATACTCATTTACCACTGGAACATCGTCAATCTGAACAGTTCCCTTGTTTTCAACAATATGTGCAAGGTAAAATTCATTTCCATCTTTTAAAAGTTTCTCGGCCTCTTTATATGTTATCAACAGTAAGGGTTCATTATTGTACACAAACTGAAAGTCTTTCTGAAAAGAAACATCTTTATATCTACAGTCAATATTAGCATGGTAAATAGAGATCCAATCTATACCCAGGATAACATCAAACTCTACTAGAGGTAAAACAATAAGGTTCGCAGGTAGGTTCTTTCCACAGATAAGGATAGGAAGATTCTTATAAATTCTCTTTTCCTCATCATTTCCCCCAGGTGTTTTTACCACAAGTTCAGGAGTCATTTATTGATATGGTATTCCCATTTTACTAGAAAAGGTTTCAGAGATGAAAGAATGTGTAGACCCCGAATCAAACAACACACTGGCATAATCTGAAAAAACAAACAAAGTACCTGATAAAACTTAATTTGATGGCCCGACATCTGCTGAAGTAGTTGCAAAGGATTTCACCACCCATTTCTGCTTGTAGTATAACTGCTTCCCGTCACTCAAGCTCTTTGTCGGACACTCATTTTCATAGCGACCCATCTCATTGCACTTAAAACATTTCACTAACTATAAATCAAATTTGGTCTTACCATAACCCTGCTCTTTTTCAGTGCAATCACGAGCCTTATGTCCCATCTTACCGCATCGGTAGCATTTCAAAGAATACAGAAGACATTCCCCATCTTTCCTTTTCCCACATTTATCACAAACTGGAAACTTAGTTTTCTTACCATCAGACTTTTTTGAAAAATTCTTCCCTTTCTCCTGCCACCTCGATCTCTTCTTCTGCTGGTTGTTATAAAATACTTGGTCATCATCAAACTCCATTTCCACCTTCTCAGCACATCGAACAAGCTTTTCATAACTTTTAAACTCAAGAGAAGCTAATGCCCTTCGATATTTTGGATTTAATCCTGAGTAAAAACGATTGATTTTACTATCAAGGTCTCGGATAAAATTTGGAGCATACCTTGCCAATCGAGTGAACCTTTCTTCATAGGCAGCCATTGAGTCTTCCTCTTGCCTCAATTACAGGAATTGATTTTCCATCCTAAGTCGAATAGCCTTAGGAAGATAATTCTCAAGAAACATACCTTTAAATTCAACCCAGTCAAGAGCATCAATCTCATCGGCTTCCCTGATATTTTTAACCATCGACCACCACTGATCTGCTTCACCCTCCAAATGGTAAATAGCAAGACTAACCTTTTGATTGTCTGAACACCCCATGACATCAAAAATCTTCTCCAGTGCTTTAATCCACCCTTCAGCTAACACAGGGTCAGATGATCCTCTGAATGATAGGGGATGTTGCCTCAGGAAATGTTCCACCACTGACATGTTCCTCTGCAGTTGATCTGGCTGATCTCGTGCATGGATACCACCACCATTTATCGCTTGAGTCAACTGCGCCATTACTGCAATAAACTGTTCAGTTCCAATTCCGACTATCTCAGGATGATGATTCAGAAGGTTATTTCCTTCTGTATGCCTTCCTAGCACTGCTTCCCTGTTTCCTCTGTGGAAAACCATTCTGAACAAACATGTCTTAGATGAAGCAACATGGTAATCTTCAAATGCTATATCATTTAAAAAAAAAATATATTTTTGGATAATCATTTAATAGAATTATAACTCCTAAAGTTATCTAAACCGAACTTTGATACCAACTATAAGCCCCCGACCTTAAACCGTACTTAATCTTGAGTTATTACAAGATTACACATTGAGGATCTTTTCAGGTTTAGAGTTTTAGATAATTAGAACATAAAACTTTCATTACATTCCACAATAAAACAAAGTGGTTACATAAAGATAGTATTCATTTTTTCCCATCAACAGAACATATTTAAAATAAAACATGGATTCTTTCTTGACACTTCCTTGACACTATCATCATATCATGTACCTTTCCCTTGACCTGTGAAAAAAATTTCAAAAAAACTTGGGATGAGCATAAAAAGCTCAATATGGGTTATAAAAATATGGAAAGGAAACTTGAGATCATATATACATAAGAATGAAATCATACTTTATGCATAAAACATAAGCACTTTGACATACCTCATCAAATCATGAATAAATCATAGAAATCATAAGACATAAAGGTAACTTGAGGCATTCATAACATTCTTACATAGGGAGTAACCCTCTTGGTTACGTTTGGAATACCCATCACAATATATTCCCTAAATCTCTTCGGAGAAACCATAACGTTTCACTCCTTCGCGTTACCCAATGCATTGGGGAGCTCTATCGGGCTCACCCGCCCTTAGTTTATCTCAGAAATAATTCCCATGAACCACAACATAATCTTATCACATAAAACATGCATAAAGGAAACATAACATTTCCACCTTTCAATCACAAGATATCTATACAACACATTGATATAAAAAAATTATGAAAACCATTTTCAATACCAAAATAAAATAAAAGTAAAACATGGTATTTATTTTTCTTTAAAAAAAAGTATGGCTTGTAGGAGGAATCCAAAACTCAAATAATGGTCATGGGGGCGGAGAAGTCATTGTCGCCGCATACGTATGACAAAAACATTCCCTTTTGTCGTTTTGTAAAATGCTTCATATAAAAAAATATTCCTTTTGGATAAACGTTAAAGTCAAAGGGGTTTATACACCATATAAAATAAGGTTGTGTATAATATAAAATATGCCTCAATGAAAGGAGATTGAGACGAAGTCCCATACCTCGGGTCTGACATGACTCGGTCGTTCTTTAATCTCCTGGATAATAAACTTGAGTTAATTTCTACTTGTTTAAGAACCTTTTTCAAGTTCATTATTCCTTTTATATCACTTATTTCCATTTCATTAACACTATGTAATTATTTAAGTTAATAACTGTCATTTTAACGATCATTGGTACTTGAGTCAAAAATAAAACCTTTATAATTACAAGTTGTTCATGTATCCATTATATCCAGAATGGTATTCATGATTTAGATATCATATATTTCATATATATCCAGTACATGCATGCATTTATAATATTACATAATCATTTAGAGGTAAGAAATTAAATGCACCGTTCATGGAGACGGTAAGCCGTACGTACGCATGAACGCTACTTCCATTTCTATTTCGTATTTTTATAGAATGGAATCATAATGATATAAAGATATATTATAATTCCAGTGTAATATCATATATAATATCATAACTCCATACTTTATACATACCACATATGGTATTAACGAATAAAATCACTTTGAGTGGGCGGTAGTCCACACTTCCTTAAATGAAGATATCGCGTTTACCCATAATGGAAACCATAAAGGTATGCCCAAAATGAAAAATACAGAATATTAAGTAAAACATAAACATATTATATATCATATATAAATATAGTGTCATCTTAATGTCCACCTTTTAAGGTGTTAAAAGAATTTTGAACAATCATCGTTTCGGGAGGCCGAAATTCGCCATCCACGGAAACAATATGTTCTTTAACCATTAGATGTAGGTGTGTGTAAGTGTATCTAGAATAATTCTTATAACAACATCCTAGTATATTGAAGATAATGTATTTTTTACAAAATAAATGAATAAAAAGAGTTTAGGGGGTTGGAGAAGTAAAATAAAACAAAAGGACTCAAGTGAAGACATTACCTTAAAATCAGGTAACTCCCTTTGGTTTGAGCTCAAAGGCTTCCTTGGGAAGACTTCTGCCCAACGTGAGGCTTCAAGGAGTAATATAGGGATGTGGAGAGAAAATATGGGCAGGGTTTGGCTGAGGAAATGTCTTTGGAAGTGTGGGTAAGGAGTTAGAGGTGGGGGCCTTTTATAAGAGGAGAGGAGGGGCACTCTTGGAAAGTAAAGAAATGTTACTTTATTTTAAAATTATTTTCGGATTAAAAAGGTCCCAAATTGATATAATTAGAGGGTAATGTGATAAGGGTTCTAACTCCACCCATACAATAGTTTTTGGACATGTGTAGGTCATATATTTAACATTATCATTTCATTTTATTTAAATCCTTTATTAATGAGGTAATCACTGCATCATCATGATGTCATAAATAATTTAATTTATTTAAAGTCTAAAAATTATAATAAAAATACTATGATGTAGGAAATTGTTTTACCTTTCTAATGAATATTTATAGTCAAAACTCTGACTTGTATAACCCCATGTAAAAATTGTTTTAGTAAAACAACTCATGTTTGTGTCATTTTTACTTTTACATTAAATAAAAAGTTATTTATTTCATTTCCCAACCAAAGTGGATCCATGGGGTCCCCAAGTTGACCCATGGATTGTCTTGGTAGGACATGACACATCCAATGAGGGTAGGACATGTGTAAGCTCATCTCATATTATTAAAACATTATTTTTACCTTAAACTACACTAATTAACTCTAATCACGATTAAAAACATAAAAGTTACTATTCCCCAAAAAATTTATTTTAATCTCATTGAACCACATTTTATTTCTTAGTGATAACCATGTATGTCGGATTTTTAAAAATCAAATCACAGAAGTGGCAAAGTTTCATTTAAACGAAAAATCAGTTTCTTTAACTACCACTTAGTGGTTTCACTATTCATCAAAAATTGAAGTTTTTCAGAAAAATACCAAAACTTCACCCTAAGCTATATTTGATATTATGAATTCAAAAATGATGTCTATTTTAAAAAATTCAAATAATATAAGTTACATTAATTAATTTAATAATTAATTCCCGCTGTCATGACAAATAGCGTGTTTTTATGAAACAATAAGTATCAAAAGATTGACACCAGTTTAAGTCCAATTTCAAAGTGAAATTGATTACAATGACCACCATTCGATTAAATGGTAAAAATATATTCTAATTTCACTTTAAAACCAATTCAAAAGATAATATAATCATATAAATAAATTAGATTAAAAAGCAGTTTTGATGTAAAATGCAGTATTTTCACTATTCATTAAAAAATGAACATTGTCAAGAAAATACCAAAAATTCACACAAAGTAAATTTTTATGTCACAATCATAAAGAATAAGTTTATTTTGAAAAAAATATCTTATAAAATTGTCAAAAGATATATTTTAAAATGGTTTTCCATCAAAAGGCAGTAAAACATTCTTTTAAAAATATTAGTGTATTCCATGCTTAAGATTGGATTTATTTTCATTTTAAGCCTCTAAAACACTATATAATTCATTAATAGAAATAGATAAAAATATCTATTATTCATTACTTACTTGGGATGTTACAGTATCCCCCAGGAGTGTCAAACTCGATTTACAATAAGGCCCACTATCATGTACTTGGTTACCTCGAGTTAGGCCTAAACCACCTTTTCAAAGTTTTTACTCTTAGGTACATCTCTTCTAGAACCAAATCCACTTATAGTATCTAAACAAGGTTGTATATCTAAGAAATACCCAAATAATATCTACCTTAACCAAATTTTAGGATGTTATTCTATACTCATCCTTAAAGTTTATCTCAGGGTTTTTCTCCATAATATATGTACTCTAAATCTAGTTTCAAAGTTTTATTTTAAGCATCCTTTGATTCTAATTATAATGCCCTGACCCTATAATCCTAGAGCTGGTTCAATATTTTATTACGTTGGCATGATTACAAAGAGTCAAATCCCATAGGATTCATTTGTTTAGTAGTATTATAAATCCAAATTACAAACATGATAACCATAATACATTAGGAATTATAAAATAAAAATATAACACATAATAAAATTAAATAAACTGCATCCTAGAATAATTATTAAAATATATATTCTTAATAACTCAGGGAAAGGAAACATAATAAGGGTGAGTTAAAATTCTCAGTAAGGTTATATAAATTTGAATAAATAATAAATCAATAAGAATAAATTTATATCACAAGGTAATTAACTGATAACAAACTCCATTCAAATAACTAGATAAGGAAAAATCAATATGGCAAGGTAAGAAACTGAAACACTTGCCATTTAATCAATGAACTGAAAATGAAATGTATCTATAGATATGTTTATGAAAAATCTCATGAAAGAATAATAATAAAACTAAATTAGGGAGACAATTTCTTAATGGAAATTATGTCTAAAGAACATGAAAAACTATACCATCAATAAATTTCACAAGATGATTTAAAACTACAGATAAAATCACATTTAATTTGGCCAACCCATTTGTTTTATGAGTACCTAACGATGCATCAAGGGGATATATAATCTCCAAGCCCCACCAATCATTACCAGTACAAATCAATCCTCATATAAAATAATAAAATGAATAATATTCCTTATCAAATATCCGTATTGAATAAGGAATACCATTTTATCAAGAATTCCCTAGTTAATGAAATAACTCTCAAAGTGAACACTATTTGTGAAAAATGATATACGGTTTAGGTAATACTAATATCCATTGTATAAAAATATAGATATTCAAGTAAAATTCCAATGAATAATTATTAAAATGAAGTGATTATTTTAATATAATATGAACAATCTCAAAAGTAAGTGAGATTGAAAAGATAATAATTAAGAACATTTTTTAGGAGAATAGTCATTAAACATTCCAAAGTTCCCCATTCAACTTTTAAACATTTGAATCATAATATCTTGAAAGTTATGACATTACATGAAAATTATAGTGTCATTAGAATAAGGTAAATTCTGGAAATAATATGAAAATTTAGTATATACACTAAATAAAAGTTAAATGGCATATAATAACAAAAAGTCTCAGTGGATTGTAAATTGAAAGGAAATTCCATTACCCTAACCATGATTTTAATTGTGTGGTAATTTTTATCATGTATAGTGGTTTAAATGTGTTAATAAGTAATACCATAACCATACTCATATTTATAATATCATATATCCACTTCTTATAACATCTTACTACCCGTTTGTTAACATCATTTTATTATTTTAATGATTTCATGTGTTAATTACCTAGTTTTTCGAGAATGTTTTAACTTGTTATTTATTGTTCTTATTAAATATAACATGGTTATATCATATCCAAAATGAAATCCACAATGTTAATAACATTTATATTCAGTATATATGTATCTAGAATAAAATATAATACATGGAGATAATAAATAGAATGCACCATTCATGGGAACTACTGGAAAATGCACCCATACCCACGGTTTTGAACCTTGGGTATAACCCCCAAAACTGTGGGTATAGGCTATAGCCATGGTTTTGGGAACCGTGGCTTGTTAAGGAGTTGGTATAGACTTATAACCTTATTTTCCATGCAAATCGTTGGTATAGGTTACATGGATTTTTCCATACCCCCAGTTTCAACAATACCGCGAGTATAAATATATATTGAAGGTTTTAAAAACTATGGGTATATATATTCCCATAAGAAAATATATAACCATGATTTTTAGAACCATAGGTATAGGTGACTACCTATATTTGGTAGGAGCACCACCATGACTTCTTTTTCCAGCTCCTTAACATGAAAATCTAATATAGCATACAATATACATTAAATACAGTACAAAATTTCTACATATAGAATCCAACCAACAACTTTTAATAGTTTTTAAATCACATAAAATATTAAAACATATATATAAATCCATAAAACAAATCATTTTAAGTCATTAAATAATTGAAAAAGTATTATTCCTTCTAATTAAAAAATGGAGGGGATCAATATCTCCCCCATAATCATTATCCTCATCTTGGACATCATTATCATCATCATCATCAGCAACATCCTCACCAACAAAATCATCTAGAGAGACAACAACATCAATAACATCATCACCACAACCTTTAGCTCAATTTACACTAGGAACCTCATTGGAATCAGTCTAGACATCAATTAAATGACACATATATTCCATATATGAATCAATTTTAGTAGCATCTTCTCATGGAAGTGATTGAATTATAACTGACATGACTTTCAAGAATTTTTTTGTGATCATCTTGCTTATTTCATGCTTCTGTTTAATTCTTTCAAGATCCCCTAAATATATTTTTTATTCACCTAATTAGGCACAAGAAATTTGTATCTTGGTGGGTTTATATCCTTAAGAGGATCTCATTGAGGACCAATACCTAAAGGGGATGATTTTTTCCCTGGTCGACATCAAACTCTGCCACGGTGCTTATCACCAAATATTTGACTCAAATAATCATTCATCTTAAATTTTACATCTTCTTTTCATTAGGGGCCTATGTAATGATATTTTGAAAATATAAACAAGATATTTAAATAAGAATTTCAAGTAAATATTTTAAATATAAATAAAAAACTTACAATATTTTCTTGAGTATTTTCTTTTACTTCACTTCCATATATTTTATTTCTACTTGAGTAAAATAATTTATCTTGATGTAAATGACCTTATATGCCCAATAAAACTTTATTCAAATGAAATTAATTAATATAAACATATCAATTATGTAAACATTTTATAATCCTGAATAATAATAAAATTTAATAACTTTTAAATAAATGAAAAATGAAAAATTAAAGTGATAAACATCCATGAAAAATTTATATATTAAATCTAATCATATTCAATTTCTAATTCTAGGTACTCATTATGAATATTAAATATTCTTGAATATGAATTATTTATATTCATTTAATAATATGAACTCCATATTATTTATTGTATGGACAATTGGCCAACAGACCATTAGACATAATGGACAATTGTCCATTATCCATAATGACATAATGTCCAATTGGCCATTAGTACTATAGGAAAGAACTAATTTCCAATTCTCTAATAGGCCGTTAGAAATATAGGCCAATTGGACAATTTTCCAATATGCATAATGACATAATATCCTATTGTCCATTATGCCTATAGGTCAATTGAACATTGTTTCTATAATCATAATGTCCAATTAGCCAATTAGGCCTAATGGAAAATTTTTCTATAAGCATAATTGACAATTTACATATAGGCATATAAGCCAAATTTCCATTAGGCATAATTTCTAATTGGTATATAGGTCCAAAGGACAATTTACCTATAGTCTTAATGGCCAATTGGATTATTGCCCAAACTGTCAATTATCTAATTGGGAATAATTCCCAATTTTCCTATAGTTCTAATGGAGAATTGGTCTATATTCCTAATAGTCCAATTGTCCATTAGGCCTCTAGGATAATTGTCCATTATAATTATTAGCAAATTGGAAATTATTCCTAATGGCCGTTTGAAAGGGGGAATTTTTATCCTTTTATTAAAGAGATTAATGACAATAGAATTTAAAATTTAGTATTAAAAGGATAACTAAGTAAAAATATAAATAAGTACATTAGGCCTATAGGATAATTGGCCATTAGGCCTAATTTTTCAAATGGAAATTTGGCTTATTGGTCAATTATCCATTAGTCCTATAACCCTAATGGCCAATTATCCAATTAGGCATAATGGATAATTTCCCTATAGGCCTAATGGACAATTTTTTTATAGGAATAATTGATAATTTTCTTATAGGCCTAATGGAAAATTGTCCTACATTCATAATAATAAAATTGGCCATTATTCTTATAGGCCAATTGGACATTATGCCTAATGGAAAATTGGCCAATTAGGAATAATGGCCATTTAAAAGAGGTATTTTCAGCCTTTTATTAAAGGGATTATTAATAATAAAACTTAAAATTAAGCATGAAAATATAACTATGTAACAATATAAATAAAAACATTAGGCCTATATGCCAATTGGACATTAGTCCTATAATCCCGATGTCTAATTGGCCAATTAGGCCTAATGTCCAATTTTCATATAGGCCTCATGGCCAATTTTCTTATAGTCCTAATGTCCAATTTTCCTATACACCTAATGGACAATTGACCTATCGGCTTATTGAAAAATTGACCATTAAGCCTATTGGAAAATTAACCAATTGGTATAATGGCCAATTTTACTATAGGCATAATCACCAATTGGACGATATGCATAATAGGCCAATTGGACATTAGGCCTAATGGCCATCTAAAAGAGGTATTTTTATAATTTTATTGAAGAGATTAATGATAATAAAATTTAAAATTACAAATGAAAAGATAACTATGTAAAACTATAAATTAGAACATTATTTTAATTCAGATTAAAGTAACTGGCGTTGCTCATGCTTGGGCATTATAGTGTACCCCAATGTGTACATATGTCATTGAATCTTTGTTATTGTATTTTTACCCAATGCTTCCTAAATAAATTCCAATCAATGTAATAATAAATAAATTTCATATGAAAACCATTAATGATTAGGAATAAATTAAACTCAGAATTCTTCCAATGTGAAATCATTTTTTGATATTGCATTTTTGGATAGTCAGGGAATGTGGGTACACCTTCTAAATCAGAACCTAATATTCTCTTACAACCAAAATATAACTCATGCTTGTAAGATCACCATAACTCCCCAAAATCGATCAACCGTTCAGTCTTAGTAGCTTCTTCATTGGGAAATTTAAACAGAATCTATAAGGGGCATGTTATTTCAAATAAATATAACAATAACATGGATATAAGTTTATAAAATTTTCATACCCACACATTCTCCCATGATTTTTAATTTATTAATTTACTGAGATGTATCTGTGAGTTTGGTTCCACTGGAATGATATCATGGTACTTTGCTAAAGTTTCCACTAAACTTCTACAGTGCCTAGCATTTTTACCTACCATTTAATTTTCTTAATATATGTCACCATTATCTGTGTCTAGTTATTACGAGATTCCTGCATATTAGTGTGACCAAGTCACCTAGAAGAAGATCCTAATAAATAATAAAATAGGGGAAAAGAATAATTAAGTCACGATACAATAGGGAAAAAATTATGTGATATAATTTGAAACATTTATAATAAGAAAACATATTATAGACTGATCAATAGACAAAGATGGATTTGTGGGTTTTCCTGGATCAACATCCTCTAAAGTAAGTGTATGTTCCAATGCATGCTATGGGTATCTTTAATGCATTGGAGTGGAATATGAAGAAAGAGACTCATCAAATGATGGATGGATGGTAGGAATTGAAGGTGGTGCATACATGGAATAATATGGGTTATAGGCTAGGGAATACATCATCAAATATGGATATGGTAAAGGTGGGAACATCCATAGAGGAAGTGTAGAAATTTTATGGGAATAAGAGACTAAATGAGATGATGGAGACATTAGTGTGATCATCCCTAGAGGTGGGATAAACATGGTATGTGAATAAGAGGGTAGTTGAGATGATGATGGAGCCATGGATAAGAACATCCCTAGATACAAAACCAGAGGATGGGAAGTTATGGTAGATGGTGTGTCAGTTGGTGGGTCATTGTGAGAATAGGTATGGTGGGTGCTCCATCTAGTTATAGGAGAATCCCCACATGGATCCATGATAGAAGGATGAGGATTAAACTCAGGTTGAACTAAATTTCCCAAATTTTTTTTGATAAATAATATTAACATGAAATTATATGTAATTCAGATGAAAAAAATTACAATTATTATACTCACTGAGGGAAGCGGATGAGGAAATACATGCTCACACACATATCGATCAATATCAAATAGTATCTTCCTTTCATGTTACGAAGTATTTGGAATAATCTTCCTAAGAATAAAATGTATATTTTTTTGAAATAGTTTTTATAAATCATGCATAAAACTTCAAAGTGGAATAATGCATTAGTAATTTCATAACATAATTTAGTAACAATAATTTAAAACCATGTTATACATTTTTTTAAAACTCATTTTAAACATAGTTTTCTAAATCGAAATGAATCTAATTAATTGATTAAAACAAAACAAGGCAATACTAAAACAAACATATCATTCTAAACTAAAATTAAATTAATGTAATTATAGTAATAAAAACCTGATAAACTCATGTCAAGGTAAAATTAATGAACAATTAACATATATGGTTGCTTCTATATATTTCCCACCACTACTTCAGGTTCAACATCAACTCTCACAATGTGATAATTTGAGTTATCAAATGAAATATTTTGGTTAATAACAATGGGGCCTCAATGGTAGAAATTTAATCACCAGCATCATGAAAAATATTTCTTCGGATTATGTAATTAATGACACCATAATTAGGCCTCAGATGATCTTTCAAATATAACACTTATTTTTCCATTGATTCCAAAAATGTATGGTTCATAGGTATGCATGAATCAAAACATTTCAAAAACTATGAGTTCACATTCATCAATAAATTTACCACGTAATGTCATTGAGTCAAATCATTTGAATTTCATAACAGTGACTCAAAATTGATAGTAGTAATCCAAAAAAATATTTTATTAACAAGTCCATAATTATACACACCTTAATATTGAGGCCGACTATCTGATGGACTGGAATAATAACCAGTTATAGTAGTTAACATAATTTCATCATTATGTGTTCTAATTTTCACAACTTGATTAGATGTAAAAAATTTATACCTATTAATTAATAAATAGTTTCATTCACGAACCAAATAATTGGGACTAAAATCCAACACTATGATATCTTGAGAGATATAGTCAATAGGTAAACTCAATACCTAAAATAAATATGAATAATAAAATTAAATGGATATATATTTTTTAATTTAATTAAAGTAATGTTCATACCTTTGATTTTAACCAAGAAAGTAACTCTAGTCCATGGAAAGATGATAAAACAAATTTTTATTGAATATTTTAATGATAATAAATGATAAAATTTTCTCACATTGTGTTAAATATGTTTATTTATAAAATATTTGGGATTAGATCATTCATTTGAAAATTTTATGGAAATTCTAGTTTTAACCTTTATAGTGCATTGTAGTATTTTAAAGATAAATATTTTAATATTTATTATTTGAAGTTAATTTTTTTTAAATGTGTTCCTAACTTAATGTGATACAACGTTTATTTAGAACATTGGAGCTAACATGTATATTTGGTTGGACTAAATGGTCCATGAAACCAAATGTGGGCTGGACCCACCAGATTGAACATTGGTTCTATATTTGGATAATATCTTCTTCATCCAAGCATGGATTGGGCCCTAAATTTTAGAGGATATCTAAAAACAATTTTCATAAATTATTATGCTGGAAGAATAGCTGGTTCACGATTTTTGGAGGTCAAATGGTCAGTGAAATTTCAATTAAAATATTTGACTGAGATTCCCAATTCACACTTGAAACCTCTTTAAACCTATCCTCACCTCCACTATATAAATTAGTGTTTTTCACATTTTTAGGTGTTGGTACGTAAATTAGTAAGTTTAGAGAAGAGGAAAAGTGGATCCACTCCAATTATCCAACCATTTCAATAAGGGTAGCTCATGAAGTAAGGATCCCTTTGATGAAGCCTTCTTCTTCTTCCTATGTTGTAGCGCTTTTGTTTTTATAATAAAATTCTTTGTTCTTCTTTTATTTATTCTCTTTTCATCTATTTTGTTCAAATTTATTCTTATCTTAATCTTTATAATTGGGTTGGAATCAAGAGTAGAAATGATATTGGATTCTACCCTTTCTAAACCTTGAAAATTCAAAATGTTTCTACGATGACTACAACACCCATGAAAGAGTATTTTTTTTAGTAATCGATCTACCTATCACATCTTTCATTCATTTATTCGGAATCAATGAGATACTATAATTCACATAATATGATCTAATGATTTATTTTTTAAATTAAATTAATATAAGTAACAAATTGAATAATAAACACAAATCACACGAGTTCGAGAATTGTGTGAATTGTGAGAGAACGAACATAATTAGTAATTAAGAACTATATGGGATAAATTTTTAGTGTTCAAATATAATCCATAAACTCAATTAATTCTAATTTCTAAAGAGTAAATGTGACTTTATTTACCACTGACCATAAGCTAACCTTATAACATCAATCAAAGTAGGGTGCTGCGATTGCATGTTCCGAAGTTATCCTAGGGTTAAATTCACTTCATCTTTGTAGTAAAGTTAATTATCATAGGGTTTGGGTTTTGACAAATTAAGGGATCATAATTAAGTGAATTATAATTTAAATGATAATTGTAAATAAATTATTGAAGAGGTAGAGTTAGATCTATTACTCTTTTTAAACTATTTTCTAAAAAAACATCTTCTTGTTGTGTCTTTTTAATCGAACATTATTTCAAAAATAAAAACAAAAAAAATATACAATCTTCTTCCGACAGACTTATTTTATTTTTTTGAATGGTCAAAAACCCCCCATATCATTTCAAGTAGTTTTATTATTCCATTTTATGTTATTTTCAAAATACCTTTAATAATTTGTCAAATTTTCTTCCTCCTTTGATAGACGACCTTAGTCAGCCACTCTGCTACACCTAAGTAACCAAAAACCACTAATCATTTGAGGGCACCCACAACAACACCTTTCAAATTGGTCTCATTTCTAGAGAGACATGTACTTATTTCATCCAATTATAGGTATTTATTTTATTTTACATTCTATTCTCTTATTCTCTTTTTTCTCCCTTCTTTACCCAATTTGAATTTTTTCCTTCTTTTATATTTTTCTTTGTTTTGGACAATCAACTCAAACTTCTTATCTTTTATTTTATTATGGCCCACTTTTCTTCTTTTAAATTTTATTTGACTTATAACATGAACTAATCCGAACGATCTCTTAGATCTTGATCCTGATATTGAATGTAGCCTTCGGGCTTGAATCAAACATTCTTAGTCTATGAGAAGTTTCAATATTCAACCAGCTGGAGAATTCCTCCACCTCGGAGTATTGAAATTGGAATCAATTAAAATTAAACCATAAAAAAATAACCAGTGGCTCAAAATAATGTAAATTAACTTAATATAACCATTCAAGAATTGGATTCACCTGATATTAATTATCAACCAAATTGTATTGCATACCCAAATCTCGAATCAGACTTTGATCTTAAATTTGGTTTAATTCACCTTCTTCCAAAGTCTCATGAATTATCTGATGAGGACCCAAAAAACACCTTAAAGAATTTAATGTGGTTTTCTCAACCCTGAAACCAAGAAATGTATTTGAAGATCAAATCAAACTAAGATCATTCCCAATATCAGTTGATGGAGCTGCGAAAGATTGGATGTATTATTTACAACCTGAAGATGTAACTTGTTGGAATGATTTGAAACATCTTTTCTTGTAGAGATTTTTTCTAGCTTCAAGGACCACATCTATTCGAAAGGAGATCTCGGGGATCAAGAAATCCCAAGGGGAGTCAATGTGTGAGCACTGAGAGCGATTCAAGAAGTTGTGTGCAAGCTTCCCACAACACCAAATTAGTGAGAAACTCCTCATACAATACTTATATGAAGGACTCACACCTATGGAGAGAAGAATGGTGGATGAAACAACTATAGGAGAATTGGTGGACAAAAAAACAGTAGCTGTACGTGCCTTGATTGAAAAGATGGCCCAAAACTCCCAACAATTTGGTGATTGAGGTACACCACATGTTAGGAGAGTACATAAGGTAAGTCCTTCTTATAGTGAGATTCATTTGACTGATACCAAGTTAGAACAATTGACCAATATGGTGAGGAAAATTTCATTGGCTCAAAAGACATCTCAACCCAATCCTTCAAGGCCTTGTGGAATTTGCACTGAGACAAGCCACCCAACTGACTGTTTCCCCCAACTGCAAGAAACAGAAGATTGTACCAAATTGTTTCATAGGAGACCCTATCAGTAGCAACAAAAACCATATCCCCAAAATAATCTCGATTCCTTTGATAAAAAATGTAACCAAGGGTGGAAGGATCAATCAGACATAAGGTATGTATCTGGACAACAAAAAGGTCCCCTTTTCAACAAACTTTCCAGAAGTCTCCACCCTTCCAACAAGGTTTCTTACAACCCAAAGGATATTTGAAGCTCAATCATCAACAAGTAAACAACAAGGGAACTCTCAACCAAAGGTAGATTCTAAAACTGATGAACTTTTGACGAAAATTGTTATTAATCAACAGAATGAGGTGAAGAGTCATTGTTCAGAGCTGAGGGAGTTGAAGACTCAAATGAGCCAGATTGCCACCGCCCTCCATGAAATGGTAAGTAAGAACCCTAGATATATTATTTCCCAACCTACTCCAAATCCCAAGTGCAATTTTAGTGCCATCACATTGAGAAGTGGGAAACAAACAATTGATACATCTGCACCAATCATTCCACTGGGATTCTCCTCAAATCCTAAGAAGAACCATTCAAAACCAGCTAACGAGAAACCCAAGGGGAAAGATAATGGTAAGAAAAAGATTAATGATGTTCCTCTTAAAACCATTCCCTTTCCAAATAGGATAGTAAGAACCAAGTAGATAGCTAAAGAGGAAATGAAAAAAGAGGTTTTGGAAACATTCGAGCATGTGGAGGTCAAGATCCCTCTACTTGAAGCTATCAAGAAAATCCCAAGGTATGTAAATTCTTAAAAAAACTTTGTTCAAATCGAAGAGGGCTCAAGGGAAATGAGAGTATAAATCTTGGAAGGAATTTTTCATAACTCATTACACAAACTCTAGTAATGTCAACAAAGTGCAATGATCCTGGGACATTCACCATCCCATGCACTATAGGGGAGTTACACTTTTCTAATGCACTTTGTGATTTAGGAGCTTCCCAGAATGTGATGCCTCACTATGTATTCTCTTATTTACAAGTTGGTGAGTTGAAGCCAACAAGAGTAGTGGTGTAATTGGAAAATAGAGCTACAACATATCCAGTGGGAGTCCTTGAGGATGTACTTGTCTGGGTAAGATACATGATATTTTCACCAGATTTATATGTTCTGAACATATAGGAAGATCAAGAATGTTCTCATGCTCCCATTATCTTAGGTAGAACCTTCCTCAAAACTACAATAACTATCATAAATTTCAATGAGGGTACACTTTCCATGGAGTTTGGGGATGAATTTGTGATATTTAATTTTATGGACTTCATGAAGTACCCCTCAAAGGACCATTTTGCGTTTTTATCTCCCATTTTGAACCACAAGATAAAAACCCCATGGAATTTTATTGTCCTATGCTTATAAATATTATGATTATTGGTTCTAGTTTGATTTCTAATAGTACATACACACCTTTTTATAATGCACAAGACTCTTAGATTTGATTTTGAAATGGATTCATATTCTGATTTTGATTATATGAACTCTGATTATCACATGGCTATTGAGTATGCTGATGGATTTGATGTTTTATTATCTGATTGTAATGAAATATATTCTGATACTGATTATCTTTGGGCACATATTTTAGTTCCTTCACTATCTCCATCCATACATCACCCCCCTTCATTAGTACTCATTCCATTTCCACCTAATCTCAAATAATCATACTTGTTAGGTGGTGAGAAATTACCTATTATCATTTCTAACAATATCCCTTTTGAACATGAAGAATTTTGTTTGAATCTTATAAGGGAGAAGATCAAGGAAATCGGGTGGACCTTGGCTAAAATATCAGGTATTAGCCCCTCCATTTTCATGAATAGGATTATTTTGGAGGATGTGACTAAATCGGTTAGGCAGCCACAAATGAGACACAATCCAAACCTTTTGAAAGTTGTTAAAAAAGAGGATAAAAAACGAGAAAGATGAGTTAATTTCAATGAGGGAGAAAAAAATTTGGTGTGTGTGTATTGATTATAGGAAACTAAATCAAGCCACTCACAAGGACCATTCCCCTTCCATTTATTGATTAGATGCTTGAGAGACTAGCTGGGAAAACACACTATTGTTTCTTGGATGGATTTTCTGGAAATTTTCAGGTTCTTATTTATTTTAAGGATCTAGAGAAGATAACATTCACTTTCCCATTCAGTATGTTTGTCTACCGAAGGATTCCATTTGGAATTTGCAATTCCCCAAGTACATTCCAAAGATGCATGGTGAGTATTTTTTTCTGATTTTATTGAGACATGCATGGAGGTATTTATGGTTAATTTTAAAGTGTATGGATCCTCATTTGATGAATGTATAAATAGTTTGTGAAATGTTTTGAATCATTGTATTGATAAGAATATGGTCTTAAACTTTGAAAAGTTTCATTTCATGGTAGAGCATGGGATTGTCTTAGGGAATGTAGTGTCAAAACATGGGATAGAGGTTGATAGATATAAGGTAGATATCACATCATCCTCACCCTATCCATCATGTGTGCATGATGTTAGATCTTTCCTAGGGAATCTAGTATTTTATCAGCACTTCATCAAAGATTTCAGTGAGATTTCTCTTCCTATGTCACGATTACTTCAAAAGGATAATGATTTTGTGTCTGATGATTTTTGTAGGACTTCCTTTGATGAGATAAGGAAGTTTCTAACCACTCCACCTATCATACAACCCCCACTATGGGAGATTCCCTTTTAGCTTATGTGTGACGCCTCGAACTTCGTAATTGGGGCTGTGTTATCTCAGAATGTGGAGAGGCATTCACATGAGATTGCATATGCATCAAGGACACTGGATTCAACCCAATCAAATTACACAACCATGGAAAATGGGGTTTTTCTATCATATTTTCTATAGATTAATTACGTTCATATTTATTGGGCTCTAATATAGTTTTTTTTGGACCATGCAGCTCTGTGGTACCTCTTGAAGAAGCTAGACCCAAATCCAGGACTTATCCGATGGATACTCCTTCAAAAATTTGATATTACGATAAAGGACAAGAAGGGGCTATAAAAACTAGTGGTTGACCAAATGAGTAGTCTCACTCACACACTAGAGGATGACACCATGGACCATGTACCACTTTAGGACACTTTCCCCGATGAGCATCTTTATTCCATCTCAGGTATGCATCTTTGGTATGCTGATTTAGTGAACTACCTAGTGGCATATTAAATTATTACAAATTTAAAGAAACATTATGTCCAAAAATTAAAGAGTGGGTCTAGATTTTATGTGCGGGATGATCCCTACTTATGGTACATGTGTAGTGACCATGTTATTAGCAGGTGTGTTACTGATCATGATTTTGAGGATGTTCTGCAATTCTGTCATACACTTGCTTATGGTGGGAACTTTGTACCCCAACGCATAGTTAGAAAAGTTTTGGACTTTGGATTGTATTGGCCTAGTTTATTCCATGATGCTCATGTGTTTTTTAAGTCATGCTCACATTTCCAACACACTGGTAATATTCCTAAGAGACAAAAGATGCCCCAACAACCCAGATTATTCTGTGATATTTTTGATGTATGGGGAATTGATTTTATGGGTCCTTTTTCCTAGTTCATTTGGTTTCCTTTATATTTTTGTTTCCATTGATTATGTGAAAAAATCGGTGGAGGATATGGCCATCAGGACTGTTGATTCTCATGTTGTAGTGGATTTTTTTAAGACATGGATTTTTTTTAGGTTTGGAGTACCAAAGTCCATCATCAGTGACCAAGGGACACACTTCTACAATCAAATTTTTTTTTCCCTCCTTCAGAAGTATGAGGTGACATACAAAACATCAACACCATAACGCCCCCAAACAAATGTCTAGGATGAGGTTTCAAATTAGGAGTTGAATCAAATTTTGTAGAAAACAGTGCGGAAAAATAGGAAGGATTGAAGCAAGTGCTTAGATGGTGAATTGTGGGATTATAGGACATCATACAAGACCCCATCGATATTTCCCCATTTCAAACTGTTTTTGGGAAATCCTATCATCTACCTATAGAAGATTAGCATCCAAATTATTGGGCTATAAGGAAATATAACATGGATTTGGCCCATGCTAGAATCCAAAGGAATCTGCAAATTCAAGATCTTGAGGAGATTTGATTATATTTATATGAGAAATAAAGTCTCTAAAAGGAAAGATCAAAAGCTTCTAATGAAAAAATGATATAGAAAAGAGAATTTCATGTTGGAGAGAAAGTCGTGCTCTATAGTTCCTGAATGAATCTGATTCCTGGTAAGTTGTGTTCCAGGTGGTTAGGTCCTTATGTTGTGACTAATGTTTATCCTTATGGTGCAGTGGAGTTCACACAAGAGGACACTGGAAGGAGATTTACATTTAATATTCAACGTTTGATGAAATACATTGAGGGACTTTCTACTCATGTGGTTGATTTCATTACACTACATCACCCCATCATCACTTGAGGATATCTGGTTATTCCTAACCCTCTCAATTTTATATTCTTTTTCCTAATTAAAATTATAAATTTCATGTTGATATATAATCTTATAGGTTCACATTGAAAAAAATACAATATTTTAAGTGTGGTGGAGGGGATAACATTTTGGGGTAGATATTTAGGATTTTCATTTGTGTGTTTTATGTGTATTTTCTATTAATTTTTTGGTTAAAATTAAAAAAAACAAAAAAAACCAAAAAAAATCAATAAAAAAGAGAAAAATATATCATGTAACATTCTCAAGTAGAACATATGAAAAATCCATGATTAAAAAATTCATTGGTAGAAATATAATCATGAGTAATATTTCATCATCAATGGTTGACTTTTATAAAATCTTAATTCATAGATGATATGAATGGTTGTGTCATTTTAAAACTTTTTAGATTTTGACATCATTATTTGTGATATTTGTTCATGGTAAATTGTGTCATTTATTTCTCCACACTAATTTTCACATAATCATGACTTGTGAGTATCTCTTACCCAATTAAATGTATATTCAGGGTAGGTAATCCTTTTTAGCTTATAACATGGTATTTTCATATGTTCGTTTCTCTTCTGATCGTTTCCATCACTATACTAGATTGACCTATGCGTGTGCACATAATATATAACTATTGTACACCCACTAATAAAAATCAAAAAAAAAAAAAATCCAAAAATCCAAAAATCCAAAAAAAAACAATCAATAAATAGGTGAGTGAAGAAATGTACAATATGTGGGGATATTTTGGTTGAGAGCTCATGGTTTGAATTATCAGAATGCTTAAGTGAGTGGGTTTTGTAATTTGATTACAAAGTATGTGAAACATGTTCGGTGGAATAGAATCAGGTAAGATGAAAAGTTTTTATTGGCCTGACTATACTAGATAAAGCATGGAGAGATAAGATTGGAAGGTTTGGAACACACACACGTGGTGAATTAGTGGCTTGATAGACCCATGAATTGTTTTTCTATTATTAGTGTTATGAATTTCACTGGATTTTTTTTGACACAATTTATGAGGTGATGAATTTTAAATTTTTTGATATTGACTCTTGATGAGATTCTTACTTTGCCTATATTTTCACTGTGGATTGAGAAATATGAATATGCATATCTTGTAACAAATTTTCTTGAATACATAATATGAGGTTTTTCACAGGAGTTCAAGAAGTTAAGTGTGGGGGAGTTGATAATCAATTTTTTATTGAATATTTTATTGATAATAAATGATAAAATTTTCTCACATTGGGTTAAATATGTTTATTTATAAAATATTTGGGATTAGATTAATCATTTGAATATTTGATGGAAATATTTTAATATTTATTATTTGAACTTGAAATTTTTTAACGGTATTTTTGACTTAATGTGATACAACTTTTATTAAGGACATTGAAGCTAAAATGTACATTTGGTTTCACTAAATTGACCATGAAATCAAATGTGGGTATGACCTACCAGATTAGACATTGGTTCTGCATTTGGGCCATAAATTCTTCATCCAAGCTTGGATTGGGACCAATTTTTGAGAGGATCTCTCTAACCCTATTCTGCATAAAAAATTTTGCTGGAAAAACATCTAGTTCACGCGTTTTTGAGGTCAAATGGGTGGTGCAATTTGGCTTAAAATATTTGTCCGAGGTTTCCCATTAACACTTGAAACCTCTTTAAACCTATCCTCCCATCAACTCTATAAATTAGTGTTTTTCACATTTCGAGGGGTTGGTAAGTGCATTAGGAAGTTTAGGGAAGAGGATAAGTGGATCCACTCCAATTATCCAACCATTTCAACAAGGGTAGCTCTTGAAGCAAGGATCCCTTCGAAGAAGCCTTATTCTTTTTCTTCGTGTTGTTAAGCTTTTATTTGTGTAATAAAATTCTTTGTTCTTCTTTTATTTATTCTATTTTCTTCTATTTTGTTCAAATTTCTTCTTCTCTTAATCTTCTTAATTGGACAAGATTCAAGAGTAGAAAAGAGATTGGGTTCTACCCTCTCTAAACCATGCAAATAAAAAACGTTTCTATGATGACTACACCGCCCATGGAAGAGTAGTTATTTTTAGTAATATATATACCTCTCACCTCCTTCATTCATTTATTTTGAATCAATAAGCTACTGCAATTCAAATAATATGATCTATTAATTTAGTTTTTAATTTAAATGAAACTAATCATGCAATTGAAAAATAAACACAAATCATGCGTGGTTGAGAATTGTGTGAATTGTGAGAGTGAAAAATTAATTGGTAATTCAAAACCATATGGGATCAATTTTTAGTGTTCAAATATAATCCATAAAATCAATTAATTATAATTTTCAGAGAGGAAATGTGCCTTAATTTACTGCTAACCATAATCTAATCGTAGAACATCAATCAAAGAAGGGTTCTATGATTTCATGTTCTAAAGTTAGCCTTGGGTTAAATTCAATTCATTTTTGTGGTAAAGTTAATTCTTATTGGGTTTGGGATTTAAAATTTTAAGGGATCATAATTAAGTGAATGTTAATTTAAATGATAAAGATAAATAAATGATTGAAGAGGTAGAGTTAGATCGATTACAACTTTTAAAATATTTTCTAAAAAACATCTTCTTGTTGTGTCTTTTTAATCGAACATTATTTCAAAAATAAAAACAAAAAAATTATAAAATCTTCTTCCAAAGAACTTCTTCTAGTTATATGAATGGTAAAAAACCTCCACATCCTTTCAAGTAGTGTTATTATTCCATTTTTTGTTATTTTCAAAATACCTTTAATAAGTTGTCCAATTTATTTTATACTTTGAGAGATGACCTTGGTCAGCCACTCTACTGCACCTAAGTACCCAAAACCAGTAATCATTTGGGGGAACCCATGACAGCGCCTTTCAAAATCCTATCTATTTCTCAACAGAAAAGATTGATGAACTTTAATTAATTTTTTTTATGTTCCCTACATAAAATGATAATAAAAGTATCAGGTATATTTGAAATTACATAATATAATAAAACATATAAATATACAAATTACTTACTTATTATAGTCATCAAACAAACTATAGATAAATAAGACTATACAATATGCCATATCCTGGGCTTCAAGTTTCAATAGAGGCAATGTATAATTCCCAACAATTATTATTATTTGGGGAAGATTTTGAAATGAGGGATCAAATTTCCCATAATAATTCTCTTCAGTTCTCATTGGCTGGTTATGTCTTGTGCTCACATCAAACAAAACATTTGAGAAATATCCATACTTTCTTGAGCCAGATAAACTCTCACAATCAGATCTTCATGATAATTTCCTTTTCAGACATATGATTTCATTGTGCACATATTTATTTTAGTAGGATACATAAACTGAAAATAAAATGGTCCCCTAATAATTGTTTCAGTTGGAATATGAACTGTTAAATGCAACCTGTAGGTGAAAAAGGGTGGAGGAATTTGTTTTCCATATCATACAAAATTAATGGCGCCTCTGGCAACATTTTTATCAATAATATCTTGGATAACCGTTTATCATAAAGTTTTCTAAAAAAATGGCTCAATAAAATCACTATCAAACTTACATTATTCGATAGTAAATTCCAAATTGCTATTGGAATCAATTCATGAAGAATAATGTGATAATCATGAGTTTTAGGGATTTTAGTTTCAAATCCCTTATGTTGAATCATTTAGATATATGGATGGAATAACCATCAGGAACCACAATATTCTACAATGCTTCTTGAAATTGATCTTCCTCTAATGGTGTCATCACATAAGAAGCACAAAGAACTTTCCATATGTTTTCACCGATACACAAATGATGCAGTTTTGGTTGAATAACCCAATCCAACAAGTCCTGCTGAGATCAAAAGTCATATTTGGAGTTACCCTTGATATTCAGATGAATTTAATGAAAATTTTAATATATATTTTTATCAATTTTAATTAAATCTAAACAATAATGTAATAAATTGGTTGACCAATATGGAAACTCAAAAAAGATACTTCTATTTTTCTAATTGTTAGTGGAATCAATGTCATCATTCTTCCTCTTTTTAGATTTCAACTAAAATTTCCATAATGTCATATTGAAATATTTTAATTAATTAAGCACATAAATACATGACATACATTGAGGTTGTTGTTCAGTGTCAACATAATTATCAAACCTCTAACGATTATTCCTTTATTGATAATCCATTGAATAGAATTTCTTATGCCCTATAAAACTGATACTATAAAGTTATTTAAGTATTATCGATCATTTATTCTTCATACATATAGGACATGATAGTTTTCCTTTTGTTATCCAACCAAAAATCATTTCATAAGTAGGGAAATCATTTATTGTCCGTAGAAGGGCATCATGCATATGAAATATATTTTTTGAAGAAACATTGAATGTCTACACAACCATATACCAAATATGCTTCAACTCTCTTATTAGAGGATGAAAGTAGGTGTCTATATCATTACACAGACTAGGAGGTATAGATATCATTATACTCAAGAAAGTGAAAGGTTTTTTCATACACTTTCATGGAGGAAGATTTTAAACATGAAAAAAAACTGGCCAGGTGCTGTTAGCTGTAATCGTATGACCAAACAGATTAAAACCATCACAGGATATACCCAAATTGACATTACACACCTCAGAAAAAAAATCAGGATGTTGTGTATCAAATTCCCACCATACTAATCCAAATGAAGAATGAACCAAATCATTGTTACCTTTAATTCTCTCAGAATAATAACATCACATATTGGTTGAGATTTCTGAAGACATAAATAGATTTTGAATTATAGGAATCTATGGAAACCGCCACATGAATTTATGTGGCACACAAGATAGTGTTCGATATGAATTTTCCTTCCATCGAGATATACCACATTCTTTACAGTAATTACAATCAGCTATTTTTTAACAAAATAAACTACAATCATTCAGACAATCATGATCTTTATTAGTAGAAAATCCAAGAAGATTAATTAAATTCCATACCTTGTAATTATTTGAGGGAATATCTGAACCATTATAAAGAATTTACTTCAAAAAGGTAAGAATATAATAAATGGAAGTATTAGAAATTTGTACTTGTTTTCCCAAGATATAACCTCATTAAAAATTCAAACTTGGTCAGTTTAGTACATTCCTAATATGATGGAGTTCTGACATTATCCATTAAATTTTTCACTCTTTAAACATCATCATCTTTAGTATTTTGCTCATGTGTATTGAAATCATTATATTATTCCACTAACATACTATCTCTATCATAATGATACAAAAAATCTAAGCCGATCAAATATCAAACTCTCTATACTAGTTATTTTTTTCATTCCTGAAAAGTATAAGATTGTCTCATCTCTCCATGGTTATACCAAATAGAATAGTTTGTTTGTAATAAATCATTAGTTATATAGTAGCCAAATTTTCCCAAGATTAACAATGGTCTTCTGAAATAATTATATCATGGACACTGTATACAACCTCAATCTAAAGCATTGTTAAATGAAAAATCTAGAAAAACGTCTAAATTATTTTTAAACCAGATTCAAATTCGATTGGAATAAGATATGTATCTTCTATTTATTTTATTAAAATGAAAAACATTTATCTTCCAATTAAAAATTTAAATCATAATTAAAAAATTCATTACAACCAAATTTAATATTAAAGACATCAAAACATACAAGAATCTAGAAAAATAAATAATAAGTTAAATAACATATGCTATAAGTGGTGACTATAAAAAACAAACCAAAGTGGGTATCCATGACATTTAAGAATTCACTATCATGGTCACAATCTAAACATCTCCCCAGGATGATAAAAAGTGAAACAAATTAGACTAAAATGAAAATAATCATTTTTATAAGGTTTTATGAAATGAAATTAAAACATATCAAAACTGTTTTAAAACATTACACATTTTTCTAAAACATTTTTTTTAAAACCAAAAACACTCATAGTTTCATTAACACACAAAACATGATTTCCTATGGAAGCTATTCCAAATCTATTTTGGAAACAACATTTTACACTTTAAATAACACAACCTATAAAATTCATTTACAGAATAGATTGAAAGAACTATATAGTTAAACTTTCTCTTTGTTTCTTTTAATACTTTTTTAAATCCCACTTGAAAACATAGATATATAAACCACATATAAATTACAAGGAATTTTATAGTTAGGAACTACTACGTAAACCCAAAAAAAAGGATAAACAATAAGAACATAGGTTCCAAACAATAATCTATGAACATGGGGATACAATCGATATACAAGACAACCCACCACATATCTGAGGAGTTTTTCTGATCCCCTTAAGCTGAAAAAAACTTTCAAGGGTGACCCAAAGACCCATTGGGGGATTTTTTAACCATCAAAAACCTATTAAAACTGACTAAACAAGAAATACCATAAATGAAAAGGCACAAACACCAGAAATGGAAGTAGAAATAAAACACAAATTTGTAAAAAGTTTCAAAACTATAATAGAAGCTAAATGAGAAAAAATGTAAAACTAAAAAGGAAAAAAATCTTAATCAAACTATTTTTAAAAATAAAAGGTCTGATCACCATCTCCTTATGAAAATCAAGTAACCAACACAATACCAATAACCATCCACTTCTAAGGAAAGACAAAACTGTATCCAACCAAAACTACCACATATGGAAATACCTTCCCAGGACATGATGAATACATTCCTACGAAGATGAGTGTGTTTGGTGTGAGCCGAATCTTGTAGGACACCACCATGAGTCCCATTCATTCATTTTATTATAGAAACAAATTTGAATAAAAGGTGTGGAGAAATAGGATTTCATTTTTACTTTAAATTAATGGGAGAAAAAAGATTAAGTTATGAACTTCATCAATAATCCCCATGTTGTAAAAACATTTCTTGAAATTGGTTATATTTTAAAAAATAAATTTCCATGGGGAATTTTTTCTTTAAATATAACTATTTCAAAATTAAAACCACACATGGTCTAAAACATGTAAAAATCATTCTAATACTAATGTCTCTATGAAAAAAACAATTTAATTTTTTTTATTTAAAATCACACACACCCACCCACCTTAAGGTACAAAAGGAAGTAAAGGAAAATAATCAAGAAAAAACCTGATAAATACAAGGATGGAATAACACTAAAAAAATAATGTTAATCTAAAAAGGGTTAACTCACCAAGAAAGACCATAAAATAAATAAACAAATTAAAATGTATAAATTAATGATCTATAACTTAAATAGTTATCTTTATGAGAAATCATGATGACTACAATAACTATGCAAGACAAGAAAACGTGGACCTAGTTGTCGGTAGGGAACAATCATACATCTATCCAATGAGTCACTCTTTGTGTCACCCTTAGTGAAAAACCAAAAATCTATGTTTTACATACAAATAAGTGGGGTATATATGATTCAAAACCTTTATTATCCTAGTAATGTCCCACCACCACCCACTTAGAAACCCTATCCTCCTCATACAATAATAATTTTGGTAGACTATGTACAATGAAAACATCACAAGACAATAACAATCTGCTAGGGATAACAACATTATCAATTCATTCCCACCTCTAGCACTACCATCAATGTGACCCCCAACACATAAGAACACCAGGCATCGGGTAACCATGAATCCATTACATGGATAAGAAAAACATCAAAAAAATAAATGGGGACCAAAAAGGGAACCATGAACGATCAAATCATAATAAAATTCCAACTAGGCCTTTCATTTAATATATACAATATAGATAATTGGATTTTTTTTGTAAAATAACAACATTCCATACCAACACAATTATAAAAGGAAATATATTCATCAATAATTATAACCACACAATTCATGGGATACCTCCATTCATATTTTCGATTAAAAAATACCATCAAAATATGAAATACATCTTTTAACAAAAAAATTAACCTAATTTGGAAGCCTAATTTTTATTATAATACCAAAACATGTGTGTTTAATTATTAAAAGCAACCAAATAATTTTACCAAACATAGGGATTTTATAAAAACCACTTCCCATCAAGATACAATTTCAATCAAGAAATTCCACCATTTTTCCACATGATAAACAATAAAAATAAATGAATGAAACCGAAAATTGACCCTATATATAGTCCCCACCATGAATATTTAGGAAAAATATGAATTTATAAAACACTTATAACATTTTAATTATTGAATAAAAGAAAAATAAAAAGAAACACCAACATCCAACATCAAAACCGTGTCACCTTAAATAAAACACTTGAAAAATATTAAAAACCCATAGAGAAGAAATAAGAGGGAAGAAAATTTTACCACTCAAATACCACAACAAAAAATTTCTAGATAAATAACTCTTCCTATGGGAGGGTATGCCAAAATTGTGTGAGGAAAGCGGTGGATTGGCTGAAATTGCCTGAAGGGAGTAGTAGGGTGACCATTGTCACATGAAGTGGGTAGTGGGGCATATTAAATCACCGTAGGGGAGGGAGCAAGCTGAGTGAAGTCATATGAGGGGAAGGGGATGTTTGGATTCGTTGGACGAGTGAGGGTTTGAATGAGGAGGAGGGGAGGGGAATCCTGAGCAGGCTTCCAATATTTAGAAGGCTATACTAATGGTTTCAAAAAACCATCGGTATAGGCCAACCTATATTAATGATTTTTTAAAAACCATTTGTATAGGATTGGACAAGAACCTCTATACCCATTTTTTTTCTAAATAATTGGTATAGATCCATTGGGATAGGTCTCTTTTCCAGTCGTGGGGGACAATAGGTCGTACATACGCATGAATGCTACTTTCATTTATTTTTCTTATTTAAAAGAATGAAAGTAAATGATATATATTTATATTATAATTACAATACCATATTTATGTAATATAATTAATATATTTTTATTAAAATTATCCTTAATATATTCCACATATTGTGTGAACGAATCACATTATTTCAAGTGGGCGGTAGTCCACACTTTCTCAAATGATGTTATTGTATTAACTCAAAATACAATGTTTTAATGGTATGTGTCATAAAATGATTAAATAAGTATAAAAAAATAATAAATATCTTAAATATCATATATATATCATATATAAACAGTTTTTATACCATAAGGGCCACTATGAGAGGTGGTAAAAGAAAAATTAACAATCATCGTTTCGTGAGGCAGTAGTTCATCTTACACAGAAACAATATATTAGTTACCAATTAGATATCAATGTGTATAAGTGTAGGTAGAACTCAAAACATAAAAACATCCTAGTATTTTTATAATACAGGTTTTGTTTTGTAAGTATAGACTAAGAATATTATTGGGAGTGGATAAGTAATTTAAAGAAAAGAGGTCGTTGGAAAACATTACCTTAAAATCAAGTTACTTATTTTAGTTTATACAAAAGGGCTTCCTTGAAAGGATTTATGCCCAAAAATTGGATCCAAGGTCTAGGGGAAATTTTTTTAATATATTTTGGAAGATATTTTCCAAACATAATAGGTTTGAGAGGTGTGAGGAATGGGTAGAGGTGGTAGCCTTTTATAAGTGGGAAAGGACTCGCTTGGTATTTTTTAAAAGAAGTTAGGTTTACCCATGTTTTTTAACTAAAAGAATTATTAAAAAACCAATAAAACTAAATAATGGAAATTTAATGGCCAAATTATGGCAATAAAACGGGTTTTGAAAAATTGACTATGTCATTTGGTCCCTTAAGTTAATGGTTTAGTCCTTTATTAAGCTTAATTTTACCTTGATAATTATAATTTATTCTAATTACATCCACTAATATTTTTGGTCAATTTTTTTGTATTATTATAAATTATAAATTATGATTATTATAAATATATAATCAAATTTCCAAAATTATAATCATAGAAGTGGTGTAAATTAATTTAAAATTCATCCCGCAGGTGGGACAACAATGCATGTTTTTAAAGTAAAAACGATCAAAATTTTGATAAGTGTTTACATTGAATTAAAAAATGAAATTGAAAAAAATGACATAAATAGGATTAATTGGTAAAATTAAGATACAATTAAACATTGAAATAAATTTAAATTATATATTGACCTTATAAATAAATTATATGAAAAAATAGTTTTGAACTAAAATTCAGCGTTTTTCACTATTCATTAAAAAATGAAACTTCATGGAAAGATACCAAAAATTGAACCTAACCTAATTTTTATGTTTCATTTAAAAATATTATGTCTATTTTTACATATGAAATTTGTTAAAGGGTCAAAAATTGTATTTAATATTGGTTCTCCCCTAAAAGATGGTAAAAATACCATAATAAAAATACAGTATTTAATGCATAAAATTGGTTTTGTTTTTATCTTAATCATATAAAATATATTGGATGAATATACAAAATATTTTATTGAATATATAATATATATACTAAATTAATATTACTCACAAATTTTAATTATTTTAATTTATTAGGGTATAATAGCTTTGTGAGTATAATAATATTTTATTTATATTCAGTCGGTTTCTTTATTTATTTATAATTAACTTATGACCAAAGGATTCATTTTATATTGGTTTAATGAATAAATTTTCATAATAGATTTAATTATATTTATAAATAATAATTTAAAGGCTAGGTTATATGTAATGACCCGCCAATTCTCATTGTCTTGAGAGTGTAACGAGTCATTACTGGGCCTTAAGCGACATCCCCATAACGCCAAAGGCTGGAAATAAATGCCGAAGGGTGTCAAAATACATGGGGGAAGATTTTCCCTTTAACTGAAAACAACCAACAAACAGAGAAAACTAGATAAACATCTCCAAGAAACCACTATATGATGCATGATTTAAAACCAAACAACTCAATCGTTATTTTCAAAAAAACCCAACTAAGTGCAACAACGGAATACAAAAGCAAATCAGAGTAAACAACGGAAAGACAACTACAAGACTTCAAGACAACAACCCAACTACATGCTCCACCATATCCATGCTCCAAAATCAGGAACCAACCCAAGAGTCACGAAGTAGTGCTAAAAATGTGTGACACTTTATCTTTTCCAACATCCCGGTATACGACATCTGCAAAAGCACCAACGTACCAAAGCAGGGGGTGAGTAATGAAATACAGTAGGTTTTCCCGGATGACTTCCCAACCCATTCCTCTAGGATAAAACATGTTGGCACATTTATATAAAAAAGTTCCAAAATAGTTCACAAATAAGAAATTCCATGTCAAAGCCATTTTTCCAACAAAAACCATTTTCCAACAAAACAGACAAGCAATGTTTCCAAATCAAATTTACATTTCCATTTTTGGCACTTTCATTCCATTTCACAAATCCAAACCACCAACCATTTCACAACCCGTGAAATCCACTATGAATGCATCATTATGACAGTTCCATACTCATGAGCAGTCTCTCGTTGATCTACCAAGTCATCACCAGGTAATTATTCCCCATGTTCCATTACACTTTTGGCACCGAGCAAAAGGTCATATTTCAACCAAGCCTCGTAAATGCAATATGAACACACACACCAAGTATGCCCAAAAACCATGCCATTTCAACCATGCCAAAATCATTTCAATAAAACACTCTATTATTGAATTTTTTTCCCACACACCATTTTCCAAATCCCACAAATCCATATTTTAAAATTTCTATTTTAAAATCAAGAAACCAAAACACTTTTCACAAAAAATTCTTTAAATTTGCACAATTTAATCAAAACCCATAAATCATCACTAAATAATATTTATAACATGATTTTCACCACAATTTCTCAATAAAAACCAAGAGATTAAATGAATTTTAACTAAGCCTTCAAGTTCTAAGAAAGAGGAATCGAGAGTAAAGCCACCTACCTCAACAAATAGGGCGAAACCAAGCCATGGACGAAGAACGCTCAAGAACACCGGGTCAAAACTCCCAAAACCCTCCTTAGATCTCTTCTCCTAACACAACCAAGACCAAAACATGTCATATTTGGAATCAAAACCCATATATCTACTCATAACTGAGGTATATCTATGAAAACGAGAGAAGAAGAGAAGTAGATCTAAGTAGATCTAAGAAACTGATCAAGAACGATCACATACCTTAAGAATTCGGCTTCGATTCGCCAAGAGAAGCCTTCGGATCGCCTCCAGAATGATTTGGAGAAGTATTCCAACATTAAAGGGAGAGTAATCCAGATTTAGGGCCACTTAGGAGGTTTAAACAAGGAAATTAAAGGAAAAATGAGTTAGATCCACAATTTTAGTATCAGACTTTAAGTGATCACACAGTTAGTCCGCACAGTTTGACAAACTGTGCGCTAGCCATGCGTTAGATTCTTCCTCGACCCTCCTTCACACACGGCCTCATCACATGGTTTCCCTTAACCGTGCAGAAGCCATTGACTCCCCATCCAGACACACACGGTTTGGCCGCACAGTTTGAAAAATCGTGCGTCGCCTGTGCACCTTCCCCTTTGCTTCAAACTTCACTCCAGGATCTCCCGATTCTCTCATAAGTCACCCAAAAATTTTAAAACCAAGAAAAATATCCAGTAATGGTTACATACTAGATACCGGGGGTACTAAATTCTCCCCACCGTTGGTCTTTATTTCCCCAGAAAGTAGAAAACCATTTCTTGACTGAAAGAGTTCTGGCCACTGCTCCTTCATTTCTTTCTCGCGTTCCCAAGTCTCTTCGTGAATCTGACCATATTACCACAAAACCCGCACTAGACCAATGATTTTTCCACACAAGACTTTATCCTGCCTATCCACAATCCGCACCAGGATATTTACCAATGAAGCATCCAACTCTAGGTCAATGTGATCTCATCTGATCACATGGTCAGGATCAGGATGATACTTCTTCAACTGAGATACATGGAACACATTATGCCCTACACTGAACCATGGTGGTAATGCCAACCGATACACCACATCTCTAACCTGTTCCAGTATCTCAAAAGGTCTTATATATTGAGGAGATAGTTTTCCCTGCTTCCCAAAACGACAATGTCCAAGTGTTGTAGATATTCTCAAAATGACGTGATCACTCACTACAAACGACATCGGTCTTTGGTGACGATCCACATAATATTTCTAACGACTCTGTGCTATCTCCATCATCTTTTTTATCAACTTAATCTTCTCCATTGTTTTTTGGACAAGGCGCAGCCCAACTAGTGAAGTCTCACCTATTTCCACACAAAAAGTGGAGAACGACAAGGATGCCCATACAATGCTTCAATAGGATCCAAGTGTATCGAGGCCTAATAACTGTTGTTATTTGAGAACTCCACTAAAGGCACATGCTCTTCCCACGATCCACCAAAGTCCATTACACAAGCCCAAAAAATGTCTTCCAATGTCGGTATCGTCCTTTTATATTGTCCATCTATCTGAGAATGATACGTTGTACTCATATTCAAATGATTTCCCAGGGCTTTCTGTAAGGATCTCCAAAAACGAGATGTGATCCTCAGATCTCTATCTAACACGATTGAAACTGGTATTCCATGTCTCTTTACCACTTCTTGGATATAGATTTTTGAAAGATCTTCCACCGTATGAGTTTCACGAATAGGGATAAAATGGGCCGACTAGGTTAGAAGATCCACTATCACCCAAATGGCATCGTGTTTCCAGACCGTTCTTGGAAGACCTGTAACAAAATCCATTGCTATCTGATCCCATTTCCACACAGGGATAGATAAAGAGTGTAACATACCATCTTGTCTCTGATGATCTTCTTTAACCTGTTGACAAGTTAAGCACTGTGAGGCGTACTCAGCCACCTTCATTTTCATGCCGCTCTACCAAAACTGTGTCTTCAACGCCTTATACATCTTTTGTGTACCCGAATGTACAGCCCATCTGGAATGGTGGAAAGCATGAAGGAGTTGTTCCTAAGAAGTTAAAGGTACAACCGTCCAATCTCGAAACTACAAAACTGAACTCCCAACTCGATTTCATCCCTCAATGGTCTCCCCACCATTGAGTTTTGAACTCATTGTAACATAGTCTTGGTCGTATGCCTGTGCCTCCTTTACTATCTCCACCAAACCAGGGACAAGAACAACTGGAAAGAAAACCGAAACATCACCCCAGTATTCACATTCCACATGCATGTCAGCTAAGACCGACATCAACTGCCATTCGTCTAAATCTTCTTTTTCCAACTAAGCATATGAGTTCTTGCTTAATGAATCAGCCACCGAATTGCCCTTACCCGATGTATAAATTAAACAAAAATCGAACATTTGAAGATACTCCATCCATCTCCTCTGCCTTAGATTCAAATCTTGAAGTGAGAAAATGTGTTTCAAGCTTTTGTGATCTGTAAAAATAGTGAACTTCTCACCAAAGAGATAATGATGCCAAGTCTTCAAGGCATGGACAACTGCAGCTAACTCCAAATCATGTGTTGGGTAATTATTCTCATGCACCCTCAAATAACTTGAACTATAAGAAACAACATGGTCTCCTTGCATGAGAAAACATCCCAAACCTGTTCCCAAAGCATCACAATACACCACATATCCCTGTCCTGATTCAGGCAAGACCAAGATGGGTGCTGATGTAAGGCGAAGTTTCAACTCCTGAAAAGATTTCTAACATTCCTCAGACCATTGAAATGCACTATTTTTATTTGTCAATGCTGTCATTGGAGAAGCTAGCCGTGAGAAGTCATGAAAAAAGCATCGGTAAAAACCAGCTATACCAAGAAAACTTCGTATTTCAAAGAAATTCTTCAGTGGTTTCCAAAAAAGAACAGCTTCTATCTTTTCTGGATCCACTGAAACACCTTTCTCAAAAACAAAAGGCCCAAAAAATGTACCTCTTGTATCTAAAAATCACACTTTGATAATTTTGAATACAACTTATGGTCTCACAAGATTTCTGACACTATCTCCAGGTGTTGATCATGCTCTACCATTGTTCTTGAATACACGAATATGTCATCCACAAACACCACAATAAAAGAATCCAGATATAGCTGAAATATCAGATTCCTCAAAGCCATGAAGACTTCTTGTGCATTCATAAGACCAAAAGGAATGACTATATATTATTTGTGGCCATATATTCTTCTGAAGGATATCTTCAGAATATCCTCCTTCCGAACTCGCAACTGTTGATATCCTGACCGTAAGTCAATTTTCGAGAACCACTGATCTCCCATAAATTGATCAAACAGGTCATCAATGCGTGGAAGTGGATATCTATTATTTATCATAACTTGGTTAAGTTTACGATAATCCACACATAGCCTCAAAGTTCCATCTTCTTTCTTTACAAACAAAACTGGTGCTGCCCACGGAGACACGCTTGGCCGAATAAAACCTTTTCTTTCCAGCTCCTCTAACTGCACCTTCAAGTCCTTTAACTCTGTTGGTTCCATCCTATAAGATGGAAGTGAGATAGGACTGGTCCCCAGAAGGAGATCATTCGTAAACTCCACTTCTCTTACAGGTGGTAACCCTGATAATTTTTCAGGAAAAACATCAAGAAATTGATCCACCACAGCTGGAAAACTATTTTCTGTTCTCTATTCCAATGATGCCAAAGTCAATGCTACCAAATGGTAAGAGATTGTTTCCACTGTTGGTGCCAACAAGCCCATTGCACCTGCCTTCACCAATTTTTCTTCTCTAAAGAGATGCTCAACGCCATCCTCAGTCGTGAAGCTGACTATTCTTCTATAACAGTCGATGTGAGCCCTAAAATCTATCAACCAATCCATACCTAGCATTATATCATAGACATCCATCTCCAGCATAGAGAAATCCCATTTCAGCTTAGCTCCATCAATAGTTATAGAACATACTCTAGACATGAAGGCTCTACATTCTCTTTCAGAGAGAGGTGTTTGAAGTTTTAACACAGAAGGTGTCATTTCAAGTTTTATGTTCAGAAAATCAGTAATCCGAGAAGCAAGAAAAAAATGGGATGCGCCAGTATCGAACAACACTTTCATGATGGTAGAATTCAAATGAATCGTACCTCTCACCGTAGACGGTCCAGACTGGTCATCCACAATCACCTATTTTGATCCATACAATAGCTTTGTTGCTGCACTTTTCTCCTTATTACCTTGTTGAGATTGCCCTACCTGAGGTGTCATGATATTCCTAGAGTTACCATAACTAGCTCTATTCTACTGGTGAGGCTAATTTTACTATCCTCGGTCTATCGAATCATAAGTGCTTGGGACGCCTGGGTAGTATCCCGCACACCCGACCTCGGAGCACAGTGACAATATCGCTGAAGATTCCCCATCTTGTTGCAATTGTGACATGATTTTGGTGGTGTTGTATATTCTCTTTTCATGTGGTCAATCATGCCACATTGAAAACACCCAGCTTTCATCATGGGTCATGGAGGAAGATTCACCGATCCAGCCGTCTGATTCTGATTTGCACTCCCACCTCGGAAGTAGGTGTCCCTCTTCCTCTTGTTCCTAGCATTAGAGTTCCCACCCGTTCCCATGGGTATCATCATACTTCCTCTTCTCATAACTCTCGAGATGTCTCTTTCGGCTACTGTTGATCTATTTACCATCTCCGTATAATCTGTAATACATAGCACAACTATCTTTGAGCGAATATACTGTCATAATCCTGATTCAAATATGTGTGCCTTCAATGATTCACTTGCAGCAAATTCCTGTGAAAAGCATACTAAATTCATGAATTTAGACACATACTATGTGATAGAGAGATTTTCTTACTTCAGGATGAAAAAGTACTTCATCCTCTGGATCTTGAATGCGTGAGGATAGGATTGTTTATTAAACTATTCCTCAATTTCCTCCCATCCCAGGCCTTGATCCAGCTTATCCTGCACCACCAGCTCCCACCACTATCGTGAAAGATCCTCTATCATATATGTTGCCAACTTTACTTTTATCTCTACTGGTGTGCCAATGAAATTGAAGGTACGATTCATCCTACTCAGCCACACCTCCTCCCCTTCTGGTTTAGAATCACCCCAAATGATGTGTGGATTCTGCTTCTGGAATTGGACGGAATGGTCTACATGCCTTGACTCATCCCTCTGATTCCCCATGTCCATAGCCTGAAACACTTGAACGATACTCTGAACTAGCTCTTGGTTCACACGTGGTTCAGTTGCAACCACATTCTTCGCAGCTTCTTCTATTTGGTTTCTACGACGTCTAACATGTGCCATTTTCTATACAAACAATGCACGCCGTTAGTCTTACTTCCTAGCAACTGAAGGATTATCATTTCAATCTCTATTATACCACTATCACCACATCGATTTACAAAAATTTCTAAAGCAGGTATTTTCTTTCTTTTGAAAATCAATCTATTTTCAAAATACATCAACCACTATCTTTTCAATGTCTTTTATTTGAAAACATGTTTAAAATTTTCAGAAATCACGCTTTTGCATCAAACTATAATCCATTTCTCAAAATGATTTATGCAATCCTAGTGGGAAGTCATTCCTATACAATGCATGTCATGCTTATCTCATTGGCTAAACCCATGACAATGAGATTTTCAATATTCTAGAAGTGTATCAAAAACACTTATGTACCCAACACCCTGGTAACTTGAAGTTCAGCATAAATGGGTTAGCTACGTCCTTTTATGCTATATATTTCAAGTTCTTACATTCCTACTCCTATCTAAGATGACCACCCAAGGAATATACATGAAGGGATTTCAACTCCAAGACCAGGAACATCGATGACTACTATTAGGCAAGGACCGAACAAGCTAATACCATTTGTAATTACCCTCCAATTCTCATTGGCTTGAGAGTGTAACGAGTCATTACTTAGCCTTAAGGGACATCCCCAAGGCGCGAAAGGCTGGAAATAAATGCAGAAGGGTTTCACAATACACGGGGGATGATTTTCTCTTTAACTGAGAACAACCCACAAATAGAGAAAACTAGATAAACATCTCCAAGCAACCACTATATGATGCATGATTTAAAACCAAAAAACTCAACCATTATTTTCATAAAAACCCAACTAAGTGAAACAACGGAATACAAAACCAAATCAGAGTAAACAACGGAATGAAAACTACAAGACTTCAAGACGACAACTTAACTCCATGCTCCACTAACTTCAAGCTCCAACATCACGAACCAACCCAAGAGTCATGAAGTTGGGCTAAAAATGTGTGACACCTTACCTTTGCCAACATCCTTGTATACGAAACCTGCAAAAGCACCAACGTGCCAAAGAAGGGGTGAGTAATGAAACTCAGTATGTTTTCCTCGATGACTTCCCAACGCATGCCTCTAGGATAAAACATGTTAGCACATTTATATAATTTTTTTTATATAAAACAGTTCCAAAACAGTTCCAAAACAGTTCACAAATAAGAAATTCCATGTCAAAGCCGTTTTTCCAACAAAAACCATTTTCCAAAAAAACAAATAAGCAACGTTTCCCAATCAGATTCACATTTCCATTTTTGGAACTTTCATTCCATTTCACAAATCCACACCACCCACCATTTCACAACCCGTGAAATCCACTATGCATGCATCGTTATGATAGTTCCATAATCATGAGCGGTCTCTCGTCGATATACCAATTCGTCACAAGGTAATTATTCCCCATGTGCCAGTACACTTTTGGCACCGAGCACAAGGTCATATTTCAACCAAGCCTCGTAAATGCAATATGAACACACACACCAAGTATGCCCAAAAACCACACCATTTCAACCATGCCAAAACCATTTCAATAAAACACTCTTTTATTGAAAAACTTTTTCAATACACCATTTTCCAAATCCCACAAATCCATATTTTAAAATTTCTATTTTAAAATCAAGAAACCAAAACACTTTTCACAAACCATTCTTTAAATTTCTACAATTTCATCAAAACCCATAAATCATCACTAAAGAAGATTTATAACATTCTTTGCACCACAATTTCACAATCAAAACCAAGAAATTAAATCAATTTGAACTAAGCCTTGAAGTTCTAAGAATGAGGAATCGAGAGTGAAGCCACCTACCTCAACAAATAGAGCAAAACCAAGCCACAGAAGAAGAATGCTCAATAACACCAGGTCAAAACTCCAAAAAACCTCCTTAGATCTCTTCTCCTAACACAAAAAAGACCAAAAACTATCATATTTGGCATCCACACCCTTAGATCTACCCATAACAAGCATAGATCTAAGAAAATGAGAGAAGAGGAGAAACAGATCTAAGTAGATCTAAGAAACCGATCAAGAACGATCAGATACCTTAAGAATCCGGCTTCGATTCGCCAAGAGAAGCCTTCAGATCACCTCCGGAACACTTGGGAGAAGTCTTCCAAACTTCAAGGGAGAGTAATCCCGAGTTAGGGACACTTATGAGGTTTAAACAAGGAAACTAAAGGCGAAACAAGTTAGATCCACAATTTTTGGATCTAACTTTAAGTGACCGCATGGTTAGTCCGCATGTTTTGACAAACCGTGTGCTAACCGTGCGTTAGATTCTGCCTCGGCCCTCCTTCACGCATGGCCTCATCACACAGTTTCCCTTAAACGTTCACCGACCATGTAGAATCCATTGCCTCCCCAGCCAGACACGTATGGTTTGACAAACCATGCATCGCCTGTGCGCCTTCCCCTTTGCTTCAAACAACACTCCAGGATCTCCCGATTCTCCCATACGTCACCCAAAACTTTTAATACCAAGAAAATTATCAAGTAAGGGTTACATACAAGAAATTGGGGGTACTACATTATATCACATTATATAATATTTTAATAATATTTTATTGTTCGTTAAGACTCAGTATTTCATGTAACATAAGGCATCAAAGAGGGTCACTCTTGCGTGTAACACAACCTAACTTAGTATTGCGTTCATTAAAAAAATATAGAACATATAATATATGTTTAAAATAGTAAATATATTTTAAAGTATTAGGGTATTATATTCCCTTACACTCTTGGGGTTGCGTGTCATACACACTATCAAATATAACATTCACACTCTAGAATTTTGTGGTGTTACTAGTGTCTAAACCAAGACACCGCTTGTACTCATGACCATTTTGACCACGACACTGCTATTGACCATAGAGCCTATATGATGATCTAAAAATTTCTTTCCCACCACCAGTTTTTGAAGGACTCTATTTCTGACCCCACACTGGCCGTCTCCATCCCACACACTCACCATCGACCCCCTCCTTGAGTGGGGTCCATCTTCACCACACCTTTTCTTAGACTAAATAAATCAAAAATAAATTAAAAATAAATGAAAAATAAGATTACATTTGAAATAAATTTACTTTAAAAACATTTCAATACAGTAAAATTACATTGAAATTGATACTGTAAGATCACAATATTTTAGTATCAACTAATTTAAATAAAAATATTGTTAATAGCTTGTATTACAGACAACATTGAAAAAAATGAACTGATATATATATATAAATATATATAAACACACAATTTACTATAATGAAGGTAAAAATTAATGAATTAGGTATATAAAATTTTCAAAAAAATAAATTAACATTCATTGGTAATTAATATTAAATATGGTTATGAACACATACATTTTAAAAAGGTCTTTAAAAAATGATTTTCATTATATTTTTTATTTCCATTTAAAAGTAAATGTTCTGAATTTTAGAATTCTTATTTAATGAAATGAAATTCATTTTTGATATCAATATGTAAAAATTATATTATGTTTAATTTTTGATATTTTTCTAAAATAACTGATTTTTGGGTGAATGGTGAAAAATAGAGTTTTACAAAATACTATCACTTTTATAACATCATCATGATATAGGAATGAATTGAAAGTTTGCGGAACATTTTTATAGAAAAAATATATATTTATTAAGTAAAATAAATAAATTAAATATATTATTGGACTTATAAACCCATGTGTGACATTTTAAGACCTAAGTGAAGTTTTATTCTAATAAAAGAACTATTTTAATGGTTCTATTTAATTAAGAAATTAAAAGGTTATAATAGTTTTTGGATTGATTTTAAAGTAAAATAGATATAATTTATTTAATAATAATATAATTAATTTCTTGAGAATCAAGTCTACACATGATTTTGGTATAAATCAATTTTTAAGCATAGAAAGACATTTTTTCTTATATATACTATTTCTCACTCGGTTTGCATTTTTTTGGAAGAAGGTGTGTTCTTTGGTCAAAGACCAAAGAAAAAATTATTATACAAAGAGAAAAGGGTTTCATGAGTCTGAAAGACAAAATCGTATTACAATATTTTTCATAATGTGGGAGAAAATCAATAGGCAGGTCTTCCATCCATGTTACGTCCTGGATGACCCCTTTATTTTCAAGACGGTTTGCAACCATGTTTGCTTCATGAAAGGTATTAATGAAAATAATGCTAATCTATAGAAGTAAAGGGAGACAGTTTATCCAATGGGTTGTAAGTGGCCAGGCCACACACACCACACCATTTCAAATATCCTAAACAATAGTGGCTACATCACTTTCAATCCAAATATTGTTCCAACTCTTTTTCTTAGAAAAATACACGACATGGATCACAATCATCATTTCCACTTCTAGAGATGAGGTGATTCCATATCTTCCAAAGAAGCATATGAGACACTCTCCAAGGTGATTTCTGAAAATAGAACCACATCCCGAGAGTCCCAGATTTCTTTTAGATGCCCCATCAACATTGAATTTAATCCATATTGGTAGAGGGGCCTACCCAAACACTTCAAAGGTTCATCTAGTTTGACGATAAATTCCATCAATCTGAAGTTGTTGGAGGATCTCAGAGTCCTTGATAGTGTTGTCACAATTAGCCTTCTGAATCAAAGTAGCTTCCAAAATGTCTGTGAGAATCCTCTTTCGACTTTCGTTTAGACTGGATGAGCAATTATTATCAATAAGAGCATTTCTATCATACCAGGTCATATATAGGTGTTTAAAAATAGCAGTTAAGAAAATATTATTGATTTTATGAGAGGCTTCTATATCCCAAAAATGATTTAATTGGGAGATAATTGAATCAAGGAATAATTATCTACAATAAAAAATGTCAAAAATATTGTTACAAAGAGATGAAGCTGTAGAACAAGATAGATAAAGATGGTTAATATCTTCTCTATGCGGGTTAAAAAGATGAAACTTAGAGAAAAGTTTAATCCCAAAAGAATGAAGACAAACCTTAGTGGGGAATTTGTTATTAGAAATATTCTAAAGAAGAGTAAGCCTCTTGGGCTTAATCCATAGTTTTTCAAAACTTTTTAACCAACATAAATTATTTTTAGAATCTTGAAAATTGTGGTTATAATTTGTTTTCGAATCTTGGACGCCATTATGAGATGTTTCTCAGATTAGGAAATCATTATAATTGTAATAGTGATAATTTTCAATATCATGAATAATATTCATTAGGAATAATGATGTTATTAGAATTTAAAACTTCCCGAATAGTGCATTTGGTGTGCTGCAATAGAAAATTTAGAGGCAACATGGAAATAAAAGGAACACCAGTCCAATTGTCCAACCAAAAATTACTGGAAGAGTCAGAACTAACCATCCATATAGAGTTATTCATGATGCTGGAAAAATATTTCCCAATGTATGGCCAAATGGATGAGGTAATATAATTCATATTTCTCTTCTTCGACTTATCAAGGAATCTTTTTTTTTTTGAGAAAAGCAATGGAATCAGAGTTATTGTGAGGTAGATTCCAAGTGAGTCTAGATTTTAAAGCATCATTAAAGAGTTCATGTTTTTTACTACCTAGACCACCATTATCTAAAGGATTACAATAATAATCCTATGGGATGGCCACAAGTTTCCTTTTTAGAGTTATTTTGGTCCAAACAATGTTTTTGATGTAAACATTTATTCTGTTAAGAAGGACAATAGGTCATTTATAAACCATTGATGAGTAGAACATTTTAGAGACAATAATATATTTAAGAAGATAGATCATTCCTACCATAGAGACTACTTTACCCTTTCATGAATAAAGTTGATTGAGGATTTGGTCAATAGTGGTGAAAAAATAACGGGATTTAGGCCTTCCCCAAAAAATGGATACACAAAGGTATGTAAAAGGGAACGGTCCTTTCTTGATACCTAAATCATTGATAATATTACCTTTACTATTAGAAGGAATTTTTCCCCAAAGAAGACAAAATATTTTTTCTAGCTAATAATTTTACCATAGATTTCTTCATAATGTGATAGGCCACTTTTTATAGTTTGAATATTCCTTTTATCACCTTGTTAGAACAAGATAATGTCACCATCATATGAAAGATGTGTGGGAACATTTAATTTTCTAGAAGCCTAAATAGGTTTAAGCTTGTTCTGATCAACAAAGAAAGTGAGAAATATTCTTATGTAATCTTCCATAATAGAAAAATGAATGGAAGATAGGGGATCACCTTGTCAAACTCCCTTGGTGAATTAAAAGTTACTCATAGTGGAACCATTAACAAGAATGAATATGGAAGTCGATTTGAATAAGGAATTTATTCTATTAATGAAGGTATCATTAAAACTAAAGATCTGAAGGATATTGAAAATAAAACTCTAATCAATGGTATCAAAGGATTTACTAAAATCAAGTTTAATATAAATATTGCCTCTCCTGGTGGCTTTGTTTAAAGTGTTAGTGCATTGAGAGGCAAGGAAAATGTATTCATGTAAAGACCTACCCTCTATGAAATAAAATGGACTCCAAGAGAAAATTTTATTGCTGATAAAAGTAAGTCTATTAGAAAGAAGTTTCATGATGATTTTGTAAAGATGGTTAATAAGCACAATGGGTCTGAAGAGAAGAATCTCATATGTATTGTCCACTTTAGTAATTAAAGTAAGAAATTGAGAATTAAACCCATGAGGTAGCGTAGCATTGAAAAAGAATGATTTGACAAGTTTGAAAACATTCATTTGAATAACCTCCCAGTAATGTTGGTAGAAACCATTATTAAAACCATCAAGACTGAGAGGACTATCCATATTAAGGCTAAAAACCATGTCTTTGATTTCATGATCAAGAGGGATTCTTAAAAGATAAGCGCTATCTTCCTCATTCACCATAGCCATAATGAACTTAGAAATTTGGTCTTTTTTGACATGTGGGAAATTAAAAATATTTTCAAAATAAGAGACAACATGATTAGCAATTCCATCCTTAGTATCAATAAGGGTGTCCTCGTCTCTAAGAAAGGTGAGAGGTCTACAAAATTTCCTGATTCATTGGAGAGAGTTGTAGAACTTAATGATTGTATTACCATCTGAGAGACATTTATTTTTGTAGATTTGTTTACGCATGTTATATTTAAGGATAATAAAATCATTTCGTTTCATATAAGTGTTGATTTCATGTGGAGGATCCTTAGATAAATCAAATATAGTAGTGGTGTTTTGAAGTTGGTTAAGTTCATTCTCAAGAGAAGAGATGTCACTATCGATTTGATATTATTTGGAATTACACGAACCTTTAAGATACTTCTTAAAATGTTTTAGCTTTGTGATATAAGAAAAATACTCATTTTAATGATTCCTAGATGCACAATTTTTTATGATATTATAACACTCAGGTTCAAAGTACCATGCATTATTAAATCTAAAAGTAAGAGTGGGTTTGAGTCTTTTGATATAAAGACTGACAAGAATGGGATAATGATCCAAGTTAAGCTTAGGAAGGTTAACGCTAGAGATAATGTCCCATTTATCCAGAACAGACTCATTCATGAAATCTCTATCCAATTTTCTATCAACTACCCCATTGTAGTGTCTTATATACCATGTGAACTTAGCAACAATGAGGTTAATTTTCACCAGATTATTATCCTCTATAGAAGTTTTCAATTCTATTGAGGATACAAAAGAGTGGGATGGGAAACTTTTCTCACTATAGGTAAGAATCGCATTAAAATCACCTATCACAAACTAAGGATCATGAATGTTAGCTAAACAATAAGGATATTTCCAAAATGTTACTCTATCTTAATATCTAATTTTATCATAAATACAAGAACAAAAAATGTGCGAGCCATAAAAAGAAAAGTCACAAGTAAACATATTATTAGAAACTTTGAAATTATTGACATTTTGAATAGAGAAATGTTAAAAAATATAGAGAGTTTAAAGAATAATACCATCTTTACATGCACTTAAAATATTATAGAAATATGATAAAAGATTCATAATTTTAGATTCAAAGTTTATTTTAGTTTCAGTAAAAGTATATTTTTTAGGTCTATGAGTATTAGGAAATATTTTAAGGACAATAAAGGTGTTAGGATTGGCAATACCCTGACAATCCCAAAAAACAAATCATCCAAACCTGAATTTGGGGTTGGAACCCCCTTATTTTGAACTACCTGATCCCTTCCTCCTATTGGATCTTCTGAATTTTTAAGTGGAGTTTGGACTAGGGTTTTTTCCCTAATTACTCATAGAGGAAACAAAAGATGTGTTAGAAATACCTACATTAGCAGCATCCTCAGTTGTTTCATGTGTTTCACCCATCAATGAGGTAACCATTGGGCTGTCCCTAAAAGCCGTTGTATGATTTTCAGTTTACAAATTTGGTAAAATAGTAGAATCCAAAGCAGAAATAGTGTGGTGTGTGCCTACAATATTGGAGGAATGTTAAAGTAAACCAAAAGTATATTTTGAAGAAGTACCTATAGTAGTGCCTGGGAAAACCATACTTGAGAAATCTACTACATGATACTTTTTGGAATTCTTTTCATTGACATCATTTTGAGTGTGCATCAGATATGTATAATTTTATTAAACTACAGCCGTAGAGGGCTGGAAAACCCCAATATTGCCTTTTTCCAGAATCGCAAGGCTTCCCTCCCTTTTGGATTGTGTGGCTTCAAAAGAAGTGCTGCAGTCCATTTAAGCAGAGGGAAAACTATGATCCTTGGAGGTTTTAGGATACTCAACCTACTGTGAAATAGTAGGTCAGTTATGCTTAATCTTCATGGATCAACTAGTTACATTGCCAATAGGTGAGTCCTTAGGAACCCGAACTTCAGAAGAAAATTGTCCCACTGCGAGCATGGGAACAACAATACCATGTTGCACAGAATTTATGGAGGTCTCCCAATAGGGTTTCTCTTTAACATGTTTAGCTTTGGACTTCTCAAAAGCATCCAAGACCAGTTTTTCTATTTCTTCTAAAATGCTCTATTCAACAGTGGAATTCTCCTCTTCATCCATAAGATTATCCCAGACTATACCCAAATTCTCCCCCAAAGTTATGGACTTCACCAATATTTCTTGTTTTCTTCTAAAAAGGATCAGCTTTAACAATAATAGTGCTTTTCTGATTCTTATTCCTTATAACTTATATCCATACATTGTCCTTTGGTTGAGCAACATGGTTTTTCTCAACCGTACTATTTAAAATAGAGTTCCCAACGATTTTACATAGTTTGTAGAATGGGAGTTTACATTAAAACTCTATACTAACCTCCAATTTGTAATCTTTCATGTTAAAACTAATTACATCTAAGAGTTTTGAGTCCAGATTGACCACCACCATCACTCTTACATATATCACTAGATCTGCATTTAAAGTTCTCTGATCAATTTTATGGGGAGTGCCTATGCAAGAGACTATGTCATTAATGATATTGGGGTGCCAGAAAAACCAATTCAGACTGTGAAATCTAACCCAAACTTGATCCATGGCATTCTTATAAGTGTGGGGATTAAATGTATAATCCCATTCAAATATTCTAAGAATACAAGGATTGAGATTAATATTCTCTAATTTCCAAACATGATCTAAGTCCTCCTGTGATTTTAACAAAATGTGAAAGTAACCCTTGCCGATTGGAATAAGTTTTCAATCAGTGAATCCCTAAACAAGTTTAATTATAGGTTTAATATCAGTGTATGACCATGGTTTATCTCCTATAATGTAATAAATTTGACCCACAATCGAAAAATTACACATTTGAGAGTGTTGTTGATGGGCTTCAGGGTTATCCTCGACTAAGAAGTGACCTTCTTCCAATTTCCTAGAAAGAGGTGGATTCTTCAAGGTAGTTTTTTGAAATTAGTTTCATTTCATTTTTTATCACATTGAATAGTTACCATAATAAACCTTTTCACCATGGTAATGATTAAAGGGTCTAATGAGGTGGTAAAACTATGAGATATGCCTTAAAATATCAATCGAAATTATATAATTCTAATTATAAGAGTTGATTTAAATAATAACTATCCTAAATTATAAATTATTTCTATTTGGTTTAATATTCTTAATAAAATGATTTAATATTATTTTAATGTTTAGAATAATTACAAAGGTCACTCTTATCACCAATAAAAGTTTCCCCTAACCCCCTTACCTCTCAATAATCTTTTAGAAATTTGTCTCAACCAAAATATAATAAAATACATTCCCAAAACCCTTATAAATAACCAATATTCACCAAAAGACTAACCCAAGAAGGGTTAAGGATATATCCAAAGAAAGAAACCCAAGGAGGAGGTAACCATATTCACCGAGTTCATTCATGTTTATTTCTTATTCCACCACTTCAAAATATTATATAACCACTTGAAAATATTAAAATAAGTATTATTAGTTTACTAAAATATTATTATGTTGATGTAAAACCATCATCTACGCTCTCCCCTTCCATTGGAAAATGGGAACTTCGCTTGTACGTATATGCAGACTAATGCCTCTATGAAAGACACATTTTATCTTTCATCCCTACTTTACATAGTTGGATATAAAATAGGTATATAATAAATAAATATTATTTTTATGGAATAATTATGAATTTATAAATAAAAAACATCATCTACCTTTATTCCTTCCCATTTATTAGAAAATGAAAACATCTTTTGTGTGTATGTGCTGACCACCACCACCACGAATGATATATTTCATTTTCCATTACCGCTTTACATGGATAGTTACAAAAATAATTTTATATATAAAATATTAAATTTAGAACATTATTAATGTTATTTAATGGTTAGACGAATATTTTTATTCAGTAATATCATTAATTATTTTTATAGAATTTAAATTTCTAAAAAACAAGAATCTTAAGCTTTTCATATGAATCCCCGCCATAAATTCCATGAAGAGACCATGGAACTAAAAATATATATCAAAAACATAATATAAAAAATAATAAACATTTTAGAGATTATTAAACCATGTAAAATGTTCACGGAACCAAATCACTGAATTAGAAAATGTGTGGAAAACTAAATAGTTAACACAAAATATTGAAATGTGTCTAAGCAAGCATAAATCCAAGTAAAGGTTTTATTATCTTAAATCCCCAAATTTGTGAAATGATTCTTATTTTAAATACATTTTTGTGTATATAGTGTATTTAATGCATGTTTGGAATATTTTATACTGATTATATTTTTAATAATGTTAATTTAAGTTCCATTTTAAGTTCTATATTTCAACATTGTTTGATTCTATTGTTAAAATATATGTAAGGGGTCAGTGTCTCAATAAACATTTCTTGACCCATGTTTCATATTATGCACCATGATTTCTTTTATATGGTGTACATACTTTACCATGAATATATTTTTATATATTATTTAATTTAATTCATGGGATTTATAAAACAATAAGATTTTTTAGATTTAAATGGATATTTATTTGAAAATTATGAAAGAATTATTGTTATATTTTATAATATCACTTTTATTAGGATTGATTATGTTTAAATTTTCATAGTGGAAATTATATTTTATTTTCCACATAAAACCCATATATTTTCTTATAATTTTTATTTTTGGGGTTTCTTGTATTCTATCCATTTTCTCTATTTATTACTCAAAAACACTGAAAGAATTTTTATAAGAAAAAAAGACATTATTTCTCCTTTTTGGTTTTGAATCTATCACTTATATATCCATATTAATTATTTTATTTCATGATTATTTTATTTTTATTATTTATAATTGTAAATTAATATTAAAATTTTCTATTATTAATTTTTTTTAAAGGAATATTTTAATTTTTTATACAAATAATTTTTATCTTTTTTTTTATAATAGTGTGAAAAGAATATCTTTTTAAATGTTTTACACATCAATTATTTTCTCAAAATAATGACCATTCATAATTATTTATATTACTCTACATGTTTTAATGGTTTTAAAAATAAATATCTATTCCAGTTATTTTGTGATATTTTCATTTTTATATTAAAATAAAATGATATTATTTTCTTTAAAGTTTTAAAAGGGATATAATTGCACTTATTTATATCATTATATTTATCTTAAAATTTTATGAATTAAGAATGGTTTGTTTTAAAAATTCCATTATTTTAGATTATTTTAAAAATATTTTTATAAAAATCTCCTTCTCACCTTATGAAATTATTTTTAGAAGTGATTTAGAACTTCATTTTTACAATAATGCTACAAAAGTTTTATAGGGGTTATTTTTAGCATTTCACTCCATTTTCCTCTCTATTTTACAAAATAAGAATATTTCCTAAAACTCCTATATTTATGATTAATTGAAGGTATACTTTATGCATTTAATAATTTATGTTTTATACCTAATTTTTTATATAATAATTTTTTATCAGATCATTGACATCCTTGTAGTTATGTTCTTTATTTCTCTATAACATTCATTAAAATTATTTTCTTTTTTATGACCATGTTCTTTTGTACCCTAGATATATATAGTATTATTTCTTCTATTTAAGTGGTGACTAAACTATATAATCATTTTCATATATAAAGTGAATTTAATGAATCTTACTATTAATGTTATTCAGTTATCTTGGTAAATATTAATGCTTCATATATTTAATTCTATGTTGATATTTATTGATTACTGCGGAAATATTGATTATGTTTTTTGTTATTCATTAAATATATGAGTAATGAGTTGGACATGTGTTAGTGATAGGTGAAGTATGTTATAGCACCTTAATGCGTCAGGTAAGCCCTCATAAAAAAAACTGGGATGGTCATTGCTTGGTGTATGATATCCCATACAAATGTGATGTATTGGTTGAGGCCTTAAAGGCACCTATGATTTCATAGAATAGGCCTTAGTGGAAAGGATTGGATATTTGATAATGACTAGGATAACTCTATTATTCTAATATTTTATATTCCCAACATTATGCATTCCATCATAATTAAATTATTTATTTTTATCCATGTGAATATTTATATTATTATACGTGGATATATTTCAAGATTATGTGATTAGGTATATGAAATTATTTTATTCTAATCTATTATTTATATATTATTCATGCCTTTTTTATTCAATGACATATCGTAATGTACGCCACACTTATAGAGAATTTGAGACCCCCTTATTATGTTTCCATTTACCCAAGTTGTGAATAAGAGTAATACAAATGATATATCTAGAAGGGTATTATGTGTAGAGAATTTTTTGGGATATGTAGAAGACTTATTATGTAATAATAAAATTAAGGTATAGTGGAAATATTTCCTTTAGGTGAAAGAAACATGTGTTTGGTTAAATTTTTTTTGTCTTAATTATCTAAATATCTAAACCTAAAAGGGTATTAAATATATTATTGATTCAATATTTGTTATTTTTATTATAATTATGGAAGGTTGAATTTATTTCACTTTAGTTCATATCAAAGATAGTATGTGAAGAGTTTGCTAGATCTGAGAGTATGGTTCTAGAATGTTGTAGTTTGTATCAAAGAATGGTTTATATAGCTCTAGTGGTTATTATTTTATGATATTAAGGATAAATTAAGAGAGATAAATGTCATCAAGGATTAACAAGTTTAAGGTTGATCATAAGTTCAAAGGTCTGGCCACCCATTTAATGTATTATGTGAATATATTTTAAAGGTATTAAAGATATTTTCAGAGAAATTTATGAGAAAAAATGATTAAGGTAGATATAACCATTGGGTAATTTAGTGAGAAGGATAATTGGGAATAATTTTATTATATATTTAGAGGAGAGGTTAAATGTATTGATAACTATTAGGTTATTATGTGAATTTAATTAATGGTAATTATTATTAATTGGGGAGAAATAAGGTTATCATATTTTTTAGATTGTATAAACAACTTTTAATATCGAAAGGTAATTTGATAAAAAAGTGATTCATGAAAATGTTTACCATATTTTAGAATTATGATATATTTTGTATAGTGTGTAAGTGGATGATATACTTTGAGGCATAAATATTAAGTTAACTTTTACGAGAATATATGATTTTGTTTTGGTTTTGTATCAAGCTGATTTTGGATGTTTTGGCGTTTAATAATACATTATTAAGAGTATATATTTCCCTAATGTCTAGATTTATCATATTTTAAGGATTATTTTTTAATGAATATTTAAGTTAAATATTTTTTTGGAAGAAAAAAGTTAATTTGATATTAAAAGAACTTGTAATAAAATCATTATAATTTGTGGACTTGAAATTTGGTCATGCATATTTTAAAGTGCTTTAGGATTGGTTATTAACAAAATCATTTATTTTGAAAATTGGGTATTTTTATTTAGGATTTACTAATTAATGTATTAAATATTCATAAAATGGTTTATTTATACTTCATTAGGTGTTATATTTAATTCTATTAGCCATGATGTTAGTAAATGGATAAAGGCAAGAAGACAAACATTTCATCCCCTTTTGAGGATCTTAAAATCCATTAAAAGTTTATTTTAGTGCTTATAGTTTGGAAAATTACTCATGGATATTAAAATTTTATAATATTAGATGAAATAGAGTTGGAAAACTATTTTAAACAAAACCATATGATCAAATTATTCTTATAGAGTGGAAATGAATCAAGTATATTTTCTCATATTCACTATATTAATGGTAAAATAATTAGTAAAAGTTAAGTAAGTGGAAGATAAATAAGTCAAGTATCATGAGGAGAATATAACTAATCTATTAAGGTATGATTGTGAAAACTCAGTCACTTTTATGTGTATTATAATGATACATATACAATTTTATAAATATTTAACTAATAAATACTAAGTTTCCTCACAGTAACTTTAAAAGTAATATTCATGATAAAATTTACAACTTAGACTATAAATATGTCAAGATAAAATCACTATGGTAAAAAAAAGTTAAAATTTTTAGGATAAAATTTATTTAGGGAGGGGGTATGCAACACTCTAATATTTTAGTATGCTGGGATTTAAATAAATATCATTTTGTATATATTGTATCACATACAACATTAAATTAAAATAAATAATACACACACCCATATAATTTATTTCTCTACAATTTAAACAGTAATTCATTTAGAATAAGAAATGTTAAAATAAAAAAATTAGCACTCATTGGTAATTAACATGAAATGTTGTAATAAACACTAAAAGATTAAAAAGTTCATTTTTCTATAAGAGAAAATTTTATTGTAATTTTCTTTTCCATATAAAAGATAGATTTATAAATTTAATAATTTTAATGTGATGAATTTTTTTTTCATATTAGCATATAAAAATCAGATTAGGGTGAATTTTTGCGACTTTCCTGAAATTGCTGATTTTGAGTGAATAGTGAAAAATATTGTTTTATTAAATAAATTTATTTTTATGAAATATTCAAGATATAATAATGACATGAAAGTATAAGAAATATTTTTTATATAACAAATAGATATTTAATAATTAAAATAAACCATTTAAAAATATTATGATTAATTTATAAATCAATGTTTGATATTTTAGAACCTAAGTGATGTTTTATTCTAACAAATGAACTACTTTTTATGTTTTTAATTAATTAAGTAATTAAATGTTTAAATTTAGATTTGGATTCTTTTTAAAGCTACATAACTATAATTTATTTATTAATAATACAATTAATGTCAATGAAATTTATTTTATATAATAATTTGGCGCTAATCTATTTCTATGTTTAAGTTGACATTTTTTTCTAATAATTGTTTTTATTCTAATATTGCCTACTTATATTAAATGTAGTTTATACCAAATCAAAAAATTGAATCTTATAAAATTTATTCCATATTTTTAATTAGAATACACAAATTATTAAATAATTTTCTTTTCATTTTTCTTCATAAATTATAGTTATCATAGTAAAATCTTTTCACTAGGGTAAGGGATAACAGGTCTAATGAGTTAGTTAAACTAAGATATATCACATAAAATATCACTAAAATTTTTATGAATATGATTTTATGGATTAATGTATACCTTAAATTATCCTATAGTCAATATTTCTTTCATTTGGTGCCACCTTTCCCTGAAAATGACTTTATATTATTTTAATGCTTAGAGTATTTACAAAGGTGTCACTCCTATCAATTATAAAAGGAGACCATCACCCCTTAACTTAATAACACTATTTTAGAACTTTATATTGACCAATATATGATAAAACACTTTCCCATAACCATTATACATGGCATATATGTTTTGGTATCCCCAAAAGTCTATCCCAAGAAGGATTAAGGAGACATTCAAAGGAGGATACCCAAGGAAGAGGTAATTCTCTTAATCGAGTTAATTCAAGTTTATTTCTTCTTCCACTGGATATAAATATTTTATAAGTTAATTAAAAATTTAACATAAGTATAATTATTTTACTTAAATGTTATTATGTTGATGTAAGAACCATTATATACATCCTCTCTATCTATAGAAAAATGAAAACATCTCTTGTGTGTATGTGTGGACAATCACCTTCACGAATGATATATTTTATTTTTCAACACCATGTAACATATAAGGTTATAATAGATGTATTTAATGAATAAATATGATATTCATGACATAATTATTATTCCATGAAGACAAACCAATTCCTAACTAACTTCCCTCTCATTTATTTGAACATGAAAACATCGGTCTTGTGTACATAAAAAGTTCAGCTTCCACAAGTGACATATTTCTTTTTCCATCACCGCCTAACATGGATGGTTATAAACATGGATTTATTAAATAAATATTATATTTATAACATTATTAAGTTTCTATAATGGATATAATTATTTTTATTCACTAATAAAAACTATTCTTTTTAAATTAAAATTTCTAAAAAGATGATAATTTTAAGATTTCCAGGAAAATCACCTACATAAGTTCTATGAAACTAAAAAAATATATAAAAAACATAATACAGACCTTTATAAACATTTTTTTATATAACTCAACCAAGAAAAATGTTTAAGGGATCAAACCAACGAATTCCGGAAAGTGTGAAAACTAAATAGTTAACATAAAAATTTATTTTAATAAAGATATTTTAGTAAGGGAGTCATCATAAATTATAAGTGGATGGTATCTAGTAAGATAAATGTAAATATGGTTATAATATATTTGTATAGTAAATCAAAATTTATTATATATGGAAGATATAAAGTGTCTGAATAAGAATGAATCCTACGTAAGGGTTTGTCATATCAAATCTCATTCTTTGAGACATGTTTCATATTATGAACCCATTTTTGTATATATGTTTGATGAAATTCCTATTTGGAATATTTTAACATTATTATATTTTTATTAATTTTAATTAAAATTCTATTTCAATTCCTATTTTTAGGGAGGTTTTTTTCAATTGTTACAAAATCGGTAAGGGTTCTTTATCTTAATTTCAATTTCTTGAAACATGTTTCATATTATGCACCATGGTTTATTTTATATGGTATAATTAATGAACCATGAATATATTTTGAAATATTTTTTCATATAATTCATGATATTTATAAATCCATATGATGTTATATATTTTAATGTATTTTGATTTAAATATTACCAAAGTCATAATAGTTTATTTTACAATCTTGGATTATTTATGTTTCAATTTCCATTAGGAAATTATATATTATTTCCATATTAAATAGAATATTTTTTATTTTAATTTTCGTATTTTCAGTGGTTTTAAATTATTATTTAAATTATCCATCTCTTTGGCATTCAAAGGCAACAAAAATTCTTATAAAAAAGATGATCTTATTTAATCTTTTTGACTTGGAATATTTCTATTCCATTTCATATTATTTATTTTTCCTCAATAATGTTTTTTTATATATTTAAATGATTTAAAAAGGTAACTTTTTATAAACATTTACTACATATTCAAAAAAATTAAAGGTATTGTTTTTAACATTTTTTGTTTAAGTCATTATTGACTTTGTTTACAAAAGTGTGAAAAGAACCACTTTTTAAACATTTTCCACATGAACAAATTTTACCACCATAATGATAATTATAAATTATTTATATTCATTTAAATTTTTTAAAAATTTTATAAAGTAATAACAATTCCCATTTATTTGATAATTTTTTTATATTAAAATAAAATGATATTATTTTATTAGGAGTTTTCAAAGAGATTTTGATTAAATCATTTATATTTTTATTTTATGCTCCAAATTTGAATACTTAAGCATGGTTTATTTTAAATATTAAATTATTTTTAATTTTTATAAAAATATATATTTAAATAATTTTTGAAATCTTATGAAATGAGTTTTGGAAGTGATTTATACTTTCATTTTTATAACAAATTTACAAAACTTTTTAGAAAGATATTTTTAATGTTTTTATTCCATTTTTCTCTCTATTTTATAGAAGACATACTTTAGCAAAATGAATTTATTTATAATTAATTTATAGTATCATTTTTTCTATTAATGATTCAAGTTTTATAACTCATTTTTTGCGCATGAATTTATTCTCAGATTATTCACTTTTTTAAAGTTATGTTCACTATTACTCTCCATTAATCATTGACATTATTTTTATCCTTCACATATATATTATTTCATAACATGGATATATTTAGTATTATTTCCAATTTCTAAATAGTGAATAAGTCACATAATACTTATTATATATAGATTGAATTAAATAATTCTTTTTAAGAATGTTATTCTGTTGACTAGGAAAATATTGATTCTTGGTATACTTGATTCAATATAGATATTTATTAATTGCTAAGAAATATTTATTATATATTATAGTGTTAATTAAATATATGTTTAATGCATTGAAAATGTGTAAGGGAAAATTGGGGTCTATTAAATTCACTCAATGCATCGGGTATGGTTTCATTATAGAGACCTAAACCTCTTACACATATGATCAAATAATTTTTAACTTGAATATATAATAAACAAAACACAAGGATCCAAAGGCCTAGTGTCTAGGTTAATAAAACGTCAACATAAATCTAAAATTCAATATATTTATTTTAAAATCCATATTGTGATCCTAGATCCATTTTATCTTCTAACACTACATAAGATAATCCATGGAATACATCAATAAAATGGGTGAGAAAAAACATTTGTAAGGGAATATGCATGATAATGAAGAATATCATTTGTTTCAAAAGTCATAACATGGTATCATAAAATACAGGGTTAATGAATAATCAAACATAATAATGACACAAATATGATAAAATCATAAGATCATGGAATCATATTAATTTTGAAACATCATAATACCTGACATCATAAACATAAGTTAATGATCAATGCCAAGACATCATAACATGGTGGTAATAGTCTCATAATGTTTTAGGATTACTCTCTAATCCCATACATATCATCTCATGAGATATAAAAATTAACCCAATAACTGTATTTCTATATGTGTACACCCATCCTAAGATGTAGATGAGTAGTAATTCCATATAAAGAAATAAATCCTTAGGCATAACCATAACAAATACCCATGGAATGAAATAGGTTATACAATCATGCATAAAATAATATTCAAATGATTTCTCATAAGGATTAATAAAATAAGAAGTAATTAAAACTTGTGAGTGTTTATATTTGGTCAAATAACAATAGTTCTCAAATTTCAAGTTGATTTGAATAAAATATCATGAGAAATTGTGGATATATAATTTTGGAATTTATTTTCTTTAGTGAGGTTTTAAGAAAATGGAAAGGAATCTTTAAAAATGGTAAGAACATAATATTTTTCATAATAATAGAAATGATATAGGAAGGTTATACATAAATTAATGGGTATTTACAAAAAAAATATTGATTATTAAGATCACATCATGGGGTGGTTCATAACATGGAATAATAAATAAGAAGTTCTAATAAATTGAGTTTATATAAAAAAAATTGGGAAGAGAAGTTAAATGGATTGTATATACCAAAAAAGTAAGGGAGAATAGTATAGGTAAATATGTGAATGATATATATACAAAATTTATAAGAGTTATATAACGTTAAATCAAGATAGAAATTAAGGTAGAGAGAGACAAGGCATAACCCAAATAAAATGGGTGGTTCGAAGAGTTTCCTTACCTCGGGTCAAGATTTTCTATGAACATTCTCATTAAATCCCAAATAAACAAATTTTATTGATTAATAAATATATTTATAACCTCATTCAACTATATTTGAGTTATTATTAATATTTTATGTAATTTTAGAGTCATTTAATTGAGACACTTAGTCTATAGTCCCTATCCTATGGCACTTGTTTCATGGTTCCATGGTCAGATTAATTTTTAGATAAATATTAGAGTTCTTATGTTGGGATTCCATAATTACATAAGAATGAGTATATGTTTTTAATGTCATTATTAGAGTTTCAAATGGTTGTAAATATTAATTATTATTAAAATAAACATGGTTGATATAGTATAAATATTATCATTTTATTGTTAATTCACTTATGGAGTTTTTCTTTCCACGGTGAGGAGAAATGGTTTTATTTAAGCATATGATAATTTATCCATTCAATAATATGAAAAAATATATAATATAGAAATTTATATACTTTTTTCACCATAATAAAAGTATAAAAACTAACATTGAAGGTGGTGGTGAAAAATGAAGTATGTTATTCAGGGAGGTGTTGAACTGACCATATTGTAAACAACACTTTCCTATTAGAATAAAATGAGAATTTGGTTCCCCAGACTCATGCTCTTGGGTCCAATTCTCATAGGTACCTTCTTTACATATTATATTTGAAATTAGCCAAAGAGACCTAATTTTTACCATTAATAATTAAAATATCACTATAAAATATTGAGTCTTTTACATTCGAATGGAATTTTAGGTTTATAGTTTTAGAGAGTTTGAAAAAATATATAAACAACAAATTCAATGTCTTTCTCATATAGTGTAAGTTTTTACTACTATATAAAAAAATTAATTCATAATAACACTTGAACATATCCTATAATAACTCCACATAAGTTGTCATGTTAGATACACCATGCATAATACTTTTCTTTATAGCATGTGGAAATGGAAACATAATATGATATGTTATCAAATTACTAGTATGGTCATAAAAATGAAACAAAAATCAAAGTTTATAAGGTCTCATAATATGGGTATAAATAATTAAAAAATAATAGATAATAAAAATAATGGAATAATCCAAATAAATTGTGAGCATAATATATCCATGGTTGACATATCAACAAATTAATTCATGGATAATAATAACTAGTTACTTAGTGATGAAATTCATAATTCCATACTATTAATTCCATGCCCTGTGGCAAGATATCACGATCTTAAACAACATGATCTTATTATGAAGACCCATTTTGTAGGAAATATTTATACTAGACATACAAACATCAAAATTCCCAAGATAGTTTTTCCCTTGATACCTATAGATGCATTGTTGGAATATTTTTAGCCACACCCATATCTAATTATTTATAATTCATTTATAATATTATGTAATGAATATCCAATATTTCATAATAATAAAAAAAATATCCGTATTAGAATAACAAGTATAAAAATTTTCAATATTTTACCAATTAAGAAATGAAATAGATCTCTATGGAAGAATCCCACAAACTAACACCATATAGAGTAATGGTGTTTGGTTCTTTAAATAATTTTCCCAAAAAATAAATGTATAAACATAGAGGTGAATTTCCTTCAAACAATGTAATAAAAAGTAGTGTATTCACATAGGAAAGGAATTGAAAGAAAAATCATAATTATAAAAGTGGTTGATTTATAAATATAAAGGAAATGATGTATTTACAAAATTTTAATACCCCATAGTAAAATATTAAGATAGTATTTATAAAGTAATAAATTCCCAATATATACACCACAAAAAGGAAACAATTCTTTAATATGAATCATATGTCATTGAAAACAATTGAGATGCAAACACCCTCATGTTAGTAGTAGCACAAGAATCAAAATAACATGAGATAGAAACCTTAAAAATAATATAGAATGAAATGAAATATATTCATTATTCTTGATGTAAATAATGTTGTAAATAAACCATATAACAAAAATACGTGGGGCAGTATCATACATGTCTCATGTAATTGAAAATAGAGATAAAAAACACATACAAATTTAAAAACTTTTGTGTTTAAACCCCTTGAATAATATAATTTTAAATGGAATATTAAATACCATTAATAATTATATGATTATGAAAAAAATATTTAAGGGTTAGTAGATACACCATTCCAAAGAAAACATGGAGAATAATCATAGATACGTCTTAAGAAATTAAATTTGATATAATAAAACCTTTCAAGTTAGATAATCATTGGGGAAAGAATCATTTGATAATTATATTATAAAGAAGAATTGTGTAACATTATAAAATAAGGAGGAAATACAATATAAATTATTAATTTTTTATAATTAATAAATCCCATAACTACATAGTTTCAATAAGAAATCCTGTAACTCAATAGAAAAAAAAATCGATTTAGAAAAAACCCTTACATCCTTGGAATCCTTTGAATTGATTTAAATTTAAATAGATAACATGATATGTAACTTTAAACACTAATAATTACATTATTATCGTAAAATAAATTCCATAGGGATTAATCAAACCATATTAAATATGACATGTTTCACAGTAAGAAATATGTCTTAAGATATTACCTTGGCCTTGATTCAATCTGTTATTAAAATTAACTTAGTATGAAATCAAAGTAAGTTTATGAAAAACTTTATTTAGAAACTTATTCATCTATATTTCATATTCTAAGGTTAATATATTGTCATATTTTATTTATTTATTGCATAGTTTTCACTTATGTTGTTGAGTTTGTGTTGTTCGGTCAAATTTTTCACAAATTTTTTTTAGATATTGTAAATGGTCAAAGTTTTTATAATATTGATTCATAATCTCTATATTTATATAGATTTATTTATTTTATTATTATACTGTTACAAAATTCATATTGTTTTATAGGTTTAAAAAATGGTCAACAAGTGTGAAAGGTAACTTGGAAGGTTCTGTTTTTGTAATTAAATTTATTATGACAGTTTATAGTTAATATCACTTATAGAATATCAAATATTATATTAATATAAAATTAAACAAAGAATTATTTAGTTATTATTATCAAATATCACCATAAATTATGTTTCCATAAAACCCATGACATAAATTCACATCACCATTCATATAGGTGGTTAAACCGACCAAAACATGAACATGTTATAATTAATGGATAATTATGATTATAATGCGATTTAGTTATAATATAATGATTATAGAAGTATAATGAAATTATTTAAATTTTATTAAATTATTGAATCATATTTCAAAACTTTTTTAAAATTAATTAAAGTCCTAATTAAAAAAATAAATACATCACTATTATGGAAGCGATAGTTTACACATATGCACACATGGTGTTTTGATTTATTTCATAGAAAATAAGGATGTTTGGGATGTTTTTTAATTTATAAAAATTATTTATGATACAAATAACATATTATTTCATTAATAACACTTTTAAGACCATCCATGTTTGGTAGTTAATAAAAATAAGACACCTCATTCATGGAGGTGGTGGCTCACACCTCAGATGATCACATTTTTATTTTTCAATGAATTAGAGGGATTGAATATAAATTTTAAATTTTTAGTTTATAAGTATAATTATATTTTATATACCATATTTATTCCTAAGGTCCATCATTATAAATTTTTGTTCTTGTGGACACCTCAAGGGGGGGGGGGGTGAATTAAACGCCCAATAAAATTTCCCTTAAAAACCCCTAATTTAGAAAACAACTTAGTTAACTAAAATACTGTATATATATAATTTTATATTTTTTAATATTTTTTAAAGTAATTTATCACAAACAATTTAAAATGATTTTTGAATAACTTTAACTTTTGAAAAAATGTATAATAATTCCAAACACTTTATATATATCACTAATTAATGATAACTATCAAATTATTATTTTTTATAATGTTATTTGAAAAAAAATTATATAAATTATATTTGGAATATATAATTTTGAATGTAAAATTATTTAAAAATTAGTAAAGAGAAAATTAAATAACACAAATTGGATTTTAAAAAATCAAGTGGTTCAGTTGCAAGTTGGAACCCAGTCTTGTTCACTTGATAATAAAACCACTATGAATAATATTTATTATAACTAATAAACTAGTCCAAAAACACAATCAGGTCTTAAAAAATACAATAACACACAAGGATATCTAAAATTAACCAAGTCTCTTCAATAGTTATATCTGGGATAACAAGTATACAAAGTGGAATGAAGAAATATTCATGTAATTATCTTTAAATCACAAGAGGAGCGATAAATAAATGTAAAATAAGTATAAGTACAACTCAAAAATTGAGAAAAGAGAGAGAGAGAGAGAGAGAGTAATTATAGATAGATTTTTTTTTGTTTTAGCTTGATCTATGATCATATTCTGTTTATCCATTATATTTATTTCAGTCCATAAAAAGGGGAATTGATCCTTTCAAGATTCTATTTTAGATGTGGTAGTAGATATTATAAAAAAGTGAGTTACATATTAAAAATCAATCCTCATGAGTTATTATTTATATATTAATTACTTTCACTAGTGAAGATATTTTGAATTTATAGATCATTTCAATATAAGATTGATTTTAAAGAATAATTATTCATAAATCCCCATACCGAGTGAGTGGATATTGAAAAATTAAATTATTTAAATTAATTCCTTAATAACTATACATTGGAATATAATATTATTTTATTCCTATATTGGCACGAATTAACTTAGGAACAATAGTAGCATAATTAAGGAATCATAATTACAACACGGTCACCCAACTATATGCATGGTCACATTCTCTTTATTATGGCTGAAAAGATATTATTATATATTAATATTTATTTATATCATCTCAAATTTATTTGTAAGAACCTGGATATTCTTTTCAGATATGTTTTTCCTTTTCTGGTCATTTTTGAGGAAAAAGGAAATTCTGGAAATTTTCTAAGTACACGCCATGCACTTTATGAATATATGCCATGTACTTCATTGCTGTAGAAGGATGTGTGTGGGCCGTGTAGTAGCTACACACATGGACATGTGGGAGTGACTTGGAGGCCGCTTAAAGCGTAGTACAGAAAAGGCGAGTACACGGCGTGTACTTCAAAAGTACAAGCCGTGTACTTTCTGTTTTTTGTTAAACACACTAGGGTCAAGTCTAATCACCAGAATGCTCTTCTATTAGGTCCCGTTCAACCAATAGTTTTGTACGGATGTAGATATTTGACGAACCCCCAAGCCTCTATCCATCCTCCGAATTAAACACCGTTGGTTGTGTTAGAATCTCATCAGTGAGTTCTCTCTTCTTCTTGAGCCTCGTTTCGTGATTTCTCTTCTCTCGTGAGATATCATGGGTTGAACATTTTAGAAATTTTCTTAGATATTCGAAATTATAGGGTGATTAAAGCTTTGAGGTTCTCATATATCATTCTCTTAACACCAAGGTAGGTGGTTTGTGTCTTTCTGTTCAAAGACTTTGAGTATTATGTTCAAATTCCACCAATACCCTTAAACGGGGTATTGCGTGTTTACTGCTTTACCCTATTGTTTACCTACCATAATTGTATGACTATATAGAAGTTATTGGATATGAATAGGGTTGATTTTTATTATTTGGATGTAGTTTTTCCCACACATATTCTGTTTACGACTGTTTGGTCCTGTTTAGACTTGGGCTGCTTTACCTGTTTTCCATGCCTGTTGCTGTAGGATGGAGAGTTTGTGTTCTGACATGCTTGATATACTATAGACTGATTAGACAAGTAGTTATATAGGTTTACTTTTTTCCTTATTTTATTTCTATGCTCGTTGACCTACATAGGGCCATGAGAACCTGGTGTAGTAGACTATAAGGGGAATTGACAGAGTGAGCTTCCTCAGAGAGTCTTTGAGCACTTTAGGATATATGGGGAATTGGCTGAGTGAGATTCCTCAGATAGAATAGGACAACTTTGGGCTATAAGGAGAATTTATGGAGCGAGATTCCTTAGAGAGTCCTTGACTTCTTTAGACTATAAGGGGAATTGACCAAGTGAGCTTCCTCAGCGAGTCTTTGAATTATTCTGAACCGCTTTAGACTATAATGGGAATTGACGGTGAGTGCTTCCTTAGAGAGTCTATGAACGAACTGGGATATAAGGGTAATTGACCAAGTGAGCTTCCTCAGAGAGTCCTTGACCTTGGGGATATAAGAGGAATTGACTGTGTGGGCTTCCTCAGAGAATTCTTGACTACCTTAGACTATAAGGGGAATTGACTGTGAGTTATTCCTTATAGAGTGTTCATATACAAAACCAGAGGGGTTAGACTGAGTGTGCTGCCGAGTTGGTTTCTTGTACTTGTTAGGTATAACCATAGGGGATGACTGTGAGTATTTCCCAGAGGGTTACCTATTTGTGTTTGGCTGTTTGATTAGCTGTTGCTTGATGTTGAAACTGTGGATTGTTTACTGGTGTGTACTTTCCTGTTTACTGCTTTCTGTAATTTACCTACCATATATTCACTGACTGTTAGGCCCAGATATTTGGGTGGTTGTCTACTGGGATTTAGTCTCACATCCTATTTGGGCCATGATTCTGAGCCCAAAAAGATTATATTGTTGCAGGTATAGATAAGGGCAAGCACCCTTCTACTTCAGGTACTTGACTTGCTGTCGAGATGGAGAGCATGATACTAATCTTATACTGACGATGCTGAAGATCTGTTTATCTTTTATTTTGTACTTTGGTTTAGTACTATTTGTATTTTAGTATTGTGATTTGTTTGGATGCTTTCCTAGACATATGTATCATGCATCATTTATATATGTACTCTAGTTGTTTTTACTTTCCGTCTTCTACAGTTTACTCTTGTATGGATGTTTACTGCTTCCGCTATTGCTTTTGTTTTTCTTCTACTGTGTACTCTGCCAATGAGGGAATAGTTTCCCCACTATCACACCCAAGACCCTCGCTCCTAGTCGGCAGCCTCTGGCATTTGGGGAAATGCGCTAGATGCCATGTGACCAACCGGGTACGGGGCACCTCTAGGTGGCTTTCAGAACCGAGACATTACAAAGTGGTATAAGAGGAATTATTTTCTATTGATTTACTATTTGGAGCCTTTATCTAGTGATAGGAAGTAATAAGTACTTGCTAATAAGCTCTGATCGGGAGTAGCAAACCCGTGTATAGGGAAAAGCCAATCTACCTCGTTTATTGCAATTTATTTTGGGTTTTCAAGTTTACAGTTGATCTTACTTTCACCGATGGGTGACTCACATGTTTTGTGTTATTACTGTTGATGTTATTGAGGTTCTATTTATATCTCAACCCAATGAGATGAGGGTATGACATCTCTTGCATCATATAAGCACTTTCTAGAAATCACTTGTCATGCATTTTTTCCATGCCATCTAGGATGCATTAGAGGTTTCATGTTGTTGTGATAGATGTTGTGTAGAATATGCATGGTGTTGTGATAGATGCATTGATAATAATACCTGCTGTTTTGATAGGTTATTGGTTTTGTATGATTTTGTACGAATGAACTTCAAACTTTGTTTCTTGAGGTGTTATGGGCCCTCATGGACTAGAATTTGGTGGATCATTGCCTTGTTTTCCATGTTATAGCATGAAGAAGATGCCAAACATTGATTCTCAGGGAGTATGGGCCCTCACGAATTGGAATTTGGCACCTTTAATGTTCATTTCAGTGTTTTTCTGGGTTCTGGAGTAGTTTCTAAGGCTTAATGTCTGAAAAAACCCAGAATACACACCGTCTTGTTTTGAATACATGGCATGTGATCTTCTGTTCGAGCAGAAACTGTTTTTCTTAAGTACACGCCATGTACTTTATGTACACGCCCTGTTGTCTCTAACTGTGCCATATGACATGTGGGTAGAGACACTGGATGGGTAATGTCTGGTGGGAAAACGTTGCGTATCGATTGAACATGACGTGTAGTCTGACCCAGGTACCCGGATGTGTCACGAACAACACGGGTCGGTGTTATCCTTTCACATACATGCTGTGTCCGTCTGGAACACGCTGTGTAGTGTGAGCGATTTGTCAGGCCGTGTAACTAACAACACGTTCCAGGTGAAGCTTGTTTAGTACACTCTATGTCTACCTTGAACACGTTGTGTAGTCTTGTCTTAGGAGAGCTGTATGGCTTAATCGTATAGAAGGAATTGGGTAGGTAAAGGGGATTTAAGTACACACTATGTGTTAAGACAACACGCCATGTGTTTTGGGTGTTACACGACCAGTTTGGGTAGGTGTACATTCCCATGTAAATGTATTAAGGGAACACGCCGTGAAGTAATTATACACACTGTATAGTCATGTTTTGTAAAACTTGAATGATTTCTTTCTCCTATTCCCCTATTATGATTCTAGTTTACAGTCAATGATAATATTGATCTAAGGTGTGCGCTTGACCTTGCAGATTCATGCCACTGAGACGTCCTCCGGTTATGCGCCAATTTCCATGCGGTGATCAGACACCAGACATGGTTGATTAGGGACCCCCAGTAGATCCTCCAGTTAGTCCACCCTTGGAACCAGCCATTGTACCTAACATAGGTGCTGATGCGCAGTTCAGGGAGGTATTTTTGAGGATGATGTAGACCTCTTAGGGAGCGCCTCCTCATACCCCGTCAATGAAAGAATTGACACGGGTCTTTCAACAACAACATCCTCCTACTTTCTCAGGGGATGGAGGACCGCAGGCTGTAGAGTCATGGATAGAAGCCACACTGATTATTTTTGAGCATTTGGAGATACCTCCAGAGAAGAGGGTGAAGCTTGATACCTACATGGTCCGAGACTCCAACAAGAGGTGGTGGGATGTGATCTCACAGGCGGGCCGCTAGAAGAATATAGATTGGGATGAGTTTCGGTGCATCTTCTATGATTACTTCTATCCAGATACCTTGAGGGCCAATCGAGCCCTCAGAGTTCATGAGTCTAGAGAAGGGTACTCTTTCTATTATGGAGTATTCCTCTCACTTCATATAGATACAACGTTTCATGCCTATTCTAGGAGGTGATGAGTTATTCCTTGCACAAAAGTTTGAGGATGGTCTGAGGCATGACATCTGATCATAGGTGAACATATTCTGGTTGAATTCGATATCTTCAATAATCAACCAAACATTGATAACAGAGTGCAATCTGAGGGATTCTAGAGCTGTGAGGCAGGGCAGTTCGGTATCCAGAGTTAGTGCTCCGCCAACTGATAGCAGGAAGCACCACATGGAGACTGCATGAAGAGATTAGAGTAGGCTGGATACATATTCTGGTAGCCAGGTGGTGTGTTACCAGTGCAGAAAGAGCGGTCATACGAGGACATCTTGCCCGAGAGACCCAATGGAGTGCCGATCTTGTGGCAATATGGGCCATCTTCAGTGTTTCTGCCAGTTATTTTCACCAAAAGCTGGTGACAAGGGTTCTTCTATGGCCCCGTGTTCAGGTGCAGCACCACCAGTTTCTCACCAATCTGGGAACTGGAGTTCTTCGTACCATTCGGGTCAAGGTGGAGGTCATGGACGTGGTAGTCAGTCCCTGGTTCTTCAGCGACAGTAGGGTAGATCAGCTTAGAGCAGTTAGGTAGGGTCACAGGGCCGCAACATAGGCCGTACTTTTGCAGTGGAGTGGACCCAGTAGGAGCAGGATCCTGGAACCTCCACAGTTCGAGGTACAATCTTAGTGGCCTCAGTTTTAGATTATTCTCTTTTCGATACAGTGGATTCCCATAGCTTTATTTCTGTTGCAATTTTGGAGAGCCTTGGGCTCTGTATCTTTTCCCCTACCGATATCTTGACACTAGACACACCTTTAGAGACTAGAACGACTAGTGTAAGTATGTGCAAGGAGTGCCCAATAGAGGTTGGTGGATGTCACTTTATATGGGAACTCTATGTCCTAGAGATGACAGGCTATGATGTCATTATCAGAATGGACTGGCTAGTTCCCTTTCAGGTAGTCGTCATCTGTTTTCGTCGGAATGTGATTTTTGAATCACCAGATGGTGGGATACTTTCTTAATAGGGGATAATGGGATGTCTAGGTGAGCAGAGCGGGTCTAAAGCATCATGGGTTCTGAGGAGTTATAGCCAATATTTCTTGTCTATATCTGGATGACCATGGGACTTCACATATGAACTTTCCTCCAGTGGTGGATCATTTCAGAGATGTCTTTCTAGATGACTTTTCAAGTTTTCCTCCAGAGCGTGAGGTAGACTTTTCTATTGAGATTGTGCCAGGAGTTGAACTGGTGTCCATTTCTCCTTTTAGGATGGATACACCAGAGTTGCAGGTGCTCAAGAAATAGTTGGAGGAGTTGCAGGCCGAGGGTTTCATCTGACCTAGTAATTATCTTTGGGGTTCACTTGTCCTATTTGTGAAGAAGGAAGATGACACCCTCAGGATTTTTGTGGGCTATCGGAAGTTGAACCAGTTGACGGTCAAGAACCAGTATCCCTTGTTGAGGATTGATGATCGCTTTGATCAACTTCAAGGAGCTCGAGTATTCTCAAATATTGACTTGTGGTTAGGTTATCATTAGTTATGCGTTATACTATCAGATATACCTCTTACAACCTTCCAGAACAGGTATGGTCTATACGAGTATATGGTTATGTCGTTCGGTCTCACGAACACACCTACAGTTTTCATGGAATTGATGAACCGAGTGTTGCATCCATACTTGGATTCCTTTTCTGTGGTATTCGTGGATGATATCTTGGTGTACTCTCACACTCGACACAACCATGCTGCCCATCTTGAGATCGTTTTTAGTACACTGAGGGAGCATCAGTTATATGCTAAGCTCTTAAAGTGCCACTTTTGGATGAATCAGATTCACTTCCTAGGTCATATTATCTCAGAGGCAGGAGTATCAGTAGACCCGGAGGAAGTGAGAGCAGTAGTTTCCTAGGAGTAGCCGATGAACGTCTTTGAGGTGTGTAGTTTACTAGGGATGGCTAGGTACTACATATGTTTCATACAGGACTTTTCATGCGTAGTAGAACTGCTGACGGGTCTGAATAAGAATGGTGCGAAGTTCTTATGTTCAGATTCTTGTGAGTCAGTCTTTCAGGAGCTGAAAGGGAGGTTGACTTCAGCGCCGATACTAGTCTTTCCAGATCCGGGTAAAAGCTATATTGTTTACTATGATGTGTCAGGTATCGGGTTGGGAGCTGTGATTATGAAGGGAGATGGAGTCATTGCGTATGGGTCTTGCCAGTTGAGGCCACACGAGGGGAATTACCCGATGCCCGATCTGGAGTTGGCAGCTATTGTTCATTCCCAATGCTGTTTGAGAAATTATTTTCTGGGAGAGCATTTTTTGGTTTTCACCGACCACAAAAGTCTAAAGTACATCTTCACTCAGCGTGATCTAAATTTAAGTCAACAGAGGTGGGTTAAGTACCTATAGTCTTTTGACATTGAGCTTGCATACACACCTGGGAAGGGCAACATAGTGGCTGATGCGTTGAGTAGGAGGACTCAGACACATGCAGTTTAGGAGGCCATCACTGAGTGGAAGCTTATGGCTCTATTCTTTGAGATGAATTTGGAGGTGCACGACAGACAGGGGAAGACAATTCTAACATCTGTAGCTGTTACCTCTAATCTTCTTGACTGAGTTCGGATGAGGTAGCTATCAGATTTTGAAGGCCTAGTTTTAAGGGAGAGTGTGTCAGGAGAGGACCCTATTCCTGGATGGACCATAGGCAAGTGTAATGCCCCGACCCCAGTTACCCAGATTCGGTGCATTATTACATAACATTGTCATGATCACAAAAGATCAATTCTCAAATGACCGATTAGTTTAGTAGCTTTGGAATCACTAGATATATTTATAAAGTTTACAATACATCATAAAGTGAAAACTACTACAAAAAAATCTTGTATTCATATCCCCTCATACTATCCCTGAAGGTCATTCATAAATTACTTCTCCACATCCTTGGAAAATTAAAACATTGAATGAGGCGATCTCAGATGATCAGTAAGGATAACAATATAGCAGAAACTTTCATAAATAAGCATAAATATTTAAAGAAATGTATAACTAAAAGAAAATCCTTTTAAACTTGAACTTCAGCATAATATGGCAAAGATAAAATGAAATAATTCCATTTACTTATTCACATGGATATTCTACTAGTTGAATAATCACATGCAATATCAATAACCACTTTCATAATGATGTAATGAATAATGACAGACTATCATAACCATGTAGTCAAGGCCTCGTGCCAAGACTACAAATAAGATTTTGTCAACGCCTTGTGTCAAGACACTAGTTTGTATCGTGAGACCTACCAATATATCGAGGAGCTATAGCGGGCTCCACCCGTCACATATTAAGTCCAATGCATTCCTCATATGAACAGGTTTTAAACATAACATAATCATTCATATTAAAACTAGCATAAGAAATGTCAATACTTTCTCCATAAACCATGAATGGTACAAAAAAAACACATCCACATTCGAACATATCACAAAACCTTCAATACAATATGGAAGTTTTGTATCATAATAAATAAACTTCAAATAAGCTTAAAATCCATCAAAGGATGTTGACATAGATGAAATCAAAACTATTTGAGAGAAATATCTCTTTTTTTGAAATCATTTAAAAGTCCAATAATTATAAAAGAAAAAATTTACTTTAAAAATATTCTTATAAGCTTGTAAGGGAAGCTTAGATGGTTTTATAATGACAGAAAATATCCTCACCCACCGTATAAGTTAAAAAAATACATTCTTACCTTAATTCTGTCGAAAAGGTTAAAAATGACCTTGTTTGGAAAACGATTGAATGATTACTTTATAAACATCTTATAAAAAGTAAAAAAAAAGGTATGAATGACTTTAACCCACATTCTGTAAAATATTAAGAATGTTTTGAAATACATTTTTAAGAAACATGGATGTGGATGATAAATAGGTTCCAGTAGATAATTACGTATAAACAACCTCACATAATGAAGATATTGTGAAATAAACCCTTACCTTGTACTTTTCCTTAGTCTATGGTATGTTAACGTCTTGTATAATAGATAAAACATTGTTATTAAATTATACAAGAACCATATACATAATTATGATATCATATATGATCTTCTAACAATGCTTTGTTAATAATATTTTAGTATTATCGTTGTTTCGGGTGTTAACTTACTCATTTTCTTTTATATGTTTTGTTACAAAAGTCGTGTTTGTTATGGATATGTTGTATCTTATTCATATCCAGAATGATATAAAGTTCTTAAACATTACTTTTAATCATAAAATGAGAATTAGTCTTGAATGGATACGACGTGGAATGAATCTCATCGCGTTCATGGAGACAGTAGTCTGTACGTACGCACGAGCGACAATATAATTATTTGGATATTAAAATAATATATAATTGGATGGTATATCATATATACAGAATAATTATCATGTTATATTTATTATTTACACGAATTACACATCATTATTATACCCATCCAAATAATAATGTTTTGAATAACAATTACACCACGACGTGGAGACGATAAGCCGTACGTACGCACGTATGGCGACATGTCATTCAAAGGATGGATAGAATAATGAATATGATTGTAACATATTTATAATAACATTACAGTATATAGAATATACTAGAGTTATTATTTTATAATGGGAATAACAAAGAAAGAAGAAGTTGAAGAAGAAAGGAACTTGAAAGAGGGTGGTGAAATCATTACCTCTTCTTCGGGTTCTTCCTTTTGATTTGATCAAAAGGGCCACTTATGTTGGATTTTTTATCAAAATAAGTCCTCTAGGTTATATTTAGGGAAGTTGAGAGAATATTTGGATAGGGGTTGGCTGATTCAAAAGGCTTTGAAGGTGTGAAATTAAGAGAATGGGGAGTTCCCTTTTATAAGAGGGGTGAGGGGCTCCTTTGGAAAAGCTAGAAATATTATTTTATCATAAATTCATATTCGGTTCCTAGTGGCTCCAAAGTATATTATTTAAAGGTTAAGGTGGGGATGGGTCTCAAAACACTCAACCAATAGGTTTTAGACAGGTTTGGGTCACTATATTAACCTTATCTTTTAGTTTTAACTCTTAGTTAATTAGTTTGACATTTACCATGTCACTTTGTATTTTTATATTATATAGTTAATAAAATTACTATATACATATAAGAGACCCTAAAGTGGTCCAGTAATGATAAAACATTAATTATATAAGTATTTTGGCCGAACCTAAGATTTTTAGGAATTTAATATCAATTAATAATATAATATTTTTTTAAAAACTCTTTTATGTCCATTTTGACACTATTTGGTATTTGATTTTTGTGAAAATTATAACAGAATGATTAATTCTAAAAAACATAATTAAATCAATACTAACATGTCATGTTAGGCTATAAAATTTCTGGAATCCATTAAAAGTTTCAAATTATATTTATTTGGGTATTTATAATATCCATTATTTTAATATTTTACTAATAAGGTAATCACTGCATCATCATTGGGTCATAAATAAATTAAAATATTTAATGTATAAAAATTATAAATAAAATAAAATTATTTAGGGAATCTTTTTAGATTTCTAATTAATATTTATAATCTAATTTATCATATGTATAACCCAATATTAAAAATGTTTTAGCTATTAAACATTGATTTTCATTATTTTATCTTTTCTTTGAATTAAATAATAATAAATGTCCTAATCTAATCCAAGTGGACCTAAATGATAATATTTTATTCATAAGGTTGTTTTTGGTCTAGATAAACTTTTCCGATAGAATTATGACATGTTTTAGAGTAATATTAATATCATTTTTACCCTTAATTACCTTATTTACTTTTTACCGTGGTAAATAAAAGTAAAAAGGTACTATTCACCAAAAATTATTTTTATCTTATTGAACCATATTTTTCTCCTTGATATTAAAAGTGTCTCTTAGATTTTCAAAATTCCACTCATAGAAGTGGTAAAATTATGTTTTATGTGAATTTCCAAATTCTCCTAGGAGATGGGTAAAAGACGGTGAAAAGTTCAATAAAATTTTTATATGTCTAAAATTATTATAAACTGACTCCAATGAATTACATTGAAATTATATAGATATTACCTATCGATTTTGACCTAAAATAAATTTAAATAAAAAATATAATTATTTAAATAAAAATTCGGTTTTAACCAATAACTCAGTGTTTTTCACTATTCATCAAAAATAGAAAGTTTTCAGAAAATTACCAAAAATTCACCCTAGGCTAATTTCGATATTAAAAATCCAAAAATGAAGTCCATTTTTAATGATAAAATTTATAAAATTTCAAAAAGTGGGTATTACTATTCATAACGGCTAGTTTGATTGGTTGTGGTGTGTGATAGAACTCGAAGTTGCGTACAACACACGCTATTGTATTATTCAAAGAGAAGCGTACCATTTAAGATTGGGGTGTTACATTCTCCCCTACTTCAAATAATTTCATCCTCAAAATTTCTAGAATACTACTACATGAAAAGACTTGGGTGGTTCTTCATCATGAGTTCCTCGAGTTCCCACGTTGCCTCTTCCATGTTATGGTTTCTCCATAGAACTTTTACCAGACGAGTCATCCAGTTTCTCAGCACTTGTTCTCTCGTATCAAGAATCCTGATCGGTTATTCGCAATAAGAAAGACTGGGTTCCAGTTCTAATTCCTCATAAGTGAGTATATGCATTGGGTCAGACATGTATTTTCTCAACAGTGATACGTGGAACATATCGTGAACTTTGGAGAGACTTGGTGGCATTGTCAAATGGTAAGCTACAACCCCAATTCGTTCTTGAATTTCGAAAGGTCCTATGTACATGGGACTGAATTTACCTCTCTTTCTGAAACGTATAACTCCCTTCCATGGAGATACCTTCAAGAAAACATGATCTCCTACCTGAAATTCCAAATCCTTCCTTCGGTTATCAGCATAGCTCTTCTGCCTACTTTGAGCTACTTTGATGTGGTTTTTAATTATCTTTACCTTTTCCATTGTTTCCTCCACTAGTTCTGGGCCTACAAGTTTTCTTTCACCAACGTCATCCCAACAGGTTGGTGTGCGACATCTCTTTCCATATAATGTTTCATATGGTGCCATCTTAATACTTGAATGGAATCTATTATTATAGTAAAATTCTACCAGAGGTAAATATTGATCCCACATACCCTGAAAGTCAAGTGATCATGATATCAACATGTCTTCTATGGTTTGAATAGTCCGTTCTGATTGTCCATATGTTTGAGGGTGGTAGGCAGTGCTCAAATGAAGTTCAGTATCCAAGGCCTTCTGAAGACTCTTCCAGAATCTTGAAGTAAAACAAGGATCACGATCAGAAACAATCAATAGGGGTACTCCATGAAGTCTCAAAACTTCGTTAATATATGGTCTTGCTAGACGTTCCAGTGGTAGATCTTCTCTTATAGTAATAAAATGTGCTGTCTTGGTAAGACGATCAATAATAACCCATATTGCATCATTCCTTCTAGGAGGATTTGATATCCCCATGACAAATTCCATCATAATATTATCCCATTTACACTCCAGTATGGGAAGAGGTTGCATGACTCCTCCAGGATGTTTCCTTCCATCTTTCACTTGTTGAAAAACCATACATCTTGACACAAAATCAGCAATCTCTCTCTTCATGTTGTCCCACCAAAAATGTTCCTTCAAATCTCTATACATTTTGGTGCTCCCAGGGTGTATAGAGAAATTGGAGCTATGAGAATCATCTAACAATTCCCTTTTTATATCAGGTATATTGGGAACACAAAGTCTCTTCCCGAATTTCAAAATTCCTTCTTCATACACAAAGTCTCTCAATCTACCATCATTGATAGCTTTAATCTTCTTTTGAAATTCTTCATCATCGGTCTGAGAACTCTTAATCCTTTCTAGTAAATATGGTTTGGAAACCATTTGAAAAAGCATTGATGTTTCACCTTCCATGGTGATTCCCATATCCAACTTTACTAGATCCATGAAAATAGGATCCCTTTCAATTCTCATCATGTTCAAAACTCCATGATATTTTTCACTCAAAGCATCTGCCACCTTATTTTCCTTCCCCAAGTGGTATTGTATCGTACAATCATAATCCTTGACTACTTCAAGACATCTCATTTTCCTCATGTTGAGTTCTTTATGTGATAAAATATACTTCAAACTCTTGTGATTAGTATAAATCTTATATTTTTCACCATAGAGGTAGTGTATCGATATCTTCAAAGAAAATATCACAGCTGCTAACTCAAGATCATGAGTAGGATAGTTTTGCTCCGGAATTTTCAACTGTCGTGATGCATAGGCAATAACCCTATCATTCTGCATAAGGACACAATCGAGTCCTTTCTTCGATGAATCACTATAAATAACAAACCCATCATCCCCCGATGGTAGAGTCAATATAGAAGCATTGACTAATCTTCTTTTCAGTTCTTCAAAACATTATTCACACTCTTTTGTCCAAAAAATTTAACCCCTTTACATGTGATCTTCGTTAATGGTTTAGAAAATCGAGAAAAGTTCTGGGGAAAACACCGATAATAACCTACTAATCCAATAAAACTGCGTACCTCAGTTATACTCATTGGTGCTGGACATTCTTGGATTTCCTTGGTCTTAGAAGGATCAACAAATATTCCATCTTTAGAGACAATATGTAAATGAAAATAAATCTCCTGAATCCAGAATTCACACTTGCTAAACTTCCCATATAATTCATGTCTTTTTAGAGTCTTCAGGATAATGCACAAGTGATTTTCATGATCTTCATATCTTTTGGAGTATACCAAGATATCATCAATAAATACCACCACAAAATCATCAAGATATTTCTTGAAAACTCTATTCATTAGATCCATGAATACATAGGGTGCATTAGTCAGCCCAAAAGGCATTACTGTAAACTTGTAATGCCCGTACCTGGTTTGAAATGTTGTCTTCGGAATGTCTTCCTTCTTCACACACAACTGATGGTATCTAGATCGAAGGTAAATATTTGAAAAGTATTGATATCCATGCATTTGGTCAAATAAATCATCAATGCAAGGTAGGGGATACTTGTTATTTATTGTTATAGAATTGATTTCCCAATAGTCGATACATAACCTCATAGATCCATCTTTCTTTTTAACAAAAAGAATAGGGGCTCCCCCTGGAGAAACACTAGGGTGAATAAATCACTTATTACTAAATTCCTCTAGTTGTTTCTTTAGTTTAACTAATTCCATAGTGGCCATTCTATAAGGGGTCTTCAATATAGGCCTTGATCTAGGAATTAAATCAATGGAATACTCAACTTCTCGTTGTGGAGGATGTCTAGGTAATTCTTCTGGAAACACATCTACATATTCTTTCACAATAGGTACATCCTCTATTTGAACATTCCTTTCCTCACACACAGTCATTTTATTCTCTTCCTCCCCAATAATTGATTTTATTTGGGCTACTAGGGGTGGATCTAGGTAAGAATTAGGTGGTGACCATTCTTCTCTAAAGATAAGGTGTTACATATCATCATCATCATAAAAAATAGTAACCTCCTTCTTCTTACAATAATTTTTTGCATCATGGTCTGAAATCCAATCCATACCGAGGATTATATCCAATTCAATCATTGGTATGATGATGAGATCAGTCGATAAAGAACATTTATCTTATCTAATGGGGACTGATTCACAAAACTTTGTTGCAATGATACTTCCCTTAGAAATTTTAACTGAAAACTCCTTTGTTAAATCAAATTGGAAATATCTAATTTTCTTATCAAATTGGGAAGATATGAAACAATGCGATGATCCCGAATAAAATAATGCATTTGATAAACTTGAGAAACCATTATATTACCAGCCACCAAATCTTTCGGAGCTTCTACTTTAGCAGTAGTGATAGCATAAGCTTGTCCTTGATCCCTTGCCCTTTTATTAGGTATGTTCCCCTGGTGCTTAGGAGATTCATTTTTATAATGTCCCTTCTCCTTGCAATTATAGCATTAGACATAGGTAGCTTCTTTCTTCCCCTTTCAATCACGAGCTTGGTGTCCTTTTTCACCACACTTGTAACAGACTCCCATTCCCTTCAAGCAAGTACCAGGGTGTTTCTTCACACATTTACTACAGGATAGATATTCAAATTTTCCCTTCTTCCCCTTATTTCCATTCCCAAATTGATTAGTAGATCTCTTCTTCTCTTTCTTTTCTTTAAAGTCATAAGACTTAGAGAATTCCTTTTTTGTCCTGATAGCACATGAAAGAATGTCTTCATACGACGAGAAGGATTGTGAGACTAATGCTCGACGGAGAAATGGTTTTAAACCATCAAAGAAATGATCAATCTTACTTCTTGGGTTACATATATAATCTTCAGCATACCTTGATAACCTTGTAATGTTAGCCTCATACTTTGAGACATTCTCATCCTCCTTTTGTCTCAGACTCATAAATTTCCTTTCTATATCTGCTCGATGGTCACGCGGATAGTATTTTTCTAAAAATAGATATTTGAACTCCCTCAATTCCATATTTGATACTTCATTATCTTCCTTTGTGTTTTGAATCAATTACCACCATTGATCAGCATCTCCAGTGAGGCGGTAAACTGCCATGATAAATTTTTCCCTTTCATTACTCCCCAAAGCCTGAAATATTTTCTCTAGGGAACATATACATTGCTCCGCTACCAATGTATTTGTACTCCCATTTAATGTTGGTGGTTGTTGCCTCATGAAGTGATCTATAATTTATCCTCCACATTGTGGATCAGGGTGCTTCATATGGGTAAGGTTATTATTCATAACCTGAGTGAGTTGTCCCAGTATGGTGATAAGCTGATCAACACCAGTTGTATCACTAGCTCCACTATAATTATCTTGAGCAGGAGGGAAATCCCTACATGGAGTGCGTGCATTGATACAATTTCCATTTTTTCCACTAGGCTCCATTTATAAACAATGGCATAAACTAGATCAGTTTATGAATCAAAATACATAATTCCATACTTATAAAACACTTAACATAAATTGAAATATTTATGGATATAATCCATAATAATAAAAATGTTTTCTTTGAGGAAGTATATACTCATAAACCCTTCATAATGGTTTGTAAAGAAAATGAGAGTTATCCTAAACATATCCCCTAGGAGTGTCATAACCAATAGTGCAGCATGACCCATTGTCGTGCACCAGTTCCTATTCGAGTCTAGCTCAAAGCGGTGTTTTTGGGTTTTACCCCTAGGTACATCTGTGCCAGAGCCGCCTTTACCAGCTCGTATCCAGACAGGGATGTATTGCTTGAAAAACTCACAAAATCTCTACAATACCAAAATTCTAGGAAGTTCTTTTATACTCATACTCAATGTATATCTTAGGTCTAGGTGATCTAATCAGAGTTTATCTTAATCTAGCTTCGAAGGATTGTACTAAACTTCCTCTGATACCAACTGTAATGCCCCAAACCCAGTTATCCAGAGTCGGTGCATTATTATATAACATTGGAATAATAAAAAAAGATAACTTCTCGATAGACCGATTAGTTTAGTAGCCTTGGAATCACTAGATACATTCATAAAGTTTACATTACATCAAAAAGTGAAAACTACTACAACAAAATCTTTTATTCATATCCCCTCATACTATCCCTACAGTTCATTCATAAATTACTTCTTCACATCCTGGAAAAAATAAAACATTGAACGGGGTGATATCAGATGCTCATTGAGGATAACAATATAGCAGAAACTTTCATAAATAAGCATAAACATTTAAGGCAATGTATAACTAAAACTAAATCCTTTTAAACATGAACTTCAGCAAAACATGGCAAAGATAAAATAAAATAATTCCATTTACTTATTCACATAGATATTCTACCATTCAAATAATCACATGAAATATCAATAACCACTTTTACAATGATGGAATACATAATTTCAGACTATCATAACCACGTATCCGAGGCCTCATTCCAACACTACAAAAAAGATTTTGTCAAGGCCTTGTGCCAAGACACTAGTTTGTCTCATGAGATCTACTGATGCATCGAGGAGCTATAACGGGCTCCACCCATCACATATTAAGTCCAATTCATTCCTCATATGAACAAGTTTTAAACATAACATAATCATTCATATTAAAACTATCAAACGAAATGTCAATACTTTCTCCATAAACCATTAATGGTATAAAAATAACACATCCACCGTCAAACATATCACAAAACCTTCAATACAATATGGAAGTTTTGTATCATAATAAATAAACTTCAAATAAACTTAAAATCCATCAAAGGATGTTGACATAGATGAAATCAAAACTATTTGAGAGAAATATCTCTTTTTTTGAAATCATTTAAAAGTCCCATAATTATAAAAGAAAACATTTACTTTAAAAATAATCTTATAAGCTTTTAAGGGAAGCTTCGACGATTTTATAACGGCAGAAAATAACCACACCCGCCGTGTAACGTCCCGGACCCGGGTGCCACACAACGGGTGCCCCAAGCACGGTTCTCCACCTGACCTCAAGCATATTTCCCCAAACACCAGAGGCTGCCGACTAGCAGCGAGGGCCCTGGTCTGATAGTGGGGAAACTATGCCCTCATTTTTCAAAGTGTAGCGCAGCTGAATACCAAAATAAACATACAACAACAGCGAAAATAGTAAACATACACAACTGAAATAACTACAATAGTGGATATAACCATCAATATACAAGTGATGATGATAATTGTTTCAAGTTCTAAGAAAACAGCCAGAACATGTTATACACCAATACAGTACAACAAAATACAGAGTACAACAAAACAAGCAAAACAGCTGGCAGCGGAATCGCGAGCCTAGGCTCGGTCCCATGCCCTCCTACTCCTTAGAAACAGTCAAGTACCTGTATATGGACTATTTCCCCTATCTACACCTGCAGAAACGTAATCTTTTTGGGCCGAAAAGCATGACCCAAATAGGGTGTGAGAAATATATCTCAGTAGGCACCCACCAAAGGCTCGTTCCCAACTACGTGTAAGCATGCAACAACAGTGTGCAATAGTAAAATGAAATAAAGTAAGAAGTACTCAAAAGTAACTAACTACCAGTTACATTTCCATTTTATTATCCATTTAATCATTTAACATAGTAACATTTTGTGCTCAACAGTACCAAGCCCTCAGGCCAACCAGAAGTTTTCCCTCAGGCTAATATAGTAAAACCACTCCCTCAAGCATGCCCTCAGGCTATCCATGATCCAACCCACAGGTATTTCCCTCAGGCATAACAAAAATTGCCCTCAGGCGTAGGAAGTGTCGCCCTCAGGCACAGAAGTCAAGTCCTCAAGCACGAAAGTTTTCCCTCATGCAAAATACTACAGCCCTCGGGATAAATAGTGCAGTTCCCTCAGGCTAATCACAACAACGCCCTCAGGCTAAGAAAAACAATGCCCTCAGGCTAAATAGGTAACTGGGCTATTCCCAATAGGTAAACAAGTAGTAAAAAGAAATTCCTCTCAAGGCAATTCTATGATTACTACTTTAAAAGCACACCCTCGGGTATCCTGGCCAAATGGCTAAACAGTGAAACACACCCCTGGGGTGGTTCAGATCCAAGCAATGATCCCAAACAGCATTTTATTATCACAATTAAATACCTAATCAATTATAGGCATTAAATATAGCAACGACCTCAGCCACACGACACCCCAACATTGGTTCGTGGCACAAAAACGCACAAAAACGCCCGACAGTTGGAAAATTAACACCAAGCCACCTAACTTATTCGCCAACGAACATTATACCCGAACGCCAACTCCAGAAACTCCCAAGAACATCGTAGATCTAACGAAGAACAAAACCCATTAAAACTTAAATAACTTACATTAGGAGAAGAATTGGTAATAACGATACTAGGAGAGGAGAGGACTTACCTGTGCGGTTCCAACGAGATCGTCCGATGCCGAATCGGATTCTAGACAAACACCCGGCAGATCTTCAAAGGGTTGGCCGTCCTCCTCGGCTCCAAATTGGATCAAGTGTCTCCTCTGCCAAATGAGGAGGCTACTGCCTGTTTTAAGCTGAAAAGAAAAGTACACGACATGTACTTTTGAGTACACGACGTGTACTTCTTTCATTTAACTGTTCATTTGGCGGCACCACCACACTGTTCATCCGTTGACCAGAGTACACGACATGTACTACTGAGTACACGACGCGTACTGTCGCCCAGCTGGTGGCGACTCCACCACCTTACTGTTGAAGCCTGCCGACTGACTACACAGCGTGTAAGGTACCACCGCACGGTGTGTAGTCGGTTCCTACACCCCGCGTCGCCGACATGGCAACACGCCCCGTGTACTCATCCCAACACAGATAAGAGTACACAACGTGTGGAAAAGTACATGGCGTGTAGTTCCAAAATTTAGGATTTTTCCCCATTTTCCATATTTTCTCAAAAACACTTAAGGAAAATGAAAAAGAAGAAGACCGTACCTCAAAAAATAAGTACCGGGTTCTTACAAACTTCCCCCCTTATAGAAATTCGTCCTTGAATTGCCCTTACAAGGGTGGAAAAGATAAAGCATAGAACAGCTCTGGCCACTGAGCACGTACGTCAGCCTCCCGCTCCCAGGTCTCGTCCTACACCCGGCCATGCTGCCATAACACCCGTACGAGAGGAACTGACCGGCCTCAGAGAACCTTCATGCTCCTGTCAACGATACGGATCAGATGCTCCTCAAAAGACGCATCATGCTGTAGCTCAAACTCCTCTGGCTAAAAGTTGTGAGATGGGTATGAATGGTAGCGACACAACTGAGACACGTGGAAGACATTGTGCATGGCTCGGTACCACTGTGGTAACTACAACCAATAGGAAACCAGCCCGACTCTCTCCAGAATCTCGAATGGCCCCACATACCTCGGTGAAAGATTACCCTCTCTCTTGAGCCGCTTGTGTCCCAGCCTTGGGGAAACATGCAAGAAAACCTGATACCTGACCACGAACTCCAAAGGTTGTCTGCGGTGATCAGTATAGGATTTCTGACGAGACTGCGCGGTAGCCATCCGCTTCCGAATCAACTGGACCTACTCAGATGTATCTTGTACAAGCTGTGGCCCCAGTAAAGCTGCCTCACCTGCCTCTAACCAGCACAAAGGTGATCGTCATGAACTACCATATAAATCCTCTTATGGTTCCATCTCAATAGTTTCCTGAGAACTATTGTTATAGGCAAAATCGACTAAGGGTATATGCTTCTCCCAAGAGCCCCCAAAGTCTAGGACACATGCGCGCAACATGTCCTCTAGTACCTATATCGTCCGCTCTGACTGGCCATCTGTCTGAGGGTGGTATGTTGTGCTTAGAAGCACCTGTGTACCCAGTGCCCTCTGAAAACTCTGCCAGAAATGAGACGTAAAGTGGGTATCCCTATCTGAAACGATAGAACGAGGGACCCCATGAAGAAGTACGATCTCTCGGATGTACCTCCTTCCAAGCTTGTCAACACCGAAAGTCTCCTTGATCGGAAAAAAGTGATCTACCTTTGTGAGTCTATCCATAACAACCCACACGACGTCATTTCCTTGAGGTGACCTCGACAATCCCATCAAGAAATTCATCGCGACATCATCCCATTTCCACTTTGGAATGGGTCACTACTATTACAGCCCAGTTGGCCTCTGGTGCTCTGCCTTCACCTACTGACAGGTGGAACACCTCGTAACAAAACCAGATATCTCTCTCTTCATACCCGACCACCAGTACTGACGCCTCAAGTCACGGTACATATTAGTAACCCCGGGATGAACTGCACAAGCTGAAGCATGAAACTCCCACATCGGCTCCTCGCGTATATCCCATGGAACCCATACTCGTCCATGGAAATGAAAAAACTCATCATCATCTATCGTCCAACCGGGAGGAGGTTCCTCACTTTCCACCAACACCCGTAGAACAAGTCCTTCTGAAACCGATAGCTGTCTCATCCTCACTTTGCCCTAGAGGGTAGACATCACAGCCAACGAGGAAAGTTAAGCCTGCCCCTAACTATCGTGAACCTCTTGATGCATCTCAGAGAACAAAGCCATGAGCTCCCACTCACCACTGGCCTCTTGCACTACCTGTATCTGAGTCTTCCTACACAGTGCATTAGCTACTTCATTACCTTTACCAGGTGTATAGGCAAGCTCAAAATCAAAGGATTGTAGGTACTCAACCCACCTTCTCTGCCTCAGATTCAGGTCACACTGAGTAAAGATATACTTGAGACTTTTGTGGTCGGTGAAAACCAGAAAAATTCTCTCCCAACAGATAATGTCTCCAACAGCGCAAAGCATGCACAACTACAGCCAACTCGAGATCAAGAGTGGTGTAATTCTGCTCATTTTGGCCTCAATTGCCAAGACCCGTATGCAACAACTCGGTCGTCCTGCATCAAAATTACTCCCAGCCGAATTCCTGATGTATCGCAGTAAACTGTATAGCCCTTTCCCTGCTCTGGGAGTATCAGGATCAGTGCTGATGTCAACCTTCCTTTCAGGTCCTGAAAATCTGTCTTGCAAGATTCTGACCAAATGAGTTCGCACCCTTCTTAGTCAGACCCATCAACGGTGCTGCTAAGCGGGAGAAGTCCTGGATGAAGCGTCTGTAGTAACCAGCCAGCCCTAAGAAACTCCGTATCTCAAACACGTTCTTAGGCTGCTCCCAGGAAACTACTTCTCTCACCTTCTCTGGGTCTAATGCAACTCCTTCCTTTGAGATGATATGACCCAGGAAGTGAATGTGGTCCATCCAAAAGTGGCACTTCAAGAGCTTAGCATATATCCGATGCTCTCTCAGTGTACTCAATACGATCTCAAGATGGGTGGTATGGTTGTGTCGAGTGTGAGCGTACACCAAGATGTCGTCCAAGAATACTAGCACAAAAGAATCAAGGTACGGATGGAACACCCAATTCACCAGAGCCATGAAAACTACTGGCGTTTTCGTGAGTCTGAACGGCATAGCCGTATACTCATATAGACCATACCTACTCCTGAAAGCCATGAGAGGTATATTAGATGGTCTCACATGCAGCTGATGATATCCGGATATCAAGTCAATCTTCGAGAACACTCGTGCTCCACGAAGATGATCAAACAGATTATCAATCCTCGGCAAGGGATATCGGTTCTTAACTGTCAACTGGTTCAGCTTTCGATAATCCACACAAAGTCTGAGGGTACCATCCTCCTTCATCGCAAAAAGGACCGGAGAACCCCAAGGAGAAGTACTGGGTCGAATAAATCCCTTTGCCTGAAACTCCTCTAACTGCCTCTTGATCTCCTGCAACTCAAGAGTGGCCATCCAATAAGGAGGAATGGACACCGGTGCTGCTCCTAGAACAAGCTCGATAGAGAAATCCACCTCATGCACTGGAGGTAGACCTGAAAAGTCGTCTGGGAAAACATCCCTGAAACGATCAACAACTGGAGGGAAATCCGTCTGACAAGTCCCCTGACCATCCAGATATAAGCTCGCAATCTGGGATATGACTCCACCTCGCCCATGATGATCTGGTCCAGCTCGACTCTCCTGAACATCCCACCCACCCTTGTATAGAAACTCTCTTCCCTCTGGTGACGTGAAACATACCCTTCGACGATAGCAGTCTTCAAAGGCTTAAAAAGGAACCAACCAGTCCATCCCGAGAATGACATCATAGCTCGTCATCTCTAAGACATAGTGGTCCCAAAGGACGTGACACTCTCCAACCTCAAGGGGGAACTCCTTACACTGACGCACACCAGCCGTCCTAGTCCCCAACAGAGTGTCTAACATCAAGATATCCGAAGAAGAAGAAAGACTGAGCCCAAGGCTCTCCACAACGGGTACATATATGAAACTATGCATAAAACCCGTATAAAAAAGTACTGAAGATAAGATAGAAGCTACTAGAATAGTACCTCTGACTATAGAAGGTCCGGGATCATGCTCTTGCTGGGTCTGTTGCACTGCATATGCTTGCCTAGTGCCGCAGCCCTACAACACAGCCTGGATACCCTGAGCTATCCCGCCCTACTGCCTCTGCGATCCTGGTGTCTAGCTATCATGACCACGACCACCATCTGTGCCTGCACGCCCTGACGTATTCCAGTTCCCTGACTGGTAAGAAGCCACTGGTCCTACTCCCGCACGGGGAGTCTACACAGAACCCCTCTCACTAGCCACTGGTTGAAACACCCTGCAAAAGCACTGTAGATGACCCATCTTGCCGCAAGCTCGACACTCCACTGGGTCTCGTGGACACTACGGTCTCTTGTTCCCCTCTCTGCCCCAATGGTAGAACCTGATCGGGCCACCTGAAGAAGCTACCTGGCTGGTAATTCCACACTGGGAGAAGTCCATCTGTCTCCTCCTCTTTCCAGCAGAAATCACACCAGTAACTGGTGCTGAACCGCCCTGGCCCACACCACTCGATTCCTGCAGGTTCATCTATGTAGTCAGTGCCTGATTCACAATTGCATGTATAGTAGGAAACCTGAAAACATTCAACAGTGCTCGGATGTCATACCGAAGACCATCCTCAAAACGTCTGGCTCTCAACATCTCATCACCCACCAGCACGGGTGCAAAACACTGAAGCTCCGTAAAATGAGCAAAATAGTCCATCACCGACATAGCGCCCTACTACAGATTCATGAACTCTCGAGCTCTATCTGCCCTCAGTGTCTCAAGAAAGAAGAAGTCATAGAAGACTACCTGAAAATATTCCCATGCCATGTCCTTGTGATGCTCTGACTGGGTGGTAACATCCCACCACCTCTTGGCAGAATCACGCATCATATATGTCGCGAGCTTGACCCTCCGCCCTGGAGGCGTCTCAAGATGCTCGAAAATAGTCTTCATCGACCCCAACCAAGACTCTGCAGCCTGTGGTCCTCCATACCCTAAAAATGTAGGCGGATGCTGCTGCTGGAAGATACGTGTCAGCTCGGCCATAGATGTAGAAGCCTGCGGTGCTCCCTAAAAGGTCTACATGAACCACATAAAGCCTTCACGGAACTGTGCCTCTATGCCTATGTCCAGTATAATAGCTGGCGCCGCATCTGGCTCTGTTGTAGGATCAACTGGTAGCCCATGGCCCACCATCTCCGGAGTATAATCGTCGCCGCTCTCCTAGCGAACAACTCGCGGTCGTCTAGGCAGCATGACACTACAAGGTCAAAAGCACTCCTCAGATTCAAGATTATTAAGACCGGGAAGCAAAGGAACCACTAAGGAAACAAGAAGAATAAAGCATTAAAAATTGGAAAAAAAGATAACACGGCATGTACAATGACTACACGGCGTGTACTTGATTTCCCTTCCCTATCCCGGGTTCTTCTACACGGCTAAGCCACATGGCTTCCGTCGAACAAAACTACACGGCGTGTATAATATCTACAAGAAATCTACGGTGTTATTTTCCAACTGCCCGTGTCGTCTGTGACACGGCCGACTACTCAGCTTGACACAACACGGCATGTTACACCTGCACACGGCGTGTACACCACCCTGTTTCCCAGCCACACGGCTAACTTCACACAGTCTGTCCTCAGACAAGACTACACGGCGTGTCCCACAGGTACACGGCGTGTTCAGGTAGAGGTGACACTGACCCATGTTGTTAGCTACAGGGCCGAGTCCCCAGGTCACACTACACAGCGTGTCTATAATTGACACGGTGTGTTCTGTCAAGGAGTTCATCGACCCGTGTTGTTAGTTACACGACCGGACTCCGGGTCACACTACACGGCGTGTCCAATAGGTACACGATGTGTTTTACCCCAGCCTTTCCCTACCCCGTATCACTGCCAACACGGTTTGTGACACGGGAAGAGACTACACGGCGTGTACTCGCGGTACATGGCATGTACTCAAAAAGTTCATTTTTATTCCCGAACAGAAGAAAACACACGACATGTATAAAAATACTACACGGCGTGTATACTGGGTTTCCGGACAGTATGCCTCAGAAACTTTCACGAAACCCAGAAAATACTAAAAAACAACACCTTAGTGTCAAAGTCCAACCCGTGGGGGCCCATACTCCCCACGAATCAAATTTTGGCATCTCATATTTGTTATAACCAATAAACAGTCAATGATCCACCAAATTCGGGTCAATGGGGGCCCATACTCACCAAAAACCAAAGATTGGCGTCCATTCTATAAATAGGTTCAAACAAAAATAGTATATCACAAGGCAGGTATTTATCAAGCAGCTATCACAACAGCATGCTTTTCTAGAACAACAACTATCACAACAACATGAAAATTCTAATGTACCTACATGGCATGGAAACTATGAATGGCATGTGATACCTAGAATGTGCCTATATGATGCATGAGATGGCATACCCTCATGTAATTGGGTTTCAACTTAAGAGAACCCACATATATACTATAAACAACACAATCTCAAGTGCGTCACCCAACGGTGAAAACAAATCAACTGTAAATTGCAAAATCAACCAAAATTGCAATCACGAGGTAAATTGGCTTCTCCCTGTACACGGGTTAGCTACGCCCAGACACAACTTATTACCAACTACCATTCCGTCCTATCCCTGACTACGGCTCCAAATAGTAAGTCAAAGAAAAGAACTCCTCTGATACCACTTTGTAACGTCCCGGACCCGGGTGCCACGCAACGGGTGCCCCAAGCCTGGTTCAACACGTGACCTCAAGCGCATTTCCCAAAATGCAAGAGGCAGCCGACTAGCAACGTGGTCCCAGGTCTGATAGTGGGGAAACTATGCCATCATTTGTCAAAGTGTAGCACAGCGGAATACCAAAACAAACATACAACAACAGTGGAAACAGTAAACATACACAACTGAAATAACTACAACAGTGGATATAACCAACAGTATAAAAGTGATGATGCTACAAGTTTCAAGTTCTAAGAAAACATCCAGAACATGTTATACACCAATACAGCACAACAAATTACAGAGTACAACAAAACAAGCAAAACAGCTGGCAGCGGCATCGCGAGCCTAGGCTCAGTCCCATGCCCTCCTACACCTCAGCAACAGTCAAGTACCTATATAGAGACTCTTGCCCCTATCTACACCAATAGAAACATAATCTGTTTGGGATGAAAAGCATGACCCAAACAAGGTGTGAGAAATATATCTCAGTAGGCACCCACCAAAGGCCCGTGCCCAACTGCGTGTAAGCATGCAACAATAGTGTGAAATAGTAAAATGCAATAAAGTAAGCAGTACTCAAAAGTAACTAACTACCAGTTACATTGCCATTTTATTAACCATTTAGTCATTTAACTTAGTAACATTTTGTGCTCAACAGCACCAAGCCCTCAGGCCAACCAGAAGATTTCCCTCAGGCTAATATAGTAAAACCACGCCCTCAGGCTTGCCCTCAGGCTATCCAGAATCCATCCCGTAGGTATTTCCCTCAGACGTAACAGAAATTACCCTCAGGCATAGGAAGTGTCTCCCTCAGGCACATAAGTCAAGCCCTCAGGCACGAAAGCTTGACCTCAGGCGAAATACTATAGCCATATGGCTAAATCGTGCAGTTCCCTCAGGCTAATCACAACAACGCCCTCAGGCTATACACAAAAATGCCCTCAGGATAAACAGGTAACCAGGCTATGCCCAACAGGTAAACAAGCAGTAAAAATCAATTCCTCTCAAGGAAATTCTACAATTACTACTTTAAAAGCACACCCTCGGGTATCCTGGCCAAACGGCTAAACAGTGAAACACACCCTCGTGGTAGTTCTGGATCCAAGCAACGATCCCAACCAGAATTTTATTATCAAAATTAAATACCTAATAAATTATAGGCATTAAATATAGCAATGGCCTCAGCCACACGACACCCCAACATGGGTACCTGGCACAAAAACGCACAAAACCGCACAACCGTTGGAAAATTAACACCAAGACACCTACCTTATTCGCCAACAAACGTTTTACCCGAACACCAAATCCAGAAATGCACAAGAATGACGTAGATCTGACGAATAAAAAAACCCATTCAAACGTAAATAACTTACATTAGGAGAAGAATTGGTAAGAACGGTACTAGGAGAGGAGAGGGCTTACCCGTGCGGTTCCAACAAGATCGTGCGAAACCGAATCGGATTCCAGACGAACACCCGGCGGATCTTCAAAGGTTTGGCAATCCTCCTCGGCTCCAAATCGGCTCAAGTGTCTCTTATGCCAAATGAGGAGGATGCTGCCTGTTTTAAGCTGAAAAAGAAAAGTACACGGCGTGTACTTCTTTCATTTAACTGTTCATTTAGTGGCACCGCCACACTGTTCATCCGTCGACCATAGTGCACAACATGTACTTTTGAGTACACGGCGTATACTGTCGCCCAGCTGGCGGCGACTCCACTGCCTGACTGTTGAAGCCTTCCGACTGACTACACAACGTGTAAGGTACCACCACACGACATTTAGTTGGTTCCTACACCCCGCGTCGCCGATATGGCTACATGCCCCGTGTCCTCATCCCAACATGGCCAAAAGTACACAACGTGTGGAAAAGTACACGGCGTGTAGTTCCAAAATTTAGGATTTTCCCCCATTTTACATATTTTCTCAAAAACACTTACGTAGAAGGAAAAATAAGATGCCCATACCTCAAAAATAAGAACCGGGTTCTTACACTCTGTATAAGTTAAAAAATACATTCTTACCTTAATTCTGTCGAAAAGGTTAAAAAGGACCTTGTTTGGAAAATGATAGAAATATTCCTTTATAAAATTCTTAGAAAAATTCAAACAAGGGTATAAATGACTTTAACCCATATTATGTAAAATAGTAAGAATGTTTTAAAATACATATTTAAGAAACATGGATGTGGATGATAAAGAGGTCCTAATAGATAATTGCGTATAAACAAGCTCGAATAATGAAGAGATTGTGAAATAAACCCTTACCTTGTACTTTTCCTTAGTCGATGGTATGTTAACCTCCTATATAATAGTTAAAACATTATTATTAAATTATACTAGAACCATATACATAATTATGATATCATATATGATCTTCTAATAATGCTTTGTTAATAATATTTTAGTACTATCGTCATTTCAGGTGTTAACTTACTCATTTGCTTTTATATGTTTTGTTACATAAGTCTTGTCTGTAATGGATAGGTTGTATCTTATTCATATCAAGAATTATATAAAGTTCATAAACATTAATTTTAATCATAAAATTAGAAATATTCTTGAATGGATAGGATGGGGAATGAATCTCATCACGTTCGTGGAGACGGTAGTCCGTACGTACGCATGAGCGACAATATCATTCTTTTGATATTAAAATAATATATAATTGGATGGTATATAATATATAAAGAATAATTATCATGTTATATTTATTATTTACATGAATTATAAATCATTATTATACCCATAAAAATAATAATGTTTTGAATAATAATTACACCACGACCTGGAGACGGTAAGTCGTACGTACGCACGTATGGTGACATGTCATTCAAAGGATGGATAGAATACTGAATATGGTTGTACCATATTTATAATAACATAGAATTATATAGAAGATACTAGTTTTATTGTTTTTTAATGGGAATTACAAAGAAAGAAGAAGTTGAAGAAGAAAGGAACTTGAAAGAGGGTGGTGAAATCATTACCTCTTCTTCGGGTTCTTCCTTTTAATTTGATCAAAAGCGCTCATTAGGTTGGATTTTTGATCAAAATAATGACTCTAGGTTATATTTAGGGATGTTGAGAGAATATTTGGGCAGGGTTTGGCCGATACAAAAGGTTTTTAAGGTGTGAAATTGAGAGAAGGGGGAGTGCCCTTTTATAAGAGGGGTGAGGGGCTCCTTTGGAAAAGCTAGAAATATTATTTTATAATAAATTCATATTCGGTTTATAATGGCTCAAAAGTAAAATATTTAAATGTTAAGGTGATTATGGGTCAAAAACCACTCAAACAATAGGTTTTATATAGGTTTGGGTCACTATATTAACATTATCTTTTAGTTTTAACTCTTAGTTAAACAGGTTGACATTTACCATGTCACTTTGTATTTTTATATTATATAGTTAATAAACTTACTAAATATATCCAAGAGACCCCCAAGTGGTCGAGTAATTATACAACTATCATTATATAAGTCTCTTAGCCAAACATTAGATTTTTAGGAATTTAATATCAATTAATAATATAATATTTGTTTTTAAAACTATTATATGTCAATTTTGACACTATTTGGTATTTGATTTTTGTCAAAATCATAACAGAATGATTACTTCTAAAAAAATAATTAAATAAATAATAACATGTCATATTAAGCTATAAAATTCTTATAATTCATTAAAAGTTTCAGATTATATTTATTTGGGTATTTATAATATCAATTATTTTAATATTTTACTAATAATGTAATTACTATATCATCATTGTGTCATAAATAAATTAAATTATATAATGTATAAAAATTAAAAATAAAATACCGTTATGTAGGTAACCTTTTTATATTTCTAATGAATATTTACAATCGAATTTATCTTATGTATAACCATATATTAAAAATGTTTTATTTATTAAACTTTTATTTTCACTCTTTTAACGCTTCTTTGAATTAAATAATAATTAATGTCCTAATCTAATCCAAGTGGACCTAAATGATATTATTTTATTCCTATGGTTGTTTCTGATCTATATACACTTGTCCAATAGAATTGGGACATGTGTTAGGGTAACATTAATATCATTTTTACCCTTAATTACCCTATTTACTTTTTACCGTGGTAAATAAAAGAAAAAAGTTACCATTCACCAAAAATTATTTTTATCTTATTAAATAAAATTTTACACCTTGATATTAACCGTGTCTCTCGTAATTTCAGAATTCCACTCACAGAAGCGGTAAAATTAAGTTTTATGTGAATTTCCAAATTCTCCTAGGAGCTGGGTACAAGACGGTGAAAAGTTCAATAAATTTTTTATATGTCTAAAATTATTATAAACTAACTTCAATGAATTAAATTGAAATTATATAGGCATTAAATATCTATTTTGACATAAAATAAATTTAAATAAAATAAATAATTATTTAAAAAAAAGTCGGTTTTAACCAAAAACTCAATGGTTTTCACTATTCATCAAAAATTTAAAGTTTTCAGAAAAATACCAAAAATTTACCCTAGGCTAATTTCGATATTACGAATCCAAAAATTAAGCCCATTTTGAAAGATAAAATTTATAAAATTTCAAAAATTGGGTATTACTATTCATAACGACTAGTTTGATTGGTTGTGGTGTGTGTTAGAACTCAAAGTTATGTACAACACATGCCATTGTATTATTCAAAGAGAAGCGTACCATGGAAGCTTAGGGTGTTACAACATGGATGAGATCTTGCGTTTCTAGGGGCGTGTATGGGTTTCAGAAGACATACATGAGGAGCTGATGCATGACTTTCATTCTTCTATTTCGGCAGTTCATCATGGGATCACCAAGATGTATCGTGATCTACACCGTCAGTATTGGTGACCAGGTATGAAGAGGGACATTGCTGATTTCATCATGAGGTGTTCCATCTGTTAGTAGGTGAAGGCGGAGCATCAGTGGCCAATAGGGCTCCTACAGTATTTACGCATTTCTGAGTGGAAGTGGAATGATATCGGGATGGATTTCCTGCCCGGTTTGCTGAGATCTTCTCGAGGGAATGACGCAGTTTGGGTTATCATTGAAAGACTCACGAAGGTTTCTCACTTATTTCCGATCAAAGAGACCTTCAGTGTTGATGAGCTGGGACAGTTGTAAATATGAGAGATTGTACATCTTCCTGGAGTTCCACACTCCATTGTTTCAGATAGGGATACTCATTTTACTTCTCGGGTCTGGCAGGAGCATCAGAAGGAAAAGGGTACACAGGTACATTTGAGTATAGCCTACTACCCTCAGACATATGGCTAATCCGAGTGCACGATTTAGGTTCTTGAGGACATACTCCGAGTATGCATTCTAGATTTTGGGGGTTCTTGGGAGAATCATATATCTCTTGTGGATTTTGCCGACAAAAATAGTTTTCATGCAACTATTTAGATTTCACCTTATGAGGCTTTGTACAGTTGGCCATGCCGATCAACCTTATATTGGCTGAAGGTAGGAGATGAAGCTTTGTTGGGACCTCACCTTGTTCAGGAGACCACAAAGCAGATAGAGTTGATTCGGAAGAGGATGACTACTACACAGTCTCGACAGAAGTCTTATGCTAATCAGCTGAGACGACCTCTGGAGTTCAAGGTCGGGGATCATGTTTTCCTTTGTGTCACACTGAGGTTGGGTCACAAGAGGATTAGGATACAGGGTAATCTTTCCCTGAGGTATGTCAGGCCGTTTGAGGTGTTGGAGAGAGTGGGGCCGATTGCCTATCAGTTGCAGTTACCTCAGAGGTACCGAGCTCTGAATGACATTTTTCACGTTTCTCAGCTTTGACATTACTTTTCAGACCCATATCATGTCTTTTGACCCGAGGAGGTTGATCTCAAAGTGGATGCGTCGTTTGGGGAGCATCCTATCCGGATTATGGTGTAACGTCCCGAGTCTGGAGCCCCTCCACTAGTGCCCCGTACCCGGTTCGTCACATGACCTCAAGCGCATTTCCCCGAATTCCAGAGGCTGCCGACTAGCAGCGAGGGCCTTGGTGAGTCGGTGGGGAAACTATGCCCTCATTCGATAAGGTATACAAGGTAAGAAAACTACAATGAACAGCGGAAGCAGCAACCAACATGCATAACAACTGAAAACAAACAGCGGAAGCAATGCAGATATATAACAATGATGATAATAATGCAGCAGGTACAGGTATCCATGGAAAGCAGCAAACACAACAACGTACTGGATTACCACTGAAACCAAGTGAAAAATAAAAACAAAATAATCTCCTCAGCATCGCGAGCCACGGCTCGGTCCCATGCTTCCCAGCTCCTGGTGCAATCAAGATCCTCAAGTAGAAGGGCGCTTGCCCTTGTCTATACCGGCAACAACATAGTGTGCTTGGGCCTGCAAGCATGGACCAAACATGGTGTGAGATACAATCCTAGTAGTAAATCACCCAAATATTTGTGCCCCACAGTCAATGAATACATGGCAGTACTAAAACAAGAAGCAGTAAACAGAAAGGCACAAACAGCTATAATCCACAGTTCTAACAAGTATTGCACACAAGTAAGAAGCCAAAAACAAAAAAGAAAACAGGTAACCCTATGGGTAGCTCTCACATTCTAGCCCCTATGGTTTATCCTCTAAGTACTAGCAACCCTCTGGGAGGCACACACAGTCTCACCCCTCTGGTTTAGCTACGTAATTAAGCAAACTCTCTGGGGAAGTACTCACTGTCAATTCCCCCTATAGTCTCGTATTGTGATAAAGGCTCTCTGGGGAAGAACTCAACCTCAATTCCCCCTATGACCCACGTCGTAGTTAAAAGACACTCTGGATAAGCCCTTCCATCAATTCTCCCCTTGGTCTCGCATCGTAATTAAAAGACACTCTGGAGATGCCCTTCTGTCAATTCTCCCATTGGTCTACTACTCTAGGTTCTCACAGTCTTGAGTATAACTAAACATTATCAGCATGTGTATATATATATCTCACAAGTAAACCTCAAGAACTACTTGGATATCAACTAAGGCTCAACAATAAAAACAAGGCAACAATCCACAATCCTACAACTAGGCATGGCAACTGGAAAAATGCCAAACAGGAAGAACAAGCATGGAAAGAAAACTAAGCATAAACAAAACACTCTAATCACAAGCAATATCTTCTACAAAACCAATCAAGAAAATCAGGAAAGTAACAAGGGAAAAATAGGAAACACACAATACCCCGTTCAAGGGTATTGGTGGAAATTGCACAAAATATCCATCAACTTTCTACGGAAAGGCACAAACCACCTACCTCGATCCTATGAGATCGATATACGTGAACCTAGATGACAAATTCCCCTTAGAACAACGTAGATATAAGAAAAGCACAAAACGTTCATCCCACGATAACTTGAAAACAAGAAGAAATCAAGAAACAAGGCTCAAGCAGAAGGAAGAACTCATCGCTGCGCTTCCAACACTATTGACCGTGCTCAAATCGGAGAACGGACGGTGAGGCAGGAGCCCATCAAAGATCCGGCTGTACGGTTGCTTCCAGACGGTCGAAAACTGAAGAAGAAGACGTATTTGGGGGTTAGGCGTGACCCCCTGTCAGTTTAATGAAAAAAAGAAATTACACGGCGTGTAATTTTTGAGTACACGGTGTGTAATTTGAATTTTCCATACTCTGAAATAACCGGCATCCACCTTAGCCTTGCACACCGTGTGTGTGGCCCGGACATGGCCAGCACACGGCTTCGAGCCAGGGAAGAGTACACGGCGTGTACTTAGAAAGTATATGGCGTGTACTTCTAAAATTTCCAGAAAATTCATTTTTCTCAAATAACTCTAGAAAAAGGAAAACGTACGTGAAAAGAAGATCCGGGTTCTTACAAATTTCCCCCCCTTAAAGAAATTCGTCCTCGAATTTCCCTAACGAGTCGGAGAAGAAGAAACCCCGAACAGCTCCGGCCATTGCAATTGTACATCGGCCTCCCTCTCCCAGGTCTCGTCCTGTACTCGCCCGTTCTGCCATAGCACTCGTACAAAAGGAACAAACCGCCCGTGGAGAACCTTCGTACTACGATCAACAATCCGGATAGGATTCTCTTCGAACGATGCATTTGCTTCAAGCTTGACTTCCTCAGGCTGAAATACGTGAGAAGGGTCTGAAAAGTAATGTCAGAGTTTAGAGACGTGGAAGACGTCGTGCATGGCCCGATACCACTGAGGTAGCTGCAACCGACAGGCGACCGGCCCCACTCTCTCCAAGACCTCAAACGGCCTGACATACCGCAGTGAAAGCTTACCCTGTCTCCGAATCCTTTTGTGTCCCAACCTCGGTGCAAAGCGTAGGAAAACCTGATCACCGACCTCGAACTCCAGAGGTCATCTCCGCTAATCAGCATAATACTTCTGTCAAGACTGCACTGTAGCCATCCTCTTCCGAATCAGCTCTATCTGCTCTGAAGTCTCCAAAACAAGACTAGGTCCCTGCAAAGCTGCCTCTCCTACCTCCAGCCAGCATAAGGGTGATCGGCATGCCCTATCGTACAAAGCCTCGTATGGTCCATTTGAATGGTCGCCTTGAATCTGTTGTTGTAGGCGGACTCCACCTGAGAAATATGCTTCTCCCAAGAACTACCAAAGTCGAGGATGCAAGCTCGAAGAATATCCTCAAGCACCTGGATCGTGCGCTCGGACTGGCCATCAGTTTGGGGATGGTATACTGTACTCAAAATTACATGTGTACCCAAGGCCTTCTGTAGTACCTTCCAGAACTGAGAGGTAAAGCGCACATCTCTGTCTGAAACAATAGAGTGCGGAATTCCATGCAGACGAACGATCTCCTTGATGTAAAGTCATCCCAGATCATCGACACTAATGGTCTCCTTGATCGGTAATAAGTGAGCAACCTTATTAAGTCTGTCGACGAAAACCCAAACAACATCCTTCCCCCGAGGTGATCTCAGCAACCCGGTCATGAAGTCCATCGCGACATCATTACACTTCCACTCCGGAATGGGTAACTACTGTAAAAGCCCCGCTGGTCACTGATGCTCTGCTTTCACCTGCAGACAAGTAGAACATCTCATGACAATAACATCAACATCCTTCTTCATACCTGGCCACCAGTACTGGCGATGAAGATCCCGATACATCTTGGTGGTGCCAGGATGAACTGCCCAAACTGAGGAATGGAAATCCCACATCAGTTCCTCAACTATGTCTGTTGGCACCCATACGCATCCTTAGAAACGCAAGATCTCATCCTCACCCACAGTCCATCCAGGAAGAGGGTCCTCTCCTGAGACACTGACCCGTCGGACTATGCTTTCCAAGTCTGATAGTTGCCTCATTCATACCTGATCATGTAATATGGAGGTAACAGCTACAGAAGATAGAAAAGTCTGTCCCCGTCTGTTGTGCACCTCCAGATGCATCTCAGAGAACAGAGACATCAGTTTACACTCAATACTATCCTCCTGAACTGCCTGAATCTAAGCTCTCCTGCTCAACGCATCAGCCACGACGTTTCCCTTTTTCGGCGTATAGGCAAGCTCGAAATCAAAAGAATGAAGATACTCGACCCACCTGCACTGCCTCAGATTCAGATCCCGCTGAGTGAAGATATACTTGAGACTCTTGTGGTCAGTAAAGACCACAAATTCCTCTCCCAGAAGATAGTGTCTCCAACAGTGTAAGGCATGAACAATATCTACCAACTCCAGATCGTGCGTAGGGTAGTTCCTCTCATGTGGCCTCAGCTACCGAGACCCATATGCAATGACTCCATCTCCCTACAAAAACACAACTCCCAGCCTGATACCCAAAGCGTCACAGTAAACAGTGTAGCTCTTGGCTGGCTCTGGAAAGACTAGTATCGATGCTGATTTCAACCTCCCTTTCAGCTCCTGAAAGGCTGACTCACAAGAATCTGACCATAAGAACTTCTCCCCCTTCTTGGTCAGACCTGTCAAAGGTTCGTCTAGACAAGAAAAGTCCGGAATGAAGCGTCTGCAGTATCCATCCATCCCTAGGAAGCTCCGTACCTAAAAACGTTCTTCGGATGCTCCCAAGAAACTACAACTCTCACTTTCTTTGAGTCCACAGATACTCCTGCCTCTGAGATAATGTGACCCAAGAAGTGAATCTGATCCATCCAGAAGTGGCACTTGGAGAGTTTAGCATAAAGCCAATGCTCTCTCAGTGTACTAATAACGATCTCAATATGTGTGGCATGGTAGTGTCGAGTGTGAGAGTACACCAAGATATCGTCCATGAAGACCATGATGAAGGAGTCCAAGTAAGGATGGAACACTCGGTTCATCAGCGCCATGAAAACTGCAGGTGCATTCGTGAGACCGAACGACATGACTGTATACTCGTATAGACCATACCTACTCCTAAAGGCTATCAGAGGTATATTTGATGGTATAACGCGCAACTGATGACAACTGGACCTTAATTCGATCTTCCAGAACACCCGGGATCCTCAAAGCTGATCGAAAAGGTCAAAAATCCTCGACAAAGGATATCAGTTTTTGACCGTCAACTGGTTCAGCTTCCGATAATCCACACAAAGCCTAAGGGTACCATCTGCCTTCTTTGAAAACAAAACAGGTGAACCCCAAGGAGAAGTACTGGGTCGGATAAAACCCTTAGCATGTAGCTCCTCCAACTGCTTCTTGAGCTCCTACAACTCAGGTGTGGCCATCCTATAGGGAGGAATGGACACTAGTGCCACTCCTAGAACGAGCTCAATAGAGAAGTCTACCTCACGCTCCGGAGGCAACCCTGAAAATTATTCTGGAAAGACATCCCTGAAGGGATCCACCACTAGAGGAAAGTCTAACTGTGGAATCCCCTGATCATACCGATAAAGACTAGAAATCTGGGCTATTACCCCTCCTAGCCCAAGATGTTCAAGTCCCGCCCGACTCGCCCGAACGTCCCATTCGCCTCTATAAAGGAAAGATTCACCTTCTGGTGAAATGAAACTGACTCTGCGGCGATAACAGTCAACGACTGCCTGGAAATGAATCAACCAGTCAATGCCGATAATGACATCATAGCCTGTCATCTCTAGGACATTGAGATCCCATAATAAGTGATACCCTGCAACCTCGAGAGGGCACTCTCTACACTGGCGTACACTAGATGTCCTCGTTCCCAAAGGTGTGTCTAGTGTCAACGAGTCGGCAGAAGAAAAGATGCAGAGTCCAAGGCTCTCCATGACAGCAGCAGTGATAAAGATATGCGTAGCACCAGTATCAAAAAGGACTGAAGATAAAACTGAGGCTACTAAAATCGTATCTAGAACTGTAGAAGGGTCAGTATCCTGCTCATGATAAGTCTGCTCCACTGCGAAAGACTGGCCTGCACCGCGACCCTGCGCCCCTGACTGACCACTTTGATCTGAACCTCCCTACTGGTGCTAAGGGACTGATGGATGACCGCCATGTCCTTGACCTCCACCTCGTCCTGAACGGCAAGAAGAACTCCAGTTCCCTGACTGGTGAGTGACTAGTGGGGCTACTCCTGAACGAGGAGTCATGGAAGAACCCTGGTCACCTGCTGCTGGTGAGAAAGCCTGGAAGAAATGTTGAAGGTGACCCATCTTGCCACAAGATCGGCACTCTATGGGGTATCTCTGGCACTACAGCCTCGTGTGCCCTGCCCGACCACACTAGTAACATGTCACCTGGATTCCTGATGATGCGTCTCGCTTCCTTCCATCACCGCGCGTAGGCTCCCTACGACCCTTCTTGCTGTCATCTGAAGGGAAGCTAGCTCTGGAAGCAGAACCTCCCTAACTTGTAGCTCCATAGTCTCTCAGATTGCGCTCCGCAATCAGTGCCTGGTTGATGATGGAAGTAATGGAAGTCAGCTGGAAGATGTTCACCTGCGAGCGGATCTCCCGCCTGAGTCCATCCTCAAACATCCTCGCCACGAACACCCCACTCCCATCCCGAAGGGGTGTAAAACGCTGCAGCTCAGTGAAACGAGAGGAATACTCCATGACAGATAGAGTACCCTGCTCTAAGCTCATGACCTCCCGGGGTCGATCGGCCCTCATGGTCTCTGGGTAGAAGTAGTCATAGAACACGCGCCAGAACTCCTCCAAATCCATAGCCTGCTGCTGACCCGCCTCTGAGATCACGTCCCACCACCTCTTGGTGGAGTCTCGGAGCATGTAGGTGGCGAGCTTGACCTGCCTCTCTGGAGGAATCTCCAGATGCTCGAATATAGTCAGCATGGCTTCCAGCCATGACGCTACAGCCTGAGGTCCTCCCTCCCCCAAGAATGTGGGAGGATACTGCTGCTTAAAGGCCCGCGTCAAGTCTTCCATAGACGAGGAAGGAGGCGGTGCTCCCTGGAAGGCCTGCATCATCCTCATGAAACCCTCCCTGGACTGCGCATCAGTGCCCACAACTGGTACAACAACCGGTGCCAAGGCTGGCTTGGCTGGGGGGATCGATAGGAAGTCCCTGATCAGCCATGTCTGGCGTCTGATCACTGCCTGACGACAGACGTATGACCAGAGGATGTCTCAGAGGCATAACTCTGAAAGATCAAAAGCATACCTTAGATCAGGAAAACAAGTACAAGGAAAAAAAGAGTACTAAAATGGGGACAGGGGAAGAAAAACACACAAGATTGCAAAACAGGACTACATGGCGTGTATAAAACTACACGGCGTGTCTTATTAAACCGCTGACATGGGCATGTACTCCTGCCTTACAAGTCGTGTACACTACAAACTACATGGCGTGTTGAACCCCACACACGACGTGTACTTGAATACTATTCCCCTACCCGAGTCTCCCAACACGGATAACCCACACGGTCCGACTCAACCCGAGACTACATGGTGTGTTCGAAACAAACACGGCGTGCAATAGACAAGGCTTCAGCGGTCCGTGTTGTTGAGTACACGACCGTCTACACGGCCGAACCTTACACGACATGCTCCGAACAAACACGATGTGTATAGGTGAAGGTGACACCGTCCTGTGTTGCTCATGACACGGCCAGGTACCTAGGAAAGACTACACGACGTGTTCCGAACAAACACGACATGTAGAAAAGAAGGTGACACCGTCCCATGTTGTTCATGACATGGCCGGTCACTTGGACAGGACTACACGATGTGTTCTTTGCAAACACGGCATGTGGAAAGGAAGGTAACGCCGACCCGTGTTGTTTGTGACACGACCGGGTACCTGGACAAGACTACACGACATGTTCCCTATGGACACGGTGTGTTCTTACCCAAGCTTCCCCGACCCGTGTTATTAGTGACATAGCTGGGTACACGACCCCGAACTCACACGGCGTGTACCACTAGTACACGACGTGTTCCCAAAGTTACCCCCACGACACCGTTTTCTGCCCACAAGGTCAGTGACACGACCTAAAAACTACATGGCGTGTATCAAAAAAGTATACGCCGTGTATTCTGGGTTTTTCTGGGCAGTAGCTTAGAAACTGCGCAGAATTCCAGAACCACTAAAACAATGGAAAAGGTGAAAAATTCTGATCCGTGAGGGCCCATGACACCTCAAGAACCCAAAATTCGACATTATTTTTTAAGAAAGGAACATAACAAATAGTTTTTTAACATAAAAACAGAGAATCTATCAACCATCTATCACAACAGCATGCATAATTTACACAGAGCCTATCACAACAGCATGCAATCACTAATGCACCCTAGATGACATGGCAAGAATGCATGACATGTGATTTATACAAGTGACTATATGATGCATGAGATGGCATACCCTCATCCCATCGGGTTGCGATAGAAATAGAACTGAAATATCAAAACAATAGCCACACAAGTCATACAAATCACTCTAGGTGAAAACATACCAACCATAAAATCTCAAAACCAGAAAACTGCAATTAACGAGGTAGTATGGCTTTTCCCTGTACACGGGTTAGCTACTCCTGATCACAGCTTAGTGCCAAGTACCGAATCTGTCCTATCCTTGGCTATGGTCTCCAAATAGTAATACAAGAGAAAAGAACCCCTCTGATACCCCTTTGTAACGTCCTGAGTCCAGAGCCCCTCCACTGGTGCCCCGTACCCGGTTCGCCACATGACCTCAAGAGTGTTTCCCCGAACGCCAGAGGATGCCGACTAGCAGCGAGGGCCTTGGTGAGTCGGTGGGGAAACTATTCCCTCATTCGGTAAGGTATACAAGGTAAGAAAACTACAATGAATAGCGGAAGAAGCAACCAACATGCATAACAACAGAAACCAAACAGCAGAAGCAATGCAGATATATAACAATGATGATAATAATGCAGTAGGTACAAGTATCCATGGAAAGAAGAAAACACAAAAACGTGCTGGAATAAAACTGAAACCAAGTGCAAAAGAAAAAAAAAATCTCCTCAGCATCGCGAGCAAAGGCTCGGTCCCATGCTCCCCAGCTCCTGGTGCAATCAAGATCCTGAAGTAGAAGGGCGCTTTCCCTTGTCTATACCTGTAGCAACATAGTCTTCTTCGGCCCAAAAGCATGGCCCAAACAGGGTGTGAGATAAAATCCTAGTAGGAAATCACCCAAAGAATTGTGCCTAACAGTCAATGAATACATGGCAGTACTAAAATAAGAAGCAGTAATCAGAAAAGCACAAAAATCTATAATCCATAGTTCTAACAAGTATAGCACACAAGTAAGCAGCCAACAACAAAAGAGAAAATAGGTAACCCTCTAGGTAGCTCTCACAGTCTAGCCCCTATGGTTCAACCTCTAAGTACTATCAACCCTCTGGGAGGCACACACAGTCTCACCCTCTGGTTCAGCTACGTAATTAAGCAGACTCTCTGGGGAAGCACTCACCGTCAATTCCCCCTATAGTCTCGTATCGTGATAAAGGCTCTCTGGGGAAGCACTCAACATCAATTCCCCCTGTGGAAAGCAAACTGAGCACAAAAAAAATACTCTAATCACAAGAAATAACCTCTACTAAAGAAATCAAGAAAAGTAGGCAAGTAACAAGGGAAAAACAGGAAACACGCAATACCCCGTTCAAGGGTATTGGTGGAAATTGCACAAAATATCCATCAAATTTCTACGGAAAGGCACAAACCACCTACCTTGATCCTTGGAGATCGATATATGTGAAACTCGACGACAGATTCCCCTGATAGCGATGTAGATCTGAGAAAACACACAAAACGTTCATCCCACGATAACTTGAAAACAAAGAGAAATCAAGAAACAAGGCTCAAGCAGAAGGAAGAACTCACCGCTGCACTTCCAACGCAATCGACCGTGCTCGAATCGGAGAACGGACGGCGAGGCGGGAGCCCATCAAATATCCGGCCATACGGTCACTTTCGGATAGTTGAAAACTAAATAAAAAGACGTATTTGGGGGTTAGGCGTGACCCCGGTCCATTTAATGAAAAAAAAAGAAAGTACATGGCGTGCATTTTTTGAGTACACGGTGTGTACTTAGAATTTTCCGTACTCCGAAATAACCGGCCTCCACCTCCGCCTTACACACCGTGTGTGTGGACCGAACATGGACAACACACGGCTTCGAGCCAAGGAAGAGTACACGGAATGTACTCAGAATGTACACTACGTGTACTTCTGAAATTTCAAGAAAATTCATTTTTCTCAAAAAAACTCATGAAAAAAGGAAAACATACCTGAAAAGAAGATCCGGGTTCTTACATATGGATTGTAGTACAAAGGTTCTCCATGGCTGGCATGTTCCTATGGTACGAGTGCTATGACAACACGGGCTGGTGCATGATGAGACTTGGGAGAGGGAGGCAGACGTACAATCACAGTGGTCAGAACTGTTCGCGGTTTCTTCTTCTATGCCATTCTAGGGAACTTCAGGGACAAATTGCTTTAAGGGTGGAAGTTTGTGTGAAACCAAATCTTTGTTCAGGTATGTTTTCCTTTTCTGGTCATTTTTGAGGAAAAATAAAATTCTGGAAATTTTCTAAGTACACACCGTGTACTTTATGAGTACACGCCGTGTAGTTCCTTGACGCAAGAGGTCGTGTGATGTCCGTGTAGTATCCACACACACAAAAGTGTGGGAGTGACTTGGAGGCTGCTTAAAGAAGAGTACGGAAAAGGAAAGTACATTCCATGTACTTCAAAAGCACACACCGTGTACTTTTTTTTTTCATTAAACACACTGGGGTCACGTCTAATCACCAGAATGCTCTTCTTTTAGGTCTAGTTCGACCGAGATCTCCATATGGCCGTAGATCTTCGATGAACCCCTGAGCCACTGTCTATCCTCCGAATCGTACACTGTTGTTTGCGTTGGAATCACGTTGGTGAGTTCTCTCTTTTTTTTTGAGCCTCATTTCATGATTTCTCTTCTCTCGTGAGATATCACGAGTTGAACGTTTTAGACGTCTTTCTAGATTTTTGACATTCTAGGGTGATTCAAGCTTCTAGGTTCACGCATATCATTCTCCTAACACCAAGGTAGGTGGTTTGTGCCTTTCCATTCAAAGTCATTGAGTATTATGTGAAAATTCCACCAATACCCTTGAACGGGGTATTGTGTGTTTACTGTTTTACCCTTGTTGTTTTTCTACCATGCTTGTATGCCTGTGTTGAGGTTATTGGATATGAATAGGGTTGATTTCTATGATTTGGATTTATTTTTTCCAATGTATGTTTTGTTTACGACTGTTTGGTCTTGTTTAGCCTTGGGATGCTTTACATGTTTTCTGTGCCTCTTGTTGTAGGATGAAGAGTTTGTGTTCCAACATTCTTGATATGCTATAGAATGATTTGACAAGTTATATCGGTTTACTTTGGCCATATTGTATTTCTATACTCATTTACCTACACAGGGTTTTGAGAACTTGGTGTAGTAGACTATAAGGGGAATCAACTGAATGAGCTTCTTCATAGAGTCTTTGATCACTTTGGGCTATACGGGGAATTGACCAAGTGAGCTTCCCCAGAGAGCCTAGGACCACTTGGGGATATAAGGGTAATTTACTGAGCGAGATTCCCCAGAGAGTCCTTGACTGATTTAAACTATAAGGGTAATTGACTGAGTGAGATTCCTTAGAGAGTCTTTGAATTTTTTTTAACTTCTTTAGACTATAAAGGGAATTGACAGTGACTACTTCCTCATGGAGTCTATGAATGACCTAAGTTATAAGGGGAATTGACTGAGTGAGCTTTCTCAGAGATTCATTGACTTTGGGGCTATAAGAGGAATTGACTGCGTGATCTTCCTCAGAGATTTTCTGACTACCTTAGACTATGAGGGGAATTGAATGTGAGTGCTTCCTTAGAGTGTCTTCATATATAGAACCAGAGGGGTTATAATGAGTGTGCTTCGTAGAGGGTTTCTTGTATTTGTTAGGTAGAACCAGAGGGGATGGCTGTGAGTATTTCCCAGAGGGTTTTCTATTTGTGTTTATCGGTTTGATTAGCTTTTTCTTGATGTTGAAACTGTGGATTGTTTACTCCTGAGTACTTTCCTGTTTACTACTTTATGTACTTTTCCTACCATATATTAATTGACTGTTAGGAACAGATATTTGCGTGGTTGCCTACTGTGATTTAGTCTCACACCCTATTTGGTCCATGCTTTTGGGCCCAGACAGATTATATTGTTGTAGGGATAGATAAGGGAAAGCACCCTTCTACTTCAGGTACATGACTTGCTGTGGGGCTAGAGAGCATGGGACCAAGCTTATGCTTGCAATGCTGAGGAGGTATTTATATTTTATTTTTTACTTTGGTTTAGTACTATTTTTATTCCAGCATTGTGACTTTTTTGAATTCTTTCCAAGACATATGTATCATGCATCATTTATATATGAGCTATAGTTGTTTTTACTTTCCATCTTCCACTGTTTACTCTTGTATGTATGTTTACTACTTCCACTATTGCTTTTGTTTTTCTTTCGCTGTGTAGTCTTCCAATGAGGGCATAGTTTCCCCACTATCACAGCCAAGGCCCTCACTTCTTGTCGATAGCCTCTGGTGTTTGGGGAAATGCTCTTGAGGCCATGTGACCATCCGGGTACGGGGAACCTCTAGGTGGATTCCAGAACCGGGACATTACATTATTATTATAGATATATATATCATCATACAACTAGATTTCCTTTTTGTAGTATCGAATTCTTTCATGTGGTCCTAAAATCCTTCTTATAATTGTGAATTCCTTCATGTGGTCACAAACATATTATTACGATTTCACATTCCTTCATGGAGTCTCAAACCATACTTAAAAGAATTTCAAAAAAATAATAGAATAACATTTTTCTATCAGGAACCACACAAACAATTAGTAATAAAAATAATAATGATTTTGGATCATTCAAATATTTAATTTGTAGAATAAGTGAAGAATTTTCTCCTTTCTTTATGATCACAAAACATGGTTAAATGAATTGAATATAATGTATAATTTTTAAAATAATATGAAATATTATAATATGATAATTATAAATAGTTTATCAAATTATGGTTAATATTACACTAGATCACCCCTTTTGTGATTATTAAAAATATATAATGGGAAAGAAAACATGAGAAAAGGCATAATAAAAGACAAGAACAAAGTTTGTATAATAATAATGAAGTAAACATAGTATAAAAATATTGAAATACAAAAAAACTTCCCTATTAGGTACATAATATGATTATAAATTTGAATGAAATTAGTGTAGAGTGGAATTAGTATTAATAGGTTACTTTACATTAAAGTTATATGATTTAGGAATAGGGCTAGGTGAAGGTATTGGTGTGGAAGGTCTAAAAACAATTTTTTAAGCCAATGGCCTAAGGTGTTTCATAGATTGAATAGGAGCAAGGAAAAAAAAGAATAAATTCATATAGATGTTGTGGAAGATGAAAATAAAACAGTCATGGGAATAACTATAAGATCAATAATAGATGTTTGGTTAGTATAGGTGTATGTCTCTGTCAACTCAACAAACTAATTAATGACTATACTTTCATATTTCATTACATGAAAGAAGTTTTTTTATCTTCTATAAATAGTTTCAAGAGATATTCCAAACACTTTAATTTATTCACTTATTCTTTGAAAGATCTAGTCATAGTAGTTAACTTTTAATTCTTAGGCCAATATTTTAAGTAAGAGGATAGATCAAATTAAGTGAAAATATTGAGAATATTATACTTCATTACATTAGAAATTACATCCCTATTTTTATAGCTTCCTAAATACATTATTTAATTATAAATATATTCCTCATTATATTTTATCATATTGAGATCTTCAACATGTGAAAATGAAGACTCTATAATTAAATTTCATAATTCCTCTCTCACTATTTTTTCTAAACTAATCAATATGAACTTGTATAGGAGGAGGAGAAACAAGAGTAGCTAGGGCTAGAATAGGAGGATCCAGAGAATTAGAGGCAACATATACAGATCTAATAGATCTTAATTAACCAAACATGGTGTGGTCCTTTTGAGTATTATGAAGGATTAATTCATCTAGGTCTTTTTTAATCACCCTAATTTGTTCAAATAGCCTCATATTTTCTTCTTTTAAAATTTCAATCCTAAAAAACAACATGGATTGAATATTTTAAAAAATAACAGACACAGTAAAAGATATAAATTCTCATCTAGAATTCTCATCTTGAGGAGGAAGTCTATGAAGTAAAAATCTTATGAAAGAAATTAAATTTCCCTTTAATGTGTATAAATCACCTTTACTTATATTGGAAGAGTGAGGATTGGGATATGGATATGAATATCTTTCTTGTCTAGATAAAGATACTATCAAACTGGGATGATATCCTCTTTCAATACCCCCAAACTCTTTATCCCCTTGTTCCACTATATTTTTGAAAAATTCTGAATTTCTAAACGTAAGAATTTGTATCTCAATAGACTCAATAAAAGCAGGAGTTGGATCAATTCATGATTTTGGAACCTTAAAAACATTTTAAGCATGCTAAAATCTAGGAAAATAATAAAAAACAATTAGTTTAAGACACTATTCTAAATTAATTACCAAAATTACATAATCTTTTGAAACTAAAAAAAGTTATTCAAGATTTGGGATGACATAAACCTCATGTTTTGGTGGAATTCCCCCATTGGAATCATCCCATGAATCAAAGTCTGATTAAAAAAGTCCAAGAATAGAAGATTCTTTGGATTTTACCCCTAATATAATTATTCCATTATCTTTAAATTAGAATTAATTTTTAATTTAATATATATAGGTAGAAATTATAAACCACTTTCCTCACTATCACTGAAATCTTCAACGTATTCAAAAATTAAAGTAATAAGTTCAAAATATTTATCACTCACATCATCATTGCCGGATTCATAATTTTATTTCTTATAAATATTATTGATGTAAAGATCCAAATCACGCAACTCACCATCACTTAATTATATTTAATCATAATGTAAAGGGAATGAAGATTCTAGAGATCCAAAAGATTCAATCTAATCTCTAACTTGTTCATAAGACGAGATATTTTCTTCTTCAATATCTTATGTGGATCTAACATCTTTATTAAGATCAATAGTCTCATCTTCACTTACATGACTACCAATAACTAATTCTCCCTCAGAAGAATATATAGGAACCTTATTAGGTTCCTAAATAGGTTTAATTAAATATAATTGGTTGTAAGGGTTCTTAATTGGTTTAAAAGCTTCATAAATATTGTTATTTTCCATAACTTATAACCTTATCTATAGATTCCAATTAACCTTCATCATTCCATATACATCCTCACTTAAAAAACACCACCTATTAGGATACACTTATCCTCTCCTTCATAAAAGATATTCTTATACTTTGAAAGTGTAGATATAATATTCATATAAGATATTGAATTTAATTTCAAAGTAAGTTTTCACAACCATTGGATATATCTCATAACATCTCTCCTTAAACTCACTTTAGCTACATTCTTTAACAGATATGGAAAAAATATTTTCTCATGTCTCATAACACTGAAATCCCTTTTACATGGGTAGATAAAATGTGGGATAAACATAAAAAATAGCCTACATTCACCATCAAGCTCGGTAGCATTTGGTCTCATAGTATTTATATCTCATATAAGTTCATAAATCGAACTTTTAAATTTAGAATTTGAATGAATAATATGGTAAAACTATTGAAATAATAAAAATCACCCCAATGATGTACCTTGCGACAATTTTCCAACTGATTTAATAAAAAAAACACTTATTCATTCACAAGATTCCTTAAGAAACAATTATTATCACCAAATTCATACTCAATATATAGATAGAAATATCAAACAAACCAGGTATAAAAAGGATGGTCATTTTTAAACCATTCAACCCATATTCTATCCTGTATGACCTTTCACACTGAATGATTACAAGTCCAAAACCAATCAACATCCATTTCCTTCTAAAAAACTACTCCATGAGTTGACGTAAATGGATTTTGAGGTTTTACTAAATCGATTGGTATGGACTTTGATGTCTTATAAGGATATGCATAATCAATAAAAATAAGAACAATAGGTTAGTTAATTCCACCTATTTTTATAGGGATTAAAAATATTGGAGGTATAACTCTGGTTAATAGAAATATGGAAAAGAGGACTGAAGAAGATGCGCGATGATTTAGGGTTTAAAAGGATGTTATATAAATTCAAATTTGGGGGTTTTAAATCATTTACGGTGTAAATAAATTAACAAAAGTAAATAAATTAACAAAAGTAAATAAATTAATTTTAATAAATTTTCATAATAAAATAATAAGACTACTAAAAATGACCAAGAAATAGAAAAATACACGTAATTGCATGGTCACAGTACCATATGTCCATGGTAGAATATCACTGTAGTATTTTCACAATTACATGTCTAGTGTTGCATATCCAAAGTAGCATGTTCCTGGTATCATGTTCATGGTATCCTATTCATGGTATCATGTTCATGGAATCATGTTCATGGTAGCATGTTCATAGTTGCATGTCAATGGTAGCATGTTCACGATATCATATGTACAGTAACATACCCACCATAGTACATGACTTATAAATTGAAATTTCCAGATTTAATCATAAAATATATGTAATTTAGAGGTAAAATGATATATAAAATAATAAACAATATAAATGTTGAAATTTTTAAAGATCAAGAATATTTAATCATTTCAAGTTCCTTCCTGATATTGCTTAATCTCTCAATGTTTAAAGGGTTTATGAAGAAATAAACTTGTTGTTGTTCAGTTCTTATGAATTTGAGAGTGATGTCATACTTTTGAAAAATATCTCTCAAAAAGTGATGTATTATATTAATATCTTTTTTCCTGGAATGAGAAATAGCATTTTTATAAATATTTATAGCATTTGTGTTATCATAGATTATAGTGTCATTTCAGAATTGATATCCATAGTCTAGCCATGTATATTAAATCTATATATTTTTTGAATAGAAACAACATACAACTATGTACTCAACTTCTATAATTGATAATGAAAAATACTTATACGCTTTACTACACAATGATTCTAGTGTATTCCCCAAAAAGATATATATGCCAAATTTTATTGTCTATCTAAATTACAACCACTAAATCAACATTTGAATAACTAATTAAATAAATGAATATCATATAGAGTAGAATATTCCATATTTGGTTATACATTTAAGGTATTGAAATATTATTTTAATTGAATTAAAATGGTATTTCATGGGGTTTTCTTGAGAATGTGAATGCATGCATATATTATACATGAAATCTAGATGGATAAAAGTTATATAAATTAAACATGAAATCATAACTCTATAGTTATTTTGGTCAATTATTTTTCCAGTTTCATCCAAATATAGTTTATAGGTGGTACTCATTAAATTACCACGTCCTTTAGTCTTATCGACACCAAAACATTTTATAAAATTAATAGCTCACTTAATTTTATTCAAAAAAATATCATATTAATTTTTAATTATTTAAAAACCTAGATAGTTTTTTAGTTCACCCATTTAACTCAGTTAAAATCCATTTTGTATTAATTTTTAAAATTAAGTACAGAAATAATATTTTAAAGAAAAAATAATAATATCATTAATATATATTTATACAAAAAAAACATCTTTTGAAGTTATTTTGATAAATATGGTAGGATAAAAAATAGCGTTTATAAAACAATTTGAAATAAAAAGAGTGTTGAGCCTATCATGAAAATCCATGAGTGATTATTTTAAACCATAAAGTGATCTTATTAGTTCAAAAAACATGATTTGAATAATATCAATTTGAAAAACTATAGGCTTTTTTGTAGAAATATCGTCAACAATATAACTATTTAAGAATTTAATATTAAAATCAATTTTCTATAATTTAAAATTTAGATGCGATTCTTAAGTAAGAATTATCCTAATGGATTTAAGTCTAGCTACTAGTGAAAAGGTTTCTTTACAGTCAATGCCTTAAACTTGATTATAAACTTATTAAACTAATCTACCTTTGTTTATTATAATATTTTATGACTTATCATCATTTTTAATATATATCCATTTAGTTTAGATTATCAAATAGTCTTTGAGTCTCTCAACTAGTTCCCATACTCTATTATTTTCAAAATTAATCAACTCTAATTTCACATACATCACCCAATGTCCATCAATGATTTAATTTTTAATGTTATTGGGTTTAAGATATCATAAAATGGGTTGATGTTAAAATGGATTTCTAACTGATTCTCAAGTTTTAGTTCCTTTTTCTAGGTCTCCTAAAATAACATCTCATGGTTGGGTTTTATGAGTTATAATAGTTTGGGAAGAGAGGTAATTTATTCTTCTAAGTGTTCCTCATGGTCTAATTGGTCTAAGTGGTTTCTAATGGGAAATTTTTTAGGTAAAAAACAACATGGTTATTGATCATAGAGGTATTATTGATATTTAAATTGGACATATCATCCTTCTTATTTTCTATGGAAATTATTTGGTCTTATGAGGATCTATTTTATCAAATGTGATATGTAAAGATTCTTATACCATATTTTTTATGTTATTAAAGACTCTATAGGCTTTAATGTATGTAGAACAAATAAGTAATATTCCCTCATTTATCTTGGATGGAAAATTTTCTAGATTATCCTTTATATTAAGAATATACAATTTGCAACAAAAAGCATTGAAGTTACTTAACTTAGGTTTTATTCTATTCCACAATTCATATGGAGTATTTTTCAATAGGAGTATTATTAAGACTCTATTGATTACATAATAATCTATATTCACACCATTATCCAAAAAATTAATTTGTAAGTCATATTCACTGATCATGGTCTAGGCTATTTCTTGTGTGGTCCCAATTACTCTATTTAAAAATGTTTTTTGTAGAATCATAGGAGCATAGAAACTGAGATTATAGGCATGTTGTGAGAATAAATATTCAAAATATTGATTTTCAAACATAAAACCATGGCGAATTACCCCACTCCTAATGGTTTTCCCACTAAGGTTCTCAATAGATTTAGCATAATTTAAAAAACATCTACAAGACACACTTTTTTGAGCCCTGAAACATACCCAAGAAAATATTTAATAATAATTCCTATTTATATAAGTATAGTATTTTCCGTCTAAACAAGAAACTATTAATGGTCACAATAAGACTATGTGAACTAGTTCTAGAGGATGATAGGTTTAATCTTCTTTATATGGTTTGAAAAAAACATTACAGTTTTTTCCTTTTTCTAGATATTGCACACTTTGTGTTCTATGAATTATAGTTTAGGTAAATTATTGACTAATACCTTTTGGACCATATTTCTTAGTGAGTATGTATTATAGTGGTCTGGTATCCTATGCCATAACCCAGAATCTTGATGAAAGGAACCCAAACAAGAAACCTTTTGAGAAAATAATGAATTCAAATTAATAGAATACACATTATCATTCCTTAAAGTTATAAAAACTAAATAATAATTTTATTAATCAACCACACATGAATTATTCTCAAACATGAAATAAAAACCATCATCACATAATTGATATATAATAAGAATATTATATTCTAATTTTTAATCAATTACAACTTTTGAAGTTAATTTTTTTAAAAACACTGAATTGACCAAGACTAAATTTTTTGTCATTAGCATTATCACCAAAGTTGACATAGACACCATATAATCTAGTAAACCATTATAATCTTGTGATGTACCTATTAATATGTTTGGAATAACCACTATCTAGATACCCTAACTTCTTATGAGAACTTTTAAAATAGTTTTCCTAAAACAAATAAAATAAAAAATGATTCTGGTACCTAGATCTATTTCAGTACAAAAATATTAGAAACTAAAGATTTCAGATCCACATATATTTTGATTGATTAATGAATAGATTTAAAATAATTAGAAAAATAAACAATTTCTAGTCACAACTGATTTTCTCTTAATTTTGATATTCCTGAAGTGTATTTTACTATAGGTTTATTGATAATATGTAAACTAGAAATAAAATAGTTTTTATAGAGTTTTATTTTTTTCCTAGGATGATAACAAAAACTATATTTTCATTTAGGTGCAGTGAGAATTCCTAGAATTTTGTTTTGAGTTATAGTTCACTCAAAAAAACTTTCAAAATCTTTATTTAATTTCAAATTCACTAACCCAAATCATCATTTTTCTAAAGAATAATTTCATCATTTTTCTTTTAAAAAATTTGATCAAATCTAATATTAAAAGATAAAGAAATATGTTTCTTTAAATTAATATATTTATTTTTCATTTTATTATTATTTTTTGTTTAATATTAAATTATTTAAAAAAAATACTCACCAAAAATAATAAATTCATAATGATTTTCATTTTCCAAATGAACAAAAATAATATTTTTTACCTCTGGTTAAATTCTCATAAAGCATATTTTTTCCTTCTCATGTGAATCCTTCCTAGATGATTCTAAGTTACTCAAACTATCCTCTAAAGCACTCCATGTTTCATTCAAGTATTTTTTACATTTCTTCCCTCGATCCTCATATTTATTATTGTACTTTAATTATAGATAGTTAGTTTTGATGTGTCCTTTTATTTTTCACTCAAATAAAGTCACTTATTTGAAGTTATTATCCTTATTACAGTTTCCCCTTCTATAATACATTCCATTATAGTTGGATTTCGTAAAGAACATTTTATTCTTGTAAAATAAATTAATAGTTTTGGCCAACTGAGCCATCTCTTCATCACTATCTCAATTAGGTTCCAATTAATTGGTTATATCACCTTTGATAAAATACTTCAATTTTCAAAGAGATGATCCGAATGTTATTAAATTTTTATGTTCAATATCTTTATCATTGTTCACTATTATATCCTCATTATATATCATCAATTTCCCAATTAGTTCCTTGAGTAATTGTTTACTAATGTCCTATAACTCTCTATTAGAAACAAAAATTCCCCTCTAGTGATTAGGTAGACATATCAAATTTTTTTAGTACTTGACATTTGTCATCAACGTTCTATCTAAGTGAAAACAAAGAATTAATGATTTCATTGAACTTAAGATACATGTCAGAAATTGATTCACCAGGCTTCATTTTAAATGTAACATATTTAATAATATAAGTAGTTAATCACATTTATTTAACATTATAAATTTATTCATGTGATATATAAGGTGTATCCCAAATTTGAAAATTAGTATTGAAAAAATAAATTATAGAATCCTCTCCTAAAGAAAAATATGAATCATTCACTAATTTTCAATTAAAATTTCAAATATATATAATAGAATAATTCCAGTCATGTCCAAAAGCTTTTAATTTTTTTATATTTATCTTTTATAATAGTCAAAATTTCATTACCCAATCTCTCAATATGAATTTTCATTTTAATTTTCCAATGTGTTTTGTTTTGACCATTAAAATAAGATGGAATATTTTGTAGTATGAAATTAAGATCTAGATGGATTCATACATACATAAATATAATAATAATTGAAACATAGATCACATTCTTTGAATTTGATATAGCTTAAACATATAATTGTTGAGAAACTACTAACTCTAATACTAAATATTAGTCCCAGTGAACAGATCAAAAGGGGTGTGAATTGAGCTTCTAATAAAATTTCTATTAAAAAAATCATAAAAAAAATACCTGAATCTAGAAAAAATCCCAATTAATTAAAATAATATATATATATATATTGTTATTTTTAGATAGATTTCTCAAATGATCAATCACAACTCAGTTAAATATTTCTTTATCCACTTTAACATTTGAAACAAGTATAGTCATACCAACCACTATATATATATATCACTTATTAATTATAACAATCATACTATATTTTTGTTAGTACAGTTTTAAAAAAACTTACTAAAATTATATTTGAATCATATAATTTTTAATGTAAAATAATTTAAAAATAGAGAAAGTGTAAATTAAAGAACACACAATGGATTTTAAAAAATTCAAGAGGTTTTTTCAAGGATGGAACTTTTTCCTCTCCACTTGAAAGTAAAAACACTATCATTCATGTTTATCATAACTAATAAATTGGTCCAAAATCAAGATATAGTCTTATAAAATACAAGTAAAGACAAGTCTATTCATACTTAACAAAGCCTCTTTCAAAGTTATATCTGGGATAACAAGTGTACAAATAGGAATGGATAAGTATCCGAGTACTTATCTTGACACAACTTGAGGAGTGATATATAAATATACAATTAGTATAATCAAAATACATGATTTGATAAAAATAGAGATAGAAATAATAAAAACAGTTTTTATTATAGCTCTATATCTTATTAGCTTTAATTATTGTCTTTAAATATATCCTTAAAAAAATATTAAATGATCCTTTGAAACTTTCTTTCATATTTTTTAGAAGAGAAAAAATATAGTGTTGCAGATTGTATGTGAATAACCATATAATATTCTATCATTTATGGATTACTCTCACATGTTATCATCTTTTAAATTTATATATCACTTATTTCTAAGATAGTTATTTAACATCAATGATTCTTAAATCCTCTTACTGGGCATGTGAATCATGAAGACATAAATTCTATGACATACATTTGTTTCCCCAAAGACTAAAAGATGGAATACAATATTGTTTTATTCCTAGATAAGCACAAATTGACTTAGGAATTATAATAGGAAACTCATGAAATTATAATGAAGACACAATCATACAATTACATGTGTGTTCATATTTTTTTTCTTATAGACACACATATCCTCTTATGGTTAAAAGTTTTTTCATACAGTCACACATGTCTTCTTTTCATTTTAATAATTTTCTTGTTGCCTGAATTCCTTCTTACGATTGGATATTCCTTGATTTAGTTGTATATTCCTTGTTTATGTTCTACATTCCTTTATCCATTCACAAAATTCTTCTCATGATCACACATTCCTTTAAGTGATAAAAGACCTCATATAATATAATTTCGTGAAAATTACAAAAGATTTTTTTATATCATACACAACCTAAAAAATTATATACAAAATATCATGATTTTAGATCATTAATATAAAGAATTTATAGACTAACCTAATAATAACCATCCATGGGAGGTGGTTGTGAAAAAAGAATATGTTGATTAGTAGTGGTGGTAGTCCATATATACACACTATAAGTGTTCCTCTGGTTTCATTAGTGGATGGAAATTAATAAATAAGGGTTATTAAATTAATCAAATAATATATTGGAATATTAATTATATTTAATTAATTATATTAATGTGGTTATAAAATGTTTGTAAGATTAATATTAAGAATAAATGATTAACAATGAGGTAATACATATGTCGAGAGATTGAGTTTTCTCTTAGTAACATCTTTAGAAATGGAGGACGTAAGCTAACTAATGGTGAATATATTATTAAGGAAGTGGAATAGGGTTCTAGGAGGAACACAATGAAATATTTTTAGGTTTAAATTATATAAAAAATATGTATTATGAATTAGTGGAATGATTCCCTTTTATAAGTGTGAGAAGGGAAAATTTTGAAGTACCCTTTACATTTTCATTAATGTAATGTTACTATTAAAGGGTAAAAGGGTCAAAAAGGGAAAAAGGTGATGTGTAGGAGAGTTTTGGTTGAGAATCATAATAACCATCAATTTTGAAACATTTTTCTAACATGTTTTGGGTTATTTCCTCTTAGTAAATAAATGTTTACCAATTTTTTACTTTTATCGAGATAATTAATTATCTAACCTTAATAATTAATTTTAATGAAGAAAATTGAATTTATTTTTTAACCAATTTTGAACATAAATATTTAAAATTATAAATCCATTTTTTAAAATAAAATATCTAATAATGTGAGATGTTTATTTAAAAAAAAATTAACATAAAAAGTAATTTTTTTTAGAAATGTGTTTTTTTAAACTTAAAACCTATGTGGTAGTGATAGACTTCCTCACTATCAATTTTTTGTAAGGTAAATTGATTTATTATAAGACACAAATAAATTTATGTAACTTTAAAAACAATAAAAAACCAAATTTTACAATTAGAATACTTAAGTGAAATAATATATTAAAAATATTTTTTATCATAATTAAAATATTGATTTTGTTTTATATGGTTAAACATAGTGTAACACCCAAATCTTCCACGGTACACTTCTCTTTGAATAATACAATAACATTAATTGTATGTAACTTCAAGTTCTAACACACCACTACCAATCTAAATAGCTGTTAGGAAAATTAATACCCACGTTTTGAAATATTATAAATTTTATTTTTCCAAATGAACTTCATTTTTTGGATTCAGAATATCAAAATTAGCTTAGGATAAATTTTTCTAAAAACTACGTCATTGTTTAAAACCAAATTTTTATTTAAATAATTATTTATTTTATTTCAATTTATTTTAGGTAAAAATAAATACATTATACCTATATATGTTTGATTTAATTCATTAGAGTCATTTTATAATAATATTAGATATATAAAATTTTATTGAACTTTTTACCGTCTTTTACCCACCTTTTAGAAACGTTAGAAAATTTGCCTAAAACGTAATTTTACCACTTCTGTGAATTGAATTTCAAAAATAATAGATACACGGTTGACATCAAATAGTAAAATTTGGTTCAATAAGATGAAAATAATATTTGGTGAATAGTAACGTTTGACTTTTATTTACCACGGTTAAAAGTAAATAGGGTAATTAAAGGTAAAAATGATATTTTAATTAACCTAAGACATGTTCTAATTCTATTGGATAAGTGTATTTTGACCAAAACCATCCTTAATAATAAAATATGATCCTTTTGGTCCACATGGATTGGATCAGGACACTTATTATTATTTTATTTAAAGAAGAGTTAAAATTGTTAAATTCAATGTTTAATAACTAAACCATTTTTAATATATTGTTATATGTAAGATAAATTAGACTATAAATATTAATTGGAAATCTAAAACTATTTACTACATAATGGTGTTTTATTTAAAATTTATATAGATTAAATAATTAAATTTATTTATGACACAATGATGATGCAATAATTACTTTATCAATGAAAGATTAAAATAATTGATATTATAAATATAAAAATAAATGTAAATTGAGGATTTTGATTCTATAAACGAATTTTCTTGATTAATATTACATGTTTTTTCTGATTCAATGAATTTCTTTCAAAGTAGTAATGCTGTTATGACTTTCACAAAAACCAAATACTAAATAGTGTCAAAATTGACATAAATGAGTTTTTAAAAAGAATACTATATTATTAAATGATTCTATATTCCGAAAAATATAATTATTAGAAAAAAGGACTTATATAATGATAAATATTTCATTAATGAACCACTTGGGGTTATCTTGTCTTTTTATAGTATGTTTATTAACCATTTATTATAATAATATAATACGACATGGTAAAAGTTAAATTATTTAACTAAGAGTTAAATCTAAAATATAGGGTTAGTATGGTGAACTAAACTTGTCTAAAATCTATTGGATGAGATTATTTCGACCCATAACCACTTTAGATTTTAAATAATTCAATTTGGAGCAATTATAAACTGAAAATGATTTTACTATAAAATAATATTTCAAACTATTCCTAAAGTGACCCTCACCTCTCTTATAAAAGGGAACTTCACCTTCTCTCAAAATTACACCCCCAATGCCATTTGGATAAGAAAAAACCTTCCAAAATATCCCCCCAACTTCCCTAAATTCAACCAAGAGGCCATATATTTAGTATAAATCCATCCTAAGGATACCTTTTGTTCAAATCTAAAGGAAACACCCAAAGAAGAGGTAATTATTTTATCACCACTTTCAAATTTCTTTTATTCTTCCACTCTCTTTTTCTTAGTTACTTCTAGAAAAAGCAATAAATCTAGTAATTTTTACACATTGTGGTGTTATTATAAATATTTTACAACCATAATCATTATTATATCCATCCTATTAATGATAATGTCACCATGCGTGCGTATGTACAACTTACCATCTCTACGCTGTAGTGTAATTTGTTATTCAACACTATGTTTTTTACATGGATATAATGATGAGTAATATTTATATAAATAATGAAAATAACATGTTAGTTTATTTGAAAAATTAATATACCATCAAATTATACACCTTTTAATCATTAAGTAAATGATTTCTTCACTTGTGTGTACGTACGACTTACCGTCTCCACAACGTGATGAGATTCATTTTGATGTTCACCTTTCAATGATGATTATAAAAATATATGTTATTAACAAGTATGTAATATATGAAATAATAATGAAATTTGATATATATATATCTGTGTGTGTGAGTGTGTGTGTTTGTGTATGTATGTACTGACATATATCTTATTCACTTACTTCCGTTCAATATGATATGAAAACGAAAACTGTGTTTATGCGTACGTAGGGCCTACCATCTCCATAAATGGTGTTTTCCATTTAATATATATATCTATTATAGATATTTATATTTTAAATATATATTATATATAAATCATGTTTTATATTCTAGAATTATTTAAATCATGATCTAAATGATACGTTCAAGAATAATGAGTTAAAAAACGTACAATAAAGAAAGAAATTATTACCTGAAATGTTAATTTAACATGAAAATCATTATTAAATGGGTCATATAAAGTCATAAATGAATCATGTATGATATAATAAATATGAATATGGTTCCTTTATAATTCAATAAAACACTATGGTCATTATACAGAAGGTTAAAGGTACCCTCGACTAAAGGAACATACAAGGTATGGGTTAATTCCCCAATCCCATTATTATCTGAGATTGTTTATGTGTAAGTAAGTTCTAGGACATATTTATCATCTATGTCCATGTTTCATAATATAAATTTCAAAATGATTCTTGTAAGGGACTCTTTAACTGATACATCATTTTAAATGTTTTAAATATTTATTCTTATAAATCTTTATCATTAATGTATATGTTTTCAAAATGGTTTTAAGGATTTATTTATATTGACATGATTGTTTTAAAATATTAATTCCATAAAAAAATTTCAAAGTGGTATGGGACACTTTGATTCAAAAATATCTTTTAAATTTAATGCTTTAAAAATTGTGTGACTTTTAAATGATTTCATATAGAAAGTGTATTTCACTCAAAGAGTTTTTCTGATCATTTTCAACTATATCATCATCCTTTACTGGATATTATTATTTATTGAGGTTGATTTATTATAATAAAATATTTCATATTTTATTAAATGAGTTATGATATGTTTTAATATAGATGTTCTATTTTTATACCATTCATGGTTTATGTCTAAATTATTGACATTTTGTATGCTAGTTTTAATACGAATGTTTATTTTATGATTCAACAATTTCATATGAGAAATGCAGTTGACTTAGTAAGTGATGGGGGGAGCCCGCTATAACTCCTCAATGCATCGGTAGGTCTCATGAAAAAAACATGTGTATTGGCACAAGTCCTTGAAAACAAATTTATTTATAGCCTTGGCACTAGGCCTTGACTATGTGGTAATGATATCTGGTGTTAGGAATTCCCTCTTTATAAAATAAATTATTACACGTGATTATTCGACTAGTATAATATCCCTGTTCATGTTTATATAGTAATGTTTGATTTATTTTTTCCATATTATGTTCATGTTTATGTTTAAATGTTTTTTGATTTATTACATATCTTGCCTTAAAAGTTTATAGCTTTCGCTAAATTATTTACCCTTACTGAGAATCTTAGATAACCCCTTTCTTATAGTTTATTTTTACTAGGATTCTAAGAAGTGTATTATGTTTGATATGAAGGGTTAATCTAGGGGAAAATAAAATTCACAAAAAATTATTTATTGTTTGTTTTATTTTTGAATGTGTAATCTAATGTTCATGTATGTAATATATTTTCCAAGACTGCTAAACAGACAGGTTCTTCAGGACTTGATTTCTTGTAATCATGCCAATGTATTAAAATAATACACCGACTCTAGCTAACTAGGGTTGGGGCGTTACAATTTGTATGAGAGGAAGTTTAGTACAAATCTTATAAAACTAGATTTAGAAAAACTCTGATTAGAGAACATTAAGCTAAGAGAATATTTTATGATTAATATTGAATAACTTCATAGAATTTTGGTAATGTAGAGATTTTGTGAATTTTCCATGAAATACATCCCTGTCTGGAAACGAGCAGATAGAGGCGACTCTGACACAGATGTAACTAGGAGAAAAATCTATGACAAGGAGTTTTGGGCTTGCCCGAGGGGTTCCGAGTACACGACAATGGGCATTACTGCACTCTTGGTTACGACACTCCCAGGGGATATGCTTAGGGTAATTCACATTTTCTTTACAAGACATTATGAAGGATTTATGAGTAAACAGATCCTCTAAAGCAACATTTTTTTTATGATTATAGTTTATATGCATAATATTTTCAATTTATGTTAGTTATTTTACAATTTTGGAATTATTAATTGCGATTCATTAACTAAGATAGTGTATTCCATTGTTTAGAAATGGCGCCCAGTAGAAGGATTTAGAACTCCAACAATACGCCTGATCCAAAGAGTGAGAAGAATCATATCATTCAGGGTATTAAGCAAAAATTTTAAAAAAGAAATAGTCTCCTATATATTTTCATAATATGAAGAAATAATATCTTGTGTTAATAATATAAGTAAATAATTCTCTAAGTACTATGGCTTTGAAGGGAAGCAAGAGAAGAAAAGGCTGGTAGAGACAAAGATGGATAAAGAGAAGAGGGGAAAGAAGGATTTTCCCATATGTGATAACTGTGGAAAAAATCACCTTGGTAAATTCATGAAGGTAATGGGAGTTTTTTATAAGTGTGGAGAAAAAGGAAACCAAGTATGTGATTGAAAGGGTAAGAAAAAGGTTTCAAATGTACAATGATTAATCTACAAGGAGTTGGGACACTGCGTGAATCAATGTCCAAATCATCTGAGTATACCCCAAATGATACTATTGGATAAAAATCAAGTTATGATACTACTGAAAATGAAGAAGAAAGATTAGTGTTCTTAAGTTGTTATTATAGAATTGTGTCATTTGAGTATTTCATTTATAATGTAAAAGTTATAAGAATTATAAAGTATATAAGGATTGTGCTGCAGTTCATTTTCATTAAGGATTTGAGATTTTATGGAACCAAGTAAAGGGAAAAAGTTTCAAGTTAAACATTTTGGGGAATATTTGGTTGGGGGAAATATAACCCTTAATATGTTATTGATATTGAGATAATGATTTTGGAATATGATATGATTTATTTGGACAAACTATATTAGATATTCTTGACTACATTGAAACTAATTAATTGTTTTTTTATTCCATAATTGTTGGATTTTACAACATTTTTGGATATAAGGAGTATATCCAGTATTATATAAGGAATAAGGGAGAATTAATGTAATCTGTAAGGTTTTATGGTAATTCATGGTGTTACCATGTTTTAAAATAATACATGATGAAGATATTCACATGTTATTACAAGGAAAAAATGATCTTCATTGTGTTTACCTTCCTTAAAAATTTTGGACTATGTGTTTGGAAAGAATTATTTTGGATAAGTCTAATGGTTGGAATAGATTATGTTTTATATTGTATACTATTGTTAAGGTTAAATAATTTCTTAATATTATTTATAGATTGTTATAAAAAGTAAAACCAGGAGCTTGGGAGGCAACCAATCGCGTCCGGCAAGCCCGTGAGACTTGAACCCACAACGGAAGGGTGACAAGGTTGCATTACCTACCACTAGGCAACGTGATGTCCTGGTTTGTATAATGTAGTTTGTTTAAATAGTCTGAAAAATGAATTATAAATTATTTATTTTTGGAGCCCCATACGATTAGGATAAATAGAATATTATTTAATTCTATTATCTTTTGGAGTAAAAGATGAGTTTGTGGTAGGAATTAGTTGATGGATGAAACTCTACTTGTCAAGTATATATTTTTTCCTATTATTCTATGAATAAATTAATTCTTATACTTTTAGGAAGGGATATTAAAACAAAAAATGTTTTATCCTAATACCTTATGTTTTTCCAAACCGATGATATTTTAAATCATCATAGATTGATGGCTTTGAGGCCCTCAATTTACACTTGTTTGTTATTGATGACCATAGTCACTCCTTCTAAATATTTACATTTTCCCTCCAATTATGTGTCTCTAATTTCCAGCAATGTTCTCATAATCGAGATCATAATTTGGTGGTTATTTTTTCATTTCCCTTTCCCTCTTATAAATACAAAAATTTTATTAACCCAATTTCTGATGTGGGTTTTCCATAATTTTCTTTTCTATTTTAACCCATTATTTTTTAAGAAAAATTTCAAATTGTGAGGGAAAAATTTATTGAAGGAGGTGAGAATGTAATACCTCAAGGTTCCAAAATAATCTTCTCTTTGAATAATATAATATCTTGCGTTGTACGCATCTTCGAGTTATAACACACCATGACCAAACAAATTAGCCGTTATGAAAAGTAATTCCAACTTTTTTGAAATTTTATAAATTTTATTTTTGAAAATGGACTTCATTTTTGGATTTCAAATATCAAAATTAGCTTAGGGTTAATGTTTGGTATTTTTCGGAAAACTTTTAATTTTTGATAAATAGTGAAAAACAATACTTTATTATTTAATACTGAATTATTATTTAAATAATTAATTATTTTATTTAAATTTATTTTATGCAAAAATAGATACATGATACCTATATATGTTTGATGTAATTCATTTGAGTTATTTTATAATAATATTAGATATATAAAATTTTATTGAACTTTTTACCGTCTTTTACCCACATTATAGGAACGTTAGCAGATTTGCATAAAATATATTTTACCACTTCTGTGAATTGAATTTCAAAAATTAAAAGACAAAATTGATATCAGTAAGTAGTATTTTGTTCAATAAGATGAAAATAATATTTTGTGAATAGTAACATTGGACTTTTATTTACCACGGTTAAAAGAAAATGGGGTAATTAAAAGCTAAAAAATGATATTATGCACATGAGACTCAGCCCTGTTGGTGAGGTATCTTTAAATGAATCCATGAGACCCAGGTTCAAAACCAGGCAGAGGGAAAATTTCGGGGGCACTATAGCAGTATTGTAGCAGGCACTGTAGTAGTTACTATTCGGTACTGTAGAAACCAGAACATTCACCTTGGGACACCGGTTTGGGCTTGGAGTCCTTAAGGCCTTTGGGAGACCCAAGGCCTTCAGGTCAGTAAGGCTTTCAGGCCACCTCAAGGACCTCATGGCCACCTGATTTGTAGTTTCACAGACAGATTCTACAAGGAACCACTCAAGAAGAGGAAATAGCAGGGCACATCCACCAAAGAAGGGATAAACATACTTTTGAAGGATGAGAGGGTATGGAATTTGCCATCGGTACTGTGCCTGTGCACCCCTGCACATGGACATGCTAGCCGAACATTCATGCAAAGGTTGAGAGCTGATCACGATGCAGATGATGGGGAGGAGCAGTTTCAAGTAGTCATAGTCTCTATGATTTCCTTAAGACCTACGGGTCCTGTAATGTCTCCAAGCCTACGGGAAATGTAATTCCTAAAGCCTACGAGCCTTTTTATGGTTCCCCCTCATCCCTTGAAAAGGGGGGTTATCCTAAAATCATTAAAAAAAGATGGCCTTTGGGCCATTAAGATCATAATTACCTTAACACATGTTCTAATTCCATTGGATAAGTGTATTTCGACCAAAAAAACCTTAGGAATAAAATATGATCCTCTGGGTCCACTTGGATTAGATTAGGATATTTATTATTATTTTATTTAAAGAAGAGTTAAAAGTGTTAAATTAAAAGTTTAATAACTAAACCATTTTTAGTATAGATTTATACATAATATAAATTAGACTAAAAATATTCATTATAGAGCTAAAAAAATTTCATACATAATGGTATTTCATTTATAATTTTTAGAGATTAAATAATTAAACTTATTTATGATGTAATGATGATGTTGTAATTACTTTATCAATGAAAGATTAAATTAATTGATATTATAAATATAAAAATAAAAATAAATTGAAGATTTTGATGCCATACACGAATTTTATAGATTAATATGAAATTTATGGGTTGATTAAATATTTTTTTGAAGTAATCAGGATGTCATGACTTTCATAGAAACGAAATACTAAATATTGTCAAAATTGACATAAATGAGTTTTTAAAACAAATACTCTATTATTAAATGATAGAATATTCCTAGAAATATAAGGTTAGGCCAAAGAACTTATATAATTATAAATATTTCATTAATGAACCACTTGGTGTTCTCTTGGCTTTTTATAGTAAGTTTATTAACAATTTATTATATAAATACAAGAGGAAACGGTAAAAGTTAAACTATTCCACTAAGAGTTAAATCTAAAATATATGGTTAATATGGTGACCTAAACTTGTATAAAACCTGTTTTTTGAGATGATTTAGACCCATACCCACCTTAGCTTCGAAATAAATCAATTTAGAGACACTTGAAACCGAAAATAATTTTATAATAAAATAATATTTTAAACTTTTCCTAAAGTGAATGTCACCTATCTTATAAAAGGGTACTTCACCTTCTCTCAAAATCACACCTCCAAATCCATTTAGATCAGCCAAAACCTGCCCAAATCTCCTCCCAACTTCCCTCATTTCAACATATAGGCCTTTACTTGGGCAGAAATAAAACCTAAGGATCCCTTTTTGTCAAATCAAAAGATAACACCCAAAGAAGAGGTAATTATTTTATCACTTCATTCGAAGTTCTTTTTTTCTTCCACTTTTTTTTCTATTTTATTTAAAAAAAAGAATAAATCCAGTACCTTATACATACATAGATTTTATTATAAATATGGAACAACCATAATCACTATTCTATCCATACTATGAATGATAATGTCACCATGCGTGCATACGTATGACTTACTGTCTCCACACCATGGTGTAATTTTTTATTAAACACTATGTTATTTGGATGGATATAATGATGAGTAATATGTATATAAGTAATGAAAATAACATTCTAATTTATCTGTAAAATTAATATACCATCCAATTACACACATTTTAATCATCAAGGAAATGATATCGTCGCTCGTGTGTACGTAGGGTTTACCGTATCCACGACGTGATGAGATTCATTTACTGGTTCACCATTAAAAGATGATTATAAAAATATATATTATTAAAAAGCATGTAATATATGAAATAATAGTTATACTAGATATATATATATATATATGTACTTATATATATCTCATTCACTTACTTCCGTTCAATACAATATGAAAATGGAAACTGCGTTTATGCCTACGTACGAACTAGCGTCCCTATAAACGGTGTTTTCCATTTAATATATCTATCTATTATACATAATTATATTCTAAATATTTATTATATATAAATCATGTTTTGTATTTTTGAAGTATTTAAATCATGATTTAGTTGATACGATCAAGAATAACAAGTTAAAACACGTATGATAAAGAAAGCGATTATTACCCAAAATGATAATTTAACATTGAAATCAATATTAAATGGGTATTATAAAGTCATAAATGAATATTTTATGATATAATAAAAAAATATGGTTCTTGTATAATTTAATAACATACTATGGTTATTATACAGTTGGTTAAATGTACCCTCGACCAAAGGAAAGTACAAGGTAAGGGTTAATTCCTCCATCTCATTATTATCCGAGATTGTTTATGTGTAAGTATTTTCTGGGAAATATTTATAATCCATGTCCATGATTCATAAAATACATTTCAAAATGATTCTTATAAGGGAATATTTAACTAAAACAGTATTTTAAATATTTTAAATATTTATTCGTATAAATATTTCTCATTAATGTTCATGTTTTCAAAATGGTTTTAAGGATTTATTTATATAGACATTAATATTTTGAAATGTTAATTCCATTAAAAAATTTCAAAGTGGTATGGGAAAATTTAATTCAAAAATATCTTTTAAATTTCATCCTTTATAAATTTTGTGACTTTTAAATAATTTCATGAAGAAGTGGTATTTCACTCAAAGAGTTTTACTGATCATTTTCAACTTTATCATAATCCTTTATTAGATATTATTATGGATTGAGGTTGATTTATTAAAATGAAATCATCAATATTTTATTGAATGAGTTATGATATATTTTACTGGGGATGTGTTATTTTTATTCCATTCATGATTTATGGCTAAATTATTGATATTTACTATGCTATTTTTAATACAAATGTTTATGTTATCTTTCAACAATTTCATATGAGGAATGTAGTGGACTTAGTAAGTGATGGATAGAGCCCACTATAGCTCCTCGATGCATCGGTAGGTCTCATGAGAGAAAACTAGTGTCTTGGTATAAGGCCTTGATTTTTTATTTATTTTGTAGTCTTGGAAGGAGGTCGTGACTATGTGGTAATGATGTCCGACGTTAAGCATTACCTCATTATAAAATTAATTATTAGATGTAATTATTCAACTAGGAGAATTTCCATGTGCATGTTTATATGGTAATGTATGATTTGTTTTCTCTTAATTAAGTTCATGTTTATGTTTAAAAGGATGTTTTTTATTACACATATTACCTTAAAAGTTTATAGCTTTCTCTAAATTATTTACCATTTCTGAGCATCTAAGCTCACCCCTTTATTATGTTTTATTTTTCCTAGGATTCCAAGAAGTGTATTATGTTTGGTATAAAGGGTTAAGCTAGGGGAATAATGGAGTTATCAACGTATTATTTACGTTTTGTTTTATGCTTGAATGTGTAATGTAACGTTCATGTATGTAATCTATTTTCAAAGACTGCTATACTGATTGGTTTTTCGGGACATGATTCCTTTTAATAATAACAATGTATTAAAATAATGCACCGTCTCTGGGTAACTGGGGTTGGGGAAATAAACATAGGCATTATAAATTTAAATGAATATAATTTAAATTAATAAATTTATTAATTAAATAAATATTTGATTAATTATAAAAAATATTGGTTTTTTATTATATACTGATAAAGTAATAAAAGTCATCATTTTGGTAAAGATTGTAAATTTCACTATTTGTCTAAAAAACACTTGTATCAGAAACATAAAAAAAATTAATAATAATTCTTTTACTAAATATGGAATTAAAAAAATGAAGTTTATCTTTAAATATATAAATTCTAAAAATTATAAATTTATCCTTTAAATGAAAACAAAATATATAATAAAAACATCTTTTATTAAAAAAATTCACTTTTAAAACTTTAAGAATTCCTATCTAATTTTTATAAATTTATAATTTATTATAATGTTTTATTTACAAGTGGTTTTATTATACTTAAATTTTATTAATAATATTTATCTAACATTTCATGACTCATTTTACTTTGGTGATGCATGGGAAACAAGCTACTGAAAAAATGTTTATTTAAAGGGAAAAAATTATATAGTAAAATTTGGGGTCGTTACATTCTCCCCCTTAAATAAATTGCTTCTTCAAAATTTTAGTTATTCTTATATAATTAATTTAAATGTGGTTATTCTTATCATATTTATCATTTAGGATATAAAATCTAACAACAATCATTCATACAAACATATACCCATTTATAAAATATAATCATATATTTTCCATAATATAGATTTCCAAAAACCATTTGAATATTCAAAAAATTTAACCAAAATGAGATTATATATTCCTATAAAACTAACTATAAATTTAAATTCAATTAATTAATTAGTAGTTCATAAATTCACAAAATAGTTAATATATATCATAGTCCAAAAATCGAGGTAAAAATCACCAAAAATATCATGGATCACTTTTTTATTAAATCAATATTCAATTCCAATGATATAAATACTATCTACCAAAATTTTCTAAAAATAAATCTACCCTTTATTACCTTAACAAAAAAATATATTAAACCAAGTGCTATCGATACCTCCATCACCTGTTCTTCAATAGTTATCCAAAAAATATAACATTTTCAGAAAAACACATTTCAAGGTCATTTACAAAATTAATATATTTTTATAAAACATTAAAGATTAAATAATGAAGAAAAATCCATAGATAATTTACTTAATACTCATAAAGTTTAGAATATTCCAAAATATCATTAATAAATGTCACTCACTAATGAAAATTGCCAAGTGTATCAATATTTATTTTCTATTATTATATCATACTCAGTACCTTAGGTAAGACATGGAAACTAACATATTACATAATAATAGTCATATAATAATATTCTTATACATTTAGGTATACTGACTTATATGGTTATATGATGTTGTGGTTTCTAAATACATACTTTATCATCTTCAATTTCATAATCATGTTTCAACCAAACACTAAAATCCAAAATAGTTGTCAAAAAACTAGAGGAAATGAAAATATGAATAGGAAAAATCAATCCTAGAATGACTTATATAATTTCACCTTCATTTTATCATTTTATAAATTCACTTCAATATAATTTTCTTTAACTATGTTTCCCTTTTATGACTTATCCAAATCCTAAAAAGGGATGTCCCAAAATTAGTATTAGAATTATTTTAATATTCTAAACTCAAAAATCATTGAATGGCATGCTCTCAGATTTTAATTGAATAATTATACATAAAATACCATATCTTTTAATATGTACTTTAATTCATGAATCTATATGTTTTTATATAAGTTGTATATAATCATTCACTATTATATTTTCTAAGCTAAATATTATAAAATACTTTATAACAGTTCGTAAAGAGAATGCAAATTAACTGAATCATATCCCTCAAAAGTGTCTATACAGATGTTTAGTATTAGGCCCAATCATCATACAATAAAGTGAAGATTGTTTAATTTCTCAACCAACCTTTTTTTTGGTGATTAACTCTAGTTACTTCAATTCCATAGTTGCAACCATTTATTAATATCCCTAGAAGGAAGTATTTTCAAGGAGAACTTTGAAATATTTAATTTAACAAAACTTTTGGTTTTTATTTTATAATTAGATTCATCCCCTCGATTCAACTCTATGTATTTTTCTATATATCCCTAAACCCAATCCCTAAAATAATCAAAATAAATTCAACTAACCTAAAGGGTTTTTTATACATTTGAAATTTAGATAAACATTAACTTACCACTCCATAAATTATCCTCAACTAACATCATAATATTCAAAATTATCTAAGCCCTACTTTGATCTCAACTATTATCTCCCATATTCTTGGTTTTCGTTCTCATGAATACCTTCTTTACATACCAAATTTTTAATTAACCAAAGAGACCCAATTCTAACTATGAATAATTATAATGTGCCCAAAAAATATCAATTCAAATATATTCAATGAACCTTTTAGGTTTGAAGTTTTATAGAGTTAGAAACAATTTTAATTAAAAAATACCATCTATTTATCATCAAATAGAATTATTTTTGAACTATATAAGATACTACATAATCAATAATAATTATTATGCATCTCCTATAAATTCTCCACAGAAGCTGTCTTGTTAGATATATCATATGTAATAATTTTATTCATAACATCGTTAAATGGAAACCTAATAATGGGGGAAATAAAACACACATTAAGTGTAAACATATGAAATTATAATTAATTATTTCAAGTGAGAATAATATGAGCATAAATAATATGACATGAATAAATTATAAAAATAATGTCATAATCTAAATAAAATGTGAGCATAACGTATCCATGATTAAAATATCAATAAATAACTCCATGGATAAAAATGAATTTTTTACTTAGTGATGAAATGTATAATTATAGTATCTAATTCCCTAAATTTAGCTATGGAAGCATGATCTTAGAAATAATGATCATAACATCAAGGCCCTATGTTTAAGTAATATTTTTTCTGGTTAGGCATACTCCAAAATATCCTGACTAGTATATCTCATGAGATGCATTGATGCATATAGGGGTTATTTTGGTCACCAAAGATTACTAATTATGTCCAATTAATTAATTATATGAAGTAATTAATAACCAATATTCCTTAATAATCTATAAACATAAATATTGGAATAAAAATTATATAGATTTTCAATATTTTCCTATCAATAATTGGAATAGTTTTCTACACAAGTATCCCTAAAAAAATATGAAGTAATGGAATAATATTAATTAAATAAATTTTCTAATAAATATATGTATGGATATGTAGATGAATTTACTTCAAAATGTGTAATAAAAAAACAGGGTATTCATATAGGAAATGCATTGGAAGAAAAAAGAAGACCACAAGAAAAGATTATTTGGAAGTACAAAAGAAATGACAGATTTATGAAAGTTTAATTCCACATATGGAATTAGTATGAAATGATTTAGAATGTAATACATGTCAAATGTATAAACCACACAATGGAAACAATTGGTGAATATGAATCATATTTCAAGGGAAAAAATTAAGATACAAACACCATTATGGTAATGGTAATATAAGAATAAAAGAAAAACGAGAAGGATACCATGAAATTAAAATTTTATAAACTAAGGGATATTAATTATTATTAATGGTAAAAATGTACTGAATACATTATATAAAATAAAATATGGTGCACAATAACAAAAATGTCTCATGCAATTAAAAACAGGGACAAATAACACTTATGACATTAGAAACATTTGAATAAAAAACCATTTAGGATACAATTTAAAATGATACATTAAATATGATAAATAATGTGATTACCCTAATAAATAATTTTAAATGGGTAGTAGATACCCCATTCTAAAGAAAACATGGCGTATAATAAACAATATATCTTAATAAATTAAATTTGAGACAAAAAACCCTTACAATTAAACAAATCATTATGGTAAGAAAAATTTGATAATGATATTATAAGGAAAAACCGTGTAACCCAAAAAAATAATGAGGAAATAAAATAAAATTTATTAAATATTTATAATGAATAAATCCTAAAATCATAGATTTTCACTAAAAAAGTTTGTAACTCAATAGAAGAAAATTGAGTTTGCAAAAAACCTGGAAAACATGGTATCCTTTTAATTAAGGGGTATTTAAATAAAGAAAATTATATGGATATTAAAACAAAAACAATTACATGATTACATTAAAATTAATTCATTAGGTAGTAATTAAACCTTATTAAATATGTCATAGTGCATAATATGAAATATGGATCAATAAATTAAATCTGAGATAAGAACCCCTTACCTCATTCCAGATTCGCTCTACACATGAACTAAATTTCATAGATATTTAAATTAGGTTTATTTAAAATATTACTAAAAACATTATTCATCTATATTTCATATCATAAATTTTATCTATTATAATATTCTCTTTATTTATTTTTTATTTTTTTCTTATGTTGGCCACTATTAGTTGTTTGGTAAATTTTTCTCTAACTATTTTCTTATATTAAAAATGGTTGAAGGTATTATAAAATTAAGTCACAATATCTAGATTTCTAGAGTTTTATTTCCATTATTATTATGTTATTACAATATTCGTATATTTACATAGGCTTTCAAAGTGGACTTCAAGTATGAAATGGAAATGGAAATATATATTTCTAGTGGTTATGTTTATTATAACAGTTTATTGTAAATATCACTTACAAAATACCCAATATTTTTTCTAAAACCATAAAAAATACTTAGTTAGTTATTAGTATCAAATATAACCCTAAATTAACTTTTATTGTCATCCATGACTGAAATTTATAGCATTACTCATATAGGTTGTTAGACCAACTGAAACATTAAAATGATATAATAAGTGGATAAGTATGATTATGGGGTGATTAGTTATAATATAGTTATTAAATAAGTATAATGAAATTATTTAGATTTTATTAATGTGGTGAATTTTATTTTAAAATATATGTACGAATAATAAAATATATGATTAAAGATTAAATACAACACCTTTTTGAAGGTGATAGTCTACACGTACGCATGTATGTCATTTTGATTTTATTAGTTGAATGGGAGGAATGTGGATAATTTTTTTTATAATTTAACTACATTAATAATGATATAAATATCATATTAGTTCATTAATTATAATTTTAGGGCCATAAAATCTAATTTTATAATAAAAACAGCACACATAGTTCATCGAGGTCATAGTCCACATGCATGCATAATAGAATTTTTAATTTTCAACAAATTACAGGGATTGAAAGAAAATATTATTTTTATTTTAATATTTATAAATATATATTATATAATATATTCATTCACAAAATTCATCATCATAACTATCCATAATAGGTTGATACAAAAAATGTAAGATGTTGATTTGTAGAGGTGGTAGTCCGAACATACAAACTATCGACATTACTTGGTTTTTATTTGTGGATCAAAATCAATAAAAAATATTTTTTCACTTAATATAATAATATTTTTGTATATTAATTATTCAAAATTATATTACATTTTTAAAATTTTTTTGGAAGAGTAATATTAAGAATAAATGATTAAGGAGGAGTTAATAATAATGTTGATAACTTGAGTTTTCTCTTAGGAATATGCTTGGAAATGGATCTATTGAGATAAATAATTGTGAAGAGAGGCTTAAATAAGCGGGATGGGTTTATGATAGGAATGAAAAGGAATGTTTTAAAGAATAAATTTTAAGGAAAATTTCTAAAATTAAGTGGTGCAAATTACACCTTTTTTAAGGGAAGGGGATAGAAATTTTGGAAGCCCTATTTCTATTTTCAATAATTTCAAGTTACTCTTAAAGGGTAAAAATATCAAAAGCATAAAAAATTAAAAGGGTATGTGAGTTTTGGTCAAGACAAACCATAACCCTATATTTATATTATAATAACCTAACATTTTCATTCATTTTTGTTCTTTTTTACCTTTTTTGACCTTAATTTGGTTAATCTTGATTTCAGAAGTGTTAGAGGGTATAAATATCCTAAAAGTTGTTTTTAGAATTTTATAGTGTAAAATGGCCTAGACCATGCTTTGGTCCAACTCATTTTTCACCCTGGCATCACTTGTATGAAATGATCTATACAAAAATATTTGATAATGGGTGTGCTCTAGGGAATTGCGTACTTTTTTGTCAACCTATCCACCATGTTTAACATGATCACACTAGGGAATTGTAAACATTATGGCCATGCCCAAAATAGCCTATAATTGTTAACCAAGATGTGTCTGAGGTCGTGGCGATGGCAGTTCCAAAACATAAAAATGCCAAATCACCATTTTAACTTTTGGGATGATTGCACCATCCAAGTTCAATCTTAATGAAAGGTTTTAATGAATCTCTTATTACATTTTTCCTATACTAAAACAACAATTGTTCTTAATTTGACTCAAATTTTAGAATTAATGTATTATTTTATGGTGTTTTGGGTATTACAACTTTTTTAAAAGGGTAATTTGGTTCATTATTGTAATTCATTAATGGGAGATCAGTGAAATGGAAATGGATGTTCGATTCCCATTATCCTTATATGAGAATCATTTTTTATCCTTTTTCTCAATAGTTATGGAATATTTATTGGGTGTTGGAGGATAATATTTTGCAGGTAGGTGATTTTGTAATCAAATTCCTATCAAATGAAACCACTATTTCTTATATTATTTTAAATAGATTTCCAGTTGGTTCCCAATGCATGATTTTATTTTTTTGATAATTGTTTTCGAATGGCATGATGATTTTGATAAAACCTATTTAAAAATGGATTTTGAAATAAATTTTTTATTTTTTGAAAATTATTTCTAATTTAAAATAAATATTTAAAGAATTAATTTGAAATTTTTTTAGAAAAAATCATGAAATGTTTTAAATATTTAATATGAAAGGTTTTTTAAAGGTACGGGTTTGGATGAAAACCCATTTTAATGATTGGTTTTGAAATGAAATTGAATGTTTAAAAACATGATTTAGGGATTCTAGAATTGTGAATTTTTAAATTTATTTGATATGTATGAAATTATGCTCATTTTATTTCTTTGAAGAACATGGGAGCCTGGGTAATTAGGTGGGTAGTTCAGGAAAAGCATGCTATGCTTGAATTATATCTACCTATCCATGGATTAGTGATGAAAATGATACTAAAATTGATGAGGGTAGTGAGTTTATTTATTAGGATGGACTCTTATTTTTCCTAGGCCAAAGATCTAGGGATGTGCATACACTTGGTTTTTTTAGTTCATTGAGATGTGTGAGGATCCTTCATTACTGATCTAAATAACCCTAGGGATTGTTACCATGGTTTTGTGATTCAAAATGAATTATATTTTCCAATGTTTTTATATTAATTTATTCATGCATGTTTGATGACTCTCTAATCATACATGTTTTGATAGAAATTATCATTTATTCCTCCTATATATTTTCAATTATAATGATTTTAAAATCATGTTTTATTACCAATTGTGAAATTTTTAAAGTGCCATTTTTTATTTAATATTGAGAATAATTGGTTTATTTGATATGAAATCCTTATGAAATGAATTGGTTGAATCCTTCCTGGAAAGTGTTTCTCATACCTTTATTTTTTCCATTGTCCATTTGTAGACTTTCTCTTACATGTTCTAGGAAAATGGAAAACATCATTTGGAGGTGATGGGTGTTCTTGATAGAGGGAATGTAGGAATTGGAGGTGCAAAGTAGTGATGACATATTTTGTTATGTGAATTTTTTGATTTTTTATCCATTTTGGACTTTGGGCTTATCTATCATGTGGTACTTTTATTTTGAAAAATGTTATTGTATAATAAAATTTAATGGTTTTTTACCCAATAATTTCAAATTTCTTGGTTGTTATAATATATAAATTCGAACATATTTTTTTTTGATACCAAATCATGATTTAGTATCCCATTGGGATTGGAAGTTGCCTTTGTGCCATGTCAAGTCTAACTCAAGTTCTAGTTTACAAGTTCTTCTTGGCCGAGTCCTGAAAAATTGGCAATAAATGGAGGTTATGTATCTTCTTTGATGTAAAAATAAAATCTAGGATTTCTTGATAGACAAGAGATTGGGTTTTCAAAAACTGAGGTGTAGGTTATGTGTGAGTTCCTAGCCACATATCATCACAAATATCCTTAATTTTCCATGGGAAGTTGTGAATGATTTTATTTGAGGAGTTATTTGATATGATTATAGACAATTATAAAACATTTTCATGATATTTTTATTCCTGAGTTGAGTTTCAATTGATAGAGTTTGTGTTATTGTGTATTTTTATTGGTGTTCTTTTCCTGATGATGTTTTATAGAAACAGGCACATAAGAAGAAATTTGATCAAGTTTTAGGAGAAATATAATGATGATCCACCACAAGTGAACCATCCAGTTGACTATAATATCATAAAGAAGGTAGTTAATGTTTCTTAAGATCTTTGATAAGGAGACTCACTTATCCCCATTCAGGATACATAGGAGGAAACTCAAAGGGATGATATCTAAAATCAAATCCTTGATTTCCTTGGTCAGAAACAACCATATTTACAATGAATGAATGATCATAAGGGAAGTAAGGGATTGGATGGGTTAAATTAAATGATTATTAGAGTTATTGGAGATACTGGATTCCATTAATGTGAAATTTTTTAGATTAAATATTGTGGGTCCTAGAAGGAGATGACAGGATTCTATAGTTCCTTTAATGAATAATGAGAGATTGGAGTGGAAATTATTCAATACTATTTCATGAATCAATTCTATCTCGAATCAATGGTATTAGCTAGGACCATATATTTTCCCAACCTTAATTAATGTGATTGGATAGTGGCTTAGCATGGAAATAATTTTTCAGATATTTCTCTATTTTCACCTAATGTAATGTCAAATGAGAAGTTGAAGGCTCAAAGGTTATAGATGGTTCTTTGATTGGTTTCTAATATTAGGACTTTTTGATAAAAATTACCTCTTATAATGTTGTTATGGATATGGCTATCATGTTGAAATTTTTCCAACTAGTATATCAAGGTTAAAGAGAGTTCCTCATACTCTTAGTGAGATCTTTAGCACTTCCCTTAAAGGGAAGTATAATTGGAATGAGTCTCATGGTGGAAAAATTAGCGCTGGTACTTGTTAGTGTTGGTCCACTATAACCAACGCCTGTGTAATTTATGATAACCAGTATTAATATTTTTGAATATTAATAAACTTCTTATCACATCATGATTGTTATTATACATAACATAGGATGTGATAACTTCCCTAGGGTAGCTGTCACACTAAAAAGGTCATACTAGTTCCCGCTATAATGAGAACCCAGAATTGGTTCAATACTATTCTTAAATATATGTTCTATATCCAGATGATTTAATTTGAGGGAAAAAATGATACGTGTTATCAAAGGTGGAGAATAATAGGAATTTAATGCACATTATCTTGGTGTATGACCTTGGTAACATCCAATGTAGGATATTATGAGAATAAGACCTGCCAGTAAGAAATCTGCATTTATATGTGGCATTGGATGTTACTATCTAAAAACATGTGTATTGATCCTTATACATTATGACTACTGTTAATGAGTATTATGAGCTGTGTACTTTGATGTATTGATGAAAATTGTGATGAAAAATGTTTGTAATGTGGTAGGATACATTGGGTTCATCATGAGTAATATTTCATTAATGAGTAATGTGAAAATTTATTTGTCCCATATGTTCTTTAATGAAATTTTATATCTTAGACCCTTTGATGGAAATGATATTGCCTAAATAAATCAATGGACATGGTGTTCTATAGGAAATTTCAAATTATGATAAATCAATGAAAGATACATTGAGCACATAGGTTGATGGCATCAACATTCAACTTGCTTTATTTGAGATCTCATGATAATGAGATTATATAACATATTAAGCATCCAAATTAGGTATTATTTAATTTTGGAATTAACTTCTTTCTCTATGTGTTCCTTGGAATGTTATTTGATTATAACCTTGTACTTTAGGCTATTCTGCTAAATGCCACTAAGAAAAAGGCTTATAGGGTCACACAATAAGTGTATCTAGAGTAATATTTAAATAATATTTTTTTATTTATTATTTTATAAGTTGAATAACTATTATTCCCATATGTAGTTTAAAAATTATACAAGTTTACTTGACCGCATATATTCCATAACCAGTTATTTGAGAGAATATAATGTGATTGGAATATTTAATAAATATTTATTTCTCATTTAGTGAATATAATATTTATTTATTTATTAGTGAATAATAAACTCACATTTATTAAATAAATAAAGAGTCATTATTCAAGGCCTGATGAATATTGTGGAGGAATGGAGGAAAATGTTTAATGATCCCATGAGAAATAATAAATATTTAATATTATTTGATTATATAATATTTAATTTAATTCACATTTTAAGAGAATGTTGAGAAATAATAATAATATTATTATTATTTGAAATGGGGTTCCACAGGGATTTAAAAAATAATAAAGGGAACTTGTGCCATTATTTTATTTTAACCCTAGCGATATATAAAACCAATTATATAATTTTATTATAGATCCAATTCATTTTTTTGGTTGCACAAAATGAATTTGGAGAATCCTATCATGCCATAGAGAGCTCCATTCTCCAAGAACGATCCCAATACGGGAGAGTGATCTTCCTCTACTCCCCATAATCAACTCAACAGAGATTAAGGAGAATTATTTGGAAGCGGTTCCCACATCCATCAAAGGCAGATGACGTAAGAAAAAGGATATTCTATGATATCACCTGAATATTCCTATAGAGACATTCATAGATTTTTGGAACATGCGTAGATCAACGCTAGATAGAATCTTCTCTTGATTCCTACAACACAACGATAGTGCAACACAGATCTGCAGACCGATCCATCAATGAAGAAAGAATTCCAAAAAGGTAATAATTTATTTAATTAAGATAATTATAAATAATATGTGATGATCCTCCTTATTGTTTGGGAATAATTTTTATTGTTTTTTGATTGATTAAATTCTGTTGGACACAATGTTTATCATCGTGTAGATATCAGATTGATCACCAGTCATGATAAAAAGAAATGTTGGGAATGACCAATCGTACACTTACACTACACCTAGAACATAAAAAGTGATATTAAAGGGAGGTTAAATATTTATTTATAAATATTTAAAGATATTTGATTGATTTATGCATTTTTGATTTAGTTTTCAATCCATGTTTAAATTGTTCTTTTAATCTGAATTTTGAGTCCTGCTTCTTCCTCCATTTCTCATAGATCTAATCAATTAGATTAATTTTATGAATGAAATAAAATAAAAAAAACTCATCTAAAGGTTCTAAGGATTATGGATGGATAACACAGGAGTAAATACCATGTAACCAAAGTTGCATAACATGTATTTTCATTTAATGCATCTGGAATTAATTAAAACCGTGTGCATTGATGACACGCGGTGTATTTAGTTTTAGACCATGTGTTGGCCAAGTCAAGGTGGTTCATAGTTATCCATGGTACATTACCTATAGCCTAAACACACTATGTGCAGTCCCTTTGAGAAATAGACTAGCCATTTATTAATATACAAAACCAACATAACCGGTGACCATGTAACTCAGAGACCACATGTCGTGTAGTCTCTTACACTCATTGTGTACTCTAATTTTATGAGGAACAATTTACACACTGATTACCTAGTCATGTGCCTCATATACATTGTGATAGAATCACATGTCATTTTTCTCACCTATAAACACCTTGTACTTATCACAAATTATAGAGATTTAAAATTTGTTTACTATACTATGTAAACCTCATCAACACGTGTTCGTGTGTGGTAATCAAGTTGATAGGACACACATGTGATAGGATTTAACATATATATATATATATATAAATGTTTAATTAATATCTGCATAAGGTTTAGATTAACATATCGTGCATGAGTAATACTACAATTGTTACTCTACGTTCATTAAAACATGACACATTATAGAAAAATCAAGTAATTCATGAAATCATTAAGTTGATATGACATGTCATGAAAGTACATGATATGTCCTGTATGGTATATTTCACAAAGAAAAAACTATGTATACGTATAATACATATTGGGTAGATTCAGACAGGTATTCACCATGTTTCCTCCATGTTAAATTTATGTATGTAGTCAATTTTTTTTAAAAAATATTTAATTTGTTTAAAATTACGATAGAGATAATCTCAATAAAATTTGGATGATAATTAAGATGAAATAGTTGATTATTTAAAAATAAAAATTAATTGATTCAATCGTGATTTGTCTTAAATAAGGAATATTAAGAATTTAATGCTAGTTTTATTAAATGGGTAATTCATTGCAATTGTGTGGATTATCATGATCATAAACCAGGCATTTTTTTTATGATTGGTTTCATTTAATTTGTTATTAAATTTAATTATTGGATTTCATGCATTCTCTCCACTTACTATATAAGGGCATGATTGCCCATGGTTTCTTATATGTAAACCCTTATTTCCCTCACCCATGCATGATTAGAATCCTATGTAATGGATGAAATTCCCAAGCTAGTGGAGGTAGTTAATGTTTGGAGTTGAGGTGAAACCAATCCAATAGAGATACATAGGTGTACATGTGGAAAGTTGTAACGCGAACCTTAATTAGTTCAATGTGTTTTAACCTAGGTAAAATGTTAGTTTATCAACCTCTAGATAAACTAACCATCAGTAAAATCCAATGATCATACCACTTAATTATTTTATTTCTGTAATGTTTCATGGTTATGTCATTATGGATGTTTTTTCATGATCACATGAATTAATGAAATTAAAGAGCATTAAAGATAGAACTAAAATAAATTGGATTATGTATACATATTATCTATGAAATGAATAATCACTTAAATAAATACAATTAATATTAACAGGATTGTGATAAAGATAATAATTGTCATTTTACACATAAAAGGATAAAATAAATCAATTATATATATTAATTTGTTATATATTTCAACTACATTAGTTAAAATCGAACCATATTTCAAAATGTTTGACCTTCCAAATTTGGGTTTCTTTCAATTAGCGAGGAATTATAAATTTATGTTTTTGGTTTACTTAACCTAGTTCACATCAAGTGATGAATTATGAATTAGGATTTAGTGCATCTCCGAGGTAAAGATTAAGGAAATCAAATTTAAGGATTTCATGATTGCAGAGTCCACTCAACAGATCAAGGAATTGTTAGTTAATACAATTGGAATTTAGAATGCCTTCCTAAAACCGATAAAGTTGCTTGACCAACAGAATTTAAGGTAATGAGAAGGGAGATATGTATCCTTTCCACTTGAATGTACAAGAAACAAGATATTATAAATCCAATGGTGAGGGCTATTGGGTTTCAATAAAATAGTGGGAGACTAATAAATATAGTATTTTTTTATTTTTATAAATTCATCAGATAATTTACTAAAATCTATGTTCATATTATATTTAAAAAAATGACATAAAATATAACATTATGATCCATAATTTATAAAGATAAATTTCTCATAGACACAAATTTCCTAGAGTGTCAAACACGCCAACGTGTTATCCTTCGCCATGAAAGGAAATTGTATGTACTGGAAGAACATATTCTTAAGGCACCTGGTAATGAGGCAAGTTATAAAAAGGTATCATTCTATGAGAAACATTTCAAGGATCCCAAAAATGTTAAATTTTTCATGATATCATCCATGTACAATGATATTTTGAAGAAACACAAGGCCATTGATTCATATAGCTCAATGTTTCACCATCATGATCTCTATTAAGAGAAGGTGAGACAAGAGAGGTAAAAGATCACTAATTATTTTTTTACAGTTAAACAAAGAGTTTCTCCGCTAGATTGACCTTATATAGTCAAGATTATTGGCTACATTTAATTCATAGACATCTTAGGGATTAAATTACAAGATGATTAACATACAGATCACACACATTCATCATTTCTCAAAACCTTCCCTTGTTTCATTGTTAATTACAATATAAGAAATAATGAGAAAAGTATTTTAAAACTTCTTACTTTGATCTAGAAAGTGGACAATGAAATGGGGTTTGAAAAAACCATGGTCCTTATGGTGAATAAGAAAAGTAAAAACATGGAAAATGGGTCCAAGACTCATAACAAGTCTAAGGATCCTGAGAAATGCCTATACATGAAGAGGAAGATCTAGAGATAGGGTAAGGAAAAGGAGGTCATATGATTTTTATGTCTCAAGCCAGTCCATTGGAAGAGTAACCACACCAAGATTTAATGGTAAGATAAAGGTTCATTCATTATTTAGTGTAATATTTCTACATCTACATATTGGGTATTAGATACAGCTTTTGGTGCTCAAATTTTTCCCAAATGTAGGAACCAAGTAGATTTTGAAAGATTTCTAGAGGAGAGGTGAATTTGAGAGATTCTAATGGTGAAAGGATAGCTACTCTAACCATTTTTGACTAATATGTTTCATTTCTAATGAGAATTATTGTGGTTTAAAAATATACTTATTATGTACCTACGGTTACCAAGAACATAATTTATGTATCATTACTCAATGAATATGGGTTTATTTTCGACTTTGGAAATAAAAGTTATTTGTTTTTTAAGAACAATATATGATATTGTATGTCACATTAAAATATTCATATTTATGTTTTAAATTTTGAAATACATGTATTAGAAACTGATAATGTATCAAGTTTACACAACTCATATGACACCCAACTTTGGCATCACTGTGTTTGTCATATAAACAAGAAGCATTTGACAGAGCTCTATCGAGTTGGTTATTTATACTCTCCTAATATAAAACCACTTGATACAAATCATTCTTATTTACAAGTAAAAATATAAAAACCACCATTTGGTGGATCGGGTGAAAGGGAGACAATGCTTTTAGGATTGGTATAAACTTATGTGTGTGGACTATTTCCTGTAGAAGATAGAGGTGGATATTCTTACTTTATAGATTTTATAGATGACTTGATTCGATATGGATATGTATAATTGATGAGGTATAAGTCCATGTACTTTGAGAAATTCAAGGAATTCAAAAATTAAGCAGATAATCAACTTGGAAAGAAGATAAATAATATCCAATCAGATCAAGGTAGTGAATATCTTAACCAAGAGTTCATCAAATTTTATAGGATTTTGGGATTTTATCTCAACTCAATCCACCTTATACACTATAGTGGAATGGTTTTAGTGAAAGGAGGAATCGTACCATGTTATACATGGCAAGGTCGATGATGAGTCATGAAAATCATCAATTATTCTTTTGGGGATATGCAATACACACTATGACATACACATTAAACAGAGTTCCAATTAAATCAAAAAAATTTCCCTTCAACTTATGGAGTGTAAAGAAACTCATTTTTTTGTATACATGTGTATGGGGTTGTGAGATAGTTTTTAAGTCTTTCTCAAGCAATAAACTAGATCACTAGGGCACAAAGTGTATATTTATTGGTTATACCAATGAAAAATCGTATACTACTGATAAAACCCCTCAAAGAAGAAATTGACTGTCTCATGAAAATTTGTCTTTCTTGAGAGGGATCAGATCCTCAAAAATGATAATGGTAGAAATATTTAATTATATGAAGTTGATGCTCAAGATTCATAAGTGCTGGAGTAGGAATAGGTTCCAAAGGTCCACATGGAAGAAGTAGTTCCTAAAACACAAGTATTGCAAAGAAGCACAAGAGGGGTAATAGAACCAATTAGATATGGGTTTCTAGTCACTGAATATGGAAACTCATTATCGCTGGATAATTATGAACATATATCCTAAAATTAAGTAGTATATATCACAAAAGATAAAAGAGTGTAGGAATTCATGAATTATTAAAGAGATTCCATGTATCAGAACCAAGTTTGGGTTCTTGTCGACGCAAAAGTTGATGTAAATCCCATTGTATGAAAATGGGTATCCAAGAGAAAACTGGACTTGGAATGTAAATAAAATACCCATAAAGCATGGATAGTTTCTAAAGGGTTTAAAAAACATTAAATAATTAACTACGATGAAACCTTTTCACTAGTTTCCATATTTAAATCAACCAGAATTCTACTTACTATAATAGCTTACCATGAATATGAGACTTGGAAGTTGGATTTCAGAACTGAATTCCTTAATGGGAACCTTTTTGAAGATGTCAATATGACACAACCAGGATGGTTTCTGACTCAACTGAAGCCAAAATGATTTTAAGGTAGTAAATATCCATTTATGGATTGAAGTAAGATTCCATGTCATGGAACATTAAAATCGATGAAACCATAAAATAATTTAGTTTCATTAAAAAAATGTGATCCATGTGTTTATAAGAGGGTTTTTGGAAATTCAATCCTTATCTTAGTAGTATATTTTGAAGAAATATTACTTATTGGAAATAATATACTAGTCTTATAGTCTATTAAAGACTTATTAAAGAAGTGTTTCTCTATCAAGGACTTAGGTAAAGCTTCATACTTTCCAGGGATCAAGATCATTTATGATAAATGCAAGAGGATTTTTTGTCGAAGTCAAATTACAAATTTTTTCTAGGATCTTAGTGTGGGACCTAGTTTTAAATACCCTATCAAATTTTATTTTGATAATATTGTAGTGGCAGTTCATGCAAAAGATCCATGGTTACACCAACCGAAAAATAATATACTCTGAAAGTATCACCTCTTGAGGGATTTTTATGATATGGGTGAAGGTTTAGTAATCATATTAACTGTTGAAGATAATGTAGCATACCACTTGACTAAAGTACTATCTTATAAAAAGCATGAGTATGATGTGAGAGCTAGCAGATTGAAGGTTGTTATCAGCTGGATCTAGTGCAAGTTGTAGTCTATTGGAGTTGGTGCCCTAGAACCAACTTATATTTATTTTATGATAACATGTATTCATATTTTTTAATATTAGTAAACTTATTATCAGATATTGATTGTTATTAATCATAACATAATATGTGATAATGTCCATAGAGTAGTTTTCACACTAAAAAGGTCATAGTAGTTCTCTGCTATGATGAGAACCTGAAGGTGCTATGACACTAGTCTTAAATATATATTCTATATCCATATGATGTCATTTGAGGGACACAAATGATACACAATATCAGGGGTAGAAACTCCTCATATGTTAGGCACCTTCCCATGGTGTATTCCCATGGAAATATTTAATATAGGTTATTATTGGAATAAGACCCTCTAGTAGCATATATAAATATATATGTGTAATTGGATGTTCCTATATATACATGTGTGTATTGATACTTATTCTGTAAGATTATTATTAATGAGTATTTTGAGCTGTGTAATTTGATTTATTGATAAAACCATGATGACCTATGTTCATGATAAGGTAGGATACATTGGATGCATCATGAGTAATATTGAATTAATGAATAATGTGAGAAAATATTTTTCCATTCTATTGTTTATCAAAATTTGATTCCTTATGCCTTTTTATAGAAATGATATAGGCTAAATAAATCCATGAAAATGGTGTTCTATAGGAAAGTTCAGTTTTTGGAAATTAAAGAAAGAGGCATCAAGCACATAGGTTGATGGTACCAACATGCAACCTGCTTGATTTGAGATATCATGATAAATGGATTATATCACACATTAAGTTTTTTATGAGATATTATATCATTGTGGCATTAAATTCTTTCCTTATGGGTGCCTTTTAATGTTTCTAGATTCTAATAATGGACATTAGGCTACTACATATAATTCTGCTAAGAAAGAGGCCTAGATGGCCACTCAATAAGTGTATCCAAAATCTTATTTAAATAATATATATATATTATTTATTATGTAACAAGTTGAATAAACATTATTCATGCATGTGGTTTAATAATTACTCAGGTTTACTTGATCACATATATTCTATCACCAGTTATTTGATAGAATATTATGTGAGTGAAATATTTAATAAATATTAATTTTCTATTTAGTGATTATAATATTTATTTATTTTTTGGAGAATAATGACGTGATATTTATTTAATAAATAAATAGTCATTATTCAAGCCCCGATAAATATTTTGTAGGAATGGAGGACTGAGTATAAAGGTCTAGGGATAAATAAAAAATATTGAATATTATTTTATTAAATAATATTTATTTTTATTCAAAAGTAAGGTGCACATCAAGAAATAATAATAATAATATTATTATTATTTTACATGGAGTTCCACAGGGATTAAAAAAATAATAAAGGATATTTGTAAAATTATTTTATTTTAACCCTAGTGATATATAAACCTAGTTATGTTATTTTCCAATAGATCCAATTAATTTGTTTGGTTGATTTTTTTTATAGAATCCTATGATTCCTAGGGAGATCCCTTCTCTAAAAATTTCCCTAATAATAGAGGGGGATCTTCCTCCACCTCCCAATCTCAAGTTAAGAAAGATCAAGTTGAATACTTTGAAATCTATTCTTATAGTGATTAAAAGAATACAATGTGAACAATTGGATCTATCATGCTAGAACCCATATATTCCTATAACGACATTTAAAGATTTTTGGAACATGTGTTGATCATCACAAGGAGGAATCTGCTCTTGATTCCTACAAAGAAGATATAGTGAAACACAAATCTGTTGACATATCCATCAATGAAGAAAGAATTACAACAAGGTAATTATTTAGTTAATTAAATTAATTATAAATAATATATAATGATCCTCCCTTTGGTTCTAGTGTAATTTTCATTATTTGTTTTCTTTGATTAAATTCCATTGATAATAGTATTTATCATCGTGTAGATATCATATTAATCATTGATCTTGAACAAACGAATTAGGAATGACCCATCACACACTCCCACTGCACCTGAAACCTAAAATAATCAATGTTAAACTTTCTACAGATCATCTAACACTTATTATAATAGACCCCAACTTGTATTATGTGTAGAAAGGTTGGGTACTCAAAGCATGCTCACATGGGGGAACCAAAAAATTATAGTTCAAGCAAGAGTTTGGGCTACTTGCATTATTTTTTCCATTTTTTTACCCTTCATACTGTAATGGGATCATCTGTACCAAGATGAATTATAGTATAGTCATATGCTTCAATGATATTGGGGTTTCATCCAAAGGCACAAAAAAGGAATCAAATTTATACAATGGATAAATCTCTAATTAGAACTAATCATGGACCTACAATAGTGATAGGTGTCATTTATATTTTCTCTTATTGAATGACTAATTTATTTTATAGTGGTGCCTCTAATTCTTTCATATCAACTAACACTGTGGACCTATGGGATCTTCAAATGAATCTTATACCATATGTGATATATATTGCAACAACTCTTAGGATAAAGAGATAGAAGGGTCTCCGATGCTCCTCATGGGTTTTCTATTTTCCAAAAATTGGGATAATTTTAATGTTTTAGTTATCAAATTTAGTTCCCTAGATTTTTTGGATGTACTCATTGGTTTTTCATAAATATTGAGTTAATTGTTATAATCTATGGGTGTCCTTTAATTCATCCAATGGTGAGTGCTATGTTTTTCAGGGAGAATGGGATAAAAGGTCTAGTTGTTCTAGGCCTCCTATTCTGAATATGGGTTGGATGATATCCATGTATGATGTTGAAAAAGAGAAGGAATCATCTTATAGTGAACTTCCACCATTAGCTATTGAATTTCTTAATGTGTCTTCATCATACTTTTCCAGTCAACCACCAGAGAGGAAGTTGGATTTCTCTATCGATTTGGTGTCAGGAACTCTATCAGTTTATATTCCATCAAACTATATAGAACTAACTAAACTAAAGAATTTAAAGAGTCAATTGGATGATTTCATGTCCAAATTCTTCATATGACCCATTGTTTTGCCTTGGGCTGCACCAGTGCTTTTCTCCAAGAGGGCTGACGAAACCCATTGCTTGTGTATTGATTTTTGAAATACTATTCGAGTTATGGTTGACAAAAAGTATCATTTTACTATTATTGATGATTTATTTGATCAAAAATTAGGGATGGAATGGTTCTATAATATTTATCTTATGTATGGTTACCACCAGCTCAAGATCAAGGAGTATAATATCTTAAAGACCATATTTAGGAGTAGGTATGGACACTATGAGTATCTTTTTTTATTTCATACATCCTGATCAATTATATTACCACATTTATGGGACTAAAAAAATGCATTTTACACTATTATCTAGAATTTTTTAGGGTATTCATTGGTGAAATATTAGTCTATTAAAAAATATAGGATGATTATGTACTTTTACTTGAGGAAAATTTTATAAATATCGAGGAATACTAGAATTTATGAAAATATTTCAAAAATCCAATTTTGGATTCGGGAAGTGGAATTCTTAGGGAACATAATCTCGGGACATGGTATCACATTTTATCCTGAAAAAGGGAAATTTTTTATTTCATGGGAGGAACCATTAAATTATTTTGAGATATAGATATTTTGGTATTGGCAGGGTATTACCATCAATTATCAAAATATTTCTTTTTGTTGGTTTCTATTTTTAATGAAATTACATGAAATAGAGTGTATCACATTTGGGATTTGAAATTTGAGGAAACCTTGGATGATTTAAAACACCATTTGACCCATATACAGTGTTTCCCCCTTTAGAGGTTGGGCATGGCTATGTGTTCTTTTAAATGTTTCAAGTTCGAGTTCAGTCTACATTAAAATGTAGGATGATCACATGGTGGCTTATGTTTTTACCAGCTTGAGCTATATGGTAAAAATTATCTTACACATGATCTTTAAATCACAACTGTGATGAAAATTATTAATAGTTAGTGTCATTATCTTTTCTAAGAAAGGTTTACCATTTACTCCAATCACAAAATAATGGGTTATATATTTTCTAAAAAATATTTGAATCTGTAACAAATGTGATGGGTAGCATACCTCATGAATTTTAACTTTGAATTCACAAATAACCTGACAATGGGAAAATTTTTATTTATTCTCTTAACCAAAATTTGGTATCCAAAGAAATGAAGGAATCTTCAAAGGATTGGAGTCTCATGGTCCTTTTTTCTCATATGCATTTGGGATTCCATGAAAATGAAACTAGGTTTGGTCTTGAAAGTGGTCAGTTGATATCTTTTTTTGAGATGATACATTAGGATAAGTAGATATATGATGAGTTATGAGTAATTATAGATTTTTTATAGGGTGGGGATATCATCATGAAGTTTCTTATATCTTCAAGGGTATCCATTTATTTTGAAACTGATATGTTGCTTTGTTTCCTATGAGGATAACTGTGAGGGTGGATCGTCATCATTCACATTGGGTGGTTCTATCTTGAATGATGAATGTGTTTTATGATATAAGGTGTTGATTATTATGTCTAGGTATGAAATGGGACCTCCCTGATTTTTTTCTCAATTTGTTTTTATTGTCAGGAGATCAAGTATAAGCACCGAAATCCTTTTGGTTTTATTCAACCACTTCTTATGCTAACTTGGAAGTTGGATGAGAGATATATGGAATTTTTTATTAGTTTTTCACATAATCATTAAGGAAGAAATTTTATTGGAGTTATGATTAAAGGATTTACAAAATCATCTCACCTTATTCAGATTCATGATACCACCCATGTTTGGGATTTGGGAAATATATATATGTAGGGGTTTTTTAGGTATCAAAAAGTTCAATTAGAAATTATTTCTAAAAGAGATCCCAGGATTACTTCTCAGTTTTGGATAGGAAAGTAGAAAGTGGTGGCATCCTAGGTAAAGTTGATCATGTAATAAAATTCTTAAATGTATGTTCATAATAAATGTACTATACATATTATTGAAGACATGATTCATGCTTACAACCTTGACTTTGGAGGAGCTTTGGGTTATCAAATGGGGCTGATTGATTTTTCCTGCAATAATATCTACCCATTTTATATTAAAATTATAACCTATGAGGTATTTTATAGCAATCCATATAAATATACACTTTATTTTTTGGGAGTTGAGGAAGCTTCCCAAGTTGGACCTAGCTTGGTCCTGGAGATGATGATGGAGATCAAAAATATTCATTAGAGGTTGGTAAAAAATAAAATATAGTATAAATATTATGTAGATCATCTTCAATGTCCTTTAGAGTTATCATTTTATTACTCACTATTCCTGAGAGTCTCTCATTGACTGGGTCACTGATGGCTTGGAAAATAGGTAATGTTGTCACTAAGATATATTAAACCATTTGAGGTTGTGGAGAATATTATAAAGGAGGAATACCATTTTGAATTTCCACCTCATTTGAATTCAATCCATAATGTGTTTAATATTTCAAAACAAAATAAATATCTTTCATAACAATCTCATGTTATTAATTTAGATGACCTTGATGTGGAACATAATATGAATGTGATTGAGAATCTATTTCAAATTATAGATTTAGATATAAAAGGTTCTTTAGTAGATGTCTATACCTTTGGTTTTGGATTATTGGAAACAAATATTTTATTATCAGAAAACCTGGGAGAGGGAATCCTCAATATGGTAGTTTTTGGAACCAAGGATATTGTTTACTAGAAAGGAAGTATGGTTTCAATTTTTTGTCAATTATCACATGGAAGATCAAGGAGTTTGCAAGGAAATGGATCCTATAGTTCAAGATGACGACAATATTGAAGGTGGCATCATTTTCCAGTGTTTATCAAATTTTTGGGGTAAAAAATTTGGAGGATGGGAATCATCATTGTCACACCCCAAGCTTCCATGGTACGTTTCCCTTTGAATAATATAGTAGCTTGCGTTGTATGCAAATTGGAGTTTTAACACACCATGACCAATCAAAGTAGCTGTTATGAATAGCAATACCCACTTTTTGAAATTTAATAAATTTTATTTTTCAAAATGGACTCCATTTTTGGATTCATAATATCAAAATCAGCTTAAAGTGATTTTTTGGTATTTTTCTCAAAACATTCAATTTTTGATGAATAGTGAAAAACACCGCGTTATTGTTTAAAACCGAATTTTTATTTAAGTAATTAGTTATATTATTTTAATTTATTTTAGGTCAAAATAGATACATAATACCTTTATATTTTTAATTTAATTCATTGGAGTCATTTTATAATAAGTTTAGATATATAAAATTTTATTAAACTTTTTACCGTCTTTTACCCACCTTCTAGGAGAATTTGAAAATTTGCATAAAACTCAGTTTTACCACTTCTATGAGTTTAATTTCAAAAATTTTAGAAACACTATTGAGGTCATTAAGTAAAATTTCTTTCAATAAGATGAAAATAATTTTTGGTGAATAATAAATTTTGACTTTTATTTACCATGTTTAAAAGTAAATTGGGTAATTAAGGGTAAAAATGATATCATAGTTACCATAACACATGTACTAATTATATTGGATAAGTGTAATTCCAGCAAAAAAACCTTCGGAATAAAATATTATCTCTTTTGGTCCACTTGTATTAGATTAGTTCATTTATTATTATTTTATTTAAAGAAGATTTAAAAGAGTTAAATTCAATGTTTAAAAACTAAACCATATTAAATATAGGTCTACAGACAATATAGATTTGACTATAAATATTCATTAGAAAGATAAATGTATTTCATACATAATCTAATTTTATTTAAATTTTTAGACATCAAATAATTTAATTTATTTATGACATAATGATGATGTAGTAATTACCTTATTAATGAAATTTTAAAATATTTGAAATTATAAATATCCAAATAAATGTAATTTGAGACTTTTGATGAATTAAAATAATTTTATAGGTTAATATGACATGTTAGGGTTGAATAAATAATTTTTTTTGAAGTAATAATTCTGTTATGATTTTTACTTTAACCAAATACTAAATAGTGTCAAAATTGACATAATTGAGTTTTAAAAACAAATACTATATTATTAATTGATATAATATTTCTAAAAATCTAAGGTTTAGCCAAAGGACTTATATAAGGTTATATATATATTAATAATTAACCACTTGGGGTTCTTTTGGCTTGTTATAGTATGATTATTTACCATATAATATAAATATACAAAGAGACATGGTAAATGTCAAACTATTTAACTAAGAGTTAAATCTAAAAGATAAGGTTAATATAGTGACCAAACCTATCTAAAACATGTTGGTTGAGAGGTTTTATACCCATCTCCACATTATAATTTAAATAAATCAGTTTTGAGCCATTAAAAACATAAAATGATTTTATTATAAAATAATATTTAAAGCTTTTCCTAATGTGACCCTCACCTCTCTTATAAAAGGGAACTTCCCCTTCTCTTAATTTCACACCTCCAAGGCCATTTGGCTCAGCCAACTACTGACCAAATATCATCCCAACTTATTTCAAATAAACCTATAGTCCTTAATTTTATCATAAATCCAACCTAAATATCCCTTTTGATCAACTCAAAAGGAAACACCCAAAGAAGAGGTAATAATTTCACCACCCTCTTTCAAGTTCTTTTCTTCCTCTACTTCCTCTTTATTTATTTTCTCCATACCAAAAATAATAACTCCAGTACCTCCAAAATACCATAATGTTTTTATAAATATGTTATAACCATATTCTTTATTCTATCAATCTTATAAATGACAAAGTCACCATACGTGTGTACGTACGACTTACCGTCTCTACCTTTTGGTGTAGTTTGTTATTAAAACAATTCATTATTTGGATGGGTATAATAATGAGTATAAATGATGTAAATAATAAATATGACATGTTTATGATTATATATATATGATATAATATCCAATTACAAATGATTTCAACATCAATATAATGATATTTTCTCTCATGCGTACTTACGGATTACCGTCTCCACGAACGCGATGAGATTCACTCCCCATCATTATCATTCAAGAATAATTTTCATTTTATGATTAAAAATAATGTTTAATAACTTAATATAATTATGTATATGAATCAAATACACCCTTTTCATAACAAACATGGACTATGTAACCGAGCACATAAAGGAAAATGAATCAGTTAACACCCGAACTGATGGTAATACTAAAATATTATTAACTTAGCAATATTAGAAGACTGTATATGATATCATATTTATGTATGTGGTTCTTGTATAATTTAATCACAATTATTTAACTATTATATATGAGGTTAATGTACCCTTGACCAAGTAAAATTACACGGTAAGGGTTAATTTCATAATCTCAATATTATCTAAGGTTGTTTTTACGTTAGTATCTACTGGGACATATTTGTTATCCATGTCCATGTTTCTTAAAAGAGTTTTCAAAGGGATTATTTTTAAGGGACCTTTTTAGTAAAAAATAATTTTAAATGATTTAAATATTTATTCTTCTAAACCATTCTCATTAATGTCTATGTTTTCAAATTGGTTTTAACGGTATATTTATATGGACATGGATGTTTTAAAATGTTAATTCCTTTAAAAATTTGCAATGTTGTATGGGATAATTTGATTCAAAACAATATTTTAAATGAATTTATAAATTATGTTACATTTAAATGATTTCATGAAAAAGGCATATTTCTCTCAAATATTTTTACTAATCATTTTCAACTATGTCCACATATTTTACAAGATATTATTTTTGATTTTGGTTGATTCATTATGATAAAAATATTCCATATTATATTGATTTTTTTGTGATATGTTTCACTATGGATGTGTTATTTTAATACCATTCATTTTTTATGGATAAAGTATTGAAATTTCATATTCTAGTTTTAATATGAATGTTTATGTTAGGTTTAAACCTTTTCATATGAGGAACTCATTGGACTTAGTAAGTGACAGGTGGATCCTGATATAGCTCCTCGATGCATCGGTAGGTCTCATGAGACAAACTAGTGTCTTGGTACAAGGCCTTGAAAAAATATTATTTGTAGTCTTGGCACAAGGACTTGACTATGTGGTTATATAGTCTAGCATTATGCATTCCATCATTATGAAATTGGCTATTGATATTGTATGTAATTATTCGACTAGTAGATTATCCTTGTGAATAAATAAATGGAATTATTTGATTTATATTTTCCATGTTATGCTGAAGTTTAAGTTTAAAAGGATTATGTTTTAGTCTTATACATTGATTTAGTTGTTTATGCTTATTTGTGAATGTTTCCTCTACACTGTTATCCTTATTGAGAATCTGAACTCACCCCTTTCTATGTTTTATTTTTCCCAAGAAGTGAGGAAATATTTTATGGTTGACCTTCAGGGATAGGATAAGGATATAAGTTTGGTCAATGGGGACAAAATGTGGTTGATGTTTTTATTTCATGATTTAATGTAAAACTTATAAATGTATCTAGTACTTACAAGGATACTAAACTGATCGGTCTTTCGGAATTTGATCCATTGTGATCATGCCAATGTTATGTAATAATGCAACAACTCTAGGTAACTGGGGTCAGGGTGTTATAGTTGGTATCAGAGGAATTTTAGTACAGAACTTGGAAGCTATATTTTGAAAAACTCTGATTAGAGAACATTACCCTAAGATATACTTTGAGAATTAGTATAGAAAAACATCCTATAATTTTGGTAATGTAGAGATTTTATAAGTCTTCCAAGAAATAAATCCCAGTATAGATATGAGTAGGTAGAGGTGGCTCTGGCCCAGATGTACCTAGGGGTAAAACTAGAAAACACCGCTTTGAGCTAGACTCGAATGAGAATTGGTGCACGAAAACGGGCCTTACTACACTCTTGCTTACGATACTCCCTTGGGATATGATTAGGATAATTCAGATTTTGTTTACAAACCATTGTTATGGATTTATGAGTATATATATCCTTAAATAAAACATTTTTATGATTATGGATTATATCCATAAACTGTTCAATTTATGTTAAGTGTTTTACAAGTTTGGAATTATGTACTGCAATTCATAAACAAATATAGTGTATCCCATTTTTTAGAAATGGCACCTAGTGGAAGGAATCGAAACTGTATCAATTCATGTAATCCATGTAGATATTTACCTCATACTCAAAATAATTACAGTGGAGTTGGTGATGCAACTGGTGCTGATCAGGTTATCACTATACTGGGACAACTCACTCAGGTTATGAATAATAACCTTACTCGTATGGAGCACCCTGATCAAAAATGTGGAGGATAAATGTTAGAACGATTCATGAGAAAAAAAACACCAACATTCAATGGGATTACAAATCTATTAGTAGCTGATAAATGAATAAATTTCATAGAGAAAATATTTCATGCTTTGGGGAGTTGCGAAAGTGAAAAAGTTGTCAGGGCATATTATCGCCTTACAGGAGATGAAGATAAATGGTGGTCATTAATTCAAAACACAATGGAATATGAATAAGTATAAAACATGGAATGGTGGGAGTTTAAAGAGACTTTCTTAGAAAAAATACTTTCCTCGTGGCCATCAAGCGGATATAGAAATACAATTTTTGAGTCTGAGGAAAATGGAGGATGAGAATGTCGCAAAGTATGAGGCTAACATTACATGGTTATCAAGACATGAAAAATATTATATACATAACCCAATGAGTAATATTTATCAATTCTTTTATGGGTTAAAACCATTTCTCCATTGAGAATTAGTCTCACGATCCTTCTCATCACATGAAGATATAGTCTCATGCGCTATCAAGACAGAAAAGGAATTCTCTAAGTCTTATGACTTTAAAGCAAAGAAAGGGAAAAACAGATATACTGAACACTCTGGAAATAGAAATATGGGGAATAAGAGAAAATTTTAATATCCATCTTATGGTAAATGTGGGACGAAACACCCCGGTACTTGCCTGAAGAGAATGATATTCTGTTAAAAGTGTGGTGAAAAAGGCCACCAAGCTCATGATTGCAAGGGGAAGAAAGAGGCTATCAAGGTTGAATACTACAATTGTAGAGAAAATGGACATTATGCAAATGAATTTCATAATATCCAAGGAAACATACCTCATAAAAGGCCAAGGGATCAATGAAAAGCTTATGCGATCACTACTACTGAGGTTGAAGTTTCGAAAGACGTGGTGGGAGGTAATTTAATGGTTTTATAAAGTTTAGGCAATGCTTTATTTGATTTTGGATCATCGCATTGTTTCATATCTTCCAAGTTTGCTAATAAAATTAGATATTATAAATTTAACTTAACAAGGAAGTTGTTAGTCAAAACACCTAAGGGAAGTATCACCACAACAATGTTTTGTAAATAAGTTCCCATTAGAGTATATAAATTTTCTTTATCTTCTGATCACATCATTATACCCATGATTTAGTTTGATATAATCCTCGTAATGGATTGGTTTTCATACCATGATGCAAAAATTTAATGTAAGAAGAAGGAGGTTACAATTTTCGATGATGATAAGAAGTACCTTATCTTTAGAGAAGAAATGTCACCACCTGATTCTTATCTACATCCACCCCCAGTAGCACTACTAAATTAAATTATTGGGGAAGAAGAAAATGAAATAACTATGGGTGAGGGAAAAAATGTTCGAATAGAGGACGTACCTATTGTGCAAAAATATGTTGATGTGTTTCCAGAGGATTTACCTAGACATCCTCAAGAACAATAAATTGAGTTTTCCATTGATTTAATTCCTGGTTCAAGGCCCATATCAAATACCCCTTATAGAATGGACACTGTATAATTAGTGGAACTAAATAAATAACTAGATTAGTTGAGTCATAAGGGATTTATTCTCCCTAGTGTTTCTACATGGGGATCCCCTTTCATTTTTGTTAAGAAGAAATACAAATCTATGAGTTTGTACGTTGACTACAAGGAGATCAATGATATATCAATAAAGAAAAAGTATCACCTACCGCAAATTGATGATTTATTCAACCAACTTCTGGGAGATCAATATTTTCTAAAGATTGACCTTTGATCTGGATATCATCACTTGTGTGTAAAGAGGGAAGACATTTCGAAAACAGCATTTCGAACCCGATACGAGCATTACGAGTTTACAGTAATGCCTCTTGGATTGACTAATGCACCCTCTGTATTCATGGATCTAATGAATATATTTTTCATGGAATATCTTGATGACATTGCAGTGGTATTTATTATTGATATCTTAGTATACTCAAAAAGCTACGAAGATCAAGAAAATCACTTGCGCACTATTCTGAAAACCATCAGAAGAAATGAATTATATGGAAAGTTTAAAAAGTGATAATTATGGCTTCAATAGATTTCTTTTCTTGTCCATATTGTCTCTAAGGATGGAATATATATTTATCATTCAAATACAAATACAATCCAAGAAAGTCCAACACAGACTAGTTTAACTGAGGTATGTAGTTTTATTGGCTTAGTAGGTTATTATTGACATTTCGTCCATAATTTTTCCCAGTTGGCTTACCCATTAACCAAGATCACATGTAAATGGGTTAAAATTGTTTGGACAAAAGAGTGTGAAAAATGTTTTGAAGAACTTAAGAGAAGATTAGTCAATTCTATTATCTTGAATCTTCCATCAGGGAACGACGGGTTTGTTATTTATTGTGATGATTCAATGAAAGGACTTGGTTGTGTCCTTTTGAAAAACGATAGAGTTATTTCCTATGCAACATAATAGCTAAAAATTCATGAGTAAAAATATCGTACTCCTAATCTTGAGTTAGCAGCTGTAATATTTACTCTAAAAATATGGAGACACTATCTCTATAGTGAAAAATGTCAGATTTATACTGATCACAAGATTTTGAATTATATTTTGTTACAGAAATAACTCAACATGTGGAAAAGATGATGGCTTAAACTACTCAAGGATTATGATTTCACTATACACTACCACCCAGGGAAGGAAAATAAGGTGGAAGATGCTTTGAGAAGAAAGGATCATGGTGTTTTGAGCAAGATGAGAGTTGAAAAGGATCCTATATACATGGATCTAGTAAAGATGTATATGGGAATAACCATGGAAGGTGAAACATCAATGATTTTTCAAATTGTTGCCAAACCATCTTTACTAGAAAGGATAAAAAGTTCTCAAACTGATGATGAGGAATTTCAAAAGAAAATTAAAGCTGTAAACGATGTGAGATTGAGTGAATTCATATATGAAGATGGAATTTTGAAATTTGGGAAGAAACTTTGTGTTCATAACATACCTTATTTTAAAAGGGAATTGTTGGATGATGCTCATAGATCCAATTTCTCTATACACCCTGGGAGAACCAAGATGTATAAAGATTTGAAGGAACATTTTTGGTGGGATAACATGAAGTGGGAGATTAATGATTTTGTTTCAAGATGTATGATTTGTAAACAAGTGAAATATAAAAGGCAAGAGACTAGAGAAGTCATGAGAGCTCTTCCCATACTAGAGTTTAAATGGGACAATATTATAATGGAATTTGTCATGGGGATACCATATAAATCTAGAAGGAATGATGCAATATGGGTCATTTTTGATCATCTTACCATGTTAGAACATTTTGTTTCTATAAAAGAAGATTTACCACTTGAACGTATGAAAAGACTATATATTAATGATGTTGTAAGACTTAATGGAGTACCCATGTCGATTGTTTCTGATCGTGATCCTCATTTTACATCAGGATTATAGAAAAGTATTTTGAAGGCCCTGGATACTAAACTTCTTTTGATCACTGCCTACCACCCTCAAACCGATGGACAATCAGAATGGACTATTCCAACCTTAGAAGACATGTTGAGATCTTTCTCACTTGACTTTCAAGGTATGTGGGAACAATATTTACCACTGGTATAATTTTCATATAACAATAGCTTCTATTCAAGTATTCGGATGGAACCATATAAAGAATTATATAGAAATATATGTCGCACACCAACATGTTGAAATGATTTCGGTGAAAGAAAACTCATAGGCCCAGAACTTGTTAAGGAAATAATGGAAAAGTTGAAGGTTATCCAAACCCACATTAAAGCATCCCAAAGTAGGAAAAAGAGCTATGTCGATAACTGATGGAAGGATTTGGAATTTCAAGTAGGAGACCATGTTTTCTTGATTGTATCTTTATGGAAGGGTGTTATATGTTTCGTTAAGAAGGGTAAATTGATTCCCAGGTACATCAGACCTTTCTAAATTCTAGAACAAATTGGAGTTGCAGCTTATCACTTGGAAATGCCTCCAAGTCTCTCCAAAGTTCATGATGTGTTCCATGTATCACTGTTGATAAAATACATGCCTGACCCAACACATGTACTCACCTATGAGGAAATTGAACTGGAACCTGATCTATCTTATTGTGAAGAGCCTTTCAAAATTCTTGATACCATAGAACAAGTACTGAGAAACTGGACGACTCGTCTGGTGAATGTTCTATAGAGAAACTATAAGATGGAAGGAGCAACGTGGGAACCAAAGGAACGTATGATGAAGAACCACCTGAATCTTTTTATGCACTAATATTCTAGAAATTTCGAGTACAAAATTATTTTAAGGATGAAAGAGTGTAACACCCCAAGCTTCTACGGTACGTTTCGCTTTAAATAATGCAGTAACTTGCATTGTATGCAACTTCAAATTTCATCACACCACGACCAATCAAAGTAGCCATAATGAATAGTAATTACTACTTTTTGAAATTTTATATTTTTTTTTCAAAATGTACTACTTTATTTGGATTTGGAATATCAAAATTAGATTAAGGTGATTTTTTGTTATTTTTTTGAAAACGTTCAATTTTCGATGAATAGTGAAAAACACTACGTTATTGTTTTAAAACGACATTTTATTTAAGTAGTTATTTATTTTAATTTAATTTAATTTATGTCAAAATAGATACATAATACCAATATATGTTCAATTTACTTCATTTGAGTCATTTTATAATAAGTTTAGATATATAAAATTTCATTGAAGTTTTTACCGTCTTTTACCCACCTTCTAAGAGAATTTGAAAATTTGCATAAAAGATAATTTTACCCCTTCTGTGAGTTGAATTTAAAAAATCCAAGAGACATGATTGATATCAGTTAGTAAAATATGTTTCAATAAGATGAAAATAACTTTTGGTGAATAGAAACTTTTGACTTTTATTTACCACAGTTAAAAGTAAATTGGGTAAATAAGGGTAAAAATGATATCATAATTACCCTAACGCATGTCCTCATTCTATTGGATAAGTTTAATTCGACCAAAAACAACCTTAGGAATAAAATATGATCCCATTTGGTCCACTTGTATTAGATTAGGACATTTATTATTATTTTATTTAAAGAAGATTTAAAAGAGTTAAATTCAATGTTTAATAACTAAACCATTTTTAATATAGGGTTACACACTATATAAATTAGACTATAAATATTCATTATAAATATAAAAATATTTCCTACATAATGGTATTTTATTTAGAATTTTTTGACATTAAATAATTTAATTTATTTATGACACAATGATGATGCTGTAATTACCTTATTAATGAAATATTAAAATATTTGATATTATAAATATCCAAAAAATGTAATTTGAGACTTTTGATTAATTAAACTAATTTTATATGTTAATATTACATTTTAGGTTTTATTAAATAATTTTTTTCTAAGTAATCATGCTTTTATGATTTTCACAGTAACCGAATACTTAATAGTGTCAAAATTGACATAATTGAGTTTTTAAAACAAATACTATATAATTAATTGATATAATTTTCTTAAAAATCTATGTTTCAGCCAAAGGACATATATAAGGTTATATATATTAATAATTAACCACTTGGGGTTCTTTTGTATTATTATAGTATGTTTATTAACCATATAATATAAAGATACACAGAGACGTGGTAAATGTCAAACTATTTAACTAAGAGTTAAATCTAAAAGATAAGGTTAATATGGTGAACTAAACCTATATAAAACCTATTGGTTGATATTTTTTCGACCCATATCTACCTTAGACTCTAAATAAATCATTTTTGAGCCATTAGAAACCAAAAATGTTTTTATTATAAAATAATATATCAAGATTTTCTTAAAGTGACCCTCACCTCTCTTAGAAAAGGGTATTTCTCCCTCCCTTAATTTCACACCTCCAAAGCCATTTGGCCTAGCTAACCGCTTCCAAAATATCCTCCCGTATTCTTTAAAATAAATATTAAATGTTTATTATTCTGTATATATGATATACTATCCAATTATATATGATTTCACTATCAATATAATGATATTGTCGCTCGTGCATATGTACAGATTACCGTCTCAATGAACGTGATGAAATTAATTCCCCATCGTAATAATTCATGAATAATTTTTATTTTATTATTAAAAATAGTGTTTTAGAACATAATATCATTATTTATATGAATCAAATAATCCTATTCATAACAAACATGGCTTACATTACCAAGCATATAAAGGAAAACGAACCAGTTAACACTTTAAACGATGATACTACAAACAATTTTATTAAAAGACCAATATTAGAAGATCATATATGATATCATATTTATTTATGTGGGTTTTTTATAATTTAATAAAAATTATTTAACTATTATACAGGAGTTTAATGTACCCTCGACCAAGGAAAAGTACTAGGTAAGGGTTAATTTCACAATCTCGTTATTATCTGAGGATGTTTTTAAATAAGTATCTACTAGGACATATTTATTATCCATGTCCATGTTTCATAAAAGAGCTTTAAAAAGGATTCTTTTGAAGGTACTTTTTTACTAAAACATAATTTTAAATTCTTTAAACATTTATTCTTCTAAACCTTTCTCATTAATGTACCTGTTTTAAAAATGGTTTTAAGGATTTACTTATATAGTCATGGATGTTTTAAAATGTTAATTCCTTTAAAAAGTTTCAAATTGGTATGGGACAAATTGATTCAAAACTATCTTTTAAATTACTTACTTTATAAATTATGCGACTTTTAAATGATTTCATGAAAAATGGATCTTTCTCTCAAGAAATTTTAATGATCATTTTCAACTATGTTAACACCCTTTATAGGACATTATTCTTGATCGTGGTTGATTTTATATGATACAAATCTTCCATATTATATTGAAGGTTTTGTGTTATGTTTGATTTTGGATGTGTTATTTTAGTACCATTCATTGTTTATGGATAAATTATTGACATTTAGTTTTCTAGTTTTAATATGAATATTTATGTTATGTTTAAGCCTTTTCATATGAGGAATGCATTGGATTTAGTAAGTGAAGGGTGGAGCTCACTATAGCTCCTCATTGAATCATTAGGTCTCATGAGGAAAACTAGTTTCTTGGCACAAGGCCTTGAAAAAATCATATTTGTAGTCTTGGAACAAGGCCTTGACTATGTGGTCATGCAGTCTGGTATTATGCATTCCATCATTATGAAATTGGCTATTGATTTTTCATATGGTCAATCGACTAATAGAATATCCATGTGAATAATTAAATGACATTATTTGATTTATATTTACCATATTATGATGGTGTTTAAGTTTAAAAGGCTTCTGTTTTAGTCTTATACATTTCCTTAAATGTTTATGCTTATTTATAAAAGTTTTTGCTATATTATTATCCTTACTAAGCATATGAGCTCACCTCTTTCTATGTTTTATTTTTCCCAGGAAGTGAATAAATATTTTATGGTTGACCTAATTGGATAGGCTAAGGATATAAGTGTGGTCAATGGGGGAAAATTGTTGTTGATGTTTTTATTTCATGATGTAATGTAAAATATATAAATGTATCTAGTACTTCCAAGGCTACTAAATTGATCAGTCTTTCGGGATTTTGTCCCTTGTGATCATGACAATGTTATGTAATAAGGTACCGACTCTGGGTAACTGGGGTTGGGGTATTAAATCATGAAAAGTGTATTTCTATGAATGAATTGTAAAAATATGGAAAAGTCATATGTTTCACATATATGGGTTTTGTAAATGGTGTTTCGTGAAGGTTCAAGGAAAGCTGACGGTGATCTATATGATAGCTATGATCATTAAGAATGATGAAGAATTATAGCATCATGAAAGCTGAGGTTGATATCCACGATTACGAGAATTGGCGCACCGTGGTGCATGCTAGTTTTACGGAAATTTTCATGAAAATATCAAATCATAATGGAGCTTCACGAATGGAGGAGCTATATGAAGGTAGTTTTGAAAGATATTGAAAATATTCTAAGAGGTGGTGGAGCATAGTGAATGGCCAGGCCTATAAATAGGAGGATACCCATATTCAAATGACATGAATTTTTCCAAGGAAAATCCATAATTTATTTGATTTCACGAAGCTAGGGGAGGTTCACAAATATGGATTTCAATGTGAGATTGATCATCACAAAAACACTTGTTTAGTCTTTAATGATTCCAATTATTCTGAGAAAAGCGTTCTTAGTGATTATGGGGTATTCCACAATAACAAAAGCGATTCACAAAAGGTATTTGGTTCTAAAAAGGCAGTTAGCTTCACAAAGGGTTGATCTTCACAAAGGAGCTTCATGAAAGGCAGCTTTAAAACATTAGTTTTTTATTGATCATTGATTTTAAAGTGAATCAACTCAGTTCTACGATGCAAGTAGAGTATCATGCTAAGACATGAAAAAAGACATTAATTCTGATCGGTTAAAGGGACTATCAAGTTGATAAACTAATTCAGACATCCCTTGAAGTAGTGAGCAATACGGAGTTGATGGAAGTGATCCCAGGGAAACATTGTGTTATCCTTAATATATTGTAAAGGAAATTTTCCAGGAATATAGTGACTATATTTAAAATCATGTATTCTATAACTAGCGAAGATTAATATATTTAGGTATGACCAACACACTTTTTGCGTATTCTTCTTAGACTAGCCCTTAGTGGTGAACCAAGTAAAATTTACGTGTGATCTCTTGGAATGTGGTTCTTTGTTTTATGCACATTCCCTTCAATAAAGTTTAATTGGTTCCTACTAATAAGGGAACATGATTCCTTAATTTTGAAGAAAAATATGACACTTTGATTCACCCCTCCTCTCTTACGGTATTCGAGGCTCCTTCAAGAGTATTATCCATATCTCTTTGCGGATTAGTGTTCTTAATGAGGATATTTGGGAGTAGGAAGAATTTATGGTGGGATGAATAAAGTCTTGAACTTTTCTTTCAAGTACATTATTTGGTTTAAATTATTTTTTTGAGCCATAAGTTTTTTAATCTTTGTTTCAAAAGATTTGAAGTATATCGGTGGCTTAAAAATGGTTATTTACTTTTCTAGTAAAAATAGGTCGGATCACATCTAGGTCCAACCAATTTTTCACCTAGGTGTCACATGTGTGAAACAAGAGATGCTAAAATTTCCAGTACTGGGTGTGGTCAAGGGAGAGGAATATTTTGGTTTTCCTTTACACTAAGGTCAATAGGTCCCTAAAAGGGTATGGTGGAGGTTGTGGCCAGTCCCAAAACATACTACACTATTTCACCTAGGCATGGTTGGGGGCATGGTAATGGGGGTTTCAAAAATTGAAACAGATGAACAACTTCTTAAACAACATATACGGTTACACAAGCCAAGTTAAATCCTGATGAAGGGTTTTAATACATATAGTAAAATTTTATCACTCTATTAAAAAATTCATTGAACTTCTTTTTTCATGCATTTGATATTTAATGTGTTCTTGGAAGGGGTTTTGGGAATTCCATATTTTGTAAAAAGGTGATTCAGTTCTTCCTTGTTTTTCTATTTCAGGAGATCAATGAAATAAAAATAGAGGTTTTCCTTCCTTAATAGTTTTGTAGGAATAATTTTGGTTCCATCTTTCTCACTGGTTTTGGAAACCTTATTGGGTGTTTAATGATACAGTTCTTGAGGTATGTAGTTTTATAATTCAATTCATATCAAATGAAATCATTATTTCTTATTTGATCTTAAATAGATTTTCAACTATTTTCAAAAAAAAAAAATTTGAGTCTTTTGACAAGTTTTTTCTAACGGAATGGTGTGTGTGATACAAAATCTTTATCAATGGATCACTAAATATTTATTTTTTTTTCAAAAAATGATATAAAATTAAAAAGTATGATATGGATAATGACATCGATGATTTTCAAGAAAAAATGGAATTGAATGTTTTAAAGATTTTAAATGAAATCAATTAGTTTAAAAGGCATGAGTTTTTATGAAGAACCATTTTGATGTTAGTTTTTGAAATGAAATGGCTTCTTTGAAAACATGATTTGGGGATTCTTAAATGATGAATAATGAAATTATTTTGAGATGAATGATATACACTTTGTTTGATTTCTTTGAAGCACATTGGATCCTTTGAGGTTAGGTGGGTAGTCCAATACAATCATTAAAAACATGTATTATATCTACCTATACATGTATTGACACTGAAAATGATACAGAACTTGATGAAAATTGGGATTTCATTCATTGGGGTGGAATCCAATTTCCCATAGGTATGAGATCTAAGGATGCGTGCACACCGATATGTGTAATTCACCAGGATGTGTAAGGATCCTTGAGACTTGATCTAACTAACTATGGTTCTTATAACCATAGTTCTATGATAATAAATTATTTATAAATAAAATTTTTATAAATTGATTTATTCATGCATGTTTTCTGAAATACATAATCATGCCCAATTTGATGAAAATTATTATTTATGCCTACATTATACTTTACATTATAATGATTTGAAAATACTAGTTTATTATGAATTATAAAAATATTACCAGGCCATGTTTTGATCATGTGATGTTTTAGATTATTCGTTCATTTTTGGTTTTTTACTTTTCTACCTTGTGATACTTTACTCTTGATAACTGTTTTAAATTCAAAATATTAATGCTTTCTTAACCAATAATTTTGCATTCCTTGGTGTTTCAGTGAAATTGAACCCACTATTGTTTTTGATGCCTAGGAGAAAGTCCCCAGATCATGGGGATCAAGAACTCCCTTTAGGTCGTGTTAGTTTCAACTCAAGTTTTGGTTTAATGGGGTTTTCGAGCCCTATCATGACATGGAAACCTGTATTAAACATATTTTGGGTCATTTATTTTAGTAAGTTAATTTTTCTCATTTTTAGTTTTACCTGGGTAATTAAAATTTTAACCTTAGTAATTTATTCTAATGAAAAAAATTGAAATTTTAATTTTAATCTAATTTTAACCTTTTAATTTAAAATAATAAAATAATTTTATTAAATAAAATTTCTAACAACGTGAAACATTAATTTTAAAATAAATGAATAAAACACATAAAAAATATTTTTAGGAAATTTATTTTATAAGCTTAAAACCTGTGTGTAAGCCATAGTTGGCATCATTATCAATTTTCATAACATAAAATTATTTGTTACAAAACAAAACAGTTATGTAACTTTAAAAGAAATTCAACCCCCAATTTTATTTTTAAAATAATTAATTAAAAGAAAATATTAAAATATATTTCTATTAGAATTAAAATGTTACCTTTTTTATAATGTTAAGAATATTTTTTATAAATTTTAAAAAATATTCTTAAAGTGTATATATTTATAACTCAAATAGATATTTTATTAATAAATAATTTATATCTTCTTATATAATAGTAATGTAATAAAAGTCATCATGTTGGAAAACATAGTACTTTTCATTATTAATATGGAAAATAGTTTTCTCAGAAAAAAAATCCAAAAAGGTCATACTATGTCAATTTGGATATGAGTGTGACACCCTGACCTAGCTGATGTGTGACTTAAGCGCGAGTTATAAAACTGCGTGAAAAGCACGCATCTTAACCCTGTATGTGGTCTGTGCCGGGTGGCACGGTCCGAGCGCGGTTCGCCAAACCACGCGATCGACGACACGCGAGTCGTGAAGTTGAGTGACGTTTAAAATAAATAAAATATTTTTTTTATTAGGGTTGTTAAATTATTATTATTATTTACGTTATTATTGTTATTTTATTATTATTGTTATTATTATTTTTATGATTATTATTTTTATTGTTAATAAATTTTGTTAATATTATCTTTATTGTTGTTAATTTTATTATTATTTTTTTGTTTTAAGATTATTATTATTATCATTTGTCTCGTTATTATTATTATTATTATTATTGTTATTATTATTATTATAAAATTTAAAAACACATGAGACACTAATACCCGTAGTGCCCCCCATTTTTGGCCTTGTCCTGCACGAGCCACCCATGTGGCATCTCCTTGCACCGGCTCTAGCAGACGCCACCCCCTCTGGGTTCCCCTCCACTTGCCGACCTCGTGCTGCACCTCGTCCCTCTGCCTGTAGTCGGATCTCGCCTACCCGCCTCGCCCCTCCGTGCCCAACCCCCTCCTACCTTCTCCCCTCACGCGACCTCCCGCAGACCGCTGGGCTCCCTCCGGACTGTCGCCCTCCAGCTGCCTCCCAGCCTCCCGTCAGCCTACAGACCCTGCGCTGTCCCTCTGGCCTGCTGCCTTGCCCGACAATAATCCGACCACTCTAGCCCAGCCCCACGGGAACCCACACCATCCTGCTCGTTCTACGGCCCCCTACGGCCCAACGCTCCAACTCCGTTCATCCACCTCCCTACCCAAGCTTCGGCCTCTACGCGGCTGCACCCCGCCACTCTGGCACCCTATTCGCATCTGAAAACCCCTTCATAGCACTTCTGCCTCCCCTCCGACACACAGACTCCTTTTTGTGGTGTATTCTTCGTTTGGGATGTGTTTTATTCAAATTAATTAATCCTTAGTGTTCAAGTTATGTGTAGTTCATTTTCTTGTTGTTTTAAGGTGTGCGGGGGGTTCTTGCGGATCAGTTCCACCTTCCGCGGAAGCAACGTCACATTTTCATGACATTGAGGTAGGCGAATCCACATTTTCCTTTCCAATTAACCCCATTTAATTCTTGAGTGTATTAATTAAATCTTTAATGTGATTTTCACCTTCATAATATACTTAGTTATTCTGCTATAATATTTCCAAGCTATTTGGTTCTATCAAAAAAAGTTTTGTAGCATTCCCCTCTGATTATAATTTTATGTGTTTATGGACATTGTGTACTTTTGACATCAAAAATTGTATTATTAGTGTATCAAATATGACACACACCTTCATGATATACTTCAATAGTTTGTCATGGTGTATTCTTTTTGGTTTGTGCATTTTGTTTGATCTTTTTATGGAATTTCTTATAAACTATTTTACTGGATTATAAAATTCCTAATAAATTGGTTGGGTTGATTATATAATTTTTTATGATTTGTTTTTTCTATTTACATAATGGTTGATGAATTGTTTCGTATGTTTTACAAGTTGATTATTTTTCAGAAATATGGGAATTTAGAGATTTTTTGGTCAATTGTACTTTAGGCTTGGCATGTTTGGTTTCACAGTGTTGTATCTAGGAAATAATGTTAAAAATGTTTTAAAAAGGGTTTTATAGATTTAAGAGGGATTTTTTTGTGTTCTCTTAATTTTGGAAATTGTTGGTTTTGATTTCTATGAAAATTGAGTTCTTGTGGAAATGGTTTAGAAATGTATCTTTGGTTGTTGTTGTTCCATTGGATGTGGGCACATCTATGGGTGCACTAGATGCGCACATGGATGTGCCATCAAATGAAGATGGAACCTTAAAAATAATGTTTTCTTAAAACATTAGTTTTCTAAATAGATTTTTTCCTAAATATGGTTTGGTTATTTATGTGGCGTTTATGAAAGGTTTGAAATGCAGTCTCAAAGGGTGTGCCCATTCGGGCTTTAGTGCGTGTTTCAACGAATGTTATGATCAAGGGGCCATTTTGCCATTTCACCAGATTGCAAATTATTCATTTAGAGTTTGAAACGTTTTACAAAAAAATGCATTGGAGACTTTGGTCTTAAAGGCCCGTTTGGCACTTTCAGCTTTAATGTAATGTTTGTGTTGACTCTTTGAATTGACGACGTTTCAATTATTATATGCCCATTTAACAAATTTAGTATTTTGAGAAAAGGTTTCAAATGGTTTTAATGTTTTTCATGGCATGACGGCCCGATTGGCACTTTTTTAAAGTGAGATGACTGAATATGTATATGATGCCTTCTTGTCTAGTGTAACCCTTTATGGGTGAACGTATAGGAAGCGTCCATGTTTGGGGAAGGCAAGTGTGGTGAGATGAGTCACTCATGCGAGGACCTTCTTACCTACACAGTATAATTATAAACACCATGGGTTCCTAGGCATATTTTAGATGATCGAGTGACGGTTGCTGATCAACCCCAATTAGATGGGTTGGTACGCCTGGATTTGTTGTTAGGAAAGGGAAGCTTTTCCACTAGATATGTCAATGTAGGGTGGCTAGTTGGCTATATACTTAGGAGCATCACCATACACTGGAAGGTGGTTCTGAAACCGAGTACATCCATGGGTCATCTAGGGATGTTTAGAATCACCCATGGGTTCCATTTTATTTTCTTGTTTACTTTCAATTATACTTGTTCTTTCAGGTTTTACTGTCAACTATTTCTTTTTTCATTGCCTTGTTTCCTTGTTTGGATTTTTTTAAAAAATTGTAATTTGTTTTAGAAATGAAATGGGGTGTGCATTGGGTTTTTAAAATGTGGAAATGTTATTGTTTATTTAAAATATGGAAACATACTTTTATAATTGTATTTCAAACTTGTGTTAATGGATTGTTTCGGGAAAGGAGATGTTGGATTTTGTGGTTTATTTTGGCATCCCTACTGAGAATCTTTATGCTCACGACTATTCTATATTTTCAGTTGCAGGTTCCCTTTGCTCTGGTTCTCTTAGATTGATTGCTCATTATTAGAGGAAGAATGACTTTTGGTTGGGTGGTGACCTGGGAGGTCACGTGGAGGTATGTTCTGTTCTACTTTCCTTATGCTGCTAGTTTTATTTTTATCGTTAGTTTTAATTTATTTTTATGTCTTTTTTTCATGGGAAAAATCATTCCCAATGATTAAAGTTTTATACCTGACACTAGTTTCTGGCCTGTGGGGATTGGGAATGCCCTTTGGGCCATGTCGCGGACCATCTCGGGTGATCGGTTAAGGTTCGAACCGGGTTGGTTCATGAAAAAATGGCATCAATGGAGGACCTTGTTACTTAGGGTATCTGATAGATGGAAATTTGGACTCTCAGGACTCGAGAGGTTGGTACGGGAAGGACGTCATGAACTCTCACCCATTCTGAACCTCGATTTTCCAGGGGTAGTCTGGGTTTGGAGTCCTATGCTTCTATTTTGGGATTTAGTAATGACAATAGAGGCAGACCAGTGACATGTCGTGACCTCACATGGAGTAGTGACCCACGTGGAGTAAGATTGCATGGTTTAGCTTCTTCTAGTCGCTTACACTGGCTTGGGGTGTGGCTCACTACTATGTCGCCAAGTTAAGCGTAACTTCTAGATCTTCATCCTGATGGTTTGTTGTAAGTTGGGTTTTGTTTTGGTTTTGATTGATGTAAATGAGTTTTTGAAAATAAAAATAGGAAAATATTTTTGGAAAATTGAATTTGGTTTGAAAAGTGGGGTTGGAATTTTGAAAGTGGCCTTGAAGGAAAGAGATTTTGAAATCTAAAATGGAAAAAGGAATTTGATATATGATTTTTTGTGTGGTGTTGTATTTTTTTGGTCTTTGAGCTGGTTGGTTTTTGATGAAAGCACTTTAAAAGATGTTTCTTCGTCTTGATTTTGGTTTGGGCTCTATGTTTTATATGTTGTTCAGAAAATGACACCCAAAAAATTCCCAAAGTTTCCTATAGGTCATTCCCAATATTTATCCCTTCTTAGACATTGCCTATACTTCATGGTGATCGGGGTCCGTTAGAGGCATCAGAGGGGCTTGAAGAGGTCAAACATGTCTTCAGGGTATTGGGAACTCCCAAAGCTATCAGAGTGCATGCCATTTTGGGCCAGTTAGAAGGTACAACCCTAGATGAATTGGAGTTATTCTCCCCCCATCAATGCAATTTTGGATGACATGGGATGTATTTATGTCCACTTTCGTCCGATGGTTTATAACTGAAAATGATAAGAAGAAGAAAATGGGAGAACTTTTGTGCATTCAACAAGGAGAACAGATGGTGAAGACTTATGTTGGTCATTTCAAGGAACTTATGTCCTTTTCTCTGGAGGTAGAGTCATATGATTTGGTGAAAAATTCTCTCTTTATCGGGGGTCCTCATCCAGAGATCAAGGTGCAGGTCCTCCTTTCTGAAGAACATCATTTCGAGAAGCTGGTGGATGAGGCGTTCCTAGCTGAATTGGTCTTCGGAGCATAGGTGCTTGGAAATCCAATGAGTCCAATTACTCATGAAGGTTCTCCATCTGGAAAGCAGGGTGTGCCAGAGGGACCCATTTCTAAAGAGTCCATTGTAGTGGTTCTGGATTTCAGTTTATCGGATCGTTCAGTGGTGGGCCACCAGTGTGGCTAGTTCCACCATGCAAAGCCATCATGTCACATCCCTTCGAAGACGATTAATCATTACAGCTATCTTGGTCACTTAGAGATGTTTTTCAAGAAGCATTGCCTAAAGAAGATGCTATGACCAGAATAATTATAGTGCCTAACTGTGAGGCAGGAGATGATTTGATCAACAGAGCCCCTTCCACAAGTCTTGGGGTGAATCTCACACATATTCAAGAGTTTCCAGGGGTGTGAAGCCTTGGTCAGAGTCTTGTGTTCTGTGTTGGTAGTGGAACATTTAAAGTCTTTTCTTTTTCGTTTTTCTACAGTTAAAGATTTGAAATCATCATAAGCTAATTATTTTATCATGGGGTTATGACAGACATGTTCTATTGTAATCCAAACAATTTTGTTTGTCTGATCTTGATTTTCTGAATCGTTCACTTTTCTTAAAAGTGTGTTTGGCTCCTACATGGGCTGATCTTGGTTTAGTTGTGTTCGTTTGGAGATGTAAGTGCCTACTGGTGAATCTATTCTTGCAGTCATTCTCGGGTTTTCTACTAGTATTGGGGTTTTCTTAGAGGTTTTTCTCTAGTGTTCGAGGTTTTTGGTCTTGGTTTAGGGTTCTAAGTTTCAACGGAGGTGTTGTTTCTCTCGTGCTATAAAAGTTATTTTGGATTGGTTGGGAGTCCCGAAATCTCCCCCCTTTCCAGGGTGGTGTGTTTGGGTGTTAATTTTTTGATTTAGCTGTATTATTATGGTGGGGAGAACCCTCTTGTGTTCTCCCATTCTCCTGTATTGTGGTTTCTTCCAGTTTTAATTGGGCATGTATTCTTGTTTTGTCTATCATTCGACTGGATGACTTTATAGGGGAAGAAAGTGTCTATGATGGGGAGAATTATCACACCCTGACCTAGCTGATTCACCACATGCGTGAGAGATATAAAACTACACAGCAAGCATGCATCTTAACCTTTTATGTGGTCAGTGTTGGGTGGCATGGTCCGAGCATGGTTCTCCCAACCACACAATCGACGACACACGAGTTGTGCAGTTGAGCGATGTTTAAAATAAATATAATATTTTGTTATTAGGGTTGTTAAATTATTATTATTGTTATTTACATTATTATTTACATTTTATTAATATTTTTATAAAATTAAAAAAACATGAAACCCAAATACCTGTGGCCCCCCCGTTTTCAGACTTCCCCTGCGTGAGCCGCCCATGCAGCTCCTCCTTGTGCCAACTCCAACGGGCACCGCCCCCTCCTAGTTCCCTTCTGCCTGCTGACCCCACACCATGCCCCGACCCTCTGAGTATAGTCATCTCCCACCTCCCCACCTCGCCCCACTTCGCCTATCCCCCTCATCCCTTCTCCCCTCACGCGGCCTCCCGTGGACTGTTAGGATCCCTTCGAACCACCACCCTCCAGCAGCCTCCCGACCTCTCCTCAGCCTGCCAACCCCGCACCACCCCTCTGGCCTTCCACCTTGCCCGACCGCGATCTGGCCACCCTTTCCCAGCCTCACAGGACCCCACTTTATCCCGATCACACTCTATCCACCCACGAACTAATGCTCTAACTCTGTCTAACCAACTCCCTACCGGAGCTCTGACCTCTATGCTCCTTTGCCCCGCCGCTCCGGCATCCTATTCGCATCCAAACACCCAATTTCAGTACTTCTGCCTCCCCTCTAGTGCATAGAATTATCCTTGAAGTGTGTTATTCATTTGTGATGTGTTTTTATTCAAATTAATTAAACCTTAGTGTCCATGTTATGTGTAGTGCCTTTTATTGTTGTTTTAAGGTGTGTGAGGGGTTCTTGTGGATCAGTTCCACCTTCCGTGAAAGAAGCGCCTCATTTTCACACCTTTGAGCTAGGAAAATACAAATTTTCCTTTCTAATTAATTCTATTTAATGCTTTATCATTTTAATTAAATCTTTAATGCGATTTGAACCTTCGTAATATACTTCGTTATTCTGCTATAGTCTTTCCAAGCTATTTGGTTCTGTCAAAAAAAGTTTTAAAGCATTCCCCTCTAATTATAATTTTATGTGTTTGTGAACATTGTATTATTTTGATGTCAAATGTTGTATTAGTAGTGTATCAAACATGACACTAATTGTCACGACACTCTTCAATAGTCTACCATGGGGTATTCTTTTTTGTTTGTGCAATTTGTTTTAGTTTTTTATGGAATTTCTTATAAACTATTTGACTGGATTATAAAATTGCTAATAAATTGGATGGGTTTATTATATAATTGTTTATGATTCATTTTTTCTGTTAATATAATTATTGATGAATTGTTTGGTATGTTTTACTGGTTGCTTATTTTTTAGAAATAAGGTAATTTAGAGATTTTCTGGTCAATTTTACTTTAGGTTTGGAGTGTTTGGTTTAACAACATTGTATCTTGGAAATATTGTAATTTTTTTTTAAAAAGGGGTCTATCAATTTAAGGGGGATTGTTTTGTGTTCTCTAAATTTTTGAAATATTTGGTTTTGATTTCAATGAAAAGTGAGTTCTTGTGGAAATGGTTTAGAAATGTCTCTTTGGTTGTTGTTGTGCGATTGGATGTGGGCACATCCATGGGTGCACTAGGTGCGCACATGGATGTGCCCTCAAATGAAGATGGAAACTTCAAAATAATTTTTTAATAAAACTTTAGTTTTCTAAATATATTTTGTTTCTTAAATAAGGTTTGGTTCTTTATGTGGCGTTTATGAAAGGATTGAAATGTAGTCTCCTAGGGTGTTCCCGTTCGACCTTTAGTGTGTGTTTCAATGAATTTTATGCTCAAGGGGAAATTTGTCCATTTACCAAGATTGAACCTTTTTAATTAAGAGTTTGAAATGTTTAAAAAAAATTCCTTGGAGACTTTGGTCTTAAAGGCCCATTTTTCACTTTCAGCTTTAATTTAATGTTTGTGTTGGCTCTTTGAAATAACGACATTTTGATTATTGTATGCCCATTTAGCAAATTTTGTATTTTGAGAAAAGGTTTCAAATGGTTTTAATGTTTTTCATGGGATGACGGCCTGGTTGGAACTTTGTTAAAGTGAGATGACTGAATATATATAGGAGGTGCTCCTGTCTCATGTAACCCTTTTATGGGTGAATGGATAGGAAGCGTCCGTGTTTGTGGAAGGAAAGTGTGGTGAGATGGGTTATGTGTGTGAGAACCTTCTTACCTAAACAGTAATATTATAACCATCATGGGTCCCTGGCCATCTTTTTTATGATCAAGTGACGATTTCTAATCAAACCCGATTTGACGAGTTGGAACCCCTGGATTTGTTGTTAGGCTAGGCGGGCTTTACCCCTGGATTTTTTGTTAGTCCAAGTGGGTTTACCCCTAGATTGGTCAGTTTATGGTAGCCAGTTGGTTATAGACTTATGAGCTTTACCATACGCCGATAGGTGGATACAAAACCGAGTACGTCCAGGGGTGTTATAGGGATGTTTAGGATCTCCAATGGTTTTCCTTTGTTTTGCTTTTTTACTTTCAGTTATACTTGTTATTTTAGCTTATACTATCAACTGTTTCATTTATCATTTCCTTGTTTCCTTGTTTGGATTTTGTTTACAAAATTTTAATTGGTTTTAGAAATGGCATGTGGTGTGTTTTCAGTTTTTAAAATGAGAAAATGTTATTATTTTATTAAAATATGGAAAACCTACTTTTATAATTATATTTCAAACTTGTGTTAATGGATGGTTTCAGGAAAGGAGTTGTTGTATTCTGTGGTTTATTTTGGCATCCCAACTGTGTGTATTTATGATCATGCCTATTCTATATATTTAATTGTAGGTTCCCTTTTCTCAATTTCTCTTGGCCTGATTGCTCATTATTAGAGGACGAACAACTTTTGGTTGGGTGGTGACCTGGAAGGTCACGTGGAGGTATGTTCGGTTTTAATTTCGTTCTACTGCTACTTTTATTTCTATCGTTAGTTTTTATTTATATTTTTGTCTTTTGTTCATGGGAAAAATTGTTCCCAAAGATTAAAATTTGATGCCCAACACTAGTTTCCATCCCATGGGGATTAAGAACGCCCTTCCGGCCATGTCGTGAACTAGCTCAGGTGACCAGTTCAGGGGCGACACAGGTTGGTTCGTGATAATGAAGATTTCAAAATTGAAGTTAATTTTATGCAATATTTTTTCAAAATCTCTAGATTCATATTTTAAATTAAAATATAATATATAATGAAAACTAGTTTTATTATAAAAATTCCATTTTAAAACTTTATGGATTCGTATACTATTTTTATTCATTTCTAATTGATTTTGATATTTTTATTTCGAATTTGTATCACCCTAAAATTCTAAAGAAATAACATTTTATTCAATAGCACATGTGACATGAACTACCTATCTTAGAATAAAATATAACACCCCAAGGCTTTATGATATATATATTTTTAAATAAATTCAATATATTTATTATCTTACAATACATGAAACACTGAGCTTATCTTGCGTTACATGAAACAATGAGTTTCTTCGATAGCTTACATTACATGCAAGACTCAGGTTTACAGAAAAACAATATAATATTAATAATATTATTTAATATAATAGTTATAACCTATCCATAATATTTTATGATATGAATAGGATTAAATATATTCTGAAAATATATATTTTATAAAAATTTATTTTTAATCTATTTATTAATAATAAAATAATAATCATTTATAAAAATATAAATGAATTCAGAAAAACTATACTTTTTCTAATGGTTTATTTAGCTATGATGTACACACATTATTTAAAATTAATTTTTACCACTTTTAGGAAAAATATTTTAAAAAATAATCATAATATTTGAAATTGGTAAATAAAAATTATCTTAGGGTTATGTTTTTTATTTTTTGGAAAATTTTCTTTTTTTGATGAATAGTGAAGATACTGTATTTTAATTGAAAACAGTTATTCTTTTAAATAATTTATAATGTTAAATTTAATTTTGAATTTGTTTTAAAGTAATATAAGTTAAATTTTATATCAATTAATCCAATTTAGGTCATTTAAATCATTTTAATATTAAATATTGATCTAAAAACATGGTAAACTTTTGAACATTTTCTCTTTAAAAAAACATTCTTTCCCATTAGGTATGTGGGGTTAATTTTAAATTAAAGTTTTCCGATTTTATGAATTGAATTTTAAAAATGGGTTCAATATATGTAATAATAATAATTTTTAATTTATAATTAGGTAAAATTAAATTTTCACCATTATGAATTGTGAGATCAAAAATTAATTACCATGGAAAAGTTAAAAATGAGTTTACTATGGGGTCAAACTAAGAAGATAAAAGTTAAAATGAACCAACAATTTGTTGAAAACCAATTTTATGTCCATATTTAGAACCATAACACCATAGTCTATTTTTATATGCTTTTGGGAAACTTATCGATGAATGAGACCTATATAATAAGTTAAATAAAGAGAAAGACAAAAAATAGACCTTCCTTGGTTTTAATATATATAAATATTTGAGATATGGATAAATAAATCATAGGTTAGGTTATAGATATTATTTTTAAATATAATATTTTTGTGATAATAATTTATATTTAATTTTTGAGTGTTAAATAATTACTTTAAATGCTTAAAAGATTCCCACACAGTAATTATTTTGTTAATAATAAAATAAAATAAAAGAAGAAGTTATTATGAGGAAGGACTAATCTAATATGCCAAAGACGGTGTCCACTAGGTCCTATATAAAGAAATATTCTAAGGAATCTATGTCTTTGCAGAAATTGAATCTTTGAAGGATGGTTTCTAAGATCCTGAAGCACTATGAGAGATTATAGTGGGAATTAACTACTAAAGAGGAAGCGATCTACCATGGACGTGGAGCCGAGTATGAATTTTATGATCTATATTTGTCTTTTGTACTTGCCTGTTTCACTTTTCTTTTATCTTAATAAATGGTCAGATGCTTGCCTATAACATAGATTTTCTGGTAAAATAAATGATATTAAATATATTAAAAGTGAATTAAATTGAATAGATTATTTTTTTAAATTATTATTTTAGATGAATATATATTTTTTACTTATGTATGTGAATAATATATTCCAATTACATAATTTTATAAATATTTTTAAATTAAAATTAAATGAATAATGTCAAAATTGATAATAATGTTATTTTAAAATATATGATTTTTTATTAAATGATTTAAAATTACTAAAAATAATATTTTGTACAAATTTATTTTTAAATGTTAATAGATATTCCATATGTTCCATTAATGAACCATTTTTTATTTTATAATTAATATATTGACCATTGAATAGTAAAAAAACTTTGTTGGCATGGTTAAGTTTAAAAGGGAGTTTTTTCATGTTACATGAAAATGTATTAAAATTAATTTCAACAGACACTAGATTTTTTTTATAAATTTTATTTTATATTTATAATAATTTGTTATATATTAACAATTAAGGAAAACTTTATTTTAATATTAAATGATAAATTACTTGTGTCAGGAAACAAGTTTTCATAATGGAAAACTAAAATGGAAAAATAATGAAACTTATGAGTTAAGAAATAAAATGTTTAAAAAATATTTTTTATTGTTTTTTGGAGGTATGGATCGACCATATAATCCATCCACCCATTTTATTATAAATATCTGATCCACATCAGGTAAGAAAAACCTCCCAATAATGAATACTTTTGGGTATTCAGAAGAATGCCACTCATCTAAAACTCTAAAATGGAACTCACTCCCCTCACTTATTCACACTCTCAATCCATTCCTCTCATCCAAATCCTAGAACAATAACCTCCCAATTACATTGTTTATGTGTATGGTGGACTACTTCCACACGAACCAATATTATTGTTTTTCTATTTCCACCACTCAAGGTTGGGTATGATGATAGATATGAAGTATATATATGATATTTATCACATATTTATACCTCTAGAGTAACTATAATATATATATATATACGTTATATTTCTTAGGAGACATGACAACGTCACTCGTGTGTACGATAGACTACCGTCTCACGATGCAATTTAATTCAGATATCACTAATACTTAATATGAAAGGTGATAAAGATAAATTTAATGATTATATGTGATATAAATAAAATAAATATTATATTAATGACATATTTATAATTTTTTAAATATAATATATATATATATGTATCATTTTAGTTCTTTCCTTTTCCTCACATAATGATGATAACATAGTTTGTGTATGTGTGGACTACTCTCTTCACAAAGTGATATGACTATATTTTCATCACTAAACCACATGGATGATATATATAATTATATAATATTGTATACATGATACTATTATCATTATTGGTAGATTATATATTACTTACCTTATTTCCATAATGATCCTTGGAAAATGGAAATGTTACTCATGCGTATGTACGTCATACCATCTCCATGATCGTACAATACTTCATTCTCATAACCATATTTTAGGGTTTGTTTTAAAAAATAAATTGAAGAAAAAATATGATAATTATGTAATTATAATTATTATTATTATTTATATGATATAACTATATAATATGCGCAAGAACCAGATCTTTCCAGACAAAACATGCATGAGAAAACAAGGTAATTAACACCTGAAACATTGAAAATAATGAAAGATTATTAATTAACAGCAAATAAAATGTTATAAAAGGATAACATATGATATTATAAATATTAATATGGTTATATAATAAGTTAATAACATGTTTAAAACCACTCTCAATGATTTTAAATAACTAACAAAGAAAAGGAATAATTAAGTAAGGGATTTCGTCTCAATTTCATTTCATTAAGGAATAATGTAGTGTTATGAATATAATTTAATTTATATGGGGTATATACTGACCCTTTGACATGTAATATCATGAAAGATAGTTCATAATTGTATTTCAATATTCAATTTAAATGATTTAATCAAAGGGGATTTTACATAAAAGATACCAAGTGGTAAAGAATTTTATAACTAAATTTCTTTTTGTTAGGTTATAATACTTCTTCTTTTTCATTTATATTCAAAGATTCTATGTATAATAACTTTTGAATATATATATATATATATTTATTTAAACTTGTTTTATGTGGATTTTCCACTAATAGATTCAATTTATTCACTGATTACTTCTAACATCAACAGTATGAACTTTGTAAGGGTTTATTTCACAACGTCACTCTAATCAAGATTTTTTTAGAATTATATTTCAATTGAAGGAAATTATTTGATAAATTTAGTAAAAAACAATTTGATTTTGTCCTCATATTGTTATTTAATATATTTTCAATTAATAGAACCATTTTACCACTCATTAGAACATTAAATTATTGAGAAAATGTTTTAATAAATCCTAACTTCATTGCTCTCTTCAATTGAAAATCTATTTTCTTTCAAAACCATGTTTTCTAAATATGTTTTCAATTTTTTTATTTAACCTTTCTAAAATTATTTATTAAAGAATTTGTTCACCCTTTTTACTTTTTATGTAATGTTTTGAATGGAATTTTCATGTCATTTTCTGAATTTGGAAATATTCTAAACATTTTATAATGCTAAAGGAATTTTCATTTTACATTGTACAACATGTAAAAAATTACCAACCATTGTTTCATTGTAGATTATTTTTCAAATTAAAAGGGTTATTTTTAATGAAATTTTTTCTTAATATTCTATAATTTCATGGTTTTTAAAAATTATTTTCAAATAAAAGGATGTTAAAAATGTTTTATGTTTTAAAAATTGTTTTTAAAAATAAAAATGTTATTTTACTCAAGAATATCATTAAAGATATTTTATATGGTATTTCTATTCATTAATGAAAAAATCCATTTATTTTATATACACACTACTAGAGATTTGTTGTATTGATATGATCTTTATTCTTCCTCTGGATGGTTTATGATCATTTTGATTAAGGAAAGTATTGAAATTCAGTAGATTCATTTTTTTGGTCAATGAATTTTCCTGGAAATATAAATTTTCTTGTAATCATTAAACATTACATTTATATTAAATGTAAATAATTTTTTGTGATGGATATGATTACTTTCTAAAACGTTAACCATTTTTACATATGGTGTTTAATTTTCGAGTTATTTAATTTTCTCGGGGAAATATTGAGAGATCCATATTATTTACTCAATAAAAATAATTTATTATATGGAACAATCTTTATGAATTTAATTAATTATTTGATATATGAGGAATGATTTGTATATGAAATACATGGGATAATGAATAGTTAATTCAATCCCCTTGATTCATCGGTGGTCTTATGAGACAAAATTAGTTGGCTAAACCCTATGTGTTTGTAACCCATAGTTTTAAACAATCTTGTAAATGGTATTTGTCAGTAGTTTGTTATAAACCATCATTTAAAAGGTTTTTATGGTAATGGTATGATGTTACTAGAAAACACACATTGGATAATTAATAATTTCCTTCATTCAAATTCAGTTAGAATTATCCCTAATATATTTTCTATGATATAATCAATAGATGGATTTCATTCTCCCATTATCGATTATATGGCATGTGTGTTCATTTATTTACCTTATCATATTGATTATTTATTATCTATTCGTGCAGTAATGTTATTTAAATGGAATTTGTTATCATTTCTTTTCCTTACCATGTTGTTTTGATTAATAATTCATGATATATTTCACTATACTTAACCATTACTGATCATTTGATCTCATACTTTGGTTTCTTTTATTATGAATCCAAGAAGTGTAATATATTTGTTATAAAAGTATTTTATAGTGGTAATAATGATATTATAGAATAATAATTTGTTTTAATTTATGCATTAAAATATAATGTAAGAAACAAGTATGTATCTAGTTTACCAAGACTACTAAAATATTTAGTCTTTCAAAATGTTATTCCTTGTATCATATGACACATTAATAATGTAAGACACCAGCTCCGAGCTATTAGGGTTAGGGTTGCTAGATTTGGTATTATAGAAATTTTAGTACAACCTTGGGAACTTTTGTAACACCCCAGGTAAATAAAGAATATGACATTTTTATATTTATCCCTATTTGTGAAAAAAATATTAATATTACTTTAAAGGGAACTCTATGCTCGATGGCGTACCCAATACACGACAACGAGTTCCTTTGAAATCTTCCATTGCACTCTAATAATAAAATAATATTATTTTAAATGGTAGTTAACTCCTAGCCATTGTAATGGTGGGAAAGAACGGAAATAAATAAAAAATGATTATGTATGTTTGTCAAATATTTTTACTTTTTACAATAAATGTTAGAGGATTAAAAATTTGAATGAATCCAATTTTAAGCGTAAACATTCTAATATTCTTTAAAAGGTCGAGTAACCGCCTTTTGATGGTGAACCTCTTTTAAATCCACATTTTGACAATTTTATGTGTTATATTTGACAAAATAAAATTCTTCTTCAGAATTGGGACATCAAAATTTACTTTGTGTAAATTTTTTGTATTTTTCCGATAAAGTTCATTTTTTAATGAATAGTGAAAAATGTTGTATTTTAATTTAAAACCTCGTTTTAATATAATTTATTTATATGATTAGATTATATTTTGAATTGGTTTTAAAGTTCAATTAGAATATATTTTAACCATTTAATCCAATTGTGGTCTTTGGAATTAATTTTACTTTGAAATCAGACTTAAACTAGTGTCAATCTTTTGATACTTATTGTTTCATAAAGACACGCTATTTGCTCTATCAGCGGGAATTAATTATTAAATTAATTAATGCAACTTATATGTTTTGAATTTTGTAAAATATAATTCATTTTTGAATTCGGAATATCAAATATATCTTAGGGTGAAGTTTTGGTATTTTTCTAAAAAACTTCAATTTTTGATGAATAGTGAAACCACTAAGTGGTACTTATAAAAACTGATTTTCCGTTTAAATGAAATTTTACCACCTCTGTGTTTTGAATTTCAAAAAATCCAACATACATGGTTGTCATTAAGAAGTAAAATTTGGTTCAATGGAATTAAAATAATTTTTTGGTGAATAGTAATGTTTATGTTTTTAATCGCGATTAGAGGTAATTAATGTAGTTTAAGGTAAAAATAATGTTTTAATAATATGAAATGACCTAGAAACATGTCCTACCCTTATTGGTTGAGTCATGGTTGACCATGAAAATCCCTGGGTCAACTTGGGGACCCCATGGAGCCACTTTGGTAGGAAAATGACATTAAAACCTTTTTATTTGAAGTTAAAATTAAAAGGTCACAAACATGTGTTGTTTTACTAAACCAATTTTCACATGGGGTAATACAAGTCATAGTTTTGACTATAAATATTCATTAGAAAGATAAAAATATTTCCTACATCATGATATTTTTTTTTATAATTTTAGACATTAAAGAAATTAAATTATTTGTGACACCATGATGATGCAGCGATTACCTCATTATTTAATGATTTAAATAAAATAAAAAGATATTGTAAAATCTAAGACCTACACTTGTCAAAAAGCTATTTTATGTGTGTATTTAGAACTATTATTACCTTATCCTCGAAATATATAATTGTGGGTCCTTTAAAATCCGAAATGCATTTTATAATAACGTGACTTTTCAAGACTTTCAAAGAGTGCCCCTCCTCTCCTATTATAAAAATCCCCCACATCTACCACCTTACCCACACCTCTAAAGCATTTGGCTCGGCCAACCCCTGACCATTTTGTCTCTTCACATATCTCTCTTACTCCTAGAAGCCTCACTTTGGGCAGACGTCTTTCCAAGGAAGCCTTTGAGCTCAAATAAAAAAGAGTTACCTGATTTAAAGGTAGTGTCTTCTCTTGTGTTCTTATGTTTTATTTTGCTTCTCCAACCCCCTAAACTCTTTTTATTACTTTATTTTGTAACAAAAACATTATCTTCAATATACTAGGATTTTTTTATAAGAAGTATTCCAGCTACACTTACACACACATCCGTCTAATGGTTAAAGAACATACTGTTTCTGTGGATGGCGAATTACTGCCTCACGAAACGATGATTGTTCAAGATTCTTTTAACACATTTAAAGGTGGACATTATGAGGTCACTGTATTTTATATATGATATATATGGTATATATGTATTCCATATGATTCTGTATTTTATATTTAAAACATACTTTTATGCTTTTCATGTTGTGCAAATGCGATAATTTCATACGAGGAAGTGTGGACTACCGCCCCCTCAAGTGATGTGACTCGATCATGCAATACATGGAATGTATAAGGAATGAAATTAATGAACGTATGTGACCTATATAACATATATATTATACTGTAATTATAATATATATATATATCTCAATTGTTTTTAATTCCATTAATATGTCAATGAAATGAAAGTAGCGTTCATGCGTACGTACGGCCTACCGTCTCCATGAACGGTGCATTTCATTTATTTTTATCTCAAAATGTTATGGAATAGTATAAAATGAATATTTACTGGATATATAAGATATTTAAATCATTAATACTATTCTGGAGATTATTTACTTATAACAACATGGACAATCATTTTCAAACAAGTTCATTTTTGACTCATGTACCAAACATCAACAAAAATGTCTGATATGAACTCACATTATTAACCAATTATTATAACATTATAATATGTGATATTAACAGAATAATAATATTTAAAGGGGGAACTTAAGCAATTATAAATTTACCAAAGTTTATTATTCATGAATATAAAGAAACGAACAAGACAAGTCAGACTTGAGGTAAGGGATCCGACCTCTCGCTTTCTTTTCAAGTACCCTCTTTTATGTCATTTCATTTATGCTCCTTGTTCTAATGTTGGAGGATATTCTTTTATATTAAACATACTGTAATTTGTATTTTTATTTAATGAGATACCCCGTATTACTGTCATCAATTTTTTTTAGAATTTTTTAGTGGCGCCGTTAGGCTGCCGAATTTTCGTAAGGGACCATACTCCTCTCTTTCTTTTTAAGTACACTCTTTTATGTAATTACTTTTAATATAATATTTCTTATTATTGGGATGTTATTTTATATTAATCACACTGTAATTTTTATGTTCATTTGATGAGAGACCCTATTTTATCTCATCAATCCATTTTGGATGTTTTGAGTGGCGCCGTTAGGCTGCCGAATTTTCGTAAGAGATCAAACCTCTTCCTTTATTTTTAAGTACTCTCCTTTATGTCACTTATTTTAAGATCATCTTTGTTATGATGGGGGATGCTATTTTATATTACTCTTGCTGTAAATTTTATTCTAATATGATGAGATACCATGTTTTATCTCATCAATCCATTTTTGGAAGTTTTATGTGGCGTCGTTACGCTGCCGAGTTTTCGTAAGGGATTTTTCATCTCACTTTTAGTCCCGTGAGATTTATGCTACATTTTCCACCATTTACTTTGAGTGTTGTATGTACTTACCATTATTATACACTTTGTGTAATATAATTTCATTTCTGTGTATTTACATATTCATTGTATGACCCTTCTTCAATGGGGTGTACGTTTCGAAAGTTACCCAAGTCGGTAAGGGAACCTTTCACCCTCCTCTTTTTGAAAGACTTATTTTGTTATTTATTTTAATTCACATACTATTATGTTGGGATATGATCTTATATATCCTTATTGATGTAAATTTTATGTCCAAGTGATGAGATACCCTTTTTATCTCTCATCAACTATTTTTCTGAATTTTGAAGTGACGCCGTTAGGCTGTCGAATATTTGCAAGGGAACTTCTTAACCCAATTTTGATTCTTGGGGATAAACTTTTACTCCTTGTATATATTGTTCTATGAATATGTGTGAATATCCTTTGATTGTTTTACACTTAATATCCACTTATATTTGGTTTATTTCTTTGTCACACATAATTATGTAACTGATTTATCCTTAATCCAAGGATACTGTCTTTGTAAGGGACAATGTCTCAATCTCTTTTCATTGTGGCATATTTTGTTTGATAGACAAATTTATTTTATATAGTGTATAAACCCCTTTGAATTTTCATTTATTCAAAAGGAATCTTTTTATACGAAGCGTTTTACTAAACGACAAAAAGGAATGTTTTTCTTGTCGTACGTATGCGGTGACAACGAATTCTCCGCCGCCTTGACCATTATTTGAGTTTAGGCTTCCTATACAAGACATAACTTTTTTTGAATGAAAAATAAATACCATGTTTTACTCTCCTTTTATTTTGGTATTGAAAACAATTTTCATAATGTTTTTATATCAATGTGTTTTATTGATATCTTGTGATTAAAAAGTGGAAATGTTATGTTTCCTTTATACATGTTTTATGTGATACAATTATGTTATGGTTCTTGGGAATTGTTATGAAGATGGGTGGTTCCGTGATAAACTAAGGGCGGGTGGGCCCGATATATCTCTCTAATGCATTGGGTAACGCGAAGGGGTTAAACATTGAGGTTTCTCCGAAGAGATTTAGGGAATATATTGTGATGGGTATTCCAAACGTAACCAAGAGGGTTACTCCCTACGTAAGAATGTTATGAATGCCTCAAGTTACCTTTATGTCTTATGATTTATATGATTTATTTATTTTTTGACGAGGTATGTTAAAGTGATTATGTTTTATGGGTAAAGTATGACTTCATTCTTATGTATATATGTTCTCATGTTTCCTTTCTATATTTTTATATCCCTTACTGAGATTTTTATGCTCATCCCAAGTTTTTGAAATGTTTTTCACAGGTCAAGGGAAAGGTACATGATGTGATGATAGTGTCAAGGAAGTGTCAAGAAAGAATATATGTTTTATTTTTAATATGTTTCCATTTATGGGAAAAATGAATACTATATTTTATGTAAACACTTTGTTTAGATGTGGAATGTAATGCATGTTTTATGATCTAATTTTCTAAAACTCTAAACCTGAAAAGATCCTCAATATAAATTATTCATTTAATTCAATATTAAGTAAGGTTTAAGGCTGGGGTCTTATAGTTGGTATCAAAGGTCGGTTTAAACAACTTTAGGGATTAAGAGTTTTTGTTAGACACATTATTAGTCCCTATATCTATTATTTTAGTTAAATCCTTATTTTATAACTTTTTTCAGGTCAAGTAAAGTATGTAACGAATGGAAGGAGAAGGATCTCAAACGATATTCCTATCTCTTCCTGATGACATTCTTGCTATAATTATTACAAAGTCATGTTCAGAAGATTGTGAAACTTTTTCTAGCATACAACTAACTTGCAAGCAGTTGTTTGAGATATCAAACACCTCCACTATACCTCTTTATCATCGTGGATCATGGGTTGTTTTTAGACAAAAACTATTTTCACAATATTCTCATATTTTCAAGAAATCTTAATATTATCAAGGTATTTTAAAACATTTTACATTATCATTTGAATTTGAAGCATATTTTGATTTTAAAAATGGTGCTGAGGAAGGAGACCCATGCACAACCTATTTATATTTTCTTTTAAAATATAGTCTCTCAGCACATACTTATGGTATTTTAAAAGGACCAATAATTGAAATTTTCAACTCGAATTCTGTCCGACTATTTTATAGAAATCATGTTTTATCAGATGTTTTGGAATTATATGTCATACATGATTATTTTCCAAAACTGTTTTTCTGTGAACCCCCATATGACCCATGTTGTACAAGGTGTATTTGGATGGAGGACGAAAATTATTTTGAAGGATCCCTAAATAATTTTTGCAATGCATGGGACTTCTACCTATGTGAGCAAGATGACGATGAAACCGAGTGGACGCCATGATCACGGTTTGCTGTTATTCTTTTTGGGAATCGTTTTATTTTATCTTATGGTGGTGAAATAAGACTTTGAGAATTAAGATGTTGAGATCGTAACGAATTTGGATGAAAATGAGAGGTATAAGTAAACTATTGAGGTTAAACATGTTAGGGTTATTTTTAGAGTTTTATAAAAAGGACAACACGTAGACCATGTGACAACCCGTCGCATCGGACAAAGCCGTGGGAATCGAAACCACAACCAAAGTGCGACTGGAATTTATCGCCTACCACTGGACTACGTGAAGTCCCTGGTTAGTATGACTTATTCTTTTTAGTTAGATGATTTTATGAATTAAGTGTAAGTTGATTTTGGATTATCAATGGAAATTATTAACCTATCATGGAGGATATGTGATTAGGTTAATTACTTTTCAATATGAGACTTTAAGAGCAACTGATGTTATTTGGAGATAAGTGTTAATTTTTACCTTGGAAGACTATGTGATTAAATCCTTCAAATATTTGGGTTTCAATCGTAGTTTGGTTTACTTTGAATAATTTTATGGACAAATTGTTTATCGAATGGTCTTTGTTGAGCTTTGGGTTTTGTTGGACAAATTTTGGAGATTAAGAATAGATTTTCTTTTTATAAAGGGTTATCCTTTTCTGGATTATCCGATCTTGTTCTAATAATTTTGGTTTTGGTAAGGGTCTAAAGGCATGGGAAATACATAGTCCTATTTTTAGGATTAGGTGATTCTATATAAGTTGATTATAGTACTCTTAGTGTGAACAAGTCTTCCTAAATACTCATCATTTGGGGAAAGTATGAGTTTGTGTCAGAGATCTAGTAAAAGTTGAAAGTCAACATGACATGTAAATATGTATCATTAAGATAAAAAATAAATTCCTCAATGAAAAGTAACTTTAAACAAAATTTTTTCCTATTAACGTTTCCGACATGGGAATGAAATACCGTTTAACCCACCACAAGTTTGTGATTTTCTTGTGGTTAACTTTCTCCTAAACATGTTTTCTGTCACTCTCCCTTAGAACATGACCCTTTGCTTTTTCTTCCATATCCATGTTTTCCTACATGGAATCCTAGTATGGGTTAACTCGGGTGACCTTTGTACTTCCCTTTCTTTCTTTGAAAGTGATAGTTTAATTTACTCCTTTTCCGATGTGGGACTTTCGATGGAGTTTCCAAGATCAATTTTGAAATTGCGAGGACGCAATTCCCAAAAGGGGGGAAGGATGTAACACCCCAGGTAAATAAAGAATATGACATTTTTATATTTATCCCTATTTGTGAAAAAAAAATTTAATATTACTTTAAAGGGTACACTATGCTCGGTGGTGTACCCAATACGCGACAACGAGTTCCTTTGAAATCTTACGTTGCACTCTAAAAATAAAATAATATTATTTTAAATGGTAGTTAACGCCTAGCCATTGTAATGGCGGGAAAGAACGGAACTAACTAAAAAATGATTATGTATGTTTGTAAAATATTTTTACTTTGTAAAATAAATGTTAGAGGATTAAATATGCGAATGAATCCAATTTTAAGCGTAAACATTCTAATATTCTTTAAAAGGTCGATGAATCGCCTTTTCATGGAGATCCTATTTTAAATCAACTTTTTGAAAATTTTATGTGTTATATTTGACAAAATAAAATTCTTCTTTAGAATCGCGACATCGAAATTTACTTTGTGTAAATTTTTTGTATTTTTCCGATAAAGTTCAATTTTTTAATGAATAGTGAAAAATGTTGTATTTTAATTCAAAACCTCTTTTTAATAAAATTTATTTATATTATTAGATTATATTTTGAGTTGGTTTTAAAGTTCAATTAGAATATATTTTTACCATTTAATCCAATTGTGGTCATTGGAATTAATTTCACTTTGAAATCGGACTTAAACTAGTGTCAATCTTTTGATACTTATTGTTTCATAAAAACACGCTATTTGCTCTGTCAACAGGAATTAATTATTAAATTAATTAATGAAACTTATATGTTTTGAATTTTGTAAAATAGAATTAATTTTTTAATTTGGAATATCAAATATATCTTAGGGTGAAGTTTTGGTATTTTTCTGAAAAACTTCAATTTTTGATGAATAGTGAAACCACTAAGTGGTACTTATAAAAACTGATTTTCCGTTTAAATGAAATTTTACCACCTCTGTGTTTTGAATTTCAAAAATCTGAAATACATGGTTGTCATTAAGAAGTAAAATTTGGTTCAATAGAATTAAAATAATTTTTTAGTGAATAGTAACTTTTATGTTTTTAATCGCGATTATAGGTAATTAGTGTAGTTTAAGGTAAAACTAATGTTTTAATAATATTAAATGACCTAGACATATGTCATACCCTTATTGGTTGTGTCATGGTCGACCAGGAAAATCCATGGGTAAACATGGGGACCCCATGAAGCCACTTTGGTAGGAATATGACATTAAAACATTTTTATTTAAAGTTAAAATTAAAGGTCACAAACATGTGTAGTTTTACTAAAACAATTTTTTACATGGGGTTATACAAGTCATATTTTTTACTATAAATATTAATTAGAAATCTAAAAATCTTTCCTACATCATGATATTTTTTTATAATTTTTAGACATTAAGGAAATTAAATTATTTATGACACCATGATGATGCAGCGATTACCTCATTATTTAACGATTTAAATAAAATAAAAAGATAATGTGAAATATAAGACCTACACTTGTCAAAAACCTATTTGATGTGTTTATTTAGAACTATTATCACCTTATCCTTGAAATACATAATTGTGGGTCCTTTAAAATCCGAAATTCATTTTATAATAATGTTACTTTTCAAGACTTTCCAAGAGTGCCCCTCCTCTCCTTCTATAAAACCCCCAACTCTACCACCTTACCCACACCTCTCAAGCCTTTGGATCGGCCAAACCATGCCCACTTTGTCTCTACACATCCCTCTCTTACTCCTAGAAGCCTCACTTTGGGAATAAGTCTTTCCAAGGAAGCCTTTGAGCTCAAATCAAAAAGAGTTACCCGATTTAAAGGTAGTGTTTTCTCTTGTGTTATTATGTTTTATTTTGCTTCTCCAACACCCTAAACACTTTTTATTCCTTTATTTTGTAACAAAACCAGTATCTTAAATATACTAGGATGTTTTTATAAGAATTATTCGAGCAAAACTTACACACACATCCGTCTAATGGTTAAAGAACATACTGTTTCTGTGGATGGCGAATTACTGCCTCACGAAACGATGATTGTTCAATATTATTTTAACACCTTTAAAGGTGGCCATTATGATGTCATTGTATTTTATATATGATATATATGGTATTTATGTTTTCCATATTCTTCTGTATTTTATATTTAAAACATACCTTTATGCTTTTCATGTTGTGGAAATGCAATAATTTCATACGAGGAAGTGTGGACTACCGCCCCCTCAAGTGATGTGACTCGATCATGCAATACATGGAATGTATAAAGAATGAAATTAATGAACTTATGCGACCTATATAACATATATATTATAATGCAATTATAATATATATATATATCTCTCAATTGTTTTTAATTCCATTAATATGTCAAAGAAATGAAAGAAGCGTTCATGCGTACGTACGGCCTACCATCTCCATGAACGGTGCATTTCATTTATTTTTATCTCCAAATGTTGTGGAACAGAATAAAATGAATATGTACTGGATATATAAGATATTTAAATCATTAATACTATTCTGGAGATTATTACTTATAACAACATGGACAATCATTTTCAAACAAGTTCATTTTTGACTCATGTACTAAACATCGACAAAAACGTCTGATATGAACTCACATTATTAACCAATTATTATAACATTATAATATGTGATATTAACTGAATAATAATATTTAAAGGAGTATCTTAAGAAATTATAAATTTACCAAAGTTTATTATTCATGAATATAAAGAAACGAACAAGACAAGTCAGACTTGAGGTAAGGGATCCGACCTCTCGCTTTCTTTTCAAGTACGCTCTTTTATGTCATTTCATTTATGCTCCATGTTCTAATATTGGAGGATGTTCTTTTATATTAAACATACTGTAATTTGTATTTTTATATAATGAGATACCCTCTATTACTGTCATCAATTTTTTTTAGAATTTTTTAGTGGCGCCGTTAGGCTGCCGAATTTTCGTAAGGGATCATACTCCTCTCTTTCTTTTTAAGTACACTATTTTATGTAATTACTTTTAATATCATCTTTCTTATTATTGGGATGTTATTTTATATTAATCACACTGTAATTTTTATGTTCATATGATGAGAGACACTATTTTATCTCATCAATCCATCTTGGATGTTTTGAGTGGCGTCGTTAGGCTGCCGAATTTTCGCAAGAGATCTAACCTCTTCCTTTCTTTTTATGTACTCTACTTTATGTCAATTCTTTTAAGCTCATCTTTGTTATGATGGGGGATGCTATTTTATATTCCTATTTCTGTAAATTTTATTGTAATATGATTAGAGACCATGTTTCATCTCATCAATCCATTTTTTGAAGTTTTATGTGGTGCCGTTACGCTGCCGAGTTTTCATAAGGGATTTTTCATCTCACTTTTAGTCCCGTGAGATTTATGCTACATTTTCCACCATTTCCTTTGAGTGTTGTATGTAATTACCATTATTATACTCTTTGTGTAATATAATTTCATTTATGGGTATTTACATATTCATTGTATGACCCTTCTTCAATGGGGTGTACGTTTCGAAAGTTACCCAAGTCGGTAAGGGAACCTTTCACCCTCCTCTTTTTGAAAGACTTATTTTGTTATTTCTTTTAATTCACATACTATTATGTTGGGATATGTTCTTATATATCCTTATTGATGTAAATTTTATGTCCAAGTGATGAGATACCCTTTTTATCTCTCATCAACTATTTTTCTGAATTTTGAAGTGACGCCGTTAGGCTGTCGAATATTTGTAAGGGAACTTCTTAACCCAATTTTGATTCTTGGGGATAAACTTTTACTCCTTGTATATATTGTTCTATGAATATGTGTGAATAAACTCTGATTGTTTTACACTTAATATCCACTTATATTTGGTGTATTTCTTTGTCACACATAGTTATGTAATTGATTTATCCTTAATCCAAGGATACCGTCTTTGTAAGGGACAATGTCTCAATCTCTTTTCATTGAGGCATATTTTGTTTTATACACAAATTTCTTTTATATGGTGTATAAACCCCTTTGAATTTTCATTTATTCAAAAGGAATCTTTTTATACGAAGCGTTTTACTAAACGACAAAAAAGAATGTTTTTCTTGTCGTACGTATGCGGTGACAACGAATTCTCCGCCGCCTTGACCATTATTTGAGTTACGGCTTCCTATACAAGCCATAACTTTTATTGAATGAAAAATAAATACCATGTTTTACTCTTCTTTTATTTTGGTATTGAAAACAATTTTCATAATGTTTTTATATCAATGTGTTTTATTGATATCTTGTGATTGAAAAGTGGAAATGTTATGTTTCCTTTATACATGTTTTATGTGATACAATTATGTTATGGTTCTTGGGCATTGTTATTAAGATGGGTGGTTCCGTGATAAACTAAGGGCGGGTGAGCCCGATATATCTCTCTAATGCATTGGGTAACGCGAAGGGGTTAAACATTGTGGTTTCTCTGAAGAGATTTAGGGAATATACTGTGATGGGTATTCCAAACGTAACCAAGAGGGTTACTCCCTACGTAAGAATGTTATGAATGCCTCAAGTTACCATTATGTCTTATGATTTATATGATTTATTTATTATTTGATGTGGAATGTTAAAGTGATTATGTTTTATGGGTAAAGTATGACTTCATTCTTATGTATATATGTTCTCATGTTTCCTTTCTATATTTTTATATCCCTTACAGAGATTTTTATTCTCATCCCAAGTTTTTGAAATGTTTTTCACAGGTCAAGGGAAAGGTACATGATGTGATGATAGTATCAAGGAAGTGTCAAGAAAGAATCTATGTTTTATTTTAAATATGTTTCCATTTATGGGAAAAATGAATACTATATTTTATGTAAACACTTTGTTTAGATGTGGAATGTAATGCATGTTTTATGATCTAATTTTCTAAAACTCTAAACCTGAAAAGATCCTCAATGTGAATTATTCATTTAATTCAATATTAAGTAAGGTTTAAGGCTGGGGCCTTATAGTTGGTATCAAAGGTCGATTTAAAAAACTTTAGGGATTAAGAGTTTTTGTTAGACACATTATTAGTACATATATCTATTATTTCAGTTAAATCCTTGTTTTATAACTTTTTTCAGGTCAAGTAAAGTAAGTTACGAATGGAAGGAGAAGGATCTAAAACGATATTCCTATCTCTTCCTGATGACATTCTTGCAATAATTATTGCAAAGTCATGTTCGGAAGATTGTGAAACTTTTTCTAGCATACAACTCACTTGTAAGCAGTTGTTTGAGATATCAAACACCTCCACTATACCTCTTTATCATCGTGGATCATGGGTTTTTTTAGACAAAAACTATTTTCACAATATTCTCATATTTTCAAGAAAGCTAAATATTATCATGGTATTTTAAAACATTTTACATTATCATTTGAATTTGAAGCATATTATGATTTTAAAAATGGTGCTGAGGAAGGAGACCCATGCACAACCTATTTATATTTTCTTTTAAAATATAGTCTCTCATCACATACTTATGGTATTTTAAAAGGACCAATAATAGAAACTTTCAACTCCAATTCTGTCCGACTATTTTATAGAAATCATGTTTTATCAGATGTTTTGGAATTATATGTCATACATGATTATTTTCCAAAACTGTTTTTCTGTGAACCCCCATATGACCCATGTTGTACAAGGTGCATTTGGATGGAGGAAGAAAATGATTTTGAAGGATCCCTAAATCTTTTTTGCAATGCATGGGACTTCTACCTATGTGAGCAAGAGGACGATGAAACCGAGTGGTTGCCATGATCAAGGTTTGCTGTTATTCTTTTTGGGAATCATTTTATTTTATCTTATGGTGGTGAAATAAGACATTGATAATTAAGATGTTGAGATCGTAACGAATTTGGATGAAAATGAGAGGTATAAGTAAACTATTGAGGTTAAAACATGTTAGGGTTATCTTTAGAGTTTTATAAAAAGGACAACGCGTAGACCATGTGACAACCCGTCGCATCAGAAAAAGCCGTGGGAATCAAAACCACAACCAAAGTGCGACTGGTATTTATCACCTACCACTGGACTATGTGAAGTCCCTGGTTACTATGACTGATTATTTTTAGTTATATGATTTTATGAATTAAGATTAAGTTGATTTTGGATTATATATGGAAATTATTAACCTATCATGGAGTATATGTGATTAGGTTAATTACTTTTCAATATGATACTTTAAGAGCAACTGATGTTATTTGGAGATAAGTGTTAATTTGTACCTTGGAAGACTATGTGATTAAATCCTTCAAATATTTGGGTTTCAATCGTAGTTTGTGTTACTTTGAATAATTTTATGCACAAATTGTTTATCGAATGTTCTTTGTTGAGCTTTGGGTTTTGTTGGACAAATTTTGGAGATTAAGAATAGATTTTCTTTTTATAAAGGGTTATCCATTTCTGGATTATCTGATCTTGTTCTAATAATTTTGGTTTTGGTAAGGGTCTAAAGGCATGGGAAATACATAGTCCTATTTTTAGGATTAGGTGATTCTCTATAAGTTGATTATAATACTCTTAGTGTGAACAAGTCTTCCTAAATACTCATCATTTGGGGAAAGTATGAGTTTGTGTAAGAAATATAGTAAAAGTTGAAAGTCAACATGACATGTAAATATGTTTCATTAAGATAAAAAATAAATTCCTCAATGAAAAGTAACTTTAAACAAAAATGTTTCCTATTAACGTTTCCGACTTGGGAATGAAATACCGTTTAACCCACCACAAGTTTGTGATTTTCTTGTGGTTAACTTTCTCCTAAACATGTTTTCTGTCACTCTCCCTTAGAACATGACCCTTTGCTTTTTCTTCCATATCCATGTTTTCGTACATGGAATCCTAGTATGGGTTAACTCGGGTGACCTTTGTACTTCCCTTTCTTTCTTTTAAAGTGATAGTTTTATTTACTCCTTTTCCGATTTGGGACTTTCGATGGAGTTTCCAAGACCAATTTTGAAATTGTGAGGACGCAATTCCCAAAAGGGGGGAAAGATGTAACACCCCAGGTAAATAAAGAATATGACATTTTTATATTTATCCCTATTTGTGAAAAAAAATTTACTAATACTTTAAAGGGTACACTATGCTCGATGGTGTACCCAATACGCGACAACGAGTTCCTTTGAAATCTTACGTTGCACTCTAATAATAAAATAATATTATTTTAAATGGTAGTTAACGCCTAGCCATTGTAATGGAGGGAAAGAACGGAACTAACTAAAAAATTATTGTGTATGTTTGTCAAATATTTTTACTTTGTACAATAAATGTTAGAGGATTAAAAATGCGAATGAATCCAATTTTAAGCGTAAACATTCTAATATTCTTTAAAAGGTCGATTAACCGCCTTTTCATGGCGAACCTCTTTTAAATCCACTTTTTGACAATTTTATGTGTTATATTTGACAAAATAAAATTCTTCTTTAGAATCGCGACATCGAAATTTACTTTGTGTAAATTTTTGGTATTTTTCCGATAAAGTTCAATTTTTTAATGAATAGTGAAAAATGTTGTATTTTAATTCAAAACCTCTTTTTAATCAAATTTATTTATATTATTAGATTATATTTTGAGTTGGTTTTAAAGTTCAATTAGAATATATTTTTACCATTTAATCCAATTGTGGTCATTGGAATTAATTTCACTTTGAAATCGGACTTAAACTAGTGTCAATCTTTTGATACTTATTATTTCATAAAAACATGCTATTTGCTCTGTCAGTAGGAATTAATTATTAAATTAATTAATGAAACTTATATGTTTTGAATTTTGTAAAATAGAATTCATTTTTTTAATTCAGAATATCAAATATATCTTAGGGTGAAGTTTTGGTATTTTTCTGAAAAACTTCAATTTTTGATGAATAGTGAAACCACTAAGTGGTACTTATAAAAACTGATTTTCCTTTTAAATGAAATTTTACCACCTATGTGTTTTGAATTTCAAAAATCAGTCATACATGGTTGTCGTTAAGAAGTAAAATTTGGTTCAATAGAATTAAAATAATTTTTTGGTGAATAGTAACTTTTAAGTTTTTAATCACGATTATCGGTAATTAATGTAGTTTAAGGTAAAACTAATGTTTTAATAATATTAAATGACCTAGACATATGTCCTACCCATATTGGTTGTGTCATGGTCGACCAAGAAAATCCATGGGTAAACTTGGGGACCCCATGAAGCCACTTTGGTAGGAATATGACATTAAAACATTTTTATTTAAAGTTAAAATTAAAGGTCACAAACATGTGTAGTTTTACTAAAACAATTTTTTACATGGGGTTATACAAGTCATATTTTTTACTATAAATATTTATTAGAAATCTAAAAATCTTTCCTACATCATGATATTTTTTTTATAATTTTTAGACATTAAAGACATTAAATTATTTATGACACCATGATGATGCAGCGATTACCTCATTATTTAATGATTTAAATAAAATAAAAAGATAATGTAAAATATAAGACCTACACTTGTCAAAAACCTATTTGATGTGTTTATTTAGAACTATTATCACCTTATCCTTGAAATACATAATTGTGGGTCCTTTAAAATCCGAAATTCATTTTATAATAATGTTACTTTTCAAGACTTTCGAAGAGTGCCCCTCCTCTCCTCCTATAAAACCCCCACCTCTACCACCTTACCCACACATATCAAGCCTTTGGCTCGGCCAAACCATCCCCATTTTGTCTCTACACATCCCTCTCTTACTCCTAGAAGCCTCACTTTGGGCATAAGTCTTTCCAAGGAAGCCTTTGAGCTCAAATCAAAAAGAGTTACCCGATTTAACGGTAGTGTTTTCTCTTGTGTTATTATGTTTTATTTTGCTTCTCCAACCCCCTAAAAAGTTTTTATTACATTATTTTGTAACAAAACCAGTATCACCAATATACTAGGATGTTGTTATAAGAATTATTCGAGTAACACTTACACACACATCCGTCTAATGGTTAAAGAACATGCTGTTTCTGTGGATGGCGAATTACTGCCTCACGAAACGATGATTGTTCAATATAATTTTATCACCTTTAAAGGTGGCCATTATGATGTCACTGTATTTTATATATGATATATATGGTATTTATGTTTTCTATATTCTTCTATATTTTATATTTAAAACACACCTTTATGCTTTTCATGTTGTGGAAATGCAATAATTTCATACGAGGAAGTGTGGACTACCGCCCCCTCAAGTGATGTGACTCGATCATACAATACATGGAATGTATAAAGAATGAAATTAATGAACTTATGTGACCTATATAACATATATATTATACTGGAATTATAATATATATATATATATATATATATCTCAATTGTTTTTAATTACATTAATATGTCAAAGAAATGAAAGTAGCGTTCATGCGTACGTACGACCTACCGTCTCCATGAACGGTGCATTTAATTTCTTTTTATCTACAAATGTTATGGAATAGTATAAAATGAATATGTACTGGATATATAAGATATTTAAATAATTAATACTATTCTGGAGATGATTTACTTATAACTACATGGACAATCATTTTCAAACAAGTTCATTTTTGACTCATGTACCAAACATCGACAAAAACGTCTGATATGAACTCACATTATTAACCAATTATTATAACATTATAATATGTGATATTAACTGAATAATAATATTTAAAGGACGAACTTAAGAAATTATAAATTGACTAAAGTTTATTATTTAGGAATATAAAGAAACGAACAAGACAAGTCGGACTTGAGGTAAGGGATCCGACCTCTCGCTTTCTTTTCAAGTACCCTCTTTTATGTCATTTCATTTATGCTCCATGTTCTTATGTTGGAGGATGTTATTTTATATTAAACATACTGTAATTTTTATTTTTATATGATGAGATACCCCGTATTACTGTCATCCATTCTTTTTTTTAGAATTTTTAAGTGGCACCGTTAGGCAGCCGAATTTTCGTAAGGGATCCTACTCCTCTATTTCTTTTTAAATACACTCTTTTATGTCATACTTTTAAGCTCATATTTCTTATGATTGGGATGTTCTTTTATATTACTCCTACTGTACTTTTTATGTTCATATTATGAGAGACCCTATTTTCTCTCATCAATCCATTTTGGAAGTTTTGAGTGGCGCCGTTAGGCTGCCGAATTTTCGTAAGAGATCTAACCTCTCTCTTTCTTTTTAAGTACTCTCATTTATGTCACTTATTTTAAGATCCTATTTGTTATGATGGGGGATGTTATTTTATATTCCTATTTATTTACATTTTATTTTAATATGATTAGAGACCCTGTTTGATCTCATCAATCAATTTTTGGAAGTTTTAAGTGGCGCCGTTAGGCTGCCGAGTTTTCGTAAGGGATTTTTCATCTCACTTTTAGTCTCGTGAGATTTATTCTAAATTTTCCACCATTTCCTTTGAGTGGTGTATGTAATTACCATTATTATACTCTTTGTTTAATATAATTTCATTTATGGGTATTTACATATTCATTGTATGACCCTTCTTCAATGGGGAGTACGTTTCGAAAGTTACCCAAGTCGGTAAGGGAACCTTTCACCTTCCTCTTTTTAAAAGACTTATTTTGTTATGTCTTTTAATTCACATACTATTATGTTGGGATATGTTCTTCTATATACTTATTGATTTAAATTTTATGTCCAAGTGATGAGATACCCTTTTTATCTCTCATCAACTCTTTTTCTGAATTTTGATGTAACGCCGTTAGGCTGTCGAATTTTTGCAAGGGAACTTCTTAACCCAATTTTGATTCTTGGGGACAAAATTTTACTCCTTGTATATGTTGTTCTATGAATATGTGTGAATATCCTCTGATTGTTTTACACTTAATATCCACTTGTATTTGGTGTATTCATTTGTCACTCATAATTATGTAATTGATTTATCCTTAATCCAAGGATACCATCCTTGTAAGGGACATCGTCTCAATCTCCTTTCATTGAAAAATATTTTGTTTTATACACAAATTTCTTTTATATACTGTATAAACCACTTTTTCTTTTCATTTATTCAAAAGGAATCTTTTTATATGAATCGTTTTATTAAACAAAAAAAGGAATGTTTTTCTTGTCGTATATATGCGGGGACAATGACTTCTCCACCGCCGTGACCATTATTTGAGTTTCTGCTTCCTATACAAGCCATAACTTTTTTTGAATGAAAAATAAATACCATTTTTTAATCTTATTTTATTTTGGTATTGAAAATGGGTTTCATAATGTTTTTATATCAATGTGTTTTATTGATATCTTGTGATTGAAAAGTGGAAATGTTATGTTTCCTTTATACATGTTTTATGTGATACAATTATGTTATGGTTCTTGGGCATTGTTATTAAGATGGGTGGTTCCGTGATAAACTAAGGGCGGGTGAGCCCGATATATCTCTCTAATGCATTGTGTAACGCGAAGGGGTTAAACATTGTGGTTTCTCTGAAGAGATTTAGGGAATATACTGTGATGGGCATTCCAAACGTAACCAAGAGGGTTACTCCCTACGTAAGAATGTTATGAATTCCTCAAGATACCTTTATGTCTTATGATTTCTATGATTTATTCATGATTTGATGAGGTATGTTAAAGTGCCTATGTTTTATGGGTAAAGTATGACTTCATTCTTATGTATATATTTACTCATGTTTCCTTTCCATATTTTTATATCCCTTACCGAGCTTTTTATGCTCATCCCATGTTTTTGAAATATTTTTCATAGGTCAAGGGAAAGGTACATGATGTGATGATAGTGTCAAGTAAGTGTTAAGAAAGAATACATGTTTTATTTTAAATATGTTTCCATTTATGGGAAAAATTAATACTATCTTTTATGTAACCACTTTGTTTAGATGTGGAATGTAATGCAAGTTTTATGATATAATTCTCTAAAACTCTAAACCTGAAAAGATCCTCAATGTGAATTATTCATTTAATTCAATATTAAGTAAGTTTTAAGGTTGGAGCCTTATAACTTTATTTATTAAAACATATATTAAGGAACATTACCATATGATAGACATTTATAATAACCGTCGAAGAAAATTCTAAAGTTTTGTAAGATAGAGATTATTTTGTTTTTTCATTTCAATAATTGTCTGTCAATATACTATAAGTGGATGTGGTTATGGACCAAATATATATATAGTTAATAACAATGAAAATAGAACACTGGACATAAACCAATAGTTACCTGGAGCATTACAACGAGACTTACTACACACCTAGTTTAAAACTCTAGGGGGATAAGCTAAGGATAATTCACATTTTATTTACAAACCATTATAAATTATTTGAATAGATAATGAAAATTAATGGCCAAATTTAAACCCAATTACGATTAACGACCTATGTAAAAATAAAAATAAATAAGTATTTATATATTGTGATTCAAAAGAAAATACAAGAATTATTTTTACGAATGATATTTTGGTTATAAGAATCATGAAATATCTAAAGATTTTTTTGAAATTTTGATGCATATGTTTTTTAATTAACTTAAGAGTTATGGATGAGATAATGGGTTTATGTGTTTAAGATTTTTCAAAAATTAAAATTCATAAAAAACCCTTTTAAAAATTTATGTTGTACTAATATAACAAGATTATGGATATTTTGGGAGAAATTTATGGAAATCATATGTTTTAGTGGAAAACAAATTTTAGGAATAATGCCTTTACATTTTATAGATATATGCTTAAAAGTATTGATATCCTATAGGTTAAATATAATCATTAATTAAAATTTAATAATATTCAAATAATATTACTAGAATTTGTAAAAAAATAAGTAGTTTTGAAAACCGTATTAAAAAGGCAATTTAATTATTAATTTTATTACATGGATACAAACCCTATTTTTTTGGGTACATTATAGTAATTATATTAATATATTTCATAAAAAAGACTACTCATATTCTTGAAAAAAACCCATATAATATAGAAAGTCCAAAAGGCAAGAACCCATGAACGAAGGATGATAAGAGTCTCACGCCTACTATTGGCCTACAAGAAGTCCTAGATAATATGTTATTAATTTTAGGTAAACTATTTTAAAAAATAAATATTAATGATGAACTAGTGGGGTTAATTTGGATGGTAGAGGTTAATTAATTATATAAATTGTTCTAACCATATTGGTTTAGGAAAATATTTAGATACAAATGGAAGGACATATCACTCTTTTATTGATCTTACTATCTATTAAAAGTCAATTTTAGCATATCGGGCATAAAAAATGCATTTCTTGATAATCATTTCTCGGAGTACGGGATGAATTGAAAATTTATCAAAGAATAACTAAAGGATGAAATTAAACTTATGAAATAGAAAGATATAAAGTAATTTTATTTCCTTATATTCTTGGATTGTAAATTAATTCCTCAACATTAAGATATTGATCTTAAAAAAATGGCATCATATTACCTTAATATCTGATGAATCATATAGTCATATAAATAATCCCATTTTATGAAGTTAAAGAAATTATCTTTCAATTAATCATAAACTTGATATTGATCAATTTCTTTAATCACTCCCTATAATTATTTATTCTTTTCTTCCATTTCTATATCTTCACTTTCCACAAACATTATCATACTTAGAAAGGTAGTTATGTGTTATTTCATATAACCTTTGTACTTCACTATATCTCTTATTAAGATGATATTTTATTAAATCTTTTATGATTTGGGTTTTCAATAATTGTATTTAAAAATGTAAAACCCTTGAGTACCAAGATCAAGTTTAAATTTTGAAGATGAAATTTATTTTTTGTGGGGAGAATGTAACTCCCTAAAATTCTAAAAGAATAACATTTTATTCAGTTGAGTATGTAACATGAACCACCTAGATTAGAAGAAAATATAACACTCTAAGACATTAGTAAATATATTATTTAATTAAATTAAATATATTCAATAGTTTCCATTATACACAACACTAATTTTATCTTGAGTTACATAAAAAAATATTTTCTTTGAAAACTTGCATTACCTGTAAGATTGAGTTTTACCAAACAACAATATAATACTAATATTATTATTTAATTTAATAATTATAAACTAGATGTTAAATTGGAGGGTATGAATAATATTAACTAAAATATGAAAATATATAGCTTATAAATACTTATTATTTATTTATTTTTTATTAATAAAATAAGAATCATTAAAAATAAAAAGATTTTTTTAAAAAATCGTACTCCTTCTAAAGGATGGTTTAGTTGTGCTCTGTGCACATTATTTAAAATTATTTTTTTCCAAATTTATTATTTTGTAGAAAAAATAAAATGGTTTTTTATATAATAATAGAAAAATTATCTTAGGGTGAATTTTTTGGATTTTTTGAAAATTTTCATTTTTTTATGATTGTTAAAAAATACAAGATTTTAATTGAAAAATTCTTTTTCATTTAAATAATTTATAATGATAAATAATATTTTGAATTTTTTTAAAGTATAATAAGTTAAATTTTATATCAATTAATCCAATTTACGTGATTTTAATCATTTTCATATTTAATTTTGATATAAAAACATTGTAATCTATTGAACATGTTCACTTTAAAAATACAATCTTTCTTCTCACATATACAGAATTAGTTTTAAATTTAAAATTTCCAATTATGTGAATGAAATTTGGAAAATTGATTTCATATTTGAAATAATAATAATTTATAATGTATAATAATTTAAAATTAATTTTTGACCATAATGAATAGTGAAAAATAATAAAACTTTATTACCAGAGTTATGATAAAAATGAGATTATTGCGGGGTTAAAGAAATATGATAAGTGCTAAAATGACTAAAAAATTTGTTAAACACACATTATATGGAAATATTTCAACCAAAAACACATTATAATATAATTTTTTGAGTTTTTTGGGACAAGGTTACATGAAATAGAGCTATATAATAAGATAAATAAAGAAAAAGACAAAAGAGGAACTTTCCTCCCTTTAAATATCTATTATGAATTGGGATAAGGAAAAAATTGCATAGGTTAGTTTATGGATATTATATGGAAATATAAATTAGTTTTTGTTATCATAATAAATTATCTTTAATTTTTGAGGTAAAATATTTACATAAATGCTCAAGAAACACCAATATTCTAATTATTTTTTTTAATAATAAAATAAAAATATTTTAATAAAACTGTTAAAATTGAAGTAAATTTAATGATTTATTTTGTTTCATTATTTTTTAGATGAATATATCATTTGACATATATTTGGACATAATATATTCCAATTACATCATTGTATTTATATTTTTAAATTCAAATTAAATTAATAATATCAAAATTGAGATTAATATTATTTTATAATAAATGATATTCTATTAGATGATTTAAAAAAACTTTAAATCATATATTGTTCCAAGTAATTCTAAATCTTAAAAAATATCCAATATGTTCCATTAATGGACCAATTTTTTTTATAATTAATATATTGACCACTAAATAGTAAAAAACAATATTTGTATGGTCATTGTTAAAAGTGTGTTTTTGCACGTTACATACACCTGTATTAAATTTAATTTTCAACACACATAGTATTTTTATTTTATAAATAGGATTTTATTTTTATAATTAGTGGGTAAAAATTATCTAGTAAGTATAATTTTTTTAGTCTTCAAGGATAAATAAGTTAGTTTAGAAAACTAGTCATGATAATGAAAAAAATGGTAAAAATAATGAAACTTAGGAGTTCAGGAACAAAATGTTTAAAAAACGTGTTTATTGTGTGTTAAAGGTGTGGATCGACTATATCATCCCGAAAACCCTATAATTACAATTTTTGGGGCCACTTTATCTAATATTTATCTCCCAATTGTGAATACATTTGGGTATTTACAAGAATGCCACTCCCCTCATCCATAAAAGGGAACTCACTTATCTAACTTCTTAAAACATGTCAAGCTATTTCGATCATCCAAAAATAGATAAAATAACTTCATAACATCCCTTATTTCATAATATAAAATTTATATTTTCAATAAATTCATAATAGGAAGGCTTTATTTCAAACCTAAAGGGAATAGCCATAGAAGATGTAATGTTCTTTAATGAGAGTGTTTTTTACTTCTTTCTCCACCTCCTTCATTTTTTAAACCATGATTATTTAATAAAATGAATATATTATATATAATTGAATTTTTTATAAAACTTTAATGACCTAAAACCATCTCCACTTCCATCAAATGGGCTATGAAATCATCATTCGTGTGTTTGGCGAATTACCACCTTTTGAACCAATGTCATTCATTTTTCCATTTCCACCTCTCAAGGTTGGGTATGATCAAGTATATAAATTATATATATGATATTTATAAAATATTTATGCATATTTATCAATTATATAATATATACATTTCTTACCTTCCATTTTTTATGAGATATGATAATATCGCTCATGTGTAAGGGGGACCACTTTCTCACGAAGCGATGTGATTTGTCTTCCACTAACGTTTCACAGGGAAGGTGACAAAGAAAAAGTTAATAATTATATGTGATATAAATGAAACAATTATGATATTAATGAAATATTTATCATTATGGATAGATAATATATATATCATTTCTCTCTTTCCATTTCACTCATGTAAAGATGATAATATCGTTCATGTACTTTTGGACTACCTTCTTCATGAAGTGATGTGATTCTCTTTTCATCACAACACCACATGAATGATATATATAATTATATATTATTGTATATATGATATTATGATATTTTCAAAGATCATATGTTAATTACTATATTTTTATAATGATCATTAGAAAATTGAAACGTTACACAATCGTACATTTGACCCACCATCTCTATGATCATAACATACTTTATTTTTCATAACCATATTTCATGATTGGTTTTTAAAATAAAAGTGCTGTACAAATATGATAATTATGTTATTATTATAATTTTTGATATGATATAACTATATAGAATGCACAAGAATATAATATTTTATGATAAAATATGTATGTGAAAACAAGGAAATTAACACCCAAAAGAAGGAAAATAATGAAAGATTATTAATGAATGGGTAATAAGAGTCATAAAAGGGTCATATATGATATTATAAATATTAATATGGTTCTAGAATAAGATAATAACATCTTAAAAACCAATATAATATATTTTAAATAACGTTCAATCAAAAGGAAGCATGAGGTAAGATGTATTATCTCAATTTGATTTCATTAAGGTATATTGAAATGTTATGAACCTAATTTAAATTATACTTAATATATACTACAAATTTAACATGTAACATCACAAATAATTAATTATTCTTGGAACTTCAAGTTTCAATTTTAATTATTTTATCCAATGTGATTTTAATTAAAAGGTACCAAGTGGTAATGAATTTTATAACTCAATTTCTATTTGTGGTTCATATTACATCTTCATTGTCATTTATATTCTATGATTATGTGTATACTGACATTTGAATATTTATTTATTTAATTACACTTGTATTATTTAGATTTATAACTGATACACATAATTCATTCATTAATTACTTATCACATCAACATTATGATATTTTGTAGGGTTTATTTCACAATATGATTCTAATTGAGATTTTTTATTCTTTTATTTACTAGGAAGGAAATTATTATATCATTTTCTAATAAACCCATTTAATTTTATCATTCTCTTATGATTAATTATATTTTCAAGTAAAAATATCATTTTTCACCTTTTGGTACTTAAAAATATCGAGGAAAGGTTTTAATAAAATATGAATTCATTTTTCCCTTTGGATAGAAATCGATTTTCTTCCAAAACCATGTTTTCTAAAAAAATTAAAAAAATTTCCTTAATATTTTGAAAATTATTTTTAAGGAAATTTTTACTCATTTTGTTTTTGTAAAATATTTTGAAAATAATATTATTATCATTTTTCAAATTATGCACTATTATCACCTTTTTAAAATATAAAAGGAATGTTCATTTTACCTTGTTCAGCATGTTTGAAATTAGTTTCTTTCATTTATTTAAAGTTTCCATTTCATGATTAAAATTTTATTTGTAAAGAAAATATTTTTTTAATATTAAGGAAATTCTTGTTTTTTAATTATTATATTCAAAAAAATGTATTTTTAAAATGTTTTATGTTTTAAAATGTTTTCCATCAAAAATAAATAGGATATTTTCCTCAAGAATGACATTAAATATATTTTTATGTTGTTTATGTTCCTCAATAAACAGACCCTTTATTTTACATATAATCCACTTGGTATATGTTGTACTTATACCATTATTAATCTTCCTTTGGATGGTTTATGATAATTTTGGGTAATAAAAATATTAACATTCACTTCCTTGGTTTATTATAATATCCCCGAACCCACACTCCACGATCCTATGCTAAAATAAATCACTTTTACATTCTCGTCTTTCTGGATGATAATTCTGACAAAAAATTTGCATATAAACATAAGAAATTCTAATGAAAAACTCTGATCACTTACATATCAGAGGACCTTTTAGGTTGAGAGTTTTAGAGAAATTATAAAAAATCCTACATAATTGATTCATATGGATTTAAATGATCATTTCTCACACTTAATCAAGATTTTACCTATCAAATTAATATATATAAATCATACATATGAAATCACTTCATGACATAACTCATTAGATATTATTTATTTAGAACCCAAGTAAGCGGAAACATCAGAAGGGTGAGATCAGATGCTTAGTAAGGGTAAACATAAGCATTAATAATTAAAAGTCATAAATGTGCATAAGAGTGCATAAGAGTATGATGACATTAATCAAATTTCATGAGCGAATCAAATAAGTAAATCATACCAATCAAAAACTGGATCTTGAAAATATAGAATAAGGATTTAATAAAGGTGATAATCATATGAATCAATAATAATAAGCTATATGATATCAATACTGATCAAATTAAACCTCCTAAACCCATATAAAGAATATATAAATCATATTGGTATCTTGGAACATCATCTAATATAACCCTTACAAAACCCTTATAGAACCCTTATAGAACCCTTAAAAATGGAATAAACAACATGGTAAATTTCCATTTTAAGAATACCTAATTCATTAGAGCACTATCTGAGCACACCCATCATATACGTTATAATGGGATCACTTAGTGATATCTCAGCGTACCCATAATTTATAATATACAATAACTGAGTACATAGAGAATTATTCAAAACACATTGAAATAACCTTTATTCTTTTCAAAACGTGTTTAACCTATGAAAATGAAAAAAATTAGAGTATAATATATTTGAAACATGATTAACCCATGGAAAATTAATGGGTTCCAAAGTAATCACTATGAAACATGGTTAACCCATAGAATAGAAATGGGTTTCAAAAAAATATCTTTGAAAACATGATTAACCCACATAAAATAAATGGATTAAAAAACAACCACTTTATAACATGATTAACCCATGGAAAAGGAATGGGTTCAAAAATAGCCTCTTTAAAATATGATTAACCCATGTAAAATAACTGGGTTACAAAATAATCTCTTTGAATCATTGTTAAACCATGTAAATTATGTGGGATCTATAACAATATCTTTAGGACATAATAAATCCCTAGGAAAGAAACAAGCTTTATTAAAATCTCATTGAAAGAATCACAATCCTTCAAAATAATGAATGAGGATGGTATTAAAAAAATATCAACATTGGAGGATAATTAACAACAAGGGATGTTGAAATTGATGAATGGAAATGACCTTAAAACATCAATAAGTTCATTCTTGAGAAAAATAAACTATAAATATTCCAATGTGTCCCATACAACTTTGAAATATTTTAATTATAATACCTATGAAAGATAAAAATAAAATAAAATTTATAATATCATGAGAATAAGAACATTCATGATATAATATGTCAACGGATAAGTTTATACACCTCATAAAAAAAGATAAGTTTATTCCATAACAAACTTCACAAATAAATAAAACTATAACGATAATCTAATACCACTTTGGTAACATTGAAAACATAAACCCGATTAAAGGGATATCATAAAAATGATATGTAAAACCACGTAAACTTAATGATAAGAATAATTAAATACTTTCAAGGAAATTATATACTCCATAAAAAAAAATAAGTGGTGAATATAGAATATATCCCACAGAAATAAAAGTGTGAAGAGAAAAACCATTACAAAGATCATATAATTTGAGTGAGAATTAATAAATTATATAATTATGTGCAAAAAATGTAAATCAAAAAAATTAATGTGTAAATAAACAATAATAAAATTAGAGGTCGTTTCACACATATTATTGGCATAACATAACCAATAACATAGAAGTTTAACCCAATTAAAAAAAATTAAGTTAATAAATCCCATACCACATGAGAAACATATAAATTATAAAAATCATTAAGAATGAAAGCAAAAAAACTTTAAAAATACTAAAAATAGATAAATTCATGATATAACATGTCAAAGGGAATGCGCAAACACCTTAGAAAAGAATAAAGGTTCATAACATCAAGATATGCCTCAATAAAAGGATATTGAGATGAAGTCCCTTACTACATGATGAATTTTTGAATATTAAATTTTTTTAAAGAAAAAGACAAATTAAAACATTTAATATCCTGAAATAAATGAGACTCATTATATTAAAATTCATAGTGTTGTAGATGCACCATATAAAAGTAACTAGGTGCATAATAACTATAACATCCCAGGTATTTATAGAATAATACATTTTTATATCTATTAATATTTTTGAATTAAATATTAATTTTAGTTTAAAGGGTACACTATGTAGGATAGTGTACCCGACACATAACAATGGGGTTCTTTGAAATCTTACATAGCACACAACACCGAGTTATACTAAAAATTAATACAATAATATTATTATTAATTTAAATGGTAGTTAATGCTTAGATATTGTATTGGTGGGATGGAAGAGAATTAACTACATTATAATTTCACATTTTTTTTAAATATTTTTACATCCATCCAATGAATTTTAGAGGCGTAAAATGAGAATGGGTCCAATTTTAAGCATAAAATACTCTAATATTTTTAAAAGGTCATTTTACTACCTTTTGGTGGAGAACCTTTTTTAAAAATAGTTTTTCCCACTTTTATATGTTCTATTTGATAAAATAAACTTCTTCTTTAGAAGAGGGACATCAAAAAATAATTCAGTTGAAATTTTGGTATTTTTTTATAAAATCCATATTTCTATGAATTGTGAAAAATACTTCATTTTAATTCAAAACTAGATTTTCATATAATTTATTTATATAGTCAGATTGTCCTTTTAATTATTATTAAAGTTTAATAGGATTATTTTTTTATCATTTAATCTAATAATGGTCTTTGGAAGTAATTTCATATTTAAATTGGACTTAAACACATGTCAATCTTTTGATTGTTTTTACTTCTAAAAAACATGTTTTCTGGCTTTGACAAAGAGAATTAATTTTAAATTAATCACTACAACTCCTTTGTTTGAAAGTGAAAAAGTGGATTCCATATTTGGAATCATAAGTTCTCAACTGTTAAAATAGACACCTTTTATTTTTGAACTTTATGAATAGTAACTTTAGTAATTGTTTTTATTTACCATGGTTAAATGGTAAATCATGTAAATAAGGGTAAACAAATAATATTATAATAATATAAAACTACCCTAACACGTGTCATAATATTATTGGATGAGATATGGCCTACCATGTTACTCCTTGGGTTGATTTTATTACCCCAATATTGATCCAAATTTGTTCTATTGGCACTTTATAGTAACTATAGTAATAATATATTATGAAAAAAACAAGAAGACTTGGTAAGAGTTATTGTTTTTAACTAACGGTTAAAGCTAAAAATACGGTTAATTTTGTGACCTAAACTTTTCTAGAACCTATTGGTTGAGATTATTTATACCCATAATCATCTTATAATATTAATTTATCACTCTTAACTATTATAATTCGAAAATAAATTTATAAAAAAACAATATTTCCAGATATTCCTAAAGTGCCCCTCCTCCCTCTTATAAAAAGACACCACCTCTACCAACTTACTCACACCTCTAAAGCCCCTTGGTTCATCTAAATTATTATAAACTAATCTCCCAATATCCGTCATGTACTCTTATTAGCCTTACCTTGGGTATAAGTCAACTCAATGAATCCTTTTGGCACAAATAAAAAGGAGTGACCCAATTTTGAGGTAATGTATTCTCTCAAACTCCTTCCCATTATTTTCATAATCCACCCCTAAAAACATTTTATTCAATTATTTTATAACAAAAACAATATCCTAAATAAAATAGTATTTTTTACGTTAATTGTTGAACCTAAAATTACACAAACCTCCATCTAATGGATATAGAACATATTGTTTCCGTGTACGATGAACTATTGTCTCACGAAATGATGATTGTTCAATTTTCTTCTACCACCTATCATGGTGGACACTATTATGTCACCATATTTATATATTATATATATTATATTTATATTGTCTATATAATTCTGTAATTTTTATATATAACATACCTTTATGCTTTTCATGTTGTGTAAATATGGAAATTTCATTTGAGAAGTGTGGACTACCACCCCTGAAAGTGATATGACTCATTCATGACATACATGGAATGTAAAAAGGATGGTGTTAGTGAACCTATGTAACATTAATAACATAGTTATTATACTAGAATTATAATATACTTATGTATCATTTAGTTTTATTTTGTTTAAAACGTCAAAAAATGAAAGTAGCATTCCTGCGTACGTATGACCTATCATCTCCGTGAACAGTGAAATTCATTTCATATCTCCAAATACTATGGATTATTATATATATATATATATATATGATATTTATGTTTTATTTAAATCATGAATATTATTTTGGAGATGATGGAATTATGACCATATGGACAATTTTTAATCCTAACAAGTTCATTTCTGACTCAATTGTTGAAAATCGACCAAATGTCCGATATAAACTCAAATAATTAAAAAAATTAATAACATGGTAATAAGTGATATAAAATGAATAATAAACTTGAAAGAGGTTCCAAATAAGTATAAATTAACCAAATATTATTTTTCAGGAAATTAAAGAATGAATGAGACAAGTCAAACTCAAGGCAAGGGACTTCGTCTCAATCTCCTTTCATTATGTCATATCTTTATGTTACGTACCTTTATTATCTTATAATGTGTATATTAAACCATTTTTACACGTCATATCATGAATTTCTATATTCTCACGATATTTTATGTTTTTAATGATATTATTTAATGATTCTTATTCATGTGTTCCTCAAGAGGTAAGAGACTTTTTAACTAAAAGCCTGGTTTTTAGGTTTTGATGATTTATTCTTATAAAAGCATTCTATTTTATGTCCATGTTTTCAAAAATGGTTTTATGGATTTATTTTTATGGCCATAAATGTTTTAAACTATTAATTATCAAATTTATTTTAAAATTTTCAATGTGGAATTGGAAACATTGATTAAAAAATATATTTTATAAATTCATTATTTTTTTTTGAAAATGGATTAGTTTTATTATGAATGAAAATGAAATTTTATTAGTGACATGTTGAAAATTTAAAGGTCTTCTGCATTGGTACTTGTACATTCAACGGGTGATCTTGATATAACTTATATGAATTCTTGAGCCAAATTATAGCTCACGGGTGATCCCAATATAGCTTATATGAAGGGTTGATCCGCATTATAGCTCATGATGGACGGGTGAGCCTGATATAGCTTATTCGAAGGGTGATCTCCATTATAGCTCTCTAATGAATTAGTTATTCTAGAGATGGAAGTTTATTGTATGGTTATTTCATTTGTAAGAGTGAACATAATAGTGATATGGTAATGATGTACCAAGGAACATATGTGATTTTTGAATTACTTCTAATAACTTTTTAAGAAATTGTTTTTAATGGGGTTTTCATGTTTTCATTGGACATACAATTTACTTTATTTATGTCCCGTACTGAGCTTTTTGTGCTCATCCAAATTTTTTTAAATTTTTTTCACAGGTTTTAAGATTGGTAAGGACAAAGAAGATTCTATTATGAAAGTATTGAAGAAGTTTCTTGAAAAGAAACCATGTTTTCTTTTTAAAAGGGGTTTCTTTTGGGAAAAAAATGGATTCTGAATATAAGTGCCCACTTATAACGTATGAGTTTACTATTTAAGATTTTTTCATAATTCCCTATAAATCTAAACATAAAAGACTCTCAACTATGAATTATTATTAAAAAAACACTATAATAAGATATGTTTACTGTCTGGTCCATATAGTTGGTATTAGAGGAAGGTTTAGACATCTTTGGAGATTAGTATATATTTTTTAGAGTTAAGAATATCATCGTGGGTTTATAATTTTAAGTTATATAATATGTTCAATGTCTTAGAAACCCCTTTTAAGGATTTATTATCTGAAATATTAAGGTGACTAATGGTATTTTTGGAGACATTCAACTTTGAGGAAATTATGGGTTATTAACTTTTAGGATGAAAAATGTGAGGTATGAGATAAAATTTGAGGTTAAATATGTTATGGTTATTTTTGAATATTTTATCTCATTTTAGGCAGTGTTATAAAAATATATAGTTTTTGAAATAGGAAAACCAGCAGGATATGTGATAATCCATCATGCCAGATAGAGTTACGAGAATCAAACCCATAACTGAAGTGAGACTTAGATTTATTACCTACCACTGGACTACATTAAGTCCTTAGTTAGTATTAATTATTCCTTTTAGTTAATTGATTTTTTGTATCAAGAATAAGTAGATTTTGGGAACTTATGTTTTATCAAATGGATATCCTTAATTTAGGAAAATGATTCGATGATTAAATGATAGATGTTATTTTGAAAGATGTTTTCTCTTCTGGGTACTCCATATGCCTATGAAAAATAGAATACTATGGGATTTAATTTGAGGAGTAATGGTTGACGTTTATTTTGGAGGAATGTATGTTTTTATTGTGGACATATGTCGATTTGGGTTATTTATGGAGATGATTAACCTATCATGGAGAATATATGATTAGGTTAATTACTTAAGGTATGATACTTTAAGAGTAGTCACTATTATTTAGAGATAAATGTTATGATTGATCATGGAAGATTATGTGATCCAATCATTCTAAATATTTGGTTTAAATATTAGTTTAGATTATTTTGAATAGTTTTAAACAAAATTGTTTATTGAATGGTCTTTGTAGAACTTTGGGTATTTTTTCTTGCATTTTGGTGTTTAAAAGTTTTCCTTCTACTTATAAAATATTATTATTCTTTGGTGATTATTTGATATTATATAGACTATTTTGGTTTTGGTTAATGTATAAAAAAGGAGAAATATAAATTTTATCTTTTATAGATTATGTGATTATCTAGAAGCTGATTCTAGCACTTTAGGTGTGACCAAGTCATCTTGAATACTCATCGTTTTAAAAAAAGATGAGTTTTGGGCGAATATTTATTAATGGATGATACTCTACTTGATTAGTAAGTATGTTTCCTTATGGTTTTAATAAAGCTCATAAATACATTACAGAACTTTATGAAATGGATATCAAAACAAAAACTTTTTCTGTTTACTTTTCTTATGGGGAAATTAGAGACTCTTTAACGCATCACAAGTTTATGGTTTTCTTATTGTTAACTTTCTCTTGATATTGTTTTTTATCACTCTACATCAGAACATTATGGGTAGTTTTTCTTCTGTATCCATGTTATCCTACATGCAATCCTAGTATGTGTTATATTAGTTGACTTTGTACATCTCTTTATTTCTTTTGAAGTGATAATTTTATTAAATATTTTTCTAATGTGGGATTTTCAATGATGTTTCCAAGCCTAATTTTAAAATTACAAAGAAACAAGTTAAAAAGGGGGGAATGATGTAACATCCAAGGTATTTATAGAATAATAAATTTTCTTATATATTAATATTTTTGAATTTAATGTTAATTGTAGTTTAACGGGAAAAATGTGTATGATAGAATACCCATAACACAACAACATGTTTCTCTAAAATCATATGTTGCAGACAACACTGAGTTATACCAAAAAATATTACAATAATATAATTATTATTTTAAATGGTAGTTAACACCAAGACATTGTATTGGAGAGAATAAATAAAATTAACTATTTTATGATTTTATATATTTTGAAAATGTTTTTAAATTTATCCAATGAATTTTAAAGTTTTAAAATGGGAATAAATAAAATTTTCTATATTAAATACTCTAATATTTTTAAAAGTTTATTTTACCGCCTTTTAATGGAGAACCATTTTTGAAAAAAAAATTTCTAAATTTTATATGTTCTATTTGATAAAATAATCTTTTTCTTTAGAATCAAAAAATTAAAATTTAATTCGGTTAAAATTTTGGTATTTTTATGATAAAATCCATATTTTTATGAATAATGAAGAATACTGAATTTTAATTCAAAACTGCTATTTCATATAATTTGATTATAGTTATATTATCCTTTTAATTGGTTTTAAAGTGTAATTGTAGTAAATTTTTATCATTTAATCCAATTATGGTAATTGGAAGAAGTTTCACATTTAAATTGTATATAAACACATGTCAATCTTTTGACAGTTTTTACTTCTTAAAAACCCACTTCCTGGTTTTGAAAATGAGAATTAAATTTAAATTAATTACTACAAATTTTTTATTTTCTATTTGAAAAAATGGATTCAATATTTAGAATAATAAGCTCTAGGTTTTTTAAATATGTACCTTTTATTTTTTGTCATTATGAATAGTAACTTCATTTATTATTTTTATTTACCATGGTTAAAGGGGAAATCAGGTAAATAAAGGAAAAAAATATTATAATAATATAAAACTACCCTAAAACGTGTTATAATCATATTTTATGTGTTATGGAAGACAGTGGGAATCCTTCGGTTGATTTTAGGACCCCATGGAGCCACTTGGGTGTGATAATGACCTTTTATAATATTTATTTTAAAGAAAAAGGAAATATAACATAAACATGTATCTTCTAACTAATACAATTTAAATCTAGTTAATATATATGATATGTTTTACTATAAAAAGTCATTATAAATCTAAAAATATTTCCTATATCATGGTATTTTATTTATAATTTATAGAGATTAAATAAATAATTTTTTTATGACACAATGATGAAACAATGATTACCTTATTAATGAAAGATTCAAATAAATGATATTAAATATATTAAAATAAATATAATTTTAAAATTATTGTTCCATAAAATATTTTTTTGGATAAAACTAACTTTTTAAGGATAATTTAATGCATTTTTTTCGAATTAATCAAGTTATGACTTTTAAAAAAATCAATTATTAAATAGTGTGAAAATTTACATAAATGAGTTTTTTTAAAAAGAATATTGTTTTATTAAGTGATATACTGAACCTAAAAATATATATTCAGCCAAATGAATTATATAATGTTAAAAATATCATTAATAATCTAATTTTGGTTATATTGTAATTTTATAGTAACTATAGTAACCATATATTATGAAAATAAAAGAAGACATGGTAAGAGTTATTGTTTTTAACTAAGGGTTAAAGCTAAAATATATGGTTATTTTTTTGATCTAATGTTATCTAAAACATATTGTTTGAGAGGATTTATAATCATACTCATCTTATCCTCTAAATTTATCACTTTAGATTTATATTAATTTGAAAATCAATTTATAACAAAATAACATTTCCAAAATTTCTTAAAGTTCCCCTCCTCCTCTTATAAAATGCCACCAACTCTACCCACTTACTCACACCTCTAATTTCTATTTTATCATCCAAATTCATCTTAAAGAAGCTCCAAACATCCCTAACTTACTCTTATAATCCTTCCCTTGATCATAAGGTAACTCAAAGAAGCTATTTTTCTCAAATCAAAAGGAGTTACATAATTTTTAGGTATCGTCTTCTCTCAAGATCCTTTCCTTTGTTTCCCTTCTCCACCCATAAACTATTTTTTATTCCATTATTTTATGAAAAAAAAAATCCTAAATATACTAGTATGTTTTCATTCCATTTCTTTGACCTACACATACACATAACTCTATATAATGGATATAGAAAATAGGGTTTCTTTGTATGAATAACTAATACCTCACGAAGTGACGATTGTTCAATTTTATTCTAACACCACCCATGGTGGAAATTATGATGTAAATATATTTATATATGACATATATTATATTTATATTATCTCTAAACTTCTTTAATTTTTATTTAGAATATAACTTTATGCATTTTATGTCGTGTAAATACGATAAATTCATTTAAGGAAGTGTGGACTACCGCCCCCTCAAAGTGATATGAATTGTTCATGACATACATGGAACGTATAAAGGATGGTGTTAATGAACCTATGTAACTTATATAACATAGATATTTTAATGTAATAATAATAAACCAATATATAATTTAGTTTTATTTTGTTTAAAATTACAAAGAAATGAAAGTATCATTCTTGTGTACGTACGACCTACCATCTCCATGGACAATGCATTTAATTTCTTATCTCTTAATTATATAGATTATTATAAATAAATAAATATATATATATATATGAAATTGATTTTTTATTTAAATTGTAAATATAATTCTAGATATTATGTACTTATGACCATATGTACAATTTATTATCATAACATGTTTATATTTTGACTCAAGTATCTAATATCGACAACCTATCAGATATGAACTCAAATAATTTACTCATTTTTATAAAATGGTAATAATTGATATAAAATGAATAATACACTTGAGAAAATCTATAAATAAATTATAAATTAACATAAATTTATTATTCAGTAAATTATAGAACAAATGAGACAAGTCAGTCTCATGGTAAGCGACTTCGTCTCAATCTACATTCATTGATGCATATCTTGATGTTATGTACCTTTATTATCCTACAAGGTGCATATACAACCATTTTGATAGAACATATCATGAATTCATATATTCAAATTATATTTTATGTTTTTTTAATGATATTCTTTAATGATTCTTATTCAAGTGTTTCTCAAGTGGTAAGGTATATTTTAACTAAAAACCTTGTTTTAATGTTTTAATGATTTATACGTATAAAATAATTCTATTTTATGTTAATGGTTTAAAAATGGTTTTATAGATTTATTTGTATGGAAATAAATTTCCTAAAAAGATAATTATCAAATTTATTTTAAAAGTTTCAAAGTGGTATGGGACACTTTCATTCATAAATCTCTTTTATAAATTCATTAAATTGGATTGTGAAAATGTATTGGTTTTCTTATGAATGAAAATGAAATTTTATGAGTGAAATGCTGAAAATTTCAAGCTTTTATGAATTAGTACTTGAAAATTTAGTGGGTGAATCCGATATAGATTATATGAAGGGTTGAGCCACATTATAGCTCATGCGTGAGCCTGATATAGATTATACGAAGGGTTAGTCCCCATTATTTCTCATGAAGGAAGGTTGTGCCTGATATATCTTATAATATGGGTGATCCCCATTATAGATCTCCAAGGAATTGGGTATTCCCGATATAGAAGTTGACTGTATGGTTATTCCATTTGTAAGTTTATATGTAAGAGTAACATGGTAATGATGTCCCATGGAACATATGTGATTTTTAATTCTTTTTAATTAGTTTTTAAGAAATGTTTTATGGGTTTTCATGTTTTTACTGGACTAAAAATTTAATTTAATTATGTCCTTTACTGAGATTTTTGTTCTCATCCCAAGTTTTTAAATGTTTTTCATAAGTCATAATATTTGTAAGGACCAAGAAGATGTTGTGATGAAATTATTGAATAAGTGTCTTGAAAAGAAATCATGTTTTATTTTAAAAGTGTTTCCTTTTGTGAAAAAATAGATACATAATATAAGTGTCCACATGTAATTTATGGGTCTATTATTTAATAGTTGTGGCCTAATTATCTAAAACTCTAAACCTAAAAAAGATCCTCAATGTTAATTCTTGACTTAATTCAGGATTACATAATTTTTAAGGTTGGGGCTTTATAATAAAAAATAAGTCTCAATGGAATGTAAATTGAGACAAAACCCCTTAAAATTGTGGTAACATCTGAATTAGAAACCCCAAAAGTAATAATCGGCAAATGAAAATTTTAAATAACATGAAAAAAGGAATTTATAATATTATATATCAAAAGGGTTAGTATATACACCACACAAAATAAATAATTGGTGAATATGGAATATTCCTCACAGATATAAAAGTTAGAATAGAATCTCATACCTTGAGTTCTAGTTGTCATGCTTATTTTTTATATTCTTAAATAATAAACTTATATTAATTATTTAATTTCTTCATAAACATTTAAATGTTTATTATTAACTTTAGTCCCCTTATAAAGAAGTTATATAAAATTACTAAATAAATAAAGTTAAAGTTGGATGTTTTGATAGTATTTGGATTATGTGACAAAACTGACATTAGTTGATCCACTATGGTCAATAAGGTAATTATTTAAACATATCCAGAATAATAATGATGACATAATTATAAAATTTGTAGATAAATTATACATTTGAAATCATATAAGACATATGGTCAGAAAAAAATTACCATTGTTAGGATCATGAAGACGGTAGGCCATATATAGACATTATTAACATTCTCAATTTTCAATGATATTTATGAAAAAGTGGTATTTAATTTTTGTAATGCCCCAAACCTAGAATATTGGAGTCGGTGAATTATTTTATTACATTTGCAAGTTTACAATTAAAAAATTTATGAAGGATCGATTAGTTTACTTGTCTTGGAAATCCATATTACATACATGATACCCATAATACATCGGGAAAACAAAATAAAACATGCTACACAATAAATGGAAACAAACTACATCCATGAATTCTTATTCAAATATTTCTTCTACATAACTTGGGGAAATAAAAATAATAATTGTGGGATCAAATGATTATTAAGAGTATGTAAAGTAGAATAAATAATGAATCAGTGGGAATAAATCAACTTGGAAAGGTGATTAAATTAAAACAAATTCCATTAAATAACTTGACAAGAAAAAATCAATATAGAAAATTAAGTAACTAAAACAAATACCATTTGATCAATGAACTGAAAATTAAATGTATTCATATATATGTTAATGAAAAACATCATGGATGAATAATAACTGAACCAAATGAGGGAAATTATTTCTTCATGAAAGGCATATCTGTGGTTCATGAAAACCTATACCATCAATACCTTTCTCAAGATGGTTTAAAACTACAGATAAAAACTCATTTTATTTATCCATATTATTTGTCTCATGAGAACATGTCAGTGCATCAGGGAGCTATATAAAGTACGAGATCATCACATAATTTCTAATAAAAATAATTACCCCTAACGAATAGTCTAAATAAATAATATTCCTTAAAAAATATATATATTGAATAAAGAATATGGAATTATCAATATTACCCCCAAATAATCAAATAACTATAAATGTAGGCACCGTATGTAAAGTGGTATAATGTTTAGGAAATACTAATATATATTTTATTAGAATATGTATATTCATGTAAATTTACAATGAAAAATTATTAAAATAAATTGATTTTTTCAATAGAAGGTTAAAAATCACATAAGAAAGTCAAATTTCAAATATAATCATTGAGAACAATTTTGAGGAGAATAATAATTAAACATTCCAAAGTGTCCCATACCACTCTGAAACATTTAAATCATAATATCCAGAAAATTATGACTTTAAATGAAACTTATATTATCATGAGAATAGTTTGATTCCTAATATATCATGTAGAAGGTAATATATACACCCAATAAATTTTATTTTTTGCTTAATAACACATTGTCTCAATGAAATGTAAATTGAGATGAAATTCTATTACCTTATCCTTTATTTTTTTTGTGTGGTATTTAACTTCTTTTATAGTGTTTAAAAATAAGTTAATAACTTTTAAAATAACCATAATCATGTTTATAATTTCATATATGAACTTATTATAATATTTTATTACCCATTTTTCTGCACTCTTTCATTATTTTAACTGTTTTTCGGGTTAATTACCGAGTTTTCACAAATATGTTTTTGAGTTGGGATTCATTGTTATTATTAATTATATCATGATTTCATCATATCCATAATGTAAAAAATGGCTTAATTATCATATATATTTACTATATATGTATTTATTTTATTCTATAATATTTGGAGATTAGAAATGAGGTGCACCATTCATGGAGATAGTAGGCCATATGTACGCATGAACACCACTTTCATTTCAATAATGTATTAAAAGAATGAAAAATAAATTATACATATTTATATTATAATTCCAGTATCATATATATGATATATATGTTTATTAAAATGAACCTTTATACATTCCAAGTACGGAAATAACCAGTCATATCACTTTGAGGGGGTAGTAGTCCACATTTTCTCAAAAGAAATTATCATATTTACACAAGATGGAAAGCATAAAGGTATGTTATAAATAAAAATTACAGAAGATTAAATATATTATAAATATCATATATAACATATATAAACATATTTTTCATCATAATGTCCACTATTATAGGTGGTAAATGAAAAATAAACAATCATCGTTTTGTGAGGTAGTAGTTTATCATACACGGAAACAATATGTTAGTTATCCATTAGATGGATTTTTGTGTAAGTTTAGGTCTAAAATGTTACATAAAAACATATTATTATATTTATTATACTATTTTAGTTATATAATAATTTAATAAAAAGATTTTAGGGGGTGGATAATGGAAATGAAACTAGAGAGCTTGAGAGAAGACGTTACCTCGTAATATGGTAACTTCTTTTGGTTTGTACCAAAAGGATTCTTTTGAAGACTTTTTTCACAAATAAAGGTTTAAAGGTCAAGGGTATGGATTTTGGGATGATATATGGGAAGATATTTTCTTAACTTAAGTTTTTTTAGATGTCTGAGGAATGAGGAGAGGTGGTGGCATTTTATAAGGGAAGAAAATGACTCACTTGGGATTTTTGAAAAGAAGTTAGGTGTACCCATGTTTTTACTTAAAAAAGTATTCAAATTCTAAAAAAATACATAGTGGAAGGTTGGTGGAATTTTTATTTCCATCTAATGGGTTTTTTACAAGTGGATAGTTCATTTGGGTTATTATGTTTGTAGTGCCCAGATCAGTGTGAATCACTGAGAGGGGGAGGGGGTGAATCAGTGATCCCTTAAAACTTTTTACTAATTGATTCCTTATCAATTAAACCTCTATGGCTGGTTAAAGCCTCGATCCACTCTTATTGTATCTCCCAGCCTTTCCTCGAGTGATGTAGTAAATGTAAAGGCACAGGACACAAGGATTTACAAGGTTCGGCACCAAAGGCCTACGTCCTTGCCATGTTGGTTATACACCCCAACATGGTTTCTCCATTATAATCGGTTAGTATTACAATGGTCGATATAGCATCCCACTATATCTCTCCTGAGTCCCATAGGAGGGTCTTTATACTGCATCCCATAGTGTTACCAGAGTCCCACTGGCCTGCTCCAGAATCCCACTGAAGACTTCTTCCACCCTGAGTCTCACAGGGGGCTTCTCCTGGCTCCTCGAGTCACACGAGTAGCTCTTCTTCTTGTTCAGCTCTTCAAGTATCTTCAGCAGCCTAGGATAAAGACTGCTGGCCTTTCCTTGTACCTCTGATCACTTTAGTTGATCAGGTCTTCTCGTCTTGCTCAGGATTTATCTCCTTCTTCTCAGGATGACCTGGATTCTCTCCAACTACTGAATACTCAGACAACTGATGTCTTTAGCTTCAGTCTGTCTCCAGTCTTAGTTCAGTTCAACTTCATGCACTGAGTGCATGGAATCACAATATCTTCAATATCTTCTGGTCTTGGACTCCTCAAACGCACACAGCCTGATTTAGCTTTGTTCACGTGTGCACGTGCATGCATGCAAGAATGCACTCCCCTTTTTCTCCTTGGTGTGTTAAACCCACAATGGGTGTAAATACTTTTAGCACACACACCTTCTTCCTTCTTCACACTTTGTTCTTTTTGTTTACACACTCACAAAATGTGTTGTTCTTTAGTGTGGGTCGTGTTCTTCTTCAAAGTGTGCACATCACTTTGTACACACTATGGTTCGGCCTCTACTCTTCGCACACACAACTTCTTCACTTTGGAACACACTTGAGCTTGGACTCCTCTCTTGTGTTTAACACCCACAACCCATTTTGTTTTAGTTCATTTAGGTGTAAGCCTCAGCCTTATTTTTTTCACATACACCACTAGGGTGTGTTCTTTCACTTCACACAAGGCACTAAGGCCTCAGGTCTTCTTCTCCACTTGGCACACACACACTGCCTTCTTCTGTTTTTGCACACACAGCCCGAACTCCTTCTTGCACACACTTGATTTGGCCTACTTCACATGCACATACTTGGCCCGTAGGTGTTTGTTGTCCAATTTGCACACACACAAATAGTGTGGTCTTTCTCTCCTTATGCACACACAAGACACTTCCCGTAGGGTGTTCTCCCACTCGAACCCAATCTTCAAAGGAGGCACACAAGTTTCTTGGGTGCAGCGGCCTCCTCCTCTTCTCAACCGCGCAAGGCACAAGAGTGTGGCCAGCGCGCAGGGGTGCAAGAGCACAAGGTCGCGCAGGGTGTGGCAACACCTTCCTACCGCGCAGGGGGCACGGTGGCTTCCTCCTGCCGTGTAAGTTCACGGGCAGAGAGGGTAATGGCCTTGAGCGCGCAAGTGTGTGGCTCGGATCCTTCCTGTCGTGCAAGGGAGGCGCGCAGGGACCTCCTCTTCTTTTCTTTCGTGCAAGGGGTGCGCAAAAGGAACCTCTCGGAGCCAAGGGAGGCTCCGGGCTACTTCGTCGCGCAGGTGGCGCACGGGACAATACGTCGCTAGGCAAGAGCTTCGCGGGACTTCTCTTTTTTCTCCAAAAGATCAGCAAGCATTCTCTGTGCTTCGGTCTCTCCTTTTATAGGCAGAGGAATCCTCAAAACATCTGCGGGATATAAATCTTGATCCACCGAGATTTTCGGTTCTTTGAAAATCATTAAACGTGGGCCGAGAATCTCGTTTCTTTCTCTCTGTTCACACGGGTTTGCTTTTTATTTTCTTCATGTGCATGCAACTTAGAACGCATGCACGACTTCGTTTTAGGCTAATCTATACAAAACATAAATCACGTGGCCTCACACCTCTGGTTGCTTCGGCCAACCTCGAATTCTTCCATACGTTGCATGCATGCCCATTTTTATGCATGGATATGTTCAGTAGGGCCAGACGAACCGAATGGAGCCTTCGGTTTGATCGGAGGTGGCCAGGAGATCGAATTCTTCATTCGGGAGGCCTCTGGTTCAGCGGGGGACGTCGGGTGGCCTTTGGCTGAGCTCGAGGAAGGAGACACACCGGGAGCCGTTGGATCGGGAGAATGAAAGACATCGGATAGCCTGGATCTGAATTGGAGTGGCGCGATGAGATGTGCGGCTGAGATCTGGCGCGCGATCAATCGTGCGGCCAGGATCCGCTCCTAGAGATTTTTCCGCATCCCACATCGAAACGGAGCACGGTTTTTCCGCGGCTTATCAACCTCGCGCTCCCCCCTTCACCGCAATTGAATCTTCTCTCTCCACGGTGCCGCCCCGCACCATGTTCTCTCTGCGGGCGTGCTCTTGCGCCCAACCCTGTCACTCGGGCGCGCCACTGGCGCCCACTATGCATCCTTGGGCGCGCATCCTGGCGCCCATGCTGCGCAGGCTTGACTCCCCTGCGTGGCTTCTGCCGCCTTGGATTTGCCCCATGGGTTCCCCCTTGGGCGTGGCGCCTTAGGCCCACATGTGCCTTGGGGTTGAACCCTCAAGGTTTCCTTGGCTGGCCAATTTTTTGGCAAAGGCATGAATACGGACTTTGTCAAATACAAAGTTCTCCTATAAGTATAAGCCAAATGCAAAGCCCTTCAAGCCTTCTTCCTCACTATGTTCATTTGAGAATTCCTCTGTACTTCTTCATGCTATTCACTTAGGATATGGAATTCTCAAGGATCACTTCATCAATCGAACTCCTGAATCATTTATAATCTTCAATGTTCTTTATTGATCTAATCAGAGATCAATTGGAACTTCTTCAATTCACATGCACTAAGTGATAGTGCACGGACTTCTTCAGCTCACTTCATCAACTTAGAACATGTGAATGGATTATCTTCTAACTCCTCTTGCATTTTCACTACAATGAATGGTCTTCTAATCATGTTGTGACTTTGTATCATCTTGATACAAGTTCTTTAAACTTAAAGATCAGCTCAGCAATCGTCTGATGTCATGATGATGCTCCATCATCATCCATTCTTCAAGTGGTGTAACTTAGTATCATCTCGATACAAGTATTGAAACATTAAGATCAGTTCTTCAATCGTTTGATATACATAGAGAATGTTTCAACCACAACATCCTATGTCACTTAGTAAATCTCCTAAGTGACATGCCTCTAAGTACCATGGCCATTCTCCTTCATCACCGTCACCATCACATCATTTGTCATTCACATCTTGACATTCCTTGACATCCATTCATTCCATGACAACATCATGCCTCATTGACAACAAATGCAACACAGTGCATTTCAATCTCCCCCTTTGTATTTGTTGTCAATACACTTCTTCAGCACATATGAATGGGTCAATATGTGTGCCAATATTTTCTCCCCCTTATTGGAAATCAAATTCAAAGGTGTGGTGTGGTTCTCTTCAAAAATATATCTTCATCCCTTCGAATAGAATCTTCTTGAAAAGCACTAAGAGAGGGATGATGTCACATGTTCTTCTTTAGCAAAGAACCTTTAGTAAATCATCTCTAAGTCTACTTGGGCTAACCCGGTGTAGAAAACAAGAGTGATGTAACCAAGGAACTCAATGCTATCCATCATTCACTGTACATGTGAGATCATGCTTCATGGGTTTGAAATTTTTCAGATATAACAATGAATTTGCTAAATCCTGCACAACTTCACAAAACTCATTAGAAAGTTCAGGTGCAAAGATAAAGCTTCCCCTTTCATCCATTTGACTTCAATCAATACTCCCCCTTAATTGTCACGATGAATACAATTAAGAAACAAGGGATGAAAGTATGATTGGAATACCTTCACTTTTCTCAAGATGGTATTAATCTAAGAATCCCATCTTCTTCAAATTGGCTCCCCCTCAAGGGGTGCACTCCATTCTGTCCAAACCATCCTCCAGTTGAGAATGATCATCATCTTCAATTCCCTGTAATGTTAGCACATGTAAATATAAGTGATTAGGGAATAAGATGGAACCTCCTTGGTTCATCAATGTGAACAACAAGGTTGAGAAGATTCTCTCAACCGAGATGCCCCATTTTCACCATTCTTCACACTTGCACATCTGATCTTTAATGATGATTGTGCTGGTGTGGATCTCAACACATCTTCATGTGAAATCTTTTGTTTCCTTTTTGCCTTAGCAATTTCCAGTGCTTCATCTTCAACTCTCTGCAGATCTTTGGAAAGTTGCAACTGATTTGGCCATATGACAAGTAAGTCACTTGGAAGTGTGGCCTCAGTTCTGGAAGTTCCACATGATTCTTTTGATGCTGTTAAGCTACCTTTCTTAGGAAACTTATTTTCAATCAATCCCTTCTTCTTCTTTTGGATTGATCGTCTATTTGAGTCTAGTCTGGTTCTATTCAGTTCCATGGCTTGTTCACAAAGATCCATGGTGTGTCCTTTCTTTCCACAGCAGAAGCATGTTTTCTTGGTGGTCCTTCTGGATGCATCACCCTTCTTGGATTTAGGCTCTAAGGACTTCTTTTCCTTTTTCAAAATCTTCTTGGGAGCATCATCCACTTTCTTATGCTTGCTTCCCAAGGATTCTTTCTGAGCCAGGTTCTGTGATCTTTTCTTCTTTTGAGCTCTGGATACAGTTGGAGATTGACATGTATCTATTTGACCACTTTTGCACACATCCCTGATGTTATCAAGTAATCCAAATCTATTTGCAGTAAACAGATGTCTCTGGACCTGTGGATGCTGCTTCTTTTCTTCTGGCTTGCTCCCCCTTGGAATGGGCTTCCTTTTTGAATTGACATTCAATGGATTGTACCAACAATCCTTTGCACAGTGCCCATACTTATTACAACACGAACATTGACCCACAAATCATGACTTCTTCAGTCCTTCTAATTTTAGGGTACTTTTCTGGAGCTGCTGTGTTGTTTCAGGAGAGCTCTGCTTCTTCATTTTCTTCATCCATACTTGTTTGGAATTATTTTTCCATCCTTCCCTTTTTGTGGAAACACATTTAGAAACATGAGTACAAGATGGGATGGATGGTACCTTCTTTTTAGAAGTTTTCCCATTTTATTAGAGGATGTCTTTCTCTTAGAATCATCCTTCTCAAAGCTCACTTGAGTAGCAACATTTCTTCTTTCAGCTGACTGGGAGGCTTCAGCTTTGGGTGATTGCAGATTTTTCAATATCACCTCCAGTTCAAAGCATTTCATGTTGAGGGAGTTCTTCTAATCCTCAACCAATCTTAGCCTACCTTCCCAATTCTGTTTCAGCTGTTCCATCTGGTCATCATGCACCTTCTTTATTTCATGCAATGAGTTGTCAAGCTCCTTAACCATTTTGACTTTGTCTTCAATTTGAGAATCTCTGACATTCATTGACACTTTGTGCAACTTTTCCAGTGCATGAAACACATCTTTAATTATTATCATAAATATTTCTTTCTCAGAAGATCTTCTTTGCAATTCTTCATCAGTGTCTTCAAATCTTTCATTGAAAAGGGAAATAGTTTCATCTTTATCCTTCACCAGCTTTCTGAGAGTGTTGGTTATGCCAACCCTTTTTGCCAATTGGAATTCCAGAGAATTGGATTCATCTTCTAGCTATAATTTTTCTTCTTGAAGATCAAGGATGCCTGTAGCTATACACATTGACACTTCCTTGGGGACTATCTTCTGAAGATATTTGATTGAATTTAGAAGATCATTGTTCCTTCCATCTTCATCACAGCTAGAGCAGGCTTCATCAGAAGAATGATAAAAGGAATTGTCATCTGATGTGACTTTCACATTTCTTTCCATAGAAGGAGTTTCTCTGATTACACCAGCCTTCTTCTTCATCTTCTTTGCCTGTTTCTTCATTCTGTTTTTCAGAGTCTTGGCAGATATCTCTATTTGAGGATGTTCCTTCATTTCCTCGAATCTGCACTCCATATAGACTCTCTTGGATCTTTTAGAGGTAACCTCCCTCTGATACCAATTGTAGTGCCCAGATCAGTGTGAATCACTGAGAGGGGGAGGGGGTGAATCAGTGATCCCTTAAAACTTTTTACTAATTGATTCCTTATCAATTAAACCTCTATGGATGGTTAAAGCCTCGATCCACTCTTCTTGTATCTCTCAGCCTTTCCTCGAGTGATGCAGTAAATGTAAAGGCACAGGACACAAGGATTTATAAGGTTCGGCACCAAAGGCCTACGTCCTTGCCATGTTTGTTATACACCCCAACATGGTTTCTCCATTATAATCGGTTAGTAATATAATGGTCGATACAGCATCCCACTGTATCTCTCCTGAGTCCCACAGGAGGGTCTTTATACTGCGTCCCATAGTGTTACCAGAGTCCCACTGGCCTGCTCCAGAATCCCACTGAAGACTTCTTCCACCCTGAGTCTCACAGGGGGCTTCTCCTGGCTCCTCGAGTCACACGAGTAGCTCTTCTTCTTGTTCAGCTCTTCAAGTATCTTCAGTATCCTGTGATAAAGACTGCTGGCCTTGCTCTGTACCTCTGATCACTTGAGTTGATCAGGTATTCTCGTCTTGCTCAGGATTTATCTCCTTCTTCTCAGGATGACCTGGCTTCTCTCCAACTACTGAATACTCAGACAACTGATGTCTTTAGCTTCAGTCTGGCTCTAGTCTCAGTTCAGTTCAACTTCATGCACTGAGTGCATGGAATCACAATATCTTCAAGATCTCCTGGTCTTGGACTCCTCAAATGCACACAACCTGATTTAGCTTTGTTCACGTGTGCACGTGCATGCATGCAAGCATGCACTCCCCTTTTAATCCTTGGTGTGTTAAACCCACAATGGGTGTAAATATTTTTAGCACACACACCTTCTTCCTTCTTCACACTTTGTTCTTTTTGTTTACACACTCACAAAATGTGTTGTTCTTTAGTGTGGGTCTTGTTCTTCTTCAAAGTGTGCACATCACTTTGTACACACTAAGGTTCGGCCTCTACTCTTCGCACACACAACTTATTCACTTTGGCACACACTTGAGCTTGGCCTCCTCTCTTGTGTTTAACACCCACAACCCATTTTGTTTTAGTTCATTTAGGTGTAAGCCTCGGCCTTCTTGTTTTGCACATACACCACTAGGGTGTGTTCTTTCACTTCACACAAGGCACTAAGGCCTCGGGTCTTCTTCTCCACTTGGCACACACACACACACTGCCTTCTTCTGTTTTTGCACACACAGCCCGAACTCCTTCTTGCACACACTTGATTTGGCCTACTTCACATGCACATACTTGGCCCGTAGGTGTTTGTTGTCCAATTTGCACACACACACAAATAGTGTGGTCTTTCTCTCCTTATGCACACATAAGCCACTGCCCGTAGGGTGTTCTCCCACTCGAACCCAATCTTCAAAGGAGGCACACAAGTTTCTTGGGTGCAGCGGCCTCCTCCTCTTCTCAACCGCACAAGGAACAAGAGTGTGGCCAGCGCGCAGGGGTGCAGGAGCACAAGGTCGCGCAGGGTGTGGCAACACCTTCCTACCGCGCAGGGGGCGCGGTGGCTTCCTCCTGCCGTGTAAGTTCACAGGTAGAGAGGGTAATGACCTTGAGCGCGCAAGTGTGCGGCTCGGCTCCTTCCTGTCGCGCAAGGGAGGCACGCAGGGACCTCCTCTTCTCTTCTTTCACGCAAGGGGTGCGCAAAAGGAACCTCTCAGAGCCAAGGGAGGCTCCGGGCTGCTTCATCGCGCAGGTGGCGCACGGGACAATACGTCACTAGGAAAGAGCTTCGCGGGACTTCTCACTTTTTTCCAAAAGATCAAAAGGCATTATCTGTGCTTCGGGCTCTCCTTTTATAGGCAGAGAAATCCTCAAAACATCCGCGGGATATAAATCTTGATCCACCGATAATTTCGGTTCTTTGAAAATCTTTAAACGTGGGCCGAGAATCTCGTTTATTTCACTCTGTTCACACGGGTTTTCTTTTTATTTTCTTCACGTGCATGCGAGTTAGAACGCATGCACGACTTCGGTTTAGGCTAATCCATACAAAACATAAATCACGTGGCCTCGCACCTCCGGTTGCTTCGGCCAACCTCGAATTCTTCCATACGTTGCATGCATGCCCATTTTTATGCATGGATATGTTCAGTAGGGCCAGACGAACTGAATGGAGCCTTCGGTTTGATCGGAGGTGGCCGGGAGCTCGAATTCTTCATTCGGGAGGCCTCTGGTTCAGCGGGGGACGTCGGGTGGCCTTCGGCTGAGCTCGAGGAAGGAGACACACCGGGAGCCGTTGGATCGGGCGAATGAAAGACATCGGACGACCTAGATCTGAACGGGAGCAGCGCGATGAGATGTGCGGCCGAGATCTGGCGTGCGATCAATGGTGCGGCCAGGATCCGCTCCTGGAGATTTTTCCACGTCCCACATCGAAATGGAGCGCAGTTTTTCCGCGGATTATCAACCTCGCGCTCCCCCCTTCACCGCAATTGAATCTTCTCCCTCCACGGTGCCGCCCCGCACCATGTTCTCTCTGCGGGCGCGCTCTTGCGCCCACCCCTGCCACTCGGGCGCGCCACTGGCGCCAACTATGCATCCTCGGGCGCGCATCCTGGCGCCCATGCTGCACAGGCTTGACTCCCCTGCGTGGCTTATGCCGCCTTGGGTTTTCCCCACGGGTTCCCCCTTGGGCGTGGCGCCTTAGGCCCACATGTGCCTTGGGGTTGAACCCTCAAGGTGTCCTTAGCTGGCCAATTTTTTGGCAAAGGCATGAATACGGACTTTGTCAAATACAAAGTTCTCCTATGAGTATAAGCCAAATGCCAAGCCCTTCAAGCCTTCTTCCTCACTTTGTTCATTTGAGAATTCCTCTATACTTCTTCATGCTCTTCACCTAGGATATGGAATTATCAAGGATCACTTCATCAATCGAACTCCCGAATCATTTATAATCTTCAATGTTCTTCATTGATCTAATCAGAGATCAATTGGAACTTCTTCAATTCACATGCACTAAGTGATAGTGCACGGACTTCTTCAGCTCACTTCATCCACTTAGAACATGTGAATGGATTATCTTCGAACTCCTCATGCATTGTCACTACAATGCATGGTCTTCTAATCATGTTGTGACTTTGTATCATCTTGATACAAGTTCTTTAAACTTAAAGATCAGCTCAGCAATCGTCTGATGTCATGATGATGCTCCATCATCATCCATTCTTCAAGTGGTGTAACTTAGTATCATCTTGATAAAAGTATTGAAACATTAAGATCAGTTCTTCATTCGTCTGATATACATAGAGAATGTTTCAAAAACAACATCCTATGTCACTTAGTGAATCTCCTAAGTGACATGCCTCTAAGTACCATGGCCATTCTCCTTTATCACCATCACCATCACATCCTTTGTCATTCACATCTTGACATTCCTTGACATCCATTCATTCCATGACAACATCATGCCTCATTGACAACAAATGCAACACAGTGCATTTCAATGTTAAAGGTATAGTCATTTATTAAGCTTAATTTAACCTTAATTGTTGTAGTTAATTTTAATTTCTTTCAAAAATATTTTAGGTCAAAAACAATTTTTATATTATTAGACATTATAAATTATGATGATTAAAAATATGGAATAAATTTTTCTAAATTCCAATCATAGAAGTGGATTAAATTAATTTAAAATTAATCTCACAGGCGTGACGACAATGCATGTTTTTAAAGTAAAAACATCCAAAAGATTGATATGTTTTTAAATTCAATTTAAAAATGAAATTGGTTACAATGAATTAAATTCAATTAATTTATAAAAAATAATAATTTATCCTTATAAATAAATTATATAAAAAAGGGGTTATGAACTAAAATTCTTTATTTTAACTATTCATTAAAAAATGAAATGTTTCATAAAAATATCAAAAAATCACATGATCCTAATTTTTATATTTCTATTTGAAATATTAATTTTATTTTTATATATTAAATATATTAAAGGGTCAATGTTCATATTTAAAATTGGTTCTATATTAAAAGGTGGTAAAGTGGACTTTATAAAAATATAGGTTTTTATTTGTGAAATTGGGTTTGTTCTTATCTTATGCCTATCAAACCTAATAGATTAATATAAAAAATATTTTATTGAATATATAAAATATATATTTCATTAAAATAATTATCTAATTTTAATTAACTATATTTATTATGGAAAACTCATTTAGAAGCATAATAATAATAATATTTCTTTTTAAATCTAATTGGTAATTATTTCATTTCTCATTAATTGGTAACCAATTAATTAATTTTATATTTATATAAACAACAGATTTTCCTAATTTAATTAATACTATTCTTAATAGCTAGTTTAATTCTTATTATATTAAATAATAATTTTTTGATAATACATTATTGGTCAGTAAAACTCGGTCTTGTGCATAACACAAGACCATGAAGAAACTCATTGTTTTGTTTAACATATTCTAACTCATTGTTACATATATTTAAATCTACAAAATTTATTTAATTTATTCAAATACTAAATATATTATAAAATCTTAGGATATTATTGTCCCTTACGCGCTTCATGTTATGTGCCATGCATGCTTAGGAATATAACATTATTACTCTATAAATTTGGGGTGTTAAATTCTCATCACATTAATAAAACTAATTCCTCAAAATTTAAACTTGATATCAAAAATATAGTGATTGAAAATTAACTATTACTGAAAGGACCACATTGTAAAAAGGGTAAATATACAATCTTCTTAATAAGAGATAAAAGAAAGTAAAATGGTCATGTAACAACGTTCCCTAGTAGGAGAACATAGGTGGAATATAGAACCATAGATACAGAGTGAAAAATATAACAATCGAGTTATGTTATAGAGTGTTAAAGAATATGGTTAGTAGAAATTTAATAATAAAAAATACAAAAAACTGTGATGATCTATGGGACATTTGATTCATTGGAAACGACGGTACTATGAATACATTTTTGAAATATGGTAATAACTTGAATTATAATAAAAACATAATGGAAATATGAATTATTACTTATTACTTAAGTAAGACACATGTTATTGGATATATCCCTTATATCCAAAAGTTTTTTAAGCTCCATCACTGATATAATAGACCACTTGTCGACAAGTCATTATTCAGTTCCAAGGAAGTCAACACTTATCCAAATAAATCATTTCTTAATCATTATATCAAAATCTCGAACATATTAACAGTTTTATTTCCCTCAATCATGTGTTTTCTAAAAATTTTAACTTTATACTTAATATCTTTTCTTGGTACCATTAAACACATGATTCTCAAATCCATAATGAAAAAGGTTTTCAGTAAAATACTCAGATATTAAATAATTCTTATAACCAATAAATTACAGAAAAAATATTAAAATGAAATAATTATTGAATAGGAATATTAATAATTAATCTTTCTCTATGGCAGTATCGTAACTTCATCATTATCCAATTATATTATTTAGGGTATATTAATTTGAAACTTGAGGCATTAATTTACATAGTGTCCCATATCTTTGTAGTTTTAAAAATGAATGGTATCATTTGTATTTTTCCACTTACATTCTTTAGTATGGAAACCCTTATCTGCACACTTAAAAAATGTCTCAATATCTTAAATCGTTTACCTAGGTGATTGTTTTTATAGTTATCACTTCTGGTAAAATCATTCTTTCCATTCTTCCCTTTATCCATATTTTTATCTGTCATTCAATTTTTCTCTTATATCCCTTAAAATCCATGGGGACTATAATAATTCTTTATATCGCTTATTAACATATGATTCTATTTTCTCATATGATGAGAATACTTGGGATAATATTTCACATCAAAATGTTGGCTTAAAAACATGAAAGATATAATCCTTCTTACTCTTTAGATCACATGTATTCGTATAATTATCATTTTTTATTCTAGGATCCATTTCTAAATAACATAATATACTGGATTAAATCATAACATAATGTATGATAAAAAACGATTGAAACACTTAACATAAATTGAAAAGGCTAATCTCTTAATCATAAACATGGTATCTTTGGGGATATATTTACTTTTAAATCATTTATATTGGGTTGTAATGAAAATGTGAATTATCATAATCATATCCCCTAAGAGTGTCAAACTAGGTGGGAATTAAGGCTTGTTGTCATGTACTTGGTTACCTCTAGTCAGGAAAAGAACGCCTTTTCAGATTTATTACCCCAAGGTACATATGTTGTAGAACCACACCCACTTATAGTATCGAGACAAGGATGCATTTCTTAGAATACCCACATTATCTATACCTTACAAAAATCATAGTATGTTTTTTATACTTATCTTAAATGTCTATCTAGGGTTTTTCTACCTTATATAAATTTTAAAAATCTAGTTTACAAGTTTTCTACTAAAATTCCATTGATACTGATAGTAATGCCCCGACCCCAGAAGCCCAGAGCCAGTGTATTATTTTATTACTTTGGAATGTTTATAAGGAACAAATTTCTGAAGGAATTTTATATTTAATAGTTTTGGAAATACATATTACATACATGATACCCATAAAAAATCAAGAAAAAAAATAAAAAATGATACATAATAAACTAAAATAAACTACATCCATGAATGCTTTTTCAAGTATTTCTTCTTCATAACATGGGGAAAGAAATAGAACAAGGGTGAGATCAAACAATCAGTAAGGGAAATTAAAGGGTAATAATTAATTAATCCATGACAATAAATCAATATGGAAAGGTGATTATGTGAAAACACATTCAATTCAGTATCCATATAAAAAAATAAATATTTTATTGTAAAAAACAGAAACACATTCCATTGAATTAATGAATTGAAAATGAAATATAATGGTTGATATATCAACAAAAAATCTCATGGATGAATAATAATTGAACTAAATGGGGGAAAATATTTCTTAATGGACATTATTTCTAACCCACATGAAAACCTATACCATAAATATATTTCACATGATGTTTTAAAACAATGGACATAATCCCATTCAATTTGGCCAAATTATTTGTCTCATGAGAACCTATAGATGCATCAAGGATCTATACCTAGTTTGGGATCCTCCCATTATGGAATGTCTTAATAATTACCATTAATGAATTTTCAAAATAAATAATACACCTGATCAAATATCTGTACTAAATAAATAATATGGAATTATCAATATTTCCCCAAAATAATCAAATAACTATAAAAAATACTCCATATGTAAAACGGTATACGGTTTTCGAAATACAAATATTTATTGTATGAAAATATGTATATTCAAGTAAATTATAATTAATAACAATTAAAATAAAGTGTTTTTCTCAATATAAGGTTAAAAATTATAAAATGAAGTGATATTTCAAATATAATCATTAAAAAAAATCGTGAGGAGAATAATCTTTAATCATTCCAATGTGTATCATACAACCATGAAACATTTGAATCATAATATCTATAAATATATGAAATTAGATTAAAATTATAATATTATGTGAATAATATGATTCATTATATAACATTATATAGGCTGTATATACATGAAAAAGTGATTTGGAACATAATGAAAAACAAGTCTCAATGAAATGTAAATTGAGATGAAATTACCCTACATTATACTTTCTTTTTGTATGTTTTATTTAAACTTATATATATTGGTTAAAAATAAGTTACTAAATTATAAAATAACCATACTCATGTTTATAATATCATATATTAACTTTTTATAATATTTTATTACTGTTTATTAACAATATTTCATTATTCTAACTATTTTTGTTTTTAATTGCCTAGTTTTTTCAAGTATGTTTTTGACTTGTGATTTTTTGTTCATATTAATTAGATCATGATTTAATCATCTCCATAATTTAAAACATTATATAATTATCAAATATATTTACTATATATGTATTTATAGTAGTCTATAATATATGGATATTAGAAATAAGGTGCATCATTCATGGAGATGGTAGGCCATACGTGTGCTTGAATGCTACTTTCATTTCCCTTTTTTATTAAAAGAATTATAAAGAAATGAATCATAAGTATATTATAATTCCATTATCCTATATAGGTTATATATGTTACATAGTTTTATTAAAACCATCATGTTGATGTTTATTTTATGTCAAGAATGAGTTATATTGCTTTGAGGAGGTGGTAGTCCACACTTACTCAAACAAAATTATAATATTTACACAAGATGGAAAGAATAAAAGTTTGTTCTAAATAAAATTTAAATAACCACAAAATCATTATAAATATCATATATAACTTAGATAAATATGGTTCCCATCATAATGTTCACTATTATAGGTGGTAAATGAAAAATGAACAATCATCTTTTTATGAGGCAATAGTTCACCGTACACAGAAATAGTGTTTTCGTTACCCATTAGATAGAGTTATGTGTAAGTTTAGGTAAAATATTTACATAAAAACATCCTATTATAATTAGGATACTTTTTTTATATAATAATTTAATAAATAGATTTTGGGGGTGGATAATGAAAATTAAACTAGAGATCTTGAGATAATACATTACCTCTAAATTAGTTAACTTGTTTTAGTTTGTACCAAAATGCTTCCTTGGAAGTGTTTATAACCAAATGGATTTATAATGGTCTATTTAAGGAATTTTAATAATCTAAATGGTAAGATATTGTCTAAAAATACATGGTTTTATATTCTTGAGGAATAGGGAGAGGTGGTGGCCTTTTATAAGGGAGGAAAAGGACTCGGTATTTTTGAAAAAAAGTTATGTGTACCTAAGTTTCTACCTAAAAAAATTTTAAATACAAAAAAAACTCAATAATGGAAGGTTCATGGGATAATTCTGGCCGTAAAATGGGTGTTTTACAAGTGTATAGTTTTTTTGGGCCCTTAAGTTAAATGTTTAGTCATTTATTAAGCCTATTTTTACCTTAGTCATTGTAATTAATTTTAATCACATTAAATAATATTTTTTGGTAAAAAATGACCATATTATACATTATAAATTAATTAAAATGACTAAATCAAAGGCTTAATAAATTATTTTAAAATTCATCTCGTTGGTGGGTTGATATTGCAGGTTTTTAAAGTAAAATTATCCTAAATTTTGACATGTTTTTACATTCAATTTCAACATAAAATTTATTCCAATGAAATAAATTTTATTAATTGATAAAAATATGAACTAATTAAAATTTTAAACCAATTAAATATATAACTTTACCTTATAAATAAATTAGATTAAAAATCCAATTTGAACTAAAATTAAGTATTTTTAACCATTCATTAAAAACTGAAACGTGTCAGAAAAAAATAAAAAAAACCAAAGAATATTTTAGGTTTATATTTAAAATATTAAGTTTATTTGGACATATTAAATAAATTAAGTGTCAAATTCCATTTTTAAAATGGGTTCACCATTAAAAGGAAGTAAAATTGCCTTGAAACAAATATAGATCTTTAGGGGTGAAATTCTGTTTATTCTTATCTTATTCCTTTCAAACCTTATAGATGAATCTAAAAAATATTTTATGGAACATATAATATATATATATTTTATGAAAAATAATTAACTAATTTTAATTAATTGTTTTTAGTAAGGCAAAACTATTTTGGAATCATAAAAATAATAATATCCCCTTTTTATATCTAATTGGTTCTTATATTAATTTCTCATTAATTGGTAACCAATGAATTAATTTTATATTTATAAACCATTAATTTTAATGTGGTAGTAAGTAATATTCATAATTTATATCTTATATCTTATTATATTAAATAATAAAATTTTAATAATATATTTTTGTTTAGTAAAACTCGGCCTTGCATGTAACAGAAGTTGTTGGAGAAACTCATTGTTATGTGTAACATAATCTAATTAATTTGTTATAATATTTAAATATATAAAATATATTTAATTTATTCAAATAGTTAATATATTATAAATTATTAAGATATTATATTCCCTTACGCGCTCGGTGTTGTGTGTCATGCACGCTATTGACTACGACATTCTTACTCTAGAATTCGGGGTGTTAGAATGGTTATATTTTTAGAATGATCATTATATAATAAATACAATATTATTTAATTATATATAATTATATTTCATTCTTGTGTCTTGGTGATGAAAAAGAAAGAATCACATCACTTTGAGAAGGTGGTAGTCTACACATCCACGAACGACGTTATCACTTTTTATGTGTACGAAATGGAAAGAAGAAAATGATATGTTATATGTAAAGATAGATAACTATGTCATGAATATAATGAATATTTCATTTATATAATATATTTTTATGAAAACCATAAATAATTAATTTATGTAAATCATGAATGAATCCCAATGCCTTAAAGAGGGGGTAATCCACACGTCCACAAACAATGTAATCATATTCCCAAAAAATGGAAAGAAAAAGGCGTGTGTTATATAATAATTAAAGAATAATATAGACAAAATTAATATAATATAGATAATATAATAGTATTTAATACCATAAATATTCTCAACTTTTATAGGTGGTAATAGAATAATGAAATACATCAATTTATAAGGCGGTAGTCTGCTGTACACATGAATGATGATTGTGCATCCCATTTGATGGAAGTGTGTAACGGTGTAGGTTAAACTTTTAACATAACAAAATATCAGTATATTTATTATACTAAGGTTATTATATATGTATGGAATAATAATAATTTAAGGGTTGGAGAAATAAATAAATCAAAAGTGATTGTTGAATAACGTTACCTCTTAATGGGGTAACTCTTTTGGGTTTACACCAAAGGACATCATTGGATTACATTATTCAAAAAGTGAAGCTTCTATGGTGAGAGTATGTATGTTTGGAGTTAATTTGGTTAGTATTATTATCAGAAAAAATGGCTTTATATGTGTGATTAAGTGGATAGGGTGAGTGCCATTTTATAGTGGAGCGAGAGTGGCATTCCTATAAATATAAAAAAGTAAAACAATATTGGGAGATCTCACTTACATCATGAAAATCAAATAATGATAAAAATTGAATTATATAATGAACATGTTTAAATAATTTCCATAAAATTTGTTTTGGATATGTTTCTAGGTCATTCGGTCTTTTAATATTAATGTTTAACTACTATGTAAACTAATATTTACCGTAATCGCTGTAATTAATTCTAATTACATTCTCTAATATTTTTGGGAAAAAATTAAGCTAAAATTATCATAAAGTACAAATTATATTTATTATAATTAACTAATACATTTCCAAAATTCAAATAATAGACGGGGAAGAAATTAATTTAAAATTAATCTAAAAGATGGGACGACGAAATAGGTTTTTAAAGTGAAAAGTTCAAAAGATTAATTTTTTTAATCGAATTTCTATGTGAAATTGATTACAATTAAATAAATTGGTTTATATGATATAAAATTTATATAATTATATTTTAAAACCAATTAAAAATATATTTTAACAACATAAATCATTTAGTTGAAAAGAAGTTTTCAAATAAAATTCAGTGTCATTCACTATTCAGGAAAATTTAAATGTTCTTCAAAAAATTAAAAAAATCACCCAAAATGAAGTATGATTATCAAATTTCATAATATATAATTTTTTTTAAAAATATAAAATTTTCAAAAATTATATTTAAAATATGTGCACCATTAAAAGGTGGTAAAACTAACTTTTAAAAATATACAACTTTTTATGCTTAAAATTGGATTTATTATTATCATCACCCCATCAAACATATTCAATGAATATAATTTTTTTATTAATTATATAACATAAAAATGATATTAATTTCTTTCTCTAATAGTGATTAATTTAATTTATTATGATAAAATGCCATTTTTTCCATAAGAATATTTTTTCATAAAAAAAATCCTTTATATGAAATTGTTCATTATTTTCATATATAAGAAATTGGAAACAAATGAATTTATTTTATTGGAATGATTCAAATATATATTCATAATTTAGTTAATCATATTCAATCATGTAATTTCAATGGCTTTGTGATAACTAACTTATTAAATATTAATATTATATTTTTGTTTCGTAAAACTCGTTCTTGCTTGTAACCCACATTATCGAAGATAATAACTATTACATGAAATGAAATATAAAAAAGACGTTGTGTAAAATTAAATATAAAATATCAATGGAGTGTAAAACAAGCTATCAGAGAATTTAAATTAATTTTAAAGAAAATATTTCCTAATATATCGGGTAGTTACATCCTACCCCCTTAAAATAAAATTCTCCCACAAAATTTGTCTTGGTTGTCAAAGGAATAACATTTTTTGCATTCCTTTATTGAAACCCACATCATAAAAAGGGTTAAAACATCATCTTAAAAGGGAAAATTGGGAAACATAAAGGTCACCATAAGTTATAAATAACTAGGATTCCATATACCAAGAACATTAGTGGGAAAGTAGAAAAACATAAATAATTATAGAGAGTGATTGAGTTCATTGATCATATACTAGAGAATGATATATGGAAAGTTAAGGGTCTCAAAAACAAAAATTCGCGATGATTTAAAAGTCAATAGGTTAATTAGAATTGATGGTACTAGGATAATGCTTTTGTTTCATGATTTTTTTTCTAGAGTTAAATAATTCTCATTCTATCATGACCATGAGAAAAATAAAAACTGAAATATACTTATTTGATGAGTATAATTTCATACATTAATCAATTTACAAAAAATATAATATTTTTCTCCAAATGAAGAGTAATTCAGATGAAATTTTAATTCCTTATTCACTAAAATAAACTTTCAAATAACACATAACCATTAATGGGATAGCCAATCCATTCCATGTATAATTAGGTATTAACCAAAACAGAATTGGTTAGCACATGGTAAGATAATTACCAAAATGAGTAGACCTTAAAATGATAAACTAATATTAATTACGAAATTTAAAAATAAATTATTCCATAAATAAATATCCTTAAAATTATTCAAAAATTTCCTAACTAAGCTTGAAACACAAGGATTAGAAGGATTTGATCATATATAATTGCAAGATAAATCAACCATTATTCCTAAAATAAAATCCCATTGGATTACATAATATAATTAATATTAACTCATAATAATGTCATTCTAATGAGGACATCATGTATCCTAGTGGTTGGAGTGAAACTCTTATCGTGATTCAGTCATAGATTCAAGCCCCACCGCCTAATAGAATATGACAGGTTGTCCCCCATCATTTGGGTTGTCCTATTTTTTTCTTTTATCAGGAAAAATATAACCTCCCTAAAAAAATTTCATGTTTATATTATGGGTTATAAGTACTTAAACCAAAAAAAATGTCTCCAAAAATGTCATTGATAATTTCAAAAACTTTACAATTAAAAAATTTCAATTAGTGTATCTTATGAATTTGAACTTATGATCAACCTTAAGCTTACAGTCCTATGATGGTATCAATAAACCTTAAGATAACCTCATATGAAAAAATCATAATATCCAAAGTCATCTAAACCAAACTTTAATACCAACTATAATAACTCGATACCCACACTCCTGATTCTTGTGTTGAAATACATAACTATTACATTCCCATCTTTTATTCCAATAATTGTGATCCAAAATTTTCATCTAAACTTTAAAAAATTAAAATTAAAACACAGAACACTTACATACTAGAGGAAATTTTAGGTTTATAGTTTTATATAATTAGTAAACACTCCAACAAAAATGAATCAAATGACTTTAAAAGGGTATTTCTATGACTTAACCTACCTTTTATTTAACACATTATTACATCATCATCTTATATATGAAATCCCTTCTAGACATAACTCATTTCACATAATTTATTTAGAACCTGAAGAAAGAGAAACATAAAACATGTGAGCTCAGATTATCAGTAAGTGTAAACATAATAATTTATGACTAAATGTCATCAATGAGCATAATAGTGCACAAGGGAATAATGAATTAATCAATGTTCAAGATAGATTCATAAGGGAACTCATACCCCTCAAAAGCTAGATCATGGAAACACAACATAAGGAATTAACAATAGAGATAATCATTCGAATAAATAATCATGTGCCCATGTGGTATCAATATTGATCCAAATAAACATAAAAAACCCATATAAATAATATATAAATCATATTGGTGTCTTAGAACATCGTCGCATTGAACCCTTATAGAACACCTGTAGAACCCTTACAGAACCCTTAAAAATTGAATAACCAATATGGTAAACTTCCATATTCATGGTAAAAAATGTATTAGATCTCTATCTTGGTATAACAATCGTAAAATATATAACAGGCTCACCCAATTCTATCTAGGTGAATACATTATTTGTAATTCCCATAAATTGAATACAAAAATAATTAATCAAAAATCATTGAAATAACCTTTATTCTTTTCAGAATATGATTTACCAATGACAAGAAAATAAGTTCCACTAAAATGTTTTTAAAACTCGATTAACCCATAGAAAAGAAATGGTTTCCAAAACATTCACTTTGAAACATGATTAAACCTTAGAAAAAAATTGCTTTCAAAATAATCTCTTTTAAAACATCACTAACCCATGGAAATGAAATGGGTTCCCTAAAAATCTATTTGAAACATGATTAACCTATGAGAACAGAATAAGTTGCAAAAAAATATCTTTGAAAAATTATTAACCCATAGAAAACAAATGCGTTACAAAATATTCTATTTGATACATTATTAACCCATGGAAAGGAAGTGGGTTCCATAACAATCTCTTAGGACATAATCAACCCAAGGGAATGAAATATGTTTCATAAAACTTTATTCGAAAAAAAACATAATCCATAAAAATAATGAATGAGTATGTTATCAATACAAAATACCCCTAGTGGATGGTAAGTAAAAACAAGTGTTTCTGGTGTTGATGAATGGTAATAACCTCAAAATATCAATAAAAACATTATTGAGTAAAATAGTCATTAAACATTCCAATGTGTCCCATACAACATTGAAACATTTTAATTATAAGACTCATGATAGAATAAAATTAAATTAAACTTATAATATCCCAATAATAAGTGTATTCATGATATAACACATCAAAGGAGAACTATATACACCTCATAAAAAATATAGGTGTATAACATAACAAATGCCACAAAAGGAAAAAATGAGACAAAAATTCAGTACCAATTTGGTAACATTGAAACTGTAAAACCCATGAAATAGATATCATAAAAAGGATGTGTAAAAAAACATAAATTTAATTATATGAATCATTAAATACATTTATGGGAATTATATACACCATACAACAAAAATAAGTGGTGAATATGGAATATATCTTACAGAAATAAAAGTGAGACAAGAAAAACCATTTAAAATATTGTATAATTGGAGTGAGAATAAATCAATGAAATAATTGTGTATGAAAAATGTAAATCCACACAATAAAATTTCAAATTACTAATAATACAACCAGAGGTAATTCCACACATATTATTGGCATAACATTACCAATGACATAGAAATTTAACCCAATGAACGGAAATTGAGTTAAGAAATCCCTCACCACATGAGAAACACTTGAATTATAAAAATAACTAAGGAATAAAATTAGAAATATTAAATATCATGATAATTGAGAAATTAAGGATACAACATGTTAAAGTGGATGTACATACACCTTATATAAGAATAAAGGTGAATAACATCAAGTTATTCCACAATAAAAGGAGATAGAGATAAAGTCCTATACTAATTGAGTAACTTTTGAATCATGAGATCCATGAAATAAAAACATCAATTGAAACATTTAATATCGTGAAATAAATGAAATTAAGTAAATTATAGGTAATAGGGTTGTATATACACCATATAAACCTAACTAGGTTAATAATGACAAATAAATCTCAATGGAATGAAAATTGAGACGAGCCCCCTTAAAATTGAGGTAACATTTGAATCAAAAACCAAAAAAGTAATAATAATCAAATGAAACAATTAAATAATATTAATATAAAATAATTCATGAAATAATATATTATATTTTTTAGTATTTACACCTCAAAAAATAAATAATTGGTGAATATGGAATATGCCTCAAAAATATAAAACTGAGTTAATAATCCCTTACCTTCGGTCTCATTTATCATGCATGTTACCTATATTGATGAATAATAAACATATTGTTATTATTTAATTTCTTAATAACCTTATCCAAGTTTATTATTAATTTTATTTTACTTATAAAAAAGTTAAATACAATTACATAATCAATAATGTTTATGTTTGATGTTTTTACCATATTCACCTTATCTGTCAAAACTGAATTTGATTTTTTGACCATGGTTAGTGTGGTCATTATTTAAATATATATAATAATAATAATCATTTTTTTTATATTCATAAATAACTCATAATTTTATAATTATACAGGAAATACTATTATAAAAAATGAACCAATGCTACGATCATGGAGGCGGTATGATGTACATACACTTGAGTAATGTTCTTATTTTTCAATGATCATTATGGAAATAAGGTAAGTAAAATTTATCTTTAAAAAATTATTATTATATCATAAATACCATATTATTTAATTATATAAAATTATATATCATTCTAGTGATGTTGTGATGAAAAAGGAATAATCACATCGCTTCGAGGTGGTTGTAGTCCACATGTCCACGAATGATGTTATCACTTTTTTAGTGTCTGGAATGGAATGAAGAAAAAGATATTTTATATTTATAGATAAATAATAATTTTATGAATATAATTAATATTCAATTTATATCATATATGTTTATTAAACCCATTCTTAATAAATTCCATGAAAAGCATGAATGAATCATATCGTTTTGAGGAGGCGGCGGTCCACACATCTAGAAATGAAGTTATAATTTTCCAAAAAATGGAAATCATGAAGTTATATGTTAGATAATAATTAAATAATAATAAATATATCATATATATCTTATAAAAACAGTAATTCCATCATTATTCCCAACCTTGGGAGGTGATAATGGAGTAATGAACAACAATGGTTTGCGAGGCAGTAGTCTGTCATACACATGAACGATGATTGCACATCCCATTTGATGGAAGAGTGTGAAGAGGTAGGAATAAACATTAACATCAAAAATATCAAGATATTTATGATAATTAGGTTATTATATAATAATGTAATAGGAATAATTTAATGTATAGAGAAATAAAAAAAATAAAAGTGCTTGTGGAAGAATGTTACTCTTCTTTGGGTAACTCCTTTTGGCTTACACCAAAGGACTTCCATGGATTTATTTCTTCCCAAAGTGAGGATTATATGTTCGGATGAGGTATTTTAGGGATTTATTTGGTCTAAGTTTTTATGAGACAAAATTTCTTGAGAGTTTTGATGATGTGGGGAGTGTGAGTGCCTTTTTATAGTAGAGGGGGAGTGGCATTCTGGTAAATATAAAAAGGAATACACTATTGGGAGGTCTCCCATACATTATGTGCCCAAAATAATGATACTAATTAGATACAAGAGGGTATATGGTAGAATAATGTCCATAAAATTGGTTTTGTACAAGTTTCTAGGTTATTTGATTTATTTAGATTAATTTTTAACCATAAAGTAATCACATTTTACCTTAATTGATGTAACTAATTTTAATTACAATCACTCAAATTTTTGGTAAAAAACTGAGTGAAACTTATTATAAATTATAAATTATTATAATTCAAAACATTTAATGGATTTTTTTTAAATTAAAATCACATAATTTCAATATATTAATTTTAAATTAATTTCATGGATGGGACAACAAAGGAGTGTTTTAAAGAGAAAAGTTCTAAAGTTTGAAATGTTTTATATCCAATTTTGAATGATAAATTGATTCCAATGACCTAAATTGGTTTAAATTGTATAATTATTTTCAAATTATAATTTAAAACAAATTAAAAATATAATTTAACACCATAAATTATTTAAATAAAAAATAGTTTTCAATTAAAATTTGGTGTCATTCTTTATTAATCAAAATATGAATGTTCTCTAAAAAATACCAAAAATTCACCAAAATTAAAATTTCATATTATGTTTTCAAAAAATAATTTTATTTTATCAAATAAAAAATATAATGTTCTCAAAATTATATTTAAAACAGGTGCGACATTAAAAGGTGGTAAAACTGTCTTTTTAATATATAACGATTTTTGTGCTTAAAATTGGATATATTCTTATCATCGTACTAGAAAACCTATCAGATTAATTTTATAACATTTAATTAAATATATAACATATAAATGTCATTAATATATTTCAATAATAATGAGTTATTTAATTTAATAATATAAAACATTATTCTGGTCATAAATACTTTTTTTCATAAAAACATATTATTTATATTCAATTGGTCCTTATTTTTATTTTTAATTAATTGTAAACCAATGAATTTGTTATATAAACATGTGTAAAGTGTATATTAATAATTTTTTTAATGATATTCAATCATTCCATTATAATTAATAGGTGATAACTATCATATTAAATATTAATATTATATTATTATTCTGTAAAACTCGGTCTTGCGTGTAACACACGTTATTGAAGAGACTAAATGTTATGTGTAATGTGAGATAAACTTGGTATTATGTAAAATTAAAGATAATCCATGAATTGTTTATAACACAAGCTTTCAAAGAATTTAAATTAATTTTAATGAAATTTTATATTAAAATATAAGGATGTTACTTCCATTTTTGTGGTCAATAACTTTTCCTTTAAATTTCCACATTCCTTTGATCATTGGAAATTTAACTTTTCTTAAATATACATATTATTTTATGATGGATATTATTATTTTATAAATGAATTAACATTTTCACATATGATATTTACTTTGAATTTTATTTGATTAACTATAGAAATATTGATAGATTTGTATCCTTTACTCAATATAGATAGTTTATGATAAGGAATATTTTTTATAAATTAAATTTATTATTAGATATATGAGTAATTACTTGGAAATTAAATACATGGGTTACCAGTATATATAATCCTTTTGATGTATCAGTAGTATAATGAGATAAAACCATTTTTTCAAACCTTATGATTTTGCAACCATTAGTTTTAAAATATCTTCTGAGAGGTCATTATGATAAATTTATAATGTGCTCAGGAAACATGGCTTCTGATAATTAATAATTTCCTTCATTAAGATGTACTTATAATTATCCTTGATATTTTCTCTATGATATTATAAATGAATACATTTCATTCTCATATTATTGATTATATGATATGGGTGTTCAGCTATTTACCTTTCCATATTGATTATACTTTACCTATTCATAGATAAAATTTATTTAAATTCCATCATTTTTTAGTTATTTACCTTACGATATTGTTTGTTTATATCAATTCATGATAGCTTTCACTATAATTAATCATTACTGAGTATTTTGTTTTCTTTTCTCAGGAATCCATGAAGTGTACTGTGTTTGATATAAAAGGATATGCTACAGGGAATAATGATATTATAGATAACAATTATGATGTAATTTTTATATTAAAATATAATTTCAGAATCTTTTATGTATCTATTTTAACAAGAATACTAAACTATTCAGTCCTTTGGGATGTTATTCCCTATATCTTATTCCAATGTAATAATTTAAGGCCCTATATTCGAGATACTGGGGTCGGATTTTCTACCCTAGAGGTTTTATTATTCTTAAAATTTCTTAATAGAATTTTTCTAATATGTAATGGATCATTTTGGATAGGTTTTGGGTGCGAAACAAACTATTGAAAAAATGCTTATTTAAAGGGAAAAATTGTATACTAAAATCATGGGTCATTATAGAGAAGGGGTTAGATCATATATTTTACATTAACAAAATAAAATTATTGAATATTTATTATACTAGTGTCATTATGTCAGGTGGGATGAAAGATATTTGGTGGAATATGAAGAGGGAAATCATCGAAAGAGATGAGTTTAGAATTTGAAATATTTCAATATCCTCTCTTATAAAAATCCTTAAATCACATTGGGAAAGTATTTTGGTGAGACCAGAATCAATATGAAGTGTAAGAGTGTGTTGAGAATATAATAGGTTAAAATTTTGAAAACTCTACGGCTTATAATGTGTGAGGAGAAAGGGGGTGAAGGATGATATTTATAAGGGGAGGAGAGGGACCTTTTTTAATATAATAATTTTATTATTATTTTTGGATCAACACTACCAACTGTAATGAATATTATGAATATATACAATAATTAGTTCATTTGAGGCCAATAATATGGTATCTACATCATCCATGACTCACTAATTCATGTCCTTATCTTATAATGTTAAATAATGTATTTTTTCATATTTTAGTATTCAAAAATTTTCAAATACATTAGAAAATAATCACTATAACCTTTTTCTAAGTTTACATTAAAAAAATGAAATAAATTTTAATAAAATAATCTTCCACATATAAGAAAATTATTATTTAAAAAGTTATTATTTATCTAAAAAAATACTAGTTTTAATATTATAATCAATTTTCTAACACTTTGAAAATTTACATATAGTTTCATAAAATTATATTATCATTATTATTAAACTTAAAATTATTTTATTAAAATGTTTTATTAAAATAAATATGGCATCTTTCCTTTTTATTACATAACTTTTCATTACGTTTTATAAAGAGATGATCTTTAAAGTTTAGTGTCTTGGAAAAGGAGCTTAATACATGAAAACATATAACATTTTCTAATACACTTGAAAGGATTATTCATTTTTCCATCTTAATTACAATTACTCTAACTCATAACCTGGGGACATACCTTAAAGGAATGGGTGATCATAAAGCCCAGTAAGGGAAAACATGGGAAACAATTTACATGTGAACTTGATAGAATACAATAAGAACATGAGGAAATATCATAAAGGAATGAGAAAAAGGAATATTATTATAATAATAACTTGAATAATATCAATAAAATTTGGATAAATAAATTAATTTATACATTCATAAGCATTTCACCAAGATATATCCCTAGGTGTTGTAAAAATTACAAAGGTTATTCACCAAGGTATCATAAAAATTATCATCTCTAATGATTAATTTCATTACCCAATGCATTTGTGTCCTATCAGGGAGAACCCTTAATATGTTTTTATTTTCATGTGAGCCACATATATAATAAAAAAACATTTCATAAATGACCCAAAGTTAATAAGAGAAATGGGGTTCATATTAAAATCACAATGCTTTAAAAAGTGCTTAAAAACTTGATCATTATGTCATTTATAACTTACATAAAGGGAATGAGGGTTTTATTTATGAAAATTACAGAATAAAATAACTAATTATTATGTTTTTATTAATAACAAGTAAATTAAAGATATTTGGGTATTTACATAATGAAAATAAAATAATTTCTGGATAAAAAGAGAGAGATTTTGAGACGAAAATTCTGCAGCATAAGGACTATGAAACATGGTTTTAGAAAACATTAAAAGGAGAATAGATAGGGGAAAACATTAATAAAAGACTCATAATAATTTATAGGGACGTAATAAAATTTAAATAATAAAATTTTATGGAAATTATAAATACATACCACATAAAAGAGAACCTGAAAAGAAAAGAGAAGTTGGGAATTCCCTTACCTGGAAGATTAACTTCTAAAACTCTAATATCTGGAGATTGAGGGCCCGAGGAGACCTTTGGAGGAATACTTGGGAGGTAATACTATCAAAGCATTGAGGGTAATTATTTTTTAATTAAGGGAAACGAAGGAATGCTTTTTTATTTATATTAAAAGAGAGGGAGTTTTTTATTATTTTTTAAGGACACCTCATAGGTGGAATTTGCCAAACCATGGTATGGACTATGGTATTTTCCCCTATTTTTGGAAACCTGGGACACATAATATAATATTTTAATCCACATGAGTCTAAAATAATTTTAAACTATATATTACAACATTATGATGTCATAAAACACATAGAAAACTCAAAAACTAAATTTTTACTATTCACCAAAAAACAAAACATTTTATAAAAATATTATAAATTCACACTAACCTAATATTGACATTTTGAATTAAAAAATGGACTTTATTTTATAAAAGTAATTTTCTAAATATGAGGAATTTAATTTTTAAGTAAAATCACTATTTACCTACAAAAATATTAATACTTAACTAATATTTTCTAAAAAAGATATTTACTTATACTGTTATATCACATTACCATTAAATATGCCCAAATAACATTTTTACTTACTTCGGTGAGGTTACTATTCCATTAGTCATATTACTAATCATAAGGGTAATATTAAAATTCATAAGTTTCTATTCACTAAAATTAAAGTTGATCTTATCAAACTCTAAATTTCATACTGATCACAACTGTGTATGTTCGCTTTTCAAAAATAATTTCATAGTATAAATTATTTAATGTATAAAAATTATTATAAAGTACTCATTTTTTTCAATATTAGTCATTAATATGAAACTTCTTGGAAAAATACTAAAAATTAATCCAAGATTATTTTTGAAATTTTAAATTCAAAAATGATTTTTATTTTACCATAAAAATGTTATTCTTACAAATGGATTTCACAAATTATCTAAGGCCTCATTACATAACCCCTTATAACACCTACATAGTACCTAAGAGTAAGGTTTGCAATGGTGATATAATCTTGGGTCAACTGAGGCAACATTTCTCAAGTAGTGATTTTTATCAACGAGAACTTATCCCATATGAGATTTTATTCAAGATTATTATGTTGAAGCTTATATTTGGCTTGTTCTAGAGAAAATCCTACTAAAACTGCCTCCTTCCCAAGCTCTAATAAATGGGCTTTGTATGGAAAAATTCTACTGGTAGAGGCCAACAACTCTTCTTTCTGCTTTAATTATGGATTATCATTTCTATTTATAAACAATAATTATAAAACTAAAAAATATTATTATTTCTAATGGTCTTGTTAACCAACATTCATATAACAAACAAAACATGACTGTTATATTTCAATTATACTTATATAGTTTTATTGATTTTGAAATAGTAACGCATACAATTTCAAGAAACAAAATATTATTTAAAATTGTGGGTCCTTACATTCTTCCCCCCTTAAGAAATTTATTCCATGAAATTTCAACTCCTACCCTCAGAAGAGAAAAGGTGTGGGTACCTATTCCTCATAATATTATTTGGTTCCCACATGGCTTCTTCATATTTTTGGTTCCTTCACAACACTTTAACGTGTTGGGTAGTCTTGTTGCATAGAACCTTGTCTCTACATTCCAAGATCTCCTCCAGATGATCCTCATAAGATAATTATTATTCCAGTTGTAGACCTCTAGATTTAGTACATGTGAAGGGTTAGGTATATTTCCTGAAGAGGTATATATAAAATACTTCATGAACTTGAGATATATATTATTATGGAGGGAAAGCTGATATGCCACTTCTCCTTTGTGATCAAGGATCTCATAGCAGCCAATGTACCAAGGGATGAGATTCCCTTTCTTCCCAAGCATCAAAACTCTCTTCCATGAAAAAATTTGAAGGAAGAACTTGTCACCAATATAAAACTCAGTGTTCTTTCAATGGTTGTCAGCATAGCTCTTCTACCGACTCTGAGAAAGGTTAATGTGTTGCTGGATGGCATTATCCTTTTTTATCATCTCTTGCACAAGATCATGCTCAAGAAGATTCCTTTAAATAGCATCATCCCAACATGTAGGAGTTCTACATCACTTCCTATATTGATCTTCATAGGGTTCTATTTAAATTATTTATTGGAAGTTGTTTTTGTAAGAGAACTCAACTAATGGGATATGTTGATCCCAACCACCTTTAAATTCCATTTTGTATGTTCTCATCATGTCCTCAAGTGTCTGAATAGTCCTTTTATATTTTCCATCAGTTTGGGGGTGATAGGCCATACTAAAATTCAATTCAGTACACATATCATGTTGAGTACTTCTCTTTAATTTTAATGTGATCCTTTGATCACAATCAGATATGATAGAAAGTGGAAATCCATACATCCTTACCACTTCCTTCACATAAATCTTGGAATGTTGATCAATAGATAAATCTTCTTGAATATAGATAAAATGGGCAGTATTGGTGAGAAGTTCCACTATAACTCATATCACATTGTTTACTTTGGAATTTCTTGGGAGACCAATGAAAAATTCCATAGTGATATAGTCCCACTTCCATGCCGGTATAGGTAGTGGTTGTGAAATACCAATAAGAAATTGTCACCCTGCCTTCACTTTTTGGCATACCAAGAACATTTTAGTGTATTTAAAAATCTCTCTTTTTATATTATCCCAACAGTAATGATCATGAAGGTACCTGTACATTTTTGTGATTCCAGGATGTATAGAGAATGTATATCTATGAGCTTAATCCATTAGCTAATTCTTTATTTCTAGAATAGATGGAACACACAGTCTTGTATGAAATTTCAGTACACCTTATTGATCAATATTGAACTTGGGAAACTTCCATCCTTCACATCCTCAAATTTCATATGTAACAAAGGATCTTCTTTTTGAGCTTTCTTGATCTTCTATTTTAATGATGGCTGGAAAATCTTTTTCGATAGGGTTGATTATGTCACTTCCCTCAAAATTACCATGTATTGTATTACTAGATCATTGATCAAGGGATCTACTTGAATCCTCATCATTTCCAGAATAAAAGCATCATTCCTACTTAATGCATCCGCGAACTTGTTTTCTCTTACATGGTGATAATGAATTCAACAATCATAGTCCTTAAGAAGTTTGACCCATCTCCTATTTCTCATGTTAAATTCCTTTTGTGTGAAAAAATATTTAAAACTTTTATGGTCTGTATATATTTCACATTTCTCCCCATAGATTTCGGGCCTCTATGTCATCAAAGAAAATATAACCATAGCCTACTCAAGATAATGTATAGGATAGTTTCTCTCACGAGGTTTCAACTTTCAAGATGCATAAGAAGTTACTTTTTTATTTTTTATGAGGATTAGTCAAGCCCTTTCAATGATTAAATGCTAAAAATAATGAATTTTTCTCTGATTGAGGTTAGAGTTCACACGGGTGCAGTAAACAATCTTTTCTTTAGCTGTTGGAAACTTTTCTCACTTTCTTTGTTTCAAATGAAGTTGACCCATTTTTGAGTAAAATTGATTAATGGATTAGAAATTCATGAATTGTTTTCACAAACCTCCTATAATATCCTTCTAAACCAAAGAAACTATGAATCTTGGTTACTTTTGTAGGATGAGGCCACTTCTCTTCAACCTTTTTCATTGTAGGTTAAACTAAGATTCCTTCATTTATTATAATTTTCTCCAAGAAGGAAACTTATTGTGATCAAAATTCCCATTTTATGATCCTTCCCAAATGACTTTTCTTATATAGGGTTTTCAAAATAACCCTTAGATGATCCTCATGATCTTCAATACTTTTAGAATATATCAAAATATCATCAATAAAAAATACCAAAAAATTATCAAGGTAGTCCTTAAATATTCTCTTTCTACAAATCCATAAAAATAGTAGGTTCTTTAGTTAGTATATAGGGCATAACAAGATTATCATAGTTCCTATATCTTGATATGAAGGTGGGTTTTGTTATATCTGCTTTATTTACTATCAATTGATGATAACAGGATCGAAGATCAGTCTTGGAGAAGAATTGAGCCCCACAAAGTTGGTCAAATAAGTGATCAATTCTTGGAAGAGGGTATTTGGTTTTCACTATGATCTATTTTAGTTCTCTATAATCAATGTATATCTTCATTGATCCATCTTTATTCATAAATAGAATAGGTTCTCTCCAAGGAGACACACTTAATCAGATAAACCCCTTCTCCAAAAGATCTTGGAGTTGTTTCTTTAATTCCACTTGATCCACATTTTCCATCCTATAAGGGGTCGTTGATATTAGATGGGATCCACGTATGAGTTAAATGGAGAACTCTACCTCTATTTTTGGGGAGGTCTGAGCAAATTCTCAAGAAATACATTAATATATTCCTAGATGATGGAGAAATCCTCTATTTGCATACAATATTTTTTCCTTCATCCTCAATGATCAAATACATAAAGAAGGATATAAGAGGTGATTATTGACCAAAATATGGTTGAGAAATATCTCCTTGGAAGATAACTGTAGGTTTCCCATTCAATACTACTAATATTTACTAGCTTCTGCATTTGATCAAAGCATTATATTTTGTTCTCTAGTCCATCCCTAGTATAATGTCCAATTCCAAAATGAAAATTACTACTATATTTTTGATAATATGTTTCTCACTAAAGTAAATAATGGAGTTTATAAACACTGAAGATGTTGGATAATACCACCAGAATTATTGACTGATAACTCTACTTTTAGCAATTCAGGGGTTAATTCTAATTTCTTTTCAGACATAGAGGAAACAAAGGAATGTGTAGAAATATAATCAAACAAAATACTTTATATGTTTGAGAGAACAATAAGGGTACCTTCCACCAAATCATTTAGTGCCTCAAAATAAAATTTCATGATAAAAAAGAACAGACTCACTCCCTTTGCCTTTTCTAAGGCTGATGGTGATTCCCCTCCATTGACCTTAGATTTGGACAGTGATTGGAAAGGTTCCCAATCTGTCCACACATAAATCATTGGACTTTAGGTAGGGTCTAAACCATCTTCTATTTATCATTAGTGTTGGAAAGTTGAGGCTTCACCTCACTATGACAATTCTAAGTGATATTTCCATCTCTTCCACAATTTTTTCACATCCCCCCTATAGAGCAGAAAGTTCCCCAAATGATTGTTCCCACATTTATGACATGTGGGAAGTTAAAAATTCATTACTCATCTTCCCTGGTCAAATATCCTCTCTAATTTTGGATCCATTTATCTCTTTTTTTCGTTGGATTTTTGAGACCACTATGTCTCACTGAACTGATGTTCAACTTTCATAGCACTTCGCTTGATCTCCTCATAGCTATCATTATGTCGGTTGGATAGATTCTTCCACAAATGTGGTATTAGTCCACAAAATAATCTTTCAAAATTCACATTAGAATCCATGAAAAAGATAGAGGTGTAATAAGAAATCCCAGTGATGTTCATCTTATATCTTCCCATATATTCATTCTCCTTCAAATTCTGCTTGATAAATTGCTTCTCCATTTTTGTTCTCATTAAATGAGGGAAATACTTATTGAAAAAGATCACTCTGAACCCTTACCACTCTATAAATTCAATATCCCCTCTTGGCATATTATTTTTAATTGGTTCCCACCACTTATAAACTTCTCCCTCTAAGTGGTAAACAACCAGGTAGACTTTTTCTTATTCAGAATTGTGAAGTATTGAAAAGATCTTTTCGATAAAGCAGATCATGTGTTTATCAATAAATGGGTTGGTTGATCCATTGAAGGTTGGTGGTTGTTGATGCATGAAGGACTCAAAATAAAGTTCTTACCTTCATGGTGAAATTATTTTTTCATCTTGATTTATGTTATTACCCATAACATGAGTTATTTGGTTCATCATTCTCATGAAAATTTCCATTCTCGCTTCGATCAAAGGGCCATCACCACATGGTCTATTGAGGTCACCATCTTCACAGTTCCACTTATTGAACTACAATTTCTAATCGAATAAAACCATAGTGGGAAAATTATTTCGTTTTCCTATTTTTTATCTGTAAATGATTTTTATATCTCAAAACTTCATGCTGAAACATATTATTATTTAACAACAATTACATTTCTATATAAATCCTTTATAATGATTTATAAAAATCTTGTGATTAACCAAACATATCCCCTAGGAGTGTCAAACCAAGAGTACAACAAGGGTCATTGTTATTCACCGATTCTAACTCAAGTCCATCTCAAAGTGATGTTTTTGGGTTTTACTCCTAGGTACATCTGTTCCAGATCCATATCCACTTGTTCATATCCAGACAGGAGTTTATTTGTTCAGAAACCAGTTACTTAATATTTCACTAAAATACCAAGATGTTTTTCTATATTTTATATTTTTCTTAAGGTTCTTACTAAAATTTTCAAATCCTAATTTCCAAAAGTAACTAAACTATCCTTTGATATAAAAAATGGAAACCCTCCTTTTTATTACATAACATTTCATTATATTTTACAAACAAGGGATCTTTAATGTTTAGTTTCATTAAAAATGACCAAAATACATGAATACATATAACATTATTCTAATCCAATTGAAAGTATTCTTAATTTGGTCATACAATGTATAATTACTACAACTCATAACTTGGGTACATACATCAAAGGAATGAGTTAGCATAAGACCCAGTAAGGGAAAACATAGAAACAATTTACATGTGAACTGAGATAATACAATAAGAACATGATGAAATACCATAAAGGAATGATAAAGAGGAAAATCAAGATAATAATAACTTGAATAATATATTGAAAATGTGGATACAATATTTAATTTAGACATTCATAAGCATATCACTAAGGTACATCCCCAATGCGTCTTAAAAACTACCAAGGTTATTCACCAAGGCATCGTAAAATGTGTCATCTCTAGAAATTAATTTCATTACCTAATGCATTATATAACTATCAGGGACACCATTAATATGTATTTATTTTTATGTGATCCAACTATATCATAATCAAACATTTCATAAATAACCCAAAGTGAATAAAATAAATGGTATTCATATTAAAATCAGGATATTTTAAAAAGTGCATAAAAACATGATCATTATGTCATTTATAACCCATATAAAGATAATGAGGGTTTTATTTATATCAATTATAGAACATAATAAATCATTTTTATATCTTTATTAATACTATTAGAAATGAAATATATTTTTTTATTCACATAAGGAAAATAAAATAATTTTTTGAGAAAAGAGAGAGATTTTGAGACGCAAATTCTACAGTATAACAACTGTGAAACATTGTTTTAGAACACATTAAAAAGAGAGGGGAGAAGGGTCAACCATTAATAAAAGACTTATAATACATAAGAGGGATAGTATGAAAATTAAATTAGAACATGGTATGTAAATATTAAAGACATACCACATAAAAGAGAACTTGAAAAGTAAAGACATACTGGGAATTCCCTTACATTGAAGAGTAACTTCTAAAACACTAATATCGGAACCTTGAGTACTTGAGTACACCTTAGCAGTAATCCTTTAGAAGAAATACTATCATATATTTGAGGATAATTATTTTGGAATGAAAGGAAATTAAGGAATGGCTTGGTATTTATAGTATAAGAGAGAGATTTGTTTATTAATTTTTGAGGACACCTCATTAGTTGTACTTTCAAAACCATGAGATTTCAAATGGTTTAGGAAACGTTGGATACTTCATATAATATTTTATTCCACATGAATAAACTGGAATTTTAAATTACATATTACATAATTATGATGTCATAAAACACACTGAAAACTCAAAAAATGTATATTTACAATTCACAAAAAACAAAATTTTTATTGAAATCTCATAAATTCACCCTAACCTAATATAGATGATGTGAATTCAAAAATTAACTCCATTTTATAAAAATAATTTTTAAAATTTAAGGAATTTAATTTTTAAGTAAAATCGCTATTTATTAAATAAAGTAATACTAAACTAATAATTTCTAAAATAGCTATTTACTTGTACTATTATATCACATTACCATTCAAGATGCCTAAATTACATTTATACTTTCTTAGGTGTTGTTAATATTCCATTGGTCATACTACTATTAATAAGGATAATATTACTATTCATAAGTTATTATTCATCAAAAACTAAGTTAATCTTATCAGACTCTAAATTTATTACTAATCACAATAATGTATTACAATTTTTCGAAAATCATTTCACAGTATCAATTATTTAATGTATCAAAATTACTTTAAAATACTATTTTTATCAATATTCATTAACAATATGAAACTTCTTAGAAAAATACAAAAAAATCATCCTAGATTAATTTTGATATTTGAAATTTAAAATTTATGTTTATTTTATTATAAATACTATGTTATTTATACAAATGGATTATACAAAGTAACTAAGTCCTCATTACATAACCTCCTATAACACCTGCATTAGACCTAAGAGTAAGGTGTGCAATGGTAATATAATCTTGGAGCGGCTTGGAAAACATTTATTTTATGGTAATTTATATCATCTTGAACTTCTCTCGTAGGAAATTTTGTTCAAGCTTAACATGTTGAAGCTCAGATTGAGCTAGGTCCAGAGCAAAGCCCGGTGACACTACCTCCTTCTTGAGCTCCGATAAATAGGCTTCATATGGCACAATTTCACAAGTAGAGGCCATATACTCTTCATTCTACATTACGTATCCATTATCATTACTATTTATAAAAAATATTTATAACATTAAAATTTAATGTTGTTTCCAATGGTCATATTAACCAACCATCATATAACCGTCACATAATGGTCAAAACATGATGGTTCTATTTCAATTATTCTTATATTATTTTTTTGATTATGACATAGTAAACCATAAATTTTTAGGAAATAAAATTTTATTCAAATTTTGGGTCTTTAAAATAATATGTTTTATTTAATTTATATTTATCATAAAAATGTAAATAAAACACATGTGTTTTTATAAAAGTACAAACACTTATTTTAAAATTCCTAAAAAATTAAAATAATTAAGAAGATACTAACATTGACCGACACAAGCCACCAGTGAAAGTTAGTTTTTGGTCGTAAATAAAATAATTAAGTGACAATTATTTTATTTTAAAATCCATAACTATTAAACAGTAACTCAGATTGGAAATATGAGAGTAAAATTGGGTTCGTTGGGGCATGTTTCACTTGGGTAGAGCCTAACCTTGACTGGTGCGGGTCAAGGGTGTCTGGTAATAATTATTCGAACTTTTTTTCAGGTACGTTCAGTAAACGTACGAGTTTGTTTTTATAAATTTTAAACTAGTTATGATAATTAAAATATGAGGGCACCGTTGAACACGTAGCACCGATATTCAATTAAGGGTACTTTCACCTGGATGACAGTTGGTCGAGGGTGAAAATTAGTTTTTGGGTTTTTTGTGAAGAATAAAATAAAAATAAAATTGTGCAAACATTTTATTTTTATTTGAAGTACCGATGTGAATATTGTGAAGGTCGGACCACAAGAGTATTATCCTACATGTGGAAGTTGAGATGTGGGGACCACCATACCTTAACATCCCATGTGAGGTTATGATGGTGGGGACCACCCAATCCTAACCTCCCATGAGAAGTTATGGTGGTGGGAACCACTGAGGATTAAACCTTCCTGTTAGTTGAGAGAAACTCTCAACTCCCCTTATTAATGTAGAGGAGCCTCTTGACTTCCTCCACATTAAATTTTTCCAACACACCACTTTGTTATGACAACATAAATTAATTGGCTTGACCATTTTTAAATATTAAGTAACAGCGTCGTTGAATTTTAGGAAGGTTCCTAATAAATGAACTGTCATAAATTCCATGATCATTACTTATCTCACCCCCTCTCCTATATATATGGAGCTTGAGAGGAGGATTTGGAATGACTTCACCAAGCGACAAAGCGCTGGTAAAGTGTCGTGACACCCAACACTTGGAGGATTACGCTCCCCAACGAAGAATGCTCCACCGACGAAGAATGTAAAGGTCCTTTGACATTCTTCCTCAGGACTTCTTCTGACATGGGACGTCCAAATCTACGACTACGAAGAACCGACGAACGAGACCAGAATTGGAGGCGTGTGGTAGAAGAGATGAACGTTGAAAACTTCCCCTCCATCCTTCTTGCGCCAACGACATCAAGTGAACAAATTTAAGCGATTTTTTGTGATTGATTTTATATTCCCGTGATTCTTTCCTTCTAAAATAAAGAACGCAGATCAAATTCAAACTAGTTGATCCGCATATGTTTTCCTTTTGTGGGTTTTGGGATTATTCTCTGTGGGAGGGATTGTTATGCTTAGTTCTTGTGAGCCAAATGCTACCACCCTAAAAGCGGAGGGTGCGGACCAAACCAACATGGCCTGACCCCTCTGCCATTCTCTTTTGCGGTGTTATTTGAAATAGAGGAAGTTAACAATCGTGACAAAGGAAAATGCCATGTCACCCATGGCCTCCACGACCCGTGCCACCCCCGGGGCATTCCGCACCGCCGCCAGCCTAACAGGCCACACCCCGTCATGCCGCCCCAGCCGAACCGCCCCCATGGTCTCTGCCCTTCGGTCCGAGCTACCTTGGGCTGGGATGAGATGCCCTGGCCGCGTCGTCCTTTGGCTAAACTGGCCCCATCCACCCTAATATTCTGGGAGAACTGGCTCCTGGCCACACCGGCCTCCCAAGCCGCCCCAGTCGCGCAAGCCCACCGGCCCCGCACCTCGGGCCAAGCCTCCCTCGCAATGCTCTCCGGGATGAGATGCACATGTTGTGCCCTCTAGGCCGAACTGACCTCGCGCCGACCCGCGGCCGGTCTGTGACCTCGTGGCCGGTCCACACCCTCATGGCAATCCACGTCCCCTCGCAGTCTGATGGACTAGGCCCAGTGGGTCAGGCCGAACCCAATGGGATGGCCCACCCAACAGGCTGGGCCAGACCCAATGGGTCATGTAGAGTCAACCCGAACCAGGTTTGCCTAGGCTAGGTCGGGCCGGGTCGGTCCGATCGGGTCGGACCAGACCCGGGCCCACTAGACCCATTTACTCTCCTTCAACCATATCTTTGGCACCAGACATCCGTTTTGATGAAACGGTAGCGACACTGGTAATATAGGAGCATGACAGTCCCTTTGAGTATACCCCACTGGATTTTGGGGTATAGTTGAGATACTGTCAGGTTTGATCGCGCATGAATCCAACTGGGACCTCGGGACTTAATGGCTAATAACTCACAGATCAGGCATCCAATTGACTTGTCATCAGTTGTGTTGAGACACCTATGACGTGGCAGACCTTTGAGATACTTCTTCATGAGACTTCATGAACGTTGGTGTATCGACCAGTAGCTCGTGGAGCGGATCCTTCCAGTGATGAGCGAGAAAAGTAATAGACCTAGTGGCTGGATGAGACCCTACGATTGCTGACCGTTTGACTCGGAGTGACTCTACTAGCCCAGTGGGGAGCACCTGGGTGTGGCAGCAGACCCACAGTATAGGAACACGCTTGGTGACGGGGCAGACCCACGATACTCAACATGATGAGTGTCTCTACAGGCGATGAGGGGGAGCGCCTGGGTGGGGCGGTAGAACCGCGGTGGGGAGCGCCTCTGTGTGATGCAGTAGACCCATGGTTCTTGACATGAGAAGCACCTCACCAATCCAAGGTTAGTGGGAAGCATGCTTGGTGTCGCGACAGGCCCACTGTACTCGATTGAGTAGGAGTTTTTCAGCAGCCGAGGTTTCGATAATGTGATTGGGGATGTTACTTGATACTACCCCTAGAATAAAATCCTAGTTGAGCTGAGTCAGTTTTTATATGTTTCCTCATGATTGAGATTGATCACTTGTTAACTTAGGTATATGTATGGGCATATACCTAAGTAAGGTTATATGTTGATTTCATACCATGTGGTTTATCCTTATTAAATTTTTGTGGGACCTTGAGGATCTCCGGGTCCCTACTGAGTATTGTTATACTCACCACTACACGGGCTATGACCGAACCTCGTTGTGTTGGATGCAGATGACATACAATGCTGACTGAGGCTGAGAGTACCAGGACTGGATGCTACCCGGAGGTGGGCCATATGGCGTGTCGATACACAGAGGAGAAGGATAGATGTGGAGTGATGAGGAGGAGATCTATACATACCCTTCAGCTAGGAACCTCAGAGGATGACCGAGTAGCTCTTTTTCCTTTTTCCTCAGTTGTACTTGTACTTTCAATTTCTTGTACTTTCCTGTTGGGATTGTATTCTGGCCCCTTTTACTTTTAGCACTCTTATTGGTTATATAGTTTACTCATGTTCGTATATTCTATTTGTTTTTAAAGGTTATAAATCCAATGCCTTTCCAGTTTTAGGGAATTACGCCTTTGGTGCTAGTCGCCAGCCCCTGGCCTATGGAAGGCGGGCTTGGGGTAGTAACGGCACAGGCCCTGGGGGACGGGTCATACAGACAATCACCAGACAGTCGAAGGACCACCCAAGAAGAGACAAAGATTTGATCGAGGCTGTCCGCATGGAGTAGGAGGACGTGGTAGATGAGCTGGATGTGCAGCTGGCGGTGGGCGACGTTTTGAGGTGTTATCACCACTACCACCAGGAGGTCTACCCCGACCGCATGGAGTATGTGGATAGGGGAGAGATCAGCTCCAGGCAGCTGAGGATTACGACCATGGAACTCTAGAGATGATTTGAGGTACGATCTGTGTCTACTCCACCTTAGCTACAGTACTTATAGATACAGGTTCCGGTCATTCTTTCATTGCCACTACCCTCTTTTGGAGCTTGGAGATTCCAACGGAGTCGTTGGCTCGATCCTTACTACTAGAGACTCATACGAGAGAATATTCCAAGATTAAACACTGGGGATAGAAATGCGAGCTTACTCTAAGAGGAGAGAGATTTAACTGGGATATCCTAGTAGAGACTTCGAGGCCTTACGATGTCATCTTGGGTATGGACGGGTTATCTACAGTCCATGCTCAGATTGACTGTATTTGGCACAAAGTGCAGTGTGTCTACATAGATGGAACCAGGTTTACCTTCACCGGTGATAAGGGAGAATTTTTAGTTTAGGATAGACTTACTCGAAGGAGAGTGCAACCAATCACTCATCAGTTGGATTGACTTACCCAGGGTTTGATTAATGTGGGGATTCCAAGCTATCTTGTAGTGGTGGACCAGTACAAAGATGTTATCCCTGATGATGTCCCAGGTCTACCTCCTCATAGAGAGGTGGACTTTTACATTAACATGTACCCCCAGACGACATTGATATCTACACCAGTGTATCAGACAGCTCCTGTAGAGCTTCGTGAGCTAGAGGTACAACTAGAGGACTTGCAGGGGAAGAGATTCATCTAGCCCAGTGTTTCTCCCTGGGTAGACCCAATTCTGTTCGCCAAGAAGGGTGATGGGAGATTGAGGATTTGTGTTGACTATCGGCACGTGAACCATGTGAATGTGAAGAACAAGTACCCACTCTTGAGTATTGATGACCTCTTTTATCAGTTGAAGAGAGCATGAGGGTTCTCGAAGATAGACCTCAAATTAGGCTATCACCAGTTTAGAGTTCTAGATGAGGATGTGCAGAAGGCAGCCTTTAGATGTCGGTACGACCACTATGAGTTCTTAGTTATGAAATTCGGTGTAAACAACGCTCTAGTAGTGCTCACGGGACTCATGAACATGATATTTTAGCTGTACCTTGATTGCTTCATATTATTCTTCATCGACGACATTCTGATATACTCAATGACTAAGTAGGATCATGCCTATCACTTGAGGGTAGTACTGGACGCACTCCGAGAGTACCAGCTTTGTGGTGAGCTCTTGAAGTTCTAGTTCTAGATCTGAGAGGTTCAATTTCTAGGAAATTCATCTTAGAGGTTGGAGTTGTAGCTAATTTACCGAAGATTGAGGTGGTACTTTCTTGGGAGTCACCTAGGAGTGTGATGGAGGTACGAAGTTTCCTTGGTTTGGCTGGTTACTACCGGAGACTTGTGCCAGATTTCTCCAGAGTTACTATACCACTATCAGAGTTGAAGAAAAAAGAACAAACCTTCATTTGGTCGGAGAAATGCCAGCAGAGTTTTTAGAATCCAAGGAAGAGGCTGACCAGTGCCTACATCTTGAGGATTCTAGTGGAAGGCGTAGGGTATGTAGTTTACTACGACACATCAGGGACCAAACTCAGATGTGTCCTGATGCAGGAGAGAGTAGTGATCACATATGGTTCTGGATAGATGAGATGGAACGAGTAGAACTACGCTACCCATGACCTGGAGTTAGTGGCAGTGGCTTTATCCTTATAGATATGGCGACACTATCTTATGGGTGAGCATTTTACCATATACCTTGATCACAAGAGTCTCGGGTATATCTTCTCTCAGAAGGAACTGAACCAAAGACAATGATGTTGGATTGAGTTTCTCTAGGATGATGACTTTGAGATAGTCTATACTCCTGGGAAGGGGAACATTGTTGTATATGCACTTAGTAGGAGATCTGGTATACAGCTGCAAGGTAAGGAGACAGAGCATCTGGCCGCTTTGCAGATATCCTTTGTGGATAGAGATAGAGAAGATTTTATTCAGTCTCTTATAGCCACTCCCCCACTTCTTCAGCGAGTCAGGGAGGCACAACATGGGGACACTGATTGCGAGAAACGACATGCTTAGATATCCATTGGATAGGCACTGGATGAATTTTATGAAGGTTGGAGCACGTCATCCTCTTCATAGGACATACCATGGTATCAGTGTCACTTCTGAAGGAATTGTTGAGGTAGTTCCACACATCCCCTCTAGTGGTACATCTAGGAGTGGTGAAGATGTACCGGGACCTCCGAAGATAGAACTGGTGTCCAGGAATGAAGAAGGAAATGGTAGAGTTTGTCTCTCGATGCCTCACTTTCCAGCAAGTGAAGGCAGAGCATCAGGTACCGGCAAGTTTGGTTCAACCTTTAGAGGTCCTAGAGTGGAATTGGGATGGGATATCCATGGACTTCGTGATGGGTCTTCCACATAAATCTAGGAGACATGACTCAATTTGGGAGATCATCGACCGACTCACCAAGTTGTCCCACTTCCTACTGATTAGAGAGCTAGGTTGCAGGAGGCTTTCGAGGCACAACTTCATTTCAGCACCGCCTTCCATCCTCAGATGGATGGTCAGACTGAGTGGACCATTTAGACCCTTGAGGACATGCTGTGTGCTTGTGTCCTTGACTTCAGTCATCGTTTCGAGGATCACTTGCCTTTGGTGGAGTTTGCGTAAAACAATAACTATCACTCCACTATAGGGATTTCACCTTTTGAGGTGTTATACGAGCGACCTTACAGATCACCTATGTGCTGGACTGACCCAGGGGAGTTAGTACTCGTGGGACCAGAGACAGTACGGGCTACCACAGAGAAGGTGATGATCATCCAGGAGCAGATGAAGACTACATAGAGCAAGTATAAGTCGTATGCTGATAGGAGACGGAGACCTCTGGAGTTCGAGGATAGCGACCACGTCTTTCTACGGGTCTCACCCCGATGAGGTTTAGAAAGATTTGGCTGAGGTAACAAGTTATCTTCGAGATTAATTGGACCATTTCAGGTCCTCGGTAGAGTTGGCAAGGTGGCTTACTACTTAACTCTTCCACCACAGTTGCACTGGGTGCACGATGTCTTCCACGTATCCTAGATGAGGAGATACGTGCCCCACCCTTCTCACATCATCAACCATGGTGAGTTGGATGTCGATGATGGGGTGAATTTTATGGAGGTTGAATTAGAGATTGAGGATCAACAAGAGCGGGTCCTTAGGGGATGGTTGATACCTCTGGTGCACATTCGCTGGCAGCATGGGAACCTCCAGGAGATCACATGGGAGCGGGAGGCTCAGATGCGTGCTCAGTACCCCCACTTGTTCCCTTAGTTTGAGTTGTGGCTTATGGGGACGTAGAGACCTGAGGTGGGGAGAATGTAAAGACCCAGAATTTCCATGTAATTTTTTTAATTAAATGGGAATTATACGATTCCGTGAAAATTGACGGCGCTTGACTCCGAGGCCTGGTGTGCCTGAAATCAATTTCTAAAGTTTTGTTTGGGTACATTCAGTAAACGTATGAGTAAGTTTTTCTAACTTTGGAACCAGTGCTCAGAATTGAAACCTGAGGGCACCATTGAACTCGCAACGTCGGTATTCACTTAGAGAGACATTCACCTCAACAGTAGTTGGTCGAGGGTGAAAGTTAGTTTTTGGGTTTTTCATGGAAATAATAAAATAAAATAAACACATGTTTTATTTTATTTTATCTGTTGTAACCACCCATGTGGATGTTAGAAGTGGGAAACACCACACCTTAACCACCCATGAGTTATGGTGGTGGGGACCACCCTAGGTTTTTCCCTCATAATGGGGGGTGGGGAGAGGAAACCTCTCAACTCCCTAAATTAATTTTATGTGTCAACGTAAAATTAAATGCTTTCAATTTAATTTTATTTTTCAACATAAAATTAAATTCTATCAATGAATTTTATGTGTCAACATAAAATTAAAATCTAACAATTAATTCTATGTTTCAACATAAAATTCAATGTTATAAATTAATTTTATGTGTCAACATAAAATTAAATCCTATCAATTGTTTTGATGTTGGCTATTTCTTTTCCTTTGCATTGGAATTGGGGAAAGGATTGGCTTTAGAGAATTGGGAGGAGCTCTTGGGAGAAAGCATCTCCAACGAATAACACTTCCTCCATGAAGAACACATTCCACCGATGAAAAATACTCCACCGATGAAAAACATCGACCCCGACTTTGAACTTCTTCCTCGGGACTTCCTACGACGTAGGAAGTCTTCGACTACGATGAGTCGGTGCACAAACTGATGATCGAGGAAAACACCAACGTCCATCCTTTCCCAACAATATGTTTTCATCCCCATAACTCCATCAATGAAAAACGAAAAATGTAGGGGGTTATTATCAAATTCATCAATCTTTTCGATTATTATCCTCGTTCCTGGTTCATGATTAAAGTAGAGCCGCTTTCTACCACTCTAAACGCGAAGGGTTCGGGACAAACTAACATGGCCCAACCCCTCCGCCGATCTTCTTTGGTGTTCTTCATGATGGAGAAGGATAGAAAACTGCATGGAGAAGAACAAAAATGGTGGTCAGAACCACCAGCGGCCATGAGAAAGGAAAAAATGTACATCAACGCGCCCTCACAGCAGCCCTGATTGAGCAGCCCGCACCCTCACGGTCGCCCCCAGCCAAGCCACCCGCGTCCTCCGCGCACCCTATGGCTCTGCCGTCTATACGCCCCAAGCACCCTATGGCTCTGTTCTCCCCACATGCAATGCACACCCCACAACTTCACTGTCAGTGTGCCCTGTGCACACCGCGGCTCCAGGCCCGCCACAAACCCCGTGGATTTGCCGCCCTCACACCCCATGCACCCCGCGCACCCCACGGCTCTACCGTCCGCGCGCCCCGTGCCACCACTATCCAAACCGGCCCCGACCTTTGGGTCAAGCCGCCGGGAGCCATTCCCCCTTATGGCACCCTTCAAGCCGAGCCACCCCCTCGTGGCACCCTCCAGGCCGAACTGCCCTTACACCGACCCATGGCCTGTCCATGCCCTCGCGACCAGTCTGCATCATCACGGTCCACTGGGCTGGGCCCAGTGGGCGGGGATGAACCTAACGGGCTGGCCCACCCAACGGGCTAGACCCAACCCAACAGGTTAGGCCAGGTCAACCCAGATCGGGTCGGACTGGACCCGGGCCCACTATGGCCCTTTACCTTATTTTGGCCATATCTTTGGCACTGGACCTCTGTTTGATGAACCGTCTACAACGCCGATAATCTTGGTGTATAACGGTCTCTTTGGGTATAAACCAATGGAGTTTGGGGTATAGTTGAGATACGGTCAAGTCGGATTGTCCATGAATCCAACAGGGCCCCTGGGACTAAAAGGCTAACAACTCACAGACCAAGCGTCTGATTGTCGCACCGTCTATTACATTGAGACCCCTATGATGTGGAATAACTTTGGATAATTCTTTTTTGGGACTTCATGATAGTGTATAATCGATCAGTAGCTTGTGGATTGGATCCTCCCAGAGACGAGTGAGCATAGTGCGAAGACCCAGTTGCTGGCTGAGACCTAACGACTGCGGACCGTTTGACTCGGAGTGATTCAACTAGCCTAGTGGGGGGCGCCTGGTTGTGGTGGAAGACCCACAGTGGAGGAGAGCACTTGGTGATGCGGCATACCCATAGTTCTTGATAGGAGAAGTAACTCTCCAGGCTATGAGGGGGAGCGCCTGGGTGTGGCGGTAGACCCACAGTGGGGAGCGCCTCTGTGTGATGCAACCGACCCACTGTACTCGACAGGAGGAGTACCTCAGCAGTCCAAGGTTAGTGAGAATCGCCTATGTGTGATGCAGAGGACCACTATACTCGATTGAGTAGGAGTTCTCTAGAATCCGAGGTTTTGATAATGTGAATAAAATCCGGGTTGAGCTGAGTCAGTTTTTCTATGTTTTCCTCATGATTGATATTAACCACTTGAAAACTTAGGTATATGTATGAGCATATAACTAAGTAAAGTTATCTGTTGATTTCTTTATGGTGTATCTTTGTTGGATTTTATGAGAGACCTGGAGGGTCTCGGGGTCCCTAATGAGTATCGTTATACTCAACCCTGCACGGGCTATGCCCGAAGCTCATTGTGTTGGATGCAGATGACGAACAACGCTGATCGAGGGTGAGAGTACCAGGACTGGACGGTACCCGGAGGTGGACCATACGACATTTCGGTACATGGAGGAGACATACGAACATTGAGTGTTGAAGATGCTATCTGTACCTACCCTTCAGGTTGGAATCCTGGAGGATGACCCATCAACTGTTTTTCCTTTATTCAGTTGTACTTGTACTTCCATTTCCTTGTACTTTATAGTTGGGCTTGTATTTCCAGCCTCTTTGACTTTTCAACACTCTTTTGTTATACAATTTACCTATTCTTTGTATATATCTGTGTGCTCTGTTGTGTGCATTTACAGGTTATAAAGGAATTTCCTTTCTAGTTTTAGGGAATTACACCTTTGGTGCTAGTCGCCGACCCCTAGCCTATGGAATGCAGGCTTGGAGTAGTCATGGCATGAGCCTCAGGGGACAGGTCGTGACATAAAATATTATTCAAATTTTGGTTTGTTACAATAATCTATTTTTTTATTTTATATTTATCATAAAAATTTAAATAAAACACACGTGTTTTATAAAAGCACAAACACGTATCATATCATTTATAAAATGTTAATTTATTTATAACAAGATGTAAATTTTCCATATTTACTTTTTATCAGATACCAGTATATTATTTTACAATTACGTTTGTGAGGTTACTAATCATATAGTCAAGTTACTATTTCTAAATGTCATATTACTATTCCAATGATCAGATTACTATTCCAACGATTGGATTTGTAATGCTAATACAGATTTATAACATTCTATAAATACCACATATTCCATTTTTTCATTGAATTGTATTTTATATAAATTTTATATATTTTAAATTTTGAAAAGGATGGTATATTACTAAAATTATATTTTATTTATACAATGTTTCATTATGAGGGATATCATTCGAGGGGATCAAGAAGATCCAAATTTTTATATTATAGTCATCTTGTTTTTTATTATTTTCCAATTTTAACACTTTCAATTATTATGAAAATATTTATTCACTATATATTATTTTTGAATTAAAATAATAATGTTTTTTTTATTTTCATTATGTGTTCCTGTGTTTTATATTATACTATTTGATTAGGCATGACACACACATAAATTCAGAAGGGAAATTCCATTGATAAAATTCCAGGTCATTACACTCATGATACAAACAAGGATTCATATTTATTGGTGTATTCCAACCCATAAAAATATGATTTCTTTCCAGAGGCCTTGGAAATAAATAAGATGTCTTGGCTTAGGCCTTGACATAAAAGACTAAATTATTAATAATTTCTTGTCTAAGGACAAAATGAAAACATTATGAATTCTATCACTATGAAATCAATTATTGTTATCCATGATAATGTTTATATTGTTATACACAGATATATTTCAACCTCATGTGATTAGTTACATGTCTTTATTTGATTATGATTTTTTTAATATTATTCATGCCTTGTTTATTCTGTGATGGATCTAAATGTACAATACCCATGATGAGAACTTTTATTCACCCTTATTATGCTTCCATTTCACTAGGTTATGAAGAAGAGTAATATATATGATATATCTAGAAGGGTATAATGTGTAGATAACTTTATGGGAGATGTTGATGAATTATTATAGAATAATAAAATCTGGGTATATAGGAAAAAATGACCTTCGAGAGAGAAAGATATGGGTTTATTTAAGGGATGTTTTTCATATTTATATAAAGTAATAAACCTAAAAAGGTATTGGGTATTTAAGTGACTTAATATTATCAAATTTTATTGTAATTACAGAGGGTTAAATTTGGGTCACTTTAGCTAGTATCAAATACAATATGTAAAGAATTTTTGTAGCACCATATCCATTACTATGGGTATATGTCAGTATATATACTTTTTTTAAAATTCATTTATAATTTCCAACCAACTCAAGAACAATCCAACTCAAACAACACTATAGATTATACTTTTATTGGTGCTAAAAAAGCAATGAAAATGGAACATATATTAGTTCTTATTTTAGCATTGATAGCATCTACAAATTACAATAGTGTGCTAATACATATACAACAAATTGAAATAATCATATATTATATTAAAAATTAATTTAAATTAATTCACATAAAAATAATTTTAAAATTAAAAAAACTCAAAATTAAAAACAATTAGCTATACTAAAATTACATTTATATATACAATTTATTATAAATATTATATTTTCCTACAAATTCAAAGCCGATTTAACATATGGTTTACCAAGTGGACCCATATTCCAATTTCCTTGAGAATACCATCCAATAGAGCTTGACCACACTACCAGTTTCCAAACAAGCAACCTTATCTTGAAAAAAAAGATCTTACCTATAATAAAAATTAATTCTTATATTAGTAATATTTAAAAGAAGTAAATAGAACATAAATATTACATGTTAATGAATTATTAAAAATTAAATAAAAATGAGATTATGAATACTAATTGATAATTACTAAATAAAAATTATAACACAATGAATAAATAAAAATTCTATCAAAGTAATAACACACTCCCAACACATTTTATCTGTTATAAAAATGTGATGCAGTTTCAGTCATATCGACCACACTTTTTGTCAGATTGATGTGTGGATGATTCCTAAACATCCCAAATGAGTTATAGATATTGACATTAAAATAACAATGAAATTGGATTTAGATTTTATATTTTTGAGTGTGCAATGTAAATTTTTAATTAAAATGTCAGTTCTAAATGAAATCACACACTTTAAAGTCATACCATCCATATTGTCTGACGAATTGACATGTGGTTGATTCCAATATACCAAAAATGAATTATTAATTATTTTATTAAAGTATCAAAATACAAAAATCATGTTTTCTTATTTTTGAAGTTGTGATATATGTTTTGAACTAAAATGAAACTTTTAAATGATGACATGTACTTTTAGTCATACTGGTCACACCATGGGTTGAATTGACATATGATTGATTCCTAAACATCAAAAATAGATTATATATATTTTCCATAAAATATAAATAAAATATTATTTTGTTTTCTCAATTTTGAATTCAGTGCACATGTATTGAACTAAAAGTATATTTCAAATTAAAAACACACTTTTTTGGTCAAACTGGCCACACCATGTTCCAAATTAACATGCAGTTAATTATTACAACTCAAAATTAAATTATGGATTTTTTCCTAAACTATCAAAAAAAATAGAGAGTGTTTTTTCAATTTTAACTATGTGATGTATGTTTTGAACTAAAAACAAACACTTTTAGTTATATACTCCACACAGTGTGTCAATTTGATGTGAGAATGAGTCTTATAAATAAAAATCGAATTATAGATCATTATCCTAAAATATCAAGACAATTAGAGTTTCTTTTCATTTTTAGTTGTGTGACACATTTTTTGAATTTATATATCATTTTTAAATAAAAACATTCACTTTCGATCATATCGACCACATGTTGTGATTGATTAACATTAGGATTATTCCTACACATAAAAAATTAATTATGTATTGTATTTATAATGTATTAAAAATGTTAGATTGAGTTTTATTACTTTTGACTGTGTGATGGGCGTTATGAACTAAAATATCACATTAATTTTTTTTGTAATTTGTGGAATAGTGCGTGTTAGATTGATATGAGGTTGATTTATACACCTAAAAATGAATTATAGACATTTTTTACTAAAATATAAAGACAATAATAGTGTGTTTTTCTAGTTTCAAGGGTGTGACATATGTTTTGAACTAAAATTTACTTTCTAAACAAAAACATGTGGTTTCAGTCATACTAGACACATCCTATGTCAGATTGATGTGAGGTTGATTTCAATATGTAAAATATAGATTATGGTCTGTTTTACTAAAGTATCAGAAAAATTTATGTGTTTTTTTTATTTTGACAATGGAATGAAAATTTAAAAAAATATCACTTTTAAATGAAAACGTGCACTTTCAGTCATACAAGAAACCCCATGTGTGACTTGTGCTTGATTACTGAATATCAAAAATAAATTATAATTAATTTTGGTAAAATATCAAGATAATTTGAGTGTGTTTTCATGTTTTGGATTATGTTATGAAAATTTTGAATTAAAATGTCATTTTAAATGAAAACACACACATTCTATTATACCAGCCACAAAATGTGTCAGATTGATACGTGGTTGATTCCTAGATATTAAAAATTAATTATGGATTTTTCTCTAAATTATTAAGATGACTTGAGATATTTTCTTGGTTTTGATTATATTACATGGTTTTTTGAACTAAAAGGTCACATTTATATTAGAACACACACTTTAAGTCATACATACCACACTGTGTGTCAGATTGACATGTGGTTGGTTCCTACAAATAAAAAATTAATTATAGATCTTTATCCTGAAATATAAATTCAATAAAATTGTGTTTTGTTTGTTTTAATTGTGTGAAACATGTTTTGAATTATTATTTTATTTTAAAATGAAACTATGCACTTTTGTCATATCAACCACACCATATGTCAGATTTATGTGAGGTTGATTTCTAAGCATCACAAATGAATTGTGGATTATTTTATTAATTTATTAATAAAATAATTTCATGTTTTATTTTTTTTGAGAATGTGATGTTTATTTGGAAATATAATGTATCTTTAAAATGAAAACATACATTTTTTTAGTCTTACAAGACACACTATTTGTCAGATTGATGTGCAGTGGATTCCAACATGTCACAGATGAATTATTGTGTTTTCACTAAAATATCAAGATAATTTAATTGAATTTTCTTGATTTTCAATGTATGATTAATGTTTTGAAATAAAATGTCTCATTTAAATAAAAAATATCTATTTTGATCATGTTGACCACACCCCATGTTAGATGAAAATTTCTTACAGGTTACAAAAGGATGATGGATTAATTCTTTGAGTATTAATAAACAAAAATCTTGTTTTGTCAGTTCTAACTATGTGAAGAATTTTTTAAACTAAAATGTAACTTTTAAATGAAAATAAACACTTTCAATCATACTTCCAATACATTGTGTTATATTGATATGTGGTTTATTCATATATATTTAAAAAATTAATTATGTATTTTTTTACTAATTTATAATGAAAATTAATTCATGTTTTCTCAATTATAAGTATAAACTATGCATTTTTAACTAAAGTGTCACTTTTAAATGAATTCACATAGTTTCAATCATACTTATCACACTGTGTATCATATTGATATGTGGCTAATTCATACAGGTCGAAAATGTATCATATAAAATTTTCCTAATATAGTAAAAAAACATAATTATATTTTTTAAATTTTATGTTTGTGATGCCTGTTTTAAACTAAAATTATATTTAAGAAACACATACTATAGGTCATAGGAAGCACACCATGTTTTTGATTGACTTAAGGTTAATTTAGATACATCACAAATTAATCATAGATATTTTTACTAAAGTATCTTGAAAATCCAAGTAAATTTTATCAACTTTGAGTATGTAACTTGCATGTTTTCCTAAAATGTCACTTTTAAACTAAAAATATGCACTTTAAGTCATACCAGATAAACCATTTTCAGATCGATGTGAATTTGAGTCTTACACATAGAAAATTAATCGTGGATAATTTTACTGAAATATAAAGAAAATATGAGTATATTTTCTTTGTTTTGAGTATGTGACACATATTTTGATCAAATATGTAATTTTCAAATAAAAACATGCACTATTAATTAAACCTTAAAAATAGTGTATTATATTGAATTTATGTTAATTAATATAAATAAAACATAAATAAAATATAATTTTTCTAATTTATCAAGACAATCCAAGTTCATTTACTCTGTTTTGAGTATGTGACATGTATTTTAGAATAAAATGTCACTTTTAAACTGAATGCACATACTTTAAATCAATCGAGCCACACTATGTGTTAGATTAATGTATGGACAATTATTACACATAAAAAATAAATCAAGGTTAATTTTATTAAATTATTAATACAATTCATGCATGTTTTATCCATTTTGATTATGAGATGTTCATTTTGAACTAAAATTTCTATTTTAAATGAAAACAAGTAGTTTTAGTCATGCTGGCCACACTTTGTGTCATATTTATTTTATGTTATTTTCTTTATGTAAAAATGAATCATATATATTTTTCCTAAAGTACCAATAAAATATTATAACGTTTTCTCTATTTTTAGTATGTAACATATATTTAAAAAAAATTCTAATTTCAAATGAAAAAATGCACTTTGAAAAATACCCACCATATTGTGTGTCCAATTGATATATAATTGATTCCTACACATAAAAAATTATTCAATGAAAATTTTGTGAATTTATCAAGAACACAAGAGAGAATTTGATTAGTTATAACTATGTGTTGCAGGTTGTGTGCTAAAATGTTACTTTGAATGGAATGGATAGCCTAAAATAATTTTAGATTATATAAAAGGGTATGTGAAGAAATATATAAAATTTTCCCTAAGGGATTAGAAAAAAATGTATAAAAAATGATAGTTTTTATTCCAAAATATCATATTGTATTAAATTCCATAATTTTATTTTCAATCTGTAGAACACAATTTTTTATCAACAATATGTTATTAAAAGGTCTTATACCCAAAATGGAATGCATTACCCTAATAATAAACATAAAAATATTATATTAATAAATAGAAACTCCATGGAGAGAAAATTAAATAGTACCTCACTACACCATCCTTTTTAAATCCTTTATTGATAATCTATTTTTCTCCAGGATTTTTTTGCCAATAAAGAGAAAAAATGTCATCCATACAATGATCAATGTTCTTATTGAAGGCTAAAATCACTGTCCATTCTGAAACCCACTTTATTCCCACTAATAATTTCACCTTTATAATTCCAGGTTTTTCTCCTGGTAAATGACTTTTTCCTTCAAGAAAGAACCTAAAATATGACTAGAGGCCTTTTTATCTTTATAGGAGCATAACGTTTGGAGAAAGCAATAGTAAAATACATTTACATGATTTATAAGAAAATTAACTAATTAATTAGTAGATAAAAATTATAAGAAAATTAACTAAATATGTATTAGATAAAATGATAAAGAAGTTATTTAAATAAGTTTCAGGAAATAACCTTTTCAATATGTCAATAGAAATTATGACACTATACAATCATCCCACTCATTTCTAAAAAAATCCAATTTCTATTTGGGATATGTGGACTATTTAATGTCCTGTAATTAATAGAAAACTATAAATAAAAAAGATTATCAAATATTGTAAATTAAAATTTAACTTTTATTGGAAACACCTCTTTAAGTTTTTTTATCAATGTGATATTATATCATTCAAAAATTTAAAAATATAATAACCATAATCATTTTCATTACTTTATTTCTAAAAATGAGGAAACATTAAGAAAAATAAGAAATCTATTTTGATATATTTTTTTATAGTGAAATATTATTATTTATTCCATGATACTTCTCCTTTTTTAGAATAACATATTCTTCTTGTGCTCATAGTTAGTCCTCATACCAGGATTTTGATGATATTTAAACATCACCTGATCAAAAAAATAATCTCATTAAAACATAATATAATACAAATAATTTTATGTTTATTTATAAAATATCAAATGTAGGGTATTCCTTATTGATAAATGATATCATGGGTGATTTATTCATTGGATATCCATTATTTGGATCAGAAAAATAAGTCTTTAGATTATTCAAAGTTATTTTAATGATCATTCAATTCTTCTTAAAAAAGAAATATGTAATGAAAAAAATAAAAATATGTTTTATATGATTAGATTATTATAGTTTTATTGATGAATTTTAGGGGATAAGCAGAGTATGAATACAATTTTTTTTGTTTCAATACTTTCATATAGTTATTCTATTTTTATTTAATGTTTTAGGTTCCCCCATTGAAATTTATACTATATAAGTGATATAAGGACTAATGAGTTCAAATTTTTTTTCATAGGGATTTCCATTCATATAATCGTGATATATAATCTTGTAGAAAATATGAATAGTATTTAATATCAATTAAAAAAATAGATCAATTTTTGGTCAAAAATATTAGAAAAATATACCTCATGTATACATTCAAAACTGAGTCTCCCACCCATTTATTCTTGAGAAATTTATTTACACTCTCATGACCTATCTTGTTTTCAATTCTATATTTTGGAATTTGTTCTTAAAATTAAATTTAATTCACATTATTATCTTTAAAAATTGTATTTTCATGAACATGTAATGTTACTAAATACGGTAGTTGAATTGTATGAATAAATTTACTATTAGAAGGTATTTTCTATTGTTTTGATCTGATATTTTTATTTTATTTTTGAACTTCTATTTCCTATTAATTTTCTCTATCTTTAATAACATTCATCGACTCATAACGTTTTTATTAATTTTATAATTTTTTTTCAAAACAATTTAGAAATCATATTCCTAATTATGAGATATTTTGAATTTGTTTATAATATAAAATTTTCTTTAGATATTGTACATTGTACCCCTCGCAATAAAGTGATGGACAGATTTTGATAGATATAAATAAACATCAATTTCACCCTATATAATATTAGTATTGGGAAGGTATAAGTATTTTTTTATTCACATTTGAAATAGTTATGAAAAATTGATTACCTCAACAAAGGAACTACTTTGATGGGAATGATTAGACTCATAGATGGTAGGGGTGTGTATATTCATGTAGTGGTTATTGGTTTATTACTTCTTCTTCTTGATCCCTTCTAGTAAACATATCTAACAAATCAGACTATCAATTATAATTTTATTTTAGAGTTTTTTTGGTCTATAAGTCATCTATTTTCATATCCCCTCCCACTATTTATTTGATTTCTCAAAATATGTTATTGGTGACACTCCACAACCTACACTTATGACCTTACCATATTATTCTAGTCACTTCATGGACATTGAATTTTTTTTACTAGGTATTGATAATGAATATTCACATGTATAGATTAGATGAAAAAAATAATAAAATTAGTTGTCATTTTTATGGAATACCATTTTAAAGAAGAATAAATTTTTATTATTTCATACTTACAAATGATTCATATACTCTTTTTGTGTCTTAATATACTAGTTATACCTCCCTATTTACACGAACCTCATTCTGTAGAACACGATATGGGTTAAATGTGTCTTTCGATTCAAAATTATCAATCTTCATATAAAAATAGGAACATAATATTGTTATTATTTTTTACCATATGAAATTATTAATAAATAATTAAAACACATACTATTTTTGTAAGTGAAGTGTTCCCTATCTTTACTTTAAGGTAACAATATGTTGGTTTGGATACGATTCTTCTTTTGAGTACTCATTTGTTGTTTCATAAATTAACAATTTTGAATCCAATTGTTCAATACATGTAACGTTATGTAAATTATTAACATATAAAACGAATTGAAAATAATTCCAACTCATGAAATCCAATGAACACATTACATATTTCTTAGTTTATCATATATTCATATATAGGTGGTGGGTGGGGGTTTACTTTCCTTCAACATCCATGAGATTATTCTTCATAATAATTTTCTAATGGCATAATAAGACATACCAAAAACCATCATCATGAACTTCATTTGGAAATCATTTAAAATAAATATACTCAGTATGTGATAATGAAGAGTATATAAGAATTTTATTTTTGTTTTAAACTAGAGAAAGTATTTTAAAATGTTATCATAATATATTGTGAAATTAGTGTCTTTAATGCAATTAAAACATTATGCCACATTTTCACATCATTCAACCCAGGAATTGGAGTGGTGATCCTGATTTAACTAATGAAAAAGGAATTATTAGGGACAAATAGTTTTCCATGGGTATTCCATATAACCTATAATTTTATTCATTAACTTTTCATCGTAGAAGTTTTTGTTAATACCATAATGGTATGATTCTCGGATCTTTCTTCAACCACAAGTTGGTCACCTTAAATATTTCATCAGTTACAACATCGTCAATATGTTCTTCTTAAGTATTGGTAGTGTCAGCTTATAAGAAGCTCATTATATATATTAATATTTGAAAAATTAATATATATTTCATAAATATATTAATGAACACATAATATTAAGAAGAAAAATATTGTCAATTAATAAAACCTTTAAAATTTTCATTAAAATAACTTTTTTTCTTTAAAGGTTGAAGTGATATACTCCTCTATATAATATTTAAATCTATTTCTTATGGTCCCCTATGATATAAAATACCACATATATATTGATACAACTATGAAACTATTATGAAATCCCAATAAAAGGGTCATACTCAATGGAATTGACATTTGATGCTGTAGTGGTTTTGGTCAATAACAGAATAATTGAGCCCTTTCTATTTGTAGGATATACGATATAAAATTCTTGTACTATATATAATTTTATTTTCAATGTTATGTTCATATACCCTTCCTTACAAAAATATACTTTCATGAATCCCAATTAATCAATTTTAAATGTACTCTTATTATCAATCCATTTTCATTGAAAAAATAAGAACTTCAAATGTTTTATAATCCAAATCCCCTATTTTTTGATAATTCCAAAGTATGAAATATATTTTATAAATTGTATTTATACCCTTAGTAATAGGGAAATGAATCATTTCTTACACAAGAGTAAATCTAATACTTTTTATGGCTCTACATCCTTCCTATACTTTATATAGAATTTATAATCATTAATTACATACACATTATAATATAATACATGTAGACTTGACCCCATATCTAGCCATCGAAGTTGTTTGGAAATTGAAATAATATTTTTTGATGGATTTTTAAAAATATGGCCTTGAAACCATCCTAAAAACTATCTATCAGGTAGATTTTATATCCATATTTTAGTCATTGAGGGATTCAAATTTAATAATTATTAATTTATCAGTTTATATATATAGAGAAATTTAAAAACTATCATGTAAAACAAAAAATGTGTCCCTTCCACCAATTTTTAATTGTAATTTTGAGAACATCTCTTTCATAAATTACTTCACCCACAATGTTTGGATTCCTTAAAATCTATTCTATGATTAAAAACACTCTTTTTTTTATAATGACAATTTTATTATATTAAAAAATGGAATTAAATATAAATAAAATTACAAAAATATATTATGTGTCAATTAATGATACCAATTAATATAGTAAAGAATACTAAAGGTATATGAAAACTAAATATTATTGACCACACAATGGTATACTCCATAGACTCATGGTCTTCCAACATGATTAAACCTTCTGTGAAATTTTTTAATAGAAAATGAAATGATGGGAATATAATAGTTACTATCAGATAAATTTTAAAAACCATATGGGAATGAAGTAATAAATTTATGTTTCATGGAACATATATTGGATGAAATAGAAAATGTGGATGTTGGGATATAATCATTGGTCAATATAGATATCGTTCAATATGATCCTTGATCAAAATTGTTGTTGGTCAATTTGATTGTTGGTAAATATAGTAATTGGTCAATATGATTGTTGAGTTGTAGGACCATTGGTAATAATATTACCTATGTAATTAGTGTTTATAAATGGTAATGGTAACTGATAATAGATGAAAAAAAGGAGAAATGATGTCTTAAACTAGTAGAGTCATACATTTAGAATCCCATTTTTCAAAACTAGGGTGGTAAGTTTAATCACTAGGGTTCTTCCCTTACCAATCCCAAGAGGATATCTAATAAGTGAGGATTGAAAGAACTCACCAACAAGGGAAGTTAAAATTTGTGTAGATCACCACTAGTTCGATGTTAACTGAGCTACCCCATGAAACTACCACAATCACCCAAATTATATAGAGGGTGTATGGAAGTGTAATAATGGTTTTTATATCTGGAAAATTGTGCAATTAAACAATAATATTATTTTTATCAATAAAATAGTTATTTCATCAATCCTATTTTCAATGTTATTTTATTTAATAAAATACACATCAACATAAGATGAATTTGATAAAATGATTTTTGATATAAATAAAACTTAATCATGTTTTCATAAAATATATAAATTTTATTATAAACTTATGTTTTCTAAATAAATTTTATTTTTAAGAAACAGTTTTTAAAAATATATTTATTTAAATATAAATGATAATATAATTTGATTATATCCTCACAAACTTTTACAAATTTCAAAAAGTTTTCTCTGTCATAAAAACTATAATTTTTTAATAAATAAGTATTTTTTATTTAATATTTAATATTTTATTTTTTAGAGAATTATTTTGACATGAAAAACATTATATTGGAAATCATCATGTCTAAATTAGTTAAGGGTAAAGTTTTGAGAATTTTTAACAATACTTTATTTTTTAGTGAGTAGTAAAAATATAGTTTTGTGTTATTTATATGTTTTATGAATTCATATATATTTAATAATTATTTAATAAGTAATTATAAAAAATAGTAAAAAATAAGTTATTTTATTAATATTATGTATTTTAAGGGATTTAAATCAATTTTTAAACCTATAAAGAACTTTTTAGTGTCTAAAATAGAAAATATGGTTTTAAAAAACTATTTTGTTGAAAATTTAAATTTCTTTGTCCAATGTAATATTAAAAAACAGATTTCAGTTATAATGGATTAAAATATTAAAAAACATGACTTAAATTCCAAAAACCATGTAAAAATGCATTGTTAATCCATTGGGTTTTCACTTTCCACAAACTAGTATTCAAAGACCTATATTTAAAAATTATTTATCAATTCCTCCTATTTTACTATATATACCCACCAATACAACCATTCATCTCCACTCTAAATCTGTTATCCATGAATTTATGGTCATTTTATATCCCAAAGAGTTTCTCAATTGTATCTACATATTCTTAATATTCCATTCAAAAGTTTATGGAAGAAACTCTTCAAGGTAAGGGAATTTTTCACTTCCTTTTTTCCAATAAAGTATTTATTTTGGGGCATGTTTTATATGTGTTGAATTAATTTATTTTCATACCCTTCTTTATTATCCCATTACTTCTAAAATAGTGTTTTATCAATTGGATACCTTAATTCCCTCATGTTATACCCTTTCTTTAATCCAAAGAGTATATCATCATATAATCCAAATTATTTCTTGAATTTATCCCTTTTACATCAAATATTTTTATATTCTAAATACCCAAAAACATTCCTTATAAATAGTTATTTAAATTGATATAAACATAATTTATTGATTAGGAATTTACATGTATGAAACCCATATTACATTTTCATGGGTTATAAATGATGTAATATCCAAGTCATTAATCACTTATGTACTTAATGATTTTATATGAAACCCATTATTTATTATCAAGGGGTTTTTAATGAAATAATTTATTATGATCAACGTGAATCACATGAAATAATATATATAAAGTTTTCACCCTGATATCGCTCTAATTCATTAGGTAATGAATTAAAATCTATCAATGAATTGTTTTACGATACCTTAGTAAATAACCTTGGTAATTATCTTTGATTACTCTGTGGTGATATGAATATGAATGATTCATTTTATGTTGTAGATTCATTTAAATGTTATCTATCAAGTACTTATGATTATTCTCTATGGACACACCTCTTGTTTTATACTTTATGGTCCTTCACGTTTCGTTTCCTTTGTTATGCTTTACTTTGATTTATGATCCCTCTTTTCTATTGATGTATGTACCCAATAAATTACTTGAATTAAGGTTGTTAGGAATAAGATAATGGGGAATGGTATTGTCCTAATGTAATGTCTTTTTTTGTCAAATAATGTTTTTATAAATCACCTCACTTTTTATCTTGGAAGAAATTATAAGGAGTATTGTTTTCAAAATAATTTGATCCATGTTTTCAAAAGAGTTGGATCAATGTTTTCAAGGGAATTGAACTCGTGTTTTCAGAAAAATCACATTTACACTGTCCATCATAATTAGGAATTGATCATTTTCTAGAGAGAGATAGAGAATTAGTCACATGGAGAGTGAATCTTTCTGGAAGTAAATGGTCACCAGTTTCACTCTGAATTTTGTGTGAAAGAATTGGATGTTTTGATGAAGTATCATAGCCAGCTGACTACGAAAAATATAATTAAGATGATTCTTTTCTGATTTTTATTTCATATAAATCATAATTTTATTAGAGAACTTGTGATGCAATGTTGATGGGAAAAATTTGGTGCTGATTGAAAAGGTGGTGTCGATTAAAAATGTGTTTCTAAATGAAATGGTGATTCTAATTGAAAAGATGGTATCAATTGAAAAGGTGGTACTAATTGGAAAGTTGGTGTCGATTCAAAATATGGTGCTGATTATTTTTCAAAATGATCATATCTGGGTGGATGAAGAAATGAAAATACCCAGAATTATCGTACCAACTATGGCCATATTCAAAATGATCATACCCCAAAAATATCTTATTCTATAAAATTGTATCCAAGCCAATTGTACTCCGAAAGATCATACTCTGGACAATTTTATTCAAAGAAGAAATTTCTTGAGGCCGATGGATGAAGAGAGAAGGATAGAATGAGATCTAAAAAGTAGTTAGCCATTTTAAAAGGGTTTAATTACCTTATATTTTTTCAACTGAATCAAGAGAATAAGAGAATATAAAGTATTGAATCTAAAGTGGGTCAAGAGAAAAAGAGAAGGATGTAGCTAAAGGAATTGTCAATGTGAAGATGTACATTAAAATAAATGATTTTCATTCAAAATAGTTTTGAGAATCTTTTTCAGTAAAATGAGAATGGTATCCAATTCTTCATATAATTGATTTCAATTGATATATAGCTTTGCATTGAAGAAATCAGATTGAGAAAAATCAGACTCATGTATTTAAATCATAATAACGATTCAAATGATAGTCTAAGCAAGGAGATGTGGTTTTAAAAAAAATAAAGAAGCCTTGAGAAGATTTAAAGAATTCAAAATTAACATAAGATTTTTGGTGAAATTGAGATTAAGTTGAATTTGATTATGCGGGAAATGTTTTGGGATTCCTGTCAAGTCATTTCAAGGGTCACCTATAAGAGGATAATTACTTTTTAATTTCTGACCGGGAGTTGGTACTCTTCAATGAATTAGAGAGAGAAGATCTATGTTTTTTATAAGATAAATAAGATACCACATTGATCTTAGTTGAATATGTTTCTATGTATAGAAGACATAGGATAAGAGACAAGATCATGATATTCTTTTCAACTAATCATCGTACTCATTTTTTATTCTACTAAGTGGATCATCATATTTGGCTTGTCAATTGTATTCATCTGATAATGTTATTGAGATGGATTAATCACCTTAAGGATTTCCGTATTGGGTTTCTTAGATTGACGAATAGTCATAATGGGTTTTATCATAATCATGAATTTATGTCGTGCCGATTCATTTTAATTTTATTTTAAAAGAAAATCGAACAGGAAGAATCGTATTAGGGATAATCAGATTCAGAGGAATTGTACTGGGAAAATTGAACCAAAGATAATTAGACTCAAATTTCCATAATAACCACATGTATGTTATTACCTTCTTCTAGGTAATAAAGTGAAGAATTGTATTTCAATTGAATACATTTTTTTAATTGAAAAAAGCATAGTTAACATGAGTTGTTACAAAAACATTTTATTACCCTATTTTTGTTAAAGGGGTGGACACATAATTTTTTATTTCCTTTAATGTAATACACAAGTGAAAGGGAATATCCAACTCATTGTAATCCAAGGATCATTTTCTAGTGGATTTTATGGTATTGGATTTTATCCAAACATACAAAGGATGTATCTCTTCATATTGAATAGTTAGGATTGTAAATAACTGTGTTCATGAGGAAATGAGTTTGAAATTTTTTAGTAGGGAATAAATCATTAATAGGAGGAAAATGTTTTTTAATTTTTAAGGAAACTAGAGAAAAAATAAAACTGATTCAACCCCTCCCCCTCTCAGTGGTATAATTATGGTCACTAAGAACTTTTAATATGTATTAGAGATCCGGTTCCCTTCACTTATTCCTTCCTGATGAAGAATTTTAATTCTGTGAATAGTAAAAGTATTCCAGTATTCAATGGAAAGAAATATAATAGTTGGAAATATATAATGTTGACATGTCCTATGCCTATCAGTTATTTTTTTTGAGTTTTCAATAGTTGGGTTTCATCCCATTGATGATAAAGCTCCTCTTACTTCTATTGATAAGATAAATCTGGAGAATGATGGAAGCAGAAAAAATCATATTGTCATCAATTTATGAAAGTTAATTTCATTAGAGTGAAAATATTTTCTCCAACCAAATATATATGGGATAAATTTAAAAAAATATACGAGGGAAATACAAAAGTGAAGAAGGAAAAGATACAAATATGGAGATTTAAATATGAATATTTGAAGATGGGTGAGCATTAATCTATTGGGGAATTATTTTCTATGGTGAAAAACATTGTGATTAGTATCACATGTCTTGGTGAAAATTTGTATAACTCTACAGTTGTTAAAAATATATTGGGAATCCTACTTAAATAATTTTTCGAAAAAGTTTATTCATTAGAAGGATGAGATCCTGAAACATCATCTCTTTATTATTTTCATAGAACTCTTCTAACTTATGAAATTATAAAGGAGAAACTATTAAAATAAAAAAAATTATAGTTAAATGTATTTCAAGGTTGTAAAGAAAGGAAATTAAAAGAAGATTCTTATTGAAGTTGGAGCTGTAAAATCTGATTCTAAAAATGAATTATGTAAAAATATTGGAAATATTTTATCCATATTTTATAAAAATGTGAAAAGAGGTACAATAAAATATATAGGGAAACATCTACTAAAATATTTCGAATGTGGATGAGTAATTTATTTTGCAGCTAACTATCCTTAGAGCAGTAAGGAAGTAGATAGCGAGGAAGAAGAAATAAAGAAAAAAAGATCATGGAAGAACTAGGGTGATAAAGGAAAATTTCATTCCATTGAGAAATATAGTAAATTATTAAATTCCAAAAGAAGAAGCTTCTTATCTAAAGATGAATTAGAAGAAGAAGGTAGTAATGCTAAATCAAAAAATCATATGAATATGGTATTGAAAATAATTTTATTGTAAGAGTGAATGATGAAGAATTCGGAAGAAGTGGTTATAAATATGAATACACTCAACGTGAAATGCATTTGAAAGAATAATTAAAAGAATGTATGAGAATGATTTGAAGGATTGGAAAGAAAAAATGATTTAGAAGATGAATGATCATAAAAATATAATCAAGAATGTTTTATTGATGAGAATGTGAAGATGGTAAAATAGATTGATGATTTGAAGAAATATCTTGAAAAAGAAAATAATCATAATGAGAATATAGAGTTGAAGCTGGAGGAAAAAAGAAAAAGAGTTGGAACTGGTCCAATAAAAACTTTCTAAATCTTAATTTAAAAGTACAAGTTTCAAAAAATAAATCAATGATGTTGGTGAAAGTTCATAGAATAAAGATATAGATAAGGTTCAACAAAATTTTTCTTCAAAGGGTGATAAAAAACATGTTGTTGGATCTAAAGAGAAGGATGCTAGAAAAGTCATGTATGTGGCCAAAGTGAAGAATTCATAAGTTAGAAAACATCTCAAGTCTGAAAAAGTATTATTTGGATCCAGAAAAGCTTAGAATACATATAAATCTTTTGAGGCTGAAAAGAATAAAAAAATCCTATTTAAAATGGGATGGTTTTTAGGTTAGAAAAGAAAAAAAAGAAGGTGGATAAAAAACATATTCATAGTTTCAATATATTTTGATGTTTCAGTGCAAAATATTCTCTTTATGGATATTGCTAGTTTTTTGGGGGATTCTGAAACAAAAAAAGTATCTGTTGGTTCAACCAACAACATTACTATTATCCCTCAGGCTCTAAAAGTAAAAGACTAAGGAGGATTAAATTACCTTAAAAGGATAAGACTGACAATGTTATTGGGAAGAAGTTTGAAAACCGTAGAATAAGGATTAAAAATAGGTTCCAACTCCTAGAAACTATTTCGGAAATATGTGAACAGCCTGGGATCCTTGAAAAAGGATGTCTTGTTTTGTTACCTACACAAAAAAAGAATCCTAATAATACTCATGTAATACCCCATAATTCCTTTAATTTTTTTTTGAAAATTTAATGGGATTATTTCGAGACCAGGCACTGAGACGACTTGCGATTCCGAGGCCCGAAGTTACCAAAATGATCCATCAAAAAATGTTATGTTTTAAATATTAGGAGTGAGCAGTTTTCATAAAAAAGTAGAATAACTCTTAAACAAATTCTCTGATCAGAAATATAAGGGAAACATTGTGTTCAGGATGGATGGTTTACCCTAGTCATGACTTAAGTTTATTCGGCATGGGCCTCTAGTGAGAAAACTAGAAAATGGAATAACTGTAAATAGAATTATTAAATAAAGTTATTTTATTTTTCAAATCCTGATAACTCACAAATGATGACTTAGAATGAAAATATGAGAGCACCATTGAGCTCCAGGGGGTATGATTTCCTTAGATAGAGCCTATCATTTGCTAGTGTGGACAAACAGTGGAAAATAGTTTTTTCTTGTAAATATAATAATTGAATAAAGTTATTCTATTTTCAAATCTTTATAACTCATAAAAGGTAACTCGGCTTAGAAATATGAGAGTACCATTGAGTTTTTGAGGGTTTCAAAACTTATGGGGAGCCCAACATTGACTAGTGTGGGACAAACATGAATTTAGGTTTTTGGGATGTAACCGTAAATAAAATAAATATATAAAAGTTATGTTATATTTGAATCCTCATTAGTCAAAAACGGTAACTCAAATTAAATGTCTAAGACCAATGTTGTGTTTGTAATGAGATGTTCTTCTTATGAATGATTTATCCTCGATCAGCATAGGTCGAGGGAAAATGTAATTTTTTTATATGTTTTAAGGAAAAGTAAAATAAACTTAAAAAGTTCATTTTTTTCAAAACTGTTTCACTGTAAAGCAGGGATGAGCTGACTGTTTCATTCCATAAATGGAAATGCATAATGACATTGCAATGAAAAGTAATAGAAACACTATTTCATAAATGAAATAGTGTAACCATGGTGACTTAGCATAACAAAAAAACTACGACGCATTTTTCCCATTTAATGGGATAACAAGAATTGGATATCAGATTTGGATCATGAAAATCCCTCTGAGTCTCTGAAGAAAAACAATCCAACAACAAATTATAGCGAATTAGTAAGTGCAGACCATACCCTTGGGGAGAGAATTTGAACTAGAGATCGACTTACGATAATGAAGGATCTTCCTCGAGAAATATCCTTTCCGAGGTAACAGTTTGATACTTTTGTGTGTGAATTATTTCCCCCAAATTCTTTAATTTAATCGAAGAATGTGGGCTAACACACATACAACTTAAACCACAAATATATTATTCATGCGGGATATTATTGGAGAACTGATCCATGTTCAAATTGAATTAATTTTTGATCCATTCAATCCTTCTAACAAGAGTGATTCAACACTCTGACGAATGACGACGAAGGTTCTTTATTCAAATTCATTGTGTGGATTTATCCCCTTTATACCATGCGTTCCTTGAAGGGTTATGAATGAAGGATCATTAAACAACCATTCCTTGGTGAAATGATCCCAAAATGGGGACCTTCCATTGTGACGACCCAACAAAGGCGCAATAACAATGACAATGGATCGTGGAGGTGGATGCATGCGGAAGGCAGTGCACGCCACAACATAGGAGGCCGTAGCAGTGCGGAGGCAGTGCGCCATGGAAGGAGAGACTGAAAATAGCAGGGGAAGATAAGGTATTGGGTGGAGGCATTGATCGGAAAACATGTTAGGTGGAGGAGGCCGTCGACAGGTGACCGACGGAGGGGAAGAATCATGGCTCCAGCAGGGCCCTACGTCAGGCCGGGAGGCCATGACCACCAGCGTGCTGCGTTGGTTCAGAGACTTGTGACTGGGCCACAGGTTTATATGGGAGAATAGTCTATGTGATCGTGTGTGTGGGGGGGGGGGTGAGGCGGTTGACCTCATCAGGCCGAATGTGGCACGAATCGAACGTTTTTCAGATGTCACCATTGGAGAAAACTGGCCCTCCATTACAGGTTGGGCCAGTGAAGCTAATTGGGCCACTATGTGGCCTGAGTAGGTGGGGGGGGACTAGTCCACCATTGAGGGACATGCCGCTGGGCAGCCTGACTAGTTAGAACCAGTCTGACCAAGTCAGAACAACCCAGAGGAATTGGGCTGGGTCGCTGGGCAACCCGGCGGGTTGGACCAACGACTGAACCGGGCTGGGTCAGGCCGAACACTACTGGGTCAGGTCAGGTCATATGAAGCAGGTTTGGTCAGTCAGGACCCTTGGGTCAAGTTGTTCGGACGGTCCGACCAAGTAGGACCGTGCCCTGGCACAACCAACCCCTATTTACTAAAACACAAATATCATTCAGACTGAGCGCCTGATTGATGCACCTTCATTGGATTTTGGACACTTGCGATAAAAAGGTCCTTTGGAAATACTCTCAGTTAAATTCCCTAATAGTAATGATGTGACCGATGTCTTGATTAGTAGATTATCCTGGAATCAAGCACATTATAGAGCAGAAATTCTATGGCTGGATATGACACAATGGATATGACGAGCGCAACTTAGTGGTTTGGCAGACGAGCGTACCAAAGTGGTTACAAAGGCGAGCATACCTCAGTGGTTCTATAGATGAGCATAACTCATTGGTTCAATAGACGAGCGTACCTGAGTGGTTTAACAGATGATAATACCTGAGTGGTTCAGTAGGCAAGCGTACCTCATTGGTGAAGTAGACAAACATACCTCAGTAGTGCAGTAGACGAGTGGACCTTAGTGGTCTAGTAGACAAGGAGACCTCAGTGGTCTAGCAGATGAGTGGAGCTCAGTTTTACAACAGATGAGCCAACCTTATTGGTTCAGTAGATGAGTAGACCTCAGTGGTCCAATAGTCGATCGGGCCTCAGTGGTCCCTGAGCTTGGCAGACCGTAGTGGTCCAGTAGCTGAGTGAACCTCAGTGACTCATCTAGGATAATTCCCTCAACAGAACAAGATGATTCATCACTACGAATAATAAATCATATTTTCTATACTTGGAGTTATACCTGGTGTGAGATGTATTTGCTTTGTGGTCTTGCTATGTGATCTTGCTTTGTGGTCTCAGTTTGTGCTCATTCCTTTTTGGTTTGGTGTCCCTACTGAGTATTGTGTTACTCAACCCTATAGGGACTTTTCCCGCATGTGTCTTATCATGTGCAGGTGATCAATTCTTCGACGGAGACCTTGGTGGTCTGGGACTAGGTAGTGCTCAGCGATACGGGACATACGAGAATGCTTCTATGGATATAGGAATCTACCCTACACCTACCCTTCAGGTGGGGTCTCAAGATAATGGACCATGGTAGTTTTATTTTACTTTTTGATTTTAGACTTGTATTCTATCCCCTTTTTACATTTTGTTTGTACTGTACTCTATGTTGTTGTCTCCGTAATAGTCGTGGCCTACTCTCCTAAGTTTGATCTTTGTGAATGTGTGAAGGTTTTAAGGAAAATGCGTTCCATTTTTTGAATATTTCAATTTGGTGTTAGTCACCAGACCTTGATCTATGGAAGGAAAGATTGGGGTAGTCACAACACACGCCTTGAGGGATGGGTCATGAAAAGTGGTATCAGAGGGGGTCAGTTCAACCGGAAGAACCAATAGTCTATAAATTTTGATGGTGTAACAGTGTTAAAATTTTCACGATTGGATTTCAGGCCAGGGTTTCCAACATTAGTAAGGTGGAAAACATATCCATACAACAGGACCCTGAATTCTATTTTCCGACCCGATACATGAAAAACCATGTTGCATGCATCTTGGAATGTTTTCCTATGATCTTTTTTGAGTTAGAGTCAGCTCCCAAAGTCTAGAAAATTAATCATTGTTCATCTTGATACCCTTCAAAATTCCTCCACATATATAGTCAATCATGATTCCAGGGACTAACCATGAGCATGGTCCATAGAATGATAAGGATTCGATACTAGGACAATTGCCTGATATGTTACCTTTGTGATGTGTCCTAATGATACCGTCACCCATCATTCAATAGTTACTATCGGCACTACTAGTTGAGGATGCTCATAGGTTTAGTTCCTTACATGATTTATGGAGACAAATACCTCTATGGTTCATGGGTGAGATAGATCCTCAGGTCGCTATGGATTGGCTGTAGGTGGTGATGCGAGTCTTCCATTTAGTGAGGACGCCACTTGACCATATGGTGGTTCTATCCACAAGCCTTCATCTAGATGGAAATGGTGGTTGAGTAGCTGGGAGAGTAGAAGGAGGTGGTATACATTTTTACATGTTACAACCACTATCCCAATGTGGTCCACACACGGCTCAAGGCACTGGAGGATATGGGAATGGGGTAGCTGCATGTGTCCATGCTTACCCACGTAGAAGTAGATTTTTTGAGTTTTCAATTCCCTATAGTGGTGGATGAGTATGAGGATGTCATTCTAGAAGATTTTCTAGGACTGAAACCTCACAGAGAGTTAGACTTATGCATTGATATGTACCCCAGGATGACACCAATATCTACACATCTATATTAGATGGCTCCAATAAAGATCAGGGAGCTGAGGTTTCAGTTGGGGGACTAGTAGAGGAAGGAATTCGTAAGGCCCAATGTTTCACCATGGGTTTCCCCAGTGTTGTTTTTCAAGAAGGAATACATAAGGTTGAGGTTATTCTTGGAATTTTTGTGCCTAAACAAGGTGAGATTGAAGAAAAAGCATCCTCAACTATGGATTGATTACCTAAATGATCAGCTGAAGGGAACGATATGGTTCTCAAAGATATACCTCAAATCAGGCTATCACCAACTTCGAGTATGAGATGGGGACATCCGGAATACAACCTTCAGATGTTTCTATGACCACTATGAGTATTTAGTGATGTCGTTTGTTAGGACAAATTCCCTAGCCATGTTCATGGGACTCATGAACAGGATCTTCTATCTATACTTAGACAAATTTGTAGTGGTCTTAATTGATGGCATCTTACTGTATTCAGTGTCTGAAGAGGAGCATGCGATGCACCTAGGGATGGTTCTAGATGCACTCCAAGAGTACCAGTTTTTCAAAGAGCTCTCAAAGTGTGGGTTCTTGATAAGAAAGTTCCACTTCCTAAGGCATGTCATCTTAGAGGTTGGAGTTGTAGTGGATCTAGTAATGATCGAGGTGATGCATTCTTGGGATCCTCTCAAGTGTATTACTGAGGTTAGGAGTTTCCTTGGGTTGGATGGGTACCATCAGAGGCTTGTACCATAATTCTCTAGAGTAGAAGTACCTATGAAATTATTTATGAAGAAGGTAAAACCCATCATGTGGACAAAAGTATACCAGTATTACTTTTATCAATTGGAGTAGAGCTTGACAAGAGATCATATCTTGAGGTTTCCAGAGGAGGGAACTCACTATGTGCTGTAATGTGATGCATCAAGAACATACCCTACTTGTGTCCTGATGTAGGGGAAATCATTTATTTCTTATGGATCTGGATAGTTGAGACCTCATGTGTAGAACTATGGAACTCATGAACTTGATTTGGAAGTGTTAGTCTTCGCACTAAAGATGTGGTGACACTACATTATGGGTGAATGATTCATCGTCTACTCTGACCATAGTAGTCTGATGTATATATTTTTTCAAAAGGATATGAATCTGAGATACCGAAGATGGTCAGAGTTTCTCCAGAACTATGAATTCGAGATATTCTATACTCATGGGAAGGGGAGCATGGTGGTAGTTTCTCTCAGTAGGAGATCGACTTCATAGCTACTGAACGAGGCCTCAACACAATTGGAATCTTCTCACATATCCTTTTTGGATAGACATGAGGTATCTTATCTTCATTCGATGGTGGTTTCCCTCCACTCTTATAGAGATTCAGGGTGGCCCAAATCAGAGATTCTCGATGTGAGACCACACGTGCCCAGATGTCCACAGGGCATGCCATTTATGGATATTCGATAGGTAGGGAGCAAGACATCCTTTTCAGGGGATGCACTATTTTTTCAGTGGTGTTATTGGAGGAAGTGTTTAGGGAGTTTAATAGATCCCCTTTGGCAGTATATCCAGGTGTGGGGAAGATTTAGCGACACCTCCAACATTAGTACTGGTGGTTGGGGATGAAGAAGGAAGTAGAAGAGCTTGTCTCGAGATGTCTTACTTTTCTGCAAGTGAAGGTTGAGCCCCATGTTCTAGAAGGTTTTATACAATCCCTCGAGGTACTGGAGTGTAACTGAGATTGGATTTGGATAGACTTAATGATAGGATTACCACGTATGTATAATGGGAACGATACTATCTGGTTGATCGTAGACCGACTCACCTAGTTGGTACACTTCCTACCCATTCGATAATAGTGTTCAGCAGTTATATTGGGACGCCTCTACATGCAAGAGATATTTCAACTCCCTGGAGTCCCATCTAAGATATTCTCATATTGGGATTAATGATTTACATCCCATTTCAGAAAATGATTACAGGAGGCATTCAGGATTCAGTTGCGCTTGATCACATTCTTTCACCCACAAATGGATGGTCAAATGGATAAGATCATACTAACCTAGGATGACATGCTTCATGCTTACGTTATTGATTTTGGTCGTATTTGGGAGGACCTACTAACAATGGGAGAGTTTGTGTACAACAAAATCTACCACTCCACCATCGGTATGGCATCATTCAAGGATCTTTACAGATGACCATGCATGTCACCGTTATGCTAGATAGACCCAGGGGAGTCAACATTCATGGGTCCAGAGATGGTACAAGCTACCATAGAGAAGGTGCAGGTCATCCTAAAGCAGATAAAGACTACATAGATCTGACATAATTCTTGTGCTGATAGGTGACAAAGACACTTGGAGGTCAAAAAGGGGGACCTCGTATTCTTATGGATCTCCCCTCGATGAGGCATACATACATTTGTCCGAGGCAACACGTTATCTCCAAGGTTCATCAAAACTTTACTAATACTACATATAGTGGGTGATTCGGTGTACCGAGTGGCTCTACCACTATAGTTAGAGAGGGTGCATGAAGTCTTCCACATATCTCAGTTGAGTAGACACGTGCACGACCCTTCCCATGTCATCGACCATGGAAAGATGGAGATTGATGATGGGGAGATATTCATGAAGAACTCGGTGAAGATAGAGGATCAATAGGAGGGGATCCTATGTGGATGGGTGATTCCACTTGTTCATGTTCATTGGTAGCACATGAATCTCCAAGAGAGCACATGGGAGGAGGTGGCTCAGATTCAAGATCAGTACCCCATTTTTGTTTGATTATCCCTTGTTTTGGATTACAAGGATATAAATACCTAAAGGGTGGAGTAATGTAGTACAAAATAATTCCATGAATTTTTATTTGAAGATTAAGTGGAATTATTTTGAGACCAAGTGCTGAGATGACATGGGATTCTGAGGCCTGGAGAGCCCTGAATGATCCATTGAAAAGATGATAAGTTTTAAATAGCGGGCATGAGTCGTTTTCCTTAAAAAGTGGAATAACTATTAAATGGGTGTTCAGATTAGAAATATGAGGGAACTGTTGTGTTAAAGATGGTGGGTATACCCATGGAGGACTTATGTTTAACCTGCGTGAGCCTCTAATGAGAAAAAAATAAAATGACATAACAATAAGCTAAATAATTAAATAAAATTATTTTATTTTTCAAATCATTTTAACCCACAAATGGTGACTTAGATTGCAAATCTAAGACCACCATTAAGCTTGTGAGGGTATGATTTCATTAGGAAGATCCAAACATTGGCAGGAAAGGGTCAACAATAGAAATGAGTTTTTGGCTATAAATAAAATAATTGAATAATGTTATTTTATTTTCAAATTCATATAACTCATAAAAGGTAACTCAGATTGGAAATCTGACAGTATCCTTGAGTTCATGAGGGTATGATTCTATTAGGCAGAGTCTAACATTGGTTAGTGTGGGATGGATGTGAAAGTTGGTTTTTGGGACGTAACCATAAATAAATAATTTAAATAAAAGTTATTTTATTTTCAAATCCATATAACTCAGAAACGGTAACTCACATTAAAAATATGAGACCACCGTTGAGTTTGTAATGAGATTTTCTCCTTAAGGAGGACTTAAAATCAACCAACATGGGTTGAGGGAAAAAGTTATATTTTTTATATATTTTAAGGAAAAATAAAATAAACCTAAAAACATTATTTTATTCGAAATTGTTTTTCTACAATGTAGCGATGAGACGGCTGTTTCATTCCATAAATCGAAATGCATAACGACGATGAAACACAATGTAACAGAAACAATATTTAATAAATGAAACAGTGTGACGACGATGACTCATCGTAACAGAAAATATGGGACGTGTTTTCTCCATTTAATGGGATAAGAAGAATTGGAGACCATATTTGAATCTTTAAAATCTCTTAGATTACCTAAAGGAAAACTCTCCAATGATGAACGTCATCGAATGGGAAAGCGGCGATGATACCCTTGGAGATTGAATCAAAACCGAATATCGATGGACGATGATGAGTGATCATCCACGAGCAATATTTTTTGTTAGGTAGGGGTTTGATACTTTTCTATGTGAACTGTTTCCCCCCAGTTATTTCATTTAAACATTGAACATGGGTTAAATCATTAAAAAGTTAACCAAAAACCGATCTTTCATGTAGGATATTTTTGGAGAACTATTCAATGTTTAAATTTAATTAATTTGATTTTCTCCATTAAATACTTCTAATGGGAGCGGGTCAATGCCGTAATGAATGACAACAGAGGTTTGTTCCTCAAATTCATTGTGTGGATTTATCCCCGTTTTTACCATGTGATCTTCACGTTCTTCATAGAGTTATGAACAACTAATTAGTGCGTGCCCATTCCATGGACCAATGATCCCAAAATGGAGACCTGCCATCATGGAAAACCAGTGGAGACATGAAGACATTAGTGGTGGCAGCTTCAGCGGAGGAGGACACAATATAGGAGGATGCATCGAAGGAGGCCACAACGGTGCAGAGGCAGTGCGCCACAGCAGTGCACCATGGCGGTAGAGGCCATGACTAGCATTGGTCGCGACGGTGCAGGGTTGAGGTTCTAGTCGAGTATCATGTCAGGAAAAAGAAGGGCATCGACAGGCGGCCAGTGGAGTTGCAGAATCACAGAGCTATTAGGGTGATGCATTAGGCTGGGAGGCCACAACGGTGAAGGACAACGATACTAGCAAGGCACAGTGTCAACTCAGGTGACCCGCGATCAGGCCATGGGATGATTTTAGCACACAGTCTATGGGATTGTGTGTAGAGGGAATGATTCGAGGCTCATCCAATAGTGTGCATCACGAACTAGATTCCATTTTGGCATCTAGTATGGAGCAAACAATGCCCGACATTACGAGCTAGGCCGGTGAAGCAAACCGGGCTACTGGGCAGCCCAGGTATGGGGGGGTGAGAAATGGCCCGCCATTATAGGCTGAGCTAGATGGAAAAATGGGCCTCTAGGCGGCCCATCTAGTCGGAACCGGTCTAAACAAGTCAGACCCGGTTGGAGGAATTGGACCGGGTCACTGGGCGACCTGACTAGCTGGACCCATGGCCGAACTGGGTCGGGTCCAACAAGTCCCAATGGGGATGTCCAATGGTCAAGGATGGAATGGGTCAGCCCATATCCCACTGGGTCGGGTTGGGTCTCCCTAATTGAGTTGGGTCATGCAGGACCCCCGGGCTGGGATAGTTGGGTAAGGCGGACCGGGCTCGAACGCAACCGACCACTGTTTACTAAAAAAATCAATATCTTTCAGACCAGGTATCTGATTGATGTTCCGTCAATGGAATTGGGACCCTTTCAATAATACAGTCCCTTGGAAATTCTATAAGGGATATTCCATAATAGTTGAGAGGTGACCAATTTCATTAGGTCAAGATTCTCTCGGAATAAACCACACTAGAGAGCGGAAATCCTAAGGCTGGATGTCACATGAAGGATAAGACAAGCATAACTCAGTGGCTCAGAAACATAGAATACTTGAGTGGTTTAGAAGATGATACTACCTTAGTGGTTCATCAAACGAGGGTACCTCGGTGGTTTAGTTGACTAGTGTACCTTAGTGGTTCAGCATGCGAGCATACGTCAGTGGTTCAACCGATGAGCGTACGTGAGTGGTTCTACAGAGGAGCATAAATCAGTTGTTCATAATATGATTATACCATAGTGGTTTAGTAGATGAGCATACCTTTTTGGTCTAGGGGATGAGCAGATGGAAGTGGTCCAACAGATGAATGGACCTCAGTGGTTCAGCAGACTAGCCGACCTATGTGGTCCAACAGACCAGTGGACCTTAGTGGTCCAACAGCCGAGTAAGCCACAGTAGTCTAGTAGCTGAGTGGACCTTAGTGGTCCAGTAGTTGAGTGAACCTTGGTGATTCATCAGGGATGATTTACTCAGCAAAAAAAGATTATTTATCTCTAAGATTGATAAATCCTACTTTCTATACTTTGAGTTATGCCTTGTTTGAGATTTCGTTGCTTTATGGTCTTATTGTGTGATCTCTTTTGTTGTCTTGCTTTGTAGTCATTCCTTTGTGGTTTTGGGTCCCTATTAATTATTTTGTTACTCACTTTTACACAGGCTTCACCTACACATGTCATGTCCCATACAGGGGATCCACTCTTTGACAAAGACCTTGGTGGTCCAAGACTAGGTGGTGCTCAATGAGACGAGACAGATGAGCGTTGTACTATGGCTACAGCCAAATACCATGTTTGAGAACACAGATCTTCCTTTCAGTTATGTTTCCCTTTTTTTCTTGAGTTTTTTTAAAAAATGAATTTTCTGGAAATTTTCAAAGTACACGCCATGTACTTTCTGAGTACACACCGTCTACTCTTTTTCGGCTCGAAGCCGCATGCGGTCCATGTTCGGGACACACACACGGTGTGTAAGGGTGAGGTGGAGTCCGGTTAAATCGGAGTACGGAAGACTGAAGTACATGCTGTGTACTCAAGAAGTACACGCCGTGTATTTTCTTTTTTTATTCATTAAACGGACTGGGGTCGCGCCTAACCCCTAATTTCATATTCTTCTCCAGTTTTTGTCCAGCCGAGAGCGATCGTACGACCGGTCCTTTGACGAGATCCCACCTCTTTTTCCATTCTCTGATTCGAGCGTGGTCAATTGCGTTAGAATTGCATCGTTGAGCCCTACCTTCTGCTCGAGTCTTTTCTCTTGATTTCTCCCGGTTTCCAAGTTATCGTAGGTTGAGTGTTTTGTGCATTTTCTCAGATCTACGTCATACCAAGGGGAATCTATCATCGTGGTTCACTTATATCGATCTACTAGGATTGAGTTAGATGGTTTGTGCCTTTCTGTAGAAATTTGATGTATATTTTGTGCAAATCCACCAATACCCCTGAACAGGGTATTGCATGTTCTTGTTTTTCCTTTATCGTATTGACTTATTTTCTTGATTTCTAGAGTAGATATTTTGCCTATGATTATGGTGGCTTTAATGTACTTTGGATGTTTTATATGCTTGTTCTTACTGTTTGGTGTTTTCTAGTTACCATCCTTAGTCATAGGACAGTGGAACTGCTACCTTGTAATGCTGTTGAGCCTTAGTTTATAGCCAAGTAGTTCTTGAGGTTTACATGGATGATGTACACGCGCACTGAGAATGTTTAGTTTCACTCAGGACTGTGAGAACCTAGAGTAGTAGACCAAAGGGAGAATTGACGGAAGGGATTCTCTAGAGTGTCTTTTAATTACGATGCGAGACCACATAAGGAATTGACGTTGAGTGCTTCCTCAGAGAGTTTGTAGATCCTTAATGCAGGCCACAGGGGGAATTGATGTTGAGTGCTTCCCTAGAGGGCCTTTAGCACGATACGAGACTATAGGGGGGGGGGGGGGGTTGAAGGTGAGTGCTTCCCCAGAGAGTCTATTAATTTCATAGCTGAACCAGAGGGGTGAGACTGTGTGTGCCTCCTAGAGGGTTGCTAGTACTTATATGTTGAACCATAGGGGTTAGGCTATGAGATCCTCCCAGAGGGATACCTGCTTTCTTCTTATTGCTGGATGTTTACTTGTGTACTTTATTTGTTAGAATTGTGGATTGTAGCTACTTCTGCTTTCCAGTTTACTGCTTCTTGTTTTATTACTTTCCTTGTATTCATTGAATGTTGGGAACAAATCATTGGGTGATTTCCTACAGGGATTGTATCTCAAACCATGTTTGGGGCATTCTTTTGGGACCAAGCATACTATGTTGATGTAGGTATAGATAAGGGAAAACACCCTTCTACTTCAGGATCTTGATTGTGCTGGAGATGGAGAGCATGGGACCGAGCCGGGGCTCGCGATGCTGAGGAGTTTATTTTTATTTTTCTTTTGCACTAGTTTTCAGTTGTATTGCAGCACGTTGTTGTGTTTTCTGATTTCCATATATACTTGTACCTGCTACATCATTTTCATCATTGCTAGATATATTCATTGCTTCCGCTATTTGGTTTCTGTTGTTATGCATGTTTTTATTGATTCCTCTATTGACGGTTGTTTTTCCGCTGTATACCTTACCAAATGAGGGAATAGTTTCCCCACCAACTCACCAAGGCCCTCACTGCTAGTCGGCATCCTCTCAGGTTCGAGGAAATGCACTTGAGATCATGTGGCGAACCGGGTACGGGGCACCAGTGGAGGGGCTCCAGATTCGGGTCGTTATAAAGTGGTATCAGAGCGGTTCTTTTCTCTTGCCTTACTATTTGGAGACTTTAGCCAGGGATAGAATAGATTCGGTACTTGGAATTAAGATGTACTTGGGATTAGCTAACTCGTGTACAGGGAAAAGCCATACTACATTGTTAATTGTAGGTTTTGCAGGTTTTGAGTTTATATGGTTGATATATTTTCACCTAGAGTGATTTTCATGATTTGTGCGGTTATTGCTTTAATATTTCGGTTCTATTTCTGTAACAACCCGATGACATGAGGGTATTCCATATCATGAATCATATTGGCAGTTGTAGAAATCACATGTCATGCATTCTTGCCATGCCATCTAGGGTTCATTAGCGATTGCATACTGTTGTGATAGACTCTGTGTAGATTTTGCATGTTGTTGTGATAGATGCTTGATAGATTCTATGCTGCCATGTTAGAAAACTATTTTTTTGTTCCTTTCTTAAAATGAATTCCAAATTTTTGTTCTTGAGGTGTTATGGGCCCTTACGGATCAGAATTTGGCACCTCTCTGCCTTGTTTTTAGTGTTTCTGGGAGTCTGAGCAGTTTCTGAGCTACTGCGCAAAAAAACCCAGAATACACAGCATGTACTTTTTGGATACACGCCGTGTAGTTTTCAGGCCGTGTCACTGACCGTGTGACCAGAACACGGTGTTGTGACAGTAACTTCGGCAACACGCCATGTACAGTTGGTACACGCTGTGTGAATGCGGAGCTGTGTACCCGGCCATGTCACTAACAACACGAGTCGGGGGAGCTCGGGTAGAACACGCCGTGTAGTCCTATCCAGTTACCCGGCTGTGTCACGAACAACACGAGCCAACTTTACCTTCCTTTCCACATGTCCTGTTTTTTCGGTACATTCCGTGTAGTCTTGTCCATGTACTCGGCCGTGTCACGAACAGCACAGAACGGTGTCACCTTCGCCTATACACGCTGTGTTTGTTCGGAGCGCGCCATGTAAGGTCAGCCGTGTAGATGGCCGTGTGCTTAACAACACGGGATGCCAAATACTTGTCTAGTACATGTCGTGTTTTTTTCGAACACGCCATGTAGTATCGGGTTAAGTCAGACCGTGTGGGTTAGCCGTGTAAGGGACTCGTGCAGGGGAATAGTTCCAAGTACATGCCGTGTGTCGGGGTCAACTCGCCGTGTAGTTTGAAGTGTAAACGACTTGTAGGGCAGGATTACATACCCATGTCTATGGTTTAAGAAGACGCGCATTGTTGTTTTTATACACGTCATGTAGTCGAGATTTGTAATTTTTTTTTGTTTTCGTTCCCCTGTTTCTGTTTTGTACTCTTGTGTTCCCTGTCCTGGTTTTCCTGATCTAAGGTGTGCTTTTGATCTTTCATAGATATGACTCCGAGACGTCCTCTGGTCATACGTCTATTGTCAAGCAGTGATCAGATGCCAGATAGGGCTGATCAGGGACTTCCTGCCAATCCTCCAGTCGGGCCAGCCTTGGCACCAGCTGTCATACCAGTTGCAGGTGCTGACGCGAAGTTCAGGGAAGGTTTTATGAAAATGATACAAGCCTTCCCGGGATCGCCGCCTACTGCCATCTTTATGGAAGACTTGATGGGGGTTTTTCAGCAGCAGCATCCTCCCACATTCTCGGGGGAAGGAGGACCTCAGGCTGCAGAGTCATGGTTGGAAGCCATGCTGACTATCTTCAAGCATCTGAAGATGCCTCCAGAGAGGCGGGTCAAGCTGGCCAGCTACATGCTCCGAGACTCTGCCAAGAGGTGGTGGGATGTGATCTCACAGGAGGGTCAGTCGCAGGATATGGGTTGGGAGGAGTTCCAGCGCATGTCCAATGACTACTTCTACCCGGAGACCCTGAGGGCTGACCGTGCCCGAGATTTCATGAGCATTGAGCAGGGTACTCTTTCAATCATGGAGTATTCTTCTTATTTCACCAAGCTGCAATGCTTCACACCCCTCTAAGATGGGAGTCGGGTGTTCCTAGCAAGGAAGTTTGAGGATGGTCTCAGGCGGGAGATCTGCTCACAGTTGAATCTCTTCAAGATGACTTCCATTACTTCCATCGTCAACTAGGAACTGATTGTGGAGCGCAATCTAAGAGACTCTGGAGCTGCGAGTCAGGGTGGTTCTACTTCCAGAGCTAGTTTTCTTCCAGATTATAGCAAGAAGCGATGTAGGGATACTACGTGCGGTGATTCGAGGAATCGAGATGCCTCATCAGGCAACCAGGTGACATGCTACCTGTGTGGCTGGTCGGGGCACACAAGGTCGCAGTGCCAGAGGGACCTCATGGATTGTTGATCTTGGGGAAAGACTAGTCACCTTCAGCGTTTCTGTCAGGTTTTCTCACCAGCAGCTGGTGACCGTGGTTCTTCCATGACTCCTTGTTCAGGAGCAGCACTGCCAGTTTCTCACCAGTCGGGGAACTGAAGTTCTTCCGGCCATTCGGGCCGAGGTGGAGGTCAAGGACGTGGTGGCCAGCCACCAGTTTCTCAGCACCAGCAGGGAGGTTCAACTCAGAGTGGTCAGTCAGGGGCACAGGGCCGCGGTGCAGGCTAGTCTTTCCCCGTGGAGCATACTTATCAGGAGCAGGATCCCAGCCCTTCTTCTATTCGAGGTACGATTTTAGTAGCCTCAGTTTTATCTTCAGCGCTTTTCGATACTGGTGCTACACATATCTTTATCTCTGTTGTTGTTCTGGAGAGCCTTGGACTCTACATCATTTCTTATGCCGACTCCTTGACACTAGATACACCTTTGAGGATGAGTACATCTAGTGTACGCTAGTGTAGAGTGTTCCCTCTCGAGGTTGTAGGGTATCGCTTCTTATGGGATCTCTAGGTCCTAGATATGACATGATATGATGTCATCCTTGGCATGGACTGGTTGATTCCCTTCCAGGAAGTCGTCGACTGCTATGCCCGCAGAGTGAGTTTCGTCTCACTAGAGGGTGAATCTTTTCTTCATAGAGGTGAATGGGACATTTGGGAAAGTCGGGAGGGACTCGAGCATCTTGGGCTAGGAGGGGTGACGGCCCAGATTTCTAGTCTTTATCTGGATGATCAGGGTCTCCACAGTTGGATTTTCCTCCAATGGTGGATCGCTTCAGGGATGTCTTTCCAGAAGACTTTTCAGGTTTTCCTCTGGAGTGTGAGGTAGAATTCTCTATTGAGCTCATGCCAGGAGCGGCACTGGTGTCCATTCCTCCCTATAGGATGGCCACACCTGAGTTGCAGGAGCTCAAGAAGCAGTTGGAGGAGCTACAGGCTAAGGGTTTCATCCGACCCCGTACTTCTCCTTGGGGTTCGCCTGTCCTGTTTGCAAAGAAGGCAGACAGTACCCTTTGGATTTGTGTGGATTATCAAAAGCTGAACCAGTTGACGATCAAGAACTGATATCCTTTTACGAGGATCGATGACCTTTTTGATTAGCTTCGAGGAGCCCGGGTGTTCTCGAAGATCGACTTGAGGTCCGGTTATAAGCAGTTGCACGTTAGACCATCAGATAAACCTCAAACATCCTTCAAGAGCAGGTATGGTCTATACGAGTATACAGTCATGTCGTTCGGTCTCACGAACGCACCTGCAGTTTTCATGGAAATGATGAACTGAGTGTTCCATCCATATTTGGACTCCTTCATCGTGGTCTTCGTTGATGATATCTTGGTGTACTCTCACACTCGACACGACCATGCCACAAATCTTGAGATCGTTCTAAGTACACTGAGAGAGAACCAGATTTATGATAAACTCTCGAAGTGCCACTTATGGATGGATGAAATTCACTTCTTAGGTCACATCATCTTAGAGGCAGGAGTATCTGTTGACCAAGAGAAAGTGAGATCTGTAGTTTCCTGAGAGAAACTGAAGAATGTTTTTGAGGTACAGAGCTTCCTAGGGCTGGCTAGATACTACATACAATTTATTCAGGACTTTTCTCGTCTAGCAGTAGATTTGACAGGTCTGACGAAGAAGGGGGAAAAGTTCTTATAGTCAGATTTTTTCGATTCAGCCTTTCAGGAGCTGAAAGGGAGGTTGACGTCAGCACCAATACTAGTCTTTCCAGAGACAGGCAAGAGCTACACTATTTTTTGTGTTGCTTCAGGTATCGGGCTAGGAGTTTTTCTTATGCAGGGGGATGGAGTCGTTGCGTACAGGTCTCCGCAGTTGAGGCCACATGAGAGGAACTACCTGACGCACGATATGAACTTGGAAGCTATTGTTCATGCCTTACGTTGTTGGAGACATTATCTTCTGGGAGAGCACTTTGTGGTATCCACTGACCACAAGAGTCTCAAGTATATCTTCACTCAGCTTGATCTAAATCTGAAACAATGCAGGTTGGTTGAGTATCTACAGTCTTTTGACTTCAATCTTGCCTATACGTCGGGTAAGTGCAACGTAGTGGCTGATGCATTGAGCGGGAGAACTCGAATTTAGGCAGTTCAAGAGGCCAGCAGTGAGTGGCAGCTGATGGCTCTATTCTATAAGATGCATCTAGAGGTGCACGACAGACAGGGACAGACCTTTTTATCTTCTGTATCTGTTACCTCTACACTTCTTGATCGGGTACGGATGAAGCAGCTATCAGATTCAGAAGGCTTAGTCCCACGGGAGAGTGTATCAGGAGAGGAACCTCTTCCCCGATGGATAGTGGGAGAGGATGAGATCTTGAGTTTCCAGGGATGCGTATGGGTGCCAGAAGACATATGCAAGGAGCTGATGCATGATTTTCATTCCTCTGTTTTGGAAGTTCATCCTGGCGTCACCAAGATGTATCGGGATCTTCATCGCCAGTACTGGTGGCCAGGTATGAAGAAGGATGTTTCTGGTTTTTTCATGAGATGTTCTACTTGTCATTAGGTGCAAGCAGAGCATTAGCGACCGGCATGCCTTTTACAGCAGCTACACATTCCGGAGTGGAAGTGGAATGACGTCACGATGGAATTCATGACTGGGTTGCAGAGGTCGCCTCGAGGGAACAATGTTGTTTGGGTTGTCGTCGACAGGCTTACGAAGGTTGCTCACTTCTTTCCGATCAAGGAGACCTTCAGTGTTGATGATCTGGGATGAATTTACATCCAGGAGATCGTTCGTCTTCATGGAGTCTCACACTCCATCGTTTCAGACAGGGATGCGCATTTTACCTCATAGTTCTGGAAGGGACATCAGAAGGCCTTGGGTACACATGTACTTTTGAGTACAACATACCATCCCCAGACTGATGGCCAGTCCGAGCGCATGATTCAGATACTTAAGGATATGCTCCGAGCTTTCATCCTAGACTTTGGCGGTTTTTGGGAGACGCATATCCCTCTTGTGGAGTTCGCCTACAATGACAATTTCAAGGAGACCATTCAGATGGCTCTATACAAGGATTTGTACGGTAGGCCATTCCAATCACCCTTATGCTGGCTTGAGGCAGGAGAGACAGCTTTGCTAGGACCTTATCTTGTACATGAGACTTCAGAGCAGATAGAGCCGATTCGGAAGAGGATGGATATAGCACAGTCTCGGCAGGAGAGGTAGCTTTGTTGGGACCTCGTCTTGTTCAAGAGACTTCAGAGTAGATAGAGCTGATTCAGAAAAGGATGGCTATAGTACAGTCTCGACAGAAGTATTATGCAGATCAGCGGAGACGACCTCTGGAGGTCGAGGTTGGTGATCAGGTTTTCCTACGTGTTGCACTGAGGTTGGGACACATCAGGATTCAGAGACAGGGTAAGCTTTCACCACGGTACGTCGGGCCGTCTGAGGTCTTGGAGAGAGTTGGGCCGGTCTCCAATCGGTTGCAGAAACCTCAGAGGTATCAGGCCATGCATGACGCCTTTCACGTCTCTCAACTCCGACGTTACTTTTCAGGACCGTATCACGTCTTTCAGCCTGAGGAAGTTGAGCTTGAAGCGGATGCATCATTCGAGGAGCATCCTATCCGGATTGTCGATCACATTACGAAGGTTCTCCGCGGGCGGTCTGTTCCTCTGGTACGGGTGCTATGGCAGCACGGGCGAGTACAGGACGAGACCTGGGAGAGGGAGTCCGATGTACGATCGCAATGGATGGAGCTGTTAGGGGTTTCTTATTCTCCGTCTCATTAGGGAAATTTAGGGACAAATTTCTTTAAGGGGGGAAGTTTGTAAGAACCCGGATCTTCCTTTCAGGTATGTTTTCCCTTTTTTTGGGAGTTTTTAAGAAAAATGAATTTTCTGAAAATTTTCAAAGTACACACGGTGTACTTTCTGAGTACACACTATGTACTCTTTTCCAGCTTGAAGCCATGTACTGGCCGTGTCCGGGCCACACACACAGTGTGTAAGGTTGAGGTGGAGGACGGTTAAAGCGGAGTACGGAAAACTGAAGTACACGTCGTGTACTCAAGAAGTACACGCCATGTTTTTTCTTTTTTCATTGAACGGACTGGGGTCGCGCCTAACCCCTAATTTCATCTTCTTCTCCAGTTTTATTCCGCATAAGAGTGACCATACGACTGGACCTTCGATGAGCTCCTGCCTCTTCGTCCGTTCTCCGATTTGAGCACAATCGATTGCATTAGAATCGAAGCAGTTAGCCCTCCCTTCTTCTTGAGTCTTGTCTCTTGATTTCTCCTGGTTTCCAAGTTATCGAAGGTTGAGAGTTTTGTGCATTTTCTCAGATCTACATCATTCCAATGGGAATCTGTCATTGTGGTTCACTTATATCGATCTCATAGGATCGAGGTAAGTAGTTTGTGCCTTTCCGTATAAAGTTGACGAATATTTTGTGAAAATTCCACCAATACCCTTGAACGGGGTATTGCATGTTCCTATTTTTCCTTTGTTGTATTGTCTGCTTTGCTTGATTGCTAGAGTAGATATTTTTCCTGTGATTATGGTAGCTTTACTGTACTTTGGATGTTTTCTATGCTTGTTCTTCCTGTTTGGCATTTTCCAGTTTCCATGCTTAGTCATAGGACATTGGAACTGCTACCTTGTTATACTGTTGAGCCTTAGTTGATAGCCAAGTAGTTCTTGAGGTTTACTTGGACGATGTACATGTGCGCTGATCATGTTTAGTTTCACTCAGGATTGTGAGAACCTAGAGTAGTAGACCAAAGGGATAATTGACAAAAGGGCTTCTCTAGAGTGTCTTTTAATTACGATGCGAGACCACAGGGGGAATTGACGTTGAGTGCTTCCTCAGAGAGTCTGCAGATCCTCGACGTAGGCCACATGGGAAATTGATGATTAGTGCTTCCCTAGAGATCCTTTAGCAGGATACGAGACAATAGAGGGAATTGACGGTGAGTGCTTCCCTAGAGAGTCTATTAATTTCATAGCAGAACCAGAGGGGTGAGACTTTGTGTGCCTCCTAGAGGGTTGCTAGTACTTTTAGGTTGAACCATAGGGGTTAGGCTGTGAGAGCTACTCAGAGGGTTACCTGCTTTCTTCTTGTTGCCGGCTATTTACTTGTGAACTTTATTTGTTAGAACTGTGGATTGTAGCTACTTGTGCTTTCCTGTTTACTGCATCTTGTTTTATTACTTTCCTTGTATTCATTGACTATTGGGAACAAATCTTTCGGTGATTTCTTACTGGGATTTTATCTCACACCCTATTTGGGCTATGCTTTTGGGCCCAATAAGACTATGTTATTGCAGGAATAGATAAGGGAAAACACCCTTCTACTTCAGGATCTTGATTGTGCTGGAGCTGGAGAGCATGGGACCGAGCCGGGGCTTGCGATGCTGAGGAGTTTGTTTTTTTTTCTTTTACACTTGTTTTCAGTTGTATTACAGCTTGTTGTTGTGTTTGATGATTTCCATAGATACTTGTACCTACTTCATCATTGTCATCAATGCTAGATATATTCATTGCTTCCGCTATTTGGTTTCTGTTGTTATGAATGTTTTTACTGCTTCCTCTATTGACTGTTGTTTTTCTGCTGTATACCTTACCAAATGAGGGCATAGTTTCCCCATCCACTCGCCAAGGCCCTCACTGCTAGTTGGTAGCCTCTGGCATTCAGGGAAACACGCTTGAGGTCATGTGACGAACTGGGTACGGGGCACCATTGGAGGGGCTTCAGATTCGGGTCGTTACACCATGTACCAACACTTCAGGTGGGATCTCGAGTGGAAATACCATTGTAGTTGTATTTTTCTTTGTAGTTTTTGGCTTGTATTCTAGCCCCTTTGAAATTTTAGTTTTTACTTTCCTCTTAATAGTTTTTTCAGGAACAATTGTTGTTTACTTTGTGTTTACCTTCCATAGTTTGAGATTTGTGTGTGTACATATTTTAAAGAAATTCCTTCCTTTTTTGGGATATTCCTACTCAGTTATAGTCACTAGACCCTAGCCTATGGATTTTGGGCTTGGGGTAGTCACATAATAGGCCTTAGGGGATGGGTCGTGACAACTCATAAGCTAGAAGTGAATTATGAAAAGAAATGATAAAAAAACTTATTGTTGAAATTTCATTGAAAGAAATTAAAGGAGAATAACCTTGTATACTTGATAGTGGTTGTTCTTATCACATGATAGGAGACCTGAAACTATTGAAGAATGTGAAATATTTTAAAGAAGTAAGTGTGACATTTGGAAATGATGACCCCCTAAAAATAAAAGGTGTTGGATCTGTCATCATTGGAAAAGAAAAGATGGAATCCTAGAAAACATTATATGTTGATGGGATAAAAGACAATTTTATGAGTGTTTCACAATTGTGTGATGATGGAAACCAAGTTATCTTTAGGAAATATGGGTTTGTTATGAAAATATAAGAATATGGAAAGATTATTACAGGATACTAGTATATAAAATTAAATTTGTTTCAGGTTGATGATATACAAAACACTTGTTTCATGAGTATGGTGGAAGAGAATCAATTATGGTATAAAAGGCTAGGACACATGGGGTAGAGAAACATGATCATGAAATCTAATTGAGATAGTGTCTAAGACATTCATCATTTTCCAAGAAGAAATTATTTGTGTTTCACTATTTGTGAGAAAGGAAAGATTATAAATGTTGTGCATAAGAAAGTTGAGATTTGCTCAAGACAACCCCTAGAGCTGATTCATACTAATATATATGTGTTTATGAGAAAACATTAAATAAAGTGGAGATATGTACCTCATCACTTTAATTCATGATTTTACTCACATTACTTGTGTTATTTTTATGAAACACAAATCATATTCTCTGAAAATGTTTAAAAGTTTCAGAAGGAAGGCTGAGAAAGAATGTGAGTATTCCATGAAGATGTTGAGAACAATCATTAGTTGTGAATAAGAATGTGGTTTCTTTTAAAGATATATGAATAATAATAGAATATTTAATGAGTATAGTTACCCATATAATCACCAAAAGAATCAGCTTACTCAAAGAAAGAATAGGAGTTTGGTGGATATGGGAAGAACCATGTTACATGAACATTACCTCTATCATTACTTTTGGAGGAAAGCCACGAGTATTTGTATTTATATTTAAAACCATTGATTATATATAAAAAAAATTAGATATGACCCCATATGAATTTTTTTATGAAAAAACTCCAAGCTTAAAACACTTTAGAGGTTTCGGGAGTCCATTTGTTATAAAGAAGAAAGGTGGAAACTATGGAAAGTTTTAGTAGAAAGGTGAATATGTAATCTTTCTTGGACATGCTCTAGAAGAAATTGGATATATATACTTCAAAAAAAATAATTTTTTATTTAGTTGATGTGAATTTAATTAAAAATCTAGATAAATATTAACATCCTTAGGCAGAAAAGGATGTTGACAAAGTTGATGAAAACAATTCTATTAAGGAAATAGATAATTTTATTCCTACTTAAGAACAAGAATCAGACTCATATATTTCAAGTGATGAGAAAGATACTCAAAAATATCATCCAAGGATGAGGAACCAAGTGGATGTTCCGAATATAATTGCAGAACAACATTAAAATGTTCAAACCATAAGAAAAAAAATGATATTACACAAACTTTTCTATATTAAAAAGTGTAAATGAATGGTGTGAAAGGGTATTTTGAGCATTAGGAATGGGTTTAGGCCATGAATGAATAATTAGATCATATTGAAAGGAATAATACATGGAAACTCATACCCAAACAAAAAAAACATCATTTGCACAAAATAGGTTTTCCAGAATAAGTTGAATTAAGAAGGTGAAGTTATGATAAATAGAGAATGATTGGTTTGCAAAGGGTATTCAAAGATTGAAGGAATTTATTTTGATAAAACCCTTACTCTAGTGTTAATATTGGAAACAATTATAATTTTTATTGATACTGTTGTACAATGAGGATTCAGGATCTTTCAAATGAATGTTAAATATGCAATCTTGAATGGCTATCTTGGAGAGGAGGATTATATTGAACAACTTTGTATATTTGTTATGGGGAAAGATTATAGCTATTTATGAATATTTGATAAAGCCTTGTCTGGTCTAGAATTAGTTCCGAGTTCATGTTATTCCAAAAAGGATATTTTCTTATGGAAAATGAATTTCAATAAAGGAAGAGTGGATATAAATATTTATATCAGAGAAAGTGAAGAGTATTCCCTCATTGTAATTATTTATGTTAATGCTATTATATTTTCTAGTAATGATGAAAGAAGATGTGAAATATTTGATGAAGAAATGAAAAAAGGAATTTGAAATGTATATGCTGGGATAAATTAAATACTCACTTTATTTACAACTCTTTCCAAATAAAGAATACATTTTTCTCTCCCAAGAAAAGTATGTTAAATAACTTATCAAGAGGTTCAACATGGAAAACTCAAAAACCTATTTACACACCAATTTTAGTGGGAACAAATATGAGTAAATATGAATAAGTAAATTAAGTTGATTAGAAAGAGTATCTAAAGGTGATTAAAAGCCTATTATATTTGACTACCTCAAGAACTGACATTGTTTATGTTCTTACCTTTTGTGTAAAATTTCATATTTATCTAAAGGAATCACATGTTATTAGTATATAAAGAATCATAATATACATAAAAGGAGTAACTGAATTTGGGATTATGAATTGTATCTCATATAGAATGGATGTTTTTGGGTATTCAGATACAGATTGGTAATGAAATTTTGTTGATAGAAGATCCACCTATGGTGGAGTATTCTTGTAACACACTGTGTTTTTACGGACTAGTTTTTTCTCAAATAAATTTAAATTTTCATTTATATATTGAAATAAACAAATTAAAAGATTCCTTTCACTAGAAACACTGACTTTGTGTACATTACACACAACACCTACTTGGCGTACAATGCAAGAAACAATGAGTTGACGTACGATATATGTAACATTAAGTTTCTACAAAACATCTCTTTTTTTTTAATTATTGAAATAATATAATTATAACTTATATATTAAAGTTATTAATATTAATAATAATAAATACTTTTCAAATATTTTTATAAAATTTTATATAAATAAAACATATTTATAATAAAAGCTATATTTTTTTGGTAAAGTCCTTTTTATGTTTAAAAACATCATTTTCTCGAATAAACAACTTTTAATAATGAATGTAATATTATAAAACATTTTAAATTTATTTTGATAAAATAAAATTCATTTTTTATTTCATAATTTATAAATTATCTTAGGGTGAATTTTTTGTATTTTTTTGAGAAACTTCATTTTTGATGAATAGTGAGAAAAACTGCTTTTTAGTTAAAAAATGCCTTTTGTAAAATTAATTATTAATGATAATTGATATTATAAATATTATTATAGGTCACATTAGATAAATATTACATCTATTAATACAATTTAATTTATTAGAATCATTTTCACTTTGAAACAGAATATGAAATCTTAATAAGCTTTTCCACTTTTTCTTACTTTAAAACCCCGTTATTTGGTCCTGTCAGTGGGATTAACACTAATCCAAATTTTTTTGCTTCTAGTAATTGAATCTAAAAAATTATAAATAAAACATTTTATTCATTATAATATTTATATTCCAATAATAACAAGTTAATTTTTTCCCAAAATGATTAGTAAAAGTGATTAAAATTAATCACAAGAGTTAAGGCCAAATTAAGCTTAATTTGGAACTAAACATTAACATTAAAAGCCCAAATGACCTATAAACATGTCCATAACACATTTTATGTCCATATTTTGGCCATAAAACTTTAATTATTTAGTTTTTTGGATTATTAAGTATTTATGTAGGTAATAACATGTGCACACCAAACTTGTTTCTAGAAATTCTGAGTGAGTCATTGTTTCCTTCCCTATAAAAGGACACATCCTCTACCCATTCCTCACAGATCTCAAACCTTTTAATTTAATCCAATAACTTCCCAAGTTGCTTAATAAAATCCTCCCTATGACCTTGAATCCTACATTTGTGCATAAATCTTCTCAAGGAATCATTTTGGAAAAACCCAAATGGTGTTTCCAGATTTATAGGTAACATCTTCTCTCACTATCCTTTCCTTTGTTTCCCTTCTTCACTACACCACTCTGATTATTACATTATTGTGTGAAAAATAAGTATCCTACATATACTATTATGTCATTGTGGGACATATTAGACCTAAAATTACACACACCTCTATCTAATAGAGGTTGAACATATTGTTTCTATGTACGACGAACAACTGCCTCATGAAATGATGATTGTTCAATTCTACTTTACCACCAATCATTGTAGCCATTGTAATTGAAACTATATTTATATATTTAATATATTTTATTTAATATGTATTTAATATTATTTATTTCTTTTACAACACGTATCTTTTTACCTTCAATTTGAAGTTAATACGATAAGCTTGTTTGAGAAAGTGTGGACTACCGCCTCCTCAAAGCATTATGATTTGTTCACACACCACGTATAATGCATTAAATAGGGGATAAATGAAATTATATGATATATATGATATATTAATGATAATATAATTATTATATATATATATATACATAAATACATAAAAATATTTCATTTATATGATTTCTTTCAACACGGGAATAAAAAACTACATTTATGCGTTCGTACGAATTACCGTCTCCCTGAATAGTGATTTCCATTACATAATTTATTATGCAGTATATTATAATAATATAAAAATACTGTATATTAATTATATTTATATCATTTTCTACATTATTTAACCATGATATAAGTATAAAGATCAATGATAGAAAAAAATAAGACACATGTGTAGAAAGAAGTGAATATTACCCGAGGTGAAACCTTAACATAAGATCATTAACAAGTGAGTAATATAAGGTCATAATAAAAGAATATATGGTAATAGATATAAGAATATTATTATTTAAAAGATTTATAATAAAATTTTATTTATTATACTGGAATCTTGTACGAGTACAGAGAGAGTCATGACATAAGGTAAAAGGACTTTCATCTCCATATTAATTTATATGGGATACACGCTATGTTCACCACTCTTTACTTTTGTGTGATGTCTGTAATTACTATAATTTTATTATATTTATATTTTACTTAAATTTATGGGTATTCACATATTCATTCTATGGTCTTTCTTTCATGGATTTTAACTTTTAAAAGTTACCAAATCGGTAAAACAATTTTGTCTCATTATGCCTTCCTTGAGACTCCTATTTTGTTATGCACATAAACTCTTCTTAGAGGTGTATATAATTTAATTTTACATGTTATTTAATGAATATAATTCATTCAATGATATGTTAAGCTTCATGTAGTTTTTTTTTCTTACACAGAGAGCATGATCCCAAGTCGCCAAGTTATAAGAGTTTATTGAGACAATCACCTCATTTTTTGAGATTATTTATGTTTATGATTACTTTAATGAAATATTATAATCCATAATTCAAAAATATTCATGAGTTTCTTTATCCTACATTTCTTCAAGATATAATAATTTCTTAGTACTATTTTCCACTCTTTGTTACTCAAGATAAGGTTTTTAGTAACATCTTACCACCTATCTCTTTGGTTGGAAATCTACAATATTCAAAAACCATGTTTTCAAAAATAGTTTCAAAATATCATGGAAGAAAATTCTCAAGTAAAATTGGATTTTAATTTTTTTGTTTTTAAAGGTTCCTTTATAATATTTTAACTATATTTTCACAGAAAAAGGTTTTTAAAAGGTTTTATGTAATAATAATCATTTTTCAAAGAATAAAGAATATTTTCCACAGGAATTGTTTTTAAAAGATATCTGAAAATTATTTCCCATATAAAATAACATCCATTGGTGTTAATAAATCCTTTATGGGGAATTATTCAATGTTTCCATTCATATTATTTCTCTGAATGTGTTATGTTTTGAGGGTATGATGTTTTGGTACCCGTTTCTCTTTTACATGTTATATTCTTTTGAAACATGGTTCTTTTCATGGGTTATGTTTATGATGAAATGATTATGAAAACTATCTATTTACACAGGTTATGATATCTTTACAAGTTTATGGTGCCCATTTCATTTCATGGGATATGATATGTTCATTTATGATCTTGTGTCACATGTATGTATGATTTTATTATGTGATGGGTGCGACCTATATCTCCCTCCAATGCATTGGGTAAATATTTATATCTCATTAGACAGAGGGTTAGAATGAGGGTTCACTTGGTTCAGTAATACAGGGATAGAATGAGGGTTTACTTGGTTCAGTAATACATAGTTAGAAAAAGGGTTTAATTAGTTCAATAATATAGGGTAGGAACGGGGTTCAGCCAGTTCTATAAAGGACTTTGTCCACTAAGATGGTAATAACAAGGATGCATTTTCTACTATGGAAATCATTATATGCTTATGTGTTTCTACAATTCCATGTCTTATTCCTATGATATTCTTTCATGGTCTACGATATTTATTTCATTATGATTCATCTCTTATGAACTACCATTATTTATGACATGATCTCTGTTATAATCTTTGATATGCAAGGTATGATCTTCTATCTTTCTAATAATATCCATTACCCTTATAATCTTGATTATGCTTACATGTCTCACTTTTTTACCCTTATTGGTCATTTGAGATCACCGATTTTTTGGTTTCCTTCCCCAGGTTATGAAGATATGTTTTATGTTTGAGGTGTCTAAGAATGGTTCTAGTCAAGAAGAGCCTAGTGGGAGATAATGTAGCTCACTTATGTATCAATATTTATGTTTCCATGTTTCCAAAGGCACTAGAATAATACGATCTTATTGGGTCTATTTGTATAATGTTTAAGTATTTTTTAAATGTTATGTAATGTTAATGTTTTCAAAGAGAGGGTTTATATAGTTGGTATCATAGGAAAATTTTAGTTAAACTTCCGAAACTAGGTTGGGAAATCCTTGGTGAGAACACTATGGAATTATCTAAGGATACGTATAAGGATGAGTAAAAGTATAGAAAAATGTGTTAGAATATTGGTGAAGGATATAGTGAGTGGTTTCATAGAAAAAAATTCATGTTTGGATACTACATGTGGATGTGGATCTATCATAGATATACATTGGGGTACCAACTCTGACAAGATGTTCCGTGCTTGACTGGGGGTAATCTGATACACAACAACTGGCCTTGCTATACACCTTGATTAATACTCCCCTAGGATATGATTTGGGAATTCAAAAACTCTTTAAAACCCATTATTAATGATTTAATCCTACGTTGACTATGAATAACCTAGGATAAACCTAAGGTTTCACATATTAATGAAGTTATTGTAATTTAGAAATCCTATAAGTAATTTTTCACGATTATGTGGTTCTTCTTATTTGATTATAAATCTAACCACTCTATCCTATCTATAGAATTTTATTAGGGTGTTATGATTCCCCCAAAACAATTATCGGTGGAATTAGTAGTGCAAACCCCTAATGTTATGATGACTGAATCTCATGTATATGATTCTTATCTGGTAGAATTTTGTTGGGGTGTACTTCATGAAAATATTTTCATTCTTCCTTTCGTCGAATTTGAGGTCATCATAGGCATGGCTTGGATTTATTTGCATAAATCCCACATCAATTATCAAGGAAGGGAATTTATGTTTGATATTTCAAACCCTGCTATAATCATAAATCAATGTTATGATAAGTGTGAACATTTTATGGATACTAAATCCAGTGTATATGACTTAATTCCCATTCAAAAGTGTTATTAATCTCAAATGTTTGGGGAGAAGATCGACATTGATGATATGCCTATTGTTCATCATTCTTTGGATGTCTTTTTGGAAGATTTTCCTAGTCTTCCACAAAAACGTGAAGTTGAGTTTTAAATATAACTGGTACCTGGTTCCACCCCAATTTCAAAGACTCTTTAGAGAATCTCCTTAGTTGAGTTGAAGGAATTAAAGAAAAAACTCCAAGAAAAACTTAATAAGGGATTCAGTCGGCCAAGTGTGTCGCGTTGGATTGAACCAGTTCTTTTTGTGAAAAATAATGATGGATCAATGCGACTTTGCATTGTTTTTGGAGAGTTGAACTAAGTTACAATCAAGAAAAAATATCATCTTCCTCGTATTGATGAATTGTTTGATCAACTACGTGGAGCTTAACACTTTTCAAGATTGACCTTCATTCTAGATATCATCAATTAAGGATCAAGAAGGCGGATATACCCAAGACGAAATTCATACAAGGTATGATCACTATGAATATATAGTGATGCCTTATGGTCATACTATTTCCCTTACTCCCTTCATTGATTTAATAAAAAGATTCTTTAGAGATTACCTTGACCAGTTTGTGGTAGTCTTCATAGATGACATTCTTATCTATTCAAAGGGATATGAAGAGCATGAATATCTCTTGAAAAATGTACTAAAGACCCTACTGAAGGATAAGTTGTATTCCAAATATACAAATTGGAAAATTTGGATTTAAAAGGTTTCAGTTTTGGGTCACATAATCTCAAGAGATAGTATAACAGTAGATCCATCAAAGAAAGAGGCTATAGAAAGCTGGTATAGACCAACCACATTGACATCGATACACAAATTTATTGGTTTAGTTGGATATTATCTATAGTTTTTGGATAATTTCTCATGACTATATAATACCCTATCCAAGTTAACTCATAAAGGTGTCAAGTTCTTCTAGACAAATGAATGTAAGGAAAATTTCAAAGAATTAAAGAGAAGGTTGGTCAGTGCACCTGTGCTTACACTACAATATAGTGAAAAAGGATTTGCAATCTATATAGATTCATACAAGAATGGATTGGGATGTTTTCTTATGAAAAATTACATGGTTATATACTATTCCTCACAATAGTAGAAGATTAATAAGCAGAATTACCAAACTCATGATTTGGAGTTAGCAGCGGTATTATTTCCATTAATGATATGAAGGAATTATAATTATGGGTAAAAGTGTGATATATATACCAATAATAATAGTTTGAAATATATTTTCACACAAAATTATTTGACCATGTTCCCAATAAGATGGTTAGATTTGATAAAGGATTATTATTTCTCAATAAATTTTTAACCTGGGAAAGTGAACAAGGTGGCCGATGCTTCAAGTCAAAGAGATCATGCTAGCTTATCTGTGACGAGGATTAAAAAAGATCCAATATTTCTATATTTCAATGGATAGATCTAGAAATATTGAAGGAAGGGTAAAAATATTAACTTTCTCAATTGAATGTTCAACCATCTATCCAAGTGATGATTAAGGAGGCACATAAGGAAGAAGAAGATATGTAAAATAATTTCAGATATTTTCCTGAGGTTAACCTTAATCAAGATGGAATGATAAGGTTCAAGAACCATGTATTTGTTCCTTACATACCAGATTTAAAGAAAGTCCTTTTTGAGGAAGCACACAGTTCTTCATTCTCTATTCATCCAGAAAGTATAATGATATATAGGTAATTGAATGAATACTTATGGTGGGATGGCATGATAGGGGATATCAAGGATTTTGTATCTCAGTGTTTTGTATGCCAAAAATTTAAGTTTGAAAGACAAAGTCTAAAGGGATGTTCCATACAATACCCATACCAGAATGGAAATGGGAGAACATCGCTATGGATTTTGTCATTGGACAACCCAAAACATCTAAAGGGTTTAATGATATATGGGTGGTAATTGATCACCTTACTAAGTAATCATACTTCATAGCAATCAGATAAGATTTATATCTTGATAATATTTCCAAAATATACATTAAGGAAGTGGTAAGGTTGCATGGAGTACAAAATTCCATTGTATCACATCAGGATATGTGGTTTACCTCAAAGTTCTAGAAAAGTATTGAAAAATCACTTGATATTGAATTGAGTTTCAACACAACTTATCATCCTCAAATAGATGCTCTGTCAGAAAGATCCATTCAAACCCTAGAGGATATATTGAGATCTTCTTCTCAGTATTTCAAAGGTGGTTGGGATTAACACCTTCCTAGGGTTAAGTTTTCTTAAAATAATATCTTTCACTCTTGATTTCAGAAGGAACTGTATGAAGCCCTCAATGGGAAGAAATTAAGAGCTCCAACATTTTGCGATGAGTTTGGAGAAAGAAAGCTATTGGGACCTGAGATCACAGAAGAAATAGTCGAGATGATTAGAACAATTCAACAACATATCAAGGTATCTCAAAGTCAGTAGAAAGTTATGCTAATAACAAATGACCTGATATCGAGTTTAAATTTAGTGAAATGGATTTTCTAAGAATCTCACCATGGAATAATTTTAAGATATTCAAGAAGAATGGGAGACTAATCCCTAGGTATATCATCCCCTTTGAAATTATTGATCATATCGGGAAGGTATATTTTTGCATATATCTTCCTATAAATATATCTCAAGTCCATGATGTGTTCCATGTATCACTCCTATGGAATTACATACCTGAACCACCACATGAACTGAAATCAGAGGTCATTTCACTAGAGTGGGATCTTTCTTATGATGAGAGACTTGTTGAAATTCTGGACCGATTAGAGAAATTTCTCTGAAACAAGAACACTCACATAGTCAATGTTTTTTTGGAGAAATCTCCAGTTTGAGGAAGCTACATGAGAACTTGAGGATATGATGAAGTATATTTATCCTCACTAGTTTTTACCTGAGTGACAAATTTTTATGGAGAAATTTATTTTATGGGGGGTAGAATGTAACACCTCAAGTTTTACAGAGATATTTTTCTAAAGAAATTTAAAATTACTTTTATATCTTGAAATGAACTAAATCAATGATTCCTTTCAGACTCAACACTAACTTTTTATACATTACACACAACACCAACTTGTAGTATGATGCACGCAACACTAAGTTGATGTATAATACACACAACACTTAGTTACAACAAAACACTTTTTTTTATTTTTTTATTCATTAAAATAAGATACAAATAACCTAGACATTAAAGTTAGTAAAATGAATTTTAATAAATAATTTTAAAATATTTTTGAAAATTGTTTTATATTAATAAAACTTATTTATTATAAAAGATATGATTTTAGGTAGTCTTTTTTATTTTTAAAAACATCATTTTACTTATAATAATGAATGTAATTTTATAGACATATATAAATTTAGTTTACAAAAATAAAATTTATTTTTAATTCATAATTTCTAATTAAGTTTAGGGCGAATTTTGGGAATTTTTCTGAGAAACGTCTTTTTTTGATGAATAGTAAAATATGCTGCTTTTTTAAATATAAAATTTTTATAATTAACTATGAATGATAAATTATATTATAAATATGTTTCAGGGTCACATTATATAAATATTACATATATTAATACAATTTAATTTATTAGAATCTATTTCACTTTGAAAGTGAATAAAAAATCACAACAAACTTTTGAACTTTTTCCTACTTTAAAATAATGTTATTTTGTCCCATCTGTAGGAATAACGCTAACCTTAATTTTTCCACTTTTGGGAATTAAATCTAAAAAATCTAAAATAAACCATTTTATTCAGTCTAATATTTATATTCTAATAATACCATGTTAATTTTTGACCAAAATTATTATTAAAATTGATTAAAATTAATCACATTAGTCAAGGTCAAATTATGCTTAATTATAGACTAAAACATAAAATCAAGGGCCTAAATGACCTAGAAACTTGTCCAAACCCAATTTTATGTCCATATTTAAACCATAAACTAACCATTACTAAGTTGTTTTACTTTTTAGTGACTTATATTTAGTAATAACAAGAAAACACATAACATGTTTCTAGAAATTCAAAATGAGTCCTCTTCATCCCCTATAAAAGGCCACCACCTCTACCCATTCCTAACACCTCACAAACATTTTATGTTAATCCAATATCTACCCATATATAATCCAAAAAATTCAAAATTCTAACTTGAATACTCCATTTGAGTGGAAATCTTCCCAAGGAAGAATTGTTTCATAAACCAAAAGGAGTTACCCGATTTAGAGGTAGCGTCTTCTCTCAAGATCCATTCATTTATTTCACTTATTCACCCCAAAACTATATTTATTACATTATGTTGTGAAAAAACCATTATAATACATATAATAGGATGTTTTTTTGAAAATTATATGACCAAAAATTACAGAAACCTCCAACTAATGGATGTTGAACATTCTATTTCTGTGTATAGCGAACAACTGCCTCCTGAAATGACGATTGTTCATTTATCCTTTATCACAAATCATGGTGGACATTTTGATAGAAAATATATTTATATATGTAATATATTATATTTAATATGTATTTAAGATTCTATATTCCATTTAAAACATACAAACCTTTACCTTCCATTTCTTGTTAATACGATAATATCATTTGAGGAAGTTTGAACTACCACCCCCTCAAAGCGATGTGATTCGTTCACAAACCACATTGAATGTATTAAGGAAGTGTTTAATGAACTTATATGATATATATAATATAGTAATTATACTGTAATAATGATTTATATATATATATATAAAAATACATATATATATATATATATACATATTTCATTTATATACTTTCTTTCAATACGACAATAAAAATGGAAAACAACGTTCATGCGTGCGTACGACTTACCATCTCCATGAACATGGTATTCCATTAATTAATTCATTATGATATAGATTATTATAATATAAATATACTGGATGTAAATAATATTTATATCATGTTATACATTATTTAATCATGATATAAGTATATGGATCAATGATATAACAAATCAAGACACATATGAAGAACAAAGCGAATGTTACCCAAAGTGAAACCATAACATAGTATCATTAACAAGTAGGAAATATAAGGAAATAATTAAAGATAAAATGGAAATATATATTTGAATTTTCTACTTTAAAATATTTATAATAAATTTATATTTATTATACAGGAATCTTGTATGAGTACATAGTGATTCAAGACACAAGGTAAAGGGATTTTCATCTCACTATTAATTTCCGTGAGATACAATATATGTTCACCATTATTTCATTTTGTGTGGTGTATGAACTAAAAAAAATTGTATTCAATTTATATTTTTCATAAATTTATGGGTATTCAAATATCCATTCTATTATCATTCTTTGTTGGGGTTTAACTTTCAAAAGATACCAAATCAGCAAAACAATTTTGTCTCAATTTTCCTTCGTTGAGACTCCTAATTTATTATTCACCTATACTCTTCCTCTATGTGTATATACCTAAAGTTTTCATGTTAAATAATGAGTATCATAATTTTCATGATATCTTATGCTTCATGTAATTTTATTTTCTTACATGGAGATCATGATCCCAACTCACCAAGTTATAAGAGTTTATTGATATAATTTCCTCATTTTTTTGAGATTGTTTATGATTATGATTCTTTTGATGAAATATCATGATACATCATTAAATAATATTCATGAGTTTATTTATCTTATTTTTATTCATGATATCATCATTTTTAGAACAATTTTTCCACTCCTTGGTACTTAAGATAATGTTTTTAGTAATATCTGACCACCTCACTTTGTGGTTTGAAATCTATTATATTCAAAAACCATGCTTTCAAAGATTTTTTAAAAAGATAATTGAAGATAATTCTCAAGGAAAAATGGATTTTAAAATGGTTTTATTGTTTTAAAATCTCCCTTTATATGTTTGCAAAGTTATTTTCAAATAAAAACGTTTTTGAAAGGTTCTATCTAATAAAAATAGGTTTTTCAATGAGGAAGGGATGTTTTCCTCAATATGTTTTTAAAAGATCTCTCAAAATTATTTTCCATATAAGATAACATCTATTGGTGTTAATCAAGACTTTATGGTGATTTATTCAATATATCCAATCATATTCATTCTCTAAATGGGTATTTTTTTGAGGGAATGAAGTTTTAAAACCCATTTATATTACATGAGTTATATGGTTTTGAAACCCAATTCTTTACACAGGTTATGTTTATGATGAAATTATTATGAAACCTATATATTTCTAAAGGATATGATATTTTTACATGTTTATGATACCCATTTAATTTCTTGGGTTATGATATGTTCATTTATGATATTGTGGAACATGAATGTATGATTTCATTATGTGACAGGTGGGATATATATCTCCCTCTAATGCATTGGGTAAACATTAATATCTCATGAGTTAGATAGGGATGGAATGAGGGATTACTCGGTTAACTAACACATGGATGGAATAAGGGTTTACCCAGTTCAGTAATATAGGGTTGTAATGAGGGTTTACTTAGTTCAATAATATAGGGCTGGAATGGGGTTCAACCGATTCAGTGAAGGACTTTTTCCACTAAGATGGCCTTGTTAATGATGCCTTGACTACAATGGAAATCATTATATACTTATGTGTTGCCACAATTCCATGTCTTATTACCATGTTATGATTTCATGGCCTATTCCCTTTATTTCATTATGATTCATGTATTATGAACTAAAAATATTTATGTTATGATCTCTATTATGATTTTGATATGTAGGGTATGATATTATATCTTCATGATCATTTCCACATACCCTTATGCTCATGACTATTGCTACATGTCTCCCTTGACTACCCTTACTAATAATTTGAGCTCACACCTTTTTATATTTCCTTCCCTAGGTTATAAAGATATGTTTTATGTATGAGGTTTATAAGAAGGGTGATAGTCATGAAGAACCTATTGGGAGATAATGTAGCTCACATATGTATCATTGTTTATGTTTCCATGCTTCCAAAGGCACATGACATGCATTTATTTTTATAATGTTTAATTATTCCATTAAGGTTATGTAATTTTAATGTTTGTAAAGTGAGGTTCTCTATAATTATTTATGGGAAATAATTGTTTTAGTTAGAATTCAAAGAAATAGAATTCAGTAACTATTAGTATGGATGAGTCTAGGTGTGTTTCTTCCACACATTCCACTACTCAAATCATGTTGATAGAAACTCAATTAGAATATCTAATTGTTAAATTGAAGTTACCCTTGCTCGTGGGTTTTGATAATCAAAGAACAATAAATCTCAATAGAAATTTAGTTCAATATTATTTTTCAAAACAAATTGATATCAAATACCAGTTCATCAAATAGAATGAGAAGAAAAATTAATTGAAGATGAATTATATTCTAACATCATAAAAATTGGATGAAATTTTCAAAAACATTTTTACCAAAGGATTCATTCAAGAAATTGAGGTTGAACATGGGTTTCGAACCTCTTTCTCATAAAGTTTGAGGTATGTGTTTTTTCCCATCTCTCATATTTCCTTTATATTGAATTATAAATGGAGAGAATCATATTGTTTCATAAATCTATTGTCTAAAATTGAGAGTTGTGGGTAATCTGTTAATTCAGTATTATTATGTGAGTGAAATATTCTAACTATTTGTTGGAGTGGTTATAAGAAAGATTTTTTTTTGTATTCTAGAAAGGTTGAAGAAGATCTTAAGAAGAAAGATGAAGATGTTTTCATAATCAATTCTTTTGGACGACATGGATTTTTCTATCAATTATTATTGTTTCCTACAAATACATAGCTCATGTACGATTATAATTATTGATAACCGATCCATTTATTGAGAATATTTTTTTTAGTGATTTATGAAACTTTTTTGAGAAAAAAATAAAAAGAGGTAAATTGTTAGTAACAAGATGATAAGAAAGTTATTTGTCTTCATGTATTGTCTTTTGTTTTCAAGGACTGTTTTAGAAATCACCTCACTTTATATCTTGGAAAAATCATATAGAGGATTATTTTTAAAAGAATCGGATCCATTTTTTCAGAAGAATCAGATCCATGTTTTCCAGAGAATTGAACGCATGTTTTAGGAACAATCATATTCACTCTATCCATAGTAATGAGGAATTGTTCATTATCTAGAAAGAGAGAATCAGTCTCATGGAGAATGCATCTTGGTGGATGAAAATATTCACTAGATTCACTCTGAATTTAGTGTGAAAGAAGCTGTTATTTTGATGAAGTATCGAAGTCTGTTGACTAAGATAAATTTAATTTTGATGATGATTTTTTTATTTTTATTTCATATAAATAAAAAGTTGATTGTAGACATTTTTATTCAAGATTTATATAAAAAAGACGATTCCAATTGAAAAGGTGGTTCCAATTGAAAAGGTTGTGCCAATTGAAAAGGTGTTTCTGATTGAAAAGATGGTGAAAATTGAAATGGTGGTTCCAATTGAAAAGGTGGTGATGATTAAAAAGATGGTGATTATTTAAGATTATGAGATGGTGTTGATTTAAGAGTAAGAGATGCTACTAATTGTTTTTCAAAATTATCATATCCAGGTGGAGGAATAAATGAACGTACGCAGAATCATCGTACACCAAATGGTCGTATTCAGAATGATAATACCCTTAAAAGGTCATATTTTGTAAAATTGTATCTTGGCCAATCATACATGGAAATATGGTACTCTGAAGAATCATATTCAGAGAAGGAATTGCATGAGGTCTATTGATGAAAAAAGAAGGTGATAATGAGGTCAACAATGTATTCAACCATTTCAAAAGGGTTTAATTACTTTTTATGTTTCCAACTAGGTCAAGAGAAGAGGAGAAGATGAAGTTTTTAATATGAAGTGGGTAAAGAGAAAAGAAGAGGTTGATTGCTGAATGAATTGTCATAGGGGAGTTGTAAATTCAAATGAAATATTTTGAATCAAATCGGTTCTAAGAATAATTTTCATCCAACCAATATCCATTTCATTATACATTGTTTTTCAATTGATAAAGATATTTTTATTGAAGAAATCAGATTGAGAAAAAGCGTACTCATATATTAAAATCGTACTAACAATTCAAATGAAATTTAGAATAAGGATATTAGGTTTGAAGAAGAATCGTGTAGTTTTTCGAAGAGTTGAAGAAGTCAGAATTCACCCAATATTTTAGGTGAAATTGAGATTAAGGTGAATTTTATTAAGCAGGAATGTTTTGGGATTCCTTCCAAATCATCTCGAGGGTCACCTATAAAAGGAAGAGTAATTTTTACTTTTTGATCAGGGGTTGGTACTTTTCACTATAATGGAGAGAGAAGCTCTAAGTTTTCAGTGAGAGAAAGAAGATACCATATTTATCTTATTTGAATACGTTTCAACAATAAGAAGACATAAGATAATAGACAGGATCATAACGTTTCTTTTAGATGATCATCATACTCAGGTTTTATTGTACTCAATAGATCCTCTTAATTTTCCTGTCAATTATATTCGGCTGATCATATTATTGGGCTAGATTAATCGGATTTTGGATTTTTGTATTGGGTTTATCAGATAGAGGAAGAATTTTATTGGGTTTTATTTTACTTAGGAATTGAATTGGCGATGATTAATTTCTATTGTTTTCTGAAATAAAATTGGACTAGAAGAATTGTATTGGGGAGAATCAGATTCGGAGGAATCATACTTGGAAAATCGAACCAAGGATAATCTGACTCAGTTTTCCATAACAAACTGTATGAATTTCTTAACTTATTCTAGGTAATAATGTGAAGAATAGTATTTTAATTGAATAAATTTATTGAATTGAATAGAAGAATAGGTAACATGATTTGTTACAAAAACAATTTATTACCCCATTTATTCTAAGAGGTTGCACACGTACTTTAGGTTTGCCTTCAAAGTACTATATGAGTGAGGGAATATCCTACTCATTATAATACAATGATTTTTTTTCTAGTAGATTGTATGGTATTGGATTTTCTCCAAACCATAAAATAGACATAGCTATTTGTATTTAATAGTAAACCTTGTAAATACTTCTATTCTCATGCATTTGTATTTGAATTGTTTTCAGTAGGGAATTTAATTTTTAATAGGGGGAGAAGGTTGTTTAATTTACTAGGAAATAGAAAAGAAAAAGTATCACTGATTCACCCCTCCCCTTATTATTGATACAATTATCCTCATTGGTAACTTGTAGAGGTGATTAAGGATTAACAAAGGATTATTTCAAAAGTTCTAAATTATTTTTATTTTTATGTTTTCCTTTTTGAATTCATGTATCATATACATAGTTTCAGAGAAAATAGAATTAAAAAATTTCCATCGAATTTATTAATGTAATATCTATTAAGTAATTTTATTAAAATTAAATTATTAAAAAGGTTGGGTTCCATATTTGTTTTTAGAGGTATGTTTTAGTTATTTTTGGAAATTAGTTCTAGAAAAAATTCGTAAAATCCATAGCCATAAGTCTAAATATAGGAAATCATATTTAAATTTTTATTAAGTTTAATGTGATTGGTTTCTAAGTAATTAAATTAATTTCTAGGTACTACAAGTAGATATAGAACCAAAATAGTTATACTTAGGGGTAGTAAACCTGAGAAGGGTACATCGGCCTTTGAATTGGTCATCTCATAATGCATGAAAAATAAGACTTGTTTTACTCTTAATTTGACACTCATGTCATATATTATTTGGGAAATCACATGATTTTTATAAACCATTAGGAATGATATATAGATAATGTAAACTTTTTAAGATTGACTTATATCATCCTAGATTCATGATATTAGAAAATTTTATGTTTATGATTTCCCTTAGTATTTTTATTACAAGATACCCAATAGTAAAAAATTTCTCACTTATGTTTTCTTCTTCTAGAAAAAATTGAAGGAATTTGTAACATCCCCCAATCTGGTACCCTCTCACTTTGCTAGAAAGGGTTGGTCACAAGAACTCAAGCATGCCTCCCTATACAACAGAGGCTGAAGACTAGTAGCGGGGGTGTGTATAGTATTGGGAGAGGCTATACCACCTAGTATAAAGTGTCATTTTAGTTGAAATAATTCATAAATAAATGGAACTAATCTGTTTAAGTACATTGTGGAAGGAAATAATAAAATCCAAAAAAATAATCAAATAAATTGTTAAGGAATAGTGTAATGAAATGTAGGAATGTAACTAAATTAAATGATATAAATATAAAAGAAAATACTAGAAGTCTCAAATAAAAGACTCAATGTCTCAGGTCCCGAACCCCACATCGGTCCCATATCGAAACTCCATCCCAACAGAAAACACACAATAAAAAACAAAGTCCTTTTCCCTTGTCTGAACCTACATCCATGAAATCTTCTCGAGTTCCAAACAACAACTCATGGTGGGTGTGAATATAACTCAGTAGTTCGACACCGAGATGTCAAAATGAAATGGTCTGATAATAAGTGTATGAAATAAAGTGATAAACAAGTGTTTTATATAATTCAATCAATTAATAAAATAAAACCACAACATACTTAAAATCTATACTAGAATATCTTCGAACATATATTATGTCCTTTCCAACCAAAACCATGTAACCGTGGTAAAATAAATTACTTCGGTGCCATTCCGGAATATCTCAAAGCATATCTTACAACTATTCCAATCACAACCTTATATCCAAGTTGAAATAACCTTCTTCAGCACCATTTCAGAATATCTTAATGTTTGACTTACTTCCATGCCAACTACAACCATATAACCATGGTTTAGTCACAACAAACAATTCTGGTCAAATCTATATCATCATTATAACATTTCCATTCAAAGACTTATAATCATTGCAACATGGGACTAGTCATAGCCCACTCCTTATAAGCATTACAACTTGGACTAGGCTAATATAACTCATTATAAGAATTACATCAAATAGGTGTGAAAGTTATAGGGTTGATCATTATATATAAGCATTACAACAGAGAACAGAATTCTCTTTATGAAACATGGATATAAAAATATTATATCACAATAATCATTGATTAATTATTCCAATTAAAATTCTTCTTTCATAATCCACTTGAAATTTAATTCACAATTGATTGAAAATTATATCAATATGAAATAAACTACAATTTTGGGCTTCTTTAACAAGAAATAACCCTAGGTCACATTTCATTCTAAACATACTTTATTACATTATCCAATTAAATTATATTCAAAGGTTTTCTCACACAATGGGTATCTATAATCTTGGTCAGAAGCCGAATGGAAAAAAAGGAATTCAAGGAATAATCCCATTTATTGGTGTTCCAAATTGGGAACACATTTCGTTGGTTCAACAAAAATATTTCCCAAACATGGAAATTATCAAACCATAGAGTTAAGATTTAGACCCCTATCTTTAACCAATGGTCCAACAACACTTCCAATAGACAATGACTAGAGGGAAGAAAGAGAGGGTGATTGAAAATATGTTCCTAGATAACAACTGAAAAAATATCAAAAACAAAAATATAATTGGGAAATGGATTTCACCATAATAGATTTGAAAAGAAATAAGTGAAGTGAGAAACCAAACCAAAAGGAATTACCTGATATTGGTCACACAAGAAAGACATTTAGAATAAAATATGGTCCCCTAAAATCTCCTTGACGGAGATGTAGGGTTGAGAGGAGAAGAGCTTCAGCCGATTAGAGTGAAAATCAACCACCAAATATGTTTTGAATTATAGGTTGGGTATTTACATGACATGTAATGTAGTTACATGCCATGTAAATGTTTCAAAATGAATTATCTGAAAAACCCGTTACCTAATATTTTTTTATTAAAACCCATCAACAATTACACGATTTGTAATCCTTTTACATGACATGTAAATGTTATGAAGTTGATTTTTCAGACCAATTTTATTTCAAACAACCCGACACCCATTTAGAGATTCTAAATTTACTAGGAACCCATGAAACACTTAACCCAGTAATTATACAAGTCCATTAACTCAAAAAACCATACATCCCCGAACATCATGCCATCGAGTGACATATTTGTTAAAGGACAGTATATTAGAGAAATAGAGGGACTTTTATAAAAAATTGGATGCATCAAAAATGCGATGAAGACCTTCTCAATATGGGTTTATTAGGAATTGAAAACTTTAGAACGATGATGAATCAGTTTACTCGTGTTATGAAAAAAAACCTAAACCATGTGGAGTGACCAGCTTTAATAAGAAAGGAATAAATGGAAGTTAAATCCTTCATGCTTCAAATACCAACTATTTTTAGTAGAACCTATGATCCATTACCGATCATAAAATGAATAAATGCTATAAAAAATATATTTTCTATAATTATTTCTATGAATAAGATAAAGTTATGTTTGAAGTATATCACTCAGTGGGAGAAGCTGATCATTGGTGGAAAATGGTCAAGAACATGAAGCTTGTGGATAAATTGGAATCCAAGGTATGAGAATACATTTAAAAGGTATTTTTTAACAAGTATTTTACACATACTATACAAATTAATATGAAGAGGGAACTTTTTGAGTTCAAATAAAGAAACAATGAATCTATGAGGAGTTATGAGATGAATTTTATAGGGAAAGTGCAATATGCATCAAGATTTATCATTGATTATAAGAGGATGATCGACTGATTTTTTGGAGTAATGATACCCTATATATGGAAATTATTGTAAACCCAAAACATTGGAAGTTAAAAAGAGTGATTAAAATGTTATTTAATGGTTTAAATATACTTTATAGATTCCCATTGGTCTCATGGAAATAATGAAAAGAGGCAAAGGATGGAGAAATTTTTTAGAAAGAATCTAGAATGAAATAATGTACAAAAACCCATCTGCAACAAATGTGGAAAAAATCATTTTGCTAATTTTCTATAATAAAGTTAAATAAATACATTTTGGGAAGATATGGAAATATAGCACAAAAGATTCAAGAAAATATAAGGACACAACATCTGAATACTAATGAAAAAGGTATTTTAGTGAAAGAATAATCGATAGTGTAATGATTCAAGTGTGGTAGTTAAAGAAATTTCATTAATTGGAGTAAAAATCAGATGATAATTGATACTAAACACTATTAGCCTCAACATAGGAAAATAGAGCAAGTTTAGGCATTCAAAATCATGACAACTGAAGTAGAGAGACTAAATGATGTTGTGGATGGTACTCTCATCGTACACTTAAAGATAGCATGTAATTGTTTGATTTTGGTTTTATGAATTCTTTTATTTAATTCATGTTTGAAAATAATATGTAATTAAGACATAAAAAGATATTGGTAGAGTTATTAGTTAAAACCACTGGAGGAACTATTCAAGTATCAAAGGAATATAGGTATCCCCCTACTAACATTGTTGAGTGCAATCCCTCTGCAAAACTCATGGTTTTCTTATGGTGTAATTTGAAGTCATACATGGGATGGATTTTTTTCAAATTATAATACCAAGATCAACTATAAAAGTAATGATATGTTTATTATCTTAAAGGGACAAGCAGAAGTTATATTTAAAATAGAGATATTGTATTTTGACACTTTACAAGAATAACCTCTTATTTCCCTATTTATGGAAATTATTGGTGAAGAAGTTGAATAAAGATAAGGAATATATATTGGATATTTACACACTATTCAAGAATGCATTGATGTATTTCTTGAATAGTTAATTAGGCCTCCCCTAGAAAGAGAGGTGGAGTTTTTAATTGAACATATTTTTGGATTCAATTCAATTTTGAAGTCCCCATATAGAATGGAATATGTGGAGTTAGAGGAATTAAATAAATAATATTAAGATATTTTGGAGAAGGGTTTCATTCGACCAACTATATCTACATAGGGAGAATATGTTCTCTTTGTGAGAAAAAATATGGTTCAATGTGGATTTGAATTGATTATATAGAGATTAATGGAATCAAAGTAAATAAAACACATACACTTTATAAGATTGATGGTTTGTCTGACCAAATTCTTGGGGATCAATTCTTCTCTAATATTGATCTCTGATCAGGGTATCATCATTTAAGGGTGAGGAAAGAAGATATCTCAAATAAATCCTTTTAAACATAGGTATGGGCATTCTATGTTTTTTGTTATGACTTATGGATTGAGTAATTTTCCTTTCATGTTCATGGGTTTGTTGAATAGATACTTTATGGACTAACTTGATAAATTTATGGTGGAATATATAGATAATATTATGATATATTTCAAAATTAGTGAAGATCATGATGATTATCTAAGGTTAATAATAAAAATTAAGGGGAAGGAAAATATATTTGGTAAATTCAGAAAATGTGAGTTCTAGATAAAAAAAAGTTCCATTCTTGGGACACATCATGACTACTTTAGGAATCTCAGTGGATCCAGAAATGAAAAGGATATTGGGGAGTGGACACATCCTATAACTATAAACAACATTCATAGTTTCCTTGGTCTAGAAAGATTGGATTGATGGATTTTGAAAAAAAATAATGAATTTATATCCACTAACCATGTTTACTCTAAAGGGAGTGAATTTTATGCAAAAAGGGAGTGTGATTAATTTTTACAATAACTGAAGTGGTGGTTGGTTAATGAACATATTCTAACTCTACCCTATGTTGGATAAGGATTTTTTTATCTTAAGTAATATATCTTTGAATGTTCTTGAATTTTTTCTCAGGTAAAATTACATGTTAATTACCTATTCATCAGGAGAGTTAAATCCTCGTGAACTGAATTATCCTACCCATGAAATAGAGTTTGCTACAATAATTTTTCCTTTAAATATATGATGATATTATATTTATGGAAAAAGTGTGATATATACACAGACCATCAGATTTTGAAGTATATATTCACAAAAAATTAACTGAACATGTGACAAATGATACAATTGGAGATACCTAAAGAATATTATTGTTCCTTTCATTATAACCCCAAAAGAGAAAAAAAATCATAGATTTATTGAGTAGAAAATATCTTGGTGTTCTTATAATAATGAGTATTTAAGAAGATCAATTTATCAAGGACATGGTAGGGTTGGACATGGGAATCATAAGGGTAAAAAAATCCTTAATCATATCTCAAATGATTTATCAACCATAATTAATAGATATTATCAAGAAATATCAAAGAAATAATTCATTGAAGAAAAGAAAGACAGAGGCTGTGAAAAATTGGAAGTTTCATGAATTCAATATTGATCATGAAGGTGTACTGAGATTTGGTAAAAGGCTATGTATTCAATCTATTGTAGAGAAAAATCCAGATCTAATAGATGAATCTCATAGATATATATTCTATATACATCCTAGAAAAAGTAATATGTATAAGGACCTTCATGATTAGTATTTGTGGGATAATATGAAAATGGAGATTAGTGGTTAGACTGTAAGATGATTGGTGTATCAACATGTGAAGGAAGATTGAAAAAGATAAAATTGGTTATTACAACTACTTCCCATAACTATATGGAAGTGGGATAAAATCACTATGGAATTTATCATTGGCCTTTATAAGATATCAAAGAGAAATAATGACCTATGGTGAATCATTATTGAATGAAAATTTATATCCATTTCATTACCAAAATATAGGATTTATCTCTAGAATACCAGTTCAACATTATATTTAATAAGTCACAAGACTCCATCTTGTACCACTTCTGATTATTTCAAATCGATATCCAAGAGTTAAATTTTAATTTTATATGATCCTTCAAAACGCTATGAATATAGAAGAAAACATGGATACAACATAGCATCCTCAGACTAATGGGTAGTCTCAGTGGATTATTCAAGCATTAGAAGATATGTCATGTGATATATCACATTATTATAAAGGGATTTAGGATCAAAATCTTCTAATTGTTATATAATACTATAACAACAGTTTCCACTCAATAATTAAAATGGAAACCTTTTAATACCTCTACCAAAAGGGGTGTAGAACTCCAACATGTTGGTAAAAAGTTGTATATGGGAAATTTTTGAGAGAAAACATTATTATGTTGTCTATAAGAAATATAAAAGTGATTTAATAACACTTCACTGTTGTATAGAGTAAATGGAGAAATTATGATGAAAAATGAAGGATTGCATTATAGTTTCATGTTGAGGATCAGACATTTCTTAGGATATCATCATGGAATGGGGTCACAAGGTTTCGATAGTTTGGGAAATTAGTTCAAAAGTACATTGGAAAATATGATATTTTGCAATGTTTTAGTGTGGTTTTATGTTGATTAGAAAATACTTCTAATATTTTTAATGTCCATGAGTTATTCCATGTCTATATATTGAGAATGTATATGTTTGGACCAATGAATATACTTGACATTAATTTTATGGAATTTGAACTTAACATGTTTTATTAATAGGAAAAAATTCATATTCTCAATAGAAGGGAAAATGTGACGAGGAACAAGATGAAAAAACTTGTTAAAATAATGTGGAGAAACCAAAAGTTTGAAGAATCTATATGAAGACTTTATGAAAAATAATGGATAATACCCCCTTTTTCATTAGATACAAGAGTAAAATTTTTAGGATGAAATTTCTTGGGTGGGATGTAATGACATGAAATTTTATTCAATTATTACTAATAAAAGATTTTTTTCATAATAAATATTTTATTATATTAAAAAATGGTAGTAAATAGAAATAATTTTATAAAAAAATATTAAATTTCATGTAATTATACCAATTTATTTCTCTAATACTAGTACATGGAAAAAATACTATAAATAATGGCCACACAATGACATACTCCATAGGTACAAATTTAGATAAGAACATTCAACCTACCATGGAAATTGTTAAAATAAAAAAGAAATGGAAGGAATATAATAGAAATTACCAACGAGATTGTAAAAAAAATTGTTAAAAAAGTAATAAACATTGATTTTTCATGGAATATATTGGGTAAAATTTGAAATGTGACTATTGGGATATGGTTGTTGTTCAATATAGCCATTGGTAAATATGATTTGTGGTCAATATAGTCATTAGTAAATATGATTGTTGGTCAATACATAAATTGGTAAATATTACTATTGAGATATATGACTGTTGGTAATAATATTAACATTTTAATTAGTTTTTATAATGGGTCATGATAACTGATAGTTGATACAAAAAGGAGAAATGATGGACAGAACCAGTAGAGTCATGCCTTTTCAAGCACATTTGTTAGAACTTGCGAGGGAGTTAGTCTCATTAGTGATCACATTTTACTTAGCCCAATTAATGCTTCAAAAATTGAGGCTTAAATGAAATCACCTACTTGAGAATTTTAAATTAGTGTAGATCACCACTTGGTTAAGGATATGTGAGACACCAAATAAAATTAACACCATTGCACACCTTACACTTTGGGCATATTCCAATGTGATAAGGTGGTTTGTATCTATATTGTGGTGCCATAAAAGTCTAATATAATTTTTTAAAATGAAATATTTATTTCATCAATCCCATTTTTAGTATTATTTTATTTAATAAAATAAACATGAATATAAGATGAATTTGGTAAATAAATTTTTGACACAAAGAAAACAAAATTTTATTTTCAAAAATTATTTACATTTTATTATAAACTCAGGTACTCTAAATAATGTTTATTTTACTAAACTAGTCTTCTAAAACAGTATTTATTTAAATATAAATGGTAATATAATTTTATTACATCCTCATAATTGTTTCTAAGTGTGAGAATGTTGATTATATTATAAAAACCATTTTTTCAATAAATAAGATTTTTTATGTAAAAGTTAAAATTATAATACTTATATAATTATTTAGATAATATGAAAACTATATCTTAAATCATAATTTTAAAATTATTTTTGGGTGGAATTTTGAGCATTTTCTAAAATAATTCATTTTTCAGTAAATTGTAAAAATATAGTTTTCGGTTTTTAGAATTTTTTATGAATTAATATTTATGTAATAATGATATAATAATTAATTATATAGAATACATGGACAAATATTTTTTATTTTATCAGTATTATGTATTTTAATGGTTTTAAATCAATTTCCAAACCGATAAATGAATTTCCAAATTCTAAAATGGAAATTATTGTTTTAAAACAATATTTTTTGGATAATTTATTTTCCAAGTCCAAAGTAATATTAAAAGAATTTATTTTGGTCTTAATGGATTGAGATATTTTATAAAATGACATAAATTTTGCAAAATATGAGGAAAAATGGGTAGGCCATTGGTTTTTCATTTTCCATATCCTAGAATTCTAGGACCTATATTAAGAAATTATAAAACAATTCCTCCTATTTTACTATAAATGCTGTAACACCCGAGACTTTTATGTTATATAAATCATCAAAGGAATCTTTTTCTACACAACACTTGCTTGTCTTGCTTTACACGCAATCGCGACCTTCCTCGATAGCTTGCATCGTACGCAATACCGAGTTTCACTAAACAACAATATGCTATTAAAACTAGCCGTTATGAATAGTAATAACCACTTTTTGAAATTTTATTTTTCAAAATGGACTTCATTTTTGGACTCAGAATATCGAAATTAGCCTAGGGTGAAATTTTGGTATTTTTCTGAAAACTTTCAATTTTTGATGAATAGTGAAACCACTAAGTGGTAGGTTAAAAACTGAATTTTGCATAAAACATAATTTTACTGCTTCTGTGAATGGAATTTCAAAAACTTGACAGACACAGTTGATATCAGTAAGTAAAATGTGGTTCAATGAGATAAAAATAATTTTTTGGTGAATAGTAACTTTTTACTTTTTTTTACCGCGGTTAATAGTAAATAGGGTAACTAAGGGTAAATATGATATTAATATTACCCTAACACATGTCCTAATTCTATTGGACAAGTTTAATTCGACCAAAAACAATCTTAGGAATAAAATATGACCATTTAGGCCCACTTGGATTAGATTAGGACATTTATTATTAATTTATTTAAAGAAGAGTTAAAATAGTTAAAATCAAAGTTTAATAAGTAAATCATTTTTAATATGGGGTTATACATAAGATAAATTCGACTATAAATATTCATTAGAAAGATAAAAAGATTTCCTACATAATTGTATTTTATTTGTAATTTTTAGACATTAAATAATTTAATTTATTTATGACGCAATGATGATGCAATAATTATCTTATTAATGTAATATTGACATAATTGATGTTATAAACACCAAAATAAATGTAATTTGAGACTTTTTATGAATTAAACAAATTTTCTAGGTTACTATGATATATTAGTGTTTCTTTAATCAACTTGGTTCGAACATATAATTCTGTTATGACTTTCAAAAAAATCATATATCAAATAGTGTCAAAATTGACACAAAATAGTTTTTAAATAAAATATTATATTATTAATTGTTATATTATTCCTAAAAATCTAAGGTTCGTCCAAATTACTTAGATAAAGATATATATATTAATAATAAACAATTTGGGGTTCTTTTGGCATGTTATAGTAAGTGTATTAACCATATAGTGAAAGAAAACAAAAAGACACGGTAAAAGTTAAATTATTTAACTTAGAGTTAAATCTAATTGATAAGGTTAAAATAATATCCTAAACTTGTCTAAATCCTATTTGTTGATAGGATTTCGACCCTTCCCCACTTTAGATTCGAAATAAGACCCTTTGGAACCATTATAAACCGATTTTGACTTTAATATAAAATACTATTTTGAGATATTTCTAAGGTGCCCCTCTCCTCCCTTATAAAAGGGCACCTCCTCCCCCTCCTCCTCACACCAAATTGAGCACTCAAGCTCGGCCAACCCCTGCCATTTTCTCCTCTCCACTTCCCTAGAATAATCCTAGAGGTCCTGGTCTTCTTCAAAGACCAATATTAGTTCCCTAAGTGAAGGATTCAAAGAAGCGTTCCAAAGAAGAGGTAATATCCATTACCGATCTTTTCAATTTCTTTCTTCTTCAACTTCTTCTTCTTTAGTTGCTTCATGATAAAGTAATAACATCATTATTACATACATACTGATATGTTATTATAATTATGAAACAACCCTAATTCACCTTCTATCCATCCTGTGGAAAATTGAAATCACCGCGCGTGCGTACGTACGGAATACCGTCTCCACGCCATGGTGTAATCTATTTTCCACCACCACCTTACAAGGATGGGTATAATGGTGTAATGAGTAACTATTTATGATTATTATAAAGTAATATTGATATTGAAATAATATATATATACTCCAATACAGTTCCACGATCATAGGAACGATATCATCACTCGTGCGTACGTACGGAATATCGTCTCCACGATGTGATGCGACTCTTTCTACATGATCATCATTACATAGAAATTATATAAATGAATTTAATGAATAAATATGATATATGTTACACTAATACCATTCTGGATATAAGGTATCTATAACCTTAAAAGAAGAATAAGAATTTATTCGACAAAACACGCATAAGAACAAAAGGCAATAAAGACCCGAGTAACAAGTAACAATGAAATATTACTTACATGAAGCTAAGAATATGACCATATATGATATCATATCAATATTTATGATTCTGGAATAAGTCAATAACATTATTTAAACCATTATACAGGAGCTTCGGACACGTACAAAGCAAATCGGACCTAAGGTAAGGGAAATATCACAATCTCATTTTTATCCGAGATTGTTTATTCGTAAGTATTTACTGGGGTGTATTTTATCATCCACATCCATGTTTCATCAATATGTAATATTATTTCCATCCACCTACAATTTTTTAAATCCATTTTTACCCTTCAGTGAGTTTTTAGTAATATGTATGAAAGGAATCTTTTGTCATTTTTCGTACGAGGTACTTTTTGACTTTTCCGACGAAAGAACGAAGAATGTTTTTTTAACTTATACGGCATGAATGGATTTTTAAAACATTATTTCCAAGAAACTTCCTTTACAAGTTTTCAAGTTTATTTTTAATCAAATTCTTTTATTTTAAAGTCATATGACATGTTATAAAAGGAAAAATGTTTTTGAAGAAGAAAGGATATTTTCCTCAAGAATGGAGTTCAAATGTTTTATCAAAATTGTTTTCCATCTAAGATAATAAAAGGGTTCTGTTTTTATCCCTATTATTACATGGATTTGATTATGTTGTGATGCAAATCTTTTTATGAATTCCTTTATCTTATATGAATTGTTTTATGATGTCATGTTGTTTAAGAATCCCATTTTTATTACGTGGGTTACGCTATGATGTATATGATTATGTGGCACAAATAAGAAAGGATTCATTATAAGATGGGTGGGACCTATATCTCTCTCCAATTCATTGGGTAAAGATTTTATATCTCATGAGATAGACATGGCTGGAACGGTAGGTTATACCGGTTCAGTAAAATAGGACTGGAACGAGGGTGACTCGGTTCAGAAAGGGACTTTGTCCACTAAGATAGTCTTGGCAATGAGTCATGACTAACAAGAAATGATTTTCCATGATTATGTGTGCATGCCACAAAGTTTCAAGTTTTATGTTATGATTATGGGGATCTCATTTTCACTTCTATGATTTGTTCCATGTTAAGATATTATGATCTCTTTTGCAGGTTATGATTTTCAAAAAGATATGATATGATTTTTATTTCCTTTATTTGCCCTTACTGAGAATTTGAGCTCACCCTTTTATGTTTTCTTTTCCCTAGGTCAGGAAGATGGATATTAAGTAGAATATGCTAAAAGGGACCCTAGATATGATGAAATAAATGGGAGACACTGTAGAAGATTTATGAACCAGTTGTTTATGTTTCCCAGTTTCTAAAGACACTATACCTATATGGTCCTTTGTGGTTTTGTCATATGTTGTAATAAGTGTGCTTCAATTTTGAAGTATTAACAATGTATGTAAAGTATGGGTCGTTATAGTTGGTATCAGAGGAAAGGTATAGTCAACCTTTGGGAACTAGGATGTGAAAGCCTTAGTAAGAACCATAAGGATAAGTCTAAGCATATAACACAATATTAGTGTTTTAGAAATGGCCATGAATACCCTAGGATAAGATCTTAAGCATGAAAATTTTATTCTTGAATTATGTGTTTTTCCTATTATAATTAGTGTTGCTCACACTATTCTTCTTGGTTTTAGTCAATGGCTGGAACCCGAAGGAACCGGGTTAATGCGGAATGCGATGGGCAATGCAATGATTGTCCCCCTGAGCAACCAAACGATATGGGAGCTGGAATGCAAAATCTTGTAGCCATGCTCACACAACTTTCTCAAGCTATGAATCATGCAGGACTTCCAAACGAGCAAAGGAAGGAGCAACATTCTGTTGAATCCTTCATGAGGCAGCGTCCACCTTCTTTCAGTGGATCTACTGATCCATTAGTTGTTGAACAATGGATTAGTACTACTGAAAAGATATTTTCAGTTCTTCAATGTTCTGAACATGATAAAGTCATCCTAGCAGTGTATCGTTTGGAAGGAGATGCTGATCAATGGTGGAATCTTATTAAGAATACGAGGCAAAGGGATGAAATTGAGTCTATGGAATGGGACGAGTTCAAGAACTTATTTTTCAATAAGTACTTCCCTCGTATTCTCTGAACAAAGATAGAGAAAGAGTTTCTTGAACTGAAGCAAAGGGATGATGAATCTGTTGGTACCTATGAAGCAAATTTTACAAGACTTGCAAGGCACGCTTCTGGTATTATTATTCAACCTGAGAGTAAGATCGATCGATTCTTTAGTGGCTTAAAACCAAGTCTTTGAAGGGAGTTAGCCATAAGGGACTTCAATAGCTATGAAGAAATCGTTCGATGTGCTCTCAATGTCGAGACGGAGATTGGAGTAACCCATCAGTCACATGGGTTTGATAAGAAGAGGAAGATGGAATTCAAAGAAAAATCTAAAGAGCACACGGAAAAAAAGATGAGCTTTTCCTTATGCTCAAAGTGTGGAAAGAAACATGGAGGGAGTTGTCTTAAATGGACAAGTAAATGTTTTAAATGTGGAAAGGAAGGTCATCGGGCATTTGAATGCCGTGATAATGGGAAGAAGATGTCTAATGACGCAAACAAAGGAAGGGATACACAGAATGAACCTACTACACTTCAATGTTTCAAGTGCAAGGAGATGGGGGCATTATGCCAATCAATGCCCAAATCCAAGGGTTGATGATGATGGTCGACGTCAACAAAATCTTAAGGCTAAAGACAAAGGAAAGTCACATGCAATTTCTGTCAGCGATGTGGAGTACGATAACGAAGTGGTGAAAGGTACACTTACCATCCACTCTAAAGTAGCAAATGTTTTATTTGATTCTGGATCCACCCACTCTTTTATTTCTAAAGAATTTTCTAAGGGTATCACCGTATTACCTCAACAATTAGATGTTGAGTTAGCTGTGACAACACCTAATGGCACAATAGTCGCATCAAAAGATTATAATTCTTCTCCGATCGAAGTTTGTGGGAAAGTACTTCCTGCAAATATTGTGATCCTTCCTTTAGTGGAATTTGATGTGATTCTTGGCATGGAATGGCTTTCTCTACATGGAGCTCATATCAATTTCCAAAGAAGGGAAGTCACATTTCATATTCCAGATCAATCTACGTTCGTATATCAATGCAAGGATGAACATAACCTTCTAGTGGAAATTTCTTCCATATTATGGGTATTGATTCCACTAAATGAAGGTTATTTATCTCAAATGGTTGGTGAGAAACTCACGATTAAGAATATTCCCATTGTACGGGTGTTTTATGATGTCTTTCCAGAGGAATTACCGGGTCTTCCACCAAATCGTGAAGTTGAGTTTTCAATAGAACTCATACCGGGTGCTTTGCCTATTTCAAAGACACCTTATAGAATGGCCCCAATTGAGTTGCAGGAATTGAAGAAGCAACTCCAAGAGAATCTTGATAAGGGATTCATACGCCCTAGTGCGTCACCTTGGGGAGCACCTGTTCTATTTGTTATGAAGAAAGATGGATCAATGAGACTCTGCATTGATTATCGAGAACTTAACAAGATCACTATCAAGAACAAATATCCTCTCCCACGCATTGATGACTTATTTGACCAACTACGCAGAGCTCAATACTTTTCCAAGATTGATCTTCGTTCAGGGTATCATCAATTAAGGGTCCAAAGGGAGCATATACCGAAGACGACTTTCCGTACAAGGTATGGACACTATGAATTTATAGTGATGCCATTTGGTCTTACTAATGCCCCTGCTATCTTCATGGATCTAATGAATAGAGTCTTTAGAGACTATCTTGATCAATTTGTGGTAGTCTTTATAGACGATATTCTTGTCTATTCAAAGAGCAAGGAAGAGCATGAAGATCACTTGAGAATTATATTGAAGACCCTGAGAAAGGAGAAGCTTTATGCCAAATTTACCAAGTGTGAATTTTGGCTTCAAAAAGTTGCATTTTTGGGTCACATAATCTCAAAAGAGGGGATATCTGTGGATCCAGCAAAAACAGAGGTTATCGAAAGATGGTCGAGACCAACAACAGTAACTGAGATTCGAAGTTTTCTTGGTTTGGCTGGATATTATCGACGTTTTGTAAAAGATTTTTCACGATTATCTAATCCACTCACCAAGTTGACTCGGAAAGGAGTTAAGTTTGTCTGGACAGAGGAATGTGAAGAGAATTTCAAGGAGTTGAAAAGAAGGTTATCCAGTGCACCTGTGCTCACACTGCCTTGTAGTGGAGAAAGGTTTGTGATCTACAGTGATGCATCCAAGAAGGGATTGGGGTGTGTTCTTATGCAAAATGATATGGTGATAGCTTATGCCTCACGACAGTTGAAAATCCATGAGCAAAATTACCCAACACATGATTTGGAGTTGGCTGCGGTAATCTTTGCATTAAAGATTTGGAGGCATTACCTTTATGGTGAAAGGTGTGATATTTATACTGATCATAAAAGTTCAAAGTATATTTTCACACAAAAGGAGCTGAATATTCGCCAAAGAAGATGGTTGGAGCTGATTAAGGATTATGACTGCTCAATCCATTACCACCTTGGGAAAGCAAACAAGGTGGAAGATGCATTAAGTCGACAAGACCATGCTAGTTTATCCATGATGAGGATCACAAAAGATCCAATATTTATGGATTTACAAAGGATGGATCTTGGAATTATAATGGAAGGGGAAAAATCTTATCTTTCTCAAATGAATGTTCAACCATCTATACATGTGAAGATTAAAGAGGCACAGAAAGAAGATGTCGAGTTACAAAAGAAGGTGAGAAATGTTCCTGAATTCAACCTTGATTGTGATAGGATAATAAAGTTCAGGAATCGGGTTTGTGTTCCTTCCATCCCCGAATTAAAGAAGGAGCTGCTGGATGAGGCTCATAGTTCTTCATTCTCTATTCATCCTGGAAGCACGAAGATGTATAGGGACCTGAAAGAGTACTTCTGGTGGGATGGCATGAAAAGAGATGTTGCTGAATATGTCTCTCGATGCTTGGTTTGTCAACAAGTTAAAGCTGAGAGACAAAAGTCTAAGGGGATGTTACAACCATTACCCATACCCGAATGGAAATGGGAAAACATCACTATGGACTTTGTCACAGGACTTCCTAAAACATCCAAAGGCAATAATGCTATTTGGGTCATAGTTGATCGTCTTACAAAGTCTGCACACTTCATTGCTATGAGAGATGATTTCTCTCTAGATCAGCTTGCCAGGATATATGTAAAGGAAGTGGTAAGATTGCATGGAGTACCACTTTCTATTATATCTGATCGGGATCCGAGATTTACCTCGAAGTTCTGGCGAAGTCTTCAGCATACTCTGGATACAGAGTTGAGTTTCAGCACTGCTTATCATCCCCAGACAGACGGTCAGTCTGAGAGAACAATTCAAACCCTAGAAGATATGTTGAGAGCTTTCTCTATGGATTTCAAAGGAGGTTGGGATCAACACCTACCTTTGGTGGAATTTTCTTATAATAATAGCTTTCACTCCAGTATTCAAATGGATCCTTATGAAGCTCTCTATGGAAAGAAATGCAGGACTCCAACTTGCTGGGATGAAGTTGGGGAAAGAAAGCTATTAGGACCTGATCTCGTTGATGAAATGGAAGAAAAGGTCAGATCTATTCAACAACACATAAGAGCAGCTCAGAGTCGACAGAAAAGTTATGCCGAAAACTGAAGAAAAGACCTAGAGTTTGAAGTGGGTGATAAAGTGTTCTTACGAATATCTCCCTGGAAGAGGGTTATGAGATTTGGAAAGAAGGGGAAGTTGAGCCCTAGATATATCGGTCCTTTCGAAATACTGGATCGTGTTGGGAAGGTAGCTTACCGATTATCACTTCCACCGAATCTCTCTCAAGTTCACAATGTGTTCCATGTATCTCTCCTGAGAAAGTACATACCTGATCCTTCACATGTACTCAGCTCAGAATTTGTACCGCTGGAGAAAGATCTTTCTTATGAAGAACAACCGATAGAGATTCTGGATCGTAGCAAAAAAGTCCTATGAAACAAGACCACTCGATTGGTGAAAGTTTTATGGAGGAACCACCAACTTGAAGAAGCTACATGGGAGCTTGAGGATATGACGAGGGAGAAGTATCCTCATCTGTTTTTACAAAGTGACGAATTTCGAGGGCGAAATTCTTTTTAAGGGGGGTAGAATGTAACACCCTAGACTTTTATGTTATATAAATCATCAAAGGAATCTTTTTCTACACAACACTTTCTTGGCTTGCTTTACACGCAATCGCGACCTTCCTCGATAGCTTGCATCGTACGCAATACCGAGTTTCACTAAACAACAATATGCTATTAAAACTAGCCGTTTTGAATAGTAATAACCACTTTTTGAAATTTTATTTTTCAAAATGGACTTCATTTTTGGACTCAGAATATCGAAATTAGCCTAGGGTGAAATTTTGGTATTTTTCTGAAAACATTCAATTTTTGATGAATAGTGAAACCACTAAGTGGTAGGTTAAAAACTGAATTTTGCATAAAACTTAATTTTACCACTTCTGTGAATGGAATTTTGAAAAACCGACAGACACGGTTGATATCAGTAAGTAAAATGTGGTTCAATAAGATAAAAATAATTTTTTGGTGAATAGTAACTTTTTACTTTTTTTTACCGCGGTTAATAGTAAATAGGGTAACTAAGGGTAAATATGATATTAATATTATCCTAAAACATGTCCTAATTCTATTGGACAAGTGTAATTCGACCAAAAACAAACTTAGGAATAAAATATGACCATTTAGGCCCACTTGGATTAGATTAGGACATTTATTATTAATTTATTTAAAGAAGAGTTAAAATAGTTAAAATCAAAGTTTAATAAGTAAATCATTTTTAATATGGGGTTATACATAAGATAAATTCGACTATAAATATTAATTAGAAAGCTAAAAATATTTCCTACATAATGGTATTTTATTTGTAATTTTTAGACATTAAATAATTTAATTTATTTATGACACAATGATGATGCAGTAATTATCTTATTAATGTAATATTGACATAATTGATGTTATAAACACAAAAATAAATGTAATTTGAGACTTTTTATGAATTACACAAATTTTCTAGGTTACTATGATATATTAGTGTTGATTTAATAAACTTGGTTCGAACATATAATTCTGTTATGACTTTCAAAAAATTCATATATCAAATAGTGTCAAATTGACACAAAATAGTTTTTAAATCAAATATTATATTATTAATTGTTATATTATTCTTAAAAATCTAAGGTTCGTCCAAATGACTTAGATAAGGATATATATATTAATAATAAACAATTTCGGGTTCGTTTGGCATGTTATAGTAAGTGTATTAACCATATAGTGTAAGAAAACAAAAAGACACGGTAAAAGTTAAATTATTTAACTTAGAGTTAAATCTAATTGATAAGGTTAAAATAATATCCTAAACCTGTCTAAATCCTATTTGTTGATAGGATTTTGACCCTTCCCCACTTTAGCTTCGAAATAAGATCCTTTGGAACCATTATAAACCGATTTTGACTTTAATATAAAATAATATTTTGAGATATTCCTAAGGTGCCCCTCTCCTCCCTTATAAAAGGGCACCTCCTCCCCCTCCTCCTCACACCAAATTGAGCACTCAAGCTCGGCCAACCCCTGCCATTTTATCCTCTCCACTTCCCTAGAATAATCCTAGAGGTCCTGGTCATCTTCAAAGACCAATATTAGTTCCCTAAGTGAAGGATTCAAAGAAGCGTTCCAAAGAAGAGGTAATATCCATTACTGATCTTTTCAATTTCTTTCTTCTTCAAATTCTTCTTCTTTAGTTGCTTCATGATAAAGTAATAACATAAGTATTACTTACATACTGATATGTTTTTATAATTGTGAAACAACCCTAATTCACCTTCTATCCATCCTACGGAAAAATGAAATCACCGCGCGTGCGTACGTACGGAATACCGTCTCCACGCCGTGGTGTAATCTATTTTCCACCACCACCTTACAAGGATGGGTATAATGGTGTAATGAGTAACTATTTATTATTATTATAAATTAATATTTATACTGAAATAATATATATATACTCAAATACAGTTCCACGATCATAGGAACGATATCATCACTCGTGCGTACGTACGGAATACTGTCTCCACGATGTGATGCGACTCGTTCTACATGATCATCATTACATAGTAATTATATAAATGAATTGAATGAATAAATATGATATATGTTACACTAATACCATTCTGGATATAATGTATCTATAACCTTAAAAGAAGAATAAGAATTTATTCGACAAAACACGCATAAGAACAAAAGGCAATAAAGACCCGAGTAACAAGTAACAATGAAATATTACTAACAAGAAGCTAAGAATATGACCATATATGATATCATATCAATATGTATGATTCTGTAATAAGTCAATAACATTATTTAAACCATTATACAGGAGCTTCGGACACGTACAAAGCAAATCGGACCTAAGGTAAGGGAAATATCACAATCTCATTTTTATCCGAGATTGTTTATTCGTAAGTATTTACTGGGGTGTATTTTATCATCCACATCCATGTTTCATCAATATGTAATATTATTTCCATCCACCTACAATTGTTTAAATCCATTTTTACCCTTCGGTGAGTTTTTAGTAATATGTATGAAAGGAATCTTTTTTCGTTTTTCGTACGAGGTACTTTTTGACTTTTCCGACGAAAGAACGAAGAATGTTTTTTTTAAGTTATACGGCATGAGTGGATTTTTAAAACATTATTTCCAAGATACTTCCTTTACAAGTTTTCAAGTTTATTTTTAATCAACTTCTTTTATTTTAAAGTCATATGACATGTTATAAAAGGAAAAAAAATTTTGAAGAAGAAATGATATTTTCCTCAAGAATGGAGTTCAAATGTTTTATCAAAATTTTTTTCCATCTAAGATAATAAAAGGGTTCTGTTTTTATCCCTATTATTACATGGATTTGATTATGTTGTGATGGAAATCTTTTTATGAATTCCTTTATCTTATATGAATTGTTTTATGATGTCATGTTGTTTAAGAATCCCATTTTTATTACATGGGTTACGCTATGATGTATATGATTATGTGGCACACATAAGAAAGGATTCATTATAAGATGGGTGGGACCTATATCTCCCTCCAATGCATTGGGTAAAGATTTTATATCTCATGAGATAGACATGGCTGGAATGGTAGGTTATACCGGTTCAGTAAAACAGGACTGGAACGAGGGTGACTCGGTTCAGAAAGGGACTTTGTCCACTAAGATAGTCTTGGCAATGAGTCATGACTAACAAGAAATGATTTTCCATGATTATGTGTGCATGCCACAAAGTTTCAAGTTTTATGTTATGATTATGGGGATCTCATTTTCACTTCTATGATTTGTTCCATTTTAAGATATTATGATCTCTTTTGCAGGTTATGATTTTCAAAAAGATATGATATGATTTTTATTTCCTTTATTTTCCTTTGCTGAGCATTTGAGCTCACCCTTTTATGTTTTCTTTTCCCCAGGTCAGGAAGATGGATATTAAGTAGAATATGCTAAAAGGGACCCTAGATATGATGAAATAAATGGGAGACACTGTAGAATATTTATGAACCAGTTGTTTATGTTTCCAAGTTTCTAAAGACATTATACATATACGGTCCTTTGTGGTTTTGTCATATGTTGTAATAAGTGTGATTCAATTTTGAAGTATTAACAATGTATGTAAAGTATGGGTCGTTATAAATGCCCACCAATATCACCAATCCTCTAAAATAAAAATCCATTATCCATGAATTTATTGCCATTTTACATCCCAAATAGTCCCTTTAAGGTTTCTTCAAGACCTAAAGGTTACATCCTCAAATTTTAGGAAGCAACTCTTCAATGTATGGGAGTTCTTTGCTTCTTATTTTCTATTCAAGTTCCTTTTTTCAGTATGGTTTCTATGTATTGAATTAATTTTTTTTTCAAACCCCTTTTTTATTATACAATGACTCGAAAAATAGTTTTTTTATTAATGGGAGTCCTTTATTCCCTCTCATTATATATATGATGTGTCTAACGTGGTTTACTCATATGTAACCGAACTCGGTTGGCCACATGGACTCAAGTAGTACTCCCAATAGGATAGAGACTAGTGACTAGTAGTGAGGGTCTATAGGGGTATGGTGTAGACATTATAACCTCATAATTAGAGTGGATAATTTTTGTGAATAATAAAAGTAAGTAGATAAAATAGTATAATAAATTAATAGTGAAGGATTATCATAAGCTGCAGGAGTAAATCATCTAGATAAATATAATAGAAAAACCATCATCCAGTGTCATATACAAAATGATGACGTCATGATGCTATAAGAAAAATGGAGATACAAAGGTGATAGGGTATTAGGAATATACAATGCATTCTATAAAAAATAAAAAATAGGGGAAAAGTTGTCTCGAAAAGAATCACGAGAACAAGATCGAACTTATGCTTCCATACTCCATCCTAGTGTAGAAAATTGAGCATCCATAGTAGGGTTATTACCCTTATACCTACATGTATCCATGAAGTATTTCTTGGTACCAATCAGCGACACAAAAATGGTGTGATTGAAACTCAGTATGCCACCACGAATGTTGTCTAATATCATCTAGTTAGTGAATATAAAATGAACAGTGGGTAAGTAATAAATAAGTAAGTAAAATAAATTAACCAAATAATCTTGAGATCCTAGAGGGCACCCATATGACTATACCAGCTTCAGCCTAATATTAAATGTCTCTAAATAAGATTCCATGCAATAATAATAATAATAATAATAATATAGGATCTAATGCATAACTATAGAATCTTTGACCTTAGAAGGTTGAGCCAAATCGTATTAATAACGCATGCAATGTGGCTATAGGGATAAAAATTTAATCTGGGGTTGAACCCTCAATAATGCATTGCAATAATGATAATTTAGCTCAGCCCTAGGAACATGTCCTAGTTAGCCTTAGGCAAGACCTGATTTGAGCCTATGGAAATAATCAGTGATAGTCCACATCATGAGACATCAAGACAAATACAAGGAGATAATATAAGGCTTTATAATATATAGAGAATAGTAACAGCCAAAACTACAAAATAATTATATAATATTCATCCCTATAAGACAGTGATCGAGTATAAGAGGAGAATCAACTCTTGAAAAACACATCCATGAATTGAGTAGCATATTTTTTGTTGTCAATATAAACCCAAGGGGGAATCCAAGACATTCCCAAGTAAGTACATCCTATAAATTTATATAATGTTCATAATAATATCAATATAAAGTATAATCCATTTCACATTTAATCTAATATCATTAATGATGATCATAATTTATCATTTAACAAGACCATGTAATACATTTATACCATTTAAAATTTATATTTAATCTTATGTAGTGATAGGAAAAATTCATGGTTAATAAGGTTAAGTGAAATTTCCTTTATATTCAAATTCAAATTTACATCATTTTACATTTCAATTAACTGAATTTTTTAATTAGATCATAAATATACCGCCAAACCCACCTCAAGAGGTTCCCTAATCACAATGAAATGTAAAAGTGTCATTAAACCATGATAAGTAAGCCTAAATGGGTAGTCGATTCAGGTTCATCCATATCCAAGAAAATCAGGGGGTCTATATTAGTGTCTCATCAAGGAATAACATTTAATTTAATGAAAATTTCTATTTTAGATGTGATTGATGGAATGTTTGGTTTGTGGCACAACAACACACATTATAAACACCGTATGATTTATGGAAGAAACATGATACCACTTACCTTATAACCGTAGATGAATCCTCGATAGATATTTACTTCATATTTACTATAGAATAGGAGGAATCAAAGAAACATTAAAAATGCCTTGAAAATATTGTATATTGCCTCATACAGATTTAACATTTTATACATTAATACAATCAAAGCTGCATAGAAATTGAAAGGAGAGACTTATCGTTGGCTATCCAACATGATGAAAAAAATTTAAATTAGACATGTTATGATGGAGGAGGATGAAATCCTATATTTAGAGGATATAAAGCCCTCATAATGGTCGACTACTAGAGAATGAATAAAAAAAGTTTGTCTTTTGTTTTAATCAGAAGGAGTCAAAAATTTACATTTGACCATTTAAAAAGAGTCTCATTATTTGACCACAAGGTTGGGAAAACCATGGACCAACAATGAAGTCTCCCCTTTAAGGGATTGCACCGTCTCATAACCAAATAACATGATTTGATAAACTATGTCCTAGTCACGTGTTCCCACTATCCAAAGGCACACCCCTTTACACTGTTTGGGAATAGTTTGAAATATCTTGTGATCACCATGAATATCACCTCTATAATAGGTCTCCACGATTTCTCATGGTCGTACGACCTCCTTTTCTTGGTTACCATAACTCTATTCCCCTATATATGGGTCACATTATTGACCAACATAGTTATCACAAACTGTGATCTAACCATATTGTTCATGTTTATTCTCTAAATACAAGATATCTAGGCTACAAACAACCCCAAGACACTTCAAACCCTTTTAGAACAATTAGAAAGATAAAACAAGATATTTAAAAAATAATTTAGAAGGATCCATAACTCTTTGAAAATCCAATATCTTACAACCTATCATCCTTAAAATAACCCATCATTGTGTTTTTTTAAGGGAGGTAGATCATCATCTAAGAGTAACTCCAACCACTGATCACATTTTGCAGCCTCTCACTCCCATGACTTATCCAATACACAATAATGCTACCATAGAAATCATACTAATGGACCTTAACAACCATACAGAGCCTTCAAGCATTGATCGATGATACAAACTGAGTACTCCTCAAAAGAAGCATTAATATTAATATAAAACTGATCAAGCTGAAGGACATGAGATGGGTCTGAACGATAATAAAGTAACTAATAAACATTAAACAAAATATGTATATAATTTAATCTCTAAGGGAGTGTTATCTGATAATCCACTGGCCAAACCCCCTCCAAAATATCATAGGTATGATAAATATAGTAGACAACTTTCCTCACTTCTAAATACATTAATCACCCAATATAGGTGAAACACATAAGAATAACTGATCTCCCACCATAAAATCTAGAGGTAATTACCAATATCTAGAATAATAATTCTTTCTAGACTTATCTATACCCATATGATTCTTGATCAGATGCACCTAATCCAAAGTCTTATGAAAGAGTTGAGTCCTAGTAGTATTGCCTCTCTAGTCTATAACCACCATAGTGGTGAATGACACAACCTTCCATAAATGGACTCATAAGGGTCCATATGATTCCTAGATTGGAAATTTTTATTATAAGGAAACTAAAAAATATCCTTGTGGTTCTACTAAGAACATCCAAAATCAAAGATACATGATTAGAGATTTTATTCTAATACTGGAATCATATAATCCGATTGACCATCACTCAAAGGGTGGTAGGTTGTACTCAAAATTACTTACGAACCAAAATACTTATACCACCCCTTCCAAAACCATAACATAAACTTAGAATATATATATATATATATATATATATGATACTATGTGGAACCCTATAATTTCATATAGTCTCATGGGTGTAGAGCCTCACAATATCCTCTATTAAGAAGGTCTCCCAAATTTGTAGGAAGTGGGAAACCATTTTCAATCTATCAATGATCACACATACTCCATCATTGCATCAAGGTGTCCTTGGAAAGCTCATCAAAACATCTAAAATCACACCATCTCATTTCCACTTGAGAATGGGAAATTTAAATAGAATTTTAACTAGTCACTGGTGTTCACCCTTCACCTGTTGATAAGTGGAACACAATGTAAATAAACCAACCATCAACCTCTTCATCCCTGACCTCCAATACTAGTGGTGTGAATCATGATACATCTTTCTATGTCTGGGATGTACTACCAATTTGGAGGAATGATATTCTCACATAAACTAATCTCACATGTCTCCATGAACCCATACATTCCCTTGGACATGAAAGGTCTTATTCTAATTAACAACCCAACTAGGTGGTGGGTCCTCTCTTTAAATGCTTTCCCATAAGACCAATCCTGCATGATCTAAAATTTGTATCATCCTAACACTATCTAGAAGTTATTAGGTCCCTCATAAATTAATAATAACATTGTTCCTATAATAGTTCGAAATCTAAATATGCTATTCAAATAAGAGATTCGTCAACTTATAGTTCCTACTAGACTATTAAAGTTCATGTGTCTAACTCCTTCAACTTAGAGTGTTAGCCACTAAATTAAATTTCCCAAGCATATTAGAAAGATCAAATTTAAAGGAATACATTATTAAAATCATTTTCATTGACTTAGGTTCAAGTAATGCTATGTAAATATGTATTTGATACTTTTGTAATCTGTGTATACAATATCTATCTCTCTCAATAGATAGTGTCAACAAAAATGATATGTATGAACAAATATAACTACCTCGAGATCAAGAATCAGGTAATTAAGCTCATTATGACTTAATTTCTAAGACTTGTATTCCACAACTCAATCCTATAGCATCAAAAATATTCCCAACTCAATTCCTAATGCATCAAAATAAATTGTATAGCCTATACATGGATCAGGTATAATCATGCATAACACTAATGTTATCCTTAATTTTATCTACTAAAAGGACTTCTCACAAGCTTCAAACCATAGGAACATAAAAGCCTTATTTTTTATTCTTATAATGGGTTCTTTAATGTGTGATAACTCTGGAATAAAATTTTGGTAACACCCAGCAATTTTTAACGAAATCTGTATATCAAGAATGTTCTTGGGATTCTAAGACAACCGTTTTCTTAAATACACATTAATTCATGATTTATTACATTAAAACTGATAATACCACCAAAAATATCTAGAGGTCTCTTTACATTGGGATATTAGGTACAAAACATAACATCATTAAATTGAGACGAAATGAATTTATTTAGAACATTCTCAACATGCTCTTAAATTTACACCACTCTTCTAAAAATGCATAGGCTAACCTGGAGAAATAAATAAGGGGTGAGATTTATATCCTGCTAAGGAAATAACAGACATTATATTGGGTGAAAATAAAACAGTGAACCAAGATTCATAATAATATAAAATAATATTTGAGAATAGTCAAGATATACGAAGAGGCATGATATATCCTGATAGTATAAATGAAACACGGGAATGTGGAAACAACTTAAAACAAAGAATTATAAGCATAAGTTAGGGTTAAACACTAGTAAATCCTAAAATAGTTTTCTTACTATAACCTGTTATGCAACTTACATCGAATCTCATGAGATTAAAACATTACCCAATGCATTGGTGTTATATTTTTGTTCACCAGTCACAATCATATCATGTACATGTATCATTGTTTCCTATAGATCATATAACATAAAAATGTATTTCATCTATATTAACCACATGATTGAATAGTGTGGGTTACCTATATTTAATTCCTCAATAAATGAAGTATAGGTTCATATAAGTGAATACCCTTGTGTGGTAATGTTTATGTGAATTCACTTTAGAAACATTTGGCAGGAAAAATCATAGTGAAATTTCAGTAACATTATTGTAGTAATTAAACATTTATAAAAGATTTTAATTTTAGAGAAAGGTTTTTTTTATAATTTGGAAATCAAAAGTATAGTATGATTAATGTTGGATAAAATTTAGGAATTTGAAATCAAAAGGTATAAAATAAATAATTTTCATGAAAATATAGAAGAAGGAGAGGATCCCTTACCTTAAGTGGGTGTTTACAAAAGCTTAATAGAATCTTATTGAGTGCTTGGGGGAACCTTGCGAGGGATAAATAGAGGAATAAGTAGATAAAAAAATCTTACCTAAGGTTTTTGAGATAAGGGAAATGTGACCTTGTGTGTTTTTATATTGTAAAATAAAGGAGAGTTCTTTATTATTTCCAAAAAATAGGTTTTAGACTCTTTTCATTAAAGTAATCAAAACAAATAATCATATCATGATTTTTCCCATATTTTATTCCAAAGATGATTGGTTTTAATTATATTATTAGTGAAAGAACCGAAATTATTAAAATATTCCCCTTAGTGACATAGAAGTGAGTAATGTTCATAAAGAATTGATTTTAAAACATTAATATGTAGTACTAGTTTTGGAGGATTCAAAAAGGATTCATAAAATTAGTAAAATAAAATAAAAAATATTATTTTAATGGTTAAATAAATATTCGATCATGGATACCTTTTATGGAATATATTAGATATCTTTTGTCTCATTATGATGTTATAATACATACTGTATAATTACATTATATTTAATTTTTACTCAAAAATTTGACTCTCTAAGAAAATTATGAAAAGTTATCGGATAGAGGATTAAAAAATTAAAAATCCAAAAAATGCTAATTAATTTATAAATATATTTCACTAAATTTGATAATTTAAATTTTTAAATAAAAATCCTCATTTATTGAAAAATACTAGTTTTTTACAATAACAGTTTTCTATCAATTATAAAAATCATTTTTGACTTCCTGAAATTATATTATCAACTACACTTAATAAAATATTATTTAATAATATTTTTTTTAAATTTCCTTTATTTTAAAAATTCATTAATTCTTTAAAAGTAATTTCTTAATTAAAATTTCTTATTACCAAAAAATATAGTACAATTTCCATTGTATTGAAATCTAATTTTTATCAAACTCATCATTTAATAATTAATTGAGTAAAATAAATAAGGAATAAATATAATAATTATTTCATAGAAAATATAATATACATATTCAAGTTGTTAGGGATGATGTACAACACCCTTTATTATACCAGTGAATACCTAAAGGGTAAGGTGTGTGACAATAATATTTTCTTTTGGTGGTTCGATGAACATGTTTTGGGTCATGATATCAATGAGCTTAAACTTATCCCATGAATGGTTTAAATCACGATTTAGTGGTTGAATCATATCTTGGGATTGGAGAAGAGAAAATCCGAAAGATTATACCTCTCTCAGAATATCTGATAAACGGGATTCATAGTGTACAATCTTACTGGTTGAGGCCATCACTTCTTTTATCCATGTCAATCCATTTTTTCATAACCCTTAATATATACTAGTCATAATACCACTGTTAAATCACTATATTATCAATGTTAATGATGCTTAATGGTATTTTAAATATTAAATGTTATAATATTCCTAAAAACTAAGGAAGTGAATGTGTTTTCTATAACCACAATACATAACAGGGAATTGAATTCAATCAAAAAGGCATTTTTTATAAAATTTAGGTTCATTACATTTCTGCACCTTTAGAAATTTGACCCTTGAAATTTTCATTTCATACGCCATAAAATATGGGGGTACTTTTGTTTCATCTACTCTCATAGTTCCCAAGGTTATTACTCAAAATTCTACTTCCACCACGACACTTTAATCTGGTGAGTTTTATTTTTTCATGGAAAATTCTCTCCAGGATCTTAGATCTTTACCAGTTTATCCACATTTGAAATATCAATCTCCAATGGTACCGCATCTACATTCACTATATGTGAGGGGTTAGGTATGTTATTTCTGAAGAGGGATATATGGAACTCAACATGTACTTGATATGTATTTGGTGGGAGTGCTATTTGATATGCCAATGCTCCAATGTGACTAAGGATATCAAAGGGCCCAATGTATATTGGAATAAGAATTCCCTTATTCCAAAACATCATGAAATTCTTCCATGGTGATATATAATAGAACACATTGTCTCCTACATCAAACTCTAGAGATAATTGATTATTACCTATATTGATTTACTATCAACTTTGTGTGGATTACATATATGACTGAATGGTTTGAACCTTTTTGTCATATCATGGATAAGATCTCGTTGCATCAGCTTACAATCTCTAACTTCATCCTAAAATTCCAGAGTCCAACACCTCTTCCCATGCATAGGCTCATAAGGATCCATTTGAATGATTGAATGGAAACTATTTTTATATGTAATCTACACTAGGGTAAGGTGTAGATGAAAAAAATCCTTAGAAATCCTTTGTACATGATCTCATCCTATCTATTAGAGTTTGAATGGTCCTTTTTAGATTGTCCATCCATCTAAGGGTGATAAGTAATGTGGAAGATCGATTATGTATTCAAAACTAGTAGAAGGATTCTCCAAAATCTATAGGTAAACCTCACATCTTGATAAAATAAAATAGATAGTGGAACTAAAAGTATTATTACAACTGATTTTATTTATATCATTGTTATTTGATCAATAGGGAAATCCTTCCTTAATGGTAATGAAATGCACTGATTTGGTAAGATAATCAATTATCACCTAGACGTCGTTATTGCCTTTACCTATCCTGGGGAGTCCTATAATGAAATCCATGGTTAAATTTTCCAATTTTCATAAGGGTATGGAACATAGTTTTATCATACCTTTATAATTTTTTCATTCCACCTAGACTTACTGGCGCACCAAGAATCGAGATACAAACTCCAAAATCTCTCTCTTCATGTTATCCCATAATAAATTTTAGTTCAAATCTACAGAAATATTATTGATTAATATATGAATAGAAAATGATGATATACATGCATCATCAAAAATTTACTTCTTTAGTTTTTTCTTTGATGAGACAGATATTCGAGTTCAAACTCTTATAACTCCATATTCCTAAAAGTTGAACATCAGATTATTCGACACCTATTGCTATAGAGAAATAATATATTTTTTAGCTTCTTTTATTCTATTAAGGATATATTTTTGAGCATTTATTTTATTAAGGTTGTATGAATACAATTTTATTATTACCATATTCATATTTTTAATGTCTAAGAATATTGTATCCCTTTCAATCCTCATCATGGATAGAGTCTTGAGATCCTTTTTACTTAGGGAATTTAAGAGTTTGTTTTCATTTCCTAGATGGTAATGGATTGAATAATTTAAATCCATGATCAGATATGACCACCTATGTTATCACATATTAATATCCTTCTATGTGAATATATACTCGAGGATTTTATGGTCTCTATATATATCACAATTCTCCTCATTGAGAGAATATAACCAAATTTTTCTAAAAAATATCAATGCAATGAATTCTAGATCATGAGTTGGGTAGTTTTTTATCGTGGATCTTTAGTTAGAAAGAGGCATATGATGTCACCTTTTCATTTTATATGAGTATACAAAAAAATAACATTTTATATGCATTATTGTAGATCATAAATCATTCCCCAATGGAGGTTAATGTGAGATAAAGTTCAATGACTAACCACTTCTTTTACTCTTTAAAAATTTTCTCACATTAATAATTCCATAAAGAATTTACTCTTTTTCATGTTAGATTGTTTAGGGGGCTTAAAAATCATAATATGTGTATCAAAAATCAACGATACTATCTAGATAATAAAATGAAATTATAGAATTTCATCACAGAGGTTAGTCTTTACCACCATTCAATTTTTTTCATTTTTTGAAGGATCCAAAGATATCCCTTTCTGGTGATTACATTCCCTAGAAAAGTTACTTTTTCTAACCAGAACTGACATTTTTTATACTTTTCATAAATATTTTCTTTCTAAATGGTATTAGAGATTATATTAAAATGATCCTCATTTTAATTCTTGATTTTTAGTACATAAGAGTATCATATATAATGATGATCACAAAATTTTCAAGGTAATATCTAAAGAAACTATTCATTAAGTTCATGAATATTATTACAGAATTCATGATCTTGAATGGAAAAACTATGAACATGTAGTGATTATACCGTTTATGATAAATATTCTTAGACATATCTTCATTATTCAACTTTACGTGATAATATCCCAACCAAAGATCTATCTTAGAAAAATACTATGCTCTATGTAGTTTATAGAACAAATTATCAATATGTGGAAGATGATACTTTTTCTTTATCATGATCTTATTAAGATTAATATATTCAATGTATAGGTGCATTGACACATAATTCTTTTAGATTAAGAGAACCAGTTCACCCCCAGGTGAAGCACTTTGGTGTATAAAACAATAATCTATATTCTCTTGTAGGTGTTTCTTCAGTTTCTCAGGTAAAAAATGACCATTCTATATAGATTCTTAGATATTGAAAAATCTCCCAGTATAATATTTATTGAAAATTAAACATCTAATCTAGGAGAAAGACCATTAATTTTTTTTGGGAAACACATTAGTGTATTCTCTCACAACGGTCATGTTTTCAAAGTTGATCTTTTCATTAGTATCTATCAATTGATCTAGATATACTTTCTCATAAGTCGACAATATCCTTGAGGGGTATGTTGGTACTAATGGAGGGTCCTCCTCCTCCTTTAAATTGTATATAATCCATGTGTGATTCACAATAAAAATGGTTATTTTCTTATCTCAGAAAATTGTGTTAGCTCTATATAAGGAAATCCAATCCATACCCATAATAGCATTGTGTTCCGATCAAGGGAGTATTAAAAAGTTTTATGGGAAGTTTATCCCACACATATAGATAGGGGAGGAGTTTTATACTTATAATGATATAATCCCTAATTTTCTATTTTTACTAATAGCTATACTTCCAGTCTTTGTGGTGGTGTTTGAATAGTTCTATCAAACTTAAGAAATATAAAAGAATTCATAAAAAAAATAAAAAAAATTATTTCATTTAATTAAATTAATAACTATAATATATTTCAAAAATTTATTTTTGAGATCCACCTTCGCGGTTGTGGTGGAATATGTAGAACCTTTCTTCTTTGGAGTTTGTTAGTGTTGATAGTCTTCAAAAACCCTTAGCTTAGGGAAGTGCTTTGTATCATATCCTTGTTCCTTGAATATGAAACATTGTTAAATCGGATGGGGTTTAATAACATAATTACTCTCTTCTATTACATTGGTGTGTTTATACAATTGGAAACAACTTGTTTCATTCCCCTTCTTTTCTACTCAAAATCGTTTCCTTATCCCCTTCAGATAATTTTTGGGGTGCTTCTTCCAAAACTTTAGACAAGTGGGATGTATGATTTTATTTCCACAATTATATTTATATGTCTAAAAACCATAATTAAACTCCACATTCCACCTCTTACCCCCATAAAACCCTTGATATTTTATGATCCCCATTTAAACTTTTATGAAACAACATACAATATTCTCATAACTATCAAATTCTTGAGTATACAAGGCTTTTCATAGATTTGGATTCAGTCCACCAAAGATGTAGTTAAATATACATTTGAGGGTAAAGACAAATCTAGTAGTGTATCATTCATGTGTTTTGAATATTTCCTCATACACTCCTATATATTCATTTTCCTTTTTACTGCGGCTAAATAATTCGATATCCATTTTCAGTCAGAGAGTAAAAGGAAAATATTTATCAAAAACAATTTTATGAAATTCCATTTGTTCCATCACTTTGATATCCTCATTAGGATTTATATTATTGACTAGAATCCTCCATTGATTAGATTCTCTTTCTATATGATTAACATTTAGTATAACCTTCTATTTCTTAGAGCATTGATGTACGAAGATGATCTTTTCAATGGAGCTAATTCATTGTTCTGAAATTAAGGGATCAGAAGATCAACTGAATGTCAGATTATTTTTTCACATGAAGATCACAGCAACAACTATATCTTTCTTAAGGGGGTTTTTGAATTCTTATTTATTATGGTTTCATTTCAAAACATCTGTAAGCTTAGAAAGTATAGTCATGAATTTCCCAATTTTAACTGCCATTGAGTTGGGGATATTGTTTGAGAATTCATCACATTGCTTCTCACATTGGCTATTTATATGATCCTTCCTATTTCCATCCATTGACTAGAATAAAGGGAATTTTAGGGATATAATGTTGTAAATTATTAATCACATTAAAGGGATATTATAAATGTTAATGGGATAAACCATAAATTTTATATGTTCATTAACCTATGAATATTTAGGCTTTAATCATAGTTATCAATGATCTATTTCGTAACATAAAATATTATATACATATTTTGTTCCCTTAAAAATGGTTTTTTATGCGCTTGTGATTTTACCAAAGTATATATCATAAGAGTATCATACCATGTGTTCCACAAGGCCTATTGTCACGAACCATTTCCCGATTGAGTCTAGCTCAATATGGTGTTTTGAGGGTTGTTACCACTAGGTACTTGTTTGACTGAGTCACATCCACTTGTAGTGACTAGATAAGGATTTATTTTCTTAAAAATGTCTTAATGTATACTCGGAAAATATTTTAATGCTGTTTTTATATGTTCATTGTTATCTTTAATTCTTTTACAGGAGTTTTCTAATCATAATATAAAAAATAACATGACATTTCTTCAATACAAACTAAGACAACACTTTTCTTAAATAAAAATTAATTCATGGTTTATTTCATAAAAAAGACATTATAAAAAATAGAATATCAATAGTCCTAGTGAGTTTAAGAGGTTAGGTACATAACAAAATTTTATAAAACTGGGATACGATGAATTTTTTTTATAACTTTATTATCATTCTCCTAAATTTACACCAATATTCCAAACATGTAAGGGATAACCTGGATAAATATATAAGAAATAGAGAGCTATAAATATAAATAAAGGAATAAAATAATCTTCAAATAGGGTAAATAAATACATGTGATCTAATAGGAATAACAATGTAACATAACATGTGATAATCACAATCATGAACAATGAGGCATGGTATACTAATACAATATAAAGGAATCATGGGATTGTCACAGCAACCTAAAACAAGGAATCATATGTAGAAGTCATGGTTAACCACAAAGGAGTCATGACATAGTGTTCTTAGGATAACCACATGTTCACCTTATAGAGAATCTTATGGGATTTAAACATTACCAAATATATTGGAAATCTATATGAGCACAACCATCATAACCATAACTTGTATATTCATAAGTGTGGCACATAGACCATGTAGTATACGATTACATTTCATATCTATTAACCTCATGAATGATGATTATGTGTTACATAAATTTAATTCCCTATTAAAATAAGTATACATACATATAGTTGAATACCCTTGAGTGGAAATGGGTATGATGATTCACTTCACAATCATTTGGTGTGAAAAATAACAATGAAATCTTAGCAGCATAACGAAAAAACTTAATGATTCATAATATGGTTTAATAAGAGTGAAAGGGTCTCCCATAAATTTGAAAAAAATTATTAGGGATGTATAAACAAAATATCCCAATATTATTAATTATAAATAAAAAGGCATAAAATAATTAAGGTTCTTGAATAAGAGAAGAAGGAGAGGATACCTTACCTTGAGAGAGTGTTTCTAAAAGAATGGTAGGAGATTCTTGAAATATAGATAGAACCATTAGAGGGATTTATAGAAGGAATGGAATATAAAGGACATGATAAAAGGTTTTGAGTAAAGGTAATTGAGATATTGGGTGGGTTTATATAGGAATTGAGTGGGGAGTTCTTTATTATTTCCTAAATTTTGGTTTTTGACTCTATACAATAATGTAATAAAAAAATAAAACATTATGTTGTTGTTTCCCATGGTATATACCAAAGGATTTTTTTCATTATTTTATATGTTGAAGAACCTAAAACATTAAAATATTTCCCTTAGCTATGTGGAATTTAGTCATGTTCCTAAACAATCGATTTTAAAACCTTAATATATATTATAGGATTTGGAGGATTCATAAAAGCTTTAAAGATTTAATTAAATAAAATTAAAGACAGATTATTTCAAAAGTGTAAATATAGGTCAATTCATTTATACTATATATGGAATATATTATATCACTTATGGGTAATTATGATGTCATAATATATACCATATATTTATATTCTATTTAATTTTTACCTAAAAATTTGACTATCTTGGTATGCTAAGAAAAATGAAACATTGGATAATTTATACATGATGAATCCAAAACTAATATTAATATTTTCTAAATAAAACTTTGAATATGATAATTTATAATTTAAATGCAAATATATATTTATAAAAAAATGATCTTGTTTGACTATAACTGTTTTTCGACCCTAAAACAATATTTTTGATTTCGTAAAATTATATAATGAACTATATTTAATAAAAACTATTTATTAATAATATTTTATTAAAAAAAAAATTTGAAAAAAAAATCTTGATTTCTTCAAAAGGGATCTCTTAATTTAAATTGCTCACTACCCAAAAATACAATCCAATTTTTGTCGTATTGAAATCTAATTTTAATAAAACTCAATATTTAATCATTTATAAAGTAAAATAAATAAATAATAAATATAATAATTATTTATTATAAAATAAAATACACATATTCATGTTTTTAGGGTCATGATACATATCCCTTTATTGCACCAATGAACACCTTAAGGGTATGGTGGGTGATAGTGATATTTTCCTTGGGTAGTTTGACAAACATTGTTTGAGTTGTGATCTCAATGATCTTGAACTTCTCCCATAAATGATTTTACTCTTTCATTAGTTTTTAAATTTCATATTGGTCTTGGATAAGGTAAAATAACATAGATTTTATCTCTCTAAGAAGCTCTGATAGATGGGATTTAGAGGGTACGATCCTACTGTTCGAGGCCATCACTTCCTTTGTCTGTGTCAATTGGATTTTTCACAAACCTTAATATATTCTAATAACAAGATCACTGTGAAATGACTATATCATCAATGATTATGATGATTAATGGTATTTTTAAATCCTATATGATATAATATTCCCATAAAACCAAAGAAGTGCATATGTTTTCTATAACTATAATACATAAGAGAGAATTTAATTCTACCATAAAGGGAATTTGTTTTAAAATGGCCAAGTCGTTACATCTACTCCCATGAACCCACATATCTCACATTATCTAAGACCACACATACTCTTGTGTCTAAGATAAAGTTACCTAATAAATTAACATTATCAATCCAATAGTGGCATTTTTGAAGACTGGAATACAACCTATTCTCTTCTAGTGTACTCAAATTGATTGAAAGTTATTTAGCATGATCGTTTCATGTCTATGAGTACACCAAGATGTTTTCTTTTAAAATTACCATAAAATAATCCATATATGGGTGTAAAACCAAATTCATCATATCCATGAAAATATTCAAGAAGTTTGTGAGACCGAATGACATTACCAAATACTCATAAAGTCCAAAACTACTTTGGAAAGTAGTTCATGTTATATCTGATGGCCTAACTCATACTTGACGATAGCCCATCATCATATAAATCATTGAAAAAAGACAATATCATTATTTATAATCAAATGTATCTTCTATTATAGTTATTTTATATTTGTTCATAACCATTAACTGATTGAAATTCTTGTAATCTACACAAATCTTGAGGATCCCATCTACGTTATTGGGGAAGAGAATGGGTGAAACCCATGGGTAAGTACTGGTTCGTATATATAATTTGGATTCCAGGTCCTCTAACTATATTTTGAGTTCTTGAATATCATTTAATCCACCTTCAATGGAGGAATAGGCACATCTTCTGCTCTAGGAACTAGATTAAAATAAAACTCCACCTCTCTCTCTGGTGGTAGGGAAAAAATTAATCAATCAAGACAAATGTTAAATGATACACTACTGGAGGAAAATCTATTATATATGTTTCTTTATCACTCATAAAAAGACTATAAATCTGGTATTTCATTCTTCCTATCCCATTATTCTCTAGTCCATCATTACTTTCTTGAACATCCCATTCTCTTTTGTGAATAAGGATTCCTAAATCAGGTGATGTGAAGGAAACCCTACAATGATAAAATTCAATATATGCCTAATAGGGAAAAAATAATCCATCTTGAGATTGATATTATATCTCATCATTTCAAGGATAAAAAGGTTTTATAATAAATGTTAATCACGGATTTCAATTGGAAAATATCTACATTGGTGTATGCTTTCTAATCATGCTCCTAATAAAGTACCAAGAGGCATCACTCCAAAAAAGTACTGAATTTCAAGAACAAGAATTTCAATGATAGAAATAGATATAAATAAATGTGGATCACGAGTACCAAAAAAGGTAGATAATAAAATAGAGGATACAAAATTTATTCCTAGAACTGTTGAAGTCATGAAACTCTGCTACTCAAGAGTATGTTATACTACACAAATATTGCATGATCTGCAGCCCAAAGCTATAAACTAACTAACCTAAGAAGTACCTATATTATGGTTCTACATATTATAATACTAACATCCTTAGCCTCATCCACCTACTCAACTTTTACAACTATTGGTACTCCAGCTCTATACCTGATATGAAGAGGATGATCCCTCTTCAGGATATGGAGTCAGTGAAGATCCTTTTTCACTAAACATTGGGTGTATGATTCTATAAAACTATTTAATATGTCCAATTTGGTGATAGGATTGATAATAAACTAGGTCTCTAGTTCGTTGGGGCTTCATATTCCATGGCCTCCCGCTCTTATGACATACTATACTTTGATTGGTGAAAATACATTGGATTCCAAGGGCATGATTGGAATACTCTTGAGGATGATTCTTTCCACTAGATAAATATTTGAATTTATAGGTACTGAACTTATCTATCCCACACAATTAGCTTCCAGTAGGGTTCTCTTGGTGACAAGTTCCTTATTTACTATGTTACAAACTATCGCCAAATGAATTTTTTTTCTTGCAATTGGATTCCATACCTACTGCCATCCTCAAATAACTTAGATAAAAAAACTTATCAATAAGGAGATTAGGAAAAAAAATATGGAACTCCATGAAGTGAGAGAAATAGTCCACAATATATAGAGTTCCAAACCCCATGGCTTGATCTATCATCTATGCAATAAGAAAGAAATAATCACAAAATCTAGATGGAAAATACCTCCAAACAATAACTATATTATGATACTCCTAGGTCAAATATCACACCATATCTTGGTTTTCCCTATAATAATATAATAGATTATCTTAAATATTCTTTCTAGAGGTGTATTATATAATCAACGATTGTAATAATAACCTATATTCATGACTCAATAGTATGAGGACCACCATACCCCAAAAATGCATGATGGTGATGCTACTAAAATTCCCCAATAAACCCTTCCATAGAAGGGGAAGATCATAGATCTCCCTGTATAGAACACACTAGATATATTAATCCATCTCCAAACTAAGCATAAGGTCTCAATTTAGGATTAATAGGTGTTTCTACATGTAGAACTATTGGAGGTAACAATGGTGGTGCAGGTCCCACCACCTCTAAAGCATGGTTATCACCACCTTTTTGGTACATGACTTGAGCCTTTCATGGTGGAATATTTATTCAATTCCAAATGCACACCTCAAAATATAATTTGATAATAAAAATGATCTTCAGAAAAAAAAAGTATAGGATATGTACATAGCCTTCCTATATAAGAGTAAATATCCATATTTCCTCTCATAAATCCAAGTCATTGAAAATTAGAAGATCATATGGACCATGAGAGACACTCCCAATAGAAACAATTATGGTTAAGTCTCAGTCAAAATCTCATATCTTATAAAATAAGTCTTGATATATAGAGTTTCAATAAGAGTTTATAGAGGGAAAAAGAGTTTTAAGTTGAAATTAGGATCCCCATTTAATGGAAACCATTTCATTTAACTTTTTATGGATGAAAAATATCATATTTATACATATCATTGTCCCATTAAACAAGTTACCACACTCAATATATAAAGGAATCTTCTTAATAAGATTCAATTTTCACTTTATATAACTGAAACCTAACCCTTAAATATGGTATCAAGATGTAAAAAATCTGTATATGATGATTTTATTAGATGAATCATCATTCCAAATTTATTGAAGTGGAATCTTTATAAATTAAAATAAGAATTCATGTATTCAAAATGGACTATCGTTTTAGTATATATAACCATAGTCAAAAACCATGGAAAAATCAAAATTTGTTACTTAAGGGTCCACCATCAAGATATAAGGAAAAAAATTTAGGTTAATACAAACACATTAATTAAACAATAATCTATCTCATTATTCCTATAGAAACATTAGTTCGATAATAGATATAATAATAAATTTACTACAACATGTTTAAAGAAATTAACACAATAAAGTAGACATGGCATTGCTTATGAATTACATATAAATCCTCAAGTGAATATAATGATGAATAATCAAATACATTATTTACATGAAAATACAAGGGTAAAAGAGAACCCCTAATAATAATAAATTCAAAAAAAACATGTGTGTCAGCCAATGGTGAAATTAATACAACTATAACTGGAAGAAACTAGAACATTAAGTCCCATCCCAAAAAACTTGTAATTTTCTTCGTCTGTGGCTCAACTACCCCTAGGTAAATGCGCATTTCCAATTTTTTTCAAATTACTAGTATCTTGTCTATAAACCCTAAGTGGTATGAAAATTGTAAAATCACTATTATACCACTTGTGACATCCTGCACCTAGTTCATTCAGAAGTAAAAGATCCTAGTGGGACACATGGTCACAGGCATGCCTCCCTGTACACCAGAGAATACTGACTAGCAGTGAGGATCTACGATGGTATGGTGGGGAGACTATACCCTTATAATTAGAGTGGAGAACAATGGTGAATAATAATAGTAAGTAGTGAAAATAGTTTTATTAATGAACAACAAAAGGGTATTATAAGAAGTGGGAGTAAAGCATCCATATTAATATAATAGACAACCTAATATCTAATGTCAAATACAAATGATGATGTTATCATGGTATAAGAATGTGTGATATAAAGTAAATAGGGTATCATGCAAATAAAATACATTCTATAAAAAATAATCAAAAATGGGAAAACAATCTCGAATAGCATCATGAGAAAAATCTTGGTATTATACTTTCATAATTCTTCCTAATACTGAAAATTAATAATTTATAATAGTGTTATTCCCCTGGACCCTACCAGCATCCATGATGTCCGTTCAGGTACCAATCGGCGACCTAAAGAGGGTGTGGGTAAAACTGAGTAGGATACAACGAATATTTTCTATTAATTTCTAGTTTTTTAATATAAAATTAACAAAGTGAAGGTAATAAATAAGATAGTAAAATTAATGAAGAATGTTGTCTTCGGTTCATGGAGGACACCCATATGATAATACCTATTTTTTCCTAAGATGAAATGTCTCTAAATAAGAGACCATGTGATAATAGTAATAGTAATAATAATAATAATAATATACCCACGGTATAACCAAGGCTTCCATGTCCTTATATGGATGGTCTAGATGATAGTAATAACTCATATAGTCTATATATTTGGATATGAGTGTAATCCAGGTATGAAACCGCAGTAATGCACTCATATAATGATAACTAGCCTGAGACCTAGAAAAAAGTCTCATGTTTCTTTAATTTAGACATAATAGGATCCCAATGATATAATTTGAGGAAATCCACATAATAAGACATAAATAAAAATCCAAGGATATAATATAAGATATTATAATATCTATAGAATAGTAACAGATGAGTCTATGGAATTAAGAATGAGAAATCATCAATATAATATAAGGACTGAGTATAATAGTGGTATAAACTCATGGAAATCATATCCACAAATAAGGTTTCATTCTTTGGGTAGCCAAGGAAAACCCAATGGGGGATTACAAGACTTTTTATATTACAGTCATCCTATAACTCTATACAATGGTCATCATAAGATCCAATTGAAGTATGATACATTACACATTTCATTTTATCTCATTTAGTTATGAGAATAATTCATCATTTAACAAGGGCTATGTAATACATTTATAACAATTAAAATTTCAATGCAATCAAATTTAGTGATGTTTATAAGTCATGGTAAATAAGGTTATTTGATATTCCTTGTCATTAACATCAAATCTTTCATCATTTAACATTTCAGTTAATTCAATTTACTTATTGGATTATAAATGTCTAGTCCAACCCACCTAAGAAGGTGGATTGGTCAGAATTCATGGTAAAAGTGTCAAGTGCGCATGATAGACACACCCATATGGGTGGTCAAGTTGAGTTTATCATCCTTCAAAAAATATCATGGTGTCTATGGGAGTATCTCATCAAGGCATAATATTAAATTTAATGTAAAGTGGAATTTTATATTTTATGCATGAAAAGTACATATCGCGGAACAACGATGTAATTTATAAACATGATAACTTTTTGGGAAATTCATGAGACAACCTACCTTATACCGGTAGACAACTCCTTATCATATATCATATTTATATTTGGGGTGAAACTAGAGGAATTGAATAAACTAAAAAAAATCCAAAAAAATGAGGCATGTTATCTTTTATAGATTTATCATTTAATGTGGTGAGATAACTGAATAAAAAAAGAAAGATGATTGAGAGACTTAAATTTGGATATCCAACATAGATAATAGTTTTCAAATTAGACATTGTACATGAAGGACGCTCAAATCCTAGTCTGAGAGGAGGGGGAGATCCCATATTTGGTTACTGATGGAGAATGGAAAAAAGAATGGTGGATTACATGTTTGGCCAAACATTACAACAACCATGCAGTCTATTCTTTATGGGAGGCCACCCTTTCATGAATAAAGTGCATAGTTATAAAAACCATGCACTGAACATGCCTTCCTATAGTCCAAAGAACACCCCTTTGAACGGTTTACCCACTGTTTAAGAAACCTAGAACACCCCATGTAGATCACATCTCTAACAATTATGAACTATTTTTCATGGACATGTGACCTCCTATTCATGGTTACCCTAAATGTTCCCCTCTATATTTGGGACACACCTTTGTGCCACATGGATAGCATTAATCATTCTTCGACTATTTTCCTCATGATTCTTCTCAAAAAACAAGAGATCTCGGCTTTAAACAATCCATGGACACTACTAAACCCTTCCATAAACCTTTTGTAACTATTATTAGGATAAAATATGATATTTAAATATAATTTAAATGATTTTTTGCCTATATGAAAAGACAAGATTATACAGTAACCATTATTAAATGAATGTCCTATTCCATTATGTTGTTGAGTTCATTTCTTGAATTTATCCCTTTTATATATAATATTATAATATTTTGAATAACCAAACCACTTTCTTATAAATGGGTATTTAAATAAATTTAATTATTATTTATTTATTGGTTATTTACATGTATAGAACCCACATTCCCTTTTCATGGGTTATAAATAATGCAATGTTCAAGTATTTAAGCTCTTATATACTCAAGGATTCCATATGAAAATCATTCATTATTCTTATAATGTTATTGATGAAATGATTTATTATGATCAATGTGTATCACATTAATTAAGACATATAAAGGGTGTTCCATAATAGTTATCCAATCCATTGGGTAAATAATTAATCTCTAGAGATGAAATGTTTTACAACACATTGGTCAATAACCTTGATAATTATGTTTAATGATTCCTTGGTGATTAACCTTCGTGATATGATTATGAATATCTCATTTTTTCTATTTTGGAAACATTTATATGTTATATATCAAATAATTATGATTATTATCATATGTTATAAGACTTGGTTTATCCATAATGACCATTCATGTTATGTATCCTTTGTCATCCCATGGTGGGATTTATGCTCACCGTTTTCTATTAATGTATGTCGCCAGGAAATTACTTGTAGTGAGGTGAAATAGAAAGTATTAATAAAGTTTTATTTCAAAATGATTAAATAATTTTTTATATTTTCTTTATGTAATTCTTGTATTATGTACATAGTTCAAAGATTTTCTCAACAATATATATTTTTATAATAAAAAATTCAGGACAACTTTGGTTATTCACATAACCATTATAAATATTCATATACCATTCAATGGATTACAACCATCTATAATTTATAGTACCACATAGGCATGTCTCTCTAACCAAGTGAACCATCAAGTGGATCATTATATCAAAGAATGACCCTAAGAATAATATCTACAATTAAATTAATATGAAACCAATTTTCTTTTCTTTAGTTGAAATTTTTTCTAGGTATAGAACTTTATGTATATAGACTTGAAAAAAAATATTTGTTAATGTGATTTAGAAAGTTTAAATAGAATGCAACGTAAATATACATGCATAAAATCTTTCTTCAAAACATGACATTCAGGTGATTTTTGTCCGATTAACTCTGGATCATTCATTGGAATTATATTCTTGATAATTGATGAATGAACCTATATAAACATTAAATCATTTATAAAGATGAAAATATAAAATCCCTTTTTCATAGAAAGTGTGTAATCTACTAGAAGAATAAAAGTTTGTTTTTCACCATTCACTGACACCAACTTTTCCCGTATCCCCATTCCAATAATGTCAAAGCTCCCTATAATGTCATCATTTGTTTTTTAAAATGCATTTAGTAACATTATAATGAAACTATCATACATATTTTACCCTAAGTGATTTAAATCAAAAAAATTAATAATGTAAAAGCTATTTCATTATGATAATTCAAAAAAATGACATTTTCTATCAAGTTTTCATAAGGTTTTTCAAAAAAGGTTTACAAAAAGTGGTGATATTATCCTTCACTTTCTCAATATTTTACCACCTATTATTGTAGATGGTGTTTTTACTTCTTATAAATTCCCATAAAATGATGTTATATTAAATTATTATTTCAGTCATTAGGGTAATAATATTTAATGACTTATAAACACAGTGTCCAAGTAATGTTTCAACCTAACTTAGTGTGTACCTTATTCACAAATGGTACACCCTAGTATTCCTTTGAGGCTATATCAACACAAATTATTGTTTATCTACGTCAATAGATATATGTTATTTATACTCATGTTTATTAAATAATTTAAAACATTATTTTATTTAATGTTATATCATGTTGTCTTACAATTCATGTGGAAAACATTTCCTTAAATAACAACAATATAAACATGTAAAAAAGATTTTGTAAGGGTCATAGGAACTTTATTTTCCAAACTTGATTAAATATTTAACCCCTTCCTCATCCTTTGTAATTTTATTGACATCCATCCATTCTTTATTTGTATCCATCCTATTTGATTCAAAAATATTCATATTTAAAAAAACAATATGCATAAGGTAATATCTCCACATGATTATATACATATTAAATCCTTAATGAAAATAATTTTTTTTATTGCATTATATAACAAGAATGAATGTGTTAAAGAATATTAAATAAATAATTTTATTTTATGTATAAGATACTTTTATTTTAAAATGGAATTAGTTAATTTTTTATGAGATTCATATTTCCCATCTTAATAGTTCATCTTATAAAATCTATCAACATGATAACTCCAAATTTGATACACTGATGATTTTAACAATACCACATTTTCAACCATTTCAATGAAAAATATTTTTTCAAAAATAAATATATTTATAATTCGAAGAATTTATATGAAATGTCACATTGTTATATTATTATACTATTGGTTAATATTTCTTTTATAGATCATTTATTGAATATAGCCTATATACAAAACTGCATATGCGGCCATATTCCAATTTACATGTAAAACAAAGGGGGTGTAATGGGGAAACACTTCTCATCATGGTCCTCTAGGATTAGTGGTGGATTAGTATTATAGAGACCACTGCATAACATACAAAGACATTATCAATAAACGATCACATGTAAGCATATTGTTAGTATAAGGGTGTTAGAAAATGTTATTATCAATAGGAAATCATACCCAATAATTCATAGATCATAATCACAAGTCTTGTCATAAAAATTTAGTATACCAAAAGAATGAGGAATTAAAAAAATCAATCATGATTCATGATTTAAAATAATAAGCATATCAATATTTTATAAGAGTGTGAAACCATCATAAGTATAGAAACCATATCATATGTTAAGGATAACAATCTGAACTATCATATCATTATAGAACAAACATCTCCACCTATTTCCCATATTATATCAAATCAATATTCCCTACCTATATCACATATTTAACAAAGAACTTGAACTCATTCACTATAATTATATCATGATACATAATACTTTACCCAATACATTGGGAGAATATATAATTATGAGACCACATATTACGTAATGATAACCATATATATGTGCATCAAAAGATCATAAAACATTCATCATATCATTACATCATAACCCATGGAAAGAAAATAGGTTTTATAAATATTTCATCATTTCATCATTGCATATCCCAATGAAAAGAAATTGGTTTGATTAAGGTTTAATCATAACTTAATTAGCATGTGGGAAAGAAACAGGTTTCATAGAATTATTATTAAATTTTATTCATCATAATACATTTATAAAAATAAAGTGGCTTTTATTATAAGATCATATCCTTAGTAAATAATAACAATCCTTAATCAATGTTTAAACATATAAAATATACCATTAAATTGTTGTTCAAACATTTCTTTGAGAACATGAGTGAAATATCCTTTTCCTTTGATTAAACTTTAACTAAATTTATTTAGAATAATGAGAAAATCATTTTATTTAAAAATAATGAAAAAAAAATTCATTTATTCTTCAAATCAAATAATGTCTATGATGGTGGGAAAATCCATTATCCCATATACATTAAAATAAAACATTCATTCCATAATTTTTTAAAAAGTCAAAAACAACTTGTTCAATTTTTTTTTGAAAGATTAATCTTTAAAAATTTATAAATAAATTCAATGATAGTAAATGTGACCATTTTAAAAAAATTCATGTATAGTTAAAAAATTTCATAAAATAATTGTAAAGAGTCTCCACCTATAATAAATGTTTTTGACCAATGAGGAAATAAGGAGATCTTTCATTAAAATCATTTTCATCACCATTTATATAACAAAGAAAGAAAAATAGTAATAATACTTTAAAGTCAAATGAATAAACAATGTATATTAAAATATATTTTATTTAAATGATAAAATCCATATAATTTCCATCAATAGAATTTTAACATAGGCAATCCCGAAAAGAAACAAGGTTCTAATATAAACCCCTTACCTCAAGATTCGTATTTCTGTATACACATTAAAATATCATATATAATAAGTATATATTTATTTTAAATATATTTACGAACCATATCCATATATAAATTATAGTTTATTGGTCCTTTATAATTTCTAATTATCTTCATATTAATAATTTCTTCATTAAAATGAACATTCGTGTGAAAACTGGTCTATTTTCCATGCCTGTTTCATCTTGATGGTTCTAATACTTGTACTATAGACATGGTTAATCATATACATAATTTAAATCAAGATATAATAATTATATTTATTCACCATATAAACTTTTATAATCCATCATAATGATTGGTTTTGAAAAATGAGTTTCATCACTTTGTGGAGATGGAAGTCCGTACGTACACAAGAGTGATGTTTCTACCTTTCAATAGACAGAGTAAAAGAAATGTAAAAATAATTCGACTTTAAAAAATAAAAATTATATCATAAATGTAATATTTATTCATTAAAAATATTTTTATTACCATCCATGTATAGTGGAAATGAAAAAATAATCACATCACTTTGTGGAGGTGGTAATCTATATTTACACATTAGTGATGTTATCATTTTCCGATAGATGGGAAGGTAAGGAGGTAGATAAGATGTAATTTTAAATGAGGATAAATTATTTAATAAATATTATTTATAAAAATTGAATCCATAATTATAGCCACCCATAAAATACGGTGATGTAAAGTGAATCATATCGCTACGTGGAGGCAGTGATCCACAATTATGCACGAGTGATACTTGCATTTCCTTTTTGATAGAATGGGGGGTGGTTATAACATAATCATAATAAATTATAATTATATTGATTATAATTGATTCATTATTTTATTATTGGTACAATCAGTTTATATATGGTAGAAAAAAATGGAAGTACTCAATTAATAGTTATACATTTTCCTTGAGAAACCTACCTTGACTTACACCTTCAGCCTTGAAAGGATAGTATTATGATCAAAACAGGGAATCAAAGATGTATATAGGGATGTTAATAAATTATTTGTGTAGGTATTTTATGATATAATAAGCTATTTAAGTGTGATTAATAGAGGATAGATAGTTTCCCTTTATAAGGGAGGGAGAGGAAACTTATAACATTTTTCCAAAGATTGAAAAATATTAATGTCTTATTCAAGTAAAATTACTCCAAAACGACTCATATTAAAATATGAGATGATATAGGGTCTTAATATGTCTATATAATATGATTTATAAAAGTTATTAAGTCATTTTAGCTATTATAATTTTGGTTTTAACCATTTTAACCAATTTTAACTCTTACCTTGGTAAATGAAATTTTTATCAAAGTTACTATTTATAATGACAAAATATTAAAGTATACTCATTACCAAATTGGAAATTTTAATTAAAAATACATAAAATATTTTATCAAATTCAATTTAGATATGCGGTAGAAATTATTTTGAAAACAAACCCTCAAAGCATGATGACAAACATTTTTCTATAAAAAATAACTTTTTAGTATAAATATCATTATACAAAAAAATCATGTGTAACATTGATTATAATGAAATCAAATGGATTATGATTAACTAAAATGAAATAATAATTTAATCATAATTTACATGACAAAAATGCAATAAAAATAATTTTTGAAGAAAAATATTTTCGATGCATAAAACGACTTTACTAAAAATGGAGTATTTGTTTATTGTGACTAAATCCATAAATTTAAATTATATAAAATCTGTATACATATTTTTTTAATTTTTATATTTCAATTCATACTTATATTTTAAAACTATATTATTATTATCACTTTTAAATAATAAAAAATCAATTGCATATCGTGGTCCGTTTAAACTCAATGTTGTGAGTAAAATAAGATATCAAAGAAATTTAATTAATATAAAGAGAAATATATCAAAAAATATCAGTGTGTCGCATTATACACCCTTATAATAATTTATATTCCTAAATTATATCACTATAATATAAACAAATAACTATTCTTCTACCTCATCACATCTTCATATTCCCACACAGCTTCCTCAAATATATAGTTTTGACACAAACTTTTGACTAGGTGAGTGGTCTTATTTCATTGCACATTATCATTTTGATCTACAATATTTATTGATTTTTCCACATAATATATATCATGATACCATGGTATGACATCTATGTATAGTATTATTATATGATTAGGTATGTACTTTCTTGGGAGAGATAAAAGGACACATCGTGAACTTGAGTGATATTTGGTGAAAGCACCAATCGATAAGAAACCATCCTAATACAATCAATATTTTCAAATGTTTTGATAGTTATATTTCTTAGGTTTACATTATTTACAAATCTTTTAACCATATTCCCTGGAGAAATTAATTGTAATATCTTTTCACCATCATTAAATTATAAACATTGCAACCAGTTTTCAACATGACTCTTCTATTGACTATCAGCTACCCTGATGTGCTCTTGAATAGATATAACCTTCTCTTACACTTAGATAGCTACCTCTGGTCCTAATAGTTTTCTAACTCTAAATTCATCCTAGTATATTATATTTATTCACTTCCTTCTATAAAGGGCTTTATAAAAAGATGTATGAATATGTGCATGAAAGCTATTATTATATGATAACTCCAACAAATGTAGGTGTTGATTCCACCCACATTTGATATTTAGGGAACTGGATCTCAACATATAATCAATTGTTTTAATATCCCTATTACATTTACCATAATTCTAAGGCTGATGTGAATTTTTTATGCTCAACTATGTATTCAATGTCTTTTTAAGAACTCAACAGAACTTAATGGTAAATCATAGATCCAAATCATATGCAATAGAATGTTGGTCTCCATATATATTTGACACTTTCTTAATCTATATCCCATAAAGGTGATCCAAAAATAAATATTCCCTAATTTTAATGATTTTTTTATTTCATATGGAGATATACTATAACCCAAATAACATTATGTCATTTAGATGTTTTGGGGTTCCTAATATTAAAATTTATGGTAGTGCTTGTCCATTTCCATTATGGTATAGGGAATGGTTTTAATATACCCTTAGAATTTTTCCTCTCATCGTTAACTTATTTTCTTATCATGCATCAATATACATAAAAAAACTATACATTTTCATGTTGTCCCATCAAAAATATTCATTCAGATCATTATAAATCATAATACTTCCAGGATTATTAGAGAATTATAAACCATTATCTTTATAAAAAAATTACTTCCTCATGTTTTGTATTTATGAGACACATAATCACTTCATGATACTTATCATTACATCGTAATCATGGATTAAATCAAGAATATATATCATCATCTTATGTAGTTCCACATCATCCTTCTGTTTCCTTTGATCCTCACATGGATGGGTGGTTGAACATTCATATAAGAAAGATATGATATATACCATTTCCTCTTGATTTCAAGGTATATCTTCTAATGATTGATAAATATTTGATCTATTTTAATCAAAATCAAGGAAAAAATGTCATATTTCTTCCAACTCAGAGTATTAACCATCTTTTTCACATTCCCAAGGTGGTAATTTATTGAATAATTATAGTTTTAATCAATTCCAACCATCTTCTTTACACCTATTTGACTCTTTATTTGTGAATATATACTTAAATATTATTTTATTAGTATATATATCACATCTTCCACCATAATGATAATTCATCTATATTTTTATTGAAAAATTTACTTCTTCCAAGACGAAATTATGAGTCATATAATATTTTGGTAAATTATAAATTGTCTACATGAATAATCTATCCCCATATAACTTTTCCTAATTAAATATCCTAGTAAATTATTCAATGCATCAATTATGATCACAAACCATTCTCTACTATAGGTAGTGTAAGAACAGGTGCACTTTCCAATATTCTTTTAAGTTACTTGATGTTTTCCTCACATTAATCAATCAAAATGAACTTTGTTGTCTTCTGAGTAAACTTGGTTATTGAATTAGATTATCATGAATAATCCCTCACAAATCACAATTAGTTTCCATACAACCTAATATAAATATGGATATTAATTTCTGTGGTTGGTTTGTACCATTTCTTAATAACCTCTTTCTTTGATGGATCCTTTGATATAATCTCACTTGAAGTTATATGACCCAATAGTGAAATTTTATGCAGAAAAAATTCGCAATCGGTAAATTTACCATAAAAATTATCATTACATAGGGTATTTAGAATAATTCTAAAGTAATATTAATGCTCTAAAATAATCTGGGAATATATAATAATAACACCTATAAAGAATACCACAAACAGTTTAAGGTAATCTATTAAGACAATATTAATTAAATCAATGAACATAGAAGGGGCATTGGTTAGTCTAATGGAAATCACGATAAATTCATAATTTAAATTCCTCATAAAGAAGTATTTCATATGAATATCCTCCTTATTGACCCTTGATTTATGATATCTTTAAGAGTTCAATATTGGAAAAGTATTCATCTCAACATAGCTAAGCAAAAAATTGATTAATACAGAGATGATGATACCCTTTCTTGATAGTGATCATGTTAAGTTATCGATAATGAATGAAAAGAGGCACGTACCCATATTTATTAATAATAAAATGAAAATTGTAACCCCATGATGACATACAAGGTTGTCTGAATCCCTTATCAAGATTCTCTTGGAGTTTCTTTTTCAATTACTACTACATAATCAGGGTCATTTTATATGGATTCTTTGAAATAGGTGTTGCACCAGGTATGTGTTCTATTATAAACCCATCATCCCAATTTAGGGGAATACTAGGTGAGTATTTAGAAAATGAAACTTCATAATTTTTAAAAACATGCATTTCTTTGATATTGATTTTCTCTCCAAAAATGTGAGATAAATATCCACCATGAATAGGTTGTAAGTCTCATACAATATAAGTTACTTCCCTTGAATGTTCATATTTATCCTAAAAATGAAAGAAAATCATAGGTTGATTTAGTATAGAAAATTTTATTTCTGTATTATATATATTTATAGGGCATATATGTAAAGACAGATAATCAATGCTCACAAATCACATCAAATTCCAATAATGGAAGAATAATAATATTTTCATAGGGAACTTTCATACATAATTTAATATAGAATCCCGAACTCTATAATAAAGGATAAGTGGTAATTATCCATCATGATTCACTTCAATGATTTACATATCATATGAACTTCCTTGGTATAAGATTGATCCCATATATTAGGGCATCGCTCAGATAATTCAAAATTTCCCCAAATATAAGTCCTTGAACTATAAATGGTACTTTATGATTTAATTTATTTCCATCCATTAAACTTTCCATTTTACCTAGAACATTACATGATCTATTCCCTTATTTTCGACACATAATACATATTTTCATTCTTTTGATACATTTTCTTGAGTAATTATTCCAATATTCTTATTACGTTAGAAGAAAAATCATCTTTCCTCCATGATCTTCATCAACTGAACTCCCGTGAAACAATATTTTTCTATTATTATGTTTTTTAGTATATTAACCTAAGTTGAAGTTATTAATTACATATAGATATATATGGTGAGTTAAGATAACAAGGTTTCACATCCCAACTCTCATTTCATATGGCATATCATAAGGAAAATCATTTTTTTGTCTACCATATTCAGTGTTAACATGATTCCTCCTAGTTCAATCCATTGATTAAGACCAAAAATATTGTGTGAGGAATAATTATCATAGTGATTAATCATGTAATCAAGGAAAATCATTCAAATGATGTTTAAATAATGACACCTTCTTTTCAATATAAAACACCATAGATTCAACATATATTATTCATGGTCATCATCAATTCAAATCCTTTATAATTTTTCGTAAAGAAAATGTGAATTAACCCATGAATATCCATCAAGATTTTTTATCCATGTGTGATGTCTTAGGCCCACTTATCATGTATCAGTGATGATCGAGTTAATACCTAATCCACCACTTTCAGAGTTGTTAAACATAGGTTTATATAGTCCAAAACCACATCCACTTCCTAGTATCTAGAAAAGGATATATTTTCTTGGAAAACCACACAATATCCACTTCATCAAATATTTTTGATGTTATCATATACTTAGAATTATCCCCAGGGTTTTAAAAAAATTTATCTAATCCTAATATCCCAAAATAATTAAGACCTACTATAAAACTAACTAATAAAACCCAAGTATAACATATATAAAAATTACATCATTTTATCTGAATATTGAATATAAATAAAATTTATAAAACCTGAGGACCGTATAGGTTTAGTTTCTTTTGAGACTATATATTTAATCAATATATTAAGTATAATATATTCATCATCACCCATAAATAACATCATATTAGAACTCTTCTAAAAAAATCACACTTAAATACATCCATTTAAACCCGAGGAAGGAAAACATAATGGTTGGAATAGATTCTTAATAAGTGTAAACATGATAGATATCAATCAATGGTCACATATAAGCATATCATGATTCTAAGGGAATGAGAACATGTGATTATCAATAGAAAATCATAGACAATAAATAATTTATAAAAATACTATATCCAGATATAAAACATGAGTTTGTAGAAATATTTGGGAATCATAAAAAAATCTATCACGAGCCATGAGTTTAAATCATAAGTATATAAACATTTCATAATTGTGTGGATTCATCATAGGAATAAAAACATATCATATGTCATGTTTAACTATCAAGACCATCATATCATATCATATTATAAATCACCACATATTTCCAATATCATTGAGGATTAGGCATCCCAACCTATTTCCCATAGTGGATTGATCACATCAACTCATTTCCCATAATTATCTCATGACATAAAAGTATTTACCCAATTAATTAGAGGGATATATAATTTCTATCTCACAACCATATAATTAAAACCACACATATGTATACCATATAATCATAACAAATCATCATACCATCAAATCATAACCTGTAGAAAGGAAACAAGTTTCATAAATATTTTATTATTTCTTTATATCATAACATTAGGAAAAGAAACAAGTTTCTTAAATGTTTCATCATAAATTAATTTACACATGGGAAAGAAATGAGTTTTATAGAATCATAATTAAATCATCATCATCATAATCTGTAACCCCCCGACCCCAGTTACCCAGAGTTGGAGCATTATTACATAACATTGGCATGATCACAAAAGAACAGGTCTCGAAAGACCGATTAGTTTAGTAGCCTTAGAATAACTAGATACATTCATAAAGTTTACATTACATCATAAAGTGAAAACTACAACAACATCATGTCCCCACACTCATATCCCCTTATAATATCCCTGTAGGTCATTCATAAAATACTTCTTCGCATCCTCAGAAAAATAAAACATTGAAAGGGGTGAGCTCAAATTCCTAGTAAGGATAACAATATAGAAAAAACATTCATAAATAATCATAAACATTTAAGGCAGTGTATAACTAAAAAAAGCCTTTTAAACTTTAACTTCAGCATAATATGGAAAAGATAAAATGAAATAATTCCATTTTCTTATTCACATGGATATTCTACTAGTCGAATAATCACATGCAATATCGATAACCACTTTCATAATTAAGGAATGCATAATTCCAGACTATCATAACCACATAGTCAAGGCCTTGTGCCAAGAATACAAATAATATTTTGTCAAGGCATTGTTCCAAGACACTAGTTCGTATCATGAGACCTACCGATGCATTGAGGAGATATAGAGGGCTCCACCCGCCACTTATTAAGTCCAATGTATTCCTCATATGAACAAGTTTAAACATAACATAAAAATTCGTATTAAAACTAACATACAGAATGTCAATACTTTCTCTATAAACCATGAATGGTATATAAATAACACATCCACAGTCAAAAATATCACAAAACCTTCAATACAATATGGAAGTTTTGTTTCATAATAAATAAACTTCAAATAAGCATAAAATCCATCAAAGGATGTTGATAGAGATGAAATCAAAACTATTTGAGAGAAATATATCTTTTTTGATATCATTTAAAAGTCACATAATTATAAAAGAAAACATTTACTTTGAAAATATTCTTATAAGCTTGTAAGGGAAGATTCGACAATTTTATAACGGTGGAAAATAGTTTCACCCACCGTATAAGTTAAAAAAGATATTCGTACCTTAATTTCGTTGAAAAGGATAAAAAAGAACCTTGTTTGAAAAATGACAGAAAGATTCCTTTATAAACATCTTATAAAAAGTCAACAAGGGTATAAATTACTTTAACCCATATTTTGTAAAATAGTAATAATTATTTGAAATTCAATTTTAAGAAACATGGATGTGGATGATAAAGAGGTCCCAGTAGACAATTACGTATAAACAACCTCGGATAATGAATAGATTGTGAAATAAACCCTTAACTTGTACTTTTCCTTGGCTAAGGGTAGGTTAACCTCATGTATAATGGTTAAATAATTGTTATTAAATTATACAAGAATCATATACATTAATATGATATCATATATGATCTTTAAACATTGATTGTTAATAATATCTTAGTATTATCATCGTTTTTGGTGTTAACAGATTCATTTTCCATTATATTATTTGTTATGTGAGCCGTATTTGTTATGGATGGTATGTATATCTTTTATATCCGGAATGATATTATGTCTCTAAAAATTATTTTTAATCATCAAATGAAATTTAGTCTTGAATGGATTCGATGGGGAATGAATCTCATCGCGTTCGTGGAGACGGTAATCCGTACGTACGCACGAGCGGCAATATCATTCATTTGATATGAAAATAATATATAACTGGATGGTATATCATATATACAGAATCTCTATCATGTTATATTTTTTATTTACATGAATTACACATCATTATTATACCCATCCAAATAATACTGTTTTGAATAACAATTACACCACAATGTGGAGATGGTAAGCCGTACGTACACACATATAGTGACATGTCATTCAAAGGATGGATAGAATAATGAATATGGTTGTACCATATTTAGAATAACATCAAAGTATATACAAGATTATAGAGTTATTATTTTAGAATGGGGATAACAAAGAAATAAGAAGTTGAAGAAGAAAGGAACTTGGAAGAGGGTGGTGAAACCATTACCTCTTAATCGGGTTCTTCCTTTTGATTTGATCAAAAGGGCTCTTTAGGTTGGCTTTATCATCAAACTAAGGCCTATAGGTCTAAGTGAGGGTATTTTAGAGAATATTTGGGCAGGGTTTGGCCAAGCCAAAAGGCTTTGAAGGTGTATATTAGAGAGAAGGGGGAGTGCCCTTTTATAAGAGGGGTGAGGGGTACCTTTGGAAAAGATAGAAATATTATTTTATAATAAATTCATATTAGGTTTATAGTTTTTAAAAAGTAGTTTATTTAAAGGTTAAGGTGGGAATGGGTCGATATAATTTCAACCAATAGATTTTAGACAGGTTTGGGACACTATATTAACCATATCATTTATATTTGACTCTTAGTTAAATAGTTTGACATTTACCATGTCTCTTTGTATTTTTATATTATATAGTTAATAAACGTACTATATACATCCAAGATACCCCCCCCCCCAAGTAGCCCATTAATGATACACCTATCATTATATAAGTCTCTTGGCGGAACGTTAGATTTTTAGGAATTGAATATCAATTAATAATATAATATTTGTTTTACAAACTCTTTTATGTAAATTTTGACAATATTTGGTATTTGATTTTTGTGAAAGTAATAACAACATGATTACTTCAGAAAAACATAATTAAATCAATAATCACATTTCATGTTAACCGATAAAATTAGTGTAATTCATAAAAAGTCTCAAATTACATTTATTTGGGTATTTATATTATCAATTATTTTAATATTTCATTAATTAGGTAATTACTACATCAAGATTATGTCATAAATAAATTAAAATATATAATGTCCAAATATTATAAATAAAATACCATTATATAGGAAATATTTTTATCTTTATAATTAATATTCATAATCAAATTTATCATATGTATAAACTTATATTAAAAATGTTTTAGTTAATAAACTTTGATTTTATCTCTTTTAACTCTTATTTGAATTAAATAATAATAAATGTCCTAATCTAATCCAAGTGGTCCTAAATGATAATATTTTATTCCTAAGGTTTTGTTTGGTCGAGATACACTTTTCCAATAGAATTAGGACATGTGTTAGGGTAATATTAATATCATTTTTACCCTTAATTACCCAATTTACTTTTAACCGTGGTAAATAAAAGTAAAAAGTTACTATTCACCAAAAATTATTTTTATCATATTGAACCACATTTTACCCACTGATATTAACTGTGTCTCTCGGATTTTTGAAATTCCACTCATAGAAGTGGTAAAATTATGTTTTATGTGATTTTCCAAATTCTCCTAGGAGGTGGGTAAAAGACGGTGAAAATTTCGATAAAATTTTTATATATCTAAGATTATTCTAAACTAACTCCAATGAATTACATTGAACATATATAGGTATTATGTATTTATTTTGACCTTAATTAAATTTAAATAAAATAAATAATTATTTAAATAAAAATTCGGTTTTAAACTATAACTCAGTGTTTTTTCACTATTCATCAAAAATTGAAATTTTTCAGAAAAATACCAAAATTTCACCCTAGGCTAATTTTGATATTCCGAATACAAAAATGAAGTCCATTTTGAAAGATAAAATTTATAAAATTTCAAAAAGTGGGTATTACTATTCATAATGGTTAGTTTGATTGGTTGTGGTGTGTGTTAGAACTCGAAGTTTCATACAACACACGCTACTATATTATTCAAAGAGAAGCGTACCGTGGAAGCTTGGGGTGTTACATTCTCCCCTCCTTCAAATAATTTCATCCTAGAAATTTCTAGTATACTACCGCATGAAAAGACTCGGGTGATTCTTCATCATAAGTTCCTCGGGTTCCCACGTTTCCTCTTCCATTTTATGGTTTCTCCATAGAACTTTTACCTGACGAGTCGTCCGGTTTCTCAGTACTTGTCCTCTTGTATCAAGAATCCGGATGGGATCTTTGCAATAAGACAGATCAGGTTCCAGTTCTAATTCCTCATAGGTGAGTACATGCGTTGGTTCAGGCATGTATTTTCTCAACAGTGATACGTGGAACACATCGTGAACTTTGGAGAGATTTGGCGGCATTGCCAAACGATAAGCTACATCACCAATTAGTTCTAGAATTTCGAAAGGTCCGATGTACCTACGACTCAATTTACCTTTCTTACTGAAATGTATGACTATGTTCCATGGAGATACCTTCAAGAAAACATGAACTCCTACCTGAAATTCTAAATCCTTCTTTTGATTATCGGCATAGCTCTTCTGCCTACTTTGAGCTGCTTGGATGTGGTTTTGGATTACCTTCACCTTTTCCATCGTTTCCTCCACCAGTTCTGGGCCTACAAGTTTTCTTTCACCAACGTCGTCCCAACAGGTTAGTGTGTGACATCTCTTTCCGTACAACACTTTATATGGGGTCATCCAAATACTTTAATGGAAGCTATTGTTATAGAAAAATTCCACCAGAGGTAAATATTGATCCCACATACCCTGTAAGTCAAGTGAGCATGATCTCAGCATGTCTTCTAAGGTTTGAATAGTCTATTCTAATTTTCCATCTGTTTGAGGGTGGTAGGCAGTGCTCAATAGAAGTTCAGTATCTAAGGCCTTCTGAATAATCTTCCAGAATCTTGAAGTAAAATGGGGATCACGATCAGAAACAATCGATAGGGGTACTCCATGAAGTCTCAAAACTTCATTAATATATATCCTTGCTAGACGTTCAAGTGGTAAATCTTCCCTTATAGAAAGAAAATGTGCTGACTTGGTAAGACGATCATCAATGACCCGTATTGCATCGTTCCTACTAGGAGTCTTCGGTAGTCCCAGGAAAAATTCCATCATGATATTATCCCATTTCCACTCAGGTATGGGAAGAGGTTGCATGAATTCTCTAGGATGTTGCCTTCCAGCTTTCATTTGTTGAAAAACCATACATCTTGACCCAAAATCAGCAATCTCCCTCTTCATTTTGTCCCACCAAAAAGGTTCCTTCAAATCCCTATACATTTTGGTGCTCCCAAGGTGTATAGAGAAATTGGAACTATGAGCATCGTCTAATAATTCCCTTTATAGATCAGGTATATCTTGAACACAAAGTCTTTTCCCAAATTTCAAAATTCTATCTTCATACACAAAGTCACGCAATCTCCCATCATTCACAGCTTTAATATTCTTTTGAAATTCTTCATCATCGGTCTAATAACTCTTTATCCTTTCTAGTAAAGACGGTTTGGAAACCATTTGAAAAAGTATTGATGTTTCACCTTTCACGGTGATTCCCATTTCCTTATTTACTAAATCCAAGTATATAGGATCCTTTTAAACTCTCATCTTGTTCAAAACTCCATGATCCTTTCTGCTCAAAGCATCTGCCACCTTATTTTCCTTCCCCGGGTGTTAGTGTATCGTGAAATCATAATCTTTGAGTATTTCAATCCATCGCCTTTGCCTCATGTTGAGTTCTTTATGTGAGAAAATATACTTCAAACTCTTGTGATCAGTATAAATCTCACATTTTCACCATAGAGATAATGTCTCCATATCTTCAAAGAAAATATTACAACAGCTAACTCAAGATCATGAGTAGGATAGTTTTGCCCTTGAATTTTTAGTTGTCGTGATGTATAGGAAATAACCCGATCATTCTGCATAAGGACATAACCAAGTCCTTTCATCGATGCATCACTATAAATAAAGAATCCATCATTCCCTGATGGTAGAGTCAATATAGAATCATTGACTAATCTTCTATTAAGTTCTTCAAAACATTCTTCACACTCTTTTTTCCAAACAAATTTAACCCCTTTACGTGTGAGCTTTGTTAATGGGTTATCCAATCGGGCAAAATTTTGGACGAAACGCCGATAATAACCTGCTAAGCCAATAAAACTGCGTACCTTGGTTATACTCGTTAGTGCTGGCCATTTTTGGATTGATTTTTTCTTAGAAGGATCAACAGAGATTCCATCCTTAGAGACAATATTGACAAGAAAAGCGATCTCTTAAATCTAGAATTCACATTTACTAAAATTCCCATATAATTCAAGTCTTCTAAGAGTCTTCAGGATAATGTGCAAGTCATTTTCATGATCTTCGTAGCTTTTGGAGTATACTAAGATATCGTCAATAAATACCACCATAAAATCATCGAGATATTCCATGAAAACTCTATTCATTGGATCCATGAATACAAAGGGTGCATTAGTCAATCCAGAAGGCATTACTATAAACTCGTAATGCCCATACCTAGCTCGAAATGATGTCTTCAGAATGTCTTCCTTCTTCACACACAACTGATGGTATCCAAATCAAAGGCCAATCTTTGAAAAGTATTGAGCTCCATGATATAAGGGGTGTTCGATATAGGCCTTGAATGTAACACCCCAATCTTCCATGGTACACTTCTCTTTGAATAAAACAATAGCGTGTGTTGTACGCAACACTGATTTCAAGTACACCACGACTTACCAAACTTGTCGTTCAAAAGAGGTTATGAATAGTATTAACTGAATTTTAAATATTATATTATCCTTATAATTTAAATCCATATTATTAGTTTCTAAGACATGATTTATGAAAAAATTCATTTTTCAGATAAAAGAAGTATTTTTCAAAAAATGAAATTTTACCGCCTTTTAATGGCAAAGCCTTTTTAAAACAAATATTTGAAACTTTTATATATTAATTTTGACAAAATGAAATTCTTCTTTAGAATTGGGAAATAAGAATTTAGTATCAATAATGTTTTGGTGTCTTTCTGATAACTTTCATATTTCGGTGAATAGTGAAAATACTATATTTTAACTGAAAACAACTTTTTTAATCAAAATAATTTATATTGTTAAATTATAAATTTAAATGGTTTGGAAGTATAAATAGATTATATTTTTACAATTTAATCCAATGATGGTCATTTTAAGTAATTTCACCTTGAAATTGGACATAAACAAGTGTCAAACTTTTGATAGTTAATATTTCTTAAGAATACGCCTTTTGGTTTCGGAAGCGGGAATCAATTTTAAATTAATAAATGAAACTTTTATGTTTTGAATTTAGTAAAATAGAATTTATTTTTGGATTCAGAATAACGAAATTAGCCTAGGGTGAAATTTTGGTACTTTTCGGATAACTTTTATATTTTGATGAACAGTAAAAATTACTAAATTTTAATTAAAAACATCTTTTTGAATCGAAATAATTAATAGTGATAAATTATGAATTTGAGTGGTTTTAAATTATATTTAAAATATATTTTAACCTTGTAATACAATGTGGGTCATTGAACATAATTTCACATTTAAACCGAACATAAACAACTGTCAATCTTTTGATAGTTATTATTTCATAAAAACACGCTTTTTGTTTTAACAACGGGAATTAATTTTAAATTAATTTCTTCAACTTCTGTGTATTGAATTTCTAAAAATTGATTCCATATTTGGAATCAGGATTTTCAAATTGTGTAAATAGGTAACTTTTATTTTTAGACATTTTGAATAATTATTTCGGTAAATATTTTATTTACCATGGTTAAAGGGTAAATCAGGTAAATAAGGGTAAATAAATAATATTATAATAATATTAAATTACCCTAAAATGTGTCTTAATACTATTGGTTGATACATGGCTGACCATGGGCATCTTTGGGTCTATTTTGGGACCCCATTGATCCACTTGTAAGTGATAATGACACTTTATTTTAATTAAGTTAAAATGAATACAAAAATGATACAAGCATATATCTTTTAGAAAAACAATTTTTACATAGGGTTATATATGTTATATTTTAGACTATAAATATTCATTAGAAATATAAAACTATTTCCTACATAATTATATTTTATTTATAATTTTTAGACATTAAATAATTTAGATTATTTATGACACAATGATGATGCAGTAATTACCATAATAGTGAAAAATTAAGATAATTGATATTATAAATACCCAAATAAATATAATTTGAGACTTTTTATGAATTAAACTAATTTTATAGGATAATATGACATATTAGGATTGATGGAATTGACTTTTTTAGAATTAATCATTCTGTTATGAGTTTCACAAAAATCAACTATTGAATAGTGTCAAAATTGACATAAAAGAGTTTTTAAAACAAATATTATATTATTAATTGATATTAAATTATTAAAAATTTAGGTTTCATCAAAGAGACTTATATCATGATAGTGTTATCATTAAAGGACCACTTGGGAGTCTCTTGGATGTATATATTAGGTTTATTAACCGTATAATATAAAAATACAAAGATACATTGTAAAAGTGAAACTAATTAACTAAGAGTTAATACTTAATGATAAGGTTAATATAATGACCCAAACCGGTAAAAGTTCTATTGGTTGAGTGGATTTCGACATATCCCCACCTTAAACTTTAAATAATCATCTTTTTAGCCATTAGAACCCAAATATGAATTTATTATAAATTAATATTTCTAGCTTTTCCAAAGGTGCCCCTCACCCCTCTTATAAAAGGGCACTCCTCCTTACCATTTCTTCACACCATAAAGCCTTTTGGTTCGGCCAAAACCTGCCGAAATACTCTCTCAACTTCCATAACTACAACCTAGAGACCTTAGTTTGATCATAAATCCAACCTAAGGATCCCTTTTGAACAAATCAAAAGGAAGAACCCGAAGAAGAGGTAATGATTTCACCACCCTTTTCCAAGTTCCTTTCTTCTTCCACTTCTTCTTCCTTTGATGTTTCCATTCTAAAATAATAACTCCAGTATCATATATATAATGTGAAGTTATTATAAATATGGTACAACCATATTCAGTATTCTATCCATCCTTTGAATAACATGTCACCATACGTGCGTACGTACGACTTACCGTCTCCATGTCGTGGTGTAATTGTTATTCAATAAATTATTATTTGGATGGGTATAATAATTATGTGTAATTAATGTAAATAATAAATTTAACATGATAATGATTCTGTATATATGATATACCATCCAATTATATATTATTTTATCATCAAAATAATGATATTGTCGCACGTGCGTACGTACAGACTACCGTCTCCACGAAAGCGATGAGATTCAGTCTCCATCATATCCATTCAAGTATAATTATCATTTGATTATTTAAAAATAATGTTTAAGAACTTGATATCATTCTGGATATGAATAAGATACAACCTATCCATGACAAACATGGCTTACATAACAAAACATATAAAAGAAAATGAGTAATTTAATACCCGAAACGACGATAATTCTAAGATATTATTAACAAAGAAATGTTAAAAGATCATATATGATATCATATTAATGTATATGATTCATGAATAATTTAATAAAAATTATTTCAACATTATACAGGAGGTTAAACTACCCCCAACCAAGTAAAAGTACAAGGTAAGGGGTTTCTTATCTCACTCTTAATTTCGTGAGAATTCCATTGTTCACCACTTATTTATTACATGTGGTGTATGTGTACTACCCATGATTGTATTCATTGTGTAATATACTTTAATTTATGGGTATTTACATCATCATTTTATGATCCTTCTTTCATGGGTGTATGTTTCATAAGTTACCTAATCGATAAGGGAATTTTAAATTTCAATTTCCATTTATTCGGATTTACGCAAACTTCATTGATTATTTTACTCCGAGATTATGTGTGGAATAACTATTAATTAGCTTATGTCATAATTTCCACTCCCCTTTTTTTGTGGATAAACTTTTTATACACATAATCACTCCATTTATAATTTCTCAAGTCATCGATATGAATTTGATAAGAGTAATTTTAACTCATTCTCCATTTGTTGAGTTAAACATCGAATTCAATGGTGTTGTTTTTACAAGATTATGTGTGAATATCCTTTGATTGTTTTACAATGGATATAAAATAATATTTAGTTTATTTATATTTTTCACACATTACTATGTCGTTGATTAATCCTTAACCTAAGGATACGGCCTTTATGAGAGATTTCATCTCAATTTAAATTCCATTGAGACTTCTTTGTTGTTATACACCAAATCACTTTTATGTGGTGTATATAATGTACTTTGACATAGTATATCATGATTCCCTTTATTCTCATGATATTACAAAGTTTTTATTACCTCAATTATTTGTATTCAAGTGCCTCCCTTTTGGTTAGAATCTCTAACTAAAATATTTTTTTAAAAGTTTTAAAGACTTATTCATCTAAATCTTGCTCATTAATGTCCATGTTTTAAAAATTGTTTTAAGGATTTATTTATATGGACATTAAAGTTTTCAAATTAAAACTCCTTTTAAAAAAACGTTTCTAAGTGGTATGGGGCACTTTGATTCAAAAATCGATTTTTAAAAGGCTTCTTGACAAATAGTGTGACTTTTAAATGATTTCAAGAAAAAGGGGGATATTTCTCTCAAATTGTTTGGATAATTATTTTCATCTATGTCAACATCCTTCATTATTCTTGATTGAGGTTAATGTGAAACAATACAATCTTCGATATTGTATCGAATGAGTTATGTTTTACTGTGGATGTGCTATTTTTATACCATTCGTGGTTTGTGGTTAAAGTATTGACATTTCGAATGCTAGTTTTAATACGAATGTTTATGTTATGTTTAAACCTATTCATATGAGGAATGCATTGGACTTAATAAGTGACGGGTGGAGCCCGCTATAGCTCCTCGATGTATTAGTAGGTCTCATGAGACAAACTAGTGTCTTGGAACAAGGCCTTGGCAAAATATTATTTGTAGTCTTTGCATGAGGCCTTGGCTATGTGGTTATGATAGTCTGGATTTATGCATTCCATCATTATGAAAGTGGTTATTGATATTTCATATGATCATTCGACTAGTAGAATATCCATGTAAGTAAGTAAATGGCATTATTTTATTTTATCTTTTCCATTTTATGCTGAAGTACAAGTTTAAAAGGCTTTTGTTTTAGTTATGAACTTCCTTAAGTGTTTATGCTTATCTATGAAAGCTTCTGCTATAATGTTATCCTTACTGAGCATCTGACCTCACCCCTTTCAATGTTTTATTTTTCCCAATATTATGAAGAAGTAATTTATGAATGACCTGTAGGGATAGTATGAGGGGATATGAAGACAAGATGTTTTTTTATGATGTAATGTAAAATTTTATGAATGTATCTAGTGTTTCTAAGGCTACTAAACTAATCGGTCTTTTGAGACTTGATCTTTCTTGTGGTAATGCCAATGTTATGTAATAATGCACCGACTCTGGGTATCTAGGGTCAGGGCGTCACAGTTGGTATCATAGGAAGTTTAGTACAAACCATGGAAGCTAGATTTAGATAAACTCTGATTAGAGCATGTATACCTAAGATGAACTTTGAATATTAGTATAGAATAACTTCCTAGAATTTTGATATTGTAGAGATTTTGTGAGTTTTCCAAGAAATACATCCCTGTCTGGATACGAGCACGTAGAGGCAGCTCTGGCACAGATGTACCTAGGGGTAAAACCCGAAAACACCGCTTTAAGCTAGACTCGAATGGGAACTGGTGCATGACAACAGGCCTTGCTGCACTCTTGGTTACCACACTCCTGGGGGATAAGCTTAGGATAATTTACATTTTCTTTACAAACCGATTTAAATTATTATATATATAAGATGATAGTAAATGACCTTGGTTAATCCTAATGTGTTTCAAATTGAGAATATGGTGACATTTTAATCTCTAAATGATTGCATGACTACTATTACTCACACAATGCTTTCTGGTTTTAGTTAATGGCTGGATTCCAAGGAAGTCATAGTGACTTCGAGAATGATGTACAAGGTGAGAATGGTGGTGGCAATGAGCAACAAAATTGAATGTTGATAGGTGTAAAAGATATCATCTTTATGCCAAATCAATTTTCCAAAAATATGATCAAGAATATATATATTAACCAATTCCTGGACTCAAAAAAGACGAGAAAGGTGATGAATGATAAGAGATCCAGCAGTGGAGACCATGGAGAATGGAATCCTCAATTTCCATCATGCAGGAAATGTGGAAGGAGACACCCAGAAAAGTGTCTCAATGGGACAAAGAAATTCTTTACATGAGGGAAGTAAGGACATAAAGCGAAGAATTGCTGAAGAAAAATGAAGAGTAATATGGAAGAAGACAAAAATGGTCCCAAGAGTCCATTTACAATCATTTGCCGTAAATGTAGGGGACCTGGCCATTACCCAAGTGAATCCCCTACTCTATAGGATATTTTCTTGGTCAAAGAAGAAGCTATGTCAAAATAAATGGTTGGAGAAATGTTTAAAAAAAATTAGTGCTCCTTGTTGATGGGTTTACATTGGAATAATTTTCTCTTGTATTTGTAACCCTGCAGTTTTCCATGTGAGAATGATATTTGAGGAAAAATTATCTCTTCTCTTGTGGATATAGTTATAAATAACCATTTGGTTTTATATGATCATTGGGTTTGAGACAATTATAAGTTTTTATAATTTGGGATGAAAATGCAAGGTATAAGATAAGATTTGTGGTTAAATTATGTTATGGATATTCTGAGGAATTTATTTCCTTTTGGTAATATTATAATATATAGTTTTTGAAAAGGATAACACGCAGACCATGTGACAACCCGTCGCGTTGGACAAAGCTGTGGGAATCGAACCCACAACCAAAGTGCGATTGGGATTTATCGCCTACCACAGGACTACGTGAAGTCCCTGGATAGTGTGACTAATTATTTTTAGTTAAATTATTTTATCGATCAATAATAAGTTGATTTGGGTTCTTATGTCTTATTAAATGAATACCCCTGGTATAGGAAAATGATTTGGTGATTAAGTGATAGATGTTATTTTGGAAGTTGTTCGCTTTGTTGTGAACACTATATGCTCAAGGAAAATTGAATAGTATGGGATTTCATTTGAAGAGTAATGGTGGATTTTTATCTATGTTTTTATTGTGGATTTATAGTGATTAGGGTTATTTATGGGAATGATTAGGTTAATTACTTTTAAGTATGTGACTTTAAGAGTAATTAATGTCATTTGGAGATACAATTTAATGTGGAAGACTACATTGTTATAAGTTTTGGGTTTCAATATTAGTTTGTATTATATTAAATAATTTTAAGGACAATTGATTATTGAATGGTATTTATTTAACTTTGGGGTATTAATGGTTTAATTTTAGAAATTAAGATTAGTGTTTATTTCTCTCAAGGAATATCCTTTTGGGGGATCATTAGATCTTGTACTAACCATTTTGGTTTTGATTAATCTCTAAAGACAGTGTAATTATATAGTTTATCCTGCATGGATCATGTGATTCTATAGAAGTTTATTCTAGCTCTCCCAGTGTGACCAAGTCTTCTTGAATACTCATCGTTTAAAAAATGAGTTAGTGGTGGAAATTTATTAAATAATGAAACTCTACTTAAAAATTAAGTATATATCTTTATATTCTAAGTCAATATCATAAATGAATTCCTCATCCTTATGTAATGTAACTTAAAACAAAAAATGTTGTCCGTTTACTTTTCCTACTAGGAGACTAATGATTGTTTGTCCCAACACAAGTTTGTGGTTTTATTTTTGTTAACTTTCTCCTGATCATGATTTCTATCCCTCTCCATCAGAACTTGACACTTAGTTTATCATCCATATCCATGTTTTCTACCTGGAATCCTAGTATGGGTTATCTTGGGTGACATTTGTACCTCACTTTCTTTCTTTTAAAGTGATAGTTTAATTGACTCTTTTTCTGATGTGGGACTTTCCATTATAATCTCAGACCCAATTTTTAAAATTGTGAGGACGCAATTTATTTAAGGAGGGGTGAATGTAACACCCCAATCTTCCATGGTACACTTCTCTTTGAATAATACAATAGCGTGTGTTGTACACAACACTGAGTTCAAGTACACCACGACTTACCAAACTAGCCGTTCAAAAGAGGTTATGAATAGTATTAACTGAATTTTAAATATTATATTATCCTTATAATTTTATTCCATATTATGAGTTTCTAAGACATGATTTATGAACAAATTCATTTTTTCAGATAAAAGAAGTATTTTTCAAAAAATGAAATTTTACCGCCTTTTAATGGCGAAGCCTTTTTAAAGCCAATATTTGAAACTTTTATATATTCAATTTGACAAAATTAAATTCTTCTTTAGAATTGGGACATAAGAATTTACTATCAATAATGTTTTGGTGTCTTTCTGATAACTTTAATATTTGGGTGAATAGTGAAAAATACTATCTTTTAACTGAAAACAACTTTTTTAATCAAAATAATTTATATTGATAAATTATAAATTTTAATGGTTTGGAAGTATAAATAGATTATATTTTTACTATTTAATCCAATTATGGTCATTTTAAGTAATTTCACCTTGAAATTGGACATAAACAAGTGTCAAACTTTTGATAGTTATTATTTCTTAAAAATATGCCTTTTGGTTTCGAAAGCGGGAATCAATTTTAAAATAATAAATGAAACTTTTATGTTTTGAATTTAGTAAAATAGACTTCATTTTTGGATTCAGAGTAACTAAATTATCCTAGGGTGAAATTTTGGTACTTTTCGGATAACTTTTATATTTTGATGAATAGTAAAAATTACTAAATTTTAATTAAAAACAACTTTTTTAATCGAAATAATTAATAGTGATAAATTATGAATTTGAGTGGTTTTAAATTATATTTATAATATATTTTTAACTTTTAATACAATGTGGGCCATTGAACATAATTTCACATTTAAACCGAACATAAACAACTGTCAATCTTTTGATAGTTATTATTTCTTAAAAACACGCTTTTTGTTTTAACAATGGGAATTAATTGTAAATTAATTTCTTCCACTTATGTGTATTGAATTTGGAAAAATGGATTCCATATTTGGAATCAGGATTTCCAAATTGTTTAAATAGGTAACTTTTATTTTTAGACATTTTGAATAATTACTTCGGTAAATATTTTATTTACCATGGTTAAAGGGTAAATCAGGTAAATAAGGGTAAATAAATAATATTATAATAATATTAAATTACCCTAAACAGTGTCTTAACCCTATTGGTTGATAAATGTATGACCATGGGCATATTTGGGTCGATTTTGGGACCCCATTGATCCACTTGTATGTGATAATGACACTTTATTTTAATTAAGTTAAAATGAATACAAAAATGACACAAGTTTATATCTTTTAGAAATACAATTTTTACATAGGGTTATATATGTTGGATTTTAGACTATAAATATTCATTAGAAATATAAAATGATTTAATAAATAATTATATTTTATTTATAATTTTTAGACATTAAATAATTTAGATTATTTATGACACACTGATGATGTTGTAATTACCATAATAGTGAAAAATTAAGATAATTGATATTATAAATACCCAAATAAATATAATTTGAGACTTTTTATGAATTACAATAATTTTATAGGATAATATGACATATTAGGATTTATTTAATTGACTTTATTTGAAGTAATAATTCTGTTATGAGTTTCAACAAAATCAACTATTGAATAGTGTTAAAATTGACATAAAAGTGTTCTTAAAACAAATATTATACTATTAATTGATATTAAATTCTTAAAAATCTAGGGTTCGTCAAAGAGTCTTATATAATGATAGGTGTATCATTAATGGACCACTTGGGGGTCTCTTGAATGTATATAGTAGGTTTATTAACCATATAATATAAAAATACAAAGAGACATTGTAAAAGTGAAACTAATTAACTAAGAGTTAATACTTAATTATAAGGTTAATATAATGACCCAAACCAGTCTAAATTATATTGGTTGAGTGGATTTAGACCTATCCCCACCTTAACTTTTAAATATTAAACTTTTTAGCCATTAGAAACCGAATATAAATTTATTATAAATTAATATTTCTAGATTTTCCAAAGGTGCCCCTCACCCCTCTTATAAAAGGGCACTCCTCCTTCTCATTTTTTAACACCTTCAATGCCTTTTGGTTCGGCCAAACCCTGCCCAAATACTCTCTAAACTTCCCTCACTATAACCTAGAGGCCTTAGTTTGATCATAAAGCCAACCTAAGGATACCTTTTGATCAAATCAAAAGGAAGAACCCGAATAAGTGGTAATGATTTCACCACCCTTTTCCAAGTTCTTTTCTTCTTCCACTTCTTCTTCCTTTGTTGTCACCATTCTAAAATAATAACTCCAGTATCATATATATACCGTTATTTTATTATAAATATGGTACAACCATATTCAGTATTCTTTCCATCCTTTGAATAACATGTCACCATATGTGCGTACGTACGGCTTACCGTCTCCACGTCGTGGTGTAATTGTTATTAAATAAATTATTATTTGGATGGGTATAATAATGATGTGTAATTCATGTAAATAATAATTTTAACATGAAAATGATTCTTTATATATGATATACCATCCAATTATATATTAATTTAACATCAAAAGAATGATATTGTCACTCGTGCGTTCGTACGGACTACCGTCTCCACGAAAGCGATGAGATTCATTCTCTATCGTATCCATTCAAGTATAATTATCATTTGATTATTTAAAAATAATGTTTAAGAACTTGATATAATTCTGGATATGAATAATATACAACCTATCCATGAGAAACATGGCTTACGTAACAAAACATATAAAAGAAAATGAGTAAGTTAACACCCGCAACGACGATAATTCTAAGATATTATTAACAAAGCAATGTTAAAATACCATATATTATATCATATTAATGTATATGATTCATGAATAATTTAATAACAATTATTTCATCATTACACATGAAGTTAACCTACCCCCAACCAAGGAAAATTACAAGGTAAAGGGTTTCTTATCTCACTCTTAATTTCGTGAGAATTCCATTGTTCACCACTTATTTATTGCATGTGGTGTATGTGTACTACCCATGATTGTATTCATTGTGTAATATACTATAATTTATGGTTATTTACATCATCATTTTATGATACTTCTTTCATGGGTGTATGTTTCATAATTTACCTAATCGATAAGGGAATTTGAAATTTCAATTTCCATTTATTCGGCTTTATGAAAACATCATTGATTATTTTACTCCGAGATTATTTGTGGAATAATTATTAATTTTCTTATGTCATAATTTCCACTCCCATTTTTTTGATATACTTTTGATACACATAATCACTCCATTGATAATTTCTCAAGTCATCGATATGAATTTGATAAGAGTAATTTTAACTCATTCTCCATTTGTTGAGTTAAACATCCAATTCATTGGTGTTGTTTTTACAAGATTATGTGTGAATATCCTTTGATTGTTTTACACTGGATAGCCAATCATATTTATTGTATTTATATTTGTCACACATAACTATGTCATTGATTTATCCTTAACCTAAAGATACGGCCTTTATGAGAGATTTCATCTCAATTTAAATTCCATTGAGACTTCTTTGTTGTTATACACCAAATCACTTTTATGTGGTGTATATAATGTACTTTGACATAGTATATCATGAATACCTTTATTCTCATGATATTAGAAAGTTTTGATTACCTCAATTATTTGTATTCAAGTGTCTCTCTTTTGGTTAGAATCTCTAACTGAAATTTTTTTTTGTAAAAAGTTTTAAAGACTTATTCTTCTAAATCTTTCTCATTAATGTACATGTTTTTAAAATTGTTTTAAGGATTTATTTATATGTACATTAAAGTTTTAAAATTAAAACTCCTTTTAAAAAAAGTTTCAAGGTGGTATGGGACAGTTTGATTCAAAAATCTATTTTTAAATGGCTTCTTGACAAATAGTGTGACTTTTAAATGATTTCAAGAAAAAGGGGTATATTTCTCTCAAATAGTTTTGATGATTATTTTCATCTATGTCAACATAATTCATTATTCTTGATTGAGGTTAATGTGATACAATACAATCTCCCATATTGTATCGAATGATTTATGTTTGACTGTGGATGTACTATTTTTATACCATTAGTGGTTTGTGGTTAAAGTATTGACATTCCGTATGCTAGTTTTAATACGAATGTTTATGTTATGTTTAAACCTGTTCATATGAGGAATGCATTGGACTTAATAAGTGATGGGTGGAGCCCGATATAACTCCTCGATGCATCGGTAGGTCTCATGAGACAAACTAGTGTCTTGGAACAAGGCCTTGGCAAAATATTATTTGTAGTCTTGGCACGAGGCCTTGGCTATGTGGTTATGATAGTCTGGAATTATGCATTCCATCATTATAAAAGTGGTTATTGATATTGCATGTGATCATTCGACTAGTAAAATATCCATGTGAGTAAGTAAATGGCATTATTTTATTTTATCTTTGCCATTTTATGCTGAAGTTCAAGTTTAAAAGGCTTTTGTTTTAGTTATGAACTGCCTTAAGTGTTCATGATTATCTATGAAAGCTTTTGCTATAATGATATCCTTATTGAGCATCTGAGCTCACCCCTTTCAATGTTTTATTTTTCCCAGGATTATGAAGAAGTAATTTATGAATGACCTATAGGGATAGTATTAGGGGATATGAAGACAAGATGTTTTTTTTATGATGTAATATAAAATTTTATGAATGTATCTAGTGTTTCCAAGGATACTAAACTAATCGGTATTTTGAGACTTGATCTTTCTTGTGATCATTCCAATGTTATGTAATAATGCACCGACTCTGGGTATCTAGGGTCGGGGCGTTACATTGAACCAGGAATTAAATCAATGGAAAACTTAGCTTCTCGTTCTGGAGGATGTACAAGTAAATCTTCTAGAAAAAAATCAACATATTCTCTCCCAATTGGTAAATCCTCTATTTCAACATTCTTTTCCTCACCCATAGTTATTTCATTATCTGCCTCTCCAATAATTGAATTTATTTGAGCTATTTGGGGTGGATATAGGTAAGAACCAGGTGGTGACGATTTTTCTTTAAAGATAAGGTGTTCTTTATCATCATCATCAAAAATTGTAACCTCTTTATTCTTACAATAGATCTTCACATCATGGTCTGAAATCCAATCCATACCAAGTATTATATCAAATTCGATCATGGGTATGAAGATGAGATCCATAGATAAAGAACATTTATATGCCCTAATGGATAGGGATCCACAAAACATTGTAGTAATGATACATTCCTTGGGATTTTCAACTGACAACTCCCTTGTTATATCAAATTAGAAATATCTAATTTTCTTAGCAAACTGGGAAGATATGAAACAATGTGATGATCCAGAATCAAATAATGCATTTTCTAAACATGAGAAAACCATTAAATTACCTGCCACCACGTCTTTCAATGCTTCTTCCTCAGCAGTAGTGATAGCATAAGCTTGGCCTTGATCCATTGGCCTTTTCTGAGGTAAGTTCCCCTAACTCTTAGGACATTCATTTGCATAATATCTCATCTCCATGTTGTTGTAGCATTGAACATTTATATCTTCTTTCTTCCCTTTTCAATCACGATCTTGGTGGACTTTTTCACCACACTTGTAACTGACTCCCATTCCTTTTAATCAACTACCGGGGTGTTTCTTCCCACATTTAATACAGGATGGATATTCTACTTTTCCCTTATTCCCCTTATTTCCATTTCTAGATTGATCATAAGATCTATTCTTCTCTTTCTTTTATTTAAATTCATAAGACTTAGGGAATTATTTTTCTATCTTGATATCACATGAGACAATATCTTCGTACGATGAGAAGGATTGTGAGACTAATGCTCGACAAAGAAATCGTTTTATCCCATTAAATAAACGATCAATATTACTTCTAGGGTTACGTATATAATCTCCAGTATACCTTTCTAACCTTGTGAAGTTAGCCTCATACTTTACGACATTCTCATCCTCCTTTTTCCTCAAACCAAGAAATTATCTTTCCATATCTTCTTAATGGTCACGAGGAAATTATTTTTCTAAGAAAATCTCTTTTAACTCCCTCCATTCCATATTTGATACTTCATCATTTTCCTTTGTGTTTTGAATCAATTACCACCATTGATCAACATCTCTAGTGAGGCGATAAACTGCCATGATAACTTTTTCCCTTTCCCTACTCCCCAAAGCCTGAAATATTTTCTCTAGGGAACTTATCCATTGATTAGATACTAAGGGATTTTTAATCCCATTTAATGTTGGTGGTTGTTGCCTCATGAAGCGGTCTAACATTGATCCTCCATGCTGAGGATCTGTGTGCTCCATACGGGTAAGGTTATTATTCATAACCTGAGTGAGTTGTCCCAGTATGGTGATTAGCTGATCATCACCAGTTTTATCACCAGCTCCACTATAATTATATTGAGAAGGAGGGTAATATCTACATGGAGTGCATGCATTAATACCGTTTCCATTTCTTCCACTAGGTGCCATTTCTAATAAATGGCATAAACTATATCGGTTTATGAATCAAAATACATAATTCCATACTTGAAAAACACTTATAAATTGAACTATTTATGGATATAATCCATAATCATAAAAATGTTTTCTTTTAGGAAGTATATAATCATGAACCCTTCATAATCGTTTGTAAAGAAAATGAGAATTATCCTAAGAATATCCCATGGGAGTGTCGTAACCAAGAGTGCAGCAAAGCCCCTTGTCATGCACCAGTTCCCTTTAGAGTCTAGCTTAAAGCGGTGTTTTCGGGATTTACCCCTAGGAACATCTATTCCAGATCCCCCTCTACCCGCTCGTATCCAGATAGGGACGTATTTCTTGTAAAACTCACAAAATCTCTACAATACCAAAATTCTAGGAAGTTCTTCTATTCTAATCCTCAAAGTCCATCTTAGGTCTATGTGATTTAGCAGAGTTTATCTAAATCTAATTTCCAAGGTTTGTACTAAACTTCCTCTAATACCAACGGTAATTCCCCGACCCCAGTTACCCAGAGTTGGTACATTATTACATAACATTGGAATGATCACACAATATCAAGTCTCAAAAGACCAATTAGTTTAGTAGCCTTGGAATAACTAGATACATTCATAAAGTTTACATTACATCATAGATTGAAAACTACAAAAACATCTTATCTTCACACTCATATCAACTTATACAATCACTGCAAGTCATTCATAAAATACTTCTTCATATCCTGGAAAAAATAAAACATTGAAAGGGGTGAGCTCAAATGCCCAGTAAGGATAACAATAAAGCGGAAACTTTCATAAATAAGAATAAACATTTAAGGCAATGTATAACTAAAACAAAAGGCTTTTAAACTTGAACATCAGCATAATATGGAAAAGATAAAATGAAATAATTCCATTTACTTATTCACATGGATATTCTACTAGTCGAATAATCACATGAAATATAAATAACCACTTTCATAATGAAGTAATGTATAATGACAGACTATCATAACCACATTTTAAACACCTTGTGCCAAGACTACAAATAAGATTTTGTCAAGGCCTTATTCTAATACACTAGTTTGTCTTATGAGACCTACTGATTCATCAAGGAGCTATAGAGGGATCCACCCATCACTTATTAATTCCAATGTATTCCTCATATGAACAGGTTTAAACATAACATAAACATTCATATTAAAACTAGCATACGAAATGTCAATACTTTCTCCATAAACCATGAATGGTATAAAAATAATGCATCCACAGTCCAACATATCACAAAACCTTCAATACAAAATGGATATTTTGTATCATAATAAATAAACTTCAAATAAACTTAAAATTCATCAAAGGATGTTGACATAGATGAAATCAAAACTATTTGAGAGAAATATATCTTTTTTGAAATCATTTAAAAGTCACATAATTATAAAAGAAAACATTTACTTTGAAAATATACTTATATTATTGTAAGGGAAGCTTCGATGATTTTATAATGGCGTAAAATAGTCTCACCCGCCATATATGTTAAAAAAGACATTCTTACCTTAATTCTGTCAAAAAGGTTAAAAAGGAAATTGTTTGGAGAACAACATAAAGATTCCATTATAAACATCTTATAAAAATTAAACAAGGGTATAAATGACTTTAACCCATAGTATTTAAAATAGTAATAATGATTTGAAATACATTTTTAAGAAACATGGATGTGGATGACAAAGAGGTCTCAGTAGATAATTACGTATAAACAACCTCGGATAATGAAGAGATTGTAAAATAAACCCTTACCTTGTACTCTTCCTTGGTTGAGGGTAAATTAACCTCCTTTATAATGGTGAAATAATTGTTATTAAATTATACAAGAATCATATACATTAATATGATATCATATATGATCTTTAAACATTTATTGTTAATAATATCTTAGTATTATCATCGTTTCAAGTGTTAACAGATTCATTTTCCATTATATTCATTGTTATGTGAGCCGTATTTCTTATGGTTGGAATGTATATCATTTATATCTATAATGATATCATGTCTCTAAAAATACTTTTTAATCATCAAATGAAATTTAGTTTTGAATGGATTCGATGGGGAATGAATCTCATCGCGTTCGTGGAGACGGTAATCCGTTCGTACACACGAGCCACAATATCATTCTTCTGATATAAAAATAATATATAATTAGATGGAATATCATATATAAAGAATCATTATCATGTTATATTTATTATTTACATGAATTACACATCATTATTATACCCATCCAAATAATAATGTTTTGAATAACAATTACACCACAACGTGGAGACGGTAAGTCGTACGTACACACGTATGGTGAAATGACATTTTAAGGATGGATAGAATACTGAATATGGTTGTACCATATTTATAAAAACATCATAGTATATAGAAGATACTGAAGTTATTATTTTAGAATGGGGATAACAAAGAAATAAGAAGTTGAAGAAGAAAGGAACTTGAAAGCGGGTGGTGAAAACATTACCTCTTAATCGGGTTCTTCCTTTTGATTTGATCAAAATGGCTCCTTAAGTTGGCTTTCTGGTCAAAATAATGACTCTCGGTCAAAGTGAGGGAAATGGAGAGAATATTTGGGTAGGTTTTGGACAAGACAAAAAGAATTTAAGGTGTAAATTAGAGAGAATGGGGAGTGCCCTATTATAAGAGGGGTGAGGGGAACCTTGGTAAAAGGTAGAAATATTATTTTATAAAATATTCATATTCAGTTTCCAATGGCTCCAATGTAAATTATTTAAAGGTTAAGGTGGGTATGGGTCGTAATCCTTTCAACAAATAGATTTTAGACAGGTTTGGGTCACTATATTAACCTTATCATTTATATTTGACTCTTAGTTAAATAGTTTGACATTTACCATGTCTCTTTGTATTTTCATATTTTATAGTTAATAAACTTACTATATACATCCAAGAGACCCCCCAAGTGGCCCATTAATGATAAAAATATAATTATATAAGTATCTTGGGAGAACCTAAAATTTTTAGGAATTGAATATCAATTAATAATTAAATATTTGTTTTAAAAACTCTTTTATGTCAGTTTTGACACTATTTGGTATTTGATTTTCGTGAAAATAATAACAACACTATTAATTCTAAAAAAAATAATTCAATCAATACTAACATGTCATATTAACCTATATAATTAGTGTAATTCATAAAAATCCTCAAATTACATTTATTTGGGTATTTATACTATCAATTATTTTAATATTTCATTAATTAGGTAATTACTGCATCACTATTGTGTCATAAATAAATTAAATTATTTAATGTCTAAAAATTATAAATAAAATACCATTATGTATGAAATATTTTTATCTTTCTAATGAATATTTATAATATAATTTATATTATGTATAAACCTATATTAAAAATGTTTTAGTTAATAAACGTTGATTTTAACTCTTTTAACTCTTCTTTTATTTAAATAATAATAAATGTCCTAATCTAATCCAAGTGTACCTAAATGATAATATTTTATTCCTAAGGATGTTTTTGGGTTAAATAAACTTTTCAAATATAATTAGGAAATGTGTTAGGATAATATTAATATCATTTTTACCCTTAATTACCCTATTTACTTTTAACCGTGGTAAATAAAAGTAAAAAGTGACTATTCACCAAAAATTATTTTTATCTTATTGAACCACATTTTACTCCCTGATATTAACCGTGTCTCTCGGATTTTCGAAATTCCACTCACATAAGCGGTAAAATTAAGTTTTATGTGAATTTCCAAATTCTCCTAGGAGGTTTGTAAAAGACGGTGAAAAGTTCGATAAAATTTTTATATATCTAAAATTATTCTAAACTAACTCCAATGAATTAAATTGATCTTACATAGGTATTATGTATCTATTTTTACCTTAATTAAATTTAAATAAATAATTATTTAAATAAAAATTCGGTTTTAAACTATAACTCAGTGTTTTTTTCACTATTCATCAAAAATTGAATGTTTTCATAAAAATATCAAAATTTCACCCTAGGCTAATTTTGATATTCTGAATCCAAAAATAAAGTCCATTATGAAAGATAAAATGAATAAAATTTCAAAATGTGGGTATTACTATTCATAACAGCTAGTTTGATTGGTTGTGGTGTGTGTTAGAACTCGTAGTTGCGTACAACACATGCTACTGTATTATTCAAAAAGAAGCGTACCGCGGAAGTTTGGGGTGTTACATAATACATATATAGAAAGAAAGTTGTTGATATCATAAGATATTATATCTGGTTAAGAAGAAAAATAATTAAGCGATATTGACATAGATGAAAAATAAATTTAAATGATCATTCAAACATTTCTTTGAAAGCATGACAAAAATATCCTTTTCTTCTTATAACATTTTAACTAAAAATTCCTAGAATATTGGGAAAATCATTTCATATAAAAATAACCAAGGAAAGTTTTAAATAAATCTTCAAAGAAATGAATGTCCAAGATAGTGGAAAAAATCTAATCATGTCATAAAAGATAATATAAAACATTCCTTCCACAATTTTTTTACAAATTCAAAAACGACTTCTTTAGATTACTTTTAGAATGATTCTATTATAAACCTTTGTAAATAAATTAAAAGGTAGGGAAAATGACCTTTTGAAAAAATTTCAATTATAAGAAATAACTTTCATATTTTTTTATGATTGTGGACATGGAATAAAAATTTCAATGGCCATAGATGAAATAATGTTGGCTTTTCTTTAAAAAAATAGTATTTTTTACTATTCACCAAAAAAATCAACATTTTTAAAAAGAGCTCAAAAGTTCACCCTATGTTAATATTGACTTGATGATTTCAAAAATTATATTCATTTACATGTGTAAAATTTATAAAATGGTGTAAAATAATTATAACTTCCACACACAAAATTCAATGAAAACCATTATTAAAGGAAACAAGTTGTTTAAGCATATAATGTCTTTACTGAAAATTGAGTACTTATTTATTTTGTAATAATCAATAAACTTTCATTATATAAATCTTTATACATATTTTTTTTAATACGGATAAACCTGTGCATACATCTAATTTAAAGGCTAGGTTATACTAATCATATTTAAATAATTATAATTCAACAGTATATCACAGTTTGTTTAAAATCGGTGTTTCATGTAAAGAAATATATCAATGAAATTAAATTAATTTAAATATAAATATATCAAAAATCATTGGAGTGTTAAAAGTATTTTGATGGAAGCTAACAGAGGAGAGAAAATTGTAAGAGGGAGATGTCTAAAATCAAGGAGGTGCAAATTGGGGTTTCTCTCATTCATCATCTTGTCGAGCAAGAAGAATACCAAAATAACACCAAGACTGAGGAATGATCACCGAAAATTACATAAATATAACACTACAATATATTACCTTAAATTTCATGGGTATATATTTTTCAAGAATCTTCCATAGAGTTACAATTTGTATTGGCTTTCGTGAGAGATTGAAAGGCACAAGTGAGTGGCTTGAAATGTTAGGGTTTTTTCTAATATAGGGGAAATGGTTCTGTCAGCACTAACCAAAAACATCTAATGAAAGGTATCATTATCAATGCTAAACAAATAAGTTCTAATAAATCCATGCCTTTATCTATGAAAAAATATTTAGCACTGATAAATATTGCTTTTTTCAATGCTAATTGTAGCAATAAAAAACTTATTATTTATCAATGTCACAATTAGCATAAAAAATAAACAAATAATATTTATCATGTAAATTAAAGAAATATTGAAAATGAAAAAAAATTAAAAATTTCATTTTAAAAATTATTTACAAAAAAAATATAATTAAAATTTAATAAATAATAATTTTATAAATATTTAATCATAACAATATTAAAACGAAAATGAATAAATTTAAATTGTTTAAATTACAAGAATTTTTAATGTATTAAATATTAATTAATTTTTTTTAAAAATGAATAAATTAAAAAAATATTAATTGCATACATTTTAAAAATTAAATAAATAAAAAAAATGATAAAAATGAATAAATAAGAAAAATGAATTAGTGATAAAAAAGAAGAAAATTAAACAATTAAAACTGAATAAATATTATTACCTTTATAAAATATAAATAATTGAATAAAAATTAACATAAAAATGAATTAATAATAAAAAGTATATGTAAATATAAAATATTTATAATAAATTATTAATTATATAACTGTTCATAATATTATTTATATATAAAATATTAATAATAATTGTATTGAATTATTTAATAATACTTTAAAACATTTATTAATTATATAAATTAATAAATATTTAATATTGTAGCAATTTATTAAAATATTTTTAGTTATATTTTCAAAAAATATTATTAATAAAACACAAAATATTTTCAAGGAAACCTAAATTTAATAAATAAAAAATAAATATTAAAATTACTATCGATTATATTTTAATATTATTCTATTCATTATTTTTTTATTTTAATTATAACTTTATAGAAACTCTATAAATTACTTATAAATACATGCATATTGAAATGTAGATGCACACACACACACACAGACACAAGTATACAACACGCACACACACATAAAAATAAATAAATTAAAAAATATTTAAAATACATAAATAAATAATATTAAATGAATAAATGTAAAAAGTGAATAAAATTTAGTAAATAAAACTAAATAAGATGCAATAATATTAAGGAACAAACAAATAAACTAATTATATAAATAAAAAAATATAAAAAATGAATAAATATTATTTTTATAAATTAAAATTATTTTTAAAATATTAAATATCAAAAGTAAAAATGCATAAATAAATATTAAACGTGAATAAATTTAAAAAAATAAAAGATTAATAATAAATGAATAAAAGTTAATAATTAAAAATGAATAAATATTAACCAAAATAAATTAAAAAAATTATTAAATGAATAAATATGAAAAATGAATAAATTAAAATGATATTAAAAATTAATTAATAATATTTAATGAATAAATTTTAAAAATGAATAAATTTTAAAATTTTAAAATGAATAAAGTACAAAAATTATTGTAAAATGAATAAATAATATTAATAATAATTACAAAAAAATTAAAAATTAATAAATATTAAAAATTATATTTAATTACCAAATATTTCTAATAAATTATAAATTAAAAATGAATAAATAATAACTATATAAAGATTTAAATATAAAAATATTAAAATAAAACTAATTAAATATTAATTACATAAATTTACAACATATTAAAAGTGTTAAATATTAATATATAAAAATGTATAAGTAAATATTAAAATGAATAAATTACAAAAACAATTAATTTATAGTATTAAAAATGAATTATATTTAATAATTAAAAATGTATAAATATGAAAAATGAAAAAATTAAAGAAATATTAAATTTATAATATCAAAAAAGAATAAATATTAAAAATGTTTGTGTGTATGTACAAACTCTATAATGAGAAATGTCATATTGAAAAAGGAGATGACTTCACTTGTTATATAATGATATTTTCATATACATATAGAGACATACACATAATGCACATACACATACAAAAATATACACATACATACTTGTACACATTCACATGCACATACACATGCATACACATACACATAAACATACATACATATAAAGGCAATACAAATACATGCATATAACACACTTACACATACCTACACATACACATATAAATACAAATGGATAAACATACATACATATACACATGTATACATACACATACTTACACATACATAAACATATACATACATACACACACATGTATACATACACGTACATACACATACATACACATACATACACATACATGTGCACATAAATATACATACACAAACATAGACATACACATACATACACATACATGAAGCTAAATACACATACATGGACTTACAAATAAATAATATAACAACCTTGGACCCACAATCCCAGATCGCGTTATAAAAACATAATAATGATATTTATTACTTTGATACCAAAAAACATGACCCAATTTTATTCATCTAAAACTTAAAACATCATTGAGAAATATTTTATCATTTACACACCCAAGGACCTTTTGGGTTTAGAGTTTTAGAGAATTAGGTCAAAATATTACATAAAAATAAATATCCAATCAAGTGATCATTTTTCTATTATACACATCCTTTCTTATTTCAAAATAATTCTTCAATATCTTCTATAAAATTATTCACACCTGAAACAACTTTAGTCATAATTCATTTAAAATCATTCTTTTTATTGATGTTCTTGTTCTGCCATTGAAATTAGAATCGGTGTTCATAACCTAGGGAAATGGAAAACATAATAAGTGTGTACAAAACATCTTAGTAAGGGTAGAAATATTCTTTAAAAATTGAATGTCATTCATGATCATAATAAGAGAATAAGGGTATCATGACATAAAAAAGTACGTTATAATAACATAATAGAATTTATGCTCATCAAAACATGGATCACAAACCATGATAAAATGAATAAAGCTTTAACGGAAGTCATGTTTCATATAAGTCTATAATCATGAGCCATGTGAAAACAATCATTGAGAAAAGGATACATTATCTCTTATGTCAAGAATTGAAAAAACTATATAGGTATCTTGGGACATAAAACATTCATCGTGTAATTACATAACTGGATAATTTCATATCTCTTACGAGTAACCTATAACTGGTAAACTCTTTCATCTCTTAGGAGAAACTTACAATTATTTAACTTATTGACATCTTAAAAGTAACTATACTTTGTAATAAATTATGAGTAACATTACTTTATCATCTCTTAAGAGTGATACAACTGTATCATCTTTTAGTAGCAACTCACATCTAATAAACACTATCTCATTACCCGATGACTAGAGGGATATAACAGACCCACCCTTTGTATATCATACAAATTCCCTTAAAGCTTTCGGTTCATTCTAGAATTATATTTTAATTAATATTGTCTAAGTATTATATATTTAAATAAAACACCTTTTTTCATTTCATCAAAACAATCATAGCTTGATTTACTCCTAAAAAAGAAATTGGTTTTCTAATAATCACTTTAAAACATCATTATAAACAATTCAAAGAAAGGTATTAAATTGTATTATAAGACCAGATACCCAATTATGTTTAAGAATAATTAAAGTATGATGACATAGATGAATATTAATTTAATATTACAATTAAATAATTTCTTGGAAAATATCGTAAAATACCCTTTTCTTTCGGTACCTTTAAAAACAAAAAATTCAAAAAATATTATGAAAAGTATTTTTAATAATATTAAAAATTAAAAATTTTAATTTAATACTAAAATAAAATAACATTTATAACATCAAGAAAATATTTTCACTTCATAAGTGTTAAAAATAAACATTCTTGTCAAACTTTTGTGAAGAGAGTCAAAAGCAGCCAGTGAGGAAAATCTTAAGAAATTTCCTTTTTAATTTTTTTTAAAAGAAGGTAAAATATAATGAAAAATCACTTTCAAAAATAATTTATATTTAGAAAATAATTTTCTTTATTCCAAATAAATTATATAGAGGAATATCTGGATTAAAAGTCATTAAAATCATTAAGGAAGTGTTTTTATAGAAAAACCATTTAATATCTTTTATACCCAAAAACACTTTGAAAGAAAGAACATAAAAGGAACATAAAATATCATGAGTATAAAAAGTTTCATTATTTTATATGTCAAGATTCAGTATATAAACCATATAAAATAACATAGATGAATCAATAAAAACATGTCTCATAAAAGGAAGTTTGAGATGAGAAACCATTACAAATCGAGTAATGATTTTATAAGAAAGGCATTGAATGAAAAAATATAACATGATTTTTTAAAACCCATAATTTATATTAATTAATATGTTTAAAAATCATGGTTTAGTAATTACACTATATAAAAATAATTATTTTTTTATAACATGAATTATGTCTCAAACAATTGAAATTGATTCTATGAAAACCCTTGAAACATTTTGTAAAATTTAAATCAATATATCATGAAATATATATATATAAAGGAAATTATAGAATCATGATCATAGAGTCATTCAAGATATAATATATAAATATTCCTCATATACACCTAATAAAATGATTTAGGTTCATAAAAAAAAGACATGCCTCAATGAAATAATATTGAGAGAAATAATCTTCACAAAGACTATAAAATTGAAGTTAGAATTAATCAATGAATTTTTATGTTTAAAAATGTTAAAACCATAAAAATAGTGGAAATATAACATAATAAAATTGTGCATAATTTCATACACAATCATGGAATAACATAGTCAATAATGTAGATGTATAACATAATGAATAGAAATTTAGTTAAGAAACACCTTACTATGAGTCCAGAATTGCAAGGTATGTACTTTAAATCTTGTATAATAAACTTATGTTAATTATTTAATTATCTAAATTAATTTTTAGGTTTATCAATTTATCATTCAACCATTTATTTCATTTTTCAACAATATAGTTAATTACTTAATCAGTTATTTTCAAATCATGTGTCTTGAGGACATTCCGTTTATAAATGAAAAAATAATTTGGTAGGTTGACCGTGGTTAGAAGGGCTATTATTAAATCACATAAAAAATTAAAATAAATTAAAAATTATCTTTTTTATACATAAAATACAATTTTATGACCTCCCATTAAAGGTATATATGAAAATAAAATCAAATTACTTCGTAGAGGTGGTATTCCACATGTACGCATGAGCGACGTCATTATTTTTAATGGGTATAAGGGTGAGAAGTTAAGTAATATATTATATTTAAAAAATCATAATTCTATTATAAATATCATATATATTTATTAAATTCATCATAATAACCAGCCTTGGGAGGTGGTGATGAAAATGAAACAAGTCACTTCATGGAGGTGGTAGTCCACATGTACGCGCGAATGATGTTTACATTCCACATTGGATAGAAAACAATATGAATAAGTTTTTTAAACTAAAAAAATAATAAAAGTATATTTTATATACGGATTTTATTATATTTTAATGGTTAGGACATAATTTAATGAGGTATAAGAAGATGTAAAATGAAAATTCATAGTTAAGTTGGTTACCTCATCTTTGAAGAACCTTCTTTTGATCTCTCCTTATGAAACCAAGGTATGGTATTTTAAGAAGGTAAAAATATTAAAAAAGTATAAAAAAAAGTTAAAAATATTTTTTGGTAGGTTTTTGTTGAGTAAAGTGGCTCAAGGTGGTGTGAGGAATAAAGGACATGTGGTTTAATTTAATATTGAGGGACATGACACACATTGACTTACTTAAAAGGTTTAAATATAATAATTTATTTATTGTGAAATTTGAAAAAATAAGCCAAAATTTCAAATATATGATTATTATTATTCTAATACTTTCATCCAATAAAACATTGACAAGTTTAGGTGATGTTTTCACCCTTATCTCTTAATTTTAACCCCTGTTAACCATTTTCATGATTACCAAAATATTAATTTTTTTACTTTATAAGAGTCAATAATGTTAGTGCAAAAGGATAAGTGACCCATAATTTATCTCAACCATATAACATTCACTTGTAAAAATACATTTTTTTATGAATTTTAAATCATTAAATAAAATGTAATTTAATATAATATACCATTAAATTTATTTTTAGTGCAATTCACATAGTTTGAATTTAATGACCTCAAGGTAGTAATGGAATTTTAATATAAACATTTAAAACATAACTAATATGTTATATTTATCTCAATTTTTTTAGAGTATTTTAATTCATCCAAATTTTATTTCTTTTTCGATTTTGAAAAAAAATTAATTAATTTTTCTCTTTCATGAAAAGGCATTATGTCGGTGTTGCATAAACACTTAAGGTTATTATTACATCAATAAATAATTCAACTGAATTATACTAATAAAAAAATCATTCATATTTAAAATAACTATTTATAATCAAACATAACAACTTTTTATACATATGAAAAAATATTATATATATTTAAACAAATATTGTGACATTTTATTTCTCTACATTACCTAAGGTCACATTATGATTATTATAAAAAATGGCACCAAATTTTTATATATTAAATTATATTATAACGATGACTTAAATAGGATAATAAAATATAAATAATTTAGTTTTAGATATATTTTTAAATCCTTGTCATATTATTTTTTACCTTAATTACTCAATTTCCCCTTACTAAGTTGACATATTTTTACCATGATTACAATTTATCATGACCAAAAATAAACATGAACTATTTAAAAAAATTGTGATTTATGATTAAAAATATTGATTCCATTTTACCAAATTTATTCCCTATAAGTTTTATAAATGAATTTCAAAATAAACCAAAAAAACAATGAAAAACGTTTTTAAATGAATTCTTAATGATAATAATTATTTTATATACAAAATACACATAATGTTGATCCAAATAAAATTAATTGGATTGTGTTTAATGAATATAAATTAATGAAATGTTAAAATAAATTAAAAATAGAATGTTAATTTATAAATACAAAAATCCAAAAGGATGTTTTCTTAAAAATTAGTATTTTGCAGTATTCACTAAAAAATAATATTTCCTGAAAAATATTGAAATATCATCATAATATAATTTTTATATGGTGATTCAAAAAATTATAACCTTTTTATAATATAAAATATCAAAAATTGGAAAAAATTAATAATATTATTCGCTCACAAAAAGTCTTAAAAACCATTTTTGAAGAAAATGCGTTTGAAAAATACAATAGATTTACTAATAATTGAGTGCTTACTTCAGAAGTATTAATTAATAAATTTGTATTGACAAGGTAAATTAAATAGATATTTCTTAATTTGGTTACTCATATTCATATCCTTCTATTAAATGGGAGGTTTCTAATAGTCGTATTTATATAATAATGTTTTGTGGTTCATTTAAGATTAGTGTTTCATGTTATATATGCTATCAAACACAATTTTCTATTAAATTAAGAGGTGTAACATCCCCCTTAGTAAATTGAATCCTTACATTTTTATAGTTATCTTTAAAATCAAGGGATTAACATTTGAATATACCTTTGTTGAAAATCCACATCATAAAAATATTTAATAACACTTCCTTTTCAAAAGAGATAAAGGTAGATTTTATAGTTACATGAAATAACAAAAAATAAGGATCCCAAATAAGGATAAAATTAGGGGAAGTGAAAATATAGAAATAGTGAAGAATATTAATGTTCATATAATTATGTGGTGTGATAAATAACATTTATTATAATAAAGTGAATGATTAATAGAAATTTAATTACTACAAAACCATAAATCGATAAATTATTAAGAATCCCATAAATTAATCCAAAATGAATGTAAATGATACATTTTTATTTGAAGATTCTTTTCATAGAATTGATGAATTCCTTTCCCATATAGCAAAACAAATAAAGAAATATAATTTGTTTTCCCCAAATGGATTATTTCAATTTCATCTTCTAATTGCATGTATCAATCAGTTTCTAACTTTATCTCATCCTTTACACAAAACAATGAGTAAGAATATTTATTTTTTGAATAAATATAATCAAAATCATATTGACCATGAGGTATATAAGAGGATAAAAAAAATTTTGTCTTCACAAAAACCAAAATGATTAGAACAAGGTAAAATAATATGCAAAATTAAAAAAACCTTTATATGAAAAAATAATACATTAATCTAGAAAATTAAAAAATAATACCCAATGTTTATATTAAATAATTCCAAAAATATTTAATCTTATATAAAAAATAACCAGAATATGAACATATTAACCTCTAAATATATCTTATAACATACTTCTTACATACCTAAAATGCAATAAAATTCATCCCAAATAACTATTCATGTAATATCACAAGATACGCCTAAGGGTTTCTTGTACATCAACCCAATAAAAAATATCCCAATATATTATTAATAACTTTTAAACCCCATTACTTAAAACATTAAAATATGTGTCTATGCCATTGATCTTATTATTAACCTTAAACATATAAACCCAATATGATATGCATAACTATACATGAAAACATTATAATCTCTAATGTTATCTAAACCATTTTATGATACCGATTATTATAAACATGAATCCACATTCCTAGATCTAATGTTAAAATAATAATATTTAAATTCCTAGATTTGATACCAAAAAACATGACCTAATTTTAGTCATAAAAAATTTGCAACATCATTGGTAAATATTGCATCACTTATGAAATAACCCAAATGTTCATTATTGGAAATTAATCTTGATGTAATTAAATGTCTTATTGTTTATATAAAATGTGAAATTCATTGGTTATATGTTTTTAGATTTTAAAATACTGTAACAAATTGTGACCGTTGCTAATATACCCATTGAATAGTGATCACGTTATTAGTATAAATCTAGGGCTTTGACAAATCCAATTTACTCAGACAAAGGAAGCGATGGCCTCATCCAGTAGACTTGCCCCGTATGAAGCCCTTTTGTCAGAGCTCAGAAAAGAGGTGGCATCATTGGGATTCACACTTGACCAAGCCCCAGACGAGCTTGAAGACGTTAAGCTTGAGTGGAACCGACTATGGGAGAAGTGGAAGTTAATAGAGATGACCACCCGAGCGATGTTTTCCGAGCCACCCCAACAGTCTGTCACCATCACACACCTTACTTTTTTGTCTTATGCGAGTGTAATAAGGGGTTATTTTACAATACCATAGCACTATGACTATGTGCATTTTTTTGTATAATGAATGTGCATTCATTTTATTATTGTTACTTTGTAAATATCTTTTAAAGCACAAATAGTAATTTTAGATAATAGTCAACTAAAAAATATATTTTGATGAATTAATGGATTTTTGAATTAAATAATATTTTATTATTATCAAATTAATTTTTATTAAATATAAATTATCGAATAATTTTATGAATAAAATTGTAATATTTATTAAGGTTTGAAAGTTATTTTTGTCAAAACCCATGAATTTTCGATAAATGTTGGTTTTTTTAAAGTAAACAATTCAGATATTTAAAAAATTATTTAGATAAAATGAATATTATTTTTGGAATCAGTATGTAAAAAATATCTAATGGTAAAGTTTTCATAATTTTTTGAGACAATCGAATTTTTGGGTAAACAAAATAAATACCGTTTAAATATATATTGTGTTTTATGACATTATAATGACTCAATAGTGATGTAATAAAATACTATAAATGTTATATTCGGCCAATATATGTTTTACCATTAAAATAATGTGATTTTAAGTTTTTTTGATTTATTTTAAAAAACTTTAGTGGAGCCTCCAATAGTTATAAAACATTTTCTTTTTTTAAATGAATTTCATTGAAAGTGGAACTCACCTCCACATAAGAAACCCTATTATTTTAAGAAGTTAGGCCATTTTACTTACAAAATATTTTTCTACACTCCAATTTTTCAAAAACAATGGGCAAAGACCATGGGCTGGTTTGGGGTATTGAATAGTTTAATGTTTGCTGACCCAAACTTAAATAATAAAGAATTCTCTCTCTAATCCTATATAAACTCACCAAATATCCCCATTACACTTCCCTAAAATCCTTTTTAGTTCATCCAACCTCTACCCTCCTCTCTCTAGAATCCTCCCAAGGTTCCCCAAGCTCTCATGAAGCCTCTCCCAAGCCTTTGGGATCACACTTCCATGTAAGGGATTTCATCCATTCTCATTTTTGTCCAATTTTCATTAAGTTGTTATGCCCTTTTTTCAATGAAAAATGTTGGGGTATTATTTCTAACCTCCCCATACTACCATAATTATGTTTGGTTGATGTGAGACCCCCTTATCTCTCATTAATTCCTTCCATGTACACCCCTTACCATGCAGAAATTCCATGAGGGATTTCTCTCTTTTCATTTACATCCAAGTAATATTTTTGTATTATGAATGTAAATTTCATTAAGTTTGTTGGTAAAAGTATCTATATGACCCCCTTAATTTAAATTTCATGTCAATATGATGAGTAACCCCTTTATCTCTCATCAACAATTTGTTATGAGTTCTTATCTAACGATGTTATGCTGCTGAAATTGCACTACAATTTTCCAAGCCAATGTCATTGTGTAATGAATATCGTGTCCATTCCTCTGTCAAGGGTATTCACCTTTACACAAATTTACTTATTGATTATAAAGCTTCATGTATGTATTCTATATCTCTTTATCATTTAATAAATTTTGATGATTTATTCCATTTTGTATGATCCATGTGGCACACTTATGCAAGAAATGAAATGTTTAAGAAGGGTGCGCCCTCATAGCACTCCAATGCATTGGGTAAAGTATATTATCATGATAAATCATGTGAAATGGGTGTTGAATCATTCTAATTAATGTGAAATGAGGTTTTAATCATGCTCCATGTGAAATGTGCCTTGACTGATGATAATTCCATGTTAAATGTTGTTTCCACATTTCCATATTATGATTATCATGCTTTATCATGCCTTTATGTTCATGTTTCTCTTTTTCTCCAGTGATATGCCTATTTTCTAACATATATTTTATACCTCATTTTATTCTATGTATATTCTCTTATTTGGCTTTATAGCTCACACTTTTTTTATTCATGTCCTCAGGTTATCTCATGTAATGCTAAGTACGATGGAATATAGTGGTCATGTAAAGGAATTTTTCAATAAAGATATTGTATTTCATGTGTTAAGTTGTGATGTAATGATCATTATCCCCAAAGACACTAGTACTATCAATATTCTATGTTGTGTAAAGTGTTATTTATGTAACATATCATGTTTTAGTGTGTAATAAAGATTAGGTTTGTCATAGTTGGTATCAGAGGATCGGTCTAGTTATTTTGGTGATTAGGCTTAGAAAACCCTAGTAAAGCCTTAGCGACAAGACTAAGTGTACTAAAAAAATACCTAAGTTATGGTGAGTATTGAGTAAGTTTTTTATCAAGAAAATACATCCATGTTTTGGATATAAGATGGTAGAGGTGGCTCTGGCACAGATGTACCTAGGGTTGAAAATCCCAACAAGGAGTTTCGAGGTTGACCCGGGATATCCCAGTACACGACAACGTGCCTTGTCACACTCTTGGTTATGACACTCCTAGGAGATATGCATTGGTAAATTCACAAGATTATTATGAACCACTATTAATGGAAAAAAAATCCCCTAAGAATATATAATAGAAAGTAGATCTAAATCTTATACATTCATAAGTTAAGGAAATAAAAGCTATTTATAAGTCATCATTTTTTTATTTCCCTTTATGTGTTACCCCTAACATTCATTTTATTCCATCTAATGGCCTGTAAAAGGAGTAATTGGGCTAACAATCGATATAAATATCAAAGTTATGACTATTCTAATGAGATTCCCAATCCGATGAGAGCACGAATTGTGAACTTTGTCACACTTCTCTCACAGTAAACTCATGATTTGAATAGAAACATGGGGTCAAGAGTAATGTTCAACCCCCCCCCCCACCAAGAAAGAACATGTCGCTATCGAGATCTTTGTAAGAAAAAGGCCTCCTACTTTTAATGGATCATCTGATCCCTTAATCATCGAACAATGGATCAACTCCATTGAAAATATCTTCTCCATATTTCAATATTCTGAACAAGATAATGTTCTCCTGCTGCTTATCGTATGGTGGGTGAATCAAATAAATGGTGGACATTGATCAAAAATAAGAAGCCTAAAGAGGAGATCAATGTGTTGGAATGGATGTATTTCCAGAAGGTGTTTTTTAATAAATATTTTCCACACACCCTCTGGATTAATATGGAAAGGGACTTCCTTTCCCTCAATTAAAAAGATAATGAATCTATCGGAGCGTACAAGGAAAACTTCAAAAGGCTTGAATTATATGCCTACGAATTTGTTGTTACCCACGAATACAAGGTTGACCACTTCTATGGTGGGATAAAACCTAGCATATCAAAAGCGCTGGAGATCTGTGACTTCGAAAGCTATGAGGAAATTTCCTGATGTGCCCTCAAAGTAGAAATAGAGATTAGAGAATCTTAGGGGTATCATGGGGATAAAAATCATAAGGTGGAATTAAATGATAGTAGTCTGATGGATAAATCCAATGGTGCTGAGAAGATCCAACACCCAACTTGGAAAAGGTGTGAAAAGAAGCATGTTGAAAATTGCCTGAAGGGGACGAGGAAACGATTTAGGTGTGGAAGAGAAGGAAACTTGGATATTAACTATCGGAAATTAAAACCCACAATAGTGATAGAAGAGAAAAATGCACTGCTCCACCCTTAACGCGTTGTTCATTTCTTCAACTGAAAAAAACCCGGGCACTTTGCAAACTAGTGCCCTAAGCGAAGGGTTTTCATAGGCAACCAAAAGCATCTAAGGAAGCAAGGATGAGATTTTCCATCACTAATACTGAAGTGATTCCCGACAATGAAGTGGTGACAGATATGCTAGTTATTCATTCAAGAATACAAAATATACCTTTTGATTCAGGTTCTACATATTCTTTTATATCCCAAATGTTTATTAGAATAATCCCAACACCACCAAAAATCATGGAAGTGAAGATGTCTGTGTGCATGGAAAATGGGTTAATCATTTCATCCCATTAAAATAACTCGTCCCCTATCATAATCTGTGGATTTATTTTCCTGGAGAACCTTTTAAAACTCCCTCTGGTGGAATTTGATGCAATTCCTATCATGTATTGTCTTTCCATATATAGAGCCAACATAAATTGTCATGAGAGGGAAATCACTCTCCATGTGTAGAATCGACCCCCGATTCTACACAAGTGCAAGGAGGAAGATGAATCTTATTTAGCTCCATCATCTAAAGAGTGGATATTACTTCCCTATAAGAATGCATATATGGCTCTAATGATTGAGTCCAATGAAGAAACCATCCTTGAAGACATGCATGTTGTGATGGAATTCACTGAAGTGTTTCCTGAGGAATTGCTTGGTCTTTCTCCTAGAATATATATTGAATTATCAATTGATATTATACATGGGGCATTGCCAATATCCAAGACTCCATATAGAATGGCAGTTTTGGAGCTTGATGAAGTGAAGAAACAACTACATTAGAATATGGATAAAGGGTTTGTACACCCAAGTGCTTCACCATGGGGTGCACCAGTCCTCTCCGTCAATAAGAAAGATGGGTCAATGCGCCTTTCGTCGATTATCGTGATCTTAACAAAATCATGATAAAGAAAAAGTATCCTCTCTCATGAATTGATGACTTGTTTGATCATCTTAACAGAGAATAATATTTCTCCAAGGTGGATTTGTGGTCAGGATATTATCAAGTAAGGGTGAAGAAGGAAGATATCCCCAAGACTGCTTTTCGTACAATATATGGGCACCATGAATTCATAGTAATGCCTTTAGGACCCACTAATATTCATGGAAATGATTAAGAGAGTATTTAGGGATTACCTCGACAAATTTTTGGTAGTCTTTCTTGATGATAGTGGGATATACTCCAAAACCAAGGAGGATTATGGGGATATTCTAAGAACTATACTCGAGACCTTATGAAAGGATAAGCCCTATGAAAAGTACCAAAAGTGTGATTTCTAGTTGAAGGAGGTCTCATTATAAGGCCATATCATCACAATAAATGAGATATCTATGGATCCCTCCAAGAAAACTACAATAGAGGGATGGCCAAGGCCAACATCAGTAACAGATTTCTATAGCTTCTTGGGGTTAGCTTGATAGTATCGACAATTTGTGAGAAATTTCTAACAATTTTCCAACCCTCTTACCAAGATAACATGGAAGGGAGTAAATTATTCTTGAAATGATGAATGGGAATAAATCTTCAAGGTGTTGAAAAAGAGGCTTATCACTACACCCAATATCACTTTACCCACAAGTGGAGAACTTTTTTTTGGTATTTAGTGATTCTTTGAAGAAGGGCCCAGGTTGTGTGTTAATGTAAAATGACAAAATCATTGCCTATGCTTCAAGGCAATTGTTTGTTCATGAGAATAATTATCCAAAGAATGATCTAGTGTTGGCTGAGGTGGAATTCCTTTTAAAAATTTGGCAGCATTATCTCTTTGGAGAGAAGTGTGAAATATATACGGACCACAAAATCCTCAATTGTATTTTCAAACAGAAAGAGTTGAACATCCACTGACAAAGATGGTCAGAGCTGATCAAAGATTATGACTTCTCAATCCATTACTACCCTAGGAAAGTGAACAAGGTGGCGGTTTCTCTATGTAGCAAGGACCCAATTATTCTATCACTGATGAGAATTGAGAAGGATCCAATCTTCTTAGATTTGATGAATATGGACATTAGAAACATAAATAATGGAACATCATAAATCCTTTCACAAATGATTTCTCAACCGTCTCTTTTGGAAAGGATAAAGGATACTCAAAAAGTTGATGAGGGAATTCAGAAGAAATTGGAAGATATCAGAAGAGGAAAATCGTCAGATTTCAATGTTAATATAGAAGGAATTGTGAGATTTGGAAAAACACTATGTGTTCCTTGAAGTTTAGAGCTAAAGAATGAACTTTTGGATGATGCACATAGTTCAAATTTCTCTATTGAACTAGGAAACACAAAGATGTATCAAGATATCCAATAGCATTGTTGGTGTGATAATATGAAGAAGGAGATAACTGAATTTACATCAAAGTGCTAGGTGTGTAAGCAAGTGGAGGCTAAGATACAAAAGTCTAAGGGGATAATGCAACTGTTACCCATACCATCAAGGAAGTTGGAGAACATCACTATGGACTTTGTCACTGGACATCCAAAGATATCCAAAGGAAACAATGCAACCTGGGTTGTTCTGGATCATTTTACAAAGTCTTTACACTTCATTGCAATTCTGGTGTATTTCTCATTGGATCTACTAGAACGAATATATATCATGGATGTGGTAAGGATACATAGAGTACCAATATCTGTTGTATCTAATCGATATCCAAGATTCACCTCTATGTTTTGGAATATTCTTCAACATTCTCTGAATACTGAGATGAACTTCAGTACAACTTATCATCCTCAAACAGATGACTAATCTGATTGGACTATCCAAAAACTTGAGGATATGATGAGATAATTCACCATGGACTTTAAAGGAGGATGGGATCAACATATTCTTGTTGTTTAATTATCCAATAATAACAGTTTCCACTTGCGCATCCAAAATGGAAACATATGAATCCCTTTATGGAAAAAGGTGCAGAAGAATGGAATTTTGGGATGAAGTCGGTGAGTGTAAGATTCTAGGACTAGAAATGGTCAAGGAAATAGTGGAGAAGGTGAAAACCATTCAGCAGCATATCAAGGCAGCCCAGAGTCGATAGCAGAGTTATGCAGATAACTATCAACAAGGCCTTGAGATTAAATTCGGAGACATGGTATTTCTATGAATATCTCCGTGGAAGAAGGTCATGAGGTTCAGACAGAAATGGAAGTTAAGTCCAAGGTACATTGGCCCCTTCGAGATTGTTGATCGTGTCGGGGTTGTGCCATATCAACTAGCACTTTCACCTACCATGGCCGAAGTACTTGATGTGTTTAATGTATCCCTCTTATGGAATTATATACCAGACCCTTCACATGTACTCTCTTTAGACGTAGTACAACTAGAGGATTATCTTTCTTATGAGGACAAACCAGTGAATATCTTAGACCATAGATAAAAAGTTCTAAAAAATAAGACAATTCCCCTCGTCAAGGTGTTGTGGAAAAACCACAAGTTTGAAGAAGTGACATGGGAATCAAAGGAAGTGATGAAGCATAGTTACCCTCGTATTTTTTAGTGTGGGAAAAGAAAATTTTGAGGGTGAAAATTTTTAAGTGGGGAAGATTATAATGACCCAAACATTCATTAAAGGAAATTTCAATTGATATAATTAAATGACTTAATGGTTATATAAAATGTGGACTTCATTAATTGTTTGTTTATAGATTTTAAAATACTGTTAAGAATTGTGATCATTGCTAATATAGCCATTGAACAATGATCACATGATTAGTATAAATATAGGGCTTTAACAAATCCAATTTACTCAGACAAAGGAAGTGATGGCCTCATCCAATAGACATGCCTTGTACAAATCCCATTTGTCAGAGTTCGGAGAGTAGGTGACATCATTAGGATTTGCACTTCACCAATCCCAAATCAGGCTTGAACACATTAAGCTTGATCGGAACTGACTACGAGAGAAGTGGAAGTTAATAGAGACTACCCCCCAATCGATGTTATCCAAGCCACCCCAAAGTCTGTCATCATCGCACACCTTACTCTTTGATCTTATGTAGGTGTTAAAAGTGGTTATTTAACAAGACCTTAGAACTATTACTATGTACATTATTTTTTTATAAATAATGTACATTCATTTTATTATTGTTACTTTGTAAATAGTTATTAATGTACAAATACTATTTTTAGTTAATATTCAACTAAGAAATCTATTTTTATGAATTAATGGATTTTTGAATTAAATAATCTTTTATTATTATCAAATTACTTTTTATGAATTATAAATTATCGAATAACTTTATGAATGCAATTGTAATTTTTATTATGGTTTGAAAGTTGTTTTTGTCAAAACCCTTGAATTTTCAATAAATGTCGCTTTTTATTTTAATTGTAAAAATAACCATATTTAAATAATTATTTAGATAAAATGGATATTATTTTTGGAATTAGGATGTTGAAATTATCCAATGGTGAATTTTTCTTAATTTTCCGAGATAATCAATTTTTTGGTTAAAAAAATAAATATCGTTTAAATATATAATGTGTTTTAAGAAATCATAATGTCCCAATAGTGTTGTAATAAAAAAATATAAATGGTATATTATTCCAATATATTTATTTACATTAAAATAATTTGATTTTAGGTTTGTTTGATTTATTTTACAAAACTTGTGTGCTCCCCCCAAAAGTTATAAAACATTTTCACTTTTGAAATGAATTTCCTTGAAATTGTGACTCACCTCCACATAAGAAAACCTATTATTTTAAGTAGTTAGGATATTGGACTTATAAAATATTTTTTTCTACTCCCCTTTGTAAAAAACCATGGGCAAACACTAGGGGATTATTTATGGTATTGATTAGTTTAATGGGTGGTGACCCAAACCTAAATAATAAAGAATTCCTTCTCTTTTTCTTTATAAACCGACACAGGCTCCCACTTCCTCTTCACTCAAATACACTAGAGTTCGTCCAAACTCGGCCCTCCTCTCCCTAGAATCCCCCCATGGTGCCCCAATGTAATTCACTAACCCCAGTTACCCATATTCAGTGCATTATTACATAACATTAGCATGATACAAGGAATCATGCCCTGAAAGATCGATCGATTTAGTAGCCTTGGAAGTACTAGATACATTCAAAAGATTTACATTACATCATGAAATAAAAACATCAACAACATTTTTTCCCCTTTTAAACACACTTATATTCTTATCCTATCCCTGTAAGTCAACCATAAAATACTTCTTCACATTCGGGAAAAATAAAACCTAAAAAGGGGTGAGCCGAGATGCTCAGTAAGGATAACAATTTAGCCGAAACTTTCCTAAATAAGCATAAATATTTAAGGAAATGTATAAGACTAAAACAAAATCCTTTTAAACTTAAACTTCAGAATAATATGGGAGATATAAAATCCAATAATTCTATTTACTTAATCACAAGGATATTCTATTAGTCGTATAATCACATGCAATATCTATAGCCACATTCATAATGATGGAATTCATAATGCCAAACTTCATAACCACATAGTCAAGGCCTTATGCTAACACTAAAAAAAAATTTGTCAAGGCCTTGTGCCAAGACACTATTTTGTCTCATGATACCTATCGATGCATCGAGGAGTTATAGCGGACTCCACCCATCACCTACTAAGTCTAATACATTCCTCATATGAAAAGGTTTAAACATAACCTAAACATTCGTATTAAAACTAGCATATGAAATGTTAGTACTTTATCCATAAACCATAAATGGTATAAGAATAACACATCCACATTCAAAAATTTCACAAAACCATCAATATAATATGGAATATTTGTATCATAATAAATCAACTTCAAACAAGATTGAAATCCATCAAAAGGATGCCAACATAGATGAAATCAATTTTTTTAAAGAAATATCTATTTCTATTTTGAAATCATTTAAAAGTCATATAATTATAAAATAATATATTTATTTTGAAAAATATTCTTATAAGCTTGTAAAGGAATCTTCGATGATGTAATAAGGGCAGAAAATAGCTGCACTCGCCATATATTTTGAATAACATTCTTAACTTAATTTTCTCGAAAAGGTCATAAAGTACCTTGTTTGGAAAATGACAAAAATATTCATTTCAAATCATATAAGGTCAAAGAAGGTTATAAATGACATTAAACCATTTTCTAGTAAATTTTAATTTTATTTGAAATACATTTTTATGAAAACACGGATGTTGATGATGAAGAGGTCCTAGTAGATACTTACGTAAAAACAACCTTAGATAATAAAGAGACTGTGGAATTAACCCTTAAATTGCACTTTTCCTTGGTTGAGGGTATGTAAAAATCATTTATAATAGTTAAATAATTGTTGTAAAATTAATCAATAACTATATAAATAAATATGATAACATATATGATCCTCTAATATTGCTTTGTTAGTAATATTTTAGTAGTATCATCGTTTCGTGTGTTAACTAATCCATTTTTCTTTATATGCTTGGTTAAGTAAGCCATGTTTGTAATAAATATAATGAATTTTATTCATATATATAATTATATTAAGTTCTTATACATTATTTTTAATCATAAAATGAAAATTATTCTTGAATGATTATGATGGTGAATGAATCTTATCGCGTTCGTGGAGACGGTAATTCGTATGTACGCACAAGCGACAATATCATTATATTGATGGTGAAATAATGTGTAATTTGATATTATATCATATATATAGAATCATTAACATTTTATATTTATTATTTAAATCAGTTATACTTGTTATTATACCATACAAATAATAAAGTGTTTGAATAACAAACTACACCACAATGTGGAGACGGTAGGCCGTATGTACGCACACATGGTGGCTTTGTAATTCATATGATTGATAAAATAATGATTATGGTTTTACCATTTTAATAACATAATATTGTATATAAGATATTTTAGTTATTATTTTAGAATGGAAACAACAAATAAATAGGAAGTGGAAGAAGAAAAGAACTTGAAAGAGGTGATGAAATATTTACCTCTTCTTCGGGTTCTTCCATTTGATTTAATCAAAAGGGCTCCATAGGTTGGATTTATGATAAAATTAAGGTATCTAGGATGAAGGGAGGATAGTTTAGGGGATATTTGAGTAGGTTTTGGCAGAGTCAATAGGCTTTGGAGGTGTGAAATTAAGAGAAGGGTAAGTGGCCTTTCATAAGAGAGGTGAGGGTCACTTTAGGAAAAACATGAAAAAATATTTTATAATAAAATCATCTTCAGTTTCTAATGGATCCAAAATGAATTATTTAGAGTATAAGGTGGATATGGGTCGAAAACCTCTCAACCAATATGTTTTAGATAGTTTTAGGTCATCATATTAACCTTATCTTTTATATTTAACTGTAAGTTAAATAGTTTGACATTTACCCTGTCTCTTTGTATTTTTATATTATATGGTTAATTAACTTACTATAACAAGCCAAGAGAACCCCATGTGGTTTCTTATTAATATATATAACCTTATATAAGTCATTTTTCAGAACCTTATATTTTTAAGAATTTTATATCAATTAATAATATAGTATTTGTTTTAAAAACTCAATTATGTCAATTTTGATACTATTTAGCATTCGATTTTTTTGAAAGCCATAAAAACTTTATCATTTGGAAGAAAATTTATTTAACCAATACAGACATATCATATTAACCTATAAAATTAGTGTAATTCATTATAAGTCTCAATTTGAATTTATTTGGATATTTATAATATCAATTATTTTAATATTTCAATAATAACGTAATTAATGCATCATCATTGTGTCATAAATAAATTAAATTATTTAATGTATAAAAAGTTTAAATAAAATACCATTATTTAGGAAATAGTTTTATATTTATAATTAATATTTATAGTTGAATTTATATTGTGTTTAAAAATATATTAATAATGGTTTATTTATTAAACATTGAATTTAACTCTTTTAACTCTTCTTTAAATAAAATAATAATAAATGTACTAATCTAATCCAAGTGGACCAAAGAGGATCATATTTTCTTCCTAAGATTTTATTTGGTCTAATTATACTTATTCAATATAATTGGGACATGTTTTAGGATAATTATGATATCATTTTTACCCTTAATTAACTTATTTACTTTTAACTGTGGTAAATAAAAGTCAAAAGTTACTATTCACCAAAAATTATTTTCATCTTATTGAACTACATTTTACTTAATAATATTAACCATGTCTCTCATATTTTTGTAATTAGACTCATAGAAACTATAAAATTATGTTTTATACAAATTTGTCAATGCTCCTTGGAGGTGGGTAAAAGACTGTAAAAAGTTCAATAAAATTTTTATATATCTAAACTTATTATAAAATGAATCCAAAGAATCACATTGAAATTATATTGGTATTATGTATCTATTTTGACCTAAAATAAATTTAAATAAAATAAATAATTATTTAAATAAAAAGTCAGTTTTAACCAATAAAGTAGTGTTTTTCACTATTCATCAAAATTGAAAGTATTCAGAAAAATTCAAAAAATTCACCCTAAGCTAATTTTGATATTAATAATTCAAAAATGAATTCCATTTTGAAAAATAAAATTTATAAAATTTCAAAAAGTGGGTATTACCATTCAAAACGGTTAGTTTGATTGGTCGCAGTGTGTTAGAATCTCGAAGTTGCGTATAATGAAAGGTATTGCATTATTCAAAGGGAAATGTATCATGAAAGCTTGGGGTGTTACATTATTCCCCCCTTAAAATAATTTCATCCTTGAAATTTCTATAATACTACCTCATAGAAAGATTCTGGTGGTTCTTCATCATAACTTCCTCTGGTTCCCAAGTTGCCTCTCCCATCTTATGGTTTCTTCATAAAACTTTTACCAGACGAATCGTCTGGTTTCTCAGTGCTTGTTCTCTTGTATCAAGAATTTTGACAGGCTCTTCCCAATAAGACTGATCAGGCTCCAGTTCAATTTCCTCATAGGTGAGTACATGCATTGGGTCAGGTATGTATTTTCTCAATAGTGATACATGGAACACCTCAAGAACTTTGGAGAGACTTGGAGGCATTGCCAAATGATAAGCTACAAATCCAATTCATTCTAGAATTTCGAAACGTTCGATGTACCTTGGACTCAGTTTACCCTTCTTACCGCAACGTATAACACCCTTCCATGGAGACACATTCAATGAAACATGATCGCCTATCTAAAATTATAAATCCTTCCTTCAGTTATCGGAAAAACTCTTTTTCTCACTTTGAATTGCTTTGATGTGGGTTTGGATAACATTCACCTTTTCCATCGTTTCCTCAACAAGTTCTAGGCCTATGAGTTTTCTTTCACCAACATCGTCCCAACAAGTTGGTGTGAAACTTCTCTTTCTATATAACACTTCATATGGTGCCATCTAAATACTTTAATGTATGTTATTGTTATAGGAAAATCCTACCAGAGGTAAATATTGATCCCACACACCATGAAAGTCACGTGAGAAAGATCTCAACATGTCTTCTAGTGTTTGAATTGTTTGTTCTGATTGTCCCTGAGTTTAAGGGTGGTAGGAAGTGCTCAAAAGAAGTTTAGTATCTTGGGACTTGTAAATACTTTTCCATAATCTTGATGTAAAATAGAGATCATGATCAGAAACAATCGATAGAGGTACACCATGGATTCTTACAACTTCATTAATATATAGTATTTCTAGACGTTCAAGTGGAAAATCATCTCTTATAGAAAAAAATGTGCTGACTTGGTAAGATGATCAACAATGATCCATATTGCATCATTACTTTTAGGATTCTTTGGTAGATCCATGACAAATTCCATCACAATATTATCCCATTTCCACTCAGGTATGGGAAGAGATTGTATGAATTTTTCAGGCTGCTGCCTTCAAGCTTAAACTTGATAACAATCCATACATCTTGACACAAAATCGGCAATCTTATTCTTCATGTTGCTCCACCAAAACTGGTCTTTAAAATATCTATACATCTAAGTGCTACCAAAGTGTATAGAGAAATTGGAGCTATGAGAATTATCCAACAATTCCTTTTTTAGATCAAGTATACCGGGAACAAAAAGTCTGAGAACTTTTTATATACGATGTCGATCAATCTCCCATCATTTACAACTTTAATTTTCTTTTGAAATTTTTCATCACCAGTCTGAGAACTTTTTATCCTTTCTAGTAAATCTGGTTTGGCATCCATTTGATAAAGTATTGATGTTTCAACTTCCATGGTAATTTCCATATCCATATTTACTAGATCTATGAAAATAGTATCCCTTTTAACTATCATCTTGTTCAAAACTTCATGATCATTTCTCCTCAAAGCATCATCCACCTTGTTTTCCTTCCCCTAGGGGTAGTGTATTGTGACATCATAATACTCGAGTAGTTCAATCCATCTCATTTTCCTCATGTTTAGTTCTTTTTGTGAAAAAATATTCTTCAAAATCTTGTAATGAGTATAAATCTCAAATTTTTCACAATAGAGATAGTGTCTCCATATATTCATAGAAAAGATTACAGCTGCTAACTCAAGATCATGAGTGGGATAGTTTTGCTCATGAATTTTTAGTTGTTGTGATGCATATTCAATAACTCTATCATTCTACATAAGGACACAACCAAGTGTTTTCTTTGACGAATCACTATAAATAACAAACCCATCATTTCCCCTATGGTAGATTCAAGATAATAGCATTAACTAATATTCTCTTCTATTCTTAAAAACATTCTTCACACTCTTTTGTCCAAAAAAATTTAACCCCTTTACGAGTGATCTTGGTTAATGGGTTAGCCAATTGTGAAAAATTATGGAAAAAACGGCGATAATAACCTACCAAACCAATAAAACTACATACCTTAGTTATACTCATTGGTGCTGGCCAATCTTGGATTTCCTTTGTCTTTGAAGGATCAATAGAGATTCCATCCTTAGAGATAATATGGCCAAGAAAATAAATCTCTTGATGCCAAAATTCAGACTTGCTAAACATCCCATATAATTTATTTCTTCTAAGAGTCTTTAGAATAATGTGCAACTGATTTTCAAGATCTTCATGACTTTTGGAGTATACCGAGATATCATCAATAAACACCACTACAAAGTCATCGAGATATTCCTTGAAAACACTATTCATTAGATCCATGAAGATAGAGGGTGCATTATTCAATTCAAAAGGCATTACTATAAACTCATAATGCCCATACCTAGTTCAAAATGTTGTTTTAGGAATGCCTTCCTTCTTCATAAAAAACTGATGATATCCAGATCAAAGGTCAATCTTTGAAACATATTAATCTCCATGAAGTTGGTCAAATAAATCTTCATTGGGAGGTACAGGATATTTTAATTTATTATTATAGCATTGATCTCCCTATAGCTAATGCACAACCTCATAGATCCATCTTTCTTCTTAACAAAAAGGATAAGGGCTCACCATGAATAAACACTAGGGAGAATAAATCCATTATTACTCAATTCCTCTAGTTGTTTCTTTAGTTCCACTTATTACACTGTGGAAATTCTATAAGGGGTCTTTGATATAGACCTTGAACTAGAATTTAAATAATTGGAAAACTCAATTTATCATTCTGGAGGATGTCTGGGTAAATCCTCTGGAAACACATCCACATATTCCTACACAATATGTACGTCCTCTATTCGAACATTCTTTTCCTCACCCATAATTATTTCATTCTCATCTTCCCCAATAATTGAATTTAGTAGAGTTATTGGGGGGTGGATATGGATAATAATCAGATGGTGATGTTTCTACTCTAAAGATAAGGTACTCTTTATCATCATTGTGAATTGTAACCTCCTTCTTCTTACAATAAATTTTCGCATCATGGTCTGAAATCCAATCCATACCAAGGATTATATCAAATTTAATCATGGGTATGATTATGAGATCAACATATTAAAAAAAATTATGCCTTAATGGGAATTGATTCACAAAACATAGATGAAATGATACTTCTCCTAGGAGTTTTGACTAACAACTCCATTGTTAAATCAAATTAGAAATATCTCATTTTCGTAGCAAAATGGGAAGATATGAAACAATGTGATGATCCAGAATCAAATAAAGCATTGACTAAACTTTAGGAAACCATTAATTTACCGGCCACCACATCTTTCGGAGCTTCAACCACAGTATTAGTGATCACATAAGCTTGGCATTTCTCCCTTGGCCTTTTCTGAGGTAAGTTGCATTGGTGCTTAGGACATTAATTTGTATAATTCCTATTTTCTCTATAATTATAGCATTCAACATTTACGTCCACTTTCTTTCCATTTCAATCATGATCTTGGTGGTCTTTTTCACCACACATGTAACAGAATCCCATTCCCTTCAGAAAAATACCAGGGTGTTTCTTCCAACATTTACCTCAGGATAGATATTGAACTTTTCCCTTCTTCCACTTATTTCCATTTCTAGAGTGATCATCAGATCTCATATTCTCCTTCTTTTCTTTAAAGTCATAAGACTTGGAGAATTATTTTTCTGTATTAATAGTACATGAGACAATGTCTTCATATAATTAGAAGGATTCTAAGACTTATGCTTTCCGAATAAATGGTTTTAACCCATCAAATAGTCAATTAACTTTACTCCTCAGGTTACATATATAATCAACAACATGCCTTGCTAACCATGTAAAGTTAGTCTCATACTTAGCGACATTCTCATTATTCTTTTGCCTCAGACTCAAAAATTGTCTTTCTATATCTGCATAATGGTCACGAGGAAATTATTTTTCTATGAAAATATCTTTAAAATCCCTCCATTCCATGTTTGATACTTTTTTATCTTCCTTTGTGTTTTGAATCAATGACCACCATTGATTTGCATCTCCCGTGAGGCAATAAACTACCATGACAAGTTTTTCCCTTTAGGTACCCCCCAAAGGATGAAATATTTTCTCTAAGGAACTTATCCATTTCTTAGCTACTAACAAATTTTTACTCCCATTAAATGTTGGTGGTTGTTTCCTCATGAAGTGATCTAACATTGATCTTCTACGTTGCGGATCAAGGTGCTCCATACGGGTAAGGTTATTGTTCATAACCTGATTGAGTTGTGCTAGTATGGTGATAAGATGATCAGCACTAGTTGCATCACCAGATCCACTATAATTATATTGAGTATGAGAAAAATCCCTACATGGATTAAATGCGTTGATACAATTTCAATTCCTTTCACTAGGTTCCATTTATAAACAATGGCATATAATAGATTAGTTTATGAATTGTAATACATAATTCTGAACTTTTAAACACTTAACATAAATTGAACAGTTTTTGGATATAATCCATAATCATAAAAATATTTTCATTGAGGAGATATATACTAAAAACTCATCATAATGGGATGTAGAGAAAATGATAATTATCCTAATCATATCCCCTGGGAGTGTCGTAACCAAGAGTGTAGTAAGACCCATTGTTGTGCACCAGTTCCTGTTCAAGTTTAGCTCAAAGAGATGGTTTCGAGTTTTACCCCTAGGTACATATGTGACAGAGCTGGATCTATCTGCTGGTATCTAGACAGGGATGTATTTCTTGGAAAACTTAGAAAATCTCTATAGTGCAAAAATTCTAGAAAGTTCTTCTATACTAATTCTCAAAGTTTATCTTGGGGTACTGTAATCTAATCAGAATTTTTATAAATATAGTTTCCAAGGTTTCTACTAAAATTATTCTGATAACAACTATAATTCTCTAGACCCAGTTACCCAGAGTCGGTTCATTATTACATAACATTGGTTGATACAAGTAATCATGTCCCGAAAGACCGATCAGTTTGGTAGCCTTGGAATTACTAGATACATTCATAAGTTTTACATTACATCATGAAATAAAAACATCTAAAAACTTTTATCCCCTTTTTAAAACACTTATATACTTATCCAATCCCTGTAGGTCAACCATAAAATACTTCTTCACATCCTAGAAAAATAGAACATAGAAAGGAGTAAGCTCAGATTCTCAGTAAGGATAACAATATAACGGAAACTTTCATAAATAAGTATAAACATTTAAGTAAATGTATAAGACTAAAACTAAAGCATTTTAAACTTATAATTCTGAATAATATGGCATAGATAAAGTCAAATAATTCCATTTACTTATTCACATGGATATTCTACTAGTCTTATAATCACATACAATATCAATAGCCACTTCAAAAATGATGGAATGCATAATGCCAGACTTCATAACCACATAGTCAAGGCCTTGTGCCAAGACTACAAATAAGATTTTGTCAAGGCCTTGTGCGAAGCCACTAGTATATCTCATGATACCCATAGATGCATCAAGGAGCTAGAGCGGGCTCCATCCATCACTTACTATGTCCAATGCATTCCTCATATGAAAATGGTTAAAAAAACATAAACATTCGAATTAAAACTAGCATATGAAATGTCAATTCTTTATCCATAAACCATGAATGGAATAAGAATAACATATCCACAGTAAAATATATCACAAAAATTTCAATACAATATTGATGATTTGTATCATAATAAATCATCTTAAAACAAGATTAAAATCCATCAAAAGGATGTTGACATAGATGAAATGAAAACTTTTTTAGATAAATATCTCTTTATATTTTAAAATCATTTAAAAGTCATATAATTATAAAAGAAAAAATTTATTTTGAAAATATTCTTATAATCTTTTAAGTTAAGCTTTGAAGAAGTTATAATGGTGAAAAATAGCCGCACTCGCCGTACAATTTGAAAAAACATTCGTACCGTAATTTTGACAAAAAGGTCATAAAGTACCTTGTTTAGAAAATGACGAAAAGAATCTTTTAAAAACATATAAGGTCAAATAATTGTATAAATGACTTTAACCCATTGTCTAGTAAATAGTAATTTTTTTTTGAAATAGTTGTTTAAGAAAACATGGATGTGGATGATAAAGAGGTCCCAGTAGATTCTTACGTAAAAACAACCTCAGATAATAAATAAATTTTGGAATTAAACCTTACCTTGTACTTTTACTTGGTGTAGGGTCTGTTAACCTCCTTTATGATAGTTAAATAATTGTTATTAAAATATACATGAACTATATAAATAAATATGATATCATATATGATCCTCTAATATTTCTTTGTTAATAATATTTTAGTAGTATCATTGTTTTGGGTGTTAACTAATTTGTTTTCCGTTATATGCTCAGTTACATAAGCCATGTTTGTTATGAATAGGATGTATTTTATTCATATCCAGAATTATATTGAGTTCTTAGACATTATTTTTAATCATAAAATGAAAATTATTCTTGAATGATTATGATGGGGAATGAATCTCATCGCGTTCGTGGAGATGGTAATCCATACGTACGCACGAGCGACAAAATAATTATATTGATGTTGAAAACATATGTATTTGGATAGTATATCATATATAAAGAATAATTAACATGTTATATTTATTATTTACATAAGTTATACTAATTATTATACCCATCCAAATATTGAAGTGTTTGAATAACAAACTACACCATGACATGGAGACGGTAAGCCATACATACGCACGTATGGTGACTCTGTCATTCATATGATGGATAGAATAATGAATATGGTTGTACTATTTTAATAACATCACAATATATAGAATATACTAGAGTTATTATTTTATAATGGAAACAACCGTTGAGTCAATAAGGTTTTCCTTATGACTTTTCCATTTCATCTTGTTTTAAAAATCACAAACACCAAATCTTAAAGAAAATCTGATTTTACCCTATATTTTACTTTTATAAGAAAAAATTATTTACCCAAGGAAATCTACTCATACCTAGACTTAATTGATCAAATAATAATTTTTATTAAGTATAAAAATCAGATTCATATCTAAAAAATCAGAATCCTATAATACTTATACATGAAGCATTCTGTTTTAGGATCCAAATTCCTGTTACGAACTTTTATGAAGTTCTACTCTGAATTCCCTATTACAAACTTTTATGAAGTTCAACTCAAAAATTGTGATTACGAACTTGTATAATGTTCTAACTATGAAATCTGATGACAAATTCTGATTATGAATTCTCATTACGAATTCTAATGATGAATTCTTATTACGAATTCTGATGATGAATTCTGATTATGAATTCTGATGATGAATTCTGATTATGAATTATCATTACGAATTCTAATGATGAATTCTGATTACGAATTCTCATTACAAATTCTGATGATGAATTCTGATTACGAATTCTTATTATGAATCCTGATGATGAATTCGGATTACGAATTCTCATTACGAATTCTGATGAGGAATTTTGATTACAAATTCTCATTTTGAATTATGATGAAGAATTCGTATTACAAATTCTCATTACGAATTCCTTAGTGAAACAGAATCTGAATATCCCTGTATTATAAACTCTAAATTCATTTACTTACATTCCAAACATTTATTTTCTCTATTCTGAATATCAGTTTTTTTGTTATTCTTACACTTTTTTCTATTACAAAACGATTTTGTGCTTTTAGATATTAATTAACCGTTGTTTGAGTGACACGTGTATAGGTCCCTCCAAAATTCAAGGAAAAATATGACCATTGGAGGAGGGAGCCGACCGTTGGAGTTATGCGTATAAATAGGAGCTCATTTGAAAAGAAGACACAACATGAAAATAGAACTTTGACAACTGTGAATACATGATGTTGAAGTGATTTCTAGAGAGAGAGATTGTTATCAACTCTCAAGCTTCATGCAGAATGTTTGAATGGATTGATAAAAATTTTCCTTGTTACGATTTGCATCGTGCGACTCTGATTGTTTCTGTGTACAATTCAGTGCTTCCGGGGATAGGAAGACAGAGGTTCCAACACCTTGAAGTTGAGGGCTTACTTGCTGAGGAAGACAGAGGTGCCGACTACCTGATAGTTGAGGGATTGCAGGGATAACAAGACAGACTCTGATCTTCGTATCGAGGGCTTACCCTGGTGTGGGTAAGACATACTTTCTTGAAAGTATAAATCAGGGGACATTTATCCAAGGTTGTTGGATACCCTCCTCTTTTGGAAAAAAGAGTTTATACTTGTTACCAGTAGTTTTACTACTCTATTTTTCTGCTGCATTTGTATTGTTAAGGTGTAACACCCCAAGCTTCTACGGTACACTTCTCTTTGAATAATGCAATAGCGTGTGTTGTACGCAACATCGAGTTCTTACACACCACAACCAATCAAACTGGCCGTTATGAATAGTAATACCCACTTTTTGAAAAATTATAAATTTTATTTTTCAAAATGGACTTCATTTTTGGATTCGAAATATCGAAATTAGCCTAGGGTGAATTTTTCGTATTTTTATGAAAAACTTCATTTTTTGATGAATAGTGAATCCACTAAGTGGTAGTTAAAAAAACTAAATTTCTCATAAAACTTAATTTTTCCGCTTCTATAAGTGGAATTTCAAAAATATGAGAGACACGGTCAATATCAAGGAGTAAAATGTGGTTCAATGAGATGAAAATAATTATTGGTGAATAGTAACTTTTTCCTTTTATTTACCACGGTTAAAAGTAAATAAGGTAATTAAGGGTAAAAATGATATTAATATTACCCTAACACATGTTATAATTATATTGTAGAAGTGCATCTCGACCAAAAACAACCTTAGGAATAAAATATTATCATTTAGGTCCACTTGGACTAGATTAGGATATTTATTATTATTTAATTTAAAGAAGAGTTAAAAGAGTTAAAATCAAATTTTATTTACTAAATCATTTTTAATATAGGGTTACACATAAGATGAATTTGATTATAAATATTCATTAGAAAGATAAATAGATTTCATACATAATGATATTTTATTTAAAAATTTTAGATATTAAATAAGTTAATTTATTTATGACACAATAATGATGCAGTAATTACCATAATAGTGAAAAATTAAAATAATTGATATTATAAATACCCAAATAAATATAATTTGAGACTTTTTATGAATTAAACTAATTTTATAGGTTAATATGACATGTTAGGATTTATTTAATTAACTTTTTTCTAAGTAATAATTCTGTTATGATTTTCACAAAAATTTATTTTCTGAATACTGTCAAAATTGACATAAAAGAGTTTTTAAAACAAATATTATATTATTAATTGATATTCAATTCCTAAAAATCTAAGGTTTGGCCAAGAGACTTATATCATGATAGGTGTATCATTAATAAACCACTTGGGGGTCTCTTGGAGGTATATAGTCATTTTATTAACTATATAATATAAAAATACAAAGTGACATGGTAAGTGTCAAACTAATTAACTAAGAGTTAATACTTAAATATAAGGTTAATATAGTAACCCAAACCTGTCTAAATCCTATTTGTAGAGTGGTTTTCGACCCATACTCACCTTAAATTTTAAATAATCCACTTTGGTTCCATTAGAAACCAAATATTAATTTATTATAAAATAATATTTCTAGCTTTTTCAAAGGTGCGCCTCACCCCTCTTATAAAAGGGAACTCCCCCTTCTCATTAATTCACAGCTTCAGAACCTTTTGGGTCGGCCAAACTCTTCCCAAATACTCTCTAAACTTCCCTCACTTCATCCTAGAGGCCTTCCTTTAGTCATAAATCCAACCTATGGAGCCCTTTTGATCAAATTAAAAGGAAGAACCCAAAAAAGAGGTAATGATTTCACCACCCCTTTTCAAGTTCCTTTCTTTTTCCACTTATTCTTTCTTTGTTATTACCATTCTAAAAAAATGAATCCAATATCTAATATATACTGTAATATTATTATAAATATGGTACAACCATATTCAGTATTCTATCCATCCTTTGAATGGAATGTCACCATACGTGCGTACGTACGGCTTACCATCCCACGTCGTGTTGTAATTGTTATTCAATATATTATTATTTGGATGGGTATAATAATGATTTGAAATTCATATAAATAATAAATATAACATGATAATCATTCTGTATATATGATATACCATCTAATTATAAATTATTTTAATATCAAAAGAATTATATCGTCGCTCGTGCGTACGTACGGACTACCGTCTCCACGAATGTGATGAGATTCATTCTCCATCATAATCCATTCAACTATAATTCTCATTTGAAGATTAATAATAATGATTAAGGAATTAATATCATTCTGGATATGAATAAGATAAAATCTATCCATAACAAACATGGCGTATGTAACAGAATATATAAAAGAAAACGAGTAAGTTAACACCCGAAACAACGATAATACTAAGAAATTATTAACAAAGCAATGTTAAAAGATCATATATGATATCATATTAATATATATGATTATTGTATAATTATTTCACCATTATACAAGAGGTTAACCTACCCCAACCAAGGAAAAGTACAAGGTAAGGGTTTATTTCACATCTCTTCATTATCCGAGATTTTTTATAGGTAATAATCTACTGGGACTTCTTTATCATCCACATCAATGTTTCTTAAAAATGTGTTTCAAAACATTTTTACTATTTAAAAGAATATGGGTTAAAGTCATTTATAACCTTGTTGACTTTTATAAGTGGTTTATAAAGGAATCATTCTGTGGTTTTCCAAACAAGTTCCTTTTTATCTTTTTCGACAGAATTAAGGTAAGAATGTTTTTTTTTAAATTATACGGCGGGTGCGGCTATTTTCCGCCATTGTAAAATCGTCGAAGCTTCCCCTACGGTCTTATAAGAATATTTTCAAAGAAAATGTTTTATTTTATAAATATATGACTGGTTTCAAAATAAAAATAGATATTTATCTAAAAAGAGTTTTGATTTCATCTATGTCAACATCCTTTGATGGATTTTACACTTATTTGAAGTTGATTTATTATGATACAAAACTTCTATATTGTATTGAAGGTTTTGTGATATTTTTGACTGTGGATGTGTTATTTTTATACCATTCATGGTTTATGAATGAAGTATTTACATTTTTTATGCTAGTTTTAATACGAATGTTTATGTTATGTTTAAACCTTTTCATATGGGAATGCATTGGACTTAATATGTAACGGGAAGTGCCCACTTTAGCTTCTCGATGCATCGGTAGGTCTAATGAGACAAACTAGTGTCTTGGAACAAGGCCTTGGCAAATTATTATTGGTAGTCTTGGCACGAGGCCTTGGCTATGTGGTTATGATTGTTGGCATTATGCATTCCATTATTACGAACGTGTTTATTGATATTTCATGTGATTATTCTATTAGTAGAATATCCTTGTGAATAAGTAAATGGAATTATTTCATTTTAATTTTTCCATACGATGTTGAAGTTCAAGTTTAAAAGGATTTTGTTTTAGTTATACATTACCTTGAATGTTTATTCTTATTTATGAATGTTTCCTCTATATTGTTATCCTTACTGGGCATTTGAGCTCACCCCTTTTCTATGTTTTATTTTTTCCAGGCTGTGAAGAAATAATTTATGAATGACCTGCAGGGATAGTATGAGGGGATAATAGTGTGGAATGTGGAGACTATATTGTTGTAGTTTTCATTTTATGATGTAATGTAAACCTTTATTAATATATCTAGCGTTTCCAAGGCTACTAAACTAATCAGTCTTTTGAGATTTGATCTTTCTTGTGATCATGAAAATGTTATGTAATAATGCACCGACTCTGGGTAATTGGGGTCAGGGCGTTACAGTTGGTATCAGATGAAGTTTTGTACAAACCGTGGAAGCTAGATTTAGATAATCTCTGATTAGAGAACATAAATTTAAGATGTACATTGAGGATTAGTATAGAAGAACATCCTAGAATTTTGGTATTTTAGAGATTTTGTGAGTTCTCCGAGCAATACATCACCATCTGGATACAAGCAGGTAGAGGCGGCTCTGGCACAGATCTACCAAGGGGTAAAACCCGAAAACACCACTTTGAGCTAGACTCGAATGGGAACTGGTGCATGACAATGGGCCTTGCTTCACTATTGGTTACGACACTCCCAGGGGATATGCTTAGGATAGATCTCATTTTCTTTACAAATCATTACTAAGGGTTTATGAGTATATACTTCCTCAATGAAAATATTTTTATGATTATGGATTATATCCATAAATATTTCAATTTATGTTAAGTGTTTTATAAGTATAAAATTATGTATTTTGTTTCATAAGCTGATCTAGTTTTTTCCATTGTTTAGAAATGACGCTTAGTGGAAGAAATGTAAATCGTATCAATGCACACACTCCATGTAGGGATTTCCCTCCTACTCAAGATAATTATAGTGGAGCTGGTGATGCAACTGGTGTCGATCATCTTATCACCATACTGGGACAACTCACTCAGGTTATGAATAATAACCTTACCCATATGGAGTACCCTGATCCGTAGCGTGGAGGATCAATGTTAGATCACTTCATGAGGTAGAAACCACCAACATTCAATGGGAGTACAAATCCCTTAGTAGCTGAGCAATGGATAAGTTCCCTAGAGAAAATATTTCAAGCTTTGGGGAGTAGTGAAAGGGAAAAAGTTGTCATGGAAGTTTATCGCCTCACTGGAGATGCTGATCAATGGTGGTCATTGATTCCAAACATGAAGGAAGATGATGAAGTATCAAATATGGAATGGAGGGAGTTAAAAGATCTGTTTTTAGAAAAATACTTTCCTCGCGACCATCGAGCAGACATGGAAATGCAATTTCTGAGTCTGAGACAAAAGGATGATGAGAATGTTGCAAAGTATGAGTCTAACTTTACAAGGATAGCAGGGTATGCTGGAGATTATATACGTAATCCAAGAAGTAAGATTGATCGTTTATTTGATGGGTTAAAATCATTTCTCTGTCGATCATTATTCTCACAATCCTTTTCATCGTACGAAGACATTGTCTCATGTGCTATCAAGACAGAGAAATAATTCTCTAAGTAATATGACTTTAAAGCAAAGAAAGAGAAGAAGAGATCTGCTGATCCATCTTGGAATGGAAATAAAGGGAAGAGGGGAAAAGTTTAATATCCATCCTGCCATAAATGTGGGAAGAAACACCCCAGTACTTGATTAAAAGGAACGAGAGTCTGTTACAAGTGTGGCGAAAAAGGCCACCAATCTCGTGATTGTAAGGGGAAGAAGGAAGCTACAGATGTCCAATGCTACAATTGATGGGAGATGGGACATTATGCAAATGAATGTCCTAAGTGTCAGAGGAACTTACCTCAGAAAAGGCCAAGGGATCAAGGCCAAGCTTATGCTATCACTACTGCTGAGGTAGAATCTTCGAAAGACGTGGTGGCAGATAATTTAATGGTTTCCTCAAGTTTAGAAAATGCATTATTTGATTCTGGATCATCACATTGTTTCATATAATCCTAGTTTTCTAAGAAAATTAGATATTTCCAATTTTATTTAACAAGGGAGTTGTCAGATAAAACTCCTAAGGGAAGTATCATTTCAATAATGTTTTGTGAATCAATCCCCATTAGAGAACATAAATGTTCTTTATCCGCTGATCTCATCGTCATACCTATGATTTAGTTTGATATAATCCTCGGCATAGATTGGCTTTCTGACCATGATGAAAATATTTATTGTAAGAAGAAGGATGTTACAAGTTTTAATGATGATGATAAGAAACACCTTATCTTTAGAGAAGAATCGTCACCACCTAATTCTTATCTAGATCCACCCCCAATAGCTCAACTAAATTCTATTATTGGGGAGGAAGAGGATGAAATTGCAGTGGGTGAGGAAAGGAATGTTCAAATAGAGGATGTACCTATTGTGAAAGAATATGTAGATGTGTTTCCAGAAGATTTACCTGGACATCCTCCAGAACGAGAAGTTGAGTTTTCCATTGATTTAATTCCTGGATCAAGGCCTATATCGAAGACCCCTTATAGAGTGGCCATTGTAGAATAATTTTAACTAAAGAAACAACTAGATGAATTGAGTAATAAGGGATTTATTCACCCTAGTGTTTCTCCATGGGGATCCCCTATTCTTTTTAAAAAAAAAGAAAGATGGATCTAGGAGGTTATGTATCGACTACAGGGAGATCAATGCTATAACAATAAAGAACAAGTATCCCCTACCTCGCATTGATAATTTATTTGACCAACTACATGGAGCTCAATTATTTTCAAAGATTTTCCTTAGATTTGGATACGATCAGTTGTGTGTGAAGAAGGAAGAAATTTTGAAGACAGCATTTCGAACCAGGTATGGGCATTACAGGTTTACAGTAATACCTATTGGATTGACTAATTCACCCTCTTTATTCATGGATATGATGAATAGAGTTTTCAAGGAATATCTCGATGAATTTTTTGTGGTATTTATTGATGGTATCTTGGTATACTCCCAAAGATACTAAGATCATGAAAATCACCTGTGCATTATCTTGAAGACTCTGAGAAGACATGAATTATATGGGAAGTTTAGAAAGTGTGAATTATAGCTTCAGGAGATTTCTTTTCTTGGCCATATTTTCTCTAAAGATGGAATCTCTGTTGATCCTTCTAAGACCAAGGAAATCCAAGAATGGCCAGCACCTACGAGTATAACCGAGGTACACAGTTTTATTGGTTTGGCAAGTTATTACCGACATTTCGTCCAGAATTTTTCCTGATTGGAAAACCCATTAACGAAGATCACACGTAAAGGGGTTAAATTTGTTTGGACAAAAGAGTGTGAAGAATTTTTCGAAGAACTGAAGATAAGATTAGTCAATTATACTATATTGACTCTACCATCGGGGAATGATGGGTTCGTTATTTAAAGTGATGTATCGAAGAAATGACTTGGTTGTGTCCTTATGCAGAATGATATGGTTATTGCCTATGCATCATGACAGTTTAAAATTCAAGAAAGAAACTATCCTACTCATGATCTCGAGTTATCAGCTGTGATATTTTCTTTGAAGATATGGAGACACTACCTCTATGGTGAAAAATGTGAGATTTATACCGATCACAAGAGTTTGAAGTATATTTTCTCACAAAAAGAACTAAAAATGAGGAAAAGGAGATGGATTGAATTACTCAAGGATTATGATTGTACGATACACTACCACCCAGAGAAAGCAAACAAGGTGGCAGATTCTTTGAGCAAAAAAGATCATGGATTTTTGAACAATATGAGAATTGAAAGGGATCCAATTTTTATGGATCTAGTGAAGTTGGACAAGGGAATAACTAGGGAAGGTGAAACATCAATGCTTTTTCAAATGGTTGCCAAACCATATTTACTAGAAAAGATTATGAGTTCTCAGACCGATGATGAATAATTTCAAAAGAAGATTAAAGTTGTGAATGATGGGAGATTGAGAGACTTTGTGTATGAAGAAGGAATTTTGAAATTTGTGAAGAGACTTTGTGTTCCCGGTATACCTGATCTAAAAAGGGAATTGCTGAATGATACTCATAGTTCCAATTTATCTATACACCCTGGGAGCACTAAAATGTATAGAGATTTGAAGGAACATTTTTGGTGGGACAACAAGAAGAGGGAGATTTCCGATTTTGTGTCAAGATGTATGGTTTTTCAACAAGTGAAAGCGCGAAGGCAACAGCCTAGTGGAGTATTACAACCTCTTCCCATACCTAAGTGGAAATGGGATAATATCACGATGGACTTTGTCATGGGACTACAAAAGACTTCTAGAAGGAACGATGCAATATGGGTTATTATTGATTATCTTACCAAGTCATCACATTTTCTTGCTATAAGAGAAGGTCTACCACTGGAACGTCTAGAAAGAATATATATTAAAGAAGTTGTGAGACTTCATGGAGTACCCCTATCGATTGTTTCTGATCGTGATCCTCATTTTACTTCAAGATTCTGTAAAAGTCTTCAGAAAGCCTTGGATACTGAACTTCATTTGAGCACTGCATGTCACCCTCAAATAGATGGACAATCAGAACGAACCATTGAAACCTTATAAGACATGTTGAGATCCTGATCACTTGTCTTTCAGGGTATGTGGGATCAATATTTACCTCTGGTAGAAAATTCCTATAACAATATATTCCATTCGAGTATTTATATGGGGAAGCGTTATACGGAAAGAGATGTCGCACACCAACCTATTGGGATGACGTTGGTGAAAGAAAACTTGTAGGCTTAGAACTGGTGGAGGAAACAATAGAAAAGGTGAAGGTAATCCAAAACCATATTAAAGCAGCTCAAAGTAGGCAGAAGAGCTATGCCGATAATTGAAGGAAGGATTTGGAATTTCAAGTCAGTGATCATGTTTTCTTGAAGGTATCTCCATGGAAGGGAGTTATACATTTTGGTAAGAAAGGTAAATTGAGTCCAAGGTACATCGGACCTTTCGAAACTCTAGAACGAATTGGGGCTGTAGCTTATTGATTGGAAATGCCGCCAAGTCTCTCCAAATTTCACGATGTGTTCCACGTATCTCTGTTAAGGAAATACATGCTTGAACCAACGCATGTACTAACCTATGAGGAATTACAACTAGAACCTGGTCTATCTTATTGCGAAGAGCTCGTCAAGATTCTTGATATGAGAGAACAAGTACTGAGAAACCGGACGACTCGTCTGGTAAAAGTCTTGTGGAGAAACCATAATATAGAAGAGGCAACGTGGGAACCTGAGAAACTTATGATGAAGAACCACCCGAGTATTTTCATGCGGTAGTATTCTAGAAATTTCGAGGACACTCTTCTCTTTGAATAATGCAATAGCGTGTGTTGTACGCAACACCGAGTTCTAACACACCACAACCAATCAAACTAGCCGTTATGAATAGTAATACCCACTTTTTGAAAATTTATAAATTTTATTTTTCAAAATGGACTTCATTTTTGGATTCAGAAAATCTAAATTATCCTAGGGTGAATTTTTGGTATTTTTCTGAAAAACTTCATTTGTTGATGAATAGTGAAACCACTAAGTGGTAGTTAAAAAAACTGAATTTTTCATAAAACTTAATTTTACCGCTTCTGTGAGTGGAATTTTGAAAATCCGAGAGACATGGTTAATATCAAGGAGTAAAATGTGGTTCAATGAGATGAAAATATTTTTTGGTGAATAGTAACTTTTACTTTTATTTACCACGGTTAAAATTAAATAGGGTAATTAGGGGTAAAAATGATATTCATATTACCCTAACACATGTCCTAATTCTATTGGACAAGTGTATCTCGACCAAAAACAACCTTAGGAATAAAATATTATCATTTAGGTCTTCTTGGATTAGATTAGGATATTTATTATTATTTAATTCAAAGAAGAGTTAAAAGAGTTAAAATCAAAGTTTATTTACTAAATCATTTTTAATATATGGATACACATAAGATAAATTCGATTATAAATATTAATTAGAAAGCTAAAAATATTTCCTACGTAATTACATTTTATTTATAATTTTTGGACATTAAAGAATTTAATTTATTTATGACACAATGATGATGCAATAATTACCATAATAGTGAAAAATTAAAATAATTGATATTATAAATACCCAAATAAATATAATTTGAGACTTTTTATGAATTAAACTAATTTTATAGGTTAATATGACATGTTAGTATTGATTTAATTAACTTTTCTAGAAGTAATCATTCTGTTATGATTTTCACAAAAAACAATTTTCCAAATAGTGTCAAAATTGACATAAAAGAGTTTTTAAAAAAAATATTATATTATTAATTGATATTCAATTCCTAAAAATTTAAGGTTCGGCCAAGAGACTTATATCATGATAGTTGTATCATTAATAGACCACTTTGGGGGTCACTTGTAGGTATATAGTAAGTTTATTTAATATATAATATAAAAATACAAAGTGACATGGTAATTGTCAAACTAATTAACTAAGAGTTAATAATTAAAGATAGGGTTAATATAGTAACTCAAACCACTCTAAATACTATTGTTTGAGTGGTTTTATACCTATCCCAACCTTAACCTTTAAATAATTTACTTTGGAACCATTAGAAACTGAATATGAATTTATTATTAAATAATATTTCTAGCTTTTCCAAAGGTGCCCCTCACCCCTCTTATAAAAGGGAACTCCCCCTTCTCATTAATTCACACCTTCAAAGCCTTTTAGATTGGACAAAATCTTCCCAAATACTCTATAAACTTCCCTCAATTCATCTTAGAGTCCTTCCTTTAGTCAGAATGCCATCCTAAGGAGCCCTTTTGATCAAATCAAAAGGAAGAACCCGAAGAAGAGGTAATGATTTCACCACCCCTTTTCAAGTTCCTTTCTTCTTCCACTTCTTCTTTCTTTGTTATTCCCATTCTAAAATAATTAATCCAGTATCTCCTATATAATTTAATATTATTATAAATATTGTACAACCATATTCAGTATTCTATCCATCCTTTTAATGACTTGTCACCATACGTGTGTACGTACGGCTTACTGTCTCCACGTCGTGGTGTAATTGTTATTAAATATATTATTATTTGGATGGGTATAATAATGATTTGTTATTCATGTAAATAATAAATATAACATGATAATTATTCTGTATATATGATATAACATCCAATTATATATTATTTTAATATCAAAAGAATGATATTGTCGCTCGTGCGTACGTACGGATTACCGTCTCCACGAACGCGATGAGATTCATTCTCCATCGTAATCCATTCATGTCTAATTCTCATTTGAAGATTAATAATAATGATTAAGGACTTAATATCATTCTGTATATGAATAAGATACAATCTATCCATAAAAAACATGGCTTACGTAACAAAACATATAAAATAAAACAAGTAAGTTAACACCCGAAACAACGATAATACTAAGACATTATTAACAAAAAAATATTAAAAGATCATATATGATATCATATTAATATATATGATTCTTGTATAATTATTTCACCATTATACAGGAGGTTAACCTACCCCAACCAAGGAAATTTACAAGGTAAGGGTTTATTTCACAATCTCTTCATTATTTGAGTTTTTTTATACGTAATAATCTACTGGGACTTTTTTATCATCCACATCCATGTTTCTTACAAATGTGTTTCAAAACATTTTTAACATTTACTAGAATATGGGTTAAAGTAATTTATACCCTTGTTGACTTTTATAATTGGTTTATAAAGGAATCTTTCCATCGTTTTTCAAACAAGGTCCTTTTTATCCTTTTTGACAGAATTAAGGTAAGAATGTTTTTTTAACTTATACGGCAGGTGCGGCTATTTTACGCTATTGTAAAATAGTCGAAGCTTACCTTACAAGCATATAAGAATATTTTCAAATAAAATGTTTTATTTTATAAATATGACTCTTATATGATTTAAAAATAAAAAGAGATATTTCTCTAAAAAGAGTTTTGATTCCATCTATATCAACATCCTTTGATGGATTTTACTCTTATTTGATGTTGATTTATTATGATACAAAACTTCTATATTGTATTGAAGGTTTTGTGATATGTTTCACTGTGGATGTGTTATTTTTATACCATCCATGGTTTATGGATGAAGTATTTACATTTCGTATGCTAGTTTTAATATGAATGTTTATGTTATGTTTAAACCGTTTCATATGAGAATGCATTGGACTTAATATGTGATGGGCGGAGCCCGCTATAGCTCCTCGATGCATCGGTAGGTCTCATGAGACAAACTAGTGTCTTGGCATAAGGCCTTATAAAAATCTTATTTGTAGTCTTGGCATGAGGCCTTGGCTATGTGGTTATGATACTCTGGCATTATGTATTCCATTATTATTAAAGTGGTTATTGATATTGCAAGTGATTATTCGATTAGTAGAATATCCATGTGAATAAGTAAATGGCATTATTTCATTTTATTTTTTCCATACTATGTTGAAGTTCAAGTTTAAAAGGATTTTGTTTTAGTTATACATTTCCTTGAATGTTTATTCTTATTTATGATTGTTTCTGCTATATTGTTATCCTTACTGGGCATTTGAGCTCAGCCATTTTCTATGTTTTATTTTTCCCACGATGTGAAGAAGTAATTTATGAATGACCTGCAGGGATAGTATGAGGGGATAAGAGTGTGGACTATGGAGACTATATTGTTATAGTTTTCATTTTATGATGTAATGTAAAACTTTATGAATATATCTAGTGTTTACAAGGCTACTAAACTAATCAGTATTTCGAGATATCATCTTTCTTGTGATCATGGAAATGTTATGTAATAATGCACCAACTCTGGGTAACTGGGGTCGGGGCGTTACATAAGGAAAGTATAACTATCTTATACTTCATTACTCTTGTACTCTAATATAGTCAGATTCTATATGCTTTAAGGTAAAATATTCATCTTTGTAAACTTTAGTTAAGTTCCATTTCTAGAATCACTTTTCCTGAATTTAGCAAGTGATTAGAACTTATAGAGGTCTTGTGAATTATCTTATTTAACCTTGTTAAACATAACCATCTTTAAAATTTCCAAATAAATTTTTAAAAGGTACAATTCACCCCCCCCCCCCTCTTGTATCTATCTGAGAATCTCATTCTTATTTTGAAACTATGTTTGGTATTATAGAGTATATAATAATCAGATATACTATCTTAACAATTGGTATCAGAGGATTGATTCAATATGAATTAATCTCACGATTAGATTCAGAAGATAATACACAGAATTGATTTCTCAGAATAATATTTTCCGGATTCATATTTTTCGGATTCATATATTCGGACTCATATAGTTCGGATTCAGTTTTTCTTAGAGATATTATTTCTCTATATCTTCCTTGCTTAGGAATATTTTCCTTGTTTACAAACTCTTACTACTAACAAGTTTTTGTGCCAATGATTTTCTTAAGAATGGCAGCTTTAAACGTTGGTTCCATAGATAATCTAAATCCTACCAGACCTCATGTTTCTGATGGAAATGATTATAAGTACTGGAGAGATAGGATGAAGACTTTCATTATCAATACTGGAGTCGATAACTATCTAATAATGACTGGAGATTATAACCTTCTGGATAAAGATTTGATAACCTTTACGAATCAGGAGAAATCAGAATATCAATCAAATTTCAGAGTCGGAAATACATTGTTGTGTTCTATGACTAGGAACATCTATAGTCAAATATCATTATGTGAAGCTGCAAATAGTATCTGGAATAAACTTGAAGTTACACATTTTGGTACATCCAAAGTCATAGAGACCAGAGGAGCTATGTTGAGAGCTGAATACCATGGCTTTAACTTTCCTTATGGAGAACCCATATGCAAAGTACACCAAAGGTTTATGGCTATCGTGAATTTCTTGAAATCTAGGGGAGAAAAAGGTTTGGATGATGAGGCTCTTGTGGATAAGATCATAGATATCATGCCAAATTAATGGGAGTCCAAGAGGATAGCAATTGATGAGAACAAGAAAGTCACTTAGATTTCCTTAGATGAGTTGTTTGGAACTCTTCTTCAACATGAAACCAGAATGAAGAGAGATGCTGAAAATGTCAAGAAAAATAATGGGAACGGAGGAGTTTCTTTCACAACCACATCTAAACATATGAAATCCCATACCCTAGAAAGAGTAACTAGATCAAAGACAAATAAATTCAATATTCAGTCAGAATCTAGTGACATAGAAAAGTCAGATAATGATTTAGCTAATCTTGCTCGGAGAATGAAAAAGATTGTCTCTTAGAAGAATTATCAAAATAAGTTCAAGAAGAAAGATTACAGAGATAAGAAATATGGATAAGTTACGTGTTATGAAAGTATAATAACAGGTCATATCAGACCTGATTGTCCTCTGTTGAAAAAGAAGGAAAAGAAGGAAAGGAATTCAGAAAGGAACAGGAAGAAATTCTACCGATCAAAGAACAAGAAAAGTATTAAAGCTAATGATACTTGGAGTGCTAGTTGTGGAGATTCTTCAAAAAGTGAATCTCTTAAATATTATTCATTAGCATAGAAGAATATAGGATTCTTTGCTACTTCTTCTTACCCAAATACATTTCTTATGGCCAAGGAATGCTCTGCCAAGGCTTTAACAAATTTGTTTCTTGATAAGAATTACTATTCCGAAAATAGTACTTCTAATAAAGATACGTCATCTTCAGAAAATTAAGAACCTTCATATAAAGAAGTATTTTGATTTTCTAAGTTACATGAAGAAAAAAATTGTAAAATTTCTACGAAATTAGACAAGACAAATACTAGGGAAGAAATTCTTACAAAAGAGATTTCAGATCTTTCTACAGATCGTAGAGATAAAGAAGAGCTTTTAGAAAAACATTATAAAGACCTTGAGAAAGAAAATACTATTAAAGAAGAACTTATTAAAGATATTAAAATTCTATTGTAAAGATAAATGTTTTTGAGGAAAAATATAACTCTAAGGAAATTATTCCTGAGGGTAAGAAATTAGTTATCAAACTAAAATTTGAAATATTTTCTCTTAAGAAGCTTCTTACAAAATTTACCTCTAGGAAGGAAAATTTTTACAAGATGTATTCTCAAATTAAACGTCATGTAAACACTACTGGAGTAGGTTATACTCACAGAAAATCGGTTTTCAAAAACAACTATTTTGTTCCTCCTAGAGCCCCTTTTTGCACTAAGTGTCAAAGTGGTGGGAATTGGAAGAAAAATTTCTCTTTGAATAGATTTCAATCTCTTGGGTTTCATAAAGATTATTTTTCTAAACAAATGTGGATACCCAAAAAAAATTTATCTAAAAATTCCGGATCTAAGAAAGTTTGGATTCTGAAAGCCTAGCTTTTTTTTTATTTTCAGGAAAATAGAGAAAGTACCAATAGCAATATGTGGTACATGGATAGTGGATGTTCCTGACATATGACTGGTAACAAAAATTATTTTGAAAATATTATCAAGAAAAATCGAGATATCATTCTTCAATATATCAAAACACACGATCAACTTGATGATATTTTCACAAAATCTTTACCCTCCGATAGATTTGAATACATTAAACAAAAGTTAGGAATGATAATCGTAAGGTAATCTTCCATGATTAAATTCTTGTTTAACCATTCTCCTTACAGTAATAAAATACTTTTCATAGGTGGAGTAAATCTGTTATTAAAGCTTTTCATATTTTCCATAATGATGTTTTTCATATTTTTACAGAATTGATGTTTTTCAAATTTTCGTAAGGGAAATTTTCATAATGGAAATTTTCGTAATGGAAATTTTCTTAATGGAAATTTTTGTACTGGAAATTATATTACTCGAAATTTTCATAATGGTAATTGTTGTACTCATAATTTTTTAATCAATTTTGGATACTCAATGTTTTTGTAATAAAACTTTTAAATCTTATGTTTTTCATAGTAAATTCTTCGTAGTAATTTTTTCATAGTATGTTTTTTGTAGTATATTTTTCGTAGTAAGTTTTTCATAGTATGTTTTTCGTAGTAAGTTTTTTGAAGTAAGTTTTTCATAGTAATTTTTTCGTAGTAAGTTTTTCATTGTAAGTTTTTCGTAGTAAGTTTTTCATAGTAAGTTTTTCATAGTTTTTTTTCGTAATAAAATTTTCTTCAAGAAGGATATCACCTATTATGAATAATCTTCCTAGAAAAATCAAAAAGGTATAACTTCCTTACATAGGTTTTCATAGTCACTTTTACCTACAGGTAGTTTCTTTTTCTTTTAAAATTTCTCGGATTCAAGTTTTCTTAAATCTGAATTTTTCCTTTTAAAACCTCAAAATTTTAGATTCAACCAAATTTTTTTCCTTGCGGCTATCATATCAATCGTTATATCAGATCAAAAGGTTTCCCAACCGTTAGATTGGAATTGGAATTTGAAATGTCACTTCCATCGCCTATATAAAGGGACCCCCAATGGTTGTCCCACATCGGTTTCCAAGATCTCACGTCTTGAAGCTCTGCTCCTCCACAAAAGCCCATTCCAAATTCTTTAGAAGTGCTTAGTGAAAATATCTACAGAAGCTCCTTCTCAAGATATGTCTCCAGTCAAGCCGATCTCGGAGTGGAAAATTTATTCAGAGAGGTAAGTACACCCAAACTTCTTTAATAAGTATGATTCTCTAATTTCCAAGAACATAAAGCACAATGGATGGGAAGATGTATCCATTTCTAAAACTCAGGCTCAAGATGTGGTGTATTCGGACTTTCTCATAGAGTTTTATGAGTCAGCTAGTTTTTTCAAGGAAGATGGAAGGGAGAAGTTCTCCTTCATTAGATATGGGAAGACGTATGCTTTATATTATACCAAGGAGGATAGCTTGGTTGGAATACCCTATGAAGGATAGGCATAATTTATCTCTCATAAGTTTCCAGCGGTTCATGGTAGTTTTTTAAAGGAAAAGGCTATGGAGTTCCTTGGCCTTTCTCATATCAACACTGCAAAAAATATCGCCCATCTTTCAACCAATAATCAGATTCTATCGATTTGGGTACAAGGGTATATTGTACCAAGGAAGGGTGATAAGGATACCCTTAAGAAGAGTGACATGTATATTCTAGATTTTTTGGTAATTCTAAGGAAGGCGAATCTCATGAGACATATCCTCATTACAATTTAGAACATCAAGAATGGAAATCTTAGAGCTCATATCATTATGTATCTGGAATTGATTTCAAAGTTGATAGTTTGGTGTCTTAAGTCCTTCAAGATCCCATGTAGCTTCAAGCCGAGAAATTGAAAAGTGATGTTGATTAGTGATGACACCTTAAAGAGGATGAAAGTCAGCTTTTCCAAAGAGACAGGAGAATTTTATGATTTTCCAAAGGAGGAGGCAGAACTCATTCCGCAAAATGTGGAAAAGGCTGAACCCTCAAAGAAAGCTGGTAAAAAAAGGAAGTTGAATGAAGTGCAAGCTGAAGATAAAACCCCAAAATCAAAGGAAGTCCAATCCACACCTCTTAAAAAAAAAGCATACCCTGATGAGGTGGTATAAAATTGGGGAGAGGACAAGAAGAGTAGAAAATCAGGGGAGCCACAGTTTGGTTTGGATCCTGCTGAGGCTAAGGCCTTAAAAGAAAAAGCTGCAGATGAGCTAGAGAAACAGGTTAAAGAGAAGAAGCTGAAGAAGAAATTGTCTGAAGAAAATATTGTTCAATCTCTTTTTAAGGAAATAAAAATTGCATCCGATAATATCCCAGTGTCGAAGCCTTTCCTTGTGGAATCATTTCCTAAGACTCCAGGTAAGAAGACTCCGGAAAATACCAAAGAAAAAGAAGTTGAAAAAGAAGTGATGGATGTTGTTCAACAAGATGTGGAGTAAGTTCAAAAAGCCGAGATGAGTGGTAGATATTTTGATATAATTAAACTATTTAAAGAATATCAATATAAGGGAACCCCATCCGAAAATTTTTCAATCCGGACTTCTCAAGCCGGATCCTCAAAAATTGCTACTCCGGGAGCTGATGTGAAAGGAGATGAAGAAGAGGTAAAAATGATATCTGAAGAAGAAATTCATAATCATGACTTTATCCTCCCTGAGGATGTTGATGTTGGATTAGGAAAATAGAGAGTGGATGAAGATAGGGTTGTTAAACTTTACGAAAGTGAACATGAATCCCCTGATGAAGAGGTCGTTCCGAAGATCAGTAAGGGAAAAAAAATAGTGGTGGATACCCCAATGAAAGACATTTTAAGGAAGAAGGAAGTTGGAGGTTCTTCAAAAAGAAAGCAAGTGGAAATAGAAGAAGAACAATCTCCAAGTAAATTTTCAGATTCGAAGTCATCTGCCTTAGGGCATGATTTTGTTGTTCAATTTTTGAAAAAGCTAGTGGATACCATTTTGATATTTAAAGCAATTGAGTCCAGATGCCAAATGCTTTATCACAGTATGAATCAGAAGTCAGACTCTGTATCCATGGTGATGGATAGATGTGTTAAGATAGAGGCTGATCACAAAAATTTCCTGATCAACTATGAATCCCACAGGAAATTGTGCAAGCATATGACTAAAAGGTCTAGGAAAATTATTGAAGATATGGAAGAGCTTGACCAGTTCCAAGAAGATGTCCAGGAAGCCTTTGGTACTGAAGATACCAAAATAAAAAATCTTTCAGATAGCTTTTAGTAAAAGCTAACCCTTGTACAAAATTATCAGATTCAATAAGTGAAAGATCTGAATGGGAAGCTGAGTTATATTGTTCAATGTTTTAAAAAATCAAAGGATCTTCTAAGTGAGATGCAAAAAATACTTTTGAAGCAAGATAAATTGCTAAAGGCTCAGGAAGAGGACATGAAGGCTCAGGAAGAGGACCTGAAGGCTAAGGAAGACAGGGTCAAGGCATTATAAAATCAAGCTAAATAAGATCATAAAGAGTTGAAGAAGTTGAAGACCATTGTTAAAATGATAATGCGGAAGGAAAAAGAAACAAAATAGATCACTCCGATCTTTTTGTTGTATTTTTCCCTTGTACTAATATTTCCCATCATAATGAATTTGTCGATGCTTGTCTTGTTTTTATGTCTTTACTAATATTTCAGGTGCTTTATTTCTTTTCTATTCCCTTAAAACTCTTTTTGAAAATCAAAAAGGGGGAGAAAGGAAAAATAATTCTAAAAGAGAGATGAAATACTTAAAGTAGAATACTTCCAAGTATAATAAGATACATCTCTATGTAAGGGGGAGTCTATCTAAGGTGAATTGATCGTTACGAAGATTTCCATATTCATAATGAAATTTCCCTTTCCAGAAATCTAGAATAATATCCTTAGAGTTCCATATCCTAAGGGGGAGCTATTCTTATTCACCATTGTCCATAAACAATGGGAAATAAGCTTTAATTTAAAAGTCTAGAAATTTATTCTAAGTTCCTACATTCTTTTTCGTAAGGATGTTTGTGCTTTCCAAAAAAGGGGGAGATTATTGAGTCAATAAGGTTTTCCTTATGACTTTTCCATTCCTTCTTGTTATGAAAATCACAAACACCTTATCTTAATGAAAATATGATTTTACACTATATTTTACTTCTATAAGGAAAATTTCCTAACCCAAGGAAATCTACCCTTACCTAGACTTCATTGCTCAAATCATAATTTTTCTTAAGTATAAAAATCAGATTCAAATCTAAAAACTTGTAATCGTATAATACATATACATGAAGCATTCTGTTTTAGGTTCCGAATTCCTGTTACGAACTTTTATGAAGTTCTACTCTGAATTCCCTATTACGAACTTTTATGAAGTTCAACTCTGAATTCTGATTACAAACATGTATAAAGTTCTAACTATTAATTATGATGATTAATTATGAAAAAAAATTCTCATTATGAATTCTGATGATGAATTCTGATTACAAATTCTCATTACGAATTCTGATAATGAATTATAATTACGAATTCTCATTATGAGTTCTGATGGGGAATTCTAATTATGAATTCTCATTACGAATTCTGATGATGAATTCTGATTATGAATTCTCATTACGAATTCTGATGATGAATTCTGATTAGGAATTCTCATTACAAATCATGATGATGAATTCAGATTACGAATTCTCATTATGAATTCTGATGATGAATTCTGATTAAGAATTATCATTATAAATTCAAATGAAGAATTCTGATTACGAATTCTCATTAAGAATTCCTTAGAAAAAATGAATTTGAATATATCTGTATTATAAACTCCGAATTCATTTACTTACATTCCAAAATTTCATTTTCTCAATTCCAAATATCAGTTTTTGGTTATGCTTACACTGTTTCTATTACAAAGCAATGTCATGCTTTCATTTATTAACTAACCGTTGTTTCAGTGACACGTGTACAGGTCCCTCCAAAATTCAAGGAAAAATATCACCGTTGGAGGAGGGAGTCGACCATTGGAGTTGTTCCTAAAAATGGGATCTTATTTGGAAAGAATACACAACTCAAAAATAGAACTTTGACATATGTGCCTACATGCTGTTGAAGTGATTTCTAGTGAGAGAGTCTCTTATCAACTCTCAAGCTTTGTGCAGAAAGTTTGAACGTCTTGTTCAAACATTTCCTTGTACAGATTTTCTTCATGCAACTCCAATTGTTGTTGTGTACAATCAAGGGCTTCCGGGCATAGGAAGACAGAGGTTCCAACACGTTGAAGTTGAGGGCTTCCTTGTTGGGGAAGACAGAGGTGCTGACTACCTGATAGTTGAGGGCTTACGGGGATAACAAGTCAGACTCCGATCTTCGTATCAAGGGCTTACCCTAGTGTGGGTAAGAAAGACTTTCTTGAAAGTATAAATCAAGGGACCTTTATCCAAGGTTGTTGGATACCCTCCTCTTTGGGATAAAAGAGTTTATACCTGTTACCAGTAGTTTTACTACTCTGTTTTTCTGCTACATTTTTATTGTTAGGGAAAGTATAACAATCTTATACTTCCTTACTCGTGTACTATGATATAGTTAGATTATATACACTTTAAGGTAGAATCTTCATCTTTGTAAACTTTAGTTAAGTTCCATTTCTGGAATCACTTTTCTCGAATTTATCAAGTGCTTAGAACTTATAGAGGCCTTGTGAATTATCTTGTTTAACCTTGTTAAACATAACCATCTTTAAAAGTTACAACGGAATTTTTAAAAGGTACAATTATCCCCCATCTTGTATCTATCTGAGAATCTCATTTTTATTATGACTCTACGTTTAGTATTATAAATTATATCATACTCAGACATACCATCCTAACATCAACAAAGAAATAGGAATTGGAAGAAGTAAAGAACTTGAAATAGGTGATGAAATATTTACCTATTCTTCGGGTTATTCTTTTGGATTTGATCAAAATGGATCCTTAGGTTGGATTTCTGATCAAAGTAAGACCTATATATTGAAGGGAGGATATTTGAGAGGATATTTGGGTAGGGCATGGACAATACAAAAGGATTTGGAGGTGTGACATTAAGAGAAGGGGAAGTGTCCTTTTATAAGAGAGGTGAGAGTCACTTTAGAAAAAGCCTGAAATATTATTTTATAATAAAATCATTTTCGGTTTCTAATGGATCTAAAATAAATTCATTCTAGGATAAGGTGGGTATGGGTTGAAAACCTCTCAACCAATAGGTTTTATACAGGTTTAGGTCATCATATTAACCTTATATTTTAGATTTAAATCTTAGTTAAATAGCTTGACCTTTACCATGCCTCTTTAAATTTTTATATTTTATGCTTAATAAACATACTATAGCAAGCCAAGAGAACCCCATGTGGATACTTATTAATATATATAACCTAATCTAAGTCCTTAGGCCTAACTTTAGATTTTTAAGAATATTATATCAATTAATAATATATTATTTGTTTTAAAAACTCAATTATGTTAATTTTGACACTATTTCGCATTTGATTTTTTTGAAAGCCATACAAAATTTATCACTTAGAATAAAATTTATTTAACTAATCCTAGCATGTCATATTAACCTATAAAATTAGTGTAATTTCTCAAAAGTTTGAATTTACATTTATTTGGATATTTATAATATTAATTAATTTAATATTTGATTAATAAGGTAATTACTGTATCATCATTGTGTCATAAATAAATAAATTTATTTAATGACTAAAAATTGTAAAAAAATACCATTATGTAGGAAATATTTTTACATTTCTAATTAATATTTTATAGTTGAATTTATATTGTCTGCAACCCTATATTAAAAATGGGTTAGTTATTAAACTTTGAATTTAACTCTTTGAACTCTTCTTTAAATAAATTAATAATAAATGTACTAATCTAATCCAAGTGGAACAAAGAGGATAATATTTTATTCCTAAGGTTTTTTTTGGTCGAATTATACTTTTCCAATAGAATTAGGACATGTGTTTGGGTAATTATGATATCATTTTTACCCTTAATTACCCTATTTAATTTTAACCGTGGTAAATAAGTCAAAAGTTACTATTCACCAAAAATTATTTTCATCTTATAGAACCACATTTTATATACTAATTTTAATTTTGTCTCTTGGATTTTTGAAATTAAATTAACAGAAGTGGTAAAATTATGTTCTTTTTTAATTTGTAAATGCTCTTAGGAGATTGGTAAAAAATGGTAAAAAGTTCAATAAAATTTTAATTTATCTAAACTGTTTATAAAATGACTCCAATGAATTACATTGAACTTATATAGGTATTATGTATCTATTTTGACCTAAAATATTTTTTTTCAAAAAATATAACTATTTAAATAAAAAATTTGGTTTTAACCAATAATGAAATGTTTTTCACGACTCATCAAAAAATGAATGTTTTCAAAAAAATACCAAAAAATCACCATAAGAAAATTTTGATATTAAGAATTAATAAATGAAGTCCATTTTGAAAAATAAAATTTTTAAAATTTCAAAAAGTGGGTATTACTATTCATAACAGCTACTTTGATTGGTCGTTATGCATTAGAATCTCAAAGTTGCATACAATGTACGCTATTGCATTATTCAAAGGGAAACATACTGTGGATGCTAGAAATGTTACACGCAAACTCCCAAGAAGCCTCTCTCAAGCCTCTCCCAAGCCTTTGGGATCACACATCCAAGTTAGGGATTTCTTCCTTTCTCAGTTTTGTCCAATTTTCTATAAGTTGTTATGCCCTTTTTTATTCAATTAAAAATATTAGGGTATTATTTCACCCCTCCCCTATACTACCCTCCTTATGTTTGGATGATGGGAGAACCCTTTCTCTCTCATTAATTCCTCCCATTTACACATGTTACCATGCTAAAATTCCGTGAGGTATTTCTCACTCCTCATTTACATCAAAGTAATTCTTTTACATTATTCATCTAAATTCCATTATGTTATTTGGGTCATGTATCTATATGATCTCATTGCTGTCCATTTCATGTAAATATTATGAGACACAATTTTCTCTCTCATAAACCATTTTTTATGAGTTCTTATCTCACGTCATTATGCTGCCAAAATTGCACTACAATTTTCCAAGCCAATGTCACTGTGTAGTGAATACCACGCCCATTTCTCTATCAAGGGTATTCACCTCTATGCACATTTACATATTGATTATAAATCTTCATGTATATATTCTACATACATTTATCATGGAATGAATGATGATGATTGATTCTATATTGTATGATCCATGTGGCACACTTATGCATGAAATGAAATGTTCAAGAAAGTTGCGTCCAGATAGCACTCCAATGTATTGGGTAAAGTATAATATCATGATACGTCATGTGCAATGGTTGTTGACTCATGATAATTCATGTGAAACGAGGGTGTACTCATGATCTCTGTGCAATGAGCCTTGGATCATGTCAATTCCATGTTAAATGTTGTTTCTATATTTCTATGTTATGATTATCATGCTTTATCATGCCTTTATGTTCATGTTTCTATTGTGATCCATAGATATGCCTATTCTCAAAAATGTATTTTATCCCTTATGTTATTACATGTTTAATCCCTTACTCAGATTTGTATCTCACCCTTTTCTTATGCATGTTCTCTGGTTATCCCATGCAATGCTAAGTACAAGGGAATGTAGTGGTCATGTAAAGGATTTTTTCAATAAAGATGTTGTATAACATGTTTTAAGTTGTTATGTAATGATCTTAATCCCCAAAGACACTAGACCCCTTGATCTTCTATGTTGTATCATGTGAATTTTATGTAATAAATCATGTTTTATTGTGTAATAAAGCTCATGGTTGTCATAACTTATGTACCTAAAGACGATTTAGGTTTAGAGTTAATAAAATTATGAATAACTCTTGCATAACAACTCACATGTCTTCAAGTGATCATTTTTTCTTCTATACCGAATAATTATTATTTTAAATATATCTTTAATATCTCCAATAAAATCATTCACACCTAAAACATTTTTATATGTAATTAATTTATCATCATTCTTCATAACTTTAGAAAATGGAAAGCACAAGAATGGTGAGCTCAAATTCTTAGTAAAGGTAAACATAAGAATTAAAAATTGAATAGAATCATTGAGAATAATGGTATAATGGAATATTAAAAGTACATGATCGTTATATAAGATAATTAATACCAATAAAAACATGGATCATAAATCATAAGAAGTGAAATAAATCTTTTATATAAGATAAGAGTCATATAAGTTAATAATCATGACCCACGTAAAAATAATTCTTGAGTATAGGATCCCTTAGAACACATAGATTCCATCATAAAAATTGTGTAGGTATATTGGAACATCCAACATTACTCATGGAATCACTAAACTAGATAATTCTCATATCTATTTGGAGTGAACTATAACTGAATCTTTTTTCTATATTTTTGGAGTAACTTATAATTAGAAAACATTTTTGTCTCTTAATATTATGATAACTCCATCATCTCTTAGGATTAATATAACTCCATAATATCTTAGGAGTAACATAACTTCATAATATCTTAGGAATAACTTCCATCCATCTAAATCTATCTCATTATCAAATACTTTTTAAGGTTGTAATAGACCCACCATCACTTATCTAAAAAAATCCATTATGTATTTGGATTTAATCACCAATACCATTTTCATCAATAATGTCCATGTACCATACCACGAAACATAACATATTGAACATTTCATTTCATCAATGTTGTCATGGATTAATTTACCCATATAAATCCAATAGGTTTCTTGAAAATGCCTTTAAAATATCATCATAATAAATTTATATTAAGCAAGTGAATGGAAACATAATATCATTTCTCAAGTTAAGAATATGAATAATTAAAGGATGATGGCATATGTTAAAATAACATTAAAACAAAATTTAAAATGATTCATAGAAAATCAGAAAAAATACCATTTTATTTCAATACTATAAAAAAATTGAAACCAAACAAATATTCATAAAAATATTTTTTTTGAAAATAAATATAGAAATTTATAATGAAATATTCAATGAAAATAATACTTTTTATGGTGGGAAAATCTGTTCATAGAATAATTGTTAAGAATAATAATTCTTTTCAAAATTTTGTAAATAGATTCAAAAGTGGACCATGAGAAAAACCATAAGAAATTATATTTCTAAAACCTTTTAAAAGAGGTTAAAATGTCATATAAAATATATTTATGAAATAATTTATGGTTATAAAAGACCATTCTTGAACCAATATAAAGTACATGTTAGAAGGGTTTGGTTAAATGTTTTTAAAACCTTTAACGCATTGTATTTAAATAAAATCCATTTACAACCTTTTGAAACCAAAAAAACATTTAAATAAAGAAAATAATAAGGATAATAAAATACCATGATTATAAAAATAGTCATGATATTATATTTCAAGAATGGATATATACACCATATAAATTAATATGGGAACATCAATCAAAACAAGCCTCAAAGAAGGATGTTTGAAATGATAAATTCGGGTAACTCGGATTATGCTTGAATTGAAGCCCATTGAATGAAGGAAGTTAACATGATTCTATAAAACCCATAATTTAAATGGAAAATATTGTTTAAACTCATTAATATTGCAGTAAGTACACCATATAAAATAAATGACGGTGCATAACTGAATTACGACATTAATAGTTGAAATTGAGAATATGAAAACCCTTGAAATATTTCATAAAATTTGAATTGATATCTCAGGAAATAGATAACTTCAAAGTAACCCTCAAAATCATGATCAAATACTAATTAATGATACAATATCTCAATAATAATCATATACACCTTATAAAAGGAAGTGAGTGCACAAAAGAGTCATGTCTAAAAGAAACAATACTATGAAAAATAATCCTTACAATGATTGTATCATATAATCTAGAAACAATATATGAAGTAATTATGTGTAAATATTATAAAAAACACAAAAAAATCTTTAATACAAAATAATAAAGTAATAGGTCATTTCACACATAATCTTGGCATAATATAGTCAATGATATAGAAGTATAACTCAATGAACCTAAATTTTATTAATTTATACCTTACCATTAGTTAAAATTTTTATGCATGTCATTTAACTCTTTTATGATAAGATTATTTTTATTATTTGATTATTTAAGAACCTTTTCTAGGTTTATTAAAATAAAATTTTATAATCACCTATTTAAGGAAGATTTTAAAAACCAATCATATCTCTTCATGGTGGTGGTATACTACAAGTATATAAGAGGGATGTAAATATGAGCCTCAATATTCTCACACAATAAAATTTGGACAAGTTTAGGTAATGGTTTTACCCTTATCTCTTACTTTTAACCCCCAATTTACCCTTTTGATGATTATCGTGATATCGTTGTTTTTATCTACTGGAATCAAGAAAGCTAATATAATAATAAAAGTGACATGTAAGTTGAACATAATTGATATTATAGACCATAACCCATTAAATTTTCCAAATATAACATTTTTATTAATTATAAATCTTTAAATAAAAAATTATGGAACATAATATACCATTAATGTCATTTTCTAGACTATTTACATAGTTTGAATTTAATGACATCAAGATAGTAATGGAATTAAAATATATACCTTTAAAAAATAACTAATACTTCGTATTTATCTAAAAAATTCATGTAACAAAATAATTCATCCACATTGTATTACATTTATGTTTTTAAAAATCATTTACATGATTTTCCTTTTACTTGAAAATGCATTGTGTCTTTGTTGCGTAAGTACTTACAGTAATTATTCCATCACTAAAAAATTACCATGATAAAAAATTTCATTAATATTTCAAATAAAAACTTATAAACATACATAACCTCTTTTTATACCTTTGAAAAAATATTATAGATATTAAATCAAAGAGAGTGACATCTTGTTTTTATTCTTTATATAAAAATCATATTAGGAAAAAGATCATATAATAATTGAATTAAATTTCCATATCATAAAAAACAGTATGATTACGATTTAATTAAGATCTTTAAATAGAAATAATGTAGGTTTTGTACATATTTTTAATGTCTTATCACATTATTTTTAACCTTAATTACTCGATTTATCCTTACATTAGTGACAAATATTTACCAAGGTTATTGTTCATTATGACCAAAAATAATGTTGATATACTTACCAAATTTTAATATTATGATTAAAAATATAGAAAAAATTATATAAAATTAAAACCCAAAATGGTTTGGATATTAATATTAAAATAAACCAGAAAAAATGATAAAAAATGGTTTTTCATAAAAATGAATTATTAATTATAAAGATGCTTTTATACCAAAATCTTGAATAATTTTGATTTAAATGTCATTAATTGTAATATTTTTAATCGAAAGGAAATAATGGAATTTAAAAAAATTGAAAAAAATGGAACTTTGTAAATAATTAAATATAAAAGATAGCTTTAAAAAATTAATTTTTCATTAGATACTGAAAACATAACCTTTATTAGAAAAATATCTAAATATAATCCTAAGATAATTAGAATATGGTGATCTCAAATATATATTAGTTTTATAATATATAATATCTAATGTGGTATAAATTAGTTATAATATTCTCTCCCAAAATGTAATAAAAACCATTTTCGACGAAAACTTATTTTTGAAGAATAGAATCAGTTTAGTAAAATTGAGAGTTTATTTCCTAAGAACTAATCAATAAAATTATATTGTGTAGGAAAATTATATATATATATATATATATTAATTTAGTCTCTCTTAATCATATACATCAATTCAACAAGCTGGGTTATAACAATCATATTTAAATAATAATATTTCATTCTTTGCTTAAGCTCGGTGTTGTGAGTCATATATGTAACTAAGCATACTATTCTTTTAAAATATCAGGCTACTACATATACATACATAGAAATACACATACGAACACACATAATCATACACACAAACATGCACATACAAATACATACATATACATAAATACATACATTCATACATACATACATGCATGCATACATGTATACACGTACATACACACTTACAAAAACACAGATACGTACATACATACATACATACATACATACATACAGACACACACACACACACATACATAAATAAATAAATACATACATACATATATATAGACACATAGAAAAACATACATATATTCAAACACACATACATACAAATATACATACACACAATCACACACACACAAAAATACAAACACAACCACATACACACCTACATCACAATATTTTAATACACACACACAAAGAATAATCAAAGGCATACATGATTATATATATATATATTGTATTTATATCAATATATATATTCTAAAGTATAAATCATACTAATATATAAATATCTATATATAAGTTATATATATATATATATATATTTATTTATTTAAAATATTACAAAGACAGTTCAATAAATATATCTTAATTTACATATTTTTTTGATTGTTTAAATAAAATTTTAATACATTATTTTTGCATATATATTTTTTATGTATTAAATTATATTTTAAAAAAAATTATTGAATAATATAAGTTTTATAATTATATATATATATATATAAATTATAAAAATAATATTGATGATATTTTTTACTATAAATATAATTATTATTATATAGAATATATTTTAAAATACATAAATATGTATATATATAGATTAAATCATTGATGGTGGTCTTTATTATTACTAAAAAGGTGATTATAAAAGGAAGTCTTTATCGGCACAAAAAGAAGCTAATAAAAGATGATTTTTATCAGTTTCAAAAAAAGAACATCTAAAATTCCCAATTCTATAAATTCATTTAGTAAGCACTAATAAACCCATGTCATTTATCAGCACTTTTTAGCACAGTTAAAGGGTAGCACTAAATATATATGAATCTGTAGTGCTGGTGGTAGATCATGGGACACTATATTCTACATCCCTTGGGACCCTTTTCCAATAGTTCATGGTCACACTCTCTATTGTCATACACAGCACACCCATATTAATGAAAATAATCATGTATTTATAATAAAATATTCTTAATTTTTAAATGAAAACAAGCACATTTAGTAATACCATTCATTCTGATGTGTTGGATTGATGTGGGATTAATTTTTACACATTAAAAATAAATTATCTATCTTCGTCCTATAGTATCAAGACTATCAGAGTGAGTTTTATTGGTTTTGGGTATATGGAAAGAGTTTTGAATCAAAATATAAATTTCAATTGAAAACACATACTTTTAAAAATACTAGACGCATCATATGTAAGATTGATGTGATATTATTTCATGAATATCATTAATGAATTAAAAAAATCCTTTCATAAAAGTATGGAGACAATTAAAGTGTGTTTTATTAGTTTTGAGTATATGACAAGTGTTTTGAACTAAAATGTAATTTTCATATAATAATACACACTTTTAGACTTACTGGGCACACCACATATAATATTGAGAAGAAATTAATTACTACATGTTGAAATTGATAATTATTTCCCCTAATGTTTCATATAAATTCAAATATGTTCAATTTTTTTTTTGAAATGTGTAGCACATTATGAACTAAAATTCCAAATTTAAATTGAAAATATGCACTATTAGTTATACTAGTCACACCATCTGTCAAATTAACATGTATTTAATTCCTTCATGTCCAGAATGAATAACTAGTAATTGAGATAAATTATTAAAACAATTCAAACATGTTTTCCCAGTATTGAGTATGTGATGTGCATAAAAAACTAAATTATTTTTAAATTTAAACATTCATGTTGTGTGATAGAAACCACCTCATGTTACTGGTTGACTTGAGGTTAGTTATAAAAAATAAAAAATTAATTATTAATATTTTTTCTTAAGTATAAATATAATTACAATGTTTTTCTTGGTTTTGGGGATGTGACATGAATTTTTATCTAAAATGACACTTATAAATAAAAACCTAAAGTTTTTTCATACCATCTACACCATGTATCATATTAATAAGAGGTCAATTCATAAAGATCAAAAATTAAGTATATAAATTTCCCATAAATTATTAAGACAATATAAGTGTGTTTTCTTAGTTTTCAGTACATGATATGTGTGTGAACTAAAAGTTAACTTTTGAAATAACAGTAATTTTTTTTATTCCATTCACACCACATGTTTGATCAATTTATGTTGAATTATTATATATAAAAAATTAATAACAGATTTTTTTCCTAACGTTTGACAATAATAAGAACACATTTGCTCTATTTTCATTATTTGAAGCACATTTTGAACTAAAACGCCTATTTTAATGTGAAAACATGAAATTTCATTTATATTAGTCACAAAAACATTCTAATTAATGTTAAATTAATTTTTTTTAAATTAATAACTAATCATTTTCCTAAAGTATCACGACAATTTGAGTGAATTTGATTGGTTTTGAGTATCCCCTCACCGACCTACATGCCCCCCTAATCCCTTCCACACAAACACCAAACTCCCCACCACTCTCCCCACTTGTGCACACCCCCAACACACTGGCCCCCACCCACATCATAAAATGATGTAAATAAGTTATATTTGTGTAATATATTTAAATAAATTTAAATATATGTCTTATATATACATTTATATACATTAATGTATTCATATTATGTATTTATCTATTTATCTATTTATATTCTAATAAATTTATATGATATTAAGTTTATATATTTATATATGTTATACATTTATATAATTTTTATAATATATTTATATTAATATATATACAAAAATATAAATATGGTATATATTTATAAAATACAGAATTTAATATACATTTATGTATTTATATTTATAGTATGTATACATTTAAATATATATTTATACTACATAAATTTTATCATATATTATTGAAATATAGAAATATATATATATATATATATATATATTATACAAATACAGATATAATATTATATTATACCAATGTATAAAAAAATATAATAAAAATAAGAATATATATTTTAAAAATACGTATAAAAAAATATATCCTATAAATAAAAATACATACTATATTATACAAATATAGTATATAGATAAATAAATAAATATATCATATTTATATGCCTATAAATATAAATATAAATATTTATTACATATTTATATGTATATAAATATATATTATATATTTTTAAAAACATTTATATGTATTCAAGTACATATTATATATTTATATATGTATACATTAAAAAATAAAAAAAAATTAAAGCTGGATAATAACTATGACTAGTCTAAAAAATTAGAGATATTTTTCAAACACCATTATTATTATTATAGTTAAATTGGGTAGATTTAAGGGTTGTTCTCCCAAAACCCACCACACAATTTAATTTTAATAGCCAAAATATATATACCCAAATTATAAAAATATTGTATATTTATAAAATATATTGGAGGATGCATACAATATATTATATGTATATAATTAAATAAATTTATTTTATATATTATTTGTTTAAATTTATATACTGTATAAAAAAATAAATATATTTATATAGTATAATATATATTTAAAATATATATTTCTATATAATATTCATGCTTTAAATTATACCTTTATTTATATTAAAGTAAAAATATTTTTAATTACGTTTATAATATATAGACTGATATAAACATATTTAATTATATAATTTGTTTATATAATGTCTTTATAAATATATTTATATAATAATATGCTTATATAATGTAATTAAATACATTTATATAATGTATATATATTATATTTATATATATTATAAAATTTATTTTTAAAACAAATAGAAAAAATTGGTGGGGGTTAAAACCACCTCTTATTGCTTAGAATACATATAGCTAATAACCACATTAAAATGTTTCTAAAAAATTAGGTATATTTAAGTGGGGGTTATCCTATAACATCCACTAAAATATACCTCATTTTGATTAAAAAATAGAGGGAGTTATTAACTATCACTAATCTATGAAACTTTAGGTTGTTTTTAAAAGCCTATAATCCCATAGATTAACAACGACTAATAACCCAATATATATTTATAATAGATCATGTATATTTTAGAAATAGTTTTCCTATAACTTTTTTTAAATTAGTATTTACTGGAATTTACAGAATAACCACACCTAATTTATGTAGAAACATAACCTAAAGGGGGTTTTTCATAAGTCCTTCTAAATAACCTAAACTAATTTGATTTTTTGTAGTGAATTTCAATCATATAGACCACATCATGTGTTGGATAGACATGAGGCTAAACAATTGAGAAAAAAATAAATTATCAGCCTTTTTCATAAAATATATAAAAAAGTGGAGTGAATTTTTCTCATTTTTGAATATACAACATGTGTTTTGATGTAGAATGTCAATTTTCAATTTAAAAAATAACTTTTAGTCCTACTAGACACATTGTGTGTCAGATTTATGTGATATTAATTCCTAAATTTCAACAATGAATTATTGAAATTTTAAATTAAAAAAGAACTTTTAACTATGTGATGTGTGTTCTGAACTAGAATTTCAATATTAAATGAAAACACACACTTTCAGTTATATCGATAAATTATCTTGTTTTAGAGCGTTAAAACAATCTAAGTACATTTGATCAGCTTTTCATAGGTTGAGTGAATAAATAGTAACTGAGGCCAGTGATCCCATTACATAGAACGTGGCACTACACCAGTCATAGTGCTATGACAGATCCACCACAAGCCAATGAACTAACACAAATTACCCCACCCAAACCCATCACTACACATCTGCCATTAAATCCATGCAACAGATCATTTCACCAAACCCCATATAGCATATAACCGAAATATTAGACACATGTTGGCTTGGATGGTGGGGAAATTATAAAATGAAGGGATCATACTATATATTTGGTCGGAGATAGGACTAACCCTACTTATTTTATTGGAATTCTTCCTAGATTCTTCCACAAGTATAACAAAAATATTTTTTCCAAGTATAAAATTAAGAATTGATGTATTAAAAATGTTGAATTTATTAATTGAATTAAGTATTTGGAGGGATTAATTAGGAAAATTGGTGTGGACTCTTTTCAACTCTATCATCATTTCACCCTACTCTCTAAATCTAGAATTCTACTAAATTTATTGTCATTTTATATATAAAAAATAGGAAATTAAATGAATATATTTCAAGAAGAATGGGTGAAATGAATTCTTAGGAATGACCATGAAAATTGTGTTTGGTATCATTCAAACATAGTCCCCATGATACCATTATTATTATTTCTTTATTATGGTTTAAGAAAAGTAAAAAAATGTTAGGATTAGAAGTATTTTTTAGAAGTCGACTTTTGTTTCACGGTTCCTATTTACAGGTTCCACACACACACACATATATATTTAAAATTATATTATTTTTATTTTTTTTATATACATTTTTAATAAATTAATTATTTTAATAAATAATTAATAATATAATTAATATGATTAGTAATAATACTTATTTAATTACATAAAATAATTAACAAATGAAATAATTAACAGAAAATAAAAATTAAATTTAAAGATTAATTAATTTATAACATGATTTAAAAAATTATTAATTAATAATATAATTATTTAAGTTATTAATAATATAGTCAAAAAAATTATTAAATATGTTATAAATATAATTACCAAATAATAATATAATTAATATTTAATAATATAATTTATATAATGAGTAATTATTAATAATATAGTTTATAATAAAAATTAATAATATAAATAACATGATTAACAAATAGTAATTACTACAATTAGTTTATTTAGACTCGGTAGAGAGGATTACAAACCAATTACACACACACACTTGGGATCCATATTAGTTCAAGCCGCATCCCTCCCTATAAGGAATGATAAGCACCATATTGAACCAATTTTATTAACATCTTAAAATATGAATTTTACTGACTACCAAAATTAGTCACCAAAAGCCTTTAGAGACCACTAGACGGCCGCTTTTGTTTGTCATAGTTTCTAAAAATGTATTTATCTATAGTGACCACTATTTGTGGCCACTAAAAGTCCTATATGAAAACACATAGTTTCAGTTGTCAACAGTACATGGGGGACATGTGAGGTAATGAGGAGAGTGTAGAGACCCGAAGCTTATCGTACATGAACATTACATTACATTTGCGGAATACTTAGTACATAGCAAAAACACGCACTAAAGGATCGTAATAGTTTAGTGTCTTTGGAAACTCGGAACGTAATCTGCTAATCGTGGTGAAAGATCTTCAATATCTCCCATAAAGATCTTCCCTTCTTTTTTACCTAAAAACCTTTCTTTATATCCCGGGGAAAAGAAAACAAAAAAGGGTGAGCTCAAATGCTCAGTAAGGGTAAAAAAAAGAAATATCAATCACATCATATACATAAGAACATAGCTTTTGGAAATCTTAACCTGCAAAAGAGATCATAATATCATAACATGGGATAAATCATAGAAGTGAAAATGAGATCCCCATAATCATAACATAAAACTTGAAACTTTGTGGCATGCACACATAATCATGGAAAATCATTTCTTGTTAGTCATGACTCATTGCCAAGACTATCTTAGTTGACAAAGTCCCTTTCTGAACCGAGTTCACTCCTCGTTTCATTCCTGTATCACTGAACCGAAATAACCTTCCGTTCCAGCCATGTCTATCTCATGAGATATAAAGTCTTTACCCAATGCATTGGAGGGAGATATAGGTCCCACCCATCTTATAATGAATCCTTTCTTATGTGTGCCACATAAATCATAAATCATACATCATCGCATAACACATGTAATAAAAATGGGATTCTTGAAACATCATGACATCATAAATCAATTCATATAAGATAAAGGAATTCATAAACATAATTCCATCACAACATAGTCAAATCAATGTAAAAATATGGATAGAAACAGAACCCTTTATTATCTTAGATGGAAAATAATTTTGATAAAACACTTGAACTCCATTCTTGAGGAAAATATCCTTTCTTCTTCAAAAACATTTTTCCTTTCATAGCATGTCATACGACTTTAAAATAAAAGAAGTTGATTAAAAATAAACTTGAAAACTTGTAAAGGAAGCTTCTTGGAAATAATGTTTTAAAAATCCATTCATGTCATATAAGTTAAAAAAAACATTCTTCGTACTTTTGTCGGAAAAGTCAAAAAGTACCTCGTACGGAAAAACGACAAAAGATTCCTTTCATATTCTTTACTAAAAACTCACCTAAGGGTAAAATTGGATTTTAACTATTTCAAGTGGATGGAAACAATATTACATATTGAGGGAACATGTATGTGGATGATAAAATACACCCCAGTAAATACTTACGAATAAACAATCTCGGATAAAAATGAGATTGTGATATTTCCCTTACCTTAGGTCCGACTTGCTTTGTAAGTGTCCAAAGCTCCTGTATAATGGTTTAAATAATGTCATTGACTTATTAAAGAATCATATTCATTGTTATGATATCATATACGGTTTACTTATGACATTATATTACCCGTTCTTTTGTAAATTCCATGTTAAAGAAGCGTTTTGGGTAAAATCGTTTCATTTATCATAGGTGTTTTGACTTGTTGTTCATGACATCATTATTACTTATATCATGATTTACTCACTTCATGAATATAAAATATGATTTATATATCATATATATTCAGTATATATATATATATATAATAGGTTGATAAATAAAATGAAAAACACCGTTCATGGAGACGGTAGTCCGTACGTACGCATGAACGCTGTTTTCCTTTCCTTATTGTCTTGAAATGGAAGTAAGTAGATGACATACATATGTATATATATACATAAATCCAGTAGCTTTATAATGTCATATATTTCATTATTATTTCTTACATATACATTATAATCATTCTTAAATGGTTAACATGGAGAATGAATCTCATCGTGTCGTGGAGACGGTAGTCCGTACGTACGCACGAGCGATGATATCATTTCTATAAATATTGAATTGAATTGGAGTGGATTATACAATATATCAGAATCAATATGATGTTGTAATAACTATGTATAGTTATTCTTTACACCATTATACCCATCCATGTAAGGTGGTGGTGGAAAATAGATTACACCACGGCGTGGAGACGGTATTCCGTACGTACGCACGCGCGGTGATTTCTTTTTCCGTAGGATGGATAGATGGTGAAATAGGGTTTTTTCATACTTATAATAACATATCAGTATATGAGTGATACTGATGTTATTACTTTATATTGAAACAACCTAAGAAGAAGAAGTGGAAGAAGAAATAAAGATGAAAGAATCGGTAACGGTAATTACCTCTTCTTTGAAGTGCCTCTTTGAGACCTCCTCTTAGGGCACTAGAATTGGTCTTTGAGGAAGACCAGAACCTCTAGGATGTTGATAGGGAAGTGGAGAGGAGAAAATGGCAGGGGTTGGCCGAGCTTGAGTGCTCAAATTTGTGTGAGGAGGAGGGGGAGGAGGTGTCCTTTTATAAGGGAGGAGAGGGGCACCTTAGGAATATCTCAAAATATTATTTTATATTAAAGTCAAAATCGGTTTATAATGGTTCCAAAGGGTCTTATTTCGAATCTAAAATGGGGATGGGTCGAAATCCTATCAACCAATAAGATTTAGACAAGTTTAGGGTATTATTTTAACCTTATCAATTAGATTTAACTCTAAGTTAAATAATTTAACTTTTACCGTGTCTTTTTGTTTTCATACATTATATGGTTAATAAACTTACTATAACATGCCAAACGAACCCCAAATTGTATATTATTAATACATATATCCTTATCTAAGTCATTTGGCCGAACCTTAGATTTTTAGGAATAAAATAACAATTAATAATATAATATTTGATTTAAAAACTATTTTGTGTCAATTTTGACACTATTTGATACATGATTTTTCTGAAAGTCATAACAGAATTATTTGTTCGAAACAAGTTTATTAAATCAACACTAATATATCATATTAACCTAGAAAATTAGTGGAATTCATAAAAAGTCTCAAATTACATTTATTTGGGTGTTTATAACATCAATTATTTCAATATTTCATTAACAAGATAATTACTGCATCATCTTTGTGTCATAAATAAATTAAATTATTTGACTTCTAAAAATTACAAATAAAATACCATCATGTAGTAAATCTTTTTAGCTTTCCAATGAATATATACAATCGAATTTATCTTATGTATAACCCCATATTAAAAATGCTTTACTTATTAAACTTTGATTTTAACTATTTTAACCCTTCTTTAAATAAATTAATAATAAATGTCCTAATCTAATCCAAGTGGGCCTAAATGGTCATATTTTATTCCTAAGTTTGTTTTTGGTCGAATTACACTTATACAATAGAATTAGGACATGTTTTAGGGTAATAGTAATATCATATTTACCCTTAGTTACCCTATTTACTTTTAACCGTGGTAAAAAAAAGTAAAAAGTTACTATTCACCAAAAATTATTTTCATCTCATTGAACCAAATTTTAGTCATTGATATTAACCGTGTCTGTCGGATTTTCGAAATTCCATTCACAGAAGCGGTAAAATTAAGTTTTATGCAAAATTCAGTTTTTAACCTACCACTTAGTAGTTTCACTATTCATCAAAAAATGAAGGTTTTCAGAAAAATGCCAAAATTTCATCCTAAGCTATATTTCATATTCCGAATTCAAAAATGAAGTCTATTTTACCAAATTCATAACATAGAAGTTGAATTAATTAATTTTATAATTAAATCCCGCTATTAAAACAAATAGCGTGTTTTTAAGAAACAATATCTATCAAAAGATTGACACTTGTTTATGTCTGGTTTAAATGTGAAATTACGTCCAATGACCAACATTGTATTAAATTGTAAAAATATATTCTAAATATACTTTAAAACTACTCAAATTAATAATTTATCACTATTAATTATTTCGATTAAAAAAAGTTGTTTTTAATTATAATTTAGTAATTTTCACTATTCATCAGAATATGAAAGTTATCCGAAATATACCAAAATTTCACCTTAGGCTAAATTCGATACTCCGAATCCAAAAATGAAGTTCATTTTGAAATATAAGATTTACAAAATTTTAAAAAGTGGTTATTACTATTCATAACGGCTAGTTTTAATAATATTTTAATAGCATATCGTTGTTTAGTGAAACTCGGTATTGCGTATTACACACGCTATCGAGGAAGGTCGTGATTGCGTGTAATGAAAGGCAAGTCAAGGATGCGTGTTTTGCAAGATCCTTTTGGTGTAGCGTACAACACAAGACATTAGTGAAATAAAAAGAATATTTTTCATAAAATCTCGGGCTGTTACATTCTACCCCCCTTAAAATGAATTTCGCCCTCGAAATTCGTCGGGGTTATAAATGGTTTACTATTCGAAAGTTTCTTTAATAGAAACCCACATCGTAAAAAGGAATACCAAAACTTGGCTTTAAAAACTAAAGTATGAAATGTAACGATTACCCAAATAAACTAATCACTGGGTTTCCACATAGGTGAAAATATGGATATGGAAGAGAAATCTAACCATGATGTTCTGATGGAGAGTGGTAGAGAACATGGCTATGGAAAAGCCAGTAATCACAAATCCATAAATTTGTGACGATCTAAGGTACCATCTGATTCATCAGGTATAAGAGAACTAGGACAACATTTTTGGTTTTCAAGATCATTTCCGTAAAGTTAAAGAATTTTGAATTAGAATAAATACTTACTTTATTTTGGTACAATCTCACTGTTGTTCGTGCCTTTAACAATTTCCACTTCATCTCTTAAATAAATGAAGTTGAATTTGTTATTCGTGAAGTGTTAGCAGATCATGTGATAGAATGACGGGTCATTCCATCTATCTCAAAAGGTTAGAAAAACTTATATACATAAGTCGATCTATAGTGGGATTAATCATATATGGTTCCTAAAATGGGCTTATACTTCATATATCATACTGCTTAATATAATAACACTAGTTTCTACTAAACAGGGACTTCCTGTAGGTCAGTGGTAGGCGATAAAGGCCAGTCGCACTTCGGTTGTGGGTTCGATTCCTACAGCCTTGTCCGAAGCGATGGGTTGTCGCCCGTCCTGCAGGTTGTCCTTTTTCTAAATCTACGTTACTATAACATCCCATCAATAATATCGAAAATCTTCTATCCTTAAACAATACTAACTTATGTCCAACATAATCCAGTCTAATCTTTAGGATTATACATAATACTGCAGTCCACTCTCATAGTATAGTGACAACGATTACCAGAGATTTAATATTGTCGTTGATCCCCACATATCATAAGATATGTCTTGTTGGTCACATTCCAAACATTCAAAGTCCTTAATCGTGTATTCTCTTGAATACCTTAGTGAAAACTTGAGTGCAGTTAAAAGTTAACACTTTCTACATACCAAAATCCTCAAAATTCTATATACTCAAACCATGATATACCTTAGTCCTTATATCAATCATGATCTCATGAATACTATTAAACATTTCATTTTCTCGTCTTCATTATGCGCATATCATCTTATTTCCAAAAAATATCTCAATCACTTTGAATACCACATCAATAAATATTGCAATACTCAATGATACAACATTATTTTGGAATCCCATTACATAAACACTTAATCATTCCACCATATCGTTGTTATATTCAACATTGCCAATAGTGATCGCATGTGATTTCCCTTTGTCCTTTGCCTTCAGTGGTTGCTCATGTTGATCATCACTAACCCTTGGATTAGGGAAATTATTAGCATAATGCCCCATTTCCTTGCACTTGAAGCATTGAAGTGTTGGTGGTGCGTTCTCTGCAGTGTTTGCTTTATTCACATCATTAGAAACCCTTCTTCCATTACTTCGACACTCAGCTACTCGATGACCTTCTTTTCCACACTTAAAACATTTCCTAGTCCCTTTAAGACAATCTCCACCATGCTTTTTTCCGCACTTTGTGCATAAGGAAACATTCATCTTCTTTTCACCATTATTCTGAGATTTCTCCTTGAACTCCATCTTTCGTTTCTTGTCAAAACCATGAGATGAATATGTAACACCAACTTCCATTTCTACCTTGATAGCACAACGCACAATTTCTTCATAGCTACTGAAGTCTCTTATAGCTAATGCCCTTCGAAGACTTGGTTTTAAGCCACTGAAAAATCGATCAACTTTACTTTCAGGTTGGATGATAATACCAGAAGCATACCTTGCAAGTCTTGTAAAATTTGCTTCATAGGTACCAACAGATTCATCGTCCCTTTGCTTAAGTTCAAGAAACTCTTTCTCCATCTTTGTTCGAAGAATACGAGGGAAGTACTTACTGAAAAACAAGTTCTTGAACTCGTCCCATTCCATTGACTCAATTTCATCTCTTGGCCTCGTATTCTTGATAAGATTCCACCATTGATCAGCTTCACCTTCCAAACGATATACTGCTAAGATGACTTTATCATGTTCAGAACAGTGAAGAACTGAAAATATCTTTTCAATGGTACTGATTCATTGTTCAGCCACAAGTGGATCAGAAGACCCACTGAAAGAAGGTGGACGTTGCCTCATGAAGGACTCAATAGAATATTGTTCCCTTCTCTGCTCATTTGGAAGTCCAGAATGATTCATAGCTTGTGTAAGTATAGCAATAAGATTTTGCACTCCATCTCCCATAACATTTGTTTGTTCAGGAGGCCAATCGTTGCATTGTCCATTGCATTGATCAACACGGTTCCTTCGGGTTCCAGCCATCGTCTAAAACCCAAAAAGAATAGTGTGAGAGGCAAAAATCATGCTAGGGAAAACAACATAATAAAGGGGGAGTACCTTCAATATCCAACATCTTAGGTTTAATTCTATGATCGTTAGCGTAATTCTATTACTATAACCTATATGTATACTTATCCCTAGGGACATCCCTAGACATACCTTAGAAATATCTCTAGGGATCTCACTAACGTTTTCGCATCCTAGTTTCCAAAGGTTGACTAAACCTTTCCTCTGATACCAACTGTAGAGACCCGAAGCTTATCGTACATGAACATTACATTACATTTGCGGAATACTTAGTACATAGAAAAAACACACACTAAAGGATCGTAATAGTTTAGTGTCTTTGGAAACTCGGAACGTAATCTGCTAATCGTGGTGAAAGATCTTCAATATCTCCCATAAAGATCTTCCCTTTTTTTACCTAAAAACCTTTCTCTATATCCTGGGGAAAAGAAAACAAAAAAGGGTGAGCTCAAATGCTCAGTAAGGGTAAACAAAATAAATATCAATCAAATCATATACATAAGAACATAGCTTTTGGAAATCTTAACCTGCAAAAGAGCTCATAATATCATAACATGGGATAAATCATAGAAGTGAAAATGAGATCCCCATAATCATAACATAAAACTTGAAACTTTGTGGCATGCACACATAATCATGGAAAATCATTTCTTGTTAGTCATGAATCATTTCCAAGACTATCTTAGTGGACAAAGTCCCTTTCTGAACCGAGTTCACTCCTCGTTTCAGTCCTGTATCACTGAACCGAAATAACCTTCTGTTCCAGCCATGTCTATCTCATGAGATATAAAGTCTTTACCCAATGCATTGGAGGGAGATATAGGTCCCACCCATCTTATAATGAATCCTTTCTTATGTGTGCCACATAAATCAAAATCATACATCATCGCATAACACATGTAATAAAAATGGGATTCTTGAAACATCATGACATCATAAATCAATTCATATAAGATAAAGGAATTCATAAACATAATTCCATCACAACATAGTCAAATCAATGTAAAAATATGGATAGAAACAGAACCCTTTATTATCTTAGATGGAAAATAATTTTGATAAAACACTTGAACTCCATTCTTGAGGAAAATATCCTTTCTTCTTCAAAAACATGTTTCCTTTCATAGCATGTCATACGACTTTAAAATAAAAGAAGTTGATTAAAAATAAACTTGAAAACTTGTAAAGGATGCTTCTTGGAAATAATGTTTTAAAAATCCATTCATGTCGTATAAGTTAAAAAAACATTCTTCGTACTTTTGTCGGAAAAGTCAAAAAGTACCTCGTACGGAAAAACGACAAAAGATTCCTTTCATATTCTTTACTAAAAACTCACCTAAGGGTAAAATTGGATTTAAACTATTTCAAGTGGATGGAAACAATATTACATATTTAGGGAACATGGATGTGGATGATAAAATACACCCCAGTAAATACTTACGAATAAACAATCTCGGATAAAAATGAGATTGTGATATTTCCCTTACCTTAGTTCCGACTTGCTTTGTAAGTGTCCGAAGCTCCTGTATAATGGTTTAAATAATGTCATTGACTTATTAAAGAATCATATTCATTGTTATGATATCCTATACGGTTTACTTATGACATTATATTACCCGTTCTTTTGTAAATTCCATGTTAAAGAAGCGTTTTGGGTAAAATCGTTTCATTTATCGTAGGTGTTTTGACTTGTTGTTCTTGACATCATTATTACTTATATCATGATTTACTCACTTCCAGAATATAAAATATGATTTATATATCATATATATTCAGTATATATATATATATAATAGGTAGATAAATAAAATGAAAAACACCGTTCATGGAGACGGTAGTCCGTACGTACGCATGAACGCTGTTTTCCTTTCCTTATTTTCTTGAAATGGAAGTAAGTAGATGACATACATATGTATATATATACATAAATCCAGTAGCTTTATAATGTAATATATTTCATTATTATTTCTTACATATACATTATAATCATTCTTAAATGGTTAACATGGAGAATGAATCTCATCGCGTCGTGGAGACGGTAGTCCGTACGTACGCACGAGCGATGATATCATTTCTATAAATATTGAATTGAATTGGAGTGGATTATACAATATATCAGAATCAATATGATGTTGTAATAACTATGTATAGTTATTCTTTACACCATTATACCCATCCATGTAAGGTGGTGGTGGAAAATAGATTACACCACGGCGTGGAGACGGTATTCCGTACGTACGCACGCGCGGTGATTTCTTTTTCCGTAGGATGGATAGATGGTGAAATAGGGTTATTTCATACTTATAATAACATATCAGTATATGAGTGATACTGATGTTATTACTTTATATTGAAACAACCTAAGAAGAAGAAGTGGAAGAAGAAATAAAGATGAAAGAATCAGTAACGGTAATTACCTCTTCTTTGAAGTGCCTCTTTGAGACCTCCTCTTAGGGCACTAGAATTGGTCTTTGAGGAAGACCAGAACCTCTAGGATGTTGCTAGGGAAGTCTAGAGGAGAAAATGGCAGGGTTTGGCCGAGCTTGAGTGCTCAAATTTGTGTGAGGAGGAGGGGGAGGAGGTGTCCTTTTATAAGGGAGGAGAGGGGCACCTTAGGAATATCTCAAAATATTATTTTATATTAAAGTCAAAATCGGTTTATAATGGTTCCAAAGGGTCTTATTTAGAAGATAAAATGGGGATGGGTCGAAATCCTATCAACCAATAAGATTTAGACAAGTTTAAGGTATTATTTTAACCTTATCAATTAGATTTAACTCTACGTTAAATAATTTAACTTTTACCGTGTTTTTTTGTTTTCTTACATTATATGGTTAATAAACTTACTATAACATGCCAAACGAACCCCAAATTGTATATTATTAATACATATATCCTTATCTAAGTCATTTGGCCGAACCTTATATTTTTAGGAATAAAATAACAATTAATAATATAATATTTGATTTAAAAACTATTTTGTGTCAATTTTGACACTATTTGATACATGATTTTTCTGAAAGTCATAAAAGAATTATTTGTTCGAACCAAGTTGATTAAATAAACACTAATATATCATAGTAACCTAGAAAATTAGTGTAATTCATAAAAAGCCTCAAATTACATTTATTTTGGTGTTTATAACATCAATTATGTCAATATTTCATTAACAAGATAATTACTGCATCATCTTTGTGTCATAAATAAATTAAATTATTTGATTTCTAAAAATTACAAATAAAATACCATCATGTAGTAAATTATTTTAGATTTCCAATGAATATTTAAAATCTAATTTATCTTTTGTATAACCCCATATTAAAAATTATTTTCTTATTAAACTTTGATTTTAACTATTTTAACCCTTCTTTAAATAAATTAATAATAAATGTCCTAATCTAATCCAAGTGGGCCTAAATGGTCATATTTTATTCCTAAGTTTGTTTTTGGTCGAATTACACTTATCCAATAGAATTAGGACATGTGTTAGGGTAATAGTAATATCATATTTACCCTTAGTTACCCTATTTACTTTTAACCGTGGTAAAAAAAAGTAAAAAGTTACTATTCACCAAAAATTATTTTCATCTCATTGAACCACATTTTAGTCCTTGATATTAACCGTGTCTATCGTATTTTCAAAATTCCATTCACAGAAGCGGTAAAATTAAGTTTTATGCAAAATTCAGTTTTTAACCTACCACTTAGTAGTTTCACTATTCATCAAAAAATGAAGGTTTTCAGAAAAATGCCAAAATTTCATCCTAAGCTATATTTCATATTCAGAATTCAAAAATGAAGTCTATTTTACCAAATTCATAACATAAAACTTGAATTAATTAATTTTATAATTAAATCCCGCTATTAAAACAAATAGCGTGTTTTTAAGAAACAATATCTATCAAAAGATTGACACTTGTTTATGTCTGGTTTAAATGTGAAATTACGTCCAATGACCAACATTGTATTAAATTGTAAAAATATATTCTAAATATACTTTAAAACTACTCAAATTAATAATTTATCACTATTAATTATTTCGATTAAAAAAAGTTGTTTTTAATTATAATTTATTAATTTTCACTATTAATCAGAATATGAAAGTTATCCGAAATATACCAAAATTTCACCTTAGGCTAAATTCGATACTCCGAATCCAAAAATGAAGTTCATTTTGAAATATAAGATTTACAGAATTTTAAAAAGTGGTTATTACTATTCATAATGGCTAGTTTTAATAATATTTTAATAGCATATCGTTGTTTAGTGAAACTCGGTATTGCGTATTACACACGCTATCCAGGAAGGTCGCGATTGCGTGTAATGAAAGGCAAGTCAAGGATGCGTGTTGTGCAAGATCCTTTTGGTGTAGCGTACAACACAAGACATTAGTGAAATAAAAAGAATATTTTTCATAAAATCTCGGGCTGTTACAGAGAGACCCCATGCTCCAGCCTCCTGCCATGGCAGATGCGCAGTGGCTGAAGGGAGTGGTGGGGGGAATGCCAGGGGTGGTGGGTGGATATCAAACATCAGTGGCTAAAGTGTTTCATGGTAGGTATGGAAGTGGGAACTGATAGGAAATAGAGGGTTGTGATAGGGTGACCAAGGAAGGTGGGGTGATGTTGGGGGTGACTAGGGTTGTCAGCGGGCTATTGCATTAATGATATTAGTAAAAACAATGGCTTAGGTAGAAAAAGTCCCACCCATTTTCATTTCTATTTTAGTGACCACCTTTCATTTCCGCTATTACTATTATTAGAAACCACCAATTGTGGTTTCCCATTACACAACCATAGAAACCAATATTTCTTATAGTGATTTCATATTGAATGGAATGAAATCTCGGGTTGATGATGGACCAAAGTCCCTAAATTGAAAGTGGCCCAAAGGAACCTGAAGGATATTACTCTAATCCCTAAAGAATAATACATCATTTCGAATCACTAGTCTATATGGTATGATATTTAAAAGATATATGTCAATACACTCATTTCTATTACAAACATCTCTCCCAATAATGCCTTGTGTGATATCTCCTTGTACTATCTTTACCACATCGAACTATCACATAAAATCTATTATGATGAACATATTGAGGTAGTGCACTCATCTTGTCCACATTTTTGAGGATATATGGTGCAGTGATGGGAATCAGTGTTCACATCCCTCTTTCAAGTTCATCCACCCTTGCCTCATCACCAATTACGCCAAGTAGTTTGTCTAGTGATTGACCTAATGCATGATTTTGTTTCTTTTCATTCAACTTCCTCTCAGGTTTCCACCCACAACCCTAAATCCATTCCCACCATAGAGTAGGGCCTTTTGTCTTTTTCCCATTCATTTTACTAATCACCATCAACATTGCACCACCCCTTAAGAAATCATGGGTAGGGCCACCTATTGTCCACATTTTTGGGTCACCACCTCCCCTGATAGTGTCATTTTTAATACAAATGACATATTTAAACCCCCAAATTTAATTAAGGGATGATCCATTGGTAGGGGTTGATCTATCGAACCCCTTCTACAAGATCGTCGCAAGCATGTGTGGTTGGCCACTCAGTTGCGCCCTATTAAAAAATATTAGTAAAAATATAAACACTTTTAATAATTAATAATGAAAATTACACACAATAAGAGAATTAATATTAGTAATTATCAAATTAATTAGCTAATAATTTTATAATTACTTTTGTAATTAATTAAATTATTTACTATAATTTGTAATTATATTAATAACTATATAATAAAATACATGATAAACTACAATTATTAAATACTAATTATGATGGTAATTATTATTATTAAGTACCAATTATTCCTGATATTTACTAATTATATAATTTTTTTTTGTTAATTATTAAAAAAATTAATATTATTAGTTATTAATTTTCTTAATTAATTACCTAATAAATTAAAAATTTTATTATTAATTAGTAATTTTATTAATTAATAAATTATTTATAATTATTGAAATTTCTAATTATTGATGATATTATTTAATTATATAATGTATATTTTAAATAATGCATAATTAAAAATGCAATAAACATATTACATGGATTTCAATTCAAAATTTCTGAACTATGAAAAAGTATCACTATTATCATTATCACTGCCTTGTGTTGTTCTCCATACAACAACCTAGAGTATAGATAGTGTGTGCATGTTGTGTATTTTACCCCTCCACTAACAAAATAAGTTTAAATATATACATAACTTCTGTCTGTGTAATTGAAAGAATTACTAGATATATTTTATTATTAAAATAAATATTTTCAAAATCAATGTGTCTATAGGATATCCTATATCCATGGAAAACCCCATCTATGAATATAGGTGATTTCCGATGCCCTTCCCTTGAGAAACAATTTTCTCATGTCGGTACGGGAAAACCTATAGCCATGGGAAATAACTTCTCATGGCCATAGGCCTCCTATAGCCTTGGGCATTCTCGACTGTGGCTACATATTTGGGTTGATATCTCAAACTTACACTAGTGGAGTTAACTTTTTAGCACATTTCATGTTTATATTTTCTCTCCCCTCAATCTTATTAGAAATAATATATATAATACTAATAAAAAATTTATTGTCCTAATATTCTAATTTCCTTTGAAAAAGTATAGTAAACAAAATACATGATCTACTCCCTAATTTAGGCATAATTGTTGTATTATTTAATATCTTTGATAGTTAACTCATAAAACCCAAGTCAATAGATTTCCATTGATTCTTCCTAGTTCATCAGTATTTAACTTTTGAATTATCCCAAAAATATCATGATAACTTCCATATAAAAATTCAACATTTGAATTTTAAATATACCCTCTCTCTACATAACATCGCCATCTTCTTATCATATTTATGACATATTAAAATTATTCACAGTAATAAAATTCCTTTTATCTCAAACATTATTCTACATAGTGGTGTTATATCATTTTCATGGAATAATCATTTCCAAATTAATTAAATTATTGAAATCAATCAAAGTCTCATAATAGTTGTGACATTTTTCATAGAGGTATTCCTAACACTTTACCAAATTTTAAAACTTTTAAATTCCATTATGAGTATGTATAATTAAATTTATGAAATATCCTCCAAAATATGTTTAATGAATATCCTTTATAAAAATTAAAATCAAAATATTAAAATAAATACATAAAATTAATTTCATTCATGTTTAAAATTAACTCTTCACTTTTATCCCCATATGTAAAAGTAAAATAGTTTGACAAATTATCAATGTCTTCCAACTCCCTTTTATATGAATAAGAAATATATTGAGTACATAAAATTAAATTCCTTCAACTTTAAATTTATTATTTTTCAAGTATCTAATTTTGATTAACTTTTTATTGATATAGTAAAGTCTTATTAATTCAAACATTAGAGTAAACACTTTAGTTCCTCTATAAGTGTATAAGGAATACACTTAACTAAATTAGAAAAATCCTTCCAGGATAAAATTACTTACCTTTATGAAGTATTCCCAATATAAAGGTAACTTATCCAATCATAAATCTAATATATTCTCTATAGATTCATCGCTTAGTAAAATGTGGAACTTCTAAAATTTATGACTCTATGAAAATCATATCTTTAGTAAATGAATACTTTTCCAAAATTCTAATCTTTTAATATTGTATAAATTCCAATTTTATGATTTCACATCTATTTTATAAAACTATTATTAGAAAAATTTATCGAACATAAATTGTGAGAAACACATAAATAACATCTAGAATAATAAATAACAAAATAAAAAAATTGAACTATAAACTAAGAGTGTCATTCACCTGTAGATAATAACATAATTGATATATTAATAATAAATGATAGATACGAACAATATATATAACAATGAACAACATATAAAATAAATAAAAATTAAAAACACATCAAATAAAGAGTGGGGATAACGTAATTATTAAAACACAAATAATTGGGATTGATAATGAGTCACACAACATCAATTACAGTTCCCCAGTTCCTAAAACCTATCCTCAATGTTATTATACAGAACCAAGCATTTTACAAAAATCATTACATGATTTGAAGCATAAATAAACCTCAAATTAAAAGCCACATATTGTAAATTCTATCGTCTGGTATGATTAGGTACATAATTAAACATCATGATTACCAAATAAGAACATATTTTATTTAATCTTCATATTTATATCCTAACTTCCATTGAGCTTCTATAATTTCATAAGATTACAAAGCGAATACATTAATAAAATGGATGAGATAAAATCCCATTAAGGAAATAAAAATTGGAATAAAATATAACACATGGGTTAGAAAGCATAACATTGTGACATAGAATGATAGAAACATGAATAAAAATATGGAATAATAATATGTATAACATGGGAACATATAATCATGTCTTCATAAGAATATGGTAATAACAAATAACATGACATAAAAATGATTCAAGGATAACTTTCAAGACTATATAACATAGTGGAAAAAGTTCCAAAAAGGAATCACTTTCACTCCATGTCCCAATATGATGTCTCATGATACTAATCATTATGCAATGCATTGGATCTCTATCTGGGTTTACCCATCATATCATGTTCATGAATACATGTTCCACATGAATAATTAATATAATAGTTACCCATGGAAATAAATGGGTATCATAATCATATCATAAGGCATAAAAAGAGCATATCTTAAGGGTGACCATGAAAGAATGGATTAAGACATACATCAAAATTAATAAGTGATAATAGGTATAGAACATGAAAAGTCATGTCAAATTTCATTGTCAACATGTGAAAAGGGTTTTTATGAAACTTTAGAAATCAGCCACCTAAGTGTGGTTTAAGGGAAAATTTTAATGATTCTTTAAAATGGAAAAGTTATAGTTGTTTGTATAAAAATAGAAACGAACTAAAATGGTGTTCATGATAAAATGAGTAATTTATGAAAAATAATTGTGACCTAAAATATATAATGGAGTGAACTTTAAAATGACCAATAAATCGGGAAGTTCCCTACAATCAGGCTTTCTTAACGTGAATAATTGAAAAGGAAACCTTTATAAAACATGTATTAACCCATAAAATAGGGATCATATGATATTTATAAATTATTTTAGAACTTATAACTAGAATTTAATAGAATTATATAAAAATAAATAAAAATTATATTTGGGTAAAGAGAGAGAAATTGTAACCCAAAGGATAAATGGAGGTTCTGGTTGAATCCCTTACCTTATGTATGAAACGATTTTGAACATAACATTAATGTCGTGAATAATCAAATTAAATCCATTAATTAATTAATAATGGTATTTTAATTTATTTATTATACTTGATATAATTTTATTAAATTTATTTATATTGTTTTTTATGAGTTATGAGATTCAATTTCATTGTTCATGAGCATTAGTTTTCTTTGTTTTCATGATCAGTTTACATGTATATGTGTATGTAAAATCATGTATAATGAGGATAAGTTACCATAACTAAACATATATGTTATTAATTCACTTATAGAATATTAAAATACCATTTTTTAAGAAATTAGGATGATTCATTAGATACATCATTAAAGATAACCATTTAGATTAATTTAACATTTATTGATCATCACAAACTAGTTTTGTTATATTATTAAATATCTTATAGATATACTAGTTTAAGAATATTATATAGGATTTAATACGTATAATTTATTCTATTTCAACCATAAAAATGGTTTCTTGATCATCCTTGAAGTTGTAATTGAAAGATGAAAGAATGTTGTCCACGAAGGTGGTAAATCAACACCTCATGGATGATGTTTTCATTCCTAAAATAAAAGAGATATGATAAGATATTTGATGAAGAATTATTCCATATAAAAGATAAAATTATATTATATATATGATAATATGTTTTTCATGCCACTTAGATAAGGGTATGTGAAAAGAAGATAAGAAAAGATAGGAACATGAAAAGAAATTGAAAGAAAACGAAATAGGGTTTTACCTATTGAATCCTTCTTCTTGATAACCTCTATAGGGGGTTGGTTTTGGTATTTTGTTAAGACCAATAGATCCTAGACGTGGGGTAGGGTCTTTGGAAGATATTTGAGTATAATTTGGACAATTCCTCAGTCTTGAGAGGTGTTAGAGGAAGAGGGGGTGAGGGATTGTCTTTCTAGTGGAGGAGGGGGTGTTTTCTATTTATTATACTTCTTATTTTATTATTTTTCTCAAGACAAGAAATATTTCTGATTATTGATACTAAATATAGAAACTATGTTATGTGAATTTTATTCAATGGTTCTTACAGCATCCATGGATCCATTAATAGTGTATTTAACTTATAATGTATAGATACAGTAAATTACCATATTTCACAATTAAAAATATTAACTATTTCTGTAAAAATCCCAAAACTTCACCCTGAATAGTTTTCCATGTGTATAATTAAAATATTAACTCTATTTTATAAAAATAATTTTTTAAATTTGAGATAAATAAATTTTAATCAAAATCATGATTTACTTTGAAAATACAAATTTAAAAATTAAAACTCTTTTTCAAACACTTTGAAAACATAATTAATGTCTCATAAAATTATCTTATAATCATTGGTCAACAAAATATTAATATCTGAATGAATTTTATTGAAATAAATTTTGTTTTAATTTATTAAATTAATCATAAAACTGTAATTAAATATTTACTACTTACAAAAATACCAGCAATTAATTAATAATTATTACAATATTTAGTTACATATACTAAGATAAAATTATATCCTATTATAACTTATAAGATTAATAAAATTTATATATAATTTCAGGGGTGAGGTTACTATTCTATTGTTTGGTTTACTGTTCAAATCGTTAACAATACTATTCCAAAGGTCAAGTCGCTATTTTATCAATATATGTTCATTAACTTCTGGAATACTTTGTATTTCATTCCTTATTAATTTATAAAGTATGTATTTTTTTCTAAAATTTATTTTGTGTGGTTTATAGTATGTTACATATATATAATAAGGAAATTGTTAATTGATAAAATTTTGGTCTGTTATAGTTTTTCCCTATGACTAGAGGTGTCAAGGTGGTGCGTGGAGTCTTATTTTCCTTGAAATTCTCATGTTTTTTTGTGGTCTCATCATTGTTGTCATTGTAGTAGTCACAATATAAGTTGTTCTAATGGTATTAGTATAGATCATGGTGGAAGTCATGATAATATGTTGGTCTCACGATAGTAGTCACATTTGAATTCATGGTAGTAGGTTGGACTCACAGTAGTAGGTTGGTCCCATAATCATGTTCTTAAAAATTTTCAGTTTTCCAAGAAAATTCATAAATGAGAATTTTTATCATAAATATGGTTTCAAAGAATTAAATAATGTCAATTAATTTTCATTTCAAAATGATTTTTATATCCTTGGTTTCATAAAAAATAGAATCTTTCAAAATGGATCTTTCCATATGAATTAAATGAAATTCACATTAATGTTTGACCTATGAGAAATATTTATGGTCTTGTGTTTTTAACATTAAAATTATTATATTTCTTTTTTTCTAATCCTTTAGTATTTTATTTGAGTTTGGGAGAATAAAAATTTTGTTTTTGGACCTCTAAGAGTCATCTGAATCTATAAGAGACACCCTTTTCTTATTCTTGGCATGTTCATTAGTTTGATTTCACTATATTTATCTAAATAAGTGAGTATCTCTTGAGTAAGGAGCATTTTTATCCTTGGTTTTACATATTCTTGATAAAAGATAATGGTTTTTAAGGCCTTATCTTTTGTACACCAGTAAATGACATCATCATCTTCTATTTCCCCTATTTTTGGTGTGCCGAGTTTGGGATGTTCTTTTTACAGTAGGGGCCTTGTTGGTTCTCCTATTTTTGGTGAAATCATGAATTTATCAGGCATTATCTATTTGGGTGATGGTGGAATTAACCTTAATCAATTTTAAATATCAGTAAATAATGAATCTTAATTTTTTATTGTAGCAATCATATGAATTTTATTCGATGTTAACCATTTATCTCTTGTCTTTAAAGATAGATTTCTATGTTTCTTTATTCTATAGTTTAGCATGTTTTTATTCTTAGAAATTGATAATTAACATAAATATGGTTTAGTTATTGTGTAAATAAATAATGAGGCATGTTAAAATGAAATATTTCTTCATTATATTTTAATGAAATTGGAAGTTATGTTTGAAAGCATGTTTAAATAATCCATAGTTATTGATATTTGATTCCTTTCATTGATTATAGTTGTTACCAATGATGAATTAATTTTTTTAATTCAAAATTAAAATGAAATGGTTGTTTGATAAAGAATAATGTTTGGGGATAATATATCTGATTTTCATATAATGAATAAATTCTTGGGTTTTAGGGACTATATTCCCTATTTACTATTTTTCGTTTCCTTTATAACTTATTTTCATGCATTGAATGTGATAATTTTCATATGATGTGATGTCATAATGGGATGGATTATAGTTACAGATACATGAGTTGGTAGTCTTGGTTTTATAGTAGTAGTTGATGCCCAAGATTGCTGGATGTATAGATATATGTAAGGTGGTATCAAGGACTACATTGGTTCTCATGGAGAGTGTTAAAGCTGGTCTTGTCTATTATTATCCTGATAATTCCAAGGATACTTTCATGATAATAAATCTACATAAATTTTAATTGATTGGGTTTTTTAATCTATTCATTTCCCTGCACTTAAAACGGATGGTTGTTATTAGCTTATGATATTTTTTGGAATCTTAGGATGAGTCCCAGAGTTTCTATAAATATGGAATGATAAATAATAATAAATTTTCTAACCCATGGGGGTGAGGGATTGATGGAATACTGGATAATGATAATTCTAGAGGAAATTTGGGATTAGTTGGTTAATACCTGAAGGGAATGTAAAACTATTGGATTATTCCTCGAGGTATTGGAATTTGGTAGGCCATTAATTTAATTATGAAATTTTTAGAATGAAGATTGAATAAAATGAAAGTCATTTGAAATGCTTGTATAATTATAGTATATCTAGTCATTTGCAGTGGCATTTGGGTGTCCGAGGAATGATAGTTATAATTGGTAAATGCTAGGTAGTTCCCCATAGTGTGGTTGTGATATATATATATATATATATATATATATATATATATATCATGTATGTTATGTTTGTTTATACACTACCCCACCCTTGTTGGTAGGGAGATCAACACCCAGTCGACTTTGAGAAGGTGTTTTCTCCAACATCCAAGTTAGCAAGGAAAGAATGATTGACTATCCATTATTTTCCTACTCTATTATCCGGATAGTTTTACATGATGGTATGAATGGTGGTATTATTTCCCATATATATGTATGTATAGGGCTGTAATAGAATGTAGTTATTTAAAACACATATATATCTAGATATAGTATCCTAAGGATAATAATTGGTATGTTGTGTATGGGTTGTGATGGATTGGGGTTTAATACAAGATGTATGAGTTTTATTAGCACCCAAAACTACCCAGTTACTATCTAGACATTTACATAATGTGATTCATTGGGTGCATGATATGTGGTGATGAAGAAATGTTGTGATACATGGGATTCAGTATATGATATAGTATCCTAGTTTTCTTTATGTTGGCTTACTTTTCTGGAGATATAGATTAGGATGTGTGATGTTGGGGAAGAGAAAAAAACTAGTGGGGAAGTGATATATAGGTACCCTAATTTTTTATATGATATATATTATATTATTTCTTATATATGATACTTATAGAGAGAGACATATGGAGGATAGGTGCTTTGTATACCTGATTATGTAAAGAGTTGTTTTCCCTTATTTTTCACTGGGCTTTAGTATAATTTATTTATCTTTTTTCATGAGAGGGTCAAGGGAGGATCCTACTGTGCATACATATTATTTTTACCCTGCTAGTAAAAAAAAATTTTTGAGGACCACATAATCTCATGGGTGATTGATCTTTAATTTACTAGCTTGTGGTGTTTCTCAGGAGGTATTTGGGAATCAAGGTCACCGTGGAGGATTTACTTTTTCTTCTTGAAGATTATTTTGAAGTTGTTTCAATCTTTATGATATTTCATTCTTGTATTAGGGTATTTTATTTTATCTTGAACATTATTTTTAAGTTGGGTTTATATTATATCCCTTTCATTATGTTCTCCATAGAGTGTAAAGCCTCCCATTTGTGTGTACAATATACACTTGATGCTTGATGCCAACCCGTGGCCCATTGGAAATGGGCTATGACAACAAATATATTTTTTTACACTTTATTTCATGATTTATTATATAAATATACACATAACATGATCCCAAATTATTGAGAGGCCTATTTTCTTTGGGAGATTATCTATATATAAAAATAACTTTGAATAGGTATTCAATAATATTATTAAAAAACACCTAACATGTTATTATATTCCATTAATCTTTTAATCCTCTATAGGATAACCTAGGATGTATTTAAGAAAGGTTTGAGGTATAAAGACCACTAAGTGAATGATCAAAACATAACATTATGAAAGTAATAAATGTTATTCAAAGGGAATATCATAGTGACATAAAAGGGTGAGAATTATAAAAATTAACATCGAAGCATGACATATGGTGATAACATCAAGGCATCATAGGAATATGGTGGGGATGTAAAACATGACATTGTAAGCATAAGTAAGTCCTATCAATTGAGACATCATTACATAGTGTTTTTATGATAACCTCATCAGCACCGTACATGATATCTCATGAGATAAAAACATTACCAAATGTATTGCAAGTTGAATTATTTCTAGTCCCACCAATCACAATCATATTATGTACGTGTATTTGTGCACCATATAGACCATACCACATTATAATGTCTCTCATTACATTTAATCCCATGATTAATGAGTGTAAGATAAATAAATGGAATTCCAAAATAAATTAGGTATTTTTATATCTAGTTGAATACCCTCCTTTGAAATTGGGGATGGGTATTCCCAATATAAATGTTTGTCATGGAAAATCACAAAATAATATCCATAGCATAACGAGTGAAAAAAAGTTCATGGAAGAGGTTAATGAGAGTGAAAGGTTGTGTCTAATTACTTGGGAATCATGGGGAAAATAAAGGAATATGTAAAAAATATATTCTAAGATAAATAATTGTAAATCAAAAGGCTTAATAAAAAGAAAGTACTTGAATAATGAAGAAGAAGAGGATAATCCCTTACTTGAGTGGTTGCTTCAAAAAGCATTGGAGGAGCTTCTTAAGAGCTCGAGAACACCTTGATATGGATTTATGGAGTTATAGAAAGAATAAATTTTTGCTCAATGGGTTTTTAGTGATGGGGAATGGGAGTTTGGGTGGGTATTTATTGAAAAAGGGAGGGGATTTATTTATTAATTTTTAAACTTAGGCTTTTGACTTTAAGTGATAAAATAATAAAAACCACAAACATTACCGTACATTTTTCACATTGTTTATGAAAAAGAGAAGATGTTTTAAATATACTATTAGTTTATGAACCAAAATCAGTAAATTAATACCATTCACGATGTGTAAGTAAGTAATGTCAAAAAATAATTGTTTTCAAAACCATAAAATATAATTTAGGTTTTGGATGAATCATTATAGGTTTGAAAAAATAATCAAATAACGTTAAAAACACATTTTCTTAAATGGTATATCTATTTTTTGTCCGGTTTTTCCTTTATACTATTTATTACATAATTTTTTTTTCCTATTATGATGTCATATTACATACCATTTATTTATACTCTATTTAATTTTTACCCAAAAATTCAACTTTCTCATAAAATAGTCAAAAATTACTCATTGGAAAATTTTTATGTGATGATTTAAAAAATAATATTTATTTTTAAAAGATAATTTTATAAGGATAATAATATATAATTTTAAATTAAAATCATAATTTATTGGTAAATACTTGTTTTTATAACACTAACCACTTTCTAACCCCTATAAGAACGAAATTGGAATTCATTAAATTATATTATTATTTTTATTTAAATAATAATTATTTAATAGTTATATTTATAGAAATAACATTGAAATTATTGAAATAGTGTTTTAATTGAAATTTTATATTTCCCAAAAATAAAATATTTATTTCATCATATAAAAATATAATTTTTTATCAAATTCATTAAACAATCATATAAAAAGTAATAACAAAAATAGATAAATATAATCATCAATTTATTAAAATGAAGATATAAAATTTATTTCTTCTAGTGTATAGATACATAACCCCTTGTAGCACCAGCATACACCCTAAGGCTATGGGGTGTAAAGGTGGTACTTTATTGGATATGTTCGGTGAAGATAGATTGGGAAATGATCTCCATGAGCTTGAAATTATCCCATAAATAGTTTTTATTTTGTTTTAGTTATTGAATGTCAACTTGGACTTTGTCAAGGTGAAATCCTAGTAATGTCATCTCCCCTAGAAGCATCAATAAATGGTCTTAATAGGGTTTGATCCCATAGTTTGAGGCCATTGATTCTTCCTTATATATTAATTAGATATTATTATAGTTAGTAATTTATAACAATCTTAATGGTAACTATAGAAAGACTCTATTATCAATGGTTATGATGATTAATGGTATTTTATGATAAAAAACGTTATGGTTATATTATATAATGGTCCAAAATAAAAAATTAAATATAGTACATATATTTTTTATAACTACATTACATAATAAGAAATTTATTCATTCAAAAGGGATTCCATTTATAAAAGTTTGGGTTGTTACATTCTTCTCCACTTCAGAAATTTCACTCTAGATATTTCAATTTTGTACCCTAAAGTTGGTGAGGGTACTTCTGTTTCATCGCCTCTTCTGGTTTCTAAATTTATTCCTCAATATTGTGGTTCTTCGACATTAGTTTGTCTTGGTGAGGTTCCTGATTCCATATAACTTTGTCTCTATGATCTAAGATCTTCATCATATACTCCTCATTTGGAAGATCATTCTATAAAGGTGCCACCAAGAGATTTAGTACATGTGAGGGATCCAGTATGTAATTTCTCAATATTAATACATGGAACACATCATGTAATTGAGATAGTTTACATTTGGGTTTTATTCAATCAGTTACAAATCTAACATAATCAAGGATATCAAAAGGTAAAATGTTATCTTTGACTAAGATGTCCATTCTTCCTAAATGTAACACCCCAAGGATTTGAAAATAAATTTAATATTTAATCCATGAAGCATAGAGTCTCTAAAAAACAACACTTTGTTATATCAAATACAATGAACATAATTGTTTTTCTTTTGGGTTTTGAATTTCAAAAATCTGACATACACAGTTGCATTCTAGGTGATGATTGGAGTCTGATAGTATCAATGTAATTTTTGATGAATAGTAACTTACCCTTATGAATATAAATGTACCCTTATTAATATTAAAATACCCTTATGAATATTAACATCAACCTTGGATTTATAAAAAGAAATTTAGGAACATTATAAATGAAATAGAAAATTTTATAAATTATTGATTAAGTATTGGTATATTTGTGATTGATAAATATTTAGTTATAGTTTTGAATTAATAAAAGGATTTAAAATTAATTTTCATAAAATATTTTTCTAAATAAATATTTTTTTGTCTTATTATTTTGGGATAATTTTATGAAGCCTTGGTTAATTTTTTAAAGTATTACAAAATCAGTTTTAAATTTACAGTCGGTATTTTTTAAATCAATAATGGTTTTTTTTAAATAATTTCACATATTTAGAAAATTATTTTGAAACAATGGTCATAATTTTTGGATTATACACATTGAAAAATGGTTATGGATATTTTTTGGGATTTTTCTAAAATACTTCAATTTTAGGTGAGTAGTAAAATATGATAATTTACGATAAATACTAAATACATGATTTTTTGATTCATATGTGATACAAGGATGAAGTAAGACTATGTGGTTCAAACTCACATGAACCTATTAATATTATTGTTCATAATAATCAATACTATTTTGGGTCTTGAGAAAAACAATAAAATAATAATTAAGATATTCAAAAATTACTCCTCCCCTCCACTATACCCCCCCCCACTCCTTCTTCTCTTCACTCATCTCAAGCCTTGTTACTTGTCTAAATATTACTCAAATCTCCTCCCAATATTCTCCCACACGTCTAGTATACCTTGGTATCATAAAATAAAAAATCCTCTCTCTTAGAGAGGCTCTCCAGGATGATTAATTAAATAGGTAAATTCCTATTTTCAATTCCTTTACTTTCTTTTCAAGTTCCATTGTTCTCTTTTCTATCATCGCCTCTCATAATCCAAATGTTATGAAAACTCTAGTACCTTACATGGAATTTAATTTTTTATGATTATTTAATAAGTTATTATCATCTCTAATTTACCCTTATTTTATGCTAGTAGTAACAAACACCCTCCGAGATGTGCTAATTTACCACATTCAGGGAAGATGGATTTTCAATTGCTATTTCCATATTAAATTCTTTTCATGAAAGCATTATGATGGTAGAAACAGAATATAATATATGTATTATGTCTCATATATCATTATGAAATATTTTTTTACACATGGTTTTTGATTTATAAAGGAAAATGAGTTCGTTGTGTTCAAAAAACCACCAATTAAAGCAAACAGTTATCATTAAATAGATTATATAATGACTCATATTGACTCCATGTAACCAAATAAAATTTACAAAAATTTAACCTTATTTATGTCTTATAAAAATATATAACTTCAATTCTTGACAGCCATCCTCATTTTACATGATTCTACGTTCATGTATATAAGTATAATGATCATGAAACAAACAGACCCGAATAATGAAATGAAACCTTTTAACCCTTCAAAAAGGACATTAATGAACATAGTAAGGTTATCATAAATCAATTAAATGGATATAAGGTTCTGGAATAATTAATGAATGAACCTAAATTTGATTATTCATGTCATTAATATCAAGTGGAGAACACCTTCAGACTTAAGGTAAGGGTTTCTTCATCTCACTTCCAATTTTGTGAGATATTTTTTATTCACAACTATTACTTGTGTATGGTGTATGTACACTTAACATTGATGTTTATTATCATTAATATCCTTATTTTAATCATATTAAATGTATCATTTAATTATTATTAATTATGGGGCATACAAATCAATTGATTACAGTGTTGTATGTATTTTCTACCAGGACCTCCACTTTCATTCAGGTTGCTCTTATTCTCTACTCACCTCAATGAAATTATTATTTATTCTTATGTACTTTTCAATAATTATATTTTTAATGTTATATACATATTTACTGTATATAAACCTTTTTTATTTTATGGGGAGTTACATGTTTTAAAAAATTATTTCAAAAATTCTTCTAGAATGCAAGCCCAATTCTTACTGATCATAAAACTTCTTTACATGTTTTAATGTATGGGGAAAGTTATTTATATTTAATTTCTTAGTTTCAATTTGAATTTATATGTTGTTCATGTTTATCACTATTCATAATAGGAATGCATTGGACTTAGTAAGTGTTGGTTGGGGCCCTCTATAGCACATCGGTGCATCGATAGGTCTCATGAGACAAACTATGGTCTTGGCACGAGGCCTTGACAAAATGGATATTTATGGTCTTGGCATGAGGCCTTGAAAATATGGTTATGATATCCCATATTATGATATCCCATATTATTAATTCCCTATTTATGATATTATTAATCAAAATTTCATGTGGTTATTCATCTAGTATAATAGCCATTATTTTTCCTTATTATGTAATTATTTATTCAGCTCTTATTTCTACCATAATATGTTCAAGTTTATTTTTAAGGTCATGTGTTTTTAGTTATTCCTCAAGCCTAATGTTTATGTTTATGATATCTTCTACTATATTACTTACCCTTACTGAGCATCTGATCTCACCCTTTTCTTATGTTTCATTTTCATAGGACATGAATAAGTTTATTATGAATGACCTATAGGGACAAACATTGAGTTGTGGATGTTCCAAATAAAAAATATATTTTGTTTTTATTTTCAAGTTCTAATGTTTAACCTATGTATGTATCTGGATTTACAAAACTAATAAACTACTTAGTCATTTAGGATACAAATTTCTTATAAGCATGCCAATGTAATGAAATAATACACCATCTTCCGGAAACATGGGTCAGGCCGTTAAACCAAACCTCAAGAATTCCATCCATGGTGATATATAAAGGGACACCTTATCTATGACCTTAAATGTTGGGTCTCATCCATGACTGTCTACATAGATTTTCTTTTAACATTGTGTGGATTTCATTTGACGCTGAATGTTTTGAACATTTTCTATCTTAGAGATTCCTGGATTAATAGATAAGGAAGAGTTATGCACATCATCTAGAAGTTATGTAAGGTCCAAAAGTCTCTTAAAACCCTAATAGGGGGAGAATCTAGGTATGGATATTATTTTCTTTAATTCTTCCTAACCCACTGGATCTTAACCACCATATTATAAGGGTAACATTATTTTATCTTCTGTATTTATGTTTATATAATTATTTCCTTATTTATCTGATGATGATTCATTGAAAAGTTAATAAGTAAACCAAACATAAGGGAAAATCATTTTACTTGGTTCACCCTTACTACGCTACATAAAAGGAACATACAAAAATATTGTTCCAATGTACCAAATCCACTAAGGATCACTAAAAACATTGTTTGTTCTAAATCACTTCTATGCCCAAGATCACTTCCTTTACAAGGTTTAGGTTTAGCTCACTACATTTCCAAGGGTCACTCCCTTTATCTCTTTCTCTGGCTCACTACTAGTGTAAAGGATCGCCTTTTTCATATTCCTTTACTCACTACTCAAGGAAGGTATTGACTTATAGTTTATAGACATGTTTGTCCCTTCATTTTCATGAATAAATGCATCCTCAATTGTAGATAGATGCTCCATTGAAGTTCCACTTTCATACAATTAATGAATACCACTTTACCACAAATTTAATTGAAACTTATATCTTTTTTTAAAAAAATGGGTTTATTTCACACAACATTATTGACATTCATGCAACATTTATGCTTTCCACCCAACTCTCTTTATCTGAAATACCTCTTTCATGAATCTCTCTTTATAGGGTTGCAAGATCCTTTCTACTCAGAGAATCTGCCACTTTATTTTCCTTTTTAGTATGATAATGGATTGAACATTCATAATCCTTGATATGATCTAACCACCTTCATTGGCTCATATTTTAATCCTTTTATGTGAATATATATTTAAGGATTTTATTATCTATATATATGTCACAATTCTACCCATAGATATAATGCCTCCAAATATTCAACATGAAGATCACTGAAGCAAATTATAGATCAAGATTTGGATATTTAGGATCATGAATCTTTAATTAGTTGGAGGAATAATCTTTCCAATTTAATTTTTCATGAGTACACAACCCAATACATTTTTGAATTCATCATGGTAGATCTAAATACTTCACCATTGGTAGATAATATTAGCATAAGTGCATCAATAAACCTCTTATTTTACTCTTTAAATCTATCCTCATACTCATTGGTCTAGAAAAAATTTACTCTATTGTGATTTATATAGTTTTTGGGTTTTAAAATCATGAGAAGTTTCTCAAAAATCAATGATTGTACCTATCTAATCAATGGATCTAAAAATAATCATTACATATATTGATCTGGACTATCCTTGTATTGAATCTATCAATGAAGGATCGATAGAAATCCCTTTACTAGTGATAACATGCCCAAATAATGTTACTTTATTGATGGAAAAATTGCGTTCAACATACTTCACGTATTAATTTTCCTTTCACAAGGTCTTAAATATAACATTCAAATGCCCCTCATGTTCCTCCCTATTTTTGGATTAGATAAGAACATCATCTATAAATACTACCAAAAACCTATCAAGGTTATCCCTAAAGACTCCAATCATTAATTATATGAATATTGATAAATAATTAGTGATTCCAAATGGTATCAATGAGAACTCAAAAGTTCATGTACCTTGTATGAAATAAAGTCTTGCGGATATCCTCCTTATATGCCTTTACATGATAATATACTAACCGAAGATCCATTTTAAAGAAGTACTGGGATCCATGAAGATGATCGAAGAAGTCATCAATTCATGGAAGACAATAATTTCTCTTTATCATGATCTCTTTAATATCATGATAATCAATAAAGAGGCACACTGACCCATCCTTTTTCTTGATGAAAAGGATTGGTGGACCCCATGGTGAAGCACTTTGTTATATATACCCATTATCAAAATTATTCTGTATTTGATTCTTTGACTCTTCCAGTTCAATAGTGTACATTCTATTTAGAGTCTTAGATATTGGATATTCTCTGAGTATAATTTTGATTGATAATTGAACCTCTCGGTTATGTATAAGGCCAGAAATTTCTTTAAGTAATGCATTTGAAGATTATTTTGTAATAGTAATATCATCAAGAATGATATTTTCCTTAGTCAAAATCATTTATGTAAGATACACTTACTCATAAGGAAATAATTTCCATGCTAGAGATTATGATTCCCAAAAATCTCTATTCTCCTCATTTCACTTGTATAGAATCAAGGGGTGATTTGCGATTGAGAGGGTGATTTCATTATCCCAATAGTTTTTGATAAATCTATATAGGTAAATCGCATATATACAAAAATATCATTGAATTATACTAAAGAGAGCACCAAAAGGTTTGCTGGGAAATTCTATCCAAAAATATTGATTGTGAAGATGTTATAAAACTACGATGAAATAATTTCCCCATTTTTTGTTTTCACTAATAATAGGACTTCCATATTTTGAGAACGTGGTTAAATTTATCTAATTAACTTGTATATTATGAAAGAATGGGTATAACCAAAATCAAATAGTGTGTTCTATAATGTTGAATGAATAACTAGTATACATGTAACCACTTCATTTTCGGGATCCACTTTAGCAGTTTTAATGGAATATGCTCTCCCTTTCTCTCTAGCCCATGGATGTTATTATTGGCAGTTATATTTAACAACACTTATCTTACTCCATTTTTTCATATAGTGTCTTAACTATTTGCAGTTGAAACAATGGAATATAGGTAAAGTGTTTATTATAGCATTCCTTTCTTCGAACATATTGGTGGGTTTTTATATTTAGAATACAATAGCTAGGTTCTGCTCCTACCTACACATATAGAATTTCTTTTTCCCCTTGAATAATTTTCCAAGATTCTTCTTCCATCAATTTTTGACAAGTGGTATTTTTTTCTTTCTTACCATCATTATATTTCCCCATCACTCTGTTAAAATTAAAATCCATTCTAATCATCGTATCTCTATAATCATGAGACCCTTGAGATTGATCAACCTCCATTTTTACTTTTAGGCCACATTGGAAAATTTCATCAAACATATAAAATTATTTTATTGAAACATATTTTCATATGTTCCACTTTATAAAACTGAAGAAGTTTTTTAATTTACATTCTAGGTCATTGAGAAATCCAAAGGTGAATCAGTAAATTCTAATGAATTTTTCCTCACACACCTTGATGTATTCTTCCCACATTTTCTTGAGTCTAAGAAACTCTATCTATATCTTAATTATAAGAGTGTAAGTAAAATATTTATTGAAAAAACATCTTCCCAAATTCATTATGCAAAATGGATTTGATTACTTCCTCGGGATTTTTATTACAGATCATTGTCTAACATTGAACATCTTCTCACCCCATATGATAAACATCTAATAAATCTTTCCATTTCTATGAGAATTTATGGAAAATGAAGAAATTTTCAATGAAGTTGATCCATTTTTCTACAATTAAGAAATGAAAAGATACCTCAAAATTTAGAGTCCTTCTTCATATAACTGTCTTAATTGTAACTTTATCGTTCTTAAGGGGTTGTTAGTTCCCCCCTAAATAAAGATTCTATTCAAAAAACTAGATAATTGAGTATGTATTTTCATGAATTTCTTGAATCCTACTCCCATCAGGTTGGGCATCTCATTTGGTTAGTCATTACATTGACCATCAAATTTTTTGTTGACTAGGTTCCTACTATTTCCAACCATTTACTAAAGAGAAAATTAAGGAAGATAATTTTCAAAATATTAAACACATAAAATGGTAATTGTGAAAAAATTAAGGGATAAATCATAAATTAAATATATTCATTAATTAATGAATTTTTATGTTTCAATCTAATTTATCCACGCTCTATTTCCTAACCTTAAATTTCATAGTAATTTTTGTTCCCTTCAGAGTGGTTCTAAAATAGATTTTGAATTTACCAATGCATATACCATAGGAGTGTCAAACTAGGACTATAAAAAGGAGAATTTTTTTGGACTAGGTGATGATTGAGTTAATACCCTATCATTCTTTTTGGGGTTATTACCCCAAGGTATAACTATGCTAGAGCCACATTTTATTGTAGTATCTAGATAGGGATTTCAATAATTGGAAAATACTCACTCTGCACTTAACCAAAATTAATTTATGTTTTTATATGTTTAGTCTTGTCCTTTTGGTATTTATTATGGTTTTCTAATCCTAATAACCAGAAATAAATAGACTTTTATCTGATACAAATATAAAAACTGATATATTATGTAAAATTTATTTTTTGATTTATTTCATTAAGATAAACATAACACAATAAATAATTATCGATTTAACTAGTGTATTTGGGTGATAATGTACATATAATAATTAATTGAAAATAATATATAACAAAATAATTTAAAATATCCATAACATGCACTTATATTCCTGTAATCTTCTAATACTGCATGCGATTACATCGGGATGTTCATGGGAAAGAGGTGAGCTACGAATCTCATTAAGGGAATAATAAATGAAATGTATGATAAAATAAATACATGTGAGCCAAATAAAATATAATAGTGAAAAAAATGTTTGAAAATCATATAATTTAATATCGAAGAATTACATTAGATGATAACATCTAGAAATTATAAGAATGTCAAAATAACATAAAATGTATCATCAAAAGAATAATTCAAGAATAAACACTGATATTATTTCAAAAAAGAGGTTGATCATCAACTCGCACAAGAAAGGATTTATGCCTCAGGTAGCTGAATGGGTAAGAAATTTTTAGTTTTTGAATCCCCAGTCATTTCTAAAACCTTTCATTCTTCTTCGAAGCCCATGGTGGATAGCAAGGGCTTTTAGCTTTTCTCCTACAAGAGGACAAAGTCTCTAGTTGTAACCTCAATAGTGGTAGAGAAACTGAATGTTGGTATCCCTCCACCAATTTTTGAAAAATATATTATTGGTTCCATTGAGATATAAGATAATGTGAAAATGGATATTTCTTTAGGTCATACAATAGAGGTTGAGGCTATGACGACTCTAATGTCAAGAGAAGTCTTTGCAGATTCATGCACGGAGAAGCAAGATAGCTCTGATTAAAAAATAACTAAAGTTGAGATTTTTCTTAGAAGGATTCAATAAATCCCTCTAAGTAGGGGGAGGTCGAGAGGTTGGGGGCATGGTCAGGGAAGGAATGGCTATAATATAGTCTCTGAAGAGGAAATGATTCTAACACAATGATTAAGAAAAAAGATAGGTAGCTAGTTTTTTTCTTTGATCATTTTTCTTTGTATTCCTGCTCTCTCTTCAGATCGTCCTTTTACTTGATTTTAATTAAAGAGGAATAACCTCAATATTTCTCAAAAAAAATAAAACTAATATATCACAGTATTTTTTCTTATGATTACTTCCCTTGCATAACACACGGCCTATAAGGGGATAAAAATATTACTCAAAGCATTGTAGGGAAATATAATTCTAGTCCCACACATCACATTCATAATATGTACATGCATTTTTGTTCCACATAGATCATAAAATATAAGATAATATTTCATAACTTTTAATCTAATGATTAAGGAGTGTTTTAAAAATAAACAGAATTCCAAAAATCAATGATGAATAGATACCTAATGGTGAATACCCTTGAATGGAATTGGGGACATGTATTCACAATACCCATGTTTGGCATGGAAAATCATGAAATAATTTATGCAATATTATGGGTGTATAATAAGGTTCATAGAAAATATTAATGAGAATAAGGAGATATCCCATTAATTGGGATTTATGAGGAAATAAAGGTATGTATAGAAACATATGTCAGTATGAAGAATTTAAAATTAAAAGGATTAGTACAATGAAATCACTTGAATAAAGAGTAAAAGAAAGAGAATCTTATACTTCATAGGTTTATTCTAAAAAATTGGGGGGAGCTCCTAAAGTTATTTGGAAAACCTTGGGAGGGGCTTAGGGAGAGATGTATGATAAAATTTACGACAAATGGTATTTTAGTGATGAGTAATAGATGGTATGGTGGGAATTTATATCAAAAAGAGGGGAATTATTTATTATTTTCTAGAAATAAGTTTTTAACTATAAGTGATAAAATAATAAAAATAAAAAACCTTCTGAAGATTTTTTTCCGTTGTTTATACCAAAGGACATTTTTCTAAATATTTTATTAGTCTAGGAACTGAAACCATTAATATAATACCATTTATGATGTAGATGTTAGTCATTTTCATGAAGAATTATTTTTAAAACTAGAAAATAGTATATAGTTTTTGTAGGATTCATTAAAGGTTTTTAAATTTTATAAAATAACTTCAAAAACACATTATTTGAAATGGTAAATCTATTTATTTTTCATGTATTCCTTGTACTGTACTTATTTCATCACTTTTAGAATTTTATTGTTTCATTATTTATACCCTATATTTATATCATTTAAATCTTTTACCTAAAAAATCGACCTCCATATGAAAACATAACCATTGCATAATTTTTACTTGTCCATTTTGAAAGAATATTTATTTTACCAAAAAAATATTATAAATATGAAAGTTTAAAATTTTAAATAAATTTTTTTATTTACTATAAAATACTAGTTTTTACAACACTTTCCACTTTCTAACCATTATAATAATTAATTAGAATTCATTATATTATATATAAATTTATATTTTAAGAAATATTATTTAATAACCATATTTCATTAAAATAAAATTTAATTTATCAAAATAGTTTTTTAATTGAAGTTATATACTTTGAAAAAAATATAATTCTAATTTCTTCATATCAAAATATCATTTTTCTTAAACACATTATATAATCATGTATAAAGTAACTATAAAATGGGATTAATATAATATTTGTTTTGAATAAAATTATAAAATTAATACTATTAGGTTCTATAAACACAACCTATTTTACACTAGCATACTCCCTAAGAGTTGGGTGTGTGATAGAGGTACTTTAATGTGGGGGTTTGGCGAACGTGGACTGGGAAATGATCTCTATGAGTGTTAACGTCTACCATAAATGGTTTCACTCATATTTTAGTTATTTAATATTAACCTGGTATTGGTAAATGGAAAATATTATTGATTCTGTCTTCCTTGGATGCTTTGATAAAAAGGCTTCATAGGGTAAACTCCCATTGGTTGAGGTCAACACTTATTCATTCAATGTTAGCTAGATATTATTAGAATATTTAGTATATAATAATATTATTGGTCACTATAGTACACCTATATTATCAATTATTTTTATTAATTGTATTTAATACAAGGTATAAAAATTATGGTTATATTCTATAATGGTCTAAAAATATATTTAATATAGTTTTTTTGTTTTCTATAACTACATTACCTAGTAAAAAATTTATTCGTCAAGATGGGAATTTAATTTATAAATGTTTGGGTAATTAAATTATTCCCCCTTCAGAAATTTCTCCCTAAAAATTTCATTTAATACACTAAAATAGATTAGGGTACTTCAGTTTCATTGCCACTTCGGTGTCCAAGTTTCTCCCACAAACTTGTGGTTTTATTACTATACTTTAACTCGGTGAGTCATATTGTTTTTTAGAACTTTTTCCCTATGATATAATATATGTATCATCTACTCCTCATATTAATGATCATTCTCCAATGGTATGACCTCCAGATGAGGTACATGTGAGGTGTCTTATTTGTACTTCCTCATGAGGGAAACATAGAATACATCATATACTTGAGATAGGTTAGGTGGAATAGATAGTCATTAAGACATAGATCTGATGAATTCAATGATCTCAAAGGGTTCAGTTTTTTATTTGAATAAGCTTTCCCTTATTCCCAAAACATGTGAATTTCTTTCACAATGATATATAAAGGAACAAATCATCCACAACCTCAAATTCTAGGTCTTGTTAATGATTTTTGGCATGAATTTTCTATCGACATTATATAGAATTTATATGAGGATGAATATATTGAACCTTCTCCATCATCTCTTAGATAATACCATGTCACATAATTTTCCACTTCACAACATTTTCTAATAATGTTTGAGTCCAACAACTTTTTCCATACAAAGCCTCTTTAAGTTCCATTTGAATTCTATAATGGAAACTATTTTTATATGAAAACCCTAATAGCATAATGTGTTAATCCCAGTATCCGTATAAATACCTTAAATAATATCATTGAATATTCCATAGAGTTTTAAGGTATCTTTTATATTAACCATCCATCTAAGGGATATAATAAGTACTGATACATGGCCTTATATCTAATGCTTGTAAAAGGATTCTCTAGAATCTCAAGGTAAACCTTATATCTTGATTAGAAAAAATGTAGAGAGGTACCTCATACAGTCTTACCACCTATCATATGTATATATATTCATGTTCATCAAGTGATAAATATTTTTTATAGTAATGAGATGTGATGACTTTTTAAGGTGATCAACTACCACACAAATAGAAATATTTCATTTATATATCCTGTGGAGTCTTATGATGAAGTAAATGGTTATGTTTTAAGAAATTCATATTGGTGTGGGAAATGGTTGTATCATACCCTAAGACATCTTTCTTTCTACATTTACCTGTATGAATACCAAGCACCGACATAAAAATTATATAATATCTATGTTAAGATTCTCCCACTTATAGTTTTTTTGACCTATATACATTTTAGTGCTTCCAAGATGAATAGAGAAGTATGAGCTATTCATAATTCAGATGTTCCATATTCAGTTCTAGTTTTGATGGGAAATATATCCAAGATCCAAACATAATAACTCCAACTTTATAAAATTTTAACCCCAAAATATTTGATATTTTTTCTATTGATATATTTTATCTTTTTTTTAATCTTTGATCCTCCCAATAATGGATGGTTGATTATTTATTTGATAAATATAAGATATGGTTCCATTTATGATTTCCAAATTATTCCTTTGCTTGTCTAGTAAAATTGGATCCCTTTCAATCCTTATCATGGAGAGGGTTACGAGATCACTTCAATATAGAGGATCTTCTACTTTATTCTCCTTCTAAGGGTGATACTAGATTGAATAGTCAAAATAATTGATCATCTCTAACCACCTTCGTTGGTTCATATTGATCTCCTTTTATGTGAATATATAATTGAGGCTTTTATAATCTGTATATATATTACACTTCTACACTACTTATAATCTTATATAATCTTCAATGTGAAGATCACTATAGCCAATTGTAGATCATTTGTTGGGTATTTATTTTTATGAATCTATAATTGGATGGAATCATAGGCTCACACTTTTTTATACTTTATGAGTAAAAAACCCAAGTAATTTTTTGATACATCCCAGTAGATCCCAATTCCTTCCCCACTAAGGGTTAATATGAGAAAAGATGAAACGATTATCCTCTTCTTTAACTCATTAAATATTACCTTAAATTCATTAATATAGAAAAACTTCAATCCCTTCTATGTTATCTTAGTTAGTGAGTTTAAAATTTGTGGAATGTTTCTCAAAAATCAGTGATAGTATCTAGATAATCCATAAAAACTATGGATATCCGTCAACGATGTTGGTCTGAACAATCTTTCAATTGCCTCTATCTTTTGAGGATCGATATATATATATATGTCACTTTACTAGTGATAACATTCCCAATTAATTTTACTTTCTCCATCAAAAACTCACATTTACTATACTTCACATATAAATTTTCCTTTCACAAGGCCTTATTTACAACATTTAAATTCTCCTGTTGTTCCTTCTTAATTCTGGATAAGATAATAATATCATCTATAAACTATATAAAAAAATTCAAGGAAATTACTATAGAATCTATTCATTATTTACATGGATATAACTAGAGAATTAGTGTGTACAATTTTTATAACTATGATATCATAGTGATCGTAGCTTGCATGAAACAAAGTCTTGGAGATATCCTCCTTCTTCACCTTTTCTTGAAAATATCCGAAATGAGGATCCACCATAGAGAATTACTAGGATCCATGTAGTTTATCAAACAAGTCATCAATCTATCGAATATGGTACTTGTTCTTCATTTTAATGTTGTTGATATCACAATAATCAATACATGGGCACATTGTCCTATCCTTCTTCTTAGATAATAGGACCGGTGCACCCAATGATGATGCACTAGATTGTATAAACCCACTATCCAAATTCTTATATAGTTTATTCATCAAATCTATATGCTCAATAGTGGTAATAATTTATGGAGTCTAAGATATTGTTAAATATCTGGATATAAGTTTGATTAAGAACTCAACCACTCTGTTATGAGGACGACTAGTCAATTATTCCGAGAACACATCATCATATTCTCTTACAATGGTCAAGTCATAAAGATGATTTTTTCATTATTATTAATCATTTAATCTAGATATTCTTTACTCATAACCCTTGTCTTAGTGAATTAGCTCTTACAGTTTCCTTACTCTTTGAAGTTGAAATATTGGATAATAGGATCAGGGTTGACTATATTATTCATTTATTCTAAAACATTTGTGGGTTTCTTCCATCAAAATTCACCTACTAGGTTCCCCTCCCCCCTCACCAACCTAAATTATTTATTTTTCTCCATCCTAAAATTTATAGGATAATTCTTCCAGTACTTTCGACAAGTGGATTGTTGGAGATTCTTACCACCATGATATTTCTCTATTGTTTTGAAAAAATTGAAATCCATTATCCAATTCCCATTTTTTGGATCAATGATACACTTTAGATTCACTGATATCTAATTCAAGTTTGAGTTAAAAACAAAAAATTTCTTTATATATTTTAAATTCTCAAATTTCCAAAGTTTTTCATAGATTTAACTTTAGCGCACCTAAGAATTTGTTAAATTTACTTTCAGGGTCAATGGTAAATTTGGTGGCATATCATGAAAGTCTTATAAATTTTTCCTCATATGCTCTGATTGATTAATCCTATGTTTTCATTATTCTAATAAAATCCCTCCCAATATGATGTTATAGAGTGTGAGGAAATCATTTATTGAAAAACATTTTTCATAATTCTTTTTAATCTGTTGCTTCAATTTTTTACTTGGGTTTCTGATTCTTGATCAAAAACTATCATTGACTAGTTATTCCATCCAAGTGATGAAAAAATATCTTGAAATCATATTTTTAAGATTATTTAAGGATATAAATATCATTTTAGTTGAATTAATTCTATTCTCCATTATTAATGGCTTTTAAGATCCACTATAAGACGGATCCCTTTGTCATATAAAGGTCTCAATTACAACATTATCTTTATTCGGGGGTGCAGATTTTTTCCTAGAGTCAAATTTATATACAAAACTTGAGTTAATTAGGTAATTATTATCACGAAGTTATTTAATCCTTATCCCATCGGGTTCGTACCCTCATTTGGGAAATCATCACATTTCCCTTCAAATTGGTTATAGACTCGGTTCCCCCTATTTCTAGTCATTGTTTAAAATAAAGGAAAAACTATGGTTCATAACTTTAAATATATTAAACATATAATATAAAAACTATGAACATTTAAGGGATAACACATAAATTACATATATTCCTTAACCTAAAAATTTCTAGGTTTTAATCAAAGCTATCTGTAGACAATTTCAAATAATTAAATTTCATAGTCATTCTTGTTCCCTTCATAGTGGTTCATAAAGCGATTTTGAATTTACCAAAGCATATACACCAGGATTATCAAACCTGGTGTACAAAAAGCCTCCTTATATTTCACTGGGTGATGAATGGGTTAATAACAAATCAACCATTTATTGAATTATTAACCCTAGGCATAACTATTCTAGATCCACATCCACTTATAACATCCATATATATATTTCATTACATAGAGGACACTCTATATATACTTTGACAAAAATTAGTGATGCTTTTATATGATTTGTATTATCCTTTTGTGTTTCACTGTGATTTTATAATCTTACTCCCAAAGAAAATATACATTTATACAATTCCAAATATGAAAACCCATATCTTTTTAAGATGTTATTTTATGATTTATTTCTAAAAATATATATACAGATAACACAATCCCTAAAGATTGAGAGGCCTAGTGTCTTTGGGTGATTAGGTACATAGAACAATAACATTAAATATGGATACACCAAAATAATTTGAAAACTCTATAGCATGCCCTTATATTCCATTGATCTTATAATACTATACAGGGTTCCCTGGGGACATAACTAAAAAAGGGGTGAGCTATAAATACAAATAATGAATTTTAATGACCTAAAATTTTATAAATAAAATTCCCATTGGAAATTAATTAAATGCGTTATTATATATAATTGATATAGAAAATACATGAACTTATTTGGTTTCTTTATTTCATATTGGATTTAAAATATAATTAAACATCATTATAATTTATAACATAGTCATTTAATAATGATCATACGATGTGGGGTTTTATAAAATTCAATTGACATACAAAAAGGAAGTGATGGCCTCAACCTGTAGGATTGTACCCTATGAAGCTCGTTTGTCAATGATTTTGAGGGAGGTAACATCACTGAGATTTTCCCTTGATCAAGCCCAATCTGAGATTCAGTAACTTAAGCATGATCAAAACTGTTTGTGGGATAATTTCAAGATCATAGAGATCATGACCCAGACCATGTATATTGATCCACCCGATGAAAATCGAACCATCATATACCTTATACATAGGGAATTTTCTAGTGTACTAAATAGATATGTATCCATACCATAATAATATTAATATTTATATTTTATTTTCAATATAATAATGTTTATATTTATTATTTATTATTATTTTAGAAGATATTTTTGATTTTTATACAATAAAAGCATAATTGTATTTTATAATTAGTATTAAATTTCAATTAAGATGTTTAATTTGATGATTTGATATATTTTTTAAATAAATAATATTCTAATAAAATATAATTAAAGTATTATTTTTATTAAAAATAATTTGGCATAAATTTTTTATGAAGTCAAATTTAATTTTTTCAAGGGTACAAAAACTATTATTGTAAAAAAACCCACAATTTCTCTAAAAATGTAAATTATTATTTTAAAAGTTAAAATTAACATATTGAAAAATTTATTTATAAAAAATCATATTATTTTTGGAATATGAACATCCAAATTATCCAACAAAAATTTCTTCATCATTTTCTAATATTGTTGAATTTTTTGGTAAAAATTAATTACTTTATAAATATACAGTGTGTATTATGACACCATATTGACACAAATTGATGTAATAAATACTATAAAGGGAATATAGTTCCAAATATATATTTCCCCTAAAAAATAATTTTTTTTTATGATTATGTTGTAAATTTTATTAATACTTTATAAATCCTCCAAAACTATTAATATATTTTAAACTTTTCAAACCATTTCTTCAACATCGTGACTCAACTCCACATCACTAAGGGTAATATTTTAATAATTCCAACCCTTTCACATATAAAATAATTAAAACCAACCCTATTTGGTAGACATCATGGTCAAAAATCATGGGTAGGTTTTTGGTTTTGTATATTTTATTATATATAGTCTAAAACATAAGTTTGATATATAATAAAGAAATCCACACTCATTTGCAATATAAACCCGCCCAATATCAAATTTATATTCTCCAAAAATCATTTTATCATATACTTAATCTTACATACATTCTATATATTCCTCTCAAGGTTCTGTCATACTCTCAAGAAGTTCCTACCAAGCATTTGAAATCACCCTCTCATGGTAAGGTATCCTCTTCTTCTCCACCTTATTCAAGTTTCTTCATTATCTTATGTATTTTATCTCCAATTACTAATGATGGGATGTGTTCATACATATCCCCTTTACCTTCCATTTTATGTCTATATTATGATATTTATCTTTCACTCTCATCAAGACCTTCCATTAAATTGTATATTCCCTCGTTATGCTGTTGAAATTTCACCCTGATATTCCATGCTAAAAAATTGTGTAGTGAATACCCGTACCCATTTCCAATCAAGGGTTCTCACCTTTTTTCACTTATAATTATTTTATTGGGTACTTAAATGTATTTATTCTTCATTAAATGATATTTTAATAAAATTTTATGGTAAATTATTCCATTTTGTATGATCCATGTGAAACAATTAATCATGAGAGTGAAATGAAAGTGATGGGTGCTCCCAAAATTATACAGTGCTCCAATGAAATTGGTAATGTTTTAGTCTAATTATACATCATGCAAGGGATTAGGGAGTAAAAATAATACATAATAAGGCTTCTTACATAATTATTTCCAAGAATTTATTTGTGAAATATTTTTATGATGCAGTGTTTTATGTTGTTTTAACATTTTCCACGTAGAATTTATGTTATCTTGCTATATCATGATTCATTGTTCATATTTATGATTATAACTCATTTTATGTCTTATTGATATGCCTATTTTCTAACATGTATTAATTTATTCATGGTATGTTATCTTTATTCTCTTACTGGTCTTTGTATCTAATCCCTTTATTATGTATGTTCTCAAGGTATCTGATGCAATTTTAAGTATGAAGGAAAAATATGATCATGTAAAGGGTGTTTTCAATTAAGATTATACATTACTTGTTTTAAGTTGTTATATAATGTACCTAATTACCAAATAAAATATAATTTTTGATCTTATGGGATGTAATATGTGTAATATTATGCAATAAATCATGAATTTTTGTGTAATAAAGATAATGGTGATCAGAGTTGGTATCAAAGTAAAAGTTCAGTTATTTTGGGGATTAAGACAATAAAACTATAGAAAGATCCTTAAGGATAAATCCAAGAATAATAAAACATACCTAAATTTTGTTAAATTATAAATTAAGTGGTGTTTCCAGAAAATACATCTATGTTATGATATTACAGGTGGATGCAGCTTTGGAATAGATGTACATAGGGAGAAAACCTAAAAACATTGTACTGAGATAGACTCGACCGGGAAATGATGCATGACAATGGGACTTTTTTAACACCTAGTTTGACACTCCTAGGGGAAATGCATTGGTAAATTTATAATCTCATTACAAACCATTATTAGGGGTTGATTAATTCCCATAAGTGTTTATGTTATGATATAGATCATATATAACATAGATTGAATCCTTGAAATTAATAAGTTAATGAAATAAATTTCATTTATAATTTATCCTTTAATGTTATTGAATTTCCATTTATGTGTTTAATAGTTTACAAATAATCATCCCTAATTTTCCCTTCATTCTATCCAATGGCCAAAAAATGGAGTAATTGGGTAAACAACCATTGTAAAGAGAAATGCAATGACTACCCAAATGATATGCCCAACCTGATAGGAGTAGGAATAAAAATATTTTTGATGAAAATATCATAGATAACATAGGTTCTGAAAAGAAACGTGGATTATGAGGAGTGACCAAATCCCCCAAAAAAATAACAAGATTATATTAGGACATTTATGAGACAAAGGCCTCTTACATTAAATAGACTATATGACCCCTTAATCCCAGAAAAGTGGATCAACTCCATTGAGAAGATATTCTCCATCCTTAAATGTTCAGAGAAAGAGGAGTTTTTTTGGATTTTTATCATATGGAGGGTGAACATGAGTGGTGGTTGACATTTATTAAGAATATTAAGCCTATGTAATTCATCAATGTAATGGGGTAGAATTTACTTTGGAAAATATTTTCTGATAAATAGATTCCATGCACTCTCCTACTTAAAATGGAAAGTGATTTCATTTACATTAATAAAAAAGAAGAAAAATCTATCAGGGTGTATGAGAAAAACTTCAAAATACTTTCATGATACACGTCAAGATTTTTCGTTACCCCTAACTTCAAGGTTGATCACTTTTTTGATGGGCTAAAACCTAGTCTACAAATATCCATGACAATATGAGACTTTGATAACTATGAATAATTTGTGTGAAGGTCCCTCAAAGTCAAAATGGAGTTTAGAAAATATCAAGGCTATTATGTGGCTAAGAACTAGAAAGTGGAGTTTTATTTTGGCGGTCTAATGTAGAAATATAACGGGGTTAAGAAATTTTAACATCCCACTTGTAAAAATTTTGGAAAGAAGGAACCCAAAAATTGCCTAAGGGGAACAAGGAAAGGCTTTACGTTTGAGAAGGAAGTACACTAAGCTAGTGATTATTTATGGGAGAATCCCACTAATGCGATGGAGGAAATGAATTCTCCATTTAAACCCCATCATATTTTTTATTTTTTCAACTTTATGGAACCAAGGATCTTTTCAAACCAATCCACGAATCCATGGGCTTTCAAAGACAACAAATAATCTCCATGGAAGAAAGGGAGAGATTATTCCGTCAAAACTCCTAAGGTAAATCCTAACATTGAATTTGTGAAAGGTAAACTATTTATTCATCCAATAATAGTGTACATAATTTTTGATTTTTTTTATATGAAATACTTTGTATCTAAAAAGTTTAGTGGAACTGTTTAAACACCACCAAAAATAATGGAAGTAGAGCGGTAAGTGAAAACAGAAAATGTAGAAATTATTGCATCTGAATTATATAACTCCTCCCCTATAAATATTTGTGGTCTTAACTTCCTTTTGAACCTTTTGATACTCTATTTGGTGTAATTTTATAAAATTATGGGTATGTATTGGCTTTATCTATAAAGAACCAACATAAATTTTCATGACAAGGAAATCAGTCACTGCATCATTAATCATCCTCTGATTCTATACAAATGAAAAAAGATGGATGAATTTTATTTAGCTCCAAAATCATAGGAATAGATATTATATCCCAATGAGAAAGCATATATAGGTCAAATGATTAAGTCTAATAAATGAATAATCCTTGAAGACACACCCATTATGAGGGAATCTGCTAAAGTATTTCATGAAGAATTTTATGGTCTTCCTCCTAGATGAGAGGTAAAATTTTCAATCAATATTATACTCAGGGAATTAAAATTATCCAAGACTCTATATAATAATTTTGTTATAGAAAATGAGAATATAATGGGAAAATTATCATATAATATGGATAAAGGGTTTATATGACCATGTGATTCACCATGGGGTTCACCCATCCCCTTCATCTAGAAGAAAGATCAGTTGAAGTAGCTTTGCATTGATTATCATGAGTTACACAAGATAATGATAATGAATAAGTATCATCTACCAGGTATTGATGACTTATTCAATCTAAAACGTGGAGAAAAATACATATCCAAGGTGGATCTATGATTTAGGTATTAACAAGTTAGGGTAAAGAATGATGATGTCCCCAAGAATTATTTCCATACACGGTACGTGCACTATGAGTTCATAGTGATGACATTCGGACTAAATATTGATCAAGTAATGTTTATAGACCTGATGAATAGATTATTTAGGGATTAAATCAACATATTTGTAGTTTTATTTGTAGTTTATATTATAATATATTCCAAAATCGAGGAGAAACATGAGGAGCATCTGAAAACTATTATAAAAAACTTAAAAAATGAGAATGTTTATAAAATTTCTGAAACTATGAGTTTCAGTTTAAGTAATTCTCATTATTAGATCATATTATCCCAAGTAAAAGGATATTTATGTACCTTTAAAATATATAAGAAATTTAAGGATGATCGGGGCCAACTTCATTGATAAAAATGTATAGTTTTATTGGTTTATATGGGTATTATCGTCAAATTATAATAAATTTGACATGATGGTCAAACCCACTAACCTAGATAAATCATAAGGGAGTTAATCTTTTTTATAATGAATAATGTGGAGGTATCTTTGAAAAGTTTAAAAAACGGATTATCACTTCACATGTACTCAAAATACCCACAATTGGAGAACTTTTCATGGTATTCAACGATTCTTCAAAGAAGGGATTGTGTTGTGTGTTAATACAGAATGAAAGAGTCATAGCCTATGCCTCAAGTAAATTGAAACTTCATTAACAAAACTACCTGATGCATGATATAGAGTTCAATTCATTGGTCTTAATATTTCAAATCTAGTGGAATTATCTCTTTTAGGAGAAGTGGGAAATATATACAGAACAAAAGATCAACAATTATATATCCATGCTAAAAGAGATGAATATGTGCCAGCGATAATAGTGAGAGAAGATCAAGGTATATGAATGATCAAAACACATAAATCCCCTAAAAGTGAATAAAGTGGAAGATTATCTATGTATAAAGGATCCATAAATTTTATCATTGATGAGAATTTTAAAGGATTAAATCTTATTAGACTTAAAATAGGATAGACATGGGAATCATAATGGGAGGAACATCATCATTACTTCCAGAAATGATTGATCAACATTACCTTATAGAAAAGATAAAGAATTCTCAAAGAGAAGATGTGTGAATTCAATAAAAAATGAAACTATAATAAAAGGGAAATCATCGTAGTTCAATGTTAATGAAGAATGAGTTTTAATATTTGGGTCATGACAATTTTTACCATCAAATTCCGAATAAATGGTAATTTTGGACGAAACACATAGATCGACCTTCTCTATCAATCCTAAAACCATGAAGATGAATTAAAATATCCAAGAGAAAAATTATAGGTACAATATGACGTATGAGATCACAGATTATATGTCAAGATGTCTTGTATGTTATAATTTAATGTAACAAAGGAATAAACCCAAGGGGTTATGAGATCAATACCAATACCAACATGGAAATGGGAAAACGTCACAATGGACTTTTTCACCGGTATTTCAAAGAAATCAAAAGGAAATAATTCTATATGGTTTATGATGGACCATATTATATATACTTCTCACTTAATAGATATTTTATTGTACTTCTCACTCGATCAACATGAAAGGATTTACATTAGAGAAGTGGTGAGGCCATATAGAACACCAATATCAATTGATTTTTATTGAGACCCAAGATTTACCTCCATGTTATAGAAGCGAATCCAAAATGTTCTAAATACTGAATTGAACTTCATAAAGAATTATAACCCTAAAACTAATGTACAATATAATCAAACTGTTGAGACACATGAGTAAATTTTGAGATCATGTTCAATTGACTTCAAAGGATTATGGGATCAACATCTTCCTCTCGTCGAATTGTCATACAATAATAGTTTCCACTCAAGTATATAAATAGAACCCTAAGAATACCTTTATGGGAATTTCTTCATAACTCCTACATTTTGGGATGAATTTGGGGAAGGAAAACTGCTAGGTCCTGAAATAGTATTGGAAATATTGGAAAATGTTAATACCAATCAGCAACACATGAAGGTTTCTCAGAGTTGATAGAAGATTTTTGTTGATAATCATCGACGAGACCTAGATTTTTATGTTAGATACATGGTATTACACCACATATGTAAATAGAATAAATTCATGGTATTTTTTATGAAATAAAATTTTAGTCCAAGGTACATCAATCCCTTTAATATCCTCGAATTCACCAGAGCGATGACCTATTGACTATCACTCCCACCGAACCTATATCAAGTAAATGATGTATTCAATGTATCCCTGTTGAGTAATTATATACAAGACCCTAAACATTTACTTAATCATGAGTTGGTACCATTGGATAATGATCTCTCATATTAGGAGAAGTTGTTTAAGATCATAAATCATAGAGACAAATTTCTATAGAATAAAACAATGCACCTAATCAATGTGTTATGAGGAAACAACAAGTTTGAAGGAGAAACTTGGGAACCATAAGAGGTTATTAAAACATAGTTACCCTCATCTATTTTATTGTTTGAAATTAAAATTTTGAGGTTGAAATAAATAAATGGGGGATGATTTTGATGACCCAATTTTTTATAAATAAAATTCACGTTGAAATTTATTTAAGTGTGTTATTATATATTATGGATATAGAGAACACATACACTTATTTGGTTTATTTATATCATATTTAATTTAAAATAAATTTTAGCATCATTACCATTGATAATATAGTTATTTAATAGTGGTCATATGATTAGTATAAATATAGGGTTTTAAAAAATCCAATTGACACAGACAAAGGAAGTTATGGACTCAACTAGTAGGATCGTACCCTTGGAAGCTCATTTATTAGAGATTAAAAGGGAGATAAAATCATTTATCTTTTCCCTTGATAACTCCAAATATGATATCCAATAAGTCAAGTTCAAGAAAATCCATTTTTTTGGGGTCGTTCAAGATCATCGTGATCACAGCACAAACCATGTACGCTAAACCACCCCATGAAAATCTCACCATCACACACCATACCCTTAGGGTGTTTGCAGGTGTATTAAATTGATATATATCAAGAAAATAATAATATTATTATTTATATTTTATTTTCATTATAATAATATTTATATTTAATCCTTATCATTACTTTATTATTTTTTTATTTTTATAAAATAAAACACCGATTATATTTTTTAATTAGTTTTCAATTTCAATTAAGATATTTGTTTTGATAAATTTATGGAATTTCTAAATAAATTATATTTTAATAAAACATTACTACTTGATAATATTTATTTAATATAAATGATCCTAAAATTTTTATGAAGTCAAATGTAATTTTTATAACGGTTCCAAAAATGTTATTTAAAAAACACCATTTCTCAAAAAATGTTGATTATTATCATATAAGTTAACATTAAAATATTAAGAAAATTATTTATATAGAATGAATATTATTTGTGTAATAATATCTTTGAAATTATCCAATTGTTAATTTTTCATAATTTTCTAAGATAGTCGAATTTTTTGGGTAAAAATCAAATACCGTATATATATACTATGGGTATTATGACATCAAGATAACCCAAAGGTGATATAAAAAATACTATAAAGGGTATACATGACCAAATATATTATTTATATTTAAAATAATTTTATTTTAAGTTTATTTGATTAATTTTATAGAGCCTTTATGTGTAGTCCAAAACCCTTAATATATTTAAGGGTTATAAAATCATTTCTTTAAGAGAATGAATCACCTCTCCATCTCTAAGGTTAAAATTTTAATAAGGTATACCCTTGGAATTATAAAATAATTAAAATCACCCCTCTTCAGTAGAAACCAAGGGTGAAAACCATGGGAAAGTTTGTTTTTTTGTTATTTTATTATATAGAGTCCAAAACCAAAGTTTTAGAAATAATAATCAAATCCCCACTCATTTCCTATATAAACCCACCCGAGATCCCATTTATCTTAACTCAAAATCCCTGGAAAATGTAAATATTCTTCCCTAACCTTTCTATAGTCCTACCAAGGTTCTCTCAAGCTCTCAAGAATCTCCTCCTAAGCATTCAAAATAACCCTCTCAAGTTAAGGGATCCTCTTCTTCTCCTCTTTATTCAAGTTTCTTCATTATCTTATGCCTTATATATATATATATATCCAATTATTAATGATTTTATATGTTCTTAAAAATCCCCCTTAGTATAAATTTATATTTCTATATTATTAGAGACCCATTTCACTCTCATCAATCCCTTCCATGAATATTTTTATGCCCCTATTATGCTGCCGAAATTTTACTATTGGTTTCCCTACCAAAACATTGTACAGGGAATACCAATACCCATTTCATTTTGAGGGTTTTTACCTTTATTCACTTATACTTATTTGAATGTGGAATTAAATGTATATTTTACACACTCCATGATCATGTAATAAATTGTGAACAAAAATTATTCCATGTTGTAAGATCTATGTGGCACACATAATCATGAGAATGAAATGGAAGTGACAGGTTCTTCCAAGATTAAATAGCGATCCAATGCATTGGGAAATGTTTTAGTCTCATGTGAGTTCATTAAAGGTATTATTTAGTGAACCTAATCCATTATGGTCCTTTTCCATCATTATTTATTAGCATTTATCTTTGACCTATGTTTATGATGCAGTGTTCTATGTTGTTTCCCCATTTCCCATATAGATGTTATGTTATCATGATATATCAAGAATCATTATTTCTATTTTTTTTACAATTATTTTTTTATGTCTCATTGATATTACTATTGTCTAACATGTATTAATTTCTTCATTTTATGTCATATTTTTTATCTTGCTGGACTTTATATATCACACCTCTCTTATGTATGTCCTCATGTTATCCCATGCAATTTTAAGTATGAAGGAATAATATGAGCACATTAACGAAGTTTTATATAAATATTATGTATCAATTGTTTTAATTTTTTATTTAATGTACTTAGTTCTAAAATACATTTTACTTAATGATCTTCCAGGTTGTAACATGTGTAATCTTATGTAATAAATCATGAATTTATTTGTAATAAATATAAAGATTTTTCATAAGAATAATCAAATAATAGCATGATGAAAGTAATACATGTGAGTCAAGGGGAATATCATTATGAATCAAAAGAGTTATAATAATAAACAAGAAAATAGAATCATTAAATAATATAATAAGATCAAGGCGTCATAGGAGTGTAGAAACAATATAAAAGACGACATCAAGTCAATAATAACTGATGGGACATCATAGCATAGTGTGATTGGGCTAACCACCCATCAACCATAGATTATATATCCTTCGAAAAAAAATTACCCAATGAATTTATGGGATATATAATTCTCTTCCAACCCATAAAATTCAAATTATGTACATGTATTTGTGTGCCACATAGAATATACAACATAAGGATGTATTTAATCACTTTTAATCTAATGATTAAGGAGTGTGTGATACATACATGGAAAACACAATAAATGAAATATAATTACATTATTTCGAATTCCATTGAGTGGAAATGGGTATGGGTATTCATAATAAATAAGTTTGACGTATAAAATCATGGAATAATTATGATAACATAACTGGTGTACAAAAAGGTTCATTGAAAGGATTATTGAAAGTTAAAATATGTCTATAATTAATTTATAGTAATTAAGATTGTAAAGGGACTTCAAAAAACATATTTAATGTTAGTAATTGGAAATATAGAGGCTTAATAAAAAGAGAGTAATTTAATAAATAGGATGGTTAAGAGAATACTTCTCTTAAGAGGTTGATTCTAAAAGCATTTTAAGGCTGGTTAAGAGTTTGGGAACACGTTGTGAGGGATTTATAGAGGGAGAGGGAGAGGTAATTCATTATAAATGGGTTTTGAGTAAAGAGGAATGGAGTCTTAGGTGGTTATTTTTTAAAAAATAGAGGGGAGTTATTTATTAATTTTAAAACATTGGTTTCAGAATCTAAGTGATAAAATAATAATGATCACAAACCATCAAATGAGTTTTTCTGACGATTTATACCAAAGAGGGCTGGTTTTAAATATTTTGTTATTTAAATAATTTAAATCATTAGATAATATCATTCATGAGGTGTAAGTGAGTCATGTTTATAAATAGTTTTTTTAAAACCTTAAAATATAATATAGGTTTTGGAGGGTTCTTTATAGTATTTTAAATCTAATAAAATAACTTACAAACATATTATTTTAAATTTGAAATATATTTTTTTAATGTATATCTTTTGTATTATTTATTATATCACTTTTTACTTATTACAATTTCAAAATATATACCATATATTTAGACCAAATTTAATTTTAAAAAAAAATATACATATCTAGTAAAATTAGGAAAAAATTACTTATGGATGATTCCAACATCCTAATTATAAAATAATATTTATTTTACCAAAACATTTTTCTAAATATGATAATTTATACTTTTAATACTAGTTTGTACGAAACTAACCACTTTCTCACCCTAATAAGAATTTTGTTTGTCTTAATTAAATTATATTATAATTTTTATTTAAATAAATAGTACATAATTAGAATATTTCATGAAAATGACATTGAATTTATTAAAATAGTTATTTAATTGAAATTATATATTTTCTAAAAATATTATTTTTATTTTTTCATATAAAAAATATTATTTTTTTCAAAATAATTATATAATAATACATAAATTAATATTAAAAAGGGATAAATATAATTGTTATTTTATTAAAAATAAAATATATAAATCCTTACTACTAGGGTCTTGATACATATCCCTTTATTACACCTGCATATTCCTTAAGTGTAAGGTATGTGATGTGGGACTTCATTGGGGTGGTTTGATGAAAATGGATCGGATGATGATCTATATGAGCATTAACATCTCCCATAAATATTTATTCTCATGATTTAGTTATTAAATCTCATCTTGATATTGGTCAAGGAAAAATCCTGGAAATTTCATCTTCCTTAGAATCTTAGAAAAATGGGCTTCACAGGGTATGATGATACTAGTCGTGGCCATCGCTTCTTCCTTTTATATCAAATGGATTTTATTATAACCATTAATATATAATAATATTAATGGTCACTATATAATGGGTATGTTATTAAAGTTTATGATTTTTAAAATTCATTTATAGGAAATATAAAAATTATTGTTAAATTATATGATGGTATGAAATAAAAAAAAGAATATATTGGATGTGTTTTATATAAATACATTACTAGATAAAGAATTTATTCGTTCATAAGGTAATTCAACTTATAAATGTTTTTGGAATTAAATGATCTTGGATAAACATTATCTCTTTTCTCTCATTATTGGACTAAGAGGGGAACCTTTAAGGTGAGGCGGTTATGACCAAGTGGTATCAAAGGATCAAGTTGAAGGATATGATAGAGTTGGACGTAAGAACAAATGAGGAATACATGACTTGGTATAGAAATAGTTTCATCTGAGCCTTGTAGGAAATATAAACAAGGAAGTTTGACCATGAATTTTTTATTTCATCCCTCTTGTTATTTGATGCACAAACCATTATGTTTTCTGAGCCTAGTAAGAAGGGTGATATTGGTTGTGGGATAGACCCAGGAAAGGATTGTACATCATTATTATTTGATCCTATATTCTTAATGGATAGACCTTGGGTATAATTTTAACCTTAAATAAATAATTAATCACAAATATTACATATTATAGGTTTAGGAGTCACTATACATTTATTATTTTATAAGTACACCTCTAGGATTATATCTTCATCTGGTTTATGATCAAATATATGTTCTAGTAGATATCCATAGGGTATTGGTCAACATAGATGATACATGGAGTAGGACACTCTATGAGTTTCAATACCAAAGTGAACTTAATTATGATGGCTTTTTTTAGACTCAGTGGTAGAAGATTTGTAGGAGGAGGTGTAGATAGCCTTCAGTTATATCTGTTCATTAAAGGACCACTATTTTTGTTAGTGATCAGGATGTTGTGTGAAGAATCAAATAATTCTTGGTTCTTTTTCTTGAGGTATCATGAATAATTGTAAATTTTAGGGTAGAATTTCCAAGATCAGTTCCAAGAAATGTTTATTTCCTTGATCATGACGGTGGCCCATAACAAGGAAATTCTTACTCTTGAAAAGGAGTGTTATAACAAGTGAGAATTAGGGATCCATTTCAGGACATTTCTTGGATATGTTTCAGACCAATTTCTATATGAGGAGTCAAGGGTGAGGCATTTTGGGAAGGCTTTTCATACAGGGATATAGTACTAGTTTACCATGTTTATGATACCAATGTACCTCAAGGTACTGGTGATTACAAGGATTGTGGAGAGGAAACTAACTAGGACTAGAAAATCCTGATAGAGGACGTGTCAAGATTACCCATGTAGTAGATATATGGTTTTGTGATCCTAGTTTCATAGAAAGAATATTTTTTTGATATCCGGGGGTATGTTTTATCCCATTTCATCTCATTTATCTATAGGTGGATGCTCTTTGGACCCATCTAAGCGACTAGAATATTTTTTTACATGTAAGGGTTATGGTGATCAGTGGTGATGGTGACTATCCTTTTTTTATAAGGAAATAGAAAATGGGTGTTCCACTTTCGGTTCTTCCATTGTAGCCATTTCATCTGGGGAAATACCAGTAGGGTGGTACATATTTGGACAAAAAAAGGGAGATGGGGTAGGTATGGGATATCCCCATGATGCTACTTTTCTATATAGAGTAGATTGAAGTAGTGTAAGTGGACGTCATCAGGGTCATAGAGGTCAAGGAACATGCCTTTCTCAGATATATGCTATATACTTTCCACGACCTAGAGAGAATAACATTATTTGATGTACCCATTTTATGTTTTCTACTTGGGGGAATGATTTTTTTGATTCCTAAACAACATAATCCATCATATCTATTACCATATTTCAGGCTTTGGGACTTGAGTTAAAGTGGATTAAATTGCTCTTGTAATTGAGTACACTATTTATAGGTCAAAATTATCTAAATGAACTATTAAAATACTACAAGATATTTATGTGGAAGTAGTGCTCTTAGGGATACTTCCTATGTTTGTTGATATAACCATAACACATCATCCTCATCCTAGATTGGTTTTCTTTGGTGTGGGGGTTCATTGATTTATTTAGGTTATATATTTTATTCTTTGATTATGATGGACACTCTTATATGTTAATAGGGGAGAGATACTCTTTCAAGGGTTAGAGGCATGTTCAGTACTTATCTTCCTTGATAGATTATTTAATACTGATTTTGATAGAGTTTAATATTGCAATATTTTTTGGGGTTGTTGAAGAATTCCCTAATGTTTTTCTAAAGCAGTTGTGGTATAACCCCCATGATAATAGATTGAGTTCAAAATAAACCTTCTGCAAGGTGATTTCAGGATCTCAATTTCTCTATATATAATGGTGCTTTTTGAGTTGTGGGATCCACAGGTAAATATTAATGATTTTTTATTCTGTGAGGTTTTATTTGGATGATTATGTCACCACAAGTTTCTTTTTTCTGATTATAATTATGGTTGATGATATTCTACATATCTATATCAATTATCATGTTTTCATTCAGGTGACAGTGAAAAAGTAATATCCAATTTCAAATATTAATGATATATTTGATCAATAAAAAAGAGATTGTTAGTTCCCAGTGATGGATCTGTGATTAGGATATAATTAGATATGGTTGAAAGATGATGATATTCTGAAGACTAAATTCTTATGTCTATATGGTAAACACATGTTCATTGTGATGTTTTTTAGTGTGATGAACACTCTACCCATGTTCACTGGATTGAAGAATGTGGTATTCTGAGTGTTCCAAGATCGGCTCATAGTGGTTTAAATAAATGAAATCCTTTTATACTATGTTTTTTATTGGGATCACATAGAGAATTCGTGAGAAGTTTTGGGAGTTCTTGTTTATCAAAAAATATTTGGGTAGCTTCCAAAGTGTGAGTTCTAGGCTTGTGAAGTTCTCTTCTTGGGGAATGTCGATTCCCAACATGGTGTATCCATGCATTATAATAGATATAATAATTTTTTTCTTAGGTAGTCTCTAATAATGATTCCTAGTTGAGTACCTTCTTTCGTATTTCTGGATATTATAAGAGGTCCATACCCGACTTATATTGGGTTATGACTCCTATGAAATCCTTAACAAGAAAGAATCATACATTACTTCAGACTAACCAATTTTAGGTAGCCTTTGATTATCTTAAGGATAAGTTTATCAGTGATCTTGTTCTCAATTTTCTAGAAGAGGGTGGTCAGTTAGAGAATTTATATGCTTCTTCACGTCTTGTATTGGGTATTTTTTTGATTAATAAGTGGGAATTTGTTTCTTAGGGGTCTTTATAATAACTCCCCCATGAGTGTAACTATTCTACCCATGACCTCGAGTTTGAAATGGTTGTGTTTTAATTGATGTTATAAAGACATTACCTCATCAATGAATGCTTTGTGCATTTCACCAATAAATGGATCATGTGGTATGTCTCATTCTAGTTTGACAAAAAATTTAAAAAATGATAGTATATGGGATTATTGTTGGGTTATAGCTTAGATATTTCATGTACACTATATATGGTTAATGTTATAGTGGATTCATGGAGATAGATATCATAAATTGATGTTGTGAACAAGTATGGATATTCCTGGGGAGTGATAAAAGTTCTCTATGCTATATCTTAACATGTTAAAGGTTGGTAGAAGAGGGTTCATTTTTCATATGATAATAAAATCAAATTTGGTTTAGTGGGTAGAGGAATCCCAGTATGGGGATTCCTTGGTAGAGTTATGGTGAGACTGGGTTTTCTATATTGATTCCCCTCATATATGATTTAAGAATACTCATTACTATATGTTATTTTAGGGGTTACTTTTTTTCTTAAGTTATTCTTGCGGTTCTTCTCAGTGAGTTACACAGCCCACCCTTAACAGTACATCCAAGTGTGAAAAATATCAGTATTTGAGTGGATAGTTTTGGTGTCCTAGGTTTATCCATTCAACTCTTGTGTATGTGTCCATATTTTTACTTTTCTAGAAGCTTAAAGATGAACATCATGTTCTTTATTGGGTTCTACAGCTATGATATATTACATTGTAGAAATGAGAGTAAATTTCAATAGACTTACTAAATGGTTTACCTCGAGATTTGGAGTTATTTGATTCTATATGTTTGATAGTAGACTGTTTGGTGAAATAAACACATTTCAAAGAGATCATGAAGTCAATATCACTAAGGGTTTTGTTGAGATGGCATTCGGGGGATGTGGTGAGGCTCCATGATGTCTTGAGGATGATCATATTTGATCATGATCCTATTTTCATCTTTAGGGTGTGGAGAATATTTCAATATTTTTTTGTCTCTCAATTTTTCATTAGTAAATTTTTTTATCTACATACAAATGGTCAGACAAAGGGACAATAAAGAATCGTAAATACATGTTTGGTGCTTTTTTCCATGATTTTGGAGGTTTATAGATATGGAACCTACATTTGGTCATGTTTTCTTACAATAATAGTTTCTACACCACCATTGGTATATTTTCATTTGAATCCTTTAATGGAAGACCTATTGTTAACTATTAATGTTGGAATGGGGTCAAAGAGGTAGAAATTATCAGGCCAAAACTAGTACAAAACATGATCGATATGGCTTTGGTGATTTGTGAGAGGATGAAGGCAATGCGAGATTATTAAAAGTTCTATGTTTAGTAGGATTTTATAGTGGTTTTTTCTTATATATCTCCCATCTTGTTCTTATTAAATGGAATTCCACCCATATTTTGTATCATATACCCTTGAGGTTTCTTCCCAACCTATGATCTATTGGAGGTGGGATTCTAGCATCATTATCTCTCCTATCTCATTGTCAGCCAACGAGGGGTTTCTTTAGGGAGATAGTTCCATGAAAACAATTCCACTAAAATTTCCGTTGTAAAAAACTAGAAGTTAATATTCAATATCCTTCATGAATTTATTGAATTCTTGGGTTTATGAATTTCCCCAACACTAGACCTCCTTTTATATCAGCTAAATATTCTCAAATAAATTTTTTCTTTATTGATTTCATGAATCCATAACAGCTTGTTCATTGTTCTGGTCTTTTAGAAAGACTTTTTAAAATTTAAACAATAAATCATTATTAACATAATAATATCTATGATTCAACTCCAAGTGTTTGAATTAATTATCTGATTGTAATAAATTTATGTGAGAAATCATAAATAGGAAAAAAATTATACCAATCTAAATACCTTAAAAATATACTGAAGGATCAAAAATCATAAAATTGGAGAACCATCCCAGAAACCACATAAAATTACATACATCATACTCAATATAAAACAAACCAATTTCAATAATAAAAATCTAGAAATATTATATTAAATAGACTTATGTGGCAGCTCCACCATCAATTTCGTTTTTTTCAAGATTATTATTAAAATCTCCCAAACAAGATTTCGTCCTTTGAATTGTAGCTAGAATTTATTAATCAAATACCATTCTAGAAAAATTTCACTAGTATAATAGTATGAAAAATTGTATTGATGTAAAGATTTTAAAATTGGTTATTTAACAATTTATGTTAATATGATTTGATGCTGGTTATTTATATACCTCACTATAAAATAACTTTTGACATTAGTTAAAATATACACGATTTTAAAACCTATACAAATGGTGTTTTAACATTAGTAATATGCATAAATGACAAGAAAACCCAAGGTTTTAACATCAATTAATATATATTCTAATTTAAAATTAAAATTCCAACCATGTTCATGTGATGTTTTAATATTTATAGGACCTTCCCATTCAATTTCTAACTTCCTACCTAAAATTTATTAATTCATGGGTCTATTTTTTAAAGATCCATATATAATTTTTAATTCAAACTCTTTTTATATTTCTGACCAATATCTCCTTTAATCCGAATATTCATTGACCCATTTATTATTCATTACATTATTTTTAATAGTGTTGATAATTATCGTATCACTATTTGATTTCTATAGTATTTTTTCTTCATATATATATATATATATATTAATGGTTTGAATTTTATGTTTTGAATATGAACTATTCCGATCAATTAGAAATGATAAAATGTATGTGTGATATTTACAAACTATAATTTAAAACACATTATCATTTATAGGTTATAATTTTTGACAAGTTCGTTATTCAAAATAAAATGAATATTATTGAATGATATTTATATTTCAAGGACATATCTACTATAAAGGAAAATAAGTTGAAACATTCAGTATATTTTTCTTATTTTCATATTCTTTCTAAATTTTCTAATTATTCTTTGTTGGCTTTAATACCAACATAGTTATGTGTATCAAAATTCTAAAAGATATACACATTCTACATCGGTTATTTTAAAATTCATTTTCAAAGGGGACTAATAATGTTAATTAATTTTATAGGTTATGTTATAGGTTACTTTAAACTTCAGTTATAAAAATAACTGATGTATAAGGTCACATAAGAAGGTAGTTATAAAATAAATTAATAATATAAGTAACTTTTGAAATTAATTATTAAAATATCATAAATTTAATGTCTTGAAATTTTATCAAAATAAACATTTTAAGTCTATTTTATATAATCAAGGTAAAAATTACTTGATTATTTTTTTATCACAACATAGACTCTAGAATCCCAAAATAAAATAAGTTCATCCAAGATACTAACCTTATCAATAAAAAAATTCACAGAATCTATCTTATATTGTGTTTTGGGTGTGGAAACTATTTTTCAGATAATACGTTAGAACCAACCAATGGAGAAGTTCTATTGGACTAATGTCCAGTGGTCCATATAATGGTGGTGTATATGGCTTCATTAGGTCTTGGTGTTCACATATAGTATAGAGGGAAGTTATATTGACTAAGGTTAACATACAATACAAATAGATAATGTTTGTAAGAGAAAAATGATAGTTGATCTGAATACATCTTGTATAATATTAAGAAGTGGGAGTCTTTAACCAAGAGAAACATTCATATATGAAAATAGGATCTGGTGAAATCCATCCCATAAATATGGGAAGGTGGTGAACATCATATTCACTAGTTGTATCCTTCTATTTATAGTGGTTGGTTATTCCATTTTTGATTTACTGTAAATTTTAATCATTCTATATTTTCTCTATAATATAAGTAAAGAAACATACTCATGTGCCTTAGGATTCAATTATGAACCATATAAATTGTCTTGTTCTTTTGTGTTTGATTTATTTATTTCAATCATTTATTCTAAAAGAATTGTATGTTCTCTCATCTAGAAGTTAAAAATTATGGTGTTATTGATTAGGAGTTATTTTCTTCCAAGATCCTGATGGGATAGTGTGCTTTCATATTCCAAGACATTGTTTTCCATGGAAATTTTAAATAGATGACCATATTATGGGTATATAAAACATTTTTCGTGAACTTAAGATGAGGTATCATAGTGAGTTTTGAGTCTTTTGATTGGATAATCCCAAGTGAAGGTCTTTAAAATCTTGTTTCAATATAAATTTAATCCTATTACTTATAAGAGAATATTGGTAAGTAGTTTTTTACCACTCATGATAAATTATTCATAAGAAGTGGGAGTTAATAATTTCAAGATGAATGGTGTCTAATGAGAGTAAGATCCAAATAAGAAAATTTTATTGAATAAATTTTGGGTTTTGGAATATATAGATTGGGTATTGTATTTTGTAGAAGGGCTATGATCTTCTGTTAACTGGAGTCAATCTAAAAGTGATGAAACAAAAATAATGGGAGAGGCAGGAAAAAAAGAGATTGGGACTATTTAGATTTCACTCACCCAGAATAGGGATTTTAACATATAGTATCTGAAAACTACTTTATAAATCATGAAAACCCTTGCATATTAGTTTGAAAACCCAATGAAAATGAACAAGGTATTATAGTTAATAAAGATTTTAAATATGCATATGTCAAAAGGGAATTCTTCAACCAATCATATTAATAACTTCAATATGTTTTTTAGTCACTTGGTGTCTATTAAGGTAAAATTTATAGAACCTAAATGTGTGTTGTTGTTACATTCCATGTTCTTTGAATCCTGGGATGTGATAGTGTCCACAAAAATTAATTCTAGAGGAAATTTTGATTTGAGGTTCATGGAAATTTGGGAATTAATATCAAGTGAATAAATTCATACAAATGACATTCATTCATTTTAGGAAATTTAAATAATGTGAAAAGAAGAGTACATGTTATTAGATGGAAATATCACAATAAGAGGAAAGTGACGAGGAGTTAGATCCGGAGTAGCTCAATGTGTAGTTATTATGTTACAATTATAGGAGAATGCATCTCCTAAAAATTTATTGTAGTAAACAAAGGTATAGTTATAGAAAGAATAATTTCAGAATTGTGCATGCAAACCCAGTATCAGATTATTTAAGTGGTTTCCTCCTAAGTGAAACTAGATTTTTGGGGTCATAGGTGATAGTCTTTTGATCTACATTGCATTATATATCTAAGTGAGGAATCATGAGGACTTATACATATATAATACTTATAAAGGTACACTTTCAAGATGATGAGGCTATAAAAACTATGGTGAATGTGATGTTTTGATTTGAAAAGTAATGATAGGATGCAATAAATAAAGGATGAGAGATACATATAAGGGTTGAAGAAAAACTTAATCATGGTGGGTCATCTTTATAATTTGGGTTTCTATATAATGTTTCCATTTATTGAATCGAATGATTCATTTGGTTCAATGGTTGTTAAAAATGGAGTTATGGATGGGATATTGTTTCCAACAAGGGTATTATAAGAATCATTACATGTGGGATAGTTAACTTTTATGGAGTTATGACTTGGTCAACAGAGGAATCTCCATGAGGAAGAAATAAATATTCTCACTGATAAAGGTATGATTAATGATGAAATCATAGAGTATGTGACATTAAATGATTATATCATTAGAAAGTAGTTTAAGATCTATTTTTTTATATAAAGGAAGGATCCAAAGCACTTGAAGTATTATTTGGTTTCTATATACATTTGAGGGCCAATGTAAATGAATTATCATGGAGTATAACTCTTCTATGTGACTTTCATCGAAAATTAACCACGTAATGTGTTGGTGTAATTCATCAATAATTAATATAATATATTCATAATCTTCTTCTAATAGAGGTAAATGATGGAAAAAAAGGATAAATTCATATTGATCTACATATAGTTGGATATTGGTGGGGAATAAATTAGGAGAGAGTTTCTAAGGTTCTAGTTGTGAAATGGGATTTGGTTAGAGGTTACCAAGTCAAGGACTGAAAAGCCCCAATGACTTTAAATAGAATGAGAACTAGGTGGTGTAGAAGGATAAAGTCACAAGGATTGATGTCGGTTTCCCCAATCAATAAAATTCAGCTATCTCCATTTAGTCTATAAATTTTTGAAAGTTGATTGTTTGGAAGGTATATTTAAACCACCTAAAATATTTTAATTCACTATCATATATCCATATTGATTTGATAAAATGATTTAATTTGTTGGTTAATAATCAATAATGTTACCTTGTAGGCAATGATGTTAAAGATTTTGGATTTTGAATATGGGAAAATGGAACATGGAAAGTCATTAGATGTTAAATTATGTTCATAAATGAAAAAAATATTATGGAAGGATTGGAAGCAAGAAACATGTTCCAGTGAAAGAAAAGTGGCATAATAAGGTAATTGTCTCTTCAATGGATATCCATAGGCTAATGTTCCTAATAATTTAGCAAGAATGATAGTTTCAAAACCACCAGATCATCCGAAGTACATACAATAAGGTGGTTCAATTATGATGGTGCATCTATGGCCATATATAATCGAAATATCACGGAATATTAAGGCTTGATAAAAATAATTTGAATTTATAACTCAAGATTTTGGAGGTATAAAAGGATTTTATCACAAGAAAAATAATATAAATCAACCAGAGAGAGGTTCTCAAATAAAATTTAAGAAATTATTTAATGCAATATTCTTATAAAATATTATGGTGATATCGTATGATAAAAATAGGAAAGAATATTAAAATAAATTGAACATTTTGAGTTATCCATGAGGTATGACATTTTTTTCATTCATGTGTCTACAATGAGGAATCTAATAGAGAGGTCCACTGGGAAGAAAGACATGAAAAAGAAATGGGTTTATCAGATGAAGGAAGAATAAAACGATAGGTAGAGGTAAAATTCATTTCTATTCATGAATGGTTCTTAATAAACATAAGGATTAGATTTCTTAGATATTTTCTCTTTATTATTAAATGAGATGACTATTTGAACAATGTTAAGTATGGTAGCATTTGAAGGACATCATGTGGAATATACGGATGTGAAAACAATATTCCTTTATAGATACCTTTTGGAGGAAATATTTATGGAATAACCTAATAGTTTCAAGGATTAATGAAACTAGGGATTTGTTTTTTAACTCAAATTTATCCTTTAAAAATTGAAGAAAACACTAAGGAATTGGAACAAGAAGTTCAATGAGTACATGAAGGAGTTGATATTTATATAGACAAATGTTGACCATTTTTGTAACCAAAAAGATTTTGGTGATGGGATTTTTGTTTTATTTATTCTATAAATTTATAAATTTAGATTATGGGTCCAAAATTAATGAATAGATGAGTTAAAATGTGATTTTCCTAAAATCTCTGAGATAAAGTATCTCGGTTTGAATTTTTTTTGGGGGGCTATAAATAGTTAGAGATTGTAACATGCCAAAATATTAAAGGGTAAAAGTATAAATATTACTAACCATTTAAAAAAAATTCAACTTTATTTTTCAGTATTCTTTGTAATTATAACTTCGTAGTTAAATAGGATTCTCCAAAATTAGTGACTAGGGTGGTCGACTTCCTAGGATGTTTCTCAGGGAGTGTGTGAGTGAGGTAAACACACTAAAATAAATGTGTTGGCATGTGGAGAAAGTAATTAGTGTGATGGATCATTTAGGCATGAAGGTGGGCCCTAGGTAGAGGAAAACACAAGTCTATAAGGCAAATAGGGTTCCCATAGGGCCTAGTTGTTCCATTGGTATCAAATCAAGAACTTAATTATAAGAGAAATGGATTTTTTTTGTTGAGATGTAGGTTACATAATGAGGAAATTGTGCTCTAAATAGGGGTGAATGTAACACCTTTTATTATTAATGTCTTAAGATGAAAATTTTTCTTACCCATTCCAAAATAGTGAACCTTTCTTTTTAGGAGACTAAATAATTATAAATCGATAATTAAAGTTACTTGGTATAGAATAGTTACCAAGATGGTTAACATCTTGAGAAGTTTCCCTGGGTCTATGTGAGTGAGTACTAAACATGTTGATAGATAACGTGTTGAATTTTGTGGGAAACCATTACTCTGATGACTTTTTTGGGCTTTTGGACAGGACAAAATGAGGGGAAAACATGTGTCTATGGGGAAACTAGAGTGCATGTAGAGCCCAATTTTTATTGATACTTAAGTTATAGTGATTTATACCTAATATAATTATATTATATATAGAAATTGGGAGAGAGATTATGTATGGGTGAGAAAAAACCATTTACCCCAACTTAGATTGGAAACCTCAATCATAATAACGATAATTCACCACAAATGATAGCTATGTTAAATTATGTTATGGTGGTTCCATATGAATTGGGTAACCAATGTTTAATGAATTCGATATTTTATACTCATATAGACATAGCATAATCAGTGATAGTTGTCATCAAGTTTAGGTAGAACTCTGGAAGAGAACATTGGGAGGATATGATGTATATTCTTTAGAACCTAATGAGTTTTGAATACTTGACACTTTAGTTTAAAATGAATGAGCCTTTATACAGATTTTTGGTACATAGACATTGGTGGATATTTAGACACACAAAAGAGAAATAACGGATATATATTTACTATTGGTTGAATAATAATTATTTTGATAGAGAATATTTACGAATTTGTTTTACTCATTACAATAGAATCGAAGTTGGTCACATTGATAGAATCATGGAAGGAGTCAGTCATGTTAAAGAGGTTGTTGGATAATATCAGTTGGGGAAAGAAGATAGAGGGTTAAAATGGGTTTACTAAGATTTAAACTAATAAATAATGGTAAACAATCCACTTAAACTTGAGGATCTTATTGGGGAGAAATAAGTTGGCATGTTATTCTGTTATTCAAAGTGTGAAATCCACTTAGTTAGAAATATGATGCTTCATTTTTAGAAAAATAACTTTAAGCAAAATTACCACATGAACTATAAGTTTTAAGAGGATGAAGTGATGGATCTATGAAAAATAAAGTAAATACAAATCCATTAAACATGTTGAAAATAGTTTTGAGTCATGATTTAATGAGGTGATATTATGCCTCAGTTAGTTTGGGTTGACCAGAAGAGTGTAGTGGGGGAACTATGTGAATCTACAATGAAGATTTAGAGATAAACTATATTTTTTCTAAGTATTATATAGTAATGAGTGGATTAAGTCTATAAAATAATTCCAAGTTGAATATTTTTTGGTTTTAGGAGTGGGAATAATTTTATTCATACTACTTTAGGACTAATGTAAATATAGATTAAGTATGATTAATGTTTCGTGGTTCAGATGAATATGGAATAAATAGCTACAAAATAACCTAATGTCTATATGGAGGATGAAAATAATTCATATATACTAAGGATTTTATATGGTATAACCAGAATCATATATTTTTTTAAAAGGTAATATTTATTTAGATACATATTGTTATATCTTTGAAAGCAAGAATTGTACACCATAGATCTGGTTGATGTGGAGGGATTCTTTGTCCAATATGAGGGTTCATCTATTATTATAGGCTTAGGCAGATGTCATATCATAAATATAGGAAGGAAAATACAACCAAACACACTGGATTAATTCTATAATTTTTATGGGGTAGTCCATCATTTTTTATAGTACTAATAATTGTAATCATCCTATGTTTTATCTTCAATAAAAGTAAATAATAATTTCCCCCATTGAATAGGATGAAATTTTAAACAACATAAATTTGGTTTTACTATGTATTTTAGTGCTTATTTTTATCATAAATTCTTATAGCCTTTTCTATTCTATCATTTAAGGGTTTTACATAATGGTGTGGCAGCTTGGGTTTTCTTGTATTATAAGCTTCAAATTACATATCATGGGTTATAATTATTATAATATCTTCCATGTGGTAAGTTCTGATGGATTTCTTATTGAGTATATGACACTTTTTCATCTTTACTTCTAAAAATCACCGTACACTTCATGATTTTTTTTTTAACCTGAGGTTTTTTAAGTACATGATAAAGTTCCAGTAACCTTAATTCCAGAGGTTGAAAATCCGAGGAACAATGTTTTTATTTTAGGTTATAACCATTATGTGTTTTATCATTTTAGTGGTGATGTATTTGAGTTCATTTGAAGATGAGAAGATTAAATGAGTTCATCCGAATATAATAAATAATCTTTTGATGCAATTATAACTGGTCCTAAAGAATGTGGAATTTCACCATTGAAGGTTATCACATAAATTGAACATCAAATTTTAGTACTAGAAGTAATAAAATAAGTAACTTACATCGTTAAAAAGAGAAATATTTAGTTGATTGTGTTTCTTAACTACATATTGTTGTAATCTTTTGATCATTTTATTCATTATTTTTGATTGTTTCTATAAGAGTTTATTTGTTAGAATTAAATTACAAATATCTTATCAGTTAATTTTTCTAATCACTATATCTTTGATCCTTTTGTGTGGAGGGATTCTGTGAGAAATGAATATTTTTTTATGATTTTTTGATTGAGAGAGTCTAGGTTATGGGAGTGGACTGACATTGATATTATAATCAATGGATTTTTAAGAGGAAATATTTTCTAGGGTTATGACACTAATGCCTTCTATAAGGTTTATATTACATGATTATTGGTGTGGAATTAATAATAATTTTTTTGATGGTATTGTAGTCAAGTTATTTTGGGGATATTAATATAGGTATTTCAACAGGTTTAAAGTCATAAATAACTTGAATCTGGTTTAAATATTATCTATGTTATTTGGGTGAATGTTTTGTTTCAAAATATCGTTTAAGGGGTAATTGATTTGTTAATCAGTACTCCATGTTTTTTTGTTTCTATAGTGTTTAAAAGTTTTTTTAATTGTTGTTATTTACATTTTTCATTTAATTTTATTAGAAGTTATTAAAATTTAAATTAGTTTTAGTTTAACTTAGTCTATATTTTTTACATCAACATATTATAGGTTCATCCTTGATTTATGTTTTTGGTAATTATACAATTGATTTGTGTGAAAATTTATAGTAGGTTTTGAAAATACAATTCAACCCCACTTATTGTATTCTGACTCATTTATCTAGGATAACATTTGTTACCAAATCCTATCTATACATTTTATACTGATCCTAGAGTATTATATTAAATTTATTTTAGATTATTATAATTTGAATCCTATTTTACTTATACTATCATGCTCTATAGAAAATATTTTTTTGTTTTATGATGGATGGTTTTATACAAGTTGTATGTTTAGAAAATCTTAATCCAAACAATCTTTCTATTTTTGATGGTATGGCCTATGAATATTGGCGAGATCATATGGAATTTTTTCTATTAATATTAGTGTTGAAAATTTTATTATTCTTACTAGAATTTATAAAATTATAGAGATAGAAATTACAAATATTTATAGGGAAGAAAAAAATAATTTTAGTTGCATTTCCTTGTTCATTATACTTAGTTATATTTAATTCAATAGAATATATACATCCAAGTTTCCCTATGTATAAATACTTTTGGCATATGGAAAAAAGTTTTATGTTAAAAATTGTATAACTTTCTAAGTTATTGAAACTAATTATACTATGCTTAAATAATATTATTGAGAATTTGAATTTAAACTAAGGTTTTTGGCCAAATGCATCAAATACTAATAAAAACAATTTACAATTTACAATATCTTAGAGAAAAGAGTTTTTCAGTTGAGATATTTTCAAATAAGGTGGTAGATATATTTCTAGAGGATTATGAGTCTAAAAAACAATTATTGATTATATGAATAACATTAAAAAGTTAACATTGTATGTCTTGATTGGAACTCTAATTAAAATTGAGATTCAGTTAAAAATATATGAAGATAAAGAAAAAAATAGATATGATGTTTCTTTTTCTTCTAATTGAAAATGAATAAATTTTGGAGCATGAATAGATAAGCTAAGTATATATGGAGTAAATAATTGTGTTGGGTTTTGTGAGGGTTAAATTGATAAATTTTCTAGAATAATGAATTATTATATAAGAAAAATCATTTATGGAGAGTTAAATAGAATGAAAGAAAGGAAATATATGAAAATAAATATCTTTTAAAATCTATCTATTTTGAATTTAAAAAAAACATGGAAATATATCAAAATATATTCTTGAATTGAAAAAAAAAGATAAATATTTTTAAAATAAATATTCTAAGAGAAGAGATAAAAAATGTTTGAAAGTGATAGATATGTGGGGTTCTAGTGGTGGTGATACTACTTTCAACAATTCATCAGATGATAAAGATGATAATTTTAAAATCATAGGGTTATATACTAATATTATAGAGTTTGATAAACGATTCAATGGTAAGATAACTATTGATGAATTTACAAATATAACCCTTGATGAAATGGAATTAGTTGTATCAAATCTTAATAAGAATATTAAAATAATTAATGAGGAATTTGAAAAGGTGAAGGAATATTTTTCTAAATTTTCTATGAATAGTAAACTGAAAGATGAGTATTTTAAACAAAAATTATAATCTTTTAAATTGATATAATAACTAGATAAATTGAAAAATGAGAATTATAAACATAATTTTTAGATTGAAAAGTCTAAGAAAAAAATTAATAACTTACTTTCTATAATAAAGTAAAATGAATTTTAATTTTATTGAAAATTGATCTAAATAACATATATTAAATGAAGAAAAGAAAGAATATATAATTTTCAAAAGATATGAATTTAGTTCTCTAGCTGAAATATGAAGTTGGAAGCACGAAAAAGTTTTCAAACCACTTTATTATTAATATTAAGTCTTTTGAAAAGATGTATAGATAACTAATTGTTAAGAGATCATTGTCTAACACATGAGAATGAATTAACTGAAAGATCTATATATCAATTTTCCTACTTTGTTCCTAGACATTCACCTTTCTTTCCTATGTGTCAGAGAGGAGGTCATTGGAGGAGAAATTATTCTCTGAATAGAGTTAAATATTTTAGAAGATCCCACATATTTATCTCAATAGAACTTCATGCTTATGAGAAATAAATATCAAATAAGTTTTGGGTTCCAAAATTCTTATTTTCAAACACTATTAGACAGAATAAGGTCCATCTTTTGAAGACCTAACTTCCAATAACTTAAAGTCACTATGTATCTATAACTAAAATATAATATTTGGTTCCTAGTAATTTCTTTTTATATCATCAAAACTTACAATTTTTATATTTTTTATAATAAAATTTAAATTTTTATAATTTTTCTTAATATTTTCCTTTAATTACTTTTATTTTGGGAGATTTAGAGTTTTCTTAGATATATTTTCAAACACAAGACTTTTATTTTTTTAAGAGTTTATATATATAAATATTTTGTCTGGAACCCACTTTGATGGATGAATATCATCATGGTATTCTAGAATATAACTTTTAGAAAATTTTATTCATTCGTTTTATCTTAATATTTGTAAAAGAACTGTTCTTTCATTGAGTGAAATGTTATAATATATTTAAATTTTCAATTTCATTGGAAGGTAATATTTTTTTTAAGAAAAATAAAATATAATAAATTAAAATTTTGATTATTTTAAATAATTTATTGAAACATATGTTTTGGAGGGAAAATTTCTAGATTTATCTATATTAAAAAATAAATTGTCATTCATATACACTTATGACACCAATATAAGGATGTGTACCCAAAGTAGGTTAGACATATTCAAAACTGATTTGGTGCCAATATTTTTCTTTATTTGTAGAGTAATTTTCTTTTTTCATTCTTGGAGTGGAATCATTTAGAGATATTTTAGGTATGGATATTTTTTATGAGAGGTTGATTGACTTATATATTTATTTGAAGTATGAGTTTTTTTCTAATGTAATAAAATTTAATACTTGGGAAGTTGTTATTATTCCAAAGGAATATCATGATTTGTTTTATCATCCCCTCATCCATGAGTTTGATAGAACTACATTATTTTTTGACCTAGGAGATGAGAAAATAATTTGGTTTCCTATTTGAAAATATATTATGTTTAACTTTATAATGGTTTGATGATATTATTGAACCACTATTAGATGGTGAGTTACTCTTATATATCTAAAAAAATTAGAAGTTTTGGGTTCTTTAATTGAGAGTAAATCTAAGTAAAGTTTATATATAGTAAATAAGAAGGTTAATAAAATCAACCATATGTCACTAAAAGTTATAATAGTTATCAATTTTTTATTCCTTTCTTTATATGGAATATAGTTAAGGAAACAATGATGATTAATGATGCCTATACTATGGATTTTCTTGTAAATATATAGAATCTCATCCTTGATAATTTTATATGGTCTTAAATGGAATAATTTTAATGGGATTGATTAAGATGAAGATTATTTTGTTATTATTTATGTTGAAAAAAGTTTTAGAAAAAACAGTATGGGTTAAAAGAATTATGATTATAGAATATCATAAAAGGATTAAGAAAAAATTGATCAATACTAAGACAATCTCTTAAATGGGATAATTTTTTCATCAATAGAAATAATTTTCTTGAGAATACATCAGAAGTTTCTACTTTAGATGGTTATAAATTTGTTCAAATAAAATTTGGAGGAATGTCATGAAAACATGAAAGGAGAAGAGGAAATATATTAAAGTTACTCATATTGAAAAGTCTCTATATCTAATGAATAATAAATTCAAAAAACCTAATGTTACATAGAATTTAGGGTAAAGGAATTATTAGGATGAATTTAAAAAATTAGTGGTAAAATATAGTGAATATTAGATATAAATTGATTAATAGGATAATAAGAATATATATTAAAGGTATATTTTAAAGCTTTAATTTGGTTTATATATGTAATGGGGTAAGGTCTTGAGTGAATAATTTCACCAAAAATTATTTTATATAAAGAAGAAGAAGAAATATTATTTGAAAGTAAAAGCTTCCTAATTTGAGAAGTTTATTATTCCTTTAAATTACCATTAATGAGAATATAATTAAGTAATATATTAAAAGGAATATAATATTCAAATGAAAAGGGAATGAATCAATGATAAAATTTATAAAAAAAATTATTGTCCATATCCTCACCTCATCAAGAAGCTGGTGAAGCCACAGAGAAAAAAGATGAGGAAATTGTTCCACGTGAAGATATTATAACATATTTTAATCCCTAAAAACACCCTTATTAGTAAGTTTTATTATATGAAGTTTTTAAATTCAATAAAGTAATTGAAATAGAAAAATTACATGAATAATAATATTAAGTTGAGAAAGAAAAGGTTGTTGAAGGAGACCCTGCAACAAATGGACATTATCTCACTCTTCCAAACCTCGTACTACATCTATTTCTATGGAAATAATCTCATCATAATAAATTAATAGTTTTGGATTAAATTATATCTCATACAACAATTTTGAGAGTCAAATGGGAATATCACAAGATTTAGATGGTCAAAATTGAATTGATGTCGAAAAATATAGTGATCTTATAATCATTGTATAAATTTTTCTTAAATAGATAGAATAATAAAAATATCATTATATAGATGTTATATAATAAGAATAAAAATTTAATTGTTCATAAAAATATTCATCCAATCCTTGATCTAAAATAATGGAACAGAATAATGATTTTAAACTGATTGAACAATATGGATATTTTTTTCCCAGTGGATAAGTATAAACATGCTAGAAAGGTGAGGTAAATTTGGTGTGGTGAAATTTATTAACCAAAAATATAATTATTATAGAAATATTTAAACCCTAAATTGTTTTTAATCTCTGTTTTTGGATTAAACAAATAGATTGACTATTTGTTAACCTTACAAAAACACCACATTCATTCAACATTGCATTTTTATTAAAGACAAAAAAACTACAACAAAGAAGAATACGACAAAGAAGAATGAAAAAAAAACTAGCTAGGGGGCCTAAAATAATAGAAAACCAATTGATCCCCACTAATCAAATTAACCCCATCTGAATCCAATTTCAAAGAACTAGAAAAACAAATGACATGATTACCTTGATCCACCACCACCAAGGAAGAAAGATAATCAGCCATTTTGTTGCCCTCCCACCATACATGAGAAATCCGAATGTTGGTGTTATTGAAGATAGATTTTCACTTCCTTATAGAGTAGGATTTCGACCATGGAGCTGGAATTTTACCATGAATTGCATCATGAACAATTAAAGAATTAGTTTCAACTTCGCTGAGTATAATATTTTTCTGACTGTATAAAACAATACCCATCTGCATAGCTTTGGCTTCTCCTTGAATTGAATTTCCCCTCCCAAAATATGAAGAATAGGAAATAAGGACACTCACCCCTACATCACGAACATCCCCTCCTCCTCACATATTACCTAGAAAGAAAGAACCATCAAAATTCAACTTCAAATCTATGTTTGGAGCCATCCACTGAACCCAATTCCCTCTTATCACATGAACAGGCTGTTGAATCGTAGAAACATTCCCCTACAAGGATCTCAATAAAGGAGAATCATTCCATTTATTAAGACCATTAAATAGATCAATCAACAGTTATCTCATCCTCATAAAAATGGAACATTTCTTGGTAATAATACCTTCAAACCTGGACTTATTCCTTGCCCACCATATGCACCAACAAAGTGCACTTAATATTATAACTCTGACCATTTTTTTCAGTCCCTCAGCTTTAATACCATGGAACCATCTTTCCATAAAATATTTTTTGGAAAGATCAATGGAAAAAATACCAGTAAACCCTCCAAATAATCTTCATACTGCTCTGGCCCAATCAGTCTCAAAGAAAAGGTGATTAGTGTCTTCCTCCCTGTATAACTTACAACAACAACATTTAGAATCCAGGTTAATTACTATCTTCCTCACATTCTCATCTATAGGAATAGCCTAGTTTCTTATCCTTTATACAATAAAGTTGAATTTAGTAGGAATAGAACTACACCATACCTTTTTATTCCAAGTATCGTGTTGCCATTGAGGATTTGAAATCTGGTTGAAGTATTTTAAAGAAAAATCCCCTGTATTGGAAGTTTTAAACACACACTTCTCCATATTATAATTTAAAATAATATCATCAAAAGTCTCCCTTTGACCCTCATCTATAATAGCATAAATAGAACGGAGATGTTCACTGGTCTCCTTGAAGGAAATCAAAGGTCCAGGACATCCCAGATAGACCAAAATAGAACCTTCCCAGTTATTAAACCAAAAAGATAACTCCTACTTCCCTATAGTCCATCTTGAATGTTGCTGAATAACTGGAAGAATCTCATGGATGAAGGACCAAAAATGAGATCCATTTGAAATACAATTTTTCTTATAACTAGTCCCTTTATAAGACATAATCTTCCCCCATGAAGTTCGCTCCTCCAACACTTCCCAAGAATGTTTTCCATGCATATAGTGAATGATATTATCCAAACTTCTCACTCCAATCCAACCTTCTTGGACAGGTCTTTCCATTCTATCCCATGATTCCCAATGGTGTTTCCCCTCAGATAAAGCATCCCAAATGAACCCTGCCAAGACGTTATCAATGTTAGAAAAGAATCTCTTATAGACACAACTGGCTGAAAAAACATGAATAGAGATGGAAGTTAACACACTGTTGATTATAGTTATATGGACCCCAAAGGATAAAAATAAATTCTTCCAGTTCAATACATTATTCACAATCATGGGAACAATATAAGAAAACTTTGGGATTAGAAGATGACCAGGAACAATAGGACAACCAAGATATTCCATCGGAAAACAGCCCTTCTAAATATCCATTTTACTACATAGGGATGAAACTTTCCTGTCACCACACTTATTAGAGATAAAAATACTTCTATTGGATCTATTAATCACATGACCACTCCATAAACAATATTTATCTAGGGTCGTAGATAAACCACCAACCGATCAACCACTAGTATTATAGAAAATGAAAGTATCATTCGTAAACATTTGGTGAGAAATCTAAGGTTGATTCATTTTCTTCCGATATTGAAGAATACTTCCCATGGACATTTTTTTGTTAATAAGTCGACTTAAAGAATCTTGTATAAGAATAAAAAAAGTTGAATAAATTGGATCCCATTGTCTAATTCCATGAGAAGACTTGAAGATTCCATAGGTTCTCCCCATGAATGAAACCACCATCCAAGAAGATCTAAAACACCAAAAAATGATATACAGCATCCAATAGGAAAGGATTATACCTTTTAGCACCCTGTTAATAAATCCATGTTCCATTTTGTCATAAGTCTTTTTCATATCAAACTTCAAAGCCATATTTGAACTAGGGTTTTTGAAGTAAATATCTTGAATCTTTTCTTGGGACAAAGCCACTGCACCCTGACTGAAACGACCATTAACAAAACCACGTTGCTCTAAGGAAACCCACTGAGGCACATACTTAGAAAGCCGAATGTTGAAAATTCTATAAAGTATCTTACAAGGAAAATTACACATATATACCTTCCTATAATCAAGAATATAAACTTAATTTTTTATTTTATAGAGAATCACCAAAGTAGTATCCCCCACCACTCTTGGTAAGGAACCACCCAAAAATAAATCTTGAATGGCCATAATGATATAAGATTTTATAATCTCCCAAGACCCCCTATAAAATGAACCAGGAAAACTATCCAGGCCCAGATCACTTTCCAGATCAAGACCCATCATAACATCATAAATCTATTTTTCATCTGGAATGGCTTCTAACAATGCATTATCATTATCAGATAGCATGTTGGGAGTCACCACAAACAGCTCAGAATTGCCTCTAGGATATCCATTTAACATATTCGGATTGGATTCTACAAGTAAAATTTTAAAAAATGAGAAATCCATATTTCCAATCACCTCTCTCTTATCTGAGTAAGACCTGTCTTCAAGCATAATTTTCAGTATAAATAACCTCCTCCTTCCTTTAATACAAGCATGAAAATATTCTGAGTTTTTATCACCTTCACAAAGCCATTTCACTCTCAAACCTTCCCTCGCAACATGTTCCTATTTTAAAACCAGATCAGCTCACATGTTTTTCTAAGTATACAGCTACTTATAATTTTCATCATCTCATACAACCTCAAGGGCTCTCTCCAATCTATCAATGTCCAATTTTAAAATTTTCAAATACTGGTCCAAAGGAGGAATTTCCTTTACCCAGACCTAAAGATTATTTTTCAAATGCCTTAGATTTTTGTGTAAATAAACCTATGAATAGCCTTGAATATCTTCTCCCCAGCTATCATTAACCAACTGTTTATACCACTATACATCGGCCCAGTGATTACATAATCTAAACCTCTCAGTACCATCTTGTCTTTGAGGAAACGAAATTAGAAACAGTGAATGGTTCAAGATACCAACGACAAGATGTTCCACCTTAGCATTGGAAATCCATTCAATAGCATGAGTATTCTTCAAACACCTATCCAGCCGACTCTAGCATCTACTATCAACTTTCTGATTGTTACACCAAGTAAAACAATCACTAGAATAACCCATGTACATAATCCCTTTTCCTGTCATAAATAGAAAAAAACTCTTTCTATCCATATGAGGAAAGATACCCCAACCCTTATTCTCGGCTGGTTCAGAAATAATATTAAAATCTCTACAAACCAACCATGGGAATTCCTCCAAATCAATGCTATAAAAATCCTGCCACAAAACCTCTCATCTTTGAGCATCACAACACCCACACAAAAAGAATATATACATCAACTCCACACCTGTATTGAATTTTATTGTAATATATTGATCTCTATCTTTAATCAGATCCACCTTCATTTCCTTCTTCCAAAAAATACATATATGATAATTATCTGGTTCTACATGTAAACCAGTATGAATTATGATTCTATAAGAAAACTCGTTTACTCTAGACATGTTCTTCTTGTGCTCTAGAATAGCAGCAATACAAACCCTATGTTTTCTGATTTCCATAGCCAGATAATATGTCTTCACTTGAGCGCTAATGCCACGGGCAGTCCATATTAAGAATGGATTCATTGTAACATATTTAGCCTAGATTTGACACCAGGCGTCTTGGTTAGATTAGAATGAGAAGATAAAAACTCTTACATAGACAAAAACTTTTCTCTTGTACATACTCCATTTTCCAGGACCAAAGAATATCTCTTAAGAGAACCCGAAAAGGACCATCTCTTTCAAAGTCTCCCTCCCACCTTTCTCAAATGAGAGCAGTTTCCATAATTTTCACATACAGGAACAATAGAATCATTTCACCTATCATCCTCTAGTTTTCCTTTAGATGAATTCCATACTTTATTGTCCTTTAACAATAATTTACATGACTCTCTACCTCCACATGTCACTATTCCAATTTCATCTCTAACTTGGATAACCTCTGTTCTAAAAAAACTCAACACCAGAGGAAAAAGATGCAACACAGTACCGACCACATACTTGTTCTACAACCTTTCCCATGAAAACTTGAAACCTTGAACACTAATACATACATTTACTAACCCACTCACCCTGGTTTTCCTTATAAAATCATCCTCAAATGGGAAACACCAAGGCTGGGAAAATTCAATGACTTCCAGAATTTTTTTTCTAAATGCTTGTTTAAAGGTTACCAGAGTAACCTTCTCAATTTCCAATGTTTCACCATTTGATATCTTAGCAATTTTGGACATTACATGATCTGTATGGAGTACATATTCATTCACTTCCTCTCTGCATGGTTATTCAAGAGTTGCAGGAGATTCCTTCTCAATATCTATAGAGACATCTTTAGATAACTCATCAAACATGGCCATTACCAGATCTGTATGAATGAAATTACCTCGTTGTTGCTTCCAACAAACTTGAATTGAATGGACCTGTAATGAATAATGAGAAAAAAACCTTGGTTACACCGGATAAAAAATATCTTATTTCCAAGATATCAATTCCTTCACTTTCAAGGATATCTTATTTAGAAGAGGTGCAGACAAGTCTAATTCAAGACAAATCCTTGCATTCGATACACTCTCATAACCACGTGTTTTGTCATCCACGCAAAGAAACCATTAAAGGGAATCCCCAATGACCCTAAGAATAGTCTCATTATGCATCGATGGAGGCAAACCTAGAAGAGAAATCCACACTGCTTTCTGAGGACTTTCCCTCCCTTTATGCACATCAATTGACCATCGGGCCAAATTGAAATACCAAAAACACATGATCCTAGGAGCATTGCAAAATGCATGAATGAAATCTAACTCAAAATTAAAGATTAAGTAGAATTAAAACCAATGCACTAATGAAATCATTACCGTCGAAGAAATCCCCCAAGAATTCAAAAACTTCTTGAAGAGCGATAAAGATGGATTTTTTTATTCAAATCACACAATAAGAGTCCATTTGATACAGCCAGCCACCTCTTCATACATCTACAATGAAATCTACACTATTTAACTAGAATCATTCCTACAAATTAATGGGTAAAATGGTTGAATTTAATGAAAGCAAAAACCTCTCAAACTCTGGGATGAACCACATAGGGATTCCTTGAATGTTGGACCATTTCCATATGCATAGAAGGATCAAAATATCGGTGCTCGTACAGGTCTAGGATCAAAGTTTACCGACGACGGGATTCTAATCGTAGATGGATCCGAAGTATGAATAGATGAAGGATTTTGGGAAACTACGGGTGTGTGGGGAATGTTCTCTCTCTCCTTCAAGCTCATCAATTCCAATTATTCTATCTTTTTACAAAAACACCACATTCATTAATGGAAATATGGTAAAATATGACACACGATATTTACAAGTTTTGGCCTTAAAGACCCACTCCTTACCATGATTATCTCTTTTTGAGACAAAAATTATACACTATACATTTTTTATCAAAACATGTATAATTTTCAAGGTATTATCCTAAAACCAAAAACGCATTATTATAAAAGTTTGGGAGCACAACATTACACAAGTAACCAATGCATTATCCCACTAAAATTTTTTATACTAGCATCCCACTAGTTCTTTTTATAGTCCTCATTCTCTACTTAATGTATATCAAATTTAATATATTGGTATGTATATACACCCAAAAACTAAAATCCTTCTTCAACTCATACTGTCCTCAAATGCCTCAAATTATTACAGAAAAAAATACATGATACTAGGAATTTGAGTCTATATAGATTTTTGTTCTTATGAATATATTAATATAACAATAAAATCTGGTATTATTTTATTAGATTCAACAATTTATTCTCAAGTATATAAAATTATCACAAAACACTCAACCCCAGCATCATATACTTCTCCTCATCCTTTCTTTTTTCTTTCCTATAACTAATAAGTACTATAGATTAACACACTTGGACTTCTTCTTCTTGTTGTTTTTATTTTACTTCTTCTTATTATTATTATTCATCAACTTATTTTCATTATTATTCTTCAAAACATAGTTTTTGTTTAGATTTAACATAGTTTCAATATCTCATGCTTTTTCTTTGAGAGATCTGATTGTCACTCATCACCCACTTCTTCTTATTTCCTAAAGAGAATCTTCTTTCTCTCAACTCTCTTAGTTAACTCAATGTATATAAAAATAACCAATTTAAATTATTTTCATTTAATTATATCAAATATTTATCTCTATTATATATATATATATATACACATGAATCTTTATATTTTTTACGTGATTTCCATATTACATAAATAAAAATATTTGCAGGATTATGTGCAAGCCAAAAAAAATTGAATCACATATACCTACTCATTTATAATATTTAAAAGATAATTAACATCCCTAAATTCAACTCCACACATGGTTTTATTCCCCATTTAATCATTTATTATCATTTTTAAATCCCATCTAAACAAAATATTCATCTTCATCTTATAAAGGCCTCAACATTACCGTTATCAAACTCAACTCAAAATATCTCAACATTTAAATATTTATTAAACCGTTATAAAATACAGTGGTAGTATCACATCAAATGGAGATTGTATTCATTCTCTATTTGAGTTCATCCATAAATACCTATAAATTTATCAACTTGATTTAGTATATATAATAAAAAAACCTCTCTTTACTTCTTTTTATGCATGAATCATAATGATTATGTGATGTTTAATCCACTGAAGTACATCACATGAATAATATAAATTTTCATTTATTTATTTATGAAATCTATAGTTCTTTTTAATTTATTCTTAGAAAAAATCCTAGCCTTCTATATCATACTGATCTCATTTATCTCTATTATGAATATTTGAATTTCACTCGATCATCTCAATTCTCAATGATTATACTTCACTAAACAGCTCAAGATTTTATGTAACTTAATCTTCATTATTCTTGAAAATATAATAAAATAATTACATACCTTTTAACCTTGTATAAATTCTCACACACATTGATCATCCTTCTAAAAACCTTGAATATTAGTCCACCATTAATTTATAACTTTTATAACATTTAATTTGTGATGTTTTCAATGGAAATCATCTTAATAATGTTAGAAATTAATTTCTTCATCAAATTATAAATCTGAAAAACATCATAATTTATTATATAGATTCAAAAAACTTTTCTATGTCTGGATTGATTCATACATAGGATGTAGATTACTCATATATAGAGTTTTATGAAACATAAACAACATCTAATAACACTAACAAAATTGTGAAAAACACTAATAAACATAGAGATATGGATCATACACAGATGTCATTAACTTGTATATAGCCATGGATTAAGATTTATTAGAGACCAATAAATCATGAAAAAATTTAGTTTCCTCCAATATGAAGCATACATAGAGTATAATTGAATCATAAATAGTTTAGTAAAATAGCTCATATGAACTCTAAACTTAGTTGATTTTCTTATTTCTATTCTATAATTCTAGATCTCTTGAAATTAAATCAAAGGCACTTTTAAATCATCTAATGGATTCTATAACGTTTATCCAATAGTGATAAAACACTATATATAGTATCCAACAGGCTGAGTGACTCAAGGATGGGTTCTTCATACTATAACTTACTTTCTTAAAATGATTTAACATATTTTAACACTTATTAAATATATCGTATAAAAGTTCTCCAATTTATTATTAATCTCCAAATCCTCCATATGGTCTTTACTACTAATATAACTATTTTAGATAGTTCACATATAAGATTTATTAGTTATATTTGGATTTAAGATCTCATCTCCAATCATCTCATGTGTGGGATTTAACTTATAAACTATCCATTAAGGTCTTTATAGAGAGTAATAACTTCTTGGATTCAATTTTCCCATTTAGATATTTGAACCCTCTAGTATACATTGTGTATCACTAATTGGAAAAAATATAATATTAAGATTCTCCAAATATGAGGGCACTTAAATACCCCCCTTGGTTTCCAATTCCAAATTTTTATTCCAGATTCAATGTATAATTTCTCCCTATAAATAAAATTAATTATGAAAGGAGTGGAAATTTTCTTCCTCCTTAATGAGATTTCAGGTTAGAGTCTTCTTATCGAATAGTAACTATTATAATTTTAATAATATTATATTCTCCCATTTTTTTCATTAAAATTCCAAATACAAATTTAATTCCATGAGATAGGGAATTTATCACATAAATCGTAGAAAATTTCCATCAACCAACCAAATCTAAGTTTACATAGGATAATTTGGTGTAAAAACAAGAGTGGTTTATTTAAAAAAACAAAATATTTCCATTAACCAACCTCAATGTGATAAAACATATAAAATTGTTTCTCAAGGTGTTATACAAATATAATTATGAGAAGTTTTAAGAAAATGAACTCCTTTGAATACACACATCAAAACATTTAAAGTGAAATGTATACCTTCCCCCATTTCGTTAGATAATCACTCCTTCATAATAAACATAAAAAATATAAGTTAAATCAATTAGGGGAGAGTAAAAATCATGCCTAATAATTAAAATTTTAAATATGATGTATATAATTATATATTAATAAAATATTATAAATCTATGGTAGCCATTATTCATTTGATATCTCTCCCACATGGGATGGCCTATATAGTTATTCAACTTAAATTCCCCACTATTAAACATAAGGAAATAGATATAGGAACAAGTTGGATTATCTTCAGTTTCTCAATTAGGATAGTTACTTTTTTCTCATCTAATTAAACTTATTCTTGGCATCTCTAAAAATTTAAGAACTCTTTATTTTTTTAACTTCCCTTTCTTTCCAACTATTTTTTTTGGAATCATGATCTTTCTTATATTTTCGTCATTATTCATTGTTGGAATGATTTTATCTACTTTTAATAATATAAAACTCTATTTATTTTCGCATTTCTCTATTTTCCTAGCCTCTTTTAACTAATTTGGTCGTATGATAAGAAATTAATTTTTCTTATGTTTGGATCCATTTATGTGTGAGGACTCCTTCTTTGAAAATACTTTCTTAGAATATTTCATCTTACTCTCTCTTCCTTTATTGTTTATTTGACGTGAAAAAACTATCATATATTTTTTAGCTTTATATCATGTCTTTAGGAATCTTCTATACCCACCATCATTATATTTTAATTTTACAACCTTGAAAATTTTCTCAACTTCTTCATTAGGAGTTTCAACTACCAATACAATCTTTTTATCTCTCTCTTATATTGAATCACAACCTTTTGTTTTTGGTATACTCACTTAGGAATTATTTTATTTTCTATATTTCAATGATCTATAATGTTTCCTTTTTTACTATAATTGAATAATCTTATCCTAACATGTGTGCCATTATGTTTAGGATACTTCATTTCTTATTAGGATTTTTAGTCATCTACTTTTTTCCTTTTATCCTTAAGGTAAAATTCTCACTAAAATTCTTTACCTACTTACTTATTTATTGTTTCCTTCATTTATCATCAGTATAACAGTTTTATTGGGTTGGTATATACTAAAACTCTCCATAATAGTGTGGATATATCATTTAGAAATCAAATATTGTTTCTCATATTTTAAATCAATTCTTTAATGGTTGATTCATCCATCATCATGTAATCTTCTTGTGTGCAATAGGTTTTCATCTCACTTCATCCTTTCGCCATCTTGACTTAGGGATTATTTTATTTCAATATATAGAAATATTATAACATCAATAAATATCCCTATTTCAAAAAAATTATAAACACCAACATCTCCTAATGAATTTCATTTTTTTGTTGGAACATGCAATCTATCCATATTGTCATGCTTAATATCTTTGGGCTTGCACCCTAAAATTTATGGAAAGTTTTTTCATGAAAACATTTATGTGTTATGATAAAATTCACATTTTATGATATGGTGGGTGGTAAAAAAATTCCCTTTCCATATTTTTACTTATTTTTACTTTTTCCCTAAATTTACAAAAAAATATTCAATGTTAACTGAATGAATTGATTGTGAAATACCTTTTATATGTGGTGGATGTGGATTCTTCTCCAGGTAATATCAAACTAATATTTATTCCATTTTGAGTTTTTATAGATCTCATAATCACTATTAAATTCTATGAACATTACTTCTCATCTCATATTGTTATAAAGTTCCAATTTTCATCAAGTATAATATTTAATTTGATTGAGTGATCATAGAAAAATAGGCTACATATATTTTTCTCATCCTCTAATAAGATCTATATAACATCCTATTCTATTTATATATTATAGATTTAATTATATGGGAACGTGAAACATTCATTTCTGTAATTTTAATGGTCCTCGATTCTTTTATCCTTTACTTCCAACTGTACTTCCTTGACATCAAGAGCTTCTTTATATAATTATTCTAAAGTATAGATCTTCTCCTCATAGATTTCAATAACACTTTTTTTCTCATAAATGTTTAATTGAAATATATCTTCATGAATTTCAATTAATTATTTTCTGTTTTTTATATATTTCTCTTTGTCTTTCATATCATTGATGAGATATTTTTACATTTGAAACTGTCTAACTAATTTTTTTAATTACCTCAATATCATCAACTATCTATGATTCCTCATCATGATGTTCCTATATGATATCAAATAAATATGTGGAAACATTACCATAGATTTTCTATATATATTCCATATCATCATAGTAGAGTTCTTCAACATATTTTTCAAGGAATTCATTATCACAATTTGTAGAATCTTGCCATGAGTACCACTGAACCAGGACCCGATAAGGTGGGCTATAAGACCTCTGGAGGATCTCCCTAAATACCATAGGCTTCCGAAGAGCAGTGAGGGAACTTGGTAAGTTTTTGGGGATACTATTTCCTTATAGAATATGGAAAAATATAATGGAAAAAAATATATGAAACAAGTAATAGAAGCATAGAGAAAAATTAGACAGCAGAAAAAGTTGATAAATGAACCAATATAATAAATAATAACTATTAAATCTGGATAGTCATTACATATACCATGATGATGTCAATTTATGATCCCAAAGTAAATTAATGTACAAGGGTACAGGGTAAAATCCAAGACTGCATGCTAACAAAACTACCAAAAGAAAAAATATAAAGCGTGACATGGAATCTTGATCAAGGATCAGTCCTCTTCCCCCATGCTCCATCCAAAATAGGAAAGAAATATTGCATAAGAAGTGGTACGCTTTCCCAAATCCAAACCTATGAACATAAAGTCTACCCAGGTTCCAAACAGTACCCGAGCATGGTGTGAGATATAATCTTAGTAGGCCGAAACCCAAACATATAGACCTTTCCATTTTTTGTAGTATAAAAATAGTAGTGTTTCATATATATAATAAATACAAGAAACCTAAATAAATAAAGAAAAATAATTATAAATTGGTTTGGGTTCCCAAGCGGACACCTGTCCCATACCAGATGCTTTAGCCTAAGCTGGAAGTCTAAATGAGATACCTAGTAAAGAAGAATATATATATCGCATGTCCAGAGTAATATGAAATACCAAATAAAAGGTCATACCCCTAATATTTTTATTTGGATTGGTTCCTAATCTATATATCAAAACAAGGTGCACTAAATGCACCAAAGGAGTATCATAAAGCATAAGAAAACTATATATAAGTATCCATAAAAACATATCACACTTTTATATTAAAACATAAAATTTTAGAGGTGTAGTCTAATCCCATCCTAAAGGTATTGTTATGGTACATCCAATAAATTATATCCAAATCCATGAACCCATCGAAGTCGATCCTTTTGAATGTCCAAGAATTGCTAGTGGATGGTAACTATGAGTCTGTCCTGGGTATCACATGTAAGGGACAGAGTATCAGCCGAGGCTTGGCGTATCCATCTTTTAACGGTTCCATGCATGGTTTCCCCTTAGAGATCCAGTTTCACCAATTAGTATAGTGAAAAAGCTCAAGTAAATCCCTTGTCGTGTGAGCCTAAAACAATGCTTTCTTGGCGCATTGTGTTGTAACCTATCGAGCATGGAGAGTCTAATTGTGGGTTCTTAATGAGGGACCCACATTCTCTCTTTGTCCTTTGTTTATTTAAAACAACAAGAGAAGAATATATATATATATATATATATATCACAGAGTAGCATTCAAGATTGAATCTATTAAATTAACCACTTAATGCCACACATACCAATTATTCAATCCCAATAGTCACGAATTATAATATTAACATAACATTAAACAGAACTGGAACTTATCAGTGAAATCAAAGACCATGACATTTAATAATTTTAACGCATAAAAATACTTAGACCAATAATTATTTATGTAAAAACTTCAAGAAAAACCAAATTCATGGTTTATGATTCATCCTAAATATTTTATTCAATTAAAAAATTGAACCCAAATTAGTGCACAAGAACAAGTAATTAATAATTTAAACACTCAAGGGAAAAAGTTAAAATAGTCCTATTATGTTCATGCATCCAATGGGATGTCCAATGAAATGGAAATAACCTACGAAGGGGGTTCACCTTAAACAATGTTCATAATGATCAAGGAAAACAATTTAATTAAATTAATACGCATTATTATGAATTTTCTGGTATGCATCGATGATCAGCCTAACGGTGCGAATTGAGTCAATAAACTAAACAACTAGAAAGAATAAAGACACCTTACCTCATAGTCATAGTATATCCCATACCCTATGAAAACCTTTTATTCGACCAAAAATAGGATAAGTTAAAGGATTTAAGAAAAATATCAATTTCAGGTATAACAACATTTCACATAATATCACTCAATGGAGATTGTATGAACTCCAAAATTCATTGTGTGGAATACTATCCTTACTGATAGATTTATACAACTTCCAACAGTATTGAAAATGGAGAATAGATAGAGGTGAAGTGGGATTTCGAAGCAGCGATGGGGAGAAGGGGTGTCCCACCACCTAGAGAGGAGGGGGCGCGACGCTAAGAGGAGAGGGATGTAACGCCCCGACCCCAGTTACCTAGAGTCGGTGCATTACTTCGTAACATTGGCATGATCATAGAAGATCAAGTCTCGAAAGACCGATTAGTTTAGTAGCCTTGGAAACACTAGATACATTCATAAATGTTACATTACATCATAAAGTGAAAATCTACAATAACAAAGTCCCCATAGTCCACACTCATGTCCTCTTCTGACTATCCCTGCAGGTCATTCATAAAATACTTCTTCACATCCTGGAAAATATTTAAACATTGAAAGGGGTGAGCTCAAATGCTCAGTAAGGATAACAATATAGCAGAAGCTTTCATCAAAAAACATAAACATTTAAGGAAATGTATAACTAAAACAAAAGCCTTCTAAACTTGAACTTCAACATAATATGGAAAAAGTAAAATGAAATAATTCCATTTACTTATTCACATGGATATTCTACTGGTCGAATAATCACATGGAATATCAATAACCACTTTCATAATGATGGAATGCATAATCTCAGACTATCATAACCACGTAGCCAAGGCCTCTTGCCAAGACTACAAATAATATTTTGTCAAGGCCTCGTGCCAAGACACTAGTTTGTCTCATGAGACCTGCCGATGCATCGATGAGCTATAGCGGGCTCCACCTGTCACTTATTAAGTCCAATGCATTCCTCATATGAACAGGTTTAAACATATCATAAACCATAACATAGTCATATCACATAAAATATGCATAAAGGAAACATAACATTTACACATTTAAATAACAAGATATCAATACAACACATTGATATAATAAAAACACTTTCAAAACCATTTTCAATACCAAAATAAAAGAAAATTAAAACTTGATATTTATTTTTCATTTAAAAAAGGTATGGCTTGTAGAGTAAGTCGAAACTAAAATAATGGTCACGGTGGTAGGGAAGTCGTTGTCGCCGCATACGTAAGAAAAAAACATTCCTTTTGTCATTTAGTAAAAACGCTTTGTATAAAAAGATTACTTTTGAGTAAAAGTCAAAGTCAAAGGGGTTTATACACCGTATAAAAGAAATATGTGTATAAAACAAAATATGCCTCAATGAAAGGAGATTGAGATGAAGTCCATTTAAAATATCATTTTTTAAAATAAAATAGATCTATTATGTGTATTCACTATATTTACACATAAATAAAGTATAAATACAAGATAGTACATAATAATATCATGACATAATTTGAAAGTAGGAGATTAACCCAAAGAATGGAAATTGGGTTAAGAAGTTCCCTTACCTTGTGTCCGACTTGACTTGACCGTTCTTTAACCTACTGAATAATAAACTATAGTTAATCTCTACTTGCTTAAGAACCTTTTTCATGTTCATTATCCCTTTTATATCACTTATTACAATGTTACAAAAATAATGTAGTCATTTAAGTTAATAACGGTCGTTTTGTCGATCTTTGGTACTTGAGTCAGCAATAAACTTCTTATAATTACAAGTTGTTTATTTGGTAGAATATACATTATCTCCAAAATTATATTCTTGATTTAGATATCATATATATCATATATATCCAGTATATACATTCATTTATAATATTACATAACATTTAGAGGTAAGAAATGAAATGCACCGTTCATGGAGACGGTAAGCCGTACGTACGCATGAACGCTACTTTCATTTCTATTTCATATTTAATGGAATGAAATTATAATTATATAAAGGTATAAGATAATTAAAGTATAATATAATGTATAATACCATTTACTCCATCCTTTATGCATCCCACATATGGCATTAACGATTCAAATCACTTTGAGGGGCGGTAGTCCGCACTTCCTAAAATGAAAATATCATGTTTACCCATAATGGAAACCATAAAGGTATGAAATAAATGAAAAATACAGAAGATTAAGTAAAACATAAACATATTATATATCATATATAAATATAGTTACATCTTGATGGCCACATTTGAAGGTGTTATATGAGTGTTGAACAATCATTGTTTCGTGAGGCAGAAATTCGCCATCCACAGAAACAGTATGTTCTTTAACCATTAGATGTAGGTGTGTGTAAGTGTAGCTATAATACTTGTTATAACAACATCCTAGTATATTTAGGATACTTTTTTTGTTACAAAAGAAAATAATAAAAAGAGTTTAGGGGGTTGGAGAAGCAAAATAAAACAAAAGGACATTAGAGAAGACATTACCTTAAAATCGGGTAACTCTTTTTGATTTGAGCCAAAGGCTTCCATGGGAAGAATTCTGCCCAAAGTGAGGCTTTTAGGAGTAAGAGAGGGAAGTTGAGAGAGTATTTGGGCAGATTTTGGCCAAGCCAAAAGGATTTGAAGGTGTGAGTAAGGTGGTAGTGGTGGGGGCCTTTTATAAGAGGAGAGGAGGGGCACTCTTGGAATGTCATGAATTGTTACTTTATTATATAATGAGTTTCGGATTTTAAAGGTCCAAAACTTATATATTTATAGGATAAGGTGATAAGGGTTCGAAATATACTCATCCAATAGGTTTTTGACAAGTGTATTTTTTAGATATTACATTATCTTTTTATTTTATTTAAATCGTTAATTAATGAGGTAATTGATGCATCATAATGGTGTCATAAATAATTTAATTTATGTAATGTCTAAAAATTAGAAAAAAATTATCATGATGTAGGAAATAATTTTATATTTATAATGAATATTTATAGTCAAAAATATGACTTGTATAACTCCATTTAAAAAAAAATTTAGCAAAAAAACTCATGTTTGTGACATTTTTATTTTAACATTAAATAAAACATTTTTAATTTCATTTTCCTACCAAAGTGGCTCCATGGGGTCCCCAAGTTGGCTCATGGATTTTCTTGGTCGGCCATAACTCATCCAATAGGGGCAGGACAAGTGTAAAGGTATTTTCATATTTTTATAATATCATTTTTACCTTAAATTTCACTAGTTACCTTTAATCGCGATTAATTAAACTTAAAAGTTACTATTCACCAAAAAATAATTTTAATCCCATTGAACCAAATTTTACTTCCTAATTAAAACCATGTATGTTGGATTTTTGAAAATCAAATCACAGAAGTGGTAATGTTTCATTTAAACGAAAAAACAGTTTTTTTAACTACCACTTAGTGGTTTCACTATTCATCAAAAATTGTTGTTTTTTAGAACAATGCCAAAATTTCACCCTAAGCTATAATTGATATTCTAAATTAAAAAATGATGTCTATTTTAAAAAATTCCAAACATATAAGTTTCATTAATTAATTTTATAACTAATTCCCACTGTCACAATAAATAGCATGTTTTTAAGAAACAATATATATCAAAAGATTGACAATTGTTTATGTCCAATTTCAAAGTGAAATTAATTATAATAAACACCATTGGATATAATGGTAAGAATATATTCTAATTATACTTTAAAAACACTCTATAGTATAATTTATCACTATAAATTATTTTTATTAAAAGAGTTGTTTTAAGTATTTTTCACTATTCATAAAAAATTGGAAGTTCTCAGAAAAATACCAAAAATTCAACATGTGATAATTTCGATATTACGACTACAAAAATGAAGTCCATTTTGAAATATAAAATATATATAATTTCAAAAAGTGGGTATTTCTATTCATAATGGCTATTTTGATTGGTCGTAGTGTGTTAGAATATCGAACTTGCATACAATGCAAGCTATTTCATTATTGAAAGAGAAGCGTATCATGGAAGCTTGGGGTGTTACATTCTCCTCTCCTTCAATAAATTGTGTCCTCACAATTTGAAAATTTTCTTTGAAAATAAAATGTTGAAAATAGAAAATACCTTTGTGGAAAACCCACATCAGAAATAAGGTTAATAGAATTTAGCCTTAATAAGAGGGAAATGGAAATGAAAAAGTCACCACCAAATTATGATCTCGGTAAAGAGAACATTAGTGGAAATTAGAGACATATAATTGGAGGAAAATCATAAATATTTGTAGGGAGTGATTGGGGACATCAATCACAAACAAGTGTAAAATTGAGGCCCTCAAAGCCCTCAATCTATGTTGATTTAAAATATTAACAGTTCAATGAGACATTAGGTATTAGGATAACACATTTCTTGTTTTAATATCCCTTTACTGAAGTTTAAGAATTAATTTATTAATAGAATAAGTGATAGGTATATATATTTATTCTTGACAAGTAGAGTTTCAACCTTCAACTAATTTCTACCACAAACTCATCTTTCACTCAAAAAGATAATAGTATTCAAAAATATTGTATTTGTCCTAATCGTACAAGGTTAAAAATATTAACACATACCATTTAGATTAGGAAAACTATTTTGTAATAACTAGTGACTTCCTGTTGGCTAGTGGTAGGTAATAAAGGATTGTCGCACTATGGTTGTTGGTTTGATTCCTACAGCTTTGTCTAACGCAATGGGTTATCGCCCGACCTATAGGTTGTCCTTTTACTAAAACTATAGTATTATAATATTCCAAAAATAATATTCAGAAATTTTTTAACCTTAAACAATACTATCCAAGGTTCAACTTAATCCATTCCAACCTTTATAGTTATTCAAAATACTTTTGTCCAACTCACAGTCCAAATTTTATAAGGAAGGTAAACATAATGAAGATCCTTTTTTCCGTGTAACAATATGTGAACACCTTAATCATGTATTCTTTTAAAAAACTGCAACATCCGGAATTTCCGTAAATACTTATTGATTACATTCATGATCCCTTATTCTTTATATAATACTAGATATACTCCTTCTATCTAAAAATGTATACAAATCATTAATTTGTTTTAAGAATATCCAATATAATTTATCCAAATCAATCATGTATTATTCCAAAATTAATATCTCAGTATCAAAACCATATTATGGGTTATCTTTCTCTCAACCATATATTTTCCAAAAATTTAACATGTTGTGGAGTCACTTTTCTTGGTTCCACACAATCTCAAGTCCTTGATGAAATAGTACTGTAGTACAATCCTTATATACTCCATAATTATTATAACCAGTACATCATTGATACAACACTCAAATGAAAAAATTATTTAATAACAAAATAAGAACTCTAATCATTCCTCCTCATCTCTGGTAGTATCATAACTTGATTATTATCCAATAACATCATTTTGGGGCATACTCTGATGATTTGGACATTGGTTTGTGTTGTGTCCCCACTCCTTGCCGATGAAGCATTGTACATTTGAAAACCTTTTCTTACCCTTGTCATCACGCACTTGGTGTCCTTTTTCTCCACACTTATAACAAACTCCCATTCCCTTCAGGAAAGTCCCAAGGTGTTTCTTCCCACAGTTATCACATATTGTAAAAATCTTCTTTTCCCTCTTCCCTTTATCCACCATCCTTTTCTTCTCTTGCTTCCCTTCAGATCCATAGGACTCATAGAATTCTTTACTTATCTTATTAACACATGATATTATTTCTTCATATGTTGAGAATACATTGGAGACTATTTCCCTTCTAAATGTTGGGTTAATACCATGAAATATATGATCCTTCTTACTCTTTGGATCATACGTATTGCTGGAGTTCACAATCCTTCTACTATGTGCCATTTCTATACAATGGCATAAACTATGTCAGTTTATGAATTAAAATATATAATTCCATACTTATTAAAAACTTAAAATAAATTGAACTATTTATGGATATAATCCATAATCATAAAATGAAATGTTTTCTTTGAAAAAGTATATACTCATAAACCCTTCATAATGGTTTGTAAAGAAAATGAGAATTATCCTAAGCATATCCCCCGGGAGTGTCGTAACCAAGAGTGCAGCAAGGCCCATTTTTGTGCACCAGTTCCCATTCGAGTCTAGCTCAAAGCGGTGTTTTCAAGTTTTACCCCTTGGTACATCTCTGCCAGAGCCTCCTCTACCTGCTCGTATCCAGATAGGGATGTATTTCTCGGAAAACTCACAAAATCTCTATAATACAAAAATTCTAGGAAGTTCTTCTATACTAATCATCAAAGTCTATCTTCAGGATATGTGATCTAATCAGATTTTATATAAATCTAGCTTCCAAGGTTAGTACTAAACTGCCTCTGATACCAACTGTAACGCCCCGACCCCAGTTACCCAGAGTCGGTGCATTACTTCGTAACATTTTCATGACCACAAAAGATCATGTCTCAAAAGACCGATTAGTATAGTATCCTTGGAAACACTAGATACATTCATAAAAGTTATATTACATCATAAAGTGAAAATATACAATAACAAAGTCTCCATAGTCCACACTCATATCCTCTTCTGACTATCCCTGCAGGTCATTCATAAAATACTTCCTCACATCCTGGAAAATATTAAAACATTGAAAGGGGTGAGCTCAGATGCCCAGTAAGGATAACAATATAGCGTAAGATTTCATCAATAAACATAAATGTTTAAGTCAATGTATAACTAGAACAAAAGCCTTTTAAACTTGAACTTCAACATAATATGGAAAAAGTAAAATGAAATAATGCCATTTACTTATTCACATGGATATTCTACTGGTCGAATAATCACATGCAATATCAATAACCACTTTCATAATGATGGAATGCATAATGCCATACTATCATAACCACATATCCAAGGCTTCGTGCCAAGACTACAAAAAATATTTTGTCAAGGCCTCGTTCCAAGACACTAGTTTGTCTCATGAGACCTGCCGATGCATCGAGGAGCTATAGCAGGCTCCACCCGTCACTTATTAAGCCCAATGCATTCCTCATATGAACAGGTTTAAACATATCATAAACCATAACATAATCATATCACATAAAATATGCATAAAGGAAACATAACATTTACACATTTCAATAACAAGATATCAATACAACACATTGATATAATAAAAACACTTTAAAACCCATTTTCAATACCAAAATAAAAGAAAATTAAAACTTGATATTTATTTTTCATTTTAAAAAATGTTATGGATTGTAGGGGAATCCGAAACTCAAATAATGGTCACGGTGGCGGGGAAGTCGTTGTCACCGCATACATAATAAAAAAACATTCCTTTTGTCATTTTATAAAAATGCTTCGTATCAAAGGATTCCTTTTGAGTAAAAGTAAAAGTCAAAGGGGTTTATACACCGTATAAAATAAATTTGTGTATAAAACAAAATATGCCTCAATGAAAGGAGATTAAGACGAAGTCCCTTTAAAAGATCATTTTTTAAAATAAAATAGATCTATTATGTGTATTCACTATATTTACACATAAATAATTTATAAATACAAGATAGTACATAATAACATCATGACATAATTTGAAATTATGAGATTAACCCAAAGAATGGAAATTGGGTTAAGAAGTTCCCTTACCTTGTGTCCGACTTGACTCGACCGTTCTTTAAACTCCTGAATAATAAACTAGAGTTAATCTATACTTGATTAATAACCTTTTTCAAGTTCATTATCCCTTTTATATCACTTATTACAATGTTACGAAAATTATGTAGTCATTTATGTTAATAACGGTCGTTTTGTCGATCTTTGGTACTTGAGTCAGGAATAAACTTCTTATAATTACAAGTTGTTTATGTGGTAGAATATCCATTATCTCCAGAATTATATTAATGATTTAGATATCATATATATCATATATATCCAGTATATACATTAACTTATAATATTACATAACATTTAGAGGTAATAAATGAAATGCACCGTTCATGGAGACGGTAAGTCGTACGTATGCATGAACGCTACTTTAATTTCTATTTCATATTTAATGGAATGAAATTATAATTATATAAAGGTATAATATAATTAAATTATAATATAATTTATAATACCATTTTCTCCATCACTTATACATCCCACATATGGCATTAACGATTCAAATTACTTTGAGGGGGCGGTAGTCCGCACTTCCTAAAATGAAAATATCGCGTTTACCCATAATGGAAACCATAAAAGTATGCAATAAATGATAAATACATAATCTTAAGTAAAACATAAACATATTATATATCATATATAAATATAGTTACATCTTAATGGCCACTTTTTAAGGTGTTATATGAGTGTTGAACAATCATCGTTTCGTGAGGAAAAAATTCACCATCCACAGAAACAGTATGTTCTTTAACCATTAGATGTAGGTGTGTGTAATTGTAGCTAGAATAATTCTTATAACAACATCCTAGTATATTAATTATACTGTTGTTGTTACAAAATAAAATAATAAAAATATTTTAGGGGGTTGGAGAAGCAAAATAAAACAAAAGGACATTAGAGAAGACATTACCTTAAAATCTGGTAACTCTTTTTGATTTGAGCCAACAAATTCCTTGGGAAAACTTATCCCCAAAGTGAGGCTTCTAGGAGTAATAGAGGGAAGTTGAGGGAGTATTTGGGTAGAGTTTGGTCGAGCCAAAATGCTTTGAAGGTGTGAGTAAGGTGGTAGTGTTGGGGGCCTTTTATAACAGGAGAGGAGGGGCACTCTTGGAAAGTCATGAATTGTTACTTTATTATATAATTAGTTTAGGATTTTAAAGGTCCCACACTTATATTTTTCTAGGATAAGGTGATAAGGGTTCTATATATACTCATACAATAGGTTTTTGACAAGTTTACGTCTTAGAATTTACATTATCTTTTTATTTTATTTAAATCATCAATTAATTAGGTAATCGCTGCATCATCATGGTCTCATAAATAATTTAATTTATGTAATGTCTAAAAATTATAAAACAATTATAATGATGTAGGAAATCGTTTTATATTTATAATTAATATTTATAGTCAAAAATATGACTTTTATAACCCCATTTAAAAATTGTTTTAGTAAAATAACTCATATTTATGACATTTTTATTTTAACAGTAAATAAAAAAAAATTAATGTCATTTTCCTACCAAAGTGGCTCCATGGGGTCCCCAAGTTAACAAATAAATTGTATTGGTCGGACATGACTCATCCAATAGGGGTAGGAAAAGTGTAAAGGTATTTTCATATTTTTATAATATCATTTTTACCTTAAATTTCACTAATTACCTTTAATCGCGATTAATTAAACATAAAAGTTATTATTCACCAAAAAATAATTTTAATCCTATTGAACCACATTTTACTTCCTAATGAAAACCATGTATGTAGGATTTTTTAAAATCAAATCACAGAAGTGGTAATGTCTCATTTAAACGAAAAATCAGTTTTTTAACTACCACTTAGTGGTTTCACTATTCATCAAAAATTGACGTTTTTCAGAACAATGCCAAAATTTCACCCTAAGCTATAATTGATATTCTGAATTCAAAAATGATACCTATTTTAAAAAATTCCAAACATATAAGTTTCATTAATTAATTTTATAACTAATTTCCATTGTCACAACAAATAGTGTGTTTTTAAGAAACAATATATATCAAAAGATTGACAATTGTTTATGTCCATTTTCAAAGTGAAATTAATTCTAATGAACACCATTGGATAAAATGGTAAAAATATATTCTAATTATACTTTAAAACCACTCGATAGTATAATTTATCACTATAAATTATTTTGATTAAAAAAGTAGTTTTAAGTATTTTTCACTATTCATAAAAAATTGGAAGTTCTCAGAAAAATACCAAAAATTCAAGATAGGCTAATTTCGATATTCCGAATACAAAAATGAAGTCCATTTTGAAATATAAAATATATATAATTTCAAAAAGTGTGCATTACTATTCATAATGGCTATTTTGATTGGTCTTACTGTGTTAGAATCTCGAACTTGTGTACAATGCAAGCTATTACATTATTGAAAGAGAAGTGTATCGTGGAAGCTAGGGGTGTTACAAGGGAGATAAGAGAGGAGGAAAGAAAAAAATAAAAGGAACAAAATAAGGGAGAGGGAAAAAAGAAAAGAAAAGAAATAAAAATTAAAAAATTAAAATAATATAAACTAATAAAAATAACAAGGGAAAGGGAAAGGGAAAGAGAAAAGAAAAAATAATAAAATTAGGTTACGCCAATTTTTAATTATTTTCATTCTTATCTTGATAGATTTTTATTTTATTATTTATTTTCATCCATTTTTCATTTATTTTTATTTCTTTAAATTTATTCTGATTAATTTTAATTTTTTTAATTATTTTTAACATGAAACATTACTCTAGGGCATGATGAATTATTTTTCATAATCCCACACAACAATAAAAAAATATTAATTGATACGAAGGACCTACAATAGATTGTGTGGGTGTTTTCCCTAGGTAACTTTAAGGAATTGGTCATAAAATTAAAAAATTAAATGCTTCGTACCATGGATAAATCTTGGAAGGTACAATCTACCCTCCTTAAGAAGACTCATTCCTGAGATCCCATTATGAGGTCAGGGAACCTCACCTGAGAAACTTTTTGGCCACTCTTGATGCACAATAGTCTCCCACTCCAAAGACATTTCATAAATGCCTCTGTTTGTTCATAGATCTTAAACTAGTGGAACGGACTGGACTTGGAGAACCATCATGATATGATCAATGATACGAATCATACGCTCTTAAAAGGATGCATCATTTTTAAGCTTGATGTCTTCAGTTCTAAATAAATGAGAGGAGTCTGTATGATACTATCTAATATGAGATATGTGGAAGACATCTTGCATGGAACGGTACCTCTGGGGTAACAGTAACATATAGTCCACCGACCCAAATCTCTCAGCTATCTTGAATGGACTGACATATCTCGTCAATAATTTACCTTGTCTTCTAATTCTCTTATGAACCAACCTCGATAAAACAAATAGAAAGACCTGATGTCCCACCTCAAACTCTAGGGTTCTATGATGACTATCGATATAAGAATTTTGTCTAGACTGAGAAATAGCCACACATTTCTTAATTAGCTGGACATGCTTAGAAGACTCCTGAATGAGATGAAAAACCAGTAGTGTAACCTCGCCTTCTACGTGTCAGAATAGAGGTGAAAAGCATGGTCTACCATAGAGGGCCTCATATGGAGCCCTTTGAATTGTTTCATGGAAGCTGTTATTATAGGAAAACGTTCCTAGAAAAAAAAATCTCCCAATAACCTCCAAAATCAAGGATACAAGCTCGCAACATGTTTTCTAACAACTAAATGATTCACTTGTACTTCCCTTTAGTCTATGGGTGATATGTAATACTCAAAAGAACCTATAAAATCAATACCTCCTGCAACCCTTGAAAGAATCGTTACGTGAGAAGGGTGTCTGAATCTGACCTGATTGAATGGGGCATGCCATGAAGTTTATCTATCACTCGAATATAAATCCTCCCTAAATCAACAATAGATAAGGTCTCTTGGGTATGTAGGAAGTTCTCAATTTCTATCAACCTTTTGACAATCAGCCACACTGAAATGCTACCTCAAGAAGATCTCAAGAATCTTGTAATTAAATCCATGGGGAAATCATTCTGTTTACACTTAGGAATGGAAAAAGGTTGCAGGATCCCAGCAGGTCCCTAGTGCTCTACCTTCACCTGTAGATAGGTGGATCATCGGGTAATGAAACCCACTATTTGGATCTTTATACCTGGCCACCAATACTAACGATGCATATATATGTAAATATTGGTATGTACAGGATAGATTTCATAAATAGAGTGATGATATTCCCTCATCAGCTCTTCTCAAATATCAGAAGGGATCCATACATGACCACAATAGAGCAGTGTTTCACTAAAATAAAAAACCCTACTGGGTTGGTGGGTTTTCTCCTCTAATGATTTCTCTCAAAATGATTCCCTCTAGATTAGATAATTATCACATGATGACCCTCTCTAGAAAATAGGAAATCAGTTCAAGAGCTGTCAAAACTAGTTTTCTGCGATGTTCCTAAACCTACAGATTCATCTAGGAAAATAAAGACATCATCTTATACTCATTGATAGATGCTCGGACGACTTGGGTTTGTGTCTTGCAACTCAAAGAATAAACCTTCAAATTAAACCTTCCTTGGGTATAAGCAAGCTCAAAGTTGAATTACTACAGGTATTCGACCCACCAATAAGGCCTCAAATTTAAGTCATGTTGTGTAGAGATATATTTCAAGATTTTATGATCCATGTAAACAATGAGCCTATCTCCCAAAAATTAGTGTCTCTAATAAAAAAGTGTATAAACCAAAACTGCTAATTTGAGGTCATGTGTAGCATATTTCTACTCATGAGGCCTTAGCTGGAACGATCCATAAGATACAACTCGATCACCCTGCATTAGGACTACACCAAGTCCGACTAATGAGGCATCACATTAAATAGTATAACTTCTGGCTGGATTAGGAAAAATAAAGATCAGACCTATTGTATGTCTCCCCTTTAACTCATGATAATATTTCTCACACACTTTGGACCAAATGGACTACACACCATTCTTAGTCAGGGCTGTAAGAGGTTTTTTAAAGTAGGATAAATACTGGATGAAATGTCTGAAATATTCAATCAACCCTAAGAATTTATTTTTTTCAAACACATTCTTGGGTTTCTTCCAGGAAATTGTTGTGCTCACTTTTTTTGGGTCCATTGATACATCTACCTCAGATATGATATGACCTAAGAAGTGAACCTTATTGATCCAAAAGAGTCATTTTAAATGCTTTTTGAATAGATAGTTCTCTCTTAGTGTAATCATCAGGATATAAATATAGGGTTCATTGTTGTGTCTAGAGTGTGAATAAACCAAGATTTCATCTATAAAGACTACCACAAAGAAGAAAATGTATGAGTGGAAAACTGAATTCATAAGAGCTAAGAAAATTGTTGGTATGTTTTTCAGACCGAATGACATGTCCATGAACTCATAAAAGCCATACCTACCTTGTAAAGTTGTACATGGTATGTATGGTGTTCTCACACAAACCTAATGATAGCCTAAACTCATATCGATCTTGTAGAAAAATGTTTCTTCTTGGAGGTGGTCAAAGGTTTCATCTATGTGAGGAAACATATATTGATTCTTTACTATAAGCTGGTTGATTTGATGGTGATCCACAAAAAAATATGAGGGTACGATCCTCCTTATTTGAAAAAAAGACTAGTGTACCCCAAAGATATGTAATAGGTCTAATGAAACCGTGCATATTAATATCTCCAAGTTTCTTCTTGATTTTATGTTGCTCTGTTGGTTTCATCATATAAAGAGGAATCGACACTAGTGCCACACATGGAACAAGCTCGATAGTGAACTCAACTTCCTTCACATGAGATATGATTATAAAAAATTTATGGGATACTTCCCAGAAATTATCCACAAAGGGAGGGAATTTCACTGAATATAGTTCATGATCACTCATAAAGAGACTTTCTAGAAGAGTTTTCACTCTGCCCAGCCCAAAATGGTTAGGTCCTGCTCGATCTTTCTGGATATCCCATTCTCCCTTATATATATACTATTTTCCTTCGGGTGTTGTGAATAACACTCGACAATGATATAAAACCACTTTAGAATGATAAATAACAAGCTAGTCCATACTGAGAATGACATCAAAACCAGCCATCTCAATGATGAACAATTTCTAGAAGAACTGGTACTTGCCTATCTCATGCAGGAAATCATGGAACTAGAGTATTCCCTCTATTCTGACCCCAAAAAGAGTGTAGATAGACATAATAACATAGAATTAATCGATGGAAAGACCCAAACTCTCAACTGTTGAAGCACATATGAAAGAGTGTAAAGCACCAGTATCAAAAAGGTTAGAAAAAAAAGTTGAGGATACAAGGATAGTACCTCTAACCGTAGAGGGCCCCGGACTCGACTCCACTAACAATGGATACACTGCCTACATATGGAATTATCCTCATCCCGAACGTGTTTCCTGACTAGTCTGAGTAGGTCCACTCTACTGAAATTGGTGTTCTGGAACTTAACTTCCATGGCCACATCCTCCACTACCTTATCCTGATTGGCCTATGGAAAATGTACCCCAACCTGATGTCAAGCCATATTTCCCATACCTAATGGAGGTCTAATAATGAATCCTCTACCATTGGATGCTAACATAAATTAAAGGAATAAATGTTGAAGGTGACCCATCTTGCAACAAGTTCAACACTCCATTAAGTTCCTCATGCACTGGGTTTCTTATGGTCGATCCTTTCGCACTGACTACATTTGATAGGGCTATCTGTATGTTTCATTTTTATGGAATTACTCTCACATGCACCATTGAAATGGAGCATCTTACTGCATGTAGAACCATTAACCTTCTTCGAAACTGAACCACTCTTGCTCATACGATCATCTTCCCTAAGATTGTGTTCCCTTATTATGGTCTGATTCACAATCTATTTAATTGTTGAAAATTGAAATATGTTCACCTAAAAGAGTATAAAATATCCCATTCTGTCCTAAAAGTGTCTCACAGTCATCTTTGCATCACCTGTCATAGATGGAGCAAAACACTAGATCTCAGTTAAATGAGTATAATATTATAACACTGTCATAGATCCCTACTGAAGATGTATGGACTCTATGGAATGATCTTCTCTTAGAGTCTATGGGGAGAAGTGATCATATAAATCTATCTGTAAGTCTGCCCAGACTGTGTACTAGGGTTTCTCTATCTGGGAAATGGCATCCCCCCAATTCTTGGAAGATTCATGAAGCATAAAGACAAAAAGTTTGACCCTCTACTCTGGAAGCATCTCAATATGGTCAAAGATGGATTTCATGGAATCTATCCAGGACACAACATCATTGGGACTACCATCCCCCAAGAATGTGGGAGGATGCTTCCATATAAAGTCCATTGTAATCTCTTCCATAGTCGGGACAGGGTTGGGAACACTCTAAAAAAAACTGCATAACCCTTAAAATATTATCCCAGAATTGGGTGTCAGTTCCCAAAGGAAGATCATGAGAAGGTTCCACATGTGGAACTATAAGAGGCACTATATGTGGTTCTACAGAAATCACTACAACCAGTGCCAAACCTACAAACTCTGGAAAGTGATCTTCACTACTCTACTAGTGTATGACATGAAGACGTCCCAGCATCATTTCTCTACAATTTCCAAATGCACACCTTAGACTAGGTTCTATTGTAGAAGAGGTAAAAATGTAAAGGATCATTAAGGAAAATGGAAGTTATAAGGCCTCCATGAACATGGCATATAAGGTTTGGAATGAAAATAAAAAAAATAGGGTAGGTACATGGCCTACCTATGAGTTTTACACAACACACATCCCACTCTGAGGGATAGGTATAGATAAAAAGGGAAGAGGTCCTAGAAGGACCACTAAGACATATACACACTTTATATTTATAACCAAAAAATACAAGAAGATATTACAACTAAACACAATAGTACTCACATGAAAATTATATGATACACGCTAAAAGTAGATATGGAATGGAATTGTACATGTCATTTTAATCCCTATGGTGTCTAATATGATGCATGTAAATGCAATCCCCTCATGCCATCAAGCTACAATAGCAAAAATATTCATATCAATAATAAAAATACTAGTAATTGCATAACGCAAATGTGTCACCCAATAGAGAAATTGTATCAATAATTAATGGCATAATCAATAATGGAAATCCCAACATAGGAAATTTGGGTTTCCCCTATACATGGGATAGCTACATCCAAGCACAATGAAAATTACACAATACTATATCCTAATATCCTATCTAACCTAAACAATAATGCAAATGAAAAATGACCCTATTGATACCACTTTGTTGCATCCTACCCTGAGTATCAATGAACGAGGCCCCGAGATGATGGGCCAAAAGACATCAAGCACATCTCCCCAAATTCCTGTGGCTTTCGACTAGAAGCGTGAGAATTGGTTAAGTCAGTTAAGAGACTATTACCTTGTATTATAAGGTATCACATATTATAAAACAATTTATTTAACAAGTAAAAGAAGTATAGAAAAAAGGTAGAAAATAACATATGTGGATAAACAACCCAACAAATTAAATTCTAACTACGGAATCTGAATAGTCATAACAGATACCATGGTGATGTCAATGTATGATTCCCAAAGTAAATAAAAGTTTAGGAGTATAGGGTACAAGCATAGACATCGTACAAAAAAACTAACAAAATAAAAAATAAAAAACTATGACACAGTATCTCGAGAAAAGATCAGTTATATTCCACCAAGCTCTATCCCAAATAGAAAAGCAATCAAGCATCAGAAGTGGCCTACTTCCCTAAATCCATACTCGAAAACATAAAGTATACTCAGGTACCAAATAGCAACTGATCTGGGTGTGAAACATAATCTCAGTAGGCCGGAACCTGTAGTGTCTACAGCTTTCCATTTCATGTTGTAGAAAAATAGTAGTGGTACATATATATAACAAATACAGTCAACTTAAATAAATAAAGAAAAAATAATTGTATCATGGTCTAGGTTCCCAAGCGTTCATCTGTCTCATTCCACCTGCTTCAGCCTAAGCTGGAAGTCTAAATGATATACCTAGTAATGAAAAATATATATATTTATATCAAGTAAAGAGTAATATGATTGACCAAAGAAAAGGACATACCCATAGTCTTTTTCTTTTCCTTGGGGTCTAATCCATATATAAAAACTAGGTGAACTAAATAAACTAGAAGAGTATCACAAAGAATAAGGAAATTGTATAAAATATCAATAAAAACATCTCACATATTTATATTTAAAATAACAATTTTAGAGGTGGAGTCTCATACCATCTCGAAGGTATCTCCATGGTACATCTAATAAATTATATGAAAAACCATGAGCCCATCCAAGGAGATCCTTTCGAAATACAAAGTATCACTCTTGGATAGTAATTATGAGTCTGTCTCGAGTATCTTATGTAAGAGAAAGAGTATCATTCAAGGCTTGGTGTAGCCATATTTCTAATGGTTCTTTCCACGGTTTCCCCTTAGGGAATGGGTTTCATCCATTAGTATTGTAAAAAGGCCAGTGAAATCCCTTTCCTAGCAAGCCTAAAACATCACTTTCTCATTGAATTGTGCTATAAACTATCGAGAAGGGAGAGACCAATTGTGGGTTCTTAATATAGGACCTAGGTTCTCTCCCTAGCCTTGGTTTATTTAAAACAACAAGAGAGGAATAATATATATATATATATATATATATATATCACAGAGCATCATTCATGACTGTAGCCATTTAATTATCCATTTATTTCCCTTCTTACTAATTATTCAAGACCAACATTCATGGATAATAATATTAACACAATGTTAAAAAGAATAGAAACTTATTAGTATAAGTAGAGGCAACAAAATTTAATAATGGTAAATCACGACATGACTTACTAGAACAATTATTTAGGAAACAAATTCAAGGAAAACCAAATTCATGTTTAATGATTATTCTAAAATAATTGATTCAATTTAAAACATGAACCCAAGTCATTACACATGGTTAATAAATTAATTATTTAATGACTAAATTTTGAAGGTAAAATAGGCCAATTATGTTGTCACACCCAAATGGATGTCCAACGATAGGTAAACATCCTAAGAAGGGGGTTCTCCTTAAAGAAAGGTCACAAGGATCACCGAAAACAATTTACTTAAATTGATATGCATTATTAAGGATTCACAAATAGACCCCAATGAGTGGAACAACAGTGTGAATTGAATAAAGAAATTAAATGATGAGAATGAATAAAGATTCCCTTCTTCATAGTCATAGTATATACTACTCCCCACGGTAACCTGTGATTTCTCCTAAAATAAAAGAAATTAGAGGATTTAAAAAAACCCTAATTTCAGTAAATATATTATGAGGTAGATCAAGAAATGGAAAGTGGATGAAATTCAATGATTTTTTTTGGAATATTACCCATACTAAGAGCTTCATATCATTTCTAACTTCATTAAAAACAGTGAAGAGATAGTCATGCAGTGGGCTTCCGAAGTGGTGACGAGGGGTTGCTCCCCACCTCGAGAGGAGGGGGTGCGACATATATAGGAGAAGGAGGGAAGATATGAGGAAAGAAAAAAAGTAATCTAAAGTAATAATAGAGAGGGAAAAAATAAAAGAAAAGTAAAAAAAGGAAAAAAATAAAATAAAATAATAAAAATAAAAAAATGAAATATAAAATAAAAAGATAATAATAATGGGTTGAGTTTATTTTTAATTATATCTGTTTTTAACCTGACCTATTTTTAGTTTATTAATTATTTTTAATAATTTTTCATTTATTTTTATTTCTTTAAATTTATTTTTATTTATTTTAATCTTTTTAGTTATTATTTTTCACAAAACCTTATGCCAGGGAATGATGAATTATTTTTCATAATCCATCGCAACCATAAAAAAATATTAATTGATACTCATGACTATCAATAGACCGCATGGACATGTAACACCCCTCACTCGGGAGCCACTAAACTGATGCCTCGAGCTGGGTTATCACATGACCTCAAGTGCACCTCCTCGTGCACCACAGGTTGCCAACTAGCGATGAGGGTCAAATGAGTCATGTGGGGAGACAATACCCTATTTACCAAAGTAATCCACAACAGAACAGAATATAATTAGTGGAAACATTATGAACAGATGATTAACATTCAAAACCAAATGTTTCCCAAATGGGTACAAACACAATTCAAATACCACAATGTCATTCCATCCAAGTAGTGTAAAGTGAAAGAAACCCAAAATTAATTAAACAACCAAAACTCCAAATGGGTCCCAATTCTAAGTCTGTATCCTTCTCTATGTACATCTCAAGCCCAACTCAAAATCCTAGAGTGCGGACTTCAAACTTTTCCTGAATTAGAATCAATAAATCTACTATGGTACCAAATGGTGTCCTGAGCAAGGTTTGAGTACAAAACGCAATAGGCCGCCACCAACAGTGTCTACAAAATATCCAGTCTAATAGATGGTTCATGCAAGTATAAAATAAATGATAGGAAAAATAAGTATAGCCCTCATATCATTAGATATCAAAGTTCACTTAACTAACTCTTAGAATTTATCCTAATTTATTTTCTTATACTATCTTCACTTCTTAATCCATGTTGATCACATGTTCCATGGATTATGAATATACATCATCTATAAATAGGCCTAAGGAAATAAATCACTATTCATAGGGGAAATAAATCAATTCTCTTTCTCACTAGGGAAAAACATATAACATCAACACATTATCCTCACCTCGAAGCCTTGGTCTAGGTGGAATTCAACCATTATGGGAATAGAGCCTCAATCCCCTTCCCTAACCAGGGTATTTTGTGGTGGAGTTCAAAGTTTTAGTCTAACTCGACCCATGGGTGTAGAACCTCCAGTCAATACCCCACTATTCACTACCATGTGCACATGCTTATTTTTCAAGTCACCATGACCATACCATAACAGAAACAAGTATATTCAATGCCATTTGAATTCAAAACATATGACAACAACATGGGAGTTAATATCATTCCATAACCCATTAACAAATTTTCCAATTACAATTCATAGCTATCTAGACAAATTCCCATTCTTGTGCCTTAACCCATTAGGTGTATTCAATAACCCCTATGCCTTAAAAAAACTCATCATTGAACATACATTTACCAATTGAGTCCAACCTACTTATGCGTTTCAAGTACAATTCTCATATCACATAACACAACCACTCTATTGCATTCTATAATATATGTGTACCACCTAATTCTCATATATTATCCCATTCCACAAATTAATCCATTCCCTTATTACATATCGTTAACATATTCCCCATTTACCGTTACATTACCCAATTACATGTTCACCATTTAATATGCACTAATCCTTTTATGCATTTATAACCAAAATTCATTAAAAAATGGACATGAATTCTTTCAACTAAATTACCCATTTTCATGTCATTATATCAACACCTTATTCCCTTATCACCCTAGGAATATTTATCATAATTCCATTTAAAACTTAACCAACCATTAAAGGATGTTCTACATGGGTTCTACATTATTATTCGGCAATCATTCACATATCCTATACCACTCTCTAGGTTTGGAAATTTTGGAACATCCCATGTGTAACGACCCAAACATTCATTAATAAAAATTCATCTTGATCTAATTAAATGTCTTATTTTTTAAAATGGTTATATAAAATATTAACTTCCCTGGATTTATATTTTTGAATTTTAAAATACTGTTAATAATTATTATCATTGCTAATATAGTCGTTGAACATTGATCACATGATTAGTTTCTCTTTTGAGAAAGATGAGCACAGAGGCTCTTAAATTGATAAAGTTGAAACATTACAAGAGATGAAAATAAGGAATTTTACATTCGTCCCTATTAAGAAGATAGACCATGTAATTAGGAATGTTGTTGACGTAGATGATCCTCCCTTCTGACACCCCTTTCTTTGGAAGTCCATCTGCAATGTGATTCTCCTCTCGGAAGGTATGCATGATGAAGTAGTTTAGGTAGGAGAGTTTATCGAGACAATTCATCCATTTACCTGCTAGATTCCAAGCCAACCTTGTCTGACCCATTCTAATTGCATGCACCATTGTGGGTGAGTCGCTTTCAAACCAAATGTTGTTCCAATGTCGTTGGAAAACGATATCCGCCATACTGATGAGAGCCATCATTTCAGCCTCCAAAGCTGCCATGTGCCCGCACTGACCATCATTGCATTCCACCACCTCCCCATGATGATTCCTAAAGATTACCCCATAGCCTGAAGGTCTAGGGTTCCCTTTGGAGGCTCCATCTGTCTTGCATTTTAGCCATAATGATCACATAATTAGTATAAATATAGGGATTCAACAAATCCAATTTACTCAGACCAAGGAAATGATGGCCTCATCAAGTAGAGTTTCCACGTACAAAGATCATTTGTCAGTGCTCGGAAAGGAGGTTGCTTCCTTGGTATTCAATCTTGAACAAGCCCAATTTGAGATTCAACGTGTTAATCTCAAGCAGAACTACCTGCGGGAGAAGCGGAAGTTGATAGAGATTACCACCAGAGCAATGTTATCTGATCCACCCCAAGAGTTTGTCACCATCTCAAACCATACCCTTAAATATTATGTGGGCGTTATAAGAGGTTACGTTACAATATCATAACACTATGATTATGTACATTATATTTTTATAGAATCTAAATTTATTTAACTATTGTTACTTTGTAAATAGTTTTTAAAGCACAAATAGTATTTTTAGTTAATATTCAATTAAGAAATTGATTTTGATAAAATTAATGGATTTATGAATTAAATAATATTTTAATTAAATATTATTACAATGTTTTTTTTATATAATATAAATGAACGTATAATTATTATGAAAATGATTGTGATTTTTATTAAGGTTTGAAAGCTATTTTTGTCAAAATCCATGAATTTTCGATAAATGTCGGTTTTTATTGTAAAATTAAAAATTCAAATATTTATAAATTTATTTAGATAAAATGAATATTATTTTTGAAATCAGGATGTTGAAATTATCCAATGTTGAATTTTTCATAATTTTTTGAGAGAGTCAAATTTTTGGGTAAAAATTAAACACTCTTTAAATACATAATGTGTTTTATGACAACATAATGACCCGATAGTGATGTAATAAAATACTATAAACTTTATGTTCATCCAATATATGTTTTACCATTAAAATAATTTTATTTTATTTTATTTATTTAATTTTAAATGTTTAGTGGACCCTTCAAGACTTATAAAACATTTCACCTTTTTAAATTGATTTCCTTGAGAGTGTGACTCACCTCCACTTAAGCAACCCTATTATTTAAAATAATTTCGGATATTTTACATATAAAATATTTTTTCAATTCCCCTTTGGAGAAAAATATGGGTAAAAACCATGGGATCATTTGTTGTTTGTATTAGTTTAATGTGTGGCGACCCAAACCTAAATAATAAAAAATTCTCTCTCCTTTCCTATATAAACCCACCCAATATCCCACTTCCTCTTCACTAAAAGCCTTTGGATATTGACCAAACCCTTCCCTAATCTCTCTAGAATAATCCCATGGTGCCCCTATCCTTCAAGAATGCTCTCTCAAGCCCCTCCCAAGACTTTAGTATCACGCTTCCATGTAAGGGATTCCTTTCTCAATTTATCCATGTTCCATAATATTGTTACGACCTTTTATTTTCATTTATAAATTTTGGGGTATGATATATAACCTCCCCCATATTTCACTCTTTATGTATTAATGATGAGAGACACCTTTTCTATCAAATTAATTCCTCCCATATACATCTGTTACCATGCTGAAATTCCGTAAGGAATTTATCTCTCCTCATTTTCATTCAGGCAATTCTTTTGTATTATGAATCTAAATTCCATTACATATGGTGGGACATGTATCTATATGAACCCATTACTTTCCATTTTATTTAAATATTATGAGACATCCCTCTCTCTATCATCAATTTTCTTTGTGAATTATTATGTCACCCCGTTACGCTTTCAAAATTGCACTGATTTTCCAAGCCAATATCATTGTGTTGTGAATACCATGCCCATTTATCTATAAATAGTAGTCACCATTATGAAAATTTAATTATTTATTATCAAGACTCATTTATGTATTAAACATCCCTTTAACATGGAATACATTATGATGAATGATTCCATGTTGTATGATCCATGTGGCATACTTAGGCATGCAATGAAATGTTTAAGAAGGGTGTGCCCAGATAGTGCTCCAATGCATTGGGTAAAGATTAGTATCACAATACATCAACTTAAATGAGGGTTTAATCCTGATAATTAAAGTTCAATTTGGATTTACGCATGATAATTCATGTTCAATGAGGTTTTACTCATGCTTCATGTGAAATGAGCCTTGGTTCATGCTAATACCATGTTAAGTGTTTTTGCCACATTTCCATGTTGTGATAATCATGATTTATCATGACTTTATGTTCAAGTTTCTCTTATGATCCATCGATATCTTTACTGACTAACATGTATTGTATTTTTTATTTCAGGCCTTCTTTACTCCCTTACTGGTCTTTATAGCTCACCCTTTTCTAATGCATGTCCTTAGGTTATCCCATGCAATGCTAAGTACAAGGGAATGTTGTGGTTATGTAAAGGAAGTTTTCAATAAAGATGTTTTTTGTTTTATGTTCTGCGTTGTTATATAGTGTTCCTAAGCCCAAAAAACACTAGGCGCCTCTATCTTCTATGTTTTATCAAGATAATTTTATGTAATAAATCATGTTTAAGTGTGTAATAAAGAGTAGGGTTTTTTTAGTTGGTATCAGAGGATACGTTTAATTATTTTTGTGATTAGGATTAGAAAACCCTAGAGAGGCCTTAGAGATAAGAATATGTATAATAAAAACATCTATAATTTTTTTTGAGTATTTATTAAGTGTTTTATCAAAACAATACATCCCAATCTAGATACGAGCAGGTAGAGGCGGCTCTGGCGTAGATATACCTACCAATGAAAACTCCGACAAGGAGTTTCGGGCTTGACCCGAGGTATCCTAGTACATGACAAAAGGCCTTTCTACACTCATTATTATGACAATCCCAGGGGATATGATTTGGTAAATTCACAAACTTAGTATGAAGTATTACTAAGGGAATAAAAAAACCTCTAAGAATATATGCTAGAAAGTAGATCATGAATAAAATAGATTGAAGCCTATAGATTCATAAGTTATGGAAGTTTATAAGTCATTCGTTTTTGTCCTTGGATAAAATTTTATGTGTTACCCATAAATTTCATTGTATTCTAGCCAATGGCCAGTAATAGGTGTAATTAGGCTAATAACCGATGAAATGGGCAATGTGACGAATGTCCCAGTGAGATTCTGAATCAAGTGGGAGCTCAAGTAAGACATATAATGATTATACCAAACCATCTATCAAAAATCACGATTAACAATTGGTACATTTTTTAATGCCCAAGGACATCAAGGAAGAGGAAGATGAAATCTCATGAAATTCCATCTTATAAAGGTGATAAGGTAAAAAAGACCGAATTTCTTTCATGGAACAAATGTGGAAAGTGGCACCAAGATAAATGTCACAAAAGGATAAGAATATGATTTATGTATGGAAATAAAGGTCACAAAGTATCAAATTTCCATGAAATAATGGATAATGTGATGGATAGAAACAAAGATCAGGAATCTTACCTAGTTTTATGTTATAAATGTGGAGAAGTCAGGCATTATCCAAGATGATAATCGATGACAAGTGCTGAGAAGCATGATGATCATCAACAATCTCCTTGATCAAGGGACCACATGAAGTCCTACGCAATGATGGATAATGAAAAATGAATTACATGTAACCACTACTTCAAATTAGTGTATGTCGTAATGAATTTAAATTAATGTCCTATTAGTATATATTTTATGTTTTCTAAGAACATTCAGTCCCCAATAGAAATGAAATTAAATAATTAGGTTAAAACTTCAATAATTGTTTTATCACATGTTGAAGTTTGTGGGAATATTCTTCTTGAAAATTTTACAAGGCTCAATTTGATCGAATTTGAGAAAAAAAAGACAAAGTCATTGTCTATGCCTCAAGGCAATCCCACGCATGATCTGCAGTTGGCTGCAGTGGTCTTCGCTTTAAATATTTAGAGGCATTACCTCTTTGGGGAGAAGTGTGAGATATATACGGACCATAAAAGCCTCAAGTATATAATCAAATAGAAATATTTGAACATGTTCCAACGAAGATGGTTAGATCTGATCAAAGAATCTGAATGCTCAATCCATTAACACCCTAAGAAAGTGAAAAAGGTAGAGGATGCTCTTAGTAGAAAGGAACCAGTGATTCTATCATTGATGATAATTTAAAAGGATCCAATCTTCTTAGACTTGATGAAGATAGACATGGGAATCAAAAAGAATGGAACATCATAAATCCTTTATCAAATGATTTCTCAACCATACTTCATGGAGAAAAAAAGGATGAACAAATAAAGGATATGGAAATTATGAAAATGGTGGAAGCTATCAGAAATGGGAAATCTTCAGAGTCTGGGGTTGACAAGGATGGAATTGTGATATTTGGGTCATAATTATATGTTTCATCTGTTCCAGAGATAAATAAGGAGCTTCTAAATGACACACACAACTCAACCTTCTATATTCACCCAGGGAGCACAAAAATATATCGAGATCTCCAAGGAATCTTTTGGTAGGACAATATGAAAAGGGTTATTGCTGAATATTCATCAAAGTTCCTAGTATGAAAGTAAGTGAAGGTTGAGAGGAAAAAGTCTTGGGGGATGATTCAACCACTATCTATACCAACATGGAAGTGGGAGAACATTACCATGGACTTTTTCACTAGACTTCCAAGGACATATAGAGGAAACAATGCTCTATGGGTCATTGTGGATCATCTAACAAAGGAATATCACCTTATCGCGATTCTATAGGACTTCTCATTGGATCAACATGCCTAGATTTACATCAATTAATAGGTAAGGCTTCATGGAGTACCATTATCTATTGTATCCGGTCGTGATATGAGATTCACATTGATGTTCTGGGAAAGTCTCCAATATGCTCTAAGAACTGAACTGAACTTCAGTATGGCCTATCATCCTCAAACTTATGGCCAACCTGAGTGGACTATCCAAACACTTTTGGAAATGATGAGAGCGTCCTCAATGGACTTCAAGGAAGAATGGGATCAACATATCCCTCTTATTGAGTTCTCATACAACAATAGTTTCTGCTCAAGCATCCAAATGGATCCTTATGAATACCTATATGGGAAAAGGTGAAGAACACCAACATGTTGGGATAAAGTTTGTGAGAGAAAACTTCTAGGTCCTAATATGGTCGAAGAAATGGTGGAGATGGTTAAGACCATCCCGCATCACATTAAAGCTGCTCAGAGTCGATAAAATACCTACATTGATAATCATCGATGAGACCAAGAGTATGATTTCAAAGACATTGTATTTCTATACATATCATCATGGAAGAGAGTTATGAGATTTGAGAATAAGGGAAAGCCTATTTCATGGTACATTGGCTTCTTGAGATCCTTGATCACATTAGAGCAGGGGCCTATCGACTAGAACTTCCACCAAACCTATCTCAAGTACATGATGTCTTTCATGTATCCCTCTTAAGGAAGTACATACCAGACCCTTAATATGTACTCTCTTCAGAGGTAGTACAATTATAGGATGATATTTCTTACGACGAGTAGCCATTGAAGATCTTGGATCAAAGGTATAAAGTTCTACATAACAAGACTACCCACATGGTCAAGGTACTAGGGTGAATCCATAAGTATGAAGAGGAAACATGGGAACTGGAGGAGGTAATGAAGGAAAAAAGTGTTTGCACCTATTTTTAGCTTAGAATGTAAAACAAAATTTCAAGGGAGAAATTCTTTAAGGGGGGAAGATTGTAACAACCCAAACATTCATTAATAAAAATTCATCTTGATCTAATTGAATGTCATATTATGAAAAATGGTTATATAAAATATGCAATTCCTTGGTTTTATGTTTTTTTATTTCAAAAAATGTTAAGAATTGTTACCATTGCTAATATATTCATTGAACAATGATCACATAATCAGTATAAATATAAGGCTTTAACAAATCCAATTTACTAAGAAAAAGGAAGTGATGGAGTCATCTAGTAGACTTTCCCCATACAAAGCCCATTTTTTATATCTCGTAAAAGAGGTGGTGTAATTGGGATTTTCTCTTGACCAAGCCCAAGCCGAGCTTCAAAACATTAAGTTCGAGCAGAACTGCCTATGCGAGAAGTGGAAGTTGATAGAGATTACCACTCGAGCGATGTTATCTGAGCCACCCTAAGAGTTTGTCACCATCACACACCTTACCCTTAGGTATTATGTGGGTGTTATAAGGGTTTATTTTATAATAATATACAATTATTATTATTTCCATTATTTTTATATAGAATATAAATTCATTTTATTATTGTTACTTTGTAAATAGTTTTTAAAGAACAAATAGTATTTCTAGTTTATATTCAATTAAGAAATCTATTTTGATGAATTAATTTATTTTTGAGTTAAATAATATTTTAAACAAATATTATTACTAAATTTCTTTTTTATATAATATAAATGACCTTATAATTATTATTAATATGATTGTGATTTTTATTAAGGTTTGAATGCTATTTTTTTCCAAACCCGTGAATTTTCGATAAATGTCGGTTTTTTTAATTAAAAATTCAACAATTTAGAAAATTATTTAGATAAAATGAATATTATGTTTGGAATCATGACGTCCAAATTATCTAATGGTGTATTTTTCATAATTTTTTGAGACAGTCGAATTTTTGAGTAAAAATTAAATACCGTTTAAATATATAATGTGTTTTATGACATCATAATGACCCAATAGTGATGTAATAAAATGATAAATATATTATGTTCAGACTATATATGTTTTAAAATTAAAATAATGTTATTTTATATTTGTTTTACTTATTTTACAATGCATTAGTGGACCCTTCAAGACTTCTAAAACATTTTACCTTTTCAAATTGATTTCCTTGAGAGTGTGACCCACCACCACTTAAGAAACCCTATTATTTTAAGAATTTTGTCCATTGGACTTATAAAATATTTTTCTCCACTCCTCTTTGGAAAAAACAATAGGAAAAAACCATGGGCTGGTTTGTGGTTTCGATTAGTTTAATGTGTGGTGACCCAACCCTAAATAATAAAGACTTCCATCTCGCTTCCTATATAAACCCACCCAAACTCCCACTTCCTCTTCACTCAAAGCATTTGGAGCTCGACCAAACCCTGTACGCCTCTCTCTATAATCCTCCCAAGGTTCCCCAAGCTCCAAATAAGACTCTCTCAAGCCCCTCCCAAGCCTTTAGGATCACACTTCCAAGTATGGGATTCCTTATTTTCTCATTTTATCCAAGTTTCATAATATTGTTATGCCATTTTATTTTAAATTATAAATATTGGGGTATGATTTATAACCTCCCCCATACTACCATATTTATGTTTTAATGACTATATACCCCTTTTCTCTCTCATTAATTCCTCCCATGTACAGCCGTTATAATGCCAAAATTTCGTAAGGAATTTCTCTCTCCTCATTTACATTCAAGAAATTCTTTTGTATTATTAATCTAAATTCCATTAAATATGGTGGGATATGTATCTATATGACCCTATTATAGTATATTTCATGTAAATATGATGATACACCCCTTTATATCTCATCAACTATTTTTATGAAATTTTATGTCACACAGTTGCGCTGCCAAAATTACATCGATTTTCCCAGCCAATGTTGTTGTGTAGTGAATACCTTTTCCATTTCTCTCACAAGGGTATTCACCTTTATGAACATTTACTTATTGATTATAAATAATCATGTATATATTCCACATCAATTTTACATGGAATAAATTATGATGAATGATTCCATGTTGTATGATCCATGTGACACACTTATGCATGAAATGAAATGTTTAAGAACGGTGTGCCCTGATAGCGCTCCAATGCATTGCGTAAAGATTAGAATCATGATACATCAAGTGAAATGAGGGTTTAATAATGATAATTCATGTTAAATAAGGATTTACTCAGGATAATTCAAGTTTAATTAGGGTTTACTCATGCTCCATGTTCAATGATCCCTGGCTCATGCTAATATCATGTTAAGTGTTGTTGCCACATTTCCATGTTGTGATAATCATGCTTTATCATGCCTTTATGTTCATGTTTCTATTATGCTCCATTGATATTTCTATTGCCTAAAATGTATTGTATTATCCATTTTATGCCTTGTTTACTCCCTTACTGGGCTTTATAGCTCACCCTTTTCTTATTCACGTCCTCAGGTTATCCCATGCAATGCAAAGTATGAGAGAATGTTGTGGTTATGTAAAGGCAGTTTTCAATAAATATATTGTCTGTTTTATGTTCTATGTTGTTATTTAATGTTACTAAGACCCAAATAAACTATAACACTCTATCTTCTATGTTTTATCATGTAACTTTTATGTAATAAATTAGGTTTAAGTGTGTAATATAGGGAAGTGGTGTTATACCATGGGTGGCCCTAAAATGGTCAATTAATCCCCAACACATCCCAGGGGCATCATACGGGTTTCAAGAAAATCACTAGACACAAAATTTACCCAATCATACTTAAGTTAACAAATACACAACAAGATAAATGAAAATTCCAACACACAATCCCAAAACAATAACAAAACTCTGGGATATAACTTTTAGACCACCTACCTCAAATATGTTGATGAACACACTCTTAATCATGTCCTAATATTAATATTCAAGAACCCCTTGAATCCCTAACCTAAGTTCCACTAGAAAAATGTTCTTTAGTGTTTTTTAAGAATATGTATGAAACCATTAACTCTAATCTTAAAAATAAGAGCGTTAGACATACCCGGGGCATCGATCCACAACCAACGGTGCTCCAAATGGGCAAGAATTAAAAGAGAACCACCCTTGGGAAGATTGGTTCATCCAATATCATCACCAAGGTTGAAAAGGGTTAAATTAAGGAGAAAACTGAGTTGGGGTTTAATATTTTGGGATGGAATTTTTGTAAATTTTCTAGCTTTACTGGGCCGCAAGTTTTACCCACACGGTTTTCCAAACCATGCACAAACCGTGCAGAAGCTACTGGCCAAAATCACCCCTTAGCATGGTTTCTTGGGGAACTCTAGATGGTTTTCCTAACCATGCGATAACCATGAAAAATCCATTTTCCATCACTGAATGGTTATTGGGGATGATATTCATTGTTTTTACTAACCATGCGCAAACCGTGTGACATAACCAAAAATTCATTTTTCATATCTTTTTGTGTCTTGAACCCCCCAAACGCACCCAATTCTTCACATGAACTGTTGTTAACAATCATTTATCCTGAAATAATTGACTTAAACTGAAACATTATAAAATAAAAACCATTATGGAGAATTTGGGATCTTAAAACCTCCCTACCTTATAACATATCATCCTCGATCTGCCCTTCCCAAGCATCACAAAAGCCTCCTCAAAAGGATCATTCCTCTAGTCCTGTCTATCCTTTCCCATTTCCCAAGTCTCCCATTCAACTCTACAGGGCTTTAATGAAATGTTAACCAAGGCATGGTCATGACGTGTAAGACCTCCTCACCAAAACCCATAACATGAGCCGAAAACTTCTCAATGATGCATCAACTTCAATCTAACTAAACCACTATAACTTCATAGAGAAAACTTATACAATAGTTCCTGACTCACTACACATAGAAAATTATTACAAAGAATTAGATTGTCATGGAAGAACCAATCAATACCTCATTGGCTCATTCCTCTATACAACTCATTACCCAAATCAATTGGTGAAATTTTACATTTTTTTATAAACTCCAATGGTGACCAACCCGATATCACCCGAAGGAAAACACACCATCCTTCCAACAAAATTTCATAACTTTTGTTAATCCACCACTTATGTCCCAATGATCCCATTCAAAAAATTTATGTCTAATTGAACCCAAACACTTTGGATCTTTACTGATTTAACCTGTTCCAAAACTCGTTACTAGGGAAAAATCACCTGAATAGTGTCCACTTGAGCCCCTCTCACCAAAACCCTATTTACATTGTCAACGAACCATTTATTTTCTATGATTCTTTTTGCTCTGGATGAAGGATCACCAATATCACAACTCAACTTTCATATCACATGACATGGTCCAACTAACTGAGCCACAACACCCATAAGAGTATTACCCTTCTTTGGAATCCAGCCACACCATCAAAACCATTCAGGTGGATATTCCTACACTATCTATTCAAGGACTAAGATCAACACGGCCTCAATTAGGTGCAACGTCATTTCAAAAAGGCACTTACTGCTACAATATGATCTCAGAGGTGGGGCAGTCTCACTACACCAATTCAAGTTTACCATAACTGGTCAGACTGCCTCAATTGGCTTCTCGTAGAACATTCACCTTCCACCGATGGTACCCTACCCCTTTCTCAACCTCTCAAGGTGAATGCTAACTTCAATCCTATCATTATCATCCCATGAAATCAATGAGTTTGTTCCCTAAGTTCCAGTAGAGTTCCATTATCATGACATTATCACCCTCTAGATCATCATCGGGCTTCACCCTCGGTATGACACCACATCACATGGCCAAGATTCCCTCAAATTCACGATGTTCTAAAACCACCTGAGGAGGAATTTCCCATGTCTAACCCCGATATTCATTGGATTTATAGAACCCAACCTCTATGGCCACAAACTATTTTCATATCCAACCCACCCTTCTACAACTTCACACCGATATCATAATATTCACATGGAACCGCCCTAAGCACGAATCCAACACTCAGCTAATCAGTCACCACATCCAAGTCCCACAATGCCTCTCTGAGGAAGCTAACAAGCACCTTAAATGTTCCTCATCTGCATCCCAAATCCACTACACCAACTTGATGTTCTCTCCTCCACATCTAGTACTAACATATCACTCCCCGCCTTAAGAGCATCATTTCCATTTCTCACCATAAGGGATTTCAACCACCTAATCTTATGCTCAATCACAAACCAAACCCCAAACTTAGACATGGAAATCTATATGTTTCCAAAAAAAAGAAAATGAACGACACCCAATGCCCATTCCCGAATTTCATAAACCGCACCCATGGCATTTATCGACATTTGCTCCATCCCAAGGTCCTTACCCTAAGCCATTGGGGGTGTACATCCCATTATCTAGCTCCACTTATGCCATTTCCATGAACGTAAACTCTAGGATGTCCCATATACAACCAAACACCTTAAAGTCACTTGGTGTAAGGCCAGATATTCTCAACATACCTAGGATGATATCAAGATATTAGGTAGGATCATCACTAGATGAGGTACACTAATAATTTTTTGAAGAACACCACCACTAAATTATATCCATTTCTTAAATCAAACTATGGTTCACTGTAGCCTTACCACGATATTAGTCTCCCCTAACGAATGCATCTCATCACACCTAACAACCCGCACTCAGGTGTGATTGAAAACCAAGTTTAACCATCTCTCCATGATGAAATCACCAAGCAGCCGTGAACTAACGTCCAAGGTGTCACTACATCCACAACCCCACTCGAATTATTCCACTATGTCCCTGAAAACTAACAACCCAAAAAATGGTCTTCCATACCAATCAAACTAACGGTCTTTCACAAATGAACCTCTGTCAATGTGTTTTCCATTTCCCACTAACTTACCTAACCATGTATCTTGGTTAATCAGTATCATCATCCTTGAGGGGGCCTCTGCATCTCACCCAACAATCAAACCATTCATACCAACATGTTTACTGATGTGAACACCCTCAACTCGGGTACCACCATCGAGCGAAATTATATAACCACACTTCAGCCTCCCTTGTCTTTTCTTCTCAAAAACCACTTCAAGACCCCCATTAATAATAATCCAAATAGGTGAGTCATGAATCTATACGATTCAATCCTTTTATAAAAACCTTACATCATATCCCAAGAACTAAGGTGCCCTTACAAAGGAACCAGGGAACCACTACACCATTTACTAAACTCACTTGTACTCAGTATGTGTTGACACCACCTATGGAGCATCTCCCATGCACACATTCCAAGGTACTTGCACCACAGTTCTAACCTCCCATGAGGTCACCCGTAATTTTACGAAACTCTCATTGTGTAACCACAACTCAGGTTGCACCACCAACCATCAACCTTACCACTTATCCTTTTAGGCCAAACCCACACCATAAAATACCTTGAGTTCCACTATCAATGTCTGAAACATATATATGGGCAAGACACACCCAAAATCATTAGAGACCCTATCTGACCTCTCTCATAGGCCACTTTTGAAGGTTGAACGATATTAACTCTCTAGGATGGAGCCACAACTAGGAAAATACATTATCCCTATCTCCAAAATATTTTTATCATGGAACAAACAAAGAAATGATCGTTAATGTCACTCTCACCCCAGTTCCAATGCAAATTTTTCCTAGCTCACCAAACAACCATTTATTATAAGTTACACTCCAAGGGGTAAACATTCGTCGATACTACGAGCCCAAAATCCTCTCCAAGATTCAAAAAACAACTCGTAAGGTCTTTACTCACATGGTCATCAAGAGAGAGGCTCCATCCTTAGGGTCCATCATGCACTCCATACATTCACGAACAACAAGAGATTCCACACACAAATTACCAAACAACTCCATGAAACCAAATAGCCACAACCCTGCTAGGGGTTCCCTAAACACACAACCTAGGCCATATCATAACTAGAAAGGCCTCACAATCCAAATCCAAGGTCTCAATCTAGGGCACTATCACTGTCCAACCCACACATACAAGGGTCAAAATGAAAACACAAAGGATACCCACCTTTAAACTCAATTAATATCATTTTTAACTTATCGTTCATGCAACTCTTCAAAGAATGACCAACATGAATTAACCACATATGGAAAAGGTCTCACACTATCAACCTTAAGCAACCGATTTTTCATACATTATCCCAATGGTCACCATCACACTTAGAGCACCACCCTCTATAATACCTATCGCGACCATGGTCATCATGGGGTAACCAATTTACGTAATCACAAGTCTTTCATCAACACCTCTTTAAACCAATTATTCTTTTACCACACAATACTTTCCTCTTAGGCACATTTCCCATTTCACAACATGTTACAATCATCATTTTGACCCATTTACTGCTTTTATTACAAAAAAAAAATCACTAAGGATTTTACTGTCATTATGAAATCCTTTTTCTTTTAGATAGAAAATCTACCCTTATAGTTTATCACAACCCAAAATGTTAACTCGTACATAAAATTTATTTATACAATATATTACTTAGCTATTTATTTGAATTATTTTCATTCATCCACTAGAATTACCATTATTAGGAATCATTTTCTTCATATTTATCAAGGAAGTAGAATGCATTCTACTCTCTATGCCCCTCGCAACCATCCTGTGTGTGTGCCTATAATGATGTATTTCACCTATATCCTTAGGTGCCTAAATTGATATATGAATTACCAACCTCATTCCATTCTGAAAATGAGAAAAATATCATAAATCAACAAAATCATATAATATGTTCATCACCCAATGGTGAAATATCATTCAACTGTAACAACACGCATCAAGAACAACAATCCCCACCCAGGGTGACTTTGGTTTTCCCTCATGCATGGGTTAGATACTACCAAGCACAAGCTCATTACCAAGGCCTAACAAAACATAATATCCTATATACAATTCCCAAATAGTTATAAAGAGAAAAAACTCATTTGATACAGTTTTGTAACATCTCTGACCCGGGAGCCACTAAACTGGTGCCTCGAGACAAGTTGTCAGATGACCTCAAGCACACCTCCCCATATGCCAATGGTTGCTAATTAGCAGTGAGGGTCTAATGAGTCACATGGGGATAATATACCCTCTTTACTAGAGTAAGACACAAAATAACACAATATAATTATCAGAAACATTATGAACAATAAATAAACAAGCATAACCAAACGTTTCCCAAAAGGGATACAAATGCAATTCAGATACAACAATGCCATGCCATCTTAGTAGTAAAAAGTGAAACAATCCCAAAATTAATTAAGTGAAAAAAACACCAAATAGTTCTAGACTCTAACTCCTAATCCTTATCAATGTACATCCCAAGCCCAAATAAATATCCTAGAGTAGGCCGATCGCCCTAGTCCTGACCTACAACAAAGAAATCTGCTCGGGTACCCAACAACGACCCGAGAAGGGTGTGAATACAAAACTTAGTAGGACAACACCAATTATTTCAAAAAATATCCAATATACTAGATGGTTCATGAAAGTATAAAATAAATTTTAGGCAAACAAATGACAACTCAGATTCCATTATATATCCAATTTTTACTTAATAAACTCCTCACAATTATCCCAATTTCAGTTCTTATACAATCTTCACTTCTTAATCCATTTTGATCACATGTTTCATGGGATAGTCATTTAAATCATATATGCATGAGTCTAAGGAAATCACTCACCTTGAATAGGGGAAATAAATCAATTCCATATCTCACTAAGGACACACATATCACATCAACACATTATCTTCACCTTGAAGCCTGAGTCCGGGTGGAATGAAATCATTAAGGGAAAAGCGCCCCTTCCCCCTTCCCTAATCCATGAATTTTAGGGTGGAGTTTAGAGCCTCCGTATAATTCGACCCATGGGCATAGAACCTCAATCCAACACCCCACTCTTTCAATACATGTGCACATGCTTATTTATCTTATCCCCACAACCATACCATAACACAACCAAGCATATTCAATTCCATTAGAATTAAAAATAAATGACAACAAAATGGGAATTAATATCATGCCATAACCCATTAACACATTTACCAATTACAATTCATATCCATCTAGCCAAATTCTCGTTCTCGTTCCTTTACCCATTAGGTGTATTCAATAACCGATGTGCCTTAAGAAAAATTCATCATTGAACATACATTTACCCATTGAGACCATTTTTCATTTCACAATCAGATTCCCACTTAAGAGTTTCAAGTAAAATTATCATATCACATAACAAAACCACTTTATTACATTCAATCATTTAGATGTACCACCTAATTATCATGTATTATCCCATTCAAAAAATTCATCCATTCCCTTTTTATATCTCATTAACATATTCCCCATTTTCGATTCCATTACCCAATTACAAGTTCACCATTTAATATTCACTAATTCTCTTATGCATTTCTATAAAAAATTCATTAAGCAATCGACCTAATCTCTTTCAACCCAATTACCCATTTTCATGTCATTGCAAAAACACATTATGACCTTATCACACTAGGAATATTTATCATCATTATTTTACTAATTAATCAACCATTAAAAAATATTCTACATGGGTTCCACATTATTATTAGGAAATCATTCACTTATCCCTTACCACTCTCTATGTCCGAAAATGCCGGCACACCCAATGGGTGGCCCTAAAATGGTCAAGTCATCCCCTACAAATCTGACAAGGATCGTGAGGGTTTAAAGAAAATCACTATGAACCCAATCATACTCAAGGTAATAAATACACAACTAGAGTAGGAAAAATCCCAACATTCATTCTCAAAAAAATATCAAAACTATGGGATATAACTTTTAGACCACCTACCTCGAATTCTTTGATGAACGCACTCTTAATCAGGGCCTTAGATCTGGATTCATGTACCCCTTGAAGCCCCAATATATGTTCCACCTGAAAAATAGGGTTTTAGGGGTTTGAAAGAAGATTGAAGAAACCACAAACCCTAATCTGAAAAAGATAAGCAAGAGGTGTGTTAGACTTAGCAGGGGATTTGATCTATAATAAACAGTGCTCCAAATGTCCAAGAATTAAAGGAGAACCACCCTTGGGAAGCTTCATTCATCCAAGATCATCACTAGGGTTGTAGGGGTGAAATAGAAGAGAAAACCAAGTTGAGGATTAAAATCCCATAATGAAATTTTTGTAAATTTTCCAACTTTACCGGGTCGCACAATTAACTACATGGCTTTTCAAATTGTACGCAAACCGTGCGGAAGCTACTGCACGAAAATAACCCTCTTTGCGTGGTTTCCTTGGGAAATCTACATGGTTTTACTAACCATGAAATACCCATGAGAAAGTCTTTCTCCAAGGATACTTGGTTACTGGGTATTCTCCTCATGGTTTACAGAAACCATGTGTAAACCATGAAACATACCAAGAAACTACTTTTTCTTCTTTTTTTGTGTCATAAACCCATGGAATGCCCTAGAGTCTTCACATGAACTATGGGAAACACTCATTTATACCTAAATAAGGGACTTCAACTAAAACCTAAACAAAAGCACACCATTATAGAGAATTAGGGATCTTACAGGGCGTGTTTTCTAGGTTGATTTAAGGAATTGGTCATAAAATTTAAAAAAATAAACATTATATACCTCGGTTAAATCTAGGTTGCTACATGACATCTATTAGATTCATTAATGGAATCACTTTTGACATATTTATCAATAAATACCATTATAATAACCTTTAATTAGTGGTTGTTTCTCCTTATTCATGGAGCTATATCTCATCTTCTTAGCCTCTTTATTTATCATTTTTACCCAAGTTTTTCAAAAATAATTCCAAATATATTCTAAAAGGTATGTAATTTGAATTATCTATCTGAGTCTCTTCTAAATTATCTTCTAATCTGATTTCAAATATGAAATTCATGTATCTCTATAAAAAAATAAGAAAAATTTGTAAATCCCACTATAGTTATCCTTTTATATACTATAAATTTTGATAATCCAAAATATATGATCATAGGGACCCCAGGCTATGATAAAACATTTTATGCATAGTAGACTACTACAGGCACACCTAAGAGGGGTGTGAATTGTGTGTGGTCAAATTATTTTACAATATATAATTTCACTTGAAATTATTAAACTCACGTTAGTTTTGAACTGTTGTTTCCTATAAAAACTTGTGAATCTATTCTTTTTTAACCTTTCATAAAACACCAGATGTAGTAATAGAAAATATGTAAATATAGAATGTGATATTTATAATGTTGGACCTTAAAGACCTACTCCTTGTCTCATTCAAATTCAATTAAGTCACAGGTAATCCACTATAATTTTTTGTCAATATAATTGTAGTTGTATAGGTATCATCTTTAAAAAAAGGACACTACATTACATAGCTATAAATATCACTATATACACAAATGATAATTATACAATATCACTACACTTTTTTATACAAGCATCCCAATAGTTCCCTTTCATGTCATTCTTCTCCTCTAGAATTAGTTTTGAAGTACTATGTATGGATGTCTTTGTACCAATAGACTAATATTTTTACTCAAATCAGAGTGTCTTAGACTACCTTAAGTTACTCAAATAGGAACAAATGCAACTAAGTTTATTTATTTTTAAAGATTCTAATTTTTTTTAATTCGGTAAAAAAAACATTCAACTCATACATATTTCTCTATGTTAAAACATTGTAACCTCGGGCATAAATTTCTATCACAAAATAATCAAAATTTTCTCAATTAAGTTATTCTTCTTCTTTATTACTCGAATATAACTATTCAACCATACAAATCGACACACTCGACTACTTTTTATTAACTTCTTCTTCAAAACCTTGTTGGTATTTAGGTTTTTCAAATGTTTTGTGGCTCCTAAGTCTTCCTAAATAGATCTAGTTGTCTCTTGAAACCAACTTATTCTTATTTCCTCAATAGATTCTTCTTTCTATAAGATCTCATGATCACTACATATAAGAAACAACAATTGATTTTCTTCTCCTTTCATCTTCTCATATCAAAGATTTCTCCTTCATTCATATTTCTATATCGGTGGATTACTGTTTTCATTCATGTATTTCTCAGATTCCATAAATGTAAATATCTATGAAATTGTGTGAAATCCAAATAAATCCAACCATGTATAACTTCTCTTTCATAATCTTAAAATATCATTAAGATCTCTAAAGTTAACTCCTCACATGTGTTTTTCCCACGTTCTCATTCTCATTTTTAAAAATTATCTAAATAAAATATTCTTCCTCATATTAAATTGTCCTTGAATTGATCTTTCTCATACTAAAATCAAAATACCTACACATTAAAATATTCTACCATATTGTAAAAAATATAGAATAAACATTGCAACTAGTATATTTTATCTTCATTTTATATTTGATTGCATCTATGAAGACCTGTATAGATCTAAACTTGAGTTTGCACATAGTATCAAGAACTAAAACATACTTTAATTCTTCTAAAACATAAATCTTAATGATTTTTTGGTTCTAAATCTACTGAAGTACATCACATAAATCATCTGAATTTATATTTTTAGATTTATGAGATTTTGAAATCTGTTCAATTTAGTCTTGGTAAAATTCATGGGATTACATCTTATCTTGATCTCCTTTATCATAATTTTAAAGATTAATATCTCACTCAATAAAATAAATTATCATTTAATTATGCTTCAAATAATATCTTAAGAATTGCTGTAAATTCATCGATGTTATTCATTAAAATATAATAAAATCATTTTAACACTTTTAACTTTACAGAAATTCTAACACAAATTGATATTTCTTCTCACAGTCTAGATGATCAGTTCCTCAATAATTCATAGATTTTATCACATTTAATTTTTATATTCTTATAATTTAATATCAACCTAATAATCTTAAAAATTCATTTTTCCTCATGTTATAAATTTGTAAACAAAATTTTGTATTCTACACATTCAATTAATTTTACTAAGTCTATAATTACTCATAAGAAAACAATAGACGTCTCATACATAGTCCTCAATAACACATATATAGTGTCTGATAATACTTACATAGTAATGAAAAACACTCAGACATATAGACATATGTCTCATTCTTTGACGTCGCTAATTCATATGAAGATATAGAAGAAGCTTAAACTAATCATATAGTACTAGTTTTATCTAAAATGATACATGAATGGAGTAAATATGACTCAAGAAATGGAGTAAAATGACTCAAACTCTAGATTTTTCTAATTTCCTAATTTATGTTATGAAATTATAAATAACTTGAAAATAAATCATAGGAACATCCAAATCATCCTATGGATTCTCCAAACTCTATCTAAGAGTGATAAAACACTATATACAATATCCATCATGATTAGAAACTTAAGGATGGATTCTTAACACTTCTAAATTTCAATCATGATCGGAACTTTTTTAACACTTTTTAAATAAATCTTATATATTTTTTCCAATCTTTTTTGCATTCATCTCCTCCTTCATCTATTCTCTTCTAATTTAGCTTCTGTATATAGTGTTATTCCAAGATTTAGTAGTTTAATTTGACTTGATGATCATCTCTCAAAGCATTTTATGTGTTATTTAAAACCTAAAAGATTTCCAACTAGGTCTTCATGGGGAGTAACATCTTCTTTAATCACCTTTTCCCATTTAGATATTTATAGCTTTTAACATGAATTGATTCTCACTAACTGAAAACAAATAAAAGATTAACTTTCTTTAAATCCAAGGGAATAATGGATTGTGTAACTAACATTATTCCAAAGGTTATCAAAAGAGTTAATCATATACCAGATCATATTATCAAAACGTAAATTTTAAAGTGGCATAATCAACATTTTTATTTTTTTGAAAAAATTAAAGGGGGATTTGATAAAAATTAAAGATTAAAAATTAAATAAATTAATAAAATAAATTGGGTGGTTTTTTATGGTTTTTAGATGATAGAGATATACTTGAATATATGTATGTAGATACGAAACCAAAGGAACTTTCATTATATGATTGAAGTATTAATCATGGAAATGAATATAGAATAATATTAATTAATGCATAAATGATTAATTAATATTGAATTTGATATTTTTTTGAATGTTTGAGATCCTAACCTTAAAATTATAAGACAAGTGTCTTATGTGATGATAGTTATATATTAATCTAAGTCCAGCTAGTTTCCCTTTATTTTTTTAAATATTCATATATTTTAAAATTTCACAAGTTTAATCAAACAATTCTGAAGGGAAATTGACACCCAAATGTTTTAGGATATTTTCTTAAACAAATTAGATAGTGATGGAATGAATGGTTTACTTATCCTTATCCACACTCTCTATTTGGTTATATATTATATGAAATAAAATCCCATATTATAATTGATTATGGTGTAGGGTGAATTATTACAGGGGATGTGATGGATCTGGGTTTTACTATACATTTATGTGTGGGAAATAACAGATTGAGGTATAATATAAACATGTATCTGTTCATGGTGGATATGGATTCTCATGGGTTTCCATGCATGGTTTGTGATAGATTAACTTATAATATATATAAACAGGTTGTATTGGCTTCCATAAATAAACATGGGTATGTATGAGATGATGATGGTGAGGATGTGTCAGGATTAATATGATGTAAAATGACTATAATGAGTACACCTATGTTTCAGGATGAATTATTAAAGGAATTATCACAATATGTGAGCTATTTGATAATGAGAGTGATAAACCAGTGGGGAAGTGAAAGAGGAGTAGCATTTTTATATTTTTTATATGTTCAATTTTAATTATTTACTTCTATGTATTAGTTGGTGAGTGATCCATATCTTGGATGGGAAATTATTTTACCTATTTAAGAAAAAAAATTGTTTCGTTTTTTTATTAACTAAGATTTAGATTACTTATTTCAATTTTTTAATGAGAGATTTCAGCGATTATCATACCAAGTATATATATTATGCTCAACCTATCTATATATAAACTATCTTTCAGGTTCACAGGAGCTGGTTTGTGATAAGGATGGACATTATTACCTCAAGGAGTTATTCCAGAATAGTTGGGGTATGAGTTTGTTGTTTAGGATTGTTTTGTTACTTTTAGTTGTTTCAATTTTTAAGGCATTACATTATGTATTGGGAAAACTATTTTATTTATTAATGGTGTTGTTTGGTGATTCCTCATCTAATCTCTTATTCCATAAATATATATCGAGGTTACTTTTTCCCATATGTGTTGATTATACACCCTTAGTGACAGTCTCTAACTCTTGGTCTATAAGAAGTAATATATGGGGGTAATTATCTCTTTTTCCTCATTACCGACTAGGGAGGGGTACTAATTGAGGGAAGGCGGTTCTGATAGATTGTTATTATATTTTATGGTTGAGACATAGGATGAATTTTAGAGATAGACACTAGTGATGATGAATGACATAGTAAGGTAAAATTATCTATTGGACTTATTACATAATAGAGAAAAGGGAGACCGGTTATGATATAGGTATTTAGGGGCCCTTGTATTTGATACTAGGACCTTCATCTTTAGAAAAATTATTAAGAGAAGTGATACTTATTTCATAATAAAGATCTAAGAAATGATCATGCATCATGATTTTCTTTTCCTATGTTTAAATTGGGTAGATAACAGGAAATTATTTTTAAATTAATTAATTAATTAAATTTAAATGTTATCAATACTAGTTTTAGGAGTTCCTGCTTTTTTTATTTTTTAGACATGGCTCTAAGTCGATATCCCTTCTATGATTATGATGAATATATTAAAAAAATTCAAATATATCACTATAAACTAAATGTATCCAATGAAAAATCTTGGAGAAATAAATTTTTGAGTTTCAACATATGTTTCTGCAAATATAGGATGGCTTCATTTCAAATCAGGTGACCAAGGATTGGCTAAAGTAGGTGAATATATCTTTTAGTTAAACTCATTATCATAAGAAGTTGTAGGACTAATTAGTTATGATGATATGGCTTACAGAATCATGAAATTATTTAATTGTGTTACATATGGATCATAAGGATTCAATTATTTTTTGGGAAAAGTTTCAAGATCAGTTTTAGGAAAAAATTGTTTCTTTAATTGTGAAGGAGGCCTTTCATTCAGAGATTCTTACCATTTTTTCAAGGGAGTTATAGTGTGTGAGAGTTTATTTTACGAAAAAATAACCACTTAATTTATACTTAAATCCTTATTATGAATGATGAGGATTGGGAAAGGAATTTCAAGGAGGATTTATATCTAGAGAGCCTATACCGAGTCACATCATTTAAGCTAAAGACATATCATGAAGTGTTGAAGAGGGAAGAGGTAATTGAGATAATATTGTCTATTATCAGATCATCACATGATTGGATTCATCAATATTTTCATGGATTAGAGATTTTATTACAATTTATTAGTTGAATATTCATAATAATAAGTTTCAGTCAGAAGGAACAAGGTTTTAGACTTCTTTAACACATTTCACAGGAGCTAGCAGTTCTTGAAGCCTTTCCCATGGACCAAGCATGGGTTTTTCCTTATGGGGATCATTTCCATTATATGTGAGAGTGTTTTAACTTCATCGTTATTTAGTTTGGGTCTAGTATACTATTTCAAAATCAAACATTATCGTATTATTATATATGAAAACAGAAATAATAGAGTGTTCCAACTTATGATCAGGAGAGAGAAGATATAGTGATAAGAGGGTAACCTTATGATTCCCCTCATCCTCAAGGACATCAGGCATAGAATGAACATGCAGTTTGTTTCCATCAGTTCGAAGAGACTAAATAGTAGTTCATGGTTAGATGAATACATTAACATTGTCAGTTCTGGTCGAGTCAGATGTTGTGTGAGGTATTATCAACCATTTTTTCACTATGTTATATAACTTGTTTGATTTAGGAGTTATGTGCTTATTTTTTTTCCCACTCCCATCAATTATTTTTTACTTAATGTGGAGATAATTCTAGTTCCCTTGGTTTTGAATATAATATTTGGAGGCCGACATAGCTTGTATGATGTGTGTAGAGAGCATGAGTTAGTGATAGGGATGCACCACTCTTGGGGAGACTTCCTATATTTATATATATAGCCATAATATGTCATTTTCATCCTGAATTTTCTATACTTAGTATAGAATATCATACATTTATTCAATAGGTTAATCTTATTCTATAGTGCAGGTGGTGGTAAGGTTATATTCAAGAGTGAGCAAGATCATCATATGAGTTGAAGGAATATTGAGTGTTCTTTTATTTTTTTATGTTTAGGATGATATTAATTCAATATAGTATCTACTGGGGTGTTTCCCAGGGTTGCTAAATAGAACCCTGATGTCTTCTCTGAGTAGGTTGTGATTCCACCCCCTTAACATGAAATAAATTTTGGGATAGATTTTTAACCAAAATTCCTCCTATATCAATGTCTTCACATTTGATGGCCTCTTTTAAGATGTGAGAGCTGTGGAATAATATTGATGATATTTTGTATTGAGGATTAATTTATCCTAGTGTGTATCCTTGTAGATATCTAATTATATTTTCAAAGAAGTAAAATATTGGTCTATATCTATATATTTATTTTCATCGTTTGAATTAGGTGGTGGTGAAAATTGATACACTATTTAGTGGATTAATAACCTATTCGATTAGAATAAATAGATTTAGTTATTTATCAATGATTTATTTCTAGGGAAGATATCATCATATGAAATTTAAATATTTGTATATCTTAATGACTACTTTTAGAAGTCATTATAGGTAATACAAGTTCATTTTGATGTCTTTTGGAGTTATAAATGCTATAGTTGTGTTCATAGTGCTAATGAATACAGTGTTCCATGAGTTTTTGGATGAGTTTATGGTGGTATTTATCAATGTAATCCTTATGTTTTTAGAATATTAGAAGGAGAAAATAGATCATTTGAGAGTTGTGTTAGGAGTTCTTCAATTTCATCCATTGTCCATGAAGTTGTTGAAGTGTGAGTTTTGGTCCTTTGAGATCTATTACTTGGGTCATTTCATATCTCAGAGTTTACTAATCATAGAATTTTCACAGAGAGTAGTGATTTTTTATAAGTATATCCCCTCTAAGGTTGTGAAAGTGTGGATTTTCATTAGTCTAGTTGGTTATTATAGGAGGTTCATGCCTAAATTATTCCAAATTTTGGCTCCTATGATAGCCTTAACTAGAAAGGATCAAACATTTGTGTTGACTAACTAGTGATAGGTCTCTTTTAATTACATTAAAGAGAAACTGATTAGAACTATGGTTCTTTATCTATTGTATAGTTCTTGGAATACTATGAATTTTCATGTCTTTTCTTGGGTTGTGTTCTGATGTAGCATAGGGAAGTTATATCATATGGCTATTGGAATTTATATTCTCAATAATGTACCTAAACTACCAATGATCTTGACCATACCGAGGTAGTGTTCTCTTTGAAGTTTTTGGGGGTAATACATCATTGATGAACATTTTTTATTATTAACTAATCATAAAATCCTGAGGAATGCCTTCTCCCAACATGAATTGGATTTTTTGAAATTTAGGTGGATGAAATTCTTACAGGATTATTACTACAACATTTTTTATACACCTAGAAAATGTAATATTGTGGATGATGCCTTTGGTTGGAAGCCATGTTGTGGAATTGTGCTTGATCCTAGATATTTTCAGAGAGTGATGAAAGAGTTTTCTTCAATGAAAATTAATATAGGATTAGTTGATGGTAGAGGATTCCATTATTGGATGATGGTGCAATGATATTTGGTACAGCTGGTAGAGGAGTCTCGGCAGGGGTATTTGAGGTATAGGATTAGTATGATTGAGATTTATGTGGAATTTCTCTTAAAGAATTTTATGGGGATAGACAATATAATATTTCATTCCATGGTAATCTTTTCATTACTTTATTTATTCATGGGGTGGTTCTCCATGATTTCCATAGTTCACCATTAGAGTTACATATCAGTGTGTATAAGATATATCATTATCTGAGGATTTAATTTTGGTGTTCTAGCATAAATTGATCGGTTTTTGTGTTTGAATCATTGTGTTTGGTTATCCATAGGTTGAAGGATGGGAAATGGGTTCTTGGTGGGTTTCTTCAACCCCTTGATATTCTCTAGTGTAACTGTTAGGACATATTTATAGTTCTCATCATCGATTTTCCTCAAACTTAGGGTGGTTATGATGATATAAGGGTGATCAAGGACCACTTGGTGAAATAAACTCACTTCCTAATGATTTAGGAGTCATGATCAATAGTGGTTTTATCAAGGTAGCTTCTAGAGGTGGTGGTTATGCTTCATGGGGTTCCATTGATGATCATCACTGATACTGACCCATGGTTTATCTTCATGGTTTGATGAGGAATTCATCATAGTTTTGTCTATTAGTTATTCATTATCAATAATTTTTATTTATATATGGTATTTAGATGGAATATACTATCCTAACTATAAATTACTTGTTTCATACATACATTACAGTTTTTGGAGGTTTGTGGATGAGGCACAAACCTTTTCTAGAGTATTCTTCCAATAATATCAATCACACCACTACTATTATTGATATGTCTGAATCACTATATGGCTAAACATTTTAATCTTTTTCATATCGGACCAAGGTTAAATAGTCTATAATTCTCAAGTATGAATTGGTATAGTTCAAGATAGAGACATTATGAATAATACATGAGTTAATGAAGGTACGTTAGGATCACTAAAAGTCTTATGTTTCTCATAAGAGGATACCCTTGGAGATCAACATTAGAGATCACATGTTCTTGAAGGTATCTCTTCATCATTGATAGTGATAGTTCAGACTTGGGAGTAATCTTTCTACCTGATTTATTATTACTTTTGAGGTGTTGGTGCATGTCGAAGATATGCCATAGAAGTAAAGACTTCGACACAGATGATTTATATTCATGAAATCTTCCATGTATCATAGCTTCACCAGTATCTTCATGAGGATTTGTAAATCATTTTTTGGGGTTGGTTAGATGTAGAAGATGATTTTACCTTTTCGGAATGTCCTTTTAAGATTCAAGACCAACTAGTGATGTTGTTTTCCGGGCATGTTATTCTGTTGGTTCATGTCTTATAGTGACATGGAGTCATGGAGGAGAGAATCTGATAGTGGGATTTATGAATTCATTATCTATATCCCGAGTTGTTTTGTTGGCTTGTTTGAAATTTTTTGAAATGTTTCTTTGAACCTTTCTTATTTAATTAAATAGATGATTAAGTTTCATGTTTATGTTTCTTATTCTTTCAACATGAAATCATTTTATTGATATACATAGAACATTGACAGTTATCTCATGGGGTGATTATTTAGATCCCTTTTCCCTTTATTTTTGGGTTTGCTTTAAATTATCGGTGGAAAGGATTTTTTGAGAGGAATTTGGTATAAGGGTCTAATCCTTAAAAAAAATCTATTAGTAGTTATTGATGTTGGATGTGTCTAAGAGGTATTTGGAAGATATGAAGTGTATTTTGATCTAGATTTACTTATAGGGGACCACTCTATGGTGTGGAGCCCTGGGTTTCACCATAGGGGTTGGTATGCAGTGTGGCTATGGAACCTGAAGCATAGGGATTGTAGGTGTTAGATTTTGGTGTATCTTCCTATTGAAATGTGTATATTAAAAAAATTATGTTGTTTCATGGGGATATAGGTCTTTTATTTACTTGTATCTACATTCTAAAGGTGGAATTTGGTGTAGGGCCTAGGTAGCAACATGGACTTCCAGAGGGTGTCTCTGATGTACTTAGGGTAGCTACAGTATATTTTTTGCGTTATTATATATCCCTAAATGGGGTTATAGGATATTGGGGGAGATAAATGGGGTTTGTGTTTTGAATTACTATGGTTTTAACTTCTACGACGTGGTCCCCCGTATTGTATCATAGTTTAAGGTAAACCCTAATGATTACGGAATGGACAAGATGGTTACGACATGGTGATGTTAAATTATTATTTGGTATAAATTTTTATCTGCCTCTAAATTATCTTATTTTCCACCTTCAACCCCAAATCACTATGTGAATTGAGCTTCTCTTTCAGAGACTTTTATCAACCTTTACTTGGATTTAACCCCCATCCTTTAGAGATCAATTTCGCTATGATTTAAGGTGTGATTATTTTCATGTTGGTATTATCCTCTCCGATTTCATTATCCCATACTATAGAATTTGATTTATAAATTTTTTTAATGGGTTTATCATTTATATTTAATATATTATTCCTTGGGTATGTTGTTTTAGGGATTATTGGTTAACTAAGAGAGAGATGATTAAAGTTTGTCACTATTAATTCCATTCATACTCAAAGAACTTTGAAAACATCATGTTGAGGTAATAGGCCTATTACCATTATTTAATTTATGTTCAAGTAAGATATTATCATGATTTAATCATTTTTTAATGATAAAATGAATCTAAATAATATAATTATATTGTAACTAAAGGAAGAATAAATTATGGAATTGGTTTGTTGTGATTGCATGTGTTTTACACCATGTTTAGACCTCTTTATTTTCAATATAGTGTAATATAATAATTTTATGGTATTTTTTGTGTTAATTAGTTTTAATTTTCAAGAAATTCAACAAAAAAATAATTTTAGGGTTATTATGTAATGATTAATGAAATAATAATTTGAATTTATAACTATTCTATTTTGAATTTGATAAAATATGGAAGTAATTTTAAAGAAAAAATTATTTTTATTCATGGTTATTGATCAGATAATTTTTTATATATTTATTTTTGTTGAAAACTTATGTGTAATAAACAAATTAATTTAGAATGGGAATTAAAATACTTTTTTCCACGAGATAATTTATTGGGGATGAGTAATCTCATTCCATTTTATGGAATTACGGAATGTATTGGTTTTATGTCCTTATTTACCATGTGAGTGTGTTGTGAACAAAATAATTTGTGTTTCCTTGTGTGCATTCTCTAGGATATTAATTCCGTGTTGTGATTTTTCGATTATGGACCAATAATATATGGTAATTTTAATGAGAAATAGTTTGGAGTCTTGGGGCTACATTGATGGTTAATTATTGTGATGTTATGATGGATGTTATTATATGCATTGGTGTCAGGGATGACACCGGGGTGGCTGAAATGATTTAAGAGTTCATATTTCTCATCGATGTTTGCTCAGGGATGGATTTTAAATGGTCATTTGGCTGTATATTATTTATTAAGGTGTCAAACTACCTAACATAGATTGAATCGATGAAAAAAAGTATATATTATTTGTGGTGGATTAGGATTAATCCTAGTGTACAAACAGAATTATGAAATTATAAATGAATTTATAAAAGAACATGTATAGTTCTTGATTGTTTGATATGATGATGACATACAAGATTATAGAAAAGGAATTTTGGTTTTGTAAATACATGTCTTAGAAGAAGAAACTATTAATCTTTGAAACGAATAATGAATAATATTATTTAATAGATAAATAAATAACTACTATTGAATTTCATAATTTTTTGTATGTTTGAGATCTAGACCTTAGCAATTGAAACTGGGTGTCTTATATGATGATAGCTACAAATGAGTCTAAGTCTAGGTAGATTCCCATAGTGTGGTTATGTTAAATTTTATTATATTTTATGATTTCAAATGCTTCACCATGTGATTTTCTAGGGAAAATGATTCCAAAGTGTTTTTTTGTGGTGGGTGTATTTTCCTCAACATCTATGATGGAAAGGGAATGAATGATTGACTTATCCCTCTCCCCCACTCTCCCTTTTGATGTAGTTTTGTGTTGTAATATTTCAATATATAAAGTTTTATGGTATATGGTGCCTTCCAACATGGGTTGTAATGAATCTTGGTTTGACGCTACATTTATGTGTTGGCTTTGACATCTTGAGTTGTTTCACATAATTATATCTGGATGTGGTGGATATGCATTCCCATGGGTCTCCATGCATTTTCAATTATTTATTTAGGTATAATATATATACACAGGTTTTAGCGGATTTTGTATATACACACGATTATGGATGAGATGTGGAGGATGAGGATGTGTCAACATACATTGGATGCATAATTTCTATAATGAGTATGCCTGATTTTTAGGATAAATTAAGGGAAGGTATGAGCATTGGATGTGAGTTGTACCAGAGTAAGAGTGAAAACCCAATGGATAAGTGAAAGTGTTTTACCATTTTTCATTATTTATATGTGTGCAATGTGAACTTTTTACTTTAATATGTAACTTGGGGAGTGATCCATGGTGGGTGTGGGAAATAGTTTTACTTGTTTAGGTGACAAGTTGGTTTTACTTTATTTTTTCCGTTAGATTTTATATTCTTATTCCCCATTTTGTATAAAAATTATTAGTGAGGATAGTATTGATAATACATTTTATGATCTTCTTATGTATATATAATTCGTTTTTTAGTTTTGTAAGAGATAGTTACTGATCAAGCAGGTTATTAATTTATTAAAGGAATTTTTCCAGATTTTATGGTGTATAATGTCACCACCTAGAATTATTTTGGTACTTCCAGTTGTTTTAGGTTTTTAAGAAATTACATTATGTATTAGTATTTCTTATTTATTTATGAATTGTGTTGGTTGGTGGTTTCTAATCTTATATCTTAACCCTTAAATATAAGTTGAGGGTAATTCCTCCTATATATTTGTATTATATACCCTTGGTGCTAGTCACCAACTGATGTCCATTTTGAGGTGGGATTAAGGGGTAAATATATCCCTTTCGCTACTGCCGACCTGAGAGGGGTACTAGTTCAGAGTAAGGGGTCATGAAGGTCATTGTATGAAAATAAGTTTTATTAAAATAATTTGATTGTATTCATACTATATATATACTGGTGTTTTTTAGACTATGTTCTTTTATATGTATAAGTGTGGGTTAATTCAAATAATGTATTCATATTGTATTCATACAGTTGTATAAACTTTCAAACTATGTATGAAAACAATATACAATTTGTTAATATAGAAGTGAAATGGAATGAATACTAAACTTCATACAAAAGGTATGAAAAATATAATTTCATAGAGTATAAAATGTATCCTTAATATAATTTAATATATAATGAATCTCAAAGTGCCATAGGAGGCATGGGGTCGTGAAACTTTATAATGCATATAGTATATTTTGTTTATACAGATGTATGTACCTTAAAATAATTCATTCATACATTATTCATAAATTCATACATAATTTAAAAAATAAACATATCATATTGATATTGTATGTATACTTCATATAAATGTACACATAAAATACACAATATATTTATACTATAATTTCACACCTGATAAATATAGAAGAAGCATAAGATGAATGGGATCACTCAACTGTATGCTAGATACAATATATTTTATGTATGTAGGTGTGTAATTTGAAGCATTGTATGAAAAATATATGAATATTAATGTATAAAATTTCAAATTGTGTATGCATACAGTATGCATGCTAATGTATGGGTATTGATGTTTTTGAAATTTGTATCATGTGATACCCATCATGTCACATATGTCATTAATTTTGAGCTTGGTTCTTCTATTTTAACGTTATATAAAATTTTAGGAGTGGGGAAAATATGTTTTGTTTTTGAGAAAGAAGTCCAGGTGAACCATTTAGGTGCACGATTTGTCTATCTTGGTAGTAACTATGTGACATGGCTTTATTAGTTCCTGTGGTGATTTTATAGTTTGTCTAACAATGTGCTTCACCTAAAAATCCATTTGGATGTTTATATTTTAGTTTATATGTTTTCACATGGATTTTTAATGGTTTGATAAACTTGGAAGCTATTTCCAAAAAATATTACGATTTAGATTTCAAGGGATAGTGGCTAAGGAATGATTGTTGCACCATTTTTATAACAGTGTAACCTAACTGTGCGACTTGATTAAAACATATTGAAATAGAGAATTACCCTCACTACCTTGTTCATTTTTAACTATATTATCCTCCCAATCCCTCATTAACTCGAAGCATCCCCTCTATTATTCTCTATATGAATCTCCTCATAATTCATTATGGATCCTCGATTGATTTAAGTGGATCTCTTCAAGGTATGTTCTGTTTTCCTATCATTTTTTCCCATTTCAACTAGATATTCTCTTGATCTATCTTCCCCTTGTCTCATTAAGGCCCTAATGGGATATTATTTCCATATATAGAGGTTTTGATAGGGAATTGATCATTTTTCTCTTAGATCTAGGATTATGATGACCTAATCAATTCATTTCAAATTATCAGTTTAGATGGAAACATTGTTTTCATCAACCTTGAGGTAGGTGTATGTATCGTATGGTCTGTCCTTTAGCATGATTTATGTTCTTATGATTTCTTTTGTTTTTTATATATGAAATTTTTTATCTTAAATCCATGATAGGATAATTTTATATTTTATCTCTATAGAAATGTTTTTTAAAATTGGCTTTTTGTTAAAAAATGTTTTGATGAAAATTGTGTGTTTGATAAAAAGCCTCAGAGATGGTTTCGAATTTTAAATGGTATTTACAATATAGAAGTTGTGTGTAATCTAAACAAAAAAATATTTAATAAAATTTGGGCATGGTTTTCTTGAAAGATAATGATGGTATATAGTACATTGGGATAACATGGATTGTGGGGAAAATTAAACATAAATTAACCATAGTAGAGTAAGTTATAACTAATGTTGATACCTAATATGGTTTGGTCATAATTGGGTATCCTTATCAACGTGTTCGATGTTACCAGACATCAGGATTCACTTATATCCATAAGTTCCTATTTTTCTCAGTTGTGTACACCCTCATATAAGGGATTTTCCTTCAATTCTTTTTTGATCCATTACATGAAAGTTAATTTGATATTCTTATTTTCCCAATTAATATAGATATTGATGAATGAAACTAGGTTTATTAATTTTTTTATTACTCATGTTCAAATTCTATACCATATTATTTTTCTTACTATAATATGTCAAGATTTTAAAAAGAAATAAAAATAATGATTTTATAAGGAAATATGATTTCTATTGAAATTTTTTATAAATATTTTTTATAAAAGAAAAAATGGACTCATTTGGATAAAAATTATATATATTATTTAGTGATATCCTACTAATTTTTAGATTTAATACCCTACTTTTTGATTTCATAATTTTTAGACTTAGTTTTTTATAATATAGAAAAAGAGAAGTGTTTCATGTAGAGGATGATTTTCTTGGATATTATTGCCTTTTGGTGGGTTAGTATAGTGATGACATGTGGTCGTGTGGATATATACCAATGGGTTGGAATTAGTTTCATGTACATGGTCTTTCAGTTTTTTTATCTAGACCTTATTATCTAGTTGTTTCATGTTTCCTTTATGGTTTTGTTGTATTGATGTATGATGTATTTTGGATATATGTTATGATATTTCTATTGGTTTTATCCGATCATGTCTTCTTTAGGATGAACTCATTCCCACTTTTCATTTTATGATACCCAAGTTCTTATCTTCAGACTATGGTGATTGGGGATGCACTTTAGACCATTTAGAAGGCTAAGTCTGGTAACATTATGGTTTACCTAAGTTTGTCTATTAGAATTTTATATCAGAGCATCAGGTTGTCATTAAAGTATTTTTCTCGTTCTTGGGTATCACTATCTTTTTCCTTGGTGTTAATGATATATTGATGATAATATTATCATATCCCAATAGGTAGTGTGGGATTATTACTATACATCCCAATTTCATGAAATAAATCGAGTTAGTGTGGGAATTCCTTGGTTTTCTAGCATCCATATTTATGAATTTAACATTTTTCTTCCATCTTATTTAATTATGATTATGAAATGGAATCAAATTTTGTTCTGGATGGTTTTCATCCTCTCTATTTTTTAGAATATATATCTTCCAAAAATTCCATCTTTAAATTCTAGGAAGGAGACTATAGAATAAGCCCCATATACAAATCATACAGTTTAGGTTTTTTTGGAAAATATAGTGACCCAAGCTTTATATATTTAGATATTACATCTTAATAGATGAATATTCAATTTATAACACTATAATCTAGGATATAACTATAATTTTTAAGCATCTTTGGAAACTAGATACAAAAGTTTATTATTCATATCGTATCATCAATGTCTACCATAAAGATATTCTCATATAGAACATTTATTAGATTTACCCTAATTATATTATTTCTCATAACCAAGGTAAAGGAAACATTATAAAGGGTGATCTAGGTTGCTTATTGAGGGAAGAGAAGGAAGATATCAATGATTAATTAAACATAAAATTAATATAAGGGTATAAAATTTCGATTTTAACATTTGAAAATCACGCTTTTCATATCGTAGATCATAATAATGAATCATGTAATACAGCTTGAAAAATCTTAATAAATTAATAATAATTGAATTCAATAACATGATCCATGAGAGCATAACATTCCAATAAAAGATAATTTTGTGGCACAAACAAAATCCTAAAAAATCATTTCCATAGTCAAGGATCATAATGAATAATATCATATTGGATTTGGTTTTCTAAGTATTCCATTATATACAAAGTCAAGTTTCACTCCTGTGACTATCATAGTAGTAATAGTCCCTTATAGAACTAGGTTCTTTTTCCATTATAGTTCTTATTATCTCATGATATATCCATATTTACCTAATACATTGAAATATTATATAATTATTTTCCCACTTATAACATAATAAAGATCATACATATTTGTACCAAAAATCCATAAATCATTCATCATTGAATTACCCATGGAAAGGGAATGTGTATCATAAAAATTTTATCATTTCATCATATAATAACCTGTGGAAAATAAAAGAGTTTCATAAAAATTTCATCATTTCATCATTATAGACATAAACCATAGATAAAAAGAATAATTTTGGTATCCTTAGATCATATCCCTAGTAAATAATAAGTAACATGAATTAATTTTGTTATAAATGAAAATTTATTTAAAATATCACTTAGAATATTTAGTGATAAAAATACCCTTTTAATTTTAAAATAATTTATTTAAAATGAGAAAATTTCCAAAAAGATATAAGGAAATAATTTTTGTTTTAAAATAACCATATAAATATGTATAGAAAGCTTCAAAATATATAGTGGTTATAATGATAGTAAATTCTGTTCATATAATGTCATTTTAAAAAAAAGATTCTTTTCAAATTTTTGGTAAAATAAAAAAGTAACTTATAAAAGAAAATATAAATAATATTCCTTTAAAAATATTTTTTAAAAGCTAAAACATGGGGTAAAATTACTTTAAACAATCATTGGTGAATATTAAAAATATTATTTATAACAATTTTATAAAACATGGACATTTAAGAAAAATTATTTTCTACCGAAGAGAAAAATAAAGTGGGATTTCCTTAAAAATATTATTTCATTATCTTGAGTTCTTAAAGTGAAGGAAATAAAGAAAAATCATGTATAATCTATAAAAACTATAGTAGAAGAAAATTCATTATTTTATTGAGTTGTGGATCATAAAATTTCATCATCGGTAACTTAATCATAAAGAATCCCAATAAATAATGGATTTGTAACATAGATCCCATACCTCAAGTTCCAATTACATCAAAATTGGTCTAACCTATTACATAATAAATTTAAATTTATTATAAGTATATACTGAAATAATTTATATACTTATAATATCATATATGATCCTTTTATAGTATTTTAACACACATTTATTATTAATTATTTATTAAAATCATTGTTTCCAAGTGTAAATTATTTCATTTTGTTCATGGAAGTTTCAATTTTATTGTTCCAATCACTGTAATTTGACCATGGTTACATCATCTCAAAAATCTTAAAAATTATATAAATATAATATATATATATATATCCATAAAATATATAAAAATTGATTACACCATTTATGGAGATGGTAGGTCATACATACGCAAGAATGTTGTTTCCATTTTTTGATGGATGGAATGAAATAAAGGTAAATAATAATCCACATTTAAATAATCATATCAATATCACAAATAAACTATATTTATTAAATATTTTATTATAAACATTAAATTAAATTGGTGGTAAAAATTTAATTACATTGCAATGTAGAGATATAGGTAATATGTGTGTGTGAGCGATGTTTTGACTTCATATAGAATAGAATGAAGGTGGATAATTTTTATTAAATATTAATAATAAAAATTAAATACATTTTTATACTAAATTCATTACTTTAGAATGGATAAAATTTATTTATAGGTGGTATAATAAGAAATAAAATTGAATATTATTGGTTAAGAGTTAAACCTCTTCATTGAGAAACACCTTTTCCATTACGCCTCGATCCATGAAAGAATGGTCCTTTGGAAATAATAGAAGATATAGTATGTATTAAATAAATATATTATGAAATTATAAATTGTATTTTCTGAAATATAAGTCTCAAAAATTGCGAATAATGAAGGATAGGAGGTGCCCTTTTGTAAGTGAAGACAGGGACAATCATGGAATTACTTAAAGTATTAAATTAATTTAAATTTAAATTTCATGGGAAAATGGCTCCAAATTGATATAATTAAAATATGAGATAAATATTATTCAAAATCATCTCATACAATAAAATTTTTACAAGTTTTTTTTATTTTTTTACCCTTATATATTTTTTTAACCCTTGTTAATTTTTTTGACAATTACCGTGATATCATTGTTTTTAAACTTACAGGGTAAATAAAGTCACTATAAAAGGATAAGTGACTCATAAATGGAATATAGTTGATATTTTTGACTATATAAAATTCTATTGTCTGAATAAAGGATTTTTATGATTGTTAATAATTTAATAAAATTATAATGGCCTCGATTCACATGGATCAACCCTTTCCATGTTTCTTAGGCTTGTAGAGATAAATGTAGGCTTGGAAATTGTTTAGAGGATTTTGAGTATGAAATAATAGAAACGGGAAAAATTACATTCCATATATTAATTACAAATCATGTAAGTGAGGTTCAAGATGTGTAAGTTTTCAGGGTGAAATGATAAAAAGGATATGCATTTTTTGACAAGAACCACATGATGTGAAAGGGGATTACATATCATGTAAATCCCCGATGATGTATGTTTATTAATTTTTAATCCACTTGGGTTCTTCAAATACCCAAAAACTACATTAATTCATATCTTTTTCTAGCATCCATTAGCACCCCTTTAGGCATTTTGGATATTACTTCAATGGGAATCGATCATCAGGCTTCCGTCTTCAATCTGTAGTGATTCGTGGTGATCCAAGGTATGTTATTCCATCGTTCTTGTAGTCTACTCAATATGATTCCTACCATTCATCTTTTATATGTTATAGTTCTTTATCTCCATATTCTAATGAAGTTTTTTTTTGTTTTTTTAGTATGGTTTTGGCGCAGTGTCCTCGGGTGGATGCAGTTCTTACAGTTGAGGCGATCGAGATCCTCAGTATTGGTTCATTCTCTTGAAAAGAAAATTTAAACCCTTTTTAGGTAGGGTGTTTTTTTCTTCTGTAATTATTTACATGAAATCATATAGATAGCATGAATTATCCCCTTATATACTAATGAAATTAACCAAATAATTACTTGAAACAGATAAAATAATTAGTATCGATCGCATGGCAACATTGCTATTTTGTATTGTGGTAATGTTTTTTCTATTTTTTGATATACACTGTGGTATCCATGTTTTTTTTAATATATTAACATGTGTAATTTTTAATGAATGAAAACATATAATTTATTTCTAATTAATTGTCTAAAATATTACAGATGCATGTTTAATGAATTTGGTGTGTTGTAATTTTAATGATGCAGGAATATTAATTAAATTGATCTTAGATGTGTTAATGGAATTGAATAAAGATGTGAAGAAGGTTTATTCTTGTTAATAAAGGAATTAAAGGCATGTTAAATAAATTGTTTAATTAATTTATGACAGCTTGTGATATCATTCATCTTAGGTATCTCATACTTGAATCCTATGAAAAATGAATTTGTTAATTCAATATGGAATAATAATCTATTGTGTGATATAATATAATTCCTTTGTAAGTTCTGAGTTTCCTACTTTCTTGTAAAATCCAAGTTCCTTGTTCCTTGGGGTCGTGAAAGGTCGTTGTGTGTGAAGGCTGGATGCCTTGATTTAGGGCCAAGATCCTGATTGTTATATTTGTTTCATACTTCTTGTGATGTAACATGATCCTAGGATGGGTGATCTTGGAAGTCTATTGTGGTATATGGGGTGGGGAGGCCCTGATGTGACTTTAGGCTAGGATGGATGAACTTGGAGGGTTGTTTTGGTATTTGGGGTGGGGAGGCCTGGTTGTTATGGTAGCATTTGACACTTGTGAATGCGTGATACACCATTATATGCATGTGGGAATTAGGGACAACATTGGGATGGGCATTACAGGATGAAGTTGGGCTTACCGATTGATATGAAAGTTGGATGCTTGTTTGAATCTTTTGTTTGGCTGATGACCAGGTTGTTTGTTTATCAACTTTCCTTTCATCACTACTTGAGGTTGAGGGATATACTTGGTTCTATACCTTATTTGGTAGATTAGGATGTTTTTATAAAGTATATACTATTATGTAATGTAATAATTTTAATAAATAAATAAATGTTTAACCCATGGGGATTGAACTTACTGGGATGCAATGTTGAGGTCCAAATTTTTAGAACACATGAAATCGATTTTCTTATGACTAGTGGTCATGGAACTTTTTTTTATGGTAGTGTAATGTAATATGGAAAATGTTAATGGTTAATAAATTAATTAATTTAAAATATAAATGATTAAAAGTAAAAAAGTAATTTAATATATATCTCTAAATGGTTGTGTTCTTAAAGGATATTTGGTTTTATCAATGGAAGTCGGGAGTCTGAGAAATGTTAGTTGTAGTTGAGTATTAGACTAGGTTATTCCCATAGTGTGGTTGTGAGCTATATTATATCATGAATTTTTTTTATTTATATGCTACTCCACCCTGTTGGTTATAGAAACTGAAAACCCATGGATTTTGAACCCTAGGGACTGTTTTCCCCAACATCCTAGTGGGAGTATTCATGGTTGACTACCCCCTTTGGCCACACTCTCTTCTATTGGTAGTTACTTTTACAGGTATGAAATGCTATTAGTTTTCCCTACATATGTGTGTAGAGGTCTGTAATGGCTTGTGGTTATTTCACACACATGTATTCTGGATATAGTTTCATATGGAATACAATAGGTGTAACGTGTATAGGATTTGATTGCTTGAATATCCTTATTCAGTGTATGGTCTATAATGGCTTGAGGTATAATACCTGATGTATGATATATTTTATACAAGGTCAGGTGGCTCGAGGAAACTACCTAGTTACTTTGGTCTTGTGGACATGGTGGTGTGTTGCACGAGGTGCAGTTTGTGATTCTTCTCCCATGTATCTATGGGCTATCCTTGTTTGGATAGAGATGCTCAGGACATGTAACATTGGGGAAGAGTTGAAAATTGGTGTTGAAGCAGTAGCGGAGTACCCTTGATATTATTTATTATATTATATTCAATTGTATCTGATATGTGGTTATAGTAGCCATGGTGAGGCTGAGAACTTAGTATACCTTTTTATGTAATGAGTTAGTTTCCCTCATTGTTCAATGTGCTTTACCATGCTTTCTTTTCCTTTTTTACTAGAGGCTATAGGGAGGATCCTACTGAATATACTATTATTCTCACCCTACATATATATAAACTATTTTTTAGGTCCGTTGGATTAGGTTAGAGATCATCCCGGTTACTACTATCTTGGGGTTTAGTAAGAGATCTTTTGGCATCGTGGTCACAATCATCCGTACTTTCCTTTTAGTAATTGTTGTTTTCCCTTCAGTTTTAGTAGTTCTTACATATCATTACATATGTGCACTTGGGTTTTATTTGATATTGGAGTCTGATCAGGACTTGGTTGGTTTATTTCTTATCTCTCTCTTTTTCACAAGTTCACTTAGTGGGTAATGCCTCCCATCTACGTGTCTACTATACCCTCGGTGATATTAACCAACCCAAGGCCTATAAGAGGTCAGACTCGGGTGTCACTATCTCTCTTCTCCCATTAAATCCTAGGAAGGGTAAAACTGGTGGGGGGGGGAGTTGTGACAGAGTGTTATTATAAGTTGGTTGATGGAAATGATAGAGTTCTGAGTTAGGAACAAGTGAGGTTTCATGGGATGGTAGGGAAATTGTGTCAGCTACATTTAGAAAGCGCTAGAAATATCGGAGACCCAGTTAGATGTGGGTATTTAGGGACCCCTATGATCTGATTTATGGAACATTAAGATTACAGCAGAAAATAAATGAGGTGACACTTATTGTAGGGTAGAGGTCGAGAAAATGATCATGCGTCATTTTTCATTACGCCCGTGTATAAATGGGTAGACCTTGGGATAGGTTAACCTAAAATTAATGAGTGAAAATAATAAATTAAGGAAAATCCTTCAATATTCTTGTTTTAGGATCTATAACTATTTTTTTATTTTGTAGGTATGACTCCATGTAGATATCCTCATTAGGTTTTTGCAGAATATATTTAGTTTGTTTTTCCAAAAGATCGTTATAGTGTAAAGGTTGAATATAATGACACTTAGAGGAGGAAACTCTACAAGTTTTAGTTCTAGAGACTACAGAGGTATGTGAGCTCCATTTTAGATGTAGTTAAGGAAGACTAGTTGGAGGAGGTTGAGATATCCTTCATTTTGATTTGTGTTGAGAATTATAAATTGGTATTTTTAGTCATGACGGTGCTATGTGGGGCAGTGAGGTGGGGGTGGTTATTATTCCTCAGAGATCGTGGGGATTTTATAGTCCCATGGGAGGAGTTCTGAGACTAGTACAGAGATGAGTTTATTTATTCCACATCAATGGTATCTAGTCTCCATGATCTTTCTACCATTCGATAGGGGAGATCTAGTGTGCGATAGTTTGGGACCCCTTTTAGGAACATTCTGCAATATGTTTTATACCTATTTCATGTTGAAGAGACTAGGATGAGGAATTTCAAAGAGAATTTTCGTCTAGATATCCAGCATCGTGTCACCCTGTTAAAGCTGAAGATATATCTTGAGGTGTTAGTGAGATAAAAGGTAATCGAGAGGATGTTATCCAAAACCAAATCTTCATGAGAGTGGAGTCATCATGATTCCAAATGGATTAGATATGTGGTTTGAGGTTCCCAGTTTTCTAGATATAAGAGCTTCTGATTAGCTAAGAGTATTTTCCATCCCTCAATGTATCATTTATCTAAGTTAAGTGGATCTTAGGCCTATTCCAAGGGATTATATGCATGTATTTATTATGGAGGATGAGTCTATAATTAGTGAGAGTGAATAAAATTTTTTATTAGTCAACTTGTGTCGGTTGTTCTACTTCGGGATCCTACACTGAGGAATTTCCAGTTGAATTAGAAGGAGTAGGATACTCTATTTTTTAATCAGTAGAGAGAAGATGAGGTAGCCAGAGGGAAACCCTGAGATGTGCCCCATACTTAGAAAGTAGAGCATGGACTTGTAGGTGGTCATCAATATGGTCAGATAGGTGGTGGAGAAGGTTTTTGTTAGATTCATTATATTTCATTGCCAATTCCAAGAGAACCATACATAGTTCTAGATACACTTTAATTTTTTTCTACTTGGGTGCATTCCTCATTTGATCTAAGAGTGACACACTCCTTCATATCACATTCCCTTTTCCATTATTTGGGACTTATGGTAGAGATACTTCCAGTTTCCTTGGTTTTTAATACTCTAATTATAGTTTAATGTGACTTATTAGATGTAGGTATATACTATGAGATAGTATTGGGGCAGCATCACTCTTGGGAAGATTTTCTTTGTTTGCGGATACAACCATATGACATCACCCTTAGTATGGAATTGATTTATTTGGTGTAGGAAATTGTGGATTGATTTAGGACAGTGGTTGTGTTATTTCATGCTAATGGAGAGATAGTAGTGTTTTTTGGTGATCGATACCCTCCGATGGGTTAGAGTAATTTTATTTCCTTATCATCCTTGATGTTCGAGATGATGCTCTTTTTTTCAAAGGTTTAGTAGTCATCCATTCCTAGGGTTGCAAAAGAGTAACCTGAAGTCTTTTTATTGGTGGATGTAACATTAACCCCTCTATGAGATATCAAGGTTGGGATTGAACTATTGTTATGTGTGTCTCATGTCTCGATATATCTATATAAGATGGTGCCTTCTATGTTGTGAGAGCTGTGTACACAGCTCGATGGTCTATTGTAGTGTGGTTTTGTTTACCTGAGTGTTTCACTATGGGGTGTACCGATTTGGTTTGTGAAAACGGATGATGGAAGTTTCTGGTTGTGTATCTATTATATCACTTGAACCATGTGATATTGAATAACCACTATCCTCTTCCATTGATTGGTAAGTTATTTGATCAAATCAAGGGGAAAAGTTTGATCTTAAAGATCGATTTGTGGATATGATATCATCAGATGCACATGAAGTATGATTATATTCCAAATACTTATTTCTATTTTCTCCATGGTCATTATGAGTTTTTTATGTCATTTGGTTTTATGAATGATACATCTATGTTAGTGGGGTTAATGAATTCTGAGTTCCATGAATTTCTGGATAAGTTAGTGGTGGTTTTAATTGATAAAATCCTTATGTACTCCACTTCTGAGGAGGAATATACAGAGAATCTACATGCCATTTTGAGAGTTCTTCATCATGATCAGTTATTTTGGAAGTTGTCTAAGTGTGATTTTTGGATTAAAATGTCCATTAATTATGACACATTATATCCTATCAGGGAGTACCTAAGGATCTATCGAATATATAAGTAGGTGTGTCTTTGGAATCCACCAATAGAGTGGTAGAGGTGTGATGTTTCCAAGGTCTTGTAGGATCTTACGTGAGGTTTATAGTCAATTTATCTCATGTTGTGAATCCTATAATAGTGTTGACCAAAAAGGATCTATAATTATTGTGGAATGATCAGTGTCAGATATATTTTGAGTATGTCAAGGAGAAGTTGGTCAGTGCTCCAGTTCTTTATCTTCTAATTAATGGAGTTCAGTTTGAGGTCTTTTTTGATGCTTCTTATCTTGGCTTGGGTTGTGTTCTGATGCTGTAGAAATCAAACATTTCTTATGTGTCTCATCAGTTACATCCCCATGAGAATAACAATCCCATCTATGATCTCGAGTTGGTGAAGGTGTCAATTTCCCTGATGTTTTGGAGACATTACCTCATTAGTGATTGTTTTTTGGTCCTCACCGATCATAAGAGCCTGAATTATTTTTTCTCCAAAGGCGACTTGAACATGCTCTAGTATCAGTGGAAGGTATTATTATACTGTTGTGACATATAGATTTCATATACGTCTGTAAAGGGGAATGTCGTGGCCGATTCACTAAGAATCAAGTCATGTAGTAATGTAATGTGTGAATCTAGGGATTCATTGGGAGTAATGGAAGAACATTCATCATTTAATCTAGATATGGGAGAATTATAGGAATAGGATGTCTATTTTAGATAATGGTGTAGTCATATTTAATGAAATAGGTGTAAGAGTCCCAATTGGGGGATATTGAGGTGGAGGTTTGGAGAGATCAAGTTGTTTGTGGTGAGGTCCATGACGGCCGATTTGATGATGAATGGAACTGATTGTTGTTTTAGGGAAGTCTTTTCATTTCTTTAGAAATGAATGATATGGTTCTGAAATAGTTCCATATTTATCATTTTTTGGTACATCCTAGAATTAAAATGATATACTGAGCATTAATAGTTCAGTTTTGGTGTCCAAAGTTGAAGTGTGAATTTGTAGAGTTCGTGTCTAGATGTTTAGTCTTCCAGAAAGAGGAAGTTGAGCACTGTGTTGCTGGTGGTTTTCCCCAACTGGGGGATGTTCCTTAGTGGAATTGGGAGGAAATCTTGATGGAAATTGTTACCGATTGGAAGGTTATGATTCTATATGGGTGGTAGTGGACCATTTTATGAAATCATACCACTTTATAGTAATAAAGGAGTTGAGATCAGTAGAGTTTTTGTCATAGAAGTATCTAGAGGATGTGGTGTGACTCCACAGGGTTATGAGGATGATCATTTCTGATCAAGATCCACATTTTACCTCCAGGGTGTAGAGAGGTCTCCCACATTATTTTGGTTCTTAGTTATTCCTTATCACTTATTTTCATTTGCAGATGTATGGTCAGATAGAGTGGACCGCCGAGACTCTGAAGACATGATACGCTCTTATGACCTAGATTTTAGAGGTTTGTGGATGAGGCACCTTCCCTTATTTGAGTTCAGTTAAAACAATATTTTTCACTCCACCATTGGTATGCCTCTATTTGAATTCTTTTATGGTCAACCGTTCTGTTATCTGTTGTGCTAGATTGGGGTCGAAGATTCAGTAATTCCTGAGTCAAAAAAGATATGGCTCAGGTGATTCATGAGCGGATGAAAGTAGCATATTACCATCATAAATCCAATTCTAATCATAGTTGGATACTTCTATAGTTAAAATCTAAGGATCATGTGTTTTTGAAGGTGACTCCCCTTCGTGGGAAGTGAAGGCTTGTTCGTGGTAGTAATATTTTACCCTAGTTTTTTTAATCTTTAAAGGTGTTATCTGATGTTGGAAAAGTGGATTATCGGAGAGTGATTCCCCCAAAGATGATTCAGATAAAAACCAATTTCGTGTGTCTCAACTCCATTGTTATCTTTATGATGACTCTCAAATCATCAATTGGGGACAGGTTGATGTTAATGATAATGACACCTTCGAGGAGTGACTTGAAGAGATCTAGGACCTCCAAGAGAAGGTGTTCCACGGGCATGATACTCCCTTGCTTCGTGTCCTGTGGTGGCATGGTGGCATAGAGGAGAGTACCTAGGAACATGAGTCACATATACCTTCTTAGTGCCCTAAGATGTTTGATGTTTATATCTTCTCTTGTAACACTATTTGTTTTATAGTGGTAGGCCTTTTCTAGTATACAAGATGGATTTCTCATGTTTCTTCTTGTGTCTTACTCGCTTTTAGTGGTATCTCCCTCATGATAGTTGTTAGGAGATGGATTTTCTTATTTTGTGGTTTCATGTTTTTCTAGTAGTGATGTTTTTGAGCTCATATGGTGGTGGGAGCCATGAGTGGTATCTTATGGGGTGGTTGTTCGGACATCCCTTCTCTGTTTCCTCTATGGGTTGGTGTTGGATTCTTGAGGATGATAACATTTTGAGAGCTATCTAATTTAAGGGCCTACATCCACGTGGATCAACACTTTTTATGTTTTTGAGGCTTTCAAGGCTCAAGGGAGGCTAGGAAGTGGTCCGAACAAGTTTGGATATGAAATATTAGAAATGGGAAGAATTATACACCATGTAAGAATTAAAAATCATGTAAGAATTACATGCTATTTAATAATTACATGTTGAGGAATAATTACATGGTGTGTAAGAATTACACGCTGTGTAATAATTACACACTGTGTAGGAATTACATACGGTGTAGGAATTACACGCTGTGTAAGAATTACACATCATGTAATATAGGTTCATGATGTGTAAGTTTTCAGGGTTAAAAAATAAAATGAATATTTTTTTTGGGGAAACCAAACCCTGAGGATTACACAACATGAAAGGATATTACATGTTAGGTAAATCCCTAATGTTTTATGTTTTATAATGTTTTTGCAACATGGTTTTTTCACAAATCCTACAACAATTGTGCTTCCTCTCATTTTACAATGCCCATTAGCACCCCTTTTAGGAATTTTGGATATTCGTTCGATATGAATTGATCATCGGGATTTTGTCTTCTATATGTGGAGATATGTGGTGGTCTAAGTTGTGTTCTATCTTTTTTTGCAGTCTCAGGGATCTATTTCTTCTAGTTACAATTTCTCACATTATAGCGCTTTATCTCCATGTTCAAAAGGGGTTTTTTGGGTTTTTTTATTTTTGCGGTTATGGCATGGTGTCCTTAGGTGGATTCAGTTCTTATGGGAGATGCAATCGTGATCCAAAAAATTGGTCTATTCTTGTAAAAAGACTGTTGAAAACCTTTTGATCTAGGGAATTTGTTGCTACTCTATTTATTTACATGCATTCTTAGAGTTATCATGATTTATCCCCTTGGATGATAATGAAATTAATCTAATACATATGTGAACCAGATTAAAGAATTGGTATTGATCACATTGAAATGTTGCTATTTTGTACCGTGATAATAGTTTTCCACCTATTTTTCTAAAAATTCAAGTGTCGATGTTATTATTTTTATTATTGGATTAGCATGTGGAATTTGTAAAGAATGTAAAGCCATAATTAATTGTTAATTATTTGGATAAAATATTAAAATGTATGTTTAATAAATCTATTATGTTGTATTCTTTATGATTCAAGAATGTCAATTAAATTGAACTTCCATGTTTTAATGGAATTGAATAAAGACGTGAATCATATGGATTCTTGTTGATAAAGGAATTAAATGCCTGTTAAATTAAATTTTTATTTAATTTATGAAAACTTTTTCTAGGTTTATTCTTATGTTTCCCAAAGTTGGGACATATGAGTAATGAATCGGTTAATTCAATATAGAATAACAACAATTTTTTATATAAAAGATAATGCCTTTGTAGGGCCTGATTTTCCTACTTTCTTGTAAAGGCTATGTTCTTTGTGCTTTGGAGTCGTGAGAGCTCATTGTGTATAAAGGTAGGATTCCTTTCTTTAGGTCTATGAGCCCAGTCACTATAATTGTTTCCTACTGATTTTGATCTAACATGAACTTGGGATGGTTGAGCCTAGAGGGCTCTTATGGTATAAGGGACAGGGAGTCCCAGATATGACATGAGCCTAGGATGGAAGATCATAGAAGTTTGTTGTAGTATATGGAGTAGGAAATCCCGATTGTTGTGGAAGTATTTGATGCTTATAATGGAGGTATGCATTGGGATATGCATGTGGGTCTCTAGGAGGACACTAAGAATGAAAAAATGGGTTGAGTATGGGCTTACCCATGGATATGAAAGTTGGATTATTGTTTGAATATGGGGTTTTTCTAACCTCCAGGTTGTTTTTTTTTCTTCTTTAATTTCCCCACTGCTTGAGGTAAATGTATGTACCTAGTTTTATACTTTTTTGGTATATTTTGTTGTTTTACTAGAGTACCTAGTAATATGGAAAGTAAAAATGTTAATAAATGAATAAATTTTTAACCCATGGGTTTGGGACTTACTGTGATACACTATTGAGGTGATAATTCTAAGGAGTTGTGGATGTACTTTTCTTATGCCTAGAAGGAAAAGATATTTTTTTAATGGAAATGTAATGTAATGTGGAAATTTTTAATGGTTAAAAATTTGTTAATGAATTAATTAACGTAAATTTCAACTGATAAAAGTGAATAATAAATAATTGTATCTATTAAATCGGTTGTGTGATTATAGGATATATGTTCTTAATAGTGATGTACATGAGTCTAAGAGACATTAGATATAGTTGATTATGAGACTTGGATATTCCTATAGTGTGGTTGTGAGCTATATTATATCATGTAATTTTTATGTTTTTATACCCTACTCCACCCTGTCGGTTAGGGAAACTGACACGTAGGGGATTATTAGTATAGGGGGTGTTTTCCCTAACATCACATTTAGAGGATGGATGGTTAACTACCCCCTGGGGCCCCATTCTCTTATCATGGAAGTTAATTTTCCTAGTATTCATGATAGTTATTTTTCCCCATATATGTGTTTAGAGGGATTTAATTTATTGTCATAATTTCACACACATGTATTTTGTATATACTTTACTAAGGACTAATATAGGTATAACATCTATATGTTGTGATGGAATTAGGTTTCTTACTCATTGTAAGGGTTGTGATGGATTGAGGTATAATACCCGATGTATGATACATATTATATGGGGTGTGATGGATCTCAGAAACTACCAAGTTACCTTGGTCACATGTAGGTGGAGGTGTATTACATGAGGTGCATGTTCTGTTGCTTCACTCAGGTGTGTGTGGGATAGCATTTTTGGTGAGAGATTCTTAGGATGTGCGACATTGGGGCAGAGCAACAGACCAGCGGGGAAGCGGTAGCAGGGTACCCTTAATATTCTTTATTATATTATATTCTCTTGTATTTGATACTTAGTGAGAGTACCCATGGTGAGGTTGGGAACATAGTATATCTATTTAGCTGACGAGTTGGTTTCACTTGTTGTTCACTATTCTTTAGTATGCTTTCTTTACCTTTTACACGATAGGCTTTAGGTAGGATCCTACAGAGTATACTTTTATAATCACCTCAGGTATATATAAACTATTTTTTAGGTCACTTGGAGTAGGTTGTTGATCAAAATTATTACTACTAGCTTTGGGTTTAAAATTATCTATTTGGGATTCATGGTCATTGTCGTCCTTACTTTTCTTTTGGTACTTGGAGTTTTCCCTTCTGTTGTAGTTGTTATTACATGTCATTACATATGTGCACTTCAGTTTTATTTTATATTGGAGTTCGAACAAGATTTGATTGGTGTCTGTATTATCTCTCTCTTTTTCATATGTTCACTTAGAGGTTAATGCCTCTCATCTTCATTTTTACTATACCCTCAGTGCTAGTCGCCAACCCAAAGCCTGATGGAGGCAGTACTCAGGTGTCATTATCACTCTTATCCAATTTTTGTCCTATTAGGGGTACAACTTATGGGTAGGGGTTATGAAAAATCTAATGTTTATTATATAATATCATTAATTTTATTTTTGGAAATATATAAAATATTATAATACAATATGTATCTATATCACGTAAAATAGTTCTAAAATGATATGGTTTCAAATATAAGGAATTTATGGTATTATTATAATCATACAATTAAATATTTTCATATTTATATGTGATTTTAAATCTTATAATTTGTTTTAAACCCTTGGTTAACCAATTTTAACCTTAACCATGGTAAGGAATTTTTTAATATTAAAGGGTTATAATAATAATTATACGATGAAAATTGGATCATAAAGGGCCAAAGGATATAATTTTTGACCAATTATTATCTGAATTTTTCTCTTGAAAAATGTCGTATTTATCTTTAAAATTCATGAGACACTTTAACTCTGCCAATAAAATTACTTTTATGGTTTTTATAATTATTTAATTTATTTTTTTACTGCATGTACAAGGCATGTGTCAGCATTACCTAAGAATATAATAATATTATCACATCACTAATAATTATAACTGAATTACAAAGATAAAAAAATTATTAATATTTAAAATGAAAATTTATAACTAAACAAAAGTTGTTTTTATCCCTGTCACAAAATATTATATATATTAAAAAAAAGAAAGAGATATTTCTTAATTTATATTTTACTTAAATATTATAATATAATAATCAAAGTAAAATGTAAAAATGGTTATATATATGAATTTTGGATGATTATTTATTAAATAGACTCATATAATTAAATAAATATTTGTGTTTGAAATAGTTTTAACCCTTTTCAAATTAGTTTTAACCCTAAATAACACATTTTACCTCTATCATGAGAACAAAAATTTACTATGGATGCTATTAACAATTACCAAAATAAATGAGACTTATTTACTAAATTTTTACCTCATGATCCCAAATTTGAAATCTATTTTTCAAGATTAAATTTCTAGATAGGGAAAAATTTAATGATGATAAAAACACAAAACAAAATAAAAAAAATTTCAGAAAAAAATGAATTTTTACATATATATTTTTTATAAAAAATTACTTCATAAAATTTATTCCAATGTACTTAATTTTATTATTAATATTATAATAGAAAAAAATATAATTTAAAACTATTTTGAAACAAAATGGTACTTTGTAAATTCCTGAAACAAAGATACAGTTTTCAATCAAAATTTGTATTTTTCACAATTCACTAAAAAAATAATCATTTAATAAAAATTAAATAAATACACAAAATATAATTTTTATATTATGAAATTAAAAAATATAATATTTTTATAAAATAATATTTAAAATTTTCCATAAGTTAATTATAATATTCAATAAATAGTTTTTTTTAAGAAAACATATTTTGAAGAATAAAATGACTGCTAAAAATTGAGTGTTTGTTTCTAAAGAATTTATTAGTGCATTTTCATTAATTATGGCCTATATAAATATTTCATAGTTTGGTTACTCTTATTCATACCATTCAATTCAATATCTATGTTGTAAAATTAATAAAAAAATAATATTTTTTGGTTCGTTAAAGCACAGGGTTGTGTGTTGTATACATCGTCAGACATAGTGTTATATTAAAATATTAGGGTGTTACATTCACCTCGTTTTGTTAAATTAAATCCTCAAAATTTAAACTTATGATCTATAATCAAGATTTTGATATTTTATAATTTTTATTTTGATAACCCGCATCATATAAAAGGTTTAATTAAACATTCTGTTGAAAAGAGATAAAGGGGAATATGAAGGTCATCTATAATAAAACATAACTAGGTTTCCAAATAATGGAAGATTTGGGGAATTTAAAATAACGATATTGAAGAAAAAATTAATTTAAAAATAATGATGAAGAGTGACATAGAACATCGTTCCTAATAAATGGAATGATCATTAGAAATTTAATGACCACAAAACCATAAATCAATGAGCTGTAAAAAAGACTATTGATCCATCATAAATGAATTCAATAGGACAACATTTTAATATCAATATCTTTTTCCTAGAGTTGAGGAATTATTTTACCATTTATAATAAAAACATTAGTAAATATACTTACTTGAAAAGTCAAATATCATTCTTTAATCAAGTTCCACCATAATCTCATCATTTACTCCAAATAATGAGTATTTAATATGATTTTTTATTCCTAAAGCACTAACATATATATATATATATAATAGATCAAATAATCCCCAAAAGGATAAAAAATTTATAATATCTTTAAACATTAAAAAATCCAAAATTAATAGAACATGTTAAGAAAATATCCAAAATATATCAACCTTTATTTCATGAAATATTACATTTTACTTCAAAATTTTCACAATAACACTAATGGTTAATCATAGATTATTCTAAAAATTAATAACCCAATATCCCAATTAACATCAATAACTTCAATATTAAAAAAATTAACCTTAATGTTGATCACATAACTTTCATCTTATATCCTCAAAATTTTTATTACATTCATCCCTGGTAATATTTCATGTTAAAACACATTTAAAACCTAAGAGTTACGTATTAATAAACTCAGTGAAACATATACAAAAATATAATTAATCACTATGATAAATCCCTATATAGTCCTATAATTTAGTGAACTTCAACAAAACATCATGAATAAATTTAGATACTAATATGAAAGGTAATTCTAAGGATGACCATAAATATCTCCAAAAATATTGCATCTTCAATGAATCACATTTCAATTGTAAGATATTAACCATTTCTAGAGATATCCCAAGCTCGTTTAATGGTATACTTTTTCATTATTTTGAGAATATTTTTTTTGGGTTTAATCTGGGTTTGTTTTCATCAAAATTGGATAACATTAGAACAAAGAGGGTCAATGCATGATTGGCTCATTGTTTTCCTAAACAGTGTGTCTAGACTGTCAAACTATACAAACCCAAATATAGTGAATTTTCACAGTGGGCACATGGTTTTTTTAAACTATGTTCCCTATTAGGAGTAATTATAGACCCCTCCTCCCAGAATAGGCTAATTGTTTAAACTCACTATTTGGGAAACTGTGTGCCTATGCTTAGGAAACCGTGTAAGTGGTTTTAATTAATTCAAAATATGGTTTTAAAAATTTACAAACCCTCATATTATATCCTTAAACACCCTATCTTAGACATATACATTTTCTATCTTTTTTTGAAGCCTCCCATATGGATTCCAAATCACTCGGACCTCCGTTCTAGACAATTCAAATCCTGGATTAACGATTTCACCCCTCTCAGTATGAGTATCTCATCCTGATTGGTTTCTCATCATTATCTCAAACTTTGAAGGGATGTTTTCCACTTTTATATATCTAGATCTAGGTTTTGTTTTATGTTATTCTAATGATCTTTGATCTAGGGTTAATATATACATATCATTCTTTATCATGATCATGGTTGTTTCTCTTCAAATTGTGGATTTCCATTGGTGAGGGTCGTCAACAATATTGATGTTGGTAGTCTAAATCAAATTCCCATAGTCTTAAATTAAAATTGCATGTTTGAAGTGTTATGAAATGTTAATTTCTAAAATTGTTAGTTGGACCTTTAATTGATTAAATTAATTGATTAATTAATTTATGGAATCCGATAATTGATTTAATTTAATTTCCATATGACGATAAATTGGGATAAATTTGGGATAATTGGAATTGGTTGAATTGGATTGATTAATCGGTGAATTAATTGAGGGGGATTGTTGAGATTAGGAAATTGTTGAATTGGATTAATTAATTGATAAATTAATTAATGGAATGTTGTGATTGTTGAATTGGATTAATTAATTGTTGAATTAATTAATGGATTGCCATGATTGTAGAATTTATTGATTAATTGGATATTGATTTGGTTAATTAATGAGTTGGTGTAATTTTCCAATTCTTATGTTTATGAATTAATTAAAAATGTGAATTATGTCATGATTGGATTATCCTTAATGGGTTAATGAGATATATGATTAAATTTTGATTAATGGAGTAATGGTAATTTTTATATTGTTTCCATGTGAGTAAAGTATTTACCATGATTTGTTTTAATAATTCAAATGGAATATCATGATTTAAAATGTGATAATAGGGTTAATGTTAGTTAGCATTTATTAATGTGATATATGTGATATTGTGATATATTTGATTTTGTGATAATGTGATATTTGTGTGTGGGATATGGTCTACTCTATCAAAATCCCATAGTGATAAACATGTGTGGGATATGGCCTAATGCATAAAAATCCTATAGTCATAAACATGTGTGGGAAATGGTCTACTGAATCAAAATCCCATAGTGATAAATTATTGTGGTACAGAGACTACTGCTTCAAAATATCACTTATGTGTTTGTATGATAAATGAGTTATGGGTCACGGACTGCTGCTTAAAATACCCACAAAGTCCTAGGAATGGTTATTTATGCACAAAATGTTAGCATTGGACTATTGTTCCAATTGGTTGTAATATAAATTAAAATTAAATGATTATTGATTACCATTGTATTGAGATATATGATATCCCTTGGTGATAGATCAAACTTTGTCATGGGCCAAAGCAGCTATTGTGGTTCGGGTGTCCTTCGGAACCAGGGGGTTCGTATGGTTTTTTTTAAAGAATAATAAATGATATAATTGTTTACTTATTAATATTACTTTATTATTTATATAGATTCATACACTGTTATTGATAATGTGTTGCTTTAGACATTATTGGTGGTGGCCTACTAAGTTTTAATCACGCCCCCTATGATATACCTAATTGGTACATGAATAGATTTCATGTTTATCGGACAAGATAAGGTCAATAGTCTTGTGTTAGAGGGATGATTGGGATGGAGAATGGATAAGAGAACCGAATGTGATTGGGGACCTAGTTGGATTTTTCTGTGTATTTTTTTATTTTGGGTTTTTCATATTTACACTTGACACATAGTTTACAGGACATATCTATCGTTGAATTTTGGGTATTGTATTTCCTATTTTGGTCATCATGTGATACTTTTTTGGTTTTATTGTTGATTAAATAATTTGTTTATTCTTATTTATTTCTATTGTTGTTATACTCTGATAAAAATTGTATATTCTCCCCATGATCAATATTGGAACCTCACTACTTTTCCACATCCTCTAGCATACGAAGAGGAACACCTAATTTCATGTGACATATTGTCTCAAGGCACCGCAATGTGTGGCACTTGGGTTGGGACCTTCCAAAGTGGTATCAAAGGAGTTTTTCATTTCTTTATTTTTCCATACTGTTTGGTAAAGGTAAAAATATTAATAGGACGATTCAGGCCTTGGTTTAAATCTCATTCATGGGAGTATCTACTCCATGTTTGAGGGTAAAATACAAGTATACAAGGTGGTAATATTGTTATTAATGTGTGTTGTTATAGTTGATACTATTTCACATTAAGATACATAATTGTTGTTTAATGTGATTATTGTTTCTGTGATTTTATATGATTTGACTCATGGTTCAGTATGGAATGAGATTTGAGTATTCACGCATCATTCTAGGCACTTGGGATTATTTTGAGACAAGGATAATTTTAGGAACACAAGGAAAAATGGGTTTTGGTTAGGGTCTTAAAATTGAAATGTTTTCCTTTATTGTGTATTTGAACTAAAATGGTGCTTATTATAAACATGAATGTTTAGAAATGATGTAAAATGTGAATAAATGAGTGTTAAATGAGAATCTTGAATAATGATAATGATTTTACTATTTAACCATGACCAAGATGTATGATGGTTAAGGGCAGTGATAACACCTCAGTTTTGACTGTGTGGCGGAGGACAAGGGGGAATGAATTGTTACGTCTATTATAAATCCATATTACTTAAATCTGTTAAAGTTGTGTAATGTGTCCTGAGATGTGATTTTTGAATTATAGAAATATGACTCCACGACAATGCTTGTTGAGAGGATGATAGGTTGTTATGGTTGGAGATGATCTGTTGGCAGTGGAACCTGATGGTTTGATAGTGTCGGGTAAGGAATGTTGGAGAGCAGTTCCAAGAGAATTTTTCTCTCTTCATGAATTTTAAGGAAAAGATACACATGGATGGCTCTGAAAAATAATTTTATATCTGACTAGTAGTTATAGTTGTATTATCCTCTAACTTTCATTGGATAGGGAGGACCTGAGGTAGTTGAGTTCTAGATACATTCCATCCAGACTATGCTTGACCACTTAGAGACTCCAACAAAGAAAAGAGTCAAACTTTCTACCATTATATTATTTTTTTCGGAAAATATTTGGTGTGATATCCAGACTCATGATGGATATAAGGACAATATGGGGTGGAAGGACATTCAAGATAAGTTCTAGGAGCACTTTTACACTAATAATCTTAGGTAGGAGAGAGTAGCTGCGTTTATGAGGTTGAATCTGGGAAGCATGTCTGTGACGTACTATGATGGATGATTTATTGAGTTGTAACACTTTTTTCTATCATTGGAGGGGTTTTATTCTACTACATAAAAGATGTTTTAAGATGGGATTAAATGTGAAATTAATTCCTTGGTGAATATCTTCATACTGAATAAGTTTTATGATGTGGTAAATTGAGATCTCATTCCTAAGGGTAACCTAAAAGAGGATTTTGTTGGAGGATATGTGGTTTTTTATGGATGGTATAGTGGTATAAAATCTGAGTGTATGAAGCGTCATTATATAAAAATTAACCAGAATTGTGGAAAGAAGAGTAGCCAAGGGAAAGTTCATTTACATAGGACCTTACTCAGGTGATCTGTCACTGATGTGGTAGGGAGGTTCATCATCGTAGATAGTTCCCTCGACCACCAGTAGATTGATGATACAGTGGAATTATGGTACATTTACAAAAGTTTTATAGGAAGCCATGATAGATGAGTACTGATGGAGAATCTAGGTAGAACAAGAGTATGGGAAGGGGATCTTCTAAACCATATTAGTCTGCTAGTTGGAATTTCAATAGTCATGGATGTATTGGTAGTGTACAAGGTTATTTGGGGAAAGAGTTCCCATATCAGAAGGTTCATGTAGCTTAGGAGACTCAGACTACATCCTAAGGAAGAGGGGTAAAACATTTGCATGTTTTTTCGCCTATATAGGTGGATAGTGAGGTCGGACTTTCTATAGTTAGAGGTAATATTCTTGTAGCCTATATGTTATATAGTTCCTTGTTTGATACTAGTGCCCATAATTCTTCTACATCTTACCCAATTGTGAATGGTTTGATCCTTGTGGTGTAGTTTTGGAGTGGGGTGATGATGATAGATACATCTTTGGGAGTATAGTTGAGGGATATATGATTATACAATGGGTGTTCACCCGAGGTTTGGGAGTATCATTTCAGTTGGGATCTTTATATCCTTGAAATGATAGGATTTTGCTTAATTATTGGTATGGACTAGTTTGAAGCATACAAATCCCACGTATATTTATACAAGAGAGTTGATTTAGTATCTATTGAGGGTGAAAATAATATTCATCCTGGAGAGTGGGATATCAAGGTGAGTTGTGAAGAGCTAGTTTATCCTCAATTGGGGAATCTCGCCAACTAGGACACTAGTTTAATATTAGATGAAGAACTTTTAAAGAAGGATGTATTTCCACCCATAGTGGACATATTTTAAGATATATTTTCTGAAGAAATATTATGGTTTCCACCTTAGAGAGATGTGTAATTTAAAATTGAGCTCATGCTAAGGGATGAATAGGTTTTTATTCAACCATACCGAATGGAAACAACCTATCTTAAAAAGATAAAGTCTCAATTGTAAGAGTTGATGGATAAGGTTTTTATCTATCTAAGTACATCACATTGGGGTTCTCTAGTTTTTTTTTTAAAAAAGTATGATTAGAATATACACTTATGTTTTGATTACTAGAGGTTGAACTGGATGGATATGAAGAATCAGTATCCTCTTCCATGTACCAATGATTTATTTGACCAGTTTAGAGGATCTTTTATCTTCTCTAAGATTTATTTGAGATCAAGGTATCGTCAGTTGATAGTTCGACCTTTTGATATGTTGAGGAATTATTATAGATCTAGATATGACCTTTTTGAGTTTGTTGTGATGCTTTTTGGGTAGATAAATGCACTTGTGGTCTTTATATCCTTGATGAACATAATCTCACCCCCGTACCTAGGGAATCATGTGGTAGTGTTTGAAGATGAAATATTATTGTACTCCAAGACTCATTATGATCATGCCCAACATCTTGACATCATCCTGGGTACATTGAGAGAGCATCAGTTATACACCAAGCTATTTAAGTGTCACTTCTGTATTGATTAGGTAAAATTTTTTGGGTTATATCATCTTAGAGGAATGTGTGTTAGTGGACCTAGAGAAGGTTCAGATTATTGTCTCTTCGAAGCATCCCAAAAAATTTTTAGATACCCGTATCTTTCTAGGGTTATCTGGATATTATCATAGGTTCTTCCAATAATTTTTTCATTTTGAATCACCTCTTTCAGTGTAGAACAAGAAGTGAATAAATTTTTAATGTTATAGATCATGTGACAATTCCTTCTTGTATTTGAAGAATCTCTTTACAATGGCACCTATATTAATCTTACCAAATCTAGTTTAGGATTATACAATATTTTATAACACTTCTAGGATCAATAATGGGGTAGTGTTGATGCATGAAGATCAATTTGTGGCATATGGGACTCGTCAGTTGAGGCCACATGCACAGAACGACCCTACGCATAACCTAGATCTAGATGAATTTTTTTTCTTTGAAGTGCTGTTGTAATTATATATTGGGTAAAATTTTACTATGTATATGGATCACAATGTCTTAAAGTATATATTTTCATAGATATACTTGAATATACATTAGTGGAGATGGGAGAGTATATGCAGTTATTTGACTTTGATCTAGTATATATGCATGGGAAGGAAAATAGTGTTTCTAATCCTTTAAGAATAAAAACATTGAATCGGGTGGTTCAGAGGTGTAGTACTGAGTGAAAGATGAATAATTTACTAGATAAGATGAATTTTTTAGTTCAGGATAGCCAGTATTAGATGAATCTCTTTTCATTTTCCATGGAGTATACACTTTTGATCTGGATTAGAGACATGCTGTATGAGATTATGGAATGTTCATCCTTGTGGGAAATCCTTAAAGGTGGGGATTCACCATCATATTGGACCATAAATATGGATGCTATCATCTTTGTTAAGAATTCGGATGTTTGGCCTATGAATATATGGTATGATATGATGCGTAAATTTAATTCCTTGAAGTGGGTAGTGCATCCTTGTGTTGCCAAGATGTATCGTGACATACGATGATAGTTTTGGTGGTTTGACAAGAAAACAGAGAAAGCAGAGTTTGTATCATGATTATACACTTGTAAACAGGTGAAGGTCAAGCATCAATGACCTAGAGGTTTAGTACAATAGTTTCCCATTCTAGAATGGAATAGAGATGATGTTATAAAGGACTTTATGGAGGGTCATCCAAGGATGCCTAGGAAAAATGATACTATTTGGGAGGTTGTGGACTAAATGACTAATGTAGCACATTTCTATCTAATAAAAGAGACTATCTTAGTAGATTAAATGGGAGTTTTGTGCATTCTATAGATAGTCTGTCGACACACATTTCTAAAGATCATTATTTCAAACTGTGACTCTCACATTACTTCACTCTTATAGAAGGGATTGCATAAGTCACGTAGTAAATAGGTCTTAATGAGTACGTGTTTCCACCTATATATAGATGGGTAGTAGGGATGTACAATACAAGTGTATGAGGATATGATACGAGAATGTGTTATTGACTATGATGGGTCATGGGAGAATCACATATCACTAATTTAGTTCACCTATAATAATATTATTCAGGAAACCTATTATGCTCTTAATGGTAGGCCATGTTGATAACCTCTATGTTGGATGGAGGCAGGTGAGTTAGATATGCTGGGACTGAGTCTTATTTAAGAGATATTAGATAAGGTGTAGTTGATTTGAAAGAATATGGCTATTGATCAGAGTAGACAAGATTCGTATGATGATAAAAATCGATATCTCCTAGAGTTTATAGATGGTGATCATGTATTTTATTGGTTATTTCCCAAATTCTATCACTGTAGCATTCAAAGATAGAGAAATTTAGTGCCAAAGTTGGTTGGATTGTTTGAGGTTGTGGAGAGAATCATACAGGTGTTATACCGATTGAATCTTCCATAGAGGTATAGTTCTATGCATGATGTTTTTCATGTGTCATGACTTTCGTGGAATCACCCTGGCCCTTCTCATGTGATTGATGTGGATGATGTTGAGCTTAAGACCGATGCATACTTTGAGGAGAGTCCAATACTAGTGTTGGATGACAACAAGAACATGTTATGGGGAAAGGCTATTCCAATTGTTCATATATTGTGGAAACATGGAATGTTTTAGGAGGTCACTTGGGAGAGAGAAGCGGATATGGGGTCTTAGTAGTCCAGTTTTTTTGACTCAAAATCTTAGAGATGCTTGGGAGTGAAGCTCGAGGAAGATCTATTATAGGTTGAGGAGATCGTAACATAGATACCTTTTTTGGAGGTGTCTTGAGCTAAGTAACATGTATTACTTTGACTTATTTTCACTATATTTTGTTTGGATTTTATCATGGGTGTGTTTTTGTGAAAATTACGGAAAATTCGAAGGAAGTGGGGAAGTACATGGCCATTGTGTCGTTTTCTAAAATAGTGTGCACATCCTAGAAAACTAAGTAAACCCAAACAGAGGGTATTCACATGGTTGGCACATGGTTTTTCAAACCATACACTGTCTTAGGAGTAACCATGCACCCCCCCCCCCCCCCTAGAACAGGAACACATTTTAGCCACATGATTTAGCTCAACTTGTTCCCCTAACTAAGAAACCATGTGTGTTGTTTTAATTAATCCAATGATTGGTTTTAAAAATTACTGAACCCCCATATTATATCTATAAACAACCTAGAACGTACCAAAATATTTTCTCTAATTTTTTGAGGCTCTTGGATGAATTACAAGGCCTTTTAACCTATTTTATTGATGATTCAAAGCCTGGATTTAATATCATCAACCATCCCACTAAGAGAATCTCATACCAATTGGTGTCCTATCTTTCTGATGTATTTATATAATAATTTTAAGGGAAGTTTCCCTATGTTTTTTGTATCTAGTTATAGTTTATTTATCATTATTCTTTTGATATTAGATCTATGTGTTGGATTCAGAGATCTTTCTTCTTCAGGATCATGGTTGTTTGCTTCAAATTTGGGTTTTTTGTTTTTGAGCATCATCAACGATCTTGATGCAGGTGGTCTAAATCAAATTATCATAGTCTTTAATTCCAATTTTGTGTACGTGTTGTGAGACTAAAATTGGAACAATTGAAAATTGAACCTTGGATATAATAAATTAATTTATTAATTTATTTATGGAATCATGGAATTGATTTAATGTAATTTCCATGTGATGATAAATTGGGATGAATTTAAGAGAATTGAAATTGGTTGAATAGGATTAATTAATTGGTTAATTAATTAATAGAGATTGTTTAGATTATGAAATTGTTGAATTGGATTAATTAATTGATGAATTAATTCATTGAATGTTTTTATTGTTGAATTGTATTAATTAATTATTGAATTAATTAATGGATTTTTATGATTGTGGAATTGATTTATTAATTGAAGGTTGATTTGGTTAATTAATAAAATGGTGAAAAATTTCCATTAATATTTTTAAGAATTAATTAAATATAGTAATTATGTGATAATTGGATTAACCTTAATGGGTTAATGAGATATATGATTAAATGTTGATAAATAGAATAATGGTTATTTGTCATATTATTTCCATGTGAGTAAAGTCTTGGCCCTGTTGTTTTTTTGAAAATTGAAATGACATATCATGATTTGAAATGTGATAATAGGGTTAATATTGTTTAAACGTGATTTATGTGATATGTGGGATGTTGTGATATATATGATGTTGTGATAAAAGTGATATATGTGTGTGGAACGTGGTCTACAGCATCAAAATCCCCTTGTGATAAATGTTTGTTGGACATGGTATACTACATCGAAATACCATAGTGATAAATGTGTGTGGGTAATTTTCAGTTGTATCAATATCCCATAGTGATAAATGAGTGTGGGACACAGACTGCTTCTACAAAATACCACTCGTGTGTTAGTTTAATGATTTAGTTATGGGATACAAACTACTATTTCAAAAACCAACAGGATCTTAGACATGGGGATTTAGACCCAAAATGTTAGCATTAGACTATGATTCCAAATGTTTATAATATGAATAAAATTGAAATGATAATTTATAACCATTTTATTGGGATATGTGATATCCATTGGGGATAGTTCGTACTCCGGTATGTGCCGAAGCAGGTATTGTGGTTTGGGTGTCCTCGAAAACCCGATGGTTCAAGTGGTTTATTTGAAGAATAATAAATTTGATAACTATTTACTTATTCATTTCACATTATTATTTATACAAATGAATACACTATTATTGACTATATATTGTTTTAGATGTTGTTGGAGGTGGCCTACTATGTTTTATGCACACCCTACTTAGGATGCCTCATCGTTAGCCAAATAGATATCATGTCTATAGGACTGGATAAGAGAAAGGGTCATATGTTAGAGAGTTGATTGGGAAGAAGCATGGATGAGGGTACTAGACATGATTCAGGGATCACTTTTATTTCTAAGTGTCTTTTCTTATTTTGGATTTCTCATATTTCCACTTGACATATAGTTTCCATGATATATCTACTCTTTAGTTTTGCATATTGTATGTTCTATTTTGGTCATCAAGTAATACTACTTTGGTTTCATTATTGGTTATATAATTTGGATATTCTTATTTATTCTTGTTATTGTGATACTTTGATAAAGAGGGTATAGCCTCCCCATAATCAATATTAGACCCTCACAACTAGTCAGCAACCTCTAGAGTTTGAGGACGCACACCTACGGTCATGTTAATGGCCAGCTCGGGGCACCAATGTATGGTACCCAGGACAGGACATTACATAAACCATCAATATTATCTATATCCCACTATCCAATATACATTAATTAACTTAACACTAAATCATTTATTAACCTAAATGTTCATTTAAACCTCAATAGAGTATTCTTCTTAAATCCTAGTAAAAGTTTCAAGTCACCTAAAAATCCAATCATATAAAACCTAAAGGAAAACATAAATTATTACATAAAACCCAATATACACTATAAATCCATAAATTCATTGAACTTCCCCAAAGATTACATAAATAAATTTTTCATCAAATAAAAGAATAAATTCTAATGTCATCAATACTACCCAATTTACTTAATCATATCTTTATCATAGGTAAATATTATTTTCTCAACATCAATCATTTATTTAGCGTAATATATCCCTCAATAATTTTTCTAAAAAATATATCCTTTATCACTAAATATGTTATTAAATTATTATTAATGATATTTTAGAACATTAATAAGATTATTCATAACTCTTTCTACAAAACAATCATTTATATATCACCATTACAATATAATAATCCAAACACATAAACACTTGAATCCTTTCACCTCAGTTATTGGAATAAAATATGTTCTTACTTGGTCTAGGAGTTAACTTTTGGATTGGGGAATTGACTTGGTTATGTCAATGTTCCCAACACATAATACATTGAACTATAAATGTTACCTTAGGATGAAATTCTTATCCCTCCATCGAACTCATCATTTTTCCTCAACAATTACTTACTCAATTACCTTATTTTCCACACATAAAACATTTTATCACTCATCTAAGACATTTCCTTTATTTCTTCTTCCCACATACTCGATATATAGGAATATGAATCTTCTTTCCTCTATGGTCCTCAGGAAACTCCATATTTCTCTTATTAGGTGTGTTAAAAAACTCACCCATGTTGATATTGTTAATAAAATAAAGAGATAAATGATTAGGAACAATCACAAGGTTTTTTCTTCCAAAAAAATTAATTTGGTTGTTTATGATGAAAATAATTTCATTTTCTATCACATTCAAGGTTTACAAAATATTTACAGTTCCAAGGATTTACTAAAACCAAAATTATAGTGTGAGAAATAATATTCATTTTTAAAAATAATATAATCATGAAAAAACATTCATGTGATGTCTAAATTAGGACACATTATTTACAATCTATGACACATTAGGTTTAACCTAGTCCATACTTGTTTATCATATATTCAAATCCTTAATAATAGTTCATAAAGAAAATTTTATTTAACCCAAACATATCCCATAGGTGTGTCAAACCCGGTCCGTAGTAAGGTAACATTCATTGTGCACCATAATGAAGGTCGAGATATACTGAAATAAATATTTTCAGGGTCATTACCCATAGATACATCTGTATCAAAACCATTTCCACTTTTAGTATCCATAGAGGTATGCAGTTCAATGAAAAAACAATAATTTCATCCTTGCTAAAACATTAGGGTGTTTTCATATACTTAGACTTATCCTAAGTATTTTTACAAAAGATATTTATTTCCTAATCTCACAATATTGTCAAATCCCTACTCTAATACTTGTTGTAGAGGAAGAATATTTTCAAAAATAGATATTTCATCTTAATAGATGAATATTTATTTTATAACATTATTATCTATGTTATAACCATAAATATTTAGTATCTTTAGAGACTAGATACATAAACTACTTATTCATGAAATATCTTAAACATCTCCCATAAAGATCTTCTCAGATAGAACACTTCTTAGACATACCCTGATTAAATTAATTCTTCATAACCTGGGGAAATAATACATTAGAAATAGTGAGTTATGATTCCTACAAATGGTGAAAAAGGGATATATCAATGGTAACTTAAAAATAAAATGAGAATAAGGGTATGAGAAAACATTTTTAACATATAAAAATCAAACCCATCATGTTAAATATCATAATCTCAAATCATGGAAGAAATAATGGTGGTTCATAATACATTAATCATAAAGGAATAAAAAACATGATCCATGAGAGTATAATATTTTCATAAGACATAAGATTTTAGGATACACATAATGAAAGAAAATTATTTATGTAATCAAGGCTCGCTCCCAAGGAGATCTAGTAGAGTGGGTTAACTACATATTCCATAATATCCTTATTCAAGGTTCACTCCTATAGTGACCCAAGATTTTCATCAATAGATATTATATATTTTTATATAAATATTCAATACCTTACCCAAACACATGCCTGAGGACTATAATAGTTTACTTTTTTTGGATAACAGGTAAAAAATCATCTAATTTGGTGAAATATATTCAATAGCTCCCACAAAGATCTCCCACTTTGGTAATATTCACAAAACAACCCTAAAAAACCTTTCTTCATAACATATAGTAAGGAAACATAAGAAAGGGTGGGATTAGATACTCAGTAATGATAAATAAGGGAGATACATGAGTATAACATGAACATAATGGTATGAGAACATGGGAATAATATTGGAAGACCATAACCTACATATCAAAGATCATAATATTGAGCCATGGATTAAGGATTGAAAGTTTATAATACATTAATAATAATAGAATCAAATAACACGATCCACACTATAAAAAAATTTCATAAGACATAAAATTGTAGAATATTCATAATAATATTAAATCTTATGGAAAGTATACCCACAAATACATTCATAACATGTTAGTCTTGGGATAACCAAATGTTTACTTACTTCAGTCATCAAATAGCCTCTTATGTACCCTCTTTTAGGCTTCAGATAACCTCCCATGTACCCTTTGATATCATAAAACATTAATTGTTACCCAATTCAAAGGATAGAGATATAGGTCCCACCCAACACATAATGAAAATCATACACATGTGTTCCATAAGTTCATAAAAGATTCTTCATATCAAAACCCCAGAAAAGAAATGGGTTTCATAAATTTTTAATAATAGCATAACCTGTGAAAAAAATGTTTCATAATTATTTTATCATTTCATTGTATCATAACCCTTGGAAAAACAAGTAGGTTTAATAATATTTCTTTCATGGTATAAACTATAATGACCTGAAAGTTCCCATTGGCTTGAGAGTACAACGAGTCATTAGTGGGCCTTAAGCGGCATCCCCAAGGTGCCAAAGGCTGGAAATAAATACCTAAGGGTTTCAAAGTAATTGGGGGAAAAGTTACCCTTTAATTACTAAAAATAAAGACCAAACCAACCAATAACAAACAGATCATTATATGATGCATTAAATAAACTAATAAATTTTGATCATTCTCTTTAAAAAAACCAACCAAAGTATGTTATAATGGAAGACAATCCAATATCAAAGTAAATAGAGGAAAGAAAATGAATAAAATCTAAGAGGGAAACAAGACTCCATGCTCCACAAGTTCCATTCTCCCACATCCCCAAGTAGTCTATAGTATCACGATGTGGTGCTAAAGAAGTGAGATACTTTACCTTTTCCCAAGTCTCAGAATGTAGAATCTACAAATGAACCAAAGTTCCAATGTAGGGGTGAGTATATAACTAAGTAGGTTTTCGGAATGACTTACCTATTCGATCCACTAGGAAAAAATTATTAACACATTATATAAAATAGTTTCTATAAAAAATTTACCAAAATAGATTATAACCAAATATAAAGAAGTTCAAAGACCATTTACAACCAAGTGAAAAAAATGAAACCAATTTCATGTAAGTTATTTTTTCTAGGAAATAACAAATCAAGGATTAAAAACCAATTATTGTTATCATTTTTCTATACCCATTCTATAGTTCATAACACACCCACACATTCATGCTATGTTCAATATTTCCTTACTCATGTGGAGTCTCTCGTCCAATTACCTTGTGTCCTAATGACACTCACCCCCGATCTAGGGTCAGGCACCGTGAAACCTAGTGGTACACATCCCTTATTCAAGGTCACATAAAACATGAATTCACACCTCATATATATGAAAAAAAACATTCAAATAAACCACTTCAAATAATTTCAATAAAACTTTACTTTTATTGAAAACCAAAGGTAAAACCGATTTCAAAAAAACATTTCATTTCAATAAAACTTCCCCTTTTAATGAAAACATAAAATAAAATACACCTACCACCACTCTAGAAAATCCCATTTTTATAATATCTATTTTAAAATTTATAACACAAGCACTTTACTCAAATACCTAATTTTCCAGATTTCCTCAATTTTCCAAACCATCACAAAGAAGTATTTCCAACAATTTCTAAATAGCCAAATCAAAACCAATTCAACATAAGATCTTCAAATTGAAATAATTACCATTAGTTCTACAAATTTGGGTTGAGAGAGAGGCCAAATACTTCAAAGGTTTTGAAAAACATGACAACAGATGAAGAATGCTTAAGAAAACCAGGTCGATTCTTCACAGAAACCCCTTAGATCTCTTCTCCTAGAAAGATCAAGACTAGAACTCAACTTATTTGGAATCCAAATTCATATATCTACCCATAACGAGTTTATATTTGAGAAACCAACAGGATGGGAGAGGTATATATAAGAATTTCTAAAAAATAATTCAAGAATGATGAAGAATGATCACATACCTCAAAAATCTAGGTTCGAAACACAAAGGGAAGCCTTCAGATTGAAAACTAATCACTTGGGAGAGGTTATTCTACCTTAAAGGAAAAGAAATCATGAGTTATGGCCAATTAGGAGAAAAAACGATCCACTTATAAGTACAAACATGTGAGATACATTTTTTTAGGATCTCGTTTAAACCAAGTTCACAGTTAGTTTACACGATTAAACAAACTGTGAACCAACTGTGCATTTGTTACTGCTTAGAAAGAACCTCGCATAGCCTCCTCGCACAATCTACCTAATGCTGTGCACACCGTGCCAAAGCTCTCGACCTCAAACCTCTTATTTCACATGCTTTCTACTAGGATGTCTGCAAGGTTTGTATAAACAAATGATAGCTCATGAGCTTCTCAATTATCCCCCAAAACTTACTTAAAGTTCACCAATCTATCCCAACTTTCCCCCTTATGCTATATCTCCATGAAAACACAATTAAAGGGTTACATACCAGAAACCATGGGTAATAAATTCTCCTCACCATCTATCTATTCATCCTCGGAAAGTATAAAACCATATATGCTCTGAAAGATTTCTGGCCATTACTCTTTCATTTCCTTCCCATGTTCCCAAGTATCTTCCTGAATATGACCATAATTCCAAAAAACCTTCACAATACCAATTCTTTATTCATGAAAGACATTCACTTTCCTATCCACAATCAGTACTGGGATATTTATCAACAAAGCATCCAACTCTAGGTCAACATGATCCCATATGATCACATGGTCAGGATTAGGCTGATACTTTTTCAATTGTGATACATGGAACACATTATGCACTGAACTGAAGTATGGTGGTAATGTTATCCAATATTCCACCTCTCTAACCCATTCCAGTTTCTCAAAAGGGCCTATGTATCAAGGAGATAAGTTTACCTGCTTCCTGAAACAATGATGTCCATGTCTTGGAGAGATCCTCAAGAACACATGATCACTGATGAAAAACAAAAATGGCCTTCAACGATGTTCTGCATAAGATTTATGATGACTCTAAGCTATCTCCATCCTCTTTCTAATCAATTTGATCTTCTCTGTTGTTTCTTGGACAAGTATCATCCCAACTAGTGAAGTCTCACATGTTTCTAGCCAACATAGTGGATAAGGACAAGGATTCCCATACAATGCTTCAAATAGAGCCATATGTATCAAGGCCTGATAGTTGTTATTATATGAGAACTCCACCAAGCGTATATGATCTTCCCATAAGCCACCAAAATCCATTACACAAGCCCTAAACATGTCTTCCAACATTTTTATCATCTTCCGAGACTATCTGTCTGTATGAGGATGATATTCCATGTTCAGAATCAAGCGAGTCCTAAGGGATTTTTGTTAATGATTTTTAGAAACAAGATCTGAACCTTTGTTCCCTTTCTGAGATGATTGAAACCGGTACACCATATCTTATTACCACTTCTTGGATGTAGATTTTAGATAGATCTTCCACCATATGAGTTTTACAAATTGGAATAAAATGGGCTGACTTGGTAAGATGATCCACTTTCACCCATATGGAATCGTGTTTACAGATATCTCTTGGGAGACCTATAACAAAATCCATCATTATATGCTCCCATTTCTATACTAGGATAGGTAATGACTGCAACATACACGCTGGTCTCTGATGCTCAACCTTAACTTTTTGGAAAGTTAACCACTTAGAAACAAACACAGCCACCTTATTTTTCATTCCTCTCCACTAAAACTATGCCTTCAACACCTTATACATCTTCTGTGTTCCCAGATGTACAAATCATCTCGAATGGTGGTAAGCATGAAGGAGTTCTTCCTAACTATCCATAGGTACAACCATAAGATCTCCAAAACAAAAAACTGGACTCCCATAAATTTTCCAGTCCTCAATGGTCTCCCCACCATTGAGTTTTTAACTCATAACCAGACATTCTGCATCATATGTTTGGGCATCTTTAACCATATTTACCCAATAAGGAACAAGCATAACTAAAAAGAAATCTGTAACATTACCACAGTCTTCACATTCCACATGCATGTTATCTAGGACAAACATCAACTGCCATTCATCTGATGCTTCTTTCACCAGCTAAGAATATGAATTTATACTTAATTCATATTCCACTGAATTCCCTTTTCCTAGTGTACACATCATGTCAACGTAAAATATATGGGGATACTTCGTCCATCTCCTTTGCTACAGATTCAAATCTCATTGGTGGAAAATATGTTTCAAGTTTTTTTGATCCATAAACACAGTAAATTTCTCACCAAATAGATAATGATGCCATGTCTTCAAGGTATGGATGACTACAGCTAACTATAAATCATGTGTTGGGTAATTCCTCTCATACACCCTCATCTGCCTTGAACCATAAGTGACCACATGGTCTCCTTGCAAGAGAACACAGAACAAACCTAATCCTGAACCATCCTAATACACCCCATATCCCTGTCCTGATTCTAGAAAAATCAATATTTGTGCCGATGTAAGATGAACTTTAAATTCCTGGAAAGACTTCTAGCATTACTTTGTACATTGGAATAGAGCATTTTTCTTTGCCAGAGCTATCATTGGCGAAGCTAGTCATGAGAAATCTTTCACAAAGAATTAGTATTAACCAGCTAGACCAAGAAAACTATGTATCTCAAAGACGTTATTCTGTGGTTTCTATGAGATAACAGCTCCTATCTTTTCAGGATTAATATAAATACATATCTCAGAAATGAAAAATCCATGAAAATGTACTTCCGGTATCCAAAAACCACACTTTGATAATTTGGAATATAAATGGGGATCTCTCATGATTTGTAACATTGTTCTTAGGTGTTCCTCATAGTTATCCCTTGTCTTTAAATACACCAAGATTTTGACCACAAACACAACAAGAAAAGAGTCTAGATATCACTGAAATATCTAATTCATCAAATCCATAAAGACTTTTTTTGAATTCATTCGACTGAAAAGAATGACTACATATTCATAGTGGCTATATCTACGTCTGAAAGTTATCTTTGAAATATCTTCCTTCCGAACACTCAATTAATGATATCCTGGTCGCATGTGAATTTTAGACAACCATTGATCTCCCCTTAATTAATTTAATTGTTCATCAATGCATGGAAGTGGTCATTTTTTTTATCGTAACTTGGTGAAGCTTATAATAATCAACACAAATCCAAAGAGTTCCATCTGCTTTTTTCACAAACAAGACCGGTTCTGCCCATGGAGATGTACTTGGCCGAATGAAACCCTTTCCTTCCATATCCCCCAACAGCACTTTCAATTATCGTAACCTTATTTCTTATATCCTATAATACGGAATAGAAATAGTACTGGTCCCCAGAAGGAGGTCAATCGTAAACTCCACTTCCCTTATAGGAGGTAACCCTAAGAAGTTATTTGGAAATACATCTAGAAACTGATCCAAAACTACTAGAAAACTATTTTTCTTGATCTTTTCCATTTATTCCAAATAAAACGCTTCCAAATGATAAAATATTGTTTCCACCATTGATGCCAACAAGCACTTTTTTCTTTTCTTTACTATTCTCTCTCCTCTGAAGAGATGCTCTATGCCATCCTCCATCATGAAACTAATTTTTTTACTATAACATGTTTTGTGATCTTTGTACATTGTTAACCAATACATACCTAGGATTACACCACATACGTCCATGTCCAAGACTGAGAAGTATTATTTCATCAAAGCTCCATCAATAGTTATAGCACATGCTCAATACACAAAGGCTTGCGATTATCTTTCCCTGAGAGGAGTTTGTTGTTTTAAAATAGAATTAATAATTTAAAGATTAAACATAGAAATTCAATAAAATGAAAAGTAATAAAAGAATGTAAAGAACCATTATCAAAGATCACATGAACAAGGGTAGAATTCAAAATAATTATACCTCTCTCCGTAGATGGTCTATCCTTATCATCAACAATCATCTGATCAACTTCATACAATTGCATCATTGTTGCATTGTTCTCTAAATTTCCTTGCTGAGACTTCCCTAGTTGAGGAGTAATGGTATTTCCATAATCACCATGGCTATCTCTGCTCTACTAATGAGACTGATTTTGTTTTCAGTGTTCTGTCGTAACATACGATGCTTGAAAAACCTGAGAAGTGTCCTGATCACCTTACCTTGGATCGCTACAACTATAGTGCTAAAGATGCCCCATATTCTGGTAGTTATGACATGATCTAGGTTTTTTTCATACACTCTCAATTTATGTGGTCAAACGAACCACATTGAAAATATCCTTCTTTTCTCTTGGGTCGTGGAGAAAGGTTCACGAATATAGCCGTTTGATTCTGATTTCTACTTCCACCTTGGAAATAGGTTTCCTTTTTTCACTTTCTCCCAGCATTTAAGTTCCCACAATTCCCTATAGGAATCATCATACCTCTTTATTACCTCTTTATATAGATCCTGATATATAATGTTCATCCACAGTCGCTCTATTCACCATCTATGTATAATATGTAATACAAAGCACCTCAATATTCGATTGAATCTCCTGCCTCAGCCCCAATTCAAATATGAATTCCTTCAAGGACACACTTACCACAACTTCTCATGAAAATAAAACTAAATTCAGTAATTTAGCCAAATATTCTATGACCGGGAAATTATCCTTCTTCCTGTTATAGAAGTCTGTCATTTTTTCGATTTTGAGCGTATGAGGATAGAATTATTTGTTAAACAATTCTTCAAAATACTCCCTTATAATGCCTTCATCCAATTTTTCATGCACCACTAAATCCCACCAATGGATTGAAAGATCCTCGATCCTATAATCCACCAAATTGACTTTGAGATCTGATGGTGTTGCGATGAAATCGATGATACGATTCCCCCTACTAAGCCACACCACCACCTTTTTGGGTTCAAAATCACCCCTGAAGATGGGTGGATTCTACTTTATGAACTAAATTGTATAATCCATATTCCTTGGTTTATTCCACTTGTTTACCATATCCACATCTTGAAAAGATTGGAAAATACTCTCAACTAGCTCTTGGTTCAATCGTGGTTTAGGTTCCACCACATTCTCCATAACTTCTTCAAGTTGGTTTCGATGATTCCTATCAAGTACCATTTTCAGAAAAAACAAAAAACCCCATCTATCTCACTCTCTAGTAACTGATGGCTTAGAATTTAAAATTATATCACATAAACTATCACAACATTGTTTTCTAAAAACAACCTTTTTCAATTTTCAACCATTTTTTAAACATTAAACTTGCATTTTAAAAATTAAACCAATTTCAAAATACCATAAGCATTTCCATTTTCGAAATCATTCATTTGAAAAACAATTTCATACTTTTTATAAAATCAACACTTTTTTACAAGATGAATCATTCCTAGAAATGATGTATCCACTCTAAGTGGGAATTAATTTCCATACAATGAATTTTAGGCTCATCTCATTGGTTATACCCATGATAATGAAATTTCTAACATTATAGAAGTGTCTCCAAACACTTATGTAACCAACTCCCTGGTAACTTAAATTTCACCATAAACAAGTCAGCTATGTCCTTTTATGACATACATTTCATGTTCTGACAATCATTATCCTTTCTAAAATTCCAAACTAAATAATAGAAAAGAAGTAATTTCAAGTATAAGACCAAGAACCTTGATGACTACTTGTTAGAAAAGGACTGACCAAGCCAATACCAATGGTAATAAACTGCAAATTCCCATTGGATTGTGAGTACAACGAGTCATTAATGGGACTTAAGAAGCATCCCCAAGGCGCCAAAGGCTGTAAATAAATGCTGAAGGGTTTCAAATTATAGCGGGATGATTTACCCTTTAATGACTAAAACCAAAAACCAAACAAACCAACAAATAAAAACTCACTATATGATGCATGAAAGAAACTGAGACATTTGTGTCATTCCATTTATAATGACCAACCAAAATACGCTATAGGAGAAGGCAATCCAACATCAAAGTAAACTACGAAAATAAAATGAATAAACTTTAAAACATCAACAAAAATCCATGCTCTAAAAGTTTCATGCTCCCACATCCCCAAGTAGTCTCAAGTGTCATGATGTGGTACTAAGCAAGTGTGATACTTTTCCTTTTCCCAAGTCCAGAAAGTAGTATCTGCAAAAGAACCAGAGTGCCAAATCAGGGGTGAGAATATAACTTAATAGGCTTTATCAATGACTTCCCTACTCATGCCACTAGGATATAATGGTTAGTATTTGATGTAAATAATTTTTATAAAAATATTACCAAAATAGGTTATAAAAAAATATAAACAAGTTTGAAAACCATTTAAAACCAAGTGAAAAATAAATAAATGAAACCAATTTCCAGCAAGTTATTTTTTCCAATATATAACTAATAAATTCCTAAAAACCAATTCTTATTATCATTTTTTAATACCCATTCCATAGTTCACAACACACCCACACAAGCATGCTTCGTTCAACAGTTCCATACTCATGAGCAGTCTTTCGTCCAATTTCCTTATGTCCCAATGACACATGCCCCCGATCTGGGGTCACACACCTTTTACCACAATAATACACATCCCTTTTTATAGGTCATGTAAAACATTAATTCACACCACACAAATATTCAAAAACCATTAAAATAAACTAAATTAAACCATTTTAGTAAAACATTACTTTTATTGAAAACCGAAGGGAAAACCAATTTCAAACAATAATTTCATTTAAAAAACAACCCATTCTATTGAAAAAATCAAATCAAATTCATGTTCCTATACTATAGAAAATCCCCATTTTAAAATATATATATTATGTTTTATAAAGGAAGAACTTTATTCAAATACTCAACTTTCCAGATTTCACCAATTTTCCAAACCATCACAAAGAAGTGTTTTCAACGATTCATAAACAGCCAAATCACAACCAATTCAAAAAAAAGATATTAAATTTGAAAGCATTACCATCATTTATACTAATTGGGTTTGAAATAGAAGTCACCTACCTTAATGGTTTTGAAAAAACATTACAACGGATGAAAAATGCTTTAGAAAACTGTGTCTATTCTTCACGAAATATCCTTATATCACTTCTCTTTGTAAGATCAAGAAAAAAACCCAACATATTTGGCCTCCAAACTCATATATATATCAATAATGGGTGTAGATATGAGAAAATAAGAGTATAGGAGAAGTAAATCTAAGTATATATAAGAAATCAATTATGAACGATGAAGAACGATCACATACATCAAAAATCCAGGTTTAAAACACCAAAGGAAGCCTTCATATTGAATGAAAATTTCTTGGGAGAGGTTTTTATACATTCTAGGAAGATAAATACCACGTTATGGCCAATTAGAAGAAAAAACTAGCCAATTAGAGGCAAAAACATGTGAGATGCACTTTTTTTAGGATCTCATTTAAACTATGCACATAGTTAGTTCGCATAGTTAGACAAACCATGAACTAACTGTGCATTAGATACTATCTAGGAATACCCTCACACGACCTCCTAGAATGGTCTCTCTAAAAATTTCCACACTGTGTTGAATCTCTTTTCCACAAACCTACCATTTCACACATTTCTACTAGGATGTTCACATGGTTTAGATAAACAGTACGCAGCCCATGCGCCTCTCTAATAGACCCCAAAACCACCTAAATGTTCACCAAAATCTCTCAACCTTCCCCCTTATAGATTATCTTCATAAAAAATGGTTACCTACTATAAACTAGGAGCACTACATAAACTGTGAAAAAGAAGCAGTTTTATAGGAATTGTATCATGTTATATCCCATAAAAAAAGAATCGGGTTTCATAATAATTCTATCATGGTATAACCCATGGATAAATAAGTAGGTTTCAAAAACATTATGTCAAAATAAACATAGACTATATAGAGAATGAATAAGAATCATATCCATAGGTCATATCCTTAATAAAGAATAAGTATCTTAAAAGGGTGTCATTTTATATATAGAATGATTTTGATATAAAAATCACATATAACTTTTCTTGAGGAAAATAACCTTTCTTTGAAAACCACATTTTAAAAAAAATAAAAAAAAATTATATCCCTTTAATTTAAAATAAACATTGAAAACTTATTAAAGAATATTTAAAATCATTTAAAATATTTCCTGAGTAAAATATCATTTCAACATTGAAAAAAAACTTTTTAAAAAATAAAACATTTTAAAAATAATTTTCTTTAAAAATAAAATTGAAAATTTATAAATTATATTTCAAAAAATAATAATGGTTATGATTTTGGTAAATGTTTTTCATGTCATACATGTTAAAAAAAAGATTCCTTTTATAATTTTAGCAAGAGCCAAACTGTCCATTTTTCAAATGACATAAAGATTACTTTTTGAAAAAAAAATACAAATTACGAAAAGGGTATAAATGAATTTTAAAAAACATATAGTTACATTAAAACATTTTTTAAAATATTTTTAGAAAACATTGAAATTAAAGAGAATGTTTTTTCAATCGAAGAACAAAATACTGTTAGTTTTCTTTAAAAAAATTATTTTGAAATATTGAATGTATAAAGAGAGTAAAATGATGGGGAAAATGTATTCTCATGAAATAACCATACTTGAATAAAATTAATTATTTTCATTAGATATGGATCATAATATTACATTATCAAAAACATAATCATAAACAATCTGGATAAATGATGAGATTATATCGTAAAAACATTACCAATTTACTTACATTGAATTATTAGTACCATTAAAGAAAAAAATAAAATGAAACTTTAAATATCATAAAAATAATTATATTCATGATATAACTTCTCAAAATGGGTTTTTATACACCTCATAATATAAGATAAGGGCATAAAATAACATATGTCTCAAAAAAAATTGAGACAAACATTCATTACTAATTTGGTCACTTTTGAAACACAATCCTGATAAAATAGAGGTCCTAAAATAGATAAGTAAATCCCAATAATTTTCAGGATACTAATAATAAAATAAATTTATTGGTATTTTATACACCACATAAAATAAATAGTTGGTTAATATGGCTTTTCTCATAGAAGTAAAAAGTGAGACATAAATCTCTTAACTTCGGTATCAACTTCCTTCATACACATTTGAACCTCTTTTAGAATAAATATAATTTTATTATAAATATATTATAGAACCATACATATATATAATACCATATATTATTTTCTTATGACATTTTATTACTAGTTTATTAACAATTCCATGTTAAATTCCTGTTTCGGGAAACAACTGCTTTGTATTTTTTGAATGTTTTGATTTGGTATATTTGTTCTTGTTACTTGGATCATGTTTATATATTCTATATAATATTATCCATGATATAAATATCATATTTATTCATTATACATGTATTTATAGTGATCTATAAAAATTATAGATAGAAAATGAAACACACAATTCATAGAGATGGTAGATTGTACATACGCTTGAAAGTTGTTTCCATTTTCCTAAAGGAGAGAAATAAATAAAGTTAAATAACGTATTAACATTAAATCATAATTTTTATTTCATATATATAACATATTTTAATTAAAATCAACCTTATTATCTTCCCTATAAAGCGTGAACGAATCACATCCCTTCGTTAGGTGGTAGTCACTCGTACACACAAATGACGTTATCACATTCCCACAATATGAAAACTAAGAAGTCACATGTGATATAATTATTCCATAATAATAATAATATAATAAATATTATATATAAAAAATTAATGCATAATTATACCTATCTGTGATTTCTGGTGATGGAAAACGAAAAACATCAGTTCGTGAGGTGGTAGTCTGTCGTACACACGAATGCTGATTTCATGACCCATTTGATGGAAGAGTAGAATGATTTAGGTTATTATATTAACATAATAACATATAAATATTTTTAATATACTTTTTTATCATATCATAATTTTTTAATATTAATTTAATTAGGTGGAAGAAGAAATAAAATAAAATGATTGATTAGGGACATTACCTATTCTTCGGACAACTTCTTCGGGTTTACAACAAAAAGATTATTAGTTTGGATTTCTTAAAAAATAAGGATTATAGAATGAGATTATGGTATTAATGAATTTATTTTGAAGTTATTTTTGTAAAAAAATTTCAAGCATGAAGAGGAGAGGATAGGGATGCCTTTTATAAGTGAGGTGAGTGGCCTACTTGCGATTTTTTAAAAGAAAAATAGTTACCCTTGTTTTCCACATGACAAAAGGATCCAAAATGGGAAATTATCAAAAATATAATATATAAGGTCTAATAATGTCTATATGAAGGATTTTGGATATGTTTTGGGTTATTTTAAATCCTTATCTTTTTTATTTTTAACCCCGATAAACCCATTTTTACTTTAACCGCGATAAATAATTTTTATTATTTTTAGTATTCATTATGGTAAAAAACTAATTTGAAAATATTAGATAATTTAAATTATGATGATTCTAGATACAGAATAAAATTTTAAAAAAACTGTCACAAAATATTCCAAAATTAATTTAAAATTAATCCCATTGATGCAATGAGAGAATAGGTTTTCAAATAAAAACTGTTCAAATATTTAAAAAATATATATCAAAATTCTATATAAAAATTATTCAAATGACATAAATTTTATTAATATATATATATATAATAGGAATTTTATTTTTTAAAACCATCTTAAAACAGTTTTCAATTTTTAAAATTCTTAAAATAATTGACAAATTATAATAAAAATCATTATTTTTTAATATTCATCAAAAAAAATTATCTGCTTATAAAATTCTCAAAAATTCATCCTAATCTAATTTTGACATATTGATTTCAAAAATAAACTTTATTCTTTTAAAAAAATTATAATAGTTTCAAAATTATTTTTAAAATATGTGCGTAAAGGTGATAAAAAATCATTTTAGAAAAATACAGTTTTTAACTGTAAAATTATATTTTTTTCCTATCAATTGTCTAAGAATCACCTAAAATGAATGTTGAAATTTTCATTGAATATATAATATACAAATTTAATTAAAATAATTCACTAAAATTGATTTTTTTTTTAATTTATTGAGGTAAAACAAACTTTTGGGCATAAAAATAGTCTTTCAGAAAAAAATCATTTATTTTCAAATAGTTTTTATTTTCATTTATAATTAGTTGGTCACTAAATAATTTATTTTATATACATATTTATACCATATATTTTATAACTTACATAATCATATTTATACCCACTATTCATCCTACTAGTTGGTAATTAACATATTAAATAATAATTTCTTAATACCAAGTCATGTTTCATTTAAAGTCAGTGTTATGTGTAATGAAATATAAAATTAGTATTTCATGTAACGCAAGTAAAATTAGTGTTTCGTGTGATGAAAATATCAAAAATATTAAATTTATTTGAAAACTAATATTTCCAAAAATCTAGGGGTGTTACATTATACCACCATTAAAATGATTCTCTCCCTAAAAATTAATAACTTTGTTACCAACAACTGAGGATACTTCTACATCATTATGTACTTAGGTTCCCATAGACCTTACTCAAGCTGGTGGTTTTACCAAAAAAATAATTGACCAAATAAATGGGCTTTTTTGTAGAACATTCTCTGTATTATCAAGAATCTCAACCTATTTTTCCTTATAAGAATGATCATGCTCTAACAGTACGACCTATGAGATCAGTACATGTGAAAAATCGGGCTTTCACTTCCTCGAGAGAGGTGCATGGAACACATCAAGAAAATGAGAGAGGTTCATTGGAAGCACCAACTGAAATGATACAATCCAAATACTATTAAGTATTTCAAAGGGTCCAATATACATAGGTCTTAGTTTTCCATTATTTATTCCTTAGATAAGTTCATAGAAAGACCTTCTCACAAACATCAAATTCTATATCATGTCGATGATTATTTGTATAAAATTTCTATCATCTTTGTAAAATCCTTACATATTAATAAATAGATATTACCTTATCTACCATCTAATCATATTTCATATGTCTCAGTATATTTTTTCCTATAACATTATTCCAGTATGTTGGAGTTATACACTTCTTTCCATAAAGTGCTTTATAAGGAGCCATCTGATTTATTGAGTGAAATTAATTATGGCGAGAAAACTCAACTAGAGAAATGTTTTTATCTCATTCTCCTTTTAAATCCATAAAATAAGATCTTAACATGTATTCAAGGTTTTGAATTATTCTCTAAAACTGAGCATCTATCTAAATATGATACACAGTGATTAAACACAAATATGAATCAAGATATTACTAATGAGTCCGATGAAACATTGAGGTAAACTTTATATACCTATAATATATAATTAAATGTGGTACCCCATGAAACTTTACAACTTCCTTAATGTATATTATGGAAAGGGGATCCAGAGATAAATCTTCTTTGATAGCAATAAAGTGTGTTAAATTCATAAGGTGGTCAAATATAACCCCTAATTACCTCAACATCAAAGATAACATAAACCCATAATGGTTACCAGTGACATTAATCATATTTCCACAATGTTTAAAGTAATTCTGCCTCAAATAACATTAGCACTAAAACATAAAAAAAATAAAAGTTTTTTATATCCCTAAATTCCTCTTAAAATATCCTTAATCTTGATAAACTCTCACAACATAAAATCTTAAAATGGGTTTCAATGAATTTGAATTTCTGATCAACCTTAAACTCATAAAACAATTATGGTATTCATAATTCTAAAGTTAATATTATCTAGAAAAATGTGTGCTTCCAAAATATAATTCACCCTTTATTCCTTAAATAATCTCTTATTTTATATGAAAACATTTCCATTGGATACGGGGTTTCAACCATGTACTGATATAATATCAAATTTGATTTCATTGTTCCATAATCTTTGAAGAATGAGATAATAAATGATAAAAATCACATGAAATTTCACTAAAGGATAAACAATATTATTTTCATAAGTTTCATTCATATAAAATCAAACATAAAATTACTTACTATCAATTAGAGGATATGTGATCCTTAATTATCATTATTAAGTTCAACCATCTTGATTATATAAGATCTCATTTTTTCATTAATTTTATGAGGTATTTGTGGAAAATCAACCTCATTATCCCTTGGACTAGGTCATTGATTCATATAATACCAACAATCCTTGAATTTGAACACTGGAGTGTAGGTTTCTCATTCTATACAACTTTTTCTCTATTTATATCATCATATAACTTCTTTCCATCACTTTTTCAATATGATTATAGTGACCCTCTCTTATAATCATAAAACATTTACTAGCTTCATTAAAAAAAATTACCTCCATGCTTCTTCCCACATTTGATAATTAAAGAATTTTCATCATCTTCTCTCCATGGTTTTTATATTTTCATTTGAATTCCATTTTTATCTTCTTATAAAAACCATGATATTGTTATGTAAATGCAACCTCAATTTCTACCTTGATAACACATATAAAAATATCTTCATAACTACAGAAGTCTCTTACGTATAATTCCCTTCAAATATGTGGTTTTGAGCCACTGAATAATTGATCAACATTACTTTATGGTTGGATAATAATGAGAGAATATTACCTCACAATTATTGTAGAATATTCCTCATAGGTACCAATTAATTCATCATATTTTGACTTTATACAAAGAAAATAATTCTTCATATTTATATTAATAATTTAAGAAATTTAATTATTAAAAAATAAGTTATTAAACTTGTCCCGGTCCATACTGCAAATTTCATCAATTTTCATTGTATTATCAATAAGATTTCACAATTGATCTGCTTCAAATCCGAAATGGTGAACAACCAAAAACGAATTTTTCATTCTATAAACACTGGAGGGTGTAAAATATCTTTTTAGTGGTGTTAATACATTTCTCTAAAACTATGAAATTAAAAGACCCGTTGAAAGAAGGTGGATATTGCCTCAATAAATACTCAATAGAATATTGTTCTCTTCTTTTCTTGTTTAGAATTCCAAAATGATTCACATATAGAGAAAGTTGTGTGACAATATCAATGATATTTTTAATTCCATATCTCATAAAATTTTGATTCTCAATAGAAAATTTTTGGCATTGTACATCACATTCATCACAAACACAATTTCTTCGGGTCCCATCCATCGACTAAAACCAAAATCATTGTGTAATGAATACTAATCAGATTAGGGAACCACATAATCATGAAAATTCAATTACCGGATTTCTAAATCATGGAACCTTTTTTTAATATATGAAACATTAGTTTTATACTTGGTAATTCATATTAATCATCTATTTAAATCCTTAATGACGGTTTGTAAGGAGTTTGTTAATTTCCAAAGCATATCCCTCGGGAAGGTCAAACCTGGTGTATAACATGTCATGTTTTCATGCACCAAGTGATGATAAAGCCCAACTCAATGCCCCATTTTGTATTTATTACCATTAGGTACCTCTATACCATATCCACATCAACTTGTAGTATCCATACAGGTATGTAATATCATGGAAACCACTCACTGTATCCTTTAACAAAATTCTCGGACATATTTCCTATACATTGATTCATCCTTATTCTTATCCTTAGAAATATCCCTAGAAATATAATTAAACATATCCATAGAGATATCCATAAATATTTCTCATCCTAGTTTCCAAATGCTAACTAATCCTTTCCTATGATACCAAATTCAGTGACAGAAGATTTTTATACATAGATATTATATATATTTAGATGAATATTCAATACATTACACAAACACATGCCTAGGTATTGTAATAGTTATGTGTCTTTAGAGACTAGGTATATAATATTATAATTCTTATGAAATATCTTCAACATGACCCATAAAAAAACTTCCCCTTTAGTACTCTTCGCAAACATGACCTACTTAAAACCTTTCTTCATAACCTATAGAAATAAAACATAATAAAGGGTTAGGTTATATACTTAGTAAGGGTAAACAATAGAGATATGTAATCATAACATGAACATAAGGGTATGAGAACATGGTCATAAAATTTTAAAACCATACCATCCACATAAAATATCATAATCTTGAGTCATGAAATTAAGATTACAAATTCATAATACATGAATCTAAAGGTAATCAAAGAACACCATCCATATATGCATAAAAGTGGTAAAAGACATAGAATTTTTTAATTTACATAATCATATAAAATATTATGTCAAGGATTCCCACAAATACATTAATAACATGATAGGCTTTGGCTAACCACCCTTATATCTACTTTGAGATTTGGATAAACTCTAGTGTACCCACTTTGGGCTTAGTAGAAACTCTCATGTACCTTATTTTAAGATTGGTATAACCTCTCTTGTACCATTTGAGATCATATAACATTAATCATTATCCAATATATTTGTGTTATATATAATTCTCACCCATTACATAATAAAAATCATATAAATGAGTTCTATAATATCAAAAAAAACATTATATCAGAAACTAGAAAAGGAAATGGACTTCATAAATATTTCATCACAGAATAACATCATGAAATTAAATAGGTTCACAATTATTTCATCATTTCATCATGGCATAACCCATGGAAAAATAAGTGGGATTCATAAGATTTATATCATCGTATAACCCATGGAAAATTAAGTGGGTTTCATAATAACTCTATCTTTGTGTAACCCATAGAAATGGATGAAGGTTTCATAATAATTCTCTCATTGCATAACACATGGAAAAAATAGTGGGTTTCATAATAATTTTACCACAGTATAACCCATGGAAAAAAGAATTGGGTTTCATAAGAATTATATCATGGTATAACCCATGGGAAAAATATGTTGGTTCCATAAACATTATTTCACCATAAACACGAACCATTCAGATAAATAATAATAATGGTATCCTTAGATCATATAAAAATTAAATCATAAGTATCGTTAGAGTATGTCATCTAAATAGAGGATGTTTTTGAAATAAAATCACTAGAACGTTTCTTTAGGAAAATAAAATTTATTTCAAAACAACTTTTTAAAATTAAAATATATAAAATCTTTTATAAATACTTTTCGTTGAAAATAAACATTTAAAACTTATAAATGAGCCTTTAAAATAATTTAAAATATTTCTTGAGTAAAATATAATTATCACTTTGAAAAAATCCTTTTAAAAATATAAAACATTTTAAACATAATTTTATTTAAAAATAACATTGAAAACATATAAAGGAATATTAAATGAAAATAATGGTCATGAAATCAGTCAATTACATTTATTCCATACACATTAAAACAAATATTCCTTTCATATTTTCGGTAAGAGCTAAACATTCCATGTTTGGAAAAAGACATAAGGATTCCTTTTGAAACATTTGAAAAAAGTAAAAAAGAGTAAAAAGTACTTTAAAAAATACTATAGTAACATTATAAAAGCATTGAAAATATTTTTATAAAACATATACATGTAATATAAAGGTTTTTTGACCAAACAGAGAAATGAAGTAAATTTTATTCAAAAAATTATTTTGAAATATTGAGTGTATAAAGAGAGGAAAATGAATGTAAAATATGTATTATCATGGAATAAATATAATAGAGTAAAATTTATGTGTTTATTTTTATATGTATCAAAATATTTTATCATCATAAATATAATCATAAATAATATATATAAACAAAGAGATTGTGTTATAAGAACCTTACCACTTTGGTAACATTGAATTGTAAGTACCATTAATGAATAACATAACATGAAAAATAAAATATCATGAAAATAATTATATTAATGATATAACATGTAAAATGGTAATTATCTACACCACATAGAATAATATAGGTTCATAACATAACATATGTCTCAAAGAAGGTAAATTGAGACAAAAATCTCTTACCATTTGGTAACTTTTGAACCGTAAACCCCATGAAAGAGAGATACTAAAATGGATAATTAAATCCCAAAAATTTTCAGGATAATAATAATAAAATTATTTTATGGGAAGTATATAAACTATATAAAATAAATATGTGGTTAATATGGAATGTCTCCCATAAAAGTAAAAAGAGGGACGAAAATCCCGTACCTTAAGTCTTAACTTCCTTCATACACTTTCAAAACTCCTCTATAATAAATACAATTTTATAATAAATATATTAAAAATAAATACACATATATATATATATAATTCCATATATTTTTTAATTATGACATTTTATTACCTATTTTTAAAAAATATCATGTTAAAGTCACATTTCAGGCAATAACTGCTTTGTTTTTTGTGTATGTTTTTATTTTTTGTTTTCTTCATAATGTAATGACCAAGGTTACATAATCTAAAGAATTTTAATAATGATATAAATATCATATATATTTAGTATACATAAATTTATAACTATTCATAATAGTTAGATACATAAAAAGAAATATGTCGTTCATGGAGGCGGTCGGTTGTACGTACGCATGAACGTTGTATACATTTTCTTAATAGAAAGAAATAAATAAAGGTAAATAATATATCTAAATTATATAATAATTTTTATTTCAAATATATCACATATTTTAATCAAAACCATCCTTATTACATTCCATGTAAATTGTGAACGATTCACATTATTTCACAAGGCAGTTGTCCACCGTACACATGAAAATTGATATCATATTCTCGCAAAATGGAAAGTATGAAGGATTATATTATATCATGTTTATATAATAATGATAATATATTAATTTTAAAATATAAATAATAAACATATCATTATATATTTCTTTGGGATGTGGTGATGGAAAACGAATAACATCGGTTCATGTGGTGATAGTTCATCATACACACAAATGATGATTTTGTGACCCATTTGACGGTAGATGAAAACAAATTAGGTTATGAAATTAACATAATACCATATAAGTACATATAAGATACTTAGTTTATCATATAATAATGTTATAATAATATTTTAATGAGGTGTAAGAATAAATAATATAAAACACTCGATTTGGGTTGTTACCTCTTCTTTAGACAACATTATTTGGTTTGCACCAAAAGAATTCTTATGTTGGATTTATAACAATTATCAGGATTATAGAATTAGAGGAGGGAATTAATGAATTTATTTTCTTATTTATTTTCATAACAAATTTTTTTTTTGATGTGTGAAGAGGATAGGAGAGGGGTTGACCTTTTATAAGTGAGGTGAGTGGCACATTTGTAATTTTTGAAAAGAAAAAGGGGTACCCACCTTTTTCACATGAAAAAAAGTTCCAAAATAAAATATCATAGAACCTAGAAGATATAAGGTCTAAATATGACCATAAAAGTGGTGTTGGATAAGTTTGGGGACATTTTAACCCCTATATTTTAAGTTTAACCCCCACTAAACCCATTTTTTTCTTAACTACGACAAATAATTTTTACTTGTTTTACTATGAATTATGGAAAAAAAATAATTTTAACTTATTATATAATATAACTTATTATTATTAATAATATTTAATATATTTTTAAAAAGTACATTCGCATAATTGGAAACATTCAATTTAAAATTAATCCTATAGTCATGATGAAAAAAATATTTTCAAAGAGAAATGTTCAAAAGTTTAAAGAAATTTCATTATAAAAATTCAATATGAAAATGATTTAAATGAACTGTATTGGATTAATAGATATATAATAGAACTAATTTTTTATTTAAAATAAGATTAAACAAATTTTTATGTTTTTAAAAGCTTTAAAATAAATTACAATTATTAATAAAAATTCTTATTTTTCACTATTCATAAAAAAATTTATCTTATCATAAAGATATGAAAATATCACCCTAATATAATTTTGAAATTATGATTTAAAAAATGAGCATTATTTTTTCAAAAAAATCTACAGTTTTTTAAATTTAGTTTTTAAACAAGTACATAAAAAAGCAATAAAACCTTTTTAAAAAAAATACAGCTTTTAATTGTGAAATGGGATTTATTCTTACATATTTTCTAAGAAACACCTAAGATTAATTTTAAAAATTTTATTGAATATATAATATATAAATTTTATTAAAATAATTCACTAAAAGTGATTTGTTTATTTTATTTAGGTATAACTTGTTTTTGTGCATAAAAATTGTTTTTTCTAAAAATATTTCCATTATTTCCAAATAGTTTTTATTTTCATTTCTAAATAAATTAGTCACTGAAATCTTTATTTTATATATTTTTTTAGACCATATATTTTTATAATTTATATAATCATATTCATACTCACTATTCCAATGGTTAGGTGATAACCATTAAATAATATTTTTTAATAGTAATTCATGTTTTATTTAAACTCGTCTTTGTGTGTAACGCAAGATAAACTTAGTGTTGTGTGTTACGCAAGCTAAAAATGGTGTGGAGTGTAATAAAAATATCAAAAATATTAATTTTATATGAAAAAATATATATTTCACAAAATCTTAAGGTGTGTAAACTCTAATGAGTATCATAGTGGATAGAGTCCCTTAATGAACTTGGTTCACTCTCCATTCTAGTGCTGGTTATCTCATGAGATGTCCAACTTTTCCCAATTAATTGTAGAGATATGTAATTATAATCCCACACATCAACTAATGAAAATCATACATATTTATTTCAAAATACTATAAAATATTCATCATATCATAACTTATATAAAGGAAACATCATTCCTAAACATTTAATCATTTCATTATAACATAACCTGTATAAAAGATACTGGTTTCATTAAAATTTCATCATTTCATCATCATAGTCATAGAACATCCTGATAAAGAATAAATATGGTATCCTTTGATCATATTCCTAGAAAATCATAAGCAATATCAAAGGATTCCATCATAAATGAAAAATCCATTAAAAGATTTCATGGAATATTTCTTGATGAAAATACCTTTTCCATTTTGAAATTAATTATTTAAAATATAAAAATTTACAAAATATAATGAAAGAAAAATTATTTGAAAATAACAAATAAAAATTGTACAGGAAGCTATAAAACATCGAGCAGTCATGATTGATGGAAATTATGTTTATGCCATATACTTTGAAAAAAGATTCCTTTTATATATTCGGTAATAGACAAAAGTAACTCATTCTAAAAATGACAAGAATATTTATTTTAAAACATTTTTAAAAAACTAAAAAAATTGAAAATTACTTTAAATTATCATTTTTCAAAAGTAAAAATATTTTTGAAATACATTTTTTAAAAACAAGTCCAAAGAAGAAAATAGATTTTTTATTGAGGAGAGAAATAAAATAAAATTTACATAAAAATATTATTGAGGTCCCTTGAGTACATAAAGGGAAGAAAATGAAAGTAAAAATGTATTCTCTAGAAATAAATATGGGTGAATAAAATTAATTAGTTTCTTGATATGTATGTCATAAAATTTTATCATCCAAAACTAAATCATAAACAATCCTGATAAACATTGAGATTGTAAAATAAATCCATTTCCTCAAGTTCAACTTTATTAAAAAGGAAACTAACCACATGTATAACAAATTTTAATTTGTTATAATTATAAACCATAATAATTTATATGCTTAAAATATCTTATATTATCCACTTATATCATTTTAACACCCATTTACTAATAATTATTTACTAATCATACTTTACAGGTATTAACAGTTTCATTTTTTTAGGGAAGTTTTTGTTTTAAAATTCCAATCATTCTACATTTATCATGTAACAATAATATACAAAATTTTAACTTTGTTATAAATATAATATATATTCATTATATATATAGTCATCCATAAAAGATATAAAAATTAATTACACTATTCAAGGAGATGATAAGTTATACATATGCATGAATGTTGTTTCTATTTTTTGATGGACAGAATGGAATAAAGGTAAATGATAATTTAAATTTAAATAATAATATTTATATGATAAATACAATATATGTTTATTAAATCTATCATTATAACCATCAAATTAATTTGGCGATAAAAAATTGATTATAATGCTTCGTGGAGACGACAAGTCGTACGTATGCTCACGTAATGTTTTCTCTTTCTGTGGGATGGAAATAAGGTGGATAATGGTTATTACAGAATCATAATAAAAATTTATTATATTTAAGATACTAAATTCATTATATTATAATGTATATCATGTATTTTGAGGGTGTATAATAAGAAATAAAATTGAAAATGCTCGGTTAAGAGTTATACCGCTTTATTGAGAGACCTCTTTTTTCTTACACGTTAATCCTTGAAAGAATGGTATTTTGGAAAGACAATATGATCTAGGATTTGGTTAAGGAATATAATATGATATTGGGGTACATATTGTTTGATCTGTAAGACTCAATCATTGTGAATAATGTAGGAGATAAGGTTCCCTTTCATAAGTGAGTGGAGGGTCACTATTGGAATTACATAATGTATTTAATTAATATTAATTAATTTTCATGGATAAAATGGATCCAATTTTAAAAAATTAAAAAATAATATGAGGATGAGTAAAAATAATCTCATAAAAACTTAACATGTTTTTTTATGTTTTTACCTATATCTCTTTGTTTTAACCCCCCATTAACCCTTTTGATTATTACCACAATATCAATGTTTTTTTAATCTTTAAGGCTCATGAAACTTACTATAAAAGAAGATATGACCCATAAATGGAACATTGTTGATATTTTAAGACATATTCCATTATATTACTCTAAGATATTCTTTTTTTTAACTTCTAATTATGTAATAAAAATTTTTTATTTTAAAATATCATTAATGTAATTTTTAGAAATACGTGAAATATTATAATATAATACATCTTTAACTCATATAAAATGGTTCTAAAATGATATGGATTGAAAACTAAAAAATATATTATCTTAATATAATCATCCAATTAAGTTTCAATAGGTTTCGATATCATTTTTAATATTATCTTTTAGATTCAATAATAATTTAATGAAATTTAACTTTATTCGTTGTAATGACTTTTTAATAATAATGGCTTGTAATTTTACATATAAAATGAAAATTTATTCAAAAATGGACATGGTATGTATTTTAGACCATTTATTATCCTAATTACACAGTTGAAATATTTTTATGAGTTTAAAATATTTTAATAAAATATATCTTAAATAAAATACTATTTATTTCATTTTAAGAACAGTCTGAATAATTTGACTTTAAAAACAACATGACTACATTTTAATTTGAATATTGAACATTAAAATATATCTAATATGATATATTTATCTTAAAAATTCTTGAGACACATTATATCACCTAAAAATTATTTTTATAGTTCTAAACTTATTTACTTTATTTTTCTAATACTTGTACCGATGTTGTTTTGGCATTGCATAAGCATTTAAGGTAATCATTTCATCACTAAAAATTAAAAAAAAAATTCATGATAAAAAAAAATTAATATATTAAACAAATACTTATGAAAAAACAAATTTTTTTATCCATATTAATAAATTTTATATATATTAAAAGCAAGAAAGTGGAATTTTTTACTTTATATATTTTACTTAAAAATTATTATGATAAAAATAAAATCTAAATAAAAAAGGGTCATATTTTAAAATTTTGGAAGATTATAGATGAAACAAAACTATCATAGGAAATTAATTAATTTTTTTTAATAAATTTAAATCCTTTTTCACATTATTTTTTAACACAAATTAACCCATTTTCCCTGGATAATAAAAATTTACTATAGTTATTATTCAGAATGACCAAAAATAAAAGGGGTTGTATTCCAAATTTATAGATCCCGATTCAAAATATAAAATCAATTTCTTAATAGATAATTTCTATAAGTACTAAAAATAAATTTAAGATAAAAATAAAAAAGGCAGTGAAAACGGTATTTTAGAAAAAAAATCTTTTTATGTATAAAAATATTTTTATTCCAAATTCAACCATAAAGTTGATTCCAATGAACATAATTTTATTTTTAATAATATAAGTGAAATAATTTTACATTTAAATCTTTTCATTATAATTTTTTTAATTCTGGAGAGAAAAATTTATTATCCAATACAAATGAGTATTTTTCACTGTTCAATAGAAAATCAATCTTTTTAGAAAATCCCAAATAATCAACCTAAGATAATTATGATATGATATTTTCAAATATGATGTTTTCTTATCAAATAAAATTGTTAAATTTTCCAGAAATTAAATATAATATTTTCTCCCTAAAAACCATTTTTGAAGAACATATTTTGAAGAAGAAAATGATTTTACTAAAAATTGAGTTCTTATTTTCTATGAATTTATTGAAAATATTTATTTATTATAACCTATATATATTATAATTTTTTTACTACTATTCATAACTGCTAAATCAATGGATATGTTATAATGTTTATTAAATAATAATATTTTGTTGTTCATTAATGCTCGTTGTTTCTTGTTGTCATACACAGTGTTCTATTAAAATATCAGGGTGTTATAGAAACTATATTCCGAATAATCCATTCCTTGGGAAAAGTATCCAGTTTTGAACTAAAATTAAAGATGGAGAATTACTTATAATTCACCTCTCATCGTTCAACGATATTTCATGGTAATAAGGGGCCACATGAATCTAAATAATGGATCGAGAGGATTGATAGGATTTTCAACTTCTTGAAAAGTCAGAAAGACTCCAATGTTGGTCTTTCCACATATATGCTTGAGGTTACATAAAAGAAGTAGTGGGAATATATTTTTTAATCCAAGTTTCAAGAAAATATTACCTAGATACTTTCAATAAAGTCTTCAATAAATAGTTATTTCCTAAGACACTAGGAGTGGCGAAGGCACATGAGTTCATTACTATAGAGCGGGTTGATCATTCTGTCATGCAGTATGCTACTCAGTTTTCCTGGTTGGTAAAATTGTCTCCAAACATTGTTTCTAATGAATATGTCAAGGTGCATAGGTTCTAAATGGGTTTAATACCTATAATTTAATCTATAATAATTATCATGTTCATATCCACCTTTACTGAGGTTATAAAAAATATAGTTATAGATAAGATGGATATAACTGGGAAGATAAGACTCTAGGGAAAATCAGTGATAGTGGGAGGAAACCAGAGTTCATTTTCTATCCAAAAGAAGAAGTAGGGTGACTAGTTCCACTATTGTTGAAGGAGTATGATATATATATATATAATAAGGGACAAGTGTTTTGTTATCTATATGGAGAAATGGATACCTCAAACTCAATTGTAAGTAAACACCCAAGGTATGTATAATGCGTGGACAATCAGGTGGTCTTATACTTTTCTATAAGAGATAATCCCAAGGAAGTAGATGTGTATCCAAATTCACAGAGGTATATTATTTTAAATATATTATGGTAAATGTATTGGAATATCATCCTCTTGCTAAGAGTGATGTTAAGGTTATGAAAAATGGGAAAAATGAGGTTGGACACATCAATATTGTGGATTGTTCACCAGAGGAGTTGGAGTAGGGCCCATAAACCATGATATATAGGATTTTTATCACATATTATACAGTTATAGAATTATGTTATACTAGTTAAAATAATTTCTTTATATCATCCAATCTTATTGTTATGTTGGTATTGTGATAAGAACTTATTCCTTCATTTTGACTCTTTCCACTCCTTTGGGAAAGATGTAAGAGAATAGTTTTAAATGAATTCAGTATTGGGTGATAATTTCTGACCACAATACCATATGGTATTTTCAATTTCATGATATTATTATATTTGATATCATCATTGGCATGAATTGAATGATTATCTATAAATCCCATATTGATTGTTGTCATCATTGAGACTAGTTCATTTCATTTAATAGAGTCACTCATATATTTATGGTTGAATGGGATCTTGTATCTAGGAGAGTAAGTCCAATTTTACTTAGTGTTGATATTATCTCATGATGGTTTTTGGGGATGCTTCTTAATGTTGTTAATCTGCATATTAGTATCCATAAAATTTTACTAGATGATTTCTATGGGTTTCAACCCTAGAAGAAATTTTATTTTTTATAGATTCTTTTTAAGGGAAGAGGCCCATTTCCATTCCTTCATACCATATGATACCTTCTAAATTAAAATAATTAAAGTATTATCTTAAGGATTATAAGTATGAGTAATTTATTCATATTAGTGTTTCACTTTGGGAATCTCTTGTTCTCTTTGAAAAGAAGGTAGATGGGGATGTCCAAATTTTTGTTGATTACCAAAGACTCAACCAGGTGATAGTTAAGAATAAATATCACTTTCCAATTATTTTTTACCTTTTCAACTAGATCAAGGGATCCCATTGATTTTCATAAATTGATCTGATAACGGGGTACCATTAGAAGAGTTTTTTAGAAAAATATATTCCTATGATGATGTTCAGGAGTGGGTATGGGATATATTTAGTATCTAGTCATGTTTTTTGGCCTAACTAACACTCCTACAATATTTTTGGATTTAATGAATTCAATATTTCATATGATTTTGGATTATTTTTTGGTCATTTATAAGGATGATATATTTTTTATTTTAAATCATAAAAGTATTATGCAGTATATTTGAATTACTTCATTGGAATATTGAAAGAGAATTGTTTGTATAGGAAGCTATACAAATTTCATTTCTAGATTCAAGAGATTAAAATTTTATGCCATGTGATTTCAAATAATGGTGTCTCATTGGGGCCTTATAATATTTAAGAATTGATGTTTTAGAAGAAACCCAAAAAGGTATTTAAAATATGTTATTTCTTAGGATTTATTATATATTACAAGCACTCTTTTCAGGACTTCTCTAAGATTACATATCCTATAATAGAGTTAACCCCTAAGGGTGTGAATTTATTTTGAAGTGATTTATTTTAGATATATTTTGAGTTATTAAAATGGAGATTGAATTTATCTCTATTCATGATACTCCTTGAGTCAAATTTAGGATATGATGTCTACTATGAAGCCTTAGGTATGGGTTAGGGTTCTGTAAGAAATTGATTCTTCCTTTGAGGCATGGATCTTTCCTTTTTAGTTTATAATTAATAAAATGGAAAAAAAGAGGTCAAGGGATAGCTACAGGCATATTACACAAATTGACTGGGGCCTACATATCTTTTACTTTATTATACACACTCTGTATGGAGGGATACACACCATGTAATCCCAGTACATGGACATGTAATGGTATTTCCAGAAATTGTACGGACAGAGCATGTAGTTTCAAGTACACATTGTGTAATTTTATTTTTTAAATTAAATCTGGAAGTAGCATAATTTTTGGCAGACAAATAAAAATTATCCATTTCAATGAGTAGCGCACCCAGAAAAATTTTGAATGGGAATTCTTCTCCTGTTTTTTCATCTAGAACCTGATTTGAAAACTGTTGAATCTCTTGAAACCCTCTCAGTGAGTGCCTGATTCCTCTTGAGCCTTTCTTTATGATTTCTTCTCTCATCCTAGTTATCAAGGGTTCAGTGTTTATACTCATTTTTAGATCTAATCTAATTTAGGTCGAATTGATGATAGAAACTATATGAGGAGAGTCATAATAACATGAGGTAGGTGGCCTTGTGGCTTTCTCAAATTGTCATGATCTTTATAAATGTTGGAATGTTGTGCATCCCTTTTTATGGTGTTATATGATTTATAATTTACCCTTATTGTTTCCTATTGGTTTCTAGGTAATAAAATTTTTTAAAGTATGAATTTAATTTATAATGGAATTTCAATTGTGAAAAAATGTGATTGATTTGATTAAGGGTTTGAGATTAATGATTACACTTTTTCCCCATGTCATACCTATTCCTGTTTAAGTATGTTTGAAATGTTTTTATCCATATCTGAACCTACCCATGTGAGTTAGGTTATTCTAAGGCCTTATAATGGTTTATATTACATAAAAGGATTGTTATTTAAAATTTTCCCATGTGATTGATTTAGGATTAAATACATGTGATAGTTTAATTCACATGTGTTTCTTGTTATATGATATGTTCCCACATGATTTGATATGTTAAATCCATGAAATAGTTTAATTTTCATTTTTTTTCTTATATGAAATGATTAGAAAGGGTTAATTAGTAATGGGTGAGCCACAGTCTAAGTTAAAAAACAAGGTTGGGCTCATGTGACTAATTTCACCTTATATAACTTCGGCGAACCATTTCCTTGGTTAAAAGACAAAGGAAAGTCTCAAGATGTTAATTATGTAAAGGCCATGAGAGAGACACAGATTTGGTGGTCGGGATCATTGAGGCTTACTTAAAATGATGAGAGAACCTGGGATCCATTCAGGGATACCCATGATGGGATCTACTATAAAATTATTAAATTATTATTATGTCATGAGATGATGGTTACTTTTATACAAGGGGTCATCGGGCCTAGGCCAGACCTTGAAACTTTTATATAATCCAATGGAATTGAATAATGAAATGTAATGACTAATGATGCATCTTCCAATCCAAAGCACAAGCTTGGATTCAATATTCACTTATACATGATTACAGTGTCTCGTGAGACATCTATTGTGCTTACTTTTAAGTACCTTCTAGTTTACTATTTTTATTATTGTACACTACCAGTTATATATAATCACTGATATATTGGCACATATCATGGGAGGTTTCCTACTGGGATTTAGTCTCACAGCCTGTTTGGGTCACGCGTTTTGTCCTAAATAGATTATATGATTACAGGTGTTGATAAGGGTAAGCTCACATTTTCTGGTACTTTATTTTCTGTTAGGAGAGGATAGAATGAGATCAAGACAAGGCCTACGATGCATTTGAGTCACTTTTTTCCTTTTTAACTTTGGGTACTTATGTTTTTTATTACTGCAGTATAACCTATTTTGATTTTTTTCCTAAAACATGTAACATGAAGCCTCATATTTGTACGCTATGACTTATGGTTATTTATATTACCGGTTTTATGTTATTTACTTATATTTTATGATATTACTAATTATGGTATATAATTTTTATTATTTACGTTTTGTTACACTCTGCCAATGAGGGAAGAGTTTCCCCACTATCACACCTAGGCTCTCGATACTAGTTGGTAGCCTCCCTCATTTGGAGAAATGTACTTGAGGCTATGTGGCCAATTGGGTACGAGGCACGTTAATGTGGAATCTGAATCTGGGACATTAAAAATTCATATCAGAGGATTTATTTTCTAGTTTTATTCATTTTTTGGCGATGATAGAAAGATATGGAAATGCAAGGGATTCGGTACTAAGTTGTGCATAGGAGAATCTAGCCCGCATATAGGGTAAATCCAAACTTCCTCAAATTGATTTGTGATTTTTGGATTTTTAGATATTACAATTGATTAGATTTCTCCAATGGGTGATGCACTTGTTTTGTGCTATTATTAATGATATTAATGTGGTTCTATTTTGTTTCAAACTGATGAGATGATGGTATGCCATCTCATGCATCATATATTCACTTGTTGAAAATCAAATTCCCTGAATTCTGGTCATGCCATCTAGGAGAATTACTAATCGCATGATGTTTTGATACATGTCATGATAGACATGAATGTTGTTGTGATAGGTATCATGATAGATATTCCTGTTTTTTTGATAGTTTTATTGATATATTTTATGGTTCAAATTGGATGGATGACAAGATTGTATCCATGAGGATTATGGGCCCTCTTGGATAGTAATTTGGGGGATCATGTTTTGGCCATGAGATGAAATTTTGTTATTATGTGAAATATGTGATGCCAAACATTGATTTGTGGGGATTATGGGCCCCCAAAAATCATAATTTGGAACATTTTTTCTTTACTTTTCAAAAACAGCGGTTCTAGGTAAGTTTCAAAGGCTTACTATCTGGAAACCTAGACAACATAGCATGTGATGTTATGAACACAAACCATGTGCTCTTATATTCAATAAGATAGAAATTTCTTAAGTACACATCGTGTAATCGGAGTACACACCAAGTGGTAATTGACTGTGTGTTTGACAGTGTTAGGGAGAAAATGGGTTGTTGGTTTTTGGTTAGTGCACATTGTGTATGGTAGATACACACCATGTAGTTTTACTTAGGCAAACCCCATGTGACTCTCACCATGTGTAATTACATGTCTAGTAGGGATAAATTTAGTATACTCCATGTTTCAGGATGACACACCATGTACCTGGAATGTTTACATGCCCAGGTAGGTGGAATTACACGCCCAGGTAGGAGATTGAGTGTACACATCGCGTATGTTTTCTACACGCTGTGTATTCCTATTTTGGTATCCTTGAGGGTTTTAATATATTTTTTAGTTCATACACTTTTGAACTTAAAATATCAATGATCTTGAACTAAGGTGATTCTAGTGTGGAAGAATTGGGAATACTAGACCAAATTACCTGATGGACCATGTTGAGTGCTGAACTTGCAGCAAGATGGGCCATCCATTGTGTTTTTGCAGGATGTTTTCTCCAGCGGCTACTGAGAGAGGGTCTTCACAGACTCCACATTTAGGAACAGGGTCATCTTCTCATGAATTAGGGAACTGAAATATGTTGGGATGCTCATGCCGAGGTAGTGGTCATGTTCGTGGCTGCCAGACCCCAAGATCTCAGTAACATATGGGCATGTCAGCTCAGGGTATCCAGGAAGTGTCTTGGGGATATGGTACAGCCCACACCTATGCAATGAAACAGACCCAATAGGGGAAGGATCCCATACCTTCTATTGTCAAATGTACTATTCTAGTCAGCTCCATTTTAGCTTCTTTACTTTTGGGTACATGGGATTCATATAGTTCCATATCTATGCTCATTGTGGACATCCTAAGACTCCATGTTTTTATTTCTGATAATGTTATGAAACTAGTCACTCCATTAAGGATTAGAACAGCAGGGGTGCGATAGAGCATTGAGTTCCCCCTTGAAATAAGTGAGTGTCACTTAATTTGGGATCTCTAAGTCTTAGAGATGACAGACTTTGATGTCATACTCAGAATGGATTGGTTAGTATCATTTCAAGTCTTTGTCGATTTCTATCGATTTAGGGTGAGATTTACATCACTATAAGGTGGATCATTTCTACACAAGGGTTAATGGGATGTCCAAGCGAGCCGAGATAGACCCGAGCATTGTGGGTTGAGTGGGATGATGGCACACATTACCAGTTTATATCTAGATGACTAGGGGACACATCATATTTATTTTTCTCTAGTGGTTTATTTTCTTAGGGACATCTTCCCAGATGACTTTTCAGGTTTTTCTCTGGTAAGAGAGGTAGAGTTCTCTATCTAGCTACTATTGGGAGTTAAACCGGTATCCATTATTCATTATAGGATGACTATGATGGAGTTCCCAGAATTCAATAGTAAGCCAGAGTATTTGGAGGCTAAGGGTTTCATCCAACCTAGTACTTATCCTTAGGGATCTCTAGTCCTTTTTTGAAAAAGACGGATGATACCTTCCGAATATGTGTAGATTATTGGAAATTGAACTAGTTGATGGTTAAGAACTAGTATCATCTTCTGCAAATAGATGACCTCTACGATCATCTCCAAGGAGCTCAGGTGTTATTTAATATTGATTTTAGATCTAGTTATAATCAAGTTCCTGTTAGATCATCAAACATACATCACACAACCTTTTAGAGAAGGTGCAGTTTGTATGAGTATTTGGTCATGTCGTTCGGTCTCACGAATGCACCTGCAGTCTTTGTGGTACTAATTAACCAAGTGTTCCATCTATATCCGGACTCATTCGTTGTGGTTTTTAGGGATAATATCTTGGTTTATTAACAAAATAAACATGACCATGCCACCCATCTTGAGATCATTTTGAGTATACTGAGAGAACATCTGGTATATTCTATGTTTACAAAGTTCCACTTCTGGATGGATCAGATTCACATCCTAGGTTACGTCATCTCAGAGACAAAATCATCTATGGACCCAAATAAAGTGAGAGTAATAGTTACCTGGGAGTAGCCTAAGAACATCTTTGATGTTCGGATTTTTATAGGGCTGGCTGGTTACTGCAAACATTTCATACATTACTTCTTACACTTAAAAACTCTAATTATGGGACTGACAAAGAACGGATGAAGTAAGTATGGATAGATTCTTGCGAGACGGCCTTTCATGAGCTGTAAGGGAGTTTAACATCAGCACAAATACTGATTTTTCTAAATCCGGGCATGATTTACACTGTGTACAATGAAGAATTAGGTATTGCACTGGGAACATTGATTATGCAGGGGGATCAAGTTATTATGTATGGGTCTCGACAGTTGAGGAAACATAAGAGGAACTACAAGACGCATGATCTCGAGTTAGCTATGGTTTTTCATGCCTTACTCTGTTGGATGCATTACTTATTGGGGGATCATTTTTTGGTGTACACGGACCACAAAAGTATCAAGTTCATATTTACTCAGTGTGATCTAAATATGAGGCAATGAAGGTGGGTAGAATACCTTAAGTCTTTTGACTGTGAGCTTTCCAACACACCTGTAAAAGGAAATATAGTGAATCATTCACTGATCAAGAGTAATTAGATGTAGGTAGTACAGCAGGATAGTAGCGAGTGGAAGCTTATAGAATTATTCTCCAAGAAGAACTTGGAGGTGTACGATAGTTAGGGATAGAATTTCTTGCATCTTTAGTTGTTACCCTTATATTACTGGTCAGAGTGAAGATAAGGAAGCTATTTGATTCTGATGTCCTAGTTCTACAAGAGAGTTTGTCTAGTGAGGACCCTCCTCCTAGTTGTACCTCTAATGAGGACAAAGTATTATACTTACAGGGTCATGTATTGGTTTCAACAGACATTCTCAAGGATCTGATGTGATATTTTCATGCATTAGTTTGGACAGTGCATCCTGGTGTCACCAAGATGTATTGGGATTTACATCGTTAGTAATGGTGGCCAAGTATAAAGAGCAAGGTAGTTGGTTTTTTCATGAGATGTTCCACCTATCTGCAGGTGAAGGTGGAACACCATATGCCAACAGAAATTTTTCAGTAGATACAAATTTTTTAGTGGAAATGGAATAACGTAACAATGGATTTTATGATGAGTTTACCAAGGTCACCCAGAGGTAGTGATTCGGTATGGGTTGTGGTTGATAGGCTTATGAATGTTGCACATTTCTTATCGATCAATGAAACCTTTAGTGTGGATGAGCTTGGGAGGTTGTACATCTGTGAGACTATACGGCAGCACGGGGTCCCACATTCTATAATTTCAGATATGGATGCGTGGTTTACTTCTTGTTTCTGGAAAGGTGTACAGAGGGCTTTGGGTACGCAAGTGCTTCTAGGAATAGCTTACCACCCCCAGATAGATGGCCAATCAGAGTGCATGATACATGTGCTGGAGGATATGCTTTGTAAATGAATCATGGATTTCGGGCTTCCTGGGAGACACACATACCCCTTGTCGAGTCCACCTACAACAATAGCTTCTAGGATACTATTCAGATGGCGCCAAATGTAGATTTTTATGGTATGACATACCAATCACACTTTTATTGGTTAGAGATAGAGGATGCAGCAATGTTGCGACCTCGTCTTCCATAGAAGACCACTGAACTAGTTCAGTTGATTCGAAAGTGGATAGCTACTGCGCAGTCTCTTTAGAAATCATATGTCGATAACTATATAAAAACATTGCAGTTCGAGGTCGACGATAGTGTTTTTCTACCTATCGCATGGATGTTGGGACATAAATGGATTAGAAGTCTGGGTAATCTTTTTTCGAGATACGTTGGTTTTTTTGAGATCTTGGAGAGGGTCGGGCTGGTTGCCTATAGATTTTCATTACCTCAGAGGTATAAGTCTATGCATGACATCTTCCTCATTTCTTAGTTGCGGTGTTATATTTTGGACTCTTCTCACACCTTTCATCCTGATGAACTGGAGTTTCAGGAAGATGCATCCTTTGAGAAGCATCTAATTCATTTTTTGGATCATAGCATAATGGTTCTCCATGGTTGTTTTATTCCTTTAGTATGGTTTCTATGGTAGTGCGGCCCAGTGCAAGATGATACCTATGAGAGGGAGGCCGACGTACGGTCACAATGGCCAAGGTTGTTCTTGGTTTTTTCTTCATCACCCTTTGAAGTGTAATTTGGGTATGAATTGATTTAAATGGGGAAGTTTGTAAGAATCTTGTTCTTCCTTTGAGGTATGGATCTCTCCTTTTCAGTTTATACATAAGAAAATGGGGGAAAGAGGTCAAGGGATGTCTACAAGCCTATTACATGACATGACTAGGGACTTCAAGCTGTGTACTTTTATGTACACACCATGTATGGAGGGAAACATGCCATGTAATCCTAGTACACAGCCATGAAATGATCTAACTAGAAATTGTATGGAAACGACATTTAGTTTCAAGTACACATTGTGCACTTTTCTTTTATTTTTTGATAAAATCAATAAGTACAATCAATTTTGGAAGACAGATATAAATGATCCATTTTGTCGAGCAGCGCACCCAGGAAAAATCTGAATGGGAATTCTTCTCTTGTTTCATTGCCCATAACCCTATTTGAACACCATCAAATTTGTTGAAACCCTCTTGGTGAGTGATCAATTCCTCAAGATCCTTTACTTTTTATTTATTCTGTTGACTTAGTTATAGAGGGTTGAATTTTTTTACTTGTTTTGTAGATCTAATCTGATTTGGGTCAAATTGAAGATCGACACTGGATGCGGAGAGTCATACTGACATGAGGTAGGTGGTCTTCTGCCATTTGAAAATTGTCATGATGCTTATATACACTGGAGTATTGCGTGCCCATTTTTGGGGTGTTTATTAATTTTTAATTTTCCCTTATTGTTTCCTATTAGTGTTTAGGTAATCGAATAAGTGTTTTAAATTATTAATTACATTTATAATGGAATTTCAATTGTGATAAATTTGGATTGACTTGATTAAGGTTTTTGGATTAGTGATTTCCCCTTTTCCCCATGTTATTCCTATTCATGTTTAAGTTGGTTTGGAATCTTTTGATCAAACTATGATCCTGCACACATGAGTTACAATATGTTAAGGCATTATAATGGTTTAGATTACATAATAGTCTTATTATGTAAATTGGGCCCATGTGAGGGATTTATGATTAAGACCATGTGATAGTTTAATTAACATGTGTTTCTTATTATGTGATATGTTCCCACATGAGTTAATATGTTAAACCGTGTAGTGTTTTAATTTACATGGGGATACTTGTATGAAATTATTAAGAAGGGTTAATTAGAAATGGGTGAGCCACGGTCTCAGTTAAAAGATAAGGTTGGGCTCATGTGACTAATTTCAACTTATATATCTTGGGTGAACCATTTTCTCTGTTAAATGAAAATGGATGGGCTCAAGAGGTTAATTATGTAAAGGCTGTGAGCGAGCCACATATAGTGTGGTCTATCTCATTGTGGCTTACTTAAATTTCCAAGCAAACCTATGATCCACTAAAGGATACCTAGGTTAGTCTCTATTGGAAAATGGGTAAATTATTATTATGTCAAGATTTGATAGTTACTTTTATTCGGGGGGGGGGGGTCATCGGGCCAAGGCCAGACATCAAGACTTTTATATAATCCAATGGAATTGAATAATGAAGTGGAATGACTAATGACGTGTCTTCCAGGCCAAACCACAAGCTTAGATTCGGTCTTCACTTGTACTTGGTTACATTATCTTCTTAGAAATATGTTATGCATACAATTCATTGATAGACTAGCATAGGTCTTTGGTGGTTGCCTATTGGGATTTATTCTCACACCCTATTTGGGTCATTCTTTTGGTCCCAAATAGATTATATGATTGTAGGTGTTGATAAGGTAAAGTTCCCTTATATTGATACTTTATTTTTTATTAGGATAAGAGAGAATGGGACCAAGTCAAGGTATGTGATGTTTCCGAGTCTCTTGTGTTCCTTTTGTACTTTTGGTACTTATGTTTTGTATTGGTTTAGTGTAACTTATTTTGACTATTTTCCTAGAACATGTAACATAGAGACTCATATTTTTATGTTATGACATCTGGATATTTATATTTTCAGTCTTCCACAATTTACATATGTTGCATGGTATTATTACTTCCTCTATTGTATTTTTATTTCTGTTATGTTACACTCTACAACAAGGGAATAATTTCCACACTACCACACCTAGGCCCCCGTTTCTAGCTAGTCGGCAGCCTCTAGTATTTTGGGAAATGCACTTGAGGACATGTGTCCAACCAGGTACGGGGCACCTTAAAGTGGCATCTAAATCCAAGAAATTACAGGTTGTGTTATGATACAAGGAATATATTTGGTAGCTAGTGGCTCTCATCAATTACACTCTTGTGAAAATAACTACCCCATTCAAGATATTTAATTTTAAGTAGTGATTAATTCTCTTAATATAGGGTTTCACTACATATTTAGGTAATGATTTATATTGTATTCAGACTGTAAGAGCTCGAAGTACATTTTCAATAAGAGGGATTTGAACATGATATAGATATGTTGGGTAGAGTACCTCTAGAAATTTTATTTTGATATTTCATACACTCCTAAAAAGGGAAACATGGTTTTAGATGATTTGATTAGAAAATTAACAACTCGAGAAGTGAAGGAATCCATGAAAGAGTGGTTATTGATGGGCTTGTTTTTTGAGATGTAGTTATATAAAGGGGGTTGTGAAAAAGTGTTCCAAGATTGTTCTTGGGATGGATCATCTATGTATGATGAGACTAAACTTAGAAAAGCTGGGTGTGTGGAGTTTCAGAACCATAGTAAGATTCATCAGGTTGGGGAGGCCTCAGGTTAATGGTATCAGTCTCTCGATGTGGTTTTCCACTTTCGAGGTTTGATGGTTCTTCCAATATATAATATATTTTAATTGGTAAAAAATGGACACCAATAAAATTAGTTACTGAACCCTTGAGTTACCAAGAAGTATTATGACCTCTGAAGTCACTTTTGGTTTCCATGAGTGAGATGATTGATTGTAGATTTTGTGTATTAGTTCCTTACATGTCAAAAAATTAAGGTAGAATATAATAGGACTACTAGTTTTTTGCAACCCTTACCCAATCTAGTATGCAAATGGTATGAGATAGTGATAAAATTTCTTATTGGCCTACATTGGACTCTTATAGGTAAGGATGTGATATGGTTGATTATTAATTGACTCCCAAAATCAAAACATTTACTATCTATCAAGGATTCAATGATGGTAGAGGATCTTTGGCACTAGTATATGTGGGAGATTTTCAGGATCTAAGGTGTTTCATTAGCTACCATTTCCAATAGATACCCTCACTTCATATACTAGTTTTTAGTGTACATTGTTGGTAGTGATGGGTTCCCAATAAAATTTAAGCACAACATATCATCCTTAGATAGAGGTACAGATTGATAAATCCATACATATTATTAATGAAATGATTTATGCATGCATGTTTAACTTTAGTGGATCATGGGAGAAACATATTCCATTAGTGTGTTATTTATATATTAATAGTTATCAAGCTTTCGTTAGACTATATTCATATGAGGTGTTGCATGGGAGGCCTCATAGATCACCCCTTTTTGTGAAGTGGCTGGAGAACTATCCTTGGTTAGACCAAGCATTATTCTGGAGCTGAAAAATATTGTTCACTTAACCAGGAAGAGATTAGATAGAGATCAAATTTTCTAGAAGTATTATGCTTATCAGTGTCCTTAATCATTTTAATTTGAGGTAGGTCATTGTGTTTTCCTCATAGTTTCACTGTGATTTGGTCTAAGTAATTTTGGGAGGCAGAGTTAGTTACCACCTTGTTATGTTAGCGCATTCGAGATTGTATAGCAACTGAGGAGGTGGTATTATCAATTATACAAACCTTCTAGTTTTAATATTATCGATGACATGTTCCAGGTTTCCCAATTGAAAAAATATAATCTAAATCCATCCCATAAGATCTAGTGAGCGGATGATGAAATCGAACTAAACACCTTAGTGATTGAAAGTATTGTTTTCGTAGTGAAAAAAATAAGACAATGTGTTTTGTGGTAAAATGTTTTCATTGGATTGATTGAGATGGTATTGTATTAAGTAATACCATGAAACAAGGGAGTGTGATCCCTTGATGATTCCATAATGACCATATCTCTTTTTGGTTTCATTAACCTAAGCCTTTCTAGGGATAAAAAGTTTCATTGTGGGGTTAATTTTGATTCTATTTGGGTAACAAATATGTTTAATTTTGATCCTGGGTCTCCTATTTTGATATTCTAGATACTTTTTAGAGTCAATGGATAAAAATTTAGAGTTTTGGAGAAATAATTACAAGTTCACGGTTTAGGAGCATTGTTTATCTAATTGGGTGGTAACCATGTGACATCACTCTATTGGTTCCAATGAAAACTTTCAAGTTTTGTCTAATTGTGTGAGTTACTAAGAAAATCCCGAGGATGTTTTTATTTGGGTGTAGATGTTGTTTCATGGATGTCACATATTTTGATAAACCACACAACTATTTTCAGGAAACTGCATGACTAAGTTTTCATGGGTAGTGGTTACCACATGGTTAATGCATGGTTTTTTCTAAATGTGAGACCCAATATTAAACTCTTAAAATGGAAAATTACTCTGATTCTCTTGGTCATTTTTAACTCTAACATGATTCCCCAAACCCAAACTCCTAGATCTGACTCTCATAGACACATACTTGAAAACTCACATTAATAATAGTTGTAAAATACTAGATATAACCATCCTTAACTACAAAATAAAAAATTATTATAGAATATTTTACATATGAAGGATATTTTAAAGTTTATAGATTTAGATAATTATTATAAAAATTAAACTAATAATTTCCATGTTTTTTGTATCAAATGGAAAACTTTATTATTGCATACATAAATAATTAATTAAAAATTAGTCATCAATATCTCCCAAAAAATATTTCACCCATGTTATCCTTATCAAAAATTCATGTGAACTAATTTTCTTTACAACCTAGGGAGAAGGAAACAAATAAGGGGTCAGCTCAAACTCCCAATAAGGGAAAAATATAACTAAAGTAACCATGGAATAAACATGATATAAATATTATGGAAAGAATAGGTAAAAAAGGAATACATAATCAATATGAAATTGAGAGTATGTTATATCCATGAAAATAAATAAAAACATGGAAATTAATAGTAATGATCTCATACTTATGGAATGAATAATGTCAAGCATCGAAAACATAAATTTTAGGCCTTGTTCCAAGACACATTATTTTTCATTGACACCGCAAGAAAAACATATTTCTAAATTGGTAAGGAATACACTAAATACCCAAACCTATTTTTTCATATGATATCTATTGATATATGGAGGGGATATATAATTCTAGGCCTCATCAGTCACCTAGGTATGATTAATTCATTCACCATAAGAGTCAATAAGACCATTTATACCATTCATGAAGTAACCATTTTCTGGAGTATAGCATGGATATCCATATAATGAAGAATAAAAAATATCAAAACATGATCAAATTGTGTTAGCAGTATATAGTCATTAAGAATTAAAACTATTTTACCCATGTCAATAAAATGTATAACATGATCATAACTCATCATGAGATATAAGGTGGATGGTCAAACAATAATTAATTTATTTTCCAATAATCATCCGTATTGAAATATCAATATATAGTTGGATAATAATTTTCCCCACATCCATAGAATAACATTATTTCTATGTGAAAATCATCAAATCTGGGTTACATAAAATTTTATGTTCACACCATATATATAAATGAGTATACAAGTAATGAAATACTATAATAACTTTATTACAATCCATCCAAAGAAAGAAAGTGGTTGGTTTCAAAAGAACATATCCCAATAAGTGTGAAATAATTTTCAAAGGGTTTATGTTGTTGTAATCTAAATCCCTAGAAAGAAATGAGATAACACCAAATAATAAAATTTGAGTGTATAATGTACCCAACATAAATAACATAAGTTCAAGAGAAGGATCATAACTCCATGAATGAAATTTGAGTTGAAAAAATTCTTTCCACTGGGAAAACAATTTAATCAATAACCAATTTAATAAGGGAACATGATTTGGATTATAAATCCCCTAAAATAGTAAAATTATGATTAAAATATATAATTGAGTAGTTAATATACAATATAGATAAGAAATGGTTCAGAAAATATATTATGTCTCAAAGAACCATAATTGAGGAAAAGAAAACTATAACATCATTTGACATTTTTGAATCAAAATCCCATGAAAGAGAGGGATTTTAGTTGAGCATAAAATGAAATGATAAAAATATAATTAATGGAATTATATATAAAATATCTAGTATATACACTACATAAATTATATTAGATTCATAATACTAAACATGCTTTAAAGAGAGGAATTTGATATGAAAACCCTTACCTCTTGTCCTGACTTCCAAGAACGTACTTCAACCCCTACATAATAATAATTTATTTATTAATAATCTAACTGAAAATATTACTCATATCTATTATTATTTATAATCCTCATAAATATTAATTATTTATATGGTTTTTAATGATTTTCCACATCAGGTGTTTGCATTTTTGATCATTTGTAATAGTTTCATAATAACGGTGCCCACATTAATTATTCTAGAAAAAATCATCATTAATAGGTCATTAAAGTTACTTTTAGAGACAAGTTATCATAATTTATGATTTTTAAAATTTCTTTTATGAGTTTTTTAGTCTTTTTCTTTAATAATGAAATAAAAAACAAGCATGCTCTAGTGATTCTTGTCGGTCAGAGGGTACTTTCTCAATTGATGAATTAAATGTTGATATAACCACACCAAAACCCAAAAAAAACATTATTTGTATATTTATATCATATTATACATATATATTAGTTATCTTAGTTTTCCATGACATGTATAGTATTGTTCAACTAGGTAGTTAAACCGAACCAAACGTGAACCATCCATAATTAATGGATAATTATGAGATGGTTTTGTTGTAAGGTAATTTTAATAGAATAATAATGGTATTATTTAGTATTTATTAGTTTTATATATTATAATAGTAATTAAGTATGATAAAAAGTAATTTATATGAAAATATTACCTGATTTGAATAAATAGTTATCCTCTTAGTACTCTTATTTTAAATGATTTAATTAATGATGATTGTTTTTCAATCATATCATTAATAGGTTATATGATTTGTAATAAAAATAATAATAATATCATAAAAATAATATTTATCCACTAATACCATTTCTATATCCATCTTAGTAAGTTGGTGATGAAAAAAATACATGTTGTGTCGTGGAGATGGTAATCTGAACAACACACGAACAACAGTCAAATGGATGGGGTATATGAATAAACAATGACAATAAAATTAATATATTAAAGTTATAGTATATAAATGAGATTAATTTTATTATTTTAGCATGTATATAATAAATTTTAATGAATATAAATATAAATATAATATAATTGGTTGATAGTATTCAGGTCGTGTACGTGAATTTTACTTGGAATTATCCTTAGAAATAAAGGTTCTTTGATAACTAATGGTGAACATAATATTTTTGGGTTTGAAGAGGGTTCTCTAAGGAGAAAAATGATAGGTTTTAAAGTGTAAATTCAAAATATATTTAATTCTTGACGTCGTGGAGATGTTAAACTTTTTATAAGTGAGGAGAAGGGCAGTTTTATGAGTAACCCTTATATTTTTAATAACGTCTAATTACTATTCAAGTGTAAAAGGCCAAAAAATTGAAAAAATAGTGGATTAAACTTATTTTTCTCCAAAACACTCTTTTTAAAAACATTGAGTATTTTAGGTCTTTTTAACTAACTTTTTAATTTTTACCCTAGTTTACTTTTACTTTGGTAATTAAATTCTAACCTTAGTAATAAATTTTAATGAAAAATGTAAAGATTGAAATTTTTACCTAATTTGATTTTTATAATTCAAAATTTTTAAATAATTTTAACAATTAAAATTTCAAAATCTGTAAAAAAATTATTTTTTAAATAAATACGCTTAATCATGTAAATATTTTGTTTAGACAAATGACGTTTTAATCTTTAAATATATATATACATATATATATATATATGATAAAATTATTTTGGATATAGAATTTATGGAAATAAATTGATTTATTATAAAAGAATAAATCATTTTAAATGTTCTTGTAATTCCAAAACCAAACCTACCTTGAATATAATTGATTCAAGAAAATACCTAATGAATTTTTTTTATTAAAGTAACATTTTAATTAGTTCTAAAAATGATGTACATAGTATCTATAAGATAAAAAAATATTTTAATATATATAATATTATTTCATAAATTCATATTTCATCACCTAAAAGTATTTGTAATCTTATAGATCATTCTTATATAAATAAAAAGTCATAAAAATTACAAGATTCGTGAATACCATATTTTTCGACAGAAAACCAACCATTTCTAAAAAACCCTTAAAAATAAAATAAGTAGGATTTTCATATGGGAGATTCAAAATGTATTTTTTTTATTAATTTAAAATTATAGGATATATAAATTTAGTTTTTGAGTAAAATCATAAAATATAATGGAAACTCGTTTTAATTAGAAAATAAAATTTTCAAATATTAACTATTATTATACAAATTTCATTTATTTTACCAACTAAATTTTTGTTAAGAAATTATGAATGTAATACATAATTTATAATTAATCATATTTATTTGAAATAAAAAAGTGTATCACATAAAATAAATTTATTAGAAAAATATTTTTCTAAAAAATAAATTCTCTTTTTATTCATTATAGGTAAACTAATTGAATTTAATTAACATTAAAATTATAATTTAACTTCTATATAAATATAATTTATAAAGGGGTTACACTTATTCATTCCTGATAATTCAAAGGATATGTTTCTAATGGACATACTTAAATACTTATATTTTATCTAAATATATTGTGTTTTTCCTTTAAGTTTGGTTTTTCATGTAAAGTAAGTTATTAAACAAATTTACTCTTTTTGATGTAATATTTAATTATAATTTTGTGGCGTTACAATCTCCCACATTAATGAAATTGAATACTCTTGATTTTAATTAGTACTCATTGAAGAAAGTGGGTGAGTTCATTCTTAACATATTCATTATTCAAGGTATAACCTCTAATATGACAACTATTATACTCTCTTAGGATCTATCAAGTTACTTGTCTTTTTAGAAAAACACTATTCAATCATAAATAATACACCCAAGTATGTATATAAAATAATCATATATTCTTTATAAAATACCTTTCTGAAAACTACTTGAATATCTATATCAATAAACCATAGTAGAGTTAAATATTCCACCAAAAATTAACTCTATATTTAAACATGAAATAGTATTAAACACTAGTGTATAAGGTAACACACTAGTCATTTTGTATCATAATACCAAAAATGTGGTGAAAATCACTAAAAATACCATGAATAAATTATCAATCTCATGGTTACCAATACTCTTTAACTGTTCCAAAAATTAAATTACCCCTTATTATCTCAACATCAAGAATATATTAAACCTAATAGTTATTTGTACCACACTCATGTGTTGTTAAATAATTATCCCAAAATATATATAAAATTTTCATAAAAATATCCTTTCAAGGTTATTAAGAAAATTTAATATATGTTTCTATACCTTTAAAGTAAAACTACTGAAGAAAAATCCTTATATGTTTCACATAATTCTTATAAATGTTTTAATATACCAAAATATCATTGATATATATCAACCACTAATGAAAAGGTGGAAAAGTCTCAATATTTAACTTCTAGTAAGATATAAATCTCACTGCCATAGGTATGACTTGGAAATACACCTTTTCTATCATAATAGGAATATACCAAAAAAATAGCCATTTAGATATACTCCCTTAATCTGTTATAAGACATAATGGTTTCTAAATACATAGCTTTATCTATATCATCTTCATGATATTATTTCAATCAAATACTAAAATGAAAATAGTTATTATAATATCCAAAATATGAATACAAAAAAATAAATATGAATATGTCATCCCTTATGACACATTTGTTTTAACAAATGATGCTTTTATATCAACCTATGACTCTCTTTGTTCAATCATTGGTTATCCACGGTCATTTTTATATTAGTCCATCTAACCTAATTAGTTGAAATCATTCTTAAATCCATCATAATTGTCTATAAAGAGAATTTGATTACCCAAAGCATATCCCCCAGGAGTGACTATCTAGGTTTTCCATATCTGACCCACTCATAATGCATCATAGTGATGATTGGGTTGATTCTCAACCAACCCTTTTTTGGGTGATTACAACTAGGTTCATTTGTGCCACAGTCATAACTTTTTTCCAGTATCTAGACGATGATGTATTTTTAGTAAAACCACCTAATAAAGAATTTCCAAATATTTATGGATATCATTCTATACATGGACTCATCTCTAGGGTTTTCAATAAGGTTATATAACCCCAATCCCTTAATAAAATGTTCATAATTTCTTTGACATTAAATCATATTGTATCCTAAATGGTTATCTATACCATCGAAATTATTATCATCCTTAAATTATCAAAACATAAATTATCCTCAACTAACATTATAATATCTAAAGTTATGTAATCTTTACATTGATAACAACTATAACACCATGGACCCATACTCCAAAATCTTTTCCTCATAAAAACATACTTACATTCTAAATTTAATACCAACCATAAAAGCGTTGATATAACTATACTTAATTAAAAAAATAAAAAATGAATATATAATTTACTACATCAGAAATATCATTTCAGGATTATAGATTTAGAGAATTATCACAGAACATAAACTAATAAATCCAATGTTCTTTGAATAAAATTTAAAAATTTCCCATTTAATACTTTAACACCCATAGATTTTATGAAATATTTTTTGCAAATTAATTTAATATTTTTTATATTTTTTCATTTCACACAAAACTAAATATAGATTCTGTTATACAAAAGAACTAATTGTGGCTTACAATATACACAACACCAATTCAATATTTTAGTTCACATAATACAATTTTTTTATTATATTAAACACAATTCTGAGTCACATAGATACACTTTTTCACACATTAGATTGGGTTTTACCAAACTAACATATATTATTAACATTATTGTTAAAATATTATTATTACAACCACTTAGCCATTAGAATACAAGTTATGAATAAGATTAACTAAATTATGAAAATATGATTTATATTTGTATATAAAATGAATCCTTTGGTTATCAATTAGTATAATTGAAAGTAATAACTATTTAAAAATAAACAAATTAATTATCTTTGAAAATATTTTTCTATGTACAAACACAATTTTATCTCAATAAATCAAATAGCCCACTTTTTATTAATTTTTTCAAAAAAATTAAATATTATATATTGAATCAATATTTTTTATGCTCATCCAGTATATTTTATAGGTAGGAGATAAGAATAAATTTAATTTTATTGATAAAATGATGTATTCTTCTAAAAGGTAATTTTACCACTCTTTAATGGAGAACCCATTTTAAATCATATTTTTGAAACTTTTATAATTTTTATTTTATAAAATAAAATTAATTTTTGAAATAGGAATATAAAAAATATATTATGGGGAATTTTTTGTTTTTTTACTGTGAAGTTTCATTTTTTATGAATTGTGAATAATAATGAATTTTAAATTAATAACTAATTTATCATCTAATTTATGTATAATAAAAATAATATTTTTGATTGTTTTTAAGGTATAGTTAGATAAATTGTAAATAAAGTAATCCAATATATTTCATTTTTACCAATTTTACATTGATATTTGATATAAAACATTTCAAACTTTTGGACCTTTTCGCTTAAAAATCCATTGTTGTGGCACGTCTATGGGTTTAGTTTAAAATTAATTTCTATAGTGACCTTGATTTTTCTTACATGGAAATTACATTATTTTAACGATAAAGAACATAATGGTATACAAAACAAGGATCCAAAGGTTTAGTTTCTTGGGAAAATAGGTATCATACATTAATTTTACATAACAAAACATAAATAATTATTTAATTCCTTCTTCTCTAGATTCTTATTGGACCTTGTGTTCTCTATAATACAAGTATTCACCTAAGGATATACATCAGAAAAAGGGGTGAGATAAAATCCCAGTAAGAGGAAAAATAAGAGACATGAAACATGGGTTATCATAATCATCGTAATCATAACATAATAAAAGGATCATAATCATAATCCAGAGAGGAAGTAATAGATAAATTCCTATAATGAGGAAATGCATAAAAATTAAACATCATGTCTTAGTGGTCAAATACCACATATATTTGTGATCAAATCTAATATCATGTTCATGCATAACATTTGTGCATAATCATAAAATCGTCATTATGAACAAATATATATTCATTTTCATGCATGTTTCACCTTATCTCGTGGTATAAATCACATTACGCAATGAATTGGAGTTCTATATAATTCTAGGCACACCCGTCACATCAGAACGTTTACATAATAATGAATTCCACATAGAACGCATATCAATCTTATACATAAAATATCTCATGTAATGGAAATGGGATTCAATAGAATTTCATGAAGAAAAAATTAATGAATAAAACTTGTGGTTACCAAAAGAAAAAAGGGAATAACATTCTTGGTATAATAATCATCATCCTTGAGTGAAGAAGAAACCATCTCAAGATAAGTAAAACATGTGTTTTTATAAAGAATAGTTATTTTGGAAAAACTGTTTGGATCTATCATAAATTCAGATTAAAAGTATGTATATACATAAAATTAAAAGGCAAGGAAAATTCAATTATATTTGAAGAAAATTAAAAGAACATCCAAACTGTAATTTCGAATGAAAGAGGAATAACCGAAAGAAAGGAAATTGGGTTTGAGAATCCTCTTACCTTATGTATGAATGATTTATTCACATTAATATCTAGGATAATAAATTAGATTCATTAATTAATAAATAAAAAACTATTATACATGTATTTGGGACATTATAATGTTATTAAGTTCTTTTATATCCATTTTGATGAGTTATAGTGTTCAATTTCATAGTTTAACAGTGTTCGTTTTCTAGGTTTTCAAGATCGGTACGCTTGTATACATGTATGGAAGTTCATGTAAAATGAGGTTACATTCCCATAATTGAGATAATAGGTTATTAATTATATTACAGATGTTTAAATGGTGTGATATATTATTTTTTCATATATGGGGATAATAATCATATATAATGTTAATGATAATCCTTTAGATTAATTTTGGTTGTTTTTTATCATAATGAACTCGTTTGGTTTTATTATCTAATATTTTGGGTATATGTTAGTTATAGAACATATAAAATGTTATAACATACATTTTAAAATTAATTTTAACTATTTTAATGGTTTTATTACTATTCTTGAATTTGGTATAGGAAAATAAAAGTACATCTTCAATGATGGCATTAAATCAACTCATCATGAAAGATGTTTTCATTTTAGAATAAAAGGGATAGGGGAAAAGGTTTGATGAAGTAATATTACATTAACATAATAAAATTATAGTATATTTAAGATAATGGAGTTAAAAAGAAACTTGGATAATGGTAAATTATGAGAGAATAATAAAAGAAAATAAATTGAAAAGAAACTAAAAGAAAAGAAAGATGATTTTACCCCTTGAATTATCCTCCTTGAGAACCTCCTTAGGGGGAGTGGTTTTGGACTTTTTTTAAGACTAAAGGCTCATAGAAGTGGGGAGAGGCTTGTGAAAAGTATTTGGTACAACATAGAAAATTTTAGAAGCTTGGAAGGTGTGAGTAGAATAGGTAGTGAGGGGTGGTATTTATAGGGGAGGAGAGGGGTATTTTCTCATTATTTTATTCATTAGTTTATTATTTTGGATCAAGACTATGAATCGTTTAAACATTGTCACTAAATATATTAAAATAATGAATGATAGTTTGATATTTTGTGATTAAATCATCCATACATCAAAAATGACTCAAAAACTCAGGTATTTAGCTTTTGATGTAAAGTATCATATTTTACTATTCACCAAATATTCAAGTTTTTTAGAAAAATCCCATAAATTTACCCTAAGCCTTTTTTTATGTGTAGAATTAAAAAATGAAATCCATTTTATGAAAATAATTTTATAAATATGAGAAATATAATTTTTAATTAAGATCATCATTTTCTTGGAAGATATCGATTTTAAAATTATAACAGATTTTGTAATACTTTGAAAATTTAATTATGGTCTCATAAAATTATATTATAATGATAATAAAACCAAATATTATTTTATGAATCAATTTTATAAAAATAAAATTTATTTTAAATCATTATATTTTTTATAAAATTGAAAATAAACATTTATATTTTACAAAAATACCAACACTTAATTAATAATTTTTAAAATATTTATTTAATTATAATATTATATAATTATACTATGATATAATTATAAAATATTATCATTTATAACATACCTAAATTTTATTTATACTTCCATCGAAGAGGTTACTATTCTATTGGCAAAATTAATATTCTTAATGTTCACATTACTACTCTAAATTTGAAGTTATTATTCCATAAGTATAAGTTCTTTAACATCTTGAAATACCTATTGTTTAATTCATTGTTCATTTATAAAGTTTTTATAGTATTTTATGTATTTTTTTATGTGATTTATAACTTATAGTCAAGAATATTTATGGTGTCGATGGACATAGGACTCATCTTTCCTTTCTTCCCAAATCTTATGATCCTCTTCCATGATGATATGCTGAGGAATACCATGTCTCCAACCATAGACTCTAGGTATCATAGATTATTGTATTTATAGCTCTTCTTTAGACATTGGGATACCTCGATGTTCTGTGGAACGGTTTTCAACTTCTCCACCATTTATTCAAAAATTTCATGTTCGAGCATCTTATGTTCACTGACTTTATCCTAGCATGATAGTGTTATGAATCATTTCCCTTAAAAAGATTCATATGGATCCATTTGGATACTCGAGTGGAAACTATTATTGTAATAGAATTTGACTAGAGGAATATATTGGTCTTGTCCTCCTATTAAGTCCACATAAAATTCACTCAACATTTATTCTAATTTCTAAATTTTCCAATCTTATTGGACATCAATTTGAGGATGATAATATGTACTAAATTTCAGGTTAATGCTTGGAGAATGTTGGATACTTTTCATAAACATAGAGGTAAATTTGATGTCCCAGTAAAATAAAATCGATAGTGGTACTCCAAATAGAATTACCACTTCTCTAATATATATTCGTGCAAGATAGTTTATTGATAAGTCCTCTTGAATTGTCATAAAGTGGGTTGTCTTTATAAGGTGGTCCACAATAGTCCATATTGTATTTTTTTCTCTGGATTTCTTCAGAAGTCCAACAACCAAGTCCATAGTGATGTTTTTCCATTTCCATATTGGTATGGATAATGGTTACATCATCCCTTTAGAATTTTTCCTTTCATCCTTCACTTACTGAAATATCAGGAAATTTGATGTATATTTAGTAATGTCTTTCTTTATATTGCCCCACCAATAGTTATCTCAAATATCTTGATACATCTTTGAGATCCAGGGTGAATAAAGAAGGTTGAGCTATGTGTATGATTTATAATATTCTTCTTTATATTTGGAATGGATGGTACACATATTGATGACCCAAATCTTACAATTCCTTCCTTGTCAATATTAAACATTGGGGATTTCACCTTAATCATACCTGCCACCTTCTTCTAAATTCCCACCTCACTTGTTTGAGAATCCCTTGTTTTATCTATGAGGTATGATTGAGTAATCATTTGATAAAGGTTGATGATATTCCTTCCTTCACGATTCTCATGTCCATACATTAAAAATATAAGAAGATTAGATCCTTATAAATTCTTATAATTGATAAATATCCAATATCCTCTCTACATAGAGCATCTACAACATTATTTTCTTTTTCAGGATGGTAGTGAATTGAGCAGTAATAACCCTTTATGAGGTCTAGCCATCTTTGTTGGTACTTATTAAGCAACTCATATGTGAATATATATTTTAGGATCTTATTATCAGTATATATTTCACACTTCTCCACATAGAAATAATGTCACAATATTTTTAATGCAAAGATCACAACCTCCAACTCCAGATCATGCATATGATATATTTCTCATGAATGTTCAACTTTCTTTGAGGCATAGTCTATCACTTTATCTTTTTTCACTAGTAAAAAGGCTAATCCTTTATTTTAAGCATCACTTTATACCCCAAAAATCTCCCCACTTGTGAGAACTCTGAGTACTAGCAATGTGATAAGCCTCATTTTTAACTCTTTGAAATAGTCTTCATAATCACTAGTCCAAAAAAAATTCTCTCTTACAAGTCATCTTGGTTAGTGGTATTGAAAATAATGATAAGTTCATCGAATGTCGTCGTTAATACCCTGCTAGACCAAGGAAACTATGGATCTCTATTACAAATGCTTTTAAGCGCCACTCTTTTATTGCCTTTGTCTTATAAGGTTATACATATATTCCTTTGTTGGTGATAACATTCTCCAAGAATGATACTTTCTCCATCCATAACTAACAATTACTGTACTTTTCATAATGTTTCTCCCTTTATAAAGTCATTATTATAATATTCAAATTCTCATCATGTTCCCCCTTTCTCTTGGAGTATATCAAAATATCATCAATAAATACTACCAAAATATTTTTTGAGGTAATCTCTAAATTCTTTATTCATTAAGTCCATGAATATTTCTGTAGAACTAGTGAGTCTAAAGGGAATCACTATGAACTCATAGGGTCCATACCTCATTCTAAAGGAAATATTAGGAATATCTTTCTTCCGCGCCTTTAACTAGTGATATCATAACCAAAGGTCCACCTTATAGAAATACATGGCCACATGAAGTTGATTGATCAAGTCATCTATCTGTGGAATGGGATACTTTTTCTTTATTGTGATTTTTTTGATTTCACAATTGTAATGACCTAGACTTTTTAAATGATATTTGTTTCATAAAAATGTGTGTTATATTATTACACAAAAAAACTATATCCCTTTAATAATGAAGTGAGTGTATATTAAATGTGACCATTGGGTTTTTACCATTATATAACCATTGTTCAGATTGACTATTGGAAAAAATACTCTTAATAATAAATTTAATTCTATAATTGGTATTATAAATGGAAATGATAATGGCTAATTAATGCATAAAAAATAGTTGATGGCCTCATCTAGTATAATCCTGACCTATAAATCCTAATTTTAGATCTTGGGAAGTAGGTAGAATTGTTGGGATTTTCTCTTGACCATTTCCATGTTGAGCTTCAACATGTTAAGCTTGAACGAAATCACATATGGTTGAAGTTTGAGTTAGTGGAGATTACCACTCGGGCGATGTTATCAGAGCTTCCAAACGAGTCCATCACCCTAAAAAACCTTACCCTTAAGTCATATATGGGTGTTATAAGGGGTTATGTGTCAAGTCCTTAGTAAGGTATATTGAAATACCTTTTTCTAATAAAATTATTATTTTATCATTTTCATTTTAAAAATAGATTTTTTTTATGATTGAAATGGAATTTGATAAATTAATTTTTTGGATAAAAATTGTACTTTTATGAGAGAAATAAATTAAAATATTAAACTAAGGTTTTATTAAAAAAATATATAATAATGAAATAGTATTATCAAAACACTTTAATTTAATTACAAATGATAAAATAATTTTATTTTATTTTTTGTGTCAAAAATATTACTATGAATTTTATGCCCACAATTATTTTTAATAAAAAATTATTTTTATACTTAAAATACAAATTTGAAATATTTACAGATTTATTATGATAAAATAAATTTAATATTTTAATTCAGAATATTGATATTAGGTTAGGGTAAATTTATGATAATTTTATAAAATACTTTACTTTTTTGTGAATTGTAGAAATAAAGTTTCAGTTTTTCAGTAAGTTTAATGACATCATAGCTATGTCGTAATGATTAAATGATTAATTTAAAATTATGTTCGAATATTATATGTTAAAATAACTTAATATGTTTCCCAAGTTTCTAATACTAGGGTAAAATACCATGAGAAATCCCATGTTTTTTCAAATACCACTACTGATGTGTCCTTGGAAATTAATAAAAAACTCCCTCACTTTTGCTATGAATACCCACCCATTTCTTCACTTCCTTTCATTATAAATTAATCATACACTAATATATGATATTTTTACTTACCAAGGAGTCCTCCCATGTTTCCCTCAATCCCCCAAGGTCTTGATCATCGATTTTTAGGAGTCATTATTCAAGGTAAGGGGACTCTCACCTTCTCTTTTCCTTTGATATTACCTTTTTATGTGGTGTGTATTTCAATATTCCATACCATATTCTTCTATAAATTTAATACTATACCTTTAATTTTTTAAGATTAATTTATGAATGGTATATCCTTATCCCATGTCTTTTTAATGTTTTCTAAAATCATGTTTCATACTCGTAATGTTGTCGGATTTTCGTCTCAAAATTTATCTCTTTTTTATCAAGGAATTATTTTATTTTATTTTCTGAATACCCAAAAATATTGATTCCCTATGGGTATTAACATATATTTCAAAATTATCTATTTAATTATTTTATTAACACACCTAAAACCTTCATTTCTTTTCTGTGAGTTTAAAATGACAAAAGGATCTTATTTTTAAGCACTTTCTCAAACATCATGATTTTGAAATGAAACCCATTTATTTTATTCCCTATAGGTTATTTATGAGATGTTTTATTAAGATATATGTGTCCCATATTAATTAATACATATAAATTGTGATCCCTGGTAGCTCTTCAATGCATTAGGTAAAGAATTTAATCACTAGAGATGACGATTTTTACGATACCTTGGTGAATAACATAGGTAATTTTTATGGAACCTCGATGAAAATCCTTGGTGATATGCTTTTCAATGACTCAATTAAATGTTATATACACATTGAAAATTTATTATTAATCTTATTATTATAATAATATTCCCCTTTCTAATTACTTTATGTATTTCATCAATTTTTAACTGATATTCCTCAAGATCACAATTAAATTGTTTCCCTTGTTTACCCCTACTGGGACTTCTACTCTCCCTTTCGCTTGATGTATTTCCCTTGGTTATGAGATGCAATAAATGTACTTAGTATTAACCATGAAGAATACTTTCAACTGTAATAGAATAATTTTTTAAGTTTCATGTATTATGTACCTTATTTCCAATACACTAAACATTTAAAGATCCTCTATTTGTAAAATGTAATGAAAAGTTATGTAATAAAAAAAAGGGATGTCAGAGTTGGTATAAAAGGATGCATAAGTTGTTTTTGGAAATTAAGATTTGAAAAATTTAGGAATATACATAGAGAAAATTTTAAATATAGAGAAAAATTCTGGTATTTTGGTGAAATATTATATAAGTGGTTTCTAAACAAATAAATCTCCATCTGGAAATGAAAAAGTAGGTGTGCCTCTAGTACAGATGTATCTGGGGGTAAAACCCAAAAAAACACCATTATCTAGACTCAAATGGAAAATAGTGCATGAAAATGGGTCTTGCTGCACTCTTGGTTTTACACTCCCATGAAATATTTCTTGTTTATCACAAGATTTTTATGAACTATTTTGAAGGATTTATAGAAAATATAATTTTGATTAATGAATAAAAAATTTAATCATGATGTTTTAAGTCATAAAATTATTTTAGAGTTATAATATTATTAATAGAAACATGTTTCTCACTAAGATTATCTTCTTTTATAAAATAGCAAGAAATAGGGGGAACCGTGTAAATGGTTAGCACAATGGACCATGTGTTGATGGTCCTCCAATGGAATCTGGAATGGAAACCTTCATGAGAATGATGAATCAACTAACTAAATATTTGGGGAATAACTTGAGTCAAGATAAGATACTGATTTCACCACGAAGGGAAAAAAATTTCATTAAGTCCTTTATGCATCAATGACCACCAACATTTAGTGGATATATTGAACCATTGATTTCAGAATAGTGGATAATCTCTATTAAAAAATCTTTTTTTACTTTATTGTTAAGAATAAGAAAAATTTACTTTGGTTGTGTACCATTTATAGGGAGAATATAATCAGTGGTGGGAAATAATTAAAAACCTGAGGCTAAGAAGGGAGATTGATTCTTTGTAGTGGGAAGAGTTTAGGGGAATATTCTTTAATAAGTATATACCTCATTCAATGAGAAAAAAAATGTAGAAAGAATTTCTTGAACTGAATAAGGATTATAATAAATATGTTGGAAGTTATGAGATTAACTTCACAAGAATTTCTCATTATACCTCTAGCTTTTTCATGGATCCAAATGGGAATCTTGATAGATTTTTTGGGGTACTAAGACCTCATTCATGGAATAATTTAAGCAACTAATACTATGAAATCTATGAGGAAATCATGAGGAGTTCTATGAAGTTTTAACTGGAGATCGTTGAGATGTAGTGGTCTCATAAATCGAATGATAACATGATATCTCTAGAGATTAACATGTGAAGGATCTTTGACAAAGAAAGATGAGTAAAGAAGGTGAAAATTTCCACATGAAATAAATGCGTGAAGAAGCATTAGGTGAAATTACTACTCAATAGTGGGATGTATTACAAGTGTAGAAGAGATGGACATATCACTTGGAAATATTGTAGTGAAGTGAAGCCTCAACTTCTCAACACATGAGATAAAGGAAAGACGGTGAAGGCCCTACCTGAAGTCCAATGTTTAAATTGTGGATAGCTCGGACACTTTTTCAATCATTATCCAAATGTAAGGTTAGTGGATGGGAATCAACATCAACATTAAAATAGTCTAAGGGAGTAATTTATTTCTTTTTATATCTTGATTGATGAAGTTTAATCTCTAAATTATGTGGTGGAAGGTACTCTTGTTGTTCCCTCAAAGATAGCAAGTACCTTTTTTTATTCTGGTTCTACACATTCCTTTATTTTCTCAAACATTTAAAGAATATAAAATAAATCCTTGAACTTTTAGAAGTATAGTTATTAGTCTAGAATCCTTGAATGATTATCCAACCAACAAAAGTGTTTAGAAAATCTAGTATTCACTTTGGTGAGCATAATCTCATTGAAAATCTAGTGGTCTTTCCATGTTGGAATTTGACATTATAAAAGTGATGGTTTTTCTCTCAAAGTAAAATGATAATATCAAATAAATAAGAAAAGAAATATCAATAGTCTTGAGTGGAAAACCTATAGTGGTTTTCAAAGGAGAGATATCTCGACTTTAGTTTTGCCTAGAAGCACTACTCGTAGCCTTCATTATGGTGATGATAAGTGAAGATGAAGAAAGAAATGAAAGTGTATAAATATATAATGTACCTATAATTTAATAATACATTAACATATTTCATGAGGAGTTACCTGGACCTCCCCCGGAAAGAGAGTTAGAGTTCCCTATTGTACTCATCCTGGTCCCAATCCAATATAAAAAAATCGTTATATAATGGAAAATGTGGAGTTTGAGGAATTAAAGAAGCAACTCAAAGATCATTTGTAGAAGTGGTTTATAGATCCAAGTCTGTCTCCTTAAGAAGAACCTATTCTCTTTTTGAAGAAGAAGTATTGATCAATGTGTTTATGCCTTGATTATAGAGAACTTAATGGGATCATAGTGAAGAAAAAGTAGCATCTTCCAAGAATTGATGATTTATTTGACCAGCTTAATGGGGCTCAATTATTCACCAAGATTGATCATTAATCTGGTTATCATCAATTGAGGGTGAAAAAAGATGATATTTTAAAGACCGCCTATCAATCAAGATATGGGCATTATTAGTTTTTAGTTCCCTTCTAATTTACTAATTTACTGATTATTTTTATGAATTTGATGAATAGAGTATTTAAGGACTACCTTGATAACATTATGGTAGTTTTTATTGACTATATTATAATATATTCTAAAATATGTTAGGATCATGAGGATCATATAAGGTAGGTACAAAAAATTCTAAGGAATGAGAGGTTATTTGGAATGTTTATAAAGTGTATGTTTTGGTTACAAAAAGTTGATTTCTAGGGGAACATTATTACCAGTGAAGGAATCTTAGTTGAGCCTAAAAAGAAAAAGGTTTTGGAGGAGTGGCCTAATCCTAAAATAGTAACTGAGATTTTTAGTTTCCTTCATTTAGTATGATATTATAGGATGTTTTTGAAAAACCTTTCACAAATTTCCAATCCACTAACCAAGTTAACTCAAAAAGGGGTTAAGTTAATCTAGATAAAGGAGTGCGAGGAAAGTTTCCAAGAGCTATAGAATAGATTGGTTGTTGAACCCATGTTAACTCTACCCTATAGCGTAGATGGATTAATTTCTTTTAGTGATGCATGTCTAAAAGGGTTTGGGTGTGTTCTCCTAAAAACTGACAAGAAGATTGGTTATGCATCTTGATAGTTAAAGGATCATTATAAGAATCATCCTACACATAATCTGGATATAAATACGGTTTATTTTCTCTGATGATATGGCGGAAATATCATTATGGGTAGACATATGATATATACATAGACCACCAAATTTTGAAGTATATTTTCATGAAAAAAGAATTGAACATGAGATATATGAGATGGTTGGAACTTCTTAAAGACTATGATTGGTCAATTCATTTTTACCCCAGAAGAATAAACAAAATCACTAATGAATTAAGTAGGAAATAACCTATCTTTTGGTCGATGATGAGGATTCAAGGATATCCTTTGATCAATGTAAAATCCTAGTTCTGGAACCCACCTAGAGGCACCTCGTACCCAGTTGGTCACATGGACTCAAGCACATTTCACCAAATTCTAGAGGCTACCGACTAGCAGTGAGAGCCTTGGGTGTGATAGTGGGGAAACTATTCCCTCATTGGAGAAACATAGTATAAGTAAAAAAAAGTAATAGCAGAAGCGGTAAAACATGCAATGAGTGAATTGCGGAAGCAAGAAACAACTAGAGCCCATATGTATGAATGATGTATGATACATATGTATAAGAAAGCAACAAAACACATCATAATGCTAAAATATAGTACTAACCCAAGGTACGAAAGAAAAATAGTAAGCAACTCCTCATCATCGCAAGCCTTAGCTTGGTCTCATGCTTTCTAACTCCCAAAGCATCCAAGTACCTGAAGTGGAAGTACACTTTCCCTTATCCACACCTGCAACAATTTAATTTTTTTGGGCCCAAAATCATGACCCAAATAGGGTGTGAGACTAAATCCTAGTAGGAAACCACCAAGAGATCTGTTTCTAATAGTCAGCGAATATATATAGTAGGCAATAAGAAAAAGAAGTAGTAAACAAGGAAGTACTCAATAGTAAACATTCCTATAGTTTTAAAGCATTCAAACACCACATATCAAGAAAGTATATAATCACAAATAAGTAACCCTCTGGAATGTACTCACAGCCTAATCCCCACTGATACTACCTAGTAAACACAAGAAACCCTCAGGGAAGTACACATAGTCTAACCCCTCTGGTTCATCTTGAGCACAGACCTTATGAAGAAGAACTCACCATCAATTCCCTCTATAGTCTTGTACCAGTAACTAAAAGGTTCTCTAGGGAAGCACTTATGTCCCATTCCTCCAGTGACCCATGTCGAGGAACTACAGTCACTCTAAGGAAGCACTTATATCAATTCCCCCAATGGTCTCGCATCGTAACAGTAAAAAACAAAACCCTCTGGAGAAGCCCTCACGTCCATTCTCCCTATGGTCTACTACACCAGGTTCTCATGACCCTGTGTAAGTCAAACGACCACAATAATAAATGGAATCCAAACTAAACCTTAAGAACCACTTGTCTAAACAACTACAACATAATATCATGTTAGATAACATACTCCATCCTAATAATACTAGGCATGAAAAACAAAGTATAAGCCTAACATGAAAAACTAGACCAAACGGTCAAAACAAGTAAACATAGGAAAAACCTCCATATCCTGAAAAAATAAACCCTATTCACAACATATAACCTCTACCCAATCAACCAAGGCATAATACACAAACATTAAGGCAAAACACATAAACACGCTTTTGCACATATAACTTGAAGACTAATAATGGAAAGGCACAAACCACCTACCTCAGTGTTGCAGGATCATTATACATGAACCTCAATCCTTGAATCACCCAAGAACATCGTAGATCTATAAAAATGTCTAAAAAATTTAACCCAAAATATCTCATGAGATAAATGGAATCAGAAGAATGTGTTCAAGAAGAAGAGAGAACTCACTGATGCAATTCCAACGCAACTGATAGAGTTTAATTTGGAGAACGAACGCTCAGTCGAGGGATCGGTGAAGATCTAAATTGTACAAACGCTCTTAGACAAAATGGGTTGAGAAGAGATGTTTTATGTCCATCATACATGACCCTGGTAAATTTAATGAAAAAAAAAAAGAAAGTACATGGAATGTACTTTTGAGGTACATGGCGTGTACTCTCCTTATTCGGCCCCCGCATAAGGTGGTCTCTAGGTCACCACACATGGATGTGTTCTTGGCCGTTACACATCCAACACACGTCTACGTGCAGAAAAAGAGTACTGGGTTTGTATATATAAGTACATGGTGTGTAGTTCATAATTTTCCATAAATTCTTCTTTTTTCTCAAAAACACCACCAAAGAGAAAAACATACCTGAAAAGAAGATCCAGGTTCTTACAAACTTCCCCCCCTTAAAGAAATTCATCCATGAATTTCCCTAGTAAGGCGGTGTAGAAGAAGAAGGATCCTTAAATAGCTCCGGACGCTACAATCGTACATCGGTCTCCCTCTCCCAGGTCTCGTTCTGTACTTTCCCATGCTGTCATATCACTCATTCCAGTGGAACAGACCGACCATGGAGAACCCTCTCACTTCGATCAATAGTATGGATTGGATGCTCCATGAATGAGGCATCCACCTCTAACTTAACCTCCTCAGGTTGAAAAACATGAGATGGTTCTAAGAAGTAACGACGTAGCTGAGAAATGTGGAAGACGTTGTGCATAGCCTGGTACCTCTGAGGCAATTCCAACCGATAGGCAACCAGCTCAACTCTATCCAATATCTCAAATGGCCCGACACATCTCAGTGAAATATTACCCTACCACCTAATCCTCTGGTGTCCCATCCTCGGTGTGACATGCAGGAAAACCTGATCTCCAACCTCGAACTCTAGAGGTCATCTCTGAGGATCAACATAAGACTTTTGTCGAGACTGTGGAGTAGCCATCCTCTTCTGAATCAACTTTATCCGTTATGTGCTCTCCTAGACCAGACGAGGTCCTAGCATAGCTTCCTCTCCTGCCTCCATCCAACATAATAGTGATCAACATTTCCTATCATACAAAGATTCATAAGGTGTAATATGAATAGTTTCTTAAAAACTATTATTGTAAGAAAACTCCCCAAGAGGTATGTGTTTCTCCCAAGAACCTCTGAAATCTAAGACGCACGCTTGAAGTTGTCCTCAAGCACCCTAATCATACGCTCGAACTGGACATCTATCTAGGGATGGTAAGATATACTCAAACGTACATGTGTACCCAAAGCCTTTGGTATCCCCTTCGAGACCCGAGAAGCAAAATGTGTGTCCCTGTTTGATACAATGGCATGTGGAACCCCATGTAAACATATAATCTCTCGGATGTGAAGTCTTCCCAACTCATCCACATTGAAATTCTTCTTGATTGGAATGAAGTGAGGAACCTTCATGAGTCTGTCAATGACAACCCAAACTGCATCATTTCCTTGAGTCGACCTCAGAAAACCTGTCACGAAATCCATCATGACATCATTCAGCTTCCAATCAAAAATGGGTAACTACTACAAAATCCATTTTGGTTGCTGATGCTCCGCCTTCGCCTACTGACAGGTAGAACACCTTGTGATAAAACCAGCAACATCTCTCTCCATACCTGGCCACCAGTACTGACGGTGTAGATCACGATACGTCTTCGTGACACAAGGATGAACTACCCAAACTGATAAATGAAAGTCCCACATCAGCTTCACATGTATATCTGTTGGCACCCACACGTGTCCATGAAAATACAGGATCTCATCCTCACCTACTATCCATCCAGGAATAGAGTCCTCTCCTGAAACACTCTCTAGTAGGACTAGGCCTTTAGAATCCGATAGTTTCCTCGTTCTCTCATGATCAAGTAGAGTAGAGGTAACCGCTACAGAAGATAGAAATGTCTTCTCTTGTTGGTCATGCACCTCCAAATTCATCTCAAAGAACAGATCCATAAGCCCCCACTCACTACTGGCCTCCTGAACTACATGTATCTGAGTCCTCCTGATCAGCGCATTAGCCACTGCATTTCCTTTCCCAGGCGTATAGGCACGCTCAAAGTCAAAGGATTGAAGGTACTCAACCCACCTTCATTGTCTCAAATTCAGGTCATGTTGAGTGAAGATGTACTTGAGACTTTTGTGGTCAGTGAAAACAATGAAATTTACTCCCAGAAAATAATGTCTCCGACAGTGTAAACCTTCAACAACTGTAACCAACTCGATATCATGCATCGGGTAATTTCTCTCATTGGCCTCAACTGCTGAGACCTATACATAATGACTCATTCTCCTTGCATAAGCACAGCTCCCAACCCAATACGTGAAGCATCACAGTAAACAATATAGCTCTTTCCCGGCTCTGTAAATACTAGTATCGATGCTGAAGTCAACCTCCCTTTCATCTCCTCAAAGGCTAACTCACAATAAACCAACCACAAGAAATTTTCACCCTTCTTAATCAAGACCGTCAGTGGCACTGCTAAACATGGAAAGTCCTATATGAAATGTCTGTAGTATCGAGACATCCCTAGAAAACTCTATACCTCAAATACATTCTTTGGATTCACCCAGGAAACTACTACTCTCACTTTTTCTGAGTCTACTGATACACCTATCTTTGAGATAACATGACCCAAGAACTGAATTTGGTCCATCCAAAAGGGGCATTTTGAGAGCTTAGCATATAACTGATGCCCTCTTATTATACTCAGAATGATCTAAAGATGGGTAGCATGGTCATGTCGAGTGTGAGAGTACACCAAGATATCATCCATGAAGAATACCACAAAAGAATCCAAGTATGGATAGAGAACTCGGTTCATCTGTTCCATGAAGACTGTAGGCACAACCGTGAGACCGAATGGAATAACCACGTACTCGTATAGAACATACCTGATCTGATAAGCTGTAAAAGGTATATCATATGGTCTAACATGCAACTGATCATAACTAGACCTCAAGTCAATCTTCGAGAACACCCGGGCTTCTCGTACCTAATCAAAGAGATCATCAATACTCAGCAAGAGATATTGGTTCATTACCATTAACTGGTTCAACTTCTGATAATCCACAAAAAGTATGAGGGTACTTCCCACCATCTTTGTAAATAGGATGGAAAACCCAAAGGAGAAGTACTAGGTCAAATGAAACCCTTTTCCTGCAACTCCTCTAACTTCTTCTTGATCTCATGCAACTCTGGTGTAGTCATCCTATAAGGGGGAATGGACACTGATGTCTCTCCTGGAATAAGATCAATAAAGAAGTCCACCTCTCACTTTAGAGGAGAACCTGAAAAGTCCTCTAGAAATACATCCCTAAAATGATCCACCACTGGAGGAAAGTATAATTTTTAAGTCCCCTGGTTATCCAAATATAGACTAGAAACATGTGTTGTAACTCCTCTCAACCCATGATGATCGGGTCCGGCTCTGCTCTCCTGGACATCCCATTCACCCTTATGGAGAAACGATCCACCCTCTAGTGATGTGAAACTCACCCTATGATGATATCATTCAACAAAAGCATAAAAGAGAACTAACCTATCCATTCTGAGAATGACTTCATAGCATGTCATGTCTAAGACATAAAGGTCCCATAAGAAGTGACACCCACCAAACTCAAGAGGTCACTTCTTGAACTACCGCACACTAGTTGTTCTAGTCCAAAAAAGAGTGTCTAACGTCAATATATCAGCAGAAGAAAAGATATATATCCCAAGGCTCTCCATAATAGCAACAGATATAAAGCTATGGGAAGATCTTGTATCGAAAAGAGCATAAGCTAAAACTGAGGCAACAAGAATTGTACCCTGAACTGTAGAGGTTTCGGGACCCTACTCATATTGGGTCTTCTCCACTGCAAAAGTCGGACCTACACCATGACCCTATGACCCTAGATAACCACTCTGAGCTAACCCACCCTATTTTCATTGAAATCCTGACGACTGTCTACTAGGGCCATAACCTCCACCTTGGCCTAAACGGCCGGAAGAACTCTAGTTTCCAGACTGGTGAGAAACTGGTGGTGCTTCTCCGGAATGAGTAATCATAGAAGAACCCCTATCGCCAGAGTCTAGTGAGAAAAACATATAGAAACTCTGAAAATGTCCCATCTTGCTGCATGATCTACACTCCACTGGGTCTCTCGAGCAATGTGGCCTTGTATTCCTTCTCTTTACACCCAGGTAGCACACCACTTGGCTACCAGAAGAAGTTTCTTGCCCCCTCGGATCTCCACGCGTATACTCCCTACAGTGCTTCCTGCTGTCAGTAGGAGGGATACCAACTCCGTATGTTGAGCCACTCTGACTCACAACTCTAGAATCCCTAAAATTTCTCTCCATGGTCAGTGCATGGTTGACGATATAAGTGATGGAAGTAAACCTGAAGATGTTCACCTGAGATCAGATGTCATGCCTGAGACCATCCTCAAACTTCCTTACCAAGAATAACTCATCACCTCCTGGGATGTTCATGAAGAGTTGTAGCTCTGTGAAGTGAGAACAATACTCTATAAAAAAAGAGTAACCTGCTCTAGACTCATGAACTCTCGGTCTAGATCGACCCTCAAAGTCTCCGGGTAGAAGTCATCATAGAAGACATGATGGAACTCATACCATTCCATAACCTACTGGCATCCCACCTATGAGATCACATCCCACCATCTCTTGGAGAAATCCTAAAGCATGTATATAGTGAGATTGACCCTCTTATCTAGAGGCGTCTCCAGATGCTCGAAGATAGAAAGAATGGATTCTAACCATGACTTTGCAGCCTGAGGTCCTCCTTCTCCGGTGAAAGTGGGAGGACGATGCTACTGAAAGACTCGCATCATCTCTTCCATGGACGGGGCAGGAAACAGGACTCCACGGAAGGTCTGCATGAACCTCATAATGACCTCTCGAAACAGTGCATCAACACCTGTGTACGAGATGATGGTTATTTCCAAGACTGTCACAACAAGAGGATCTACTAGAAGTCCTTGATCATCCATGTCTGGTGTCTGATCACTGCCCTATAACTGGCAGACAACCAGAGGATGTTTCGATGGCATGACTCTACAAGGTCAAGCGCACACCTTATATCAAGATTAACAGAGACTAGAACATAGAAGTTTAAGAAGGGAACAAAAGAAATAAATCATTCATGTTTTTCAAAACAAGGATACATGGCATGTATATTGCCTACACGATGTGTTCCTTAAGCCTTCACATGGGTGTGTACTTCTGCAAACCCAGGTCATGTAACACCCAAAACACATAGCGTGTTGTCCTAGAATACGGTGTGTACTTGAATCCTATTCCCCTACCTGAGTTATATTACATGACTAACCCACATGGTTCCCCAAAAACAAGACTACATGGCATGTTCTTACCAGACACAGTGTGTACTAGACGAGATTCACTGACCTATGTTGTTAGTGACATGGCCAGTTACATGGCTGACTCTACACGGCATGTTTGTACCAGACACAACATGTACTAGAAGATTTTACCATCCAGCTTTGTTCATGAAACATCCGAATACTCAGTTTTTAATACATGATGTGTTTCATATAGGCAGGTCATGTATTATAAAAGACTCAGCCAACTCGTTTTGTTAGTCACATAGTCAGTTATATAGCTCTACAACATGGCATGTACATTCGGTACACGGCGTGTCCTACCAGAGATTTCCTAACCCCGTGTCTCTACCCACATTGTATGTGACTCGATTAGAGACCACATGGAATGTACATACAGTACATGGCATGTACTTAAGAAAAATAGTTTCTTCCCGAACAGAAGAACACATGGTGTGTATTCATCATTACACGACATGTATTCTGGGTTTTTTCGAACATTAAGCCTCAGAAACTTCTTCTAAACCCAGAAAAACACTTAAACGAACATTAAAGTGCCAAATTCCAATCCGTGAGGGCCCATAATACCTACAAATCAAAGCTTGGAATCTTATAAATGTCATATACATGGAAAACAAGGCAATGATCCACCAAATTTCGGTCCATGGGGTCTTATAACACCTCAAGAACCAATGTTTTTCATTAATAGAAAGAAAGACTTATGTAAAGCAATACTCTATCAAAAAAATAGGTATTCAATCAAGTCTTCTATCACCATATCATGAATATCTAACACAACATCTATCACGACAACATGAAATCACTAATGCACCCTAAATGGTATGGCAAGAATACATGACATGTGATTTCTAGCAAGTGCATATATGATGCAAGAGATAGAATATCCTCATCTCATCGGGTTGCAACAGAAATAGAACCTCAATAACATCAATAATAACAACACAATACATGTGAATCACCCAATGGTGATAATCAAATCAACTGTAAAATTGCAAAACCGTAAAAATTGCAATAAACAAAAAAATATCTTTTTCCTATACACGGATTAGCTACAACCGAGTACAACTTATTACCATGTACCTATTCTATCATATCCCTAACTATAGGCTCTAAATAGTAAGTCAAGAAGAAAATAATTCTATTATTCCACTTTGTAATGTCCCGGTTCAGGAATCCATCGAGAGGCACCCTGTACCTGGATGGTCACATGGCCTTAACCACATTTCCCCAAATGCCAAAGGCTACTGACTCATAGTGAGGGCCTTGGGTGTGATAGTGGGGAAACTATTCCCTCATTGTAAGAGAAATAAAGTGTAAGTAAAACAGATAGTAATAGAGAAAGTAGAAAAACAAAAAATTAGTGAACAACGGAAGTAAGAAATAATTGGAGCCCATATATATGAATGATGCATGATACATATGTCTAGGAAAGAAACCAAACATGTCAAAATGATTAAATATAGTACTAAACCAAAGTACGAAAGAAAAATAGTAAGCAACTCCTCAACATCGCAAGCCTTAGCTTGGTCCCATTCTATCCAACTCCCAAAGTAGTCATGTACTTGAAGTAGAAGGGTGCTTGCCCTTATCCATACTTGCAACAATATAATCTGTTTTGGCCCAAAATTAGGACCCAAATAGGGTGTGAGACTAAATCCTTGTAGACAACCACCAAGAGATATGTGCCAAATAGTCAGTGAATATATATTGTAGGCAATAAGTAAAAGAAGTAGTAAACAACGAAGTACTCAATAGTAAACATTCCTACAATTTCAAAGCATTCAAACACCACATATCAAGTAAGAAGATAATCACAAATAGGTAACCCTCTAGGATGTACTCACTATCTAATCCTCTTTGGTCCTACCTAGAATACACAAGCAACCCTCTGGAAAGTACACACAGTCTAACCCCTCTGGTTCAGCTTTAGCATAGACTCTCTGAGGAAGCACTCACCATTAATTCCCCCTATAGTCTCATATATGTAACTAAAATGCACTCTGGGGAAGCACATACATCTCATTCCCCTTGTGGACCACATTAAGGAACTACAGACACTCTCAGGAAGAACTTACATAAATTCCCCCTATGGTCTCACGTCATAACAGTAAGAACAGACCCTCTAGAGAAGCCCTCAAATTCATTCTCCTTATGGTCTACTACACCAGGTTTTCATGACCTTGTGTAAGTCAAACGTGCATAGAAATACATGGCAGACAAAGTAAACCTCAAGAACTACTTGGATAAACAACTATAGCATAACATCATGTTAGATAAAACACTCCATCCTAATAATACTAGGTATGGAAAACAAAGGAGCATCCTAACAGAAAAAAATAGACCAAATGGTCAAAACAAAAAAAACAGTGGAAAACCCCCCATAGCATGGAAAAATAAACCCTATTCACAACATATAACCTCTACCTAATCAACCAAGGAATAGCAGGAAAACTTTAGGGCTGAAAACATAAATACGCAATACCCCGTTCAGGGGTATTGGGCACTTTTTCACATATAACTCAAAAACTAACTACAAAAAGGCACAAACCACCTACCTTGATGTTGCAGGATCATTATACATGAACCTCAATACATGAATCACCCTAGAACGTCGTAGATCTATAAAAACTTCTAAAACAATCAACCCATGATATCTCATGAGAGAGAAGGAATCAGAAGATGGTGTCCAAGAAGAAGAGAGAACTCACCGATGAAATTCCAACGCAACCAACGGAGTTTGATTCGGAGAACAAACACTCGATTAGGGGCTCATCAAAGATCTGTGCCATACAGACGCTCTTAGATGAACTAGGTTGAGAAGATATGTGTTTTGTCTATCAAACGCGACCCTGGTCCGTTTAATGATAAAAAATAAAGTACATTATGTGTACTTTTGAGGTACATGGCGTGTACTCGCCTTATTCAGCCCCCGCATAATCCGGACTCCAGGTCACCACACACGGTTGTGTGCTCGGCCGTTACATAGCTAGCACACAGCTACGTGCCGAAAAAGAGTACACAGCGTGTACATATAAGTACATGGCGTGTACTTCAAAATTTTCCAGAAACTCCGCTTTTTCTCAAAAACACTAGGAAAGAGAAAAACATACCTGAAAAGAAGATCTTGGTTCTTACAATCAAAGTCCTAGTAAAACTGGACATGGTAATTTTAAGGGAAGGGACATCATCAAACCTATCCCAAATTATTTCTCAACATTCAAAACTAGATAATATCAATAAATGTCAAATTAACGATTCTTTGTTGCAGAAGAGGTTTTTGGTTATGATGGCTGGGAAGTTTCCTAAGTTCAAGATTTATCAATAAGGTGTAATAAAATTTCATACAAGGATATGTGTTCCATCTATTCTATAAATGAATAGAGAGATGATCGATTAAGCTCAGAGATCTCCATTCTCTATTCATCCTTGAAGCACTAAAATGTATAGGGACCTTTGTGACCATTATTGGTGGGATAACATGAAAATGGATATTTCTGATTACACTACAAGGTGCATGGTGTCTCAATAAGTTAAGGTAGAGTGACAACTTCCTAAAGGGGTATTACAAACACTACTCATACCAGCATAGAAGTAGGAAAATATAACTATGGATTTTTTCACAGGTCTCCCAATAACATCCAAATAAAACAATGTGATATGGGATATAGTGGACCGTCTCACCAAGACTACCCATTTTATCTCTATTTCAGAATATTTATCATTTGAACAACTCGCCAAGATATACATGAAGGAAGTGGTAAGGCTACATTGAGTTCCACTTTCTACTGTATCTGAACATGTTCCAAGGTTCACACCAAAATTTTATAGAAGACTTCCACATGATCTTCTTACCAAATTGAATTTATGTATGGCATATCACCCTCAAACTAATGGCCAATCTAAAAGAACTATTCAGAAACTCAAAAACATATTGAGAAAATTATTAATTGAATTTAAAGGTATATGGGATCAATATCTCCCATTATTTTAGTTCTCATATAACAATATCTTCTATTCAAGTATTCAAATGGAACCCTATGAAGATCTATATGGGAATTGATGTAGTTTTTACTACTTTTTTGGAAGAAGATGGGGAGAGAAAGCTTATTTGGCCTAATCTTCTGTAAGATATGACAAGAAATTGTTTATTCCATCCAACAACACATTAAGGATTCTTAGAGTTATAAAAAGAGATATGTTAAAAACCATTGAACGGACTTGAAGTTTGATTTTGGTGACAAAGTATGCCTTCAAATTCCACCATGGAAAAGAGTCATTCGATTAGGGAATAAAGGGAATATTATCCCTAGGTACATTGACCCCTATGAAATCCTTGATCACATAGGAGCAGTAGTCTGTCGGCTAGAACTTACACCCAATCTATCTCAAGTTCATGATGTTTTCCATGTATCTCTCTTGATAAAGAACATACCTTTATCTTCACATGTACTGAATCCAAAGTTGTTACAACTGGAACATGATGTCTCTTATGAGGAGAATTTGATGGAAATCCTAGACCATGAGGACATGTTTCTACACAACAAGACTACACAACTCATCAAAGTGTTATGGAGGAACCACATTTATGAATAAGCGTCATGGGAACCAAAGGAAACAACGAGGAAAAGGTAACCTAAGCTTTTATAGACATAGAGAACGAGTTGAAATTTCAGGGGGAAAATTTCATAAGGGGAGAAGAATGTAACTACCCAAACATTTTAAATTATATTTGTTTCCTGAAAATGTGTGTTATATTATTACACAAAAAAACTATATCCCTTTAATAATGAAGTGGGTATAATTTAAATGTGAACATTGGGTTTCAACCATTATATGATCATTGGTGAATTATGACCATTGGTCAATATGACTATTGGGTTTCCTAAAAATGTGTGTTATATTATAAAATATTTATTTCATTATTTCTATTTTATGAATAGTTTTTCTTAAAAATTGAAATGGAATTTGATAAATTGATTTGTGGATAAAGTTTTACTTTTATGAGAGATATAAATTTTTTATATTGAACTATGTTTTTATTAATATTTTTTTTATAAATAAAGATTATTATCAAAACACTTTAATTTTGTTACAAATGATAAAATAATTTTATTTTTTAAAGTGTTGAAAATTTTACATTGTATTTTACTATGATTTTTATGTCCAATATTGTTTTCAATAAATAATTATTTTTATAGTTAAAAGTTAAATTTATCATATTTATAGATTTATTATGATAAAATAAATGACATATTTGAATTCATGATATTGATATTAGGTAAGAGTTAATTATGGTAGTATGATTGTTGATGAGTATTATATGTGGTTCACTGACCTTACATGGTACTCCCTTAACCTGGTTTGGGGTGGATACTTTTGGGAATAGAAGTTCGAGCAAGGTTTATACTAATACATTCATGTCATGGTAGTCTCCCTCTATATTCCTACCAATGTTGGAATTATATAGTGGGAGCTGGTGTTTGTTAATTTCCTATGTAATGTATTCCATGCAGTTGGATTTGGAAGTGGGTGTCATGGAGATGAGTAATATATAGTAGCTATAAGGCTCTGTTGTTCAAGAACTTGGCATATGAAACCTCCTCATAACTGATCTTAGTCATGTGGACATGCAGTAGAAGGTTTATCAAGAGGACCAGTTCATCCCAGATTGGGGGATGTTATGAATTTGATGGGTATGGTCACATGGAACAATATTATTCAAACCTACATATCAATTATCTGAGGAAGCCGATGAATGGACCACCACAGCAAAGAAAATTCCGTGATCAGGGTTCTCCCAAGAATATATTGGGAGGCCCCCATGGAGTCAATGTTGGAAGATGATTGGGTGGAGCTTTGGGTGGAGGATCAACCAATGGAGGGAAACATTATGAGATACTTATACCACCACCACCAAGTATCCCACAATATGCTTAGCGAGCCAAGAGATGGGGCCATAGGAAGCTGTAGGAAATGCATGATTATGACCCAATAGCTCATTAGATTATATGAGGTTTGATATAAGTTTATTATAAACTTTCTACATCACTTGTAAAAAAATTCAAGTTACTTTATCATTTCTGTATCCCTTGTGTGAGAGATAGAGATACTCATTTAGATCTTAGTATATAATCTTTTTCTAGAGGTTCAAACTGGGTGTGACTCTTAAATATTAAATATCTACAAGCAGTGTGAGCTATCTCTTGGTGGGGATAGTTTCACATGGGACTTCTTGGTCATCACAATGAAACATTATCAAATAATCTTGGGTATAGACTAGTTGTTTATGGTTTGAGAACAGATTGACAATCATAATAGGTGGGTCAAATGAATTTGAATAAATGGCATGATATTCACCTTTTTGAGTAATAGAGATATCATGGATGAGCGAGTGGGACTTACATGTAGAAGTATGTATCCCATAACCCATTAGTTGGTGAGCTTATCCCTTGGTGTATTGTTATATTCCATAATTTGGATTCCTTTAGTGATGGAGGACTTTATGGATGTTTATCCCAAGGATGTTTTGGGACTTATTTTGAGGAATGAGATATAATTTTTTACTAACTTTCACCTTAGGACCATACCAAAATCTTCTGTAGGATATCAGATATCCCCTAGCAAGCATTAAGAGTTTTGGGTATAGTTCTAAGACCTTTAATAGAATTTTTTTATCTGACCCATTGTGTCCACCTAGGAAACTCTAGTTTTATTCATGAAAAAGGAATACGAGAGCTCAAATATTTGTGCTAATTATATATTTCAAGTCCGAATACCACCAGTTGAGGGTTTACAAGGCTAATATTATGAATCTATCATTCCAATATTTTTATCTACACTGTGAGTTCCTTGTGAATCCTTTTAGTGTGATGAATTTCCCTCTTGTGATCTTGGCTTTGAGAAATAAAATCTTATATCCATATGTAGACTAATTTTTGGTTTTCTTCATTGGGGACATGATCATCTACTCCACATCATAGGAGGATAATGTAGAGAACGTGATGATGGTCTTAGATTTACTTTGGGAGAACCATCTATATGGAAATCTCTCAAATAGACAATTATAGAACTAAAAGATTTAATTTCCGGGGTATTTCATCTCTGGGCATGGATTAGTTGTGGACCCATAAAATATTGATGTAGTTCTTTCTTGGGAGCCACCCCATATCATGTTAGAGGTGTAGAGTTTTCTTATCTTGGAAAGGTACTAGAGGAGGTTCATGGTGTAATTATCTAGTATTGAAACCCCTTTGACCATCCTAACATGGAAAGTTGATCCATTTACATAGATCGAGCAATGTTAGATGGACTTCAATAATTTGAGGTTGAGGTTGATCAGTGCTCCTGTCTTGAGACTATTGGAGGTTGGCATTGATTAAGTTGTGTATTGATATGCCTATGGGGTGTGAATTGGATACATTTTGATGCCAAGGTTTGAATTTATCAAATACGAGTCGAGGTAGTTAAGACCCAACATGCAGAACTAGACAACTCAAGACCTAGAGTTGGTATTAGTAGTCTTCACTCTGAATATATGGAGAAACTATATTCTATGAGAGTTCATTTTTATTTTCTTTTACCATCATAGTCTTAGGTATATATTTATATAGAGATATAAAACCCCCATACCAAGGTTTTCGTTTGAGTTACTATAGGTCCATGAAATTGAGATATTCTATACTACTAGGAAGGGAAACATGGTGGAAAATTCTCTTAGTAGTAAGTATTTTTCTCATTCATTATAGTTGGTTTATCAGACTTTGGCTTCTTTATAGCTAACCCTGATGAAGGAGAGGGATGAATATTATATTTAGTTGATAGTATTGACTTCTCTCTTTATTTAGTGTGTGAGGGTGGATTAGTTGGGAGACATTGAATGTAAAGTTATTCATGAGTAGATATCCTCATAAGATTCACCAGGTGGATAATCTGAATGAGGTTATCACAGCATTATTTTATAGGGAAGGATGGTATCTTTGATTACAATGAAAGAGGATATTTTGAGTGATTTTTACACATCCCCATTGGCTATAAAAAAGGATGTTGGGAACATTTATAGGGACCTTTAGTGGTAGTTTTTGTGGACTGGGATGAGGTGGAGTTTCACTGAGTTTGTCTCTCGGTGTATCACATGTCTGTAGGTGAAGGCTGAGCACTAGGTTTTGGTAGGTTTGACTCAAGCTACTGAGATTCAAAAGTTTAAATGGGATGGAATATCCATGTACTTTTTGATAGGGATACCATGGATATCGAGAAGCTATGATGCTATCTGGATGATTTTTAACAAACTCATTAATACAAAAAACTTCCTTCACATCAGGGACAAGATTTTTGAGAAGATTTTGGGGCAGTTATATGTGTGTAAGATCATCTAAATCCTTGGGGTAACCTCAATTATTTTATATAAATGTGATTTTTGGTTTACATCATGGTTATTAAGATACCTATAGAAGAATTTGGGACCCATTTATAGATGAGTTTTTCATTTCACCCATAGATAGATAGGAAGACCAAGAGCATTATCTAGGTGCTGGAGGATATGCTGAGAGTTAGTGTTTTGGACTTTGGTTGGAGCTAGGGGTATCACTTGACATTGGTAGAGTTTTCTTATCATAACATCCATCACTCTATGATTAGTGTGGAACCTTTCAAGGCCTTACATGTGAGACATTATAGGTTACCCTTATTCTGGACTAAGATTAGTGTGGAATCTCTTGTTAGACTATAGACAATGGAAGTGACGATGGAGAAAGTTTAAGTGATACAAAGGTGTACGAGTACAACCCTAGGCTGAAAAAAATATTATTTTGATCAATATCATAGGACCACGAAGTTCAAGTAGGAAGAATATTTTTTCCTGAGAGTTTCCTTGTAATGTGGATTATAGAGGTTTGGCTGAGGAGATAAGTTATCCCAAATGTTCATCATGTCATTCAATATCCTACAGTGGGTTGGTAAGTTTTTTAACCACCTAGCCATACCCCTCACAGTTATAACATGTTCAGGATATCTTCTATGTGACGTAGATGAGGAGTTACATGCATGTTCTTATGCACGTCATTAATTGGGGTGAGCTGGACATCGAGGATGACACCACCTTCATGGAGTAACTAGTGGTGATCAGGGATCGATATGAGAGGATCCTATGAGGAGGGACCATTCCCTTGGTTCATGTGTTGTGTTAGAATGGGAGCGTACAAGAGATCTCATAGGATCATAAGAGCCATATAATTGGTTATATCTTGATCAAAACCTTGAATCTGAAATATGATACCATGATTGAATCTGAAACATGGGTTTTACCCTATGTTTGACCTAAAGTTGGTAGGTTTTGGATATTTAGATTAAGAATCCCTTGGTGGGTATATTAATTGAATTAATTAATTAAATTATTTAATAAATTTATTTAGTTCCCTAAAAATAATTTTACTCTATATAATTATTGATATAGAAATTTTTTGAGGTTACATGCACAACCCTAGGATCCCTGAGATGATAATTGGAAGTGTTATTCATTGTAAGATCAACATCGGATGATGAACAAGAATTAGACTGAGGTAGATCGAGGGGAAGTGAACATAGTGGGTCATCCCCACTTCACTAGAGAATGAATTCCTCTGCAATGATCTATCAAATAATTTGGTAGGGATCATCAATTGTGGTTACCTCTATCGATTAAAAGATTGACCATGGATATATTTATTTATTTATTTTTATTTTATTTTTATTTTTTTAGTCTTCTCATGTGCTTGTTGATGAATTAAATTGAATTATTCAATTTATTATTTTTATTCCATGAAATCACCCGAAATTTCCATCTTTGAAATCGTAGGCTAATAACTCCTATCCAAATATGTTTATCATCCTTTTTTATAACTAATTTCCCCCCATAGTTATTTACATTCCTCACTATTGGCATTTGTGGTCACGTTTCGACATTGTCGGGGCAGTTTCAAGTGCAATCAAACCCCCAGATTCATTGTGGTTGTGTAGATGATGATTTGGAAGATGATTTTTGAATGTAACAAGTTTTATTGTGGGATTTGTGTAAAAGTTTCCATGGATCTGGGATCTAAGATGAGTGTCAAATGAGGATAGGCATGTCTGGCGATGTGTAAACTTCGTGTGAATGATCGGTTTCCAATTTCCAACAACTGGATAGAAGAAATCAACAGGTGGAGGAAAACCCACTGGTTCTGGTTAGTCAAATGGTGAGATTCAGGTTAGAAGGAATAGATCTGGAGAACCATGTGAAAAACTAGGTTTTCTTGGATGAACTTAATTACATTTTGTGTAGTATGATGAACACAAGTTGTGTATTACCCCCTAGTTGTGGCACATGGAATATAGGGAATATAAGGATCACACGCCTTGTGGATGGTCCCACACACTGTGCAACCTTCACTGGGTTTCTAATCCATGTTCCAGCTATACACATCTATGACTCCATGATGTAGGGCACGTCATGTACTCTGGGGGTATATGGGAATAGGCTGATACCTAATAATAGCTAGGTACATGGTCAGGTACACGAGAACAACCCGATGAACGCAGTCATAGCTATGAGCGCACAGGAAGGCCCCAGGTGACTCAAACACACTATGGGCCCCCTTAAATGACATATATAGTGACATTCCCTTCAAGATAAGTCCAAAGGAGAATATGAATAGGTAGAGGAGTGGGACTAGACAACATGTGGACACTATACACACTATATACCCCTTTGATAAACTTCCACTTTGCATATCTTCTTCTTATGGAAATGGATTATGTCTCGTGATTAGCCTATCCTATGTAGTTTTCCATGTAGAATTTGATAGAAGACTTCATAGTGGATTTCAATATATTATGTGGAATGTTTCAATCATGAATCTTTTTAGGTGACTCGTGATGATAGAAATGATAAATTTGGATCACCATAGATAGGATAGGGTTTAACCCCCCCCCCCCCCCCCCCATTGCATCAGGGCTTGGGTCCCCCATACTCCTTACACTAGTTTGAGTGGAACCCATCTGATGTACTAGGGAATTGGTCCTCTACCTACTGAGTGGACCCACAGACCATGAACTAGGGTTTGGTTCTTCAACCTAGTGAGTATAACACCGCTGATGTACTAGGGCATGGGTTATATACCTACTGAGTGGAATCCACATTTGGCATCAAGGTATGGGTCCTCTACCTACTGAGTGAAACCCCATAACATAATAAAGATTGGGTCCTCTATCTATTGAGTGGAACCCCCCTGAAACAATATGATGTGGGTCCTCTATTAGAGATTATTACCCCTTTATTGTGCGGAAAAGTGGTGATGTGTGGGTCCTTCACATGGTTACCTCAATGGATACACAAGATTATGAGAATCAGAGATAGATCACTTAGAGATTTAGGTAGACTCATCCTCCTAGGATGGCCTGTAAGATGAATATCTCCTTTCAATCTCATCATGGTTTTTTTATGAGCATATATATGTGTTGTTAGGATTTATTTACATCTTGAATTAGGTTGATCTGACTACTTTTATCATAACTTATATTACTCTCCCTTAATTTTTTAGGGAATCCTACTAGGTATTTATGTACTCACCCTTATATGGGATTTTCCCATATATGTCATGTCTTATGAAGATGACAGATAGATCATATGTGATTTCAGTGGTTCATATGATACTCGGGTGCATATACCATATTGGGTGTTCGGATTTGGATATTAGGACTCGAGATCTATCAGATTTCCTTTAATCTAATTATTTTCAGCTTGAGACTTCATTTCTAGTTGGTTATTTATTTTTCTCCTTTACAATTTGGTTTTCTTCTTCCGTACTCTGATGTATTCCCAAGAAATTATGTCATTCATGGTTTTTACTATAAGTTTCACAACCCATTTTATTATTCCTCTATAATGTTACGTGGATAAATTTGGGTGTGTCTGTATAGGTACATTAGGAAAATGTCTCCCATTTATGTTATTCCTTCTTGGTTCTTGGCACAAACCCCTGGCCAATTAGAGGTGGGATTACGGTTGTGGTGGCCTAGCCTTCCACCATCCATGTGGGCCCCATTTTTCTAGGTCTTTGTAATAAATTTTTAATATTAGAACCTTAATGACATTATAAACATCATATTTTTCTTTACTTTTGTCATTATATCCAATCTTGTAAGTCAGAGATGAAAACTAAAATGTATTTTATCATATAGGTAGTAATCCACACAATGCTCGAATAACAAAAAAAATTGTTAATCAATTAGATATATGAGTATAAAATAATAATACTCACAATTTAGTAACATTAAAGTTTAAAAATTATACTAACATCAATATATTAGTGTTTCTAGAATAAATTTTAATGAATATAATTAATAATGAAACTTTATGTTATTAATAATACCCGCATAATTAACTTGAAATTTCCTTATAATTCTCTTTAGAAATGAAGGAATTATGCTAACTAATTTGACCAAAATATTTTGAACATGGGAGAGGCATCTAGGAGTATAAAATTTTCAGAGTTTTAAGAGTAAATTTAAAAGTTCCATATAATCAATAAACTACTAAATATGCAGGTTTAATTACTAGTTGTATTTTTACGAATTTATAACTTTATGATAATTAAACCATGAAACTTTTTATATTGATTTTCCATATGAAATTTTTATAAAAATATCTCAATCATGAAATTAAAATAAATAAAATGAGTCATGAATGATTTATAGGTTCCATCCTCAGTGTGAGAACCAATATCTTTTCCATGGTGACTCTCATCAGTCCATTGAAATTAACTATTAGAAAGAAAAGAATATATCTTTGATCCAACTGCTATTAGACTCTATCTATCTCTCAATAGAAATGATTATGATGAATCCTTATAGTTTACAATTTTTTTATTACAAAAATAACCCATAAACAATATATGAGAAAAATTTTAAATCATCTCCCACAACTTCCATCCATGAATTCTATTGATTTTATCAATCTTAAAATGTTCATCTAGTGAAACCTTTTCTATGTGTGGTCAAAGTTCATATAGTGAGACTCACTTAAACTACATTGATTTATAACATAAGATCTATCCAATAATCAAAACCACTACCCCTCAAGAGTTTCTACAAAGTCTATCTAATAAACTCTATACAGTTTCTATAAACTGAAAAAACCATGTCTGGTACTTCTGAATGAAATATTATTTGGTACTTTTCTTCAACACAAAAGTGAAATTTTGTTGGAAACTCAAAATTTAAAAAAAATATTTATAGAGTCAAATTTTTATACATATGAACAATGAAATGTATTATTGTACTTTTCACCCTATATTTGTAGGATCTCCTAAAATGTAAAATGTGGGAAACCAATTTCAATTTCCAAATCAAATCAAATTCATATAACTTTTCTCAATTATTCCAATGTCTTCTCAAATATTTCTGAAACTTTAACAAAACATAGTGACTCTAACCTTACTATAACTTTATTGAACTCATATGTTAAGTAATTCATTCGAAATTATTTAAAATTTTAAAGATAAAAAACATTTTAAAACATATAAAATCATCATCAAACTTGAGGGATTTGTAAATATTTATATAAATATCCTAAAACATAGTCCATAAAAAGTTTTTTTATGAATCCTTTAAAAACTCCCCCTTATCAAAAAAGTTTTATCCAAAAAAAATTAAGAATATTTTGTCTTATAAAAAAACTCCACTTCTCTAATTTTTATCCTCTGGTTGATTTTCTTAACTGATGAATTCATAAGTAATTATGTATCTTATTGAATTCTTGTCTGGTGAATCTTCCTTATATTTACATAAAACAATGATCTTAATAATACTCATATTATTAATGAACTTAGTAAATTTTTATCTAAGGTATCGATGTTTCTTCATATTGTTAATTTTCCTTTTCTCAAAATTTATATGCTAATTGGTTTATCCTTCTCATAAAAGTCTATTCAGTGAAATCAATAATATTTTTCTGATGTCTATATATCTAATTGATCTTAATCTAGTGTCTTTTCTTTAGTAGTACTTATACCTAACTTCACGACATCAGATATTATATAGTTTTCTTTAAAACAAAACTTTTCAACTAGAAAAATTTATACAAAATGTGTGAATTGAAACTCCATCTGTCTCTGTTCATTTCTCTTGGCCCACTGAAAATAGTTTACTAAATTGTTCAAGATTACAATGACTTTAATCACATGTAACTTTCTTCATCTAATTAAATGCTCATATTTCTCTTTTTTATTTATTATTTCAAATTATCACAAATAAAACTCTAAATATTACTTCTCATTTTTTAGACTACTCCCCTTTTTTATTTCTTTCTCAGTTTTTGAAACAAAAAAATCTCTAAAAAACACTTATTTCCTTCTATTTTATCAATATTGTACATTGATCTACATTTTTTTCATCTGGTGACTTTGTGGAAAATTTCCCTTATAAAAACACAGAAAATTTCAAGGCTAAACTTTTTTACAAAAACGTTTTATAAAATGTTTGTTTGATAAACCTTTTCTAATAAAAAAATAGATCTACCTCTTTGTAAGAATTATTGGATGATAATATTTTTATGATGTTAGTAACTTTCGGATCATCTTAGAATCATATAATTTTTTAGGAAATTCTCTTAAAAAACATTCTTACTTTCTCCAACAACTTAATAACAAAACTTCCTTAAAAAACTTTTCAAAAACTTATTTATCACCTATTTATCAAAATTATTATAAAAAAATTAATTTTCCTATAAGTAAAAAAATTTAAGAAAAAAACACAAAGTATATTCAATCTCCCCCTTTGGGTATGTTGTTAACATTACAACATTGATCACTCATTTTTTTATACCTCAAAATTTTCACTAAATGTTATTTTAACCACTCTTTTTTCAAAAAAAATTATAAAAACATAACCTATATCAAAGAGAAAGTACTGACACCACAATACTATATAAAATAATTTTTTTGATCATATTACATTCTTATAGAATAAGAAATTTTGTGGCCACATTAATATAAACTCCCCCTCACTTTTATTCTCTATTTTTTTGAATTTTTTGTTCTTTCTTTTTCTATCTATCTCTTATTTTTGAAAACCACTAATTCAAATTATTTTTTTAAAATAAACATACTTACTCTACCCTTTTTAATTAAAAATATTACTCTCCCCATTTATGGAAAAATTTATTCATACTCTCCCCCATTTTCAATATAATCAAAATCACAATATGGAAACTTTATTAAAAATTTAGGAAGTATTTCTCAGAGCCTAAACCAGAAGTTGTAGCCTCAATGCCATGAATCATTCATTTGGAATAAGTTTGGTGAAAGAATAAACAATTTGGTAATTTTATGAAATATTATCTAGAATAAAATCTGCACCATCAACTTTATCCTTAATAAAATGATACTCAATATCAATTTGTTTTGATCTTAAGTGTTGTACATGATTTTTGGTAAGATCAATGGAAGTTTTTTTATCATAAATAATATCCAATAGTGTCAAAACATTGACCCTAAAGTTTTCTAACTAAACTTTAATCCAAATAATTTTTGTAGAAGAATGTGTGTCAGCATCATATTTTTCTTCTGATATACTCAAAGTAATTGAATTTTTTTTACTATTCCCACTTATATGAAATTCTACAAAGCAAAATGTTACACCTAATTTTGATTTTATATAATTGAAATATCTAAACCAATCAACATCTATATACCCTTGAAATTTCATATCACTAATTATTTTATATAATATCCCATAAGAATATGTTCTTTTGACACAAATGAGAATTCTTTTTCCTAGAAACATATGTTATATTTTTGGATCACTCTAAAATATTTCACATGAAGTAACAACATGAATGAAGTCAAGCAATAAAGTTGATAGATGGAGAAAAATTCCTATAAAATTGTCAAAATAATTTTGATTCACATGTTTCCCACCTTCATCTTTACACATCCAAATTCCAATATAAATGGGAGTAGAAATTTCCATGAAATATCCCATGCCAAATTTTTGTAACAGCTTCTTATATGCTTTTCCTAGGGTAGGAAAATATATCTTTTCCTCTTTTGATATTGTAATCCCAGATAGAAAGTTAATTATCCATGAATTGAAATTTCAATGTTTTTATTCAATTATTTAGAAAAATATTTACAATATTTATCTCTATTCCCTAAAAAAGTATCATCAGCATAAAAAATAACAATCAGGGCACATGAGTTCATCTCCTTAACATATAAGTTGTTTTTATCTTTCCTTTTAGAAGATTTCAATTTATTCAAACAATTATCATGTTTTTAGTACCAAGCTCATGGATCTTGTTCTAGACTGAATAAGGATTTCTTAAAATTATATACATTGGTACTATATTTTTCAACTAGGAACCCACAAAGTTACTCAATATAAATTTCTTCCTCAATTTCTCCATTTATGAAGGATGAATTAACATCCATCTAATAAAATTTATAAAAATGATGTGAAACCACATCCTGAAAATTATGATAGTTTCTAATATTGGAATAAGAAAAAAAATTCAAAATTCACACCTTAAAACTAGGAATAGCCTTTACAAACAAGTGAGTATTAGTTCTTTAAATCCATTCCATTTTCATTCATTTTTTTAAAACACCCACTTTGTACCAATAATAATCTTTCCAACTGCTTGTGGAACAAGTTCCCAAGTGTAATTTTTCTCTACTTGATTTAACTCTTCATTCATAGTATCAACCCATTCTTTGTGTCCAAACTCCATTGAAACTAATTTTGGTTCAACCTATGAGATAAATGATGATTTATTTTCTAATATCAAAATTCTTCTAGTTGAAATGGGAGCTTTATAATTTTCATTTTTGTTTCCAGATTCTACCTATTTCTATAGGGAAAACTTTTTTAAATTTTCTTCCTGTTTTACTTTACATGCCACATGATATTTCTTAATCTTAATATACCCTATTTTAGCTCACTCTCATATTTAATATTTTTTATTCTTAATGGAATTCATTATTTTTGATTCCAAAACAATTGTAGCAACCTTTGTTAAAGACATTGTATTTTCGACAAATTTGACATCATATGAATCCACCAACTTTTGAAAATTTATATTATAACATTTATAACTTCTTTTTTTGGGTGAATATCTCATGAAAATTCCTTCCTTAAACTTTTCATTAAATTTTCCGAGATCCAGATTTTTTATATTTAATAATTATGTGATTCCAAAAACATTGAAATATTTCATTAATGGATTTTTATTATATAACATTTCATAGGAATTAATGTTGGATTTTGGTTGTAAAAAACATTTTTTTATACTTGTACAATATTACTAGCATCATATATCTGAAAAAACATTGAAAGTTTATACTCAGCTAGTATAATTATTCCCTTTTCCAAAAAACTTTTTCTTTTCTTTTCTACCACTCCAATTTATTAAGGGCTGTATAGAGCACTATATTGATATTTTATTCCATGATTATATATATAGTATTTTAAATCATTTCACATGTACTCATTTCAATTTTCAGTTATTAACTTCCATATATAAACACCAATTTCTCTTTTAACTTCCCTTATGAAACATTTGAGCATTTACACAACCCCTTATTAATACTTCATAATCATAATATTGGTCATCTGATTAGAATCATTAATAAAAGTGATAAAGTTAAAATTCCCTTTCATTTATTGATTTCCCTTCATCATACAAAGATGTGAGTGAATGTGCTCAAGAGGTCTACTAAATTGAATTTCATCTTACTTATGGATTTTACCAGTTATCTTCCCTTTATGACATGTTTTCAAAACATCATCAATGATGTTGAATTTAATAAAAAATATAATTTGAAAATTTTGATCATAATTTTTTGATATGATTCCCAAACCTATTATTCAACAACTCTTTTTTATTTTTAGCACTCAAAAAACATGAGTAACAAAGTTCTTCTTTTTGAAAGAGATTATCGCTAGTTATTTCTCCCTTGTTTACACCTTTTATATGTTATACACTTCTATGGATACATGAGTATTTCCTAAATATGACTTCTTTACCATCATAAAAAAGTTGGATCATAGAAATTAAGTTCTGTTTGATCCCATCAACATATAAAACTTCATCATATTTGAGTTTCTCAACTTCAATATCAACAGTTCCATGTGCTATAATTCTTAAGCAACTATAATTTTTTAAAGTAAATTCTCCTCTACATGTTTTTAAATATTTTTTATGATTTTTATATCACCCACCTTGGGTGAGGAATAACCACTATCAAGAATCTATATTTTGTTCCTTCTTCTTTGTTTCTGTGATGTCTCAACAACAAAGGCTCTTTTAAAAAATTTATTATTTACAACTTTATTATTTTTATAGCATATGAAATTTTTCTTAGAAGAATTGTTAAACATTCTTAAGTAAAGTAAAATGTATGGTCATATATTTTTCAAACTCCCTACAATAATCCAAAATAATTTTTCATTGGAATCTTTTTAGCATCTTGTGATTTTTGTTATTACTACCCACAGCTTAGGAATGTTACTCACCTTTCTTCCAATATTACTAAACCATATATCAGGAATATATATGGTAAGATACATGTATTTATCATAGTTATAATATTTTTTTCTACAAATTCTATTTCACCAACAAAAACAACCAAATCTCAGTTTTCAATAGAAGTGTGATCTTTCTCTGTAGAATGTTTTTGAGGTTCATAAAATGTTTTTGTTTTTGTTTCCACCCAACATAGGGTAAATTTATAATAGAAGTTATTATAATAGTTTTTTGATATGATATATTTCCCAAAAAGTTTCTCAATTCAATCATTCCCAATATTTTTCTTACCACTTTCATTATTAGTAAAAATCAAATGAACTTTTACATTTGGTGGGTGCATATTTCACTAAATTATTATAATGATATTTATTAGTAGCTAGTGATGATTAAAATTTTACTAATTAAGAGTTATTAATATTTTCTTTTATCTTCAGTAAGATAATTTAAAACTCAATAAGTTTTTATTGGGTTTTAGAAACAAAATCTTTATTAGTTGAAAGTTTCTAACTGGGATCTTTTACTTTCTTTCCTTGTTCTTTAGATTTCAATTTAAGTTTTATGATCTCCAAGATATACTAATCTACTTATTTAAGGAAATTTTTTTCCCTTAATTATATTTTATACTTTATTTCTTCATTATTGTTATTTCTTTATTTAGTTTTATATTTTTCTCGAGGCATTCCACAAGTTCTAATCAGAGATGTTAATCTCTATAAGTTTCTTTGCATCCTTCTTCTTAAATATTTTAGGAATACTCATTTTTCTCAAAACATTATTAAACAATGTTCTAAAATTTTATAAATTATAATATTCTAAAGAATTTTTATTATGGGAGGCATATTATACTTCATTAATCAACATAACTATTCTATTTCTATCAAAAAAAAATTTACAACCAGTGTACTTCTTATCTTCCATAGAAGTCTTGTTTCACTTATTCCACCAAATTTTTCCTTCATAATGATCCTTATATTCACTAACTTTTTTCTCAGGTAAATTCATAGAAAAATAACCAATTCATCCACATTAAAAAAATTAGAATTTTTCCTCTATTATTTCTTTTACCTCTTTGGTAAATTATAGAGATATGAGACATAATATTTTTATTCATTTCATCATCTTCATTGTCTTATGAATCACTATAGTTAAAAATATTAGCATATTTAATTTTTAATTTCTCATAAACTCAAAATAAATTTCATCCCTAATATTCTTTTTAAAAGAAGGATCTTTCCCCATCTCATAAGAAACTATAGTTTTATGAAATTTATGAAGAGATAAATAATAATTATCTTTTAAAGTGGAGATTTTGGAATCAAAACTATCAAGAATGTTTATCATGAATTTATTAACAATGGTAGAATCTTCCCAAATAGCTCCAAAACCTATAATGTTGCAAACAACTTCATTAACTCTAGTGAATTAATCATTAATAGTTTCTTTATGTACCATTAAAATATCTTGAAACTTGCTATGTTAGATTTGTATCTTTTCATCCTCCACATGGTTTTTTTCCTCAAAGACACTCTTATGTTTTTCCTATCTTCCCTTTTCCATTTTAAGACCTATCACCTTTATGAACACATTTTCTAAAAAATGCATCAGAATAAAATTTACAAATTTAGCATCAACCTGGATATTTCTTTTGTTGGAAAAATTCATAGGATCATTTTTTCAATGGGTGGAAACCTAATTTTTTGATACATTAATAGCTTCCAAGTCTAGAGATAGAAGATAGTGTACTATTATATTTTTTCAACAATGATATTTTTTTCTATCGAAGGTAGTAATAACTTTGTTGTTTATTAATTTTACATTTTCAATGATAAGGATATAATTGGGGTGTCCACTCTAATACCATTTAAATTTCATTAGGATAATTAAACCACTTAGAAGGGGGATTGAATCATTGTTTTTATTTTTAAAATTTAAAAATTAATTAAATTTATCCCCTGCAACTTATTGGATTTATTCTTGTTATCAACTTTATATAAAAATCTCACAAGAATTAAATTATAAAGAAGTAAAAAAGGGATAGAATATTAATATGTTTTTGACTTAGGGTGTAAACTTACATTCATACCCTATAAACTCCCATACATCCATGGAAATTCACTATTAAAAGGAAGTAAATACAACTTCGCTCCAACTCTAATTAGACTCCATCTATTGCCCGATTGGAATGGTCATACAGTCTCTCATCAATTTAAATTATTTTTCTTATATAACTGAGCTATAAAAAAATATTTGAACATTATAAATAATTTCCCACATGTTTCATCTTGTTATCCCGTCTAATTTTCTCTATCTGAAAGTGTTTGTCTGATACGCTCTTTGAAACATATATTAAATATCTATATGGTGAATATCAATAGAACTATACTGATTTATAACCTGAGATATATTTGATAAGAAAAAATACTACACCTTGAATAATTTACTAAAATTAAATTTGATGAACTCTATCTAGTTTCTCTTAACTAGAAAAACTATGTCTAATTATTCTGATTGAAACTTTGTCTTCTAATTTTCTTCAACACAAAAGTGAAATTTAGTTGGAAACTCATACTGCTACAAAATATTCAGAGTTTCACCTTTTTCTATTCCTGAATAGGTAAAAGTATGATTGTAATTTACACACCATATTTATAGGTTCTATAAAAATGGAAAATTGGGAAACTAATTTCTCTTTCCCACTCAAATTAAAATTTTAAATTCTTCACAAGAATTGAATAATATTCTCAAAATATTCTTGAAACATCATTAAAACTCATCATATCAAAACTTCTTTGAAATTTATTAAAATATTATGTCGAGGAAGTCATTTTATAATTCATTAAACTTGGAATGACAACAAAACATTTGAAAATGTGGTACAACATCATCAAAATTGACGGATTTAAAATGATTTATGTAATGTTACTAAAACTCCATCTAAAAAATCATATGATAACTCCATTATAAACACTTATGTGTAGAATAAATTTTGACCAAAAACCTTTTAATAAAATTTAAATTTATTAAAAAACTCTAATTCTTAACTTTCCTTTGTCCTTTTTATTTTTTAGTCTGATTAATTCTTAATTAATTCTTCATCTTATGGAATGTTTATCCAATGACCATTCATCATTTTTTATTCAATGAGTTCTCTTCATAAGAATCATCTAACTAATGTAATTAGGAAATAATTATCCAATGTATCGGCATTTCATCTATATAGTAAATTTTCCTCTATTCAAAGAGTATACGATAGTTGGTTCAAGATTCTCAAATTATCTCATCCGGTGACATCATGAATGTTTTTTCTAATATTTTTCTATCTGATGGATATTATTCCATGGTCTTTACTTCATGATCTATTCTTCATAACTTCATAACTTATAACATTATATATTTTACTTATAAAGAAAACATTTACACTTGAAGACATCATATAAAATTTTTATCTAGCAAATCCATTTGCCTCTGTCTTTTTTTATTGACACATTGAAGATGGTTGACTAAATTGTATCAACCTCTAAATACTTCTTTCAAATGAAACGTTCTTCATCTGGTGTACTACTTGGATTTATCATTTTGATTTATCCAGATGAATTTTTAAAAATAAAACATAAATTGTGACTTCTCATTTCTTCGAATGCTCCCCCTTTTTATTTCATTCCAAGTTTTCAAAAACAATAAAAACTCAAAAATAAACACTTCTGACCATATATCTGATCAGGTTTCTCTGATGATTTGAATCTGATTTGTCCAGTGACATTGTGAAAGCTTCTCCTTATACAAACTCAACATCTTACAATTTCATACCTTCATCAATAAATTTTTTCTAGTGAAATTTGTATAAAAACAAAATAGATATTACTCTATTTATAAACACTTGGATAATCATATTTTAATAAATTTTCTTAACAAAACCTTATAACTTATTATTAAAAATTGATATCAAAACTTTCGTAACAAACTTTTCATAAACTTATTTCTAGATTTTTTATAAAAAAATATAAACAAAAATAAGTTTTCAAAAAATAAAAAAAAAACTTTTTTTGGAAAAATCACATGCGATATTTAAATTCAAATGAGATGTGAGTTTTGAAGTGGTGGATATTTTACACTTGTATAAGTGAGGAGAAGGGTGGTTTTTTGGAGTAACCCTTACATTTTCAATAATGAAAGGTTTATATTCAAGTTTCAAAGGACAAAAATGGAACAAAAGAGGAGAGAATAAAAAGTGTGGGTAGAAATGCACCTCAAAAACAAATTTTTTAGAAAAAAATTGGTGTTCTAGTTATTTTTTCCACTTTTTAAATTCTACCCAAATTTACTTTTACCTTGGTAATTTATTACTAACCTAGTAATTTATTTTAATAAATAATATTAATATTGATCTTTTGACCTTATTTTAAAATTATAATTCCAAATTTAAAAATCATTTTATCAAATAAAATTTTTAAATTATGTGAAAATTAAATTTTAAAATAAATACCCTTAATTGCAAAAAACAAATTAGAGAAATTTTTATTTAAGATTTAAATTCATAAATAAGAAAACGTTATTTTAGATACTAAAATTTATTATATAAATTTGTTTTTTATAAAATAAATAAAGGATATGAGGCTTCAATGTAAATCTTAAACCAAATATACCTTGAAAATAAGTGATTCAAATAAAAGACTGAAAGTAGTTTTTTTTATTAAAGTAACATTTTAATTGATTCTAAACATTTTGGATGTTAGATTTATAAGATTATATATTATTTTAAATTTAATAATTTTATTTAATAGATTCATTTTTTATCACCAAGAATTTTTTTTAATCTTATAGATCATTATTATATAACGATAATGTCATTAAAACTATAAGTTTCCTGAAAATCATATTTTTTTACTAAAAACTATCCTTTTCAGAAAGTCCTCAAAAAATAATTCTAAGTAAAATTTTATATTTTTACTTAAAAGATGAATTTAATTTTTATTAATTTTAAATTAAATAATTTATAAATTCAGTTTTTTAATAAAATCATAAAATATAATGAAAATTTGTTTTAATTGTAAAATGGAATCTTCAAATGTTAAATTTTTTAATTCTTATTAAATATCCATTAAAAACTAAATTAGTGTTAAAAAATATTTAATATCAAACATTATTTATCATTAATAATATTTTTATTGAAAGATAAATATTTATCATATTAAATAAATTTTTTTAGGAAACTAATTTTCAAAATAACAAATAATCTTTTCAGTTGTTTTACATAAATTAGTTATATTTTAATTCATATTAAAAGTAGACTTTATTTTCTATATACGTATAACTCATAAATATTTACTCGTAAAATTTTTTACTAATTCAAAGTCTATGTTTTCAATGTCCATAATTAATTATTAATTTTTTACCCAAATATATCATGGTTTCATTTAATTTTGGTGTTGTGTTTGGAGCAAGTTATCAAACACATTAACTTATTTAAAGGTTATCATATATTAGAATTTTTTCATGTTGCATATAATATCATCCTAATACTTTATTATCTCAAATCATCTCCTCCATAATTCTCTAGATAACTCTCCCATTGATTTCTTGGTAATCCTCAATCGATTTGAGTGGATATCTTTTAGGCATGTTAGATTTCCCTCTCATTTTATCCTTTCTTTATCTAGATATTCTGTTGATACCTTTTCCAATTATCCCTTTGGGACAATAATAGGATGTTATTTTTAAATATAGGGGGTTTTATAGTTAATTGATGGAGTTTCTATTGGATTTAGTCTTGCGAATACTTGATATTTTTTTCCATCACTAATTTTGTAAGAAATGTTCTTTTCATAAAACATAAGGTAGGTGTATCTATAGTATGGTCTATACCTTGAAATAATTTATTTTATTATGATTTAATTTGGTTATAATTTATGAAATTTATGATTTAAATTAAATTAGAGGTGAAATTTATCTTTTATGGATATAGAAATATTTTCTAAAATTGTTTTTTTAAAATTGTTTTGATGCACGTGATGATTTTGATAAAATACCCCAAGGGTTGTTTTGAATTGTAAATCTTTTCAAACATGGAACCAGTGTGAAATCACTATAGAAATTTTTTAATGAAATTTGGGTTTGATGTTCATAAAATATAATGATGATATATAGAACATTGAAAGAACTTGGGGTGATGGGTAAAACTAAATATAACTGAACCTTAGTGGAGTAATATGTCACTATAGTAGGTTCTCATGATTTCATGGTCTCTAGTTGGTAGCCTTACCAAGGGGACTGGGTTTTTTGGATTTTATGATTCACTTATTTCATTTAGTGTTTCTTATTTGTCTTATTTTCATACACCCTTGTGTCATGGACTGTCCTTTAGTGATTTGTTGATATATTACATTCATGTTTATTTGACATGTCTATTTTACAACTTGATATGCATATTCATACATGAAAACTTATTTCATTTGTCTAATTATTTATCGTGGAAAATTTTAATGTCATTTTTTTATTACGGTAATATGGTATGTTTTTTAAAATAAATATAAAAAATGATTTATATGGGAAAATGATTTCAATTAAAAAAATTTCAAAATATGTTTTATTTAAGAATTAATGTATTCAAGTGGATTGAAATTGTGTAGATTATTTGGTTTCATTCTACTAATCTTTAGTGCTCACATCCAACATTTTTATTTGTGAATTATTAGACTTGGTTTTGTAAGATACAAGTAAAGGGAAGAGTGTCATGTATAGAGAAACTCTCTCAGATCATGTTTTCTTATGATGGGTAGTGATAATGGGGACATATGGTCATGTGGATGGGTTTATTTGGGTTTTATGTCAATGGTTATTAGTTTGTTCACCTAAACCTTATTATCTAGTTTTTAGATTTCAACTTTATGGTTTGTTTATTTTGATGTATGATGTATTTTGGTTATCTATTATGTTACTCTAATTGCTTATATCTAGAAATATGTCTTTTAGAGGGTGAAATCATTCCCACATTTCTTTTAATGATATCCAAGAGCTTGTCTCCATCCCGTGGTGATTGGAAACACACTTAGAGACTTGTGGAAGGCCAAGTTGGGTGAAATTATGGGTTAACTGAGGTTAGTCTGTTATGGATTGTATGCATATTGTATGTATACATGTGTTTTTTTAAAAAATTGAATATATTAACACTATATATATTTTAAGGAATGTTTTATGTGATGAGAAAGTTTTAATTAAAATGAATAATAAATGAAAATAGTAAAAATTAATTATAAAACTTAGGTAATAAACTAGTCTCGATCATCCATCGGATAAACACCCAAACCAGCATGCCACTGGACCGAATGTCATTCCTAATCCCTGCTAGCTAGAAATGAGGTCCTCAAAATCATAGGAACAAACTTGGGGATTTTTTTCACTAATAATATTAAATGAAATAGTAAGAGTATTAAAAAATTAAAATGACATGTTCATGCATCGGACATCCATGACATAGAAAAATAAACAAGTCGACAATATAATATCATTATTGGAAAGTAATGGAGTAGTAGCGAGAAAAAAAAACCCTCTCCCTCTAAACACCCTCTCCAATAAAGAAAATTCTCCAGCCTCTAATGTTTATGCTTCTCCCACTAGCAACTATAGTTACCCTCTACCCTAAGAAAGCAGTAAAATCCTAAATGGAACCAATAAATCATATAAAGGGAAACTTTTAGGACATTATATGAAAATTAAATGAAATCCATACCAAATCAAAAAATGGGAACCACCAGCCAAATGTTGAAAAATAAATACTTTCCTCAATAAATCAAAGCACTTATGAGAAGCCTGATGAAGAATAACTAGGAACCTACAACTGAGATAATAATATATGTGAGCACAAAACCACTCAATAGGATTTCAAAACCCACTAAAACTAAGAATTAGCTTTCATATTACTTGTAAATAATGCTATTTTGAAATAAAATATAAAATTAAACATTTTCTATACAGTTATACAAAATAATCAACAACATATCACAAGTTAAAAAAATATTTTCTAAGATTTTAGTTAAATGAAAACAATCTATTGGAAAACACATTTCCCTATCCTAAACCATATAGCCAAAACACTTTTTAAAACTACCACTTTAAAAATATTTCATAAACACTACTTTTGGAAGTAAATATTTCAAAAATCATAAAGGGTTTCAATTTATCTCACAGTTTTTCAAACTTTTTTGAAAACCAACCATTTATAAAAAACATTCATAACTACTTAAAACCCATTTCTCCAATTTTTTAAATAGAGAACACTTTTCAAACACAATTCTAAAAATATCTTGAAAAAAAATTAAATTCGGTCTTTTTCTTTCCTCCTTTAAAAACCTTTCACAAACTCTTTTTAAAACATTTGAAAAGTGAACCACAAAAATAAGGAAGAAAACACACAAGTAGGGACAACTATGGTCAAGTCATACAATAAGAATAAACAAATTAAAATTACATATATATATGCTAAGAAATAATTCAATAAATAGTTGATAAAATAAGCACAAGGTAAATCCCTTAAAATGATCCAAAGGATCTTAGTGTCTTGGTCTCTACCCTAGGTCCTAACCTGAGACTATCCTAGACTTTTCTCTACTGACCAACCTATCTGCCTACATTGTGTCCTAACATAACCACCCGATTGTCCTACTACCAGCCTCATCAGAATGGGACACACCATATATCCTTATTTAATGATATAAAGTACACCATTGGTGTGTTACTCCCTGGATCAGCATAAGTCTAGACTCCCACTTAGCTACTCAGGTTCCCATGAATATTAAAAATAGAGGTGAACACAGTCTATCATTCCCATGCATCACATACAAGAATTTAAAATAACTCATGCCTCACATACCATCCTCACAAAAATAACCCAATGAACAAAAAAATATCATAAAAAATTATTCAAAATAAACATACTTGCATGGGAAAACATGCCACCATAGGCCATAAGAATCACAAAAGTAATTAAAAGGATATAACATCATTTCTGAAAACTCTTTTTTCATAAAATTCCAAACAAGAAAACTCTTTAATACCAAAAAAATCATGTAATTTCATGTTATTCAATAAAAAACACTTTTGAAATGCAAATGGGAACTCACTCTTCCCCTTTTAAAATTCACCTTTAAAAATATCCAAAGCTACATAAGTTTCAAAGGTAAAAACCAAATGGGTTATCTAACCCATTTAAATCACACAAGTTATGTTGCACATTTAAAAACTTCCTAAACACTCAAAATTGGTTTGAAAATAATTTTAAATTAAGAACATTTTTAAAACATCAAACTATTGTTCACCACCGCCTTTAAAAACCATAATCCTTTTTTAAGACCATTGATGAATTTTTCACAAGCACTTATCATCGATTCCATCTCATGAAAAATCTAAAATTACTTTTATATAAAAAAATTCTTCATGGGGAATACATATAGAAACAATTTAAAATAGAAAACACGTACAGAAAAATAATAAATAAATATAATGTAATATAATGTTAGGATAAATATACACTTACCTCAGACAAATGAAAATCAAGCCCGAAACAAGTTGTAAAGATCCAGAATATTTTTTCTTCCATGGAAGCCACAAAAATGGGGTAGAGTAAACCTTTATAAACAATAAAAATGAAGAAAAAAATTAAAAATAGGTTTAACCATTATACCTAGGGTTTGACCAAAACAAACCATAGTGGAGGGGGTGAAATTGAAAACAAACAAGGAATATATGGAGGATTAATAACCATAGAGTGGTGACTATGAATAATGAATAAAATCGAGAAAACTTTCATAGAAGAGGAGACTTGAAATTAGGGGTTTTACGCATTCCATGGGGTTCAGGTAGGTGGTGTTCACAAACATGAAAATGGGGAGCCTAGAGGGAGGAGTCCATAGAGAGGGAGGGGAAATATAGGTGAGGAACTCGGTTATAGGGACAGGTCACTAGAAAGATGAGGGTAGAATGGTGTCAAGTGAAGCAGGAGAGGTTGGGGGTGTAGCACGAAGGATATATGAGGGCAAGGGTGAGGGTATTAGATTTTAGGTATTTTAATTTTAAAATTAATTAAAAAAATAAAATTAAATCCCAAATTTTTAAATAACTGGGTTAACCGCAAGGTTAGGTTGCATGATTTATCTAACCATGCACCAACCATGCACAATATAGTACCTAGATAAACCACTCCTAGCATGGTTTCCCCTAATCACAAACTGGTTTTACAAAACATTCTATAACCATTTGAACAAACACATCCAGGAAATATTCCCAAATATTATAATGTTTACATGGTTTACCTAAATATTTCCATGACATGTGCTATACCCTAAAATCAAGAAAAGTCCTAACGTGGTTGTCAGATGATTACACCCTACCATGAATAGAACAAATTTTTTTGAAAAAAAATTAAAATTCTAGCTTGGGATTCTAAAAAAAATAAATAGCCTAAATTAATTAATTTAATTTAATTAATTCATACCACAATGACATGGTGGGTGTCAAAACATATATCAAACCTAGTGTAGAAGATGAATTAGTATCTTGGAGTTTCACATCACATCATTTCTGTGTGTGTTTGTGTGTGTGTGTGTATTTATAGATGTGTGCATTTATGTGTATATATGCATATGTGTGTGTGTATTTGTTTTTATTTATATATGTGTGTCTTTATATATTTATATATATACATATATCTTTATTTAGGTGTATATATTGATATGTGCGTACAAATTTATCACTAATTTTGTTTTTGGAATTTTCGATGAGTTCCCGTCACAAATATCCAATTATGGGAAATGGTTTCGCAATATGTATTCTTTTTTACGGGGCTTCACTAAAATAATTTTGTTATGATGGATAGACAGATTCATAAAAAATACTTTTTCTATGGAATTTTAATCTATTACAAACAAAAATGAAGAAATTATTTGTGATGAAATTAGATATCTGTCACAAATATGCTTTTATGATGGAATTAATGATCCATTGTAAAAAATTAAAAGTTTTATGACAGGAAATTACTTCCATTGTAAAAGCGTATTTGTGACGGATGACTATTTTTTCACATATAACATAAAAAATAAAACCAAATTAAAAAAAATAAGAAAATATATAAAAACTTTCATGAAAAAATAATAACCATTTAATATATAATAATTTTATTAAAAAAATATTTTACTGTAATTTTGGAGAAAGGGGTTTATTTGAAGGGTCGAGTTGAGAAACTCCATCACTAAACCATTAAATAGTTGTTGCATATACTCAATCGTCTATTAATGTTACTGAAGCAACTGTTAATCCTACTATTGATATTCCACTTCCTACTTTCTCCGCATGCATTGTATGATCTCATCCTAATCTCACAACCATTCTTTATAATCAGCAACTAACGATGACTATACATGATCTTCCTTCAAGTTATCCAATGAAATAGTAGTAGTACTGTGACAACTAGAATATGTGGATCATGAACTAATATTGATCACATGGCCTTTCTTGATACCATGAATGGTCACCTACATCCAAGATGCCTCATCGAAACATGACTCACATGAGACCTTTCCAACAATATCAACCTGAATATATTATATTTGAGAAGACATAACCTCCCACACATCCATAAAATTAATCAGTAATTAAAATATTAAAATGATAAAAATAATTTAAGTTAATTTTGAAAAACCAAAAATAATATTGACCACAAACTAACATTTTTTGTTACTTGTAATATCTTCTGTAGCAGGATCAGTGCATATACTCTTGTAAAAATCAAACTACGTAATACTAGGATCTTTAGAAACCTACTTAAACATGACATAAACATTTTACATTAAAAGATCATATAAATTAATAAATAAAATTACTTATTGTATGATGTCAATACATACTAAACTTATGACTCCTAGAAATGTGCATGACCTCCTACCTCTGGTGGTTTTGTTAACTAGATGATGAGCTTCCTATAACACCCTGACCTAAACCATCTAGTTGAAGTTGGGAGTGTCACACAACATCATTCACAGCACCCCATAATAAAGTCTTTATTAACTAGTACTATGGTCCCACAAAAGTTGTACAGAGACTATTCCCTAAGAACTAGGTAACATTAGAGTCTTATAAAGGAAGTGATAAGGAATAAATAAATAAAAATATAAAAATCTCCATCATATTAGCAGTAAAAAAATAAAACTCAACCCTTGTAGAACTAGTATGACATGTCAGATAAATTAACCAAATCCAAAAAAAATGATCTAATGTATGGGTAAGCTAATAATAGAAGCATAAGCATCCATCCCGAGGTTCATCCAGTATCATATGCATCCTCCTTCTAATATACTCAACTATACATCATAGAGACCTTTACCTTTTTTGAAAACTTAATCATTAAATCTACAGTCATACTGAAATTCCCAAGTAGGGTGTGAGTATAAGGCTTAGTAGGACAACATCAACAGCCCTTACCATAATTTCATATGAGATATAGGTACATTCCATGAAAGTAAACATTGTATGGATATAAAAAACAATATATCACACAAGTGAAAGCATATATCGGGTCCTCAGAGACTATATCTACCTACTTAGGAACCATGAAGAAAGGAACATTGGTTAGATGACTAACATATTCCCCTTGATGGGATGGTCTAAAAACATGACTACCATATCCCTCTTTAAATGATAGCCTAAATCATGTCAACCAGGTATTTGAAACATTCCCCTCAGGGAATAGTCCATGAGGATCAACCAATATTCTTGAAAAAAAGATAGAAGAACAACACAATATGGTTGAAGATACAAATGATAGATCAAATATCACATCAAATAAAGAAAAATCATAGATAGAACAATCCACATGCAAGAAAAAAATCCTAGGTGTCCCTAGGATACACACTCATACTACATGGGATTAATCATCAAACATAAGCTTCTAGGGATTTATACACACACCAAAAATCATTGCAATAACCCATAAATACATGTTATAATGTCAAGGGATTCCTACCTCATTTCAAACAACATCGATCAAGGCATGGGTCATCATCCAAGTCCATAACCACCACCAAATCCTAGAACCATTCCCAATTTGACAAATCATGAACTCTTGGATTGAGAAAAAAGTTGAACCACACAAAAAAATTCAGGATATGATCAACTCACCAAGAAATATCTACAATCGATGATGATATTGATTCAAGCATTGTCCAAAAGCCAAATCCTTGAATATAGATGTTGAATCTGTCCACAATCATCAAAAACCAAATTAAATTATACTGAACCCCATTGATCCAACCAAGATGTATAATATATAATTTATTTTGATCATGTGTAAGAGGATATAATTGATCATGATCAAGGGATAATTTATCGGATTGGATGCATAGGATTGAACGGGTGTTCAGGCGTCTAAGAGAGGAATTGGAATGTGAGGGGGGGTCCAATATCATTTAGAGATATCGTAGGATTTAGAGTAGTCAGAAAGGAGGTGAATTAGAATGTCATGACCCAACACACTAGGGATCGATCCATGACTACCCCAATCCTACCTCCAACAGGCCAAGGGATGCTGACTAGCATCAAGTAGGAATATCATGCACATGGGAGGTCTTATCCTATGGTTCCTATACTCACATACCCATATAAATCTCTATGAAACAGTGAAGAGATAATAAAACTATTGATAAAAAATTCATTCATACATATATCCAATAATTAGAGTAAAATAAAAGTATTGAAATCAAAAAGGGAAAATTACAAGACCACCAAAAAACTGCAAAAGAGTTGATCCTGCTTAGAAGGGACTACTGTCAAATGAAACTACTAGAACACACCTCATCCAAACACAAGTATTCACCTTGGATTGTCTAAATCACTAATCTCTACATGTTTTGGGTCCTCCTATGACTCCATTGAAAGGATTTTTGTTTTCACAAGACACAACATGTGCAGGTAAAGCCTGTGAGTAATACCACAAAACAGGGCAAGGGAAGAACTGCCATTTATCAACGCTATGTAGAAAGTGATGATAAAGGGGTGGGCCTTTAATAGTGCTAACTAAAAGAGCTGATAAAAGTTTTTATTATTAATTTATATAAAATAATTATATTTATATTCCAAAATAATGTTCATCTAAATACATTAAATAAAAAACAAATGTTTATAATTAATTTATATTTTTTAATAATTCAAATATATATATATATATAATTTTTTAATTGAAAAAAGTATTTCTAAGATTATAATTATATATATATATATTATTAAATAATTATAAGATTATAATAAATTACATTAAATAATACATATATTTATTATATTTATTATATTTACTATATTAATTCATTGTATTTATTATATATGTAATATTTAATATATTTAATATATTTATTTTATTTATAAATATATAATACTTTTTAATATATATATATATTTGAAATTAAAATTATTGAATATATATGTGTTTTCTAATGAATTTGGTCAACGAATATATGTGTATATGTTATGTATCATATGGATGAATGTTCATTTATACATTACATGATGTGGTATATTGATTAATTCATAATGTTACCCTTGTGAACTATATATGTTCTAAAAATGTACTTATAAAATTACATTAAATATATTTAAAGAATAAATATATTTTATTATATTTTTAATGATATATATAAATACTTTTCAAATACATTTGTAATTATAATTTTATTAATATTAATGGATTAAAAATTACATACCAATATTTATAAATATATACTATTTATAGTAATAATTATTAATAAATATATATATACATATTTATCCTATATATCATTTTAAATAAACATATAAGAATATAAATTAATTAATAAAATTATACCCATATCAGTGCATTTTTAGCGCTGATAAATCCCTGAATTATCAACCCTAAAAAAACTGATAAAATAAGTATTTATCTGCACTATAATTTTAGTGATGATAAATAGGTGTTTTATCAGCACTAAAAAAGCGATGATAAAGGCATTTCTTATCAGCACTTTTATTTTAGTGCTGATAAAGCATACTTTTATCAATGCTATTAACTAGAATTGATAAAGGTTCCATGGGTTTTTATAAAATAACCCTAATAGGCCCCTCCTCCCTCGCACCCGTTAAATCCTTCATGGGATCTAAACCATGCGCTGTCAACCTCCCCTATGCCACGACCCCTCCTCCTCCTCATCCTCATCCTCCACCGCTACCTTTTCCTCCTCCGTTGTTCCCATCCTCCTCCTCCCCTGCTAACTCTACCTTCTCCTCCTCCTCCTCCACGATCACTCCTCTGCCACGACCCTGCTTCTCCTCCTCATTTGCTGTCATTGCCTCCTCCTCCTCCTCCATCCACCAACATATCCTCCTCTTCCATGACCTCCTCCTCCTCCTCCTCTTCCTCCTTCTCATCCTATACCTTGTGTGGTCCCCTTTTCCACATGACATGCTCCGGTGTGCCCTCTTCATCTAACGACCATCCCGGAAGCCTCCTCTATAGCCACAGATTCCCCTAGTTGAGTCTCTTATGTAATTAATTTTTACTCTTATGCATTAAAAAGATATTTGGTGTGCTGAGTTAGGTATAATAGACCCTATATTGGTATTGGTTCATGTTATTAATTACTAATAGCCTAGGTTGAAACCATATGAATGGGATTATGCTCAATCATGTTGTATGGGTCATGGGTGGAGGTTTCTATGAGCGAAGAATTATGGTAATCACATGGAAATGGTCTTTATATGGATTGTTAATTGGGGTAGACTGATAGTGATGTGAAATTTGTTGGTAAAGACCATGCCTTTACTATAGATTTGTTTATTCTGAGTTGTGGGCTTTTGTGGTAGTACTGCATAGTTTGATTGGGGGATGCCTTGGTTGGTACTAGTGATGGAATAACCAATGGGTTGGTTGTTGTGTGAGATATATCATGGATTATTTTAAATCTTATATCATTTTGAGTACATGGTCTGTATTGATTATCCCACAGAAAATATTTATCAGGACTATATGAAATTGTGACATCTCCCATAGAACCCTTATAGGTATAGTACATGGAAAGGGTTTGATTATGGTGTTAGTGGAAATGATAATGTGGATTCCTTATGACCTTAAGGGTAGGGAAATCCACACATGGGGTGGTGTAGGTTTGTAACTTAATATGAATAAAGAGATTTCTTGTTGATATATTGTTACCTGTAGGTATTGGGATCATCATGATATATTTTTTAACTATATGATATTCTAAGTATGGATACGTTTAGAGAGGTTGCTTAGGATGGGTCATCTATGTGATTCTAATGTAACATCCTCTTGCTCGATGCTAGGTAACAATCATTGGCAAGATAAGATCTTGGATAACACTTATCTTCCATGGTTTTTCATTATATATGAGTTTTTATTATATATCTATGATAAGGATTAGTCCTAGAGACCTTGGTATTGTAATATAGAGATACTCCACCAAGGTGAACATTATTTCAAATTTTTTAAAGTTTGAGTTCGGATATACATCATGGGGTATATGAAATTTTCCAAAAGACATAAATTATTTTAGTGGTTTGGATCTTGTTAAAGGTAAGATATGTTATACCCTCCCTAGGATCTGCCTTATGTATGTTCATTTTTCCAAGGGATCTGTCTTACATTGGTAGTACTTCTCAGGAAGTAAGTTGGCTCTTTTATGACCTTCTCACGATCCACTTCTAGTATATCTTATTATCCATTAGTAATACCTTGTACTAGTGATTTAGATTGTGTTAGAGGTTATATTGGTTATTTCTCTTTAGGTCCTCATTTATGTATGTGAGTTAATCCATGGGACCTGACTTATGTTAATGGTTTGCATCATGTTAGAGGTTGGCTATGTTATGACCTCCATACTGTTTTTTGGGGGGTGGATGTTATTCCATGAGGTATATAGTCACATCACAATTCATGATCAATATTTAATGTTTCCACCAAGGGGTTGAGTGTTTCAATTTATAACTTATGGTAATTCAACAATGTGACATCATAGGGTGAACTATGAAATAGACCCTTTGGCCACATCATAATGTACCCTATTCTTTAAGTGAAAAAGATATTTTTTTAGTCATTTCAATGAGTTTACCCTATTACTTATTATACACTCAACCCCATCAACAAAACTCCTCTTCCCCATAATTTTTCCCTCTCATAATTTACTCTTTAGGATCTCTAATGGTCATTTCATAGTGGAAAGTACACCCCCTCCCTGAACAGTCCACACCTTCTCCCCCACACCCCCACACCTCCCCCCCTCACACCTGGATCGCCCACCCCCTCCCTAGATAGACCACCCCCCTCTTTGGATAGCCCACACAGCTTCCCCTACACCCCTACAGCCCCCCTACACCCTGGACATCCCCCTTCCCCTTTGAACATTAATGTTTTACTGGATTTTTTTCCTTTTCTCATCCAGAACCCCTATGTGCTACACCACCCTCCCCCTACTCTCCTCTTGGGTGGTACTCCCTCACTCGGTGTATATTTCATCCTTCATCACTTTTATTGGAGATCCTAGGATAATTTTTACCTCTCTTTTTCCTTCTATATATTAGTTTCTGACACCCCCCCCCCCCCTCAATCTTATATTTAAATGGATGTGGGTCAATTACAATTGGAAATGTAATGATACGGCCCAGGCTGGTATCATAACCAAAAATTGACCTGAATTTCCACTAACCTAAGAGGCATTTATGATCCTTACAAGATAACAACAATCACCTGGGAAAAAATACAACTAATGTGGAATATTTTACCCCTAAATTAGAGTAAATTAAAAATGATCTTTCTCCTAAAAAGCAGACATGTCCCATTCATAAGTTGAACATCTAGGAAAATAGTATATACACAAAAAATAAATAAACAAGAATCAGATATATTATATGGAAAATAAAATCCCACTATTGAATAATAAAATTATTTAACATGTTAGTTATCATTTTATGTTTTCTTTTCAGTTGAAAATCTTCTCTGTCGCACACCTCTCCTCTACCGTGAATGCACCTCTATCGCACACTGAACGACACCTTTGTGGTGATTTTTCTACTATTACTCATTGTTTTCCTCTTGTATACATGTTATTAGTGTTTTATATTGATGGTTATGTTGTGAAATGTATAGGCTAAATTCCCCACTGAAAATCATGTCCATTGGTGGTCCTTGTTTTTGCACTAAATGAATTGCTTGTTGGTTGGTTCCTGTTGAACATTTGAGTATAAAAATTGATAATTTACGTATACATGACTAATTAATGAATTCCCAAGGATGATAAAATTTATATGATAACCATTGAATTAACAAATGTAATTAAATAAGGTATTCTTTGTAAAATATGAAATTGTGATTATTTTGTTTGTATGGTGTTGCGATTGTGAGAAAGATTGTGTGTTTGTATGGTGATGTAGTTGTTGGAATGATTGGTATGCCATTTGTTTTTCATGTTGTAGTTCCTCCAACACTGAATATCAATCCAAAATTTACCCATTTCAATGGCACCAACACTTTGTTACTAGTGAAATTCCACTGAATCTTAGAAAACAACTTCGCTAGAGGACTCTAGGAGACACTTTATAGACACCCTAGTCAAATAACTATAACAAAACATGTAATGAATGGTTTCACTCACAGAAAATCTATTAAAAATCATTCCATCTATTAGTTTAGTACCATAGTTCTTGACTACAGACATTAAATTTCTAGAAAAACACTAGAAAACCGGTTTACAATAATTCATATAGATCACATGTGGGATACTAAAACATTCTACTGCAAGGGCTTCTCATAGCTAGTTCCATTGATTAGGTGGTTGGGAAGATGGGTGTGATCTACTTTGGTCCTGAGTAATGCATGGATAGGTAAGGTTGTTGTTTACCATAGCTAGTTTCATTGATTATAGTTGGATGATGACCCTAGTTGAACATCTTTTGTGTAATTATTTTGTTAAATAGTATTATTAGTGTATCAAATAGAATTAATATGAATAAATAATGGATGAATGTCAATCGGTTGACAAAAGAGTATGAAGATGGAATGAAAGATTTTTTCATGTTTGCAAAATATAATGCATATGACACTTCTAACATCCTTTTTCCATGTTTAAGATGTTGTTATTCAAGACAAATTAGTCCATAGATGTTAGAAGAATAACTGATCTGTCATGGAATAGATCAAAGTTATACATGTTGGAATAAACATAGGGAAAAACGAATATAGGTAGTGGCTGGGATTGCACTGTGTTTTATGAATCATTTGATATGATTACAAGAATTAACAATGAAGATGATCATATGGAGGATGTGATTAAAAATGTGAATGCTGATGATGATCGTATTGAGGAAATGAAAAGGATAGTTGAATATTAACATCATGATTTCCAAAAATTGTTTGAGAAGTTTAAGAGTTTTGAAAAGATGCCATTGTATGCTGGTTGCACTAAATATACAGTATTGTCAGCTATACTGAAGCTGTATAATTTGAAAGTAGACAATGGGTGGAGTGACACTAGTTTTATAGAACTACTTGTTCTCCTGAATGACATGCTCGCAGAAGATAATGAGCTCCCAATCTGAATATAAAATTTCAAACGAATGTTACTCTTGATGGGTATGATCTCTAAAAGAATACAGGCCTAACCGAATGACTGTATATTGTTTTCCAAGGACCACAAATCAGTTAAATAATTTCCAAAGAGTGGTGCTTCTTGATACAAGAAAGATTAATCCAGTCCTACAAAATTTTTATGGTACTTTCTAATCATTCCAAGGTTTATGTGCCTATATGGAAGTGAGGAGACTCCATATCAATTGACATGGCATGCTGATACAATAATTAAAAATGGGAATCTATGTCACCTAGAAGAATCTCCTCAGTGGAATAGAATGGATCATGAGTATCCTAAATTTTGAAATGAGTCGAGGAACCTTCTTCCTATGTTATCTATAGATGGAGTGAACCCTTTTTGTTTTCAAAGAAACAGTCACGGTACATGGCCGGTTATGTTGGTAAATTATAACTCACCACCGTGGTTATGCATGAAACAAAAATTCATCATGTTATCTATGCTTATATCAGGACCAAGACAACCAACTAATGATATTGATGTTTATTTTCCTCCATTCATCGAGGATTTGAAATTATTGTGGGATTCAGGTGTTATGTTTTATGATTCATACAAAAATGAAGATTTCACTTTGAGAGCCATGTTGTATGGGATGATAAATGACTTTCCTGCTTATGGAAATTTTTTAGGATATAGAATTAAAGGATCTCAAGGGTGTCCCATTTTAGAACAAGGTACACAGTCAATTAGGTTGAAACATTCATCAAAAACCATGTTTCTAGGACATTATAGATTTCTAACCTAATGAAATAAGTACTGATCTTGGATGATATCATTAAATGGATGTTCAGAAGAACGTACAACACCGTCTCCACTAATAGGAGCTCAATGTTTTGAGAAAGTAAAGGATGTGGACACTACTTTTGTTAAACCATTTTTGAAAAACCTTACGAAAACCTGTTGAAAAAATAGATTATTTTTTGTTGAATTATCGTACTGGAATTTTCTGTATGTCAGACATTTTCTTGATGTTATGCATGTTGAAAAAATGTATGTGATAGTGTCATCTTCATGTTTCTAAATTCACCTGGCAAAACAAACGATGGAATTAAGGCTAGATTGGACATGGTTGATATTTTAATTAGAGAAGAGTTGGCACCATTGAAGGGTGAAAAACAAACATTTCTTCCTCCTGCTTCTTACACTCATTCCAAGAAGGAGAGGTATCATTTTTGAAACTTTTTGAATGATATAAAGGTTCTAGAGGGGTATTCATCAAATATCAAGAAAATCATGTCAATGAGCGTTTTAAAGATAAACGGTCTGAAATCACATGACTGCCATGTTTTGATGCAAGATAAAATTTCTATAGATTTATGTTTCATTTTTTCAGATAATTTTCACCATACATTAACAAATATCCATTTCTTCCTAAATGCTGTAAGCAGAAAATTTATAGACCAGGTGAAATTTCCAACCATGGACAGATAAATTGTTTTCAAATTATGTGAATTGGAAATGTTCTTCCCACTGACATTATTTGATATGATGGTTCATTTGATGGTTCATTTGGTGAGAGAGATTTGACTATGTGGTCATGTACATTATATATGGATGTACCCATTGAATGGTATATGAAGATTTTGAAAGGGTATGTCAAAAATCGAAGTCAGCCAGAGGGTTGTATTACAAAGTAATATATTGTTGAGGAACCTGTTGAATTCTGTACCGAAAACCTATCTAGTGTGGAAAACATTGGCCTACCAAAATCTCATCTCACTGGGAAGCTTGAGGTTAAAGGAATTTCTAGAAGATAGATTGTCACAATCAATATTATAGATTTAGAGTAGGCCCACCTATATGTTTTTCATAATAGTTTTGACGTTGACCCATATGCTCAAACCCACAAAGAAATTCTTAGGCGTTTGAATCCATCTAGGGAAGAAAAATGGATATCAGATACACATAATAAATAGTTTATAGGATGGTTTCAGGACCATATTATTAAGAAGATAAATGAAAACCCAGACTCAATTTCATAATGACTTCGATGGCTAGTCGGAGGAGCAAGTGTGTATGTATTATATTACAATGCTTATGTAGTCAATGGTTAAACATTATATACTAACGAACATGATGAAGATTGTACCATGAAGAATAGTGGGGTTACACATTTGGCTGAATTGATTCATGTTTCCGATGCTAAGGACATAAATCCAATTTATGTGAATATGTCATACATTAGCATCATCAAACAAATATGGAATTTGGATTATACGAAATTCCAAGTGCCTGTTTTTCAATGAAAGTGATTTGATAATAGGAGTGTTGTTAAAATAAATGAATTGGGATTCATGAATGTTGATTTTAGTAAATAAGGGGAGAAAGAAAAACCATTTGCAATGGAATCACAGATAGTACATGTAACATCCCTACCCAGCTCACCACAAAATCGGAGGCCGGACCGGTCGTCACATGACCTCAAGCGCGCCTCCCCGTATTCTAGAGGTTGTCTACTAGCAGTGAGGGTCTAAGGATAGTCAGTGGGGAGACTATACCCTCATTTTAGTGTTCAAAAATAGACAAAATAAATAAATAGTGGAAACGGTATAATAAATGAATAAGCAGCGGAAGGCATATTTTATAAATCTTGTACAAAACAAACGGCCAACGCCAAAGTGTACAACGGACGCATGCATGACATGATAATGATAAAAAAGTAGAAAACAGTGAACAAAACAGAATGCTTTACATTTCAATGCATAAATAAATAAATAATGACTCAAATCCCCATGAGCGATCTCCTCGAGCATCCTGAGCCTCCGCTCGGTCCTGTTCTCTTAACTCCCAAGTAAATGCAAACAGCAAAGTCCTGTAACCAAATAGAATCTACTCAGGTACCCAGTGAAATGGAGGCCCGAGTAGGGTGTGAGATATAAATCTCAGTAGGCTGGGACCACCGGTGTCTACCCCAAACTAGACATTTAATAAATAACTTATAACATGTGAAAGCATGCATAAATTATGTAAACAGTACAATGTAACTATATACCTAGCCCTCAACTGGTGTCTCAACCTGCATTATACATTTTTTATACATACTCAATATTCATTACATAGTCATTCATCGGTTATTAATTATTACAATATTAATAAATTATGAAGGTCTTGAGATTCAGCCTATGCCCAACATCTCCTGTATAAATCACTCACCACAGATGTCTCTAAAGACAATCTACGTAATCAAAGTAAAGACTAATTCCAAGCTTGTGCTTTGGCTCGGATAACGCGTCATAAGTTATTCAATTCAACCTTTCATATACTAAGTCTGAGCCCGCCCACTAAAAGTGGTTCACCCAATTCATAAATAAGTCTGAAACCTTCCTCATAAACAATTCACAAATCATCATGTCTCAACACCCTTCATTAACCATTAACTCATTTCATGCATGAACAATTGGACCCACAGTCCAATGTTAATTAATGGGTGTAGAAAATCATGTCTAGCACTCTCATGATTATTTGGAGCATCATTCCTTGTCTCACAACCCATGGGTATTTGGAGCATCAGTCCCTGACCCATAAAAGAATATTTTCTTGCAAGCTGGGTGTAGAACGCCATGTCTAGAACCCCGTGAGTATTTGGAGCTTTAGTCCTTGTCTCAAAACCCATTTATCAATCATACATATATATTTATCATTGTTTTAGAACACCATGTCTATCACCCCATGAGTATTTGGAGATTCATTACTTGTCTCACAACCCATTTATCAATCATACATATATATTTATCATTGGTGTAGAACACCATGTCTATCACCCCGTGAGTATTTGGAGCTTCAGTCCTTGTCTCACAACCTATTTATCAATCATACATATATATATATATTTATCGTTGGTGTAGAACACCATGTCTAACACCCCAAAACCATCCATTAATTAATTCATAAATTAATTAATCCAATCCGTTAATTAATTCAACAATTAATTAACAACATAAATCGCCCGTCAAAAATCAACCCTTAATTAACCATTCAACATCTCCATAGTAAATAATAAATTAACAATTAATTGTTCTTAGCAAGCCAAATAAATAATTAACTCAACATTTAATTATCCAAATTCGTTAACAAGTCTGAACCCGTCCACTCAAACAGTGATTCGTCTAGGACTTTAACAATTTACATGAACGTCATAATCATCACAAAATATCCTGAACAAGCCCATATATTTAGCAACCATCTCATGCATTATCTCATAATATAGAACAACTCCATCCAAGACAACTTAATGCATAGAAATCTAACAAGTATCAAAAAGTACCATTGGCCAACAGTCGTAACAAACAATCAATTCACAATCTTAATTTAATGCATGCAAATTAATTAATTCAAAAATTAATTAATTAAATATTATATCTTAAACCAATCATAAATTAATTAACCATTTAACATTTAACATGTAATAATTAATCCATCCATTAATTATTACCAATTTTCAATTTATACTTTTGAACATGTCAAATATTCAACATTCTCAATCATCATTAAAAGCCACACATTTTATTCCAAATCATGACTAGATAATTAATTCTACAATTAATTACCCTATTATACATTCTTCTCATTCAAATCATTTAACCGTTTAATCATATCACTTTAACCAAATTAGCAAAACATGCTTAAAAAACACAAGTTCAAGCCCTCATTTATCTCAAGTGGGTGACATCATTTAATAACTTCAAAAGTGTCATCCATCAACATATCATAATCAAGGAAACTTACATTCTCAATTTATTTAAAGAAGCTATAATTCTTAAAATAAAGTGTTAAGGATTTGAAACCCTACCTCGGGGTTGCACCATTTTCAATCTGAAGCGCTTTAATGTACTTGGCATCAACCAATCCACAACTGGTCCGTAATCGCATGTGCGCACACCTTTATATATATATATATTTATGCACGTTGTATGGTTACTATGTGCACCAGGTTGAGAGTCCAATAGAAATGGCGCACAGGGATGGTCACGCGTTGGGACTTCGGGAGGAAGAAGGTTAGGGATGATATGCAAATAGCATCCAGAGAAATTCACACACGACCACTCTAACCCGCAACTCAACAAAAGGGGGTGTTTTTAAGAGATCTAGAACCGTTCGGATTCAATTAAAAACCCTAAATTAAAACTTTTAATTTGATGTCAGTTTGATCCATTTATTGATGGAGGATTAATTTATTTCACTCCTAGAAGTCATTTTGAAATTTACAGCGTTTAAAACGGTCCATAATGGGGTTCCCAAAAGCTTCCACGGACATAAAAATGGAAAACTACGTATATTGAAGATGAATGAACAGTAACTGTGATATTAATTAATTTATTTAATTTTTTAATTAAATTAAACAATTTTAATTTGTTACTTTAATAAAAAGTTTGTTGCGAATTAAAATTTTACTTTTCCTGGGGTAAACCCCCCATTTCGAACTCATCGGTGGTCTCGAATTTCTCGTACGATGCACGGTTTGTGAGTTATTAATGATTTAATCTTTAAAAAACGTAATAAATAATTGATTAAAAAATAATAATAATTTCTTGCGAGCGAGGTATCCAAACGCTCGATGCAAACAGATGTTATACCTTCTCTAGGGTAAAACCCTCATTTCGGACCCATTGGTGGCCTCAGATTTCCCATAGGATGCACCGTTTGAGAGATATTTAATTATTTTTAAGCAAATAAAAAAAATATTATTTAATAACCACACTCCTTCATTAAATAACCACACTCCTTCATTAAATTCAAAACTACTTATTTAGTTTAGAGTTTCAAAGAGATACCCAATAGACTCATTAAATTCACCTAAATATTACACCTAATTAAATAAAAACAGAACTTTGACAAACCCCATAATTAAATTGTATTAAAAGAAATAATAAAATTATCATTTTAATTATGTCCAACCTCCCCATTTAAATCCACATTAATTATCCAATTCATTTTTAACCTTCATTTATTATTCATGTAATAAATGTTTCGTAATTAATTATAAAACTCCATATTGATCATTAAATTCTTTTAACATTTATTTAACTAATTAACCACAAAAATAATAATATCATCATTATTATTATCCAAACTTTCATTTATTTAAAAACTCAAACCCCCAATGTATTACAATATCATTAATATGATAAAAACTCCAACCCATAACCCCTCATTTAATTAAAATTTTCTTTGAGAAGCTCAAAATCCACATTTAATTCTCATAAATGATGCACTCCTTTAACATGGAATTAAAATTTCAAAGTATCAAAATAATTTATGACTCTGTAATAATAACAATGACATTATTATTATTATCACATTCCTCCATTTAATAAAAAATGGTCCTTTAATAATTCTGAAACTCTTAATTTAAATAAAACGGTTCATTGATAAACCCAAAAGCCACGTCAATACGTTCAACTGTCGTTTAATTAATTCTTTAACATTCAATAAATTTAACAACCACAATAATAGTAATAATAACATCATTATTATTATTATTATTAAAACTTTATTTTAATTAATCCAAATCTCTCATATAATCATATTTAATTTAAAAAAATAATAAGAATAATTTATTAAATAAGATAAACTGCACAGGTTGGACTGCAACCATGCGCTGCCCATGCAGATCCATTAAAGTGGATTTTTTTCGGATCTGGTGCACCCGAGACTCATCGGGACACCCGTTAAAATTTATCGGGTAATTACGCAATTCCAGAAACAACACTATTAGGTGTTGCAACACTCAGAATAAAATTCCAGAGCTTGGTTTAAAAAAAAGAACTATTGATAAATCAAAAAAAAAATCAAAAACATTCGTATTTTAACCCGGTTCAAAAACACGGGACTTTACAATATACCCACCTTAAAAACTTCTCGTCCCGAAGAATCCATCAGGAACCACTACTAAATCAACCGACCTACCAAGGTCATTTAAGATGATCAGTAAAAATATTACCGGACAACTCCGTTCTAAAAGCTCGACATCACCTGGTGACACGTTTATCAAAAAAAAGATGCAACAATACCCATGTAACACCCGAGACTTTTATAAGAAATATTTTGTTTTTATTTTATATAAATCATCAAAGGAATCTTTCACTACACACAACACTATCTTGGCTTTCTTTACACACAATCGCGACCTTCCTTGATAGCTTGCGTCGTACGCAGTACCGAGTTTCACTAAACAACGATATGCTGTTAAAATACTATTAAAACCAGCCGTTATGAGTAGTAATAACCACTTTTTGAAATTTTGTAAATTTTATTTTTCAAAATGTACTTCATTTTTGGATTCAGAATATCGAAATTAGCCTAGGGTGAAATTTTGGTATTTTTCTGGAAACTTTCAATTTTTGATGAATAGTGAAAACACTGGGTTACTATTTAAAAACCAACTTTTTATTTAAAAAAATATTTATTTTATTTAAATTTATTTTAGGTCAAAATTGATACATAATACCTATATAAGTTCAATGTAATTCATTGGAGTAATTTTATAATAATTTTAGATATATAAAAATTTTATTGAACTTTTCACCGTCTTTTACCCACCTCCTAGGAGAATTTGCAAATTTACATAAAACTTAATTTTACCGCTTCTGTGAGTGAAATTTAAAAAATACGAGAGACACGGTTGATGTCAGTAAGTAAAATGTGGTTCAATGAGATGAAAATAATTTTTTGTGAATAGTACTTTTTACTTTTATTTACCACGGTTAAAAGTAAATAGGGTAATTAAGGGTAAAAATGATATTATTATTACCCTAACACATGTCCTAATTCTATTGGATAATTGTAATTCGACCAAAAACAACCTTAGGAATAAAATATGACCATTTAGGCCCACTTGGATTAGATTAGGACATTTATTATTAATTTATTTAAAGAAAGGTTAAAATAGTTAAAATCAAAGTTTAATAACTAATTAATTTTTAATATATGGTTATACATAAGATAAATTCGACTATAAATATTCATTAGAAAGATAAGACGATTTAATACATAATGGTATTTTATTTTTAATTTTTAGACATTAAATAATTTAATTTATCTATGACACAAAGATGATGAAGTAATTATCTTATTAATGAAATATTGATATAATTGATGTTATAAATACCAAAATAAATGTAATTTGAGACTTTTTATTAATTAAAATAATTTTCTAGGTTACTATGACCTGTTAGTATTTATTTAATTAAATGTTTTCGAACTAATCATTCTGTTATGATTTTTTCAAAAATCAATTACTAAATAGTGTCAAAATTGACATAAAATAGTTTTTAAAACAAATATTATATTATTAGTTGTTATTTTATTCCTAAAAATCAATGTTTCGGAAAAATGACTTAGATAAGGTTATATATATTAATAATAAACAACTTGGGGTTAGTTTGTCTTGTTATAGTAAGTTTATTAATCTTATAGTGTAAGAACACAAAAACACACGGTAAAAGTAAAATTATCTAACTTAAAGTTAAATCTAAATGATAAGGTTAAAATAGTAAACTAAACTTTTACAAATTATATTGGATAAGAGGATTTAGACCCATAACCACCTTATCTTAGAAATAAATCAATTTGGATCTATTTAAAACTGAATATGGCTTTATAATAAAATAATAGTTTTAGTTTTTCCAAAGGTGCCCCTCTCCTCCCTTATAAAAGGTAACCTACTCCCTCTCTTCCTCACACCACTTTGAGCCTCCAAGATCAACCAAACCCTGCCAATTTCTCCTCTCCACTTCCCTAGAAAAATTCTAGAGGTCTTGGTCTTCTTCAAAGACCAATTTTAGTGCCCTAAAAGGAGGTCTCAAAGAGGCGCTTCAAAAAAAGAGGTAATGTCTGTTACCGATTCTTTCAACTTTATTTCTTCTTCCACTTCTTCTTCTTTAGTTGTTTCATTATGAATTAATAACATCAGTATCACTCATATACTGATATGTTATTATAAGTATGAAACAACACTATTTCACCATCTATCCATCCTACGGAAAATGAAATCACCGCGCGTGTGTACGTACGGAATACTGTCTCCACGCCGTGGTGTAATCTATTTTCCACCACCACCTTACTTGGATGGGTATAATGGTGTAAATAATTAATATATATGATTATTTTAAAGTGATATAGATTCTAAAATAGTATACATACACTCCAATACAATTCCACGATCATGGGAATGATATCATCACTCGTGCGTACGTATTGAATACCATCTCCACGATGTGATGCGACTCATTCTACATGATTTTCATTTCATAATGATTACATAAATGAATTGAGTGAATAAATATGATATATATTACACTAATACCATTCTGTAAATGAGGTATCTATAACCTAAAAGGAATAATAAGAATTTATTCGACAAAACACGCATAAGAACAAAAACGAATAAACACCTGAATAACAAGTAGCAATGAAATATTACTAATAATAAGCTAATAATATGACCATATATGATATCATAAAAATGAGTATGATTACGGAATAAGTCAATGACATTAGTTAAATCATTATACAGGAGGTTTGGACACTTACGAAGCAAATCAGACCTAAGGTAAGGGAAATAGCATAATCTCATTTTCATCCGATATTGTTTACACTTTGGAATTTACTAGGGTGTATTTTATCATCCAAATCCATGTTTCCTCAATATGTAATATTATTTCCATCCACCTACAATTTTTTAAATCCAATTTTACCCTTCGGTGAGTTTTTAGTAAAAGATATGAAAAGAATCTTTTGTCGTTTTTCGTACGAGGTACTTTTTGACTTTTCTGACAAAAGTACGAGAAGAATGTTTTTTTAACTTATACGGAATGAATGGATTTTTAAAAAATTATTTCCAAGAAGCTTCCTTTACAAGTTTTTAAGTTTATTTTTAATCAAATTCTTTTAGTTTAAAATTTTATGACATGTTAAGAAAGGAAAATTGTTTTTAAAGTAGAAAGGATATTTTCCTCAAGAATGGAGTTCAAGTGTTTTATCAAAATTATTTTCCATCTAAGATAATAAAGTGTTCTGTTTTTATCCCTATTATTTCATTGATTTGATTATTTTGTGATGGAATTATTTTTATGAATTCCTTTATCGTATATGAATTGTTTTATGATGTCACGATGTTTAAGAATCTCATTTTTATTACATGGGTTATGCAATGATGTATGATTTATGATTTTGTGGCGCACATAAGAATGGTATCATTATGAGATGGGTGGGACCTATATCTCCCTCCAATGCATTGGGTAAAGATTTATATTTCATGAGATAGACATGGCTGGAATGGATGGTTAAACCGGTTCAGTGAAACAGGACTGAAACGAGGAGTGAACTCGGTTCAAAAATGGACTTTGTCCACTAAGATAGTCTTGGCTATGAGTCTTGACTACTAAGAAATGATTCTATATGATTATGTGTGTATTCCAAAAAGTTTCATGTTTTATGTTATGATTATTGGGATTACATTTCACTACTATGATTTATCCCATGTTATGAAATTATGATCTCTTTTGTAGGTTAAGATTTCCAAAATGTTATGTTCTTATGAATATGATGTGATTGATATTTCTTTTGTTTACCCTTACTGAGCATTTAAGCTCACCCTTTTGTATGTTTTCTTTACCCAGTTCAGGAAGAAGGTTATTAATTAGGATATTCCAAAAAGGGACTCTAGATATGGTGAAATAAATGAGAGACAATGTAGATGCTTTATGAACCAGTTGTTTATGATTCCCAATTTCTAAAGACACTATACCTATACGGTCCTTTCATGGTTTTGTTATATGTTGTAATAAGTGTACATCAGTTTTGAAGTATTAACAATGTATGTAAAGTATGGGTCGTTATAGTTGGTATCAGAGGAAAGGTATAGTCAACCTTTGGAAACTAGGATGTGAAAGCCTTAGTAAGAATCCTAAGGATAAGTCTAAGCATAGAACACAATCTTAGTGTTTTAGAAATGGCCATGAACAACCTATGATAAGACCTTAAGTGTGAAAATTTATTCTTGATTATGTGGTTTTCCTATTATAATTAGTGTTTCTCACACTATTCTTTTTGGTTTTAGTCAATGGCTGGAACCCGAAGGAACCGTGTTAATGCGAAATGCGATGGGAAATGCAATGATTGTCCCCCTGAGCAACCAAACGTTATGGGATCTCGAATGAAAAATCTTGTAGCCATGATCACACAACTTTCTCAAGCTATGAATCATGCAGGACTTCCAAATGAGAAAAGGAAGAAGCAACATTATGTTGAATCCTTCATGAGATAGCATCCACCTTCATTCAGCGGGTCTACTGATCCATTAGTTTCTGAACAATGGATCAGTACTACTGAAAAGATATTTTCAGTTCTGAACATGATAAAGTCATCTTAGCAGTGTATCATTTGGAAGGTGATGCTGATAAATGGTGGAATCTTATCAAGAATACGAGGCCAAGAGATGAAATTGAGTCCATGGAATGGGGCGAGTTCAAGAAATTATTTTTCAATAAGTACTTCCCTCGTATTCTCCGAACAAATAAGGAGAAGGAGTTTCTTGAACTAAATCAAAAGGATGATGAATCTTTTGGTACCTATGAAGCAAATTTTACAAGACTTGCAAGGTACGCTTCTGGTATTATTATCCAACCTGATATTATGATCGATCGATTCTTTAGTGACTTAAAACCAAGTCCTCGAAGGGAGTTATCCATAAGAGAATTCAATAGCTACAAGGAAATTGTTCGATGTGCTCTCAAAGTTGAGATGAATATTGGAGTAACCCATCAGTCATACGGGTTTGATAAGAAGAGGAAAATGGAATTCAAAGAAAAATCTAAAGAGAACACTGAAAAGAAGATGATTTTTCCCTTATGCTCAAAGTGTGGAGAGAAACATGGAGGGATTTGTCTTAAAGGGACAAGTAAATGTTTCAAATGTGGAAAAGAAGGTCATCGGGCATTTGAATGACGCAATGATGGGAAGAAGATGTCTAGTGATGCGAACAATGAAAAGGCTACACAGAGTGCACCTCCTACACTTCAATGTTACAAGTGCAATGAAATGGGGAATTATGCCAATCAATGTCCTAATCCAGGGGTTGATGATGATGATCTATGTCAACAAACTCTTAAGTCTAAAGACAAAGTAAAGTCACATGCAATTTCTATCAGCGATGTGGAGTATGATAACGAAGTGGTAAAAGGTACACTTACCATCCACTATAAAGTAGAAAATGTTTTATTTTATTATGGATCCACCCACTCCTTTATTTCGGAAGAATTTTCTAAGGGTATCACCGTATTACTTCAACAATTAGATGTTGAGTTAGCTGTGACAACCCCTAATGGCACAACAGTCACATCAAAAGTTTATAATTCTTCTCTGATTGAAGTTTGTGGGAAAGTGCTTCCTGCAAATCTTGTGATCCTCCCTATAGTAGAATTTGATGTGATTCTTGGCATGGATTAGATTTCTCTATATGGAGCTCATATCAATTTCCAAATAAAGGAAGTCACATTTCATATTCCAGATCAATCTTTGATCGTCTATCGATGCAAGGATGAACATAACCTTCCAGTTGAAATTTCTTCCATCTTATGGGTCTTGATTCCACTAAATGAAGGTTATTTATCTCAAATGGTTGGTGAGAAACTCATGATTAAGAATATTCCCATTATATGGGAGTTTGATGATGTCTTTCCGGAGGAATTGCCAGGTCTTCCACAAAATCATGAAGTTGAGTTTTCAATAGAACTCGTATCAGGTGCTTTACCTATTTCAAATACACCTTATAGAATGGCCCCAATTGAGTTGCAGGAATTGAAGAAGAAACTCCAAGAGAATCTTGATAAGGGGTTCATACTCTCTAGTGCGTCACCTTGGGGAGCACCTGTTATGTTTGTTAAGAAGAAAGATGGATCAATGAGACTCTGCATTAATTATCGAGAACATAACCAGATCACTATCAAGAAAAAATATTCTCTCCCACACATTGATGACTTATTTGACCAACTACGCGGAGCTCAATAATTTTCTAAGATTGATCTTCGTTCAGGGTATCATCAATTAAGGGTCAAAAGGGAGGATATACCAAAGAAATATTTCTGTACAAGGTATAGACACTATGAATTTATAGTAATTCCATTTGGTCATACTAATTCCCCTGCTATCTTCATGGGTCTGATGAATAGAGTCTTTAGAGACTATCTTGATCAGTTTGTGGTAGTCTTTATAGACGATATTCTTGTATATTCAAAGAGAAAGGAAGAACATGAAGATAACTTGATAATTATATTGAAGACCCTAAGAAAGTAGAATCTTTATGCCAAATTTACCAAGTGTGAATTTTATCTTCAAAAAGTTTCATTTTTGGGTCACATAATCTCAAAAGAGGGGATATATGTGGATCCAGCAAAAACAGAGGTTATCGAAAGATGGTCGAGACCAACAACAGTAACTGAGATCCGAAGTTTTCTTATTTTTCCTGTATATTATCGATGTTTTGTGAAAGATTTTTCACGATTATCTAATCCACTCACCAGGTTGACTCGGAAAGGAGTTAAGTTTGTTTGGATGGAGGAATGTGAAGAGAATTTCAAGGAGTTGAAAATAAGGTTATCCAGTGCACCTGTGCTCACACTGCCTTGTAGTGGAGAAAGGTTTGTGATCTACAGTGATACATCCAAGAAGGGATTGGGGTGTGTTCTTATGAAAAATGATATGGTGATAGCTTATGCCTCACAACAGTTGAAAATCCATGAGCAAAATTACCCAACTCATTATTTGGAGTTAGCTGCGGTAATCTTTTCATTAAAGATTTGGAGGCATTATCTTTATGGAGAAATCTGTGATATTTATACTGATCATAAAAGTTTAAAGTATATTTTCACACAAAAGGAGCTGAATATGCTCCAAAGAAGATGGTTGGAGATGATTAAAGATTACGACTGCTCAATTCATTACCACCCTGGGAAAGCAAACAAGGTGGCAAATGCATTAAGTCGACAAGACCATGCCAGTTTATCCATGATGAGGATCACAAAAGATCCAATATTTATGGATTTACAAAGGATGGATCTTGGAATTATAATGAAAGGGTAAAATCGTATCTTTCTCAAATGAATGTTCAACCATCTATACATGTTAAGATTAAAGAGGCGCAGAAAGAAGATGTAGAGTTACAAAAGAAGGTGAGAAATATTCCTGAATTCAACCTTGATTGTGATGGGATAATAAAGTTTAGGAATCGGGTTTGTGTTCCTCCCATCCCCAAATTAAAGAAGGAGCTGCTGGATGAGGCTCATAGTTCTTCATTCTCTATTAATCCTGCAAGTACGAAGATGTATAGGGACCAGAAAGAGTACTTCTGGTGGGATGGCATGAAAAGAGATGTTGCTGAATATGTATCTCAATGCTTGGTTTGTCAGCAAGTTAAAGCTGAGAGACAGAAGTCTAAGGACAGAAATGGGAAAACATCACTATGGACTTTGTCACAAGACTTCCTAAAACATCCAAAGGCAATAATGCTATCTGGGTCATAGTTGATCATCTTACAAAGTATGCACACTTCATTGCTATTAGAGAGGATTTCTCTCTGGATCAGCTTTCCAGGATATATGTAAAGGAAGTGGTAAGATTGCATGGAGTACCACTTTCTATTATATCTGATTGAGATCCGAGGATTACCTCAAAGTTATGGTGAAGTCTTCAGCATACTCTCAATACAGAGTTGAGTTTTAGCACTGCTTATCATCCTCAGACAGACGGTCAGTCTGAGAGGACAATTCAAACTCTAGAAGATATGTTGAGAGCTTGCTCTATGGATTTCAAAGGTGGTTGGGATCAACACCTACCTTTGGTGGAATTTTATTATAATAATATATTTCACTCCAGTATTCAGATGGCTCCTTATGAAGCTCTCTATGGAAAGAAATGCAGGACTCCAACTTGCTGGGATGAAGTTGGGGAAAGAAAGCTATTAGGACCTGATCTTGTTGATGAGATGGCAGAAAAGTTTCGATCTATTCAACAACACATAAGAGCAGATCATATTTGACAAAAAAGTTATGCTGACAACCGAAGAAAAGACTTAGAGTTTGAAGTGGTTGATAAAGTGTTCTTACGAATATCTCCTTGGAAGAGAGTAATGAGATTTGGAAAGAAGGGAAAGTTGATCCCTAGGTATATCGGTCCTTTCAAAATACTGGATCGTGTTGGGAAGGTAGTTTACCGATTGGCGCTTCCACCGAATCTCTCTCAAGTTCACGATGTGTTCCATGTATCTCTCCTGAGAAAGTACATACCTGATCCTTCACATGTACTCAGCTCAGAAGTTGTACCGCTGGAACAAGATCTTTCTTATGAAGAACAGCCGATAGAGATTCTCGATCGTAGTGAAAAATTCCTACGGAACAAGACCACTTGCTTGGTGAAAGTTTTATGGAGGAACCACCAATTAGAAGAAGCTACATGGGAGCTTGAGGATATGATGAGGGAGAGGTATCCTCATCTGTTTGTTACAAGTGACGAATTTTGAGGGCGAAATTCATTTTAAGGGGGGTAGAATGTAACACCCAAGACTTTTATAAGAAATATTTTGTTTTTATTTATATAAATCATCAAAGTAATCTTTCAATACACACAACACTAGCCTGTCTTGGTTTACATGCAATCACAACCTTCCTTGATAGCTTGCGTCGTACGCAATACCGAGTTTCACTAAACAATGATATACTATTAAAATATTATTAAAACTAGCCGTTATGAATAGTAATAACCACTTTTTGAAATTTTGTAATTTTTATTTTTCAAAATGGACTTTATTTTTGGATTCGTAATATCGAAATTAGCCTAGGGTGAAATTTTGGTATTTTTCTGGAAACTTTCAATTTTTGATGAATAGTGAAAACACTGGGTTGCGATTTAAAAACCGACTTTTTATTTAAATAATTATTTATTTTATTTAAATTTATTTTAGGTCAAAATTTATACATAATACCTATATAATTTCATTGTAATTCATTGGATTAATTTTATAATAATTTTAGATATATAAAAATTTTATTGAACTTTTCACCGTCTTTTACTCACCTCATAGGAGAATTTGAAAATTTACATAAAACTTAATTTTACCACTTCTGTGAGTGAAATTTTAAAAATCTGAGAGACACGGTTGATTTCAGTAAGTAAAATGTGGTTCAAAGAGATGAAAATAATTTTTGGTGAATAGTAACTTTTTACTTTTATTTACCACGGTTAAAAGTAAATAGGGTAATTAAGGGTAAAAATGATATTATTATTACCCTAAAACATATCCTAATTCTATTGGATAAGTTTAACTCGACCAAAAACAACCTTAGGAATAAAATATGACCATTTAGACCCACTTGGATTAGATTAGGACATTTATTATTAATTTATTTAAATAAGGGTTAAAATAGTTAAAATCAAAGTTTAATAAGTAATTAATTTTTAATATAGAGTAATACATAAGATAAATTCTACTATAAATATTCATTAGAAATATAAAACTATTTGCTACATAATCGTATTTTATTTGTAATTTTTAGACATTAAATAATTTAATTTATTTATGACACAATGATGATGCAGTAATTATCTTATTAAAGAAATATTGACATAATTGATGTTATAAATACCCAAATAAATGTAATTTGAGACTTTTTATGAATTAAACTAATTTTATAGGTTAATATGACATGTTATTATGGATTTAATTAACTTTTTTATAACTAATAATTCTGTTGTGTTTTTTACAAAAATCAATTACTAAATAGTGTCAAAATTGACATAAAATAGTTTTTAAAGCAAATATTATATTATTAATTGTTATTTTATTTTTAAAAAATCTAAGGTTCGGCCAAATGACTTAGATAAGGTTATATATATTAACATTAAACAACTTGGGGTTCGTTTGGCTTGTTATAGTATGTTTATTAACCTTATATTGTAAGAACACAAAAAGACATGGTAAAAGTAAAATTATCTAACTTAAAGTTAAATCTAAATGATACGGTTAAAATAGTAAACTAAACTTTTCCAAATTATATTTTATGAGATGATTTTGACCCATCCCCACCTTAGCTTAGAAATAAATCAATTTGGATCTATTTAAAACCGAATATGGATTTATAATAAAATAATATTTTTAGTTTTTCCAAAGGTGCCCCTCTCCTCCCTTATAAAAGGGCACCTACTCCCTCTCTTCCTCACACCACTTTGAGCCTTCAATCTCGGCCAAACCCTGCCAATTTCTCCTATCCACTTCCCTAGAAACATCCTACAGGTCTTGGTCTTCTTCAAAGACCAATTTTAGTGCCCTAAAAGGAGGTCTCAAAGAGGCGCTTCAAAGAAGAGGTAATGTCCGTTACCGATTCTTTCAACTTTATTTCTTCTTCCACTTATTCTTATTTAGTTGTTTCATTATGAATTAATAACATAAGTATCACTAATATACTTATATGTTATTATATTTAATAAAAAACCCTATTTCACCATCTATCCATCCTACGGAAAATGAAATCATCGCGCGTGCGTACGTACGTAATACCGTCTCCACGCCGTGGTGTAATCTATTTTCCACCACCACCCTACATGGTTGGGTATAATGGTGTAAATAATGAATATATATGATTATTGTAAAGTGATATAGATTCTGAAATAGTATACATACACTCCAATACAATTCCACAATCATGGTAACGATATCATCGCTCGTGCGTACGTACGGAATACCGTCTCCAAGATGTGATGTGACTCGTTCTACATGATTTTAATTGCATAATGATTACATAAATGAATTGAGTGAATAAATATGATATATATTACACTAATAACATTCTGGAAATGAGGTATCTATAACCTAAAAATAAGAATAAGAACTTATTCGACAAAACACGCATAAGAACAAAAAGTAATAAACACCCGAATAACAAGTAGAAATGAAATATTACTAATAATAAGCTAACAATATGACCATATATGATATCATAACAATGAGTATGATTCTGTAATAAGTCAATGACATTATTTAAATCATTATACAGGAGTTTCGGACACTTACGAAGCAAATCGGACCTAAGGTAAGGGAAATATCACAATCTCATTTTTATCCGAGATTGTTTATACTTTGGAATTTACTAGGGTCTATTTTATCATCCACATCCATGTTTCCTCAATATGTAATATTATTTCCATCCACCTACAATTTTTTAAATCCAATTTTACCCTTCGTTGAGTTTTTAGTAAAAGATATGAAAGGAATCTTTTGTCGTTTTTCATACGAGGTACTTTTTGACTTTTTCGACAAAAGTACGAGAATAATGTTTTTTTAACTTATATGGCATGAATGGATTTTTAAAATATTATTTCCAAGAATATTCTTTACCAGTTTTCAAGTTTATTTTTAATCAACTTATTTTAGTTTAAAATTGTATGACATGTTAAGAAAGGATAATTGTTTTTAAAGTAGAAAGGATATTTTCCTCAAGAATGGAGTTCAAGTGTTTTATCAAAATTATTTTACATCTAAGAGAATAAAGGGTTTTTTTTCTATCCCTATTATTACATTGATTTGATTATTTTGTGATGGAATTATTTTTATGAATTCCTTTATCTTATATGAATTGTTTTATGATGTCACGATGTTTAAGAATCCCATTTTTATTACATGGGTTATGCAATGATGTGTGATTTATGATTTTGTGGCGCACATAAGAATGGTATCATTATGAGATGGGTGGGAATTATATCTCCCTCCAATGCATTGGGTAAATATTTATATCTCATGAGATAGACATGGCTGGAATGGCAGGTTAAACCGGTTCAGTGAAACAGGACTGAAACGAGGAGTGAACTCGGTTCAGAAATGGACTTTGTCCGCTAAGATAGTCTTGGCTATGAGTCTTGACTACTAAGAAATAATTCTCTATGATTATGTGTGTATGCAAAAAAGTTTCATGTTTTAAGTTATGATTATTGGGAGTACATTTCACTACTATGATTTATCCCATGTTATGAAATTATGATCTCTTTTGCAGGTTAAGATTTCCAAAATGTTATGTTCTTATGAATATGATGTGATTGATATTTCTTTTGTTTACCCTTACTGAGAATTTGAGCTCACCCTTTTGTATTTTTTCTTTCCCCAGGTCAGGAAGAAGGTTATTAAGTAGGATATACCAAAAAAGGACTCTAGATATGATGAAATAAATGGGATACAATGTAGATGCTTTATGAACCAGTTGTTTATGTTTCCCAGTTTATAAAGACATTATACCTATACGTTCCTTTCATGGTTTTGTTATATGTTGTAATAAGTGTACATCAATTTTGAAGTATTAACAATGTATGTAAAGTATGGGTCGTTATAACCCACCTTAGGATTTTCCTTGACGTCTCAAGAAAAGATTATCCGCTCACCAACGCGTGTTTTTAGAATACATTAATGCATGTGTGTGACATTCCTCAAACCATGTTCACCACGTCAAACATTGATCATAAAAATCCATAACATAAACCTATTGGTGTGCCAAAACAACTGAGTCCCAAGAAGTCCTCCCGAGTAGTGAGACAAACTTACTTTAATAGCCCAGAACATTCTATGGGTACTACATACCACGGGTTAGCCCATAAACATTGACCCTCTCTCTTGGTCACGCAAAACTGAAATCACAAGGTTTAGAAACCCGTTTTTATTATAGGAATTTTAATTAATTCAGTTCAACCTTTTAACATTTTAATGAATTTCAGCATACACACAAGTACATCATCACAACAAGTCACTTGGTTTTCAAAACAACAACCTATAGAAAAAATAGTAATGTTATCACAAACATCCTCATTAATCATCATTCAAAGTTATTCAAATATAAACAAGAAATTTAGCATCTAAATTCCTTTTCAAGAAAAGGCGACTTCCAAAGTTCTCATTTATTCAATCTGGGTTCTTCCAAAAGCAACCCAACAACAGTTCATTATAATCAAAACTCAGCAGTTTTACATTTGTAACCATTTTCAATCATATTATGGTTGTATAAGGTTCAAACACATGGGTGTCCATCTTCCAATCGATAAGATTCCCATACACCTTATCGCTTGAATTTGGATCCCATTTATCACAATCAACATTCATTTAACATTTTATCTTTAACACCCCTTTCACATATCCAAAACATCTCTAACATGTTAGCATAAATAGTAACACAACAACATGTTATAACACAAAATCATGGCACAACAACAAAACATTCTAATAACTGAAGCAGTATGGAATATAATAACTCAAGCATGTTAAATCTATTACCGGAACAAGCTATCTAGAGAGGCATGCTAAATCAGATCAAAACATGGCATTGCACCCAAGGAACACAGTCCAAATTAGCAGGAATCCTACTAATGCAAATACATGCCATGTTATATGTATGACATGTGAATCTCTAAGTGAATAAGATTATGCATGTACAAAACTTCATTGCCATATCAGGCCAAGATAATTATTTTTCAAAATTCTCAAAATCAGTAAATAGCAGAAAATACACCAGTCACTCAAGGTGAAATCATATCAACTGTAACCTCTAATAGTAAAAACATCAATTCTCATCCCTGGCCACTCGGTCATTTCCCATACATGAGGTGATCAGTCCCAAGCACGGCTATTAACCCAAGTGCCGACACATTCATAGTCTCATGTCTATAAACCCCAAAACAGAAAGACAAAGTAAAAGAAAGAAAACCTAAACCTCTGATACCACTTTGTAACGTCCCGACCCGGCTCACCACTTAACTGGAGGCCGGACCAGTCGCCACATGACCTCAAGCGCACCTCCCCGTATGCCAGAGGCTGCCGACTAGCAGCGAGGGTCTAAGGATAGTCAGTGGGGAGACTATACCCTCATTTTAGTGTTCAAAAATAGACAAAGGAAATAAATAGAGGAAACGGTATAATAAATGAATAAGCAGCAGAAAGCATATTTTATAAATCTTGTACAAAACAAATGGCCAATGCCAAAGTATACAACGGATGCATACATGACATGCTAATGATAAAAAAGTAGAAAAAAGTGAACAAAACATCATGCATTACATTTCAATGCATAAATAAATAAATAATGACTCAAAGCCCCACGGGCGATCTCCTCGAGCATCCCGAGCCTCCGCTCGATCATGTGCTCCTAACTCCCAAGTAAATGCAAACAGCATAGTCCTGCAACCAAATAGAATCTACTCAGGTACCCAGTGCAATGACGGCCCCAGTAGGGTGTGAGATATAAATCTCAGTAGTCCGAGACCACCGGTGTCTACCCCAAACCATAAATTTAATAAATAACTTATAACATGTTAAATCCTGCATAAATTATGTAAACAGTACAATGTAACTATATACCCAAGTACCTGCTTCAGCCCTCAGCTGGTGTCTGAACCTGCATTATATATTTTTCATACATACTCAATATTCATTACATAATCATTCATCGGTTATTAATTATTCCAATCTTAATAAATTATGAAGGCCTTGAGATTTGGCATATGCCCAACATCTCCCATATAAATCACTCACCACAGATGTCTCTAAAGACCATCTATGTAATCAAAGTAAAGACTAATTCCAAGATTGTACTTTGGCTTGGATAACACGTCATAATTTATTCAATTCAACCTTTCATATACTTAGTCTGATCCCGCCCACTAAAAGTGGTTCACCCAATTCATAAATAAGTCTGAAACCTTCCTCATAAACAATTCACAAATCATCTTGTCTCAACAGCCTTCATTAACCATTAACTCATTTCATGCTTGAACAATTGGACCCACAGTCCAATGTTAATTAATGGGTGTAGAACATCATGTCTAGCACCCTCATGAGTATTTGGAGCATCAATCCTTGTCTCATAACCCATGGGTATTTAGAGCATCAGTCCCTGACCCATAAAAGAATATTTTCTTACAAGATGGGTGTAGAACGTCATGTCTAGCACCCCGTGAGTATTCAGAGCTTCAGTCCTTGTCTCACAACCAATTTATCAATCATACATATATATTTATCATTGTAGCAGAACACCATGTCTATCACCCCGTGAGTATTTGGAGCTTCAGTCCTTGTCTCACAACCCATTTATCAATCATAAATATATATTTAGCATTGGTGTAGAACACCATGTCTATCAACCCGTGAGTATTTGGAGCTTCAGTCCTTGTCTCACAACCCATTTATCAATCATACATATATATTTATCGTTGGTGTAGAACACCATGTCTAACACCCCAAAACCATCCATTAATTAATTCATAAATTAATTAATCCAATCCGTTAATTAATTCAACAAATAATTAACAACATAAATCACTCATCAAAAGTCAACCCTTAATTAACCATTCAACATATCAATAGTAAATAATTAATTAACAATTAATTGTTCTTAGCAAGCCAAATAAATAATTAACTCAACATTTAATTATCCAAATTCGTCAACAAGTCTGAACCCATCCACTCAAACAGTGATTCGTCCAGGACTTTAACAATTTACATGCACGTCATAATCATTACAAAATATGCTGAACAAGCCCATATATTTAGAAACCATCTCACGCATCATCTCATAATATAGAACAACTCCATCCAAGATAACTTAATGCATGGAAATCTAACAAGTATCAAAAAGTACCCTTGGCCAACAGTTGTAACAAACAATCAATTCACAATCTTAATTTAATGCATGCAAATTAATTAATTCAAAAATTAATTAATTAAATATTATATCTTAAACCAATCATAAATTAATTAACCATTTAACATTTAACATCTAATAATTAATCCATCCATTAATTATTACCAATTTTCAATTTATACTTTGGAACATGTCAAATATTCAATATTCCCAATCATCATTAAAAGCCACACATTTTATTCCAACTCATGACTTGATAATTAATTCTAAAATTAATTACCCTATTATACATTCTTCCCATTCAAATCATTTAACTGTTTAATCATATCACTTTAACCAAATTAGCAAAACATGCTTAAAAACAACACAAGCTCAAGCCCTCATTTATCTCAAGTGGGCGGCATCATTTAATAACTTCAAAAGTGTTATCCATCAACATATCATAATCAAGGAAACTTACGTTCTCAATTTATTTAAAGAATCTATAATTCCTAAAATAAAGTGTCAAGGATATGGGACCCTACCTCAGGGTGTCACCATTTGAAATCCGAAGCGCTTTAATGTACTTGGCATCAACCAGTTCACAATTAGTCCGTAATCGCATGTGCACACACCTTTATATATATATTTATGCACGTTTTCTGGTTACTGTGTGCACCAGGTTGAGGGGCCAAAAGAAATGGCGCACAGGGATGGTCACGTGTTGGGACTTTGGGAGGAAGAAGGTCAAGGATTCTATGCAAATAACATCTAGAGAAATTCGCACATGCCCACTCTAACCCGCAACTCAACAAAATCGGGTGTTTTAAAGAGATCTAGAACCGTTCGGATTCAATTAAAAACCTAAAATTAAAACTCTTAATTTGATGTCAGTTTGATCCTTTTTTTGATGGCGGAGTAATTTATTTCACTCCTAGAAGTCGTTTTAAAATTTATAGCTTTTAAAACGGTCCATAATGGGGTTCCCAAAAGCTTCAACGGACATAAAAATGGAAAACGGCATATATTGAAGATGAATGAACAATAACCGTGATATTAATTAATTTATTTAATTCTTTAATTAAATTAAACGATTTTAATTTTTTACTTTAATAAAAAGTTTGTTGCGAATTAAAATTTTACTTTGCCTAGGGTAAACCCCCCATTTCGGACTCATCGGTGGTCTCGGATTTCTCGTACGATGCACGGTTTGTGAGTTATTAATGATTTAATCTTTAAAAAACGGAATAAATAATTGAGTTTAAAATAATAATAATTTCCTACGACTGAGGCATCCAAACGCTCGATGCAAACAGATGTTATACCTTCTCTAGGGTAAAACCCTCATTCCGAACCCATTGGTGGCCTCAAATTTCCCATAGGATGCACCGTTTAAAAGATATTTAATTATTTTTAATAAAATAAACAAAAATATTATTTAATAACCACACTCCTTCATTAAATAACCACACTCCTTCATTAAATTCAAAACCACTTATTTAATTAAGAGTTTCAAAGAGATACTCAGCATACTCAATAAATTCACCTAAATATTACACCTCATTAAATAAAAACAGAACTTTGACAAGCCCCATAATTAAATTGTATTAAAAGAAATAATAAAACTCTTATTTTAATTATGTCCAACCTCCCCATTTAAATACACATTAATTATCCAATTCGTTTTGAACCATCATTTATTATTCGTGTAATAAATGTTTCATAATTAATTATAAAAATCCATATTGATCATTAAATTCTTTTAACATTTATTTAACTAAGTAACCAAAAAAATAATAATATCATTATTATTATTATTCAAACTTTCATTTATTTAAAAACCCAAACCCCAAATTTATTACAATATCATTAATATGATAAAAACTCCAACCCATAACCCCTCATTTAATTAAAGGTTTCGTTGAGAAGCTCAAAATCCACATTTAATTCTCATAAATGATACAGTCCTTTAACATGAAATTAAAATATCAAAGTATAAAAATAATTTATGACTCTGTAATAATAACAATGACATTATTATTATTATTATCACATTCTTCCATTTAATAAAAAATGGTCCTTTAATAATTCTGAAACTCTTCATTTAAATAAAACGGTTCTTTGATAAACCCAAAATCCACGTCAACACCTTCAACTGTCATTTAATTCATTATTTAACATTCAATAAATTTAACAACCACAATAATGGTAATAATAACTTCATTATTATTGTTATTATTATTAAAACTTTATTTTAATTAATCCAAATCTCTCATATAATCATATTTAATTTAAAATAATAATAATAATAATTTATTAAATAAGATAAACTGCACAGGTTGGACTGTAACCATGCGCTACCCATGTAGATCCATTAAAGTGGATTTTTTCAAGATCTGGTGCACCTGAGACTCATCGGGACACCCGTTAAAATTTATCGGGTAATTATGCAATTCCAGAAACAACACTATTAGGTGTTCCATCACTCAGAATAAAATTCCAGAGCTCGGTTTAAAAAAAAGAATTGTTGATAAATCGAAAAAAAATCAAAAACATTCGTATTTTAACCCGGTTCAAAAACACGGGACTTTACAGTACAAGTATTTTATATTGTATATCTTGCAAACCAAAACTGGTCAATTGTTCTATTATTGACCCAAACAACTGAAGGGTCAGATGAAAGTTCAACAGAGGATGACCCTTTCATTGGGATTTCACAATCATTTCACATCGGTCCCAATGTAGACGGTGTTTTGTATGTCATAGGATACCATAATGAAAGGATTTACATAGTGAATAGAGGGGTCGAATCTCTTAATCCTTAAAAAAAGAGTTCAATAATCAAGTTATTTGTTTATTGTAATATACATTGTGTTACGCTATGTTATTATATTTCCACTACTGATTTTATGTAATATAAATTAAAAGTTAAACCACTTTTATAGATAATGACTTCTGCACCTGTTAATGCGCCCAATCCCGAGGCACAACAGGTCCCTCAACCTGCTGCTACTGGTCCAAGTGCAGAGAAACAATAGGTTTCTCAACCTGTTGTTGCTGGTCCCAGTGCTGAGGTGAAATAGGTTTCTCAAACTGTCTCTACTGGTCCCAGTTCCAATTCTAGCGCTATGGAGGAACATAATGATGATGCTTCTGAAGAAATGGTAGAAAATGAAACCCTAACAATGTAAAAAAAAGGGCATCGTAGTTTTATAGTGTTAGCCAAAATTATTAAGGCAAAACAAAAAGACATCAGTTTTGAGGTGGGATAGAAAAAGAGAGGACAACATGTTAACCCTAAAAAAGCCATATTTAGTAGCTACATTGGAATAATCACTCAGAAACATGTGCCAATTTTTATATAGTCATGGTACCATGTTGTCACCAGGCTTAAAACACTAATGTGGGAAGAGATTACGATAAGATTATGATATCATTTATTTAATTTATTAAAATAAAATAAATTACTAAAACATTGACTTACTCTTCATCATCCATTACTGAATGCATTTATAGTAGATTCCTTGCACAAGGAATATGTATTAAGAGTTACATAAAGGATTCTATCACGACCCGTCCTCGGGGCCCATGCTGTGACTACCCCAAGCCCGTCTTCCATAGACCAGGGGCTGGCGACTAGCACCAAGGCGTAATTCCCGATAAAAAGGGAAGGCATTGCCTTTGTAAAGTAAACAAACACCACAGAGCAAGCAAGCAGTAGAAGTAAACACTATGTAAAAACTGGGTACAACAGTAAGTGCAGAAAAGTAAGTGGGCCAGTGTAGAAACCCAAACTGAAAGTAAAGTACAACTGGAAAGGGAAAACAAAAACTGTAAAGTAGAGCCACAACGTCGATCCGTCCACTGGAAGTCCCACCTGAAGGGTGGGTACAGATAGCCTCCACTGCTCCTCGGGTCCAGCAGACCGCTCCGAGTACGTCCCACCCAGTGGTCCACCTCCAGGTACAGTCCTGCTCCGCAAACCTCAACCACGATCAGCACTGTCTGTCGTCTGCAACCAACACAACGTAGTGCAGGCATAGCCCATGTAGGGGTGAGTATAAGCTACTCAGTAGGGACCCTGAGACCCCTGAAGGTCTCCCAGAATTCACAAAGGATAAACCACAAAGGAAAGATACAATCACGATGTAACATCTGACACTGCTTAGGTATATGCCCATACATATACCTATGTCATCAATTCCAGTTCGCTCCAACCTCCGAGCCCAAGTACAACCCAGTCCACACAGGAAACCACAACCCAATCTACACAGGAAAGCATAACGTAATCCACATAGGAAATCAAGTCAAGATTCAGATCACACAGGTATACTTCTTCGTATGACAATAGAGATGATCAGATATAGCCACTGATTCATCTAAGTCGTCGGACCCATAAAGGATCGATAGGTACTATCCCCCGCAATGACCCACAAAGGATCTGACCCACAAAGTATCGTTAGGTAACTAACCCCCACAATGACCCACAAAGGATCTGACCCACAAAGGATCGATAGGTAACTAAGCCCCATAAAGACCCACATAGGATCAGACCCACATAGGATCTGTAGGCGCTGGCCCACACAGGACCGCTGAACGCTGACCCACACAGGATCGGTAGCACTTATCCACGTATGATCGTTGAGTGGTGTAGTCGTCACCGTCGAATCCACTGAGGATCTATGTACAGTCGTCGTCGTAGTCGCAGCCAGCTCTAGGGTTCCGGCACACAGCAAGCTCGTTCGGAAGGGTCCGCTCCACGAGCCGAGAGGCTGATATATCAACTGACACATAGTCCAGATTTGATGTATCCAAAAGTTCCGTATCGTCAACGGGAACTCGACGTCACAGACGACGTGTCATTTGGACGCCCGGTCTGAAAGTTATTGGGTTTTTCGTCCTAGGGGCCCAGTTGGTTTTTAAGTCAAAACCAACCCAACCATACTCCAAATGCATCCAAACCTCGAGCGGAGTAATCCAAAATATCCATCTCACTTAGAGGAATCCAACAAAGTCGACGACACATCAATCGGACGTCCGGAACTCAAGTTATGAGTGTTTCCGCTCCGAGGGCCCGGTTGGTTTCGTGTACGAACCAACCCAGCTGAACTCAAAGTTCTCGTAAACCTTGAGTATGATATACCGAAACGACCTTCTCGATCCAAGGATCGTATCGCAACTGACGGTGCGTCGATCGGAGGCCCGTAGATCATGTTATGGGCAATAGACCGAAAGAGGTTCGGTAATAGGGGGTTCGGCCCCGGTCTGACCCGGCCTGATACCCCCAGGGTCGGCCCGAACCGGGTCGACCCAAACTAGGTCCGAGTCTGGACCGCTTGGGCGTGGACCGGCCCGGTCGGTGCGGCCCGACCCGGCCTGGGCGCGGCCCGGCCCGGCCTGGGCATCTCGGCCCGGCCCGGTGGCTCGGCCCGGCGCGCTGGCACTGGCCGAGTGGCCAGGCGACCGGCTTGGCCGTTATGGCTGAGCGCTGCTGGCTGGGGGGGTCATGTTGCCCCCGCATGAGGAAACTGTGGTCCCTTAATGGGGCCGCTCACGTCCGACTAGCCGGGGGTCTTGGACCCCCGGTTCTTCCACGGTCCGCCCGGCCCGCTCCGGCTGGCCGGCTTCTGCTGCCACGGGACCGGCAAGGCTGGTCCCCTTGCTCTGACGTCGGCGGCCCAGTACTGGCCACCGGTTCCCCTGCATCGCCGCGACCTGGAACCGTCCGTGGAAATGGTTCTTCCGGCACGGCGCGACAGCGCCGCCCCCTTCCGCCGCGGCCCCACTCCGGTCGCGGTGCTTCTGAGGTGCTCTGGCACGGCGCGACAGCGCCGCGTCCTTTGTTCATCTTCTACGGCACGGGCGCCGCGCTTCTCCTCTCTCCCTTTTTACAATGTTCGCGCGGTGCTTCGACATCGCATTTCCTTGCTCGCCGCATCAAAAATCAACAACCAAAAATGGGAGGAGTGTCGTTCGTGTTCATGTGGTCCGACCTCCTCCCATTATCACGATAATAGGCGGTTCATGGAAGGTAAGATAACGTCGGAAGAAAACACAAAAGAGAAATGCATAAAACCCCTACCTCAACGTTGTCGTCGAACGAACGTTCGTCGCGGAATTAACCATTGTGGAAGAAGAGGGTCACCGCGGAAGAAGAGGATCGTCGTTGGCGTTAGGTGATCTCCGAGGAAGGCGTCTCTCACCGTCGTCCACCGTCGGAGGTTGGCGTTCTTCGTTGGCGGTGACGCGTTCTTCGCGTTCTTCGTCGAAGAACGAAGAATCCTCTCTTTTTCTCACAAGGCTTTAACACAACCCAACCAACGAAATAAAATAAGTTCAACACTTATTTTATTATCAACCTAAGCTTTTGAAATTCAAAAGATAAGAAATGAACAATTAATTCAAAGAATTATTTGTAACGATTTAACCGCTCAATTTAATGAGTTGTTTCTTAATCAGAAAAACGTAAGGTTTGACTTTCATTAAAAGGGGGGTTGCGGGTGCGTTACATAGGAGAGAAGAAATGGTGGGGCTCGTGCGGGCCCCACCTCACAAATATCCTACCATGTGGGTAGGATATTGTGGGTCCCACCCTATCCGCTTAACTTAGGTTAAGCGGCTTTAAGTGAAATAAAATAAAATTGTGGCACCCCTTTTAATTTATTTCATAACTTAACCCCAAAAATTAAAAACCACACCAGAGAAAACGAAACTCTGAAAAAGGCGTTTCTAAGAAAATTCTGGCACTGCGATTCCACTGGTGCCCTCAGAATTTGATTCCGAGCGCCGGTTCAAAAGTAAGAAAACCCCGCTCGTTCGTTTACTGAACGTACCTGAGCTAAACTTCAGAAAATGATTTCGAGCACACCGGGCCCCGGAATCAGGTGTCGTCAGAAACTACACTCTTGTAAAATTCCCAAGAAAATTAAGAAAAAAATTTCCTTGAATTTTACGAGTTTTTACGTCACTCCCACCTCAGGGCTTTGCATCCCCATAAAGATACATCAAAAACTAGGGAAACAAATGTGGGTACTGAGCACGCATATGAGCCTCCCGCTCCCAAGTGCTCTCCTAGAGGTTCCCGTGCTGCCATTTGATGTGCACTAGAGGAATCGACCGTCCACATAGGACCCGCTCCTGTCGATCCTCGATCTCCACCGGGACCTCCACAAAAGTCGCCCCATCATCAACGTCCAGCTCCTCATGGTCAATGATATGCGTCGGGTCGTGCACATATCTCATCATCTAAGATACGTGGAAGACGTCGTGCACCCGGTGCAACTGAGGTGGTAGAGCCAGGCGATAAGCCACCTCGCCAATCCTGCTGAGGACCTGGAATGGTCCGATGAAGCGTGGAGACAACTTGCCGCCTGGGCCAAATCTCCGTAATCCATGTCGAGGTGAGACACGCAAGAAGACGTGGTCTCCATCCTCGAACTCTAGTGGCTTCCGCCTCCTATCAGCATAAGACTTCTTCCGGCTCTGAGGTGTCCTCATCCGCTCTTGGATGACCTGGACCTTCTCTGTCATGGCCTAGACCATCTCCGGTCCCACAAGTTGTGACTCCCCAGGGTCTGTCTAGCACAAAGGAGATCTGCAAGGTCGGTCGTACAATGCCTCGTATGGTTTCATCCCGATGGTGGAGTGGTAAATGTTGTTGTACGCGAACTCCACCAAGGGTCGGTGGTCCTCCCACCTACGACCAAAGTCTAGGACACATGCACGGAGCATGTCCTCGAGAGTCTGAATGGTCCTCTCCGTCTAACCATCCGTTTGAGGGTGAAAGGAAGTGCTCAGACGTAGCTGCGTCCTGAACGCCTCCTACAACCCCTTCCAAAGCTGGGAAGTAAAACGAGCATCTCGATCGGAGACGATAGATTATGTCACACCATGAAGTCGTACAATCTCCTGAACGTAGATACATCCCAAGCTCTCCACTGAGCCCTGCTCCCTGATGGGTAATAAGTGAGCCAACTTGGTGAGTTGGTCAAAAATAACCCAAATGGAGTCGTGAACTCTGGAAGTGTGTGGAAGTCCAGTCATGAAGTCCATAGATATCCCGTCCCACTTCCACTCCAGGACCTCCAAGGGTTGTACCAAGCCTGCTGGTACCTGATTCTCTGCTTTCACCTACTGGCAGGTGAGGCATCGAGAAATGAACTCTGCCACAGCCTTCTTCATGCCCGGCCACCAGTGCTGTCGTCTGAGGTCCTGGTACATATTCGCCACTCCAGGATGTACCGCCAAGGGAGAAGTGTGAAACTCTCTCAGCACCTCCTCCCGTAAAGAAACTGGTACCAAGTTACATCCTCTGAAAAGGACGTCGTGCTCTACTCCAAAGGAGAAACCATCAGGTGCCTGTCCTGAGGATATCTGCGCACGCCACGTCTCACAGTCAGTGTCCCCACAATGTGCCTCTCTGACCTGCTGCAGTAGTGGAGGAGTGACTGTGAGAGACTGAAGGAAGGATGTTCCATCTCTATCCACAAAGGATATCTGCAAAGCGGCTAGCTGCTCTGTCACCTCCCCATGTAGCTGAATGCCTATCCTCCTGCTGAGAGCATCGGCTACCACGTTCCCCTTCCCAAAATTATAGACTATCTCAAAGTCATATTCCTAGAGGAACTCGAGCCATCACCGCTATCTCAGGTTCAGGTCCTTCTGAGAGAAGATGTACCTGAGACTCTGATGGTCAGAAAATACTGTAAAGCGCTCGCACATCAGATAGTGTCGCCACATCTTCAGAGCGAAGACCACTACTGCTAACTCCAGGTCATGAGTAGCATAGTTCTGCTCATGCGGCCTCAACTGGAGTGATCCATAGGCGATCACGGCCCGCTCCTGCATTAGGACACACCTGAGTCCAGTCCCTGATGCATCGCAGTAAACCACATACCCAACTCCCTCCTCCGGAAGCCTCAAGACAGGTGTGCTGGTCAATCTCTATCTCAGCTCCTAGAAGCTCTGCTGACATCTGTCTGACCACATAAAGGTTTTCCCCTTCGTCAAATCTGATAGTGGTTCCGCAACTCTGGAGAAGTCTGGCACAAATCTCTGATAGTATCCAGCTAGTCCCAAGAAACTCCGCACCTCCGTCACACTCCTGGGTGGCTCCCAAGCTAGCACTGCCTCGATCTTTGCAGGATCCACCGCAACTACCGCCACAGAGATGACGTGTCCCAAGAAGTGGAACTCCCGTATCTAGAACTAACACTTCGAGAGCTTTCCATAAATCTGGTGCTCTCAGAGTGTGCCTACTACAACCCGCAAGTGGTAGGCGTTCTCCTCCTCAGTCGTCGAGTATATCAAAATGTCGTCGATGAAGACCATGACAAATCGATCGAGGTATGACTGAAAGATCCTGTTCATGAGGCCCATGAACACTGTCGGAGTGTTGGTCACACAGAAAGGCATAACCAAGAACTCATAGTGGCTATACCGACATCTGAAGGAGGTCTTCTTCACATCCTCGTCCCGAACTCTGAGCTGATGATAGCCTGACCTGAGGTCTATCTTTGAGAACCATCGTGCTCCCTTGAGCTGGTCGAAGAGGTCATCAATCCTTGGTAGTGGATACTTGTTCCTCACTGTCACATGGTTCAGGCGACAATAGTCAGCACAAAGTCGCAAGCTGTCGTACGCCTTCTTGGCGAACAATATCGGGGAAGCCCAGGGTGAAACACTGGGTCGGATGAATCTCTTGCCCTGCAAGTACTCCAACTGTACCCGTACCTCTCAAAGCTTGGAAGGATCCATCCGATATTCTCGGGTGGATATCGGGGTTGTCCCGAGGTACAGATCAATATAAAAGTCTACCTATCTGCGAGGAGGTAGTCCTGGAACGTCATCGGGGAAAACGTCTGCATACTGATCCACCACTGCAGGAAAACTAGGACTCTGCATGTCAACTGCTCCTAGGATGAGGCTAGACAACTGATGAGTGATGGGTTGTCCTCTCCTCTACGGGAGTCCATCCTAGGCTACGAAGTCTCCCTTATTGTCGGTGAAGGTGAACCTTCTCTCGTAGGTGCATACACATTGCACCTTGTGCCTAATACAGTCGATCTGAGCATGGACTGTAGATAACCAATCCATGCCCAAGATGACGTCGTAATGCCTCGACGCCGCTACAAGAAGATCCCAGCCGAAGCTCTCGCCTCCTAGAGTAAGCTCACACTGCCAGCACCAGTGCATAATTGTCGAGTCTTCTCCCGTAGGAGTCTCTAGCCGTAAGAATCGAGCCAACGGCTCTGTCGGAATCTCTGAGATCCGAACAAGGGCAGTGGCTATGAAAGAATGACTCGCTCCTATGTCTATAAGAACTGCAGAAAGGGTGTAATAGACACAAATAGTACCTCTAATCATCTCGGGCACGTCGTGGTCATAGGCCTCCACTGCCTGGGTGGCCCCTCGACCGTCTGTTGCTCCTCAAAACAGCGGGTCGGGCAGTCACGAGCCATGTGGCCCTGCCTGCCGCATGTGTAGCACTGCCTGCCTCTCTAAAGACTGGCTCCACACTGTGTGTCCCGCACTACTGAGCCAGTGTCCTGTGGTCATCTGCCTGAGGGTCTGGTCTTCCTGGACCCATGAGTCATCCGTCGACTGCCTGCTGCAGAAGACTCTGCTACGTGTCGCCCTGCGGTAGGTCTCGCTGCTGAAGAAGGATGAGCAAGAAAGCTCTCGATCAAAAGGGCTCTCTCCAGTACTCCTGCCTGGGTCAGAATGCTGAGGGAGATCAGTGATGCCCTGATCTCATGCCTCAATCCCTGCTCAAAGGTCCGGGCCTGGAAGAATGGGTCTCGTACCATGTCTATCGAGTAGCGCGAGAGATTGGTAAATCTCACCGAGTACTGGGCGACCGTCAAGCTGCCCTACCGCACCTGAAGAAGCTCCTGGATGCGCACCACACAGAGGGTGGCTGGGACGAACTCTGAGTGGAAGAGGCTCTCAAATTCTGTCCAAAGAAGATATGCCACATCATGCACCTAGAGCATCAAGCTCCACCAACGGCCCGCTGCCGCGTGCAGCAGGCTCGCTGCAAGGATCACCATGAGGTCTGCTGGTGTCCTCACTAACCTGAAAACTCATACCACTGCCTCCAGCCAATCCTCGACTACCTGGGGGTCTGTCTCCCCATGGAACCTTGGTGGTTTCTAGCACTGAAACTCGTACAGTTCACTAAGGCAACGTGCATCATCAGCAGCTGGGGATGGAAGCATCGGTGGCTCGACGGGTAAAGGTACCGCTGGTGCCTCAGCTATCAAAGGTCCATGTATCGAGGCCTCACCGCTCGGTGGGCTGTCGTCACGCACAACTCTCGGAACCCTAGCTGGCTGCCATTGTGGGGCCATCCTGAAAAAGAAACAGGTGTGTCACGGTCAAAACAGTATACCTGGTGAGCTGACACAAAGTAATCACAAAGAAAACTTAAAACACACATGCAATCAATGTTTTCATGCATTAAGTCGGAAATCGGAAGTCAGGGTCCTGGTGTACGGATACGTCGGCCGCCGCACCAACACTGGACTCCCTGGACTGATAACCACACCCAATACACTTAACACTATTTCTTCACATATAAAAATATCAGAGTCCAAAGTTATGCGGTAGAACCGAACTCCTCTGATACCAATTTGTCACGACCCGTCCTCGGGGCTCGTGTCGTGACTACCCCAAGCCCGCCTTCCATAGGCCAGGGGCTGGCGACTAGCACCAAGGCGTAATTCCTGGTAAAAAGGGAAGGAATTTCCTTTTAAAGTAAACAAACACCACAGAGAAAGCAAGCAGTAGAAGTAAACACTAAGTAAAAATTGGGTATAACAGTAAGTGCGGAAAAGTAAGTGGGCAAGTATACAAACCCAAACTGAAAGTAAAGTACAACTGGAAAGGGAAAACAACAACTATAAAGTAGATCCGCAGCATCGAGCCATCCACTGGAACTCCCACAAGAAGGGTGGGTACAGATAGCCTTCACTGCTCCTTGGGTCTAGTCGACCGCTCCGAGTACGTCCCGCCCAGTGGTCCACCTCCAGGTACCGTCCTGCTCCACAAGCCTCAACCACGATCAGCGATGTCCGTCGTCTGCAACCAACACAACGTAGTGCAGGCATAGCCTGTGCAGGGGTGAGTATAAGCTACTCAGTAGGGACCTAGAGACCCTCTAAGGTCTCCAAGAATCCACAAAGGATAAACCACAAAGAAAGATACAATCACAAAGTAACATCTGACACTGCTTAGGTATATGCCCATACATATACCTAAGTCATCAATTCCAGTTTTCTCCAAACTCCAAGCCCAAGTACAACCCAGTCCACACAAGAAACCACAACCCAATCCACACAGGAAATCATAACGTAATCCACATAGGAAAGCAAGTCAAGATTCAGCTCACACAGGTATACTTCTTCGTATGAAGATAGAGATGATCAGATATAGCCACTGATTCATCTAATCCGTCAGACCCACAAAGGATCGATAGGTACTAACCCCCGCAATGACCCACAAAGGATCTGACCCACAAAGGATCGATAGGTAACTAACCCCCACAATGACCCACAAAGGATGTGACCCACAAAGGATTGATAGGTAACTAACCCCCGCAAAGACCCACACAGGATCAGACCCACACAGGATATGTAGGTGCTGGCCCACACAGGACCGCTGAGCGCTGACCCACACAGGATCGGTAGCACTGATCCACATAGGATCGCTGAGTGCTATAGTCGTCGCCGTCGAATCTAATGTAGATCTCTGTACAGTCGTCGTCGTAGTCACAGCCAGCTCTAGGGTTCCCGCACACAGCAAGCTCGTTCGGGAGGGTCCGCTCCACGAGCTAAGAGGCTGATACATCAACTGACACATAGTCCGGAGTTGATGTATCCAAAAGTTCTATATCGTCAACGGGAACTCGACGTCACAAACGGCGCATCATTCAGACGCCAAGTCTGAAAGTTATTGGCTTTTTCGTCCTAGGGGCCCGGTTGGTTTTTAAGTCAAAACCAACCCGACCATACTCCAACTACGTCCAAACCTCGAGCGGAGTAAGCCAAAAGATCCGTCTCACTTAGAGGAATCCAACAAAGTCAACGGCACATCAATCGGACATCTGGAACTCAAGTTATGAGTGTTTCCGCTCCAAGGGCCCGGTTAGTTTTGTGTACGAACCAACCTGGCCGAACTCAAAGTTCTCCGAAACCTTAAGCGCGATATACCGAAACGACTGTGTCGATCTAAGGATCGCATTGCAACTGACGGTGCGTCGATCGGAGGCCCGTAGCTCATGTTTTGGGCAACATACCAAAGAGGTTAGGTAATAGGGGGTTCGGGCCCGGTCCGACCCGGCCCGATACCCCCAGGGTCGGCCCGAACCGGTTCGACCTGAACTAGGTCTGGGTCCGGCCCGGCCCGGCGGCTCGGCTGGGCGCGCTGGTACTGGCCAGGTGGCCAGGCGACCGACTCGGCCGTTATGGCCGAGCGCTACTGGCGGGGGGGGGGGGGGGGCGCTACCCCCACGTGAGGAAACCGCGGCCCCTTAATGGGGTCGCTCACGTCCGGCCAGCCGGGGGTCTCGGACCCTCGGTTCTTCCACGGTCCGGCCGGCCCGCTCTGGCCGGCCGGATTCTGCCGCCACGGGACCGGCAAGGCCGGTCCCCTGGCTCCGACGCCGGCGGCCCGGTACCGGCCGCCGGTTCCCCTGCATCCCCGCGGCACGGAACCGGCTGCGGCCTTGGTTCGTCCGGCGCGGAGCGACGGTGCCGCGCCCTTCCACTGTGGCCCCGCTCTGGCCGCGGTTCTTCTGAGGTCCTCTAGCATGGCGCGACGGCGCTGCGCCCTTTTTTCATCTTCTACAGCGCGGCGTGACGGCACCACGGATTTATTGCTTCCAACGGCGCGGTGCGACAGCGCCGCGCATCTCCTCTCTCCCTTTTTACAATGTCTGCGCGGTGCTTCGGCATCACGTTGTCTTGCTCGCCGCATCAAAAATCAACAACCAAAAAGGGGAGGAGTGTCGTCCGTGTTCATGCAGTCCGACCTGCTCCCGTTATCACAATAACAGGCGGTTCAAGGAAGGGAAGATAACGTCGGAAGAAAACACAAAATAGAAATGCATAAAACCCCTACCTCAACGTTGTCGTCAAACGAACGTTCGTCGCGGAATTAACTGTCGTGGAAGAAGAGGGTCGTCGTGGAAGAAGAGGATCATCATTGGCATTAGGTGATCTCTGAGGAAGGCGTCTCTCGCCGTCATCCACCGTCGGAGGTTGGCGTTCTTCGTTGGGGGTGGCGCGTTCTTCGCATTCTTCGTCAAAGAATGAAGAATCCTCTCTTTTTCTCCCAAGGCTTTAACACAACCCAACCAACGAAATAAAATAATTTCAACACTTATTTTATTATCAACCTAAGATTTTGAAATTCAAAAGATAAGAAACGAACAATTAATTCAAAGAATTAATTGTAACGATTTAACCACTCAATTTAATGAGGCGTCTCTTAACCAGAAAAACATAAGGTTTGACTTTCATTAAAAGGGGGTTGCGGGTGCGTTACTTAGGAGGGAAGAAACGGTGGGGCTCGTGTGGGCCCCACCTCACAAATATCCTACCAAATGGGTAGGATATTGTGGGTCCCGCATTATCCGGTTAACTTAGGTTAAGCGGCTTTAATTGAAATAAAATAAAATTGTCGCACCCCTTTTATTTTATTTCATAACTTAACCCAAAAAATTAAAACCACACCCGAACAAACGCAACTCCGAAAAAGGCGTTTCTAAGCAAATATCGGTGCTCTGATTCCACCGGTGCCCTCAGAATTCGATTCCGAGCACTGGTTCAAAAGTTAGAAAACCCCGCTCGTTCGTTCACTGAATGTACCTGAGCTAAGCTTCAGAAAATGATTCTGGGCACACCAGGCCTCAGAATCAGGTGTCGTCTGAAACTGCGCTCTTGTAAAATTCCCAAGAAAATTAATAAAAAAATTTCCTTGAATTTTATGGGTCTTTACAGATTCATAGAGGCTTCCACATTATTTTAATGAAATATCATCTTAAAAATGCTGAAGGGAAAATCAAGCTGCACCCACCTCCTCTTTATGAACACCAGATTTCCCCAAGAGTATGGAATGCGTTTAGAAACCATCGTGGGGAGTAGAATTTTCAGGTACATTGTGTCTGGTAATACGTTGTTTGACGTTTCTTGTATTCATCACCTTGATTGACAGATTTTTATTTATGAAATAGAAACAGAGTGCTGAAAATAAAGAACGGGAAAAAAAACCAGTGTACCCCTACCATAAAGAAAAGATGGGGTATGCTTCACTAGAGAAAAAAATGGTACATATTTTAAATCTACCATAATAAATTTTTGTGACATAAAACAACACCATAACCATGTTTCTATATTTATATTCAGATTGATGAATCGAAATTGAAATCCACTACTATCCCATGACATGTGTTATGGAAGGAGGCTCATGTAAATAAAGAGGGGATACTGATATATGAAAGCACACAAAAAGTGTGGTAAACATGTGTAAGTATGACATAATATAAATTTTATTTTCTTTAAATCTCTATCACATAACAATGAATACTTATTTTTCTATATTTTCAACCTGACATAGTCACAGGAATCAAGAACAACCGCACCAGATGCAGAAATACTTTCAACGTCCTTGAAATAGCTAGAACAGTATGGTCGCGTCAGAGGTACAGGTTTTCGGGTGACACCCTAAACATATTTTTAGAAAGAAAAACAAGCAGAGCATCAAACTGAGTAAATGAAAAAGATGAGAGAAACAATAGCTATGTTTTACGAATAATTACAATACCATAGATAGATGATAACAAGTTTTATGGTGGGGAGGAAAAGAGAAGAAACAACTCAACAACAACACATGTGTGAAGATCCCGACCCACCCCCACCAGCTTTAAGGAGAGTCATTCCCCTCAAAAACCTGACTTAGTTGAGGTAATAAATTTTATAATAATTGTTTCTGTGAAATGGGAATCACATAGAGACTGATACATTTTCTTTACTAATATTCTACAGATTGAAAATGATTATGATTTACATCTATCAACTCCCACATATCTCCTTGTAGTGAGGGATAGGATGTTCAATATGCAGAACAACATGCTAAACGACAGAAAACTTCCAATAGATCATGTCAGAGTGTCGATTAACATAACTAATGAGTCAAGTTTCGAGATACTTGTTCCAAATGACGATGATTACATTCATACAGTTGAACAATATATTGAAAAATTCAATTCATGGACATCAATTCTTGTAAAAAAACATGTCGACAATGTGGTATCCACTTCCAAATTATTTTTCAATATGAACATTTAACATTTAATGAAAAAAGGTCTGAACCGAGGAATTTAATTACAGAACGACAAAGAGAAGGGGTGAAATGAAAGATCATCTCCAAACTATCTCAAGGACCAACCAACCAATTGAAACGATCTAATGAGAGCACCTTCACCCCACCCGTTCTATATCCATATTTAATATCATTACAAGATCATATGGATACAAATTTGATAGATGAAAATGATCACATAGTTAATTTTGAAAAAAAAATTGTACAGAGAGGAAAAATCAAATTTCATTAGTGCTGAAATTAAATCCTCAAGTATGTATGGATAGGCGTCTTAGTTGTAAATGTATACACATGGTATGTTTTCATGATTTGATTTTACAAAAGCTGATATACTATGATAATTATGACTAAATACATTTTCTATTTTTCATAGGCATATATATGAAAAACGATTGAAGGGAATTCCCCGTGAACAAAAATTTGGACTCGTTAGTCCTCACAACACCTCTTAAAAAGAAGAAATATATTCTGATAAAGTGGCTGAAATAATGTCATCCCTGCTTAAATCCTTTAAAAACAAAATTTGGGATGACGAACTTTTTTAATACCAACTATGCAGGGGTAAAACTCTACAATTTAATCACATCAACTATATTTTCATTTCTGTCATTAATTATTCCTTTTTTTGTTTTTAGGTAGCATTAGATGTTGATTGGAGTCAATTTAGATACTCCAAATATTTAATTTCTATATTCAATGCATGGACATGAAACAAACCGACCACACATGATGGAATTTGTTAATTTTCAATACACTAGATCCAACATTTTAGAAGTAAACATCTAGTTATACAATTTATATTATCTTTTAATGAGGATTATATTATGATAGGGTGGTGCGTCAATATCGTCTACTTCATAGAATGAATCCAGGGCCTAAGGACAAGAATACCTACAAGATCTACAACTAGACAAGTATCCTGATATATATAACAAGATTGCACTATCCAAACACATATGAAAACAAATTACTTATTTTTCTTGATGTTTTTTCAGTGTCCAAAACAAACAAATGGAAAGTATTGTGGTTATTATATTTGTAAACTTATGAAATAGATCGTATTTCATCAACAAACTAGCATCCCTAAAGAGGTATTTTAGAAAATAATAATGATTTCATTTAAAATATTTATTAATCCTATGTTTTTTATATTTTTTCAGTACTACCATGACTATCACAAAAAACTCATATTCACAAGATGATATAAATGTGTTTAGAAACGAATGGGAAGAAGACCTGATGGAAGATTGTACACAAATAAGATGAAGGTGAATTCCTAATACTTATGTTATTCTTATATAATCATTATTATCTCCCTTGTTTACACTTATTGAGAATATATTATCACCCTTTTTTATGTTTTATATCCTTAGGTTATGAAGAATGGTTTTAGAATTGATTTGAATTTCTAGTAAAGGATAACTTAATGATAGACTCTTCTGAAGTAGTTCTTTATGTTTCCATGTTTCCAAAAGCACTAGACCTAAACTATTATGGCATGGATCATTTATGTTCTGTATTTTGGTCTTTTATGCATATTTTTATGCTAATGCAGTGTGTTGGAAGAATATTGGATGTGCAACGCTCACAAATTTAGTAACAAAACTAAGGATTATTCACTAATGTTCGTTAACTACTTCTTAGCATATCATATGATCTAACCATTTGATTCGACGTCCCCTTGATGCTCTCATATGACACCATCTCTATGATATCATCATTAAGAGTTCACTTTTTCTTCTCTTACTACACCCATTTACTAGGTAAATTGGTGAAGGAAGAGAAGGAAAATTGAATGCTTAGTGATGATATCATAGAGATGGTGTTAGATGAGAGCATCACTAGGATGCCATATTGGAAGTTCAGATCAGATGCTATGCTAAGTGGTAGTTAACCAATAGTAGTAAAGTGCACAAAGAATCATTAGTTTTGTTGTTATCTTATATCTAGACCAAAGAAACCCTTTTTAATATTTTAAAGGTAATGTTATGATATAATATGTCTATTTTAATGAAAAAAATATATAATGAAATTATTATTTGATTTTCATTGTTCCTTGTAGGGTTATTTTATTTTAGAAGATTTTTATTTATATAACATGCCTTTGGAGGAAGAGAAATGACACTATGTCTTCTAAATCATATAGGTAATGTTTATGTTTTCATAGTAAAATAATTGTCTATAGATCTTGCATCTCAATAATTTCTCAAATAAACCTGCATCATATATACATATGCATACCCACCAAAATATTAGCACCTATGCAACTCATATAGAACCTGCGTCACATAAATTCCCAGATTCATAAATACCTCACATACAAATTCTAGAAGAAGAAAAAAGGACTTTGTTATAAGGAAGTGAATACCCGACTGATTCCCTTGGGCTTCTATTTTTCTTTTAGTATTCTAAGATACTCTTGTTATTCCGTGAAATTTCCTATAGATAGGAGAGTAATGGGAAATCTATTTCACTAATGACTCAATATTTCACATCTCTATGAGAACTCTTAGGTTTTTTCTCTACTTCACATAATCTTCCTCATGTGATCGTGTCACATAAGATCCTTTGTGTGAATTCTCCATGTGAACTAATCATGTGATCTGATCACATGATCGAATCACATAAACAAATCACATAATAAATTAAGGTCATTCACATGAACCATGATTAATTCATTCTTGTCTTATTTACATGATTGAATAAAGCTTCAACGGTCATGTAATCGTATAAATATTCCAGGTTCATTTGATCACGTGAATCTATTATGGTCATGTGATCACATGACTTTGAAAAAGTCATGCACTTAATATGATATTTCTAATTAGTAATGTGCCCCTTTCTTACTCAACTCCATTTTTAACCCAAAATCATCCATTTTCATAATTAATTAAAATTTTCTCTTTCTTATGATACAAATTAATTCAATAAATGAATCCGAGGAGACTATAGTTCATTGGACTAAAATAGTCAATAGTGTGAAAGTCGACCAGTGCATAGTCATTCAGTCCACTCACAAGCATATTAAAAGCTTGATGGGAACCAATATCTTGGATTTTAAATTTTCTAATTATTTCCCCTTATATGGGTTCATCATTTGAAATGATACTATGATATCTCCACCTCATAAAGGGATCATACCTCCCTCCTACATCCTTAAGACTAATAATTTGTTTAGGGAGAATATCTCATATGTGGGTAATTTCATCTCCCAAGAATACATCTCTAATGGTTAATTTTAAAGCTTATGTGGATTGATTTTAAAGGGCTCTAACATGAATTTGAGCTTAAAACCCATATTTACAGATCAAAAATGTATAATTATATATCAAATTAGAAGTTTGGGTGGTTATTTGGATAGGTTATTCGATTAGGTGGAAGCTTTGGGATGAGTCGGGGTTATCCCTTCATGGTTTAGTGTATTGGCACAGAGTGTGTGGTTGAGCTGAAAAATATAGGATTCTATTAATCTATTTAGGCTTACCAAACCCTTACTTATTACAACAAAATTTGAATGGTATACTTGTTCAGTTTATAGAGTCAATGCATGAACACATTTCATTTTATGTATGGTGAGTTCGACATCAGTATATGGGACAATAAGATGTTATATGGTGAGATGATTTTATAAAAAAGTATGTTGAGTAAATTCATCCCCCATATACTCTAGATGACATGGAATAGAATCCTCCCATTATGAAGGATCTCATCAATCTGGCCAGAACATCCCTCGGGAAGGACCCATATTTAGGGGTTGACATCCCTTTCAAGAAGTGGGATGAATTTTTCATCAAGAAGACTTGGTGTGAGTGTATAAATAAGAATCCAAAGGATTTTCCATCATGATAATCCTATGGGGAAGTGTTTTATCACTTTAAAATAGTTTTAGAGTTCCAATTCAATGACTAGGGATGGTCAGTCACCTCCCAGAACCATCACCTTCTTCATCTAGTAAGCTTCTTAGTAATGTACCTAAGTGGGTACTTATTCACAATTTAGAAAAAAGGTGTTGTTATGGTCTCCACCTTATTGAAGGTAAAGGTGATTGTAGGTGGTACGATTATCCTTTTATTTTTCCCATTTTGGGTAAGTTATATTAACAAATTCACCACATCTATAGGGGTATTCCCCGTCCATAATATCCATCCCCTTCCAACTATAGTGGAGTTGGATGGGGGCCCACATTGGTGGATATGAGTTACTTAATACTCACAACATTCTAAGTTACCAGTTCAGGAAATTTCTACAAAGTATCACTGGGGTCTGGCTAATCACACTAAAGAACTAGAAGATCAAGAGAAAAGTGAACCAATATGATCAGTTTTGTACACCATACAGAGCACCGACCTGTGAAATTACTAATAATGAAAAGGGTGATCCTGTAGCCTAAGCCTATATTTTAGACATATGTGAGGGTGTTTTATCCACTAGGATTAACTGAAATATATTCTATGAGTGGTATGCATCATACCACTTTGGGATATAGTTCAATGCATTTAGATGAAATTCCCCACTCCTCCCTACATCTGTTCAGAAATGCATAACATGGTGCCTCAAAAATTGTGAATAATGTTCACCTGATAGGAAACTTAGGTCTGTGTTTCCATCCCTCTGGATAGTTTGGGTTTTGGCCTCTCCAAGGCTTATGTCAATACCTTGGTCTGATCATACCCGAAAGGTCAGTTGGCTCTATTGGTGATAATGTGCATATACCTTCTAGTAGTGTATGAGGAGGAGGACCTCAGGGCTTTGGAATCATCAAAAAGTTAGATTATAGACAAAAAAACATCTTCCAGAAGACCAATATCTCTCTATATTTCTTAGAAGCAAATGAGGCACTTAGATCCAACACCATCAACAAGGTGGGTACCAACGGATTTAGAAATAATGTATGGGGTTCCCGTGAAAGAAGTTTCAATTGGTGGGGGATCATGTCTAATAATTGTGATTTATATTATCAAGAACTCCATTCTAGTGTGAAGGAGGTGGTCACCATGAGAGAGAAAAAGAGGTTCATTGAGCTGAGAGTATCGATGGTGGAGGCATAAAATTCAGACATTCAACATCACATTGAGGAGTTGAATGAAGTATTCATGTGTACAATAGAAGTAGAAGCTCATAAGAATTTAGTCATTAATGGGAGGTATGAGATAGATAGCCTCAAACATGAATTGTATCACCTATAATAAATGCTCAATTTTGTAGATAAAATAGAGATATAGGAGCATAATCTTATCAATGTGGCGGAAAAGTCCAGATTTGATGCTGCTGGCAGGGAAGAGGCACTAAAACAGGGTGTAGATGTGGAAAATAAATTAGGTGATAATTTGTGTTAATCCATATCTACTCTATAGAATTGGATAGCAGAGCTTGAGGGGGTATTCTAAACACATACTATTTTGAGTATTCTAACTTTATCCCACCCCACATATTTGGGGAGTTATGGGAGGGACTCTAGACTGTGAAGATTCCTCCCATTTTTACTTTCAATAAATGAAACCTTTTGGATTCCATGTTGTTGTTGAAATTTCTTACTCTTATTTTCTAATCCATGTAATCTTAAAAAAACAATATTTATTAGTCAATTAATCATGTTGAGCCTCTTCTAAAATATTAATTCAATCCAAGGTCAAGTATCAAGTATCATCTAGTCTTATGGCCCCCTACCTACCCAAATGTTTCAAGGCCACTTACCTACCCATCTCGCCACACTTACACTCCCTTACCACACCATGTCACACAACATCTGGTCTTAATGATTCTTAAGTACTCATATCAAGGTTAGTTATCAAGTATCATCTAGTCTTATGTCCCCCTACCAACCCAAATGTGTCTTTTTTATTAAAAATTGACATTTTATTAATGTATTCTTTAATATTAATGTTTAATTTATTTCATTACTGTATTACTAACATAATATTTGTTTTCTTATATAGGTGGATTTTTTTTCTTGAGTTTGGATGATTTGTTCGGCAACTAATTCCATGGACGACAATTTTTTAGAGGGGATCACGGATGAAGAAAGAATGAAACGTTACTGTTTTAAACTATTTCATGGATAATTGTAATTGTGACCATATAAAACAATATTTTAAATGTATATAGATGTGTGTGTTTTTTGTTTTCATGATATCAAGTAAATTTATATAGAATTGTTTGTAAAACTCTTATGTGCATTGTTCTGTTCTTCTATGTTTTTTTTGTGTAGGTTTTGTTTTGTGCAGCTATTTTGTGTGGAGGTGATGTTTTGTGCTATTGTGTAGGTGTTGTTGGTGTGCAGATGTGAAAGTGTGAAGGTGTTGTGCGGTTGCAGGGTTTTCTTAGGAAACATGGCATTTATCAGTACTAACTATTCTCTAATAAATTAGGACTTTATCATCACTCAAAAATAGTGATGATAAAGGTGTCCTTTATCAGTGCTCAAAATAGCGCTGATAAATTTGGCCTTTATCAGTGTTTTTTAGCACTATTAAAGGGGGCCCCTCCTAATCTTTACTGCAATTAACAGTGCCTTTCTAGTGTTGTTAAAGGTGGTTTCTAGTGCTTTTAAAAGCCCTATTTGTAGTAGTGAAAGATGTGAGTATAACAATACCCAGTAAACACCCCAAAAACCCAAAAAAGAGCTACTAAAATACAATAGTCTGATCAACCCAATCCAGAGGAAACTGTAGAAAGAGAGAAAAAATAACTCCATCTTAACCACTCCTCGTCTATACATGACTAGTCATCTCTTCTTCACATGGTGTGTTATTAAATATATGTGGCATCACTACAATGAATCATAGAATCACCCATATATACTCATCTCATACTTCAATTCCCATGAGGTCCAACCTCACTTCCTACCACAGGGTTCTACTCGAGGATCCAAGGTAACGCTCATCTAGGATAATCATACTCCATGATCACTACCATACCAAATGGCACTCATTTGATAGATATGATCGATTAGGAATAGATCTCTAATTCTAAGTCTAGTTTCCAACACCATACTTCCTATCAATTTTTTCTTATACCCTGTGCAATATCTTAAGAACCCAGTTAGATATTCACAACCCTCAACAATACACACAGTAAAGGGACCACTTCTGCAGACCATACACAAGGTGCATCCTCTCTAAAGAGAGATCGAAGGGACCCACACATTTACATTTCCCTATAGCCGAGGGAGTAATAACTCTTATCTATCTTGAAAAACCTCTGTAGTACCCACATGGATATTCCCACACCTCACCACATTGAGGGATAACTACTCCCTAACTAGGTGTTGTCAATAATAAATGGAGGGGGATGCTCCTCACAACTGCGCTCCATAACTGAGGGATCTTCAACTCCTATGGGGGACTCACTTCCTGTCGCTACTTAAAGATTTGGGAGTATAACTCCATAGATAGAGGAACTATACCCTATGTATAGGGTTTTTCCATCAATACCTATATGATCACAACGGGGAACCCACGCCCTAAAATGATAGTGGGTATCGAACCTGGAATAGAGGAATCGTACCCTAGAACCAAAGAAGAGTACCTTCTCTGCCAAAATGTTGTGTATAGAGGACCCACACCATGGTGAAATTGGGGATAACCAACTCCATGGATAGAGGAACCAAACCCTAGAACTATAGGGGAGTATCGACTATATCAACACAATGAGTATAAAGGTCCCACACCCTAATATGATAGGGGATCTCTTTCTCCAACTGCATGAATGATATGGGGAACTTGCAACCTAGTATGATAAGGGAGTACAGACCCTGGGATAACTACTCTATGGGTTGAGGTCTCACACCCACTGTGTGGGAGTTCAATCTCCACTGGTCCAAGAGGAAAGGGAAACTCGCACCCTAGTACAATAGGGGAGCACCTGTCCCAGCATCTCTCTCTGACAAACCAAAATAATCTCCAGCATCATTCAAGATTTACTGAAAGTAGTATCATGCCCACCATGACCCACTTCACAACACTGTTATAGGTAGGGAACCCACACCCTTATAGCATGTCAATATTACTCTACTCACTTAATGAGTCTATCGAGCCTGCATCCTGAAGTGATAGGGAAGGGTACCAACCCCAATAACTATTCAATGGTCCAAACTCATCCATATCCAAGTTCAAGAACCTATAGTGTGTCATCATGCTTTAATCTCACCACTTTATCTCTCAAAAGCTACCAAAAATGATACCATCATGTTCTTCATGGAATATTGGTCAGGATAGGCTCATCACAAGCGGAAATCTGAGTCCCAAAGAAGAAGATATGCTTGAAGAAGTTCCAAAGAAAAGTATATGGAATGTACTGGGATCCACACGGTGTGTGACCCCACCCAAACATTTGTCTATGTCCTCTACTACATGTCTTGGATTTCAATGTGTGCTTACACAGCATGTAAATGTGGTACACAGCATTTCTTGCCTCGCCCATGCCATAGTCGTGTCCTTCCCCACACGGTTCAGCCATAAACATGTCCAACATGGTGTGTACCCACTGAAAACAACATTTGATGGCTAACTGACCACTTGTTGTGTCCTAAACATGTGCCTATGCACATAAACCCATGTCTGTGTCTTCTGGCCATTTTCTTTTACATGGCCATACCCCTTTACATGGCATGTCTGGTCATGTCCCTCGACCACATGAACTAGGCTCCCTACATGATGTGCACTCCCAGTATATGGATTGTATTCTCAAATATTCATCTTCCTTGAAAAGTAATAACACATGGAATTTTCTTCTACACTATATGTCCTGTGATCAGGAATTCCAAATGATAATTCCCTACAAACCACCTAAAACCCTCATTTTCCCCAAAATTCCCTCTGATCAACCCCCAGTGGATCCTAAACTATCCTAAAAGAGATATAAAAACCTCAAACAACACATAAAGTGGTATCCAGACTTAAAACTAAAATCCACTTACCTCTTGGAAAATTTCAAAATATTTGGGTTTGAAACGATGCTTTGGGGACATTATAGCAAGATCTAATGATGATCGATATCAAAAACAGAGATCAGGGGCACCTCCTCACCTTGGTTTAGCCTCGAGTCAACCATTATTAAAGGGGGGATCCTCTAATCCAATTTCATGTGCCATAAAATGGTTGAGGGTTTATTAATTTTCATTAATTAATAAACCTCTATTTTAACAGCCCACCAATATTCCATCAACCGAGCACCCGACGCTAAAAAATTTTATATTCACGCCAAGGGTAAAAATAATATTCAAAATTAAATCGTGGGCTCAAATTAACAATACAAGACTCCTATAATTATTTATTCCACATTTACTAAAAAAATAGTACATGTGTGATAAAATATTTTAAAGTTTTTAATATCACAACATTGTGGCTCTCCCATCCTTAGAATCTCACGCCAACTTAGTTTCCATCTTTAGAAATATTCCATGAAATATTCCCCAAGTTTTACATGAAAAAACCTGAATCACTACATTATCCCCGCCTTATTCCTTTTCATCCCTAAAAATAAAATTCCTAGGCACAAGGAGAAAAACTAATCTCTCTACTGAGACTCCCATGTAAGTGGGATCATCAAATGCTTCCCAAACTGCCTAAAAGTATGCACTCAAGGGAACTAAAAAGGCCAAACCATAATCAACTTATTTCTCAAACTAGGTTGACATCATGCAAAAAAAGGGCACATGTCTCCTCAACTGCGATAGGTGGAAAACACCAAACACCAAATCTATTTAACAAAACCCATCAGTTCTCATCCTCCCCTAGATAAACTTCACTATGTCATCCTAAAATGTCTAGCATAAAATTCTGGCACTTATCACATTAGGGTTCTAATGAAAAACACATGGTTTCCAATGTATAAACATCGAGTCTTAATAGGACCTCCGCTCTGAGCCACTAACTGCACCACAACTTATAAAGCTCTATGGGAGTCAAATGATATGCTAATCCAAATATCAGGGAAGTCCCTGGGTGCCATTATAAGTATAATACTAACAATTTTTGGGCATGTAAACACAACACATACTTGGTTAGACGTCCTCAACTCCACTAATACAATAGGAAACTAAAATCTCATAACACTACTGCTCCAAGGTTCATAATAGCCACCTGATAAAATTTAGTCATATCACCCTATACATGAGCTTGTCCTTCTCATCCTGGGATCACTTCTCTGAAAATAATAAAACACTCTATCCCAAAATCTGTAAACACTTTCAGACCTTCTCATGAAAAAAAACTAAGCATGGATAGTGGGAACCCATTCCACACTAAAGAAATATCATAGGGCCTCACTCTTCCAAAAAGGAAAGATTCTATGTAAGGAACTCTCCCCCCAGAGTCAGGTCACACTGTCTATTAGAGTGTGTGGTCACTGATACTTTCTATAGAATAAAATAGAATGAGGTTTAAGTATAAAGGATACATTGGTAACACCAAGGATTTATCTAAGACACCAACAAATAACCCCACCCTGAACAAAAAATTCAAAGAAACTCATCCCCCACACCTCAACACTATTCTCTTCGGGAGGCATTGACTCACCCACAGGGTTTTTTATCATGTCATAAGAACATATATTAGTTGGGAAAGTTTCCCACATTCCCATGAGTTTGAATCTATTTCAACATAATCACAGGGCCTTTTGACACCCCATATCACCCTAGATAACCCTCGACAAAGAAGTACAATGAATAGAGTACCTCACAACAGTGTCTAATAATAATACTTCAAAAGTATAAAGGAAAAAGAGGATACCTCTAGTTATTCTTAGATCCTATGGGTCATATGATTTTATGTACTGTAGTTATCCTCACCCCCATCCTCTAGCTCCTCGAGTCTAGAATGGACCACTTGAGTGTGGTTGTAGCAATATATCAAACCGTATACCAACTCCTACTACTCTCCTCGATCCTCCATCACATCCTCTATCAAACAGAACTCCATGTTCTAAATGTTACCACAACTACGGTGGTCCTTCAACCATATCCCTATCAGAATCACAACAGCTCAAACAATCTCATAAAAAATTTCCCCATCCATCACAAGCGTAACACTGCCTCTCCTACGACTGACCAGATCCCTAGTGAAAATTTTATACTTTATAATCATGTGTCTAAGTTTAGTAATGTGTATGAATCCTACACCATGATCTTTTCAACTACCATATACCATTAGTTTCAGGAATATCATCCTTGTGATAACCACTATTGGACCCATCAATATAACCCATTGCCATGAAGCTCTCTATCACTATATCTCAGTCTAGCTCCCCCACATAGGAGAGAAGGAACAAGGAAACCACACCTTCTCAGATGTCTCTATGGAGGCCCTACTCAATGATAATTTATCTAAAAACTGGATCTCAAACCATATATATAGAGTATCATGAAATTTTATTATACCTATCTAAGCACTCTTATGTGGAAATGCTACCCTAGAAAAGTTTCAAAAGATCCTGGATATACACAGATCTCAATGTGTCTAGATAAAACACATCTTAGAAGAGCCACTTGAACTCTATATAGGTGAGTGTCATCTCATCATGGGTCTGCATTACCAAAATCCACCATCACCCTGTCAAACCTGGTAAAAGACTCACTGCTAGGAACACCATTTGATCAAGATGTGTCCTCACAAAGAAAAAAATGCATGTGACTACCTAAATCCAGTCATCAGCTGCCTGGGGGTCCACCTTACCCAGATACTTGGGAGTTATCTACTAATGTAAATCATGAAATTAACTCAACCCGGGTGCATCGTCAACCTAAACTATCAGCACAACCTGATGCTCAATGGGTGGTGTCTTAACTAGAGGACCACCCAGAGGTACTACCTCTTTCCCAGTGTCATACACCGAAGCACTATCATTGGACATATCATCAAAACAATCCCATCATGGAACCCTATATGATTATCCTAGTGTTGGTATCTTAAAATAAAAACAATATGTGACATGATCAAATAGTATATTTGGGGAGCTAAATCAAGAACATGGAACCCACAACTGAGTCCTATATGATTCATGCACAAAAAAAATTGTTGTAACTACTGCCTAAATGTTTTCAGTCAACACTCAGGTTATAAAAGTCGTGGTGAATGGATATGTCAACTTTTCACCAAAAATGGAGTCCTTGTCTTGAAATTAGAGCTCAATACACTTCAAGACTATCTCTATAAGTCCCAAACCAATATAATTGCTAAAAAATCTCTACATTGCCATATAAATGATGAACCTTCTATGATACCACTATATCCTGACCCAACACACTAGGGCCCAAACCACAACTTCCCTAAGACAACCTCCAATAGTCCAGGGGCTAGCGACTAGCATCGAGTAATAGTATCACACATGTGGGAGGCATTAGCCTATGGTACATGTACACACACACCTGTATACACATCCATAAAACAATGTAAAGATAATAAATCTATTAATACAAAATGAATGCATACATTTATCCTACAATTAGAGTGAAAAAAGTTATGAAATAATAAAGGAAAAACAAAATCCCACCAAGAAACTACAAAAGATTCCAACCTTCTCATAAGGGACTATTTTCAAAAGAAAACACTAGATCACACCTCCGTGAAAGCTTGGTATACACCTCATTATATCGAGATCACTAATCTCCACCTACTCCAGGTAATCCTAGGACTTAATCAAATGGAATTTCTTCTATGCAAGACACAACATGTGTAGGAAAATATTATACAGGGCCGAGTATAACAATACCTAGTATGCACCCCAAGACCCCAAAATGAAAGAGAGAAACTAAAAGGTAATATTTCACTCAACCCAAGCCCAAGGAAACCTAATCAAGAGATAAAAAAGAACTCCATCTCAACCACTCCTTGACTATAAACGACTAGTCAGATCATCTCCACATGGATTGTCAATCAAGATGTGTGATACCACTATAAAGAATCCTAGAATCACCTAAGTATACTCATCTCAGACTCCAAGTCTCATAAGGTCCCAAAATTACTACCAATAATAAGATTCTACTCAAGGATCAAAGGTAATACTCGTCTAGGAGAATCTCACTCTATGGGCCCTTCCATCCCATATAGAACTCATCTGAGCTCTACCTAGAACAACTCTCTTGGTTTAACTCAAGTTCCCAGCAACAAGAGTTTTATCACCATTGTCTTTCACCCCATAAAAACTCATAGGAACCCAAGTTTAGAGGCTTGAACATCACCACTGCACATGTTCAAGGGAGAACTACTCCAAACCATGCACCACATGCATCCTCTATAAAGAGAGTGGAGGGACCTACACCTCGCCGCATCCTTATAACCAAGGGATTACTAACTTTATCTATAATGTGAAACCTTTATAGTACATTTAATGATTGGATCACACATCACAAAATCGAGGGAGCACTACCTCCAAACTAGGTGTTATACATAACAAGTGGAGGGGCATGTTCCTCACAAATATGATCCATACTTAAGCGAGATCCAAATCCTGCAGAGGACCTTCTCCCCACTGATACTCAAAGATGAGGGAGTACTACTCTCTATGTAGTGGCTCCACACCCTATGTATAAAAGAGTCTTGTCTCTACATGTATGATGATAATGGGGGACCTACACCCTGACACGATAGGGGAGTACTAACCCTAGAATACAAGACCCACACCCTGGCACCATAGGGGAGTGATGACTCTTCTAGAACATCATGTTTGGAGGACCTACTCCCTAGTGAAATAGGGGAGTGCCAAATCAATGGAAAGAGGACCTGCACCCAAGCACCATAATGGAGTAATGATCCTATATACAAAATGATTATAGAGTTATTTTACCCTAATGTGACTGGGAATCTCCTTCTACAAATTTATGAATGATACAGGGATCCAGATCCCTGGTACATTAGTGGATTCCCGACCCTAGGAGAACTAATACATGATTAGAGGACCCACACCCATTGTGGGGGAGTTATATCTACACTAGTCCCAAAGGTAAGGGAAACCCACACCCAAGTACAATGGGGAAGTACCGGTCCCAATATCTCTCTCTAATAAACCAAACCCATTTCTAGCATCAGTCAAACATCGCTAAAAGAAGAATCACACATCTCAGGACCCACATCAAAACATTGTTACAAGTAGGGGACTCACACCCTGATAGGATGGTAGTACAAATCTACTGGCCTAAATATTCTAGGGTACCCACATCCTGAAGAAAAAGGGAAGGTTATCGACCCCAAAATATCTCCATTGGTCCACCCTAATAACTATACATGATCAAGAACTCCTAGTGCAGAGTCATGTAGAATCATGTCGCATCGTATCTCACATGCCACTAAAAAGTCTACCATCATGTTCTATATATAAAACTGCTCAAGATAGGCTACTCACTATCTTGAATCTGAGTCCTGAAGAAATAGATATGCTTAGAGGAAGTTCCCAATAAAAGTACATGGTATGTACTGGGGTCCATATAGAATGTGACCCCACCAAAAAACCTTTTCATGTCCTCCTCTACATGGATTTTTAGTCTATGTTTACTTATATTATGTGTACTTCTGGTACATGGTGAGTCTTGCCTCACCTGAGCCTTGGACTTGTCCTTCCAAACATAGATCAGCTAGTCATGTATCCAACAAAGTGTGTAACCCTAATACATAACATGCCCTAGATAACTAGCCACATGTTCGTGTTCTTAGATCATTCTGAAGCATGGAACCTCATGTCCATATCTTCTGGTAAATTATATTCATGTGGCCATGTTCTTTAACACTAAATGTCTGGCCATGTCCCTCGACCACACGACCCGATATCACTACACAGTGTGTACTCCCGATACCCAGCGTGTAGTTGCCAAAATGAACCTTCCTCAAATGAGAATAACACACAAAGTTTTCTCCGACAATAAACAACATGTGATCTATAATTCTTTATAAACCTCCCAAAACCCTTGTTTTCTCTAAAATTCCCTCAGATCGCCCCCAAGGGGAACCGAAGTAGTTGTAAAAGGGATTTAGAAACCTAAAATAACACATATAAATGGGTATATGGACTTAAAACTCAAATCCCCCAACCTCATGGGTAAAATTATAAGCTTTGGGTTCAAAATGATTCTCAGGATCCACTGTAGCAGGATCCAGTGATGATCAATGTCAAAAATGGATATCGACAGCACCTCCTCACCTTGGTTCAGCCTTGGGTTGTCCCTCATGCAAGGGGGTCCTCTCCTTCATTAATATGTTCCACACAATGGGGCAGGGTTTATTAATTCTTATTAATTAATAAACAATGATTTTAATATCCCTCCAACATTCCATCAACTAAGCACCTGACGTCGAGAAATTTTATGTCGCGCCATGGGGAAAAACTACATTCTAAACTCAAACACAACCTCAAATTTCCAATTTGAGACTCCTATAAAGAGATATTACACCATTACCTAGAAACATCATGTGTTGGATAAAATATTTTAATATTTTTAATATCACTACACCAAGGCTCTTCGGGCCTTAGAATCTCAGGTTGACTCAGTGCTTGGCTTTTGAAATATTCCTTCAATTGTTCCAATGTCTTACAAGGAAAAACCAAAGTCTCTATATAGAAATAAAACAAGTGTTGTATAATTTAATCATGTGGAACTGGAAAATTTCACAGTGTGAATTATGGATTCACATATTGAACATTTAGGAACACTGATACAATAAAAATCACTTTAACTGAGATTAAAATCCCAACAAACCCCTATTCACATTATGAATTCCTCCCCACTTCATGAATGAACTTTGTATCATGAATATGGATTCATGGATTGTACCCAAAAACCATTCATGTAATTAAAATCCATTCATGATGTGAACCGATCTTATATCCAAATTATAACCTTTGATCCATTTCATTCTTTAAATATCCATAATAAAACACAACTTATTTAACTTAACCATTAAAGCTATGAGAAAACATAAAATGAGGTGTACTTTGAGACTATGGATGTTACAAATCTCTCCCTATGACAACACATCATCCTTGAGAAGTGTATCTACAGGTATTCTTAAAAAACTTAGGCCTCTGTGCCCAAATGTCTATATCCCACTACCATGACATGTCTTGAAAACACCTATGATACCATTAAAACTAGACTAGAGGAAAAATATTTACTCCTAGAACCTTCTTTCATTATTCCACTATCTGAATAGGTCACTCTAAAAAATATACATATAATTATATCTTAGAATCCTCAAAGTCAACCACATTCGTAGGATTAGGCTTGTAATTTTTAATTAGAGACCCATGGAATAAATTATTCATTCATTGATATAGTGGATTAATCTCCAACCAATAAGCCCCCATCTTGATTCTTTTAGCAATATAAAACAACCCAACATACCGTGGTTCCAACTTATATTTCCTCATTAGATGTTTATTCCCTAATCAAGGGAACACCCAGAAAAAAAACCTTATCACTTACAAAAAATTCCAAGGGTCATCTTCTTCAAACAACCTAAGATTGCTACCTGTTCATACCTATAACCAACCATTTATAATATAGCTTCACCCACTCTGTGGTCCCTTGTACTATACTCAACTCAAAAACTAAATAATCACCTTCCTCAAATCTATTTTTTTAATTTTCTAAAAGACACTTTATGTTCAGTGGTAACCGCACAATTCAAAATTCAGAAACAGAAAAATTCCAAAGTTTAAAACCAAGTAGACATTAAACAGCATGACAGATTCAAAAAGCTGAAGGCCACCTGACTCTTCCGAAAAACAGCAGCATTCCCATCTTCCCGTCATAGTCATAATCGCCACGATATCTTCATCCACTGCCAAAATACAATTTTCAAAAATCAAAAATCAAGAAAACATCATCATACCTCCTCAAGCACCTCTGTCCAATCACCATCAAAACGTATTGGGAAACGAAGAACACAAGTTGCAAGACGCCTCGAACCGCGCCCCCTTATGGAACCCACCGGCTGTCGTCCCTCTGCAACATCCGAACATAGTCACAGAACTTGAACCATCTCACCATTTACATAACCTTTGAACCGGACTGCAACCTTAACCAGAAGCATTCATCGGAACCAAACGAGACAAACATATTGAACAGATCTTCGCCGCAATAAACCTTTCCGCACCACCAACTCAACCATTTTCCATCGCCACTTCGCCACACAAACCATCATCTCCATGCCTGAACCATAGAGAACCCTCCACCACAATGAACCACACACCCAAAACCTTCTACGGATCATCATACTTGACCGGCCTGGAAGGGGGTAGTGGTCCTCGAGGCCAGAGAGGGGCGAGTGGAGGGACTCCCACAGCAAACCACCGAGAAATCACCGTCGTGTCAAAACCTAAAGGAGTCCATACCTGAAAGTATCTAAGGGGATGAAACCCTAGAGATATCAAAGATAAAGAATAAACATGGGTCGAAGCCCTAAAAAAGAGAGATCCGTCTCTGAGAAATCCACAACCGCCTATCCACATAATCACCTTCCTCATGCTAGTAGAGTAGTGAATAAAAAGGACACCCATATAGAGTATCAAATGGCGCTATCTGAATTTAATACTAAAAGATACTATTATAAAAAAACCCTACAAAATACAATTGATCATCCTAATATTTTTTTTAAATCCAAAATACACACTCTAAGAATATCCTTTGAAATTTGGATTGTTCTTTCTGACAAATCATTGGTCATAAGATGAATAGTCATAATCAGATTTAACTGAGTAACCATCAGCTTCTATAATCCTTCACAAAATCGTGATGTAAACTGATCATCTATATCTGATGCCACACTTGGAGGCACTCCATGAATCCACATAATAACTCAAACATATATCTTTCCTAGCTAAACCACTTAATTTTTCTACCAATTAATTTTGAAGTGAGACACCTTAATCAATCGATCTACAACCACCTAACAATTCCATGACCTCTTTGGGTTCTTAGAAACCCTATAATGATGTTTTTCATCCCCTAATATCACTTCCACATAGGCACTGGAAGTGGATGGAGTAACCCTATAGGTTATTGATGCTCATCCTTGGTTCTATGACAATTCATACAATGAGAGACAAACCCAACGATGATTCTTTTCATGTGAGGACACATAAACTATCATTTAAAATTGTGATACATTTTGGTAAATCCCTAGTTTATTACCCACTATGAAGCTTGTGAGGCTTTGATAATCTCCTCACTCATTGAAGATAAGGTTGTAACCTTTACATGATCCAGAATCACTTCATGTCTATCTAAATCCCAACCTGAAATATAAACACTTTCTTCCAACCACTCACACATTGCCCCATAATTCATATCAAGCACTTGACAGGTCTTTAATCATTCTACCAAGGAGGACAATATTACTAAGGGTTTAAAAACCAATTTCTATTGATCCTAGGCTACACTCACCTACCATTAAACAAACAAACCCATGACATTCCATCCATCTTCTAACATCTTTTCTCACACATATTACATTTTTCTACTAAAATTTTCTAAAAAAAATCCCTTTTGGGAGCATATACCATCTCAAAGTTGAAAATCTACAAGTACTGTATTAAATTACTCTTGTAAATATTTATTCCATCTTGGGAGGAAATATATTGCTGAATCATGTGATTCATCTACATGACAAATATCTCACAAAAAATATAGTGTTGTCAATATTTTAATTCATGAACCATAGCTGCTAACTCTAAGTCATGAGTAGGAATTTTCCACTCATGTGGTGACAGTTGATGAGATAACTAAGTGACTACCTTATCATTCTACATCATAACAGCCCCTAAGATAATTCCAGATGCATTACAATACATTTAATGGCCAACTTCGGGCTCAAGAAGGGTCAATATTATATCCAAAGTCAACCTTTTATTAAACTATTAGAAAAATTATTCACATTAGTCTTTCTATTCGAACTTGACTCCCTCATTGGTAAGAATGATCACAGGGGATTCTATGTGAGAGGGATCCAAATGGATCTTCTATAATACCAATATAATCTAAGAAAAATCATAATCTCAAATACCTTTTTAAGCCATTCCGAATTCATAAATTCCTAAAATTTATATAGATTAAAAAATACTCCATATTAAGAAACCATGTGCCCAATAAAGCACACCACCTATGTCCAAAAGTGACACTTTGGGTACTTGGTTTAAAGAGGATGTGACCGAAGAGCACTCAACATAATATTCAGGTGTCTAGCATTTTATTTTGATGCCTTGGAATATATAAGGATGTCATAAATGAACACAAAAAAAATGAATCCATGTATATATGAATGAACTAGTTCATTAGATTAATAAATATTATTATAGGATTAATCAGTATAAAGGGGAGAATGAGATAATCATGAAAAAGATACTTTCTCATAAATGATCTCTTCAGGATCTCTTCCTCTTAGACAAAACTCTAATGATTGACAGAATAAAATTCAATTTATAAAACCACTTAGCTCCCCCTAAACTAATCAAATAAATATTATATTCTTAGAAATGGTTACATGTTCTTCATAGTGATATGATTCAATGTCTGGTAGTCCACACAAAGATGAAGACTACTATTTTCCTTCTTGGGAAAAACAACGGAGAAACCCAAAGGAATGTGCTTGTTCTAATAAATCATTTTTCCTCAAGATCATCAAGATGTACCTTGAGCTCTTTAAACTCACCTAGTTTTATGGGATATAGTGGAATAAATATCAAGTTTTCACCAAGCTAGCGATTGATCACAAATTCAACTCCCCTGTGTGGAAGGTAACCTCTATAAATCCTTTGGATAGAAATCTCCATACATTCCCACCACCAGAGGGAAAGAGTGGGAGTCACCACCTGATCTACAATAAAAATCATGCTAGATACCTATATTGAAAAACAACTCTCTAAATAGGTTTTTGTCCCACTTTTCCTTCCCCAACATCTCATTAAATAGTCAGTATAAAATTACCCCCTTTAAGTGATAAATATTACTCATATCTAATAACAACCAATTTGTGCATGGTAGCTGGTCAACCAGTCCATGCTCAGGATCACATCAAAAACTATCATGTCTAAAATTTTAAAACTCAAAACATGCTCAAGGATGAAAATGATATTGGAAATTATAAATAGATATGAATATGAATTGATTTTTTCCTAGGGGTGTATCAATAGATAATAACTAAGGGGATCATTTTATCAATAAGTCTAACCACTAATCACTTTGGAATATATAAATGAATGGTATGATCTCATGTCAAACAAGGTAATGGATAGAGGATAATAGATATGAACCACTCCTCAAACCATGAAAGGTTCCACTATACCACCAACTAAATCCTGATCAACTATATATTCCCCTCCATCCACCACTCTATGTTTCCCTAGAGGCTCCCAAGACACCCAGTTACCAGGCCCTTATGGGATCTATACCTACTGCTGAGAACCTGTGCCCGAATCATTTCCAAATTTATCTATGTAAAATCAACAGGCCATGGAAATAATAGATTTATATGAATAGTATTTCCACACTGGTGAAAAGTCATTAGTGAAGCTGGACATCCCTTGAGAAAGTGTTATTTACTCCCACAATAATAGAATCTAATGGAGTTACATCCCATAGAAGGACTCAAATAGTCTAGAATCTACTCTAACTACTGACCAACACCCTTGTTTCCATCCTCTAAATTATTATTATTTATCCCATAATGAGAAACTAGGTATAGGTGAGAGAAGGAACCAATAGTTCCATTGATAGTATGAAGAAGTCTAAAAAATATGTCTTCATTAATTCCTGTATCTATTGTCAGTGTCTTGTAAAGAACTGTAGCATAGGTCATCGAATAAAATTTCTTTACCAATCATCTCAGCTCCAAGTGAAGTCTAATATCAAAATTTCTATATTTCTATACCTTGTTCCTTGCTATAATTATGGAAAAGTATATCAAATCTATAAATAGTGATAAATATAAAAATATCTTCATCAAACCCAACTAGATCTCCAAGAAGTCTTGAGCATGGTCCAACTTCATTACATCATAGAATAACTCCTTGAAGAATAGGTCCATAAAAGTCACTTGTTCTAGCCCTTCCTATGTACCAGTTCACAACATAATGTACCACAATCTTCCAACAGTGCCTTTAAGTATAAAGATCACAAGATTAACATTTCAATTATCCAGGTTCCCTACCAAGTCAAAAATTCTCTCTATGATTCATATCATTTCCTTCACATCTTAGGGGCCTCTGATTCCCTAGAAGGATGGGGATACTAAAGATAAAATTCACACAAAGATTATTGTCGGTCTTCCCCTATGGGATCCTCCCCCCTAAATAGGTACTAGATGAAAGAGTCCCAGTTGGACTAGTTCTATTGCTTAACCCATTAAAGTAATTAAGGGGGAATACTCAGTTTCATTATTCTACTCAATAGGTATTGAAATTGGTTACATGAGATGTTGATGTGGTATAATTTCATGAAATTAAAAAATAAACATTAAATAAAGACACATTATTAAATAAATGACTAAAATAAGAATACCATTAACAGTTCACTAGAACACACAAGTTCTTATAACAATGTTCAACCTATGAGTATACCTAAAAGAATAACACGTAATCCCAAAATAACCACTCAAAACCCCAGACAAGCCTCTATACCTACATGTTATTCATAGACACACATATACACTCAAACATAGAATAAAAATGGATAAAATAAAAGAATACAAGAAATAATGCATCAAGCATACATCACAGCCCCACCAAAAATTTAATTATTTTGGTTCCATGTAATACAATAAATAGGTATATATTGAATGTCAACCAATATTCCTAACATGATGTATGAACGCACACCAAAATCCATAAATCTATATATCATAATCATGTGAATCACCTAAATAGAATTTAATCAACAGTAACATCAAACAAAAAAATAAATTCCCACTTTATGGAAACTCAGAGGTACACTATGTAGCACTGTACAAGGATTGACATATTTCCCCTGTCTGATTTCCAACTATCCTATCTCTTGTATACCATGTCCCAAATCAGGGAAAATAGAAGAAACAAGTTAGTGAGCCTCTTCTGATACTATTTTGTGACACCCTGACCAAAACCACTAAGTCTGAGTTAAGTGTGTCATACGACCTCATGTGTTCCTCCCCATATAAAAGAGGTCACCGACTAGAGAAGAGGGCATATGGATATACTTGTAGAGATTATGATGTTAGGGTCTGATAGCATCAGTGTACCATAAAGTAAGTGATAAACGTAAGAACCTAAGTTTTCATATGAGGTATTCATCCCTTTATTTTCAGTTTTAATGTTTAAATATGGATTAATGTGAATTCCCTTTGAGGTTATGGATGTAGAGAGGGTGTTTGAGGCTTTTTTAGAGGATGGAACCAAGGTTTTGGGGTGAAAATACTACACGTGGTTAATTAAAACTATGCAGGGAAGGTGACACAGTAAGATAAAACCATGTGGGGCTGGATAGTGGGGAGCCATAAGTGGAATGGTTAGGAAAAACTACATGATTTGGGCCATAAAACCATGTGTAAACCTATATAATTTTAATAGTGTCTTTTGGAATGTTTTGTGCATGGTTATTCAAACTATGAAAGGAAACCATGCGATTTAACTTCTCTTATAGCTAACCATTCATGGTTGAAGCATGGTTTTTCTAAATGTGTGCTCAAACCAGGTGATCCCTTTATTTTGGGGTTAATTTCATAATTTTAAATCAAATTAAATTCTAATTTAACCTACGTTTTTATTATACTATTTTTCACAACCACCCTCACATTTGAGATCTTTCCCATGGTGGATATTCTTGATTTTGATCTCATTCCTCCATTTTATCTCCAATTCAATCATCTCTTAACTCGTTGGATCTACATCGATGAGTAAACAATTCCTTTTTAGTCATTCGTTTTTCTTATTATTATCGATGAAACTATTTAGGTGCAAGATGATTTTCCCTATTTATAGGTTCTTCGTCTATTCTTCATTTTTCTCACAATATTAGTTGAATCCGGAGTTGATAATAGATGATCACTCTACTACCGAGCTACATTAGGTGTTATATACTTTTACCATTGGTTATGGTACTTTATAGACATATCTGTCATTGTGTCACCCACTAAACTTTCAGGTGTGGCCCCGAAATGGAAATGATAAACTGAATTAAGTGAATTTGGACCAATTAGGGAAGAATTTAGGTACCCTTAAGATGTTTTGGTAATTTTTACCCTAAACAAGGCCACCCATGGGTTGATCCATATGAATTTACCTAGTTTAATCAATATTAAACAATCAATGGTGTGATTTGATGCATTCCTAGTTAGGGAAAACCCTTTCATAAATGAATTGAATTGAATGGGATGTTTAGGAGATGGATTACCTCCTTTTCCACAAAATATCATGTTGATGTTGAATTGTTGAATGGTTTAATTATAAATGGTTGGGTTAAATGAGTGGGTATACACATTGTTTTCTCTTGAATATGAATTATGATATATGAGTGGGCATACTCATGTGATGTAATTGAATGTGAATGGTTATATAAGTGGGTACACTCATATGGTATTAAAAGGTAAATGGTATGAAATGGTGATTGATTCCATAGATTCTTTGTATGTTTCTACTTGGATCTTAAATGTGGTAGTGTAATCCTTTGATGGATTTTTCTCCTTAGTTCATGATTTTGTGGGATTCCTTGGGCCTTGCTACCCCTTGGATCTGAATTTCTTGGACTCACATGGGACATGTTTGGTAGACATGCTCTTAGGACTCTGAGAACTGCCTAGCCGAGTGTCTATTGAGGTTCTCTTAGGACTCGATGAGGATTCATTGGTCTTATACACCTTGGATTTATCCCTTCATTTTATGATACTTTCATTGTTACAGAATGGCCATTGAAATGTGATATGTATGCTTATACGAACGGTCATGGTTATTCTAGATTTTCTAGTTATACGGCAAGGTTGTGGTGACTTGATATGTATGGATGTATGGTGAGGTTGTGTTGGTTATTTATGTTTCTATTGTAGAAGGGTTTTTAGGATATTAACACTTGTTTTTTAAGGATACTTGAGAGGCTAGTCAGTATCACTTTCTTAGTTGTGGGAATGCCATGGTCACTTTACATTTCTTTAATGCATGCCTATTTTACATGCACATTGTTTAACTTGTTATATTGCATAACCAGAACTTTTATAGACCTTCGGGGGGTTTCCTACTGTTATTATGTTTCAGAACCTATTTGGGATGCCTTTGGGTACCCAAATAGACTATTTGGATGCAGGTATAGATTGTGGAAAGCACCCATAATTTGAGGGTCGATTTTGTGTCATGCTTAGAAGCAGGGGATCATAGGATCAATATGAGGCTCATGATTATATTTGGAGAAATCACTTTTGGTATTCTTGGTATTTTGGATACTTTTATTTTATTATATTGCTATATACCTATTTTATCTACCTTGTAGATACATGTATTTTCATTATTATATATGAGAAACTTCTGGAAAATTTATATATACCCGTATTTTTTATTTATTAGTTATATTATTATATCAGTTTCCTCTATTTATTGTTAATGATATTATGCTGTGTTACACACCAATAATGAGTGAATAGGCTCCCCAAAAACACACCCTAGGCCCTCACTGCTAATTGGTAGCCTATGACATTCTGAGAGATGTGCTTGATACCATGTAGCTAACCAGTCTTGGGGAACTATTGAGTGGTGTTTGGGTATGGGATGTTAAAAAGTGGTATCATAGATTCTTTTCTAGTTTTCATTACTATTTCGTGATAATATACGGGGATAGAAAAGAATTGGGTTTTGGTAATGAGTTTTTCCTGAGAGTAGCTACCTCGTGTATAGAAGAAATCCAAATTTCCTAAAATGAAATTATTCTTTTTTGGATTTTGATTATTACAGTTGATCTCATTACACCATTAGGTGATGCACTTAAATTTTGATATTTTTATTAATATGATTATGGGTTCCATTTTTTTGCAACCCGATGAGATGAGGGTATGTCATTGCATGTATCATTTTAGGTGCCTATAGGAATCACATGTCATGCATTATTCCAAGTCATTTTACATGAATTGCTAATTGAATTCTATTGTTATAGGTGTCTTGATAAATATTCCTATTGTTTTGATAGATTTTTTGGAGTGGATAGAGAATGTGACACCATATTTTAGTTCATAATGAGTATGAGCCCTTATGGACTATAAAGTGATGCGCCATTTGATTCGACTATTTAATGTGAATTTGAAAGGTATGGATTATATGGGAACCAAATTTTAGTTCATTAGGTGTTATGGGACCTCATGGATTGGTACTTGGTGAACCATTTGTTAAAACTTTTGAATAAATGAATGATGAAAATTAAATATAAAGTTAATATGAATTGAAATGGTAAAGTGAACTTGGAAACAGATACTAGACCTATACCCAGCTATTGAGTTGGAAAGAGGTAGTGTATCTAATTATTTTTGGAGACTATTTTTTTGCAGTCCTAGCTTTAGGAGTATGTTGTGGGTTATGGTTTGGTTATAGGAAGGTTTTGACATGTCCTGCACTTTTGAGTTATGATCTTTGATGTTGTTATTTTCTGAGGCATGTGTTTGGTATTGTAGAGGCATGTCACCATGACGGCCTCTAGTTATACTCCAGGAGGGTGGTGATAACCACCCTCTAGAGGAAATGGTTCACAGGCTATTGGTGGGAGCTCATTTAGTTTCATATACAGAACCATGTATTATTCTAGACAAAGGTGTTGAGGAACAGTTCTATGAGGGGTTTATCACTTCATGTAGACGTTTTAGGGAGCACTAAAGCATTACTTGTCTATGGATGAGCTAACACATGTATTCCAGCAAAATCATTCTCCAATGTTTTTTGGGAATACGGTCCATAGGATACTGAGATGTGGCTAGGGACTATACAATCAATATTTGATCACCATGAGACACCTCCTGAGACGAGAGTGAATCTCGTGAATTACATGCTTCATGGAACAGAAAAGAATAGGTGGGATGATCTGAAATAGGATGAAAGGCTATGAGATATGGTTTGGGATGATTTATAAACCATGTTCTACAACTTGTTTTATGTTGAGGCTCTATAGGCATTGTGGGCTAGTCAATTCATGCATCTGGAGTAGGGCACTATGACTTTCATGGAGTACTCAGATCTTAATAGAGAGGTTCTTTGAAGAAGGTCTCTAACTTGCTATCATATCTCATGTTAATGTTTTTTGATTGGCCACTATTAATGAAATTTTGAATCAGGCACTGATTACAGATCAAAACCTGAAGGAATCTGCGTGAGTAGAGCATAGAAATGTAGTTTCTCGACCAAGTGGTTCAACGTCTTCAGGAAGGAAGTTCCATTTTGAGGCTTCCCATGAGATGAGTACCAGTCAGGCTATGAGTACTGGTAACTCATTGTTCTATCATCAGTGTAGTATATGGGTCCATATGAAGAATCAGTGTGACTACAACCAATTCAAGTGTCAATCTTGTAGTATGATAGGCCATGTGTAATATTTTTGCAGGACATTTTCTCATATTGTGAGTGGTAGGGGTTCATCCTTGACACTGGGTACATGAGCGGGTTTCTCAGATCCATGATAGGAAAGGGGTTGGAGCAGTGCTGGACAATCAGGCTAAGGTAGTGTTGGTCATGGACGAGGAAGCCAGACACTAGTCACACCAAGACATCAGAGTGGACCTACTTTAGGTAGTGAGGTTGTGTTACAAGGTCATGACTCACACTAGATCATCTTTGAGTGTCCTACCCATGATGAGAAAGGTTCCAGATCATTTATGGTGAGAGGTACTATTTTAGTAGACTCTACTATTGCATATGCTCTTTGTGATATAGGTACATCACATAGTTTCATATCTACACCTATGTTGAAAAGTGTTTGGATCATTATACTATCTTATGTGATCATTATTACACTAGACACTCAATTGGGAATCAGAACAGAGGGTGAACACTAGTTTAGGGAGTTCCCCCCTTGAGGTTGGTGAGATTTACTTCATCTAGAATCTTTATTTTCTCAGGATGACAGGATTAGACATCATACTCAGAATCGATTGCCTAGTAGATTATTGAGCTTATGTTGACTGCTATTGTCCGAGGGTGACTTTCACATCACCAGAGGGTTCATTTTATACTCAAATGGGTGAATGTGATGTCCAAGCGAGATGATCTGGACCAGAGCATCATGGGTTGGTGGGGATGACAACCCTGACTTCTATTTCGTATCTGAATGATCAAGGAGTAGGTCAAACAGATTTCCCTCCAATGTTTGATCATTTTAGGGATGTTTTCCTGAATGACTTTTCTTGTTCACCTCCTAAGATAGATGTTGATTTATCTATCAATCTAGTGTTAGTATATCCATTCCTCCTTATAGGATGGATGTGATAGAGTTGTAGAATCTCAAGAGGTAGATATATGATTTATAGAAAAAGGGGTTCCTTAGACCCAGTACTTCTCCATGGAGTTCAACAGTCCTTTTTGAAAAAAATGTGGATGGTACCCTTAGTCTATGAATTTATTAACAAAAATTAAAGTGGATGACGATTAAGAACCAGTATCCCCTACTATGAATAGATGACTTGTTTGATAACCTTCAACAAGATAAAGTTTTATCAAAAACTGATTTGAGATCTAGATATCACCAGGTATGTGTTAGACCTACAAATACACCTCATATTCCTTTTCATAGTAGTTATGGTCTATATAATTATCTGGTTATTTCATTTGGTCTTATGAATGTTCCAATAGTTTTCATGGTGCTGATGAAATGAGTATTCCATCCATATCAAGATTTTTTTGTGGTGGTTTTCATGGAGGATATCTTAGTGTATTCTCATATTCGACATGACCTTTCTAAACATCTAGACATAATTTTGGATACACTGAGAGATAATTAGTTATATGCTAAGCTAACAAAGTTCTACTCCAGGATGGATCGGATTCACTTTCTATGTTACATATTCTCAAAGATAGAAGTATCAATAGACCCAGAGAAGGTGAGAGTTTTAGTTTCCTAGGAGCATCCAAATAATGTCTTTGGTATACGAAGTTTCTTTGGGCTATTTGGATATTGTAGGAAATTCATATAGGACTTCTCATGCTTAGTGGGTCCATTAATAGGCTTGACTAAGAAGGTTGTGAAGTTTTTATTGTCAGGTTCCTATAAGACAGACTTTTAGGATCTAGAAAGGAGATTGAATTCATCACCTATCCTGAAACTTCCAGAGTAGGGTAGGATCTACACTATGTATTGAGACACATCGTGTATCGGGATTGGAGCAGTTTTGATGCATGGGGATAGATTCGTAGCATATGTGTCTTGGTAGCTGAGGCCACAAGAGAGGAATTACCTGACACACTATCTTGAGTAAGCTGCAGTTGTTCACACATTGCACTGTTAGAGACATTACTTACTGGGAGATCATTTTTTGGTGTACATAGACCACAAAATCCTCAAGTACATTTTTAGATAGTGTGATCTATATCTGATGTAGTGAAGGTGGGTAGAGTACCTATAGTATTATGAATTCGAGCTTGCCTATATGCCTAGCAAAGGAAATACACTATCTAATGCATGGATTAAGAGGAATCAGATATAGGCAGTGCAGCAAGACAGTAGTGATTGGTGGATTATGGATTTGTTCTCTAATATGCACTTAGAGGTGTTAAATAGTCAGGGGCATACTTTTTTATCATCCTTAGTTGTGTCCTCTACCCTTTTGAATAGAGTGAAGATGAGGCACCTATCAGATTCAGAGGGACTGGTACTGTAGAAGAGTGTGATAGGTGAGGATCCACCTCTTGGTTAGACAATAGGTAAGCGTGATATCTTTTGTGTCCATGGTTGTGTTTGGGTTCCATTGGATATACATGAGGATTTGATGCAGGAGTTTCATTCCTCAGCTTGGGCAGTGCATCATGGAGTAACCAAGATGTATCATGAATTATGCTGTCAATATTGGTTGTCATGTATTAAGTGTGAGGTATCTTTTTTTTATGATTTGTCTCATCTATTAGCAGGTGAAGGGGGAATATCAGTTACTACATGGACTTGTATTGCGGTTAACTATTCCAGAGTGGAAATGGGATGAGGTTGTGATGAATTTTGGGACAGGTTTAATGATTACCCACTAAAATAGGCTAATATTCATTATTAATATTTTAATATTCATGTGTTTAAAATTCCAAAAAGACCAATTTTAGTGCATTTTATAAATTGAACTTCATTTCTCATCCCATATTCAATTCTTGTTCAAAGTAAAAATTTGATCCCAATCAATCATTTGTTAGTGGGAAAAATTATATTAACTATTTAGACTTGATATTTTGTTATATGATATATCACTTTTATTGGAAAAAATTTCTTTTAGGATTTATGGATGAATCCCAAAGTAAGAAGTATATTTTTGGCAATGAAAATAGAAATTTATGGACAAATCATAATGGGCCTTAGGCCCATCAAATAAAAGTGGATCACACAAATAAAGCCTAATGAAGATAAAATTTTAGCTGCAGAAATATAAATTATATGTATCATTTTATTCAACTATGTATGTATTTAATTTGGAAGTTTTCAAAGAGATATAGGGATCCCAAGTTGACATTAAATTTGTGGGACATATTTGAAGGCCCGTAAAATCATCTCACCATTTCAAGAATAAAATCCAAATGGATGATCCAATTGTAATAAAATTTTAACTTATATTAGAGGAAACCTGGAAGAAGATATTTCTATTCTATGACCATCAATTATTAATCCATATTCAATGGATTAATTTCAAGTAAAGAGGGGGGATGAATATGGTCCTATTTTTTTGTTCAACTTTGAATTGTCCAATTTATTTTATTCTCACCCACCTTTTGGCTCTCCAAATTAATGGGGAGGGAACAGATTTTTGGGTAGTAGAACTAAGATTCCTAATATTCCTATATAAGGGGCTGGTGTTCTATGGAATTAAGTGTGAAAGTTTTTCTTTCAATTGTAATTTCTTGCTATCATGTTGTAATGGCATCGTTAATTTCTCTCATGTAAGTTTTTTGTTCATGTTAATTTCATAATAAAATTTATTCTTCTTATTCTACTTAATTTTTTATTCCATTACATTAATACTTTGATACAATCAAATTAGGGTGTGAATTTATTCACACCAACAATTGTGAAATTCATCACACAATGGTGGATTGTTTGATATTTCATTGTTTTCATTTCTTTAGTTCCACTTATTTAAGTCAACTTCCTACTTCCATTGATTGAATAGCACCAATGGAGGGATAAACTTATATGATTTAATCCTAAGAATTTCATGGGGTTGGACTGAATTTTATTTTTTGTTATTTAATATCAATTCAGTATATTTATACTTCCATTGAATGAGTTATTTTCTTCTTCGCCTTCGCCAACGTTAAAAATGACACATTATGAGTGCTAGTACGATCCAATTCCTTGGAGTGATCATGAATGTAATACTCTAAGTTCATTGTTGATTAGACTTGGAATTGTTTAGGTATTAAATTTTTTAATGAATTTGTGGAATTATCTTTTTCTTGTGGAAACATCTTTAATTAGTGATCTCAAACTTTCTAAGAAAATAAATACATCCAATACACCCCCAGTGAAAACCTATGATCAACTCATCTTAATTAATTATTTTATATTAAGTAATTGTATATTTTTTGTTTTTTATTTAAATAAAATCATTATTTATTTAATTGTAATCAATACGAAAGTTGGACACTTCATAGTCAATCCTCCATCAAATCGTAGTGTCTATAGGTTTCTTCTTCAGTACATGTGGATTTAATAACCCAAGAAGTACTACAAGAATCTGATTACACCATATAACTTGGGTAAATTTTGGCGCAACCAAATTTTGGCTCTATTTTCAGGGACCCATGTATGTATTTTAGACACTCACCACCATTTATCCCCCAATTCCCAATTCTCACCCTCATTTATCTTATATTTTCCCATTTCTATTTCTGTGTGTCCTGAAAATACCAAATCATAATATCTTTCTACTCAAATGGAGTATCTTCCAAATTACCCCATCATAAACACATGTTAGAATAAAATGGATAATAAATATTGGGAATCACCAAACTTAAGTAATTTCTTTGATCAACCCTTTTAAGATTCTCCCCCCCCCCCCTAATGACATGTAAAATGAATAGGATGATGAATGCTCAAAGGACCAATTTACCGCCCTCTTAATGATGGATGAAGAGATCAATCATAGGGATTTCCATGATTTTCAAACTTAAATACAACAAAATCCCCAAAAAATACTCAAAAAATGTTGTGTAAAAATGGAGAAAATTAATTCTGAAGTTTCATCAATGTGGGTAGAACTATAATGTATTGAAATAGTTATAGAACCCATTCACAAATAGGTTTTCTCTTCCTTATCATTGATAGAAGAATATTGTTACCATTAATCTTCTTATGAACAAATCTAAGATTTAAAAAATTTTATGAGTATGGAAAGTAATGAGAAACCTGAAGTAATGATTTATAAATAATTAGAGTATCTAAAATTAGAGGAAAATGTTAAAGAAAACACTTTAGAATTGGGTAAATTAAAGCTAGATAATGAGTTTATTTGGTTCAGAAATGTTGAAAGTCAACCTGAGGAATAGGGAGAGACAGTTAAAGAGAGTTTAAATCAGGTGGAAATTTATTTTTTGTATTCACAAGAGGGTAATTTCACATCATGGATTGATTTTCATGAATATTTCTCCATTAATAATTTTTCAGAGACACTAATTACTGAACCATTGGGAGAAAACACAAAATTTGACACCATACCCATTCCTAACACTAATATATCCAATTTTATTGTTGAAACTTCAATTCAAAAGGAACATATTCTGTTAATAAAATTTTAAAATGAAACTCAGTTTGATTAAAATTCCCCACTTGTTTCTGAATGTGATAGCCAATCCAAGATTAAATTCAAGGTCCATACATCATTTCTCAACTCTTCCATCATTGTGGATAATCAAAAACAAGTTTTCATAGTTTCATCCAATCTTAAAACCAATAAAAAGGTATGATCATTTATATCCTAGACAAGACTATAGAAACAACTGTATCAACCATTTCTAATATTACTTGGATTTCCCCATTCATTGTAGAAAAAGGATTGTACTTTAAAAAAATTATATACAAATAATAAATATTAATCTAGTATAAGTGGGGAAAATGGGGCCTTAAAATGTTGAAATTTTTTATTGGATAAGTTTTGGGGTCCAAGTCAAACTAACGACTTTAAACTAAGCACTTCATGGGAGGCAGCCCAGCAACTAGGTTGATTTTTTTTATTATAATTGTTTTTGTTTTTTATTAAGCAAATCCCCTTGGGGTTTCCAATGTGATTTAATGTCTCTTATGTGTGAGGTTTATTATCTTTATCATTTTAATATTTCTAAATAAAAAACTTTCTTTTCAAAGTTCAAACCCATCCATCAATCATCCCCGAGGAGTCTACATGTTATGTGAAGCCAATATGATCAAATTCTTATTGATGGGTCATCAACTTTAAACCTTGTGGTTTTCTTTCTTGAATTAATTTTAAATCACTTCTCCCACTCTTTACCCCCAATCCTAATCTATCTCTTATCTTCTCTTTAAACACTGAGGGTGGTGTCATTCTATGTTGAGGGGAGTGAAAATATTCAATTTTGAAAAACAAATAGACTTTATGAAAAAAAAAATCAATAAAAAAATAAATTCAATATCCTTCCATACATTAATATACATTATAAAACATGAAATATGAATGTAAATTGATTTTGAATTCCTTGATTAGGATTTTAATGCATTTTTATATTCATGAGCATAGTTTTTGGGAAATTTTGTTATTTGATGTGATTTTTTAATGTTTACATTTTCATCCTCTTAATGAAAATTACACAATGAATTTCCATTGAATTTTGGGTGTAAGTTTCAGTTCTTGGGTCCCATTCTTTATAGCATAGTGTTTGGGGGAACTTTTAGTTTAATTTGAGTATCCAATAAAAACAAGAAAATAATGACTACATATAAAAAAATTTCTCCAAATACATGGTGTTATTTACATGGAGATCCTGACTCCATATATTTATTTCCCAAATTTAGGTTTAACAACTCTATTTTAGTGCATATAATTGAAAAAATGATTGGTCTTCGGAACTTTTGGATCAGGTCTCCATAGTTATATTTCCCAGAGTTGGTCTCTTCATCTCTATTGTGGTTCAAAAAAATTAATAAATAATAAATAAATTAAAAAATGAAGAAAAAATAATTTGGATACACATCTTAATTTTTAATATGATTCCCACCTAGAACTTCCACTTTTCCCCATGAACAAGAAAAGAGGTCCCATGTCTTTGGTTACCCACAACACATCATCATGCTTAATTGAAATTGGATGAAATACGATGATGAAATTGAAAAAAGGAATGGGATAGGTCATGGTATATTCTGGTGAATGTAGCTTGTTTGAAATTATATTGATTGTTTTCTTGATTGTTTGGAATGATTTCTTTTGGTGATCATTTTATGTTTAAAAAAATCAATTTCACATTTTTTAGAGAATTTTTACTCTGGACAAGAAAAAATAAAGTTGAGTGGTGTGATTACCCACTAAAAGAGGGTAATATTCATTTTTAATATTTTAATATTCATGTGTTTTAAAGTCCCAAAACACCAATTTTAGTGCATTTTATAAATTGAACTTCATTTCTAATCACATGTGAAATTTATGTTTAAAGTGAAAATTTTGGCCCAATAAATCATCAATTTTTAGAAAACATTATATTAATGATTTGAATTTAATATTTTGGTATATGATTTATCACATTTATTAGAACATTTTTTCTTTTAGGATTGATGGATGAATACCAAAGGAAGATGGAGATTTTTAGAAATTAACTCATAAATTTCTGAATAATGTATAATGGGCCTTAAGCACATAAAATAAAATTGGGTCCCAGAAATCAATCCCAATGAAACTAAAATTTTAACTATAGAAAGATAAAATTATGGGGATAATTTCATTAAGTTGTGTTCAGTGATAATTCTAAAGTATTCAAGGAGATATAGGGATCCCATGTTGAAGCTTAATTTGTGGGAAAGATTTGAAGGCCCATAAAATCATCATACCATTTCAGGCATAAAATCCAAACATCTAGTCTAATTCTCATAAAATTTTGAAATATATTAGAGGAAAACTGGAAGAAGATATTTATATTCTATGAACATTAATTATTAATCCATATTCAATGACTTATTTTCACTTCAATATGGGGGGGATGAATCTGGTCCTATTTTTCTGGTCAACTTTGAAACATTCAATTTTCTTTATTTTCACCCACATTATGAATATCTTAATTAATTTGGAGGGAATTTTTTTGGGGTAGACCTAAGGATCCTAATAAGCCTATATAAGGATCTGGTGTTCAAGGGATTTAAGTGTTCATGGTTTTCTTTCAATTATAATTTCACACTTTCATTTAGTAATCGCATCGTCAATTTCTCTCTTGTTAGTTTTTTTTCCACAATTATTTATTAATAAAATTTACTCTTATTATTATGCTTGATTTATTTTTCTCCCTTCTATTAACATGTTGATACCATTTAATCAAGGTGTGAATCTATTCACAAAAAAAATTGTGAAATTCCTCACACAATGGTGGAGTCTTTTTTATTTCATTGTTTTCACTTCTTCAATCCCACTTCTTTAAGTTGACTTCCAACTTTTATTGATATAATGGAATCAATGGAAGGATAAATTTTTATGGGTTAATCCTAGGTAGTTTCATGTGGTTGTATTGAATGTTATTTCTTGTGATTTAAAATCAATTCATTTTTTAAGACTTCCATTCGATGAGTTATTTTCTTATTTATCTTATCCAACTTTAACGATGACACATTATGAGTGCTAGTACAATCAAATTCCTTATATTGATCATGAAAGTGATACTCTAAGTGAATTTTTTATTAGCCTTATAATTGTGTAGGGATTAGATTGTTGAATGAGGCTATGAAATTATCTCATTTTTTTTTATACATCTTATATATCTATGAGATTGTAAGACTTTATGGGGTCCCACACACTATAATTTCGGATTTGGATTCCTGATTTACATCTCATTTCTAGAATATTTTATAGAGGTAACTGAGTACATAGGTCCTTCTGATCATATCAAGACACCATCAGAATAATATCATGTCAGAGCGTATGATACATGTGACTGAGGATATGTTGTGAGTGTGCATCTAAGATTTTGATTGCTCTTGGGAGAGGCATATACCCCTGTTTGAGTTTTCAAAAAATAAAAACTATCCAATAATGATATTGATGTCACCTTATGAGTATTTTTATGATAGTCTATATTGATCACCCCTGTGATGGTTAGAGGAAGGTGAGGTAGTTTTACTGGGACCACCTCTCATACAAGAGACTTCTGAGCAGATCTAGTTGATTCAGAAGAAGATGGATACTACAGAGTCTCAAAAAAAATCTTACACCAATCACCAAGAAATATCTATAGAGTTTTGAGGTTAGGGATTGGTTCTTTCTACATGTTTCAACAAGGATGGGATATAAAAGGATTATGAGATATGGTAATATTTCACCGTGATATGCAGGGGAATTCTAGATTCTAAATAGAGTTAGGTCAATATCCTATCAATTTCAGTTACCTCAGAGGTACCAAACCATGCATAGAATCTTCCAAATATCTTATTTGTGTCATTATCATTCAGAATCATATAATTCTTTTAATCCTGGAGAGGTTTATTTTCAGGAAGATACATCCTTTGAGAAGTTTCTTATTCATATCATTGATAAGACCACGAAGGATCTCTGAGGATGGTCGGTTCCTCTAGTACTGGTGTTATGGCCACACAGCCATTTATAGGGATGAGACTTGGGAGTGAGAGGCTGATGTACATGATCAGTGGCCATATTTGTTATTAAATGAATCTTGACCACCCTTGAGAGGGAAATTCGAGGATTCATTACTTTAAGGGGGAAGATTGTAAGAACCTGATTTTTTGTATGAGGTATGGATCCCTTTATTTTAGGTTTTAATGTTTAAATGTGGCCTAATGTGAATTCATTTTGATTTCATGGAGGTATTGGGGTGTATGGTGATTTTTCGAAGCCCAAAACACAAGTTCTGGTGTGAAAATGGTCTGGAACATGGTTATTTCAAACCATGCGGAGTGGGTAAAATGGTTCAATCTAACCATGTGAGGTTGGATAGTGGGGAGCTACATTCTTAATGGTTAGGCCAAACCACATGATTTGGGTTACATATTCATGTGGTAAACTCTAAAATTTGACAGTGGGTATTGGAACAGTTTCTGCATGGTTAGTCAAACCATGCATGGAAACGATGCAGGTGCCCTTCTCCTACATCTAATCATACATGGTTGGTGCATGGTTTTTCTAAACATGCACTCAAACCATGTGACCCCTTTATTTTGTGTTAATTTAAAATTTCAAATCAAATTTATTTCTAACTTAACTTAAGTTTCTATTTTACTCTCCTGCACAACAACCCTCACATTTTAGAGCTCTCCCTTGGTGGTTATTCTTTATTTTGATCATGTTCCTCAGTTCAATATCTAATTTAAATACCACTCATCTAATTGGATATTCATCGGTGATTACTCAATTCCTTTTTAACTGTTCTTCATTATTCTTCCTATCAACGACATTATTTAGGTTCAAGCTGAATTTCCCTATTTTCAGTTTCTTTGTCTATTCTTTATTTTTCTCCTGATCTAAGTCGAATCAAGAGTCAACACTGGATGATCACTCTACTACGGAGCTATGGTAGGTGTTTTATACTTTTCCCATTGGTTTTTGTGCTTTATAGACCTAGCAGTCATTATTCCACCCGCCGAACATTCTAGAGCAACCCCAAAATTGAAATGATAAATTGAATTAATTGAATTGGGACCTGTTAGGGAATCCCTTAGTTACCCTTGATATGGTTTGGTGGTTTTTTCCCCAACTAAGTCCACTTATGGGGTAATACATATGAATTTACCTTGTTTAATATATTTCAAACCACCCATGGGGTGACTTGATGATTTCCAAGTTAGTGTAATCCCTTTAATAAATGAATTGAATTGAATGAGATTTTTAGGATATGGTTTCCACCTTTTCCATGTGATATAATGTTGATATTGAATTTTTGAATGGTTTAATTGTAAATGGTTGGGTTAAATGAGTGGGTATAATCATTGTTTTCTCTTGAATGTGAATTGTGATATATGAGTGGGTATACTCATGTGATGTAATTGAATGGGAATGGTTATATGATTGGGTAGACTCATATAGTATGAAATAGTAAATGGTATGAAATGGTGATTGATTCCATAGATTCCTTGGATGATGGTCCTTGGATATTAATCATGGTATTTGATGCCTTGGATATATTATGCTCCTTGGGTCCTGATTCTGTGGGATACCTTGTGCCTTGCTACCCCTTGGATCTAAATTTCTTGGACTTGCCTAATTCATGTTTAGTAGACATGATCCAAGTACTCCAACTAGTGCCTAACTGATTTTCCATAAAGATTCTCCTAGAACTCAACGAGGATGTCTTGGTATTCTACACCTTCGATCCGAACCTGCATGGTCAGACGCTTTGATTATTATGAAAATGTTGTGGAAATGTGATATGTATGTTTATAAAGCTCAGTCATGGTTGTTTTGGATTTTTTGGTTGTATTGAAAGGAAGTTGTGACTTGATATGTATGGATATATGGTGAGTCTGTGTTAGTTATTTCTATTTCTATTGTAGTAGTTTTGTTAGGAGCATGACACTTGTTTTATAGAGAGCCTTGAGAGGCTAGTCAGTATCACTTTATTAGTAGTGGACATGCCATGGGAACTTTAAATTTCTTTATTGCTTACCTATTTTACTTGGACACTTATTAGATTGTTATATTTCACAACTAGAACTTGTGTAGACCTTTAGGTGATTTCATTCTAGGATTATGTCTCATGCCTTGTTTGGGTTACCTTTGGGTACCCAAACGAACTATTTTCATGTAGGTAGATACATGGGAAAGTGCCCATAGTTCAAGGGTTGATTTTATGCTAGGCATAGAAGTAGGGGATCACGAAATCAAGTTGAGGTCCAGGATGCTATTTAGAGATAGCACTTTTGGCTTTTTTGGTATTTTGGATACTTATGTTTTATTATACTTTTATGTGCCTATTTTAGATTCCTTGTAGATACATATATCATCATTTTTATATATGAGGTACTTCTGGATTTTTTATGTATTTTTGTCTTATTTATTTATCAATTTTTACTTGTTATATTTGCTTCTAATACTAACTGTTATCTATATTCCACTATATTTTACTCTTGTAATGAAGTCATATTCTCTCCACTAACATACCTAGGGCCCTCACTACTAGTCGATAGCCTCTAGCATTCAGGTAGATTCCCTTGAGTCCATATATTCAACCAAGATTAGGGCACAGTTGAGTGGCGTCTAGGTATGGGATGTTACATTAACAAATAAATAAAAAAATTAAAAATAAATTAATAACCTTTAGATTAAAAGAAAATACCAATAAAATCAAGGCCATGTAGTAGTATTATGGCATTTAGGTAACTAGACCAATACCAAACAAAAAGATCCAATTTACAAGTATTCTTATAGTAAAAGTTGTATCTAGCCCGATGTCAATCCAGCATCATTTTCATCCTCTTTATAACTTGCTCCATTGTCCATCACAAGGACTGTTCCCTTCAATGGATCCATAATCATGAAATCTAAAAGCACACTGAAATTCCCAAGTATTGTGTGAGTATAAGACTCAGTAGGACAACACCAAGGTCCTTTAACATAAGTTCATAAAACATAAAAGTGTATTCCATAAAATTAAACAAGGTAAAGATATAAATAGTAATATATCACATAAGTGAAAACATATGTCAGGTCCTTGGATACCGGCTCAACCTTCATTAGAACAATTTCAAAATTCACAATGATCATCCACTTGACATAACCCCCCCCCCCAATTGGATAATAGAAAAACATGACTAACATATCCCTATTGAAGGGAAAACACAAATAATGTTAACCATGCATCTAACACATCCCCTCAGAAGAATATTCCATGAGGATAAACCTTCACACTAAACTATAAGATGGAAAATCATCACAATATGATACATGATACAAATTATAGATAAAAAATTACACCAAATATACAAGCATCATAATCAAAACAATCCACATGCAAGAAACACAATAATATGTCTCATAGGGATATACATGTGCACCATGTGTGATCAAGAATCAAACATTAGTCTATAAGGATAGACATAAAAACTAGTAATCTTGACAATAACCCATATAAAACACGTTCTAAGGTCAAGGGATTTCTACCACAGGTTAAACAATGACGATCAAGGTAAGGGTCATCATCCATGTACAAAAGCACCACTAGATCATAGAACCATTTCCAGATTGACATGTTTAAAACTATAGGATTGATGTAAAAGAATAACCACACCCAAAAATGTTAATACATGATAAACTCACCAAGGAATATCTATTATTAACAATGGTATTGATTCGAGCATTTCATATAATCCAAGTCCTTGAATTCGGATGCTGATTCTATCAAAGATCATCAAAAACCTCATTATATCATGAAAAAATCATTAGTTATGACCAATAAATAAAATATAAAATTGATTTCAATCAATAATAAGAGGATATAATTGATTTTAATTGAAGTATAAACTTACTAGATTATTTGTTAATATGGAATGGGTGTTCGGGCATAGAAGAGAGGAGTTAGAAGGGGAGAGGAGACTCTAAAATCTTTTAGAGAGGGCCTAGGGTTTGGAGTAGCTAGAAGGTATATGAATAAAAAGCAAAAAATCACTAGATAATTTAATCTCCCAGAACCTTATACTTTTATGGTGTGAATTATGGATTTACATCGTGAATTTTTAGGAAAGCTGATACACTAAAAATCATGTTGCCTCAGCTTAAAATCCCAAAAAAGCCATGAATGAACTTAACATCTTGAATTCATATTCAATGATTCAGCCTATAAACAATTCATGTTGTGAATATGCATTCATGGTGTGAACCGCTCCTACAACCAAATTCCATCCTTTAATCCATTTCCTTCTCTAAACACCCCTAACAAGAATCAGCTCATTTAAACACACCCTTAAAGTTATGAAAAACTTTAAACGAGACATACCTTGAGATTGAGGATGTTACACTTCCCTAAAAATTCTATCATATCCAGTAGGAGAACAATTTAATCCAATATTGGGTTGGGATGTAGTCAAGTTAATGATAAAAATTGTACTGATAAAAAAACATGGTCGAAGCTCTATTAATGGATATCTCTCCAAAATTATATAAAAACTAAAACAATATCTCATGCTTAAAAATATCACATTCCTTCAGGATAAAAGATCTCATATTATCATCGAATAGAGACCAAAAACCCAAAAAATAATTAATAATATCATATTAATAATTAAAAAATTACAAAAAAAATATTTATTTATATACAATCTAGTAACCAAACATGCGATGTCAAACATCTATGGGAAGTTGATCCCATGACACCCATGTCCTAAAAAAATAATTCCATATAATCTCACCCACGTAACCAACAACTATATATGAAAAACTATGAAAAAATAAAAAAATAATCAAACGATTAATAAATAATAATTTAAGGAAAATTAAGATTAAATTATAATGAATTTTATACTAGTTTATTTTTTAAATTTTATTAATAAAATTTATTATTTATTTTATTAATTATGGTAAATAATTTTTTTTACAAATTTATGGAAATTTATAATAAATTATAACATTTTATAAAAAAATATTTTAAATTTAGGCTATTTTAGACCAACTTAGACTAATTTATCATAATTTATACTAATTTATAAAAGTATATTAATTATTTTAGACTAATTTATAATATATTTTGTTAAATTATACTATATTAATTTCTATATAAATTAATAAAAACCTTTATCCTAATATATTATATAAATTTTATTAAAATCAACACATTTATTTTTAAAAAATTTGATAAATTTTATTATCAACTTATAATAATTTTTACTAACTTAGACCAATTTATAATAATTTATACTTATTTGTATTAATTTATATTAATTTATTATTTATTAGAAATTTATTATTCTATATTAATCTATAATAATTTATAAATAATCCTCTAATAATTAATATATTCGTTATTTTGTTTTTTATTACATTAGATTAATTTTTTATGGACAAACTAAATTTTAGTAATTTATTATAATCTTAGATGTTTATATGTTATAAATTACAAAAATATTATTTTTAACTAATTAAAAATTGAAAAGAAAATCAATAAAGTGAAATTCAGATATAATTAAACCAAAATAAATTACAAATTTATATAATTAAATACTATTTAAAAAAATATTAACTATCAAAAAAATTAAAGGTAGAGCTTTATTTTTTTGGATTTTTAATTGTAGATTAGTAACCAAAAAACATTCAAACTGATGTATGAATCTCAAAGATAAGACTTATAATCTAGTAATTTTGAAACTAAAGTCAGAATTATAACTAAAAAATTTTAAAATGAAAACACAAGAAAATTTGAGTCATAAAGAGAGAAAAATGAATTTGGTCACGCAAGTTGAAGTAGGGTAGGGAGTGTGTAGTATATAAAGTTACTTTTTTCAATGGATCAATTTGTTGTAAAATGTTATTTTTATTATGGATATTTATGATGAATATTTGATTTGTGATTAGTATTTTTAATGGATTGACATCCATCACAAATAATTAATTTTTATAAATACATTCTCACTTATCTAAAAAGGTAGTTGTGATGGATTGAGTCTATTGAAACTAATATTTTGATGTATTATTTTTAATATAATACGCATTCTGTCATAAATAATTCTACTATAGAGGGATTGTTTTTGACAGACAAATTATTCCATCTGGAATAGTTCTATATGAAGAAATGTTTTGTGACAAATTAAATAGTTTCATTGAAAAAACTGTTAAACAAGGATGATTTTTTTATAGGCATCACGAACCAAACCAAGTTTACCCCAAACTGGTCACCCAATCCGGACTACAATAAGGCCCAAGAGGCATTCCTGGCCCTCTTAGGCTGGAAAACAATGTTGGGCTTCGAGAATACTTAGTTGGGAATGATTTAGCCCATCAAAAATAGATAAATGAATATAATTAGAATGAATAAAAATAAACACTAATAGCATAAAATAAATAAAACTAAGAAGATAAAAATACCTCCAAGTAACCTCATGGTTCACCACAAAACACAAAACCATGCTCTCTTCGAGAGTGATCTAAAACTAGAAGAACCTAAAACTGAAAAGATAGTGTAGGTGTGACCATCGAGATGCTAACTAGGGATGCCCAAATAATAACTACAACCAATGCCTTACCTTTAAAAAGTAACCCTGTCAGGTGTGTTTAAAATAAATATATTTAAAATAAGGTTTTCATTTCCCTTTAAAACAAGTAACAAGACAATAATTTCAAAAGAATCATTTTCAAAACCTTTTTCCAAAATGGTTTCAAATAATGAAAGGTTTTCTAATAGTTAATTTTACAAAGAAAAACATGTGGTAAAGGAAGTAACTAAGTTAAAAAAGGAGTGGAAAGTGAAGTTTAAGAAAATTTGTACTGTTATAAGAACTACCAGTGGAAGCATAGTGGTTGGAATTATTTTATTAAAAACATCATAAAATCAAGGAAAGTATTATAAATATGAATCAGATATCATGGGACATGACTAGACACTATGTGAAGAGACCCTGGATACAATTGGTTCAGAATCCATCTACCATTCTATCTATATGATCCATAGTCAATAACTAACCTCGATGCTCTTAACCAGCCTCACCAGTGGCATAACCTACATAGCCTTTCCCTACCATTGTGATCTAGTCCATCTAATTGAGACTAAATATCAATAGTATCTCGACTCTCACTATGGTTCCTAGGATCCCATGGATATAAAAAATGTGGGAGGTTAGGAAACAAGCATTAACACAAGGAAAGCCACTATACATTCTAAGTCACACCTCCTAACACCATCCATGTGAATTCACCCTATAATGGAGAGTATCCAAAGAATGACTTTTTTTCAAAAAAATATTCAATGGTACCAACTGGGCCTTATCATTTGAAAATTACCCTTTACCATTTTAAAAATAATCATTTTAAAGCACTTTGAAAAAAAAATATGTCCTTAAGGTTTAATAAAAATTTGGCTGAAAGGACAAACATTTTTATACATTTCCGATAAACCAAATATGAATCATTTGGAAAACCAATCACATACTCATGAATTATATAATTTCAAAACCAGTATGGAAAAAAATGTTTTTATATGAAAACCCATAGTGAAATATAAGAAAAGTTCTAAAAATCATGGAATAAACCAACTACATTCAGCACAAAAAAATTATACAATTTACTAGTTTTATAATATAATTAAAACACTTAATAAAACACAAAAATAATTATAGTTTTAAATTTTAAAATTTTTGTATAGGGTAACCTAACACAAAACATGATTCCATTGATAATGACAACCTGAATATGCTCCAAAGAGACCCAAAAAAGGAAGAGACGCCCTCATTTCACACTTGCACACATATGAACCAATGCATATGTATGTAATTACCCCTAAATGCGTTGTATAAATTCTCCTCACCATAAGGGAACATATAAAAATAGGTTATATATATATTCCTTACCCACACATATAAATTTAAGTCTCCTTCTTGAATGGTGATCCAAAACACACTACAAAAATATTTGATATTCAAACATTATAAAAGCCCTAATTAAAATTAGGCCAAATAATAAAATCAAAAGAAACCTGACTCGAAACTGATGTCAACCCCACTTCTTTCAATGACCATAACTAGAATTGACCCCAACAAGACCCAATGACCAGATACAATAATGAGATATAATAAAAACACCCAAATGGGTTTTCATTTAGATGGGTCATCCGTACCACATGGGAAAATAGAAATTGTGCAATAAAAATGGAAACAAAAAAGCAGAGGAGAGGGACTCACCAGATCTGATCAAACTAAGAAATTAGAGGCAATAGTGGCTGGAACCCATGGCGGAGGAGAGTAGGGAGGCACGAAAGTGTGAGATTTGACTGTGGGGTGTCACAAAACACAGAGAAGAAAGGGGGGTGGTCACACGACCTAAGGAGAAATGGGGGAGGATAAGAAAATAATAAATAATAATAATAATAAAACATTTCCCTTTTTTATTTTATTTTATTTTAATATGTTTTATTATATTTTTCAAAATCTTGTAAACCATGAGACTCTAATAGAGGCTTCGGACACCTCGTACGGATAGGCCACATGGTTAGGGAAACCATGCACCAGCTTTTGGTCAAATCTACTAAAAACTATAAACACCTTCTCATGATATTGACATGGTTCATAATAACTGTTTGGTAACCATGTGCCTATGATGAAAAATCCAAAAATTAAAATTTTAAAACTCACTCTGGGAAAAACTCAAAAACGAGGATAAATATAATTAAATAATTTTAAATAACTAATATTCTAGGGTTATTGTGTGGAAATTATCCCCAAGAGGAAACTTTCTACCCCCATAATGTCTAAAGAAGTTTAGTTGATCACAACACAAATCAAGGACAACTACCACCCATGATGATATTTTCTAATCCTGAAGAAAAAGGAATATACACTCTTCTTCTCCAAATCCAAAACACCAAAATCCCAAAATAATATAAATAAACCATCCTAAAATATCAAACCATGTCTAGGGAGAAAGTTATAGAGACTAAAGAAGTCATATTTTCAAGATAAAGAAAGGAAATAGGACTCACACCTTTAAACACAACCTAAAATAAGGCATACTCTAAACCCTAACATATAATTAAACAAAGAAACTTATAAAATTCTATTTAGGATCCCCATGATCATCCATAACATTACCCACTACCTAGGCTAACTAGCCGCCACTACGATCGGGGTTGGGAGTATAATGACTCGAGCTTAACATAAATAGGAATTACATCATTTTTAAAGAATATTTAATATATTACACAAACACATTGCTAAATACCATATTAGTTTACTGACTTTGTAATCTTGGAACACAAACTTCTATTCTGGTGAAAGATCTTCAATGTTCCCTATAAAGATATTCCCCTTTAGTATCCCAACCTAAAAACATTCTTTATAACATTAGAAAATGAAACATATGAAAAGAGTGTGCGCATATTCTTAGTAAGGGTAAACAAGGGATATATCAATCCTAACATAAATATAAGGAATATTTTTATAAACAAAACATTTGAAAATCATATCCTATATATCATGGATTATGATATAATTTCATGGAATAAATCATAGAAGTTTATAAAGAATAAAAGAACTTATTCAATGAGAGTATAAAATAAAACCTAAAAATTTGGGATACACATAAGTATAGAAAATAATTTTCATATTAGTCAAGGATTGTTTTAAAGACCATCATAGCAGACAATATCCTTTACTTAACTGAGTTCACACCTTATTCTAATCATTTATTACTAAACTCAGTTTACTTATCATTCCAGTCCTATCTATCTCATGAGAAATAAATATTTACCTAATGAATTTGAGGGAGATATAGGTCAAACCCATCACATAATTATAACTATACATATGTGTGCCACAAAAAAACAAATCATCCATCATATCAAAACCCATGTAAAAAATGGGTTTCATAATTATCATTCTATCATAACATAACCCATAAAAAAAGAAAAAGGGTTTCATAAATATCATTCTATAGTAAACATAAAACAACTATAGAAATAATAGGGATAATATCCTTGAAAATATCCCCAATAAATCATAAGTAGAATCAAATAATTTTCTCATAGATGGAAAATAATTTTTAGAGATCACTTGAAAATAATTCTTGAGGAAAATATACTTTCTACTTTAAAAAAATTTTCTTTTATTAAAACGTCACACAATTTTAAAAAAAATCATTCAAAAATAACCTTTTAATTTATTAAGGGAATATTCAAAGGATTATGGTATCATGAAATAGGAAAAATCCATCCATGTTTTATGAGGTAAAAAAACATTCTTTCTATATATTTTTGTCGAAAAAGTCACAAATATCCTTGTTTAGAAAATGATAAAAATATTCTTTTCAAAACCTTTCATAAAAAGTAAAACATAGGTAAAAATTACTTTAAATATTCATAGGATAATATTAAAAAACTTTTTGAAATCATTTTTATAAAACATGGACATTGAAGATAAATATTTCTAAATAAATACTTAAAATGAAATAATCCCAAATATTGATCAGATTGTGAAATAAACCATTACCACTTTATAATCAGTTGAATAGTATTCCCCATTAAATTAATAAAATTGTATAGATATGAAAATACTATAATATTTATTATAATATTCATAAAATCCATTCATGGTAATTATATAAACTATACAAAAGAAACTAGTAGTGTATATGTCATGTTTCCCATATAAATAAAAGTGAAATAAAAATATCTTACCTAAAGTCTTGACTTCCTTCATATACTTTCAAACCTCCTATATAAGAAATATAAATTTCTTAAAAATCTAAAAAAGAAACATATTAATATATATAATATCATATATGATTTAATTATGACTTTATATTACTCTCTTATAAACAATTCCATGTTAAAGTTATGTCTCGGGTAATAAACACTTTGTTTTTCGTTCATGTTTTGACATATTTTCCTTGGTCCTATTACATAGATCATGATTTCATCATATATAGAATGATAAATATCATATAAATATCATATATATTAATTATATATATATTCATGGTTATTCATAATAATTAGAGATAGAAAATAACATACATTGTTCATGGAGATGGTAGGTCGTACGTATGCATGAACGTTATTTCCGTTTTCTTATCGTATTAAAAGAAATAAAGTAAATGACATATATGTATGTATATATATATATATTAAAATTATATTATAATTATTATTTCATATATATATATAATACGTTTACCAAATCCATTCTTAATATATTCCATGTAAGGTTTTAAATAATCACATTACTTTGAGGATGCAGTAGTCCACACATCCACAAATAAAGTTATCGTATTCCCACAAAATGGAAATCTTGAAGGTAAATGTTATATAAAAATTCAATAATTATAAATAAATAATAAATATAATATATATCACATAAAAATATAAATTGAATCATTATTTCCAACCTTGAAAGGTGGAAATGGAAGAATGGATGACATCGGTTCGTGAGGAGGTAGTCCATCATACACATGAATGATGATTGTGTATCTCATTTGATGGAAGTGTGTGTTAGTGTAATTAATACCCTTTGAATAAAAAAATAATTTTATTTAGGATACTTAGTTTATTATATAATAATTTAATGATAATAATTTATGGGGTGGAGAAATAAATGAAACAAAAGTGCTTATTGAAGGATGTTACATCTTCTTTAGGAAGCCCCTTTTTTCACCAAAGGGCTTCCTTAGTTAGCTTTCTAACCAAAGTGAGGCCTCTAGGATTAAGGTATAGATGTTGGGAGGATATTTTGGAATGTTTTTTATGAGTAAAAGTGGTTTATAGGTGTGAATAATAGAGAATAAAATGTTTCCTTTTATAAGAGAGGGGAGGGGCACTTTAGAAATTTCCCAAAATATTTATTTATAAAAAATTAAATCTCTATCCAAATTTATCAAAATGGAAGTTAATTATAATATAATGTTTTATAGTGTTATAATAACATCAAAAAATATATTCTATATAATTTTTGGTCTAATTATAAACCTTATCATTTTGATTAACCCTTAGTTAACCTATTTTAATTTTAATTACGGTAACGACTTTTCCAATATTAAAAGGTTTATATTTTTACTTATAATTTTTCAATTGAACCATAAATGGTAAGTTTATAATATTATAGAGCATAATTTATACTATTTTTATTTATTTATAATTTTTATTATTTTTAACTAATTTAATAAAACATAATTTTCATAAAACATGATTAGTGCCAATTTTGACACTATTCATTACATTGATTTTAAAAAATTATTACAATAAGATAACATTGAAAAAATTTATTTAATACACCCCTAATGTGTCATATTAACCTATAAAATTAGTCTATAACCTTAATTAATTAAAATTATATATATTTTAATATTTTTAATATTACTTAATTGAGTTTTTTATTAATTGAATAATTACCGCATCATCATTATGTAATTATGTATGATAATTATTTATTCACTAAAAAATAAAAATAAATTTAAAATATTTATATAAATCTATTATATTTTATAATAATATATATAGTATAGAATATATTTTATTTATCACCATATTAAAAATATTATACTTATTAAAAGTAAGAATGATATTTTGTCACTCTCTATGATTTTAATAATATTCAAGTCATTTTCAGGGACAAGTATCCATTAAGTTTTTAAATTTCAAATATTAAGTTTTAATTTTAGAATTAAATTAATTCAATAACATTTAGAAAAGTGTTAGGTTAATTTTATAATATTTATTATATTATTTTTACCCTTAATTTCCTGATTTACCCATAAATGTTCTAAAAAAAATTACTAAAATTACTATTCATATTGTCCAATTATAAAAGGTACCTATTTAATAAATTTGGACCATATAATTCAAAATATAAAATCCATTTTTAAAAATTTAAAATGAATAATTTTATAAAATTAATTTAAAATTAAACATGTTGATGAAATGAGAAAATATGTTTTTAACCTGAAAACGTTTAAAAGATCAAATTATTTTTATATGAAAATCCAATGTTAAATTGATTCCAATGACCTAAATTGTATTAAATGATATAAAATTTATCTAATTATACTTTAAAATCAATCAAAAATATAATTTAGAACTATAAATTATTTAGATGAAGAAGTTGTTTTCAATTAAAATTCTGTATTTTCACTATTCATCCAGACATGAAACTTCTCAGAAAAGTACCAAAATTTATCCCAAAGTATATTTTGATATTAATAATTCTGAAATGAAGTTTATTTTTTAATATAAAAAATATAAATTTTTCGAAATTTATATTTAAAATGGGTTCTTCATTAAAAGGTGGTAAAATTACCCTTTTTTAAACATACATTTTTTTATTCATAAAATTGGATTTATTCTTATCTTATGCCTATAAAATATATTGGATGAGTGTAAAACAAATTATTGATATTTACTATGTAAATTGTATTAAAAATATTCATCAATAGTGGTTTTTCTAATTTATTGTGATAAAATGCTGTTTGTACATAGAAAGACATTTTTATTAGAAAAGGAATTTCATTATTTTCGATTAGTTCTTAGTTTCATTTATAGATAATTGATAACCAAATGATTCATTGTATATACATGTTTAAATCATATTTTCATAATTTATTTAATATTATTTATAATTTCCTTTCCAATGGATAGGTGGTTACCATAATAATATTTTAACAACAATATTAATAATATATTGTAGTTTGGTAAAACTGGGCCTTGAGTGTAACACAGGTTATCGAAATAACATGGAATTATGTGTAACACAAGACAAACATAGTGTATCATGTACCACAAGGTAATCTAAATGTTTCATGTAATACAAGAATAACTCGGTGGTTTTTATAACGGAAGCCAAACATAGTTCTTTGTTTTTGAAAAAAACTATATTCAGTGTTGTGTGAAATGAAAAATATTGAAAAGATTAAATTAATTAAAAAAACAAAAAATATCAAGGTGTTACATTCTACCCCCCTTAAAATGAATATCATCCTAAGAACTCATCTGGGTTTTAAATGGATTAATTTTTTAATGTTCTTTACAGAGAAACTGACATTGTAAAATGAATACTAAAAATTCCTTTCAAAAATGGAATGTTGGAATCTTAACAGTTACCCAAAGTAACTCATAACTACGTTTCTACATAGGATAACATAAGTGAAAAGTCAAAACATGGACATGGAAGAGAAATATAACTATACTGTTCTGATGGAGAGTGATAGAAAAAAAGGACAGAAGAAAGTTAACAATCACAAGGCCATAAATCAGCGATGATCTAAGAGGTCATTTGATTCATCAGAAAAGAAGGTACTAAGAAAAAAGTTTTGGTTTCAAGATCCTTTCCTCAGAGTTTAATAATTTACTTTTAAATAAATACTTACTTGACTTTATTACATTCCATAATCATAATCTCATTATTTCATTGTTCCTTGATCAATTTCCACTTTATTTCTTACAACATGAAATGAAGGTTAATTTTCCATTCTGAAAGCATTAGTAGATCATGAGAGCCATAGAATTAGAGGTTAGTCCATCTGTCTTAAAATCACAAAAAATGGTTAAAATATATTATCTAATATGAATAAATCCTTATATGGAAAGAGAATACTTTAATCTCTAAAACCTCATCCAAATTTCAATGTAAACAATTACATAAATGCATACCTTTATGATCCTTCGAAAAGATTAAATCTAAAACATTTGAAAGAATATTACTAAAATTACAAAATAAACTTATCATTAATCCCCCAAACATATTGATGTGTCTATTAATTTTCACACACCAAACAAGTGAAGAATATTATCTTGTATTCTCCTGAAACATGGTAATAACCTGAATGACCATAACACCTTAATAAAAACATGAATTCTTTCAAAAATTAATTATTTACACATACTATAAATCCAAAAGTTCTAAAAACTCAATCTATAATATCATAAACCATATTTTAATCTTATCAGTCCCAAGTTCAACAATACTATTCCATTTATTTTATTATAATCATACATATTTTTATCTCATTATCCCAGAATCTTGCATATATTAAGGTTTATCATTACCTTAATCATGTGTTCTAAAAAAATATCAACTTACCACTTCAATAACCTTTCATGGTAACTATTACCATTCATCATATGCTCTGAAATCCTTAAGGAAAACTGCAGTGGACCAGTCCGGATATGTTTCATTATTCCATAATACCATAAAAGTGCATATATAATATTATTATTGAATCAAAGTATATAAATACTTTAATACTTCTACATGAATGATTTTCACTGAATAGGTCCATCATTTTTATTGAATTTAATCCTTGGGTTGGGTAATTGGGTTAGATAATTCCAATGTTCCCCACACATAATACATTTTCTTGATAATTTTTTTCCCTCTGACATTTTTTATGGATAGATAACATCTTCCCCTCTATTTAAGATATTCTACCAGGTTCTTATTATCATTTTCTTAATATGTAAGAATCCTAATATTCTTTCCTCTATGTTCATAACCACATGAACTTTCATAAAAGTACATATTCCTATTATTTTATGTTTTAAGAATCTCACTAATGTTCACATTGTTAATAATATATTGTGACAACTAATTAGGCATAATCACAATGTATTTTAATCCATTCATCATCCCATTTGACTAATCATCTGCAAATTTTCCATCATATTAAATGATAACTGAGTTCCTTTTGATTATCTTCATTGTCTAAAACCTGAAATCATAGTGTGAGAAACAATTATAATAGTGGAAAAACACATAATCACGAGAAATTACTTATAAAATTTCAATCTATGACACCTTAGGTTTAATCCTAGGTTATTAATGATCAATAAAAAAACTCTAGGATTGTAACCTATACTCAGACTTATCCTTAGATAAATTTATAAACTTATCCTTATAAATATCCATAGGGATCAAACAAAAGTTTTCTCATACTAGTTTCTAAAGGTTGAGTAAACTTTCACTCTACTAAAACTATAACGAACAAAGATTAACGTACATAGACATTACATAATTTTTACAGAATATTTAATACATTAAACAAACATGCACCCCAACAATGCAGTAGTTTAGTTCCTTTTGGAACTTGGAACACAAAATTCTAGTCTGGTGAAAGATATTCAGTGTTCCCCACAAAGATCTTCCCCTTTATTATCACTACCCATATCATTCCTTTATAACCTGGGAAAATGAAACATATGAAAAGGGTGAGATCAAATTCTCATTAAGGGTAAACAAGGGAGATATCAATCCTAAAATAATCATAATGAATAATTACATAAAAAAATATTTTAAAATTATATCCTTTACATTATAGATCATGATATCATTTCATGGAATAAATCATAGAAGTTTATAAAGAATCAAAGATCATATTCAATGAGATCGTAACATAAGACATGAAACTGTGGCATAAACATAAGTGTAGAAAATATTTTTTGTATTATTAATGGCTCTTTTCTAAGACCATCATAGAAAACAAAGTCCTTTACTAAACTGAGTTCACTCCCTATTTCAACCATTTATAACTGAACGGAGTTTACTTCCCATTTCAGTCCTATCTATATCATAATATATAAATATTTACCCAAATAATTGGAGAGTTATACAGATCCCATGCATAAAATAATTAAAAATATACATATGTATGCCATAAAAGCATAAATCATTCATCATATCATAACCCATGGAATAAAATGGTTTCCATAAACATCATTCCATCATAACATAACCCATGAAAAAGAAATAGGTTTCATAAATATCATTCCATCATAAAAAAACAATAGTTGAAATAATAGGGATAGTATCTTTGAAAAATATCCCTAGTACATAATAAGTAACATAAAATAATTTTATCATATATAGAAAATAATTTTGAGAGATCACTTAAAAATAACTCTAGAGGAAAATATCCTTTCTACTTTAAAAATGTTTTATTTTCTTAAAACGCCGTGAAATTTTATAATTAAAAAATTATTTTAAAATAACCTTGTAATATTGTAAGGAAATATTAAATTAATTAATGATTCATGAAGGTGTAAAAATATGTTCTTTCCATATAAGTTAAAAAACATATGTTCCCTATATTTTTGTTAGTAAATTCACAAAAATCATTATTTAGAAAATGATAAAAATATTCTTTTCAAAAACAATTCATAAAAATTAAAACATGGGTCAAAATAACATTAAATATTAATAGTAGAATAGTAAAAACATTTTTTAAAACATTTTTATAAAACATGTACAAGGAAGATAATTATTTCTCAATGGTGACTTGAAATGAAATAATCCCAAATATTGATGAGATTGTAAAATAATCCCTTGCCACATTATAATCAGTCGAATAGTATTCCCATGAAAGAAAGAAAATTATATGGATATTAAAATACCATAATATTCAGGATAATAATCATAAAATATATTCATGTTTGGTATATACACCACACAAAATAAACAAGTAGTGTGTAATGCATATGTCCCAAAGAAATTAAAGTGAGACAAAAATCCCTTACCTTGAGTCTTGACTTCCTTCGTATATGTTCAATACTATTGTATAATAAATATAATTTTATTATAATTATAACATATATTAATATTAATATATATAATACCATATATTATTTACTTATTACTCTATATTACTCTCTTAATAAAAATTCCATGTCAAAGTTATGTTTCGGGTAATAACCACTTAATTTTTCGCTCAAGTTTTGACTTGTTATCCTTTTTCCTCTTACATTGAAAATGCTTTCATCATATATACAATGATAAAAATGATATAAACGTCATATATATAGTAATTATATATTTATTAATGGTTATTCAAATTATTTAGAGATAGAAAATAAAATACACCATTCATAGAGATGGTAGGCCATACGTATGCAAGAATGTTGTTTCCTTTTTCTTGTTGTATTGAAGAAAATAAAGTAAATAATATATATATATATATTAACATTAAAGTAGAATTATTATTTCATATATATCATATAATTTTACTAAACGCATTTTTAATACATTCCATGTAAAGTGTAAACAAATCACATCGCTTTGAGGAGGCGGTAGTCCACATGTCCACAAACGAAGTTATCCTATTCTCAAAAAATGGAAAGCATGAAGGTATGTGTTATATAATAATAATATAAGAATAAATAAATCTTAAATATCATATATATCATATAAAAACATAAATTTCATCATTATCACTAACCTTGAAAGGTGGAAATGTAAGAATGAATGATATCAGTTCGCGAGGCGGTAGTCCGCCATACACACGAGCGATGATTGCATGTATGATTTGATAAAAGTGTGTGAAAGTGTAGGTCATAACCTTAGAATAAAAACATATCATTATATTTAGGATACTTATTTTTTCATATAATAATTTAATAATAATAATTTATTAGGAGTAGAGAGAAATGAAACAAAAGTGTTTGTTGAAGGATGTTACCTCTTCTTTGGGTAACTCCTTTTGATTTTCCCCAAAGGGATTCCTTGGTGGAATTTATGCCCAAATTGAGGAAAATAGGATGAATTCAGAGAATTTGGGAGGATATATTTTCATTTTTAATCCAATAAATATGGCTTGATAGGTGTAAATGAAAGAGAATAATATGTTCCCTTTAATAAGAGAGGGGAGGGGCACTTTTGGAATCTCTCAAAAGATAAATTTATAATTAATTAAATATCCATAAAAATACCAAAAAAACCAAAAATATATTTGAATATAATGTGTTTTAAGGTGGTAATACCATCAACCAATATTTATTAGAAAATATTCGGTGTAATTTTAAAACCTATCATTTTGATTAAACCTTAGTTAACTAATTTCAATTTCAACTATGGGACAAAGTTTTCAATATTAAATGGTTTTTATTTTTACTTATAAGGTGTAAATTAAACCATAAATGTTAAATTTACGATATTTAAACCATAATTTATCCCCTTTGTAATTATTTAGTATTTTTTTTTATTTTTAACTAATTTAATAAAATATTTTTTTCATAAAATATCATTAGTGTCAATTTTAACACCATTCATTACACTAAATTTTAGAAAATAAATACAGTAAGATAACATATAAAAAATTAATTTAAGAAACCCATAATATGTCATATTCGCATAAAAAATCATTTATAACATTAATTAATTCAAATTATATTTATTTTAATATTTTTAATATCATTTAATTGAGTTTTTTATTAATTGAATAATTACTGAAACATCATTGTTTAATTATTTATGATAATTATTTCTTCAATGAAAATTAAAAATAAATTTCCATGATGTATATAAACCATATATATTTCATAATAATTTATATAGTTGAGAATATATTCTATTTTTTCCATATTAAAAATATTATACTTATTAATGTTAAGAGTGTGACATTTTTTCACTCTCTTTGATTTTAATAATATCCAATTCATTTTCATGAAAAGGTGTCCATTAAATTTTTAAATTTAAAAAATTATTTTTTCATGGTAGAATTAACTTCATCCAATAATATTTGGTCATGTTTTATGGTAATTTGATAATATTTATAACAATATTTTTTCCCTTAATTACCTGATTTACCCATAACTGTGGTAATAAAAATTACTAAAGTTACTATTCATATTGTCCAAATATAAAAGGGTCCTATTTATTAAATTTGGTCCTTAAATTTTATAATATTTAATTTATTTTTCAAAATTACAATCATATAATTAGATAAAATTATTTTAAAATTAATCTCAGGGATAGAATGAGAAAACAAATTTTTAAAGTGAAAAGGCTCAAAATATCAAAATATTTTTATATCCAAATCCAATGTGAAATTTATTCCAATGGCCCAAATTTGATTAAATAATATAAAATTGATCTAATTTTGCTTTAAAACCAATCAAAAATATAATTTATCACTATAAATATTTATATTAAAATTTTGTTTTCAATTAAAATTCAATATTTTTCACTATTTATCAAAACATGAAACTTCCCAAAAAATTACCAAAATTTCACCCAATGTAAATTTTGATATTAGGATTTAAACAATGAATTTTATTTTTTCATATATAAATTATAAAAATTTCCAATTTTATATTTAAAATGGGTTCACTATTAAAAGGTGATAAAATTGCCCTTTTGAAAAATACATCTTTTTATTCATAAAATTGGATTTATTATTATCTTATACTTATCAAATATATTATATGACTGTAAAAAAAAATTAGTATTTAATCTATAAATTTTATTAGAAAAATTCATCAATGGTGTTTTTTTAATTTATTGATAAAAAATGTTGTTTGTACATAGAAAAAAAGTTTTCTTGGAAAATAAATTTCGTTATTTTCAAATATTTCTTAATTTTATTTATAGCTAATTGATAATCAAAGGATTATTTTTATATACATGTTCAAATGATATTTTCATAATTTTGTTAATATTATTTGTAATTTTCATCCCAACAACTAGGTGGTAACTGCAATAATATTTTAATAACAATATGAATATTATATTGTAGTTTAGTAAAACTTGATCTTGCGTGTAATGTAACATATCGAAAGAAATCATCATTATATGCAACACAGTCCAAACATAGTGTTGTATAGACTACAATCTAATATATGTGTTTCATGTATCACAAGATTAACTTGGTGGTGTGTATAAAAAAACTCAAACGTAATTATTTTGTATAAAAAATATATATTTAGTGTTTTGTGAAATGAAAAATATAAAAAAGATCAAATTAATTTAAAAAAACAAAAACAAATCTCAGGGTGTTATAGGGTGGGGAAGTAACAAAGAATTCCCCCATCATGAACACCTTGAATACTGAATTCTCTATGATATCATCCTATTGTGGTCTTCATAATGTATTAGTTATCTGTACAAAACTTTATTTCCCAAGTAATAATAACTCAAAAATACATAAAAAAACCTCTAAAACTGGTGTAACCTCTTAACTTTCCAATTCACACCCGCCCATTTTATGAGAAGACATCAGTGAGACCCATTGTCGGTCTTCCCACCATTAATAAACTAACTAGAAAAGTGATTTCACTAAGATGAATGATTGAAAAACTATCATCCAACACAAAGAGGAACCAACCAATAAAACTCAAATTGGGCTCAAAACAAGATTATGATTCATAATTTCCCAAGATGAAGATTCTAAAAACAAGTGCCACCCGAAGTCAAGACCACTCAAAAATAAGTATAACTTTTCAAGAGTTATCATCCCCAAGGAAAAAACACATAAATCCCAAGAAAATGTGACCACCAAGATCTCCCAACAAGAAGATCCAAAAATTAAAATCCAATAGTAAGGAAAAACATATACAGTTTTTTACTCTGATGTCGGAGACAACATGTTAGAGAAATATCCCCTCACACACAGTAATTCCCCGACTATAAGAAAAACTTCACTCTGGGACCTATGAATAGATCTCTAATGTCTTAAATCATCTACTACCCCACAATAAGGGACTGAAAACCTCTGATAGAGGCATCATCTTCTGAAAAAATAGCTTTCAGAACTTCTCCACGACCAGACCATTAAAAAACCTTGAGAGGATTACGGAAAAAAGTTTAGAGTGACTGAACTGAATATATTTGAAAAAAATGAGTGGGTGGTCTAACGAATGATATGTTTGAATGGGTTAAAGATACTTATCATGATAAAGACCCTATAAGAAGGTAGGTTCTTTAAATATATCACTTGACTCTATTTCTAGGGAAAATGAAACTAGCTCCTTAAAGTGTTAAACATGTTACTTCACTATTTGTTGGACCTATTGAACACCCATGAGCTCATCCATCCTACAAACCCTAATATTCATAGATCACCATGCTAAATAGGTAAAAATGAGAATAAATCAACCCCACTACTTCATAGGGAGTTTAGGAAAAAAACAACCGGAAGGGACCCCTCATAAACCCTTGAACCTTTCTAGGCATCATACTATAAATAACAAATAAAAACCCAACCAAATCAACATTGAACTAAAACTCTACAAAATAATATTCCAAAACCAAACAAAAATCTCATAAACTAACACATCACAAAACTGAATCAAAAACCAAATCAAATCCATAAAATAACTAAACCATAACACTTCCACAAAACAAGATAAGAACCCTCCTTTAAAAACCACAATTTCCAAAAACCATCCAAAGAACCAAATCTCATTTCAAATTACACTCTCCATTTTAATTACACTATGAATAAAACCATTAAAAAACAACCAACATAACCAAAACCTAAAAAATTATAATATAAAAAATCCTAAAACACCTAATAAAACATAAAGAAATTACTTCTTCACTTTAAAAACATTAAAATCCCCCTTTTGAAAACTGTTTTTAGAAAATATAACAGGCCTTCCAAACCAAACACCCAATATTGGTATTCCAAGAAGGATTACATATATATAAATCCCTATTATCTCAAGAAAACCTCCACACATACCACCAACTATCCACTTTCCACATGAATACATCAATATATGTGATCTTTAATAGAAATTTCAAGATTCAATCAAAAACAGTTTTCATTCCCAAAAAAAAATTCAACCCAAATTCAAATTCCAAAATAATTTTAATCCACCCCATTTCATACCAAAACAAAGAATTTATAAATTCCAAAAACATTTTCTAATTCCATTTTTGATTTACCTTTTGTAAAACCTTTCAAATATTCCAAAAAAAATCCAAAAACACTTATATTTTCAAAACAACTAATTTCTTTTTTCAATAACCCAAGGATTTCATTTTGAAAATCCAATTTCAATAAACCAATTACCAATTTAAAATCCAATATAAACACCCCAAATTCAACTAAAAAATACCAAAACAAAAAATATAAACCTAATTACTCAATGAATCAAAATCTCAAAACCTCAAAATAACCACTTCTAAACACGTCCTGGATGCACGATTTGTGGGACCAAGCACCAAACATGTGAGCACATTTGTGGTAATTTGAGGCTATTTCTTGGTCTATGCAAGTTTTTCTAGACTATGCATAGCAACCATCCACCTCTTTAAAATCCACCAAAACAACCACTCTAAGCCTCGTATTTTCTTAAAATAACCCACCAATTCTCAAATCCAAACAAAAAACTCCATCAAAAACCAAAAAACTCAAAAACTACGAAGATTCAAGCTTCAATTTTGAGACATAACCATACTGGACCACCGTAGAAATTCAAGTGTCCTTTCTAGTAGGTTGTGATCAAGAACTTACCTGTGACTGACCACTTGAATTCTAATAATCCTAGATCTGAACTACTGAAAATACCCAAAAACCATGGGCTAATTCTCTGATAACATTTTGTTATGAACCAACCTGAGTTGACCTCAAATAATTCACATGATCCAGCCCAAAAATAAGGCCTGAGAGGCATTCTCGATCCTCCTGGGTTGGAAACTAGTGTCGATCTTTGAGAATACTACATTGGGAATGATTTAACCAATGAAAATTAGATAAATAAATATAAATATCATGAATAAAAATAAGCACTGGTATTGTAAAAGAAATAAAACTAAAGGGATAAACATAGCTCTAAGTGACCTTGTGGGTCTCCACCAATCATAGAACCATGCTGACTCTAAGAGAAATTCAAAACTAGAAGAACTTAAAAATGAAAAAATAATGTAGGCATGAGAACCAAGATAATCAGTATGGAAACAAAAATAAGTACCAATCCCTATGACTTACCTTTAAAAAGTAACCATGTGATGCTAGTTTGAAATATATATATTTAAAATAAGGTTTTTATTTCCCTTTAAAACAAGTAACAAGAAAATAATTTCAAAAGAATAATTTTCCAAACCTTTTTCCAAAATAGTTTCAAAAGAATGAAAGTTTTTCTAAGGAAACATTTTATAAATAAGAATATGTAGTGAAGAAAATTCCTCAATGAAAAAAAAGTAGTGGAAAGAGAAATACAAGTAAATAAGTTTTTTTATAAGAACTACTAATGGAAACATAATAGTTTGAGTGATTTTATTAAAAACATCACAAAATGAATAAAAGTATAATACATGTGAATTAGATATCATGGGACATTCCTAGAAACCAAGTGAATATACCCTAGATGTACTCATTTTATAATCCATATTTCATCGTATCAATGCAATCCATAGTTAATAACCAGCCTAGATACTCTCAACTAGCCTCAATAGTGGCACAGCCTGTATGGACTTTCCCTACCATTGGTATCTAGTCCATCTAATTGGAACTAAAAAGTAACTATAGTACCCCTGGTTTTTGGTATGTAACCCTTAAATATTAGTTTTTATGTTTATAAATTTAAATATTGAAGGATGGAAGAGTTGGGTGAACTCTAAACAAGTTTTGTGGATAAAGTAGATGTTCACGGGCTGCACACGGTTTGTCTAAACAGTGAAGATAACCTAGGAGAAATCATGTGCAATTTTAGTTTTGAGGTAGTATCTTCAACACTATTTGGGAATTCTTATGGAGACCGTTCAAGGAGTCCACTTAGGGTTTTTTTTTTAAGAATTATCTAATGCATGGTTAGCGCATGGTTTGTCTAACCGTGCGCAGAGTCAAAAACTAGATCATATTTGTTAGGAAGTTTCTCTTTCTTGATATAATTTACTTTTTTTGCATTAAAAATAATCCTAACTTGATATTTCTATCCATAGAAGGTTGTATAACCGTTATCACACACTTTGGATCCAACTCGAAGCCCTCCCTTGGTAATTTCAAGCCCAATTCTCATGGTTAGTGCCCAATCTTCATGGTTTTTGTCTCGTTTTCTTATATATACTTCCCCTATCTATTCGTTTTATTATATCTACACCTAATTCTGGTAGATATAAGATTTTTAACATCAAATAAAGTCATATATAGTGTTTTTCTTAATATATGAGGATATCTAATCTGGTTTCTTGGAATCTTGACCTCAATTCTTGAGGTATGTCTTCGTTCTTCGCCATTCCTCTCATGCTTTCTAAGATATACTTAGATCTTCTTCTCCAATCCACTTTATTTTTTAGATATATGTCTGTTATGGGTAGATATATGTTGGGTGATTCCAAATAAGTTTAGTTTTGGTTTAAACATTCCTAGGAGAATAGATCAAATGTTGTTTCTTGGAGAATCGATCCGGCTTCTTTTGTGTTCTTCGTCCATTGTTGAGTTTCTTCAAAAACTTTTAGGTAGGTGGATTCACCATCATCTCTTATTGCTAGAATTTAATGGATTAGTTTTAAATTGATTAAATTTGATGAAATTTATTGTGAAATCCTACTTCAATTCATGGAATAAATTTTCTTTAGTGATGATTTATCATTTTTTGATATTGTGTAATCTCTGTGAATTATTGTGAAAATTGTTTTAGTTTATTGAATTTAAAATGTTGATTTTAAATTGTGGATTTTCAGGAATCTATAAATGGTTTATTGGTGATGTTATTTTCAATAAAAAGACATTTTATTAAAATGGTTTTCTTAGAAATGGTTTTGATAGAAATATTGTTTTCAATAAAACAGTGGTTTTATTGAAAAGGTGTGTTGGTGTGATCCTTGGGAATATTGGTGTGTAAGTTCATATTGAATATATGGGTATTGGTTGAAATATGACCTTATGCTCAATTATATAGTTTTAATGGAATATGGGATATAATTTCTTTGTGATGACATGGTATATTGATTAGAAACAGCTCATTACTGTGGAACTGTCATAATGAAGCATGCATGTTTAGTAGTATAAATGTGTGGAATGGTTTGAGTATTCCAAAAGGATATTGTGAAATTATTATAAATCTTTTTTAGTATTTTTATGGAATGATAACTTGCTGGAAAATTAGTTTTAATAGCACTTGTGTACTTTTGGTTGCAACGGTTTTTGGAACTTGTTTATATTTAGTTATAAACAATTTTCAGGAATTGTTTTATATAAACTATTTTATTTAAATGTTATGACTATTATACCCTAGTTGTGTGAGTAGGGAAGTCATTGGGTAAAGTCTATTGAGTTTTATACTCACCACCTCTTTGGCACTTTGGTGCTTTTTCATATGTTATCTTCTAGGATTGGGGAAAATATAAAATTTCACATGTTTTTAGCACCACTTCGTGATACTCAGGTTGTTTGGTGATCTTTGAACATGGATATTTGGGAGGATGGAGTTATATATCTTCTTGGATTCTTTATTTTTCCTTTATATGTTTACTTTGATAGTTGGTTTTTCTTGTGTTGTTTCACAATTTGAAGTTGTTTTATCATGAATAAAGTAGTTTTGTTGCCTTTCTTTTGCTCATGCATAATTTAGTGAATTGTTTGGTTATGGTTTTTTGTTTTAGTGGTTTATTTATTTAAGGTTAAATCATCCACCACATTTATTTTAAAACCTTTGGCATTTATTTCAAGCCTTTGGCATCTTGGGGGGGTGTTTGTTAAGGCCAAGTAATGACTCATTGTACTCTCAAGCCCATGAGAATTAGCGGGTCATTATAGTAACTATCTCTAAACTCTCACTATGATTCCTAGGATATCTTGTCCATAGAAAAAATGGGAGGTGAGGAAGAAATTGTGAACATCAGTAATTCTTCTATACATGTTAAGGCCCACCTCCAGGAACCATCCATGAAAATTACACCAAGAATATAGAGTATCCATGGAGGCATTGTTATTTCAAGAACATATTAAATGGTACCAACTGGGCCTTGTCATTTGAAAATGATCCTTTACCATTTAAAAAAACATTTTGAAACACCTTTGAAGAACAAACATTTAATTAACGTTTTATGAAAAATTGGCCAAGAGGCATTTTTTTGTTATTTCTAATAAACCTGATATGAATCATTTTTAAAACCAATCAAGCACTCAAGAAGCCTTAAATTTTAAAAAAATCATGAAAAATATGATTTTAAAATAAATACCATAGTGCATAATAAGATATATACTAAAATCATAGAATAAACTAACTTCATTCAACCTTAAAAAAATTCTATAATTTACTAGATTTTAAATATAATGAAAACAATAACTAAAACACACAAGAAATTATAGCTTTCAATTTAAATATTTATAAATATGGTTACCAACCTCAAAACATCTTACCCTTGACAATGGAAACTCGAATCTGCTTCAAATAGACCCATGAAAGTAAGAGAGACCCTCCTTTCACACTTACATGCTTATGAACCTATACGTTTATAAATAATTACCCCTATCTATATTGTACATATTCCCCTCTCCATGAAGGAATATGTACAACTATGGTATATATATATATGACTTACCCATGTATATGTGTGTAAGTAACCTTTACAAATTATGATCCAAAATACACTAGAAAAATAATAGAGACTAAAAAATTATGGAATCCCTAATTAAAATTTTGAAGAAGAATAAAATTAGAAGAAACTTTACCCAAAACTAAGGTCAAACCCACTTACTTCCATGGTCGTGACTAGAATTTTCCCCAACAGGACCCAAGGACCCTAGACAATAAGAAGAAATAATAAAAATACCCAAAAGGTTTAAGGTTCAACTAGTTCATGTGTTCCACATGGGGGAAGATAAATGGTGAAACAAAAATGGAAATAAAATAAAGAAGAGGAGGATAAGGACTCATCAGAGAAGATCATACCAATAAATCGGAGGTGGTGGTGGCTAGAACTCAAGCCATATGAGATGAGGGAGGCGCACACAAGGGGGGCCTTTAGCCATAGGGTGTCCTGCGACATAGAGGGGAAAGTGGGGATCGTGTGACTTAATGAGAAAGGGGGGAGATAAGAAAATAATAATAATAATAATAATAATAAAATATTTCTCTTTTTTATTTTACTTTATTTTATTTTATTTATCAAAAGTCTGAAAATTGAGTATGGTTTTGCCACATGTTGGCCAAACTGTGCACCAACTGTGAAGCTCTACTAAAGGCCTTGGACACCTCTTGAGGGCAGGACATATGGTTAGGTAAACCATACTCCAACCATACATTTGTGTCTAATAAAAATTTTAGACACTTTCACATGTTTTGTGTACGGTTTCTACTAACCGTGTGTTAACCGTGCACCTATGCTGAAAAATCCAAAAATTAAAATTTTAAAACACGACCTAGTCCAAAACTAAAAAATGATGCTAAATATAATTAAAAAATTAGAAATAATTAATATTCTATTTTTGGGGTGTGATAATAAAAATCTGTATTCCGTCATAAAAGTGTATTTTTATAGCACTTTTTGCGATGGGAATACAAGTTCTATTGAAAAATATTTTTACCCGAAGGAATTATTTGTGACTGAATCCTTAATTCCATCACCAATGAACTCTCCTACCACTATGAATAAAATCACACTAAAATTTTTTGTGATGGAAATCCTTTTCATCTATAATAATTTTCATGAAAAACATTATTTACAATAGACTGAAATTTACATCGTAAAAATACTTTTTTAGAAAATATTTGTGACAACATTCTTACTCATTACAAATAATCATTTTACATATAATATATGTGTATTTATCTATTTTTGTGCATTTATATATGTGAGTATTTATATGTGTGTATTTAAATATTTTTTTATAAAAATGTGTATTTATTTATATGTGTGTATATATATATGCGTGAACAAATATATGTTTTGATATATTTTTGTTTATGAATATATGTATTTATGTGTATATTTATGTGTGCATTTTTATATATGTGTGTGTATTTATATATGTATGTATTTATGTGTATTTATGTTTATATGTGTATTTATATATGTTTTTGTATTTATATGTATGTGTATTTATATGTGTGTGTTTATTTATGTGTATAAATGTATATGTTCATATTAATATATATGTGTGTATTTATATATGTGTGTATTTATATGTGTGTATTTATATATGTTATTGTATTTATATTTTTATATGTATATGATTGTATATTCTTATATATTAATATGTGTGTGTGTTGCAACACCTTTATGTGTGTATTTATATATTTATGTGTATATATATTTGTTGCAAAAATCTATTCATATATATTTGTTCCAAAATGTGCATATATAGTTATATAGTTTTATATTTATAATTATATCTAGATATAAATTATTTTTCATGTACTTTAGTAAATTATTAAATATTTTTATTTCTTGATTTAAATTTAATAATTTTTTATTACATAAATTGTGAAGATAAAATTGATAATAAACTTATATTCTAATATGATGTAATATTTTTAGATATGCATTTTATGTAGGGTATTATCAGTACTAAAATAGTGTTGAAAAGGGTAATATTTATCAGTACTTAAAAAACACTCATAAAGCTTCATTTTATTGGCGCTTTTGTTTGAGTGTTGATAAATGGTATCATCAGAATCACTTTTAAAAATAACTAATAATATACTAACACTATTTCCCCCAAATCTAAAATAGTGAATTATATTGATATGTATAATTTATTACAAAAATTTACAATTTACAACCAACTCAAAAGTAATCTAACTCATAAGAGACCAAGTGGCCCTGTATTACACTACCCTTGGGAACCCTTTATGTAGGGGAAGGTGCATTTCCTAAAGACAATATGCCTAAACCCGAAAGAAATAGATTGGGTATTTTGTTCATGAAATTTGAATCCAAAAGTAATAGAATATTCATGATACATAAGTCAGAAAGTAGTCAATAAAAATGTGATGATTTAATGTGCTTCGGTCTATTTTGGACCAACGTATGCGGAAAGAACACCACACACACACATGTGTGTGATTTATTAATGCTCAAAAAAAGATTTAAATCATGTAGGATTTCCCTAAAAAAATAGTGATAGAAGCTTTGAAACATATAAATCTAAAAATCACAAAACAAAAATAAAATCTTTGTAGTGTTGGATGTGAAGGTTTGGTCGTCCTACTCTCTTGAAGTTGTCATCAAGAAGCCAGTGTAGGCATTTAATCTCTTGGGGACTAAAGGTCCCGTCTACTCAGTGTCGCACATTATTTTATTTGAAACATATACACATGTCTTTTAAATGAAGGATGTTTTCAAAACTCCACCATAGTCTACACACTATAGGTATACATGGAGGGAAGATGGCTTGAATGTTTGATATTTGAAGGTGATAAAACACACCAGAGGAATGGTATTCCATAGGAAAAAAAATGATAACAAAAAAATGTAAGAATGAGGAGGGACTGAGTCGGGTGTTGAAGGACAAATCATGTGGGGGTAATCAATCCCACTAACACTACACTGCACCTCGAAACAATCAAACCAACCATAATTTTAAATAGATTCATGCCAAATAGATAATAAAATAGTGCACTCGTGTGAGGATAAATAGGTGGATGACATAGATCAAATGGGAGACCATAATAATCAATAACTATAAATAATTCAATAGTAGATCACTGAGTTGTAAATCATGGGAACAAACAAATTGGTCATGGTCAATGTACTAATACAAAGGCCCATATGGGATCCCTATAACCCAGTGCCCAAACTTCTAGTATATAAAAGTTATTTTACAAGAATTATTATAAATCAATAATAAGGTATTTTTCATGCATTCATAATAAAGGAATATTATTGGAGGATTAATAAAATATTTCAATTCAATGTGAAAACACCATAATTCAAAAATCTCAACCATTTTTAATTGAAATTGGATATTTTCTTAATCCTAAGGTTATTGAATGGGAAAAAATTATTTTATCTAAGAAGTATTTTATTTTTGATAATACAATGATGTTAGTCAAACTAGCAGTCCTGTTATTATCATTATTTATCTTATTGATGCATAAAATTCCAGTTTACATTAAATCACTAATAAAGTTTAATCTAATATCTATGTGTTTGTATTTACCATAGTATACAAGATTTTTGGATAAATGTAAAGAAGATTAGATATCACTATACACTATAATAACATAATCATAAAGATTAAGTTCATAAGTTAAACCCCTGATCTATAAATATTCTTTGATATCCTCAGTAGGTGTAATATATTCAGATTATGTGATTGAAAGATAAACTATAGATTGAATATTACAATTACAAGATATGGGACCTCTAAAAGTAGTGAATTCATACATGGTTAATAACTTTATAGGTTCAATGTTACCTATATAATCAGCATCTACATATTTAATAATAATTTTAGTAGTATTAACATTTTTACCATAACACAAAGATAAGTCTATAGTACTTTATAAGTATTTAATAATCCACTTTAGGGAATGCCAATGTGTCTTCCATAGACTTTCCATAAATCTGCTAAGGGTGCATATTGAAAAAGAAACGTCAGTTTCGGTTCATATCATGGAGTACATACCACTTCCAACAATGTTGGAATATAGTATTTTTATATATATACTCAATATCATCACTATTAGTGGGTTCTTATTTTCGTTGAATATTAAAAAGGTATGAAAATTGTACACTAATAAGATTGAGATTTTCAAACAAGTATCTTCTAAGAATTTTCTAAACATAGTCATTTCGGGAGAGATAAAAAAATTTATTGGGCCTATCCCTAACAATTTCTACATTAAGAATTTGTTTTTATTCCCCAAAGTACTTCATTTAAAAAACAACTATTAATTTAAATTTAATATAAATAGTAAGATTCATGTTATTTCATATAATTAGCATTACATTGAAATATAACATAAGGTATATCATGTTGTTTCCGATGGACTTAAAGCAAACAGAAGCATCATATTGGCTCTTAATAAAATGGTTATTAAGCATAAAAGAATCAAACTTCCCATACCATTTCCAAGAGGCTTTTTTTAAACCATAAATGATTTATATTAAAAGAAAAAAATTAGGTTAAAATTATTTAGAATAACCATCATGAGATTTAATATACAATTTCTCATTAAGGATTCCATGAAGGAATGTAGTTTTCACATCTAGTTGTTCAATGTGAAAGTCATTATAGCCAAAAAAAATCAACCAATAGATGTATAGAAGAATGCTTTACAACTAGTGAAAATATTTTAAAATATTTTATTCCCTCTCTTTAGAGGAAATCATTGGTGACTAATCTAGCTTTAAATTTGATTATATTTCTAGTAGTGTTATCCTAACATTTTTTCTAAATCGGTCTATAACCAATAATTTTAGAATTGTAAGGTTTATAAATGGTAAAACAAGTGGGGTTTTTATTTAAGGATTTCATTTCTTCATCCATGAAAGATATCCACTTCTTGGAATCTATATCATTAATGGATTTCTTATAAGATTAAGGATCATTATCTATAATATCGTGGTCAACATGAAAGGAAAATAAATCCATTCATAATGACTAAACTAAGAAGGAGGTCTAGGGACCCTTCTAAATCTATCACAGCTCAACTGGTAATCAGTATTTTTATTAGAATACTAATTTTCATAATATAAATCAAAAATAAAGCTAGATTAAATTTGGTTCACAGGTAGAGGATCAGGTGGAGGAGACTATTCAACATCTTTAAATTGGGTTAATGGTTGAGAATTAAGAGCTCCATCAATTGATACATCATTATTGTCTTGTGTGATAGGTTTAGATTTAGGAGAATAGGATTCTTGAAACCTCAAATATCTATGAATTATAAATTTTTTGGAAATGGGATTTACCAAACCATGTTTTATAACCTTTGACACATTTGGGGTATCCTACAAAAACACACTTAAGAGAACAATGTTTAAGATTTACAGCCTTGATATGGGTATATGCAGTGCATCCAAAGACTCTTAAGTGATTATAAATTTTTTTTGTTATTCCATATCTCTTCTAGGGATCTAAAGTTATTATTATAGGATGGGAACCTATTTATGAGGTACACTTCCATGGTTGCAGCCTCTACCCAAAAATATTTAGGGACACCTAAGATTTCAATCATGTCTCAAACTCTATCAAGAATAGTCTCATTCATTCTTTCAGAAATTCCATTATATTATGGGGGTTTCCCTGATAGTTTGGTGTCTTGAAAAAATTAAGGATTGGCAGAACTGAATGAAATAAGTTTAGAGGTATTCTAATACATTATCATTTCTCAGAGTTTTAATTTTCATTCCAACCTATTTTTAAACAAGCTTTTTATGGGTTTTAAATATTTCAAAAACATCAAATTTATTCTTGAGTTTATAAATCCAAACCTTTCTAGATAATTCATCCGATAAAGATAATAAAATAAGAGAATATTCCATGGGATGTAGTCCTTTTCGGCCCCCATAAATCATAATGAATATATTCTGAGGGGAAAAAAGCTTTAAATATGAACCTAATAAAGATTCCTCTCTTAGATTTTCCCATTAAAAAATATTCACTAAAGTAAAGGTCACTAGGTGAAATGTTAGTCAAAAAAATACTTATTAAGTTCATAAATACCCTTAGATATTATATGCCCCAATATCTTATTCCATAAAAACTTGTTATCAGTGTAGGTTATATACACACTAAAAAATTGTATGTAATGGGTTTTTCTATATAAGACATTCAACCCATTAACTAGGGAGCCTTTGATGATAGTTTTAAATCCTTTTTATATTTTTAAGAAGCCTAATATCTACCTAAAAGTTAATCCCTTTTGTCAAGAATTCCTAGGGATATAAGGTTTCTTTTATGTGAGGAAACTGCCTAAAATCTAAAAAAGTAATGATAGATTTTGTATTTAGTTCTATTAAAACAGAACCTATTCTCAAGACTTGACATCTCCTAATATTTCCTAAAAACATCTCCTTCTACCTTTTCTACCAAATCAAAGAAATAATCCCTAGAGGGACACATATGAAAGAAACATTCAGAATCCAAGACACACTCATGGGTGAGTGCATGGTTGGACACATTCATCACTTTAGTAATATCATAAACAGAATCCACTAAAAGGGGTTGGTCAGTTGGCTCTTTGGTCAAAGAGTTTTATTTCATATTTTTGCACTCAGTTTTACTGTGTCTGGGCTTACTATAGTGGAATTAAATAATTTTTATTTACATAGACTTAGACATATACTTGGGTTATTTATTGTTATTTATTTTATCCTTATTATACTCTTTCTTCTTACCCATAAGTTGTGGTCTACCAATTGAAAAAAGACTTTAAGCCTCACCTTTAACTCTAGGTTTAGAATGCAATTCCTTAGAGAGTAGGGAAGATTTAAACTCTTATAAGGCAAGAGATTCATTAACATACATCGTTATCTCTATTAATGTGTCAAAGGAATTATCCAAAGAGATTAAAATAATCATGGATTGATCCTCATCATCATCAGTCACCTTTCTATTGGCTAAATAAAGAATGATTTTATTGAATTCTTCTAAATGGGATTTAATTGAAACACCAAATTTTATTTTAAATGTAAACATGATATGTTTCTTATAAAGACTACCAAAAAGTGAAGTTTTCATATAAAATTTCACTAGTTTAAGACATATACCAGAAGTAATGTTTTCAAAATAAACTACTCTAAGAAAATTACTACCAATAGAAAGAATTGTAGAACTATGGGAATTAACAAGAACATTGGGAAGTATATCTTGATAAATAGTAGAGGTCTCTCCAATATTAGATAGGGTAACAAACAGTTTCTTTGGGCCAAACAAGGAATCTATTAACCATCTCTAAACTAATAGGTATCGCATCTTAATCTGCCATAAATTGAAATTATTATCTTTATCGAATTTTGTGATTTCAAACCTAGTTGTTATTATGTTTATCTAAAATATCAAATACTGAATTTTTGGGAATAATGATTGTATATTCCCCCAAGAAACAACCATGATCAATGGATATACACATGTATACAATTAGGTTTTTGAATTAAAATAATGTTTGAGGTTATGGTGATTTAAATTGGAAATGGAATATGGAAAAGGTTAATTGAGATGAGATTGGAAATTAAAATTAAAATAGATACAGAATTGAAATCAGAATCATATTTGAAATATAAAAGTAAACCCAATTAAGCTCTAATTTCACTTTGTTGGGGAAGGTGTGTTGTTAAGAGATAGTCCTCATATACCTAAAAGGATCATATTGGGTATTTTGTTCACAAAATTTGAATTCAATAGGAAAAAAATATTCAAGATACAGAAGTATGAAAGAATTAAAGAAGAACACAATGATTTAACATACATCGGTCTATTTTATACCTACATGAACGACAAGAAAACCACCACCACACATGATTTATTAATGTAAAAAACAATATTTATAGCATAAAATTTCTCTATGAAAATAATAGTGATAGAATATTTTCAACACATAAAGATGAGAATAATAAAATTGAAATAAAATACTCACAATGTCAGATGGGAAGGTCTAAACATTCTGTTTTATTAAAGATTTCATCAAGAATATGATGTATATTTTTAATCTCCTCAGGATGAAATAGTTCATCTGCTTAGTGTCACATGTTCTTGGATTCATAACACAGCTACATGTATTTTAAAGAAAGGATGCTATCAAAAATCCACCATAGATTGAACACTAGAGGTATACATGGAGGGCAGTAATATTGAATATACAATCATTAAAGTTGATGAAACACACCATAGGAATGGGTTTCCAAAGAAACCAGAATGAGAACCAAACCACAACATCCAAAGGAGAAAATGAGTCGAGTGCCAAAGGACATAGCAAGAAGGGGTCATCAATCCCATTGACCCCATGATGCACCTAAAAATATCCAGACATACTTGGAGATTCCACAGGGCCATGCCAAACAGGAAATGAAATGGTTCACTTGAGTGAGATTAAACAAGTGGATGGAATAGATCCAATAATCATCCATAATAATCAATGGCGAGAAAAAATTTAGCAGTGGATCAATGAGTTGTAAACCCCTAGGAGAAAAAATAGGTCATGATCAATGGCCCAGTACAAAGGCCCACATAGGAACCCAGAATCCATGCTCACAAAGGTCCAGTGTATAAAAGGAATTTGATTAGAATAATAATAAAGGTAAAATAAATCATTTTTCATGCATGCATAATGAATAAATATTAATAAAACATGTCAATTCAATATGAAAACTCCATAATTCAAAAATCTACACCACTTTCAAATAAAATTGGAGATGTTCTTTCTCCTAAGGTTATATAATGGGAACCATATTCATTTCATCTAAGTAGTATTTGAATTTTGATAATACCATGAATTTTGACAAACTACGGTGAGGTTATTATCAGCGTGTATCTTATTGACACATAAAGTTACATATTCAATAACATATCTAATAAAATGCAATATAATATCTATGTTTTTGGATTTACCATGGAATACTATATTTTGGTATAAATATAAAAGAAAATTGGCTATCGTTGTACACTATAATAATAGAATCATAAATCTTAAGTTCGTAAGTCAAACCCCTGATCCTTAAGGCCTCTTTGACACCCTCAGTTAGTGAAATATATTATTATTCTATGTTTAAACAAGAAACTGAATATTACATATTACATTCCTAGGATATGGGACCTATAAAAGTAGTGAATAAATATATGGTCAATATATTTAAGGTGTCAATTTTACCTACACAATCATCATATACATATCCAATAATCATTTCATCAGTATCATCATTTTTATTATAACACAAATATAAGTCTTCAGTACATGATAGGTACCAAACAATCCCCTTTAGGGAATGGAAAATGTGGCTTCCCTAGACTATCCATAAATATTCTAAGGCTAAAAATTGAAAAAACAACATCAGGTTTGGTGTATATCATGGATTACATCACACTTCCAACAATGTTGGTATGTGGTATTTTTGAAATATAGTCAATCTTAGTCGTATCATTGAGTTCTTGTGTTTGTAAAATCATAAAAATGTGTGAAAATGGTATACTAATAGGTTTGAGAGTTTCAAAAAAGTATATTTTAATAACATTTAGAGCATAAGTGTATTAGGATATATTTAACAATTTATTGTATCTATACCTAACAAAATCTACACTAAGAATTTGTTTTTATGCCCCTAATTCCTTCAATTAAAAAACACATATTCATTGATATTTAATAAAAATAATAAGCTACATGTTATTGAATATAATCTACATGTAATTAACATATAACAAAATTTAAATCATTTTATTTCTAATGGAATTGAAATAAACACATGCATCATATTTTCTCTTAGTGAAATGGTTATTAATTATAAAAGAATAAAACTTCATATAAAATTTCTCAGAGGATTATTTTAAAAGATACAATGATTTATTTTAAAGGAAATTTTTCTTAGGTTTAAATTATTTAGAATAACCATAAAGAGTTTTTAAATACAATTTCTCATTAAGTACACCATGAAGTAAAGAAATTTTCACATCTAGTTGTTCAATGTGAAAGTCATTATCGGCTGGAAAAGAAAGAAGCAGCCTTATAGAAGAATTCATTAAAACTTTTTAAAAGATCATTGAATAGTCGATTACCTCTCTTTGTAGGAACACCATTATAACTAATCTAAAATTAAATTTGATTTTATCTTCAAAATTTTTATCCTCTTTTTTTATAAATCCATTTACTACCAATCACTTTAGCATTGAGAGGTTTATCAATGATAGACCAAGTGTGCTTTTTATTTAAGGAGTACAATACTTCATCCATATAAGAGATAAACTTCTTGGAATCACTTTAATTAAGGGATTGATTATAATATTAAGGATCATTATTTACAAGATCTTGGGAAATATTAATGGAAAATGAAGCCATGTCATATTTTCTAAACTGAGTAGGGGGTCCAGGGATCCTGCTAAATCTATCACAGGTCAATAGGTAATCAGCTTTGTTATTAAGAGGTTAATTTTAAGAATTTGATTCATAATTAGATATAGATTTTGTTTGAGTCAATGGTTGAGTATCAAGTGGATTAGGTTGTTCAGTAGCCTCAAATTGGGTCGATGGTTGAGCATCAGTATCCCCATCAGTGACTACAACATCACTCTCTTGTGTTATAGGTTTATATTTAAGAGAATGGGATTCATGAATCACAACATCTCTACTTATAATAATTTTTTTGTAAATAATTTTATCAAGCCATGGTTTATAACCATTGAAAACTTTGGGATATCCCTAAAAAGAACACTTAAGAGACCGAGGTTTAAGATTATAATTCATGACATGGGAATATATGTCCATCCAACGACAATTAGATGATTATAATATGGAGGTTTGTTATTAAATAGTTCTAATGTGCCTTTAATGTGATTAGTAGAGGATAAAAATATATTTATAAGATACACTATCATGGAAGCATATGTTGGCCAGACTGATTTATGGGGACCCTAGAATGAAATAATGATTCTATATCTCTCAAGAATAGTCTTATTCATTCATTAAGAAATTACATTTCATTGGGTGGGGTTAAAAAGTCTGGTGTCTTCCAATTCCCTCATATTGGTAGAACTGAATGAAATAAGTATACAGGTATTTTGACTGATTATTGGTTCTCATTTTTTCCTATATGATTTTCAATAAGGATTTTACAAGTTTTAAAGGTGTCGAAAACATCAAATTATTTCTTGAGTATATAAATCCAAACCTTTATAGAGAATTAATTAATAAAGTTAAAAAAAATAAGATCCTCCACCATGGTAGGTATCCCTTTTTGGTCCCCATAAATCAGAATGAATTTATTCTAAGTGGAAACTAGCTTTAAAGTTATACCTATTAAATACTACCCGATTATATTTTTCCCTTTACACAATAGTCATAAAATGTAAGGTTACAACGTGTAATTTCAATTATCATACCTTGTTTATTAAGTTTATAAAGACTATTGTAGAAATCATGCCCCAATATCTTATTCCATAAAATGCTTTATCAGTATTAGTTATATACACAATACTCAACTATCTAGAATGGGTTTTTCTATTCCTGACATACGTCCCATTAACAAGGGAACCTTTGATGATAGTTCGAGAGGATTTAAAGATTTTTATACAACATTATTCATAACTAAAAGTGAATCCCTTTCTCTGTATAATTATTAAGGGTATCAGGTTTCTATGGAGGTCTGAAACCCACCTAAAATCTAACAATGTAATGATATATTGGTCATATAATTCTATTAAAATGGAATCTATTTCTATTACTTGACACATATTATTATTTTTTTTAAAAACATCTCATTTAAACTTTATACCAAATCGAGTAAAGGCTCTCTAGAGGGACACATATGGAAGGAACAACTAGAATCTAAGACTCACTGATGAGTGATTTCATGGTTGGACACATCAACACTATAGAGGTTCCATAACCAGAATCCACTAAAAGTAACTAGTCAATAGGTTCTTTGGTCTCAAGGTTTTCTTTTAGGTTTCTACACATAGATTTAGTGTGACCAGAATTACCATATTAAAAGAAAAAAAATATTTCCCTAGACTTAGACTTGGACTTGGTTTGTTTATTATTCTTTCATTTATCCTTAGAATAACCTTTTTCCTCAGCCCTGAACTATGGTCTAACTATTATGAAAAGACTATCAACCTCACCTTTAACCATAGTTTTAGAATATAATTCCTTATAAAGAAGGGAAAATTTAACCTAATATAGAGTTAGAGAGTCATGACCATGTATCATTTTCTCTAATAATGTGACATAGGAATTATTTAAAGATATTAAAATAACCATGGCTTGATATTCATCATCAACATACACATTTATATTGGATAAATCAAGCATGATTTTGTTGAATTATTCTAAATGGGATTTAATGGAACCCTTAGATTTCATTTTAAATGTAAATATTAAATGTTTCTTATAATTTCTTTCAAAAAACCAAGTTTTCATATATGATTACACTAGTTTAATCCTTATACCAACAATAATGTTTTCAAAAAGAAACTTAACCAAGAACTTTTTCACCTAATAAAATAAAAAAATAATTTTGGACCTTAACAATAACACCATAATATGTATCTTTATATATATTAAATGTATCTTCAGTATCATATAGGGTAAAAATAAGTCTCTTTGGGCTAAATAGGGCATCTATTAAACCCTGCTAAACTAGAAGAGATCTCATTTTTATCCACCATAAATTGAAATAATTGTCTCTATTTGATTTTTTTATTTCAAATTTAGTTTCTTTCAGGTCTATTCAAAATATTGGATACCAATTTATTGTGGATAGAAAAGTCATATGCCCTAATAAATGGCCAGGATCAATGGATATGCATGTGTATAAAATTAGGTTTTTGAATTTGAATAATGTTTAAGGTTAGATTGATTTAAATTGAAAACAAAAGATGAAAAAGGATAATTGAGATGATATTGTAAAGTGAAATTAAAATTAAAACCTAATTAAAATAATAATAATATTCAAAAAATAAAATTAAACCCCATTAGGCTCTGATATCACTTTTTAGGGGATGGTGTGCTTCCTGGAGATAGTCTTCATGAACTCGAAAGGAATGGATTGGGTATTTTGTTCACAAAATTCAAATCCGATAATAAATAAACATTAAATATGTGTAACTAAGAAATAAGTAAAGAAGAATGTGAGGATTTAATGTTCTTTGGTCCATTTTGGACCTACATTATAAGAAATAACACCAACCACACACATGATTTATAAATGCTTAAAAAATATTTTCAACATACGGACTTTCCAAGAAAAGAAAAATGATATAATATTTGAAACACATAAAGCTAAAAATAATATAATGGAAATAAAATAATTACAACACCATATGAAAATCCATCCATCATATTCTATTGAATTTTTAGTCAAGAATCCTTTGTAGATCTTTAAGATCATAGTGATGAAAGATCTTGTCCACTTGGTGTTTCACATTCTTAGATATGGAACATAGACATGCATCTTCGAAAGGAATGATGTTTTCAAAACATAACCATAGGTTGTACACTAGAGGTATATATTGAGGTAATTAGGCTTGAATATCTAATCTCTGAAGGTGTTGAAACACACTGAAGGAAAAGTTTTCCAAAGAAACCAAAACCAGAACCAAACCACAACATCAAGAGTATAAAATGAGTTGATTTTTTAAGGACATGGCATGTAGGGGTCATCAATCCCACTAGCACCATGTTGAGCCTCGAAATTGATCAACTAACAATGACATTCCACGAGACACACCAAAAAGAAAATGAAATGATGTAATTTAGAGAGGTTAAACATGTGGACAACACAGATCAAATTGGCGTCCATAATAATAAATAGCCTGAAATAATTCATTAGAGGATTTTTGAGTTGGAAAATATGGGTAGAAACAAATAGGCCATTCTTAATAGTCCGATACAAAGGCCCATATGGGATCCCATTAGCCCGACACCTAAAGGTCCAACATATAAATTTAATTTGAGAATAATTATAATAAATCCAATAGATATAATTTTTCATGCATGCATAATAAAGGAAGATTAATAAAACTAGAAAACTTAATATGAAAGCATGAGAATTCACACTTTCTAGTAGCATATGATCATATTTCCAGTTATAGAACACACTACCCACACCTTAAAGAAAATAAGTGTACCTATAAAAAAAGATATCCTTATTTTAGTAACACTATAAGGAAATAAATAAAACTTAAATATAAAAAAATAATTCAAAAAATAAAATATAAATAAAATGGATAACATGAATGATAAAACATAATACATAAATAAACTAGTACCCAGCCCGTGCATTTTTACGGTGTGGTCATTTTAATTGAAAATTCAAAAACACATATACATGGTTTTTAGTTATTAAAAACTCTAGACAAATGAAATATATAAATAGAATGAAACTTAATGGTTAATTATAAATGATATTGATTATTTTTTGAGAATCTGACACATGTAAGGATAGATAAACTATAATGTATTATCAGGGAGAGATCGATGTAAGATGAAGTATGCATGATATGATTAAAAAAGATAAAAATGAAAGAAGTGAATGTAATATGATTTCATGAGAGATTGTGTTCATCATGAGTAGAGTGGGATAAAATGAAACTGAAGAAAAAATTAGTGAGCATGAAATGTATATATAAATTAAATATGAAGGGAAAAAATAAAAAAAATTGTATTTAAAAAATGTATCATTAAAGAGAAATGTTTATATAGATGGAAAATAAATTTTCAAAGATTATTCCCACAAATGATATTACTTCCCTTAAATAAACCATAAAAATAAATTTTTTTATTAATCTACTATAAATTGAAAACCCAAAATATGGATTTGAATCTTTAAATGAAGTTAAAATGTATGAGAAACCATAAAATATATAATGAAAATACTATCATGATGTTATATTATCAGAAGAAGTTAAAATTGAATAATAATTTTAACTTCAAGAACAAAAAATAGTGGATTATGGGAAAAATCTAAGATAGTTTTTCAAAAAAATCAGCATTACACCCCTCAAATGACAAACCAACTGGAGTGTCAATTTCTCTTTTATGTCGTACTCTTCCATAGTACTATAATCCAAAAGAAAATGGCCATCAAAACCAGTTTTTTTATCAAAGGTAATGTCTTACTTCACTTGGATCTAGAACTTGAGGCACCTCATGGAGTCGGAACACTCCGCCTAGAATGGGATAGTTGTCCCCAGAGCAATTTCAAAAAAAATCATCATTTCAACCTTCACTGAAAAAAATCACATGGAGAATGGTGTCCTTTTTTATGTTGCAATCTAATAATGTATACCCATACTCAAGTTGGTCAGAGCCAAAAACCATCTTTTGATCATATATAGGAACGTACTCACTAAACAGGATCTTATAATTCACACTGTGGATAGTGTAGGAACTCTCTACCTAGAGCAGAACCTCCTTCCCAATAGGGATGTTTTTAAAAAATATATATTCCTCACTTTCGAGGGATGGTGATATTCCTTTGTAAGTCATTATCTGATGAGTTGTAGCCACCATCGTTGTCCCTATCCTAGATTTTGACAACAACCTTTTCAATGGCATTAGATCTTATGACATCCACAATTACAATCTTACTACTGAAAAATGTTTTCAAAAATGTTTTCATAGAGACCAGCATCAGTTACATATCTCATCTTGTAAGTCCATGAATCTATAAGTTGGTAATGAACAATAAATCTTCATTAGTACTAAAAATGTAATTTAATGTATCGATATACCTAGTTACTTGGTTCAAATGTGTACTCATGAAAATGTATCAGTTATGGACCGACATGAATCAATCAACAACCATGCCTAGTTACTTGGACTAGTATCAGCTACAAGAATCAATTTCCAACCTTGTCTGCATATACCATGCCTATTTACATCAGTCCTCGAAATTTTTAGTTACCAACAATGTCTCATTTCATCATCCAAATATTGGAGGACTAATGAAAACATTGTTGTAGATACCATGGACCTACAGGATTCAGAAACCCAAAAATTCATCATTGTCCTACAAGAAATCATCACCAACCACATTTACCTAACTGGTGACAATTCAATAAATCTTCATTAAAAAATTTATTCTTCACTATTTAGATGGCATTATGCATTTAATTTTTTTTATATAACCAATGAAAGAAAAATAGACATTATCATTTAAGGTTCATGTGTATTAAGATGTTTTGAGACTGATTTTTATGTATATTATTTTGTTAGTATTTTTAAAAAAAATTAAGATTATACAAATGTGTAATATCATCCAAATTAATTTATAATTTATTATTCAATCATGTATGTTTCATATAACATGAGAGTTAAATGATAATTAACTCCTTAAGAGTAAAATATTTAAGTTATCTTTCGTCAATGATTAGTAGTTAAAGACATATTTATTCACAAGATATAAATATCAACATGGTTAGTGGATCATATATAGATACATTTTTTCCTTTTAACACATACCATCCCTCAACCTGGATGTAGCATCACCCGATGGAAGCTGCTCCATTTGAAGAAGAGTAGCATCATGGACCTGCAATGCCTTGTCACTAAGGCAGGATGTGTATATATGTAAACTATAATTAAATAATATGAATAAATTGTACGTATAAATGTAATATTAAAAAATGAAATAATTTTAGTTCCATCCATTCCAAGAATCCCATCATGCTGAACAGTTATGTCATCATCTCCCCTCTTTTTGACCAGAACACTAGACCCACTACCAACCCCCTCAACCTACATATTATATTAACATGGTAATGATAAGATATGATAATCTATAGTATAGATAAAGACACATGAGAATTAAATTATAATTACCTCCTTAGAGTTAAATATTTAAATTATATTTGGTCAATGATCAGTAGGGAATGACTTATTTTCATAAGATATAAAGATCAACATGGATAGTGGATCATATATAGATACATTTTTCCCCTTTATCACATACCATACCTCAACCTGCATTTAGTGTCACCCTAAGTAAGCTACTTCATTTTAAGAAGAGTTTCATCATTGACCTGCAATGACTTGTCATTAAGGAAGGATGTGTACATATGTAAACTGTAATTAAATAATATGAAGAAACTATATTCATAAATGTAATATTAAAATATGAAATACCCATAGGTCCATCCATTCAAGGAATCCCATCCTGTTGAACAGTCGTGTCATCATCTCCCCTCTTTTTGACCAGAACATGAGACCCATTATCATCCCCCTCAACCAACATATTATATTAACACAATAATGATAGAAGAGGACAAGCTATATTATAGATAGACACATGAGCGTTAAATGATAATTAACTCCTTAAGAGTTAAATATTTAAATTATATTTGGTCAATGATCAGTATGGAAAGACATGTTTTCACAAGATATAAAGATCAAAATGGTAGTGGATCATATATAGATGTATTTTTTCCTTTTAAAACATGCCAGCCCTCAACCTGTATGTTGGGTCACCTGAAGGAAGATTTTGCATTTGAAGAATAGTTTCATAATGGACATGCAATGCCTTTTCATTAAGGCATGATGAGTATATATGTAAATTGAAATTGAATAATATGAATAAACTATATACATAAATGTAATATTAAAATATGAAATACCAGTAGGTCTATCCATTCCCCAAATCCCATCCCGCTGAATAGTCATGTCATAATCTCACCTTTTTTCAACCTGAACACCAAACACATTACCAACCCTCAACTTGCATACTATAAAACTCATTTGATGGGAGATTACAAGATATAGTATAAATAAAGTCACATGAGAGATAAATGAAAATTAAATTATTAGAGTTAAATATTTAAATTATCTTTCATCAATGATCAGTAGGAAAAGAAATATGTTTTGGCTAGATATAAAGATCAACATGGGTATTGGATCATATATAGATACATTTTTCCCTTTTAACACATACCAGCTCTAAACTTTCATGTAGTGTCACCCGAAGGAAGCTCCATTTGAAGAAGGGTTTCATCGTGGGCCTACAATGTCTTTTCACTAAAGCAGGATGTGTATATATGTAAACTATTATTAAATAATATGAATAAACTATATTCATAAATGTAATATTGAAATATGAAATACCAATAGGTCCATCCATTCTAGGAATCCCATCCTACTGAACAGTCATATCATCATCTCCCCTATTTTTGACCTAAACACTAGACCCATTACCAGACCTCAACATGCATGTAGTATCACCTGATGAAAGCTCCATTTAAAGAGAAGTTGCATCATGGACCTCCAATTCCTTGTCACTAAGGTAGGATTGGTATATATGTAAATTAAAATTATTTAATATGAATACATTTTATGCATATATGTAATATTTAAGTATAAAATACTACTAGGTCTATCCATTATAGGAATCCCATCAGGTTGAACAGTGATGTCATCATCTCCCCTCTTTTCGACCGTGACACCAGACCAATTACCATCCCCCAACCTGCATGTAGTGTCACCCGAAGGAAACTCCATTTAAAGATGAGTTGCATCATAGACCTATAATGCCTTGTTAGTAATACTGGATGTGTATATATGTAAACTATAATTAAATAATATGAATAAATTGTATGCATATATGTAATATTGAAATATGAAATACCAATAGGTCTATTCTTAGAATCTCATTCTGATGAACAGTCATGTCACCATCTCTCTTCCTTTCAACCTAGACACCAGACCCATTACCAGCCCTCTCAACCTCTATATCCTCAAGGAATATCCATTTGAAGAGGATTTTCATCATGGACCTGTAATGCCTTTTCACTAAGGCAGGATGTGTATTATATGTAAACCATAAACAATATATATGAAAACTGTAAACTGTATAATAGGTCTAGTGTCTAGGTTAGAAAGACTCAGACAATAAGTTGAAAAGGCTTGGTGGTGGACTGTATATATGGAAAGGATCGGTCTTCATCCATGCATCCATCTTTTTATAATAAGTTTAATATATGAATAAACTGTAATTATGTATAGCAACACCTATTTTGAATAGAAACACCTTAAATAATAATAATGTGCTCCGAATTATTATTCATATGAATATAAGCACATGTTTTGAAAAATTAAATTATTATTATTCAATCATAAGAAGTACTGATTGATGACAAAAAGAACTTATTTCTTTCCCTGTATACATGCATATAAAACAATGATAATATGATGATACAAAGAACTTATAATACATACTAGTTGATGAAAAATAACCCAACCATTGAAGGCTTACATCCACCATCTCGACCCTCAAAATCTATCCATGCTAAAGAAGCTACAAAATCCATGTAAATACTAAAAATCATGTCGTGTTCCAATGAAGTGGATCAAAATTAACCTGGTAATGAATATCTAGGTTTTAAAGGATCCCTTGTCATATTGGGTCACCAACACCATCAACTGGAGGGATGGAGAAAAGGATATGATTGTGATATTTCATCATAGTTCTATCCATCCAATATCTTATTATTGTGGTAGTGAAGTGGAAGACATCCAGACATAACAGAGTACACTGAACCTGAGAATCTTGTTCAAAAAGATCTTGCAACACTGTAGTGTAAATATTTTGTGGCCCATGAACCTGATGATGAAAATATAATACAGAGTCATACCTATGATCAATTTTGTAATAAAAAAAAGGAATTTTTGGTCAAGTAGTGAAAAAAATAATTGAAAAATAACATATCCAAGACATGAACTGACAAAACATTTTGTTACATGAACACAGTGGTGAAGAACACTATCAGTGAGTGAAAAAATATATAAATGAAAACACTCTTTTATAAGTTTCACTACTGCCCAAAATACCAATCAAACTACACCAAATACTTCATCATTTTCCTCATGAAGGCTCAATATTCCCAAAAAAGAACTTTTATAAACATATATTAGAGATGTACTTAGGTTACTGTATACGACACTAAGAATATGATACGAAAGACATGTTGTTCACCTACATAATTTCTACAGCCAAATAATATACATAGATTCATGCATTTATATTGTATGAAATATTAATAAAAGGTTATTAGCATATATGCATATATGTTGTAGTGTTTCTGTATGTAATATGTGCATATTTCACTGTATTAATATTACATATTTCATATCTCAATGTGTGCATATTGTAGTATAATATTAAAGAATAGAACATATTGTAGTATAGTAAATAATATTACATATTTCAGTGTGTATATATATAATGCCTCTGTAATATGAGTATGCCATATATTGAAGATCATACATACAAGTTTCAAGATGGGAATGTTAATGAATAATTAGAAACAAAAATTAAGGATATAGTTGAAGATTGTTCCACAATTATTCTATTGGATAATGAAGTACTTCTGAGTTCAAATTATCGATTGTTATTTCTTGGAGGAATAGAATAAAAATAAAATAATCTATTTATTCCTTGAAGTTATAAAACCACACTAATACAAGCATAAAGAGGATGACTTGTGCTTAAAAACATTCCAAATCAATTCTTTACCAAATTTTGTTATGCCAAGTCAACATAGTTAATGTTTTTAGCATTTATAATTTGGGAGAAAAGTGAACCTAAATGATGAAAACAATGGGAAAAAGAAGAAAAAGAAATTGTAAGTTAATGTAATGAATTCTACATATTGTGCTTAAAAATGTTGGAATCATTAAAAGTATACCAAGAGTGTATTGAACGTGTGTATAATATTTTTTATGTAAGTTTTTACTAATGATATCAATAAGATATGGCATCAACAATATCCTAACACTATAAAAACAATATACACAATGAACGGATACACATGTACAATAGAATAAGAGTTCTCCTTTAATATACATCACATATGCTTATTTTTTATTTCTAGTAAGTTCTTCTAAGAGAATATAAAAAATAATATAGATCATAGTATTATGTAATTTTATGTTATACAACATGGAAATTAGATATAATTGAGATGGTATGATATTTAATAGATCATGAATCAACTATTTTGAAGTGCATATGTTAGTAATTACACTTTAAAAATGTTAATGATGAAAGATTGGATATCACATGATTATTAAGTGACAAGGAAATTATAATATGGTTTTGATATTGAAAAAAAGTAGTACATCCTGATAAATACATTTTACTTGTATCAATTATTTTTCTAGAACTATGTTTCTAGAAATAAGGGACAAGTTTGGATTGAAATTTTTCTAGGAAACCAAAATAAAAACTGCACATGCCTAGATATTTGGTCAGTGTTTGGCATTACTTGTTAATTTAAAACACTAAACAAACCTAATTGGACTAAATCCCATGTTTGTTGAATTAGTGAAACTTTGAAAATTGATGTGTGCTTCTATAGAAACTTGAAATATTTCAATGCTTGAAATAGAACCAAAGCCACATGAAATACTAAATCAGTTCCTAGAATTTGTATAAAATAATGCCCATAAGACTGAAATAGTGACTCCATTGATGGAAATATAGAAGTTGGTTGATATTGAAACTTAAAAAATAAATCATTATTCTTTGAATACAAAATTGAAAAATTGATAATAAAAATAGTGAAAACTACAAAAGTGGATTAATGCAAAATATTTTTAACATATAAGAAAAAATAATATTGTGTGACTCAATCCTGTAAAATAGTATAGCTAGAGTTTCCATGTGGATATTAACTACTAAAAAGACTTTTTTCCATCACATTATGGAATCTAATCCACCAATCTCCCATAAATTGTACATCACAATGCAAAAAAAAAGATAAGTAAAGTTTTTAATATGAAAATCAATTATAAAATTGCAAGACGATATCAGTTCATAAAAGAGTATATAACACAGAAATATTGAGTATTTAATATGAAGAATATTTCGAGCAATAAGAGTTTTAAATTAGGGTTCCAATAAACTATATTTGGAAAGAATCTGATTGATAGAGTTGATGTTGGGAAGGAGTAACCCTAAGGACATCCATTTGGATTAGAATAGGATTTGATGCCACCGTAATTTTAATATGAGAGGGAATCTGTAGAATCTAATTTACAATGGATATAAATTGAAAAACATAAATAGAGTTAGGGAGTTTGGTAAGGTGAAATTCAATGAGAGAGAGGTCAGATGAGGATCGTACGTGAAGACCAAGACGGAGGTGCAATCGGAGATGGTGGAGGGGCGCTAAGAAGAGGTGGATGTACAGGAGGCGACAGTGATGGAGGCACATTCAGAGACCAAGGAGGAGCCATAGTCGGAGGCGGTGGAGGAGGTAGAGATGATGCTAGGGAGGGAGTCGAAGGCTGAGAGGGGATCCTGGGAGAGTATGGGGAGCCAGAAGTGAGGTGGAGGCTAATAGGGGAAGATAAAAGGGAGATGAGAATATAGAGGGTTGGGAGGGGAGGGAGAGGATAGAGGGGATTAGAGAAACCAGAATGCATGATGAGATAGCCATGGTAGAAAAATTAAGGAGGTGATGACACATGGAGGAAAATTTATAATCTATAGTATATATAATGGAAATTATAAAATAATAAATGAATAAATTGTATTACAAAGTAATATTACACTCCTATAATGTTTGATCTATTTTGAGTATGTGGCATACTTTTAGTCATATCGATAATATTTCATGTCATATTGACATGTGGTTAATTAATACATGTCACAAATAGATAATTGATCATTGTATTAATTTATAACGATAATATAAATATGTTTTCTTAGTTTTGACTACATAAAACTTGTTTTGAATCAAAATGTCTGTTTTAAATTGAAAACACAATCTTTTAGTTATACAGGTTTCTCCACATGTCATCTTGAAGTGAGGTTAATTCCTATATAAAAGAAGGTAATAACTTATCATTTCCTGAAGTATCATGAAAATTTGAACATGTTTGGTTGATTTTGAGTATGTGATGTGCTTTTTGAACTAATTTTTTATTTTTAGAGGAAAACAAAAATTTTCAGTCATACTATCCATACTGTCTGTTATATTGATGTGAGATTAATTCATACACATCACAAAGAAATTATCAAAATTTGTTTAAATTATAAATAAATCCATAGTGTATTTTTTTGGTTTTGATTATGTGACATGATTTTTAAATTGAAATATCAATTTTAAATTAAAACATGCACTTTCATTCATATTGACCACCTAATGTGTCAAATTAATATAAGATTAAGTCCCACACATCATAATTTAATTAGAAATAATTTTTCAAAATATTCAATACAATCATAATATTTTTTTCATGGCTTTGAGTATGTGAGATTCATTGTGAACTAAAATTTAAATTTAAATTGAAAACTCACACTTTCAGTTATATCAGTTGCACTACATGTTTAATTGATGTGTGGTTAATTACTACATGTCAAAAATGGGTAATTGATTTTTTTCCTAAAGTTTTATGGAATCCAAACATGTTTTATGGTCCCAGATTTCTACAACCTTTTCCTTTATTTTTTCAAGGCTTGGTGGGGACAATAGGGTGTTAAGAGTCTCTTCGTTTGGTTCCTCTAAATTCCCTTATTATTGTATGTTGTTTGTTCATGTGGTGGGTAGGTTGGTCATGAGATCAATTGGCATGGTCAGTTGTTTGTTCCCATAGCTAGTTGAATCAACTGCATGGCTAGATTGGCTAAATGAATCAGTTGTATGGATGGATCTAATACATGTCTAGATCAGCTACATGAATTGGCTATATGGATGGATGGGATATGTGAATCAACAACGTGGCTGGATCAGCTACATGAATCAGCTACATATATGGATCATCTATGTGAATTGGCTATATGGATGGATCGAATATGTTGTTGATTCTTGTATATGAAAATGGTTATGTGGAGTTTTTGGCTATGTGGGGCTTTTGGATATGTGGAATCGGCCACATGGTGTTTCAAATCAGTTATGTAAAAATGTCCACATGGGTCTTTCGGCAACATGAATTGGGGGAATTCAAAGGTAGTTTCACTCAGGATAATTTTATTCTTGAATTTTTATGATGACAACAGATATAAATGATTATTTCTATGTGGATTTTAATGAGGTCCTCAATAATTGGTTAATTAAATATTTTGTGATCTAAAATGCCTATCATTTCACATATGTTTACTCTAAAAACAAATAAAATTCCCTTATTTTCTTCTTTATTGCTTTCTATCAAGACTATATGTCCCAAATCCCTTCCCTTGGAGTTTTGGAACCCTGTTTCCCTTGCTTTGAGTTTCTTCTAGTGGCGATACCATCTTGTTCCCAACCCATGTTTTGGTGTAGTGAATCACATGAAGGTTCTTTCTTCTAAGTAGGGAATCCCTCATTTATCACTTTTGGGTATCATGTGGGAGGTGTTTACTTTTTTTATCTTTTTGGATGATGCTTTCATCAATCATTATAAAGATAAATTAATTTTTAAAAATGAATTTATTTTAAGTGAAATGATTCACATGTTTTTACATCTTTGATATTATTTGGGCTGTTAAGGATTAACGTGATTCATTCCCCCTAAAGATCTTGGATTTTGGGATACTTTCTTTCACTATAGTTTTTGTGATATGGAAAACTTGTTTCATGTTATTTTGATATCACCCTATAGATGAGAATTATCTAATCACTTATATTCAGCTAATAAAATGTTTTCCAATATATTATTTCTTATGAGAGAGTTACCTAAATAAGGAAGTGGAATTTTATAAAAATTCCCTTTCAAAATCTGTAAAAATGTTTTGTGATTATAGTTATGATGCATTCTAATGTGTGGTATTGTTGTGGGGTGTAGATGTGTGTTTGTGGGGAAGTGATATGTGGTTGTTATGTAGTGTGAGTTAATGTGTTGTTTGTTTGGTCGTACTTTTTGGGTAGTGAGGGGATGGTTTGTTTGGTTGTGATTATGGGGTAGCGAGGTGATGGTTCGGTGGAAATGTAAGTCTCTTGTGATTTGGGACTTGGATTGATGATGTTGATGTGATGTTTGGTTATTCTATGTGGTGATACATTATTTGAGTTTCCTGGGAAGTAATGGAATTGGTTAATAATGATTTAAATAGTTGTGGTTTATTTTGGTTAATGGGATGGAAATGGTAAATGAACTAATTAATAATGGTTTGTGCAGTTAAATTTGATTATTGTTATATAATAAAAGAAATGGGATGTTTAAATGAAATTAGCTTGGTTGGTAGTGTAGAATGGGGATTTTTTTGTGGTTTTCTACATTTATAGGTGGTAGAAAAAGTTGGAACATTGTGAGTTGGTTAGTGATTTGTGTTGAATACATAGGTTAGGGTTGTTTGTGTGGTTATATATATATTACATGTATGTTCCTTGTGATTCTATGTAAACACCCCACCCGCATAAATCACTGTGTTCCGACACCCATATTCACATGGAGGTGTTTTTAAAATATTTCAATGATGAAGATAGATGGATGTTTACCCATAGTTTATTAATCTCTTTTATAAGTGAGTAGATATTCACAAGATATTATGGTCATTTTTCTATAAGTACACTAGGTGTTGGCCTTGTTTTCTTCAGGTGAGATGTGATATGACTATGCTATGGGGCGGTGGACCAGGTCTCTTTGGGTGATATGTTTTATGACCATGTTTTGGGGCAGTGGCCCAAGTGTCTTGAAGCAAGATTTGATATGACCATGCTATGGGGTGTCTTATAATTGGGTCATGTATGGTAGAAGGAGGTCACGAGGTTGATGTCCTTTATGTTCACAATACCCTACTACTATTTTTATGGAAGTGGTTATAATTTTATGGCTTAGGTTTCTCTAGGAATGATTTGATGTGACAATGATGTGGAGGTGGGGGGTGGTATATGTTATTCAGAAGATATGGGAGTGACAAGACATATAAAGTTGGGGTGTGAGAGCAGAAAATTATAGTTTGAGTGGTGTAGGGTTACCTTTATCAATATTCTTCTTATTATATTTTTATGGTTAGCTTGCATTATTTGGTGGCCATTCCTTGGTGAGGTTGGTATGGATAGTTAACCTATTTAGGTTTTGTTGGTTTTGTTGTTTTCACATGGGTGAATTATTATGCTTCTTTCACATGTGCATGAGAGACTTTGGTTATCATACAGAATATACTTTCATGCTCACCCTATGTATATAAACTAGTTTTCAAGTTTCTAGGAGGACTACTTGGATCATTTGGACATTACTAACTCATAAATTTGGAAAATAGTTGTGTCACTACTTTAGATTTTCTTTTGGGTATTTACATTTAGAGACTTGTATCTATACCCGTTTCATTTATAGATTAATTGTAGGATGGTTTGTTTTTTTTTATTTTATGAAATGGAGTTTTTTGTGGATGATTCGTCTTATCTCCTAATCTTGTATTATTATAGTGGGTAATGCCTCCCATTTCATTATATTTTTATACATTTTGTGCTAGTCACCAACTTGGGTCCTACTGGTGAGGAGTCTCATGTGAGACTTCTTTAGGATGAACTTTGTCCTTCGATCCAGTATGAAGTTACTCATTTTATGTTATTGATGTATCTATTGCTTCATAAAAATTAATATGTGATCTAGAGGATTCACTCGTTAGTAGTTTTTCCATGATAGGGGGACCAACAGGGTTCCTTTAGGAGAAAAGTTTTCAGAGGCAGGTCTCATGTACAAGGGACTTCAAGTTTTTGACTAGTGGTGAGTCGACCTTAGCATCTTTCTTTTCATCCATCAGGGTCCAGTAGTTCCCATGATTTTCCTAGGGACTTCAGGAAAGTGTGTTTTGTATATGGGTTTCATGGAATTCATCATAACTAGTGTCAAGTGGTTCTTCAATCTTGGTTTGGTGGAGGTAGATTGGTTCAACACTAGCTTCATCAGTAGTTACCAGTGAGACTGTCTCAATGGTAGGGGCAGAAGGCTTATGCTCTACTAAGGTAAGATAGATAAAGTAAAGGGGGGAATCATGATGTACCTCATGTTTAAGGACCTTTACCCAATCATGGTCATAGAGGTGGTCATCATCGAAGAGATTTAGGAGTTGGGTGTGGTTAGTTTCATGTAGTGGAGACAGCAGCACCATAGGGGCCAAAGATCATTCAAGGTAAACCAAGTTTTTTATCTGCCCTTTTTAGTGCCTTATTTGATTTAGGATTTTTTTTTCACTCCTTTATTTAACCCAGTATAGTCCTTAATATAGTACTAGATATAGAGAATCATCTTGTGACCATAGTGTTGAATATTCTAGTTGGAGGTCACACCATCTTGTTTGATGTGTTTCAAGGGTGTAGAATAATGATGGGTCCACATCAATCAGGTGAAAATATTTTCTTACTTCAGATGTAGCCATGCGATTTCATACTTGGAATCAACTAGTCATACTCTTTACATGATATTATCAATTGATTCCCAATGAGGTTCGTGTTCTTATATGTAACATCCCGGCTCGTCTTACCATCGAACCAGTGGCCGGACCGGTGGGTCACATGTCCTCAAGAACGTCTCCCCATACGCCAGAGGCTGTCGAATAGCAGCGAGGGTCTCAGGAGTTGATAGTTGGGAGACTATACCCTCATATCATAGTAACACAGCGGTATTATCAGAGTAAACAATATTCAATAGTGGAAGCAGAAAATAATTGAAAGGAGGAAGCAAAAGACAGGTAATAACCATTTTATAAAAGGTGGAAAATGCCAGTTTACAATGCATGCATGTACATATGATGATATAGTTATGGAAGCAGGAAATCAATACATCATGCTTTACAAACAATACAAAAATAAAAGACAGAAAAGCCCGATGGCGATCCCATGAGCATCCCAAGCTCCTGCTTGGTCCTTTGCTCCTAACACCACAGGTACAAACAGCACAGCACACAACCTAGATATTGGAAGAAAGAATGTCTACTCTGGTATCCCAGTGCAATGGCGGCCTAAGTAGGGTGTGAGATATAAATCTCAATAGGCCAGCACCACCGGTGTCAAACCCAATCCAGACAGTGTATAATAATTAAATAGTGAGCAGGTATGGAGAAATAAGTAAGAAGAATTACATAAGTAAATAACACCCATCCAGGTTCCCAAGGGACACCTGACGGTTATACCAGCTTCGGCTCGTTGCCGGTAAAGTAACCTGATCATGTCACCATATATATATATATATAATCATTTTGATCATAGATGTCATGGGGTAAGAATGTCTCCCACCCATTGGTAAGATTAGTGGGCATGACGTAAGAATGCATCTCATCCCTAATGGTCAACTGGAAAGGGGTAAGAATTCCTCACTTCCATACACGTATAGAGAATAGCGGGCATGAGGTAAGAATGCCTCTCATCCCTATAAGTCAACTAAAAAGGGGTAAAAATTCCTCCCTTCCATAAATCGAGATTAGCGGGCACAAGGTAAGAATGCCTCTCGTCCCTATAAGTCAACTAGAAAGGGGTAATAATGCCTCCCTTATATCACATTAATTCAACCGGTATGGGGTATAACTGCTTCCCATAGGTCACATTCATAATACTGGCATGGGGTATAACTGCCTCCCATCCAGACATGTAATCATAATCAGAAGTCAACTGGCAACGGGGTAAGAATGCCTCCCTTCCAGACACGTACTGTCACACTGGCATGGGGTATAAATGCCTCCCATCCAACCATGTATCTATCACTAGGTGGCCTCAGCATGCACTCACCTTTTGTTATCTCTCATTATGTGGCATCAGCATGTGCGCACTCACAATACAAACATGTCTATAATATAATGCAATGGAATTACCTCATAAGCATTCAAATAATCATACCAAATACACATAAGCGAACACATTCACATTCATACTTAAGGAAACCTATCTTAAATATCTAAATCAAGATATTCACACATTCATTTTACTAAAATAAGCCATGCTCATTATGTTACCCCAAGCCGTGGTCGCGCCACCCTAGTCTGTTCCTTCATAGTCTCACCATTCCATCTTAAAGGATACGTTTATCATTCTTTAACCCTTTGATACCTTCTAGAGGTAATAATTCATTTAGTCTTAAGTCATACCACTATGGTTATCATCTTACTCAATTTGCCTGAACATGGAAAATCGACCCAAACACAAGTATCACAGCCATTTCATTCCCTCGGTCTCAACAAGGCAAGTTCACATACAAAGCATAAAAGAGGCACCACAAAAATCCAGCAGGAAATCATAACGAGTCTATCACTACTTTTTATCTTGAAGGCAGCGCACCTCTGATTGACGAGTTTTATTATTAAATCGTGATTTTAGTTAGCAGGAAACCATTTTTATCTTATTCTTACAATTCACATTGTTTCCACATAAGCATTTATTCAAGACTAACTTGCAGAATTCAAATACTAAGACCGTGTAGAAATAACTCTTTACTACTTTACTTTAAATTAAAGGGAAAGGAGAGGGACCCTACCTCCTGGTGGATCCATCCGTCCACTCCGGCTCTTTTAACTTTCTAACTAAGAGTCGTTGCTGCTCCCCCATGAGGCATATGTGATTTCACATATGACCTATGCCTACATAGGCGAGCCGCCTAAGCTCCGGCAAAGCGAATCCAACCTGAACCCGCCAATGCACTATGAAAAACATACCAGGACCCTTTAGAACAAATAATAAATTTATTTAGAAGCTACGAAAACAAGCCACGGGTAAAACCCTTACCTCGGAATCAACCCGGCGGACCGAAACCACCACAAACCGCCTCGCCTTCGGCAGCAGATGCCCAAACTTGAACCCAAGGGTCCCAAGACAACCTTGGCACAACCCTAGAACGAAGGAAAAAAAGAATCAAGAAACCCCCAATACCTAGGGTTCGGTCGGATCCTGCGGGTTGACGGATAGGCCGAAATATGGCTGGAAGAAAGTAGGAGAAGCGAGAGAGAAGCTTACCATGATGATTCGAACCAAAAACCGGTAAAAAATCCAAAGGAAACAAAGATGAGGAGGAGGCCGGTGGTGGAGCGTTGCGCGCGGCTCAGGGGATCCCCTCCCTGTGTATCGTGCGGGTTGAGTGAGGGTGAGGGAGAGCGTTTAGATTTTAGGTTTTTATTTTATTCTATTTTAAAATTAATCAAAAACTTTAAATAGACTGGCCCGCACGGTTTGATCCACACAGTTTTCCAAACCGTGCGCAAACCGTGCGGCACCCTCTACCTAAGGGAGATCCCTCGCACGGGCTAGGCGCACAGTTTGGAATATCGTGTGTAGCCCATGCGCAAGACACTTCCTCCTTAAATAAGGTCGCACGGTTTTCCAGCAATGGGCCGCACAGTTTGGTCAAACCATGTGCAGCCCATGCACCTTCCTCTTCCTTTTAAAAACCAACCTCTCTCTTGGGACCGAAGCTCCCGAGACCTGTCAAGACACTAGGGAAACTTCACGGGCCTTCGCCCAAGCCCAAAACCAAAACAAAAAAACATTCCAACTCTCGGAATTCCATTCCGAAGCTCGGTTTTAAAAACAACCTGTTCAGTAATCAAAAAAGTTCAAATTCATTCGAGTTTTAGTCCGGTTCAAAACTCAGGTCATTACAACCTTCCCACCTTAGAACTTCTCATCCCCGAGAAGCCTTTGAGAGCAACGTACACATCACCCAACCTATAAGGGTTGTGAGGCTTCTTTCAAATGATCACGTGCATTCACAAACTTCCAACACATCGTTAAGCATCCATTAAACCCTACGACGCTTAAGACACCAAAACTCGAGCCAACGCTCGTTTCCCAAATGAAACACCAAGACGAATCTTCCCGATCCCATCTACCCAGAGACACGAACTCGTCGTCATCTCGCCAAGAATCCTGCCACAGGTAATTCCCACCTTAGATTTTTAATGTTAAGCAACCAACTCCAAACTACAGTTCAGACCACCATTGGAATTAACTTTCAAAGCACACCCCAAGCGTTCACATGACGCTCCTAGAATTATTTGAAACAGATCAAACAGTCTATTCCCCATCGACCTCAAGGCCCAAGTCAATCCGGTTGTTCACATTAGGCACTGGCTGACACAAACCGCACTTGCCTCTACCTGACGATGTGCCAAAGAATGGTATGTCACCGGCCGTAGACATTAAACAAGAGCCCTGAGTCAAGCCATATCTGGCTGACTATTTACAAGAATGCTCATCCTAAACGGTCGACGTATTTCAAACAGAACCACAATGTCTTTCTCCAAGGAACATTATGTTTAGCATAAACATGTTCACTGAATCCTACACCCGACTTCTGATAATGTTTCCAAGATCAAACCATACAATAATTCCACGCATTCTGTGTGCAATGTCGAAAGAGAACAATCCGATCAAGCCCAACGGCTTAAAAGCATTAGCACAGATAAGGCTGACGCTCTCTTAGTGCATCTTGGATGAGGACAAGATAGGGGACATGTTCGTCTCTAAACAGAATACACCAAGAGGATTGAAATGGATTCCAGCTAATCATACCAGACTACTGGAAGGATGAACAGTCGATCCTCAACCAGTCGACTTCAAGGAAGGAACTCGGCATCACCTGCTGACGCATCCACACGTTTTAAACTCGCATGCCATAAGGCATTCTGACATGACCAACCCATTTCCAAATTAATTCCAATAAGCATCCATTCCACGTTAAAGGACACATTTACCAGATTCGACGCAACACGCTCCAAGCCTTAGGAGTTTCCTAGTCACCGAAGGGAAAGGTGATAACCTAGCCGAGCACAAGCGTGGTAGTACACAAACTCTGCAACGATCGTGTGACGCTCCTCCACCACAATCACATCAACAAACAAATGAAGAAGATCCAAAACAAGGAAACTAGCATGTCAAAACACATGAGTCATTCGAAATCCATCCCGAACATTGGGACGAAGCAATTATTTTACGTCAGGCCACTCTACTGAGGAGATGACCCAAAGCCGCAACGAAAGTCAAAACCCAACGACCACCCATCTGACCAAGGTTGTCATTAGAAAAACAAGAATCCAACAAGGGACAATGGCACCCGAACAACACCTCACGTCAAAAAACCCATGGTACAATCAAGGCATTAAAACGCTAAGGGTGCTACCAACCATGGGCTAGCCCCTTACGAAGATCAAATGTCGACCTGAACAACGGGTCACACCAAATAAAGTCACTAGGCTCAAAAGCCAATAATCAAAACACCACTAAGGAAACAACACCCACGGAAAACACCTATGGTCCCATTCTAAGGAAACTCAATGAGAAACTCAAAACTACCCCTTACACTAGGGTTTCAACACACAACCATGGTTTCCATTACCAAGCCCTTAACATTTTACCCCATTTAAACTCTAACTATTTAAAAACTTCAAGCACGCATCAAGAAAACATGCAAGTATCACAAAAACTTCCTTTTAAGAACATAAAACATTCATAGACATCCCATCTTTATCAATCAATTGAGAAAAACAAGACCATTTAAACAAAAGGGTGACCTACGAGGGTCACATTTTATCCATCATGGGTTCTTTAGAAAGCAACCCCAAAGCATTTACTTAATTCCTTTAAAAATTCAAACACCCCAACTGGGTTATCTCATACAAAAGTTTCCAACTAACCTACTCGGGTCCAGTTTCACATTTAACAGTTATCCAAAACCTTTCAATTTTGAAATTAGGCAAAACTTTCCATTTAATCATTTCACAATACAACAAGCCTTTATATTTAATACAGGTTTCCATTTCCCAATTCATGAAGCGACCATACACTTCATGGATTGAAAATTGACTTCCCTTTTTATCAAAACCAGAATCCTAACCATAATTTAACATGCTCACATACAACAGCCCAAGTATATGGGTGGCCATTTACCAACCTATAAAGTTCCCATACGCTTTATAAATTGGCATTCGGCTCCCCTTCTTAATCAAAACCAATTTACTTTAACATTTTAATTTCCACAGATTTACATTTTTATCAATAGACCTATAAACGTATTTATATCATGCTCAAAATGGTTTTAATATATGGGTTACCCCTTCCCGGTTTCAAGGCGCCCATTCACCATACAATCAAATATTGGTTCCTGTTCATTCACAGCCCAATTACAACCAAAGAAAGACATGCCATCTTAAGTACTAAACACAGAACATTATATATCATAGAAGCATGTTATAAAAAATAAGCAAGGCATATAGTCACTTAAGAATATTATACAGGCAAGATAAGATGAAACTACATGGCATGGCACATGCATGACATGTTAATTCCTATGTGCCTAATATGATGCATGGAATGCAGCTTTCTTGCCATATCAGGGCAAGGGTAAAATTCAAGGAATTCCACAAACCATAAGAATTAGAAAATACAATATGCACTCAAAGTGAAGTCATATCAACTGTAATAGCAAACAACATGAACAAAAATTCCCAGCCATGGCCACTTGGTCATTCCCCATACGTGGGGTGATCAGTCCCAAGCACAACTATTAGATAAGCGTCGAAACTTTCCTAATCTCCTGTCTACCAACCCAAAACAGTAATGAAAAAAGAAAAGAAACAGCTCTGATACCACTTTGTAATGTCCTGGCCCGGCTTACCATCGAACTGGTGGCCGGACCTATGGGTCACATGGCCTCAAGCATGTCTCCCCATACGCCAGAGGCTGCCGACTGGCAGCGAGGGTATCAGGAGGTGATAGAGGGGATATTATACCCTCATATCAGAGTAACACAGCGGTATTATCAGAGTAAACAATATTCAATAGTGGAAGCAGTAAACAATTGAAAGGAAAAAAGCAAAATACATGTAATAACCATTTTATAAAAGGTAGAAAACACCAGTTTACAATTCATGCATGTACATATGACGATATAGTTATAGAAGCAGTAAATCAATACAACATACTTTACAAACAATGCAAAAAGAAAAGACAGCAAAGCCCGATGGTGATCCCCTGAGCATCCCAAGCTCCTGCTTGGTCCTTTTCTCCTAACACCTCAGGTACAAACAACACAGCACACAAGCTAGGTCCTGCAAGCAAGAAGGTCTACTCGGGTACCCCAGTGCAATGGTAGCCCGAGTAAGGTGTGAGATATAAATATTAGTAGGTTGGAACCACCGGTGTCAAACCCAATCCAGACAGTGTATAATAATTAAACAGTTAGCAGGTATAGATAAATAAGTAAGCAGAATTACATAAGTAAATAACACTCGTCTAGGTACCCAAGGGACACCTGATGGTTATATCAGCTTCGTCTTGTTGCCTGTAAAGTAACATGATCATGTCACCATATATATATATATATATAAGCATTTAGATCATAGATGGTGTGGGGTAATAATGACTCCCACCCATTAGTAAGATTAGCGGACACGAGTTAAGAGTGCCTCTCATCCCTAAAGGTCAACTGGAAAGGGGTAAGAATGCCTCCCTTCCATACACATATAGAGAATAGCAGTCACGAGGTAATAATTCCTCTCGTCCCTATAAGTAAACTGCAAGGGGTAAAAATGCCTCCCTTCCATAAATCGAGATTAGTGGGAATGAGGTAAGAATGCCTCTCATCCCTATAAGTCAACTGGCAAGGGGTAAGAATTCCCCCCTTCCATCACATTCATTCAACTTGTATGGGGTATAAATGCTTCCCATCTGTCACATTCATAATACTGGAATGGGGTATAACTACCTCCCATCCATACATGTAATCATCATCATAAGTCAACTGGCAAGGGGTAAGAATGCCTCCCTTCTAGACATGTACTGTCACATTGGCATGGAATATAACTGCCTCCCATCTAACCACGTATCTGTCAATAGGGGGCCTCAGCATGCACTCACCTTTGTAATCTCTCATTATGTTGAATTATCATGTGTGCACTCACAAAAAAAACATGTATATAATATACTTCTTATGGAATTACCTCATAATCATTCAAATAATCATACCACATACACATAAGAGAACACATTCACGTTCATACTTAATGCAACCCATCTTAAGTATCTAAATCAAGATATTCACACATTCATTTTACTAACATAAGTCGTGCTCATTACGTTATCGCAAGGCATGGTCGTACCACCCTAGTCTGTTCCTTCCTAGTCTCACCATTCCATCTTAAAGGATACGTTTATCATTATTTAACCCTTTGATACCTTCTAGAGGTAATAAGTCATTTTTTATTAAGTCATCCCACTATGGTTATCATCTTGCTCAATTTTCTTGAACATGGAAAATCGACCCACACACAAGTATCACAGCCATTTCATTCCCTCTGTCTCAACAAAGCAAGCTCACATACAAATCATCAAAGAGGCACCACGACAATCCAGCAGACAAGCATAATAAGCCTATCACTACTTTTTATCTTGAAGACATCGCACCTCTGATTGAGTGGTTTTATTATTAAATCATGAGTTTAGTTAGCAGGCAACCATTTTTATCTTATTCCTACAATTCACATTGTTTCCATAGAAGCATTTATTCAATACTAACTTGCAGAATTCAAATACTAAGACCGTGCAGAAATAACTCTTTACTACTTTACTTTAAATTAAAGGGAAAGGAGAGGGACCCTACTTCCAGGTGGATCCATCTGTCCACTCCGAATCTTGGCGCTTTCTAACTAAGAGCTTCTACTTCTCCCCCATGAGGCATATGTGACTTCACATACGACCTATGCCTACACAAACGAGCCGCCTAAGCTCCGGAAAAGCGAATCCAACCTGAACCCACCAAAGCACTAAGAAAAACATACCAGTACCCTTTAGAACAACTAAGGCATTAATTTAAAAGCTGTGAAAACAAGCCACGGGTGAAACCCTTACCTCTGAATCAAACCGGCGGACCGAAACCACCGCAAACCGCCTCGCCTTCAACAGCGGATGCCCAAACTCAAACCCAAGGGTCCCGAGACAACCTTGACACAACCCTGGAACTATGGAAAAACAAGAATCAAGAAACCCCCAATACCTAGGGTTTGGCCAAATCCTTCAGTTTGAGGGATAGGCCAAAATATGGCTAGAAGAAAGGAGGAGAAGAGAGAGAGAAGCTTACAATGATGATTCAAACCAAAAACCGATAGAAAATCCTAAAGAAATGAAGAGGAGGAGGAGGCCGGTGGTGGAGCGTCGTGCGCGGCTCAGGGGAGCCCCTCCCTGTGTGTCGTGCGGGTTGAGTGAGGGTGAGGGTGAGTGTTTAGATTTTAGGTTTTTATTTTATTCTATTTTAAAATTAATCAAAAACTTTAAATAGACCAGCCCGCAAGGTTTGATCCGCACGATTTTACAAACCGTGCACAAACTGTGTGGCACCCTCTGCTTAAGAGAGGTCCCTCACATGGGCTAGGGGCATAGTTTGGAAAACCGTGCGCATCTCGTGCGCAATCCATTGCCTCCTTAAATAAGGCCGCACAGTTTTCCTGCAATGGGCCACACGGTTTGGTCAAACCATGTGCAGCCTGGGCGCCTTCCTTTGCCTTTTAAAAACTAGCCTCCCTCTCGGGACCGAAGCTCTCGAGACCTGTGAAGACACAAGGGAAACTTTTTGGGCCTTCTCCCAAGCCCAAAAACAAAATAAAAAAGTGTTCCAACTCTCAGAATTCCTTTTCAAAGCTTGGTTTTAAAACAACCTGTTCATTAATCGAAAAAGTTCAAATTCCTTCCGGTTTTAGTCTGGTTCAAAACATGGGTCATTACATTATATGTGGATGGTCAGCGTGTGGTTTTTTCTAGTGAGCGGGGTTGTGAGGTGGGTAGTCAGGGTGTGGAGACCCTTCTTTATTTTGTGTATGAGATGTTTATAGAGTTAGTAGAGGTTGGGATGGTGGAGGTTCTTAGTGTTTTGGGGGAATTTATATATGTGTTTCTTGAGGAGGTTGTAATGTTACCCCCTTGATGTGATGTTGAATTCATAATAGACTTATAGCTTGGTGATTCTCTGATTTTTTTGTCTCATTATTATATTACAACTTATAAATTATGGGTGTTTAGGATTCATATAGATGATCAGATGAAGAAGGGTTTTATCCATCCTAGTGTTTCATTGTGGGGTGATCTAGTATTTTTTTCCAAAAATGAAGATGGTAGTCTGAGGTTGGGTATAGAATACCAGAGGTTGAATAAGGAAATAGTCAAGAATCGTTACCCCCTTCCAAGGATAGATGATGTTTTTTGACTAGATGATAGGGGTGAGTCGGTTTTCTAAGATTGATCTTTGGAATGGATATCAGCAGTTGAGGGTAAAGGAGGGTGATATCCCAAAGAGTAACCTTAGATACATGTATGGGCACTTTGAGTTTGTGGTCATGTCATTCCGTATCACAAACACAATATTTGTATTCATGGGGATCATGAAATACATGTACCGTGAATTCCTAGACCATTTTGTAGTTGTGTTCATCAATGACTTTTTGATCTACTAAAATTCATAGGAGAATCATGTTGATAATCTCAGATTTGTCTTGTAGGTTCTTAGATTTCATCAGGTCTATGGAATGTTGAAAAACTGCAAGTTCTATACATGAGAGGTGCACTTCCTTGGACATGTGGTGACTCATAAGTTTATGTAAATGGACCCATTGAAGGTTGAAGAAGTTGTTTATTGGGAATAACCCAAGAATGTAGGGGAGGTTAATAGATTCCTTGGTCTTGAAGGCTATTACTAAAGGTTTGTATCTGATTTATCATGAATTGTGGCATCATTGACATCTTTAACTAGGAAATATCAAGCTTTTATCTACACTTATCAGGGTAAGATAGAATTTATCTACCTAAAGTTGTAGTTGGTGAGTACTCCGGTTGTCGACATAGGGATAATGTATCATGTGTTTTGTGATACTTAATGTATGGGATTGGGATGCATGTTGATTAATAGAGAGCGATGATATATTATGGGTATAGTAATTTGAATCTCCATAAGCATGACTATGTCACATATGACCTGGAGATAGTAGTTGTTGTGTTTTCACTGAATTTGTGGTGGAATTACCTCATTAGGGAGCATGTTTTTGTCTTCATAGATCACAAGAGTATGATTGTATCTTTTCTCAACATGATATAAATTTGGGGAAGCATAGGTAGATGGAGTTTTTTCAAGATTATTATTTTGATATCCCCTACACCTCAGGAAAGGGAAATTTTTTGGCTGATTCTTTGAGAATGAAGTTGCAGGAGGATGTTATTCAGGAATCAATAGATGTTTGGAGAGCAATGGAGGAGTTGGAATCCTTGCAATTGGATGTGATGTTGTCTAATGGTGGAGGTTTCTTATTTAAGATTATGGTGTAGTCTTATCTTATCTCATAGGTGGAGGAGTATCAGTGGGTAGAATCGGAGGAAGAGGTGATGTGTTATCATGTAGGCAATAGTGAAGCTCCATAGGGATGGTTAGAATATGGGTATAATTGGATGTTGTCTTGGGGGAGGTAGTTTTTTATAGAAATTCTTGAGTAATCCCTTCATGGGTGTCATATCTTACCTTTGGTAGTACACCCAAGGGTTTACATGTTGTATTGTAGCTTGAGGATGTAGTTTTAGTGGCTCAGTATAAAATAAGAAATGAAATTTTTTATGGAAAGTTGTTTTGTTTTCCAGCAGGTGAAGGCTAAGAATCATGTTCCTGGTAGTTTTTTGCAGCCTTTGGATGTTCCCAAGGGGAAATGGGATGACATATTTATGGATTTCATCACTAGTTTACCCCGAGATAAGGGTGTATGTGATTCTATCTAGGTAATCATGGATCTATTGACAAAATCAGCCCACTTCTTAGCAATAAAAGAGTTGGGTGTCATTGATGATTTAGAAAGGAGGTATATGGATGAGGTGGTGTAGTTTTACATAGTTTTGAGGTCCATTATCTGGGATTAGGATGTGCATTTTACACTATGAGTCTAGAGGATATTATAGCATGATTTTGGCTGTCAGTTGTACCTCATCACTAATTTCCACCCTCATACAAACGGAAAGACATATAATACTATCTAGATAGTTAAGTATATTCTAGGGGAATTTATCTTAGGCTTTAGTGGATTTTAGGTATGGAACTTGACTTTATTTGAGTTTTCATACAAAAATAGTTATCACTTTTCCATAGGCATGGCCCCATTTGATAATTTGTATGGGAAATCATGTCATTATTTGTTCTGATGGAATAATGTTGGGGAGGTAGCAGTTCTTTTTCCTGATGTGGTTTGGATCATGATAGAAAAGGTTCAACTTGTTCTTCAGATGATGAAAATAAAATTGGATTGGTATATGTCTTATGTCTATCATAGTAGGAGGCCCTAGGAGTTTGAGTTTAGATACCATGTGTTCTTACAAGTTTCCCCTATACATGGGTATCATAGTTTTGGAAGGAGTATTAAGCTTTCTCCCATGTTTTTTGGGCCCTTTGAGATGTTGGGATGAGTTGGTGAGGTGGATTATCCATTGGTGTTTCCACTACAGCTGGATATGGTCCATGAAATCTTTCACAATTCTCTAATTTTTTGGTATCTTTGTGATAACTCCCACATTATTTAATATGAGTAGTTGGATATCAAGAATGATGTGATGTTTATGGTGTGTCTAATAGAGATTTAGGACCATCAAGAGAAGGTGTTTCTTGGATGAACCATCCCTTTGGTTTGTGTGTTGTGGAGGAATGGTGGCTTGTAGGATAGTACTTAGGAGTGAGAGACGTGGATGTGTTCCCAGTACCCAAATCTATTTTTAGTTTTTTTATCTATTCTACTTTTTGATGTGATGTTTGGACCTTTTTGTTTTATACTATTTGTGCCTTTTTTTCTTAGTGAGTGATGTGTGACAAAGATTTTGACATATAAAAAGGGTAAAAACTGAATCCTAATCAGAACACATTACAATTCAACATGATTAAAACCGTGTGGGTGATTCAATGTCACCTAGAATAGATAGTACCTTAACATGTAGGATGGAATTATTTGATTCATATGTTTAGGGTAGTGTGGTTTATTAGTTGTAGTGGTTGTTGGTTTGTATTGGGTAGAGGATGAGATGGTTTTAAAAGTGGTTATGAGGAATAGAGTATGCTTGTAGTTTGAGTTTTTGGTTGGTGGAAATGTTTCAATCCTAAAGAGATCCTTGAGAGGTATCCCGTGGGATGGTTGTTTAGGCCTTTCCTTTCCTTTCCTTTACTTACATTCACTTGGATTCTTGAGGAAGAGAATTTTTTTAGTGGAATCTGATATAAGGTCCTGAAATTCTTAAACCTTTTACATTGGTTTTTTTGGATTGGTGGGGTTAAGAGGGTGTTAGGAGTATTTTATTTAGGTTCTTCTAAGTTCTATTCTTATGGTCAGTTGTTTATTCATGTGGTAGATAGGTAGGTCGTGCGGTTAGTTGGAATGTTTGGTTGTTTTTTCTCACGACCAGTTGAATCATCTAAGTGGATGGATCATATATGTGAATCGTCTATGTGAATAGACTACATCGATGGATCTTCTACGTGAATTGGATAAGTGGATGGATCAGTTATGTGAATAAGTTATGTGACTTGATTAGCTATGTGAATTGTCTATGGAACTGGATCTGCTATGTAAATTGATTACATGGATGGATCATCTATATAGCTAAGTCTGATACGCAAAAAGGGCTGTGTGGATTTTTTGGCTATGTGGAGCTTTCAGATATGTGGAATCTTCTAAGTGGAGTTTCCCTTCAGTTGCGTAAAAATGGCCATGCGGGTCTTTTAACAACGTGCATCAAGGGAATTAAAGGGTCATTTATATAAGGATAATTATATCCTTTGATTTCAATGATTATTGAGGTTTTAAATGAGTCTTTACATGTTTATTTTAATGATATCCAAAATAATTGGTTAATTAAATCTTTTATAATCTGAAATCCAAATCGTTTCATATCTTTTTACTCTAAAAAGAAGAAAACATATCTTTGTTCCTTCCTACATACTTTCTATCGAGACAAAAGTCCCCTAATCCCTTTCTTTGGAGTCATGTAACCTTGATGTCATTGGTTCTAGTTTCTTTTAGCGTTTATATCGTCTTTTCTATAACTCATGTTTTGGTGCAGTGAATCGGGTGAAGGTTCTTTATTCAATGTAGGGAATCTGTCATTTCCAACTTTTGTGTGTCATGATTGAATCGAAGAAAAAGGGAATAATTCACATTATTTTACAGGTTTTATATTTTTTTAATATTTTGGATTAATGCTCTTGATTCCCCATTTAAAATCATGGTCATTGGGAGCCTTACTTTTACAATAGTTTTTTATATGGAAACCTTGTTGTGTGTTGTTTTGATATCACCCTAAAGATGAAATTTTTCTAATCAATTATATTCAGCTAATAAAATTGTTTCCCTTAGACTATGGATTGTGTGAGAGTTTCCTAAATATAGAGGTGTAATTTGATACAAATCCCCTTATTAAATATATAAAAATGGTTCGGGATGTGTTGTGATGTGTTGTGATGAGTCATGATGTGAGTTCGTTCCATGGGGTGGTAATATATGTTTGTGGGGAAGTGATGTGTGGTTGTGATGTGGTGTGAGGTGATGTGTTGTTTGTTTGGTCGTGTTTTCGGGTCAGTGAGGTGATGGACATGCTTGTGGGGTGGTGAGGAACTGCTTCAATGGAAATGGAAAGTGGATTGTGATGTGGGACTTGGATTGATAAGGTTGATGTGATATTTTTTGTGTTGTGTGGTTATGTATTTTTATAGTTTCATGGGTAGTAATATAATTGGTTAATAATGACTAAAATGGATGGGGTTTGGTTTGGTTAATGGGATAGATATGGTAAATGATAAAATTAATAATGGGTTGTGTGTTTAAATATAATTGTTGATAAATAATGAAAGAAATTGGATGTTTAAATGAAATTTTCTTGGCTGGTAATGTAGCTTGTGGATTGTTGTGTGATTTTCTACATTTAGAGATGGTAGTGAAAGTTGAAACATTGTGAGTTGGTTAATGAGATGTTATAAACCCATAGGTTGGTCCTGTGTGTATGGATATATATATATATACCTTGTATATTCCTCGTGATTTTATATTTTCACCCCACCTACGTCGATCACTATGGGACTACACCCATATATTCACACAGGGGGTGTTTTCCCAATATCCTGGTGATGGGGATAGATGATTGACTACCCGCTCTTTCTCACTCTCTCTTCTATGTGAGTAGATATGCACAGGCTGTGATGTTTGGAGGTATGTTAGTGCACTAGGTGGAGGATCGGGTGTCTTTAGGGGAGATATGATATAACTGTGTTGTAAGGCGGTGGACCAAGTGTCTTCAGGTGAGATGTGATATGACTGTGTTGTGGGGCGGTGGTCCAAGTGTCTTCAGGTGATATGTGATATGACTGTGTTGTGGGGCAGTGGTCCGAGTGTCTTCAGGTGATATGTGATATGACCATGTTGTGGGGTGGTCTCTTGGGTGTCTTCAAGTGATATGTGATATGACCATCATGTGGGGAAGCCTATGGTGGGGGTCAAGCCTGGTAGGAGGATGGAATGAGGTTGATTTCCTTTATGTTCACAGAACCCTACTACTCTTGTTATGACAGTGGTGGTGATGTGATGGCCTAGGTGTATGCGGGTGTGATGTAATGTTATTGTGTTGTGAGGAAGTGGTATATTTTATTTTGAAGATAAGAGAGCGCCAAGACATATGATGTTAGGGTGTGAGAGTAGTAAATCAGTGGGAAAGTGGTGGGGGTACCCTATATCAATATGAGTCTTATTCTGTTATTATAGTTAGCTTGTGTTATTTTTTGAGTGTTCCTTGGTGATCTTGAGATGAATATTTGGTATGTTTAGGTGATGTTAGTTCTAATGTTTTCTTCTGGGTGCATTAGTATGCTTATTTTTCATGTGTACGAGTGACTTTGGCTTTCCTATTGAGCATACTTGTATGCTCTCTCTACATATATAAACTGATTTTTAGGATTCCATGAGGATTACATGGATCATTCTAGACATTACTAGCTTGGACCATTGAATAGTATTTCTTCCGTTTCTTTAGCTTTTCTTTTGGGTATATGTATTTGGATACTTTTATCTGTACTTTTTTTATTTATACATACATTGTGGGGTTGTTTTGGTTTATTTTTATTTTATTTCATGGGGTTGTTTTTGGATGATTCATCATATATCTCAATCCTATATTTTTATATAGGGTAATGCCTCCCATTTCATGAGATTTTTATATCATTGATGTTGGTCTGCAATCTGAATCCTACTAGAGGTGGGACTCGGGGGGGTCATTATGTCTCCCCTTTCATTGTGGTATCATTGGTGAGAGGGATTCATGACACATATTTTATCTCTTTTGATTATTTGAAGCGCATTTTGAACTAAAATTCCATTTTTAAAATGAAAATATGCAGGTTAAGTGATATCAGTCACACCTTATGTTCAATTGATGTGTGATTAATTTCTACATGTTATAAATGATTAACCTATCATTTTCCTAAATTATCATAATAATTAGAGTGGGTGTCCTTAGTTTTTAGTATGTGACACGTGTGTTGAACTAAATTGTTATTTTAAAATGAAAACACACAATTTTAGTCATACTATGGTCATACCATGTATCATATTGATACGAGGTTAATTTATACACATTAAAAATGAAATATCGATATTTTCCCGAAACAATCATATCATGATATCTATATTTTGAGTATGTGACAAGTATTTTAAATTAAAATTTCCTCTAATTTTTTTGGATAATATGTCTTTTTTACTAGATTGAGAGTGAACACCTGACATGACATGAAGGCTCAGATACACAAAGGCCTTATAAATACATAGCCTAAAGTGATAGTTGCACAAGTCCTAAACTATAATAACTCCTTCCATAAGCTCGATGTTTCTCCTCAATAGTTTTTCACATTATCATCTTCTCCATTATCTGTATCAATTTGTTGGATGATATTGTAGATTTTTGTGAGTTCCTGTGATCATTCACACCACCATTTATCCCTCAATTGACCCCTTGTGTTTATACTTTCTAGACCACCACTACTCGCATCCCACTTGAGCATCTTGATGACCTAGAGGCTTTGTATCCTGAAGGCTCTTAATGGCCTGTGACACACCATGTGTCGGATTTATGCGATATTAATTCCTACATGTCAAAAATTAATTATCAATACTTTACCTATAGTATCAAGAAAATATGATTTTGTTTACTTGGTTTTGAGTATCAAATTTGAGATGTGAAAAAAAGTGTCACTTTGAAATGAAAATATACAGATTCAATCACATTGAAAAATATCATGCATAAAATTGATGTGTGATTGATTCTTATACATGTAAAAAATGAATCACATATATTTATTATAAATTATCATGATAATCAAAACTCATTTTCTTGATTTTGATTGTGTTGGTGATCCCCTGCATCTAAAATTGTTTCTCCCCTAGTTGGGGTTTCCACTATAGATCCACTAGTACTATCCCCACCCAGACCCATCTAGACACGATACCCTTAAAATTATGTTGTAGATCCTTTCACTTGACTTCCCTACATCCTAGAAACTAAATTTATATGGATTTTTGGTGGGGTGATTTTAAAATTAGGGGATTATAATCTAGATCTGGTGGTAGATAGGGATAACTGGTGGGTTTGTTAGGATCATCATATGAACATATGCAGCAAAAGACAACCTAAACACAAGAAGATATATCTTTAAGAATCAATTCATAAATAAACTATATAAACATTGTACCTAGAAATCATCAATGGAAGCAGTCTTTATATTATTTATTGATGAAGTAGAATGCTTGATGAAGATCATAAATCAGTGAACAAAAGAACTCTTCCACCAAGGGGGATACACTAATCAATGGATCTATGATCGTATCATGAGGATACATGAATGCTCAAGGTGTGTCAGTTCCTTCGACTCCAATGATGAACAATAGTGTGGGAGGAAGAGATAAATGAGTGGCATTCTTACAATTGGTTATCTACAACAGGAGGGAACACATCCCTTTATATATCCATCCATGACATGTTTCATTAAATGAAAACATGTCACTCATATTAATGTATCCATATACATTTATTCCCATAATTCATTCAATCCTAATAAATTAGTGTTCAAGACAATTAATTTGTTCATAATGAACTGTAACTGATAATAAAACTATTCAAGAGAAGTAAATATATATATATATATATTATCATGTGTATTTAATACATGATTTATAATACATGCATCAAATGCATGTAATTAAATATATAAATTATATATATAATATCATATTATATATATATATATATATATATATTAGTGCATATCTATTATTTCACACTTGTACTAAAATCCCTTAAGGAATTAATGCATAACTTCACAACTCTATTTGAATCCATCCAAACTCTTTTAGATATGGTTTTTCATCAAACTCTCTTCATTTTGACAAAATAATTTGTCCAAATTTTTATCCTTATTCAAAGGCCTAATTGTGTGACCCTATAGGATTTAGCAGCATTGAAAACAACCATAAAATCTCTATTTCATAGATGTGAGCAAAGAGTGGAATATAGACAAGAAACAATGCTACTCAAGCTACTAAAGGGTCTTGTGTGATCTCCATCAAACATACTCATATCTATATACTAACATTTATACCACAAGATGTATCATATACACCATATGTATTTTATATAATCCATTTTTCCATGAAATCGAGCAACCACTAGACGTGGAACATGTCAATCTAGTATAATCCTCTCATCATTTTCTTGATTCTATGAAAAATACTAACAAGTGGATGAATGCATCACATGTCATCCATCTATCTGATAATCACATCACATGTCGCTTATAAAAGTATTTGAGCACATAATGTATGAAAAAAACTAAGCATGGACATGAATTTACTCAGTCTAATTCAATCAAGGGACATATGTCTTTCCTTCTCATACAAGTGGATAAATCCCTTCTTGGTTTTACTCCAACTGAAAATATGATTAGCAACATACACAACCACCCCTTGATTATCTAAGTTCATATCGTGACTTGTGTAAGTAGTGTATCAAAGTATGAAGGTTCTCATGCTAGGTATCTTATCAACCATAGTTAATAAGGATTGATAATAATCCTAAACCCCTAAGTATATCTATAATTGTGTGAAATTCCATGAGGTATACTTTTGCGGATCAATCTAGGTAATAAGGCTGCACTTATTACCTCAAGAATCCATTCTTCAATATCACATATACAACCCTTTTCAATGGATATAATAATATATTCAATCCAACCATAACGTATCATCATAACCCATTATACTCCATAATAATCATTGGTTAGGTACATATCCATGTTTTTTATTTGAGGGGATATTTATCATTCGACCATTCATGTAAAAGAAATTCCAGCACACATAAATGATTGATAAATGGAGATTTACTTTATTATAATAGCATGATACATTTTCAACCATTGCAACCTATTTCTTAAGTGCCAAACACATACAGGTATAACATGACCCTCATGTGGTTGCTGTAGTAATAGATTTTGAACATGACATCTAAATGTAATTCTTGTCACATCCCTATGTGACCATTTGATAAAATACTCCTACTAACCACTTAGTACGTGAAATCTATGAAGAAATCTAGTTTGAATAAGGGTAAGACATAGAAATCATATTCCTTAAGTTAAACTCTTTGAACTCATATTCAAACTCCTTAAATTTATAACGTCAAATGTTAAAATATTATATTTTTTGTCTACTTAGAACTCTTTCTAAGTATATCATAATCATATTTGGAAATTTTTACATCAAAATTTTTCCTTGAAATATTTTAAAAATAATGTAACTTTTTACATTATCACATTACCAACACCTTTTAAACTCTTTTAAGATATCCATTTTGTTATAGTAACTAATATAACTCTTAACATTTATTTTTACCAACATACCCTAAAATATTTTAGGATAACATTATAGTCACTTCATTGTGGTAAAAATATTTTACCATTTACATTTTTATTTTACAATATTTCTTAAACCTTTTAGAAAATAAAGTGAATTTCACTAAGCTAGAATAATAATGATATTTACTTTATCTTGGAGTATATTAGAATATCATCGATAAGGACTACCATAAATTTGTTGAGGTAATCTCTAAATAATATATTCATTAAGTCCAAGAATATTTCTAGATAATTAGTGAGTTTGAAATCCATCACTATGAACCCATAGTGTCTGTACCTCGTTCAAAAGGAAGTCTTAGGAATATATTCCTTCCTTGCCTTTAATTGGTGATATCTCAATCGAAGGTCCACCTTAGAGAAATACTTGGACACACACAGTAGATCAAACAAGTAATTTATCAATGGAAGGGGATACTTGTTCTTTATTTTGATCTTTTTAAGCTCACGATAATCAATGAAGAGGCTCATTGATCCATCCTTCTTCTTGACGAAGAGGACTGGTGCACCCCATAGTGAAGCACTCAGGCATATAAAATTTTTGTATAGAATATCTTGTAACTACTTATTTAGTTCCTCTAAATCAATAGTGTCCATTCTATAAGGTTTCTTTGATATAAGAAGAGATCAATGAGTAAATTAAATTGATAACTTAACATCTCAATTATAAATAATACCAAACAATTCTTTAGGGAACACATGAGCACATTCCCTCATAATGGGAATGTATTTGGTTATGATTCTCTCCTTTGACTTGATCATTTGATTTAGATATTCTTTATTATAAGTTAAAAATATCTACACTTGAGATGATGACTCCTAAATAGATTCATCCTCTTACTTACACTTATACAAAATTAGAGGATGCCTTGGGATGTGAAGAGTGATCTCCCTTTCTCAGAAATTGATGTTGGCTTTGTATAAAGACATCCAATCCATACCAAAAATAGAATCAAACTCCACCAGATGAAGTAAAATGATATTTGATGGGAGGTTTGGTCCACAAACATTAACTAGGGAGGAGTTATATACTTTGGATGCAATAATTTCCCTATTTTCTATTCTCACAGATAACTCAACCTCTATATTTTGAGTGGTGTTTTAATAGTTCTACTAAACTTGAATGATATGAAATAATTAATATAACCAAAATAAAATATTATGTTCCCTATAATTGAATGAATAACCAGTGTAACTATCACCACCTCGTTGTCAGGATCCACCTCAGCACTAGTAATGGAATAAGATTTCTCATGCTCATTTGGATTTGGTGTAGTGGATTTCATATTTCCCTTTCTCTTTACAATTGAATCATTGAACCATAGGTGGTGATCTACATTCCTCCATCAAATTGAACAACTTTTTTTATGTCTATTCAACATTCATGATGTTGTTGGTATTCTCTCCTACACTTATACCATTTTCTCATCCCTTTGTGGCATTTACCATGATACATATTCCCACATTTTTTACATGTGAGTGGTTGATTTTTCTTTACTGCATTATCATTAGATCCCTCATATTGAAACTCCAACTTTCATTTATTATCACCATAGCTATGGGACCATTCTCCAAGCTTCATCTCCAATTTGAGAGCACATCAAACAGATTCTTCATAACTCCCAAAGTCTTGAATATATAGATTCTTTAAAAGGTGTGGTTTTAAACCATTAAATAATATATCAATTCTTCTATAATTTTTTATAACAAAACCCAAAGAATATCTTTCAAGCGTTGTGAAATTTTATTCATAGGAAGTGATAGATTCACCTTCCTTTTTCTTCAACTCTATGAATTATTTCTCCATCTTTGTATAGAGAGTTTGAGGGAAATACTTATTAAGAAACATTATCTTAAATTGTTCCCACTCTATATATATGATTTCATCCTTTTCTAGGTGTTCTTAATCAATTATGACCATTGATTGGACTCTCTATCTAGGTGATAAATGGATGAAGTCACTTTCTCTGTCTAAGAACAGTGAAGCATAGAAAAGATCTTCTCCATTGAGTCAAACCACTGTTCTGCAACTAGTGGATCAGAAGATCCACTAAATATTGGTGGTCTTTGCCACATAAAATACTTGACATCCAGTTTCTCCCTCTTAGGTGAATGAGGATGTTCCATATTATTCAGGTTATTGTTAATAGCCTGAGATAGTAGGGTAATCATCGCTATGAAATTTTGAACTCCACCTCTCAAATCATTGGGGATGTCATTCAGAAAATCACTGCATTGTCCCTCACACAAGTTTTTGTCTAGGTTTATCTTGGTTCTCACCATTTTCTAAAATATAAAAGGTTAGAATAAAACATAAGTCAATAAGTAATGAACAAATAATTTATTCTGTTGTGCAATTAACTCTAAATCCATATCTTATGGGATCTATATATTTAGCATTTTTATAAAACAAATATTCTTAGGTGCTTACTTATAATTAGTCTCATATTAAGGGTTTTCTCTATGGTTATATAATCATAAATTCCAAATTAACTAAAACACACTCTGATTCCAACTATAGTGACCCTACTTTTTTTACATGATTATTACATCATTTTTAAGATAAACAAATTAAAAGGATACATAACTGTGATCCAAAAGTTTAGTATCTTGGGAAAATTAGAACCATACATAAATTTTATATAATAAAGAATTAATTTTTTTTTAATTCCTTCTTCTCTAGCTTCTTATTGGCCTTCGTATTCTCCTTAGTACAAGTACTCACCCGAGGATATACATCAAAAGAAGGGGTGAGCTAAAAACCCATTAAGAGGATGAATGAGATACATGAAACATGGGTGAGAATAATCACCATCCTAATAACATAATAAAATTATCATTATCATATTCATGATATAAACCATTAGATAAATTCATGTAATGTGGAAATGTATAAAAATTAAATAGCATGTCATTGTGGTTAACCACCACACATAGTTGTGAAGAGATATTGCATCACGTTAATGAATATTTCATATTATCTCTTGAGATATATCACATTACCCAATTCATTTGAGTTCTATATAATTTCATTCACACACTTCACAACATAACATTTACATGTGCTATATAATTCTGGTCACACCCGTCACATCATAACATTTACATTATCATGCATGCCACATGGAACATATATCAATATTGGACATAAAATAACCCATATATAGGAATGAGTTTCATTTCATAAAGAATAAATTCATCAATACACTCTTGGGTTCCCAAAATAAATAGGTAATAACATAATTGGTATAATAATCACTAATCTTGATTGAGAAATAAACAATCACATGAGAAGTAAAAAATTTGTGTTTTTAGGAAGAAGATTTAATTTGAAAAAATCTTTTCATCTATCATAAAATCATATTGAAAACATATATATCCATAAAAGAAAATGGGAGGATAAATAAATGATATTTAATGTTACTAAAAATGTAGTTAAATAGGGAAAACCCAAAGGAATAGAGTTGGGTTTGAGAATCCCCTTACCTTATGTTTAAATACTTTCTTAACTTTAATATCCTAAATAATAAAACTAAATTCATTAATTAACAAATAAAAAAGCTTTTATACATGCATATTATTCATTATAGTTTTATTAAAATCATTTATGGGATTTTTGATGAGTTATAGAGTTTAATTTCATCATTCGAGAGTGTTCGTTTTCTTGGTATTTATGATCGGTTTTCTTGTATATGAGTATGGAAGTTCATGTAAAAATTTGAATAGTTATTCGAAATTAAAATTATATGTTATTAATGAAATTATATAAGATTAAGGGATATTATATATCATTTGGTTATGTGTTATGAGTATGATTTATTAGATTTAATGTTAATGAAAATGATTTAATTATTTTTGGTGGTTTTATGACCGTTATGAGCTTATATCATTTTATTTTACATCATATTTATATATTGATTAAAAAACATTATATAACATATAATATGTATAATAAAATATTATTTAACCATAATTATGGTTTTATTACCATCCTTGAAGTTGGTAGTAAAAAATGAAAACACATTGTCCACGGTGGTGGTAAATCGACACACCATAGACGACGTTTTCCTGTTTAGAAAAAAAGGAAAATGGAAGAGACTTGAAGAGGAATTATTCCATAAACATAATAAAATTAAATTATATAAAAGATAGTATAGTTATCATGCCTCTTGGATAGGTGGAAGTGAGTATTGGATAAGAAAATAATAAAATTGAAAATAAAACAAAAGAAAAAGAAAGAGGATTTTGCCTCTTTGTTTTCTTCTCCTTGAGAACCTCCTTAGGGAAAAGGGTTTGTCCTTTTGATGAGACCAAGGGTTCCTGTACATAAATGAGGGTATTGGGAAGATTATTTGGAATAATTTGGAAAATTTTCAAATCTTGTAATGTGTTAGGAGACAAGGTGGTGAGGGCTAGTATTTATAGGGGAGGAGAGGGGTGTTTTCTCATTATTTTATTCATTGGTTTATTATTTTGGCTTAAGACTATGAATATTTTGAGATTTATCAAAAATATATATTAAAATAATGAATTATATTCCGAGATTTTGGGCTTATAAAATCCATACATCATCCATGAATCAATACTTCATGTATTTAGATTTTATCATATTTTACTATTCACCAAAAATTTAAGTATTTTAGAAAAACCCCAAAGTTTAACTCTAACCATTTTTTGATGTGTCGAATTCAAAAAATGAAATCCATTTTATGAAAATAATTTTATAAATATTAGAAATATAATTTTTAATTAAAATCATCATTTACTTGGAAAATATCGATTTTAAAATTATAACTTATTTTATAACAATTTGAAAAATTAATTAAGGTCTCATAAAATTATCTTGTAGTCATAAGAAGAAAAATTATTAGTTTATGAATATATTTTAAGAAATTAATTTTTCTATTAAATCATTATATTAATAATAAAATGGTAAATAAACCTTTATATTTTATAAAAAAACTAACACTTAATTTATGTTTTAATAAATATCTATTTACTAATATTATGATATAATTATGTCATATTATCTTTTATAAGATGCCTAAATATTATTTATACTTTCATAGATGGGTTTCTATTCTGTTGGAAAATTCACTATTCCTAATGGTCATATTACTATTCTAAAGGTCAAGTTACTATTCCATTGGTAAAGGTTTCTTAACTTCTAGGAATTCCTCTTATTTCAATTATTATTCATTTATAAATTTTTCATTATGTTATAAAAATGATTTTATGTGGTTTAAAATATATGAAACAATTATAAGAATGGAATTATCATTAATAAAATTTTGGGTTGTTACATTTAGGACATGAATTAGTTACGCATTGTGAACTTGTTACATGACATATAAATGTAGTCAGACTGATGTCATGAACTGATTAATGACTTGAAATATTTACATTCCATGAAACTGGTTCACATCGTGCAATGATTGATTGGGTTGTTTTTAACCCAAGGTGACACATTTTTGGCATAACTAAAAATAAATAAATACACGATTCGAATGGGTTAAAAGCCGTGTATTTCTTAGGATCAACAGTTTTAATCCATGTTGTGTGTATAATGTTTTTCTCATCTGTATAAAACCCTCCAATCTCACGACTTAGGTGACTCCAGGTGTTTTGGAGTGCTTCTTCCCCCTCTGAACATCTAGATCAATCATCTGATCCCCGATGAATGGTTTCACTATGGTTTTTCCTCTATTCCATTACTCTCCATTGTGGCTGTGTACTCTCTTGACCATGGTTGTTTTGTTCATTGATCTTAATCTTGTGTGATATAGGTTTCTTGTTGAAATATTCTTCACTATTTTTCTTATTAGTATTACCCATTGGAAGAGTTTACCTCAACGCTAGTTAAAGGTATGTTTTCTAAACCAAACTCTATAGTTATTTTCTGATTATTTAAGTATGTGTAATATTTTTTGATTATGACAAACTATCATGCATGCTAATTAATTGAATAAATGTGGATGGTAAAATATGTTTCAGATTACTCCTTGGATCCCTTTAGATCCAATAGTGTTGAAACCTGGCTTGCGGCTACACATTGGGTGAGCCTACGCTGGTATAATAATGAATTGGCTAATGGATTAAAATATAATTTAGCATGAAATGAGATATCAGGTGATTGATTATGATATATTATCCTTTTAAAATGGGTAAATTTATTATTTAAATGGTTGGTGATAATTTGATAATATTTGGGTGTTCAAACTAGCATGGAAACAACTTAAGATATAAGTTAACGAACAAATGGGTAATTGAAAGGCAAATGGAAATTTATAGAATTAACCATTCTAGATTATGATATGATGTTGTGTTTTTCTTACTATTATGATTTGGTTTTTGATTCATGTTGAAATTCTTATATAGATGTCTTTTCCTAGTTATTTTGTAATGCTTATAGGGTTTGGCTCGATAATGTTGTAATTCTTATATTTCTTGGTCCAAAGATGTTGTAATTCCTATACAGAGGGTGATTCCTAGTTATATGATTATTTCATGGACATGTTTTTATGGTTTTCATGGTTTTCCAACATGCTTAGAGATATTTCGGCATAGTGCTGAAGTAGGTTGATTGTTGTATTATATTAATTGATTAATTAATACACATATTTATCATTTTATTGAATGTACTTATTATCAGACTGATTTTGTTTATACATGGTGGTGTTGACCTACTGAGTTTTACATACATCCTATGCAGGACACCATTTGGTACCTGATCTAATTATATGGATGTAGGTTTAGAAAAGGGAAATGGAACTTGTATTTGACCATTTCTTGCTGGATGGGTTAGAGCTTGGAGACGGGACTGACATGGGGTTTAGGACTAGGGACTTTTGAGTCTATTTGTGCCAGCTTTTTATTTTTCTTATTTTAATTATAGCATGCTATTTAGTTACATTTCAGCCTAGCATTTCTTGGTTTATTATTATTTGGTTTGCTTGGTTCTTCATTTACCTTCCAATTCTATGTTGTAATATTTCTATTTCCCTTACTCTAATATTTATTTTTTTACTTATGCAATATTACAACTCTATACTAGGGGTTATAGTCTCCCCACTATTCTCTTTACACCCCCACTACTTGTCGTCAGCCTCTGGTGTATCGGGAGGTGTGCATGAGGTCTCGTAACCATCCTGATTTTTCCACGTGAGAGAGTACCGGATTTGGAGATGTTACACCCCCCATAACAATTAATATTTACATTTAATTCTTAAAAAATACTTTAAATAGTTTTAAATACTTTTGATTCCAAATGAAGGTGAAGTTCATTCCTATAAATAAAATGTAACTCGATAATTTTTTACCTTATTTTCCATAATAAAATCCAAATATTAATATGTTACACCTATTTATAAATTGTTTATACTCTTTCCATAATTAAATCCAAATATTAATTCTTAAAAGTTATTTTTGATCATTTTGATCACCTCAGAAATCAAATAAATAAATGGTTAATTCTTAAAGGTCACAAATGACCCGTGAGATATTTTTCTAAATTTCCAAGACCACCTAAGCTTGTTTTTTTTATTTTTTAAAATTTTATGTTCATTTTAAAACTTAGTTTCGATCATTTTGTGAACCTCAAAGAATTAATTCATGTGTGGTTTCTTCTTACAGGCACTACTACAAATCCGACTTTTATCAGTGCTAAAAAAAATTTGATATTCTAAGCGTTGATAAATGGGGTCCCGTTTATCAGTGCTAAAAAATCACTAATAATGTCCCATTTTATTAGTACTAAAAAAAGTGTTAATAAAAGTTTAAAAAATAGTTTCTTCCCATATTAATTAGCAAGATATTCTTATGGAGGTCATCCCCTATCGTCGCTCAACCTCCCCCCATTCCCCCTTTATCAACACTTGACCTCTCCCCCTGCCTCTTTTATGAGTGCTTTTCTGGCTCCCAATGCCATTTATTAATCCTAGACAATTGATCCTCCCACATTTGTCTTCACATTTACTTGGATTTGAACTTGGGACCTCCACCCTTATTCACCTACGCCTTTACCACTACTCTATGTTGTTTTGTTTTTTGATTTATGATATATCAATTAATTTTTATATATTTAATTACATTTTAATACATATATTTATTCATATATTTATATATATCTATTTAATTATTTTTAAATACACTTATAAAATATGTTTTGTGTGTGTGTGTATAAATACTTACAGACCTACCCACCTAATATAGTTATGCGTATTTATATTTATTTATTCATATTATATATTAATATTTATATATATATTGGAATATATGTCACAACCCGCCTTCACCAAAAGGAGGGAAGGGTCATCAGATTGCCAGACCCTTCCTTCTTCAAGTTGAAGGAGAGATAATGACCCCCGAAACCTGCATTCAATAGGTCCCGGAGTAGCGACCAGTGCCAAGGGTATATAATCACTCACTAAATGGAAGGCATTTACCTTATTCTTTTAATAGGATCGGGAGATAGGATGGTAAATCGCAACAACACCGAAAGCAGAAAGTAAAAGTAAATCCAAGAACCATTCCCAATGCATGTTACAAACGTAAAATCCACAAGGTACAAGTGACTACAAGGGTAAAGTACCAAAGAAAGAAAAACAGAAACTGAAACTGCCCCAAAGGTCCGAGCTAGTATGGTCCCGTGCAATCCCCGAAGTCCTCTTGGAAACCTGAAAGCAGTTTTATATATGTAGGGTGAGCATACAAGTATACTCAGTAGAGAAAACCAAAGACTCTCATGCACAAGTGGGGGAACTTACTAAACTCTCATGAGAAAAAGAGTAAACCAAACACCTGACAAGGTAAACTATCCATCCAAGCCTCACTAAGGCACACTCTCCAAATAACACAAGCAAGTAATATATATAATAAGAGAACATCGATGTTTGGGTACCCAGCACCGCTTTCCCACTGGTTATTGAAGACATCCTACGCATCGGACCAATCCCACCATTCTCACCGCAGTCCCAATGACACACCCCGCCCGCACACACTTGGGCCACAACCTCACGCAGTCCCACTACCAAACCCCGCCCGCACACACTTGGGCCATAACTGTCACATGTAACCACGCCTAAAAACACCTAGGCTAGAACAATCACCGCCACGCCTGAAGACACCTGGTCTATAAGATCCACTGCCACACCCGAAGACACCTGAGCCTCATCCTGAAGACACTTGGGAAACCACCTGCCCGCAGACACCTGGGCCAACCACCACACTACCCCGCCTGAAGGTTCTTGGGCTAATAATGGACTTCCGGCCATCACATCCTGCCCGAAGATACTTGGGCTTTCCCGGAAATGGAGGAGAAAACAAGATAATAACCATCCACTAATAATAGTGTTGTGAAAAACACCCTCCCCCATGAAATGGGGGTGTTCGGCACTAAGTGATCAACATGGGTGGGGAGTGAATAAGAAACAAAAAACTACAAGTATATGTATAGGTAATAAGAACTCCCCCAAAGTTTAGGTTTTTCATCAGCCTGCCTAAAGAACACAAACAGCACTACGTCCAAGTCCCAACTCATGCCAAACAAAAACCCATTTGCCCCATCCTGGTTTACATGTTCAGTAGTGATGTTTAATTAAGTTCTGCACCTACTTGGGCAACTAGTAAGCATAAGCACAAGCCAAGGAAAGAAAATGGTCAAGCATCAACTACAACATCCACACCTGGTTCTCTCGTAGATCCACAACAACCAAAGAAAACACCAAGATACAGTCCCATGTCCAACATCCAGAATCCAAAAAGGGTCTCTCAACAATATAGGATCCCACCCCAATTTGTGATATAAAAAAGGTGACCACCCGGTCTTAAAATTCACAACCACTGAAAGCAGAACATAGGGGATCCCATCCCCAAATTCACAACCACTGAGAGTATAATAATAGGGGATCTCATCCCCTCCCACATCTCCCAACAACTGGACCATGAATGAAGAACAATCAAACCACTACCACCAAGCAAAGTAGGATCATGCTGGTATTTTCAGATTTATAAGATTTAACTCACTCCATGATTACAATTTCTGTGTGCTTTAACCGAGTTTATCACAGAAAAAGTATTGATCCTGGTGCTTTAAATTTATTTAGCCGGATATACATGGTTAACCAATTTCATTTTCACCGCAGGAGTTCACAACTACAAAACAATCCATTTAAGACATCACCAGGGGTTCATTAATGCACAGATAAAGACCACCAACGGCCATGATTTTCAGTAGGCGTAAGCCCGCAAAATTCAAAAAGGAAGATCATAAAATAGAGCACCATCATCAATCACAACCCCCCCATGTTTATAGAATCATTTCATTATCTTTATTTAGGTTTGGTTCATCCAATTATGCAGAATCAAAAAAATGCCGACCCTGCATGATACACAAAATGGAGAGACGAAGGAGAAATTCCCTACATGTTGATCAACGATCGATGCTAAGGCTGGGCACGGAACTTCACGGATAGCGATGCGGATCGTCTAAAAGAAAATAGGCTCGTCTGAACGAAGGGTACTCCTCCCACAGGGTGATTGAGAAAAGAAGAAACCACGGTGAACCCTTTAGTTTATAAGGGTCGGGGATGGTTGAGATAACAACGTGGAACTGCGTAAGGAGCAGGGGTCGTGGGTTGACCATGCGGTCCCACACATTATTAAAGGGTCGGGCGGTTTAAACCGACGCACACACTAGGTTAATTCATTAAATATTTAATTAAAACATTTACAGGCATTACCGGGATTTAAAACAATCTTAAAGGGGTCAAAATAGGGTTTAAAACCCAATTCGCGTAGGAGCGCTACTGAAAATACCCCGTGGGGGTAGGCGAGAGCCACCAGTAGTTGGGAGCTACCGGTGGCTGACAGCTACCGGTAGTAGAGCTACCGGTAAGCTGCAGCGACCGGTAGACCGAGCTACCGGTAGACAGAGCTACCGGTAGTTTCAGCTACTGTTAGACCGAGCTACCGGTAGGCTGTGGCCACCGGTAGACCGAGCTACCGGTAGGCCTGATACCGGTAGTCTAAGGCTACCGGTAGACCTACCGTTAGGCCAAACTTCACCGAGATTCCCAGACCAGAAAACCCAACACGATATTTTCACAAAGTAATGGACCCCAAAAACCCGGGCCATTACATCAGATACCTCTTAAACGATTCTCATCCTCGAGAATCAAAACAACCCAGAAGGAAAGAGAGGGTCCGAACAACCACCTAGAAAGATACCTATTATAAGTGAACCTCATTGTTAACTAAGAACACTTTCTTGTCAAGAACCAAGAAACATAACATGTCAAACTGCCCAGCCATGTGGGTTAGGGAGTCTCCTTCCCCATGTCAAGATACTATCTGCTTTGGGCGGCACTGACTTGCCCGCACGGGTTTAATCGCATCCACCTTAATGCGTCTTGATTCATAGTCGGGTCCTCCCCTACCATATCCAGGTATTTTCACACACATTCAGAGTAAATAAAACCAGTATTTCATAGCCAACAAGGTAAAACATTCCACCACAACAGTTATAAACCGAACAGTACAAAACTCAAAAACAACTCTGGGTACCGGGCACACATCTGTGCTTCCCTCTCCCACGTACTCTCCTCAATCCCACCATGTCTCCATAACACACTAACCAAGGGAATGGTTCACCCATGAAGCACCTTCTCCTTTTGATCCTCGGTCATCACTGGTCTCTCCACAAAAGTCACGTCGTCCTCGATGTCCAGCTCTCCCCAGTCAAGGACGTGTGAATCGTCGTGCAGGTAACGACGAAGCTGGGACACATGGAATACATCATGTATCCTCAGTAGCGGCGGTGGTAGCGCTATCTGATAAGCCACTTCACTGACCCACCGCAACACTTCGAAGGGTCCGATGAACCTTGGAGAAATCTTACTCCCTTTGTCGAACCTCCGTTGTCCACGCTGAGGGGAGACCTTCAAGAACACGTGGTCTCCAACCTCAAACTCCAAGGGCCTCCTCTTGGTATCAGCATACGACTTCTGTCAGTCCTGGTCCACCTTCATCCTTTCCCGTATGAGCTGAACCTTCTCTATCGTGCTCTGCACTACCTCCGGGCCAAGGATGGATGCCTATCCTACTTCAGTCCAACACACAGGTGAACGACATGGCCTCTTGTACAAGGATTCAAATGGGGCCATACCAATGGTAGAGTGATAGCTATTATTGTAGGAAAACTCTACCAGAGGCAAGTATTGCACCCACTATCCTCCTGAGTCCAGAACACATGCTCACAGCATATCCTACAAGGTTTGGATAGTGCACTATGTCTGTCCATTTGTCTAGGGATGGAAAGCAGTGTTAAGGCACAGCTGGGTGCCAAAAGCATGCTGCAATCCTCTCTAGACTTGTGAGGTAAACCGTGCATCCCTATCTGAGACTATAGACCTCGGAACTCCATGCAACCGCACCACCTTATCCACATACCTTCGTTCCAAAGTATCCACTGTACTCGACTCCCTGATCACTAGAAACTGAGCCGATTTCGTCAACTGGTCCACTACCACCCATATGGTGTCGTATCCCCCTTGGACCTTGGGTAGTCCCGTGACGAAATCCATCGAGATTTCATCCCACTTCCACTCGGGGACATCTAGAGACTGTAGTAGGCCGCCTGGAACTCAGTGTTCAGCCTTCACTTGCTGACACACTAAGCACTTGGCCACGAACTCTGCCACTGCTCGCTTCACTCCGGGCCACCAAAATGGTCTCTTCAGTCCCCAGTACATCTTGGACACTCTAGGGTGTACTACTAGGGGTGAGTTTTGTAACTAACTAAGAACCTTTCCGTGCATCACTTCTGGAACAAACATCCTTCCCTGGAAAAGCATCTAGTTCTGACCATCCTCTGTCGACCCTTCCGGAGCATTGCCCTGGTCAATTCGGCCACGCATCACTTCGCACTCTCGGTCTTCCCAATGAGACTCCTCCACTTGCTGCAACATATAAGACTTCACTGTCATCTGATACAGGCAACCTCTACCGCTATCCATCCTCGCATCTAGGTGTAAGGTAGCCAACTCCTCCATTGCCTTCCAGGTGTCTGCCGACTCTCGGACCACATCCTTCTTTGATCTCCTGCTCAAGGCATTAGCCACTACATTCCCCTTCCCTGAAGTATAGGAGATATCGAAGTCATAACCCAGGAGGAACTCCATCCACCTCCGCTGTTGCAAGTTTAGGTCCCACTGGGAGAAGATATACCACAATCTTTTGTGATCTATGAAGACAACAAAGAATTCTCCGATGAGGTAGTTCTGCCATAACTTCAGTGCAAAAATGATTGTTGCAAGCTCCAGGTCGTGGGTGGCATAATTATTCTCATGAGGGCGTAGCTTCCTAGACCCATAAGAGATCACCCCTTGTCACTACATCAACACACATCCTAGGACTTGTCCTGAAGCATCATAGAACACCTAATACGCTGCCCTTTCTTCTGGTAATCTCAGCACTGGGGCACTAACCAACTTCTCATTCAGATAGCTGAAGGCTGACTCGCACTGCTCACTCCACACGAAAACCTAGTCTTTCTTGGTCAGGGCTGTCAAAGGGGCTGCTACTCGGGAGAAGTTGGGTACGAACCTCCGATAGTAACCTGCCAGCATGAGGAAACTACAAACCTCTTCCACATTCTTGGGTGCTTCCCAAGAAACAACTACCTCAACCTTTTATGGGTCCACCGCTACCCCCTGCTCGGACACCACAGGCCCGAGGAAGTGCACTTCTCGTGTCCAGAATTTGCATTTTGACAACTTCCCATAGAGATGGTGTTGTCGGAGGACCCCTAAAACCGTCCTTAGGTTCTCTGCATGGTCCTCCTCTGATATCGAATATATCAGGATGTCATCGATGAACACAACTACGAACCGATCCAGGTACTTCTGGAAGATTGAGTTCATAAGCCCCATGAACACAGTCGGGGCGTTCATAACACCTAAAGGCATGACTACGAACTCAAAGTGTCTATATCTTCACCTGAATGCCATCTTTGGGATGTCACTCTCCATTACCCTCAACTGGTGATACCCAGACCGCAGTTTGATATTCGAGAACCACCAGGCCCCTTTTAGCTGGTCGAAAAGAACGTCTATCCTCGGAAGAGGATAGCGATTCTTGATCGTCACCTGATTCAACCTCGTGTAGTCTATGAACAACCTGATACCACCATCTGTCTTCTTTTCGAACAAGACTGGAGCACCCCACGGTGACTCACTCGATCGAACATAACCCCTCTTCATAAAATCGTCAATCTGAATTTGCAACTCCCGTAGCTTCAAAGGTTCCATCTGGTAAGGAGCCATCAAGATTGGTCGAGCACCAGGCTACATGTCTATCCCAAACTCGATATCCCGTCGAGGGGGTAGAGTCTTCACCTCCTCAGAAAATATGCCCATAAACTCACGGACGATCTCTGGCACCTCCACCATTTCAGCATCTACTGACTCTAATGGCAGCTCAGTTAACAAGGAGAGGAGGGGTTCCTCTCACCTGTTTCCCTTCTGACTACTCCGCTCACCGGTGAAGGTAACACGCCGGCTGCCCAAGTATAAGAACACAACCCTTCCTCGGAAGTAGTTGATGATGTCACACATAGGGAATATCCAGTTGATTCCTAGGATAACATCGTATGGCTGTATCTGTAGCAGAAGAAGATCCCTAACCGAATGATGTGGCCCTATCATCAGTTTACATCCTCGACAAACAAATAACAAGTCGATCTGACCTCCGACTGGTGTGCTCAGCACCAGGGGCACTGGAAGTCTCTTGACATCTAGACCCAAGGCACGGGATAGACTTGGTGAAACAAAGTTGTGCAAAGCTCCGGTATCAAACAAGGCAAAAGAAAGGGTACTGAATAAACTGATCGTACCTCGAACAACCCCCGACCCTGCTGGAACTGCTGCCTCCGCGGCGTGTAGCTGTCCACGCCCAGCTCCTCTTCCCCTCAGTTGTCGGCCACCTCTCCGACCATGCCCCGTTCGAGGTCAATGAAGAGCGCCTTGAGGTCAGCCTCCTCCTCCTATGTCTGCCCTCAGAGGAGCGGGAGCTCGCTGTCCCTGCTACTGCTGCTGGAAAGGCCTGGCTGGAAGTTGCTGTTGGGGCGGGTGTTGGGGTTGTCCGCCACCACCGTACTATACCCAGTCTGGGCACTGACTCCGGATATGTCCATGTATCCCACAGACAAAGCATCGTGGTCCCGAGCCCGAAGGAAAAGGGCGAGGAACAGGGGATCGAAACTGAAACTGTTGCGGTCTGCTCCCTACTGGTTGGAACCTGGAGGGTCCTGACGCTGGAGGCCAGGTACTGACGGCCTTCCCCTTCGATGTTCCCAGCTGGATCCCCTCTCGTGACACACCTTTTAGAGCGTGCATCCTCTTTACCACTTGGGCCTTCTTCTGGACCACCAAGTACGTCGGCAGGGTAAAGGGGGTAACAGCATACTGGAGGGAGGGTCAGAGCGTCTTCTCCAAACGTCTTGCCCGAGAATCCTCATCGGGAAAGATTTCTGGAGAAAAACGTAGAAGGTCCTTGAACTTGATTCCTAGCTCCCTCACAGACATACTCCCCTGCTGAAGGGAGAGTAGCTCCTGTCTCTTTTCCACCTTCATCGTCGAAAAGAGGAATTCTGCCCAGAACTCCCTCTCGAAATCATCCCATGCCTCCTCAGCCTCTCTCCTATCCCCCAGGTAAAGCGTCCACCACTGACGCGCTTCTCCCCGCATCTGGCTGACGGCCATAGGAACCCAGTACTCGATCAAAGCCCAGATCAAGCCGAAGGCTATCACCAGCTCCTCTAGCCATCTCTCCGTATTCATGTAAGAGGTGTTGCCCTCATACTTCTCGAGGGTCTGTCGCTGGAAGGCCCAAAGTGTCTTCTTCCACTGGTCGTCCTCCTCCTCTCGATCAGCTCTCTGCCGATCGGCCAAGGTAGTCTCCGGGCCCTCGATCACCCGCACCAAATGTGGTCGCCTTCCAGGTGCCATAGCTACAAGGTAAACAAGGAATGCATATGCCCAAGTAGTGCATAATATTGTTTAAAACTTATTAAACTTTTTATTTATTCTTAATTCCCAAAACACCCCAGAAACACGAGAACACAAGTCATTATGATGAATGCCCCTTTTCTAGGGTCTCTACCCTACAATCAGCGTGGCCTCACTTGGTCGTTTGGTAGGTCCAAAGTCCTTATGTTGGATCACGGGGGGCCCTAGAATCTTGTGTCCTTGCCAGTCTTCCCTGACCTAATTCATGCACCAAGGTCACCCAACATTGTTTCCCTACTATCGCATGAAATCCTCACTGTGCCTAACTCAAGACTCTATCCTATCTCTCAACCTGCTCTGATACCATTCTGTCACGACCCGCCTTCACCAAAAGGAGGGAAGGGTCATCAGATTGGAAGGCCCTTTCTTCTTCAAGTTGAAGGAGAGATAATGACCCACGAAACTTGCTTCAATAGGTCCTGGAGTGGCGACCACTGCCAAGGGTATAGAATCACTCACTAAATGGAAGGAATTTCCCTTATTCTTTTAATGGGATTGGGATATAAGATGGTAAATCCCAACAACACCGAAAGCGGAAAGTAAAAGTAAATCCAAGAACCATTTCCAATGCATGTTACAAAAGTAAAATCCACAAGGTACAAGTGACTACAAGGGTATAGTACCAAACAAAGAAAAACAGCAACTGCAAATGCCCCAAAGGTCCGAGCTAGTATGGTCCCGCGCGATCCCCGAAGTCTTCCTAGAAACCTGAAAGCAGTTTTATATACGTAGGGTGAGCATACAAGTATACTCAGTAGGGAAAACCAAAGACTCTCATGCACAAGTGGGGGAACGTACTAAAGTCTCGTGAGGAAAAGGGTAAACCAAACACCTAATAAGGTAAACTATCCACCCAATCCTCACCAAGGCACACTCCCCAAAAAACGCAAGCAAGTAATATATATAATAAGAGAACATCGAAGTTTGGGTACCTCGCGCAACTTTCCCACTGGTTATTAAAGACATCCTACGCATCGGACCAATCCCGCCATTCTCACCGCAGTCCCACTGCCACACCCCGCCCGCACACACCTGGGCCACAACCTCACACAGTCCCACTGCCAAACCCCACCCGCACACACCTGGGCCACAACTGTCACACGTAACCACGCGTGCAAACACCTAGTCCAGAACAACCACCGCCATGCCCGAAGGCACCTAGGCTAGAAGATCCACTGCCACGCCCGAAGACACCTGGGCCTCATCCCGAAGACACTTGGGAAACCACATGCCCGCATACACCTGGTCCAACCACCACACTACCCTGCCCGAAGGTTCTTGGGCTAATAATGGACTTCAGGCCATCACAGCCTGCCCGAAGATACTTGGGCTATCCGAGAAAGGGAGCAGAAAAGGAGCTAATAATGAGCCACTAATAATAGTGTTGGAAAAAACACTCTCCCCCATGAAATGGGGGTGTTCGGAACTAAGTGCTCAACTTGGGTGGGGCGCGAATAAGAAACACAAAACTACAAGTATATGTATAGGTAACAAGCACTCACCCAAAGTTTAGGTTTTTCTTCAACCCGCCTAAAGAACAAAAACAGCACTACATCCAAGTCACAACTCATGCCAAACCAAAACCCATTTGTCCCATCCTGGTTTACATGTTTATTAGTGATGTTTAATTAAGTTCTGAACCTACTTGGGCAACTAGTAAGCATAAGAACAAGCTAAGGAAAGAAAACAGGCAAGCATCAACTACAACATCCACACCCGGTTATCTCGTAGATCCACAACAACCAAAGAAAACCCCATGATACAGCCCCATGTCCAAAATCCAGGAGCCAAAAAGGGTCTCTCAACAATAGAGTATCCCACCCTAATTCGTGATATAAACAAGGTGACCACCCGGTATTCAAATTCACAACCACTGAAAGTAGAACACAGGGGATCCCATCCCCAAATTCACAACCACTGAGAGTATAATAACAGGGTATCCCATCCCCTCCCACATCTCCCAACAACCGTCCGATGAAAGAAGAACAATCAAACCACTACCACTAAGCAAAGAATTCTCATGCCGGTATTTTCAGATTTATAATATTCAACACACTCCATGATTAAAATTTCTGTGTGCTTTAACCGGGTTTATCACAGAAAAAGGATTGATCCTAGTGCTTTCAATTTATTTAGCCGGATATATGTGGTTAACCAATTTCATTTTCACCGCAGGAGTTCACAAATACAAAACAATCCATTTAAGACATCACCAGGGGTTCATTAATGCATAGAGAAAGTCCACCAACGGCCATGATTTTAAGTAGACGTAAGCCCACAAAATTCAGAAAGGAAGATCATAAAACCGAGCACTGTCATCAATCACAGCCCCCCCCCCCCTTCTTTATAGAATCAGTTCGTTATCTTTATTTTGGTTTGGTTCATCCGATTCAATAGAATCAAAAGCATGCCCACCCTGCATGATACACAAAATGGAGAGATGAATGAGAAATTCTGTACTTGTTGATCAATGATTGATTCTAAGGCCGGGCGCGGAACATCACGGATAGCGATGCGGATCTCCTGAATGAAAATCGGCTTGTCTGAACAAAGGGTACTCCTCCCACAGGGTGATTGAGAAAAGAAGAAACCACGACAAACCCTTTAGTTTATAAGGGTCAGGGATGGTTGAGATAACAACGTGGAACCGCGTAAGGAGTGGGGGTTGTGGGTTGACCACGTAGACCCACACGTTATTAAATGTTTGGGCAGTTTAAACCGACGCGCACACCAGGTTAATTCATTAAATATTTAATTAAAACATTTACGGGCGTTTCCGGGATTTAAAACAAGCTTAAAGGAGTCAAAATAGGGTTTAAAACCCAATTCGTGCAGGAGTGCTACTAGAAAGACCCAGTGGGGGTAGGTGAGAGCCACTGGTAGCTAGGAGCTGCCAGTGGATGACAGAGACTGGTAGTCACGCTACCGGTGGCTGACAGCCACTGGTAGCCGAGCTACCGATAGACAGAGCTACTGGTAGCTGCAGATACTGGTAGACCGAGCTACCAGTAGACAGAGCTACGGGTAGGTTGCGGCTACTGGTAGACCGAGCTACCGGTAGGCCTACTACTGGTAGGCTAAGACTACTGGTAGGCCTACCGTTAGGCCAAACTTCACCGAGATTCCTAGACCAGAAAACCCAACATGAGATTTTCACAAAGTAATTGACCCCAAAAACCCGTTCCATTACAATATATAAATAAATATATATTTTTTTGTTAATACATACACACACGCAAATATATTTATATATATATAAATAATATACACATTTCATAGATATATAAATATTCATAAATATTAATACATACACATGCACAAAAATATATTCATAATGATATTTTATATGTAAATATGTTTATAAATTTAATTATTAAATAAATTTTTTATGTGTAAATATATAAAAATATGTATATATGTGTATATATTTAATTATAAAAGACACTACAATAAACAATGATAAAATTTGAACACCATAATATCCATATGAGTGTATTACCTAAGAATAGTTTGAGCCTCTACCAAAAAAATAAAAAGATCCCCTTAAACATGTCTGAAATTCCATCAAAAATTCAAAAAATTAAGGCACTCTGACTAAAAAACAATTTTGAAGACATTTTTGGCCTTTTTCAACTTAAAATAAAGTTGGATAGGATTTTACCAGTAACCATGGAATATATATATTTTTACTATATTCTATTTCATTTGTGATGGATCTCAAATGGACACCCGGATCAAAATTTATGGTTGTTTGAAGTTCGAGTCATGTTTTTAACTTATTTTAGAACGTTTATTAATATATTGAATTTTTATATCATAAAACTATTATTAAATTACTATTAATCAATAATAATTTTAAAATTGTTAACTATATATAAAATTTTAATTATTTTATAAATCATTTATCACTAAATATCTTATATGTTGAGTGAGATTACATATTTAGTATTATATGAATCATATTTTATAAAATATATTATATTTATATCAATATAAATGTATTTATATATTAAAATATTATTCTTAATAATATATATTTTTAAAATATACCTTTTATCTGTAAAAAAAATTAGAGCTGATTAAAGGCATACTTTTATCAGCGCTAAGAAAAAAGTGGATAAAAGTACCCTTTATTAGTGCTAAAACAACACGAATAAAGGGGATATGTTTAGCAGGGATTTTTTTTAGCACTGATAAATGGTAGTGCTGAATAAACTCAAATATGTAGTATTGGATATGATTTCATCATTTTTGAATAATGTGAGTTGGAGAAAGACTAATGATGGCGATTCTTGAGGTAATAGTAGTATTTTAACTGTAAAAGATGGATGTGGTAAGCTGAGAGGTCAGTGAAAGACCAAAAGAAAGTTCAAGTGCTTATTTTGTGATAAGGAGGGTCATGTGTAGAGAAAATTATATTATTTGAAAAATAAAAAAGAAGTAAAGAAGACACATGATACCTATTATGAGGATACTACTATAATTCTTATATTGGTTGAATGTGATTTACATTCAGTTGGAATTGATTGTCACACGTCAGATCTGTATAAAAAATGTGTGGTTGATTCAACAATATTATACCATATTTTACCAAAGAGAGAAGTATTCTATTTATACAATGAAGGAGACTTTGGTAGATCAATGGTGGGCAGCAAAGATTATGTTGGTGTTGTTGATGTCGGTGATATTTGAATCACTGCAAATTCTGGTTGTACACTAATATTGAGGGATGTGTAACATATTCTAGGTATATTATAAAAATTTTTATCTTCTTGTACTCTTGATAATGATGTGTTTATGAGTTTTTTTAAAATGGGAGGTGAAAATTATCCATAGTATTGATGGTATATGTGTGTGGTAGAATGGTTGTCATGTTTTAGATGACTAATGTAAAGGTGTGTCGTAAAGTGATGAATGTAATTGTGAAGAGGACGTCATCAGATTTGAAATTGATCAGGGCATGTGTTCTAGTACTTACACCTAATTCATTTTCTTTGGAGAGTTTCACTAGTGAATAAGTAATTGAAATCACATATTGAGGTGATATACTAAGAGTTACATACTGCTCAGAGGATTTTTATTAGAGGGAGAAATTATTTTCTATAAGTGGTATTTATTATGTGAAAATCACTATTATAGAGGATCCATGTGTTATTGGTTTCAATATTTTTTAGTAGGGTAGTGAAGTTATAGGTATGATGAAACCTTTGATGTTTGGATTTCTTTTGCAGGGGGAGCTATCAAGATTCTATCATAGTTGTAAAAGGGTTTCATAATATTACCTACAAAGGTAAATGGTTGGTGAATAACAAACCAGATTTATTTCTAATTTCGTTCAATATAATTTATCTCATTCTTTTTTAGACTTAATGGAAATATTGATATGTTAACCCAGGTTTTCTTCTATTTTTCAAAGGAGATAAAAAATAAGATAAAGGGATTTGATTTTTTTCAATGTTGGAATTATGTGATTTTAAAAATTGAGAGATATTTTTCTTATCCCATGGATATATGTTTATTTTTTAATATATTATAATTATATCTTATTTTAATATTTGAAAGGATACTATGCAACTGGATTTTAGGGAATCCTTTTCCTATAAAAGGAGTTACAGCGGTGCACTACTTTGGGTGAAGATACATGAGCTATGGTTTTTTAGAATGGGTAGATGCATGCAGTATTCTATAATGAGAAGTGAAAAATTGATTTGTGAAATGACTTAATAGAGGTGGTGAAACAACACCATGTATTCTGTTTTTTATTTCTGAGAAGTTTTGTTTTGTTAAGAAATAATATTCAAAGAGAAGACATAGGTGTATTAGGGTGTGAATTTTCACATAGTTTTTCTATGTTATAAGATCAACCTATCCTTTCTAAATATTGTTTCTCAAAATAAACCTAGTTAACCTTTCATATCAAGATCTATGAGGTTATTTAAAACCATATAAATCCTTATAAAATTCAAAAAAAAATATTAGGATTCTTTTCATTTTCAAAACCATGGGGTTGTCTAGTATATACTTCTTCAAAAATATATCCCTTTAGAAAAGTAGTTTTGATATCCATTTGAAAAAAAAATTAATCCATGAAGATCAGAATATTCCATTAATATACTAATTTATTATAACCTAGAAATAGGTCAAAAGATTCTTCAAAATCAATGCCTTTTTCTTGAGAATAACATTGAGTGACTAAACTAGCTTAATTTGTAACTATATTTCCAGATTATTTACACTTTTTTCTAAATATTCATTTCATTCTAATAACTTGATAATAACTTTTTGGAATAAATAAAGTTCACACATTATTCTTAGGAAAATAATTTAACTCATCTTGCATAGACAATATCTATTTAGAATCATCTAAATCCACATAAATATTCATGGGAACAAAATCATAAAAAAAATCATGATAATAACAAACATTCATCATATATTTTATAGTTTGAACTTTTTATTCAACATTACCAATCACATTATCTATGCAATGATATCTATGAGTTTAAAAAAAATCTTTCATGAATAGGTTCAGATTGAGAAGAAATACCCCCCTTCATATGTGGTTTTTTATCTTAAGGTACTTCCTCTTCAAAATCAAAATCTCTAAATTGAACCTCAAGTTGATCAATATCAACTTCTCTGTTATCCATAAAATTTTCATCAAACTTAAAATGAATAGATTATTCAAAAACCATAGTTCTCTTATTATACACTATATATTCCATACTATTATTTAAATATCCAAAGAAAATAAATTTATCATATTTTTCAACAAATTTATCCAAAATATACTTAGTATTAAGAATAAAAAAGTTACACCCAAACACTCTAAAATAGAAAATTTAAGGTTTTATTCCCTTCTAAATCTCATAAATAGAATTTTTCAACAAGGGTCTTAAAATGATTCTATTGGTAACATAAAAAATAATTATTCATAGCTTCGACCCAATAATATTTAGGTAGGGTAAAATCATTTAACATAGTCCTAGACATTTCTTAAAGTGTTATATTTTTCCTTTTGATTACAACATTTTGTTGTGGTGTTCTAGGGGATGAAAAATTGTGAAAATACCCATTTTCTTTAAAAACTGGATAAATTCTAGATTTTGGAATTTTCCACCATGATCAATTCTATTTGACACAATTATGCTTCCTTTCTCATTTTTGAACCCATTTACAAAAATTAATAAACTTGGATAAAGTTTTATATTTAATAGTAAGAAAGTAAACCCATGTGTATCTTGTAAATTCATCTATAAAAATTAAAAAATATCTTTTACCATCCAAACTAGTATGTTTAATAGGACTAAGTAAATCTAAATGACTTAGATCAAGTGTAACTTCCCAACCCAGGTGCCACACACTGGTGCCCCGAAATGATTCACCATGTGACCTTAAGTGCACCTCCCTGTACGCCAGAGGCTACTGACTAACAACAAGGGTTTAATATCAATCGTGGGGAGACTATAACATCTTTATCAAAGTAGCAGAATAGTAGAGAAGAAATAAACAAAAACCAACAGATATAACTATAACTAGAATAATATCAATACTACATGATGACCAAAATAGTAAATACAATGTCCAATACTAAACAGTAGATATGTCATGCCAATATGTGTCTAATTTAAATATGAAAAAAACAAAAAGTAAAAAAAGTCATTAACAACTCCCAAGTGGGTCCTGAATTATGTTAGGTTCCCTTATCAATGCTCCATCCTGACATAGCCATCTAACTTATGGATTTTACCCTTATCATGTCCTATAATGATGAAATCTATTCAGGTACCAATCCAGTAGCCCAAGTGGGTGTGATTACAACTCAGTAGGCCACCAAAAATGGTGTCTCAAATAATATCTAGTTAATAATAGTGAATGAATTTTATAAAGAATAAATAAAATAAATAAAGAAAATATTTTACATTTATTAAATTACTATTTATTTAACCACATAACCCCCCCCCTCCCGGTTCTCAAGGACACCCTAACTCTCAAAACCTACTTCATCCCATGCCAAAGTCCAAACCATATCACATATTCAATTAGTAATTCATTATAAAAAATGGGATTTCATTAATTTCAATTTATAACACTTCCAATTGGAACCATTGTCCAATTCCAATAGTTTGGGTCAAGTTCTTCATAACTAGGACCTCGTGGGATTTTGATGCAGCAGTCTATGCCCCACACTCATTTATCAAAAAAAATCACTATGGTCTTTCGAAGTAGAAGACCATGTACCATACACGTTTTTGAGTCAATTTATCACTATGATATTTTTAAGTTGTAGACAATGTCCCACACAAGTTTATCAAACAATTTATCATTATGGTCTTTTGAATGAGCATACTAAGTCTCATACACATATATCACAATCACAGATATATCACATATATCACATAAATCATAGTTAATCAACATTAACCTTATTATCCCATTTCACAATCAAATAATCAATTAATTAATTCCAAAATTAATTTATTCAATTCAATCAATTTCATTATCACAAAATTTACCATTACTCAATTCAAAAATTAATTAATCTAATTCACAATCTCCATATACCAATAATTAATTCAATAATTAAATATTCTAATAAATTTAATGATCCTACATCTCTTTAATTAATTCAATAATCAAATAATCAAATAAATTTCATAGTCTCAAAATCTCATTAAATAATTAAATAATTAATTAATCCAATTCACAATTCTAATATCCCACTAATTAATTTAACAATTAATTAATTCAATTCCACCATTCAATTTCCCTAATTAACCTAAAACATTAACCCATGGAAATTAAAATAAATCAATTCAATTATCAATGTAATTTCACAATCATGTTAATTGAAATTATTAAAATTACATACACATAATTAATTCAAGTCTATGATATTGGAATTTAGACCACCTACCTCAATTATTTGATGAGCGATTGCCCAATGTAAATCCCCAATGTAAGTAAAACGATAAAGAACGCAACAAAGAATGAGATATAGATCATAATACTAGATCCAAGATCAAAAAAATCAAGATCAAAAAAACCTAGATCTATATCTAGAACCAAAATTTGATAAACAACTATCTTTTATCTAATAATTTGAGAGGTAGAGAGAGAGATCTAAACAGAAAGAAAATACATTCTCTGATAGGTGTAGATCGGAAAATATGACCTTTAAATCTCAAAGAAAATAACTCAGGATCCCTAGGGATTTGTTTGGGAGCCTCCAAAAATTATATAATTTGATTAGGGATTAGTTTGGGTTGATTTGGGGATAATATGGGGGTTCGGGTAATTTTAAAACCAATTTTCAGGTTAATTAAAACCACACACACGGTTTCTTGGGTAGGGCACATGGTTGGTAAAACTGTGCACCTAAATCATGTGCCTCATTTAGGGGGGGTGAACAGTTTGACAAATCATGTGCTAACTGTGTGAATCCTCTCTATTTGGGTTCGCACAGTTTACTGGTCTCAGTGCACGGTTTGGGAAAATCATGCGCCAACCATGCACTTCTCCTCTTCTTACAAAATTTCTCCAAATTTTCACCCAAACACCCCTAAGATAAAACCCAAAGAAAAATTACTCAAACTTAAGAAAAATATTACCTAAAAACAAGATCGATACATCTCTAAAAAAGGTTGGGATATTACAATATCCCCAACTTATAACAGCTCATCCTCGAGTTATACCCTCAAGCATATCTAAGAATCTTAGTCAAAAATAGCAGGCTACTAAGCATGTTTATTCACTTACCTATCCTGTAATGACCCAAAGTTTCATTAATGGAAATCCCTCTTGATCAAATTAAATGTCTCTTTATGTTTATATAAAATTTAAACTTCTTTGTTTTTATGTTAAGAATTTTGACCATTGCTAATATAGTCGTTGTACACTGATCACATGATTAGTATAAATATAGGGGTTTAACAAATCCAATTTACTCAGACAAAAGAAGAGATGGCCTTGTCCTGTAGAATTGCTCCGTATGAAGCCCATTTGTCGGATCTCGGAAAATAGGTGGCATCCTGGGGCTTCGCTCTTGACCAAGCCCAAGCTGAGCTTCACCATGTCAAGCTCGAACGGGACCGTCTACGGGAAAAGTGGAAGTTGATAGAGATTACCACTCGAGCGATGTTATCTGAGCCACCCCAAAAGTCTGTCACCATCGCACACCTTACCCTTAGGTCTTATGCGGCTGTTTTAAGGGGCTATGTAAGAAATTTCTAGTACTGTGTTCATGTATATTATTTTTTTGTATAATAATGAATATACCTTCTTGTCTTTTTTTTGATACATTGTAAATAGTTTTTAAAGTACAAATAGTGTTTTTAGTTATTATTTAATTAAGAATTATATTTTATTAAATTAAGGTATTTTTGAATTAAATAATATTTTAATAAAATATTATTATTATTATTAAATTAATTTTTATTAAATATAAATGATCTTATAATTTTATGAATGCAATTATAATTTTTATTAAGGTATGAAAGTCATTTCTGTCAAAACCTGTGAATTTTCGATAAATGTCGGTTTTTATTTTCAAAGTGAAAATTAATATATTTACAAAATTATTTAGATAAAATAAATGTTATTTCTGGAATCAGGATGTCTAAATTATCCAACGGTGAATTTTTCATAATTTTCTGAGACAGTCAAATTTTTGGGTAAAAATTAAATACCATTTAAATATATATTGTGTTTTATGACATCATAATGACCCAATAGTGATGTAATAAAATACTATAATCTTTATGTTAGGCCAATATATGTTTTACCGTTAAAATAATGTGATTTTAGGTTTGTTTGAATTACTTTTCAAAGCATTAATGGACCCCTCAAGACTTATTAAACACCTTGTCTTTTAAAATTAATTTCCATGGGAGTGTGACTCACCTCCACATAAGAAAACTTATTATTTTAAGACATTCGGACCTCGGCCTTATAAGATATTGTTTTCCTCTTCCCTTTCACAAAAAACCATGGGCAAAAACCATGGGATGGTTTGTGGTTTGGATTAATTTAATATAAGGGGTCCCAAACCTAAATAATAAAGAATTCCCTTACCTTTCCTATATAAACCCACCCAAGCTCTCACTTACTCCTCACTCAAAACCTTTGGAGTTCGTCCAACCTCTTCCCTACTCTCTCTAGAATCCTCCCAAGGTTCCTCAATCTCCCAATAAGCCTCTCTCAAGCCTCTATCAAGCCTTTGGAAGCACACCTCCAAGTAAGGGTTTTTTCTTCCTTTCTCATTTTTGTCCAATTTTCTTTAAGTTATTTTGCCTTTTAATTTCAATTATGAATGTTGGAGTACGGTTTCGCACCTCCCTCATACTTCCCTATTTATTTTTGAATGATTGGAGACCCCTTTCTCTCTCATTAAATTCCTCCCATGTACACCCATTACTATGCCGAAATTCCGAAAGGAACTTATCTCTCCTCATTTACATTCAAGCAATAATTTTGTATCATGAATCTAAATCCCATTACAATTGTTGGGACATGTATCTATATGACCTCCTTACTGTCCATTACATGTAAATATGATTAGGAACCCCTTTCTCTCTCATCAACGATTTTTATGAATTCTTATGTCACACCTTTACGCTAGTGAAATCACACCGATTTTCTAAGCCAATGCCGATGTGTAGTGAATACCATGCCTATTTCACCATCAAGGGTATTCACCTTTATGCACATTTACTTATTGATTATAAATTTTCATGTATGAATTCCACATTCCTTTATCATAGAATAAATGATTATGTTTTATTAATCCATGTTTTATGATCCATGTGGCACACTTATGCATGAAATGAAATGTTTAAGAAGGGTGTGCCCTTATAGCACTTCAATGCATTGGGTAAAGTATAGTATCATGATACATCATGTGCAATGATTGTTGACTCATGCTAATTCAAGTGAAATGATGTTTTACTCATTCTTTATGTGCAATGAGGATTTACTCATGCTCCATGTGCAATGATCCTTAGCTCATGTTAATTCCATGTTAAGTGTTGTTGCCACATTTCCATGTTATGATTATCATGCGTTATCATGATTTTATCTTCATGTTTATTTTATGCTTTATTGATATGCCTATTGTCTAACATGTATTTTACTCCTCATGTTATTCCATGTGTACTCCCTTACTGGTCTTTATAGCTCACCCTTTTCTTATGCATGTCCTCAGGTTATCTCATGCAATGCTAAGTATGAGGGAATGTAGTGTCCATGTAAAGGAAGTTTTCAATAAAGATGTTGTATTTCATGTTTCAAGTTTTTATGTAATGATCCTAAGCCCAAAAAAACACTAAACCTCTATATCTTCTTTATTGTATCAAGTGAAGTTTTATGTAATAAATCATGTTTAAGTTTGTAATAAAAGCAGGGTTGTCATAGTTGGTATCAGAGGATAGGTTTAGTTATTTTTGGGATTAGGATTAGAAAACCCTAGTAAAGCCTTAGAGACAAGACTAAGTATAATAAAAACATCCCTAAGTTTTGGTGAGTATTGAGTAAGTGGGTTATCAAGCAAATACATCCATGTCTGGATATGAGCAGGTAGAGGCGGTTCTATCACAGATGTATCCTAGGGGTAAAACCCAAAAACACCGCTTTGAGCTAGACTTGAACGGGAACTAGTGCATGACAACAGGCCTTGCTGCACTCTTGGTTACACCACTCCCAGGGGATATGTTTTGATAAATTCACAAGCTTAGTATGAACCCTTATTAAGGGAATTAAAAAAATGCCCCTAAGAATATATGTTAGAAAGTAGATCATGAAAAACCTAGATTGAAGCCTATAGACTCATGAGTTAAGGAAATAAAAGTTTATTTATAAGTAATCAACTTTCGTCTTTGGATTACCCTTTATCTGTTACCCCTAACTTTCTTTTTATTCCAGCCAATGGCCGGTAATAGGAGGACTCGGGCTAACAACCGTTGTGAAGATCAGTTTGATGACTGTACTAATGAGACGCCCAATCCAATGGGAGTAGGAATCACGAACTTTGTCACTCTTCTCTCTCAGCTAACTCAAGTTTTGAATAGAAACACGGGTCAAGAGGAACGTTCAACCCCCCCTAAGAAAGAACAAGTCACTATTGAGAGCTTCATGAGATAAAGGCCTCCTACTTTTAGTGGATCATCTGATCGCACGATCGCTGAACAATGGATCAACTTCATTGAAAAGATCTTCTCCATCCTTCAATGTTATGAACAAGAGAAGGTTCTCCTGGCTGCTTATCGTATAGAGGGTGAAGCTGATCAATGGTGGACGTTGATCAAAAATATGAAGCCTGAGGAGGAGATCGAGGCATTGGAATGGAAGGATTTCCATAAGATGTTTTTCGATAAATATTTTCCGCACACCCTCCGGTTTAAGATGGAAAGGGACTTCCTTTCCCTCAAGAAAAAAGACGAAGAATCTATTGGAGCGTACGAGGAAAACTTCACAAGGCTTTTACAATATGCTTTCGGCTTTGTCGTTACCCCCGAATGCAAGGTTGACCGCTTCTTTGGTGGGCTGAACCCTAGCCTGCGGAAAGCATTAGTGATCCGTGACTTCGACAGCTATGAGGAAATTGTCCGATGTGCCCTCAAGGTCGAAATGGAGATCGGAGAATCACAGGGGTATCATGGGGACAAGAAGCATAAGGTGCACTTCAATGCTGGTGGTCCGATGGATAAATCCAATGGTGATAAGAAGATTCAACACCCCACTTGCCAAAAGTGCGGGAAGAAGCACCCTGGAAATTGCCTTAAGGGGACGGGGAAATGCTTCAGGTGTGGAAGAGAAGGAAACCTAGCTGTTAATTGTCGGCAAGAAAGACCCACGAATGCGACAGAGGAGAGTAATGCTCCGTTCGAACCTCAACGCATTGTTCAATTCTAAAAATGCAAGGAACCGGGCCATTTTGCAAATAAGTTCCCTAATCCAAGGGTTTTCGGAGGCGACCAACAACCTCCAAGGCAGCAAGGAAGAGCTTTTTCCATCACTTCTTCCGAAGTGAACCCCGACAATGAAGTGGTGACAGGTACGCTAGTTATTAATTCAAGAATAGCGAACATACTTTTTGATTCAGGTTCTATGCATTCTTTTATATCTCTAAAGTTTAGTAGAACAATCCCAGCACCACCACAAATCATGGAAGTGAAGATGTCGGTGAGTATGGAAAATGGGGCAATCATTGCATCCCATGAATATAAGTCCTCTCATGTTATAATCTGTGGATTTTATTTCCCGGAGAACCTCACCATACTTCCTCTAGTGGAATTTTATGCAATTCTTGGCATGGATTGGCTTTCCTTATATAGAGCCAACATAAATTGTCAGGAGAGGGAAATCACACTCCATATGGAGAATCGACCCCCAATTCTTTACAAGTGTAAGGAGGAAGATGAATCTCCTTTAGATCCATCATCTCAAGAGTGGATATTACTACCATATGAGTACGCGTATCTGGATCAGATGATTGAGTCCAAGGAAGGAACCATCCTTGAAGAAATTCCTATTGTGAGGGAATTCGCTGAAGTGTTTCCCGAGGAACTGTCTGGTCTTCCTCCTAGAAGAGATGTTGAGTTCTCAATTGAACTTATACCCGGGGAATTACCAATATCCAAGACTCCATATATAATGGTTTTTTTTAAGCTTGAAGAGATGAAGAAACAACTACAGGAGAATCTGGATAAAGGGTTTATACGCCCAAGTGCATCACCATGGGGTGCACCAGTCCTCTTCATCAAGAAGAAGAATGGGTCAATGTGGCTTTGCATCGATTATCATGAACTTAACAAAATCACGATAAAGAACAAGTATCCTCTCCCAAGAATCGATGACTTGTTTGATCAGCTGTGTGGAGCACAATACTTCTCCAAGGTGGATTTGCGGTCGGGATATTATCAAGTAAGGGTGAATAAGGAAGATGTCCCCAAGACTGCTTTTCGTACAAGATACGGGCACAATGAATTCATAGTAATGCCTTTCAGACTCACCAATGCTCCAGCAATATTCATGGACTTGATGAATAGAGTCTTTGAGATTACCTTGACAAATTTTTGGTAGTCTTTATAGATGATATTCTAATATACTCCAAAACGAAGGAGGATCATGAGGAGCATTTAATAACTATACTAGAGACTTTGCCCAAGGATAAGATCTATGAAAAGTACAAAAAGTGTGAGTTCTGGTTGAAGTAGGTCTCATTCATGGGACATATCATCACAAGAAATGGGATATCTGTGGACCCCTCTAAAATAGATGTAATTGAGGGATGGTTGAGGCCAACATCGGTAACGGATATCCGTAGCTTCTTGGGGTTAGCTGGATATTATCGACGATTTTTGAGAAATTTCTCACGATTTTCCAACCCTCTTACCAAGCTAAATCGAAAGGGAGTAAAGTTTTCTTGGAGTGATGAATGCGAATAAAGCTTCAAGGAGTTGAAAATGAGGCTTGTCACTGTGTCTGTGCTCACTTTACCCACAAGTGGGGAGCTTTTGTGGTATTCAGTGATGCTTCAAAGAAGGTCTTAGGATGTGTACTGATGCAGAATGATAAAGTGATATCCTATGCCTCATGGAAGTTGAAAATCCATGAGAGAAACTCTCCAACGCGTGATCTGGAGTTGGCGGCGGTGATCTTTGCCTTGAAAATCTGGCGGCATTATCTCTATGGAGAGAAATGTGAGATATACACTGACCACAAGAGTATTAAATATATATTCACACAGCAAGAGCTTAATATGCGCTAGAAAATATGGATAGAGCTCATCAAGGATCATGACTATTCAATCCATTACCACCATGGGGAAGCGAACAAGGTGGCAGATGCCCTAAGTAGAAAGGATCCAGCGATTCTATCAATGATGAGAATTTAGAAGGATCCAATCTTCTTAGACTTGATAAAGATGGACATGGGAATCATAGATAAGGGAACATCATCAATCCTTTCACAAATGATTTCTCAACCGTGTCTTTTGGAAAGATTAAAGGATTCTCAAAAGGATGATGTGGGAATTCAAGAAAAACTGGGAGATATCGAAAAAGGGAAATCCTCGGAGTTTAATGTTAATGAAGAAGGAATTGTGCGGTTTGGGAAAAGACTATGTGTTCCATCAAGTCCGGAGCTAAAGAAGGAACTTTTGGATGATGCACATCGTTCAAATTTATCTATTCACCCAGGGAGCACAAATATGTATCGAGATCTCCGAGAAAACTTTTGGTGGGATAATATGAATAAGGAGATAGCTGAATATAAAACAAAGTTCCTGGTGTGTCAGCAAGTGAAGGCAGAGAGGCAGAAGTCTAAGGGGATGATGCAACCATTTCCCATACCAGAATAGAAATGGGAGAACATCACCATGGACTTTGTCACTGGACTTCCGAGGACATCCAAAGGCGACAATGCAATATGGGTTGTTGTGAATCGTCTTACAAAGACTACACACTTCATTGCTATTCGGGAGGATTTCTCATTGGATCAACTGGCATGGATATATATCAGGGAAGTGGTAAGGTTTCATGGAGTACCACTATCTATTGTTTCTGACTGAGATCCAAGATTCACCTCTAATTTTTGGAAGAGTCTTCAACATGCTCTAATTACTGAACTGAACTTCAGTACGGCCTATCATCCTCAAAATGATGTCCAATCCGAGCGAACTATCCAAACACTTGAGGATATGTTGAGAGCATGCTCAATGGACTTTAAAGGAGGATGGGATCAACATCTTCCTCTGGTTGAGTTCTCTTATAATAACAGTTTCCACTCTAGTATCCAAATGGCACCATATGAATCCCTGTATGAGAAAAGGTGCAGAACACCAGCATGTTGGGATGAGGTCGGTGAACGTAAGCTGCTTGGACTAGAAATGGTCTAAGAAATTGTGGAGAAGGTGAAAACCATTCAGTAGCATATCAAGGCAGCCCAGAGTTGACAGAAGAGTTATGCAGATAATCGTCGATGAGACCTTGAGTTTAAAGTTGGAGACATGGTGTTTCTATGCATATCTCCATGGAAGAAGGTCATGAGGTTTGGAAGGAAAGGGAAGTTAAGTCCAAGGTACATCGGCCCCTTTTAGATTCTTGATCGTGTCGGGGTTGTGGCGTATCTACTATAACTTACACCTACCATGGCCAAAGTACATGATGTCTTTCATGTATCCCTCTTAAGGAAGTACATACCGGACCCTTCACATGTACTCTCTTCTGAGGTGGTACAATTGGAAGATTATCTTTCTTATGAGGAGCAACCAGTGAAGATCTTAGATCGTAGAGAAAAAGTTATACGAAATAAGACAATGCCCCTCATCAAGGTGTTGTAGAGAAGCCACAAGTTTGAATAAGTGACTTGGGAATCAGAGGAAGTGATGAAGCTGAGTTACCCACATCTATTTTAGTGTGGGAAAAGGAAAATTTCGAGGGAGAAATTTCTTAAGGGGGGAATATTGTAACGACCAAAAGTTTCATTAATGGAAATCCCTCTTGATCAAATTAAATGTCTCTTTATGTTTATATAAAATGTCGACTTCTTTGTTTTTATGTTAAGAATTTTGACCGTTGATAATATATTCATTGAACAATGATCACATGATTAGTATAAATATAGGGGTTTAACAAATCCAATTTACTCAGACAAAATAAGCGATGGTCTCGTCCAGTAGAATTTCTCCGTACGAAGCCCATTTTTCAGAGCTCAGAAAAGAGGTGGCGTCCTTGGGCTTCGCTCTTGACCAATCCCAAGCTGAGCTTCACTATGTCAAGCTCGAACGGGATCATCTATGGGAAAAATGGAAGTTGATATAGATTACTACTCAAACGATGTTATTCGAGCCACCCCAAGAGTATGTCACCATCGCACACCTTACCCTTAGGTCTTATGCGGCTGTTTTAAGGGGTTATGTAACAAATCTCTAGTACTATGTTCATGTATATTATTTTTGTGTATAATAATTAATATACCTTCTTGTCTTTTTTTGATACATTGTAAATAGTTTTTAAAGTACAAATAGTATTTTTAGTTATTATTTAGTTAAGAATTATATTTTATTAAATTAAGGGATTTTTTAATTAAATAATATTTTAATAAAATATTATTAGTATTATTAAATTACTTTTTATTAAATATAAATGATCTTATAATTTTATGAACGCAATTATAATTTTTATTAAGGTTTGAAAGCCATTTCTGTCAAAACCTGTGAATTTTCGATAAATGTCGGTTTTTATTTTAAAAGTGAAAATTAACATATTTATAAAATTATTTAGATAAAATAAATGTTATTTATAGAATCAGGACGTCGAAATTATCCAATGGTGAATTTTTCATAATTTTCTGAGATAGTCAAATTTTTGGGTAAAAATTAAATACCGTTTAAATATATAATGTGTTTTATGACATCATAATGACCCAATAGTGACGTAATAAAATACTATAATCTTTATGTTCGGCCAATATATGTTTTACCATTAAAATAATGTGATTTTAGGTTTGTTTTACTTACTTTTCACATCATTAATGGACCCCTCAAGACTTATTAAACACCTTGTCTTTTTAAATTAATTTCCAAAGGAGTGTGACTCACCTCCACATAAGCAAACTTATTATTTTAAAAATTTCGGACCTTGGCCTTATAAAATATTTTTTTCCTCTTCCCTTTTCCAAAAACCATGGGAAAAAACCATGGTATGGTTTTTGTTTTGGATTAATTTAATATAAGGGGTCCCAAACCTAAATAATAAATAATTCCCTTACCTTTCCTATATAAACCAACCCAAGCTCCCACTTCCTCCTCACTCAAAACCTTTGGAGTTCACCAAACCTCTTCCATACTCTCTCTATAATCCTCCCAAGGTTCCCCAAGCTCCCAATAAGCCTCTCTCAAGCCTCTCTCAAGCCTTTGGAAGCACACTTCCAAGTAAGGGTATTTTCTTCATTTCTCATTTTTGTCCAATTCTATTTAAGTTGTTTTTCCTTTTAATTTAAATTATGAATGTTGGGGTATGGTTTTTCACCTCCCTCATACTAGCCACTTTATGTTTGAATGATGGGATACCCCTTTCTCTCTCATTAAATGCCTCCCATGTACACCCGTTACTATGCCGAAATTCCGAAAGGAACTTCTCTCTCCTCATTTACATTCAAGCAATACTTTTGTATCATGAATCTAAATTCCATTAAAATTGTTGGGACATGTATCTATATGACCTAATTACTTTTCATTACATGTAAATATTATGAGGAACCCCTTTATCTCTCATCAATGATTTTTATGAATTCTTATGTCACGCCGTTACGCTGGCGAAATCGCACCGATTTTCTAAGCCAATGTCATTGTGTAGTGAATACCATGCCCATTTCTCCATCAAGGGTATTCACATTTATGAACATTTACTTATTTATTATAAAGTTTTATGTATGAATTCCACATTACTTTATCATGGAATAAATTATTATGTTTTATTAATCCATGTTTTATGATCCATGTGGCACACTTTTGCATGAAATTAAATGTTTAAGAAGGGTGCGCCCTTATAGCGCTCCAATGCATTGGGTAAAGTATAGTATCATGATACATCATGTGAAATGAGTGTTGACTCATGCTAATTCAAGTGCAACGAGGTTTTACTCATGCTTTATGTGCAATGAGGATTTACTCATGCTCCATGTGTAATGAGCCTTAGCTCATCCTAATTCCATGTTAAGTGTTGTTGCCACATTTCCATGTTTTGATTATCATGCGTTATCATTCCTGTATGTTCATGTTTATTTTATTCTCTATTGATATGCCTATTTTCTAACATTTATTGTACTCCTCATGTTATTCCATGTGTACTCCCTTACTGGGATTTATATCTCACCCTTTTCTTATGCATGTCCTCAGGTTATCCCATGCAATTCTAAGTACGAGGGAATGTAGTGGTCATGTAAAGGAAGTTTTCAATAAAGATATTGTATTTCATGTTTCAAGTTTTTATGTAATGATCCTAAGCCCCAAAGACACTAAACCACTCGATATTCTTTGTTGTATCAAGTGAAGTTTTATGTAATAAATCATGTTTAAGTTTGTAATAAAATCAGGGTTGTCATATATCCAAAGTTTCCTTATGAACACATCCATATTTCCAAAACACGTGAACTATTAGCATGGTCTTTCCCCACAACACTTTCTCATTGTAATCCAACACACGTATCAGATGATCCTCAAAGGACACATCTATCTCAGGCTCAGAATCAACCAAATCAATCACATGATAATGTTTAGGGTGATACAACCGAAGTTATGACACATAAAAAACATCATGCATAGCACTACACCTCTATGGAAGAGCCAATTAGTATGCCACTGACCTGATTCTTTCAACAACTTGGAATGGTCTAACAAACCGGGGTGCCAGCTTGCCCTATCTTTGTATCCCCTGGTGACCCGATATAGGTGACACATAAAGGAATACACAATCACCCTATGAAAACTATAGTGGTCATCTAAATCTATCGTAATATGACTTCTTCTTGCTCTGATCTATATCCATATACTTTCAAATTAGTTGAACTTTCTTAGACGTCTTTTGCACGAGACCCGGTCCCAACAATTCTGACTCACCTACCTCCATCCATCGTAGAGGTTATATACATGTGGTATCATAAAGAGTCTTCTATGGTTCCATCTGTATAGTTTATTTATAACTATTTTCATAAGAAAAATCCAACAAAGATAAGTTCTTCTTCAAAGACCCATAGAAGTCTATGAAACATGCTTGCAGCATATGCTCAAGCACATGTATCATACGATTTTACTTCCCTTCTGTCTATGGGTGAAAATTTGTACTAAAAAAAACCTATGTACCAAGAACCTTCTGTAATCCCTTTCAGAAGCCTGAAGTAAACCATGAGTCACAGTCTAAAAAAATATTTCATGTCACCTCATACAGACGGACTATTTTCTAAAATCTCCCAAATGCTCCACTAATAAAGCCTCTCATATCGACAAGAAATTCTGTACCTTTGTTAAATAATCAACAATCATCCAAATAGTTTTATTCTTCCAAGGAATCCTCAGGATAACCACCCAAAAAAATCTATGGTAACATCGTCTCAATTCCATTCCAGAATAGGAAATAGTTGTAGTAAACATTCAGGTCTTTGATGCTTGGCCTTCACCTGTTGACTGGTGTAGCATCATGTCATGAACCCTACTCTCTCCTTTTTCAAGCCCAGTAACCAAAAACTATTTTTGTATGTCATGGTGCATTTTGTTAACATATGGATGCACCACCCACTTCAAGGCATGAAATTCATGCATCAGATCCTCCCTCATCCTCTTAGGCACAACAACCCGACTCCTTACATAGATGATCTTATCCTTATCAATGACCCAATCTCAAGGGGACTACCCACCTTCAATGATTTCTATAAATTTCAAACATTCTATATCCTAATACTTTTTATCCTTGATCCATCTCAAGAGTGTAGAATCCATGGAAACTAATACGAGATTTATTTTCTCCTCAGTCTCATTAACTACAACATGAATCTCAGCCAGTATAGTTATCATCTTCCTCTCACCATTGGACTCTTGAACTTACTGAGTATGAGTTTTCCTACTAAAATTGTCAGCTACACTACTTCCCTTCCCGGGCATATATGCTAGATCAATTTCGAATGAATTCATATAATCATCCCATATCTAATGATTAATATTCAAGTATCATTTTAAAAGATATAATAAAATATATTTCCATTCATATACATAGTAAAATTCTTTCCCAGCTGATAATGTTTCCAATACAACAAATCATAAACCGCTATAGCTAATTCAAGGTCATGAGTAGGGTAGTTCTGTTCATGCGAGCTCAATTAATGAGATCCATATGCCACAAATCGACCTCCCTATATCATCACTATTCCAAGAACTATTATAGAAGCGTCAAAAAACACTGTATACTCCTCACCTGGATCAATTATAATCAAGATCTATGTCTATGCCAGTCACTTCTCCAATTCCTAGAAATCAATATCACGTGCTCTATACTATTCAAACTTTATCCCATTTTTGTACAATCCCAAAAGTGGTGCTTCTAAACAGGAAAAGTCCTAGATTAACCTTCAATAATATCCCTCAAGCCCAAGAAAAATATAGATATCAAAAATGTTCTTAGATTTCTCCTAAGATAAAACTATTTATAATTTCTATAGTTCCATTAACAAACCTTACTCTAAGATAATGTGTCCCAATAAGTGTACCTAATCAATATAAAACTAACACTAAGATAGCTTGATGTATAGTCTATGTTATCTCAATGCACTTTGGACAATGTCAAGATGTTGGGAATGATCATCATGAGTCTTAGAGTACACCAATATGTCATCCACAAACAATACCACAAACTGATCTAGGTACAGATGGAAGATTCTATTCATCAAGGCCATAAACACTACTAGTGAGTTTGTCAACTCGAGTGACATCACGATGAATTTATAAATGCCATACCTTCTTCTAAAATAGTCTTTAGTATATCAGATAATCGAAATCTCAACAGATGATACCCAGATCTCAAGTCAATATTTAAGAAGATTCAATCACCACTCAACTAGTAAAAAAGATCATCGATTCATCGAAGATGATACCGGTTCTTCACAGTCATTCAGTTCAACTTATAGTAATCAACACATAAATTCTGGAGGTTACATTCTTAGGATTAACCGTGCACTTCCCCTCTTCTTTCAAATTTTCTCCAAATTTTTTCACAAAAACCCCCAAGATAAAACCCAAACAAAATGTACTCTAACTAAAGAAAAAGAGTACCTATAAATAGGCTTGATACATCTCTAGAAAAGTTCAGGATCTTACATCAAGAGGCCTTACAATTTTTACTACTTTAATTGACTTGAAATTAATTTTTTCTCTATTTACATTTCAAGTAAGAGTCACAAACAAATGTGCGGTACTCTTTAAGTTTTGGAAACTATATAACTGTTTAATTCTTGGATAGCTTGTGCATCAGCTTGAAATCACCATGACCCAACCTTCTATTCCAAAAAATGTTATCAAATTTTACATTATTTAAATATTTTATATTTTGATCTTTTAATTCATAAAAATTAAATGAATAAATATTATTATTTCAGTTTTCATAAAACAAAAAATATTTATCCTAAAAAACAATGAGTTTTTCATTTTGAAAGTTAATAAAAATTCTACAATCATAGATCTGAGAAATTATTATTAAATTATGTTTTAACCCTTCAACATATAAAACCATAGAAAATAATAACAATATTTTAAATTCCAACTTCACCAAAACCATTTACCTTTCCTTTCAAATTATCACCAAAGGTAATATTACCATCGTCACAATGATTGAATGATATAAAGTTTCATATATCACTAGTCATATATCTTGATAATTCACTATACTTGTACCAAGAATCCTTTTTAATGCTCAGAATAAATATATCATATAAAATAATTGACAGAGTTTTGGAACCCATGAAAATTTAGGTTCAATAGGATTAACATATGAATTTTTTAGAAACCAAATAAATTTTGAACACTTTTCAAAATTCTTTTATTTTAAAATTACCTTATAAATTTATAAATGATTCTTTAACAAGCATTTAAAACATTTCTTGAGAGAAATATATTTTCCTCTTTGAAAACACTTTTTAAAACATAAAAAATTTTCAAAATCCTTTTTTTGAATATAACATTGGAAACTTATAAAGGAATCATTAAAAATTATTTTAATTTTTTTAGGAAAATAGATTTTCCACTATAAAAAACATTTTTTAAATCCTAAAAAAAATTCAAAATCCTTTTATTTGAAAATAAAATTGGAAACTTATAAAGGAATCTTTAAAATAATTTAAAAAAAATTGATGAAAATAACCTTTTCGATTTGAAAAAAAAAATTAAAACATAAAACACTTTAAAAATATTTTTCTTTGAAAATAACCTTGAAAACAAATAAATGAATATTTAAAGAAAATAATGGTTCTAAGGGTGGGAAATTCTATTATTGTTGTACATGTTAAAACAAATATTTCTTTCATATTTTTGGTAAAATCCAAAATGACATTGTTTGGATTGATGGATCCATTTTCTCCTAGAATGCTCTCCCAAGCATGCATCTCCCCCAATTAGGGTTCTTCCCCCTCACTTGTCCATCTCTCATCTTGTATTCGTGATTATCTCTTTCTGCTCTTTGAGTTTGTTCCATCCTTCTCGATGGATTCTCTCTCTTTTTTGGAATTGTTGATTCGTCGATGATGTTTTCTATATGGATGATGGTCATATATTCTTCAAGGCTCATTGTGGAGGTCTAATCTTCTCCCACACTACTCTGTCTTCCATATCCATTACTTCATTCTAGGTTAGTTTGGAATAATGGTTTAAAAGGAGTTTCTAGGATGTTTTTGCGAGTAACAGGGTGTTCCAAGAGGTGTGTCTTGCAGAAGCATTTCTCTTGGTGGTTTTTCCTCTGTTTGGTTCTCATGTTTCAAGGTTTTTACGGATTTCCTTTGGTGATGTATATGGTGGTAAATTTTTCTTTTTTTGAAATACAAGTTCTGTTCAATGGCGAGGTCTATTTCTGGCATGGTGGTGTTTCTTTTGTTGGTTTTAATACCATCCAACATTCATTCCAGTAACTATGTGAATGAAGTGATATGACATTCACTTTATTTGGTTAGGGGATTGATGTTCCTCCTACTCATGCCTTCCAAGATGTTTGTTAACAAGGTAGTGTGTTAGTTCTTGGTTTGATTTTTAAAATTTGAAATTTGAATCTTGTTTGGTGTTGTGGTGTGGGAATGATTTTTATATTTATTTTTTCATTTGGTGGACATGGGAGGTATCTTGAGGCATCGATTTTTTCCCCTTTTTTTGGTTTATGTGTTGGTTTTTGAATTTTGTTTTTACCTACTTTGTATTATGATTCTATAATTGGGTTGGATACTGGAATTTGAGGATTTGTGTTTATGATATTACCACTATAAAAGAAAGTGGTTTATTCATAATATGAAAATAAATATAGTGGAGTGGTAAAAATTTATTTAATAAATAATTTTATGAAATTTTAAAAAAATATATTTTTTTTATAAAATAAGGTTTTGGAGAAAAAAGGGTTTTCGATCGAAGAGAAAAATAAAGATGATTTTTCTTAAAAATATTCTTTTGAACTCTTGAGTATATAAAGATAGGAAAATAAAGGGAAACATGTATTTTTTATAAATAACTAGAGGATAAAAAATAAATGAGTTTCTTGACAGATAGATTATAAGATTTCCTCATTTGAAGAAAAATCATGAGAAATCCTTATAAATGAGGATATTTTAACATAAAACCTCTATCACTTTGGGAACTTTGATTCATAAGACCCATGAAAGAGTAACAATAAATGAAACATATAATACAATTAAAATAAATAAATTCATGATATTTGATGTGACCGATTTGTGTATACATTTTCTTACATTCTATTGAGTATCAAAACATGTTATCACCGAATTTATTTATTTTTTGGAAGATAAAATTCCTTAATTAGGTGATCATGATGATTTTCTAGTGTTTTACATCCAAATTCACAAATTGGGGAAGATTGGAACAAAAATTTATGTATACACGGTGTGTACGCCAATACACACACTATGTAAACTCTACCAGACCTGGATCGACTAGACTGAGTACACGCCCATGTTGACCACCAAGACTAACACACCATGTACTTAACTTTACACATAGTGTTCTCCCTTCTATAAGTGGTTGGTGGATGAAGTTTATACTACATTCCATGTGGGGAGACTCTACATGTTGTGTACGCCCACCAACCGGCCACTGACGCCTTCAAAGTCAAGGGCGGTGCAAAAAATCACCAACTGGCAGCGAAAGAGGAGCCAATTCAAGTTGACATGACCACACGCCATGTACTATATGGTACATGCTGTGTGTTTTCAAATACTATAAATAAGAGGGCAGGCCCTCCAAATTTGATAGACAGAAGGAGGGGACAATTAGAGACACCAAACGGGAGAAGAAAGGAGAGAGAAGAAAAGAGTGAAAGAGAAATAGTGAAGAGAAAATAGGAGGTGTTGCCTCTCTACCTTCTTGATGATCTTCAATCCAAAGTTATTGCGATTTTTATTTCAGGTATTAAGAGTCTATTATTCATTATCTACTCCATATGTAGTTAAATTCCCCATGTGTTGTGGCTATGGATGATTATGGTTTGTTATTAATCAACCATCTTATTGTATTTGTGTTATTTTTATTTCTATCATAACCCCTTTAAATCTCTTGAAAAATATCACTGGAAATCCCATATCAGACCAAGAATGGAATTTCCAGGGATATTCAAAGGAATTGTGAAAAATTACACCCATGTTCATTGGGTGTACTTATCGTCTCAAAAGGGAATACAATTAATAAAATTAATAGGCTTCAAGACCAAGGATTTGGTTTATATTGATTAAAATGAAACTCACTAGACCAAGGGGGCTCCATTATATTCAAAACTCAGAGATGTGAGTTATTATGAACAACACAACATGATAAGAAAATTAATTTATCAATTAACTTAAAAATCATCATCCTTGAATCATACTTTACATTTATCATTAGAATCAATTTTATGTTTTTCTTTATATTTAAATTAATTCATCAAATAAGTTGAAGGATTAATTACTATATCAGTGAAACAGTAGAAATCAACTCTAAATTTAGTTAATGTTCACCTAATTAATCAAAAACTAGAGAAAAAGAATCTAGTGACTCTGTCTCCCTTTGTATCAGCCCCATACTTCCACTATACTAGTAATAAGTTTGGGTATTTCAATTAGGGATGATAAAAATAACACTTTGGATAAAATAACAACAAATTATGGCATCTTTTCTGAGGAATGAAAGTTAACAGTGTTTTGTAAAATCAAGTTTTTATCAATTAAAGTGAAAAAAAATTCTAAAAAATTATGTTCTTAAATATCATTTCTATTTTTTATTATTTTTCCTCTTTTATGCTTGGTGTGTTTGTTTGGTGTTGTATATGATCACAGGTGTATGAGTGGATGAATTACTCATTCTAAGAGTGCCGAGTCATCAGAAGTTCTTCCACTTGATCTAAAGATAGAAAGAATGTTTTTGATGTGATGTCAGGCACTTATAGACGAGCACAACCAAAATTCACCCATGGAGAACATGGAAGAGGGATACCCAGATGATATCCAAGGCATAGGAAAATAGTTTGTGCATAATGAAAATTGGAATCCATAGCTCGCTAATGATGATGAGAAGAACCAAATTCCGCCATCAAATATCATAGAGTTCATGCCAAGGAACCAACAACGACAACCGGGTCAATTTGTTCTGGGTTATGGCCTGCATCAACCCTAGCAGTATCATACACAAAAGAAGTATCCATATATGAATCTAGGTCAGGGGTCTTATTTTACTCATGAGCAGCAATTTTTCCCACCTCCTCAAGAACAACTTCCCCCACGCCATACCCTTATGGAGTATGGTCTTCCTTCTATCTAAGGAGCAGATACAGGTATTTTCAGACCACTGGTGCAAGCCCATGATTTTGAGATCAAGTCAGCCATCATGCATCTCATACAAAATATGGTTTAGTTTGGAGGTTTACCATGTGAAGACCCCAATGCTCATCTCTCCAATTTTTTTGGATATTTTTGAAAAATTTCATTACCATGGGGTGTTTGAGGATGCCATTCTCCTTCTCTTATTCCACTTCTCATTAAGGGATAAAGTGAAGGACTAGATTAAAGTATTTCCTCAACATTCCATCCTCACATTGGAGGAATTAGAACAGATGTTTTTGTCAAAATATTTACCACCTTCCAAGATGGTGAAATTGTGGAAAAAAATTCACAATTTTTAGCAACATGATTTGGATTCAATGTATGAATCATAGGATCATTTAAAAGAAATGTTTAGGAAGTTACCTCATCATGGCCTTACATTGTGGATGCAAGTACAAACTTTTTATGGCTATCTTACAAAAAAACCAAATCAGTGGTGGATACAGCTGTAAGAGGAAATGTTATGGGAAAATCCCCGGAAGAACTCTTCAACTTTCTAGAAGATATGTCATCCAAAAACTTCCAATGGAACTTTGAGCAAGGTACTCAAAATATGGGCATGAATAACATTTATTCCACTACAATTCTTGTTTCCAAACTAGATGTTGTGTCTAAGAAGATTGATGCATTGAATTTGAAAATGCCTCTCAAGCTCAAGAAGAAAATCACCCAGCATGCAGCGAATGTGGTGACAATCACACCATGGGTGAATGCCTAGGGACAAGTTTCAGTCCTTCAACAAGTGAGGTAATCTATGTTTCTCAAAACAGAGGGCCAAACATTTACCCTCAATACCAAAATCCGGTTTGGAGAGATAACACAAACACGGGTTGGAGGAAGCAATAAAAAAATTCTCATACCCCCCCCCCCCCCCCCAAGGCCAACTAGTTATGGTCAACAACAATATCAAAATCCATATCCCAAAAAACAATAGTAGGGATCTTTCCAATAGTAAGGGTATCAAAACACTCTTCCAGTGCAAGAACCTCAGTAGCCACAAACTCAACTGGTTGTACAACAATCTCAGTAGGAACACCCATCAAAGATAGAATAACTTATGTAAAAATTCATAACAAATATTGATACACGATTTCAGAATCAAGATATATCTATTAGAATACTCGAGAACCAAATTGGGAAGCTTTCTAATCAACCCTCTTCAAGGAAACCTGGTACTATACCTGGTAAAATTGAGAAGAACCCACGGGAGGAGGCCAATGATATCACTTTACAAAGCATGAAAGAGCTACCCCATAAAATAACTACATATCAAGTTGAGGCCAACAATATAGCTCCACTTATACCCTCTTCAAATAATGAAGTCGATATCGAGGAGTCCCCAACATCATAAGGCCTATCAAAAGAGATGGATGTTGCACATGGTAAGGGAAAAAGATGTGGTCAAACATTATGAACCCACCTTACCTTTTCCCACACGAATGAAGTAGAGGAATATGGAAAAATAATTTAAAAACATTTTGGAGGTATTCCAGAAACATCACATCAATATTACTTTTACATAGGTATTAACTCAAATTCCAACATATACGAAGTTCATGATAAAAATTCTCTCAAACAAGATGAAGATGGAGGATTTGGGAACCATTCCTCTCACTAAGGAATACTCAGTGGTGTTTCAACACTCTCTTTCTCCAAAACTCCAAGATCCGGAAAGTTTTAAAATCCATTTCACCATCAGATCTTGTGAGTTTGGGAAGGCCCTTTGTTACTTAGGGGCTAGTGTCAATATTATGATCTATGGAGTCTTTAAGAAACTAGGGCTGAATTAATTATGACCAACTCAAGTGGAACTACCGATAGTATATCACTACATTAAATAACCTAGAGGGCTACTTGAGTATGTTCTTATGAAAGTGGTAGGGATGATTCTTATTGCTGATTTTATCATACTCGACATGGAGGAAGACCAAGAGGCACCTCTTATTCTGGGAAGACCCTTCTTGGCTACTAGAAAATTTTTGATCAACATTCACCAAGGTGAATTGATATTCATAGTAGGAGATTAAAAGGTATACTACAAGCCCTAAAAGATATTAATAAAGTGTCAATTATGTAAAATGGGGACTGGTATGCATTGACCATAGTGAACAATCACTTTGGATGCTTGGAAGATTACATGGGATATTTTTCTGTCACCGACGAACCATTCGTCGAGGAAATTCAACCTGATTATGAACCAGAGGTACTAAAATTCATCATAGGCTAGGGAGGTCATTATTATAAGTGCACAATTATTCCTAATATTCTATAGTGATACAAGGTAGAACTGATTGTTCCTTCAGTTCTTAAATCCACACAACTTGAACTAAAACCGCTACCAAATTGTTTAAAATATGGGTACTTAGGATATAAACACATGATTCCAGTTATAATCAATGTATATATCTCGCAAGAGTAATAACATGAACTTCTAATAGTTCTAAAGTGGAGAAAATAGGATATTAGGGGTACAATCACTGATCTTAAAGGGACCGGTCTGATCATTTTCACCCATAAGGTGCTACTTGAGGAAGGATCCAAGCCATCTCAAAAAACACAATGATGGATAAAACCACCAATTAAAGAGTTCATGAATAAATAATTGATCAATATATTAGATGCGTGAATCATCTATCCAATCTTCAATAGCCCATGGGTGAGTCCTTTTCAAGTGGTGCCCAAAAAAGGGGGGGTATTACCATGATTACCAATGATAAAAATGAACTCATCCATACAAGAACGGTCATGAGATGGATAGTGTGTGTGGAATACCAAAATATTAATGATTCCACATGGAAATATCACTTCACACTTCCTTACATGGACCAGATGTTGGAGTTATTGGAAGGGCATGAGTTCTATTGCTTTCTAGATGGTTATTCTAGCTATAACCAAATTTCTATTGCCCCTGAAGACCAAGATAATATCACTTTCACTTGCCCATATGAACCTTTTTCCTATAGATGGATGTCTTTTGGCATGTGAAATTCTCTATACACTTTACAACAGTGCATGTTGGCGATATTCCATGACATGGAAGAACAAATTATGGAAGTCTTTATGGACGATTTTTCAGTCTATGTGAAATAATTCAACACCTTCTTGAGAAATATGGAATAGTCCGGGAATGGTGTGAACACACCCATCTGGTTCTAAACTAGGAGAAATGTGACCTTATGGTGAATAATGGTACCATATTAGGCCACCAAATTTCTATGAAAGGAATTTAAGTTTACCCTTCAAAGATTGAAGTCATATCATAACTCCCCATTCCAACTTCTGTATGAGAAATCCAAAGTTTTCTTGGGATTTTAGGATTTTATAGAATATTTTTTGTGATTTTTCAAAGATATCTCAACCACTAACCAACCTCCTTTCAAAATATGCTATCTTCTAATTTGATGAAACATGCACCGCAACCTTTCAGCTCATGAAGCAATGATTAGTTAAGTCTCTTATCATGATTTCCCCAAACTTGGTGGAAAATTTTGAAATCATCTATGACGCAAGTGATTATGTGGTGGGATCAGTTCTTGGAAAATGGCTTAATCATATATTTAGACCTATCTAATATTCTAGAAGATCTCTAAATGAAGAAAAAATTAACTACACCACCACTGACAAGAAGATATTGACGGTGGTTTTCACATTCGACAGGTTCCACTCTTATTTGGTGCTATCAAAAGCTGTTTTCTACACTGACCATGTAACACATAAATATTTACTGAATAAGAAGGATGCAAAGCCATGACTCATTTTTTGGGTGCTTCTACTCTAAGAATTTGACTTGGAAATCTGTGACAAGAAAGGTAGTGAGAACTTCATCTCTAATCATGTCTCCCATCTTGAATTACCTCATGTAGAAAGATATAATGATAGAGAAATCAAAGAGGACTTCCCATATGATAATATTTTCTCAGTTGGAGTTACACCTTTCCCATGGTATGCTAACATCACCAATTACTTGGTTATAGGAGTCATTAATCTTGATCTTACATTCCAACTAAATAAACAATTGATGTCCGAATTGAAATGATATTTCTAGGAAAACCCACTATTATTCCGTTCATGTAGAGATGGGGTGATCGGCCACTGCATCCCGAAAGAAGAAATTAATAGGATTCTGGAGTTTTCTCATTCTTCCCAAACTAGGGGGCATCACGGGCCAGACCGAATGATAGCAAAAATTCTGAAATATATATTTTTCTGACCCACCATGCACAAGGATGCCCGATATTTTATAGCACGCTGTGATAGGTGTCAGCAAACTGGTAACATGGGGCGTTGAGCTGAAGTGCCTCAATATCCCATTCTTGAGGTCAAGATCTTCGATGTATGGGGTATTGATTTCATAGGGCCTTTTCCCCCTCATATAAAAACTCATATAATTCGGTTTGTGTGGATTATGTATCCAAATGGGTGGAAGTTGATACCACGACACACAATACAACAAAGGTTGTCATTTCCTTTTTGAAGAAGAATATTCTCAGTAGGTTCAGTGTTCCACAGGTTCTGATAACTCATAGAGGGACACATTTTGATATTGAATTGATGCAGAATGTGCTCATGAATCAAGGAGTGAGGTATAACATGGGGACACTTTATCATCCCCAATATAGCGGCCAAGTAGAGGTAACCAACATATAACTTAAGAAAATCCTATAAAAAATTATGGGAGCCTCAAGGAAGGACTGGTCCAAGATGATTGATGATGAATTATGGGTATACCAGACCTCCTTCAAGACACCTCTGGGTATGTCCCCATTCCATTTAATCTACGAGAATCCATTTCATTTAATGGTGTAACTTGAACACAAATCATATTGGGTTGTTAAGGCATTGAATTATGATCTAAAGGCTGTGGAAGAGAAATGAAAGTTTCAAATGACGGAGCTTGATGAAATTCAACAGGAGGCATACGAGAATGAAAACCTATATAAATAAAATAAAAAGGTGTTCTATGACCGCATGATCTCTCAGAAGTCATTCCATCCTGGCGATGAGGTACTATTGTTTAACTCTTGTTTGAGATTGTTTGCAAGAAAATTGAAGTCCTGGTGGTCGATACCTTTTTGAGTGATCAAGCTTTCCCCCATGGTGCGGTGGAAGTTTCTAGAGCAGATGGTAAACCATTTAAGGTGAATGGGAAGAATCTCAAACCCTATCTTTATATGGAGGACATGATGGGTACAATCTCCACCATGCAATTCATATGGAAAGAGGATTAGGTAAGGTTGATCCAAAGACATAAAACAAAGGCACTTTCTGGGAGACAACCTAGAGACTACATGTCATGTATCACCTCTTCACACAGCATGTGCTTTCCTTTTTAATGTATATTATAATAGAACCATTAGTATAAATATACATTAAGTAAGTTAATAAATAGGGATGATTCATGTGCTGATGGTAAGGTCACCAAAATATATCTGAGCCTTCACCGGTTCGAATCATGACATACCTTCCTTCGGTATAGTGATCATTCTTTTTGAACCTATGTTGAGTTAAACGGCATGCGAGGTGTTTTCAAAATGAAAAAAAAAAGTTTTTCAAATAAAAGAAAAATCATGATGGGGATAGACCGACTAGCTTAGATCGTAACCCATAGATCCAAAAGACCCAGGTTCAAATCCTGACAACTAACCAAGTTCCATCATTTTTCATATTAATAAAACCACATAGTGTGCATTTTGATATACATCATGAACCATATTTTCATTAATAATTTAAATGGTTTTCAAAATAAGAAAATACAAGAGGGTGAAGTTGGATTATTTGTAGATTCTCCACCCTGGATTCAAAAGACCTGAGTTCGAACTCGACTAATCTCCCTACTTTATCTCTATCATTCAAATTAGAACCACATGTCATGTGTTTTCTTCATCCTGTGTTGAAATGAACCTATAATTTAATTATTAAAAGTAAATAAAAATGTGCGGCACTACAACCTTCACTCCAGTGGTTGAGGTATTACGTTTTAATTGGCCGATCACTAGTTCAAATTACACCCCAAACACCAGACTAAAAGTTTTAGTTCTCTTTTTCAAATTTTAGAACACACAATGTGTCATCCTATGATACACTACATGTATAGGTTTATTTATGATTATATTATTTTATTGTTATAAATAATTTTATTGTAATTAAATATTATTATTGTGTTAAAATACACTCATACATAGTGTGTGGGACCTAACACACACTGTGTGTTTCGGGTATAAAGACTGGGAACCCTACCAAGCCTGACCCCATGTCGAGTACCCCCCCCCCCCCACCACCACCACCACCATTTTATTCTCCCGTGTGATGCCGCTCTGCCTTACTCTACCAACTCCCCCTTTTTTTGTTCATTTTAAGCTCTAATATCTCCTAAATTTCCAACCTCGGTCCAGGTACGCACCTCTACACTCTTTATTTCAATGTTTTCATTGCGTTTAGGGTGTATTTTGGATCAGATAAGCATTCAGCTTCCACCTACAGTGCACTGGGTGGATGAAGAACACACATCAAGTAAATCTTGTACATAGACACATTCACACCTTTTTATAATTTTAAATACACATGATGTGTATATTTTGTACACACTCTGTATGATGCCTTCCCTTACCCTTTATATAGCATCCCACCTTTTATTACATAACTTTTCATTACATTTTACAAATAGTGGATCTTTAAAGTCTAGTGTCTTGGAAATCAGAAAAATATTACATGAAAAGATAAAAAGAAATTCTTCTAGTACACTTTAATGGATTCATCATAGGTTCATATTAAGTAAAATTACTGCATCTCATATTTTTGGGACATGCATCAAAAGAAAGGGTGAGCAGAAGGCCTAGTAAGGAAAACAAGTGAAACAGTTTACATGTGAACTTGAGTGATATCAATAAGAACATGGAGATAAAGAGGAATATCATAATAATAATAATAAATTGAAACATAACTTGAAAAAAAAATTTACATAATTTAATTAATACGTTCATGAACATATCACTAAGTTCTATGCCCAAGGGGTCATAAACATCACTAAGGTTATTCACCAAGGTATCGTAAAACTTGTCATCTCTAGAGATTAAATTATTTACCCAATACATTGGAGCGCTATCAGGGAACACCATTAATATGTATTTATTTTCATGTGATCCAAATATATCATAATCTTACATTTCATAAATAACCCAAATGGAATAAAAGAAATGGGTTTGATATCAAAATCGTGAATTTTTAAAAAGTGCTTAAAAACAAGATCATTATGTCATTTATAACCCATGAAAAGGGAACAAGGGTTTTATGTATGTCAATCCCAGAATCAAATATATCATTTTTATGTCTTGATTAATAACCCTAGAGATGAAATAGGTTTTTTTATTCACCTAAAAAAAATAAGATAATTTATTGAGAAAAAGAGAGAGATTTTGAGACGAAAATTCTACAACATAATAGTTATACAACATGGTTTTAGAAAACATTAAAAAGAGAGGTTAAAAGGGTTAACCACTCATAAATAACTCATAATACAGTATAGGGATAGAATAAAATTTAAATAAGATCATGGTATGTATGTTTGAATGACATACTACATGAAAAGGAAACTTGAAAGAAAAGAGAAGATGCGATTTTTTTATGAAAATTCGGCAGCCTAACGACGTCACTTAAAAATTCAGAAAATTAGTTGATGAGAGTGGAAAGGGTATCTCATTATTTGGATATAAAATTGATAAAAATAAGGATATATAATAAAATACCCCCACATAATAAAATGGAAACTAGAAGACATAACACAAAGGAATTCATGACTAAAAGAGGAGGGTGAGAGGTTCTCTTACATTGAAGAGTAACTTCAAAAACATGAAGGTTGGGACCTTGAGGGGCTTGAAGGAACCTTGGTAGGACTATTTAGGAAGTAAAAGGGCCATATTTTTTATTATGAGGAATTTTGAATGAAAGGAATGAAGGAATGGGTTGGTATTTATAGCAAAAATGAGAGAATATTTTATTAATTTCCAAGGGACACCTCATTAGTGGTATTTGCAAAACCATGGGCTTTCCAATGGTATTTTCCCATGTTATTAGCCACTTCGGACACCTCATAACATATATTACTATACACAAGTTGATGAGAATTATTATATCATGATTACATCATTAATGATGTCATTAAACACACCGAAACTCAAAACTGTATTTTTACTATTCACCAAAAAACAAAACATTTTATAAAAATATCATAAATTCACCCTAACCTAATATAAATGCTATGAATTAAAAAAAGAACTCCATTTTATGAAAATAATTTTCTAATTATGATATATTTAATTTTTAAGTAAAAACATTGTTTTCCCAAAATAATACTAATGCTTAACTAATAATTTCTGAAACAGTTATTTACTTATGGAATTATATCACATTACCCATCAAGATTCCCACAATATATTTATACTTTCTTAAGTGAGTTCACTATTCTATTAGTCACATTACTATTCATAAGGTTAATATTACTATTCTTAATTCACTATTCACTAAAAATTAAGTTGATCTTATTAGAATCTAAATTTTGTACTGATCACAACTGTAGAAAACCATTTTTTGAAAATCATTTCAAATCATTAATTATTTAAAGTATAAAAAAATATTTTAAAATAAAGTTTTTCAATATTCATCAATAATATGGAACTTATATAAATTCATCCTATATTTATCTGGACATTTGACATTCAAAATATTTACCGTAATAAGAAATAACAATTTTATTCATACAAAAAGATTACACAAAGTAACTAAGGACTTGTTACATAGCCCCTTATAACACATGCATAAGACTTAAGAGTAAGGTGTGCTATGGTGATAGAATCTTAGGGAGTCTCTGACAACATTGCCCGAGTGGTGATTTCTATCAGCTTGAACTTCTCCCGTAAGTGATTCTATTCAAGCTTAACGTATTGGAGTTTCGCTTGGGATTGGTATAGAGCAAAGCCCAATGATGCTACCTCCTTCCCAATCTCCGACAGATGAGCTTCGTATGGCCTGAGTCTACTGGATGGGGCCATCGACTCTTCTTTCTATATTAGTTAACCATAATAATTTGTATTTATAAACAATAATCATAACGTTAAAAGTATAGTTTCCAATGGTTATATTGACCAACAGCCATATAATAGTCAAAACCCAATCATATCATTTTAATTATACTCACTTCATTAATTAAAAGGATATAGTTTTCTTGAGTACAAAATAAAATAACACACAAAATTAGGAAATAAATATTATCCAAAAGTTAGTGTCATTACCCTTAAAGGGATAGCCCATGTTCCATGGAACGCGACCCCCATCCCATGTCTTCACACACTGCATGTGTGTTCGGTACATGATATTTCCCCCATCCATTTGGAGGAATCTGTATTGAGGGACTGCACACCTTTGCAAGCCATGTTTACCCACATGGCATGTACACCATCTACATGGCATGTGCTATATCATATCCCCTTCCAAGGTCGACCCGTGTATGGGCACTTAAATGGGAACAATACCATGTTCATACACACCATGTGTACGCTATATGACATGTCATGTAATGGCCAAATCACTATCATATTCCTACTCGACATGTCTTTCCAGAGTACACGGGCTCTTACCATCTCACACTACATGTCGTGTACCCTGGATCCGCATGTCATGTATATTTGTTTCCTACATTCTGACATTTTCTTTCTTTTTATTCCTTTTCTCTTTCTTATTTTTATTTATTTCTTTAAGCTATGGAAGGTGACGATCACGTAAGTGAGATGTGGCCCGCTTCTACTAATAAGGGTGAGATCACCCTCACCGTCGGATTCGTCTTCAGTATATCAAGAAAATAACATTCAATTTTCCATTTTTCTAGCCACTAGTATTGGAGACACTGCCTCCTCTTCTATCGACACCTCCATCTACAACATCTTCCAACTCGGTGGATTTTGTGACACCCACTCTTGCAACTGCTGATCCCGCTATAGCTGCTACCACACCATTCTAAGTAGCTAAGAGATAAAGTGCCACAAATCCTTATTCTATCTCTATACCTTTGGAGCCAATCACTCCTTCAATAGACCCACCTGCGCTAGCTCTTTCTTTAGCTACTCCACCTCCTATGACCATTACTGGCCCAACTATACCAGCAGCTGCAGCCCCACCTCAACCCGCTCCGGCTATAGCCTACCCTCAACTGCATCCCTACCTAATCTTTTCTGAGGGTATCCCTATCATAGACCGATTATGGTTCTTTTCATAGAGGATGATCCAGTTGAGCAGTCGTTTTCTCAACATCATCATTCCAAAGCATCTCATCATCTGGGAGGATTTTGAGGAGCACCTTGTCTATACACATCTCCTCGAGACACTCCAGGTAAACACTATGACCTATAGAGATTTATTTTTAGAGTGTATCTCGACCTTTGAGTTTGATGGGACCTCATACTGCTAGACTCCCATCGATACATCCACCCTGGTTCGATTTCGGCGGGGCAGACGCCATTTTTCCCTAACCATGGATGATTTTTGGCCAAGGGTGTGGCTTCTACCCCCATCCTACTACTCCACATCCTATTTCCACCCTTAATTTCCATGAGCGCTCTGAACTCATTGTTATGTTTCGGTATCTTTCTAGGCCTGACAACAGGTACACCCCCACATCCCATAATATTATGCTCATCATTTCCCCTCCCATTTGTTTCCTCCATTGGTGCTTCAGCCCCATCCTTTTCCCCACCATGAGGATATGGGTGTCGTTTCCAGGCATGACATGGATATTATCACTTATGTCATCCATCATGATTTCCCTAACCTCCCCTATATTGTGGCCACCTATTTTCATTCCATGATCCATGGCTGTCAGGGAAACCTGAACGACACAATCTATTCCACATGACCCCTTAGGCACTCATCAACGTCTTGACTTCCTTATTCTTATATTCATGTGGATGGTAAAGCATCGGGGAGATGGATATTTGCTCATGCAGGATGCCCCAGCTCCATCAAGGGCGAGAGATGACCCAACTTTCCCTGATGGTGTTTCTAAGTGGGTCCAACCCCATCCACCAGCGGATGCTTCTTCCTCACCCCACCCCACTTCTTACTACCTTCAATCAGCCTCCATCATTCCCTACTCTTTTGTTCCTTCCACATCCCCACATCCACCCGCATCCTTGACTGATCTCCCTATCACCCTATGCCCAGTTGTGATGGATCATCTTCTGGACCTCCTTAGGTGCTAGTATATGTCCATACTACAGTTCCAGAAAGAGCTTGAGCAAATGTTGGCCCTTCTCCTTCAGCATCAGGGTATTTAGTTCTTCCCAGCACATACTCCTCCCTCTTCTCCACTATCTTCCGCCAATCAAGCCTCGACGACGGAACTGGCCACTGATTCGGTTCTCCAATCCACTACTGGCCCAAATGCTCCTCCTACTACTGCCCCCCAAGATGTGTCAGCAGAGCCTCCCATGAAGGGCACTAATCCTATGTCTCTAGCTATAATTCCTCCTCCAGTAGAGATAGATGTTCCTATTTCACCTTCCACATAGTGCATTGAGCCCAAGCTTCCCTTATCAACTGTGGTTGTTCCTACTCTGCTAGATCCTCCCATTGTCGATGAGGCCTCTTCTGAGGCCACCACATGACTATTTTTTGGAACATTTGTTTCTTTATATGTATCTATTTTGTGATATGAATTTTCTAATATGATTTATGTCTCTGAAGATTTATTTTTTTCTTTTTCCTCACCAGTCACAGGAACCATGGAGCATTGCTTGGCACTTTTCTTTCGACAACTTTCCCTCTTTTTCAACTCACCATGAGAGGAGTTTCTTTTTCATTTTTAATTTGACTTTAATTATTTCACTACAACCCCCCATTCTAACCACCCATGTGTCCCCACCTCCTTTCCTCTCCCTTAGTATTGAACTTGGGAAACCACGTGCCCTATTCAGTATGGGGGAGAGTATCGGACTACACTAGTCTTTTACCTTAATCTGATCAAGGAGACATCATTAATAGTTGAAATATATTAAAATGTGGAATTTATTGGATTTATTATAATTATAAATAATAGAGATATAAAAGGGAATTTTAAAAATTACATGCTTATTTTAAATTTCAAAGTATTTTTAAATGATTTTTGGTATATTTTGATTCTAGATTTAAAGTCTTGGACATTTACATTTATTAGACTAATAATTTGTACTCATTACATGAACTTATTGACCTTTTATTTTCCCTCATTCTTGAGAGGTATTCTAATCCCTTTTTACATATTCTTTCGTATACCCTCTTTCTTGAGAGTTTCTTAGGATATGCATAACTACCAGAACTTTCTAGTATTTCTCTTCAAAACATGAATATTTGGAATCACATTAAAATGATTGAGGTATTTGATTATTTTTCATCCACATTGTCCTTGAGACCTTACCTACATCTGATCTTCATAAAACCCTTATAAACCATGAACTGCCTTGATAGGAAGCCACATTACAAGTATATTTTCCCTTCCTACCCTAATTCTTTCATAAATTTTCATGATTATTAGTTTGAGATTTAGATAGGTATTTTTGCATATTCATGTTACATTATGGTGAGAAACCACGAAATTAAGTGTGGGGGAGAGTGTCACTTGTTCATTTGAGAAGAAGGGTTCCAAAACCACTATTCATTGTATTCTTGGTGGTACCTATTTAGAAAATTATTGAAAAATGGAAAAAGGGACCAGATTCTTTTGTTACACATTATTGATGGTTTATCATCCCAATTTGGTAACGGGATATCATGGTTATTATACCATTTAAGAGATATTTATTGGTAATGTATTTTCATTGAGCTTTATTTCTGAATATCATGCATTATTTTTTAAGAATTTTGCCTCCCTTTTCAAGCCTCTGAGATTTTTTTTCACATAATTACCTACCAACCCTTAGCCTCAAAAACATTTGAAACTTATTGAAATCCCTCATGATTTTTGTGATTTAACTTTTTAAGTGGAGAATGAGAACACTTGTGAGCTTATGGATAGAGTGCATATACCTAAGATTGAGCATAACTCTGATTAAATAATCTTGAGTGATGAGTGTGGTATCTTTTAGTGAGTTAAATCATCAAGTGGCATGTTTCTTTATGAAAATATAAACATTTTTGATAAAAGAGAATGAAAATATTTAATTGGATTATATAAGATGCATGATTAAAATATATTTGGAGTTGAAATACGTTTTGTGCCTTTTAAAATCATCTATTATAGTTATAGTATTTATAATTATAATTAGTTGAATGATTCCCTTTTAGGATATGGATTCTGTGGATTTGATGTTGAGATTTTTCTTGACGAAAAGAAAATGGCTAAGTGTGGGGGAGTTTGATGTGCCCGATTTTTGTGTACATTTCCATACATTCTATTGAGTATCAAAACATGTTTTCACTAGATATATATGTTTTTTAGGAGATAAAATTCCTTAATTTGGTGATCAAGATTATTTTAAACTGTATTATAGCCAAAGTCACAAATAAGGGAAGATCAGAACAAAAATTTATATATACATGGTGTGTATGCTAATACATAGGCCGTGTAAACTCTGCCAGACATAGATCGTCCAAACCGAGTACACGCCCATGTAGTCGACCAAGATTTACATGTCGTGTACTTAAATTTACATGCCATGTTATCCCTTATATAATCATTTGGTGGCTGATGTTTATATTACATGCCATGTGGGGCGGTGCTACACTCCATGTACCCCCACCAACCAGTTATCAATGCCTTCAAAGTCAAGGGCGGTGCGGCAGATCACCTACTAGCAGTGAAATATAACCCAAATCAAGTTGAAATGAATAAACTCCATGTACTCTATGGTACACTCCTTGTATTTTAAAATACTATAAATAATATGGTAGGCCCTCAAAATTCAACAGATATAAGGAGCAGACAACTAGAGACACCAAATGGGAGAAGAAAGGAGAGAGAAGAGATGAGAGAAAGAGAAAGAGGGAAGATAATAGAGGAGGTGTTGCCGCTCTACCTTCCTGATGATCTTCAGTCTGAAGCAGTTGAAATGTTTATTTCAGGTATTAATAGTTTTTTAGTCATTAGATACTTCATGTGTAGCTAAATACCCCATGTGTTGGGGATGTGGATGATTATGGTTTGTTATTAATCAATTGTCTTATTGTATTTATGTTTTTTATATTTCTCACATAATCCCTTGAAATATCTTTCTAAATATCAATAGAAACCCCATATTAGACTAAGAATTTAATTTCCAGGTATCTTTAGAGGAATTACGACAATGTGCACCCATGATCATTACATGTACTTATCGTCTCAAAAGGGCATACAATTAATAAAATTAATAGGATTCAATTTTTGGACCAAGGATTTGGTTCCTATTGATTCAAAAAAAATCACCAGATCAAGGGGATTTTATTATATTCAAAACCCAAATATGTGAGTTATTATTAACAAAACAACATGATAATAAAATTGATTTATCAATTACCTTAAAAATCCAAAGCCCCGGTGCATTCTTCCCATTTATCGTCAGAATTAATTTTATGTTTTTCTTTATCTTTAAATAAATTCATCAAAAAAATTGAAGGATCAATTACTCTGTTAGTGAAACATTAGAAATAAACTCTAAATTTAGTTAATATTCACCTAATTAATCACAAACTAGAGAAACAAAATGCAGTGACTCTCTCTCTATGTGGATTGACCCAATACTTTCACTATACTAGTAATAAGTTTATTTATTTAAATTTCGGCCACCAAACATAAAACTTTTGATAAAATAAAACCAATATTACATGTAAAATTGGATTTATATACACCTCATAAAATAATATAGGTTCATAATATAACCTATGTCTCAAATAGGGAAAATTGAGGAAAAAATCCCTAACTGCTTTGGTAAATTTTGAATTGTAAACCCCAGAAAAGAGAGATCCTAAAAAGGATATGTAAATACCAATAATTTTCAAGATAATAATCACAAAATAAATTCATGGAAATTATATACACCACATAAAATAAATAATTTGATAATATGACATGGGTCTCATAGAAGTAAAAAAGTGATACATAAATACATTACCATAAGTCTTGGATTCCTTCATACACATTCAAACCTTATGTATAATGAATTTAAGTTTATTATACACATATATTACATAACCACACACACACACACACCTATATATATATATATATATCAGACCATAAATGATTTACTTATGACCTTTTATTACCCGTTTATTAACAATTCCATGTTAAAGTCACGTTTCAGGCAATAACTACTTTGTTTTTCATGTATGTTTTAATTTGTTATTTTTTAGAAATAATATTTTGATAATAGTTATAAAATATATATAATGTAAAATATGATATAAATATCATATATATTAAGTATAAATGTATTTAGATTAATCCATAAAAGTTATAGATATAAAATGAAATACAGCGTTCATGGGGATGGTAGGTCGTACGTATGTATGAACTTTGTTTCCATTTTCCAGAAAAAAAAGAATAAAAAAAGGTAAATAATATATTACCATTACAGAATAGTTTTTATTTTATAAATATAACATATTTTTTTAAACCCATTCTTATTACCTTCCATATAAAGTATGAACAAATCATATCGTTTCGTGAGGCGGTAGTGTGTCGTACACGCGAACGACGTTATCGTATTACCACATAATGTAAAGTAAAAAAAGTAACATGAGATATAATGGTTTAATAAGAATAATAATATCATAAATATCACATATAAACAATAAATTCATCATTATATCTATTCATAAGATGTGGTGATGGGGAAAAAATAGCATCAGTTCGTGAGGAGGCAGTCCATCATACACATGAATGATGGTTTCATAACCCATTTTATGGAATAGGGGAACGATTTAGGTTATTAAAATAAAATAATAACATATAAATATATTAAATATACTATAATTATTATATCATCATGTTTTAATAATAATTGAAATAGGTGGAGGAAGAAATAAAATAAAACACTTGACTAGGGATGTTACCTCTTATTCAGACAACTTTTGGTTTGCACCAAAAGGATTATTAGGTTGTATTTATGACATAAATAAGGATTATAAGATGATAGAATGAAATTAATGAAGTTATTTTTGCATTTTTTTACAAACAAAATGGTTTTGGAAGTGTGAATTGGAGAGGAGAGAGTGTGGTATTTTATAAGTGAGGTGAGTGACAAAATTGTAATTTTTGAAAAAAAAGGTGTAACCACATTTTTCACATGAAAAAAGGATCCAAAATGTGAAATTATAGGACCTATAATATATAAGGTCAAAATATGTCCATAAAATGGTTTTTTTTAATGTTTTGGATAATTTTAACCCATATATTTTTAGTTTAACCCCTGGTAATCCCACTTTTATCTTAATCGTGATAAACATTTTTTACTATTTTTACTATTAATTATGGTAAAAAATTAATTTAAACTTATTATATAATATAAATTATTCTTATTATAAATATTTAATCCATTTTTTCATATCCCATAAATTTAAGTGAAAAATTTTAAATTAAAATTGATCTTGCAGACGTGATGCAAAACTGGGTTTTAAAAGAGAAAATATTAAAAAGTTTAAAAAAATTTATATAAAAATTCAAAATTAAAATTATTAAGATGAAACAAATTAGATTAATAGATATATAACTAAAATAATCTTATTTTAAAACCATATTAAAACAATTTTTTAGTTTTTAAAGTCTTTAAAATAAATCATAATTCTCAATAAAAAACAGGATTTTTCAATATTTAACAAAAAAGTTATCATCTTAGAAAATTATCAAAACTTCAACCTAAGTTAATTTTTAAATTATTATTTCAAAAATGAACTTTATTTTTTCAAATATATTTTCCAAAATTTTCAAAATATAGTTCTAAAATAAGTGTGCAAAAGGAGACAAACTGCTTTTTAGAAAAATAAAGTTTTAACTGTAAAATTGGATTTATTCTTATCACTTGTCCATAAAATACATAAGATGAATTTTAAATATTTTACTGAATATATAATAAATAAATTTCAATAAAATCATTCACCAAAATTGGTTTGTATAATTTATTGAGGTAAAATGACATTTTCCCCTAAAATTAGTTTTCCAGAAAAAGATTTCCTTTATTTTCAAATAGTTTTTATTTTCATTTCTAATTAATTGGTTGCCAAAGAAATAATTTTATATAAATTTTTAATACATATATTTTTTAATTTAGTTTATTATATTCATTCCTCCCATTCCAATATCTAGGTAATAACTATTGTATTAAATAATAATAATTTAATAATATATCATATTTCATTTAAATTTGGTGTTGTGCATAATGAAAAATATATAAATGATTAAATTCATTTGAAAAAAAATATTCCACAAAATCTTATGGTGTTACTTTTTACCCCCTTAAATAAATTGTTTCCTATTAATTTTAACTTTTTCTTAATAAGAAACGGGTTAAAATTTGAAAATCACATTGTGGGAAACCCGCAAAGTAAAATGGGTTAATAAAACTTCCTCTTAAAAAGGGAGAAAGGGGTGTGAAAAGTTCATCTAGAATAACACACGCTATGTTTCCAAATAGGTTAATATAGGTGGTAAGTGAAAACATAGAAATATAGGAGAAAACTAACACCCAAATACTGATGGATAGTGATAGAGAACATGGTTAGGATAATGATAATGGCCAAAAATCCATACAATAAAGAGGTGTGAAAATGGACATTGATATCATCAAAAAATGATGATAATAAGATAAAATTTTATTTTAAGATCTTTTTCCTAATATTGGGTTATTTTATTGTGAATACGAACTTACTTATTTTCATTCCATTTCAAAATACAAATATCATACTTTGGTCATTCTTTGATAAATTTTCACTTCATCTATTACTCTAAAAGATAGATTTTTCATGTTTGGAGTACTAAATAAGATCTATAAAATAATGATAATTCATTCCTTTTATCTCTAATTATTATAAAAAATGGCTAGAAAAAGTTATGCATAAATCTTTATATGATGAAATAATACATTAATATCTAAAATCTCATTGAAAATTCAACTTAAAAAATTCCATAAATGTTTAAAATTATACCCATTAAAAAATTAAAAAATTATATATAAGGTAAACAATTTCTCAAAATCAAATTTACATCAATCCCCAAAATATCATAAAGTATATCCTGATTGTCACGTACCAAATATGTGAATACCTTAGCCATATATTTTCTTGAATCATGGTGATAACCATAATTACCATAAAACCTTAATGAAAACATACATACGTCCTCATTCCTCGAATAAAATCATAGATTATTGAACATATTCCATAAATCCAATAATGCTATAAACTCCATCAATGATAACATAAACCACTTTTCTGACAAATCATTAATTTATTTTGAGGTCATCAATACTATATAATTTACAATATTCATATCAATTATCTCTTTATCCAAACTAAGCACAATTTTCTCAAAAATATGAATATATTAAGGGTTATCTTTTATTAATCAAAATATCACCTTGATATTAAATGACTTTTCTATGTCATCAACAATATTCAATATATTTTTTCAAATAGTTAATGAAAAACTTATAATAAAAAATACTTATATAATTTATGATTCATATAACATAATTATTGAATTCTAATACATAAAAACTTTAATTATACCACTTCCTTACTAAACCATTAACTAGGATTCATCATCTTTTTCCTTAAAACTGCTTTTATACAATATGAAATATCAATCATATATTAACATTCATCAACCTCAATTTAATAATTATTCTCATGTTTAATATAAAAAATACAATTAGAATAACCCATACCTTTCATATTTCATTTGTAGTCTCCTCATCAGTAGCAGTATAACCATTACTCATACCACCTTTCTGATTCTCTTCGTGATCTTTCCCCTTAGGACATCAATTTGTAGAATGCACATACTTTCCACTTTTAAAACATTAAATCATCAATGATATCTTAGAAAGATCATTATTCCCATCCATTGTGTTAACTAAAATTTTCATTTTTTTTCTCTCTACAATTACTTTATTTGTTTCCTTCTATTCGACACTCAAAAAATATTCTCATTACTCAAAGGAATCCACTCTGGTGATTCTTCCCACATTCAAAACTTATAGGAAACTGAATCGTATTTACTCTATGGTCTCCACCACATGAAATCTCAATTAAATATATCATTATCTTCTTTGGTTATTCCTAGAGTTGGTAAAGGGGAATGTTTTTAATCATATTTCATTATAAATGATAAGGAAAAATCACAATATCCTTCACTCTATTTGTCATCCCATTTGGTTTCTCATCAAACCATTATTTATCACATTCAATGTTGATCCAATTCCTTCTGGTTCCCACAATTGACTAAAACAAAAAAAAATATTGGTGTTACTAACAATAATAATAGAGGTGAATAACATAATCAATAAAAATAACTTATAGGACGTCTAAATCATGACAACTTATTTTTAATCTTTGACACTATAGGTTTATCCTAGGTGATTCATGGTTGTTATTTAAATCCTTCATGATTTGTTCATAAAGAGTTTTTGAATTTCCAAATCATATCCCTTGGGAGTGTCAAACCTGGTGTGTAGCAAGGCCCATTATCATGCATTGGGTAATGATCGAATCAATCTAAGTGAACCCATTTCATATTTATTTCCCCTAGGTATCTTTGTATTAGATCCATATCCACTTGTAGAATGTAATGACCCGCTAATTCTCATTGTCTTGAGAGTACAACAAGTCATTACTTTCCCTTAAGAGATATCCCCAAGGTGTCAAAGGCTGGAAATAAATTCCAAATGGTTTCAAATACAAGTGGGGGACAGTTTAACCTTGACTAAATAAACCAATAAACCAAAAAACCATTAACTAAATGATGCATGAAAAAAATAAAGACAACTCAAAAACATCATGTATCTCAAAACCACATCAAAGTGTGAAACAGCGAAAGACCAAACAAGTATCAAAGTACACAGTGAATAAACAACTAAAGACTCTTAAGAGACCACAAGACTACATGATTCACAAGATCTAGGCTCCAAAATCACCGAACAGCCCAAGTATCACGAGGTAGTGCTAAAAACGTTTGAAATATTACCTTTGTCCCTGTCCTGGAAGATATCATCTGAAAAGCACCAAAGTACCAAAGAAGGGGTGAGTATAAAACTCAATAGGTTTTTCCCAATTACATCCCTACTCATGCCACTAGAATAGAACTGTTATCATATTATATAAAATAGTTTATATAAAATAATTTATATAAAACAATTTACCAAAATGGTTTATAACCAAATATAAACACTTTCAAAAACCAATTATAACCAAGTGAAAAAAAAAGTAAATGAAACCAATTTTCAGCATGTTATTTTCTATAAAATAACTATTCAAAGCTTATAAACAAATTATAGTTATTATTTTGGCATACCCATTCCATAGTTCACAACACACCCACACATGCATGCTTGTTTAGCAGTTCTATACTCATGAGCAGTCTCTTGTCAAATCACTTTGTGCCCCACTGACACCCACCCCTGATCCAGGGTCACGTACCGTGTACCCCAATAATACACATCCCTTATTAAAGACTCGTTAAGAATGAACTCACACCAACACCATTTATGCCAAATTTTTCCATTACCAATATAAACCACCTCAATAAAACTGAACTTTTATTGAAAACCAAAGCACAACCAATTTCAAAGAAAAAATTCATTTCAATAAAACTTTCCCTTTATTGAAAACATATAATCCAATTCATCTACCAACATTCAAGAAAAATTCCCTTTTTAAAATCCATATTTTAAAACCAAGAACCAAATCACTCGTTCAAAATCCACAATTTTCCAAATTTCACAACCGCCACTCAAGAAGGTTCCCAATAATTGTTCAATAACCTAGTCACGATTAATTTATCATAATAAATTAAATTTTAAAGAAATAAAATCAGTTCTACTAAGAGGACTTGAGATTGAATCCACCTACCTCGAAGGTTTTAATGAAACTGAACAATGGACAAAGAATGCTCACAAAAAATCAGGTTGATTCTTCAAAGAAACGGCCTTAGATCCATTCTCCTGTCGACAACAAAGACAAATCTCAACTTATTTGGAAAAAAACATATATCTAACCATAACAGGCATAGATCATAGAACCAATAGGAGAGGGGAAGTAGATCTAATAAAACACTTACTCGGAGAGACGTACCGTAGACACAACAACGATCCAAAGCCGATCGGATTGATCTGGAAGAAGAAGTGCCTCTGGAAATTACCTAAAGAGAGTCTAGGGTCAAGAGAAAGGAGTTTTAAAAACAATAGACCAAGAATAACTTCCAAATTCATGACTTTAATCAAGGCGTGGACCGGATCATGATGTGTACCCCCTAGTCATGATGTGAAGGCCACGTTGGATAAGTACACTGAAGAAACCCTCACCTTGGGTTAAAAAAATATTTAAAAATTACAAAAAGTGTACCTCTGGTACATGATGTGTACCGGCTCATAGTGTAATACCAACTTCATGACTTGAATCTGCCCCCAATAATAGAGCGTGTACAATAGGTACACGGCGTGTACTTCATGTACATGACCTGAAACCTGTAGAAAACCCTCGTTGCCCTGAAATATTTCTAACCATTGTTATTTTATTTCTTTCTCACCTTCCCAAGTCTCTTTCTGAATTTGACCATGCTGCCACAAAACCCTCACCAGACCAATTCTTTTTCCATGCAAGACTTTCTTTTTCCAATCCACAATCCGCAATGGGATATGTATCAATGAATTATCTAGCTCGAGGTCGACCTGATCCCATCTGATCACATGGTCAAGACTAGGTTGATACTTTTTCAATTGGGATACATGGAACACATTATTCACCGAACCAAACCATGGTGGTAATTATAGGTGATATTCCACCTCTCCAACCCATTCTATTATATCAAAAGGGCTTATGTATCGAGGAGATAACTTGCCCTGCTTCCCAAAACAACAATATCCAAGCCTTAGAGATATTCTCAAGAACACATGATCACCCATAGAGAATGAAAACGGTCTTCGATGGTGATCTGCATATGATTTATGATAACTCTAATCCGTCTCTATCCTATTCCTAATCAACTAGATATTCTCATTTGTTTCTTAGACAAGGATCAGACTAACTAGTGAAGTCTCACCCGTTTCTACCCAACACAGTGGAGAATGACACGAAATCCCATACAGTACTTCAAAAAGAGCCATATGTATTGAGTCCTGATAGTTGTTATTGTATGAGAACTCCACCTAGGGTATATGCTCTTCCCATGAGACACTAAAAACCATTACACAAGCCCGCAACATGTCTTCCAATGTCTATATCGTCCTCTCAGACTGGTCATCTGTCTGAAAATGATATACCATTCTCATAGTCAACTGAGACCCAAGGGATTATTGAAAGGATTTCCAAAAATGAGATGTGGACCTTGGGTCTCTATCTAACATGATTGAAAGTGGTACACTATTCCACTTTACCACTTCTTGGATATAAATTTTGGATAGATTCTTCCCCGTATGAGTTTCCCAAATAGGTATGAAATGGTCCAACTTGGTAAGTCGGTCCAATATCACCCATATGGAATCGTGTTTATGAACTGTTCTTAGAAGACCTGTAAAAAAATCCATCACCATCTTCTCCCATTTTTACACTAGGATAGGCAAAGACTGCAATATACACACTGGTCTTTGATGCTCTATCTTAACTTGATAACAAGTTAATCACTTAGTAACAAACTTGGTCACCTTCCTTTTCATTCCTCTCAACCAAAACTGTGCATTCAATGCCTTATACATTTTTTGTGTACCTAGATGTACATCCCATATCGAATGGTGGAAATAATGAAGGAGTTGTTATTATAAATCCATAATTACAACCATCTGATCTTTAATCACAAAAATGAACTCCCATCAAGTTTACATCCCTCAATGGTCTCCCCACCATTGAGTTTTGAACTCATAACCAGACATTCTTCATCATATGTTTGTGCGTCTTTGACCATATTTACCAAATTTGGAACAAGCATACCTGAAAATAAAATCGCAACATCACCTTAGTCTTCAAATTCCACATGCACATCAGCTATAACCGATATCAAATACCATTCATCTGAAGCTTCTTTCACCAATTGAGCATATGAATTTCTACTCAATCCATCAGCCACTAAATTCCCTTTTCCTAGTGTATATGTCAATTCAAAGTCAAACATCTAGAGATATTCCATCCATCTCCTTTTACTCAGATACAAATCTCATTGTGAGAAAAAAAAATCAAGATTTTTTGGTCCATGAACATAGTGAATTTCTCACCAAAGAGATAGTGTCTCCATGTTTTCAAAACATGGATGACTAAATCTAACTCCAAATCATGTTTTGGGTAATTCTTATCATGAACCCTCAACTGCCTTGAACCATACGCAACCACATGATCTCCTTTCATGAGAACATAGGCCAACCCTGATCCAAAAGAATCATAGTACACCACATCCCCCTGTCCTGATTTAGAAAAAATCAAGATAGTTGTTGATGTACGATGAACATTTAGTTCCTAGAAAGACTTATGGTATTCCTCTGTCCATTGAAATGGAGCATTCTTCTTTGTCAGAGCTATCATTGGTGAATCTAGTCATGAGAAATCACGCACAAAGTTTTGGTAGTTACCAGCTAGAAAAAGAAAACTTTGTATCTCATAGACATTCATCGGTGGTTTCCATGAGATAACAACTTCTATCTTTTCAAGATCAAAAAAAATGCATTTTTAAGAAATCATGTGCCTATGAAAGCATACCTCTTGTATCCAAAAATCACACTTTGATAGTTTGGCATATAAATGGTGATCTCACAAGATTCCCAACATTGTTTCCAGTTGTTCCTCATAGTCAGCTCTTGTCTTTGATTACACCAAGATATCATCCACAAACATCACAAAAAAAGATTCCAAGTATCATTGAAATATCTGATTCATCAAATCCATGAAGACTGCTAGTGAATTCATTAGACTGAAAGGAATGACTACATATTCGTAGTGGCCATATCTTCTTCAGAAAGTTTTCTTTGGGATATCTTCCTTCTGAAATCACAATTGGTGATATCTTGATCGTAATTCAATCTTGTAGAACCACCGAGCTCACCTTAATTGATTGAATAGATCATTAATGCATGGAAGTGGATATCTGTTCTTTATCGTAACTTGGTTAAGCTTACAACAATCAACAGAAAACCGAAGAGTTGCATTAATTACTCCATGAACAAGACCGGTGTTTCCCAAAAAGACATACTTGGCTGAATGAAACCCTTTCTAATTCATCCAACTGCACTTTCAATTCTTGTAACTCTATTTCTTCCATCCTATAAGACAGAAGGGAAATAGGACTGGTCCTTGGAAGGAGATCAATTGTAAAATCCACTTCCCTTATAGGTGGTAACCCTGAGATGTTTTTGGGAAAGATGTATGGAAATGTATCCACAACTTCTGGAAAATTATTTTCCTCGATCTCTTCCATTGATTCCAAAGTCAACACCACCAACTCGTAAGAGATCGTTCTGACCATCAGTGGAAACAATCTCTTTTCACCTTTCTTTACCATCCTCTCTCCTCTGAAGAGATGTTTGATTCCATCCTCGGTCATGAAACTAACTATTCTAATATAACATTTGATGTAAACCTTGAACATTTTCAACAAATCCATACCCAGGATCACATCATAGACATTCATCTCCAACACCGAGAAGACCCATTTTATCTCAACTCCATCAATAGTTATAACACATGATCTACACACAAAGGCTTGAAATTCTCTTTCCCCAAGAGGAGTTTTAAGTTTTAAAACAGAAGGAATAATTTATTACTTTAAACATAAAAAATCAACAGAACAAGAAGTAAAGAAAGAATGTGATGCACCAGTATCGAAGAGCACTTGAACAAGGGTATAATTAAAAAGAATCATACTTATCATCGTAGATGGTATAACTTGATCATCTATAATCATCTGATCATTTCCATACAATTGCTTCATCACAACACTATTCTTTGTGTTTCCTTGATGAGATTTTTCTAGTTGGGGAGTCAAGGTATTTATAGAATCACTATGTCGAGCTCTGCTCTGCTGATAAGACTGATTCTTATATCCTCTCCCTATCAAAGCATACAATGCTTGCAACTCCTAAGAAGTGTCTCAAGAACCTGACCTTGGAGTACTATGACAATAGTATTGAAGATTCCCCATCTGTTTGTAGTTATGAATTTCTCTAGGTTGTGTTGTACACTCTCACTTTATGTGGTCAAGAGAACCACATTGAAAACAACCTTTTTTCTATTGGGTTGTGGAGGAACATTCACTGATCTAGCCATCTAATTCTGATTTCCACTTCAACCTTGGAAATAGGTTCCCCTTTGCTACTTTCTCCCAGAGTTTTAGTCCCCATCATTCCTAATTGGTATCGTCATACCTCCTCCTATAGATCCAGAGATATCATGTTCAGAAACAGTCTCTCTATTTACTATCTCTGTATAATATATAATACAGATCACTGCAATCTTCGATCGAATCTCTTGTCGTATCCTTGATTAAAATATGTGTTCCTTTAAGGATGCACATTCCAAAATTCTTGTGAAAAATGCACAAAATTCATGATCTTAACTGCATAATCTGTGACTGAGACACTCTATTGTTTCAAGATGAAGAAGTCCATCATCTTCTGGATCTTGAATGTGTGAGGATAGAATTGTGTGTTGAATAATTCCTAAAAATCCTCCCACATAAGTCCTTCATCCAATTTATCCTTCACCACTAAATCCCACCATTGGCACGCAAGATCCTTGAGCATATAAGTCACCAGCTTGACCTTTAGCTCTATCGGTGTGTCGATGAACTTGAAGATACGATTCATCCTACTGAGCCACACCTCTTCCTTCTCATGTTCAGAATCACCCCGAAAGTTAGGTAGATTTTTCTTCATGAACTGGATGGTATGATCCACATGCCTTGGCTCATTACTCTGGTTCCCTGTATCCACAACATGAAAATCTTGGACAATACTCTGAATCAGCTCTTGGTTCGCCCGTGGTTTAGGTGCAAACACATTCTTCACAGCTTCTTCAGGTTGGTTTTTATGATGCCTATGGTGTGCCATTTTCTAAATCGACAACAAACTCTATCAATATCACTCTCCAGCAACTGATGGCTTAGCATTTCAAACTCTATCACATCAACTATCACAACATTTTTCTCCAAAAACAACCTTTTTTCTATTTTCAACCATTTTTAAACTTTTAAATTGATTTTTGAAAATTAAATCATTTTCAAAATACCATAATAATTTCCCTTTTCAAAATATTTTATTTGAAAAACAATTTCATACTTCTTAAAAAATCAACGCTTTTTTACAACATGAATTATTACTCGAAATGTTGTATTCACTCCTAGTGGGAATTCATTCTTCTACAATGCATGTCATGCTCACCTCATTGTCTAAATCTATGATAATGAGATTTCCAACATTCTAGAAGTGTCTCCAAAACACTTATGTACCCAACTCCTTGGTAACTTAAAGTTCAGCATAAAAGGGTTAGCTATGTCCTTTTATGCTATACATTCAAGTTCCGACAATCCTACTCATGTCCAAGATTTGGGTCCAAAGAATATAAAAGAAGAAATTTGAACTCTAAGACCAATAAAACTTATGAATACTTGTTAGGAAAGGACCGAACAAGATGATAACATTTTTATCACCAAGGAAGGACCAGACACAAACCATTTTTAATGACCCGTTAATTCTCATTGGCTTGAGAGTACAATGAGTCATTACTTGTCCTTAAGTGACATCCCCAAGGTGAAAAAGGTTGGAAATAAATGCTGAAGGGTTTGAAATACAAGTGGGGGATGATTTACCCATGAATAAATAAACCAATAAACTATTCACTAAATGATGCATGAACAAAATAAATACAACTCAACAACTTCATGTATCTCAAAACCAACTCAAAGTGTGCAACAACAAAAGACCAAACAAGTATCAAAGTACACCATGAATAAACAACTAATGACTATCAAAAGACAACAAGACTCCATGCTTCATAAGCTTGAAGCTCCACAATCACCTAACATCCCAAGTATCACGAGGTAGTGCTAAAAAGGTGTGAAACATTACCATTTCCCCTATCCCGAAAGATAGCATCTGCAAAAGCTCCAAAGTGCCAAAGTAGGGGTGAGTATAAAACTCAGTAAATTTTCCACAATGACTTCCCTTCTCATTCCACTAGGATAGAACTTTTATCACATTATATAAAACAGTTTATATAAAACAATTTACCAAAACAGTTTATAACCAAATTTAAACACGTTTGAAAACCAATTATAACCAAGTGAAAATAAAAGTAAATGAAACCAATTTTCAGCAAGTTATTTTCCAAAAAATAACAAATCAAAGACTATAAACAAATTATTATTATTATTTTGGCATACACATTCCATAGTTCACAACACATTTACACAGGCATGCTTTTTTCAACATTTCCATACTCATGAGCGGTCTCTTGTCCAATCACTTTGTGTCCCACTAACACACACCCTCAATTCAGGGTCATGTACCTTGTTCCCCAATGGTACTCATCCCTTATTAAGGGCCTATTAATCATGAACTCACACAAACACCATTTATACCAAATATTTCCATTTCCAAAATAAACCACTTCAATAAAACTGAACTTTTATTGAAAACCAAAGCACAACCAATTTCAAAACAATATTTTATTTCAATAAAACTTTCCATTTTATTGAAAACATATAATCTAATTCATGTGCCAACATTCCAGAAAAATTCCCCTTTTAAAATCCATATTTTAAAACCAAGAACCAAATAACTCATTCAAAATCCCCTATTTTCCAGATTTCATAACTACCACTCAAGAAGGTTCCCAACAAGTGTTCAAAAACCAAGCCACAATCAATTCAGCACAATAAATTAAATTTTGAAGCATTATAATCAGTTATAGTAAGAGTATTTGAGAGTAAAGCCAACTACCTCAAAGTTTTTGATGAAACCAAACAAAGGATGAAGAACGCTCACAAAAACTGTGTTGATCCTTCAAAGAAACGGCCTTAGATCCCTTTTTCTATCAACAAATAAGCTAGTTATCAAATTATTTGGAAATAAACCTAGATCTACTCATAATGGGAATATATCATAGAACCAAGAGGAGAGAAAATGTATATCTAAAAAACACTTACTCAAAGAGATGTACCGTATACGCAACAAAGATCCAAATCTGTTCAGATCGATCCAGAAGGAGTGCCTCTGAAAATCACCTAGGGAGATTCTAGGATCAACAGAAAGGAGGTATGGAAGGAATAGACTAATAAAAACTACCAAATTCATGACTTTAAGCTAGGTGTGGGCAGGCTCATGACGTGTACCCCCTAGTCACAACGTGAAGGCCACGTTGGATAAGTACGCCGAAAAAAGCATCACCTCAGGTTAAAAAACAATATTTAAACATTATAAAATGTGTACCTCAGGTACACAACATTTACTAGATCACGGCGTGACACCCACTTCATGACTAGAATTTGTCCCCAAGTACACAACGTGTATTTCAGGTACATGGTGTGTACTTCTGGTACACTACCTAAAACCTACAGAAAACACTAAAAAACTAATTTTAAGGATTCTTAATCCAAAGGGGACTTAGAAAATGTGGAAAACATACTTGATCAAGGTAACAGGATGTCACAACCCAGAAACAGGGGGTATTACATAGTATCTTGGCAGGGGTGTAATTTCTTGTAAACCACATTCTCTATCGTTAACCAAAATTCTAGGACATTTTACTATACTTTGACTCATCATTAGACTTTTCCTTAGACATATCCTTAGAAATATACCTAGGTATATTATTAAATCTTTCTCATCCTAGTTTCCAAAGGTTAACTAAACCTTTCCTCTGATACAAACTATAATGACCCAAAAATTTCATATATAAACATCCCATATTTTTTGACGAACATTCAATAAACACTACACCAAAATCAGTAATTAGCAGTGGTTTTTTAGAATCATTTTAAGAAACTTCCATAAAAAATATCAAAATATAGTGGTGTTTTTTTAAAACCACCGATAAAATCATTTTTTTACCCATGAAACTTCCTCCCACCCCCCCCCCCCAAACCCGACATCCCCACCTCCTCTTCCCATAACCCCATAAAACCTTAGACCCCTTGCCTCTAGACCCCTTCCCCCCCCCCTCATTGTTGGGCCCCTTCTCCATTGTCATCATCCCCTTCATTCCATACTTCGCTGATCCTTGACCTTTTTTTCGCCCCCCTTCTCCCCTGAGCTCTCCAAGCCAGAGCCTAAGTTATCGACCCATCTCTCCCCCAAACTATCCCTACCACTACTCTATAGGAAAGGTAAGGTTGTGGTATTCCTCTAATATTTCTTCTTCTATTTTTTATTCATGGTATTGGGTGTGATCTCTTCTTTTCCTAATTTAGGGATTGTGAACCTCTTCAATTTTCTCAGTTTTCTTCTAGTATAAATATTGAGGGGGTTTAGATTAAGAGAATATAAGGTGATATTATTGTTTATCATACCTAAATTTCTCTCCTTTATGGAAGTGATCTAAAACCATAAAATGTCAAATATTATACCTGTCAAATTGAATTGTGAATGACCTATCATCTTCATATGGACCTCAAAGTAGAATTCTATATTTATTTCGATGGAAGGACCCTTTTTTCCTATTATGTTCTTAAATGGTTAGGATATAAATGGTTTTCATCCATGTAGAAACAATTGAAATAGATATTTTCAACTAATTTTTTTTACAAATTATTTTACAATGTTAGTAATTTGTTTTACTTACCATGGTTTATTTGTATCATGTTGACAGACTAGAATGAAAAGCTATTGAATTTTTATTTTATTTGTTATTTTCATTGCATGTTAAATAATTTATTAATGTAGATAAAGAATTTAATTGATGTATTTTCTATGCCATTATGAAACCCTCCATGATTTAGAATAATTTTCAAGTCATAAAATGTGTTATGATCTTGCTTGTTTATTTCCTAGAATGCTCTAAATTATAATACAAGTTATACTTGTTATTAAATTTAATATTAGTAAAGTATGAAGCACGATAAAAAGGTATATTATATGATTATATAGAAAAGGTTTCTCAGTTACACCCATTATCGATAGGTAGTTTGATGGTATGTGATGGGATCGCTATTCCTTGACACTAGTATACCCCTTCCCTTGTTCTTGAATGGATGGGATATAAGATTTACCTAATACTGATATATATGATTCATTTTAACTTGAATGGGATGAGTGTTTAACCTTAATTATTTTATACCAATTATATCATATCCTTATTTAGTCTTTAAGTAGGTAAATCAAGTATGGATCCTCTCGATATAGTGGGTTTGTAATTATCATTGAAATCTATGTTAAATGGATTTCTTCAAGTATATTGTATTCTATATTTATTATTCCTCTATATTTGTTTTATTATTTTATACACTTTGTATTATGAAAGTCTATTGGGGATGGGGATGTGATCACCTAGTGAGTATGTTATTCTCACACCTTACTTGTGTATCACTTAGGATGTGTGTATATTTTATTATATGTTATATAGGTAAGGGTAATGAATCAAATAAAAATATTTAGTTCCATTTGGAGTCTTGAAAATTAGTTGGATCATTTGTACCATTTAATTGATGAGTGGAGAATACATGTAGGGGTTTTCCATAAGTTTTCATTCAAGATATACCACTCATTAAACCTCTATTTTTGGTACTTAGTATGTGTTTGGTTTTACTAACTTGTGTATAAGTATTTTTTTCCTAATTTTATGAAATTTATATAATTTTTAGATATTTTGGATTTTGATCATGTGTAATTCCATGTTCATAAAATTATTTTCATTTATTATCATTCAAGTTTCCCTAATAGACATGTACCCTTTCCAACGACTAGGTTATGTGTGTGAGTAATTCCTACTTCTAATAAGGGTATGATGAAATTTTTTCATAAACCTCAAATATTTTAGTTAACAATAAAAATACGTAAATAAATCTCTTAAAACTTTATTTCTCAATCCATTGTATTTACACCATCCTTTGTCAATCATAAGTTACACCTGATGTGTTATGGAGGCATAGTCTAAGTATTATTCAGTTATTTAGTTCATGGTCAGTATATTTTTTGTGGTTTTTAAATAATTATAAGTAATGTAGTTAACAAGATAACTTGATAGTTTAGGTAGTAATTCCATAAAAGAAGAATCTAATCTAGTGAAGGCTAGTTTCTTTATTGTTTCACTTATATTAAGAACATTTAAACTACTTTTCAAGAATGTATCCTTAACTCCAGCCTATAAATTGTGAATTTTCTCACAAAATATCTATCAAATTTTGTTCATTATTAAGATAACATTTTATTGAAATTATCATTGGTGTATTATTTATATCTATTAGAAACACATATGTTAAATTAGTAGGAAAGGATTTTAATTCTAGTTCTAGAGGATATAATAAAGAAAAAAAATTTGGGTTACTTAACTCTATGGAAGGGATGAAGTATCAAACAATTTTTCATTGAATAAATAGTAAAATACATAAAATAAATAAAAAATTATTTCATCTTCAAATGGTTGGATAGAATATTGAGGTTTTTTCCAATTGTTTTTATCAAATTTTCATATCTTGATTTTTTTTCCCAAATGAAAATTTTATTATATCAAATAACTTTCTTCAAATTCATTATACTCATCAGAATGTGACAATGTAAAAAATTGAGTTCTCTTGTTATGGGGACATGATGGAATCAAAAATATTAAAGTGCAAAACATTTTAACAAAACTCCATTATTATAGTACCTTCATGGGAATTTATGATCACATTTTATATTTATAGGAAAGGTTTATCCAAGATGATAGGTGACTAAGAAGAGGTCTTATCCTCCTCTATGATTAAAACATAAAAATAAGTAGATAATATCAAATTATTCACTCCAAATAAAACATATTCAAATACTCTTACTTGGAATATAGTGGATCTATTAGGTAATTTTAAAACCACTCTAGTTGGTTTGTGATATAACATCTGTAAATAAGGAAAAATAGAATGTGACATACATAAATAAAATATCTTATATCAACACTAGGAATGTTAGTGAAGCATTATGTGACACCCCCTCTAGCTAGAGATGTGTTAGAACATTAAATACATTGCTATGGTGATATATAATTACTAGGTTCACGTAGACTTAGTGACCCTATGGTGTTTATCCCATGATGCCTATTTTAAATTAATGAATTTATGATTTTTATTTTGATTCTATTTTACATAATATTGTCTATGATTGATTTCCATTTTTTACTTTCAAATTTTTAGAACTTATATGACTCTTATTATAACTAATTGGGTTGTGTTTTTTTCACTTCCATTTATCTTTTTTCCTACTTAGTAATACTTATGTGTTTTAATTTTTTTAATAAATTGTAGTCACATTGTGATATGGATAAAAGATGTATCACATTACAGAGGAACACACCTCAATATACTAAGGGTTTTGACAAGTTTTTAGATTTTGAAATTTCCAATAGATTCTTTGATGGGAGAATAAGATGTTCATGTGCTAAATGTAAATTTAGAATATGGTTGAAGAGAGATGAAGTTTATGAACACTTGATATTGAATAAATTCAATGCTCAATATTTTTGTGGAATTTGGCATGGAGAATACAATGTTACAGAAAGTCTGACCACCAATGTCAATCAACATAATGAGCTCCCAACATCCTTAACAATGGACAGTGAAATGAAAAACCTTATAAATTATTCACTCAGTATTACAAGAAACCAACATCAACATAAAACTTATCAGAACAACTAGTTGAGGGTGTTATAAATAAAAACTTGACAAGTGATTTTTTTGAGACTATAGGACAAAAAAATCCAAATTGTAACATATCGTTAGATCATCCTCTTGATTTTGGGGAGACTAATGTGAGAGAAAACATCACTGAGAAGACAAATGATTTTCATGGTTTAGTTGACGATGGAAATCAAGATTTATATAAAATATTTTTTAAATATTCAAAACTTTATTTTTTACTGAAGTTTTACCATATCAAATGACTATGTGGAATTACAAATAATATGATGTCCATTATATTGGAATTATTGAATGATTCATTTCCTGAAGCAAAGATCCTTCGGTATTTTTAGGATATGAAAAAAGTTTTTAACAAGCATGGTATGAATTGTAAAAAAATACATGTGTGTCCCAATGATTGTATGATTTATTAATGAGATGATTCAAGCAGATAGGATTTCAAAAAATGTTCTTATTTGTGATGGAAGTTAATGGGTGATGTTGTAATTCAGAGTCAACATGATACTATGAAGAATAAGAATAAAAGGAACACACTTTCAAAGGTTTTTCTTTACATTCCTTTAAATACTCTATTGAAAAGATTATTCATGTCATCAAAAACCTCCAAACACATGAAGCAACATTCTATAGATAATAAAAATTATGGGTCAATGCGACATCCAAGAGATTCAAAATTATGAAATATTTTTGATTCATTACAACCATGTTTATCATCTGATCCTAGAAATGTTTGATTGGGATTGGATGCTAATGGATTCAACCCATTTGGGACTTTAAGCACCAATTATAGAATTTGACCAGTTGTTTTGATCCCTTACAATCTACCTCTATGGATGTGTATACAAAAAATGTCTTTTATTGTTTTGATGATTATTTCTAGAAAAAAAATGCCTTGAAATGATATTGATGTATACTTGAAGCCTCTAACTGAATAATTATAGGAGTTATGGAGAAACATTATTGAGACATATAATGCATCTTCTAGAACAATGTTCAAAATGCATGCTTCTGTAATGTTGACTATTAGTGACTTCCCTAGACTTAGGAATTTAACTGGTTGGAACCCTTAAACGGGTTTAGCTTGTCCGATTTGTAACTTTGATTTTGAACCTGAATGACTACCTCATAGTAAAAAATTGTGCTTTTTGTGTCATCAAATATTTCTTGATTAATCTAATAGATTTTAGTTGAACAAGTTAAAATTAAATGGTTCTATTGATTGTAGACCACCTAAAAAGTTTCTAACAGGTTCTGAAATTTTGGCACAACTTGAAAATGTTGAAACAAAATTTGGGAAGGTGCATCATTTGAATGGTAGTGGGAAACGAGTTTGAAGTGCATCGTTATGTTAAATTGGAATGCAATAATGGAAGAAAAAAAATTATATTATTCAGACTTTCGTATTGGGAATTTATTTTTTTGCAGCATAATATTTGTGTTATGCATATTAAGTAGAATTTTTGTTACAATTTGATCTTCACAATACTTAATGAGCATGAAAATTCAAAGGACCATCTCAATGCTCATAAATACTTACAAACAATGAATATAAAGTGTGATCTCTGGCTAGATGATAATGTAAAGTATGTTCTAGAAATTTTTACAATGAAAAATAGGGACAAAGACACATTCCATCGAATTTTAAAACATGTGAAGGTATATGATGGGTACTCAAGTAACATCTCAAGGTGTGTTGACTTAATTCACCATAGTTTACATGGATTGAAAATTCATTTTTCTCATATTTTATTACAGTAGTTACTACCATTGGAATTATGTACATTATTACCTAAAAAGTTTACTGTTTTTGTAATCCAATTTTTCACATTCTTCAAAAAATTATGTGAGAAAACTCTACAACCATTTGATCTTGATAACCATCAAAAGATATTTTTATTGACACTTTGGGAAATGGATATGATATTTCCTCTGTCATTTTTAACTGTCATTGTGCATTTAACTGTTCATTTGGTTGAGGAAGCTAAATTAGGAGGTCGCACACATTATCTATGGATGTATCCAACTGAGAGGTAACTTATTTATATGTTTTTCATTTAAGTAAATAATTATTGGAACTTCATTAAATATATAATTATGTTCTTTTATTTTATTTCATAGATATCTTGGGCATTTGAAATCATACGTGAAAAATAAAGTTCATCCTGAAGGCTCTATTTATAAAGTATATTTAGTAGAGGAGTGTCTTACCTTTTTTCTAGATACTTGAATAATATTGATACATGATTCGATCAATTTAGATGTGTTGAAGACACATATAATCAATCTCAACTACATGGGAAATCAAAAATCATTCTTGTTATTGGTCGACCAGTTGGGAGGAACTCAAATGTTACACTGATAGAAATGGAATTATTATAGGAGCATATATATGTGCTACTGAATAGTGAAATTATAGATCCATTTATTAATGAGTTGAGGATACAAACAAAGATACAAATATATGATAAACATTAAATGAGAAAGATATAATAAAATCTATTAGTAAATAACTTGTAGAATGGTTTGTACAATGTGTAAGTTAATAAATATTGAAATCAATATAGATATTAGGTTGAAACATATATTTTGTATATCTAATAATGTATATTAATATTTTTTATCATGAATACTGATACTCGGGCTAAGTTTTCAGAATATTTGAAGTTTCTTACTCAAGGTCCTCTAAAACAAGCTCGAAAGTCTGATGCTTACAATGTGAATGGCTTTAAATTTTGTACATTCGATCGGGAAGTGGCTTTGAAAACACATAATAGTGTTATATTTATGTTTTCAAAAGTAGGATACTATGTAAAGTTGATTTATATTATCAAATTAAACTATCATGGTAAATTTTCAATTGTTTTATTAAAATGAAATTGGGTTGATATTATTAGGGGTGTTAAAAGATATTCCTTGCAATTTACTTATGTGAACTTCTCTCGCTTAATGGACTTTGGTGACGATGAATTACAATATTTATATATCTTATCATCACAACAGAAAATGGTATATTATATGGAAGATGGTGTGGATGAAGGGTGGAGTATAATTTCTTATGTTAAACAAAGATACTTGTATGATATGGGTGAGGATGTGGAATATTTGACCTCTAACATTGAATCACATCAACAGTAAGAAGAGAACTTATTTTTCCATCATGATATTGAAAATATTAGTCTTATAAGTGTGAATGAAGTAGATGAAGTAGTGATGGAGTATAAATATGAAATGATTGAAGGAGAAAATGATTGTATGTGTTTTTATCCATTCATTTTTCAACAACTTATGTCATTTGTTCAGTCATTCATTATCATAGTTATGTATATTTTTTTATTATTAATATTCATCTATTATAATTATAATTATTTTCTACATGATTTTTTTTGAAATATATATTCTTAAGTTTATTTTATTTGATTAAATGATAGGAATTCCAAGGAGGAAGCATTATACTGATTCTAGTCAAATCTTAGTCGACATTCCCTCGACCATTCTGACAGATGATGATCTATCATTCTCCCTCCCTATAGCATCTGAGTCACCCTCCTCTTACCCCCTACACCATCTCTTGCACCCTTCTTTATCATCCCATCAGTAGCTCATCCAAATCCTCCCCCATTCAGTAGCTTCAATAGTAAGGGAGCAGGTCACCACTCCTAGTTCTTCATGAGGATATTGGTGGGTGACAGTTATAGGTAAAAATTTTAATATTAAAAATAGTTATTTCACTTCTTTTATACTACTAACTATTTTTTTATAACAGATGGAAACAATTATACTACAGAGAAAAAAATGAAAAGTTAAGATGTATGGGATCTGAATGAACTAATGATAATTTTTCCATTTGACTACTATAGGGTCCCTACTGATGACGCCTCAGGATTATTTGGCCAGATTCTAGGCTAGCTAGTGGTGGAGATAGTTACCCTTCTGATTACATATATTTATTAGAGGCTTATACCTTCATCTTTAAAAAATAAACTTTTTAATTCACATATAAAGGTATTTTTAATATATTATGGGGTAATTGAATGTCATTGTGTTATTAAATTCTAATATTTTAAAAATGAATCTCTTTGTTCAAATGTTTTTCCACTTTCTCACTGTTGATCTTATAGCACGAAAGTGGACATTGAAAAAATTGGGTAAGAAATTGAAAGATTTTAAATGGATATTATGGAATTAATTCAATGATACTTTATTGAGAATCTAGTAACTGTGTGATAAGGTACCCAATGGGGTACCTAGAGAGAAATGAAATTTTTTTTTATATCCATCATGATGAGAAGCACATGGTATATAAACATATATTATTATATTAATTTAATTTTAAATTTATACATGCATATAAAAAAGAGATGATATTATATAGATTTTTATTAAAATACATGTTATTTATTTTAGGATGTTTCAAGGAAGAATGTATCGAGTCGAGCTAAGAAAAACATCCCTCATACTGTGGGGACAAGGAGTTTTTTTAGAAACCGATTGACTCTGGTAATCTTTTCATTCCTTTAAATATTTATAAGAAAATATTTTTTATTTCATATATTAAGTTTTTTATTTATCTTTTTTTAATGTAGCCACATAATTTAGGGCACCAGGCCTCTTAAATAGAACTGTGGTTGGATGTTCATAAAATATCTGATATGAGTTATATTAATGATCCTACCAAAGAAGTTGGGGAATGAATTCTTTTTTCATTATAATAACGTATTATTAGTTTTCACTATATTAATGTATATTGCTTCAAATATGAATGATATTTTATTTATAGTTAAAAATTAAATAACCATGGAATGTCAATAATGTGCAGTCCTTCTCAGTCTCCCAGGATGACCTAGTTGGTAAATTCCTTGGGAAGGAGCATCCTGGTCGAGTGTGCGGGATGAGTTTGGGACCATTACCATATGAGTTCTTTAGTAGGCCATTGGATATTACAGCTACTTCTAATCCTAGTTATAGTCACCCCCTACCCTGATATTCTCAAATAGAGTTTGTTTCTATGAAAATCATAATTCAGGAACATGGGGCTCAGATATCCTCTTTGTAGAAAGCATTTGTTGATTTATATCAGAAGACGACCAGATATTTACCTGGTGATATTTTATCGATGAATGGTGGTGAGGAGATAAATCACACAAATTCAAAATCATTTACTTCACAAAATTTTATTTTCTTAAAATTTTAATATAAATATACCACATTGTTTAATTTTCAATATAATTGTCTTACAAGTGATGGTAGCAGGAAGTAGATATGAAGATGGAGAGGGTGACGGGCAGACTTCATCACTAGGTAGTGATTAGTGGTCTCTTTGATCTCTAGGACTAATATGGAAAGAGAGGTTTTGTTAATGTATCATTTGTGGCATAGAGTATTCAAAAGACATTTTCATGATTTCCCATGTTTAAAGAGGCTAAAACCATTTATATCGTATTTTTTTGTATAACTTTATGGTGGAATGTTATGGTTAGTGTAAATTAATATACTTGTTTATATATGATTACTTTCCTTCATTCATACTTCATGGGACTTTGTAAATGAATATGGTCTAAGGAAACTATAGAGAAATATATAGGATTATTTTGGGCCTCTTAAGATCACAATAAATTCTCTTTATCACTATAGGTAATTAGAATTGTCTGGTGACCATGTCACCATGGATAGAGGGTACTGTGTAAGTTGAAAAGAGATGTTTGGTGGTATATATATATGATACTTGACTTAGGAATCCTTGGTTTATTTATATAAGGCTATTTTGATATGTATTAGAGGATTAAGTCTAGTGAAAATGGGTGAGATGACCAAATGGATCAGGATTCATGAGAAACACCCTCATAAGTGTGGGTTGAGGCTTAATGAGCACTATGAGTGGGAAGAGTTCTTTGGGATGAGATGATGTGTGATAGAGAAGGGTTATATATAAGTGGAAGGATTAAATATATTTCTTAATATATGGAAAATGGAATACTGACGTAGGTTGTGGGAGTTGTTTGATACATGGAACCATGTTTCCAAGGGGTATAAAGCATAACAGGTTGGGACAATACAATAACACCCAGAGATTTTGTGAATTATTTTTTTCAAATTAATTTATCCTTTTTGATATTTTTCATTTCATGAAAAACTTAAGATAAAATATTTTATATAAAATCACTATGTACGCCTATGTTGTTTCTAAAAATTCCAAGTGAGTCCTTTTCCTTCCCTATAAAAGGCCACCACTACTCCCACTTCCTCACACCTATAAAAACTGATAAGTTAGGAAAATACCATCCCAATAAACTTCCTAAAATCCCTATATTACTCCTATAATCCTTCCCTTGGGAAGAATGAAATCCAAGGAAGCCTTTTGGCACAAACCAAAAGGAGTTACCTGATTAAGAGGTAACGTCTTCTGTCAAGTCCTTTATTTTATTTTCCTTTTCTATCCCCTCAAAATATATTTATTCTATTATTATATAAAAAATACAGTATCTTAAATATACTAGTATGTTTTTATGTAAATATTTTGACATATTATTACACACACCTCCTTCTAATGGGTAACGAACATACTGTTTCTGTGTATGGCGAACTACTGCCTCATGAAATAATGATTATTCATTTTTTCATTACCACATATAATGGTGTCAATTATGATGGAAAATATGTTTATATATTATATTATATATATATATATATATAATGTCTTTATTATTATATAATTTTTATTTACAACATACCTTTATGCTTTCCATCTTATGTAAATATGATAATTTCGTTTGATGAAGTGTGGACTACCACCCCCTCAAAGCAATATGATTCGTTCATACACTACATGGATTGTATTAAATATGGTTTTAGTGAATATATATGATATATATTATATCATAAATATTATTTAATAATGATATATATATTATTTATTTATTTATTTATTTTACATTCTTTCTCTCAACACGACAATTAAAAGGAAATAACGTTCATGTGTACGTACGACCTACCATCTCCATGAATGGTGTATTATAGTTCATAATTATATATTCTATATATTATTATAATAAAAATATACTATATATAAATTATATTTATATAATTTTTAGAAATTTTTAATCATGAAATAAGTATAAGGACCAACAATATAACAAATTAAGACACATATGAAAAACAAAGAGAATATTACCCAAAGTGAAACCTTAACATAGGATGGTTAACAAGTGGGTAATATAAGGTCATAATAAAAAAAATATGGTATTAGATATAATAATATGGTTGTGAAAAATATTTATAATAAATTTATATTTATTATACATATGGTTTGAATGAGTACGATCAGAGTCAAGACACATGGTAAGGGGATTTTATCTCACTTTTTATTCCCTTGAGATACATGCTATGTTCGCCACTCTTTACTTTTTTGTGGTGTAGGTACTACCCATGAATGTAATCTATGTATCTTATAACTAAATATAAGGGTATTAATATATCATTTTTAGAACCTTTCATTCATGTGGTTTTAAGTTTAAAAAGTTACCAAATGAGTAGAAATGTTTTTTCTCAAATTGCCTTATTTTAGACTCATGTTTTGTTATGCACCTAAAATACTTTTAAAGGTGTATATACTTCCATTGTACATGTTCTATCATGAATCTACATATTTTAATTATATTTTAGGTTTTATTTAATTTCCTTTTCTTACATGTATATTATGATCCCAAGTTAACAAATTATAAGAGTTTATTGAGACAATCTTGTCGCTTTTCAAGATTTTTTACTTTTAATATTACTTTAATGAATTATTATATTCTATATATCAATAAATTAATGAATTTTATTCTCATCCAATAATTTATTCTATATTAATGTTGTGGTACCATTTTTTACTCTTTGTTACATAATATAGTTAAGAAATTGTTTTTAAGAAAGCTCAACTTTACCCTTTATGTTCCTTCACAATGATGTTTTCTAAAAAGGCTTTATAAGAATATTATACTAATATCCTATGATCATTAAAAGAAAATTTTACCATTATTTTCTTTTACCAATGTTTTTAAAGGAATATTATTGTCACTTTCCAAATGAGGAAAGTTTCTATCCTTTTTACCAAGCAAAAAAGAAGTTTCTTTTTAACTTGTACAACATGTATGGATTTATCTACAAAAAATCATTTGAAAATTTATTTTCATGTTTAAATGTTCTTTTTTGTTTAAAAATTTTAAAAAAAATCAAAGAAAATGGTTTTCAAAACGTTTTCAATCTTCTTTTATAAGTTTTCAATAAAAACTATTTTCAAACCATTTTCAAAATTCTTTTATAAGTTTTCAATGAAAATGGATTTCAAAAAGTTTTTAAGAATTATATATAAGTATTAAAATTATTTTAAAATAAATTATTTTCATAACATTTTCACAATTTATTGATAATTTTTCAAAGTGTTTTCAAAGAAAAAGTTTTTTAAAATGTTTTTAAGTATATTTTATAAGTTTTCAAGGAAAACGTTTTTACAATGATTTCAAGTATTATTTACAAGTTTAAAAGGTATTTTTTATGAAAATGATTATCAAATGGTTTTATGTATTAAAAATACCTTTTCAAATAATAAAGTACATTTTCCTCGAGAATTTTTTTTGAAAAAAAAATCCATCTAAGATGACATCCATTGAAGTTACTCATTCCCTTCAAGGAAATGATATAAAGGTTCCATTAATATCCTTTATATTAATGGGTGCTTTCTTAATTTCATGGTCTTCATGAAACTCGTTTCTCTTCCACATGTTATATGTTTCTGAAAATCCCTTTCTTTTCCATGAGTTATATATTTTTGAGACCCACTTCTTTTCACAGGTAATACTTTGATGAAATGATTTTGAAACCAATCTCTTTTATATAGTTTATGATGTGATAAGATGTTAATGATACCCATTTCATTTTGTAGGTTATGATTTTATGTTTATAGATCCCATCTCTCTTTAGAGGTCATGATATGATGAATTCTTTTTGGAACATTCATGTATGATTTCATTATGTGATGGGTGGGACCAATATCTCCCTAAAATCCATTAGGTAGAGATTTATATCTTGTGAGGTAGACTAAGATGTACATGGAAGTGAACCATGACTACCAGGATGGTATGAGGAGTGAACTCATGCTACTAAAATGGGCATTGGAGTGAACCATGACTACCAAGATGGTATGACGAGTGAACTTATGCTACTAAGATGGCCATGGGAGTAAACCATGACTACCAAGATGGTATTGGAAGTGAACCCATAATACTAATATGGCATTGGCAGTGATGCCTTGTCTACTATGTGCAAACTTGATTTCATTTTCACAATTTTGTGCATGGACCTAGTTTCATGTCCATAATTTTATGCGAGGGCCTGATCTCATATCCTTAAACAAATGAGTGAACCAATTTCTACTTATACATGTTCACAATATTATATGATTATGTGTATACCACAATTACATGTTTTATTAATATGTTATACTTTCATGTATTATGTTATTTATTTTCTTATGATTCATGTCTTAGGAACTTCTATGCTTTATTCCATGATTAATGTATATGATCTTTGATATATAGGGTATGATCTTCTATTTTCATGATCATGTTATCATACCCTTATACTCATAATTATTATAAAATATTTCCCTTATTTACCCTTACTGAGCATTTGAGATCAACCCCTTTTATGTTTCCTTCCCCAGGTTATGAAGAAAGGTTTTCAGTAGAATTACTAAAGGTGGAGATCTTCGTGGGATACGTTGAAGATATTTCACTAGGATAAGAGATTATGTTTCCAAGTTTCCAATGACACAAAACTATTATGGTCCTCGAGCATGTTTTTTTGTAATGTATTTAATATTTATCTAAAATGATGTAATATCCATGTATATTAAGTGTGGGTTTCTATAGTTGTTATAAAATAAAAGGTTTAGTCAAAGTTTGGAAACTATGATGAGAAATCTTTATAGATATCCCTAGGTATATTTCCAAGGATATGTCTAGGGATATCTCTAAGGATGAGTATAAGGATGATTCAAAATTTAGGAAAATGTCTTGGAATTTTGGTAAATGATTGGCTGACTGGTTTCCTAGAAATACATATCTTTCTAGATACTTCAAGTGGATGTGGCTCTCACAAAGATGTACCTAGGATTAATAACATTGACAAGATGTTTTGGGCCTAACTCAGGGTAATATAGTACCCAAAAATGGACCTTACTGCACACCTTGTCTGACACTCCTAGGGGATATACTTTGGGAATTGAAAAACTCTTTATGAACCATCATGAAGGATTTAAATAGAGGATTACTATAAATAACATTTGATAAACCTAAGGTGTCATAGATTAAAGAAGTACGATCCATAATCTAGGAATCCAATAAGTACTTTTTCATGATTATATTGTATTCCATTATGATAAATGTTTCTCATTAAATGGTTTCTTTTTTTAGTAAATGGTGAGAATTAGAAGGAACATGGAAAACATTGAATGTTTCAGATGTGGAAAGTATGGTCATTATGAGAATTTATTTCCCAAGTGGAAATATCATAAAGAGAACCAGGAAGGTGGTATGAGAATTTTTTATATATCTGGAGATAAAGATACCACAAATAACATATGAAATGTATGTGATGATCTTCTAGTATTGTTTATATTAATCGTAAGAAGCATGGTTAAATTGAGGTTGAGTAACCTTAATACAAAATTCATATTTAAAATTCTTGGAAAGAGTTATTAAGAAATAAGTTGATGGAGACTAAGTAATTGTTTAAGAATAAAGTTAGATCAATAAAGTATTTATGTTTTGGAATTCAATGATTATGAATTATATGAGCATTTTTCAGTATACATTTTCATTAAGTATTGAAAATAAAATGTTTAATGGTGATAAATACATGGAAAAGTGATTTCATGGAAAGGTGATATTTTGATTAAAGGAAAGTAACCCTTAATTACTGTCTGATTTCAAGATAATGATGTTTGGATAAAGATATACTAGATATGAATAATTTAATTAGATGGTACAGATTACCCTAGAATTGATTACTAACAAAGAGTTCTATGTCATCAAGTATTATGTTTACAGCTTCTTATATTTAAATAATACATCCATTAATCATTGGAATAAGGAAGTATAAATGTTTTCCAAAAGGATTTATAGTAATTAATATTATTACCATGTTTTAAGGGAATATACGATGAGGTTATTCACATGGTTAGAATGTAAAAACTAAGTGGTACATCATGATATATGGGAGATCAATGTTAAGCCTATTTCAAGACTTTCTTTCTAAATCTCTTAATTTTCATATTTCAGAAGGGTCTTAAGGTTAACCATTTATGGAAAATTTAAGTCAATATTTAATTAATGTTTTTGGGATTAATTTATTATCTCACCACATGAGGACTTATTAATATTGGAAAACCTATTTGTTTTGATGGTAACTGCAGATATATGTGTTGAATAATCATGGATCTCATGATTAGTTATAACTTCAGAAAAAAAAAATCATTAATTTATTAGGGTAAGAGATGAAGTGGGAATCTATCAAGGCATAACCAAAGGTTGGTATTGTTCATAACATCAAGTAATTATATTTCCATATATTCTTGGTCAATAAAAAGAATTACTTTGTGAATTCATAAGGATAAAAAAATGTTTTGTCCTGATACCTTAATTTTCATTGAGCTGATGGCCTTTTAAATCATTATAGATTTATGACTTTGAGGCCCTCAAATTTTCATTTATCATTAACTTTTTTGTGATTGATGACCTTAATCACTCCTTATAAATATTTATGCTTTTCCTCTATGTTTAATATTCAGTCCCAACCTATGTTCTTCTATGAGGAAACCTAGCTATATATTACTTTAGGTAGCTATTATGGTTCAAACTTTTCCTTTTTAAGAGAAGTTTTAGTATTCATTTTTACGATGTGGGTTTCTATGAATAAAAATTTCAAGTATTAAATATTTGATAACCAAGATGAATTTCTAGGGTGAAACTAATTTTATAGGGGGTAGAATGTAACACCTTGAGATTTTGTGAATTATATTTTTCAAATTAATTTATCTTTTTTGATACTTTTCATTTCATGTAACAATGAAGATAATATATGTTATATTAAAGCACCATGTTTGGATTGAGTTATATGCAACACCAAGTTAATTGTGCACTACATGAAACACAAACTTTGGATTTCTCTACATGGAACACTTATCCTAGCTTGCGTTATAGGAAACAATGATTTTCTTCGATGACTTGCGTAACACGCAAGACCGAGGTTTACCGGACAATAATATTTTATTAAAATATTATTATTTAATATAATAAGATAAAACCTTGACTTGAAATTAGATTTTTTTTAAATTATTAACTAATTTAGGAAAATATATGGTTTACACAATATAATATTAATTCATATGTTACCAATTAATTATAAATGAAAATGAAAACCGATTGAAAATAAAAGGAATTATTAATAAGGTCACAAAGCTTTTTTACCTTAATAAATTAAATTTTCATTTATTTCTTTAAATTCACTAATTCAAATATTCATTTCATACAGAACATCGACTTGGCGTATGTTACACGAAAAACCAAGTTTCTACGAAACATCATTTTATTGTTATAATTATTTAAATGAGTTAGTTATAACCCAGCCATTAAAACTTAGAAATAGAAATTTTAATAAATACTTTAAAATATTTTTATAATGGTTTTATATAAATAAAACATATTTATAATGAAATAAATGATTTTTGGTAAAGTCATTTTATGTTTAAAAATACTGTTTTCTCAAATAAACTGCTTTTAATGTCCTTTTGTGGAAAATAATAAAATTAATTTTAGACACATTTAGAAATTTAATTGGATAAAATAAAATTAATTTTTAAATTAATAACTATTAAATTATCCTAGGGTGAATTTTTGGGATTTTTCTGAGAAACATCATTTTTTTTATGAATAGTGAAAACTACTACATTTTAGTTGAAAATTATATCTTTGTTTAAATAATTGTTAATGTTAAATTATATTTTAAATTTTTTTAAAGTCACATTAGATAAATTATAAATCTATTGACACAATTTAGTTCATTAGAAACAATTTAAATTTGAAATTGAATATAGAACCTTAACAAACATTAGAACAATTTTCTACTTTAAAAACTAGTTATTTCGTCTCGTATGTGGGTTTATAATTAATTATAATTTTACCGCTTCTATGAATTGAATTTTAAAAATATGATATACACCATTTTATTCAGTATAATATCTATATTATAATAAGGAAAAGTTAATTTTTTACCAAAATTATAAGTAAAAGTGATTAAAATTAACCACAATGATTAAGGCCAAATTAAACTTAGTTAGGGACTAAATCTTAAAATTAAGGACCCAAATGACCTATAAAATTTTAAAAAACCCATTTTATATACATATATAATCCTTAAACCATCCATTATTGAGTTTTTTTGTTGCTTAGGACTTTTTTTATGTAATAACATGTTCACACTAAACTTGTTTCTAAAAATTCCAAGTGAGTCTTTTCCTTTCCTATAAAAGGCCACCACCAATCCCAATTCCTCACACCTCTCAAACCTATTAAGTTAGGACAAGTCCGAATAAATAAACTTCCCAAAATCTATATATTCCTCCTATAATCCTTCCCTTGGTTAGAAGGAAATCCAAGGAATCATTTTGGCACAAACTAAAAGGAGTTTCCCGATTAAGAGGTAACATCTTCTCTCTAATCCCTTTCTTTTATTTCCCTTCTCCACCCCCTAGAACTCTATTTATTATATTATTATATAAAAAAATATCCAAAATATAATATTATGTTTTTATGTGAATTGTTAGAACTAAACATACACACACCTCCTTCTAAAGGGTAACAGACATACTCTTTCTGTGTACGACGAATGACTGTCAAACGAAATGATGATTGTTCATTTTTCCATTACCACCTATCATGGAAGCCATTATGATGGAAAATATATTTATATATGATATATATTATATTTATAGTGGATTTTTTATTATTTAATTTTTATTTAGAACATACCTTTATGCTTTTCATCTTAGGTAAATACGATAATTTCGTTTGAGGAAGTATGGACTACTGCCCCCTCAAAGTGATATGATTTGTTCATACACAAAATGGATTGTATTATGGATGTTTTAAGTGAATATATATGATATATTAAATCTAATTTAATAATGATATATATATTTATATACATATACATATTTTACTTTTACTTTATTTCTCTCAACAGGACAATTAAACGGAAATAGCGTTCATGCGTATGTACGGCCTACCAACTCCATGAACAATCTATTCCATTTCATACTTATATATTATATAGATTATTATAATACACATAGAATTCATAAAAATTATATTTCAATCATTTTTAAAATTCTATAATATTGATATAAGTATAAGGACCAACAATATAACAAATTAAGACACATATGAAAAACAAAGTGAATATTACCCTAAGTGAAACCTTAACATATGATGGTTAATAAAAGGGTAATATAATGTAATAAACAAACCATATATGGTATTATATATATAAATATTGTTCTTTAAAATATTAATAATAAATTTATATTTATTATACAGGTGTTTTGAATGAGAACGATGAGAGTCAAGACACAAGGTAAGGGGATTTCATCTCACTTTTTATTCCTGTGAGATACATGCTTTGTTCGCCACTATTTCATTTTGTGTACTATAAGTACTGAACAAGATCATATTCTATGTGTATTATAATTAAATTAATTGGTATTAACATATCCTTTTTATGAATTTTCATTCAAGTGGTTTTAAGTTTCAAAAGTTACCAAATCGGTATCAATACTTTGTCTCAAATTGCATTCTTTGAGATTCATATTTTTTTATGTACCTAAAATATTTTTTGAGGTGTATATGATTCCATTTTTTCATGTTATATAATTATTATCCTTATTTTAATTATATTTTAATATTAATTTAATTTCCTTTTATTACATGAATATTATGATTCCAAGTTACCGAGTTATAAGTGTTTATTAAGACAATCTCATCGCCTTTTGAGATTGTTTATGTTTAAGCTTCCGTTGATGAGTTCTTATGTTCCATATCTCAAGATATTCATGAATTTTTTTCTCATGTGGTTATTAATGATATATTCATGTATTGGTTCCATTTTTTACTCTTTGGAACATAATATAGTTAAGAAATTGTTTTTAAGAAATCCCAACTTTACCCTATCTTCGATTGAAAATTTGGGTTTCTTCAAAACCATGTTTTCTAAAATGGGATTACAAGAATATTATAATAATATCCTATGATCATTAAAATATATTTTTATCATTTTTTTCTTTTACCAATTTTTTCAAAGGAATCTTCTTGTCTCTTTCCAAACAACACAAATTTCTATCCTTTTTACCGTGAAAAAGAATTGTTCTTTTTACCTCTTTCGACATGTATGGATTTATCCATCATCAATAATTTGAAATTTTATTTTCTTGTTTAAAGGTTATTTTTTGTTTAAAAATATTTTTAAAATGTTATTTCAAATAAAATGGTTTTCAAAACATTTTCAATATTCTTTTATAATTTTTCAATAAAAATGGTTTTCAAAACGTTTTCAAACTTCTTTTATAAGTTTTCAAGGAAAATAGATTTCAAAACATTTTCAAGCACTACTTATTTGTTTTCAAAATATTTTAAAGGAAATTATTTTACAAACATTATCAATCTTTCTTTATAACTTTTCAAATTGTTTTTAATGAAAATGGTTTTTAAAATTTTTTAAAGCTTATTTTATAAGTTTTCAAGGAAAAAGGTTTTCAAATGATTTAATGTCTTCTTTATAAGTTTTAAATGTATTTTCTTTGAAAAAAATTATCCAATTATTTTATTTATTAAAAATAATTTTTCAAATAATAAAGGATATTTTCCTCAAGAAATGTTTTTGAAATATATTTCAAAATTATTTTCAATCCAAGATGACATCTGTTGATGTTACTCATTCCCTTATAGGAAATGATATGAAGGTTCCATTCATATCCTTTCTATGAATGTGTTATACTTAGTATCATGGTCTTTATGAAACCCATTTCTCTTCCATGGGTTATATGTTTATGAAATTTTAGTTCTTTTCCATGGGTTATATGCTTTTGAAATTGGCTTCTTTTCACGGATAATTCTTTGATGAAATGATTTAGACACCTATGTCTTTTCTATAGGTTATGATGTGATAAAATGTTAATGGTACCCATTTAATTTCATGGGTTATGATTTTATGTTTATATACCCCATCTCTTTTCATGGGTCATGATATGATAAATATTTTGTGGCACACATGTATGATTTCATTATGTGATAGGTGGTTCTCCCTCCAATTCATTGGGTAAAGATTTATATCTAATTAGGTAGAGTAAGATTTCCATGGGAGTGAAACATGACTACCAAGATGGTATGAGTAGTGAACTCATGAAACTAAGATGGCCATGGGAGTGAACCATGACTACCAAGATGGTATGAGGAGTGAACTCATGCTACTAATATGGCCATGGTAGTGAACCATAACTACCAAGATGGTATGGGGAGTGAACCCATACTACCAAGATGTATTTGGTAGTGATTACTTGACTATTATGCATGAAATTTGATTTTATGTTCATAATGTTATGCATGGACCTGGTTGCATGTTCAAAAATTTTATGCATGGACCTGGTTACATGTCCATAATTTTATGAAAGGGCCTGATCTCATGTCCTTAGACTAATGAGTGAGCCTATTTCTACTTATAAATGTTCACAATATTATATGATTATGTGTCTACCACAATTTCTTATTTTATTACTATGTTAGGATTTCATGGATTATGTTCTTTATTTCATTATGATTCATGTCTTAAGAACTTCTATGCTTTATGCCATGATTCCTGTATATGATCTTTGATATGCAGGGTATGATATTTTATTTTCATGATCATGTTATCATACCATTATGCTAATAATTATGCTTACATATATCCCTTATTTACCCTTATTGAGCATTTGATCTCACCCATTTTTATGTTTCCTTCCCCATGTGATGAATAAAGGTTTTAGGTAGAAGTACTAAAGGTGGATATCTTTATAGGATATATTGAAGATCTTTCACCAGGCTAGAAGATTTTGTTTCCAAGTTTCCAATGGAACTAAACAATTATGTTCATCAGGTATGTATTTTTTGTAATGTACTGAATATTCATCTAAAATAATGTAATATCCATGTATGTTAATCTTGGGTCGCTATAGATACCTAGGTAGTAGGAATATGAGAGATAAGGGATTGTGTATAATTGAACTAGGACCTGAGGTTTGGGTTAGGGGAGATTTTGGGTAGTGGTGTGACTGATAGGTAATAGGTATGATATCATATCAATGAGATTATATCATTATACATTTTGGGGATCTAGTCAGTACCCTAACAGAAAATAAATGCTTCGATATGAGGGGCTAGGTCTCAAGTGACTTGAACCATGGTATTTTTTGGTGACTTGTGTGATTGGATTCATTCCATATTTTTTATTTAATGTGTGTGATTTTGTGTGCTTATGATAGGCGATACATATGATGGGGAGACGATCATGAGGCTTGTCCTCACTATGAGTGATGTGGATCTTCATAAAATACCAAGGGTAAGATGGATTCTTTATTTTCCTAAAGTAGTACCTTGCCCTGAGTAGTCTTGCATTGGGATATTAGAACTTTCCTTGAGTAAGATTGGGTTATGATAGTGGACCATACGAAGTGAGAGGGTTGGGTCATGGTATAAGGAGATTCATGGATGATGGAAACTACCTTGATTGATGAGGTAGTGGGTTAGGATTTAGATGTAATATTTTAGCATGATTTTTAGGTAGTGAGTAAAATACTTAGACTATTCTCACCCTAAGTCTTCATGTTTGCACTAGGTTATGAGAACGATGGATCGAGGTGAGGTGATGATGAGATTTTTTCATGTCATCAATGCAGGTATGATAATTTATAATAGTGTCCTAGTTATGTGTTCCCTCACACCCTGTAGAGGCACCCTAGTGTGTATAGATACCTTATTTTTAATTTTTTTCCTTTCAGATCATAGGATGTGTAGTGAATTTGAATATAGTATCTTGATAGGTAGTTAGAGGCAGGGTAGTGTGTCATGTGGATTTTAGTAGGTCCAATGCGTGTATTTTTTTATCTTTTTCTTATATTTTAGATTGGATTGGGATAGTGGGTGACCTATGTATGTTTTTTATAACCATGTGTCTATATGTCGTGTTTTATTTGTTATGAAATTATGTTATGATTTATGTTTACTCTGATTATAATATATTTACATTTTGGTATAACTGTATGGTAAACTTTTTTGGTCTGTGAATTGTTTTTTTAGGGTTGTTTTGGGGCTATAGATTCGATAGCTGGATTTTTTTCATACATCATCATATAGCAGTGGTTTAAACTATCATTAAATATTGAATTTTTTCACAATGGTTTAAACTTCTACTACATGATGATGTTTTTTATTGGGAGGTGGTTAAAACCACCACTAAATATTGTACACTATTATTTAGTGGTGTTTTTATTCATTTTAGCAACGGTTTTGTGGTAAAAAAGACTTTATGATTTACCATCAGTTTTAACTACCCCTAAATCCTCATAAATTTTTTGGATGGAAACCCACTACTAAAATGAAGAAAACTGCCACTAAATATACATTTTGTGATGTTTACCATAACCCAATGCTAAATTAAAGGTACCGTTATGTGTTGGATGTCAAAACCAACTTTAGAGGTGTTTTTTTGAAACAATAACATAACCATTTGGTTGTGTTTTAAACCGCGGCTAAATAGAGATTTTCTTGTAGTGACATTTCATAAACACACACCCTAAGACCATTATATTTTAGTGTATTTTTTATACTAGAAACACAATATTCATATTTCCTGAAAGATCTTCAATATATCATATAAATATCTTACCAAATAGTAATTCTATTAGGAATACCCTACCTAATCCTTTCTTCATAACTTTGAGAAGGAGGCATAAGAAAGGGTAATCTTAGATGCACAATAAGGTTAAACATAGGAGATGTCAATATATGATCATATGAATGAATACGATAAGCATATGGGTATGTTATCATGAAAATAACTTAAAATTTTCATACCCAACCTATCATAGATCATAAACAGAAGTCATGGCATAAAAATTTATCGTTCCAAAAACATATTCCATAAGAGTGTGAAATCATCATAAATCAATCATGAACCATAAGATCATGTCATAAAAGTTTGTAACCATCATAAATATAGAAAAACATTTACTATGTCAAAGTTAACTACCAAGACCATAAAAATAGTGGATCAGGACTTATCACATATTTCTCATTGTGGATCAGGATGCACCTATTTCCGATAATGGATCATGACTCGCCTGTTTCCCGTAGTGGATCAAGCCCATAAACTTGTTTTCCATTATTATCTCATTGGATATAAATATTTACCCAATTCATTTTAGAGAGATATATATCCCAACCATATCATAATAAAAACCATATTTATGTGTGCCACAGTATCATAAAACATCCATCATATCATCAGTTCAAGGACCGTGTTAAGAAAATGGGTTTCATAAACATTTGAACAATTCACCATAGCATAAACCATGAAAAATAAATTGGTTTGATAAAAATTTCACCAACATAAACATTAATCATTATGATAAATAATAAGTATGGTATCATTCAATATTATCCTCAGTAAAGAATATGTAACATCAAAGGATGTCCTTGTAGATGGAAAATGGTTTTTAAATATCACTTGAAACATTTCTTGATGAACATATTCTTTCCACTTTGGAAAAAAAATTAAAACATAAAACATCTTCAAAATAATTTTATTCAAAAATGACCTTATAAAATTATAAATTAATCTTTAAAAAAAATAAATCATTTATTCAGAAAAATAGTCTCTTCACTTTGAAAACTCTATTTAAAACATTAAAAATTTTCAAAATAATTTTCATTGAAAATAACCTTGGAAACTTATAAAGGAAGCTTTAAAAAAATTAAAAAATTTCTTGATGAAAAAAAACTTTACATGTTAATTTTTTTAAAACATATAAAATTATTGAAATTATTTTCTTTGAAAATAACCTTTTAAACTTATAAATAAAGCATTAAAATTTATTTAAAACATTTATTGAGGAAGATATTATTTCTTCTTTGAAAAACACTTTTTAAAACATTTTTTTTTATTTGAAAATAATTTTATTAAAAAATAAAATTGAAAAATTATAAATTAATATTCAAATAAATTAATGGCTATGATGGAAGGAAATTTTGTTCATGTTGTACATGATAAAACAAATATTCCTTTCACATTTTTGATAAAATCCAAACTGAAATTGTTTGGAAAAGGACATGAAGATTCATTTCAAAAAAATTTGTAAAAATTAAAACATGGGTAAAAATGTATTAAATAAATACTTTTAATAATGCTAAAATCATTTTTTATTTGTTAAAAATGATTTTAGGGAAAAAAAGGATTTTTTATTGGACATAGAAACAAAGATGATTTTTCTTTAAAATATTATTTTGAACTTTTGAGTACATAAAGAGAGTAAAATGAAGGTAAAACATGTTCTATATAAAAATAAACATATTATAAGAAAATAAATGAGTTTCTTGAGATATAGATCATATGATTTCTTTATTGGAAGCATAATCATGATCAATCCTGATAAATAATGAGATTGTAACAAAAAACTCTTACCACTTTGGTAAATTTTAATCATAAGCCACATTAAAGAGTAAAAGTCAATTAAACTTATAATATCATGAGAATAAATAAATTCATGATATTACATTTAAAAGTTTATATATATTCACCTCATAAAAAATAATGGTTCATAACATAACATATGTCTCAAAGAAGGAAAATTGTGACAAAAATCCCTTACCACTTTAGTAACTTTTGAACCATAAACCCCATGAATGAGAGATCCTAAAATGGATATGTAAATAATAATAATTTTAATGATAATAATTATAAAATAATTTCATTATTAGTATATACTCCACAAAAAATAAATAAGTGGTGAATATTGCATGTGTCTCACCAAAGTAAAAAAGTGATACAAAAATCCCTTAGCATAAGCCTTGACTTCCTTCAAACACTTTTGAACCTCCTATATAATAAATATAAGTTTACTATAAATACATTAAAGAAACATAAATATATATATTACCATATATTATTTAATTAGGGCCTTTTATTACCCATTTATTAACAATTCCATGTTAAAGTCACGTTTCAGGTAATGACAGCTTTGTTTTTTCATGTATGCTTTGATTTGTCATTTTTTTGTCATATTAAGTTTATAATGGTTCTATAATCTCCAAAATGTTAGGAATTATATAAATATAATTTATATTAATTATAAATATATTTATATTGATCCATAAAAGTTAGTGATAGAAAATGAAATACACCATTCAAGGAGGTTGTAGGTCGTACGTACGCATAAACGTTGGTTCCATCTCCCTGATGAAAATAAATAAATCAAGTTAAATAATATATTAACTTTATAGAATTATTTTTATTTCATATATATCACATATTTTCATTAAACCTATCTTTAATACCTTCCATGTAAATCATGAATGAATCACATCACTTCACGAGACGGTAGTCCGTTGTACACACAGACGCCGTTATCGTATTCTCATGGAATAGAAACCAAGAATTAACATTGATATCTAGATTATAAAATCATAATAATGTCATAAAAATAATATATGAACAATAAATTCATCATTATATCCATCTTTGATAGGTTTTTAAAGAAGAATAATAACATCGGTCTGTGAGGTGGTAGTCCACCATACACATGAATGATGATTTTGTAACCCATTTAATGGAATAGGAGAAGGATTTAGGTTATTAAATTAACATATTAAAATATAATAATATTTAATATACTGAGGATATTATATCATCATGGTTTAATAGGAATTGATGTTGGCAGAGGAAGAAATAAAATAAAATGCATGATTAGGGACGTTGTCTCTTTTTTGGACAAATTCTTTTAGTTTTCACCAAAAGGATTCTTAGTTTAAATTTATGACCAAAATAAGGATTATAGGATGAGACGAAGGAATTTATTTAGGTATTTATTACCAAAAACAAAGGTTTTTTTCATGTGAAGAGGTGAGGAGTGGGGTGGTCTTTTATAAGTGAGGTGAGTGGAACACTTGTAATTTTTTAAAAGAAAAAGGTGTAACCACATATTTCACATTCCACAAAGTCCAAAATAGATAATTATAAAAAATATAAGATATAAGGTCTAAATATTCCCATACAATGGGTTTGTTATAAGTTTTATGTCATGTTTAACCCTTATTTTTTTAGTTTAACCCCCAGTAAACCCATTTTTACCTTAACCACGGTAAATATTTTTTACTTCTTTTCCTACTCATTATGGTAAAAAATTACATTGAAATTATTAGATACTATAAATTAATCGAATTAAAAATATTAAAACCATTTTTTAAAATTACATTCATATAAGTGGAAAATTTTAATTTAAAATTAATCCCACAGATGCGACAAGAAATCATATTTTCAAAGAGAAAATGTTCAAAATCTTAAAAGGTATTTATATAAATATTAAATATAAAAATGATTCCAATGAACTAAATTGAATTAATAGATACATAATTGAACTAATGTTTTTTAAAATGATATCAAAAAAATTGGTTGTTTTTTAAATCTTTAAAAAAATGAAAATTCTTAATAAAAACTAGTATTTTCACTATTCATTAAAAAATTTATCTTCTCATAAAATTATAAAAAATTCCACCTAAGATAATTTTTTCATGATTATTTAAAAAATTATTATTATTTTTTCAAATATATTTTAAAAAGGTGTAAAATTTTATTTTTAAAATATGGGTGAGAAAGGTGACAAAACTATTTTTTAGAAAAATACATTTTTAAGCATAAAAATGGATTTATTCTTATCTCTTGTCAATAAAAATCATAAGATGGATATTAAAAATTTTATTGAATATATAATATATAAAAATATTTAAAATCATTCACCAAAATTGTTTTTTTTTTAATTTATTTACTTAAAATGCATCTTTTTTCATAAAAATAGTTTTTCAGAAATATATTTCCTTTATTTTAAAATAGATTTTATTTTCATTTATAATTAATTAGTCACTAAAGAATTAATTTTATATATATGTTTAAACCATATATTCTCATAATTTATTTAATCCTACTTAAATCATTTATTCTAATCAGGTGATAATTATCTTATTAAATAATAATATTTTATTAGTATTTCATGATTCATTTAAACTTAGTGTTGCATGTAACAAAAAATATAAAAAAGATTAAATTTATTTGAAATAAATTATTTCAAAAAATATCAATGTGTTACAATAAACTTAAGAAAAACTCTATCTAGATTCCATTACCTTTTTTCCTTCCTTATATTGTTTTATCTTATTCTTATCCTTCTTTAGTCTGGGGAAATTCAGCTTGATGTGCCCCATTTTTCTACACTCATAAAAAATTACATCTTGAGCATTATTAGAAATGAAATTTCCTTTCTTATTTTTCTTGTAATAATCTTTAGGATATTATTTCTAGTATCACCTTGAGTATCCATTATTTATTATATATCCACATTTTATAACATAGGTTGTATCATTCCATCCACTACTCAATAACTCAGAATTTAAGAGTAAGTGGATATATTTTATTTAAAATCAATTCCCTTGTTTTTTGAATTATATTATTGAGAAAAAAATTTAAGATTTAACTCATATTGTAATAGTGATCCAATATTCTCAACAAGATTACATTCCTTAACATTATTACATTCATCTATATCTACTTTTTTAGCATTCCACTTTTTAGGAAGTTATCTAAGTACTCTTTTAATAAGAATATAATTTTCAATAATCTCTCCCAAATAACTCATACGATTTATAGTACTACTTAATCTATGAGACATTTGATTAACAGTTTCATCTTCACCCATCTTAAATTCTTGATATTCATCTCTTAACATTCCCAAATTAGTTCTAATAAGTTAATCTTAACAAAGATGTGTAACTTATAAAATTTTCTAGATTTCATGTGTATCCTTACAAGTAGATAGATGAATATATGCATTTAAATTTATTGTACCATATAAGATATTCATAACCTTTTAATTTAGTACATAATTTACTGAATTATTATCAACTAATGATTTAGGCTCACCTTTAGGAAGCTTATATGGATTTTCCATAATTATCCAATGATCAATACTAATTTGATTCATAAAAGATTCCATTTTATATTTCCAATAGCCATAATCATTTCCATAAAAATGAGGTGGTTTTTTAGGTATCCATCCATCATTTGAACTTGTTCCTATCATATTAAATAGATCTTTTCCCATTAATAGTTAATTTAGGAATTGGTTAGAACAAATAAAATATAAATAGAGCTAGGGAACCTCTTCTGATACCAATTGTTGGTCTAAAGTTATGATGTAAAAATATCCAATAGGGGAGTGAATTGGAATTTTTATAATTAAATTAATGAATTTAAATTTTTAAAGGTTATATCAGAGTTATTAAAGTAAATAAAGTGGAAATTAAAATGAAAATAAAAACATGACATTTTTATAGTGGTTCATATCTTAATGGTCTTAGTCCAATCATAACCCCTCTCATGAAATGAGACTTATGGAACCCAATATAACCAATATAATGGAATATTATAATGAATTTTTTCCACCTTGAGTCACAACCAAATTACGAATCATTTTTCTCCCAAAGGCTTAAACCCAAACAGTCCTACCTATTTCTACTTGGAGGTACATCCCAATGCTTGACTTTTATATGGGATTCAGAACCTATAATCCTTAATTTTAATGGGTGGTATAACCCATTACAATTACACACACATAAAATTAATGAAAATAAGTACAACCACAAAACTAGATAAATAGTTTTAGTATTTGAGTGTCGAAGCAGTATTGAACTCTCTATTAGTAAAGGATCAAACAGTTAAAGTTTTATTGAGAGCAGTTGGTGATCACAAAAATTTGAACCTCTTATACTATTAAATAATATCCTCAACCTATATTCTCTATACTAGTTATATTAAATATAAATATATAGAGTTTATTTATGCACAACAACTTTCAAATTTGAAGATCATTGCTTATTTCATTTTCTCGATGAAAGAGAGGCTCCTGAAACTTGAATTAACTATTTAAAAGTTTTCCATACTTATTTTAAAAATAATATTCCACATGTATATAATTTATAAATGAAAAACAATAAATATTAAAGTTCTTCACAATGTCTTATAAAACAAACAACAGACTGTACAGTGGAACTCAATAGAACAATTAATACAGTAGTAAACAATAGACATTAATATCCTCGGAATTATTCCTGATAATAATCATGATTGACTCTTTATATTTCATTCGATTTGAATTTAGATATTTCAATTCTCAAAAATTTCAACATGAATAGTAATTCATACTAAATCCCATGTGAATCATATTTAATCTATCATTAAACAACTTAAAAAATATTCACATGGATTCCAGATAATTAATTAGTAATTTTAGAGTGAATAAACTACTAAGAATGTTTAAAATAAACATGAGACAAATAGAAAAGTGAATTATTGTTTAAAATATGGTATATTTATAGGTTTTACAATATCCTATAGAAATTCTTGAAACTATATAGGAAAATTCACATAGGTGATTTACACAATGCTTTTCATCCACATGAGTGAATCGATGTAGCCGAATCTATGTTGCTGATTCACATAACTGATTTCACATAAGTGAATTCATGTAAGGGAATTCACATAACCATTTCACATATCTGATTTCACATAAGTGAATTCATGTAAGAAAATTCACATATCCATTTTATGTAAGTAATTTCATGTAATCTTTTTTCATTAAATATCCAAATAATTCATTCAGGCAATAATTTTTACATATCCAAATATCCACATATCCTTTTTTAAGTAAGTGAATTGCTCACATAACCAAAATTTTACATTGTCGTATTCTGAAATATGTAAACAACTTGACTTACAAAATTTAAAACATAAAATAGACCTTCTAAATAGAAGAATTATCTTTAGATACTTTTTAATAATATTTATATAATTTCATTATATTTTTATTTAATTAATAATCGCATTAATTTGAAATTTATGGATTAAGTTATCATTAAAAAATAGTAGAAAACTCATTATGGAAAACTGGAGAATTCAGACTAAAAACAAGCAGTTACTTATAAACAAATGACTGAAAATTAACTTTTTTATTATCAAAATAATTTTATGGAAAAAGTGAGAAACCACAAGATCTATACAATACATCTACATAAAACCATAAAAATATATAAACCAGGTTAAGACTATAGAATCTACCCCTCCCTAACGAATACATTGTGATGACAAGTCTCCACCATCGCATGACCACTCAGTATGTTGTCCTGTGCAGGTTTGCACATGCATGGTACCGATGACAGAGTCATACCCTCTCAATATTCCAAATATGAATATAAATGCTTACGTGAACGCTTCCTGCTCTCAACCTCATCTGGAGAATATCCTAGCAGTGTGCTAGTAGCATGTGCATCCAAAATTCAAAATTAAACCAAGATCCAAAATGATCCCTCAAATCCCATTCATATAGATTCCAGAAACTGCCATTGAAAATTTCAATTTACAGATAACAAAAAAACCAGATTGATCTGCTAGTTCACCACCATCAGCATGTTTCCAGCCAAACTCCTTTATCGTCTTCATGTCAACACATCACCAAAGTCTTTATCCTCTATGCCTCATCACCGCCAGGATTAGTAATAATAACGACCACCTACATTCGATGATGCCTAGACTTTTGATGCTGAAACAGGCCACCACCATCGATTACCCTGTATCGTCCGCTCGATCTCACGACCCAAAGAACCATGAAGACAGTTGCACTGCTCCACCAAAAAGAGATTGGGGGAGTCCCATAACCAGAGCAGAGAAGAAAAATAACTGAGACAGAATAAACCGCTGATGCAACCACATCTCGACACCATCGTGTAGCCATCGTCGTTAACAAAACATCATGAGCATATCCAACAATAAGATAAATTGAACTCATCACGAAACAAAAACACAAAAAACCCCTAAAAACGTGAAAAAAATCCATAAAAGAAGGGTCGTGCCATCCAGGCCGATGGCCGCTGCACCACACATCCCAATGTCATGCAATACAACCACTCCTGGTCAACCTTGGAGGGGAGAATAAGAATGAAAGACCATAGAAGGGAAGGAGCATCTGAGGTATTCGAGCACAAGCACCGTCAGCGAGGAATAAAAATAGACCCATACGGAGACCAACACCTGAGAAAGTGTCATTGAAGACAAAAAAAATAAGGAGAAGTAAGAATAGAGGGAGGGAGAGACAATGTTAGAGATCCATGAAAAGGTTTTAATCTTTCAAACTCAATAATAACCACCCAATTTTTAGTTATATAGACCATGTTAGGAACATAATATAGAAGGTTTGAAAATCGGCCACATGGTTCGTAAATCATCTATGTGGATTTCCATTTGGTTATGTAGTGAATAGTAAAAACATGTCTAGATGAAATTTAAATAACCTAAATGACTTATTTATCCTAATAACAAAACATGAAAATTTTAAAACATGTTTCGAAAAATTAAAATTTGAAATCTAAATAAATTTTAAGCAAATAATAATAAGATATAATCAATGTTAAACACACTTTAATAAAAAACAATAAAAAGTATCAAGACTAATAAAAAGTATCAAGACTCTTAAAGAAAATAAAAAACACATAAATATTTGTAATTATAAAAATATAATGTGGTATAAGGATCTAATCAACAAATTTATTTCCAACTAATTATTTTTTGCTTCCTTTTTCATTAGCGATTATCATAATATTATTATCGCAATCGATTTATAATCCTAGATTGATATATTTTCTCTCTAACATTCTCTTATTGTGAAGGTCATATAGAGTGGTGTATTCTACATGAATTTTAGAACATCACACTGGTAAGATACACAATAATTTTCTATCAAGGTTCACATTTGATGTCGCGTAGAGAGGGAGTTTTCTCTTACATCACCACATGAGGAACTATAACACTTTGAGGGATTCATTCTCTTGAAAAGGTAGAATAAATCCTTATGTACATACACCTTCATTCAAAAATATAAGTGAGTGAATATCACTAGTTTATCTTTGTGGAAAATAAGATAATTTACCGCACAACTTGTTATGCAAGAATTATTCTTCATGCACATATATTTATATGAAGGAGTGTGAAGACAGTACATATGATCTATATTATTATCAAGTTGTAGGATTTCAATTTCATGAAGATAGAGTGAAATCATAATCCTTTTAAGGGTTTGCGAAGATGCAGTGTATAGGTAGGAAGGTGTGATATCTGGAGACAGCTCACATGAACCCGAAAGGTATTTTTGGGTATTTTTTTCATAAGATTCAATTACAACAGTAACAGAATATTAAAGTTGAGAAATCAAGTATTAAAGAAGAACATGATGATTTAACATGCTTTGATCCCTTTAGGACCTAAATTCATGGAAATAACACCACCGAACCAACACATGTTTTATTAAGCTCAAAATAATAAGCAGTTAAAAGATAAAGTAGGAAAAAAAAGGAAAAAAATATAGGAACAAAATCTACAAACAACTTCTTTAAAATAAAGAAAAATAAGAGTGAAGAACATATAAACTTGGACAGATTTAAATCTTTCAAGAGGTCTTGATCACTTCTCGGTTTCTTGAACTACTCATATGATATTTAGGGGATAAAGTCATTCTCATGATTAAATTTTTAAAATTAATACTTTCTGTATCTTATTGGCTCATCATAAATCCACACTACATCATTATGAAGGATCGTTGTCACAAACTCCACCATTAACAGTGAACCAGGGGAAAAAATGGAGAAGATAGGCTTAGAACTAGGGAATAAGCACCATAGAATCTAGATATGATATTAGGGTATGACCATAGGATAAATGAGGGAAGAAACCATGAGAGAATAACTAGAATGAGACACACTAGGGAAGTGTGCCACTATAGGGGTGACCAATTCCCCTGAAATAATGTAAACCCTTGAAACCATCCAATGAGTTACTATCTATTACAGAGATATACCAAATAAAAATGAATTGGATTCATTGAAAAAAATTAGTGTATGGATTATAAGAAAATGTTAGAAATAATCATTAACATATATTAATTCACCCATGGAATATTAGTGATATGAAAATTGTGGGATGAATTAGATGTAATAGTCAGGCCAAGCACAACTACTCAAATCAGCGGCCCAAAACACAAAACAATGGCCGACGAGACAAGAATATATAATTTTTCATAAAAATTAATTCAATTTTTTTTCATGTATGTATTATAAATAAAAGAATAATAAAATGGGAAATTTCAATATAAACACATTTAATTTTAGAAATCTTTCCCATTTTCAATTGAAATTAGTGATGTTCTTGAACTTAAGGTTATTGAATGAGAACCAAATTCAATTTATCTAAAGATTATTTTAATTTTGATAAAAAAAATTATTCAAACTATTATCTATGTTATTTATATTATGTGTCTTTTTGACACATATAGTTCCAGATTTAGTAACATCTCTAATAAATTTTATTCTAATAACTATGTGTTTAGATTTACTATGGAATAATATATTTTGGGATAAATGTAAAGAATATTGGATATCAATATAAACTATAATAAAAAATCATAAAGCTTAATTTTAGAAGGTAAACCCCTAACCCATAAGCCTTCCTTTATAACCTTGTTCATTGTAATATAACCTGATTCTATGTTTGAAAGAGAAACCACGGATTTTATATTACATTTTTAGGATATGGGGCTTGTAAAAGTAGTGAATATATACCACTTAAATGACTTTATAGTGTCAATATTACGTGTATAGATATCATATACATATCCAATAATTATTTTCAAAAATATCAAAAAATTTACCATAACATAAAGATAAGTATAAAGCACATGAAAGGTACCGAAGAATCCACTTTAGGGATGATAATATGGATTCCCTGGATTGGCCAAAAAATTTCTAAGAGTGCATATTTCAAAGGAAACATAAATCCAAGTTCATATCATGGAGTATATTACATCACCAACAATTTTGGAATATTTTATTTTAGACATATACTCTATATCAACAGCAACAATGGGTGCTTGTTTCAAAAAAGCTTAAAATGTTGTGAAAATGGTACACTAAAATGTTTGAGAAATTAAAATAGTTACCTTATAAGAATATTAATAACATAATAATGTTGGTAAATATATAATAGTTTATTGGTTCTATCCCTAACAATTTCTACACCAAATATTTGTTTTGATTCCCCTAAGTCATTTATTTTAAAATCACCTTTTAATTGATATTTAATAGCAATAATAGGATTCATGATATTTCATATTATCATAATTTCATCATCATATAATAAACAGTAAATCATGTTGTTTTTTATGAAATTAAAATAAACACAAGAATCATATTTTCTCTTAGAGAAATGGTTATTGAGAATAAGAGAATCAGTCTTCCTATAAAATTTCTTAGAAGATTGTTTTAAACCATACAATGATTTATTTAAAAGGAAAATATTTTAGGTTTAAATTATTTAGAATAACCATCAAGATGTTTAATATATAATTTCTCAATAAGTTCATCATGAAGGAAGATAGTTTTCATATCTAGTTATTCAATGTGAAATTCATTATTGGAAGAAAAATAAAGTAGTTTCCTTATAGAATAATTCTTTACAACTGGTGAAAAGATATTAGAATATTATATTTTCTCTCTTTGTAGGAGTCCCTTGGTGACTAATATGGCTTTAAATTTGATTTTATTTTCAGTTTTTTTATCCACCTTTCATTTATACAACCACTTACAGCCAATTAATTTAGTATTGGGGTATTTATTAATGATAGACCAATTATGTTTTTTATTTAAGGACTGAATTTCTTCATCCATGTTAGAGATCCACTACTTGGAATCTCTATCATTAATGGATTGATTTTAAGTTTCAGGATCATCATCTACAAGATAATGGGAAACATGAAAGGTAAATAAAGCCAAATCATATTGATTAAAATGATCAGGAGTTCTAGGAACACTTCTAACCCTATTACGGGTCAACTGGTAATTAGTATTGTTATTAGGTGGTTCCTTTTCAATACCTAAATCATAACTATATTTAGATTTAGTTTAGTTCATAGGTTAAGGATTAGGTATATGAGGCTGTTCAGCAGCCTCATATTGGGTTAATATTTGATGAGAAACATCCTCATCAATAGTTTCATCCTCACAATCTTGATTGATGGGTTTTTATTTAGGACAATAGGATTCATGAAACACCACATCTTTCCTAATTATACATTTTTTGTAATCAAGTCTATCAACCCACAATTTATAACCTTTGAAACCTTTGAGGTATCCCACAAAAACACACTTAAGAGCTCGAGGTTCAAGATTATCAGTCTTGACATGGGAATATGCAATGAAACCAAAGACTCTTGGGTTATTATAATAAGGTGGTTTTTTATTTTGAAGTTATTATAGGGATTAAAAGTGATTATAAGAGGATAGAAATATATTTATAAGATAGATAGTCATGTAGGTATCCTCTACCCATAAATATTTTGGGAGACCCAAGCATGAAAGCATAATTTTGACTCTCTCAAGAGTAGTCATATTCATTATTTTAGCAAGTGTATTCTGTTGGGGGTGTTTCCCAAAAATTATGGTGTCTTTTTATGCCCTCATATTGGAAGATCTTAATGAAATAATTAGATAATTATTCTAACCATTATCAATTCTAATTGTTTTTATTTTCCTTCCATCTTGATTTTAAATAATTCTTTTCAAGGTTTTTAAGAATTCAAAAACATCATATTTTTTCTTGAGTATCTAAAACCAAACCTTTCTAGAAAATTCATCAATAAAGGTAAAAAAAATTGGATCCTCCATCAAGGGAGGTAATCCTAACTGGTCCCTATAAATCAAAATGATTATATTTTAAGGGATAACCATTATTAAACCTAAACCTATTAAAACTAACACTCTTATCTTTACCCATTACAAAATCTTCACAAAAAGGTAGGTTACTAGGTGTAATATTAGTTAATATACCTTATTTATCAAGTTCCTAAAGACCCTTGGATCTTGAATTCCAAAATATTCTATGCCAAAATAATGTGTTATCGGTATTTGTTACATACACACTACCCAACTATTTATAATGGTTCTTCCCATTCAAGAAATATATCCCATAAATAAGGAAACCCTTGATGATAGTTCTATACCCTTTACAGATTTTTAGGAAACCTCATTCAGACCTAAAAATGAACCCTTTTTTGTCCAGAATTCCTAAGGATATCATGTTTCTATAGAGGTTAAGAACCCACCTAACATCAAGTAAAGTAATGATAATGTAAGAATCTAGTTATATTAAAACTGAACAACTTCCCATGACCTAAAACCACCTATTATTTCTTAAAACATTTCAGATAGATAAGGAAAGACTCCCTAAAGGGACACATATAGAATGAGTAGCCTGAGTTTAGGACCCACTCATGTGTGAGTTCATGGATGGACACATTCAACTCCTTAGTAGTTTCATAACCAAAATACACTAAAAGGTTATGGTCATTAGGTTCATTAGCCTTAGGGTTTTTTTATATTTCTACACTCAGGTTTACTGTGCTCAAGATTACCATTGTGGAAGAAAATAATTTTTATTTCCCTAGAGTTAGACCTATACTTGAATTGTTTATTTTTCTTGACTTTATCCTTACTATACACATTCTTCTTACCCATGAACTATAGTCTAACTCTTGTGAAAACACTCTCAGCCTCACCTTTAACTCTAGGTTTACAATGCAATTCCTTAAGATCAGGGCATATTTAACTTCTTGTTGGGTTAGAGAGTCATGAACATGCATCATTTTCTCTACTAATGTACTAAAGGAATTATCTAAATAAATTAAAATAATCATGGATTTATCATCATCATAAAAAATCACATTTATAGTAAATTATTATAAATCAAGCATGGATTTATTAAATTCATCTAAATGGGATTTAATTGAAACATAAAATTTTATTTTAAATGCAAACATGTGATGTTTTCTATAAATTTGACCAACAAGTGAAGTTTTCATAAAAAAAAATCTCTAGTTTAATCCATATACTAGATGTAGTGTTTTCAAAAGAAACTTCTCTAAGAAGTTTATCCCCTAAATAAAGAAGTAGATAACTATGATCCTTAATATGAACATCAGAAGATATATCTTGATAAATAGTATAGGTATCTCTAGTATTAGATAAGGAAAAAATCAGTTCCTTCATCCCAAATAGAGTAACAATTAACCCTTACTGAAACAATAGGGATCTCATTTTAATCAAGAATAAATTGAAATTGTATCACCATAAAATTTTTCAATTTTAAAGCTAGTTGTCATGTTTACTCGAAAGATCGGATACCAATTTTTTGGGGAAATTAAAAGCATATGCCACCAAAAAAATAGCCATGATCAATGGATATTCATGAGTATACAATTAGTTTTTTAAATTCAAAAAATATATGAGGTTATAGTGACTTTAAATTTTGAACAAAAAAATTTATAGGTGAATTAAGAAGTGATTTAAATAATAATTAAAATAGAAACCAAATTGAAACAAGAAGTAGTTTTGAAAACAAAATGTAAAATAAATTAGGAACTTATACCATTTTATAGGGGGAAGGTACTTAGACTGGATACATTCCACATGAACATAGAAGGAATTTTTGGGTATTTTGTTTCACAAGATTTGAATCTAATGATAATAGAACATTTAGGATGTGAAAGCAAGAAATAAATAAAGAAGAACATGAGGATTTAATGTTCTTCGGTCCCTTTAGGGCCTAAAAGTAGGGAAAGAACACCACCCACTCACACACATGTTTTCTTAAGCTCGGTAGAATTAGTAGGTACAAGATGAATCAGATAATAAAATATGAATGAAATATAGTTACAAAATCATCAAATAACTTCTTTAAAAGAAAGGAATACAATATTTAAGAACTTACAAACTCAGACTGATTTAAATATATCAAAAGGTCCTGATCGCTTCTTTGTCACCTGAAATTCTTGTTTGAGATTGAGGGGATCCATTTGGTATCATTCTTTAGTATAAAGAATAAATACCTCATTGGATATTCTTAGTTCTTCAGAAATTCACAATTCTCCATGAGGAAGGATTGTCCTCACAAACTCCACCAAGAACAGTGCACTAGGAGGAAAAACTAGAGATGATTGGCTTAAAACCTAGGATTTAGCACCATAAAATATACCTATAATATTAGGGTTTCACTAGAGGATAAATTAGATAAAAAGAGGTAGAGGAGAACCAAAATGAGACATGTCAGGGAAACATGCCACTATAGGGGTGATCAATTTCTCCAATAGAGTGCAGACCCTTGAAACCACCTTACGCATTAGTATCTGCCACATATTCAAATTGAATAGAAATAAAGTGGTCCCATTGGATAGAATTAATATTTATATGGATTATATAAAAAAGGTGACAATAATTATCAATTAATAATAATTCATTTGTTCAAGTTTAGTGATGTGGAAAGAATGGGATGAATTAGAAGTAACAGCCATGCCAAGCACAACAACCCAAATCAGCATCCCAACAAACAAAGAAGTAGACCATGATGGGCCCTTAATTTGGTCATTGTTCCTCACTAAATTCCCCCTTGGAGTAATTCAATGGTCCCATGACAATCATATCATGTGACTCAGCTAGGAAAGGTTTTCCAGGATAGATTAATCATGTGATCTTTGTTCTTCATACAATGCTTATAGATTCATATAATTGACTCAATCACAATTTTTCGATGTGACTTGACTAAGAAAGGCTATCTAGGATGGGAATACATGTGGGAACATCCGTGTAAGGGTGGGTCACCCACTATATAAGGGTCATCACCCACTGTGTAAGGGTACAAATCTCGATCCCCCTATGGGTAAAGGTAGACCAACCCTCATGTAATGGTAAATCCTAACCTTTATGAAATCAATATTCATTATAAGACACCCACTTAGAGTCATGTGATGGCCCTATGACAATCAGGAAATGTGACTTATCTGGTTGAGGCAATCTATGACAGACCCTTCTCACAATCTCTACTCATCACATGATGAATGAGAATACATCACTAAAAACATGCAGCTTAGTCATGAAAAGCACATGACATGTCATAGACTTATGATAATATTCATTCCTTTTATTTAAGAAGATTTATGTGAACTTCTTTCCATATAAAGAAAGAAAAATATAGGGGGAGATGCCTATAACCCCCCCCCCCAAATAAGGAAAGAATGGATGCATGAGAGGAGAAATGGAGAGAGATTCCCAAAGTAGAGGGATCTCACAATCATAATAATTGTACACTTAATAAAGATTGGTGAGAGACTTTGGAGGAATTGAAGAATAATTACTTGGTAAAGGGCCCATTACAAGGAAAAACCCTAGTCATGTGAACACATGAAAACTTCTTGGTCATGCGAGGGGTATATGATCACATGATAACTTCTTGCTCATGTGACTAGGCCATGAGATCTCATGATCCCATAATAGTTATGTGATTTCATGGACCTCACATCCTTTTGCACTTGAATGACTCCAAATATTTCATGTAAAGCATATGACCACCACATCTTCATACTAGGCACATGACCCCATGACACCCATGTGACCACATGAATCCTGAGGGTACCACTGTTGCAATCCTATATCCTCCCTCCCCAATAATGGTTATAACCCTTTAATTTCCTCCAATACTCCCTATATTATATGTCTATATCCCCCATAAAATCAGCTTATCTACTTGAACATCAGTAGTCAATGAATATGTGAACTATGAGGAATCTAATTCCTATTACAAATATGATATGTAGGATTCCTTCCTAAAGCTCGAGCTCCATATCAAAAATATTTTCATTGGTTATTTCAACACAACTATATTCCTTGTGAATGCCTTAATACCCCTATCTAGATTTCACCTTATAATGCCTCTGGTGAAAACTCATGGATTCATATCCTTCATGGGCTTATGATCATATTCCCTTATAATGGTCTTGAAGTGTGTTAGTCTAACTTGGTTAAATACCCCAAGATTGGGGTTGAATTAGGTTATGATAGATTAAAACAACCATCTTTTTGGATCCTATTTTTTCATTAAACCAAACACTATTCTCTCTCCTTCCTGTAGCATAGAATAATATGAGAATTAAATCATGCACATAACACAATAATTTTACTTGGTTCACAATCATTGGGATACTTCCAAGGAGAATACAAAGGAAATTATCCTATGTACCAAATACTCTAAATCTCACTAACAATACAATGTTTAAACAGGACACATTGTCTCTCCTAGTTTATAACCAATCAAAATTTGAAATCTCACTACTCTCTAAACTAAAGTGTTTTGACTACTTCTTTAGAAGATTATTTTTTGATCACCTAAATCAATATGTTTTACACCTTATTTAGTGAATCATAAAGTTCCACTTTAATCCAATTTACGAATACCACATTACCAAGAATTAATGCGAAATTCATTCTCAATACTTTCATGATGCTCACTTCTTTCACGAAGCTCACACAACCTTCATGAAACTGCACAATTATTAATAAGAATATTCTACTTTTGTGAACCCCACAACTTTCATGAAGCTCACCTCTTTCATGAATCTCACATATCCTTCACGAAGTAAACTAATTTAGAAAATATCACTTCTTTCATGAATATCCCATAACCTTCATGAAGAAACATCCTTTCGTGAAGCTTATTTATTCTTTACAAAAATACTTTCATGATGTGTAAAACTTTCACTTAGAATACATAGACTTCACAAACATCCTTTCATTGAAAACATTTTTTCAAGAAAAACCTTCATGAATCACCTTCACAAATTCAGAACCTTTAGATTTTTTAAGCCTTGGTCTTCTCTTAAGAGGGGTTAGAGGCCTATTTAAAGGGTTTTCTTTTATTTCATGAAGATTTCAACCTCCCAACCACATTTTCACGAATATCTCCAATATTTTTTCTGGACACAACTAGAAACTAGACCTATACCAGCAGTTTTTGACAAACTGTTGGTATAGGTACTATTATATAACCTTATACCAATGGTTTTAGAAAAATAATTGGTATAGATTCAATAAAATAACCCTATGACAATGGTTTTAGAAAAACTTTTGGTATAGAATATGGATATACCAACAATTTGGATAAAAACATTGGTATAGCCTCTATTTAATTACCCTATACTAATAGTTTTTCCAAAACCTTTGGTATAGGTCCCAAAATTTAAAATACCTATACCAATGGTTTGGAAAACCATTGTTATAGGTATTTTTATTTTAAAAAAATTATTTTATTAAATAACATTGAATACATAAAGAATTAATTTAATTATAAATATACATATATATATATATATATTTATCATATTATGTCTCAAAAAATAGTAGTTTAGTGGTTAGGTCATTGAGATATAAATCATAGTTTCAAGGATCAGAACTAGCCAAGGTTTTTTTGAATTACCTATACCAACGGTTTTCAAAACTGTTGGAATAATTATTTCATATTAATCGTACCAATGGTTTCCCAAAACCATTAGTATAGGTCTATACCATCACCAAATATGCCAACGACCACCCAAACCATTGGTATAGCCTATACCAATGGTTTTGGTACCCATACAAATGGTTCCAAACCATTAGTATAGGATTTTTTTTCCAATAGTGGAAGCTCTTGGTTTTTGTGAAGCTCTAGGAAAATTTTACTATTCGTAATGCTTCTCATACTCATGAAGCTACCATGATTCAATCACATGTTTGTGATTCTTCTCATAATCCTAAAGCTACCATCTTTCCATCATGAATTCATGAACCTTCAAACCTTTGTGACACCAGTTGCCTTCATGAAGCTAAAAATCTTTGAAAAACTCTAAGCTTAGTGTAACTCATTAATTTTCTACATTTTTATCAGACATTCATGGAAATATAACTTTCATGAATCTTGGATCATTCTTCAAATTTTGGACATCAAAAATTTGAAAAATACTAGGAAATTTCACCACCTTGTATACGTATTTTTCTATACCACCTCCAGAGAATTCATTCCTTTGTCTTGGATCATTGTCAACATACCTAGTCAAAAATAATACTGGGACTTCTAAAATTTCCATGTACATCTACTTTTTCAACAAACACAATCATCCCAAAAATTATATAAAGTCACCTTTAGGGATTTTTTTCCAACAAACTCCCCCTTTGGGTATGTTGAAAACTCTTCTCATTTTGATACCTCATTAAATTGCCTACTATATTCTAACAAAATTTAATTCTTTAAATTTAGATAGCTATCAAAGATTTAAACAACACACACTCTAATCCCACGTGAGTCGTGCCTAGCATGATAAACAAGAGTAGAATGTAAATTTCATCAATGAATCACTTTTAGCATTGTAAGATTTATAACTCCACCTACTTTTCTACTCCCCCAATTAGTTTCTCCCCTTATCTTTATAAGGATATTCCCCTCTTTCAATGAACCCAAATGTCACTAATATATGGCTATAACACTTTAAATAACACACATCAGAAAATTGGGGGAAAACACATCATACCTCAGGGATAAGGGATCCCATATCCATACTTTTTCAAGTTTTGGGAGTTGAATGAACTCCAAGATCCAGTAGATTCCATTCAAATGATTATTTTGAAAGTCCTTTGTCAGAATGTCCACAACCGATAGATCTGAAGGCACATACTCCAACTTCACAAGCCCATAATCTACATTTTCCTTGATATAATGATACTTTATTTTAGTGTGATTCATCCATGAGTGATGGACTATATTTTTATAATATTTATAGGACTTGAATTATCACAATGGATTCTGATTGAAGATGTCACTTCAACTCCCATATCATCAGGATGTTGCATCATCCAAAATAACTATGTGAAAGCCTGAGTAGCCATAATGTATTCAGCTTATATGGTGCTCAATTAAATGAAATTTTGTTTCTTTCTTATCCAAGAAACACATAATCTTCCAATATAGAATAGACCACCTAAAGTTGAATTTTTATCATATGTTGATCCAGACTAATCTGCATCTGTATAGCCCAACAACTCTTGCTGATATTTTTCATTGTATAGAAAAATGAAATCCACCATACCCTTAATATACAGAAGTATTGTTTTTAATGAAAGTAAGTGGATTCCTTTGGGATTACTTTGATATTGTGCTGCTTGGAATGTGAAAAAAATAATGTTAGGTATTTTCTCTTTCAATTACAATAGACTTCCAATTATGTTCCTATATTATATGACATTGACTACTTTGCCTTCATTATCTCATGATAGTTTCATCTGGGTAGCAACTAGAGTAGTCATCTCCTTGGAATTATCCATTATAACCTGTAACATTGGCATGATCACAAGAAAGATAAAGTCTCAAAAGACCAATTAGTTTAGTATCCTTGGAAACACTAGATACATTCATAAAATTTTACATTACATCATAAAAAAACATCTTGTCTTCATATCCCCTCATACTATCCATGTAGGTCATTCATAAATTACTTCTTCATAATCCTGGGAAAAATAAAACATTGAAAGGGGTGATCTCAGATGCTAAGTAAGGATAACATTATAGCAGAAGCTTTCATAGATAAGCATAAACACTTAAGGCAGTTTATAACTAAAACAAAAGCCTTTTAAACTTGAACTTCAGCATAAAATGGCAAAGATAAAATAAAATAATGCCATTTAATTACTCACATGGATATTCTACTAGTTGAATGATCACATGCAATATCAATAACCACTTTCATAATGATGAAATGCATAATGACAGACTATCATAACCACATAGCCAAGGCCTCGTGCCAAGACTACAAATAATATTTTGCAAAGGCCTTGTGCCAAGACACTAGTTCGTCTCATGAGACCTACCGATGTATCAAGGAGCTATAGAAGGCTCCACCCGTCAATTATTAAGTCCAATGCATTCCTCATATGAACAGGTTTAAACATAACATAAACATTCGTATTAAAACTAGCATACGAAATGTCAATACTTTAACCACAAACCACGAATGGTATAAAAATAGCACATCCACAGTCAAACATAACTCATTCGATACAATATGGAAGATTGTATTGTATCACATTAACCTCAATCAAGAATAATGAAGGATGTTGACATAGATGAAAATAATCATCAAAACTAATTGAGAGAAATATCCCCCTTTTTCTTGAAATCATTTAAAAGTCACACTATTTTTCAAGAAGCCATTTAAAAATAGATTTTTGAATCAAAGTGTCCCATACCACTTTGAAACTTTTTTTTAAAAGGAGTTTTAATTTTAAAACTTTAATGTCCATATAAATAAATCCTTAAAACCATTTTTAAAACATGGACATTAATGAGCAAGATTTAGATGAATAAGTCTTTAAAACTTTTAAAAAAAATATTTTAGTTAGAGATTCTAACCAAAAGAGAGACACCTGAATACAAATAATTGAGGTAATAAAAACTTTTTAATATCATGAGAATAAAGGGATTCATGATATACTATGTTAAAGTACATTATATACACCACATAAAAGTTATTTGGTGTATAACAATAAAGAAGTATCAATGGAATTTAAATTGAGATGAAATCTCTCATAATGGGCGTATCCTTAGGTTAAGGATAAATCAACGACATAGTTATGTGTGACAAATATAAATACAATAATTATGATTGGATATCCAGTGTAAAACAATCAAATTATATTCACACATAATCTTGTAAAAACAACACCAATGAATTGGATGTTTAACTCAACAAATGGAGAATGAGTTAAAATTACTCTTATCAAATTCATATCGATGACTTGAGAAATTATCAATGGAGTGATTATGTGTATAAAAATTATATCCACAAAAAAAGGGGAGTGGAAATTATGACATAAGCAAATTAATATTTATTCCACACATAATCTCGGAGTAAAATAATCAATGAAGTTTGCGTAAAGCCGAATAAATGGAAATTGAAATTTCAAATTCTCTTATCGATTAGGTAACTTATGAAACATACACCCATGAAAGAAGGATCATAAAATGATGATGTAAATACCCATAAATTAAAGTATATTACACAATGAATACAATCATGGGTAGTACACATACACCACATGCAATAAATAAGTGGTGAACAATGGAATTCTCACGAAATTAAGAGTGAGATAAGAAACTCTTTACCTTGTACTTTTCCTTGGTTGGGGGTAGGTTAACCTCCTGTATAATGTTGAAATAATTTTTATTAAATTATTCATGAATCATATACATTAATATGATATCATATATGATATTTTAACATTGCTTTGTTAATAATATCTTACAATTATCGTCGTTTCGGGTGTTAACTTACTCGTTTTCTTTTATATGTTTTGTTACGTAAGCCATGTTTGTCATGGATAGGTTGTATCTTATTCATATCCAGAATGATATCAAGTTCCTAAACATTATTTTTAAATCATCAAATGATAATTATACTTGAATGGATACGATGGAGAATGAATCTCATCGCTTTTGTGGAGACGGTAGTCCGTACGTACGCACGAGCGACAATATCATTCTTTTAATGTTAAAATAATATATAATTGGATTTTATATCATATATACAGAATCATTATCATGTTAAATTTATTATTTACATGAATTACACATCATTATTATACCCATCCAAATAATAATTTATTGAATAACAATTACACCACGATGTGGGGACGGTAAGCCGTACGTACGCACGTATAGTGACATGTTATTCAAAGGATGGATAGATTACTGACTATGGTTATACCATATTTATAATAAAATCAAATTATATATATGATACTGGAGTTATTATTTTATAATGGTAACAACAAATGAAGAAGAAGTGGAAGAAGAAAGGAACTTGGAAAAGGGGGGTGAAATCATTACCTCTTCTTCGGGTTCTTCCTTTTGATTTGATCAAAAGGGCTCCTTAGGTTGGATTTATGATCAAAATAAGTCCTCTATGTTGTAGTGAGGGAAGTTGATAGAGTATTTGGGCAGGGTTTGGCCGAACAAAAAGGCTTTTAAGGTGTGAAGAAATGAGAAGGAGGAGTTCCCTTTTATTAGAGGGGTGAGGGGCACCTTTGGAAAAGCTAGAAATATTAATTTATAATAAATTCATATTCGGTTTCTAATGGCTCAAAAGTTTATTACTTAAAGTTTAAGGTGGTTATAGGTCTAAATCCTCTCAAAAAATAGAATTTAGACCGGTTTGGGTCATTACATTAACCTTATCATTAAGTATTAACTCTTAGTTAATTAGTTTCACTTTTACAATGTCTCTTTGTATTTTTATATTATATGGTTAATAAACCTATTATATAAATCCAAGAGACCCCAAAGTGGTCCATTAATGATACACCTATCATTATATAAGTCTCTTGGACGAACCCTAGATTTTTAAGAATTTAATATCAATTAATAATATAATATTTGTTTTAAAAACTCTTTTATGTCAATTTTGACACTATTCAATAGTTGATTTTTGTGAAACTCATAAAAGAATGCTTACTTCGAAAAAAGTAAATTAAATCAATAATAATATGTCATATTATCCTATAAAATTAGTTTAATTCATAAAAAGTCTCAAATTATATTTATTTGGGTATTTATAATATCAATTATCTTAATTTTTCACTATTATGGTAATTACTGCATCATCATTGTGTCATAAATAATATAACTTATTTAATGTCTAAAAATTATAAATAAAATATAATTAGGTAGTAAATCTTTTTATCTTTCTAATGAATATTTATAGTCTAAAATCCAACATATATAACCCTATGTAACAATTGTTTTTCTAAAAGATATATGCTTGTGTCATATTTGTATTCATTTTAACTTAATTAAAATAAAGTGTCATTATCACTTACAAGTGGATCAATGGGGTCCCAAAATCGACCCAAAGATGCCCATGGTCAGCCATGTATCAACCAATAGAGTTAAGACACGTTTTAGGGTAATTTAATATTATTATAATATTATTTATTTACCCTTATTTACCTGATTTACCCTTTAACCATGGTAAATAAAATATTTACCGAAGTAATTATTCAAAATGTCTAAAAATAAAATTTACCTATTCACACAATTTGGAAATCCTGATTCCAAATATGGAATCCATTTTTCCAAATTCAATACACATAAGTGGAATAAATTAATTTAAAATTAATTCCCGTTGTTAAAACAAAAAACGTGTTTTTAAGAAATAATAACTATCAAAAGATTGACAGTTGTTTATGTTCGGTTTAAATGTGAAATTATGTTCAATGACCCACATTGTATTAAAAGGTAAAAATATATTTTAAATATAATTTAAAACCACTCAAATTCATAATTTATCACTATTAATTATTTCGATTAAAAAAGTTGTTTTTAATTAAAATTTAGTAATTTTTACTATTCATCAAAATATAAAAGTTATCCGAAAAGTACCAAAATTTCACCCTAGGCTAATTTCGTTTTTCTGAATCCAAAAATGAATTCTATTTTACTAAATTCAAAACATAAAAGTTTCATTTATTAATTTAAAATTGATTCCCGCTTTCGAAACCAAAAGGCGTATTTTTAAGAAATAATAACTATCAAAAGTTTGACACTTGTTTATGTCCAATTTCAAGGTGAAATTACTTAAAATGACCATCATTGGATTAAATAGTAAAAATATAATCTATTTATACTTCCAAACAATTAAAATGTATAATTTAACAATATAAATTATTTTGATTAAAAAAGTTGTTTTCAGTTAAAATATAGTATTTTTCACTATTCACCCAAATATGAAAGTTATCAGAAAGACACCAAAACATTATTAATACTAAATTATTATGTCTCGATTCTAAAGAATAATTTCATTTTTTCAAATTGAATATATAAAAATTTCAAATATTGGTTTTAAAAAGGCTTCGCCATTAAAAGGCGGTAAAATTTCATTTTTTGAAAAATACTTCTTTTATCTGAAAAAATGAATTTGTTCATAAATCATGTCTTAGAAACTCATAATATGGATTAAAATTATAAGAATAATATAATATTTAAAATTCATTTAATACTATTCATAACCTCTTTTGAACGGCTAGTTTGGTAAGTCGTGGTGTACTTGAACTCAGTGTTGCGTACAACACACGCTATTGTATTATTCAAAGAGAAGTGTACCATGGAAGATTGGGGTGTTACATTCACCCCTTCTTAAATAAATTGCGTCCTCGCAATTTTAAAAATTGGGCCTGAGATTATAATGGAATTTCCCACATCAGAAAAAGAGTCAATAAAACTATCACTTTAAAAGAAAGAAAGTGAGGTATAAAGGTCACCCATGATAACCCATACTAGAATTCCATGTAGGAAACATGGATATGGATGATAAACTAAGTGTCAAGTTCTGATGGAGAGGGATATAAATCATAATCAGGAGAAAGTTAACAAAAATAAAACCACAGACTTGTGTTGGGACAAACGATCATTAGTCTCCTAGTAGGAAAAGTAAACGAACAACATTTTTTTTAAGTTACATTACATAAGGATGAGGAATTCATTTATGATATTGACTAAGAATATAAAGATATATACTTACTTTTTAAGTAGAGTTTCATTCTTTAATAAATTTCCACCACTAACTCATTTTTTAAACGACGAGTATTCAAGAAGACTTGGTCACACTGGAAGAGCTAGAATAAACTTCTATAGAATCACATGATCCATGCAGGATAAACTATATAATTACATTGTCTTTAGAGATTAATCAAAACCAAAATTGTTAGTACAAGATCTAATGATCCCCCAAAAGGATATTCCTTGAGAGAAATAAACACTAATCTTAATTTCTAAAATTAAGCCATTAATACCCCAAAGTTAAATAAATACCATTCAATAATCAATTGTCCTTAAAATCCTTTAATATAATACAAACTAATATTGAAACCCAAAACTTATAAGAATGTAGTCTTCCACATTAAATTGTATCTCCAAATGACATTAATTACTCTTAAAGTCACATACTTAAAAGTAATTAACCTAATCATTTCCATAAATAACCCAAATCACTATAAATCCACAATTAAAATATAGATAAAAATCCACCATTACTCTTCAAATGAAATCCCATACTATTCTATTTTCCTTGGGCATATAGTGTTCACAACAAAGCGAACAACTTCCAAAATAACATCTATCACTTAATCACCAAATAATTTTCCTATACCAAGGGTATTCATTTAATAAGACATAAGAACCCAAATCAACTTATTATTGATCAATAAAATCATTTAACTAAAAATAATTAGTCACACTATCCAAGGACTTCACGTAGTCCAGTGGTAGGTGATAAATCACAATCGCACTTTGGTTGTGGGTTCGATTCCCACATCTTTGTCCGACGCGACGGGTTGTCACATGGTCTGCATGTTGTCCTTTTCAAAAACTATATTTTATAATATTACCAAAATGAAATAAATTCCTCAAAATATCTATAACATAATTTAACCACAAATCTTATCTCATACCTTGCATTTTCATCCCAAATTATAATAACTTATAATTGTCTCAAACCCAATGATCATATAAAACCAAATGGTTATTTATAACTATATCCACAAGAGAAGAGATAATTCTTCCTCAAATATCATTCTCACATGGAAAACTGCAGGGTTACAAATACAAGAGAAAATTATTCCAAATTAAACCCATCAACAAGGAGCACTAAAACTTTTTAAAGATTTCTCCAACCATTTATTTCCACATAGCTTCTTCTTTGACCAAGAAAATATCCTATAGAATAGGGAATTCACTTGGGTAATGGCCAAGTCCCCTGCATTTATGGAAAATGACTGTAAATGGACTCTTGGGACCATTTTTATCTTCTTCCATATTACTCTTCATTTTTCTTCGGCAATTCTTCACTTTATGTCCTTCCTTCCCGCATGTAAATCATTTCTTTGTCCCATTGAGACACTTTCCTGGGTGTCTCCTTCCATATTTCCTGTATGATGGAAATTGAGGATTCCATTCTCCATGGTTTCCACTGCTGGAGCTCTTATCATTCATCACCTTTCTCTTCTTTTTTGAGTCCGGTAATTGGTTAATATATATATTGTTGATCATATTTTTGGAAAATTGATTTGGTATAAAGACGATATCTTTTACGCCTATCAACATTCCATTTTTTTGCTCATTTCCACCACCATTCTCACCTTGTACATCATTCTCAAAGTCACTATGACTTCCTTGGAATCCAGCCATTAACTAAAACCAGAAAGCATTGTGTGAGTAATAGTAGTCATGCAATCATTTAGAGATTAACATTTTACCATATTCTCAGTTTGAAACACATTAGGATTAACCAAGGTCATTTACTCTCATCTTATATATATAATACTTTAAATTGGTTTGTAAAGAAAATGTAAATTATCCTAAGCATATCCCCCGGGAGTGTCATAACCAAGAGTGCAGCAAGGCCCGTTGTCGTGCACCAGTTCCCGTTTGAGTCTAGATTAAAGCGGTGTTTTTGGGTTTTACCCCTAGGTACATCTGTGCCAGAGCCTCCTCTACCTGCTCGTATCCAGACAGGGATGTATTGCTTGGAAAACTCACAAAATCTCTACAATATCAAAATTCTAGGAAGTTATTCTATACTAATCATCAAAGTTCATCTTAGGTCTACGTTCTCTAATCAGAGTTTATCTAAATCTAGCTTCCAAGGTTTGTACTAAACTTCCTCTGATACCAACTGTAACGCCCCGACCCTAGATACCCAGAGTTGGTGCATTATTACATAACATTGGCATGATCAAAAGAAAGCTAAAGTCTCGAAAGACTGATTAGTTTAGTAGCCTTGGAAACACTAGATACATTCATAAAATTTTACATTACATCATAAAAAAACATATTGTCTTCATATCCCCTCATACTATCCCTACAGTTCATTCATAAATTACTTCTTCATAATCCTGGGAAAAATAAAACATTGAAAGGGGTGAGCTCAGATGCTCAGTAAGGATAACATTATAACAGAAGCTTTCATAGATAAGCATAAACACTTAAGGCAGTTTATAACTAAAACAAAAGCCTTTTAAACTTGAACTTCAGCATAAAATGGAAAAGATAAAATAAAATAATTCCATTTACTTACTCACATGGATATTCTACTAGTCGAATGATCACATGCAATATCAATAACCACATTCATAATGATGGAATGCATAATTCCAGACTATCATAACCACATAGCCAAGGCCTCGTGCCAAGAATACAAATAATATTTTGCCAAGGCCTTGTTCCAAGACACTAGTTTGTCTCATGAGACCTACCGATGCATCGAGGAGATATAGCGGGCTCCACCCATCACTTATTAATTCCAATGAATTCCTCATATGAACAGGTTTAAACATAACATAAACATTCGTATTAAAACTAGCATACAAAATGTCAATACTTTAAACACAAACCACGAATGGTATAAAAATAGCACATCCACAGTCAAACATAACTTATTTGATACAATATCGAAGATTGTATTGTATCACATTAACCTCAATCAAGAATAATGAAAGATGTTGACATAGATGAAAATAATCATCAAAACTATTTGAGAGAAATATCCCCCTTTTTCTTGAAATCATTTAAAAGTCACAGTAATTGTTAAGAAGCCATTTAAAAATAGATTTTTGAATCAAAGTGTCCCATACCACTTTGAAACTTTTTTTTAAATGGGTTTTAATTTTAAAACTTTAATGTCCATATAAATAAATCCTTAAAACCATTTTTAAAACATGGACATTAATGAGCAAGATTTCGATGAATAAGTCTTTAAAACTTTTAAAAAAAATATTTTAGTTAGAGATTCTAACCAAAAGAGAGACACTTGAATAAAAATAATTGAGGTAATCAAAACTTTGTAATATCATGAGAATAAAGGGATTCAGGATATACTATGTCAAAGTACATTATATACACCACATAAAAGTGATTTGGTGTATAACAATAAAGAAGTCTCAATAGAATTTAAATTGAGATGAAATCTCTCATAAAGGCCGTATCCTTAGGTTAAGGATAAATCAACGACATAGTTATGTGTGACAAATATAAATACACTAAATATGATTGGATATCCAGTGTAAAACAATCAAAGTATATTCACACATAATCTTGTAAAAACAACACCAATGAATTGGATGTTTAACTCAACAAATGGAGAATGAGTTAAAATTACTCTTATCAAATTCATATCGATGACTTGAGAAATTATCAATGGAGTGATTATGTGTATCAAAAGTATATACACAAAAAAAGGGTAGTGGAAGTTATTACATAAGCAAATTAATAGTTATTCCACACATAATCTCGGAGTAAAATAATCAATGAAGTTTGCGTAAAGCCGAATAAATGGAAATTGAAATTTCAAATTCTCTTATCGATTAGGTAACTTATGAAACATACACCCATCAAAGAAGGATCATAAAATGATGATGTAAATACCCATAAATTAAAGTATATTACACAATTAATACAATCATGGGTAGTACATATACACCACATGCAATAAATAAGTGGTGAACAATGGAATTCTCACGAAATTAAGAGTGAGATAAGAAACCCCTTACCTTGTACTTTTCCTTGGTTGGGGGTAGGTTAACCTCCTGTATAATGTTGAAATAATTTTTATTAAATCATTCATGAATCATATACATTAATATGATATCATATATGATATTTTAACATTGCTTTGTTAATAATATCTTAGAATTATCGTCGTTTTGGGTGTTAACTTACTCGTTTTCTTTTATATGTTTTGTTACGTAAGCCATGTTTTTAATGGATAGGTTGTATCTTATTCATATAAAGAATTATATAAAGTTCTTAAACATTATTTTTAAATCATAAAATGATAATTATACTTGAATGGATACGATGGAGAATGAATCTCATCGCTTTCGTGGAGATGGTAGTCAGTACGTACGCATGAGCGACAAAATCATTCTTTTGGTGTTAAAATAATATATAATTGGATGGTATATAATATATACAGAATCATTATCATGTTACATTTTTTATTTACATTAATTACACGTCATTATTATACCCATCCAAATAATAATTTATTGAATAACAATTACACCATGACGTGGAGACGGTAAGTCGTACGTACGCACGTATGGTGACATGTTATTCAAAGGATGGATAGAATAATGAATATGGTTGTACCATATTTATAATAACATCACAGTATATATATTATACTGGAGTTATTATTTTAGAATGATAACAACAAAGGAAGAAGAAGTGGAAGAAGAAAGGAACTTGGAAAAGGGTGGTGAAATCATTACCTCTTCTTCAGGTTCTTCCTTTTGATTTGATCAAAAGGGCTCTTTAGGTTGGCTTTCTGATCAAACTAAGGCCTATAGTTTGTAGTGAGGGAAGTTGAGAGAGTATTTTGGCAGGTTTTGGCCGAACCAAAAGGCTTTGAAGGTGTGAATAAATGAGAAGGAGGAGTGCCCTTTTATAAGAGGGGTGAGGGGCACCTTTGGAAAAGCTAGAAATATTAATTTATAATAAATTCATATTCTGTTTATAATGGCTCCAAAGTTGATTATTTAAACGTTAAGGTGGGGATAGGTGGAAATCCTCTCAACCAATAGAATTTAGACCGGTTTGGGTCATTATATTAACCTTATCCTTAAGTATTAACTCTTAGTTAATTAGTTTCACTTTTACAATGTCTCTTTGTATTTTTATATTATATGGTTAATAAACCTACTATATACATCCAAGAGACCCCCAAGTGGTCCATTAATGATACACTTATCATGATATAAGTCTCTTGGTCGAAACCTATATTTTTAATAATTTAATATCAATTAATAATATAATATTTTTTTTAAAAACTCTTTTATGTCAATTTTGACACTACTCAATAGTTGATTTTTGTGAAACTCATAACAGAATTATTACTTCAAAAAACTTAAATTAAATCAATCCTAATATGTCATATTATCCTATAAAATTAGTTTAATTCATAAAAAGTCTCAAATTATATTTATTTTTGTATTTATAATATCAATTATCTTAATTTTTCACTATTATTGTAATTACTCCATCATCATTGTGTCAAAAATAATCTAAATTATTTAATGTATAAAAATTATAAATAAAATATCATTATGTATGAAATCTTTTTATATTTCTAATGAATATTTATAGTCTAAAATCCAACATATATAACCCTATGTAACAATTGTTTTTCTAAAAGATATATGCTTGTGTCATTTTTGTATTCATTTTAACTTAATTAAAATAAAGTGTCATTATCACTTACAAGTGGATCAATGGGGTCCCAAAATCGACCCAAAGATGCCCATGGTCAGCCATGTATCAACCAATAGGGTTAAGACACGTTTTAGGGTAATTAAATATTATTATAATATTATTTATTTACCCTTATTTACCTGATTTACCCTTTAACCATGTTAAATAAAATATTTACTGAAGTAATTATTCAAAATGTCTAAAAATAAAAGTTACCTATTTACACAATTTGTACATCCTGATTCCAAATATGGAATCCATTTTTCCAAATTCAATACACATAAGTGGAAGAAATTAATTTATAATTAATTCCCGTTGTTAAAACAAAAAGCGTTTTTTTAAGAAATAATAACTATCAAAAGATTGACAGTTGTTTATGTTCGGTTTAAATGTGAAATTATGTTCAATGACCCACATTGTATTAAAAGGTAAAAATATATTTTAAATATAATTTAAAACCACTCAAATTCATAATTTATCACTATTAATTATTTCGATTAAAAAGTTGTTTTTAATTAAAATTTAGTAATTTTTACTATTCATCAAAATATAAATGTTATCCGAAAAGTACCAAAATTTCACCCTAGGATAATTTCGTTATTCTGAATCCAAAAATGAAGTCTATTTTACTAAATTCAAAACATAAAAGTTTCATTTATTAATTTAAAATTGATTCCCGCTTTCGAAACTAAAAGGCGTATTTTTAAGAAATGATAACTATCAAAAGTTTGACACTTGTTTATGTCCAATTTCAAGGTTAAATTACTTAAAATGACCATCATTGGATTAAATAGTAAAAATATAATCTATTTATACTTCCAAACCATTAAAATTTATAATTTAACAATATAAATTATTTTGATTAAAAAAGTTGTTTTCAGTTAAAATATAGTATTTTTCACTATTCACCCAAATATGAAAGTTATCAGAAAGACACCAAAACATTATTTATACTAAATTATTATGTCCCAATTCTAAATAAGAATTTAATTTTGTTAAATTGAATATATAAAAGTTTCAAATATTGGTTTTAAAAAGGCTTCTCCATTAAAAGGTGGTAAAATTTCATTTTTTTGAAAAATACTTCTTTTATCTGAAAAAATGAATTTGTTCATAAATCATGTCTTAGAAACTCATAATATGGATTAAAATTATAAGGATAATATAATATTTAAAATTTAGTTAATACTATTCATAACCTCTTTTGAACGGCTAGTTTGGTAAGTCATGGTGTACTTGAACTCAGTGTTGCGTACAACACACGCTATTGTATTATTCAAAGAGAAGTGTACCATGGAAGATTGGGGTGTTACATCAACAATCCAGATAGGATTCTCCTTGAATGATGTTTCCACCTCCAAATCAAACTCCTCAGGTTGAAAAACATGAGAGGGTTCTAAGAAGTAATGTCATAGCTGAGAAATGTGGAAGATGTTGTGCATATCCCGGTACCTCTGAGGTAACTGCAATTGATAGGCAACCGGCCCGACTCTCTACAAAACCTCAAATGGCCTGATGTATCTTATCGAAAGATTACCCTATATCCTAATCATATTGTGTCCAAACCTCATCGTAACACATAGAAAAACCTGATCTCTAGCCTCAAACTATAGAGGTCATCTTCGTTGATTAGCATAAGACTTTTGTCGTGACTGTGCAGTGGAAATCCTCTTCCGACTCAACTCTATCTACTATGGGGTCTCATGGACAAGATGAGCTCCCAACATAGCTACCTCTCCTACCTATAGTCAACATAGGGGTGATAAGCATGGCCTACCATACAAAGCCTCATAAGGTGTCATCTGAATAGTCTCCTGAAAACTATTATTGTAGGAAAACTCCACCAGCGGTATATGATTCTCCCAAGAACCTCCAAAATCTAGAACACATGCTCGAAGCATGTCCTCTAGCACCTGAATCGTACACTCAGATTGACCATCTCTCTGGGGATGGTAAGTTATACTCAGAATTACCTGTCTACCCAAAGCCCTCTATAGTCCCTACCAGACCTGAGAAGCAAAACAGGCATCCCTTTCTGAAATGATGGAGTGAGGAACCCCATGTAAACGTACAATCTCTCGGATATACAGCCTTCCCAACTCATTGACACTAAAGGTCTCCTTTATTAGCAAGAAGTGTGTAACATTTATGAGTCGGTCAATGAAAACCCAAACTGCATCATTTCCTTGAGGTGACCTCGGTAATCCTGTCATGAAGTCCATTGCGACATCATTCCACTTCCACTTAAAAATGGATAACTAATGAAAAATTCCTATTGGTCGCTGATGCTCTGCCTTCACCTACTGATAGGTGGAACATCTCATCAAAAAACCAACAAAATATCTCTTCATACCGATCCACCAATACTGAAAGTGTAGATCTCGATACATCTTGGTGACACCAGGATGAACATCCCAAACTGAAGAATGAAAATCATGCATCACCTCCTCGTGTATGTCTGATGACACCCATACACGCCCATGAAAGCACAATATCTCATCCTTTTCTATGGTCTATCCAGGAAGAGGGTCCTCTCTTGACACACTCTCCCATAGGAATAGGCATTCAGAATCTGGTAGTTGCCTCATTCGCACTCGATCAAGTAGAGTAGAGGTAACATCTACAGAAGAAAGAAAATTCTATCTATATCTATTGTGAACCTCCAAATGAATCTTAGAGGACATAGTAATAAGCTTCCACTCACTATTAGCCTCCTAAAATTCCTATATCTGAGTCCTCCTGCTCAGTGAATCATTCATTGTGTTGCCTTTCTTAGGCATGTAGGCAAGCTCAAAGTCAAAGGACTGAAGGTACTCAACCCACCTTCACAATCTCAAATTCAGATCGCGTTGAGTGAAGATGTACTTAAGAAATTTTTCTGGTCGGTGAAAACCACAAAATTCTCTCCCAACAGATAATGTATTCAACATCATAAATCATTAACAACTATAGCCAAATTGAGATCGTGTGTCAGGTAATTCCTCTCATGTGGCCTCAACTGCCGAGACCCATACACAACAACTCCTTCCCCTTGAATAAGCACTGATCCCAGCCCGATACCTAAAGCATCACAGTAAACAGTATAGCTCTTTCCTAGATATGTTAAAACTATTATCGGTGCTAAATTTAACCTCCCTTTCATCTCTTGAAAGGTGGAATCGTAGGAATCTGTGAACAGGTACTTCGCACCCTTCCTAGTCAGTCCTGTTAGTGGCACTGCTAAGTGGGAGAAGTCCTATATAGAACATTTGTAGTAACCATCTAGCCCAATAAAACTTTGTACTTAAAATATTTTCGTTGGCTGCTCCTAGGAAACTACTGATCTCACTTTCTATAGGTCTACTGATACTCTTGTCTCTGAGATACCATGACCCAAGAAGTGAATCTGGTCCATCCAAAAGTGGAATTTTGAGAGCTTAGCATATAACTAATTCTCTCTCAGTGTTCTAAAAATGATCTCAAAATGGGTAGCATGGTTGTGTCGAGTGTGAGAGTACACCAAGATATCATTCAAAAAACGACCACAAAGGAATCCAAGTATGGATGGAAATCTCGGTTCATCAATTCCATAAAAACTGCAGATGTGTTCATAAGACCGAATGGCATAACCACATACTTGTATAGACCATACCTACTCCAAAAAGTTGTAAGAGGTATATCAGATGGACTAACGCACAACTGATGATAACTAGATCTCAATTAAATCTTCAAGAACACTCGATCTCCTCAAAGTTGATCAAAGAGATCATCAATACTTGGAAAGGGATATCAGTTCTTGATCATCAACTGGTTCAGCTTTCGATAATCCACACAAAGTCTGAGGGTATCATCTACCTTATTTTAAAACAGGATAGGCGAACCCCAAGGAGAAGTACTAGGTCGGATCAAACCCTTTTCTTGTAACTCATCTAACTGCTTCTTAAGATCTAGTAACTCTGGTGTAGCCATCCTATAAAGAGGAATGGACACTAGTTATGCTCCTGACACAAGCTCAATAGAAAGGTCTACCTCTCACTCCGGATGCAAACATGAAAAGTAATCTAGAAAGATATCCCTGAATCAATCCACCACTGGAGGAAAGTCCATCTGTGAAGTCCTCTGGTCATCCAGATAAAAACTAGTATTCTGGGATGTAACTCCTCCCAAACCATGATGCTCAGATCCCACTCTTATTGCCTAGACATCCCATTCTCGCTTATGTTGAAACGATCTTCCCTCTGGTGACGTGAAGTGCACCCTTCGGCGATATCAATTGACAACACCCTGAAAGGGAACTAACTAGTCTATTCCAAGAATGATATCATAGCCCGTCATCTCCAAGAAATTAAGGTCCCATAATAAGTGACACTCACAAACCTTGAGAGGGAACTCTTTGCACTAACATACACTAGCCGTTTTAGTCTCAAATAGAGTGTCTAGCATCAAGATATCAACATAATTAAAGATACAAATCCTAAGGCTCTCTACAATAGTAACAAATATAAAATTATGGGAGGCCCTTGTATCAAAAATTGAAGAAGATAAAATGAAGGAAACTAGAATCATACCTCTAACTGTAGAGGGACTGAGATCCTGCTCCTGATGGTTCTGCTCTACTGCAAAAGTCTGACATGTACTGCGTCCCTACGACCGTTCCTAACCACCCTAAGCTAATCCAACCTTTTGTCGCTGAAATCCTAAAAACTGGATACCATGTCCATGACCACCACCTCGGTATAAATGGTCGGACAAACACCATTTCCCAGACTGATGAGAAACTGGGGGTCCTACTCATCAATGAGAAGTCATATAAAAACCTCTATCACCAGATAATGGTGAGAAGAACTGATAAAAACACTGAATATGACCCATATTGCCACATGATCGGCACTCAACTGGGTCTCTAGGGAAATGAGACCTTGTATACCCTCTCTTCCTAGTAGCACACCACCTGGATACCTGAAGAAGCATTCCACCTACTCAGATCCTTGCACATAGACTCCCTGCAGTGCTTCCTACTATCAGTCGGAGGGGTACCAACTCTGGATGTCAAACCACCATATCTCATAGCTCCAGAATCCCTCAGTTTATACTCTGTGATCAGCGCCTGGTTTGATATTGAAGTGATGGAAGTCAACCTGAAGTTTTTCACTTGAGATTGGATTTAATTCCTGAGACCATCCTCAAACTTCCTCGCCAGGAATAAATCATCACCCCTAGAATGTGTGTGAAGCATTATAGCTCTGTGAACTGAGAAGAATAATCCATGACTAAGATATTACCCTGCTCCAAAATCATGAACTCTCAGGCTCGGTCAGCCCTCAAAGTCTCTGGGTAGAAGTAATCATAGAAGGCACACTAGAACTCATCCCAAGCCATACACGGCTGGCGCCCTGTCTGTGATATCGAATCCCACCATATCTTGGCGGAATCCCAAAGAATGTACATAGAGAGTTTCACCCTCATCTCTGGAAGCATCTCCAGATGCTCGAAAATTGACATCATGGCTTCCAACCATGACTTTGTAGCCTGAGGTCCTCCATACCCTAAGAATGTGGGAGGATGTTGTTGGTGAAAGACCTGCGTCAACTCTGCCATAGAAGGGACAGGATGCGGTGCTCCCTAAAAGGTATGCATAAACCTCATGAAGTCTTCTCAGAACTGTGCACCGGCACCTGTATTCGGAATAATGGATGGTTCCAAGATAGGCATGACTGGAGGATCTGTTGGTAGTCCCTGGTCATCCATGTCCGATGTCTGATCATTGTCCTGTATCTGGCATACAATCAGAGGACATCTCGGTGGCATGACTCTGCAAGGTCAAGCACATAGCTTAGATCAAGATTATTAAGAACTGAAACATAGAAGTTCAGGAAAGTAACAGGAGAAATAAAACATTCATTTTTTTTAAAATAGGGATACACGGCGTGTATGACCCCTAAATGGCATGTTCCCTTAAGACTTTACATTGGTTTGTACTTATTTCAGACCTGGTCATGTAACACCCTTACACACGGCATGTTCATCCTTATACATGGCGTGTACTTGAATCTTTCCCCCCTTTTCTGAGTTCCTCTACATGGATAAACCATATGGTTCTCTAGAACAAAACTACATGGCATGTTTTTTCCAAACACAGTGTGTACTAGAAGGATTTCATCAAACTATGTAGTTGGTCACACGGTCGGAGATACGGTCGAATATACATAGTGTGTAAGTAAGGGACACGGTGTGTATAACCTAAGATTTCATCCACCCATGTCGTTGGTCACATAGTTGGATACCCGTGTCACTAGAACATGGCGTGTACACATAGTACACGGTGTGTTTAAGAAAGGATTTCACCAACCCATGTCTCCGCCCACACGGTTGGTCACACAGTCTAGGACTACATGGAGTACACATACAGTACACAGAATGTACTTAATAAAAACATTTTCTTCCCAAACAGAAGAATACATGGTGTATTTGTATCATTACACACCATGTATTCTGGGTTTTTCTGGACAGTAAGCCTCAAAAACTACTCTAGAATCCCATAAATCACTAAAACAAACGTTTAAAGAACCAAATTCTGATCCGTGAGGGCCCATACTCCCCGCGAATCAAATCTTGGAATCTTATACATGTACATCACAAGGAATAACAGTGCAATTAATCATATGATCCACCAAATTCCAATCCATGAGGTCCCATAACACCTTAGGGACCAAAATTTAGCATTCATCCAAAAGAAACCTTACATATTAACAAGACCCTATCAAATAGTAGGTATTATATAAAGGAAACTATAACAACAACATGAATATCTAGAACAACATCTATCATAACAACATGCAATTGGTGATGCACCCTAAATGGCATGACAAGAAAGCATGACATGTGGTCTCTAGAAAGTTCCTATATGATGCATGAGATGGAATACCCTCATCTCATCAGGTTATAATAGAAATATAACCTCAATAATATCAATGATAACAACACAAACCATGTGAACCACTCGATAGTGAAATAAAATCAATTGTAATAATTGAAAAACCAAAAAAAATGCAAAAATCGAGGAATATTGGTTTTTCCCTGTACACGGTTAGCTACTCCCGGGCACACCTCATTACCAACTACATATTATTTTTTATCCCAGTCTATAGGCTCCAAATAGTAAGTCTAGAAGAAAATAATTCCCTTTGATACTACTTTGTATCATCCTGGTTCCGGGTGCCGCCCAAAGGTGGCTTGTACCTGGTTGGTCACATGGCCTCAAGCGCATTTCCACAAATACCAGAGGCTGCTAACTAACAGTGAGGGCCTTTGGTGTGATATTGGGTAAACTATTCCTTCATTGGTAGAGTAACATAGTGGAAACAAATGTATAACAGTAGTGGAAATAATAATGTCGTACAATAAGTAAACAGAGGAAGATTGAAAGTAAATAAACAACTACAGCATATATATATATAAATAATGATTAATGTCACAATTATCTAGGAAAGTAGCCAAAAAATTCACAATGCTGGAAAACGGTACTAAACCAAAGTTAAAATAAAACAAGTAAACTCCAACAGCATTGCAAGCCACATCTTGGTCTCATGCTCACCAACTTCACAGCAGTCAAGTACCTGAAGTAGAAGGGCAATTTCCCTTATCTATACCTTCAACAATATAATCTATTTGGGCCTAAAATCATGACCTAAACAGGGTGTGAGACAAATACCAGTAAGAAACCACCCAAAAATTTGTGCCTAACTATCATTGAATATATATGGCATGTAATATGCAAAATGAAGTAATAAAAAAGGAAGTACTCAAAAGTAAGAAATCCTAAAGTTCAAGCTACATTCATTTAAATTTATTAATTATTCAACCAAACAAGAACAAGAAACCCTGTGGGAAATTTCTCATAGACTAACCCCTCTGGTTTAACTTATACAAAGACTCTTTGAGGATGCACTCACCATAAATTCCCCTTATGGTCTTGTAATGGTAAACTACAAACTCTATGAGGAAGAACTCAATGTACAATTCCCCCTATGGTCACACAATGTGGAACTACTGACACTCTGATGGAGCACTCACGTTAATCCCCCATATGGTCTCGCAACGTGAAAGGTAACAAACACTCTGGTGAATCCCTTAGCATACATTCCCTCTATGGTCTAACTACACCAGGTTCTCACAGCCTTGTGTAACACAATCATGAAAAATTGATATCCATTAGCCAAATTAAATCTCAAATACTAATTGGATAAATAACTACAATGCATATAATAAGCATGTCAGATAATATCAACTCCATCCTAACAGAACTAGGCAAGGAAAGAAAAACATCCTAATAAGAAAATCTAGACCCAACGGCCAATATCATTCAAACATGGAAAAACACATCCACAACAAGGTAATAAACACTATTCATAATCACCCACCCTTACTCAAGAAAATAAATCATATCAGGCATTAACAGGGTTAAATTCCTAAAACATTCAATACCCTAAGCTATGGTATTGGGCACTTTTTGAATATATAATTAAAATACATCTACGGAAAGGCACAAACCACCTACCTTGACATTGTACAATTGATATAGTTGAACCTTAGCCTTTGAATCAAACTAGAATTTCATATATCTATAAAAGTATAAAAAAATATCAACCATGGATATCTCATGAAAGAGGAGAAATAAATAGGTGAGTCTCTAGAATATATAAGAACTCACCGAGGCAATTCCAATGCAATCTACAGTTTTTGATTTGGAGAACAGACGGTCGATTGGCGGATCTGGGATGAATCGGTGATATCTATCACTCTTGGATGTGACGAATCCAAAAGAAGTCAGTTATACCAATTATATGTGACCCCGATCTGATATAACAAATAAAAATAAAAATACACGATGTGTTCCCTGAGGATACACAACATGTATAGGCCTTTATCTGGCTCTTCTTTAGGTGGTGTCCAGGTCACCCCACATGGCCATGTACTGGCCATTACATGGCTAGTACCTGGATACCCATGGCAACCAGATTCATGGCTTATACTACTAAGTATATAGCGTGTGCTCCTAAGTATATGGCGTGTACTCTTGAAATTTCCAGATTCACCCCTTTTTCTCAAAAAAACTAGGAAAAAATATTCATACCTGAAAAGAAGATCTGGGTTCTTACATAAATCTTCTCAAAACCACCTTTCAATACTTATATTATGAAATAAATGTGTTATTCCTTGTTTAACCTATAAACCAAGTAAAAATGTCAGTTCACCAATCATTGACAATTTGAACTCACATTTCTTGAATTCTGTGAATTGTTTTCACCGCGATTCATCTAATCCACCATAGATTATGCCATCAACATACACCCACACTATAATTATTTTATTACTATAATTATTGATATAGATATTTTAATAAATTCCATGATGTTGAAAATTGAGTTTCTTAAAAATCAGATCAAGAGTTGAATACCACGCTCTTAGTGCTTGCTTTAACCCATATAGTGCCTTCCTCAGCTGAAAAACTATGTTATTGTCTTTATGAATGAGAAAAACATATGGATAATTTATATACTCTTCTTCTTATAAAATAACATTTAAAAATGATGACTTGACATCCATATGAAATGCCTTGAACCTTATTTTCACTATTAGGACTAAGAATAATCTGATTATTTCTAGCCTCGCAATAGGTGAAAATGTTTCATTTATATCAATAATTCCTATCTGGGCGTACCCTTTTCACACTAGTCATGATTTTTTTTCTGAATCATTGGACCATATTCATTCATATTGTATAAAAATAGATGTTTAGTACTAATGAAATTTCTATCTATTGGTCTCAAAACAACCTCCCATGTTTGATTCTTCTCAATTTGTTCAGGCTTTTAATTCATAGCCTAAACCCAATTTTCATCTTCAGATAATTCCTCAAAACATTTAGGCTCTACCTAAGATAGGAAAGAATCTTTCTATAATGACTTCATTCTTCATGTTTGTATCAGTACTACATGACCACTAATGATTTTATATTTTTCAATTTTATCTTGACTCCTCTACTTCTGTATATATATATTTGACTTCCTCCTATTAATCATGAGTATATTCTTCTGAATAATCATATTCCACTTCAAATCCTCTTGATTTGATTACCTCCTCGTTACTTTCTTTAGGTAACTATTCACAATGTTGTTGAAGATTCTATTCATTCTCAACTATAGTGACATAATTTCTTTCAACTACTTCTCCTAGCCTCTTGTTAAAGCATTTATATGTTTTTCTTTTTCCAAAGTAGAAAAGGAATATCCCCTAACTTCCACATGAATGAAATTTTTTGTATTTCTCTTTATTGAGAATAAAAAACTTACTTTAAATGTTTTTAATGTATTTCAATGTTGAATTCTTTCCATACCACATCTCATATGAAGTCTTATCTTCCTTTAGACACAACAGATCCCATTTAGACATTTAGACCTATGTAAAGATTACTTCCTTCTAGAATTAATCTCATAGGTCCTATCATTAAGAATTGTCATATACATGTTTTTGATTATATGATTTATCCTCTAAACCACTCCATTTTTTGAGGAGTTATCACAGATGAAACTTGATGCCTTATCTCATGTTTCTCGAGATAATATTCCACCTGACTGTTTGTGAATTATGTATAATTTCTTGTACAAAACTTCATAATTTTAAATTAAAGCATCCTTTTTTATTCCCTTAGATATTTTTTTAAGAAATTAATTACGTAGAACTTGTGGGAAATAAAAAAATACCCACGCCATCAAGATGAAATCATCAATGAAAATAATAAAATACTACATCCTGTCAAGGTATCTTGGTGATATAGGTCCACGTACATCTACATGTAATAATTTAAGCACTATGGTTTATTTTTGTTCTTTTTCCTTATATTTATTTATAATAATCTTCCCTTGTTGATAAGAATAACATGTGTGAGTATGATCACATGATATCTTAGGGATATCTCAAGGTGTATCACATTTGACTAGATATTCTAGGGATGGTAGACATAGACATACAATTTATTTATTCCACAACCTGTTTTCTTCCTCTCTAGATAGAAATCACATATCTTCTTCTCCACTCATAAGTTAAATATTCCCCTTTGCGTTCTTTCCCTATAAAACAATTGTACTATATTTTTTCTAAATGATACATAATTTCTTTGAAAATCTTATGGAATGTCCTGGGTCTCACAATTGAATAACACTTAGAAAGTTGTGACTGAGACCTTCAATATCCAAGACATCAACACATCTCATGTATCTTCCCCTAAACTGGGATTTTTTTGTTTTGGATCTCCAAATTTCTATCTATTTAAGCGAAAATTCTAATTCGATCTAAAGGTAAACTCTTCCTTTGATTTATCCTTCATCGTTGTCTCTTTCTTCCCTTGTTTGGGAATTTCTAACAACTACCAACATAGCATTTTCTTCCTGATCTTTGTAGTTCTCCAACTCTTCTGCCTCATATTCTTCTAAAATGTCATCTTATTTTTAAAGAAGATTCTTCTTTTTGAGTAAATTTCTCTTGGTAATTCATCTACCTTTAACATTGGCTGAATACCTATTCCTAGGAATTTCATTATTATCTTCATTGTCTTCTTCAAACTTCTTAGGACACTTTTCTATAATATGTACAATCTATCCACCTCTAAATCATTCAAGTAGATGTTTCCCTTTTAACTTTTTTCTTACTATTTGAAAATTTGAGGAGAGGAATGACATGACCTCATCCACATTGTCTTCCTTCGACTATCTTCAATAGTGATATTTTTCATGTCCTTGAATGCCACTTATTTGGACTTCCCATTTTCCACAGAATCGTTATCATAATTTCTCACATCATATGTGACAAGAGTACTATGTAAGCTATCCAATGTCATCTCCTTTGTAACGTTGTCTTCCAACACATAAACTTTCAGATTGAACTAATTTGTAAGTCCTCTTAATATGTTCTTTAAAATATTTAAATATTCAATAATTTCTACGAGAACATGCATTTCTTCCACAATAACATTCACTCAGTCAAATAATGCATCAATAAACTCATTCGGGTGCATTATCAGATCCTCATACATGTTCCATATAATCTGTAACTTTACTTCTCTAAATTTTGATTCATCATCATAAATATTTAGAAACTTTTCTCACATAGAACGTGATGACCTATATGAAATTACCTTAATATAGATTTAATTGGATAGGATTCCCCTTAAAGCATTGATTCTTTTGGTGTCAGTATCCAATTCCCTTTGGTCAGATCTTTATAAAGAACCACTATACACAATGGATGAAACACCATGAATCATTGCTATAAATACATCCATTCCTAAATATTGTAAGTAGTGCTACATCAGATTCTTCCATAATTGAAATTTTTTTCCATCTAAGATCAGAATATTGTTATGATTAACAACCTCTATTGAAACCCCTTAAAGAGAAACATTGAGAATAAAATTATACTCTGATACCAAATGTTAGTCCAAATAGGTTAAATACCCTAAGAGGGGGTAGGATCAGGTTATGATATATTAAAACATCTATCTCTTTGGATCTTGTTTCATCATTAAACAAAACACTCTTCTATCTCTTTCCTATAGTAGAGAATAATATGATAATTAAAACATGCACAGGACAAAAAAAATTACTTGGTTCGCCCTCACTGGTCTACATACAAGGATCATACAAAGGCAATGTTCATATGTTCCAAATCAACTAAATATCACTACCAATACAAGGTTTTGATTGGACTAACTTTCCCTCTTGGTTTAAAAACAATCATAATTTGAATGCTTGCTTCTCTCTCAACTGAAGTGTGCTCACTATTTCTTCATAACATTCTTCTTTGATCACTTGAGTTAGTATTTTTTACACCTCATTTAGTGCATAGTTAAGTTACACTTTCATCCACTTTATGAATACGACTTTACCATAGATTTATAGAGAAATCCCTTCTCATCACTCTTGTGATACTCAATACTTTAGCGAATCTCACACAACCTTCTTGAAACATTAAAATTCTTCACAATAACATTCTACTTTCATGAACCCCATAACTTTCGCGAAGATTACCTATTTCATGAAGCTCACATTTCCTTTGCAAAGATTCCTCATTTCATAAAACTCACTTATTTTGCGAGGATCACATGGCCTTTATAAAGCAACCTCCTTTTTCTAAATATTACGTATCCTTCATAAAGAATAATTCTTTCATGATGATTAAAATTTTTGGTTAGCTTACATAGCCTTCGTGAACTTCATTTCTTCATAAACTTTTTTGTAAGAACAACCTTCACAAATAAACTTCATAAATTCAGAGAATTTATATTTTTGTTAAGGATTTATCTTCTCTTATGATGGGTAGAGTCTTATTTATAGATGTTTCCTCACTTTTGTGAAGTTTCCAACCTCTCCACCACCTTTTTGTGAAGAATTCAAATCTTATTCATGAAGCTTTCTATTTTAATGAATCTTTAGATAAATTTTCCTGTTTTCGGTGCTTCTCATACTTGCGCGGCTATCATATTTCCTTCGTGTGTTCACGATGCTTCTTATACTTATGAAGATACCTTCTTTCCTTCATGAATTTTCAATTCTTCTCATAGTCACGTAGATTTACCATATTTCCATCGTGCATTTGTGAACCTTAAAACCTTCATGAAATCGGTTTCCTTTGTGAAGATCAACATCTTTTTGAAAATCTAATCTTCAAAAAACTCATTATTTTTATATATTTTTATGATGTATTCATGGAAATCAAACTTTGGCAAAGCTTGAGTCATTCTTCAAATTTTGGACCCAAAACATTTGGCAAACACTGGGAAACAACGCCATCTTATATAAGAATTTTTATATACCACCTCTAGAGAATCCATTCCTTTGTCTTGGATATTTTTCAACATACTAAGTCGACAAATATGATGGAACTCTACAACTCATCATGTCCACCTACTTTTTCAAAAAACATAATCAACCCAAAAACACTAAAAAGTTGCCTTAGGGTATTTTTTCCCAATAGTGTGTAAGTCCCATACATATATGCAATGTATATGACCCCTAGATATCTCTCATTTCTCACACTAAGAGTGAATCACATGGTCCTAGAGACTTTTAATGATCATGCTATTATCATAATAAAATCCTCCAATATGGAAATCCTTCCTAAGTATGAGATCTGATTATATCTTCATTTATATTAAATAGACATAATCCTGATAAAGCATATCATGGAGACCTCAATGTATAGGCCCCGCTCAAATATCAGGGAAAATTTAGTGTGTAAGACTCGTACCAAATATCAAGGAAACCTCAGTGTATAATCTCCACTCAAATATCCAGGTGAATTTAGTGTGTAATCCCCTATGAAATATTAGGGAAACCTCAGTGTATAGGCCTCAAATCAAAATGTCTCTAAAACTGTCATCCACCTTAGGTGTAAGCCCATACCATTTCCCCATATTCCTCAAAGGTCCATATTCCCAATAATCATATTAGGGAATCATTAGTCTGTAATCCCCATATGATTCAATATTATTCTCTCAAGTGATGTGTCCAATCTTCCACTATCTATTGTTTCTCATACCAAGCATAACTCGTTTGGGGTTAGAGACCAATGATTATTGTAACATATACATGATTCAAATTACCCTAATATGGTCCTACTTTTATATTTAAGACCAATTAAATCTTATTGAAAAATTCATATTTTTCATATATATTTTTATATAAAACACAATTGTTTTAAACTTTAATATATTATTCTTGCTAGTATTATATTATTTTATTGTAGGATATGGAAAATTTATGAAAAAAGGCATAAAAGTGTTTATTTTAGCATGATAAGTCATATAATGACATTGGAATATTGAATATACAATCTTAAATAGATCAAATATGTTGAAAAAAGGAAAGTCATGGACTAAGACAAAGGCTTCAAAGAGAAGAATCAGGATGAAACTTGTTGAAATCAGCTATAAAACATCAATAAACATCATGAATGTCATTCATGATGTGAACTGTGAAGTAATTTTGGATGTGAAGTCAGTGCGTGAAACAAGCGATGAATTGAATCATCCCCCTCACATTACTCATCATGAATCAATTACACAATGTGAAACTCTTGGAAAACACCGGAAACTTGGATTTTGACATAAATTAATATATGGTACAACTCTTTGATGACTCGGTCACACATGTACCCATTTACTGGAACAATTAATGGTACCTAGGGTTATTTTTTCCCTATAAGTAGATGGATAGGGATGAGGAGAAATAGATGAGTTCTCGAGGATCCACTGCAATATTGTTTGGTAGGAATACTACTGCTTAGGTTTTTATTTTCTATTTTTATTTTCAATTTATTTTTTTCAATGTAATCACATTCATTCATCGATTTAATTTAAGTGTTTATCTTTCCCTTACAAACCTCTTTATCTTCCAACCCTAATAACATTCTCTCTCTCTTCTCTCTTTCCACTATGATCTCTATTCACTTGTCAATGGAAAGTTAATAACCCAACGCATGGCCTTAGGGGAGGATTCACAGTGTTCTTAATTATTCTTATTTAAATTCATTAATGATATGATTATTTTTATGGTGTATGAGAGTGAAATTCATAGGTGTGGTGAACATCCACCATGACATGAACCTCGAATTCATTCTTAATTTCTACTGATGGAGGTGAAATTTTATTATGCCAAAGTGGTTTCCTAGGAAGACAAATGACCCACTCAAGGTAGAGAGTATAAATCCATTTATGATGTAATAGGATTGTCAAACTGAATTTAAATGAATAATAAATAATTAACAAACCAATGTAGCCAACCCAAGGACCAAGACCTTTCTTCCATAATATAATTATATTTTCATCTATATGTTAGGATAGTGTTATTTTATTTCATTTTATTAATTTTTCAAAACCCTAAACCCTAAAATTGAATTTTTTTATAAATAATTAAAATCAAAAAAAAAATAATTAGATTAGGTGGAATAGAATTAGGGATTGAACCAACTGTGACACTCCTTAAGTGAGATGACCCTGATCATCCTTTGTACTGTATTAGAAAAAAAATATTTTTATACACCCTATAATATGATACATCAAAATTGGAACGATTTTTAGGGAGTTAAGCGGTTTTTGAAACACTTTTTCTATATTCACACTTTTTTAAATATATTTCTTTTTTTCTTTATTAAAACAAAATATAAAAAAAATCCTTTTTAACCATGATGTTTCCAAATATCTATTATTCTGCATGGACTAACTACTCACTGGTGTAAGAACCCATAGTTTAATCCCCCTGTTCTACAAAAAATGATGTTTCTTTTTTTCTAGATAGATCAGGGGAGCCCGAAGAAAAATAATTATAAATGATAAATTTAAGGACCTCATACAAGAACTTAAAGAGACCCTCAAGTAGTGAATTGTTGAAGGATTGAACAATGAACTAACCAAAATCTAGGATTAATTCTTGGAGTTTTATCAAGAAGTAGAAAATATATAAGTACAGTCATCCTTACTCCCCCCCCAGATTTTCTAAAGAACTCCCTCAAATACAATATCCAGAACAAGTTACTGATAAAAAGGCTAGTTGAAATAGATTAGAGAATCATTACAATACTTAGAGTGAAATGGAATAGATAAGTTCATATTATCAAGAATCATCAGAGTATCCTAAACCTGAACATGATAAAGAGCCTTTAGTCTTTCCAGATTTTTTTAAAGAAATAATAAAGGTGAAGGAAAAAATTTAAGACCATCTACAACCCAAATATCTGGATATCCATATTCAAGAATACCATGAAGAGCTAAAAAGGGAATATGAAGACTCATGTGTTGATAGAAATAGGAGAAATGACTTAGATCAATTTTTGATTGAATGGGATGATAATTAAATGAAATTAGATCTCCCTATATATAGGATAAAATAATCACCACCTGACTACCTATTGTTGGCCATGGAAGAAGAAGAAGAATCAACCCAATTGGTTTAATTATAAGAATGAATGGAGGATACCAACTACCAACCTCTATATCCTATTACTCAGCTCCAAGAGGTTCTTTACACTGACGAAGAGATTCAAGCCAAACTAAGTTATTGCACCAGATATGGTGACGCATCTCTTGTTGGTCCAGAGATGGTGCAGGCGATTATGGGGAAAGTTCAGGTGATCTGAAATTATATGAGGATAGCCCAGATCCAATTGAAATTTTACATATATCCACATTGTTGGACCATTGAGTCTGAATAGCGAGACTATTTTTTTTGGATATTCTCCTTCTGATGAGGATTTTAAAGGTTTTTTCAGGTAAGCAAGTTATCCTTGAGGTTCATCGGGCCACTTAAGATCCTACAATGGGTTGGAAAGGTTTCTTACCACATAGCCTTACACCCATATTTGGAGTGGGTTCATGACATTTTCCAAGTGTCATAATTGTGGAGATATGTTCATGATCCTATGCACATTATAGACTAGGGAAAGTTGTGCATTGAGGATGGATCCACATTCAAGGAGTACTCAGTGCAGATTGAGGATTCACATGAGGGGATCCTATAAGTATAGATCATTCCCTTGGTTTGTTCTCTATGGTAGTATGTGAGCATACAGGAGAGCTCTTGGGAGAGATACATCCAAATCTGGGATAAATATACCCACATTTATTTAGCTTGTGATTTTTAAGGATGAAAATCCTTAAATGGAGAATAACATAGTGACCATGTTATCTCCTTGAAATACTTTGAAATATATTAAGAAATGTTTTCATATCCCGATATTGAGACAACATGAGATTTCAAGGCTTGGTGAGCACAAAATCAATATTATAAAAATATTAAATTTATTAATATCATGTTCACATAGTTTTTCAGAAATAATGGGTTATCTCATGACAAGAGCCTTATATTAGAAATATGAGGCCATAGTTGAATCTGAAATGTGTATTTTAACCTAGGCATGAACTAAGTTGGGTTAGCGTAGTACATTCAGATTAAGCATCCATTATTGAGTACGTTAAGTGATTAATTAGTTAAATTATATTATTTATTTATTTAATACCCTCAACCTAATTTTAAACTATATAATTAACTTTATAGAAATTCCCTAGGGTTATCTTCATAAGCCTGGGATCCTTGAGAGGAGAATTACTTGTGTTCTTCATTGGTGGATTGACATCAGACGATGAATGATGATTGGATCATGGTTGATCAAGAGACAACAAATATAGTGGGTCTTCCCCACTTTACTGGTGAGCGAGTTCTTCACAAATGATTGATTCAAATTCATATAGGGCTTATCAATTGTGTTTTTTAACCTTGATTAAAATATTGAGCATGGATATATATATTTTTTCTTTTTTGATCTATATTTTCTTAATCTTTGAATGATCCTATTGATGAATTAAATTATTTTATCGAGTTAATTCTTTTAATTCCATGATCTCACCATAACATATCCTATTTGAAATTTTAGTCCAATAAATATTGTCCAATGATATTTATCACTAGTTCTTATTGTGTTTTCCCCCATCATTTTCTATGTTCTTCACTGTTGGCCTACGGGGTCATGGTTCAACATTGCCGAGGTGGGTTCGTGTGTGATTGAACCCCAAAATTCATGGTGTTTGTGTTAACGATGATTGGGAAGATAATTTGAGGAAGGAGTATGTTTCATTGTGGGATTTGGGTGATTTTTCCCATGGATTTTGGATCCAGGAAGAGTAGCAGACAATTAGAGGCACATCCGGCAACATGTGAGCTATGTGTAAATTATCGGTTTCCAATTTACTACCATAGAAGGGTAAAAATTGATATATAGAGAAAAAAACGACATTATTTTTTGTCAAATAGTAGGATTCGAGGTGGTATTCATATATATAGAGAACCATGTAAAGAAATGACTTTTTTGTGAAGACTACACTGCGCATAGTCTGATAAACACCCACCATGTAGTACCCCCTAGCTTCAATACTAGAGTTTTAGGGAAGATAAGGATCACACACCATGTGGTTAGTTCCACACACTATTTGAACCTCCCCAAGTGGCTAATTAATGTTCCGACTAAACACATATAGGGCCATGTGTGGAGGGACACACCATTTATTATAGGAGTACATGGTCATGGGATGGTACCTAGGCACGACCAGGCACAAAGTCAAGTACATGGTCACAACCCAACGAATACAGGCATAGACAGAAGCACATAGAAATGCCTTAGGTGGTTGAGTCATTCTGTGTGGGCCCCCTTACACACTGTGTACCATGTCATGGCCTCTGAGCTGTATCCAAAAAAGAACATATCCAGGAAATGGAGTGGGACCACATGTTGTATGGACTCCAAATACACCATGTACACCTATGAGAAAATCCCACATTTTTTATCTCCTTCATCTGGACTTAGATTTTATCCCTTTAGTGTCCTATCATGAGAAATTTTTCATATAGAATGTGATGGTAAAGTTCATTGTGGATTTTGAGATGCAATGGGGAATGTTTCGATCATGATGCCTCTTTAGGATATTCTTGATGATAACAGTGATCTGTTAGGATTATCAGAGAGAGGACGGGGTTGAAACCCCCATGTTTCATCAGGTAACAAGTCACCCATACTTCTTATACTATTTCTAGTTTCATCCACTAATGTAATAGGGATTGGTTCATTAACCTATTGAGTGGAACCCCCTAAAAGACTAAGAAATGAGCCATCTACTTACAAAGTGGCACCCACTTGAAGGACTAGGGCATGGGTCCTCTACCTACTAAGTGGAACCCCCATATGAACTAGGGAGTGGGTCCTCTACCTACTGAGTGGAATTTACTGATAGACTAGTTTATGGTTACTCTACTTACTAAGTGGTACCCCCTGTGGAATTAGGGTATGGGTTATTTAACTACTGAGTGGAACCCCCTAAATGTACTAGGGCATGGATCTTCTACCTGTTGAGTGAAACCCCCTGATGCACTAGGGTGTGATTCTTCTATTGGAGATTTTTCCCCCATGAATTTTCAAAATAGTGGAGACGTTTGATTCATTCAAATAGTTACCTCAATGTAAATAACAGATGTTGGGAAACATAGATGGACCCTTTAGAGATACAAGAAAAATCATCATCCTAGGATATCCTATGATATGAAGATCCCTTTTTGTCTAATATGGGTTTCTTTTATAAGTGTGTGTGTGTGTGTGTTGTTGGGTTTCATTTCCCTCTTGATTTGGTTTGAGCTAAATAATTTTATCATATCTTATATTTCTCCCCCTTCGGTTTTTAGGGAGTCCTACTAGGTATGCATATTCTCACCCTTACATGGGATTTTCCTGCACATGTCATGTCTTATGAAAATTATAGATATATCAATACAAATTTTAGTGGAACATAGGATACTTGGGTGAATAGACCATGGAAGATGGTCGAGATTTGAGATAAGGAGTCGATCTCTCTCATATTTCCTTTATTCCAGTGGTTTTTTGGTTGAGACGTCATTTCTGATTGGGTGTGTATTTTTCTCATTTACACTTTGGTTTTCTTCTTTCGTACTATGATGTATTCTCTACTAGTTAATTCATGCATGGTTTTTACTCTATATGTCATAGCTCTTTTTATTATCCATATGAACTATTGAATGGATATGGTTGGGTTTCTATGTATAGGTACACTATGAAAATACATCCCATTTATGTTATATCCTCTTCATGCTTGTCTTCATCCCCTGGCCAATTGGAGGTGGGCTTGGGGTTGTGGTGGTCCTACCTTCAGCCGACCTGGTGGGCCCCGATGGGTCAGGTCACTACATTAAATTTGTAATTATAGAACCTTAATGATATAATAAACATAATATTTATTCTTTAATACCATCCATAGATACATCCTTTTAAGGTAATGATGAAAAATGAAACATGTTGTGTCGTGGAGGTGGTAATTTGCACAATGCGTGAATAATGTTTTTTTTCTTAATGGATGAGGTATATGAATAAAAAATAATAATACAGTTAATTTAGAAATATTAAATTATAAAAATGATACTAATATCATTATATTAGTGTGGATGGAAGAAATTCGAATGAAGATAATTAATAAGAAAACCTAAGTAATTGATAATACTCACGTTAGGTACTTGAATTTTACATTGAATTGTCCTTGGAAATTAATGAATTATGTTAACTAATGTTAACCAAAATATTTTAAACATGGGAGATGTTTCTAGAATGAGAAAAGTAGTAGAGTTTGAATATTAAATCTTGAAGTTCCCCAGGATCATCAAACCACTAAAAAAGTGGGTTGAATTGGTGGTTATCTTTTTACAAATTTCAAATTTTATGAAATTTAACCCCTGCAACATGTTATATTTACTTTACTTATCAAATTTTTATAACAATGTCACAAACATGAAATTATAATAAATTAAATGAGTCATGAATGATTTACTGGTTTCTTCCTCTATGTGAGAACCTACATCCTTTCCATGGAGACTCCCATCAGTCTATTGAAATTTATTATTAGAAATAAGTGAATACAAATTTTAGCCAACTCCCATTAGAATCCTTATATCTATCAATGGGAATTAATATACTAAATCCCTTCAATTTATAATTTTTTTATTATAGAACTTATCCTCAAAAAAAGTGTAGAACTTTTTAAATTATTTTTCACATGTTTCTTCTGGAAATTCTATCTAATTTTCTTCATCTGAAAATGTTCATCTATGGGAACTTTTTAATTTTTCTGATAAAAGTTCATCCAGTTCACCTCACTGAAACTATTTTGTTCTATAACTTAAGAAATATAAAATAATAAAAACCATTATGCCACAATATATGTATGGAAACTCTATTTGGTAATTTTTTTTAGGTTTCTATGAATTTAAAAAACCATGTATGATACTTCTGTTTGAAAAATTGTTCGATACTTTCCATCAATACAAAAGTGAACATCAGTTGAAAAAACAAAAATTTAAAAAATCATCAAATTTTAAAATTTATATACACATTAGTAGTGAAAAATAATATTTTACTTTTCACCCCATATTTAAAGTTTTCCCTAAAATGGAAAAGGTGGGAAACCAATTTCTCTTTACCATTCAAAACAAATTCACTAAACTCTTTACAAGTATTCTAGAGTCTTCTCGAATATTCTTGAAACTTCATCAAAAATAAGTGTATCTAAACTTTCTAGAAATCTATTAGCCTCATATATTAATAAACTCATTCAAACTTCTTTAAAATTGTCTAGATAAAAAAACATTTTAAAACACAATACAACATCATCAATATCGGGGGATTTTTAAAGACTTGTGTAAAGTTATTAAAACTCTATTTAAAAATTTTTTTTGATGAAACCTTTAAAAACTCTTCCATACTGAAGAATTTTTGTCCAAAAACTTTTTAATAATATTTAATCTGATAAAAAAACTCCACTTTTACAATTTTCTCCATCTAGTTGATTTGTTTGATTGATGATTTTATAAGTAATTCTCTATCTGATGGAATGTTTGTCTGGTGATCCTTCCTTAGATTTTGTTTGAATAGTTATCTTAAAAAGCAACCTATGAGTGATGAACTTAGGAAATGTTTACCTGATGGATCTTTGCTTATTCTATATGGTTAATTTTTATTTTCTCAAACATTATACACTAGTTAGTTCAACCTTCTAAGAAACTTTTGTTCGATTACATTGATAATGTTGGTCCAATTTTTTTCTATCTGATGGAACTTCATCTAGTGTCTTTTCTTCAATATAACTTCTTAATAACTTTATACTTTATATAGTTTTTTTATAAACAAGAGTTTCACATATGAAAACACTATAAAAAATGTGTTCCTCAAAACTCCATCTGGCTCTGTCCATTGCTCTTATCCCACTAAAGATAGTTGACTACATTGTTGCAAATTATAAAGACTTTTTCACATGAAACTTGCTTCATCTATTGCACTTTTTTGATTTCTCATTTTTATTTCTTCTTTTGAATTGTCACAAATATAACTTAAAATATGAATTCTCATTTCAAGGCCTACCTCCTTATTTATTTTTCAATTATTGAAATTAAAAAAACTCTACAACAAACACTTATTTCTTTCTATTAGATTAATTTTTTCTACTGATCTACATCTGGTTCATCTAGTGAGTTGATGAAAACTTCCCATTGTACAAACTTAGCAGCTTGCAACACCAAACATTTTTAGAAAAAAAAATTCTGTAATGTTTGCTCGGTGAACTTTATCCAGTGCCAAAATAGATTTCCCTCTTTGTAAAAATTATTTAATCATGATATTTTCATGAGGTTGGGATATTTTGTATTAGATTAGTATCATCTGAATTTTTAGGAAAGTTTTTTTAAAAAAATTTATAACTTCCTCTAGAAACTTCAAAACAAAACCTCCTTAATAAACTTTACAGTAACTTCTTTCTCACCTATTTATCAAAAACATTATAAAAAAATAATTTTTAAACAAGTAAAAAAAATTAGGAAAACAACACAAATGATCTTAAATATATCCATTTGAATTTATTGGAAACATTATAATTTTTATAACTCATTTTTTTACAACTCAATTTTCACAGCTCAATTTTTTGACAACAGTAGTTTTATAAACTTTTTCAAAAACATAGCCTTTCTCAAAGAGAAGGTACTAACACCACACTACTGGATAAAGTAATGTTTTTGAATTAATTAAATCCCTTTATAATAATAAATTTTTTGGCCATGTTAATATAAAATACCCCTCAATTTCCTTCTCCATTTTTGTTTTAAATTTTTCATTCTCCCATTTTATTTATATCCTGTATTTTTTTATAACCACTAATTCAAATTAATTTTTGAAATAAATATAATTACTCTCCCTATTTTTAGGAAAAATATTACTCTCCCCATTTTAGGAAAAAGTTATACAAACTCTCCCCCTTTCTAAACATAATCCAAAGCACTGTGGGAGAACTTCATTATGAATTTTAGGAAGTCTTTGGTGAAGGATGAATATGAAGTTGTAGCCTCAATTCCATGAATCATTATTTTGGAATAACTTTGGTGAAAAAATAGGCAATTTTTTACTTTTTTTAAATATACTTAATCATAACATCTCCACCAGAAAATTTCATCATAATTAAATGATACTTAATATTAATGTGTTTTGATCTTGATTTTTTTACATGATTTTTAGAAAAATCAATAGAAATTTTATTATCATAAAGGATCATAAATAGCATAGAAACATTCACCCTCAAGTCATCAAAATGATCTTTCATCCAAATAATTTATGTACAAGCATGGGTGGAAACAACATAATATTCTTCCTATGTGCTCAAAGTAACTAAACTTTTTACTATTCCAACTTAAACAACATTATACCAAGAAAAAAGTTACATGTGATATTGATTTTATATCATTTCAATATCCAACCCAATCAGTATTTGTGTACCAATGAAAGTGTATATCACTACTTATTTTATAAAATAGCTCATAAGAGTATATTCCTTTGAAATATCTGAGAATAATTTTTACTTCCAACATATGTGATTCTTTTGGATCACTCTGATATCTTTCACACAAAGTAACAGTATAAATGGTGTCAGACATTGAATATTTAAGATGTGGAAAACTTCCTATCAAATTTCAAAAATCATTTTGATTTACACTTTTACCATATTCATATTTACTTATCTTTATTCCAGTATAAATTGGAGTATAAAATTTTTAAGAATATCCCATGTAAAATTTTTCTAACAAACCCTTTGAATACTTTTACTATAATATAAAAAAATATTTTTCCCTATTTTGAACTTATAAACCTAAAAAGAAGGTTAATTCTCCAAACATTGACATTTCAAATTTTTTCTTCATTTCTTTAGAAAACTATTTACAATATTTATCTCTATCACCTGAAAAAATTTTATCATCCACGTAAATAATAAAAATCAAGGTACCTAAGTTTATCTCATTAAAATATAAGTTTTTGTTAACTTTTCCATTATAAAAGTTCAATTTATTCAATAAATTCTCTATTTTTGAGAACCAAGCTCTTATATCATGTTTTATAATGAATTTTTTTTTCTTATACTTAAACACCTTGGTTTCATATTTTTTAATTAGGAACCATAAAGGTTTATCAATATAAATTTCTTCTTAAATTTATATATTTAAGAAGGATTACTTGACATCCATATGATAAAATTTATAACAATGATGTGGAACCACTTCCAAGAACATTCTGAGAGTTTCTAATCTTGAAATAGGGAAAAATTATCTTCAAAATCCATAATATCCACATGTGAGTATCCTTTAAAAACAAGTAATTATTTGTTTCTTGAAACCTACCCATGTTCATTTAGTTTGTTTTTATACACCCACTTTTTTCCAATAATATTATTTCAAGATGGTTTTGGAACAAGTTCCAAAGTGTAATTTTTCTCTATTTGATCCAACTATCCATTCATAGCATCAACCCATTCTTTTTCTTCTACTACATCTGAAACTAATTTGTATTTAACCTATGATATAAGTGATGTTTTATTTTCTAGTATCAAATTTCTCATAGTCTAAATTGGAGTTTTTAATTGCCAGTGTTTTTTTCAGATTCTACATGCTTCTATAGGGTACAAAATTTCAGATATTTTCTTCCTATTTAACTTTCCTTACTGCATAATTCTTTGGAATATTTACATACCTATTTTGGATCACATTAATATTCACTTTCTTAATTCTCATAATAAATCATCAATTTTTATTCTACAATATTTTCAAAAAAAATTGTCAATGATTTTGTATTTTTAGTAACTTTCACATCGTAGGAGTCCACCAACTTTTTGAAACGTTTATTCCAAATTTTATAACTTCTTCTATTGGGTGAATATCCTATGAAAATTACATAAATTATTCATTAAATTTTACAAGATCTAGATTCTATATCTTTAGTAAGCAGGTACTTCCAAAAACCTTGAAATATTTCAATAAAGGTTTTTTATAACACATTTAATAGGAATTTATGTTGGATTTTGGTTTTAAAAAACATTTATTTTAAACATGTACAATAATACTAACATATTATCTTTAGAAAAAAATTGAAATTTTATACTCAGCTAGTATACTTCTTCCCATTTCCACAAAACTTCTGTTTTTCCTTTCTTCCAATCCATTTTGTTGAGGGGTGTATGGGGTATTATATTGATATTTTATTCCATGATTCTTTAGATAGGATTTTAAATAATTTCATTTGTACTCATTTTCATTGCAAGTTCTTAAATTCAGTATATAAACCCCAATTTATCTTTTAACTTCCATTATGAAAAAATGTATCATTTCTACAGCCTCTGATTTATACATTATAAACATAATGTTGGTCATCATAGTGAAATCATTGATAAATGAGATAAATTAAAAATATCCTTTAATTTGTTGATGCCTCATCATCCCACAAAGATCTAAGTGAATGTTCTCAAGAGGTCTGGTAGATTTAATTTCAAATTTATTAAAGATTTTACGAGTTATCTTCCCTTTCTGACATTTTGTACAAACATCATAATCTTTCCTTTTCAACGATGGTAAGTTTCTTAAAATATCTAATTTATAAATTATGTTCATACTTTTCTGTCCAATATTCCCATGCCTATAATGCCACAATGTTTTTTTTATTTTCAACAATCCAATAACATGAGTGATAAATTTATCCATTACAAAATAGATTTTCAATAGTTCATTCTCCCTTGGTTACACCTTTTCTATATTCCACACTTATAATTATAGTTGAGTCTTTCCTAAGGATAAATTCATTAACATAATAATAATGTTTTCTCACATTATGTAAGTTGTGTTTGAGCCCATCAACATATAAAACTTGCTTATATTTGAGTTTCTCAGCATCAATATCATCAGTTCTTATTCCTCTTATTTTTAAGAAACTATCATTTTTTAAAGTAACTTATCCCCCTTCATGTTTTTATATGTATTTAATTATTTTTATATCACCAATCATGTGTAAGGAACAACCACTATAAATAGTCCATGCTTTGTTCATTTTTATTTCTTTCAATGTTTTCTCAACAACAAAGAATCTTTCCCCAATTTTTTTCTTTCTAGCCTCCTTTATTTTCTAGTATAAGAAATTTATTATAGAATAATTTTTAAATATTCTTCATTAAAGTGACCTATTGGTCACATATTCCACAAACTTCCTATAAGAATCCAAACTGATTTTTCATTGGAAACTTTTTAGCATATTGTGATTTTTTTTCTTCCTACCCACATATTAGGAAATTTACTCACCTTTCTTACAATATTGAAATTCCTTAGTTCATAATTATTTATGGGAAGATACATGTTGTGACAATAGTTATAAGATTTATTCCTATAAATTCTATAGCACCAACAAAAATAATTTATTCTCAATTTTCTATAGAAGTATGATCTTCCTCTGTAGAGAGTTTATTGAAGTTTATAACATCGTTTGGTTTTTGTTTCCTCTGATCATTGGGTAACTTTATTATGGAGGTTGTTCTTAACTTTTTTTAACATGATATATTTCTCACATCTCTTTATCAATCCAAGATTTCCCAGAATTTTTATGAACACATACATTATTAGTAAAATCAAATGAACATTTTCATTTTGTAGGGGAATATTTCACCTAATTCTTAGAATGATATTTCTCAACAACTTGAATTGATTTAGATTTTACTTTTGAAGCCCTGTTGAATTTTTTTATCTTCCTTAATGTAATTTTAAACTCAATAAGTCTCTATTGGGTTTTGAAAACCTCATATTTATTAGTTGAAAGTTTATTACTGAGATTTTCTACTATCCTTCCTTGTCCATCAACTTTTAGTTTGGGGTTTATAATCTCTTGGATATACTCATCTTCCTATTTAAGGAACCATTTACTTCCTTAATTATTATTTATAATTTCTTTCTTCATCATTCTGATTTTCTTATTTAGTTTTGCATTTTTCTCAAGGAAAGTCACAAGTTATTATTTGAGAAGTTGTTCTATATAAGTTTATTCACCTCCTTATTATTCACTATTTGAGGAATCCTCATTTTTCTCAATATTTTCAAAGAAGGTTCTAAACTTTTATCTTCAGAAGAATTTTTATCAGTAGATCCAAAGTATACTTTCTTACTCAACATAATTCTTCAGTTCCCAGTGAAATTTTCCTTACCACTAACATACTTTTTATCTTCCTTAGAAGTTTTGTTCCACTTCTTCCACTAAGTTTTTTATTCAGAATGATATTTATATTAACCAACTTTATTCTTGGTACAATTCATAGAAAATGGACAATTCATACACATTAAAAAAAATTGATTATAATTTTTCTTCTATACTTTCCTTTACCTATTTGATAATTTTTGGAGATAAGAGACATAATATTTTCATTCATTTCATCATCTTAATTATCTCATGAATCACTATATTTAGAAATATTAGCATATTGGATATTTAACTTTCTCATAGATTCAAAATCCATTTCATCTTTGATCTTATTTTTAAAAATAGATATTTTCTCATCTTATAAGCAACTATAAAGTTATGTAATTTATATAGATATAAATCATATTATATTCTAAAGTGAAGATTTTGGAATCAAATTTATCATGGAAGTTTATCATGAGTTTCTTAAAAATGGTATATGTCATAATTTAAGAGTATATAATGACTAAAAGAGGGGGTGAATTATAGTTTATAAAATTTAAAATAAACATAAAACACAAATCTTATTAAGTAAAAATGATCGAACTCAGATATTGTCATATGGTTAGAGTATTATAATTGGAACCATTAAGTATCCAATTATATCAAAGTACATTTATTAGTATCATAGAAATAGTAATAAAATGTTTTTTTATATACAATTATGAAACTAACTTTCTAAAACAAATGCACAATGGAAAACATAACTTTTAAAAACAATAAATAATAAATATTATAGTAGTAGTAATAATTTATAAGATTTAATAAAATAATTTAATCTTGAAACTTAAGAGTTGAGGAAGTAAGAAACCCTAACTTAAGGTATCCATAGCTTTATACCTACTTTAAAGGTCTATCTTTCCTTACCAGGAATGAACTCAATCCGATGGATTGGTATATCTCTATCTTCCAATCCCCTTGAAGCCCTCAATATGATGATTGGTGTCAACTCTATCTTTCTTAAACAATAAAGCCCTCAATAAGATTACTTGTATCTATCTCCCTAACCCCAAAATCCCTCAATCTGAAGGCTCAAATCAGCCATCTTCCTATCCCTAAAATCCATTGATCTATCATTAATTAGAATAAATGAATACAAATGCAAAATAGGTTCTAAGGATTTTACAATCCTCACAAGTAATCCTTAGAATATAAAACTCTCTAAAATATTACAAAGAAAATCATAACAAGAAGTTACAATATAGAAATATATATATATATTTCATTCTCAAAAGTATCAAATCACAACTCTTAAAATGACCTCCTATTTATTGGAAATTTTCCAATGGTCATATTTTAGAGTTATTTGCAGTGACCTCAAACCACTTTCACTTGAAATATCATAATGATCTGGATATTCAAATTGATAGCTAAGAATTTTATTATCTGATGTTGTTTTTTATAGCACCATTACAATGTTATCTTGGATTTATTTTGATATATACAATCCTAATAAATTCAATTATAAAATTTTTATTATCCAATGCAATTCCTTATTGATTTTAAATCCAATAAAATTAATAAGGGTTATTCTGATGTATTGGTACCAATATTAGTCTGATGGTCATGAATTTTATTAGTCTGATAGACATGACATAATTCTAACCACTAGTCATAATATAAATTAGTCTAATGTACCATATGCACCTTCAGTCCGATGGATTGGATTTAATAATGAAATTTTATATTTATTTTTATTATAACTATTTCTATGTTCAGTATAAAGTAATGTTTTCTACAAAAAGATACTAGAACACTTGGGAAATATAGAATTAGTAAAATAGTGTTTTAAGAAAGTGTTTTTCATCTCCAAAAATAAGGAAAGTAAAATTATAAAGTAATAATTTCAACTAAACAATCTCAACTTTTTTATAAGGCATAAAACACAAAAATTAAAATGTAAAACTATAATTAATTTGAAATAAATTATAAAAGTTTGTTCTTTTAAGAAAATCAAAGATACTCTTCAGGTCTTAACTCCCCATGAGTTTATAACTTCTATATGATCTGATGGAAAGTATTAATTTGGATTCCCCCCTTTAGGATAATATCTCTCCTTGGGACTTAAAACTTATCCCTCGAAGATTGTATCCAAAAACATAAAACTTCTCAAATACTTCTCCGCATTTTTATAATTCTCCCCCTTAAACAATTCTTCCTTAAAACTTCTCCCCCCTTGTTATTTTCAAAAATAATAGGGAGGTATATTTTCTCTTGTGATGTTATAAAAGTAATAACATAAAATACAATTATATATAAATTAACTAATAATTCAGGATATAAAATAAATAACATACATCAAAAATTATTGGAATTCATTAAAACATATGGATAAAAATTCATTCACATTAATATTTTATTCTAAATTTTTTTCAAAAAACATTAAGAGTTCAAATGAAAAAGTATCATTATTTATTCAAAAAAAAATCACAATAAACTTTATATTCTTGACATCATCATGATTCTTGTCAAACTTCACGGTCTTTTCTTCCATTACTACTTGATTCTAAAATTATACCTTTAATATTTCAACTTCCTCACTAATTTTATTATTTTATTCCTTCATGAGGAACAACTCATCTTCACATGTTCGGAGTCTAATGTTTTCTAAATCTATGTTATGAACCTTTTATTTTAAAACTCTTATTCCTTTATTATGATCATAAGTCATATTTATGAACTATTATACAAAATTAACTCTATTTGAGACATTAGTTATTAACTTTTCAAATGATTCAACCATTTCTAGATACAATTTTTTCACCTATATGAACTAATCATAATGGTCCTTGAGATCAATATCAACTTGTTTTAACCATTTTACCATATGATTATAAGATATATTTTGTTCCTTGGACTTTTATTTGAAAGATTTAAAATATACCTCAATGTGAATAACTGATTATATAAAAACTTTTAGTGATTCTAATTTTTCATTTAGGCTATTTTGAATCAGTTTACATATAACCTCTATGATGGGAATGGTAGTGAATCACTTATCCTTTTCAAGGTTTGGAAAATATAATCAAAGCCTTTCTAAGCTATTGTTGCTTTAGAGTTTGATGATCCAGATAAAGACTTGGGATCTTGCAGGTGACTTTGTATGATATCCAATTTTTATTTATTTTTAACTTTATATTCATATTTCTAAGACACTTTTTCATCTTATTAAACATTTATAATATCCACTTATTTAACTGACTCAACTTCATCAAATAACTTCATGTGAGGTTATTGATCTTTCTATTCCTCTTTTGATGATGAATTTTCTTCTTCTAATTATTAAATTTCTGAATCCCTCTCTGAATGAGAAGGTAATGTTTTTGAAGATAATGATGACTCTAATTTTCTATTTTATTTTGTCTCTTCTATATTTTTTATCTCTTCTTTATCAACCACTTCCTCTTATCTATCTTCTTATTTTTCGTTCTCTTCTTCTTTTTATTCCTCTTCTTCTTTTTCTTCCTCTTCTTCTTTTTCTTCTTTTTCTTCTTCATCAAGTTATTTCTCTAACTTCCTCTCAGTTATAAGAATACTTTCACTAGATTTTTTAGGAACTGATTTTTTTTCCTACTAAAAAACCTTCAGAAATTTTTTTAGGGATAGATTATGTGACTTATTTAACAAACACTTTCCCTTTAAGATTATTAGCAATTTAAGGAACTACTGAATGTATAATTGTGGTTTCTACTAACTCTAGTCCAACATCATGAATTTTCTTATCATTGTGAGGTATGGTTTAAGACTCTATAATCCATTACATGGCTGATAAAGGATAAATTGTTAGAATTTTATTCTCTAAAGCTCTTTCCAAATTCTTCGTCAAACTTTATACAATATTTTCCTATAACAATATCTTCCTCTATTTTTTTATTTTATTTACTTATTTTAACTAACTAGTCATTATAATATTCAACTATAAGGCCTCATCCTTATCAATCCAAAAATTATGATCCATGGGTTTCTTCCTGGCCTTATGATCCATGATTTTCTTTAACCCATCATCTATCATTTTATTCTCTTTATTATGTTTTTTCAGAGGTGGTGATTTTTCCTTTCTCTTTTGTTTAAAAATTTATTTCTCTTTCATAATTTCCTTTTCTTTTGTAGGTCTTTCACCATACATAGTTCTTTCCACTCCATCAGCAAAATTTTTTATCTTGGAATCAAAAACTAATGTCATTCTTGTTATGGTTTCTTCTCTGATTAGCAAAATATTTTACCTCGTGGGAAAGTTATGATTATTTTTCTTGAAAAGTTTTATATAATTTAATAAAAATATTTTGATAAATAAAGGAATCGTCAAAATCTTTTAATTTATCAAGGAATTTTTAATTGATACCATCATAATTAATAACAAAATTTGAAGATTAATCTGATTCATATTCCTCAAATAATCTAAAATATATATATTTGTGACTTTTAGGGTGTTCCTATCACCCTTTCTCGGTATGAGATATCCCTATATTTGTAACACAATGAATCTTTAATCTAGTTAGAGGTGCAATACTTTTTTGACTTTCACATAATAAGGAAACAAGGATGCCTCGGCCTTCGATTTCACAAAACTTACAAGCTTATTAGGTAACATATGGGAATAAATATGAGATTCAAGTTCAAAATATATTCCCACTAATTCTATGTATTATTGATATGAAAGATTATACTTTTATAAAAACATATTAAAATACACTTCTTCCTTATCATCATTAGATAGAAACATAATATAAACATAAAATTATCTAATGATTTTGGGGTAATGTAAGTCAAAATCATTTTCTGTTTTTTCAATGAATAATTTCTCCCATCATTAAAAACTAGTGATATTTTTAGGAAAGATTAAAAATTTTCATAATAGGCTCTCTCGAAGATTCTTTCTATGAAAAATTCTCTCTGCACAAAATCTTCTTCAGTGTCTGTATAACTAAGTCTTGAACCAATGATCATATGAATGAGAAAACGTCGGACTGAGCACTTAAGAGTATGGTGGGAGTTAGGTGAAAAACTTCTAGAAATAGATGTGGTATATACAATGACCCACCCTTATATAGGAACGAGAGGCAATGGTTAATATTCTAAAATTATCAATAGATGAGATCAAACATTATTTTTTTATCTGATGATTGATATTTAATCGAAGAAAGAATTTAAAAAAAAATTGAACTATTAATTTTTTTAATAAAACTTTTCATCAGAGTAAGTAACAATCCAATTAGTAAACTTTTATATTTTAAAATAAAAAAAAGTGTCAAAAATAAAATAATAAGAAAACAACATCATTTATAACTAAAGTAATGAATAATTAAAAAAACTAAAAGAATTATACCTTTAAGATTAGAAAATTTTCATCGATATGAGTAAACTTTTCTTATTGGTTTCTTATAAAGAATCTTGATTACAATAAAATTTATAGCATGAAATATTGTCCAGAAGTTTTATAACAATTTTTTAGTCTAGAAAATTTTATGTCAGAGAACTTTTTACAAAATATTTTGGTTTTGGAGTGTTTTATAAAAATCAGGACTCTAAAAATTTTACTAATTCTTTTGAGTTTAAAAAGTTTATAAAAGTTTTTTAACTCTAGGATTGTAACTTTTCCACCTTACCTTTTTTGTTTCCCTCTAAGATACTTTCAAGTTTGTACCAATTTTCCTTATCCATTTTGAGACACATCACTTTCATGAACACATTTTTTTTAAAAGACATTAGGATAAAATTTCAAGATTTCCCATGAACCTGAATATTTATTTTTTCATCAAAATTCGTAGGAAATTTTTTTTCAATGGGTGGAAACCCAATTTTTATTACATAAATAAACTACAATCTAAGAGATAGAAGATAGGGTGACATTATATCTTTTTCAACCATGATATTTTTTTCTATTTAAGGTAGGAATACCTATGTTGTTCATTGGGTTGAGATTTTCTATGATAAGGATAAAATAGGAGATTATACTCTATTACCATTTGAAGTTCATTAGGATAATTTAACCACTGATAATGTATGGTTGAGTCATTATTTTTCTTTTTAAAAAATTATAACTTTATGAAATTTGACCCTAGGGACTTGTTAGATTTATTTTCCTTATCAAATTTTTATAAAAATATCACAAAAATAAAATGATAAGAATTTAGAAAATGGATAAAATAATTACAAGGTTTGGACTTAGTATGAGAACTTACATCCTTACCATGGTGACTCTCATCGGTCCATAGAAATTCAATATTAAAAGAAAGTGAATAAAAATTTAAGCCAAATCCTGTTAGACTCTTTCTATCACCTGATAGAAATGATTATACAGACTTTCATTAGTTTACAATGTTTTCTTATAAAATTGATCCACATAAAAAATATATGAAACTTTATGAATCATCTCCCACATGGTGCGTCTAGAAAGTTCATCCGAAAGTCTTTGTCTGGTTTCCTCTTTTCTATGTTCGGTGAAATTTCATCTAGTAAACCTCACTAGAACTCTGCTAATTCATAACATGATCTCTATTGAATTATCAAAACTATTTTTACTCAAACTCTATAAGGAAACTTTTTTCATTAAACTCTATCCAGTTTCTCTAAAATAGAAAAATTATATCTGATTCTTCTGATTGAAATTTTTTTTGGTACTTTTCTTCAACACGAAGTGAAATTAATTTAGAAACTCATATTATTAAAAAATATTCAGAGTGTTAGATTTTCATATAAATGAATAGTGACAATTATGGTTTTACTTTTCACCCCATATTTATAGGTGCTCCTAGAATGGAAAAGGTGGGAAAATAATTTTTCTTTCCCACTCAAATCAAATTCGTTGAACTTTTCACAAGCATTGTAGAGTCTTCTCAAATATTCATGAAACTATATTAAAACTCAACATCTCTATCCTTACTCAAAATTTATTAACCTTATATGTTAAGGAACTCGTTCGAAATTCCTTAAACTTGTCCAGATAACAAAAAATTTTAAAATGCAGTTCTGTAACAACCCATAATTTTATCAATGAAAATTCCATTTTTATGATTATGTTATATTGTATAAAATACATGCATTGTATAGGGAACATAATTATAAAATTATTTTCATAAATGAATAAAAAAATAAGTGGTATTTATAGAAATTAAGAAACATATACCAATGAAATGGTAACCTAACTATTGGGATAGTAATGTGACCATTGGGAATAGTAAACCATCCAATAGAATAATAACCACACATATGAAAGTGTAAATAAAATTTGGCTATCTTATAAATAAAAATATGATATATTAATATATTGGTGTAAGTAAATAAATGTTTTAAAAATGTTAAACTAAGTGTTGATGTTTTTGTAAAGTATAAATGTTTATTTACAATTTTTCAATTAATATAATGTTTTAAAAGAAATTTTGTTTTCAAAAAATAGATTCATATATTAAAATTTTTTTTTCTTATGATTATAAGATAATTTTATGAGACCTAAATTAATTTTTCAAAGAGTCATAAAATCAATTATAATTTTAAAATCAGTATTTTTATGATAAGTGATGATTTTAATTAAAAATTAAATGTATCATATTTAGAAAATTATTTTTATAAAATGAAGTCCATTTTTGAATTCTAAATATTGAAAAATAGTTATGGTGAATTTTTTTTATTTTTTTAAAATAGTTAGTTATTTGGTGAATATTAAAATATAGTAATTTACTGTATTTAACATTTTAAGTAAATAAATAAATTTTTGAGTCATGGTTGAGTCGTTTATGATGTAATTGGACACTATCTAGAACTCAAATTCTCTAGTTACTGTATTTAGTCATAATAATCAACACTATTGATAGTCTTGAGCCAAAATAATAAAATAATGAATAAAATAATCAAAAACACCTCTCTCCTCCCACTATAAATATCACCCCTCACCACCTCTTCTCATAACACCTTCTAAGCTTTGGAGTTTGATAATATTCTTCCCAATTCATATCCCAAATATCTTTCCCATGTTATGGTCTCTCTAGTCTCACCAAAAGACTATTTCCGTCTTCCTTAAGGAGGTTCTCAAGGAGAAGGCACTCAAGAGATAAAACTCTCCCTCTTTATCTTTTAATTTCTTTTATTTTATTATCCTTCCTTAATCTCCCATATGCAAAGTAACATCATAACTACAGTATCATTTATATACTAGAATTTTATTATGTTAATGGTATATCCTCCATAAATTCTCTTCTCTTTCCCTTTTTTTCTAAATATGAAAACCTCATCTGTGAGGTGTTGATTCATCACATTCATGGATAATGATTTTTCATTTTCTAATACCGCCTTCAAGGCTGGTCAAAAAACCATTATAATGGTTAAGAAAAATTTTAACATGTATATTACAACTTATTTAGTGTTATATAACCAGTATATATACATAATATTAATTAATAAAACAAAACAAGTATGTGATGATAAAATAAAATCCAGAATAATCTAAACAGATATCATTAATGTTTTATCTAATGAATCATCCTCATATCTAAAAAATGATATATGAGACTATTAAATATTATTTAATTTAATTAATAACATGTAATTTCAATTTTGGATAACTATTCACATTTTACATGATCTTTTATACATGTATACAAGTGAACCAATCATGAACACTAAGGAAACGAAACACTCCCGAATGGAGAAATTGAATCTTATAACTCATCCAAAATGCAAAAATGAACTTAATAAAACTATAATAAATAAAATAAATGTTTAAGAGGTTATGAATTAAATTATTAATGAATATAATTCCATTATCCAAGACATTAATGTTCAGGAGCATAACACTTTCAGACATGAGGTATGGGATTCTCTCTAAACCATAATTTTTTGCCTTCGGGTTACATTTTATCTCTATTTACCCCAATATAATTCTTAATTATTCTTATATAATACTTATAAATTATGTTTTTATGTTCCAAACATATTTACCTAGCTCAATTATTCTTTCTTTTATAGGTAAATACATGTTTTATAAGGTTCCGTCTTCAATTCCTCCCAATAAGAAAGCCTGATTAAAGGGAACTTCCCAATTTATTACCATTTTCAAGTACCGCCCATAATCTATTTTCACACACAATTATTTTTATAGAAAAACTCATTCTATCATGAAAACTATATTTTTTTATTTTTGGTTTTATACAAACAATTATGAATTTTCCTTTTAAAAGACTCTTAAATATTTTCCCTTAAACCACACTAAAGTGGCTCATTTCTAAAGTATCTTAAACACTCCTTTTATATGATTTCAATTTAGTTGGGCATCATTTATCGTGAATTATGCCTATTTTTACTTATGAATGTCCTTGAATTATTCAAATCTATTCTTTCTTGGGAACCCTTATGATATGCCCATTTGTTGTGCCTTATGACATAATTATGATGTTCATCTCTTTCCATGGGTAACCCTTATGTTTATGTTTGATTATTCATGTGGAATACATATTCATGAGCATGTTTTGTTGGATGTTCCTAGATATTGATCCTTTGAATTGGGTAATGATGAGTCTCATGATAAGTCACATTGGGAAATGGGGTAAACCTGATTCATTTATGGGACTTTCTCTATCATGTGCAATGGTCTTGGCAGTTAGCCTTGACTTATACTTATGTCATGTTATATTTTGGTTTCACATTCCTATGTTTCCATGATTACATAATCCCATTTTATATATGTTATGCTACCATATATTTACTCATGTTCCATTCATTTTTATGTCATCATGTTATGTCTTCTAACCCGTGTGATATGTTTTATTTCTATGTTTATTCCCTTACTAAGATTTTTATCTCATCCCATTATTCATGTAATTCCCCTAGGTTATCCTATTCAGATGTAAGAGCACGAGGGAAGTTAGGAGCTCATTATAGTGATTAAATAAAATATTTTTTGTATTTTGGTTTCATTATTTCTAATCATGTACCAGATATTCCAAAGACACTAAACTTTACAATCCTTGGATAATATTTTGTGGATAGTTATTCTTAAAATCATGTAATAATATGTGTAAAAGGATAGGTTCATTATATTTTGTATTAGAGCATAGTCTAGTATAAGGGGGGAAGAATGTAATGACCCCAAATTTTATCAATGGAAATTCCCTTATTATAATTATTTTATATAGTATAAAACACATACATAACATATACAACCTAATAAAAACATTATTTTCATAAATTAATAATGAAATAAGTGGTATTTATAGAAATTAAGGAACTCATACCAATGGAATAGTAACTAGACGGTTGGAATATTAATGTGACTATTAGGAATATTAAACCAAAAAATATAATAGTAACCACACCTATGAAATTGTAAATAAAATCTTTGTATCTTATAAATGAAAATATTATATATTTATATCTTGGTATAAGTAAATAAATATTCTAATAATGATAAATTAAGTGTTGGTATTTTTATATAGCATAAATGTTTATTTACAATTTTATAATTGATATAATTTTTTAAAATAATTTTTTTTCAAAAAATAGATTCATAAATTAATATTTTTTTGTCTTATGATTATAGGATAATTTTATGAGACCTTAATTAAATTTTCAAATTGTCATAAAATTGGTTATAATTTTAAAATCAGTATTTTTAGAATAAATGATTATTTTAGTTAAAAATTAAATTTCTCATATTTAGAAAATTATTTTAATAAAATGGATTCAATTTTGGAATTATAATAATCTAAAGATGGTTAGGGTGATTTTTTGGGATTTTTTTAAAATAATTGAATTTTAGGTGAATAATGAAATACATTAATTTGTGGTATTTAACATTATAAGTAAATAAATTTTTTTGAGTCATGTTTGAGTCATTGATGATGTAAGTGGACACTATATTGAACTCACATGCTCTAGATTCTGTATTTAGTCACAAGAATCAACACTATTAATAGTTTTGTGCCAAAATAAAAAAAACTAATGTATAAAATATTCAAAAACACCCCTCTCCTCCCACTATAATACCACCTCTCACCACCTATTCTTATCACACATTCTAATCCTTGGATACAACTAATATTCTAAAAAAATCTCTCCCAAAATTTTTCCCCATGTTCTGGTCTTTTTTTTCTCACCAAAAGACCATTTCTGAGTGCCTTAAAGAGGTTCTCAAGGAGACAACACTCAAGAAGTAAAACCCTCCCTCTTTCTCTTTTAATTTATTTTTTTTCTTATCCTTCCCTCACCTTCCATGTAAAAATTAACATGATAACTCCAATATCATTTATATACTACAATTTTATTATGTTAATTGTATAGCCACCATCAATTCTCTTTTTTCCCCTTCTATTCTAAAAATAAAAACATCATCTGTAAGGTGTTGATTCACCACCTTCATGGAAGATGATTTTTTTTTCTAATACCACCTTAAAGGTTGGTCATAAAACCATTATAATGGTTAAAATAGATTTTAAAATGTATATTAAAATTTATTTAGTGTTCTAGAACGATTATATATACATAATATTAATTATTAAAACAAAACTGGTGCGTGATTATCGAAAAAAATGTTAAAATAATCAAAAGGGGTATACTTAACATTTTATCTAATGAATCATACTAACATATATAAAAATGATATATAAAACCATTTAATATTATTTAATTTCATTAATAAAATATAATTTCAATTTTGGATAACTATTCTCATTTTACATGATCTTTCATACATGTATATAAGTGAACCAGTCATGAAACCCAAGGAATGAACACTCTAGAATAAAGAAATTAAATATTATAACTCATCAAAAACACCATAAATTAACTTAATAAAATTATAATAAATCAAATAATTGTTTAAGAGGTTCTTAATTAAATTATTAATAAATATAATTCCATTATCCTTGATATTAAGTGCATGTAGAGAACACTTTCGGACATAAGGTAAGGGATTCTCTCCCAACCTTCATTTTTGCCTTTGGGTTACATTTTATCTCTCTTTACCCCAATTTAATTCTTAATTATTATTATGTACTACTCTTAAATTTTATGTTTATTTTCCAAACATATGTACCTATCTCATTTCTTCTTTATTTGACATGGGAATACGTTCTTTATATGTTTCCCATTTCAATTCCTCCCGATAAGTAAGCCCGGTTAAAGGGAACTTCCCAATTTCTTACCCATTTTCAAGTACCATCCATAATCTATTTTAAGACACCATTATTTTCCTAAAAAATCTCATTCTATCATGAAATAACTATATTTTTTCATTTCTGGTTTTATGCAAACAATTATTTATTTTCCCTTTTAAAAGTCTCTTAAATATTTTTCCTTAAACCGCACTAAAGTGACTCAATTATAAAGATTATTAAACACTATTTTATACGTTTTCAATTAATTTGGACATAATTTATAATTATGTATTCTTATTTTCCCTTATAACTTCCATATATTATTTAAATATTTTATTTCATGGAAAGCTTTATGATACACCCATTTGTTATGCCTTATAACATGATTATGATACCCATTTCTTTCCATGGGTAACTCTTTTGTTTAAGTTTGATTATTAATATGGAACACATATGCATGAACATGTTATGATGGGAATTCCCAGATAGTTATCCAATGCATTGGGTAATTTTTAGTCTCATGAGATGTCATGTTGGGATAGAGAATAAACTTGATTCCTTTATGGGACTTTGTCTTCCATGTGAAATAGTCTTGGTAGTTAGCCTTTACTTGTGATTATGTCATGTTATATGTTTCTTCCACATTCCTATGTTTCAATTATTACATGATCCCATGTTCTATATTTTATGGTTCCATATGTTTATAAATGTTCCATTCCTTTTTATGTCATCATGTTATGTCTTATAACCCATGTTCTATTCTTTATTTCTATGTTTATTTCCTTACTGGGATTTTTATATAATTCCTTTGTTCATGTAATTCCCTATTTTATCCTATATATGTAAGAGCTCAAGGGAATTTCATAGATCATTATAGAGGTTAATTAAAAATGTTTTTATTTTCATTTCACACTTTCTTATCATGTACTTAATCTTCCAAATACACTAGACTTTACGATCCTTGGTTTATATTTGATGGATAGTTATTCTTAAAATCATGTAATAATATGTGTAAAAGGCTAGGTATTTTATAAGTACAACATCATAAAACTTGAGGTATTTAAAACTAATTATTTAAATATCTTAAAACTTCATCCAAAAAAAGTTTATCTAATTAATCTTTCCTCTATCCATAAGAATGTTTGTCCAAACCTTTTAATAACATTTAAACTAATCACAAAACTCTAATTCTCCACTTTACTTCATCATGTTAATTTTTTTGTCTGATGAATTCATAAGAAATTATCCATATAATAGAAAGTTTATATCGTGAACCTTCCTTATATTTTATTTTATTGGTTCTATTTATAATATTCCTTTGACCAGTGGACTTAGGAAATTTTTTTCCAATTTATCAGCAGTTCTTTTGTACAATCAATTTTCTTCTTCTGAAACTTTATACACCAGTTGGTACAATATTCTTAGAAAATTTCATATGGTGACATCATGAATGTTTTTATAATTTTTTTTCATCTAATGGATCTTAATTTGGTGTATTTACTTTATCTATTCTTCTTTATAACTTCACAACATGAAACTTTATATATTTTACTTAGAAACAAAAATTTTCCACTTAAAAAATTCATAGAAAATATTTATCTAGAAACTCTATCTACCCCTATCTAGTTCTATTAACCCACTAAAAATGTTTGAATACATTTTTGCGACATCCAAACACTTTTTCACATACAACTTTCTTCATCTGGTGCACTTCTCGGATTTCTAATTTTGATTTATCCTTTTGAATTATCACAAATAAAACATGGAAGCTTCTTATTTCATATATTGCTTCCCCTTTGTATTTATTTTCCATTTTTCAAAAATTCACAAACTAAACAATAAATAATCATTTTCTTCTATCTAATTGGGTGTGTCTGGTGATCTGTATCTGGGTTGTCTGGTGACTTTCTGAAAACTTCCCATTATAAAAACTCAGTAACTTGCAATGCCAAACCTTCATTTGGAAATTTTATCTGGTGAACTTTGTCTCAAAACAAAATAGATCTTCCTATATATAAAAATACTTGGAACAAGATATTTTCATTATTTTAGGAACTTTTATATCACCTTATAATCATATTAAATTTTAAAAAAGTTTCTTAACAAAACGTTATAACTTATTCCAACAAATTCATAACAAACTTTTCAGAGACTTCTTTCTCACCTACTTATCAAAAAAAAATCTAAACAAAAATTAGTTGTCTAAAAATAAAATACTTTTTTATGAAAATATCACCAAGGATCCTTAAATTCTAGGGAGAGTGAGTCTTGAAATGGTGGATATTTTACCCTTTTGTAAGTCAGGAGAAGGGTGGGTTTTAGAGAAACCCTTACATTTTCAATATCATAAGGTTTCTAATCAAGTTTAAAAGAAACAAATTGAAAATTAGGAGAGTAAAATGAGTGTTAATATCAACACACTACAATAACTCTTTTTTAGACAACTTATAGTGTTTTAGGTTTTTTTTTACTTTTAAAATTTTACACAAATTTAATTTTACCTAGGTAAATAATTTCTAACTTTAGTTATCAATTTTAATGAAAAATGTTAAGATTGAACTTTTGAAATTATTTTAAAATTATAATTAAAAATTTTAAATTAATTTAACCAAATTATATTTTTAAAAGTATGAAAATTAAATTTTAAAATAATTACACTTAATCATGTAAAAAACATTTTTAGAGAAATAACATTTTTAAGCTTAAAATTTATATATAAGATAAAATTATTTTGGATGATAATATTAACGAAATAAATTTATTTTTTATATAATAAATAAAGTATATGTTTCTTATAAGGAAATACAAAAAAAATCTCCATTTAAAATAACTGATTTATAGAAAATACTAAAAGTAGCTTTTTATTAAAGTAACATTTTAATTAATTCTAAAAAATTTGGACATAAGATTTATAAGATAAAAAAATATTTTAAAATTAATAATTTCATTTAATATATTTATATTTTATCACCTAGAATGTTTTTAAATCTTATAGATCATTTTTATATAATGATAAAATCACCTAAATAACAAGTTTCATGAAAACTATATTTTTGACTGAAACCCAACCTTTTAGAAAAAACTAAAAAAATAATACTAAGTAAAATTTTATATAAGTAATTAAAAAAATAATTTCATTTTTATTAATTTCAAATTTCAAAATTTATAAATTCATTTTTTGAATAAAATCATAAAATGTAATGTAAAATTGTTTTAATAATAAAATGGAATCTTCAAATATTAACTGTTATTATTCTTATTTTGTATAATTTAACAAAAAAATTGTTGTTGAAGAATTATTAATATCAAACATAATTTATCATTAATAAAAAAAATTGTAAATAGATACATGTATCTCTTAAAAGACAATTTTTTATAACAATACTTTTCTAAACAATAAATGATCTTATTAGTCATTTTAGGTAAATTTACTGAATTTCATTCATATTAAAAGTATCCTTTATTTTCTATATACATATAATTCATATAAGAAGTTACTATTATTAATTACTATTAATTCAAAGTCTTGTATTTTAATGGTCATACTTAATTATTTATATTTTATCTAAATATATCGCAGCTTCGTTTAAGTTTGGTGTTGGGTGTGGAGTAAGTTATCAAACACCTTAACTTATGTAAAGGTAATAATATATCATAATTTTGTGGTGTCACATATAATATCCTCCAAATCCATCATTATAAAAAACCAACCCATCCATAATTCTATAGAGGACTCTCCCCTTGATTCCATGGTTATCCTCAATCGATTTGGGTGGATCTTTTTAGGTATGTTCGGTTTTCCTCTCAGTTTCTCCTCTTTTCTATAGATCTTATCTTGATCCATCTTCCACTTTTCCCTTTGGGACTCTAATGTGATGTGATTCCTAGATCTAGAAGTTTTTAGGGGTAATTATTGGCATTTCTCTTGGATCTAGGCTTGTGAGGACCAGATCTATCAATTTCACATCACCAGTTTAGAAGGAAACGTTGTTTTGATCAATCATGAGGTATGTGTCTCTATCCTATGGTATATCCATTGGAATTATTTGTGTTCTTATGTTTTCATTTGGTTATAATTTATGAAATTGATGATTTTAAATCCATGATAGGTTAATTTTATTTTTGATTTCTATGGAAATGTTTTCAAAAAATGGGTTTTTTTTTAAAATAGTTTTGATGCACATGATGTATTTGATAAAATACCTCAAGGATTTATTTGAATTGTAAATTCGTTTTCAAACATTTAATTAGTGTGAAATCACTATAGAAATTTTTTAATGAAATTTGAGCTTGATTTTCTTGAAATATAATGATGGTATATAGCACATTGAGAGACCCTGGGGTGGAGGAAAAAAATAAACATAAATAAACCTTAGTCGTGTATGTTATCACTATCATAGGTGGAAATGATTCCATGGTCACTAGTGGGTAGCCTTATAGAGGGGGATGAGGATTATATATTTCAAGATTCACTTATTTTAACTAGTGTTTCTTACTTGTCTTAGTTGTGTGCACCATCTTGTCATGAACTATCCTTTGGTTCTTTATTGATACAATACATTCATGTTTATTTGATATACTTATTTTCCCACTTAATATGGATATTGATACATGAAAAAATGGTTCATTCTTATGATTATTCTTAATGAAAAAATGTTATGTGATATTTTTTCTTACTATGATATGGTGTGTGTATTAAAAGAAAACAATGATTTCTATTTAAATTTTTTGAAAATATGTTTTATATAAGAACTAATGGATGCATGTGGATAGAAATTTTATATATTTTTTGGTTTTATTATACTAATATTTACTGACCATACACTACTTTTTTCCTTTTGGAATTTATAGACTTGGTTTTGCAATATATATGTAAATGGAAGAGAATCATGTAGAGGTTGGATCTCTAAGATTGTGTTGTCTTTATATGGGTTGGGATAGTGGGGAATTATGGTCATGTGAATGGGTTGTTTTAGGTTCCATATTAACACTATTTTAGTTTGTTCTTCTAGGCCTTATTATCTAGTTATTGGATGTTGAAATTATTGTTTGGTTATTTTGATGTATGATGTATTTTGGTTATCTATTGTGATACTCTGATTACTTCAATTTTTTAATATATATTTTAGATGTTGAAATAATTCCCAATTATATTTTCATGATATCCATATTCTTATCACCAAGACACGGTGATTAGAAACACACTTTGGGACTTATGTAAGGCCAAGTCGACTGATATTATGGGTTAACTTGGGTTGGTCTGTTACAGATTATATGCATATTGTATGTATACATGTGTTTTTAAGAAATGTGACAATATAAAAAATATATATATCTTAAGGAATGTTTGATATGATGAAACACTTTTTAATTAAAATGAATAATAAATTAAAATAGATAATTTAATTTGTAAACTTATGTAATAAACCGGTCTAGTTCTTCCATCTGACAGAGGCCCAAACCAACCTACCACTGGCCCGAAGGTTGTTCTTGATCCCCATGGGATGGAAATGAGTTCCTGGTAATCACAAGAACACACTTGGGAATGGTTTCACACAATAATTATATAAAATACATCATCAATAATATATAAAAAGTTTACCTGACTCTTCCTTTATCGGAAGTCCATGCCAGAGAAAAATAAACAAGACAACAACATAATATCAATCTAGGAAGGAAACAAAGTAGTAGTGAGCATCAAAAACCTTCACCTCCTAATGAAAACCCTCTCCTAAATGGAAAATATTCCCACCTCCAATGGCTATGCTCTATCGACCATAAACTATAGTTACCCTCCATTCATAGAAAGTAGTAAAAGCCAAAATGGATAAAATAAATCATATAATGGGACACTTGTAGGAAATTCTATGAAAATTAAATGAAATTACTACAAAATCATAGAATTTTCACCACCATCCAAATGCGGTAAAATAAATATTGACCTCAATAAATCAGTGCTCTCAAGATGGTCCTGATGAAGAAGAACTAGGAACCTACAACTGAGATAATAATATAGGTGTGTGCACAAAAGAACTCAGTAGGCCAGTACAACCCATCAAAACTAAGAAGTCACTTCCATATGACATAATAATCATTATAGTTTAAAATATAGTAGAAAAGTAAACATTTTATATATAGTTATACAAAATAAGAAACAATATATCAAAAGTGGGAAAACATCTTTCCCAAGCTTTTTTTTAAAAGAAAAAAATCACTTAAAAATAGATTTCCTCGGCCTAAACCACTTGGACAAAACACTATTTTAAAGTCCCACTTTAAAACCATTTTATAAACACTAATTTTGGAAATACACATTTCAAAACTCATAAGAGGTTTCTATTTATAACAAGTTTTACCAAAACATTTTTAAAACCAACCATTTATAAAAACTATAAATAGTGGATCGAAAACCCATTTTTATACTTTTCTCCCAAGAGAACAATTTTCAATCTCATTTCTAAAAATATCTTGATAAAAATATTAATTTCAATATTTCACTTTTCTTATTTAAAAAAAATCACAAACTCTTTTCAAAACATTTTAAAATTAAACCATATAAAGAAGGAATAAATCATACAAGAAGGCACCACTATACTCAATTCATACAAAAATAAGAGATAAATGAAAAGTACATAAGTGCTAAGAAATAATCCAAGAAATAGGGGATAAAATAAAATCATAAGGTAAATCTTCTAAAATAGTCCAAAGGATCTTAGTATCATGGGCACTACACTAGGTCCTAATGTGAGACCTTCCTCGACTTCGCTCCACAAACCAACCTTCTAACCAACATTGCAACCTAACACAAACACCCGACTAGACTACACCAAAACTCATCAGAATAAAACACCCCATTTAACCCAATTTAATGGTATAAGGGACACTGGTAGTGTGAGACTCCCTAGTGAATCATAATTCTAGACTCCCACTTAGATACTCAGGTTCCCATGACTTTTAAAAATAAAGGTGATCATAATCAATCATTACCATGCATCACATGAAATCATTTAAAATAACTCACACCAAACATCCCACCCATAAAAAAATAACCCCAAGCATAATAAAAAAATTATCATACACAATGAATCAAAATAAAAATACTCACATGGGATCACATGCCACCACAGGCCACAAGAATCTAAAACTGGCTCAAGAGGGTATCACAACATTTATAAAAACTATTTTTCATAAAATAAAAAATGATTTATCTCTTTAAAACCCAAAAATTCTTAAAATTCCAATACATTTCATAAAAACACTTTTGAAACTAAAATGGGAACACACTCTCCCCCTTTTAAATTCACCTTTGAAAATATTTAAATCCACACGTGTTTTAAAGACAAAAACCAAACGGGTTAACTCACCCCTTTAAAATCAAAAAAAACTCATGTTACACATTAAAATAACTTTCTAAACTCTCACAATTGGTTTGAAAGAAATTTTAAATCAACAAAATTTTTTGAAACATCAAACTAGTGCTCTCCACTACCTTTAAAAACCAAAAACATTATTCAAAAACCATCAAAGAATTTTTCACAAACATTTCTCATCGATTCAATCTCACACCAAAGTTAAAATAACTATTATATAAAAATGTTCCCTCATGGATTATACATATAAGAATACTTTAAAAATTAAAAAACCTTTAAAATAACAATAAAGTAAAGACATGTAATATAAAGTTATGATAAATAGACACCTACCTTGGACAAATAGAAATCAATCCAGAAACAAGTTGTGAAGAGATAAAACATTTCTCCTTCAATGGAAGATAACTAAATGGGGTAGAATATACCAATAAAAACCTGAAAATGAATAAATCATCAAAAATTAGGTAAACCCTTAGACCTAGGGTTCGATCAAAAGAAGACATAGTGGTGGGGGGATGAAATCGATAATAGACAAGGAATAGAGAGAGGAGTCCTTACCATGGAGAACTACTGGAAAAATGATCTATAGCCACAGTTTTATAAACCCATGAATATAGATTAATTTATATCCACACTTCAATTATAATCTTGGCTACATGGTTATTTTAATCCATGGTCTGTGGCACCAAATTCATTCCATCGTGGGATTCTCTTATTCTCCACGACCCTCTCCACATTGCCCTCGCGACCTCTCCTCGTTGTGACCATCCTCCACCCCTGCGAACTCTACTCGCTCGGCGCTCTTCCCATTACCCTCGCGATCTCTCCTCTCCGAGGCCCTCCTCCACCCTCATGAGCTCTCCTCTCGGCGGCCCTCCTCCCCTGAAGCTGCCTCCCAACATGGCCACCCCTCCGCAAGCTCTCCTATCTGCGACCCTCCCCCGACGCTGCCATCTAACACGGCCACTTCGCCTCCCGGCCAACACTACTCCTAGGAGGCCTCCCCACAACCTCCTTCAGCGCGCCGACCAATCCAGCCTCGCGAAACCCTAACACAATTTCGACCAACTTCAGTTCATCATAGATTTTTATTCCATCCCATCGACCTATCCTCACGCATAGCAGCATCTGCATCATGATGTGTTTCTATAGATATCCCCTTGATTGGGACATCGATGGATGGGAAATAAAGGTATGTCAACTGCTAGGTTCTTTAAACCCTTCTAGATCTTAGATCATATTTTATAAACAACTTTAATATTGGATTTTTCTCCTCAGTTCAATGCTACGATGAATGTGTTTCGTATTTTAAAACTGAGGAGATGTATACTTGATCCTGCTCATGTTATTCAGTTTGATAATTATGAGTTGGAAGCTATTGGTTCCTATATGGAATGATTAGTTTGTATCATCAACTAATGTGAGAAGGTTTTATAAGGGATGCTCATATTGATAGTTAAAGAATAGAGATTGTTTGTATAGATTCATAATGAAACTTATAAACATTTATTTTTAATTATTTCTCAATGTACAGAGTTTTTATCTCCAGAATCTCATTAATGATTCTTGGTGAGGTGAAGCCTAGTGATGAGAAATTTATAAGGAATCTCATCATGATGAGTTATTAATTCCATTAATTTGAAGTGTGGTATTATTAAAATGGATAAAAAATGGAAGTTTGGGGGGTTTAAGAAGGATCTAAGAAGGGTAAAAGGAATTTGGTGTTAAAAAGGTAAGGTGTTTGGTGTAGGTGTAGAAATAAATACCTAGTTGACTGATACCGAGTATTTAGCGGTGTCAGGTATAATCATCGGTAACTACTGGTGTAACCACTATATACCTAGTGCCTTATACTAGGCACCTAGTAAGACGCAGATGAGTTTTTTTAAATAGGGATTAAAATAGTAATTTTACATTAGATAATTATCCCCTAAAACACCCTTTATTGGGATTTCATTGTGATTCTCATTTTGTAACACCCTTAAGAGGCGATCCTTCATCACTCTCCATCTCCCATTGAACCTACCTTTGAATCTTATCTAAATTCATCATTGAGTTTCTGAAAATCCCATAACATAATAGATCTAAAGTTGGGAATCCATTTTTTTCTTTATTTTACTACTCTTCATGTGAACTGAGAGTGAGTCCCTAAATTCTTCAATCGTCAAGGTTTTGAATTCTTGTTTTCCTTTCATCGTTCTTACACTGAATGGTAGGATGAGGTATTAATTCATGATCTTAAGGTAAGGAAATACTCTAAATTTAGATTTTTATTTCTTCCATATATAATGGGTTAAATCCTAGATTACATTTGTCCTAGGTTTTCTAAATATTATCAGGAGTTTCATATCCTCATCATGATGATGCTTGAGTTGTTCTATTATGTTCGAAACATCATAATGCTTAGTTAAGCTTTGGTCTAAGCTTTTTTTGAGTAAAATAAAATGAAAGGGGGATGAGAAGATCATGAGGATGAACTTCTTAATAAATGAAAGAACCTAATGAGTTTTCCCAGAATAATGTAGAAGAATTTGGGTCAATGCTTGATTTATTAAGACTAAATTATTGAGATTGGAGCTATTTTTGTGAGTCGTTGATCTTAATGACTGAGACAAAGATAACATGTGATGTAAGGCTAGGAATTAACTCAAGACTGAAATGATAGATATTATAAGTCTCTTAAATATGGAAGTGAAGAATTTAGAGGATGCATATGCTAAACTCCAATGATCAATAGATCACAAAAGAACTAGAGATTCATTATTGAGAAGAAGGATGAAGAGATGATCTGGCAGGGATTCCAGGCTATGACTAAAAATAATTATTGTTTTTAAATTAAAATTTCATCAAATCCAAAATGAGGAGATCCTCTCTACTTAGTGATATTGCGTTTTTAAATAGCCAAGAAGATTAATACGAAGTTTTTGTATAAAGAGTATTTTGAGATGAAGAAATAATTGATCTCACTGGGAGACATAATTGGCCAGGAAGAGAATAAAAATAAAAAGAAGAGGGTATTTTTGGAAACCTAGTAGAGATAACCATTAAAGAAATCAAAAAACAAATCAAATGGGTTAAAATAGTTTCATGAGAAGATATAGTTGGTGTGCCAAGTTATACCCGATTTGTTTCAGATTATAGTACAGTGGGAATGGGTTTAAAAATATATTTTTCTACTTGAGGTAACAAAGATATTGATAGTATAAAAAACTAATAAACAAAAAAATGGTTTTATGTGTTGGGTGTGACAAGTGAGCAGTGAGAGGATCCAATAGTGTTGTATAAGAGTTGGTTGAGTGAGTTGATGATTTTTAATAATAAGAATCATCATCCACTACATACTATATAAATTAATAAGAAGAGTGTGTTGAGATAGTGATGATGAGTTGCAACTTACCTAGTTTCAATGAAGAAGATAAAGATAAGAAGAAAGATAAGAGGAAGCTTTCTTTTGAGTTTGAGAAGCTAGTGAATATGTTTTGAAGAATTGGTAAGTGAGAATAAAAATAAAGACCAAGTTTGAAGTGTTTCTTTATAATTAGTTTAAGACTTTGTTTGTGGAAGAAGATTATTTTTGTGATATACTGACATCTTGGATAGTATTTATGATCTACTCCAAAGATGGAAGGAATTTGAGATGATGATCTAGTGTGATGCTGGTTTGAAAAATGTGGGATGTAGTATAATGATTCATTCACTTGTGTTATAGAACATCTTAGGTTTTTTTTTCAGGTATGAAAAAACTTTTTGTTTATGTTTTTTATCATCTGGTTGATCATTTTAAGCTTTTTGGAATATTGGATCTTTGAAACAGATACAAAATTGCTACTGTTGCAACTCATTATGTGAATGAGGGGTTCATTCCATGAATGCTCGTGGATTCTCAAGACAAAGAGCCCCGAGTTAGGTAACCTCGGTCTCAAGTCTTATTTAAACTTCCTCATTCATGTCAATGATTAAAATCAAAATCTACCACTTAATGTTAGGATTTGATTTTCTCACTCAAGAATGAGATAATATGAATTCATACCATTTCAATGAAGCTTTTCAGAACACCGTCTAGAATTCTGATTTACATGATTTTAATAGGTTATGGTAGCTTCTCAAGGTTTTATGCACCTTTCTCCCCCATAAGGAGAAACTGTAAATTATCTTCATCAATGTGGATCTCTTCTATAGATAGATTTTAGGATATACCATATTGAGAATTCACTAAAATGGATTACTTGAATTAACATTCTAGATTTTATAGCTTGTACAATTTCTTCAGTTCTCTTTGATATCTAGCTTCACCTTCAATTCCATTCATGGTTAGCACATAAATACAATATGAAATAGAATAAGGTGTTACTATTTGTTCCTTAGTGTGAACAACAAGGTTGAGAATGTTTTCTCAACCAAGTTTCCCCTTTCTCAATGCTTGTACATTTTTATTCGAGATTTGTTTTTTTTCTTTTTGGAGCATGGATTTCTTCACTTTCAACTTATTTATGAGAGATGTTCTTCTTTTCATAAACCTTCAAGTCACATGCATCACATAATGTAATATTTATCTTCTTTAGGGATTTTTCTTATACCAGTAACCTGATTAAGCAATTGTTGGTACTATATACATCCATATTACTTGTTCTGCAATATTGTTGTCGATGTCATGACACAAACCATGTATGTATTCACTTATACAGAAGGAATCTTCTTGAGATGTCATTCTCTTATTTTGATGCAAAAAGGGTTTCCCATTAGTCTTTTTAGTCCAAACTGGTCCAGATTTGGTTTTAGTACCTGCATTATTAGAGGCAACATGTTTATTTTGAGATTTATTAGGAGATGAATTAACCTGCCTTTTTGGACCCTTCTTTTCACTAGAAACCTTAATTTCCTTGTTTCTCTTATCTTATTCAAATCATTCTAAACTTCAAGATACTTTGATTGTGCCTTTCTTAGTACTTATTCTCTCAAAGAAAGTTTCTCTTCAATGTTACTCACTATCTTATCCTTATCAACCACATTCAATTTGAATTTTTTGATTTCATTAATTTAAGTAACTTCCCACTTGATATACTCCTTTCCTTCGATCATATTTTCAAATAATTTCATTATTAGCCACTTCTCCTTCATGAGTTTTGTGTTCTGCTCAATACATGCTTCCAATTCAGATGGGGGGTGGGGTATGCTTCATGGATGTGTTATTTCTATTGTTTATGCATGTACTGATGAAATGATTATTGATATTATAATTAACAATGTGTGTTTTTAGCTGTTTTGTGTTGACATGACCACCATAAATTATCAGTCCAATGGGAGTGACTAAATGATGATATTGTGTTAATAATAGAAAGGAATTATAGAATCTATAATGGTAATGGATTCATGTATCAGTTATCATCACTGATCACATATATATAAGAAGTTGTTATATCTCATTTCTTTTCCCACTATTTTCTTGCAGGTGGTTTCCTATGATGAGGCCGGTTCTATCCACCACCATCGATGACAGTGAGTTCAACATTGGATTTGGGTAAGATTTATTTCATTTTTATTCTTTGGACAAATTTTAATTAGGGCCTTTGTGATTTTTGGGTTCTTTATATTTTTGTAGTGCTTTCTGGATCTTGTTAAGGTGGATTCGAGTTGCCGTTGATGAAGGCTTACATGTGTATGAATAGGTAGGCATATAAATATATAATTTCCCCCTTTATATATATTCACTCATGGCAGTATGAATATATATATTGGGTCTAGGTGTGCTTATATATAAATATGAAAAATGCATACATGTGTAAGTGTAAAGGGGTATATGCAAGTATAAACATATATCTAAGGATCCCCTTGTGCATATTTGGCCATGAAAATATGTAAATAGGGGATAGGTGTCCTTATATATATGTGAAGTTTCATATTTATTCAAGCAGAAAAAAATGAATATTTGAGTTGTCGTTAAAAGCAGCGCCTTGAGGTTGAGGTAAGTTTCCTTTTCCTAACCCTTTAATTTGAATTCTATAATTTCTCGAGTATTTTAAAAACTTGTTTTCATTATTATATATTGTGTATATGCTATTTAAATTGGTTTTGGATCTTTATAATGACATTTTCACCTGTTTTACATGATTTCCCTAAGCCTTCAACGTGGACTAGTAGAAAGTTTCAGCCAACTAAATAGTAGAAAATGAAATTTCCTTCAATTTAGAGATGAAAGTGTCCTCATTTTGAGAAAACATCAACCTATAATTCTCGTAAAAATCTAAAACTTAAAGAAAATATTTGTTTTCATTTCATAAAACAAAAACAACTGACTTTTAAAACTTGATACTTTCTTCAGTAACATCATTGTGAAACACTTGACCCAGAAAAAGATAGAATTTAACCTATTAAAATAAATCCACCTAGGCATGATTCACGGTGTGACTAGGGGTTTCACACCATGAATCCCTACCCTTGGAAATTTCATGGCTTGAACTGAGGTTCATAGCCATAAATATTATTTATTCATTGTTGGTTATGGATTCATGTATCATTAATCATGTATAGTTGACACACTGATCACATATATATAAGAAGTCGTTATATCTCATTTTTTCCACTATTTTCTTATAGGTGGTTTCTTATGATGAGGTCGGTTCTATCCACCACCATCAATGACAATGAGTTCAACATCGGATTTGGGTAAGTTTTATTCTGTTTTTATTCTTTGGCCCAATTTTAATTAGGGCATTTGTGATTTTTGGGTTCCTTATATTTTTGCAGTGCGTTTTGGATTTCGTTGAGGTGGATTTGAGTCTCTGTTGACGAAGGATTACATGTTTATGCATATTTAGGCATATACATATATAATTTTCCCCTTTATATATATTCACTCATGGTAGTATGAATATATATATTAGGGCTAGGTGTGTTTATATATGGATATGAAAAATGCATACATGTGTAAGTGTAAAGGGGTATATGCAAGTATAAATATATATCTAAGGACCCCCTTGTGCGTATTTGGCCATGAAAATATGTATATAGGGTCTAGGTGTCCTTATATATATGTGAAGTTGCATATGTGTGCAAGTGGAAAAAAGGAAGATTTGAGTTGTCGTCGTCAAAAGCAAACACACCTTGAGGTTGAGGTAGGGTCCCTATCCTAGCCTATTTAATTCAAGAATGTTTTAAATTGCATTTCGTTTCCTTCTTAATTCTCCATGTTTATATTAAATTACAATTCTTGAATAAGAGTTAGTTAAGATAATTGTTTCATTTGATAAATAAGTCATGTTTTTGTAATAAAACCCCTCCAACGGAGGTGCGCTGTCTGCAAAAACTCACAGTGGTATACCTTGCTTAACATTATTGAATTGATGTTTTCCTTATACTTGATGTCATTGTTAGTCATAAAGAACACATCGTACTTGACCCTTTTTATATCCCTGTAGGGGGTTTCCCTCTTTTTATTAAAATGGTTGTTTTAACCAAGACACTCTTTAAGTGCAGTTAGACTTTTAAGATGGGTCCCATGTTGTGTGATCATGTCACATGTCATGTGATATTTAAATCCAACCAAAAGCCTAGTTCCACAGCCCAGGGGTCCCACAGTACCAGTAATGTAAGATTACATGTTATGTAACCTGTGATTTTCTTGATCCCATGGGGTATTAATTCCTCTAGGTATTCCTACACATTGCTAGATCTCCAAACCTCACCTAATTAGGAATATCAGGGGTCATCCAATCCTCTAGTCATCACAGATTAGCATTCATTTCTTTAAATCTTCTGAGAAAACATCCTCTCATGCCATACATATCATCCTATTTGAAACTAAGTGGAGCAGATACTTCAATTCCATTCTAATCCACATCCAAAATCCATGATAAAAATGACATAAATTGCCCTTATGAAAAGCCAGGTCAAGGAAGGAACTGATTAACCAGTGGAAAACCACCAACTGACCAATGGACACAAACTTTTTGGTTCCAACCATCAACCATCCTGTAGTTAGTCTAGATCCAACCCTCCCCCACTATCACTATTAATATGTTCATGGTGCTTTATAATAGCTAACTGGTGGCCCCATTTACTGCTTTTTAGGAACACCACATACTTCTCCCCCCCTTTACTAAATCCATCCACCCGAAACATAAAATTTCAATTAAAACTTAATCATTTTAATTATAAATCACCAAAATTAAATTTTAAGAACCCAAAAAAGAAATCCATAGTCATTACAAACTATCCACTATATGATTTCTCATCCATGCGAAACATTAATAAGCATCACTGGTGACTTGAGGTTTCAGGGGTTTGGAGCTGCCTTTGGGCCTACTCCTTCACTTCATAGTTTCCCATCCTTAACCTTATCTATTATTCGGTACCTTGAAGTCTCATTTACCTTCTTCTTCTATGTCTTTTTTCCTGGGGTTCGACATGCATCAATTTTGAAATCACTTCTTTCAAGATCGATCACTAGTATTCAGGTTAACCAGAATGTTTCATTATTTTTCAAATGTTTTCCAGTAGTCGAACATTATTCCCTCAAATTTGCTAATTATTTACTTCCCTAATAGAAGATTGATCCACCATAGGTGTACTGAACTGAGTTCTCATTGATTCTTTCTCAGGTTGCATGAAGTGGTGGATCTGGCTTTTTCTTTGTCCAAATATTCATCTTATTTCAACTGTTAACCATGTTTTCTCTACCAGTGGAACCTAATTGTTCACTCTAGGAGAGACTCTCAGTTTTCATCCCAATTGATTTAGATTATCAGATTTCATCTTCCATTTTGAAATCCTTCTTTTCTTACTATTTGCAGCAACATTCTTGGAAATATTTTAGGTCGATCAGAAGATTCTTAAAGGGAAATATCTCATTCATTATTTTTTGTTTGTAGAGTTTGACCTATCTAATAAACATCTAGAGTTTATTTTCCTCTCCTCCTCCCGCTCCCTTCGCTCCTGGCTGGAAGATGCTACTCTGTGAATGTCGCTGGATTGGTCCAACACGTCGTGGTCACGCTGCGGTCACATCGTGGTCATGCCGCGGTCACGCCGTGATTTGGCCCTGCTCCAGGACAACACCCTGCGGCGGTTCGCAGTGATAGTATTCCATGAGTCTTGTGATCAATGTTGAGACTGACTAATCACAATTTCTATTGGTGGGGCGACGACCGAAATGTTGCCCCGCCTCCTCTCACTCCCTTCGCTTCTGACCGGAAGATGTTGCCCCGTAGATGTCGCTGGACCGGGCCAACACGCCGCGGTCACGCTGTGATTTGGCCCTGCTCCAGGACGACACCCTTCGGCAGTTCATAGTGATAAAATTCCATTAGTCTTGTGATCAATGTTGAGACTGAATAATCACAATTTCTGCCAGCTGGGCGACGACCAGAATGTTGCCCTACCTCCTCCCGCTCCCTTCGCTCCTAACTGGAATATGATGCCCCGCGGATGTCGCTGGACAGGGCCAACACGCTGCGGTCATGCCGCGGTCATGCCGCGGTCAATCCGCGGTCATGCCGCGTATATCAACCCTCCTTTTTATCACATAAACTTTCATTAAATTATACAAAAGTGAGGATCTTTAATGTTTAGTGTCTTGGAAACCAGGAAATTATTACATGAGAAAAAAAACATTCTTCTTAAACACTTGAAAGGATTTTTCATTTGTTTATCCTATGTTCATTACAGCATCTCATAACCTGGGAGCATACATCAAAGTAAAGGGTGAGAAAAAGGCCCTATAAGGGAAACAAGGGAAACATTTTACATGAGAACTTGAGATACATCAAAAGTCATGAAAAATAACTTTAAGGAATGAGAAAGAGATCATGAGGAATATCATAATAAAAATAACATGTTTCATAACTTGAAGATGTGGCTACAACATTTAACATAGACAATCATTTCTATTTCACCAAGGTCCATCCCCAAGGTGTCATTAAAAATTACCAAGGTTATTCACCAAGGTATCAGTCAAAATGGTCATCTCTAGAGATTAAGTCTTTACCCAATGCATTGGAGCGCTATCAGGGCGCACCCTTAAATTTGCCTTTATTATCATGTGAGCCACATATATCATCATCAAACATTTCATAAATAACCCATATAGTATAAAATAAATGGGTTTCCTTTCATAATCATAACGTTTTAAAAACTGCTTTAAAGACATGATCTTTATGTCACTTTAAACCCACGGAAAAAGGAAATTGGGTTTCATGTATGAAAATCACAGAATTTAAAATATAAAATTTTGATATATATGTGAATACCCCTATATAATAAAGAGCTTTTAGTATTCACTTAATAAAATAAAATAATTTTAGAAAAAGAGAGAGGCATTTTGAGACGAAAATTATGCAGCATAACGTCTATGTTACAGGGTTTTAGAAAACATTGAAAAGAGAGGGGACATGAGTCACCCACTCATAAATGATCCATAACACAGTAGAGGGATAGAATATAATGGATATAAGAACATGGTAATGAAATTTGAAAGTCATACCATATGAAATGAAAACATTGAAGGAAGATAAAAATAAGATTTCTCTTATGAAAATTCGGCAGCCTAACGGCGTCACTTAAAACTTCAAAAAAATGAATTGACGAGATCAAATAGGTTATCTCATCATATGAACATAAAAGATCAGTATGATAGATATAAAGATCATACCCCAACATAATAAAAAGGAACATGAAAGACTTGACATGAAAATAGATCTTGAAAATGAGAAGGGTGAAAGAATCCCTTAAAAATTTGGCAGCCTAACGTCGCCACTTAAAACATCAAAAAAATGAATTGACGAGATCAAATAGGGTCTCTCATCATATGAACATAAAAGATCAGTATGATAGATATAGATATCATACCCCAACATAATAAAAAGGAACATGAAATACTTGACATGAAAATAGATCTTGAAAACGAGAAGGGTGAAACAATCCCTTAAAAATTCGGCAGCCTAACGGCGCCACTTAAAACATCAAAAAAAATAAATTTACGAGATCAAATAGGGTCTCTCATAATATTAACATAAAATATAAGTATGATATATATATATATATAATACCCCAACATAATAAAAAGGAACATGAAATACTTGACATGAAAATAGATCTTGAAAACGAGAAGGGTGAAAGAATCCCTTAAAAATTCGGCAGCCTAACGGCGCCAATTTAAACATCAAAAAAAATGAATTGATGAGATAAAATAGGGTATCTCATCATATGAACATAAAAAATCAGTATTATAGATATAGAGATCATACCACAACATAATAAAAAGTAACAGGAAAGACTTGACATGAAAATAGATCTTGAAAACGAGAAGGGTGAAAGAATCCCTTAAAAATTCAGCAGCCTAACGGCGCCACTTTAATATTCTTAAAATGAATTGATGAGGGAAAGAGAGGGTATATCATCATATGAACATAAAAATGACAGTAGGATGAATATAAAAGAACATCCTCCAACATAAGAACATGGAGCATAAAAGAAATGACATAAAAGAGAGTACTTGGAAAGAAAGAGAGAGGTAGGATCCCTTACCTTAAAATGTATCTCTTAAAACTCAAAGGTTGGGACCTTGAGGGCTTGGGGGAACCTTGAGAGGACTCCTTGTGAGGTAATGATACCAGAGCTTAATTAGGGGAGATTTGGGAGTGAAAACTAAAGGAGGAAAGGGTGGGTATTTATAGGGAATGTGAGGGGACAAGGCATTAATGGCCAAGGGACACCTCACAAGTGGTTTTCTCAAAACCATGGGTTGTCCCATGGTATTTCCCATGGATTTAGGCCACATGGGGCCCCCCATACAATAATTCATCACCTTTGGTCGTCCAACCCTTAAAATATCTCATGAAATCATCATGACATAGTTATGATGTCATTAAACATATCGAAACCCTAAAACTGTATTTCTATTATTCACTGAAAATTCAACTTTCTCAGAAAAATACCAAAATTTTACCTTAACCAAATATCAATGCTCTGATTTCAAAAATGAACTTCATTTTATAAAAATATTTTTCTAAATATTTTTAATTTAATTTTTAAATAATTACACTATTCACCGAAAATTCATTTTTTTCAGAAAAATCCCAAAATTTTACCTTAACCAAATATCGATGCTCTGATTTAAAAAATGAACTCCATTTTATAAAAATAATTTTTTAAATATTTTTAATTTAAATTTTAATTAAAAAACATTATTCACCTGAAGAAACTAATACTTGACTAATAATTAATGAAATAGTTATTTATCTATTTTATTGAATCACAATACTTAATCATGGTGCCTAGATTATATTAATACTTTCTCTAAGTGAGATTACTAATCCATTTGGTCACATTACTAGTCCTAAGCATAAAATCACTATTCATAATTTACTATTCATCAAAAATTAAGTTGATCTTATTAGACTCTAAATTTCATACTGAACATAATTATAGAAGACCATTTTTTGAAAATCATTACACATAATTAGTTATCTAAGGTTTACATAAATATTTTAAAAAATTCTTTTTCTAGAATTCATCAAAAATATGCATATTATATTTATCCGGACATTTGAAAATTCAAAAACTTCATCACAAGAAGAAATCACAATTTTTATTTAAATCAAAGGATTACACAAGGCCGTTATGGTCTCGTTACATATCCCCTTATAACACCAGCATAGGACCTAAGAGTAAGGTGTTCTAGGGTGATAGAATCTTGGGGTGGCTCGGCCAACATTGCACGAGTAGTAATTTCTATCAGTTTTAACTTCTCGCGAAGGAGATTTTGTTCTATCTTCACACGATGAAGTTCGGATTGGGTTTGTTCAAGAGAAAATCCCAGTGATGCTACCTCCTTCCCAAGTTCCGTTAGATGGGCTTCAATTGGCCCGAGACTACTGGATGAGGCCATAAAATCTTCTTTCTATAATAATTAACCAAGATCACTTTAGAGACATTAATAAAAACATTTAGTTTCCAGTGGTCATATTGACCAATGATCATATAACAGTCAAAACCCAACAGCCTAAATTTAATTATACTCATGTTATCAAATAAAACAGTTTTTTGAGTATAAAATAACACACAAAATTAGGAAACAATATTTATTCAAAATTCCAGGTCATTACACCGCGGTCATGCCGCGGTCACACCGCGGTCATGTCGCGGTCACGCCGTGATTTGGCCCTGCTCCAGGACGACACCCCGTGCCAGTTCACAGTGATAGTATTCCATGAGTCTTTTGATCAATGTTGAGATTGACTAATCACAATTTCTGCCAGAGGGGCGATGGCCGGAATGTTTCCCCGCCTCCTCCTGCTCCCTTTGCTCCTGACCGGAAGATGTTGCCCCACAGATGTTGCTGGACAGGGCCAACACGCCACGGTCAAGTCGGGGTCACGTCGGGGTCACGCCGCGGTCACCCCGCGGTCACGCTGTGGTTACGCCGCGGTCACGCCGTGATTTGGCCCTCCTCCAGGATGACACCCCGCGGCAGTTCGCAGTGATAGTATTCCATGAGTCTTGGTCTTGATTCCTGCCTTGAAATGTCGCTGAGAAATTCCTCCTGAGATGAAACTAAATTTAAACTCTGACCTAAGGGGGAGCACAAAAAAATGTCAATGAAACCAAGTCCCAGCGTTTTCCATGTTTGAAGGAAAAAATCGACCCAAGGTGTAGAAGACCTAACGACGAGTTGGACAGATTTCGAGGTGACGATGGAATTTGTATCTTGGAAATATTGAGCTTAGAGATCGATGAAGATGAGTCATCGAGTTGTACACCACGTGAGTCTGTGACTTCAGTAGAATTCGACCGAAGTAAGTTTGATTGGGAGGATGATGATGAACCAGCTGTACAGGATTGAAGACTGTTGTGCACATCATGATGTTGGTTCAATTGAAGCGTCGGTGACTATTTGGGTTTCGGAGCGGCGCATATGAAACCAAATTGAAGTTTTAATTCAGAAAAACGAGGCAACAAAAGATCTTCAATCAATCTTTGGTTGAGCTTCAGACCAGCGTGTCATATGTTTCAATCGATGAAGATGATAGGGTTAGGCGCGCTGATCCCACGACCAGAGTTGAAGAGAGCTGAGAATTCATTGAGCTAGTTGAGGAAATTCCAAAATCAACCGATTGAGTCTGTATCTCATATGAACTGCTACGTGTGAACCTGATCAAGCTTTCTCATTGAAGACACTTCATTAGTAGATTTTGTCTGAAATCAGTAACGAAGACGGTGGGGACCTCTTCCCTCTTTACCACTGCAGTTTCAGTTTTGAAGGAACCTGCACGGTAGGTGCTTAATTGAATGCTCCAACGAAGTTACCATTGAAGGCGATGGCACTGAAGAAGATGACATTGTTCCGGAAGATAATTCACATAAGGTGTTTGACAAATTGCCTCAGTGATCTTAGTTCACTTCACCGCTTGAAACACCAGTTTCTTTAACATTAAAAAATTAGGAGAAATGCCAACCCATGTCAGGTGCACAAAAAAAATTCTCAAATTAAGTTCTAGCCTGATGAGCCACACTGTCCTATTGAAGCCTGTACCCAGGTTGAAGAGATTCCAAAAATTAAGTGTTCGGTTGAAGAGCTTCCACAAATTAAGTGTTCGGTTGAAAATGAAGGTGACCATGTCAAGCTCTTCACAAGTGTGAAGAAGCTAGCTTGATGAATACTAGAATTATTTCCATGCCCAATATTGAAGACCATGGACCAACTTCTCAGGCCCAAGAGGCCCAAGTTATCCCGAACCAGGTCCGAATACCAGCAGCATATGAATCAGTAAGGCTCCTCATCACGCGAGCATGCTGAACAGAGTAAGACTTCCACCATAGCCATGATGCACCAAATCATTTGACCCTCTAATACTTCACGAAAGAGTACATAGCTTGATCATGGGAGGGGAATGATTTAACAAGGACAATTCGAATGATGCTCTCTCATGAAGAAATCTCGACCATCAAGTTGTGTATGAGGTGTCAATTTGAAGAAAGGGAGCCGGGATTGGAATTTGAGGAATAATTCAGAATTTCTAGGTTCATTGAAGTTAAAGTTCATGCTAATCTTGTGGAAGATAATGGAGGATTTAAAAACCTTGAGTATTTCTATAAGTGGGACCACTATTCAATAGAGGTGGGGGCGCTTCCAAGACTGGATCAATCATGCTTTTGCTGCTTTTCTCTACCATCTTTTATTTCATTCTGCTATAATACTCTTATTATGGCACATTAGTCCATTTGTGGTCACACTAAATATAATCCACCCATCCTCCTTGTTTAATTATACCTGTTAATGCTTAACCCTCCTGCTTACTTCTCTGGTTGTTTTTAATTTCATAATCATTAGGATGTTTCTACTTTCTTTTTCTATTAATTGCTTCTTCTCTCATTCTCGGAATTGCACACACATGCCACTTGGATTCAATGCATTGCCTACGATCATGGGAAGTGGGTTGGTCTGATAGTGATTGAAAATTTCCAATCATTAGGATAGGCAAGATTAGAGAACCTAGTACCTCAAGTTTTGGTGGAATTTTAAAAACCAGTAGAGGCTTCATCAAGGGATGATTCTAACAATTGGTTGGCAGCTTTATTACTCTTGAAGTTGAACTTTGGGTGGTAATTCATGCAGTTAAATATGTAAGCATTATGTATGGAATAATTTATGGATTGAAATTGACTTCTTGTGGGTGGTCAACATACTCAGGTGTAAATATACATTGTTCCCACTGCAGCTCTACAAGTAATGGATGGATTATTATTATTATTGAGAGAAGATACACTTCATGGAATCTCACATATGTAGGGAGGCTAATATAGTGTTCGATGCACTATCTAATAATTTTTTAGAGAATGGGACTTTATTTTGGTTTTTTATCTCAACAATGAATTTCTTCACCTTTATCACTCTAATGTAAAGGGTGATGTATACACATATCTCTAAATTATATTTATTGTATCTCCACTTTATTTTTAATAAATTTGATGTGAATGGGTATTCTAACCCATTCAATGGACCTTCTTGGGTTATTATATCATGTTACATGTTGTCACATATTTTTATTTCTAGTTATTCCATGATTATAGGATACCATACAATATTAATGATTGTTATTTTATGATTAGACATATAGAGTAGTGGTATTATTGTATATTATATATGTGGGTATTGTAGGACATGGTAGAGGGGGTTATGAATTGAAACTTGTATACCAGCTAAACGTATGGGGGGCTGGTGCAGGAGGGCTGTGTGTAGGAGGGCTGATATGTTATGTCATCCGTCGAGTGTGGCTTGGCTCCTTTGAGGTAGGGTCCCTCTCTCAGGCAGGGGGGTTGTCCAGGCAGGGGGGTGTCTAGCAGGGGTGGTGCTATCTAGACAGGGGGGAGGGTGTCCAGGAGGGAGGGAGGGGGTGCTATCCAGGAAGGGGGGGAGGTGTCCAAGAGGGAGGGAGGGGGGGTTGTCCAGGCAGGGGGGTGCTTTCCAGACAGGGGAGAGGGGTGTCCAGCAGGGGTGGTGTTGTCCAGACAAGGGGGAGAGGTGTCCAGGAGGGAGGGAGGGGTGTCGTCCAGGCAGGGGGGAGGGGTGTCCAGCAGGGGGGTTCTTTCCAGGCAGGGGGAGAGGCTTCCAGCAGGGAGGGGGGTGCTGTCCAGTAAGGGGGGTGTCCAGGGGGAGAGGTGTCCAGGCAGGGGGAGAGGTATCCAAGAGGGAGGGGGTGTTTTCCAGGCAGGGGGAGGGGTGTCCGGCAGGGGGGTGTTGTCCAGGAAGGGGGGAGAGGTGTCCAGTAGGTAAGGGAGGGGGGGTGCTGTTCAGGAAGGAGGGGTGTCTATGGGGAGAGGTGTCCAGGAGGGGGGGTGGGCTACCACATTAGATGATTTCTTCATTCCATTCAGAATAACTTCTTAACTACACATATTGATTGTTGTAATGACATCATATATCTCTTTATTCAACATCAATCAGTACATAACAATTTTTGGGAACCATAGTTCTATTCAGCTCCACTGTAACTTAAATATCATTATGACTTGAACTTTGTACAACCACTCATCAATCTCCCATTTTGTCATAAGATGATTAAACTATTATTAAATTGGGGGGGCTGTCCAGAGGGATTTTTGTAGGGGGAGGAGGGGGGGATGTCCATGGGAGGCCTTGCAGGGGGGAGGGCTATCCAGGGTAGGCTTTGCAGGTGGGAGGGGTGTTGTCCAGGGGAGGCTTTGTAGGGGGCGGGGGTTGCAGGGGGTGGGTTGTGCAGGGGAGAGGGTGGGGGATATTTTTTTGGGGGGAGGGGGGCTGTCCAGGAAGGGGGGCTGTCCAGGAAGGGGGGGCTGTCCAAGAAGGGCTTTACAGGGGGGAGGGGGATGTCCAGGGGGGCTTTGCAGGGGGGAGGGGGGCTGTAGGGGGGGTTTTCTACTGCAAGGGGAGTGGGGGGGGGGCTGTCCAGGGGGGCTTTACAGGGGGTGGGGGCTACAGGGGGGAGGGGGCTGCAAGGGGAGTGGGGGGTGGGGGGGCTGTGCAGTGGGGTTGGGGGGGTATTTTTTTATGGATTTTCAGACCCTATATCCACGATTTTAAACTGTGGCTATTGGTTAATTGCCACGGTTTTTAACTGTGGTTATAGGTCTAATGCCAAGGTTTAAAACTGTGGCAATAAAGTGTGTCTATCCTCTTGTATAGCCATGGTTCTAAACCGTGGCTATAGTGATATTAAAACGGTTGGAACCATGGATATATACCTATAGCCACGGTTCGAACCATGGCTATATATCTAGAGCCATGGTTCCAAACCATGGCTATAGGTCTAGGTCTATAGCCATGCCAAAATTAGCCATGGTTCCTCAAATCGTGGCCATTACCTATAGACACAGTTTTAGGACCTATAGCCATGGTTTAAAACCGTGGCTATAGCCCGAATTTCTAGTAGTGGAGAGATGAATGTGAATCATGAAGAAAATTGTGAAAAAAAACATTATGGAAGAGGAGACCCAAAAGTGAGGGGGTGTTCACACCATGGGGTCAATCTAGAGGTTTTCAAGTGCGTTTGAAAGGGGGTCCATAGAGAAGAGTCCATAGAGAGGGTGGGTCAATGCAGGGGGGTCTCAGTAGAAGGAAGCGTTCACTAGCGGGAGGAAGGGGGGGTGGTATCACATGAAGGAGGAGAGTTTGGGGTGGTGTCGCATGAAGGTGATGAGAGGGTAAGGGAGAGTTTTTTAGATTTTAGGGGTTTTAATTTTTTATGAAATTAAAAAAAAAACCCCAAAAATTTTAATGAACTGGATAAACTACATGGTTATGACGCACGATTTATCTAACCATGTGCTAACCATACATAAGAAACTGCCTAGCCAAAAAACTCTCCATATGGTTTCTCTTAAGAACCACATGTTTTGAAAAATCATGCTTCATCTATGCCAACCAGTAATTCCAAGACATAGATCCAAATATCACACTTATCACACGGTTTTCCTAACTGTTCGAAAGTTGTTCATTATACCCCATACTCACCAGAAGGCCCTGGTTGTTTGTCTCACAATTACTCCTAATCATGAAAATCACAAAATGTTTCCCAAATATTAAAATTTCATCTAGAGGATTCTGAAAATTTTAATATATAGCCTAAATTAATTAATTTAATTTAAATAATTCCTACCATAGTGACACGGTGGGTACCACAACTTACATAAAACCTAGTATAAAAGATAAATTTGTATCTTGGAGTTGCATAACACCTAATATATGTGTGTATTTATATATGAGTGTGTGTGTGTGATTATATATGTTTTTATTTATATATGTGTGTATTTATGTGTATATTTGTGTGTATGTGGGTATTTTTATTTATATATGTGTGTATTTATTTATGTGTCTTTATATATGTGTCTATTTATATATATATATATATATATATATGTATTTATTTATTTATGTGTATATATGTATATGTGCATACATATGTATCACTATTTTTTTTTGGAATTTGAAATCAGTTCCCATAACAAATATCCCATTGTGGGAAATGGCATAAAAATAAGATGTATTTATTATGGGGTGTCTCTAAAATAATTTTTTTGTGATGGATAAATAGATTTTTCACTTATACTTTTTTTATGAAAAAATGTGAATCTATTACAAACAAAAATGAAGAAATTATTTTTGATGTAATTAGAAATCTGTCACAAATATACTTTTGTGATAGAATTAATGACCCATCATAAAAAAATTAAAAGTTTTATGATAGAAATTTCCTTCCATTGCAAAATAGTATTTGTGATGAATGACTATTTTTGTCGCAAATAGCATAAAAATTTTAAAAAAAATAATTAGTAAAAAAAATATATAAAATAATTCCTGAAAAAAAATCATTTAATACATAATATGTTTATCAAAAAATATTATATAAGTAATTTTGGGGAAAGAGGATTAGTTTAAGGTTTGGGTTGAGGGAACTCCATCCCTAAACCATGTGCCAGTTGTGGCATATACACCATCATCTCCTCATGTTGCTAATGTTTTTTATACTCTTACTATTGATGTTTCTCTTCTTACCTTCTCCACATGCACTGTATCATCCCATACTAAGCTCACAACAACTCTTTATACTCTATAACTAATTATGAATATGTATGAGTTCCCTTTGAGTTGTCCAATGACCTAGTAGTAGCACCGTAATAACAATAATATGTCGATCACGAACAAATGTCGATCACCTAACCTTTCTTGATACCATGTATGGTCACCCACATCCAAGACACCTCATCGAAACCTAAGTCACGGGAAACCTTACCCACAATATTGACTTTAATCTCATTCATGTAAGAATAAATAACCCCACATGTCTTCTTAAAATAAATTAGAAATTAAAATAGTAAAATAATAAAAATATTTTAAATTAATTTTAAAAACCAAAAAAAATACTAACCACAATTAGACATTATCTGTTACCAGTAATATCTTCTATAGAAGGATTGGTGAATATCCTATTGTAAACATCAAACTCCATAACATCAAAATCATTAGCATCCTATATAAATATAACATAAAAATTTTACATTAAAAGTACATATTAATTAATAAAAAAATTACTTATTGTGTGGTGTCGATGAATACTAAACATATGACTCCCCACTATGTGTATGGCCTACTATCTCCTTTGGTTTTTTTAAACTTTATTATGAGCTTCATGTAACACCCAGGTCTAAACCACCGATTTTGAATTGGGGGTTCCACACAACCTCATGTAAGCTGCCCCATAACAAGAGGTTTCCAACTAGTGGCATGGGACTATGGAAAAGTACGGGGAGACTATTCCCTTAGTATCAGGTAACATCGTAGTATGATAAAGGAAGTGATAAAAAATAAATAAATAAATAAATAACAAATAAAAATCAAAGTAGTAGGAGATAAAAATAAAACTCATCCCATATAGCACCAGTAAGACATGCCATATAAATAAACCAAAACAAAAAAAAAGGATCCAATGTATGGGTAGTCCAATAATAAAATCATAAGCATGAATCCCATGGTACATCCAGCATCATATGAATCCTCCTAATAATCTAATCAACTATCCATCATAGGGCCATTTCCCTTCATTGGATCCATAAGTATAAAATCTATAAGTGCACTTAAATTTCTAAATATGGTGTGATTATAGGGCTCAGTATGACAACACCAATGACCCTTAACATAGGTTCATAATAGGGATAGGTTCATTACATTAAAGTGAACATGTTATAGATATAAACATCAATATATCACACAAGTGTTAGCATATATCGAGTCTTTAGAGACCAGATCTACCTGTTTCGTCGCCATTCTGAAAGGAACAATGGTCGTACATCTAACACATCCCCCAAAGCATGTCAACCATTCATATAAAACATTATCATTAAGGGAATATTCTATGAGGCTCAACCTATATTCTCAATAAAAAAAATATAAGAACAAAACAATATGATACAAGATACAAATGATGCATCAAACATCACGTCAAATAAATAAGCATCATAACTGGAAAAATCCAAATGCAATAAAAATAATCATAGGTCTCCCAGAGCTACACACACACCACATATGATCAAGCATCAAAAATAGTTCTCTAGAGATACACACTCACACAAAAAAAATATTCCAATTACCCATATAAAACATGCACTGAAGTCAACGGATTCCTACCTCAGGTGAAAAAATGATGATCAATGCAAGGTTCATCATCCAAGTACAGAAGAACCACCAAATCCTAGAAATATTCATATTTTGACACATTAATAACTCTAGGATTAAGTCATAAGAGTAAACACACCCAAAATGTATATACATGATCAACTCACTAAGGAATATCCACTATCGACAATGATCTTGAACCAAGCATTGCACAGAAGCCAAATCCTTGAATCTGGATGCTGATTATATCAACGATCATCAAAACCCTTATTAGATTATACCAAAAACCATAGATCCAACCAATACATAAAATATATAATTTATTTTGATCATGTATAAGAAGATATAATTGATCATGATCAAGGGATAACTTATCGGATTGAATGTACGTGATCAAATGGGTGTTCAGTCATTGAAGAGAGAAGTTAGAAGGGGATAGAAGAGTCTAAAATCATCTGGAGATAGGCTATGGTTTGGAGTAGTGGGAAATTAGGTGAATTATAAAGGAAAATAGTGTTAGATTATTTAAATTTTTTGGAACTGGATACTTTCATAGTGTGAATTATGGATTCATGTTGTGAACTTTTAAAAACACCGATAGACAAAAAATCACTTCATCTTGGCTTAAAATCCCAAAAAAATCTGTTCAAATTGTGAATTTCCCCTCAATTAATGAATTAACTTCACATAATGAATGAAAATTTGTGGATTCTTCCCATAAACCATTCATTTCATGAATATCCATTCATGATGTGAACATCTCTTATAGTCAAATTCCATCCTTTGAACCATTTCCATCTCTGAACAACCCTAATGAGACTTAAATCATTTAACTACACCCTCAAATATATTAAAAAATTAAAAATGATATATGAATTGATATTTTGGTGTTACAAATCTCCCCCTCTAAAATTTTCCCATCCTTTATAAGAGTCTCTAAAGTTATGCTAAAACAACATAGGCCACTGTGCCCAAATATCTATCTCCTACGCCTATGTAACTTATTTTAAATTTTTGTAATACCATTGAACCCAGACCAAAAGAAAAATATTTCCTCACAAAACCATATATCTTTATTACACTATCTTAATAAGACGCTCTACAAAATATTCATATAGCGCCAACTCAACATCCACATAATCGATCACATGCATAGGATCAAGATCGTACTTTCAAATCAGAGAAACATGGAATAAATTGTTCATGACTTGATATAGTGGATGAATCTATAATTTATAGGACCCTTTCATTATGTCTTTATTTATCTCAAATGGACCAACATATCGTGGTTCCAACTTACCTTTCCTCCTTAGATGTTTATTCCCTAATCAAGGGGACACCTGTAAGAAAACCTTATCTCTTACAGAAAATTCCAAGGGTTTTCTCCTTCAAATTACATAATGCCGCTACCTTTTCTAATCCATAACCAACCATTTTTTGAAATAGGTACACCCACTCTATGGTCCCTTATACTGTACATGACTCAAAAATTTAAGATTCACTGACCACATTCCAGCAAAGTGGTGAATGAAAAGGCCGCCCATATAGAGCCTCGAATGGAGCTATATGAATCAAATATTGAAAGATATTATTATAAGAAACCTATTTAAATTCAATTTATCATCCCATGGTCCTATGTAATCTATAATAAACACTAAAATCATATCCTCCAAAATGTGGATTGTTCTTTCTGACTGCTCGTCGATTAAAGGATGAATGGCCATACTCAGATTCAACTGAGTACCCATAGCCTTCTATAAGCCTTTACAAAACCACAAGGTAAACCAAGAATCTATATCATATAAAACACTCTAAGTCACTACATTAACCCACACAATCTCTCAAACATAGAGCTTTCTTATCTCATCCACTTAATTTTTTTCTCAGATCGGTATGAAGTGAGAAACATTAAACAATCGATACACAACCACCCAAACACTTCCATGACCTCATGGGGTTTTAGGAAAGCATAAAATTAAGTCTATAATACCCTAATAACACTTTCACATAGGCACTAGAAGTGGATATAGTAACCCTCCAAGTCTCTAATGCTCAGCCTTGATTCTCTGACAAGTCAGGCAATGAGAGACAAAACTTATGATGACTATTTTCATGTTAGGCTATAAAAACTATCATTAAACATTGTGATACATCTTGGTCAATCCCTATTGTACTACCCACTAGGAATAATTTTAGGATCTCATCATCTCCACTCTTATAGAATATGGGACCATCACCCTTCCATGAACCAGAATAACTTCATGTTCATTTAAACCCCAACCTAAAATAGAATCACTTGTTGAAAACCTCTCACACATAGCCCCATACTCCATATCAAGATAATAACTGCTCTTCACTCATTTGAACAAAGAATATTTGATTACTAAGGGTGAAAAAAGTACTTTCTATTGATCCTCAACTACACCCATCATAAAGTCTACCAAAAAATCCATGAGCTTCCATCTTGCTTCTAACATCTGTTTCAGTACCTCTTACATTTTTCTAATCAAATCATCTATAAACACATTTCCTTTTCCAGGATTATACTATATATCAAAATTTAACATCTTCAAGTACTCTACCCAATTCCTCTGATAAATATTATGGGCACACTTGTAGAAAATATACAGTTAACTCTTATGACTAGTATACATCAAAAATATCTCAAACAAATATAGTTTTTAAAATATTTTTATGAATGAACCATAGACACTAAATCCAATTCATGGGTAGGGTAGTTCCTCTCATGGGGTCATAGCTAACGAGACCAATAAGTCACTACCTTGTCACCCTACATCATAACAACCCCTAATACAACACCAAATACATTGAAATGATTTGCATAACCAGCTCCAGGGCTCAATAAGGGTTAGGATTGGATCCAAAATCAACCTTTTCTTAATATATAAGAAAAATTATTCACATTGGTATGTCTATTTGAACTCCACTCCCTTATTTATAAGCATGATCATGAGTTTTTCTAGGAGAGAGAATTCCTGAATGGATCTCCTATAATACTCATCCAATCCGAGAAAACACTAAATCTCAAATACCTTTCTCATCCATTCCCAATACATAAATGCATAAAATTTCTCTATATTAACTAATATTCTTTCTTGAGAAACCATGTTCCCAAGAAATCGCACCTATTATATCCAAAAAGTGACACTTTGAGTATTTCTCATAAATCCAATGTTCGTGAAGAGTACTCAAAACAATATTTTGGTGTCTAGCATGTGATTATGATATCTTGAAATATATAAGGATTTCATCAATGAACATGATGAAAAATAAATCTAAGTATATGTGAATGGTCTTTTCCATTTGATCCAAGAACACTGTTGGATCATTCATCAGTCTAGAGGGCATAACAATATAATCATGTAATTTATACTTTCTCCTGAGTACTATCTTTAGGATGTATTCCTAATTGACTTGAAACTGATGGAATCTAGAATGTGGATCAATCATATAAAACCATTGGGATCCCCACAACTAATCAAACAAGTATTCTATTCTTCACAATGGGTACCTATTCTTCATAGTGATATGATTCAACTTCTGATATTCTAAAAAAAGTTGAAAAATACTATCCTCCTTAGAAAATAGCATCGGAGCACCATAAGGGGAAGTGTTTGGTATGATAAATCCTTTATCCTAAATATCATAATTTTATACCTTGAGTGATTTTAACTTAGATAATTCCAGGATATATTGTAGTATTGATATTTGGTGCACACCAGACATGAGCTCCATCTCAAATTTAACTCTCATGTGTAGTATAAACCTTGATAAATCCTCTGTAAAGAAATATCAGTAAAGGCCCACCATTAGAAGGAAATATGGGGGAGTCACTGCTAGATCTACAAAAAATATCATGACATACACCTACATTAAAAAAAATTCTGAAGAGGGTTTAGTCCCACTCTTCCTACCCCAACATCTCATTCACCAATCAATATAACCTTATCCCCTTTAATTGATAAAAATTGTACTCTTCTATGATAAAAATCAATGTGTGTATGGTAGCTGCTCAAGCAATCTATTCCCATGATCACATCAAAAACTATCATATCCAAAATTTTAGAACTCCAAACATGCTCAAGGATGACAAACACTATTTTTCATTCTCGATAGATATAAAGATGGTCTAATTTTCTTACTAGGATTGTATCAATAGATAAAAAATAAAAGGATAATTTTACTTCTAATTCCAACCCAACAATCATTTGAGAATAAATAAATGAATTGTATGCTCCCATGTCAAACATAGAAAAAAATACTATAAAAGAGATCAGGATCATACCTTTAACTATGAAGGGACTCAGTCTTCCAAAAACTAAATCTTGATCAACCATATATTCCCTATCAACCAACACTCTAGGACACCCTAGTGGCTCATAATTCACAAGGTTAATTGACCCTTATGGGTTCTTCACTGACTTCTAAGAACCTATGCCCACACTATTTCTTGATTTAGTTGTGTAAAACCATGAATCCTTGAAACATAACCACTTAAGATGACCAGTCTCACCACACCAGTGAAAATTCTTGAGAAAAACTAAATAGTACTTGAGAAAGTGTCATTTACTCCCATAATTATATAAACTAACATATTTACTCCCCATAGAAGGACTCAAAGAAGCTCAACTCTACTCTGACTACCGACCACCGCCCTGGGGTCCATCCTCTAAATTCTTATTCTTACTCCCAGAATGAGAAACTAGGTCTATGAGGGAGAAAAAAACAATCCATACAATGGTATTAGTAAGAAGACCAAAAACTATTTCTTCCTCAATGCCCTTCTCTATTGTTAGTGTCTTGTGAAGCATTGTAGCATAGGTCATCAAATCAAAGTTCCTGACCTGTCATCTCAACTCTGAGTGAAGGACAATATCATACTTTCTAGATTTTAATACCTCTTTTCCTACTATGAGTTTTGAAAATTAGATCAAATCTATGATGTAGGTTGAATAGGTAGACCCTATCATCGACCCCTGCTAGAGATTCATGAACTCCTGCTCATGGTCCAACTTCAATGCATATGGGAAGAACTCCTTCAAGAATATTTCTATGAAGGTCACCTATGTCATCTCATCACATATACCATCTTATATCATGACATCACACAATCATCCAATTATGACTGGAATCATAAAGGACACACAAGTTTAACCTTACAATCATATAGGGTCTCTAACAAGACAAAAATACACTCTATGATTCGTACCCAGTCCTTCGCATCTTGGGGGATCTAGTTCCCTAGAAGGATGGGGGTGTTGGATCTAAAATTCACACACATATTAGACCATCATTGGTCAGTCCCTAAGAAACCTCCCCCATAAAATGGTATCGGTCAAAAGATTCTTGATTAGACTAGTTCTATTACTTGACCCACTAGAGTAATTAAAGAAGTATACCTGGTTGCATTCTTCTGCTCAAAAAGTGGTAAAATTGGCTATATGAGATGTTTATAGGGCATAATTTTCTAAAGTTCTAGAACTGAACTTAGAGAAAGAAAACATATTAAATAAATAACTAGAAGAATAAGATCGTTAACAATTCACTAAGACGCGCAAGGTCTTACAACAACGTTAAACCTATGAGACTACCTACAAAAATAAGGTGAAACCCTCTAAACACCACTCAAAACCCAATTAAAGCCTCTATTACCAACATTTTAGTCATACCCACACATATACACTCAATCATAGAATACCACTGGATTAAATTAAATAATACAAGAAATAATGCATCAAATGCACATCACAATTTCAATAGGAATTTAATTATTTAGTATCTACATGATACAAACAATAGGTATATATGGAATGTGAACCTACATGCCTAACATGATGCATGAACACACACCAAAACCCATAAATAAATATATCAACATCATGTACATCACTTGATGTGAATTTAATCAATGGTAACGTCAAATAAAAAAACACAAATTCCCACTTTATGGAAACTAAGAGGTTCACTATATAGTTCAAGACAAGTAAAGACATAGTTCCCATGTATGAGTCCCAACCATACTATATCATGTCTACTATGTACCAAATCAAATAAAATAGAAGAAAAAATCTATTAAACCTCTTTTGATACCATTTTGTAACACCCCAACCTAAACCATTGGGTCTAGTCTAGGGGTGGCACACTACCTCATGCGCACCTCTCCATATCCAAGAGGTTGTTGACTAGAAATTAAAGCCTATGGAACAACATATAGAGACTATGATGTTAGGACTAGGTAGAATCAGAGTGTCATAAAGGAAGTGATAAAAATAAATCAACTAATAACCCTTATATTAGTAATAAATATAAATAAAACATATCCCATGTAGTATTAGTATGGCATGTCATGTAAATAAACCAAAACCAAACAAAAGGATCCAATGTATAAGTAATCCAATAATAAAATTCATAGAATATTGCATTAGGTCCATCCAACATCGTTTTTATCCTCTTTCAAACCTATTATACTATCCATCATAGGGCCCTTGAACTTTGACGAATCCCTAAGAATGAAATTTAAAAGCATACTAAAATTCCTGAGTATGGTTTGGGTACAAGACTCAGTAGGATTCCAACAATAACCCTTAACATATGTTCATAAATGATACAAGTGCATTGTATGAAGGAAAATAGGGTATAGATATAAACAAAAATATATCACACAAGTACAAAAATATTCCATGTCCTCATAAATTGTATCTTTATACTTTAACACCATGTCAAAAGGAACATCAATCAACCACCTAATACATCCACCTCAATGGGATAGTCTAGAAACATGACTGGTATATCCCTTTTAAATGGATAGAATAATGAATGTTGACCAAGCATATAACAAATACCAATCATGGGAATAGTCCATGAGGCTCAACCTGCATTCTCAATTCCAAGATATAAGAACATCACAATATGATACATGATACAAATGATAGATCAAAGATAACACCAAATAAAAAATCATCATAACTAGAACAATCCACATGCAAGAAACAAAAGCATAGGTCTCCCTGGGCTACACATGCACACCACATGTGATTAATAATAAAACATAGGTCTCTAGGTCTACACACACTAACCATTAAATATTCCAATAACCCATATAAAACATTTTCTAAGGTCAATGGCATCCTACCTTAGGTAAAACAACGAAGAGAAAGGTAAGGGTCATTATCCATGTCCAGAATCACCACCAGATCATAGAACCATTTCTAATTTTACATGTTTAAAACACTAGGATTTAGGTATAAGAGTAACCACACATAAAAAGGTTATTATGTGATCAACTCACTAAGGAAGATCCACTATTGTCAATGGTCTTTATCCGAGTTTTTCACAGAATCCAAATCCTTGAATCCAGATTCCAATTCTATCAATGATCATCAAAACCCTCATTATATCATGAAAAAACCCTTATATCTAACCAATAAATAAAATATCTAATTGATTTTTATCAATAAGAAGATTATATAATTGATCACAATCAGATAACTTACCATATTGGTGGGTAGGATCGAACAGGTGTTCGGGCATCAAAGATAGGAGTTGGAAGGGGAGAGGAGAGTCCAAAATATCTTAAAGAGATACTAGGGTTTGGAGTAGCTAGAAATGAGGTGAATAAAAAATGAAAAGATCATTGGATAATTTAATCTTCCATAATAAGATACTTTTATCACGTGAATTATGGATTCACATAGTGAATTTTCAAGAAAGCTGATACACTGAAAATTGTGTTGTCTCGACTTAAAATCCAAAAAAAAACTCACATCATGAATTTACCCTCATGTTGTGAATGGAATTAACATCGTAAATTCATATTCAAGAATTCATCAAAGAAACCATTCATGTTGTGAATATCCATTCATGGCGTGAACCGCTCCCACAACCAAATTCCATCCTTTGATCCATTTTCTTCTCTGAACACCCCTAACAAGCCTCAAATCATTTAACCACAGCCTTAAAGGTGTGAAAAAAATTAAAATGAGGTGTTCCTTGAGATTGAGGATGTTACAATTCCCTAAGAAGTCTATCTTTTCTAGTATGAGAAAAATTTATCCCAAGCTTGGGTTGGGATGTAGTCAGTTTGATGATAAAAACATGACTGATATAAAATTGTGGTTGAATCTCTCATAATGGATATGTTTATAATTTTGTGTAAAAACAAACAAAAAATAATTAATACTAATCACCTAGGAATCCTAAATTAAATATCTCGTATTATCATTGAATAGAGGTCATAAACCCTATAAATAATTAATAATATCATATTAATAATTAAGAAATTTCAAAAACAAATATTAATTTATATATGATATAGTGATCGAATAGATGATTCCAAATATCTATGGGAACCTGATATCATGATGAACATGGTATATAAAAATAATTATATAGAATTTCACACACTTAACTAACAACAATATGTGAAAAACTATGCACGAATAAACAGAGGATCAAAAAATTATTACATAAAAAATTAATGAAAATTAATAGTAATTTATAATAAGTTTTATACTAGTTTATTTTTAAATTTTATTAACAAAACATAGTATTTATTTTAATAATTATAATAAATTAATTTTTCACCAATTTATGATAATTTATAATAAATTATAAAAAATTATAATTTTTTAAAAAAATTAGACTATTTTAGACCAACTTAGACTAATTTATAATAATTTATACTAATTTATACAAATATATTCATTATTTTATACTAATTTATAATAATTTTATTAAATTATACTGATTTATACTGATTTATAGATAAATTAATAAAAAACTTTATCTTAATATAATTATATAATTTTTATTAAAATCTTATTATTTATTTTTAAAAATTTGAATAATTTTTTTTATCAATTTATAATAATTGTTACTAACTTAGACCAATTTATAATAATTTATACTTATTTATATTAATTTATAGTAATTTATAATTTATTCGGACGTCGTTATTTTGTATTATTATATAAAAATTTATACATTATATTCTAATAATTAATATATTCATTATTATTTTTATTTTATTTATTACTTTAGTTTGATTTTGTTATCACCAAACTAAATTTCAGTAATTTATTATAATATTAACTGTTTATACATTATAATTTACAAAAATATTATTATTAACTAATTAAAAAAATTAAAAATATAATTATTGAGGTGAAATTTAGATATAATTAATCCAAAATAAATTAAAAAATATATATAATTAAATACAATTTAAAATAAAAAATTATTAACTTAAAAATAATTAAAGGCATACCATTAATTTTTTTATTCTAAATTGTAGATCTGGAACCCAAAAACTTTCAAATTATAGTCTGAATCTCAAAGAGAAGATTTATAATCCAGTAATTTTGAAACTGAAGTATGGATTATGACTAAAAAAATTAAATTGAAAACACAAGAAAATTCATGCTATAAATGAGGGAAGAAAGAATTTGGTCGTGTGAAATGAAGGACGAGAGGGAGTGTGTAGTATTTATAGTTTGAATTTTTTTTATGGATCATTTCATTGTAAAATGTTCCTTTTATGATGGATATTTATGAAAAATATCCTATTTTTTATGAGTATTTTTTATGGATATGAAATCCATCAAAGATGTAGTTGTCATAAATACTTTCCTGCTTATCTAAAAAAGTAATTATGATGGAGTGAGTCCATCAAAACTAATCTACTGGCATGTTATTTGTGACATATTCACATTCAATCATAAATATTGCTACTCTAGAGAGAGTATTCTTGAAAGACTAACTATTCTGTCATGAATAGTGTTACACAAAGAAATTTTGTGTGGAAAATTAAATATTTTTATTGAGGTTACTTTTATATGAAGACACTTTTTATGACAATAATATCCATTCCGTCATAAAAATTGAATTTTTTTAGCACTTTTTTTATGATGGGAATAAGAGTTCCATTGAAACAAGTTTTAACCCAAAGGTATTATCTAAGATAGAATCTTGAATTTCATCACCAATAAACTCTCCCTCCAATGTTCATGAAAACATAATAAAAATATTTGCAATAGGCATCATTTTAATTTGTAATTACTATTGTCACTACTACAAAAAAGGCCTTTAACAGCACTAGAATATTCCTTTATCAGTGCTAAAAAAGTAATGATAATTTGAGCACGGTTAAAAGCCTGAAAATTTTATCAGCACTTTTTTTATCACTATTAAAGGGCCCTTTTAATAGTTCTTTTTTAGCATAGTTAAAGGGGGGCTTTAAAAACACTTTTTTAGCTATAATGATCCGCTAATTTCCATTGTCTTGAGAGTCCAACAAATCATTACTAGGCCTTAAGTGACATCCCCAAGACTCCAAAGTCTAGATATAAATGTTGAGGGGTTTTAAAGAAAGTGGGGGATGATTTACCCTTTAATTTCTAAAAACAACAACTAGACAACCCATCCACAAATATCTCACTATATGATGCATGAAATAAACTAAAACATTTCAAATCATTCTCTTTAAAACAACCATCCAAGGTATGCTATAGAGGAAGACAAATCAACATTAAAGTAAATAGAGGAAATACAACAAATAGACTCTAAGATGACAACAAGACTCCATGCTCCACAAGCTTCATGATCCAACATCACCAAATAGTCCAAAGTATCATGACATGTTGTTAAAGAAGTGTGATACTTTACCTTTTCCCAATTCCTAGAAGGTAGCATCTGCAAAAGCACCAAAGTTCCAAAGCATAGGTGAGTATAAAACTCAATAGGTTTTCCCAATTACTTCCCTACTCACGCCACTAGGATAGAATGGTTAACACGTTATATAAAATAGTTTACATAAAACAAATTACTAAAATAATTTATAACCAAATATAAACAAGTTTGAAAGCCAATTATAACCAAGTGCAAACAAAAGTAAATGAAACTAATTTTCAGCTAGTTATTTTCTAAAAAAATAACTAATCAAGGCTTATAAAAAAAATTCTGATTATTATTTTGGCATACCCCTTCCATAATTCACATCCCACCCACACATGCATGCTTCGTTCGATAGTTCCATACTCATGAGCGGTCTCTTTTCAATCAATTTTTGTAAAGAACTGAATATTCAATATAATTTTTTTTAATTATATGGAATTTTTACGAGACTGCGAAAATTGAGGGGCCATGATTCCGAGGCCCGAAGATCCCAAAACATAATTTTGAACTTTTTTTAAGGTACGTTCAGTAAACGTGCGGGTAGGAATTTTTATCTTTTGAACCGGTGCTTAGATTGAAAATTTAAGGGCACCGTTGGATTCATAGGGCCGATATTTTCTTAGGAAAAACTTAACTTCGACTGGTAAGGGTCGGACGAAAAAGTTAAGTTTTGGACTTTTTAGGGAAAAAAATAATGAAATAACTAAATGAGTTATTTTATTCTTTCTGCAACCGTTGAGCGATGGATGGTGGGACCGCAGTGTGATGATGGACATTAAATGAGATACATTTAATGAAACGTCCCTTAGGATCTGTAACTATAATGTTTTTGCGGTTAAAGGTTCATAAATTGTGGTTCATTAATAAATCATATTAATGAACGCAACATGGTGCGGTTTCTTTTATTTAATCAAACCATTGGAAAGAAAATTTGAAAACCATGGGAGAAGTCTCTATCATGATGCTGAAGACTTTCCTATCCAATGAAGAATAGTGATTGAGTAATGATCATTGGAGGAATCGAACTGGGGACCGACAAGCAGCGAAGAACGTCGAATGAAAATAAAAGTGAATCTTCTCCATCATCTGCAACACCATTTCCAGGTAGGGGGCTTATGTGTTTTAGGTTTCCTCTCATCCTATTCTTTGAAAATATAACAAACTTGAACCAACTGACTAACGGGTTGATCTGCCTCTCATTTTTTCTTGCAGATATTTGTTGTGGGGTCTTAATTTGGGGAATTGTTCTTTTTAATTGATGATTTGTTATCACCCCATGTTAGAACACTAACGCAGAGGGTGCGGGCCAATATGAACAAGGCCTGGACCCCCCTTCATTCTTATTTTATGTGCGTTCTTTTTGAGTGACTGGGAAACATGGTGGTAAGACAAAACTAAGGACCTCACAATGAAGGCGGCGACCCGAGAGGGATGCAGGCATATACGGTAATGAAAACAGACCACTGGAGAATCTTTGGTGGCCTGCGGATGTAACCGCTGGTGCAGCACCACTGGCACGGCGGTGCCGGAAACCAGTGGTGGTGGCTGGCCGAGCCGGCCACATGGAGGAGTGGTGCCCGCAGGCACCTTGGTGGCAGGAGTCGTGGCCAGCCGAGCTGTGGTGGTTGAACGGCGCAACGCCAACGCGCCGCATGGGGAGAGAAGTAGCCCGCTCGGGTAGCTCAACTAGACCAATGGTCGGCTCCATCCAGCCATTTTAGAAGGAGGGTTGGCGCCCTACTGGCACCACTAGCTGGCCGAACCAGATGCATCGTGTTCGGTCGGTGCATCCAGCTACTGGCCTGAATCCATGCAGGTTGGGTTTTCCAGGTGGGTCGGACCCGCCAGCCGGGCCGAACCCGCGAGCCAGGCCAAACCCACCTACTGGGCTGAGTCCACTAGTCGGGTTGGACGTGCTGGTCGGGCCGAACCCATGGACCCAATGGGCTGGCTGGGCTGGACCCCTACCAGACCCGAACCCGACCGGTCCTGTTTCGCTAAATTGGGTGTATCTCGCAATTAGGGCATCTGATTGACGTGTCATCTATGACATTGGGACCCTTAGGAAAAGATATTCCTTTGGAGATACTTCACTTGGGTTATGGAAAAAATTTTATTATGGTCGGTTTGGATCAGACTCGAATCCAACCGAGTCCTATTTAACTTTTTTCTTATATCTTACAGACCAAGCGTCTGATTGACGCGTCGTCTACCGCATTGGAACCCTTATGACAAGGCATCCATTTGGGTTACTTATTCATGGGACTTCATGTATGTTGATGTATGACTGATATCTTGAGGAGCAGAACCTACGAAACTCAAGTGCACTAGGTGTGGGAATCTTGTGGCTGGTTGTCAAGTGAAGAGTGACCCTCCATGGATCGGCATAGAAGAGACCCTTCGTGGATCAGCATGAAATTGATCCTTCTTGGATCGGCATGAAAGTGACCCTTCAGGTATCATCATAAAATCGACCCTTCGTGGATCGGTATGAGAGTGAACCTTCATGGATTGGCAGCAGTGTGACCCTCTGTGGATCGCTAATAGTGCAACCCTTTGTGGATCGGTAGTAGAGAGACCCTTTGTGGATCGGCAGCAGAACTTCTCAATGGAATAAAATGATCAATCTCAAGACTAATAATCTTTATTCCTTTTCTATAAGTTGTATATTTGGTGTGAGATTTCTTTTACTTTATTCTTTGTGATTGAGATCATGCTTTGTGGTTTTTTCCTGTGGAATTGTGGGAGACCTTCGGGGGTCTCTGGGTCCCTACTGGGTATTGTTATACTCACCCATGCACGGGCTTCACCCGCACCTTGTTCTGTCTTGTGCAGATGAAGGACAGTATGACTAAGACTTGGGGAGCTAGGTATAGATGGTGCTCAGAGGTGATTAATAGATGTGGTGATCGGTAGTGACAACAGACGATGAGGTGTACCTACCCTTCAGGTAGGATTCTTGGTGGACAACCTTCAGAGCACATTTTTTCCTTTTTGTTGTACTTTCTTTTCAGTTGGGTTTTTATATTGGACCCTTTTTTCTTTTAGTACTTACTTTTACTATCAGTAGTTCTAATTTTTGGTTTTCTTTTATCGTGTAACTAGTCTGTGAGTGTAAAGGTTTAAATGAAATGTCTTCCCTTTTTGAGAAATTCCTTTTTGATGCTAGTCGCCAACCCCTAGCCTATGGAATGCGGGCTTGGGGTAGTCACGACATAGGCCTCAGGGGAAGGGTTGTGACAAAGTGGTATCAAAGGGGGTCGGTTCTACCAGAACAACTAAGACTCTATGTTTTTAATGGATAAATAGTGTTAAATGTATTGAGTTCAGATTTCAGTTCGGGGAGTCTAGTGTTGGTGCGGCAGCCAACGTATCCATACACCAGGACCCTGAATTCTGATTTCTGACTCGACACACAAAAAAACTGTTTGGGTGTGTTTTGAAAATGTTGTTTTTCTTTTGATCTTTTTTGAGTTAGCTCACCAGGTATAACTTATTGATCGTGGCACATCTGTTTCTTTAAAGGATTTCACCATGTAGATAGCCATCTAGGATTCCAGTAAGAGATCACAATAATGGCCCATAGAGCGATGAGGAGTTGGTGTTGGGACCTCTTACGGCAATAGCACCTTCAAGTTGTGTTTCAGTAACACCACCACCCTTAGGGAAGCAAATGCCTCCATCCCCACCAGCGGTCCATGCATACTGACTGAGCGCATTGCATGAGTTCTAGAGATAGAGGCCTCTATGGTTTTGAGGAAATATTGACCTGCAGGTAGCTAAGGACTAGCTGGAGGTTGTGGCACAAGTTTTCTTCTTGGTTGAGACATCAGCAGACCATATGGCGATCTTAGATAGTAGCCTCTTTTAGTTCACAGCAGGGAGATGGTGGAGCTTGATTCCCTAGACTCGCAAGGAGACAACTATTTCCTGGTCAGACTTCGAGAGACTCTTCAGGGTGGAGTTCATACCAGTGAATCTACACTTTTTGCCTATTCAATAGATATTTCACTTATAGCAGGGTAGCCTGATAGTGGCCCAGTACTTGACAAGATTCACTGACCTCTCTCGCTACTCCACCGACATGGTATGGGACCCTTTCTTCAGGGTCCAGACCTTTGAGTAGGGTCTTCGATGGGTTATCAGAGCATCGATGATATCGCTAAATATCCCCACATAGACTGTAGTGTTAAAGCAAGCATCTTGGTGGAGATATTCCTAGCTGAGCAGGCACCAACAGTGAGAGCCACCACCGGACAACAGGCAATTGATTCTTGTGCATTAGGTAGTAGGTAGATGACGCAGAGGTCCAATCAGGCCATACCTTCAGGAGGATGACCCTAGGGTATATGGTTGGAGGTGTGGGACACATAGGGCATAGGAGGTCAGCAAAGGAGTAGATTGTGCTACACGTGTGGTGGGTAGGGTCACATGGCTTGCAATTGCCCGACCCGTCATACTGATGACCAGGAGACGGTCGAGGGAACGTCGAGACAGAGAAATAGGTTTGAGCGAGGAGTTCTGTAGGGAGGAGGATGTGGAAAAGGAGTAGTACATGCAGTAGGCGGTGGGAAATGGTTTGAGGTACTACCACCACCACCCCCCAGGCGGTCCACCCTAACCTCAGGGAGTAGGTGGATAGGGATAATCTCAGCTTCAGGCGGTAGAGTCTTATGACCACGGCACTCCGGAGATGATTCGAGGTATGATTTGTGTCTACTCCACCCTATGAGTTCTTAGTGATGCCTTTCAATTTGAACAATGCCCCAGTAGTGTTCATGGGACTCATGAATAGGATCTTTTATCCTTACCTCGATCGCTTCGTGGTGGTCTTTATTGATGACATCTTGGTGTACTCGGTGTCGGAGGAGGAGCACACCACACATCTGCAGATAGTTCTTAATACACTCTGAGAGCCCTAGATTTATGGAAATCTCTCAAATTTTTAGTTTTGGATATGAGAAGTCAACTTTTTGGGACATGTTACTTTAAAGGCTAGAGTTGCAGTGGATCCAGCAAAGATAGAGGTAGTGATTTCTTGGGAGCCACCCAGGAGTGTGACTGAGGGTTGGAGTTTCCTAGGTTTGGCTGGGTACTACCAAATATTTGTACCTAACTTTTCCAGAGTAGCAACACCCCTTTCAACTTTAAAAATGAAGGGGAAACCCATCGTATGAACATAGAGATTCCAGTAGAGTTTTCAGGAGTTGAGGCGGAGACTAACGAGTTCCCCCATATTGAGGCTACTATAAGAGGGCATTGCACATGCAGTATACTACGACACATCAGGGACCAGACTGGGATGTTTCTTGGTGAAGGAGCGAGCGGTGATCGCCTACGGCTCACGACAACTAAGGAAAAATGAGTATAACTATGTGACCCATTACCTGGAGTTATCATTAGTGGTCTTTGTGTTGAAGATGTGGCAGCACTACTTTATGGGTGAATGGTTTACTGTATACTCTAATCACAAGAGTCTTAGGTATATCTTATCATAGAAGGACCTAAAGCTGATACAATGGAAGTGGCTGGAGTTCCTCCAGGACTATGATTTTGAGATAGTCTACACTCCTAGGAAGGGAAACATAGTGGAAGATGCACTCAGTAGGAGTTCGGGTCTATAACTGCTGAGTGAGGCGATAGAGCAGCTAGTCGTGTTGCAAATATCCTTCATGGATAGGGATGGAGCATAATATCTCCAGTATATGACTGTCACTTCCCCACTCCTTCAGTGAGTTCAGGAGACATGGCTTGGGGATGTTAACTGTGAGGCCCAACATGCTCAGATATCCTCAGGATAGGATCTTGATGGATTTTCGGAAGGTGGGGAGCATTCCATCCTTTTTAGAGGACGCACCATGGTACCAGTGATGTTTCGGGAGGAGGTGTTGAGGGATTTCCATACATCCCCTTTGGTGGTACATCCTGGAGTGGTGAAGATGTACCAAGACCTCTAATGTCAGTACTAGTGTCCAAGGATGAAGAAATTAATGGCGGAGTTCATTTCATGATGCCTTACTTGTCAGCAAGTGAAGTTCGAGCACCAGGTTCTAGCAGGCTTGACTCAGCCACTAGAGGTACTGAAATGGAAGTGGTACAGTATCTCCATGGACTTTATAACGAGGTTACCACGTACATCTAGGGGCACAACTCTATCTGGGTGATCATTGACCAAATCACCAATTTATCCCATTTTATACCCATCCGAGATCAGGGATTAGTAGAGGGCTTGGGACGCCTCTATGTCTAGAAGATAGTACGGCTTCACGGGGTACCATTGATGATTGTTTTAGATCGTAACACCTGTTTTACATTATGGTTATGGAAGGGATTACAGGAGGCTTTCGGGACTCAGCTACACTTGAGCACCTCCTTTCATCCTCAGATAGATAGTCAGACAGAGAGGACTATACAGACACTTGAAGACATGCTTCATGCTTGGATCCTTGATTTTTTCTGTAGTTGGGAGGACCACCCTCCATTGGTGGAGTTTTTATAAAATAATATCTATCACTCCACCATCAGCATGGAACCATTTGAGGCCTTGTATGAGTGGCCATGTAGATCACCTCTATGCTCGAAAAACCTAGGGGAGTCGCACTTATGGGTCCTGAGTTGGTACAGGATACCACTGAGAAGGTTTAGATCATCCAAGAGTGGATGAAGACTACACAGAGCAGGAAAATTTTTTATGCCAACAGGAGACGGAGACCCTTGTAGTTTGAGGAGGGCGGTCATGTTTTCCTTCGGGTCTCACCTCGACAAGGATTGTGGAGATTTGGCCGAGGAGTCAAGCTATCTTCGAGGTTCATCGGACCTTTCTAGATTCTCAGTAGAGTTAGCGAGGTGGTGTACTGTCTATCTCTTCCCCCATATATGAACTAGGTGCATAATGTTTTCCATGTGTCATAGATGAGGAGATACGTGCATGATCAATCACACATCATTGACTGGGTCGAGATGGACCTTGACAATGGGGTGACGTTTGTGGAGTTCCTAGTAGAGATAGAGGATCAACAGGAGTGGGTCCTATGGGGGTGTTAGATTCCTATGGTACGAGTTTGATGGTAGAAAGGGAACCTATAGGAGAGCGCATAGGAGCGGGAGGCATAGATTCGTGTTCAGTACCCCCATTTGTTTTCTTAGATTTTATTGTGGATTTCAGGGACAAAAAGCCCTAATGTGGGTAGAATGTAAAGACCCGTTAATTTCGTATATTTTTTTAATTATATGGAATTTTTACAAGACTGAAAAATTTGACAGCGTGTGATTTCGAGGCCCAGAGATCCCTGAATGGAATTTTGAACATTTTTTTAAGGTACGTTTAGTAAACGTTCGGGCGAGAATTTCTATCTTTTGAACCAGTGCTTGGATTGAAAATATAAGGGAACCGTTGGATTCGATGTGCTAGGATTTGATTAGGCAAAGCTTAACTTTGACCGAAAAGGGTCGGATGAAAAAGTTAATTTTTTAGAATTTTCAAAAAAAAAAATAATAAAATAACTAAATGAGTTATTTTATTCTTTCTGAAACCATTGAGTAGTGGATGGTGGGACCACAGTGTGATGACGAACATTAAATAAGAGACATTTAATGACACATCCCTTGGGATGTGTAATCAGAATATTCGTGGGGTTAAAGGTTCATTAATTATGATTCATTAATAAATCATATTAATGAACACAAGGTGGTATGGTTTATTTTATTTAATAAAACCTTTGGTAAGCAAATTTTACAACCATGGGGGAAGTCTCTGTCATGACACTGAAGACTTTACTCTCCAATGAAGAACGGTGTTCGAGTGACGATCATTGGAGGAATCAAACTGGGGATTGAAAAGTGGAGAAGAACATTGAACAAAAATGAACATAGATCTTCTCCTTCATCCGTAACACCATTTCTAGGTAGGGGGCTTACGTGTTTTATGTTTCCACTCATCCCTTTATTTGAAAATAAAATGAACGTGGACTAACCGACTAACAAGTTGATCCACGTCTCGTTTGTTCTTGTAGGTGGTTGTTGCGGGGTCTTAATTTGGGGAATTTTTCTTTCTAATTGATGATTTGTTATCACCCCATGTTAGAATACTAATGTGGAGGGTGTGGGCCAATGCAAACAAGGGCTAGACCCCCTATCGTTCTTGGATAATATGCGTTCTTTTGAGCGACTAGGAGACGTGGAGGCAAGATGAAACTAAGGGCCTCACAGCGAAGGCAGCGACCCGAGAGGGAAGTAGGTGAAAACGGTAATGAAAATGGACCACTGAAGCATATTTGGTGTCATGCGGAAGCAACCGTCGGCACGGTGGTGGTGGAAACTAGCGGAGGCAGCCGGCCGAGATGGCTGCGAGGAGGAGTGGCACCCATTGGCGCTGTTGCGATAGGAGTCTCGGTCAGCCGAGTCGCAGTGGTGGAAGGGCGTGGCACCGATGCACCGCGTGGGGAGAGGAGAAGCCCGCTCGGGATGCTCGGCTGGACCAATGGCTAGCTCCAGCCGGCCCTTTCGGAAGGAGGGGTGGCCCCCTACTAGCGCAGCCAATTGGACGAACTAGACGCACCACGTCCGGTCGGTGCATCTAGCAACTGACCCACATCCGCACAGCAGGGTTTTCAAGGTGAGCCAGACCTGCCAGCTGGGCCGGACCCGCCAGCTGAGTCGGGTCTTCCAACTAGGCCAGATCCTCCAGCCGGGCAAACCCCTACTGAACCTGAACCCGGAACCAACCGATCCTATTTTTCTAAATTGGGTGTATCTCTCAAGTCAGGTGTCTGATGGACGCGCCGTCTGTGGCATTGGGACCCTTGGGACGAGAAGGTCCATTTGAGATACTCCACTTGGGTTTTGGAAAAATTTGGAGTACGTCTAGGTTGGATCGGACTCGAATCCAACCGGGCTATATTTACCTTTTTTCTTATATCATACAAACCAGGCGTCTGATTGATGTGTCGTCTATCGCTTTGGAACCCTTACGATAAGGTAGTCCTTTGGGTTACTTCTTCATGGGACTTTGTGGTAGTTGAGGTACGACCGATATCTTGAGGATCGGAACTTACGGAACTCAAGTGCACTAAGTGTGGGAATCCTATGGATAGCTATCAAGTGAAGAGAGACCCTTCGTAGATCGGCATAGATACGACCCTTCATGGATCGGTATGAAAGTGACCCTTTGCAGATCGGCATGAAAGCGACCCTTCGTGGATCGGCATGAAAGCGACCCTTCGTGGATCGACATCAAAGTGAACCTTTGTGGATTTTCATAATAGTGACCCTTCATGGATTGGTATGAGAGTGACCCTTCATAGATTGGCAGTAGTGAGACCCTCTATGGATCGGAAGTAGTGCGACCCTATGTGGATCGGTAGTAGAGAAAACCTCCGTGGATTGGTGGTAGAACTTCTCAACAGAATAAAATGATATATCTCAAGACTAATCATCTTTATTCCTTTTCCTTAAGTTGTATACCTGGTGTGACTTGTCTTTTACTTTATTCTTTATGATTGAGATCATGCTTTGTGGTTTTTTCCTATGGAATTTTGGGAGACCTTCAGGGGTCTCAGGGTCTCTACTGGGTATTGTTATACTCACCCATGCACGGGCTTCGCCCGCACCTTATTTTGTCTTGTGCAGATGATGGACAGTGTGATTGAGACTTGGGGATCCAGGGATAGATGGTTCATGGAGGTGATTGATAGATGTGGTGAGTATAAGTGCCGATATACAACTAGTTGTACCAACCCTTCAGGTAGGATTCTTGGTGGATGGCCTTCAAAGCACATTTTTTCCTTTTTGATGTACTTTCTTTTCATTTGGGATTGTATACTGGCCCCTTTTTCTTTCAGTACTTACTTTTACTATATGCAGTTAAACTTTGTGTTTTTCTTTTGTTTTGTACCTAGTTTGTGAGTGTACGGCACAAACCCTGGGGGATGGGTTGTGACACTTTGTGTCTTACTAACACCCACCCCCCCCCCCGATCTAGGGTCACGTACCTTGTAACCCAATGGTACTCATTCCTTATTCAGGGATCATTAAGCATGAACTCGCACCAACACCATGTATGAAAAATATTTCTATTACCAAATAAACCACTTCAATAAAACTGGACTTTTATTGAAAACCAAAGCACAAACAATTTCAAAGTGACATTTAATTTCAATAAAACATTCCCTTTTATTAAAAAAATCTAATCCAAATCATGTACCAACAATCCAAAAAAATCTCCATTTTAAAATCTCTATTTAAAAAGTAAGAACAAAATCACTTTCCACATTAACCCAATTTTCTAGATTTCACAAACCATCATTCAAGAAGGTTTCTAACAAGTGTTAAAAAATCAAGTCACAATCAATTCAGAAAAATACATTAAATTGAAATAATTCCAATCAGAGTGAATCCACCTACCTTTAAGGTTTTGATGAAAAATGACAACAGCTGAAGAACGCTCACAAAAACTGAGTTGATTCTCAAAGAAACGGACTTATATCCCTTCTCATATCAACAAAAAATCTAAATCTCAACTTATTTGTTAAACAAAAACCTATATATACCCATAAAAACATAGATCTTAGAACCAAGAGGAGAGGAGAAGTAGATTTAAGAGAACACTTACTCAAAGAGACGTGTCGTAGATGCAATGAAGATCCAAAGTCAATAGGATCGATCTAGAAGAAGGGATGCCTATGAAAATCTCCTAGGGAGAGTATAGGGTCGAGAGCCAAGAGGTATGGAAAGAATATACCGAGAAAAACTACCAAATGCGTTACTTTAAGCTGGGCTTGGGCCGGATCACGATGTGTACCCCCTGGTCATGATGTGAAGGCCACACTGGATAGGTACGCCAAAAAACCCATTTCCCTAGGTGAAAAAAATTCTATTTATCCCCTACACAACATGTACCTAATGTACACAATGTGTACCATCTCATGATGTGATCTCCCCATTCATGACCTGAAACCAGCTCTATGTACATGGTGTGTACTTCAGGTACACGGTGTGTACCTGTTCTGTAGTCTACAATAAGACTAGAAAAATCACATAAAAGTATTTTTAACTGAAAGGGGACTTATAAAAGGTATAAAACTTACCTAATAAAGGTAACAAGATGTCACAAACTAGAAACTGGGGATACTAAATTCTCCCCACCATTAGACTTTTCGTCCTCAAAAAGTAGAAAACCCTCACTGCCTGGAAGGAGTTTCGACCATTTCTCTTTCATTTCCTTATCACGTTCCCAAGTCTCTTCCTAAATCTGGCCATGCTACCATAAAACCCACACTAAAGTGATGCTTTGTTCATGCAAGAATTTCTCTTGGCTATCCACAATCCGCACTGGGATATGTATCAAAGAAGCATCTGGATCTAGGTTAACGCGATCCCATCTTATCACATGGTCGGGATCAGGCTGATACTTTTTCAACTGGGATACATAGAACGCATTATGCACTGAACTAAACTATGTGGTAATTCCATGTGATATTCCCCCTCTGAAACATTCCACTATCTCAAAAGGGCCAATGTATCTATGATATGACTTTCCCTACTTTCCAAAACGATGATGTCCGAGCCTTGGAGATATCCTCAAGAACACATGATCACACACGGAGAATGAAAATAGTCTTCGATGGTGATTTGCATATGATTTCTGATGACTCTGAGATGTCTCCATCCTCTTTCTAATCAAAGTGATCTTCTTTGTTGTTTCTTGGACAAGGCTCATCCCAACTAGTGAAGTCTCACCCATTTCCACCCAACACAGGGGATAACCACAAGTACACCCATACAGTGCTTCAAATGAATCCATATGTATTGAGGCCTGAGAGTTGTCATTCTATGAGAACTCCACCAAGGGTATATGCTCTTCCCAAGAGCCATCAAAATCCATTACACAGGCCCACAACATGTCTTCCAAAATCTGTATCATCCTCTCATACTAACCATCTATTGGAGGATGATACATTATTCTCATAGTCAACTGAGTCCCAAGGGATTTTTGTAAGGATTTCCAAAAATAAGATGTGAACCTTGGATCTTTATCTAACGTGATTGAAACTGGTATGTCATGCCTATTCATCACTTCTTTGATATAAATTTTGGATAGATCTTCCACCATATGAGTTTCACGAATATGGATGAAATGGGATGACTTGGTAAGTTGATCCAGTATCACCCAAATGGAATCATTTTTCTGAACTATTCTTGGAAGACCCGTAACAAAATCCATCACTATCTACTCTTATTTCCACACTGGAATAGGTAAAGACTGCAACATACCTGCAGGTCTCTGATGCTTGGATTTAACCTGATGACAAGTTAAGCAAATCAAGATGAACTCAGACACCTTCCTTTTCATGCCACTCCACCAAAACTATGCCTTCAATGCCTTATGCGTCTTATGTGTGCCTGGATGTACAAACCATCTCTAATGGTGGTAAGCATGAAGGATTTTTTTCTAAAAATCCATAGGTACAGCCATCTGATCTCTAAAACACAAAACTAAACTTCCATCAAGATTTCAGCCCTCAATGGTCTCCCCACCATTGAGTTTTGAACTCATAATTAGGATTTCTGTTTCATATGTTTGTGCCTCTTTGACCATATTTACCAAATAAAGAACAAGCATAGATGAAAAGAAAACTGCAACACCACCTCGGTCTTCACATTCCACATGCATTTTGGCTAGTACCAACATCAAATACCATTTATCTAAATCTTCTTTCAAAATATGAGCATATGAATTTATGCTCAATGCATCAGCCACTGAATTCCCTTTTCCCAGTGTATAAATCAAGTCAAAGTTAAACATTTGGAGATACTTTATCCATATCCTTTTCCTCAAATTCAAATCTCACTATGAAAAAATATGTTTCAATCTTTTATGATCTGTAAACACAGTGAATTTATCACTAAAGAGATAATGTCTCCATGTTTTCAAAGTATGGATGACTGCTGATAAATCCAAATCATGTGTTGGGTAATGTTTCTCATGCACCCTCAACTTCCTTGAACCATAAGCAACCACATGGTCTCCTTGCATGAGAACACAGCCCAACCCTGATCTTGAAGCATTATAGTACACCGCATACCCCTATCCTGATTATGTAAGAAATAAGATATGTGATAATGTAAGATGAAATTTCAGATAATAGAAAAACTTATGGCATTCCTCTGTCTATTTTAATGGAGTATTCTTCTTTTTCAGAGCTATCATTGGTGAAGATAGTCATGAGAAATCACACACAAAGCATCGATAGTAACTAGATAGACTAAGAAAACTTCATATCTCAAAGACATTCTTCGATGGTTTCTACGAGATAATATCTTCTATCTTTTTAGGATCAACCTAAACGCCTTTCTCAGAAATGACATGGCCAATAAAATGTACTTCATGTATCCAAAAATCTCACTTTGATAATTTGACATACAAACGGTGATCTCAAAAAAATTGTAAAACTATTTCTTGGTGTTCATCATGTTCAGCCCTTTTCTTTGAATACACCAATATTTTTTCCACAAACACCACATCAAAAGAATCCAGATATCACTAAAATATCCAATTCATAAAATCTATGAAGACTTCTAGTGAATTCATTAGAACAAAAGGCATTACTACATATTCGTAGTGTCCATATCTTCTTCTGAAAGCTATCTTTGGAATATCTTCCTTTTGAACTCGTAATTGGTGATATCCTAATCTCAAGTCAATTTTAGAGAACCATTGAGCTCCCATTAATTAATTGAACATGTCATAAATGTGTGTAAGTGGATATATTTTCTTTATCATAACTTGGTTCAGCTTATGATAATCAATGCATATCCAAAGAGTTTAATCCGCTTTCTTCACGAACAAGACCATTGCTTCCCATGGAGACATACTTAGCTGAATGAAACCCTTTATTTTGAGCTCCTCTAACTGATTTTTCAATTCATTTAACTCAACTAGTTCCATCCTATAAGACAAAAAGGAAATGGGACTGGTCCCAGAAAAAAGATCAATCATAAACTTCACTTCCCTTAGAGGTGGTAAACCTGATAAATTTTTGGGAAAGACATCTAGAAATTTATCCACAACTATTGGAAAACTATTTTACTCGATCTCTCACATTGATTCCAAAGTCAATGCTACCAATTGATAAGAGATCATTCCCACTTTTGGTGCCAACAATCTCTTTTCACCTATCTTTATAACCTGTTCTCCTCTAAAGTGATGCCCACTGCCATCATCAGTGACAAAACTAATAGTATGTCCATTGAAGTTGATGTGATCCTTGAATGTTTTTAACCAATACATACATAGTATTATGTTATAGACATCCATGTTCAACACTGATAATTCCCATTTCATCTCATCTCTATCAACAGTTATAGCACATGATTTACACATAAAGGCTTGACATTCTCTTTCCCCAAGAGGAGTTTGTAGTTTTAAAACAGAAGGAATTATTTCAAACTTTAAAAATAGAAAATCAAAAACATGAGAAGCAATGAAAGAATTAGATGCACTAGTATTGAAGAGCACTTGCACAAGGGTAGAGTTCAAAAGAATCGTACCTTCACCATAGATGGTCTAGATTGATCATCGACAATCATCCTCTCAGCTATATACAATCGCTTTGTCGCTAAACTATTCTCCTTATTTCCTTACTGAGATTTCCCTGGTTGAGGAGTCATGGTATTTCAATAATCACCATGACTATATCTGCTCTACTAATGAGACTGATTTTGTTGTCCTCACCCTATCGAAGCATATGATGCTTGCGACACCTAAGAAGTGTCTCGATCACCTGACCTTGGATCACTATGACAATAGCATTGAAGAAGGACCATCATATTGTAGTTATATAATGATCTAGTTTGTGTCATACAATCTCACTTTATGTGGTCAAGTGAACCACATTGAAAACAACTTGATTTTATATTGGGTTGTAGAGGAAGGTTCACAGATCTATCCGTCTGATTATGATTTCCACTTCCACCTTGGGAATATGTGTCCCTTTCTTACTTACTCCCAGAGTTTGAGTTCCCACCATTCCTTATAGGTATAATCATACCTCTTCTCATAGTTCCTGAGATATCACATTCCTCCACAGTCGCTCTTTTCACCATCTCTGTATAATCAGTAATATAGATCACTGCAATCATCGATCAAATATCCCACCTTATCCCTAATTCGAAGATGCATGCCTTTAAAGATGCACTTTCCACAAATTCTGGTGAAAAGTGCACTAAATTCATGAGTTTATCTACATACTCTATGATAGAGAGAGTCTCTTGTTTCAAGCTAAAGAATTTTTTTCATTTTCAAGATCTTTAACGTGTGAGAATAGAATTGTTTGTTGAACAATTTCTAAAAATTATCTGATGTAAGGCCTTCATCCAATTTTTTCTACACTGCTAGATCCCACCACTAGCGTGTAAGATTCTTGAGCATATAAGTTGACAGCTTGAATTTGAGCTCTGATGGTATGCTGATGAAATCAAAGATATGATTCATCCTACTCAGCCACACCTCCTCTTTTTTAGGTTCAGCATCACCCTAGAAGTTAGGTGGATTTTTCTTCATGAATTGGATAGTATGATCCACATGCCTTGCCTCATTCCTCTGATTCCTTATATCCATAGCTTGAGAAGCTTAAATAATACTCTGAACCAACTCTTGGCTCACCTGTGGTTCAGGTGCAACCAAATTCTTTGCAGATTCTTCAGGTTGGTTTCGATGAGGTCTATTAGGTGCCATTTTTTAAACCAAAAACAAACTCTGTAAATCTCTCTCTCTAGAAACTGATGGATTAGTATTTAAAATTATATCACATCAACCATCACAACATTGTTTTCTAAAAACAACCTTTTTTCATGTTCAGTCATTTTTGAAAAAACTCATTCTTGTTTTTAAAAATCAAACCATTTTTAAAATATATCAACCATTCTTTTTCAAAGTATTTCATTTGAAAATAGTTTCATACTTTTTCAAAAATAAACACTTTTTTCACAACCTGAATCATTACTCGAAATGATGTATGCACTCCTTCTGGGAACCCATTCCTCTATAATGTATTTCATTCTTGTCTCATTGGATAAACCTATGACAATGAGATTTTCAACATTCTATAAGTTTCTCTAAAACACTTATGTACCCCAACTCCCTGGTAACTTGAAGTTCAGCATAAAAGGGTTATCTACATCCTTTTATGCTATACATTTCAAGTTCTGAAAATCCTACACCATTCTATGTTTCCAACCCAAGGAATAGACAAGAAGTAATTTCAACTCCAAGACCAAGAACATTGATGACTACTTGTTAGGCAAGGACCGAACAAGATGATACCATTTGTAAGGTCCCACTAATTACCATTGGCTTGAGGGTAAAATGAGTCATTACTAGGACTTAAGCAACATCTCCAAGATGCAAAAGGCTAGAAATAAATGTTGAAGGGCTTCAAAGAAAGTGGGGGTTGATTTACCCTTTAATATCTAAAAAAATAACCCAACAAACCATCCACAAATAGATCACTATATGATGCATTAAATAAACTAAGACATTTCAAATCATTATCTTTAAAACAACCAACCAAGGTATACTACAATGGAAGACAAACAAGCATAAAAGTAAAAAGTGTAAATACAATGAATAAACTCCATGATGACAACAAGACTCCATGATCCACAAGCTCTATTCTATAACATCACCAAGTAGTCTAAAGTATCATGACATGGTGCTAAAGAAGTGTGATACTTTAACTTTTCCCAAGTCCTGGAAGGTAGCATCTGAAAAAGCACAAAAGTGAAAAATAAGGGGTGAGTATAAAACCCAGTAGGTTTTCCAAATGAGTTCCCTACTCACACCACTAGGATAGAACGGTTATCACATTATATAAAATAGTTTATATAACACAATTTACCAAAATAGTTTATATCCAAATATAAACAAGTTTGAAAACCAATTATAACCAAGTGAAAACAAAAGTCATTGAAACCAATTTTCAGCAAGTTTTTTTCTAGAAAATAAATAATCAAGGCTTATAAACAAATTCTGACTACTATTTTGGAATACCCATTCCATAGGTCACAACACACCCACACATGCATGCTTCGTTCGAAAGTTCCATACTAATGAGTGATCTCTTTTCTAATCACTTTGTGTCCCAATAACACCTACCCACAATCCAGGGTCACGTACCTTGTACCCCAATAGTACTTACCCCTTATTCGGGTCCTATTAAGCATGAACTCATACCAACACCATGTATGCTAAATATTTCCATTACCAAAATAAACAACTTCAATAAAACTAAACTTTTATTGAAAACCAAAGCAAAACCAATTAAAAAGAAACATATCATTTCAATAAAACTTTCCCTTTTATTGAAAATATATAATCTAATTGGTGTTCCAACATTCCAGAAAAATACCCATTTTAAAATCTCTATTTAAAAAGTAAGAACAAAATCACTTTCCATATTAACCCAATTTTCCATATTTCAAAAACCATCACTCAAGAAGGCTTCCAACAAGTGTTCAATAATCAATTCATAATCAATTCGTCACAATACATTCAATTGAAATCATTTCAATTAGTTATACTAAGAGGAGTACAGATTGAAGCCACCTACCTTAAAGGTTTTGACGAAAAATGACAACAGTTGAAGAACGCTAAAAAAAACTAGGTTGATTATCAAAGAAACAACCTTAGATCTCTTCTCCTATCAACAAAAAATCCAACTCTCAACTTATTTGGTAAAAAACCTAAATCTACCCATAAAGGGCATAGATCTTAGAACCAAGAGTAGAGTAGAAGTAGATCAAAGAGAACACTTACTCAAATAGACGTACAATAGATTCAATGAATATCCAAAGATGATCAGATTGATCTGGAAGATGGGGTACATCTAAAAATTGCCTAGAGAGAGTCTAAGGTTGAAATTCAAGAGGTTTGGAAAGAATAGACCAAGAAAAAATTCCAAACGCATGACTTTAAGCTGGGCACGGGCCGACTCACGATGTGTACCCACAGGCCATGACGTGAAGGCTATGCTGGATAAGTATGCCGAAAAACACATCACCTTGGGTAAAAAAATATATTTATCCCCTACATTATGTGTAGATCATGTACACTATGTGTACCATGTCACGGTGTGATCTTTCCATTCATAATCTGAAACCAGCTCCAAGTACACGGCGTGTACTTCAGGTACATGGTGTGTACCTATTATGCAGTCTACAGTAAGCCCAGAAAAATCACATAAAAGTATTTTTAACTAAAAGGGGACTTATAAAAGGTTTAAAATTTACCCAATAAAGGTAAAAAGATGTCAAAAACTAGAAAGTGGATGTACTACATTAGCGCTAACAAAAGCATCGCTTTCAATGGGGGTAAAATTATATTTTTTTCAGACATCCATGATCCTGACCCCTTTTCTCAGTGCTTTCAAGACCCCTTTATAAATGCTTTTCACCACCACCCCATTAGTGCTTTGTGAATTTCCATCCTCATGTGCACCTACCTAGATTCGAACCCTACACCTCTCCTTCAAAGATGGATCGCCTTTACCACTACGCCATGTTGTTTTGTTGTCTGTTTAATGATATTTACGTTTATATATATATATATATATAATTATTTTAAAATACACTTATACAATATATGTGTGTGTTTGATATAAATATACTTATATTTATTTAAATATATTATATATTAAATTCATTTACATATACTAGAATATAATATAAATATATATATGTTTATTAAGACACACATATATGTATATGTGTCTATAATTTAATAAAAATAGATATTGTTATAAATACATTTTTAGATGATGTATTTAATTACATATATCAGAATATACATCATTATGTAAATATGGTGATATATATATGTATATGAGTGATTTATGATAAGTAAATATAAAAAAACATGCATATATTTAATTATAAATAAAATTAAATTGTGAAAAATGATAAAATTAGAAAATAATAATATCAATATGAATGTAATCCCCAGGAATAAATTCATTCCCCATTGAAAAAGGGAAAAAATACCCCCTTAAAAGAGGCTTAAAATACATCAAATGTTAAAAACATTGGAGTACCCCGACTAAAAACTCTATTTTAGAGGCCTTATGGGAATTTTTTGGCCTTGAAAATGTTATATAGGTTTACCTATGTCACTATGGGTGTATAGATAATCATATGCTTCGATTTGATATATGGTAGAGCCTAAATGGACACCTGGATCAAAAGTTATGGTTGTTTGAAGTTCGAGTTACATTTTCAACTTATTTTAGATATTTATTATTATTATTCTTTCTTTTATCTTCAAATTGATATTAAATGACTATTACTTGGTAATAATAAGCAAATTATTAATTAAAAATATCTTTTTTATTATTTTATAAGACATTTTTACTAAATATGTTATATATTAAGTGTAAATTCTTATTTACCTTATCTAAAACATATTTTAAAAAATATATTATATTTATATTATTATAAATATATTTATATTTATATATTAATATATTATTTTTAATGAAATATAATTTTTTTTGGAGTATACTTTTATCACCGCTTATAAAAAAAGCTCAGATAAAGGGGGTTCTTTATCAGCAATTCTAAAAAATCCCTAATAAACACCCCTACCTTTATCAAAACTTTTTTATAAGCACTAATAAAAGAATCCATTTATGAGTGCTTTTTTAAAATCACTGATAAAGGGTGGGCCTTTATCAGCGCTTGTAAAAAATCGCTGATAAAAGTCCCCCTTTAAAAATGCTTTTTTTAGCTCTGATAAAAGGGGTCTTTAACAGCGTTTTTAGCTAGTGCAGTTAGTTCCCTAGTGCTAGATAAACCCATTTTCATAGTAGTGAAAAGCATTATTTACAACAGACTGAAATTTGCATTGCAAAAATATTTTTTAGAAAATATTTATGATGGGATTCTTCCTCATCGTAAATGATCATTTTACTTATACTATATGTTTATTTATATATTTGTGAGTATTTATATATGTGAGTTTTATATGTGTGTATTTTTATATTTGTGTATATTTATATATGTGTGTATAAATATGTGTATTTATTTATATGTGTGTATATATGTGTGTGTGAAAAAATATATGTACTGATATATATGTGTTTATAAATAAATGTATTTATGTATATATTTATATGTGTGTGTATTTATGTGTGTGTGTGTGTATTTATATATGTGTGTATTTGTATGTGTGTGTGTGTGTATTTATATGTGTGTGTGTATTTATGTGTATATATATTTATCTGTGTGTATTTAAAAATATGTGTTTATTTATATATGTGTTTGTTTATATATGTGCATATTTAAATGTTTCTATGTATATTTATGTATATTCATATATATTAATATATATTTGTGTGTGTGTATTGGTTGCAACACCTTTATGTGTGTATTTATATATTTGTGTGTGTGCATATTTGTTGCAAAATGTTTTGATATATATTTTTTCCAAAATGTGAATATATAGTTATACAGTTATATATTTATATTTAGATTTACATATACATTTTTCTAATGTACTTTAATACATTATTAAATATTTTTATTACACGATTTAAATTTGATAATTTTTTATTACATAAATAGTGAAAATAAAATTGATAATAAAATTTTATTTTAATATGAATTGATATTTTTAGATATGTATTTTATACAGGGTGTTATCAATGCTAAAATAGTGGTGAAAAGGGTAATATTTATTAGTACTTAAAAATCACAGAGAATGTTACCCTTTACTAGTGCTAAAATAGTGGTGATAAAGGGAGGTCTTCATCAATACTAAAAAAATTGCTGATAAAATTCACCCTTTATCACAATTAGAAAAAAAAACAATCACAAAAGGAACCTTTATCAGTGTTGATAAAGACTAACCCTTTATTGGTGATTTCATTTTAGTATTAATAAATTGTTATCTTCCTCAACACTTTTAAAAATTGCTGATAAAAGCCTAATGCTATTTTCCCTAGCCTATATAGTGAATTATATTGATATGTAAAATTAATTACAAACATTTAAAATTTACAACCAACCCAAAAGTAATTTAACTCATAGGATACCAGGTGGAACTATATTGCAGTAACCTTGGGACCCCTTTATATAGGGGAAGGTGTGATGCCTAAATAATTCTTCATGAACCCGAAAGGATCGGATTGGGTGTTTTTTTCACAAAATTCGAATCAAATAGGAACAGAACATTCAAGATGAAGAAGTAATAAAGCGGTAAAGAAGAACATGAGGATTTAATGTGATTCAATCTGTTTTGGACCAATGTGCACCACACCGCACACACAAATGATTTATTAATTCTCAAAAAACAAGATTTACAATGTATAGGATTTCAAAGAAAAGAAAGTAACAAAATCTTTGAAACACATAAAGTTGATAATTACATAATGGAAATAAAATAATTACAATACCAGACGGGAAGGCCCATCCATCTTTCTCTCTTGAATCTATCATAAAAAATATAGTGCATATCTTTAATATCCTATTGAGGAAAGGTATAGTCTACTCAGTGTCACATATTATTGGATTCAGAACATAACCACATGTCTTCTTAAGTAAGTATGTTGTCAAAACTCTACCATATACTGCACACCAAAGGTATACACGAAGGAAAATTGGCTCGAATGTTCGATCTCTGAAGATGAAAAAATACACCATAGTCAAGGGTTTCTAGAGAAACTATAATGAGAACCAAAACACAACATCTAGAGGTTTAAAAGAGTCAAGTGTCGAAGGATATCACATGAAAGAGTCATTAATCCCACTAACACTGCACTACGCTTCGAAAATTCCCAACCAACTGAGAGGTGACACAGAGCCACACTAAACCAAAAATGAAACAACGCTCCTAAGTGAGGTTAAATTGTTGGATGATTCAAATGAAATGGGTGGCCATAATAATCAATAACTAGAAACAATTCAGCAATAAATCAATGAGTTATAAACTGTGGGGATAAACAAACTGTTCATGGTCAATTTTCCAGTACAAAGGCCAACGTGGGATCCCAACATCCCAACACCCAATGTTCTAGTATATAAAATGAATTTGAGAAAAATTATAATAAATACAAAATATAGAATTTTGAAAGAATTATTAATAAAGTAATATTAATGGGAGATTAATAAAATATGGAAATTCTATATGAAATCACTATAATTCAAAAATATCCACCATTTTCAATTGAAATTAGTGATGCTATTTCTCTTAAGGTTACTAAATGGGAACCAAATTCATTTTTTCTAAGAAATATTTGAATTTTGATAATTCCACGAATTTATTAAAACTATCAGTGATGTTATTATTAGTATGTATCTTATTGACACATAAGGTTCTAGATTAAATAACATTACTAATAACATGTAATCTAATATCTATCTGTTTGGATTTACCATGGAATACAAGTTTTTTGGATAAATGTAAAGTAGATTGGATATCACTATACACTGTAATAAAATAATCATAAATCTTATGTTCATAAGTCAAACCCCTAATCTATATAGCTTTTTTTATCCTCGATCAGTGTAATATATTCTGATTTTGTGGTTAAAATAACAACCGCATATTTCATATTACATTTTCAGGATATGGGACCTTCACAAGTAGTGAATACATACCTGATCAATGAATTTATGGTGTCAATGTTACATGTATATATATTCAGCATCTACATGTCCTATAATAATTTCAAAAATATCAACATTTTTACCATAACACAAATATAATTTTGCAGTACATGATTGGTACTGAAGAATCCACTTTAGGTCATGCCAATGTATCTACCTTAGACTAGCTATAAATCTGTTATGGGTTTAGATTTAGGTCTGTTTTATATCATGGAGCACATACCACTTATAACAATGTTGAAATTTGTTATTTTAGACATATACTCTATATCAGAAACATTAGTGGGTGCTTGTATTAATGAAGGCTTAAAATGGTGTTAAAATGGTACACTAACAGGACTGAGATTTTCAAACAAGTATCTTTTAATAACTTTCAAAACATGATCATACTGGGATAGGTACATAAATATATTGGATCTAACCCTAAAATTTTATACACCAAAAAAATTTATTCCCCTAAGTCCTTCATTTCTTAAATACATTTTAATTGACATTTAATAAAAATAATAAGCTTCATGTTATTTCATATAATCAGCATGTCATCAAAATATAATAGAAGGTAAATCATGTTGTTTTCTATGGACTTGAAATAAATACAAGCATCGTATTGTCTCCTAGTAAAATGGTTATTGAGAATAAAAGAATGAAACTTCCTATATAGTTTCCTAAAGGCTCTTTTTAAACCATAAAATTAATTATATTAAATGAAAAAAAATAGCTTTAAATTATTTATAATAACCATCAGGAGGTTTCATATACAATTTCCCATTAAGGTCGCCATGAAGGAAGGTATTTTTCACATCTACTTGTTCAATGTAAAATTCATTATAAGAAGATAAATCAAGAAATAATCTAATATAGTAATAATTTACTACTGGTAAAAATATTTTAGAATATCATATTCTCTCTATTTGGAGAAACCCATTGTTGACTAATCTAGATTTAAATTTTATTTTATTTTCAGTAGTGTTATCCTCCTTTAATTTATAAATCCATTTACAACCAATAATTTTAGCATTGGGAGGTTTATCAATGATAGAACAAGTGGGATTTTTATTTTAAGGAGTGTATTTGTTCATCCATGATAAATATCCACTACTTGGAATCTCTTTAATTAATGGATTGATTATAATATTGAGGATCATCCTTTATAAGATCTTGGTCAATATGAAAGTAAAATGAAGCCATATCATATTGATTGAACTAATCATGAGGTCTAGGGACCCTTCTAACTCTATCACAGGCCAACTGGAAATCAACATTTTTATTAGGAGGCTCATTTTTAGAATTTGAATTAGAACTAGATCTAGATTCAATTCAGGTCATAGGTTGAGCATCAATAGCTCCATCAATGGATACATCATCGCTATCTTATTTGATAGGTTTAGATTTAGGAGAATATGATTCATGAAATAATATATATCTATTAATTATTCATTTTTGGAAACCAGGTTTATCAACCCATGGTTTATAACTATTGACACCTTTGGGGTATCCCACAAAATACACTTGAGAGATCGAGGTCTAAGATTATGAGTCTTGACAAGGGAATATGCAATGCATCCAAAGAATATTAGGTGATTATAAGAAGGTGGTTTATTAATCCATAGTTCTTCTAGGTATTTAAAGTTATTACCATAGGATGGGAACCTATTTATGAAAAACACTACCATGGTGGAAGCCTCTATCTAGAAAGATTTAGGGAGACCCAAACATTCAATAAAACTTCAGACTCTCTCAAGAATAGTTCTATTCATTATTTCAATAATTCCATTCTTTTGGGGGGGTTTCCCTAACAACCTGGTGTCTTAAAATTCCCTAGGATTTTTATAACTGAATGAAATTATTATAGAGGTATTCTAATTCATTATCTTTTATCATAGTTTTAATTTTCTTTCCATCCTAAATTTAAATAAGGATTTTCTAGGTTTTGAATATTTAACAAACATCAAATTTTTTCTTTAGTATGTAAATCCAAACCTTTCTAGAAAATTAATCAATAAAGATGAAAAAATAAGAGCCTTCACTATGGGATGAAGTCCTTGATAGTCCCCATAAATCAGAATCAATATATTCTTAGGGGAAACTAGATTTAAATCTAGACCAATTGAAGCTGACTCTCTTAGATTTTCCCATAACACAATCTTTACAAAAGGGAAGGTTACTAGGTGTAATGTCTGTTAACAGCACTTTATTATTAAGTTTCTAAAGACCATGGAGCTTACATACTCCAATATCCTATACTATAACAATAAATTATCATTATTAGTTACATACACTCTAACCAACTTTCTAAAATGGGTTTTTCTATTCAAGACATACAACCCATAAATAAGGGAACTTTTGATGATATTTCTAGAGCCTTTAGATATTTTTATGAAACATGATTCAGACCTAAAAGTGAATCCCTTTTTATTTAGATTTCCTAAGGATATCAAGTTTATATGGATGTAAGGTACCCACAAAAAATCTAAAAAAGTAATGATAGAGTGGTCATCGAGTTATATTAAAACGGAACCTATTCCCATGAATTGAAACCTCCTGTTATTTCCTAAAACAAAATCTCCTTCCACCCTTTCTACCAAATCAAGGAGAAACTTCCAAGAGGAATGCATATTGAAGGAATAGCCAGAATATAAGACCCACTCATGGGTGAGTTCATGGATAGACACATTCAAAATATTTTTCTTTCTATGTTTTTTGAAAAAAGTATTTATTTAAATCTTCATATGTTAATTTTTTTTAAATATAGGATATAAATGCCACGTCATCAATACCAACTTTTAGTTATATTGAATTGTAGTAAGTTCGATGTCGTCTTTTCTAGTCATCGAACCATATTGATGACATGGAAAAGGTGGCATGACCAATGTTGTCTTTACCCCAACCCTCTAAAAATAGGTACCCACCCCTCCCACTTCTCCTCACTCATTTCACCCCCTCTATTTAATCTCACTCCCTCTCTCTCTATACTTTTCACGGTGTTTCCTCATTTGTGTGCGGAATTTTTTTTGTAGCCTAAATGGAGTGCTGAATTTTGTGAAACAACATTTAGAGGTATTTTTTATAATTTATTTTAAAGTTATGTATTTATTTAGTTGTTTAGTTTTTTGTTAGTTTTAAATATGTTATTTACTTAGTTTTTTAGTTAGTTAGATATAGTTTAGAAATAATAGTTAATATTAGTAAGTAAAATATTATTATTTATTTATGAATTTTGAGTAACGAATTTGTAATTAGTCTTAGTAATGGATTTATTATTATAATAATATTATCACTTAGTATAACTTGGTAGTTTTTAAATATTGGTGACATAATTATGAATTAATATTAACTAGATGATGAATAAATATTAGTGAAGTAATGGTTTGTTAATAATTAACTATTAAATAACTAATGATTAACTAATGCTAAAGTGATGATTAAGTATTGATTAAATAATGAATAACTTAGTATTAAAGAATGATTTGGTAATGAATAACCTAGGATTAGCTTAGTACTAACTTAGGATCAAGTAATTATTAATTAATGATTAACTAATAATTAAATAATTATGAATAGTAATTAACAAATAAAAACAGTGAATTACTTAAAAATTAATTAATTAATGACTAATGAGAGATTAACAAATGAGTAAGAAATAATTAATTTATGATTAACTAATGTTTAAATAATTATTAGCTAATAATTAACTAATGAATAACAAATGATTAACTAATGATTAAAGAATGATTAAATAATAATTACTTAATGATTAATTATTAACTAACTAATAATTGACTATCAAGTAACTACCTGATATTTATTAATAAAATAATGATTAAAAAGTGATTAGTGAATGAGTAAGACATATTTAATTTAGGATTAACTAAAGTTTAACTAATGATTAGCTAATAAATAACTAATGAATAACAAATTATTAACTAATGATTAACTAATGATTAAAGAATGATTAATTAATAATTACATAATGAATAACTATTAATTAACCAATAGTTAACTATAAAGTAATGACTTAATATATATTAATTATGTAGTGATTAATGAGTGATTAATGGATTATTAAAGCTTAATTAATTTATAATTAACTAATGTTTAACTAATAATTAGCTAATAATTAACTAATGAATAACAAATGGTTGAATAATGATTAAAGAATGAATAAATATTAATTAATTAATGATTAAATATTAATTAACTATTAAGTAACTACTTAATATTAATTAATTGAGTAATGATTAATAAGTGATTAATTAATGATTATGGGATAATTAATTTTGGATTAACTAATAATTAACTAGTGATTATGTAATTATTAACTAAGGATTATTGAATTATTAACAAATGGTAAAATAATGATTAAAATTTTATTTAATAATGATTAATCAATGATTAAGGAATGATTAACATGGGATTAATTAATGATGAAGTAATGATTAACCAAAAATTAACTAATGATTAACTAATGATTAACTAATGATTAACGAAAGAGTAAAGAACAATTAAATACCAATTAACTAATTATTAATCATTGATTAATGAATGATTATTCAATGATTAAGGAATGAATACCTTATAAATAATTAATGATGAAGTAATTATTAAACAATAATTAGTTAATGATTAAATATTAATTAACTTTAAACTAACTACTCAAGAACTAATAATTAATGAATTCTTAACTATTAACTTATTAATTATTAAATAGGGATTAAATTATTATTAAATAATGATAAGTTATTGGTTAACTTTGGATTAAAATAGAATTAAAATAGGATCAAAGATGGCTATTTGTACAATAAATAGGCTTAACCGCACACATGATTTGTTACTCCCATGATTTAGATGATTCATACTTTGTTGCACACCTGGTTTAATACTCTCAATGGATATGTTTTATATGATTCACATTCTCTTTTTAAACCATTGAACACACCTTCAGGAAGATTAAAAATTCTACTATGAAACAATAGTGTAATATTTTAGGATATAAGAAGATGTTTTAAAAAAAATTAAAATAAATATTATGTGGTTATCTAAGAAATGAAATATTTTTATGGATAATACAAGTGGATATGGCTCTGGTACAGAGGTACCTAGAGGTAAAAACCCCAAAAGTTTGATTGATATGGACTCAATCATCACCCGGTGCATAAAAACAGGCCTTTTTACCCACCTAGTTTGACACTCCCAAGGGATGTGATTTAGATTCTTCACATTATCTTTATAAAATACTAAACATACCTTTATAAAGATTAAAGAGTATAATATGAAATAATAGTGTGATATTTTAGGATATAAGAAGACATTATTAAATTTCAATTAAGTAAATATTATGTCCTTATCTAAGTAGTGAAATCCTTGTTTGGATACCATAAGTGGATGCGGCTCGGGAATAGAGGAACCTAGGTACCATCCCAAAAAAAGGAGATTGAGCTCGACTCGGTCATCACTTGGTGAATGACAACAGGCCTTGTTGCACACCTGATTTGACAATCTTGTGGGATATACTTTAGATTATTCACATTATCTTTATAAACCACCAAACATACCTTTAGGAAGATTGAAAATTGTACTATGAAACATTAGTGTCATGTTTTAGGATATAAGAAGACATTCTAAAATTTCAATAAAGTAAATATTTTGTATTCAACCCTACATGATTATTACTCATTATAAATATTATTTACACTATCATAATCTTGATAAAAAAATCATGTAGAAAATCATGTTTTCCTTTGTATACTGTAATGGGGAGGTTATTCAAAATGATCAATGAGCTTCTTATAGTACACAACCATCAAAATGGTTAAGAAATCTGATTGTGTAACCATAAGAGGAAAGAATTCATAGTTGTTTAAATATAGAACCTGATCAAGAAATCTATGCTATTAGCTATAAACATTTTCAATTCTCATATACACTATTTCATTTAGATTTTTCATTGAATACTAATAGATCTAAGCAACAGATTTATTTTCCAAATGTTCAAATGGTTCCATGATGGAGTTATATGTTTAGGTTTATAGTATATGGTAGCAACATACAGTTGTATGAAGACATAGACATACAATATTGGTTGAAGAAGTTCAATTCTAAGAAAATGAGGATATTCCCTATGATTCAGAAGAAGAAAACCTAATTGATCTCCTAGATATACAGAAACTTAATTTTCATGATAAGGAAGTTTTTTATGATGGGTAAAATTGAGACAACAATACTAATGAGGAGGAAGCTTTAAAAGTTTGGGAGGAAGTTTCTAGAAAATATAGTAGTTGTACAATAGCCTCGACACACAATAAATCATCCACCACTCTTTATATGTTGGTTTAAATCAATGGAATGTTTTTCTAAATTCGATTGGAATGTTATCACACCTGCAATAGAGTTTCCTGGAGTTGTAAATTATGGATTTAGTGGGCTAGAAAAAACTTTATAAGTTAGAAGAGATTTTTCAAGTGAATATTCAATGAAAAACAAACCGAAAAGATTTCATATTAAGAGACAATGTAGATATTTATTTCAGGAATCAAGTCGTAAAAAATGCATCATATGTTGTGAAAAATATGGGGAGGTTTTAGAATTTATAAGATTGGGATAGTTCATACTTTAATTCATCCAAACCTGACACAAGATCATACAACATTGGATAATAAATTTGTGTCATCTGTTATCATTGAGATGATTAGGACCTACTAATATGTTCCTATATCCCTTTTGAAGGAGAGGATACAACAAAATTTTGATTATAATATTTCCTATAATAAGGCATGGATGGAAAAACAGAAGACAATTTCCATGGTCTATAGTGATTGGGATGAATCGTATCGTGTGTTGTTGTGATTTCTAGCCATACCGAGACACAACAACCAAGTTTCATTCCATCTCTATATGAAAGAACATATGTCTCAAGATAACTGACTTGATCAATCTCATGTGAAATTTCATCAGTTGTTTTGGGAATTCCTTCCATATATTTACACATTTTGTTTCTATAAATAATTCCTAAAAATTGACATGATGTTTCTATATTGAAAATACATGACCATATTTTTTGATTGAGACAACCTAAGATAGAAACCATTCACCTCTGCCTCTTATATTCTCTATCGTAGATAAGGAAAATTATTAATCTTGGAATTGGTTTTTAGCATGTATCAACAACTATTTAATTTTAATTCATGGTTTATGTTTGATATTTAATCTTCATTAAGAAATAAATGAATAAATAGATGAATATCCAATTATATGATGACCTCTAACTTCACACCATCAGTACCGCATCAAACACATTGCTAGTAATGTGTGAAAAATATTCCATGATGAACCTATGAAGAAGGAAATCACAAGTCTTGGTATGCAATATCTTTCTTATTTTTTACTCTTTAAACATAATGATAAAATTAATTTATTTAAAATATGATCATTTTCATGTATCATATGATTCAGGTCACTAAATATTTTGACAACAATTAGAATAAATTCATAAGGATAATTAGGAAGTTTATGATTATATGATTCATATTCCAAAAGAAAAATGGACATTGGTATATGATGTTGGAAGAGGTACATACACGTAACCACAAACATTTTGGAGTGAATAAATAGAGTCTTCAAGGGAATAAGCATTTTACATATAATTGGACTAGTTCAGGAGAAATTTTATCATTATGTCAAGTAATTTTTTGAAATAAAAAACAAATTGTGGATGGGATTTATAAAGGGATAAGGTATGGATGACACTTTCAATGAGAGATTGAAAAGAACATTGAAGAAGCTTCTACTTATTGAGTGTGCTTTTTTTACTAAGGATACTCTCAATTTCAAGTGAAAGAGTGTTTGGACCCCATAATAGGTAGCAGCGATTGATTCCTGGTGGTATTACTGGAATCAAGGCATTTTCAATGTGGAAATATCCAGGCATTGTGGTTTCCATGCGCACACACCACTATAGCATGTGCCTCTATGAACATATTATGGGAATCATATGTTGATCTAGTGTACCAGATGGACATAATTTCTAACTTCTATATTGCACCATGGATTCCTATTAGGGAGTTTCAATATTTCCCAATGCCCGAAGACTACCTGATACTGATACAGGACACAATAGGTTGTGACAACAAGGGAGACCAAGTCCAGCAAGATGTGAAATGAGATAGAATGGCCTCAAGAAAAATGTAAATGTTTGAGATGTAGCATATGTCATTGGGAAGTACATAACAGGAAATGATTCCCTAACATTGTTGGATCGAGTTCACACTCTCAACCATAATGATGTATTTCATCTAATGTGAACTTTTTTCATTTTATCAATTACATGAAGTTAATATAAACTATTTAATTTTTTTGATTTATGTGAAATTTATTAAAACTTTTATTACTAAATAATTAATAGTTGATAAATTATAAAATCATTTAAATAAATTACACAAAATCTAAACATTCCTAAATGTTAAATCATTTAAATAAATAAATATTTCTTCAACATAATGACCTTCCCTTTACAAATCTTTTTCACATGATAAAACCATTTTGTAAATCATCCTTGTTTTTTCATAATAAGACTTTCATATTTAAATTATAAGGAATATCAAAAGTACATGTGAGATAACATGAAATAATAATAAAACTATCAATGGATACACCATAAAGTAATCATGTGATCAAATAACCATGAAATATACTATCATGTGAGAAATCCTGCATAAATGAAAAAGAACGCCATTTGGGATCTAATCTATTGTTGTATGTGCTAGAAATGAAATAAATCATAAATCCATAAGTTTCATCCAACTAATATAACCTATGTGTGCATAAATATATTTTTAAAGTAAAACCCCATTAAAAATATTACTCTATTCCAATAAGTTTGGAGGAAAAATTATTCACCTTTGAAAATTGAGATTGGTAAAATGAAATCTAAAAATTCCCAAAAATGGTAGAGGTAGGGTGTGAGTCACGAATCCCAATAGGATACCACCTTGAATATATTTAAGGATTTTATCCATGAAAACTGATAAAATAGTTTGAAACTAATTTCTAAATTAAACAATTTAAAAAACAAACTTCAAGTAAATCGATAAACCTCTCACTCACACCTCGGTTAACCCACATGATACTCCATGAAAACACATCACGAGAAAGATCCCAAGTCAATAAAGTTTTAACATAATCTATTTCACAAATCAAACATTCCTAATTTAACAAAACACCCTTTCCAAGGTAAACCCATATCTAAAACCACTTTAGAAATATGTTTTAAGAAACATGAATACATGCACTTTTCTTTTGGTGATAAAATTTTTATAAAAGAATAGGAATAGGAATGTTATATCTTACATTATACCAATCATAAAATTATGATGACCATAATTTTATATTTATATTTTACACTTACTTTAGATACATTTCAGTTTTATATGTAGATATGGAAGATGATACTCTACCCACTGAGCAGTATAGTCATGTTTCACGCGATGTGTTGGCAGTCCATGAGGTTTGATGAATCTTAATGCATAGATCCCACCATTATAATCACATTACACCTCTAGAAACCATTATAACATACCTACACCATGTTGGATTTTATGTCATTATTGTATCTGATTTTTCATTCCTTGATCATCACCTCTTTACAGCCCTCATCGATAAATAAAGACCTGAGACTCACACATTCCACTTTCCTGAGGGAGAGATGACCATCACCCTTAAGTGTGCGATAGTTCTACTCAATCTTCCTATCCAGGGGGATGTAGTTATAGGACCCACTTGTGAAGAATTACCTAATCTTGTATCATAATTTCCAAGCCTCAATATTGTGGGGGTGATGGTGCTATAGATGGTAGGTGGATATCTATGGGATGGCTTGAGATTCACTTTTCTTAGATACCCACTAATGCTGATGAGCAGACTATCATGCATTACACCCGGTTATATATCTTGCGGCTCATTGGAGGGACACTACATACTGATCACTCTAGTATGCATGTGAACATGATGTATCTGCGGATACTGGAGGATTTTTATTAGGCTGGGAGATACAAATGGGGATCTATGTTTTTGGTATACACTTATAGATAATTTTTCATTACATGAAAATCATATCGCACTGATATCAGGTGATGTTTCTCCCTTATTCATATGTGAGAATGGGAGAGTATCCCTCCCCTCTCTCCTATTGTTATTTGTTAGGGGATTTATATAGACGTACTTCATGGCACTCTGTGTGGATGCTGGTATGATCACTCATAATTATTATTTTCTAATGTTACTATGAGTTATTAAATTTAATTTCTTATTATTTATCACTTTCTAAGTTGTATGTTATAGGTGGAGTCAGGCGCGCTAATTTTTTAGGATGCCAAGGAACAAATTGGATGCATATCATCTCATGATGCACAGTCTAGTACCCAATGATGCAAGTATATAATGTATTTACTTGACTAATAAATTTCATAATATTATAATTTTTTGGTTTTTAGTAACAAAAAAATTTAACAAATATCACATGTCATTTTAGATTACATGGATGCCATTCTAGGATCTATTCAACTAGTCCTCCACATACCAAAATGATGGGATTCACAGTGACACAAATATAGTGTATCTCATTCACATTCATATTTTTGAGTGGAACCATCCTGATAGATTCATTCACCAATTTGGATTTCTTCATCATATTAACTTTCCACCTAGATATTCAGTGGTGCTTCATTACATTAAGCTAACAGGGAGGCAGAATATCGATTGGCGCCAATGACATTTATAGTATCTCAAACTCTGGGGGAAAGGAGAACTATTTGATATCAAGGGTATTCATACAATGTGATTCCCTCTAGTAGAGCAGCTCAAGTATGAGAAATGGTATATATTGAAGTATATAATGTATAATACTTCACACGGTAGAGGACTTCGAGATAAGGTAAGTTAATAAATTTCTATTAGTTTTTTTGTTGTATATTTTTTAAATTAATTTTGAATCTATTTACAACATACTCGACTACGTCATATTATCGACATGTCTGGTCCAGAGGAGGGAGAGGTTTTTATCCAGGGGATGATTCTAGCATCTCATGTTCTACACATGAGGCATCATCTATTCTGTAGGCAGAGGCTGCACCTCTAGCAATCTATCCTCAATCAATTGGGGATTTGAATCACAAAAAATGGAATCCATTTATGTTGTTAGTATATCCAAAGTTTTCTATTGGTATAGTTGATTCAATCTTGTATCAAGGGTAATTTTCCAAGCCTCTACCTTTTGTGCCCGAGCATTCACATGCCTTAAGGTCCTCCCAACAGATGATAGCAGGTCCTTCCACTTACACAGTGGGATAAGGATCATGTGCACATGATGAAATCCATATTCCCACTCCTCTCAATGAGACACAAGTAGAGAATTAAATATTTGTGGTTCTAGAGTCTGAGGAAGAGTCCTCTCCAAGTCATCATACTCCACCCTAACACAAAGGTTGACAATCTCGATACAAGCATACTATTTTCACACCAACATGTGGGGTGAGTCCTCATCATAGATAGTGATTATAATCAATTGTTTATATGTTTTATACTGACTTAAAGGGTTTGAAACAACAATTTATTTTATCCTCTGTATGATTTTCTATCTATTAAATTAATAAAATTATTTTTACAGTCAACCATTTTTTGCATGTTTAGCCAATTCTTAAGTTTTCATTTATATTTTACTTATAGTTTAAATTTTATAAGGTTTAAAAGTTTACTACTTAAAATAAAGGAAAACTTATTAAATTTAAAGCTGGTAACTTTAAAATATTATAAAAAATAAATTATAAAAATAATCTAAATAAAACTTAAAACATATCCTAAACATTGAAAAATTTGTAGAAAATAAAAATAATTTCATCATTGTGACAAACCAAAATTAATTTAAATGACATAAACATTATTGATTAAAAACTTAATATTTGCACATTAAAAAATAAATGCACATAAATTATAGAATAATTAAAATCTAAATGAAATTTAGATCATTTAATAAGCATATAAAAAATAATTGAAAATGAAAGAAATGTAAAAAATTATAAATGAAAAATGTAATGTTTTAAAACAAAAATATATTGTGCCACTAAAATTATCTTTTCATTAATTGTTTTTATAATATAATTTTTATTTTCAATTATTTTTTATATGTTCAATAATTGTGTCAAATTTCATTTAGATTGTATTTCTACTTTATTGTTTATTGACTTTCAAAGCCACATACATAAACTATATTTTGTTTTGTGTAGGTGACTTTGAAAGTGCATAAATTATAAAATGTAAATACATTCTAAATAAAATTTGAAAAGATGACTCAACATATAAAACATAATTGAAAATAAAAAAATCATAAATATAATAAACAAAAGCTAATTTACATGTCATAAAACTTATTTCTTAAAACCATAACATTTTCAATTTCAAATATTAATGGGCATAATTATTATTAAGTATTATATTATTAATTACCTTAGTATAAAGTATTATTAATTATGTTATTATAATTAAATTTTAATAATTACCTTATTAATATATATTATTTATAGCATTAAATATTTATAATAATTAAAATAATAAATCTTTATAATGATGTAAATAATATAATTATTAACGTAACTAATAATACTTAACAATATATTTTTAAAATAAATTATAATTATATTAGTAATATATAAAATTTAATTACTAATAATAATGGTATTATTAACAAATTATTTGTATATATATGTATCTAAAAAAATAAAATAAAAACAATATATATTAAATATACAAACATATTTATTTTTAATTTTTTAATTATTTTTTTTTAATTTGGGAAAAGGTCGCATTATCCTTGCTTCCTTTGGACTAAAATCCAAAAGTGGCAAGGCCAATTCCACCTTTATTTATTAGTTTTAAAAATATTTTTAACCTAACATTATTTTAATAATTATTATTTTTCAAAAAACATATATAAAAAATCCCATTCAACACTTCAGCAGTTTCATAAATAGAATCCACTAAAAGGGATTGGTCAATATGGTCTTTAGTGTTAGGGTTTTTTTAGCTTTCTACATTTGAATTTGGTGTGCTATAAATTACCATAGAGAAAAAAAAATTATTTCCTTATAGTTAGACCTCTACTAGGGTTGTTTATTTTTATTGCTTTTATCCTTACTATACTTTTTCTTATTACCCCTAAACGGTGGTATACCTATTGTGAAAATACTTTGAGTCTCATCTTTAACTCTAGGTTTAGAATATAATTCCTTAGAGAGTATGGAAGATTTAAAATCTTCTAAGGTTAGAGGGTCATGATCATACATCATTTTCTCTAATAATGTGTTATAAGCATTATATAAAGAGATTATAATAATCATGGATTGATCCTCATCATCAAAGACCACATTTATATTGGCTAAATCAAGCATGAATTTATTAAATTCATCTAAATGGGATTTAATTGAAACACCAAATTTCATTTTAAATGTAAACATGATATTTTTCTTATAAAGTCCACCAATAAGTTAAGCTTTCATATACTATTTCTCTAGTTTATGCCATATACCGGAAGTAGTGTTTTTAAAACCAACTTCTCTAATAACTTTATCTCCTAAAGAAAGAACCAGAGAACTATGGGCCTTAACAAGAACATTAGAAGATATATTTTGATAAACAGTAGAGGTCTCTCCAGTATCATATAGGGTAAAAACTAGTTTATTAGGGCCAAACAGGGCATCTATTAACCCTTACTAAATTAACAAGTCTCTCATCTTTATCGTCCATAAATTAAAATCATTGTCTCCTTATAATTTTTTAGATTTAAAATCTATTTTTTATCATGTTTATCCGAAAGATCCTATACCAATTTTTTGGGAACAACAAAATCATATGCCCCTAAGAAATGACCAAGATCAATGGATATGCATGTGTATAAAATTAGGTTTCTGAATTTGAATAATGTTTAAAGTTATAATGATTTTAATTGAAAATAGAAGATGGAAAAGGTGAATTGAAATGATATTGTAAAATCAAAATTAAAATATAAACTGAATTAAAATAAGAAGCATATTCAAAAAACAAAAATAAAACCATTTAGTCTCTAATAAAATTTTGTAGGGGAAGGTTTGCTTCCTGGATATAGTCTATATGAAATTGAAAGGACATTATTGGGTATTTTGTTCAAAAAAATCAATCCAAAAGGAACAGAACATTAAAGATGCAGAAGTATGAAATAAGTAAAGATGAACACAAGGATTTAATGTGCTTCAATCTATTTTGGCCCCATGAGAATGAAAATAATACCACCCACACACATGATTTATTAATTCTCAAAACACAATATTTATAGTGTACATACTTTTTAATAAAATAACAGTGACAAAATCATTGAAATAGAAAAATATAAGACTAAAAAAATGGAAATAAAATAATTACAACACCAAATGTTAAGGTTCAGATATCCTATTCTCTTGAGGCTATTATCGAGAATCCGGTGTCGATATCTAATCTCTTCTTGAGGAAAGTGATTGTCTGTTTGGTTTCATGCATTCTTAGATTTGGAACACAGCCACATGCCTTCATAAGGAAGGATGCTATCAAAGCTCTATCATATGTTGCACACTGGAGGTATACACAGAGGGAAGCGGACTCGAACTTCCAATATTTGAAGGTGATGAAACACATCGGAGGAAAGGGTTCCCAAAAAACCATAATAAGAACCAAACCACAGTGTCCAGAAGAGAAAATGAGTAAAGTTCCAAATGACATGGAGTACAAGGGTCATCAATCCCACTAACACTACATTGCACCTCAAAATAGCTCGACTAACCAAGAGATACCATAGAACCACGCCAAGTAGAAAATGAAACAATGCACTCGATCGAGGTTAAATATGTGAGCAGAATAGATCAAATGAGTGAAAAAATATTCAATGGTTAGAAAAAATTTAGTATTGGATCACTAAGTTATAAACCATAAGGAGAAACAAATTGGTCATGCTCAATGGCCTAGTACAAAGTCTCACATGGGAGCCATATATCCTATCTCAAAAAGGTCCATCATATAAAATTAATTTGAGAAGAATAATAATAAATCCAAAATAAGGAATTTTTCATGCATTCATAATGAAGGAATATTAATTAAACATGGAAATTCAATATAAAAACACCAAAATTCAAAAAACCACACAACTTTCAATTAAAATTAGAGATTTTATTTCTCTTAAGGTTATTGAATGGGAACCAAATTCATTTTATCTGAGCAGTATTTGAATTTTGATAATACCATGACTTTATTAAAACTATCATTTGGGTTATTATCAGTATGTATCTTAGTGAAACATATGGTTCCAGATTCAATAACATATCTAATAAAGTTTAATATAATATCTATGTTTTTTTATTTACCATGGGAAACTATATTTTTGGATAAATGTAAAGAATATTGGATATAATTATACACTATAATAACATAATCATAAAGATTAAGTTCATAAATCAAACCTATGAACCATGAGGTTTCATTGACACCCTTGGTCAGTGCAATATATTCTGATTCTATGGTTAAAACAGAAATGTTAGATTACATATTACATTTCCAAGATATGGTATATCCACAACCTGTGAATACATACCCAATCAATGATTTTCTACTTTCAATGTTACCTATATTGTCAACATCTACAAATAGAATAATCATTTTAGTAGTACCAACATATTTATGATACCATAAAGAAAATTATACATTATGTGATAGGTACCGAAGAATCCACTTTAATTTATATTAAGGTGGCTTCCATGGATTATCCATAAATATGATAAGGGTGAAAATTGAAAAAAAAACATCAGGTTTGGTGTATATCATGGTGTGAATCACACTTCCAACAATATTGGCATACGGTATTTTAGATATATACTCAATGTTAGTAGAATCAGTGGGTGATTGTGCAAGTGAGAGATTAAAATGGTGAAAAAATGGTATATTAATAAGTTTGAGAGCTTTAAACAATTATCTTTTAATAAATTTCAAAAACATAATCTTGATGGGATATATGCAACAATTTATTAGGTCTATACCTAATAATTTCTACACCAAGAATTATTTTTTGTTGCCCCAAATTCCTTCATTTTAAAAACACATTTTAATTGATATTTATAATAAATTATAAGCTTCATGTTATTTAATATAATCATCATGTAATCAACATATAAAATAAGGTAAATCATGTTATTTCTAATGGACTTGAAATAAACACAAGCATCATATTGTATCCTGGTGAAATGATTATTAATTATAAAAGAATCAAACTTCTTATACCATTTCCTAGAGTCTTGTTTTAAACCATACAATGATTTATTTTAAAGGAAAATTTTTTTAGTTCTAAATTATTTAGAATAACCATCAGGAGGTTTCAAATATAATTTATCATTAAAGAAAACATAAATAAAGTTAGTTTTAACATATAATTGTTCAATGTGAAACTCTCTATAGGATCTAAAATCAATAATCTTAATTATAGAATAATTATTTATAACTAGTGAAAATATTTTAGAATAGTATATTACCTCTCTTTGGAGGAACCCCTTGGAAACTAATCTTTATTTAAATTTTATTTTATTTTCAGCAATGTTATCCTACTTTCATTTATAAATAAATTTACAACCAATCACTTTATCATTGAGAGGTATATCAATGATATAACAAGTGTGATTTTTATTTAAGGAGTGAATTTCTTCATTCATAGAAGAGATCCACTACTTGGAATCACTATCATTAATGGATTTATTATAATATTGAGGATCATAATTTCAATATACTAGGTAGCATGAAAGGAAAATGAATATATATCATATTGAATAAACTGAGAAGGGGGTTTAGGGATCCTTCTAACCCTATCATAGGTCAACTGGTGATAAAAATTATTATTATGAGGTTCATTTTCATAATCTGAATCAGAAATAGAGATAGATTCAGTTTGAGTCATGGGTTGATGATCAAGTGGAGGAGGTTATTTAGAATCCTCAAAATGGTTTGATGGTTAAGCATTAGTATCCCCATCAATGGCTACATAATTAGTATCTTGTGTGATAGGTTTAGATTTAGGATAATGGGATTCATGGATCATCGCATCTCTACTAAATATAAATTTTTGGTAACCGGGTTTATCAACCCACCATTTATAACCTTTTACTCCTTTTGGGTATCCCACAAAAACACATTTAAGAGCTCGAGGTTCAAGATTATCATTCTTGACATGAGCACATGCAGTGCAACTGAAGACTCTTAGGTGATTCTAAGATGGTGGTTTTTTACTCCATAGTTCTTATCAGGATTTAAAGTGATTAGAATAAGATGGGAAATTATTTTTGAGGTACACTACTATTTTGGAATCCTCTACCCAAAAATATTTAGGGATGCCCAAGCATAAAATCTTGATTCAGACTCTCTCAAGAATAGTCATACTCATTCTTTCAGCAATTTTATTCTATTGTGGGGTTTCCCTAATAGTATAGTGTCTTGTGATTACCTTGGATTATCAGAACTAAATGAAATTGTTAAATAGGTATTCTAATCTATTATCAGTTCTTATAGTTTTAATTTTTATTCCAACCAAATTTTAACAAGGCTTTTCCAAGTTTTTAAGGTTTCAAAAATGTCATATTAGTTCTTGAGTATATAAATAGAAACATTTCTAGAGAATTAATCAATAAAGATAAAAAAAATAGGATCTTTCACCATGAGAGGTATCCCTTTATGGTCCTTGTAAATCGTAATGAATATATTTTAAGTGGAAACTAACTTTAAATTTGGACTTTTTAAGACTAAATCTATTAGATTTTCCAATTACAAAATCTTCAAAAAAGGGAAGGTTACTAGGTGTAATGTAAGTTAAAATACATTTCTTATTAAGTTCCTTAAGACCCTTAGAGAATACATACCACAATATATTATTCCATAACAATGTGTTATCATAATTAGTTACATACATACTTCCCAACTATCTAGAATGGGGTTTTCTATTCAATATATAAAACCCATTAACAAGTGAACCTTTGATGACAGTTCTAGAGATTTTAGATATTTTTAGGAAACCCGATTTAGACCTAAAATTGAATCCCTTTTAGTCTAGAATTATTAAGGATATCAGGTTTCTATAGAGGTCTAGAATGAACCTAAAATATATTGAATTAATGATATATATTTCATCTAATTCTATTAAAACAGAACTTTTTCCCATGACTTGACACCTCCAATTATTTTCTAAAACAACATCTTTTTCTACCCTTTATACCAAATAAAGGAAATACTACCTAGAGGGAAACATATGGAAGGAACAACCATAATCTAAGACCCACTCATGGTTAAGTTCATGGCTACACATATTTATTACTTCAGTAGTGTCATAACCAAAATTCACTAAAAGGGGTTGCTCAGTAGGTTCTTTGGTCACAGGGTTTTATTTCAGCTTTCTACACTCAGGTTTAGTGTGATCGGGATTACCATATTTGAAGAAAATAATTTTTATTTCCCTCAACTATAGATACCCTATTCTTTTACATATAACATTACAATATTTTAAGCATAATTATACATTAGAGTACAAGCCAAGGATCATAAATTCTAGTGTCTTTGAAGACTAGGTACATAATAAAACATTATAAAAAACAACATTTTATTTAAACTTCATAATGAGATCCTATCTTCCATTGTGCTCAAACATCTGAATAGGGTACCATGGTGAAACACATGAACAAAGGGATGCGCTAAATATCCCAGTAAGTGAATAACCATAAGAACAAAGCATTAGCACAAGGAATATAAGGCACAACATGATGATATAAAAAGGAATGTAACATATCGAACATTAAAATATAAAAATGGAATCATATAAATATGGAGTTTTATAAATGTTTCAGCAATATAAAACATGACTTTAGTATTATTCAAGGATAATCGCCAAGATTGTTTCACATAGTAGCACAAGCCAAGGCTAGCCGCCAAGACCGTCGCACATAATATCTCATGAGACTTAACTTTACCCAATGCATTGGAGCTCTATCTGGGTGAACCCATATTAACTTTTCATGAATATGTTTTCTAAATAAATAATCATACATAATCAATCTTACATAAACATAATGGTTACCCGTGGAAAGAATTGGGTATCACAATCATGTCATAAAGAATAAAAAATGGTTGTATCATAAAAGTGTCCATGAAAGAAAGGAACTAAAATATACATGGACATTCATAATGGAAAATAGGAATGTATCATGGTAATTTATTTCAAGTATAAATAACCACATGTAAAAAAATTATTCATGAAATTTTAGCATAAAAACATTTTTGAGTGGTTTTGAAGAAAATACTATAGAACCTTTACAATAGAAAAGGGAAAATACTTTATAAAAACTAGAAGTGAACCAAGAAGGTTTTAAAAATAAAAAGACTTATTTTATAAAGTCAGTGGTGGCTTAAAATAGAATATATATTTCACTTGAAATTGGGTAAGAATTCAAGAAGTTCCCTCAAAACAGGTTTTCTTATCAGGAAGTATTGAAAAGGGAATCACTTAAAAACATGTATATCCCCAAAAGAGAATGATGAATGGAACTTTATAAATGATTTTTTTAAATTAAAATATAATTTAGAACATTAAAATAAGAATAATATATAACCACTTTTTGGAAAAAGTAAGATAAGGCAACCTGGAGGAACAGAGGAGGTTTGAGTAGAATCCCTTATGGATTATCAGCATGGTATCAAGTGTACTTAAGAGGGCTTAATGAGAGAGGAGGGGGTTTATCATCACTTATAAATCATGATTTCTATATGCGGGAGGTGATAAATCATACCCCATCATTAGGGATTACACATAAAATGGGCATAACATAGAGGGCATTCTTGAATAAAAGTGAAATAGAGAGTATCCCTTACCTTAAGTCTGATAGTGTTCTCCACTTGGTATTAATGACCTGAATAATAAAATTAAGTTCATTAATTAGTAATTCCAAGACCTATTATATATTTAAATGGTTATTATAACCTTTTTAGGTTCATTCATAACCTTTTTTATTGGTTATGATCTTTAATTTTATTGTTCGGGTCCGTTTTCTTCCTTAGTTTTAATGACTGGTTTACTTATTTTCATGAATGGATAAACATGTAAGATAAAAGTGGTTGTACAAAATTGAAGTTATATTAAATTAGTAAACATATAGAATATTAAATGGCTGTAAATTTAATTTGGTTACTTGAAGTGAATTCGAATCATTATATAAAACTTTAGTGATAACCTTTTGGGTTAATTGGCGATTTTTGGCCACAAAGAACACGTTTTGTTTTATAAACCAAAACCATGTGTAAAAAAGGATTCCAGAACCATATATGAGTCATAATACATATATTATGGTCTGTTTAAACCATTAAAATGGTTTCATGACCATAATTGAAGATGGTAATGGAAATTGAAAACCCATCATCCTTGAATGGGGTAATTTAACACATCTCAGATGGTGACTTTACTACTAAAATAAAAGAAGGGTAAAGGAGAGATGATAATAACTTATTACGTTATCATAAAAACATTCCAATAAATTTAATTTAATTTATTTGTTATAACATTTGGATAAGGATAGTTAATAATATAAAATTAACCAAAAGAACCTGAAAATAAAGTAAAAGAATTGAAAAGGGGAATTTACCTCTTGAATCAACCTTCTTTGAGAGCCTCTTAAGGGGAGAGGATTTGGTATTTTTAGGAGACGAAGGGCTATTGGACATGGGTAAGGATCTTGGGGAGAGATTTTGGAAGAATTTAGGGAATTCACAAGGCTTTAGATGAGTGAAGAGAATAAGGTGGGAGAGGTGGTATTTATTGTGGAGGGGAAGAGAGTTTTCATAATATTTAATTCCTTAGGTTATTATTTTCCCTCAAGACCAGAAATAGTGATGATTCCATGAAAAAAAATAGTAATTTGTGCATGTGAGTTCAAGATAATTGCATTAAATCATCCATACATTAGCTGATGACATCATAATTCATGTATTTAGCGTTTATCATAAATTATCATATTTTACTATTCACCAAAAATTCAAGTATTTCAGAAAAATCCCAAAAATTAACCCTAACCATTTTTCGACATGTAGAAACCAAAAATAAACTCCATTTTTCAAAAATATTTTTATAAATATGATTAATTTAATATTTAATTAAAATCATAATTTATTCTAAAAAATAGTTTTAAAACATTTATTTACTTATTCCAAAATATAGGTACATCATACATTCATTTAAATATTATTTATATAAAATCATAGTTTGGGTTACTATTAATTATGGTATATCACTATTTATAAGGGTAAAAGTACTATTCATAAGGGTATGTTACTATTCACCAAAAATTAAGTTTTCCTTAGTGCGCTTCAAACATCTTACTGATCGCAACCGTATATGTCATATTTTTTAAATTCAAAATACATAAGTGTAAAAATTAATTTTAAAGGTCACATGGAACTTAGTATTTCATTCTGTTGTGATTTCACATTATTATACGACATATTTATAAGAAATGAATTTCCATTGAAAAACATTGGGTCGTTACATTCTTCCCCCTTATGAAATTTCTCCCTCAAAATTTCGTTTTACATTCTAAGCAATAAACAGGTGCGGGACTTTTCCTTCATTTCCCCCTCCAGTTCCCATGTTGCCTCTTCGTACTTATGGTTCTTCCATAGTAATTTGACCAGGTGAGTAGTCTTGTTACATATAACATTATCTCTATAATCCAAGATCTTCACTGGCTGCTCCTCATAGGAAAGGTCATCCTCCAACTATACCACCGTTGAAGATAGAACATGTGAAGGATTGGGTATGTACTTCCTTAAGAGGGATAGATGGAATACATCATGCACTTTGTACATGGTAAGAGGAAGTGCTAGTCAATAGGCCACAATCTCGATATGATCAAGAATCTCTAAGGGGTTGATGTGCTTGGGACTTAGCTTTCCTTTCTTCCCAAACCTCATGACCTTATTCCATAGAGATATGCGTAGAAATACCATGTTTCTAACTTTGAACTCAAGGTCTCATCGATGATTGTCTACATAACTCTTTTATCGACTTTGGGATGCCTTGATGTGATGCTAAATGTTTTTCACCTTTTCCACCATTTCATCGACCATTTTAGGTTTTAGAAGCTTACTCTCACCGACTTCATCCCAACATGTTGGTGTTCTTCACCTTTTCTCATAAAGGGCTTTGTATGGTGCCATTCGGATGCTCGATTGGAAACTATTGTTGTAGGAGAATTTGACCAGTGGAAGATGTTGGTCTCATCCATCTTTGAAGTCTACAAAACACGCCCTCAACATATCCTCTAGTGTCTGAATAGTCCGCTCAGATTGGCCATCAACTTGAGGATGATATGCCATACTGAAGTTCAGTTCAGTGCTTAGAGCATGTTGGAGACTTTTCCAGAACTTCTAGGTGAATCTCAGATCACGATCAGATACAATAGATAGTGGTACTCCATGTAGCCTTACCACTTCTTTAATGTAAATCCATTAAAGTTGATCCAATGAGAATTCCTATCAAATTAAGATAAAGTGAGTTGTCTTCATGAGATGATCCACAATGAACCATATAGCATTATTTTCTCTGGATGTCCTTAGAAGTCTAGTAACAAAGTTCGTGATAATGTTCTCCCACTTCCATGTTGGTATGGGTAGTGGTTGCATCATCCCCTTAGTCTTTTTCCTCTCATCCTTCACTTGCTGACATACCAGGCACTTTGATGTATATTTATCAATCTCTCTTTTCATATTTTCCCATCAAAAGTTTTCTCAGAGATCTCGATACATCCTTTTGATCCCTGGGTGAATAGAGAAGGTTAAACTATATGCATCATTTAGAATCTCCTTATTTATCTCTGGATCAGATGGTACACATAATCATGACCTAAATATTACAACTCCTTTCTCAACAATCATGAACTCAAATGATTTCCCATTTTTAATAGCTTCTACCCTTTTGAGAATTTACACATCTTTTCTGTGAGCATCATTTATTTTCTCCATAAGGGATAGTTGAGAAATAATTTTATAAAGGATTTATGGTGTTTCTCCCTTAATTATTATCATGTCCATCCTCTTAAAATCTAATAAGATCATATCATTTTCAATTCTCATCATTGATAAAGATGTAGGATCCTTTCTACTTAGAGAAACTGCCACCTTGTTCGCCTTACCAAGATGGTAGTGGATTGAGAAGTCATAATCCTTGATAATCTCTATCCATATTTGATGGTTCATATTAATATATTTTTGTGTGAACATATATTTGAGACACTTATGGTCAGTATATATCTAACACTTCTTCCCATAGAGATAATGCCACTAGATTTTTAATGCAAAGATCATTGTCGCCAACTCCACATCATGTATAGGATAGTTTTGATCATGGATTTTCATCTACCTTGAGGCATAGGCTATAACTTTATCATTTTGCATTAGAACATAGCCTAAACCTTTATTTTAAGCATAAATTTACACCACAAAGATTTATCCACTTTTTGGGAGTGTGAGTACTGGCACAGTGATAAGCCTCTTTTTCAACTCCTTGAAATAGTCTTCACATTCCTGAGTCCAGAAAAGCTTTACTCCCTTTCATGTCAGCTTGGTCATTGGGTTTGAAAATCATGAAAAGTTCTTCACAAATTGTCGATAGTACCTGGATGGACCCATAAAGCTATGGGTCTTTGTTACAGAAGTTGGCCTAAGCCACTCTTTAATTGACTTTGTCTTGGAAGGGTCCATAGATATCCCTTTGCTGGTGATAACATGCCCCAAGAATGATACTTCCTCTATTCAAAACTCACATTTACTATACTTTTCATACATATTATCCCTTCACAAAGTCTTTAACATAGTATTCAAATACTCCTCATGTTCCTCCTTATTCTTTGAGTAAATCAAAATATTGTCAATAAATACTACCACAAATTTGTCTAGGTAATCTCTAAAGACTCTATTCATTAAATCCATGAAAATTACTAGAGAATTAGTGAGTTTGAAGGGAATCACTGTGAAATCATAGTTTTCATACCTAGATTGAAAGGAAGTCTTGGGAATATCTTCCTTCCTCGCGTTTAATTGGTGATATCCTAACCGAAGGTCCACCTTAGAGAAATAACTGTCCCCACAAAGATGATCAAACATGTCATCTATCCACGAAAAGGGATACTTGTTCTTTATCATGATTCTATTGAGCTCACAATAATAAATGTAGAGGCACATTGATCCATCCTTCTTCTTGACAATGAGGACTGGAACGCCCCACGGTGAAGCACTCGGGAATATAAAACCCTTCTCCAGATTCTCTTTTAACTACTTATTTAGCTCCTCTAGCTCTACGTTGTCCATCCTATAAGGTTTCTCTGATATAGGTAAAGATCCAGGAATATGTTCAATTGAGAACTCAACCACTCGATCAGCCAGAAAACTCTTTAGGGAATACATCAGTGTAATCCCTCACGATGGGCATGTATTCAAGCACGATTATCTCATTTTTCCCAATCATTTGAGCTATAAATTCTTGATTATAAGAAATTAATATCGACACTTGAGACAATGATTCTAAAGGAGATTCATCTTCCTCCTTACACTTGTAAAGAATTGGAGGATGCTTTAGGATGTGAAGAGTGATATTCCTTTCTTGACAGTTGATGTTGGCTTTGTATAAAGATTGCCAATCCATGCCCAAGATAGCATCAAACTCCACTAAAGGAAGTATGGAAAGATTTTCTTGGTGGTTCAGTCCACAAAAATTAATTGGAGAGGAGTTATAAACCATGGAGGAAATAATTTCCCCATTATCTATTCTCACAAATAAATTATCCTCCAAATTTTGAGGTGGTGTTTCAATAGTTCTACTAAACTTTCAAGATATGAAAGAACGTGTAGAAACAGAATCAAATAGTATGTTCGCTATTCTTGAATGAATAACTAGTGTACCTGTCACCACATCATTGTCTGACTCCACCTTAGGAGTAGTGATAGCATAATCCCTTCCTTGTTGCCTTGGGGGTTGTTATTGATTTCCTCCACCAACCCTTGGCTTAGGGAATTTTTTTTCATAAGTCCCATGTTCCTTATAGTTGTAACACTACACTACAGGTTGAGTGTTGATCTGAACCTTCCTTTATTATTCCACATTAGCAAGATTATTCATATCCCATTGGCAGTTCTTATCCAGATGTCCCATTCTTCCACATTTGAATCAATTATTGGTACCCTTTAGACAGTTCCCAAGATGATTATTCCCACAACTTTTACAATTGGGATATTTAGGATTCTTTCCATCATGGTATTTTTTTTGTTGAACCACCCATGTTTTTCTCCATTTTCTGCTTCTTGTCACCGGGCCCAAGAGACCACTGAGAGTCTTCAGTATCCATTTTAACCTTGAGGGCACAATAGAAAATCTCTTCATAAATTTCAAAGTCTCAAATCACCAATTATTTTCATAGACTCATCTTTAGTTCGCTAAATAAGAGATCCACCTTACTTTCGGTGTTCATAACAAAGCCAGAGGCATACCTTGCAAGGCTTGTAAATTTTTCTTCATACACCCTGATGGACTCATATTACTTATACTTAATACCAAGGAACTATATTTCCATCTTGATATGGAGGGTTCGAGGACAATATTTATTAAAAAACATCATCTTGAATTTCTCCAAATTCGTGGAATCAAATTTCTCTTGGGACTTTGTATTCTTGATCAGTTTCCACTGCTTATCAGCTTCCCCATCAAAATGATATACCACCAGTACAACTTTATCTTCTTCTAAACACTAGAGGGAAGAGAATATCTTTTCAATGGATTTAATCCACTATTCTGCGAGGAGGGTACTAGAAGATCTGCTAAATATGGGAGGCTTTTTCCGCATGAAGGATTCTATGACAACTTGCTCTTTCCTTGGAGGAGGAGGGTGTTCCGCATGATTCAAGTTGTTATTCATAACTTGATCCATCTAATCAAGTACTTTCTTGAATTTTTGAGCACCTGTTCCCATCATATCAGGCATATCATTAGGGAAATCATCACATTCCCTATCACATTGATTGTTGGCATGTGTTTTTCTATTTCCTTCCATTAACTAAGAAAAATAACGTAAAATTATAGGGCTTGAATAATTATCTATTGAGTATAAAAAGGAAACTTTGAACATAAAAGGATAAACTTGTAAAGGATAAGTATATCCTAACTTGTTAATCCTTAGGTTTAAATCTAGGTTATCCTTGATCTGTTTCTTAACTTATATTCTTATGGAATTTTTTTATTCCCTTAATAATGGTTTTTACTAAGATCATGCATTTACCAAAGCATATCCTCCAGGAGTGTCAAACCAAGAGTACAGCAAGACCCATTTTCATGCACCAGTTATTGTTCGAGTCTAACTCAAAGTGGTTTTTTCAAGTTTTACCCCTAGATACATTTGTGCTAGATCCACCTCTACCTGTTTGTATCCAAACAGGAATGTATTTTCTTGATAAACCACTTTAATCTATAGTTACCAAAATTTAGGGATGTTTTATTATACTTAGTATCATCCTTAAGGTTCTTACTAAAGTGTTATATTCCTAATCTCTAAAAATAACTAAAACATCCTCTGTTACAAACTATAGAGACTCAATACTTTAACATATAACATTACATGATTTTAAGCATAATTATACATCAGAGTACAAGCCAAGTATCGTAAAGTATAGTGTCTTTGATGACTAGGTGCATAATCAAACATTATAAAAACAACTTTTTATTTAAACTCCATAATGAGATCATATCTTCCATTGTGATCAAACATCTTCATAGGGTGCCCTGGGGAAACACATGAACAAAGGGATGATCTAAATAGTCCAGTAAGGGTATAACCATAAGAACAAAGCATTAGCACAAGGAATAGAAGGCATGAAATGATGATATAAAAAGGCATGTAACATATGGAACATTAAAATATAAACATGTAATCATATAAACATGGAGTCTTATAAATGTGGTATCAATATAAAACATGAATTTAGTACGAATCAAGGCTAACCTCCAAGATCGTTTCACATAGTAGCACAAGCCAAGGCTAACCTCCAAGACCGTCGCACATAACATATCATGAGACTTAACTTTACCCAATGCATTGGAGAAATATTTGGGTGTATACATATTAACTTTTCATGAATATGTTTTCCACATAAAGTTTCATACATAATCAATCTTACATAAACCTAAGGGTTACCCATAGAAAGAATTGGGTAGCACAATCATGTCATAAAGTATAACAAATGGTCGTATCATAAAAGTGTCCATGAAAGAAAGAAACTAAAATATTCAGGGAAATTCATAAGGGGAAAAAATCATGTATAATGGTAAGTGATTTCAAGTATAAGTGACCACATGAATGAAAATTATTCCTGAAATTTTAGCATAAAAACATTTTTGAGCGGTTTTAAGGAAAATACTATAGAGCCTTTAAAATAGAAAAGGGAACAATCCTTTATACAAAACCAGAAGTGAACCAGGAAGGTTTTCACAATATAAAAATACTTATTTTATAAATAAAATGTTGGATTAAAATAGAAGATATAGTGAACTTGAAATTGAGTAAGAATTTGGGAAGTTCCCTCAAAACATGTTTTCTTATTGGGAAGTATTGAGGAGAGAATCACATAAAAACATGTATATCCCTGAAAGAGAATGATGAATGGAACTTGATATATGAGTTTTTAACATTCAAATATAATTTTGAATATGAACATAAGAAGAATAGATAACCACATTTTGTTAAAATAATATAAGGCAACCTTAAGGAACAAAGGAGGTTTGAGTAGAATCCCTTACGGATTATTGGCATGGTATCGGGTATACTTAATAGGGATTAATGATAGAGTATGGGGTTTCTCATCACTTATAAATCATTAGGGAATTATGGTGGAGGTGTTAAATCACACCCCATAATTTTTGATTACACATAAAATGTTCATAACATAGAGGACATTTTTGAATAAAAGTGAAATAGAGAGGATCCCTTACCTTAAGTCTGATGGTGTTCTCCACTTGATATTAATGACCTGAATAATAAAATTAGGTTAATTAATTAGTAATTATATAACCTATTATATATTTAAATTATTAGTATAACCTCTTTAGGTTCATTCATAATCTTTTTTATTGGTTATGAGGTTCAATTTTATTATTCGAGTCTGTTTTCTTCCTTGGTTTTAATGATCGGTTTACTTATTTTCATGAATGGATAAACATGTAAGATGAAAGTGGTTATATAGAATTTAAGTTATATGAAATTAGTGAAAATACAGTATATTACATGGTTGTAAATTTAATTTGGTTACTTGGAGTGACGACAAATCATTATATAAAACTTTAGTGGTAACCTTTTGGGTTAATTGGCGGTTTTGGCCACAAAGAACACGTTTTGTTTTATAAACCAAAACCATGTGTACAGAAGGATTATAGAACCATATATGAGGAATAATACATATATTATGGTCTGGTTAAACCATGAAAATGGTTTCATGACCATAATTGAAGATGGTAATGTAAATTGAAAACACATCGTCCTTGAATGTGGTAATTTAAGACATCTCGAATGGTGTCTTTACTACTAAAATAAAAGAAGGGTAAATGAGATGTGATAATAACTTATTCAATTATCATAAAAACATTACAGTACATGTAAGTTACTAGAGTTTTCATAACATTTGGATGTGGAGAGGTAATTATAGAAAAGTAACCAAAAGAACTTGAAAAGAAAGTAAAGAATAGAAAAGAGGAATTTACCTCTTGAATCAACCTTCCTTGAGAGCCACTTAAGGGGATAGGATTTGGTCTTTTAGGAGACCAAGGGTTTTTGGACGTGAGGAAAGTGCTTGGGGATATATTTGGGTAAAATTTAGGGAAGGGTATGAGTGAAGAGAAGAGGGTGGAAGAGGTGGTATTTATAATGGAGGGGAGGAGAGTTTTCATAATATTTAATTCCTTAGTTTATTATTTTCCCTCAAGACCAGAAATAGTGAAAATTACATGACCAAAAATGGTAATGTGTTCATTTGAGTTTGAGATAATGGCCTTATATCATCCATACATTATATTATGACATCATAATTCATGTATTTAGCATTTATCGTAAATTATCGTATATTACTATTCACCAAAAATTCAAGTATTTTAGAAAAAACCCAAAAATTCACCCTAACCATTTTTAAATTTGTAGAAACCAAAAATGAACTCCATTTTTCAAAAATAATTTTCTAAATATGATTAATATAATATTTAATTAAAATCATAATTTATTCTAAAAAACTAGTTTTAAAACATTTATTTACTTATTCCAAAATATAGGTACATCATACTTTCACTTAAATCTTATTTATATTCTATCATAGGTAAGGTTACTATTCATTAGGGTATATCACTATTCATAAGAGTAACATTACTATTCATAAGGGTATGTTAATATTCACCAAAAATTAAGTTTTTCTTATCAGACTCTAAATATCTTATTGATCGCAATAGTTTTTGTTAGATTTTCAAAATTCAAAATACAGAAGTGTCAAAATTAAGTTTAAAGGTCACATAGTACTTAGTAGTTCATTGCATTGTAATTTCATGTGATTATATAACATATTTATAATAAATGAATTTCCATTTAAAAACATTGGTCTGTTACATAGAATTAGACCTATACTTGGTTTGATTATTGTTCTTTCATTTATCATTACTATACTCTTTATTCTCACCCCTGAACTATGGTCTACCTATTATGAAAATACTCTCAGTCTCACCTTTAACTCTAGGTTTATAATATAATTCCTTAGAGATCAGGGAAGATTTGACCTATTCTGGGTTTAGAGATTCATGACTATACATCATTGTATCTACTAATGTACTGTAGGAATTATCTACAGAGATTAAAAGAATCATGGATTGATCCTCAACATCAACAGTCACATTTATATTGGCTAAATCAAGAATGGTTTTATATAATTCATCTAAATTTTATTTAATTGAAACGCCATAATTCATTTTAAATGTAAACATGAAATGTTTATTATAAATTCTACCAACAAGTCAAGCTTTCATATACAATTTCTCCAGATTAATCCATATACCACTTTTTTTTGAAAAGAAACTTATCCATTCACTTTATCACCTAAAGAAATAAGCATAGAACTATGGAACTTAACAAGAACACCGAAAGATGTATCTTGATAAATAGTAAAGTTCTCTCCAATATAATATAGTGTAATAATTAGTTTCTTTAGGCCAAATATGGCATATATTAACCCTTGTTGAACCAGTTGGGATATCATTTTAATCTGCTATAAATTGAAATCGTTTTATCTATTGAATCTTTTGATTTAAAACCTAGTTGTTGTCATGTTTATATAAAATATTAGATACCAATTTTTTTGGGACAACAAAAGTGTATGACCTGAAGAAATATAAAATATAATTAGATATGCACATGTATAAAATTAGGTTTTTGAATTTGAATAATATTTTAGGTTATAGTGATTTCAATTTAAAGTGGAAGATGGAAAAGGATAATTGAGATGAGATTGGAAATAAAAATTAAAATAGAAACTAAATTGAAATAATAAGTATATTAAAAAACTAAATTAAACCCAATTAGGCTCTTATAACACTTTGTAAGGGAAGGTGCACTGCATGGATCCAATCCACACAAACCCAAAAGGATCGGATTGGGTATTTTATTCACAAAATTTAAATCTAACAAGAGTTTAACATTCATGATGAAAAAGTAAGAAAACAATAGATAAGAACCTGAGGATTTAATGTGATTTGGTCCGTTTTTTACCTTCATACACAGTAATAATACCACCCACAAACATAATTAGTAATGCTTAAAAAACAATATTTACATCATATAGGATTTCCAAGAAAATAAAAATGATATAATATTTGAAACACATAAATATGAGAATAAAATATTGGAAATAAAATACTTACAATTCTGGATGATAAGTTTCAACCATCTCATTTTCTTGAAGTTATAGCCAAGATACTAGTGTAGATCTTTATGCTCCTGGTGAGGAAAGCTCTCATCTGATTAGTGTTGCATGTTCTTGGATTTAGAAAACATCCACACATCTTGGAAAGGAAGGATGTTTTCAAAAATATACCATAGATTGTACACCAGAGGTATACATGGAGGGAAGTAGGCTCAAATTTTCAATATCTAAAGGTTATAAATCACACAGGAGGTAAGGTTTTCCAAAGAAACCAAAAAGAGAACCAAACCACAGTGGCCATAGGAGTGAATGGTTTGAGTGATAAATTACATGGAGTGTAGGGGTCATCAATCCCACCAACTCCACATTGGTCCTAGAAGCAGCTCGACCAACCAGTATATTCTATAGAGCTACACCAAATAGAAAATGAAACAGCACATTTGAGTGATGTTAAATAAGTGGACAACACAGATCAAACATGCAACCATAATAATCAATGGCCAAAAACAATTTAATAGTATATTTTTGAGTTGGAAACTTTGGGTAGAAACAAAAAGGGCGTGCTTAATGGCCCAATACAAAGTCCCATGCGGGATCCCGACAACCTAGCACCCAAAGGTCCAATATTAAAAGGAATTTGAGAAGAATTGTAATAAATCAAAAATAAGGAATTTTGAAATCATTCATAATAAAGGAAGATTAATAAAACATATAAATTCAATATGAAAACACTATAATTCACACTTTCCAATAGCATATGATTGTGCTACTAGTTCTTGGACACTCCACCCCCGCCTCAAAGAAAAGAATTGTGTACCTATAATAAAAAAGAATGCTTATTTTAGTAATACTATAAAGAAATAAATAAAACTTAAATATGATAAAATAATTAAAAAATGAAAAATAAGTAAAAATGATAACATGGATGGTAAAACTTAATACATAATTAAATCATATTACAAAGTAATATGACACTCCCAATGTGTTTTATCTGTTTTGAGTATGTGATGTACTTTCAGTCATATCACTAATATTGTGTGTCAAATTGACGTGTGGTTAATTAATATATTTCACAAATGGATAATAGATTTTTGTATTAATGTTTCACAATAATATGAACATGTTTTCTCAGTTTTGACTAAGTGGAACTCGTTTTGAACAAAATTCTAGTTTTAAATTGAAAACAAACGCTTGCAGTAATACCGATTGCACCACATGTCAGCTTGAAGTGAGGTTAATTCCTACATGAAACAAATGAATAACTGATCATTTTCCTAAAATATCATGACAAGTTGAACATTTTTTGTTGTTTTTTAGAATGTGTTTTGTGTTTTGAAATAAATTGTCATTTTTAAATGAAAACACGTACTTTTAGTCATACCATCCATATTGTGTGTCAGATTTATGTGAGATTAATTCATACACATCAAAAATAAATTATTGATCATTTTCTAAAATTATAAATAAATTTAGAGTGTTTTATTTTAGTATGTGATGCACATTTTAAATTTAAATATCATTTTTAAATGAAAACACATTCTTTCAGTCATACCGACCACCTAATATGTCAAATTGATGTGATATTAAGTACCACACATCACAAATGAATTATCAATATTTTCAATAAATTATCAATATAGTCATAGTGTGTTTATATAGTTTTGATTATGTGACATGTTTTGTGAACTAAAATCTCAATTTTAATTGAAAACTCACAATTTTGATTATATTGGTCAAATTACATGTCGAATTGATGTGTGGATAATTAAAACATGTCAAAAACATATAATTGATTTTTCCCCTAAATATTCACAACAGTACAAACACATTATAAGGTCCCAAATTTCTAAAAACTATTTTTTTGTGTTTTTTAAGGTTTATTGGGGTAGAGTGGGTGATATGAGTCTTTTACTTTAGTTCTTATAAGTTCTTTTCTTGCAGTTAGTTTTTTTATCTTGAGATCAGTTGGCATGGTCAATTGTTTGTTCTTAAGACCAATTGAATTGGCTACATGTATGGATAGACTAGGTGAATCAACTACAAGGATGGATCAGCTACATTTATTAGCTATGTGGCCAGATCGACTTTATGAATCATCCATGTGGATGGATCAGCTACGTGAATTGGATATGTAGTTAAATTGGAAATGTGAATCAGCCATGTGGTTGGATCGGCTATGTGAATCAGCTATGTGGATGTATTAGATGCATATCTAAGTATTCTATGTGAAAATGTTTATTTTTAAGTTTTGGCTATGTGAGGATTATTGCTATGTGCAATTGGACACGTGGAGTTTCTCATTAGTTATATAAAAACGGCCACACGGGTATTTCAGCAGTGGAAATCAGGGGCATTCAAAGGTCATTTTGATGTGGTTAATTATATCCTTGAATTTTTATGATGATTGAGGCTATAAATTAGTTCTTCTATATGGATTTTAATGAGATCCTCCATAATTATTTATTTATTTATTTATTTATTGATCTGAAATACCTATTGTTTCATATGTATTAACTCTAAAAACAAGGAAACATCCCTTCATTATTTCCTTTTGGACTTCTCTCCAGAATGGAGGTCCTGAAGCCCTTCCCCTAGAGTCATGGAATCCTACTTTCTTTGGTTCTAGTTTCTTCTAGAAATAATACCATCTTGTGAAAAACCCTTGTTTTGGTGTAGGTAATCATGTGAAGCTTCTTTCTTTCGGGTAGGGAATCCCTTATTTCTCACTTTTGTGTGTTGTGAAGGAGGGGTTTACTTTTGTTATCATTTGGTAATATGGTTTCATTATACTTAATGAAGATAAATTAATTAGTTAAATTGGGTCTATGGGAAGGGGAATGATTCACACACTTTTATAGATTTGATATTATTTATGATATTATGGATTGATGGGCTTGATTACCTACTGAAGATCATGATCATTGGGATCCTTGATTGCACTATTGTTGTTTTCATGTAGAAACCTTATTACATGTTGTTGTGATATCACCCTAAATATGGAAATTTTTTAATCACTTATATTCAGCTAATAAAATGGTTGCCTCTAGAATATGGATTGTTTGAAAGTGACCTAAATAAAGAAGTGGAATGTTTTAAAAATCCCCTTTCTAAATTTTTAAAAATGTTTTGTGATTCGTTGTGATGTATGGTCATGTTGTGGGGTAGAAATATGTGTTTATGGGGCATTGATGTGTGGTTTCAACATGGTGTGATGTGATGCATAGTTTTTTTTTTGTCTTGTTCTTGGGGTGGCAAGGTGATAGTTTGTTTGGGCATGCTTTTGGGGTGGTAAGTCGATGGTTCGGTGGAAATGGAAAGTGGATTGTGATGTGGGACTTGGCTTAATGAGTTTGATGTTCTATTTGGTTGTGTTGTGTAGTGATTCATTATGCTAATTTCCTAGATAGTAATGGAATTGGTTAATAATGACTGAAATGGTTGGGGTTTGGTTTGGTTAATGGGGTGTAAATGGTAAATTGATGAATTAATAATCAGTTGTGTGGTTAAATGTGGTTGTTGTTAAATAATGAAAGAAATGGGATGTTTAAATGAAATTATCTTGGTAGGTGATGTTGTTTGTTTCTTGTTGTGTGGTTTTTTTCATTTAGAGGTGGAAGCTAAAGTAGGAATGTTGTGAGTTGGTTAGTGATTTATTGTGAATTGATAGGTTGGTATAGTGTGTGTGGATATATATATATACACCTTGTATATTACTCATGATTTTATATATTCACCCCACCATGTCGAGCACTATGTGTTGATACTCATATATTCACATGGGGTGTTTTCCCAACATCCTGGTGATGAGGATAAATGGATAGAAACCCTATATTTACCACTCTCTCCTCTAAGTGAGTAGATATGAACAGGCAGTGATGGACGGAGGTTTGTTAGTGCACTAGATTTTTTCTTATATGTCTTTGGGTGAGATATGATATGACCATGTTGTGGGGTGGTGGCTCAAGTCTCTTTACGTGAGATGTGATATGACCATGTTTTGGGACTATGGCCTACATGTCTTCAAGAAAGATGTGATATGACCATGTTATGGGGAGACTTATGGTGGGGTTCATCCATGGTAGAAGGAGGTCATGAGGTTTATTTCCTTCATGTTCATGATACCCTGATACTCCTATTATAGAGGTGGCTATAAATTGATGGCCCAGGTGTCTACGGGCATGATGTGATGTGACCATGATGTGGGAAGGTAGTATATGTTATTTGGAAGAGATTGAGTGCCAGGTTGTATGGAGTTGGGGTGTGAGAGCAGAAACTTAGTGGGAAAGCGGTGTAGGTTAACCTTTATTGATATTCTTCTTATTATGTCATTATAGTTGGATTATGTTATTTGGTGAGAATTCCTTGGTGAGGATGGGATGGATACTTGACTTATTTAGGTGTTTTTGGTTATGTTGTTTGCTCACAGGTTCATTATTATTCTTCTTTCACATGTGTATTAGAGACTTTTGTTTTTCTACTGAGTATACATTCATGCTAACCCTACATATATAAACTGATTTTTAGATTTTTAGAAGGACTGAATTGATCGTACTAGACATTACTAGCTCAGAACTTTGGATAGTAGTTGTGTCACTACTTTATATTTTCTTTTGGATATTTACATTTGGAGACTTTTATATATACATGTTTTACTTATGCATTCATTTTGGGATGGTTTTGGTTTATTTTTATTTTATTACATGGAGTTGTTTATGGAAAATTCACCTTATCTCCCAATCCTATATTATTATAGAGGGTAATTCCTCCCATTTAATGATATTTTTATACCCTCGATGCTAGTCTCCAGTCCAAGTTCTATTGGAGGAGAGACTCAAGGGTCATTATCTCTCTCCTTTCATTATAATATAATTAGTGGAAGGTGGTCATGAAATAGTGGTATCATAGGTGATGGCTGAGAGATAGTATGGAGTTTGGAGTTAGGAATAGTGAGGATTTCATGGGTCGGTATGGAAATAGTGCCAATTGACCTTGGTGCATGACATAGGCTAGAGAAACTAACTAGGAAATGGGATTTTAAGCCCCCCATGATCTAGTGCATAGACTCTGAGCTTATTGAATGACCAAGTGAGGTGGAACTATTTGCAAGATAGAGACCTCAAAGAGTTACATATATCATAATGAATTGTTTTCTTGTTTAAATTGGGTGGTTTTTATTCTGTGTAAGTTTAAATAAGTTGAAATTAATTAAATAAATATTAATAAAATTATATACTACCTAGATTAGGATATTCATATTTTCCTTTAATTTATGGCTCCTGGAAATCGACTACATGTGTATCAAGTGGTTAAGATTTAATAGGATGATTTGTTTGATCATCGTAGGGTTGATCTGATAGAGTATGATGAGTCTTGGTAGAGATAATTTTGTTCTTTTTAGTGGTATTCTTTGGGAAAGTATGAGGGGAGTATTTTAGATGTGGATACAGAGAGATAGAAGAGATTGAGATCACTTTCAATTTGATATGGGCCCCGGTGGGGTAATGGGTCCCTTTGGTAGTTAGTTATATGTGGGGAGCAATATGTCAGTGGTGTATGTTGTATATAGGTGAGTGAAAGGAGTCATATTTTTTATGGGTTAAATTTTAGAAAGAGTTCTAAGCAAAGTTTCTTTCATCAACCATGAAGGAAGTAAAGAGGCATAAGATTATTTCTCTTAAATAAGGGATTATATTAGTGTGGGAGTTGGTAATTAAGTTCATGGACCTTATATATATTTTTTAATATCTTTTTTACAAATTAGGAGTCTCGTGTGAGACATCTTGAGGAGGCACTCTGTACTTTGATCCAGTATGCAGTTTCTCCTTTTACATTGTTGATGTATCTAGAGGTTCAGAAGAAGGAATAGGTGATCTATTGGATGAAATAATTAGAATAGTTTATATGAGAGGGTAACCAATAGGGTTCCTTGAGGATCAGATTTTTCAGTGGTAAGTCTCATGCACCAGGGCCTTAGAGGTTTTGACTAGTGGGAAGTTGACCTCAGCAGCTTCCTTTTTGGCCTTATGGGGCTAGTGGTTCTCATGAATTTCCTAGGGACTTCAAGAAACTCTATTTTTTATGTGGGGTTCGTGGAAATCTCTAAAACTAGTTCCTAGTGTTTCTTTGGTCACATTTTGGTGGAGGTGGACAGGTTCATCACCAACCTCAACAACAGTTACCAGTGAGACCATTTTAGCAGTAGGGGCAGCAAGCTTATGCTCTATCATGGGGAGATAGAGAAGGTAGAGTCTAGCCTTAGGATGTTCCTCATTTTTAGGGACCTCAACCTAATTTTGGTCATATAAGTGGTCTTCAGTAGAGAGGTAGAGGAGTTTTTCATGGTTAGTTTCACGCAGTGAAGGCATCAGTGCTAGAGGGGCTAAAGATCATTTGATGTATGCTCGGTTTGTCGTTTACCCTTATTAGTGCCTTGTTTGATTCAAGATCTTTACACTCTATTGTACCCACTCTATTCTATACTCTGGGACTAGAATTAGAGAGTATTATCATTCCCCTAGTGTTGAATATTCTAGTTAGAGGTAATATTCTCTTGTTTGGTGTGTGTCAGAGGTGTTGACTGATGATGGGGTCACATCGGTCCTATTGAGATATTTTATTACTTAAGATGTAGTCGTATGATGTCATCCTTGGTATCAACTAGTTGTATTCGGTAAATGATGTTATAAACTACTTCTATAGGAGATTCATGTTCTCATATGTGGATGGCCAGTGTGTGGTTTTTGTTGATAAGTGGGGTTTCCGGGTGGGAATCCAGTTTCTGGATCCTCTTATTTCTTTAATTGGGTATTTTTTATGGAGTTAGAAGATCCTAGGATAGTGGAGGTTCTAGGGTTTGTTAGGTAATTTATAGATGTTTTTCCTGAATAGGTTGTGACGCTACCCCCTCGACGTGATGTTGATTTTGAGATAGACTTGAAGCTTGGTGATTCTCTGATTTTTATGGATCCATATCTGATGGAGACTTCTAATTTTTAGTATTTGAGTATTCATATAGATGATATGATGTGAAATGTTTTTATCTAGATTAGTGTTTCATTGTGGGTTGCTTCAGTGTTGTTCCTAAAAAATGCAAATGGTAGTCTGAGGTTGTGAATATACTATCAGAGTTTGAATCAGGTAAAGGTCAAGAACCATTACCATCTTTTAATGATATATGATCTTTTTAACCAGCTGATATGGGTGATTTTTCTTTCTAAGATCGATATGTGGTCTGGATATCACCAATTAAGTGTGAAGGAGGGTGGTGTCCCAAAGACTGGATTTAGATGCAGGTATGGGAACTTTAAGTTTTTTTTCATGTTGTTCGATTTCATGAAAACACCAATTGTGTTCATGTGGATCATGAACTCCATGTTCTGTGAATTCCTAGACCCATTCATATTCATGTTCATCGACAATATATTGATCTAATCAAAGTCATAGGAGGAGCATTTTGATCATCTCAGAGCAATCCTGTAGGTTCTTAGATTCCACCATATCTATGGAAAGTTGTCTAAGTGAAATTTCTAGACATGAGAGGTTCACTTTCTTGGACATGTGATGCCTTAACAGGGTGTTTTAATGGACACATTGAAGGCTAAAGTGGTTGTTTCTTGGAAAGCATCCAAAAATATGGGGTGTTGTAGCTTCCATGGTCTTCCAGACAATTACCAGAGGTTCGTATCTGATTTCTCATGGATTGTGTCTTCATTAATAGATTTGACTAGGAAAGACTAGGATTTTATCTAGACTAATCATTTTTAGAAAGGATTTGACTACCTGAAGGGGAATTTGGTCAGTTCTCTAGTTTTCGGTGGAGGGGATGATGTTTGAGGTGTTTTGTGATGCTTCCCATCTGGGATTGGGATATGTGTTGATGAATAAGAGAGTGGTGATATCCTATGGATCTAGGTAGTTTCATCCCTATGATCGTAACTATGCCACCCATGACCTAGAGCTAGCAGTGGTTGTGTTTGCACCGCATTTTTTGCGGCATTACCTCATTAGGGAGAGTTGTGTGGTCTTCATGGATCACAAGAGTTTGAGGAATATCTTTGCTTAGTATGATATGAATTTATGAAGGTGGAGGTGGATGAAGTTACTTTAAGATTATGATTTTGAGATGTCCTATACCTCAGGAAATGGGAATTTTGTGGATGAAACGTTGATCAAGAAGTTGAGGAAGGATGTTGTTTGTGAATCTAGAGATGCTTGGAGTTTGATGGAGGAGTTGGAAACCTTTTACTTGAATGTGAGGGTGATTGATGGTGGAGGTTGCTTGTTTCAGATAATGGTGAAGTATTATTTAATGCAGTAGGTGGAGGAGTCTCAGTGGGAAGACTCAGAGGCATGGGTGATGCACAATCGTGTTTTCCATGGTAATGATTCATAGGGATGGTTAGAAGATGACCAAAACTGGATATTTTTTGGGGGAAGGTAGTTTTTTCTGGCAGCGATGTGTGAGGGATTCCTTCATGAGTTTCATAACTTACATTTGGTAGTACACATGGGGGTTTACAAGATGTACCATGGATTGAGGGGGCAGTTTTGGTGGCCTGGGATAAAATAGGTGGTGGATGAGTTTATGGAATGGTGTTTGGTCTTCCAGTAAGTAAAGTTTGAGCATTGTGTTCCTGGATGTTTTTTTGCAGCCTTTGGATGTTCCTAAGTTGAAATGGGATGCATCTATATGGATTCCATCACTAGGTTACCCTGAGATCAGAAATATTTTGATGTATCTGGGTAATCATGGATTTATTAATGAAATTAGACCACTTCCTAGCGATCAAGAAGTTGGGTATTGTGGATGTTTTGTAAAGGAGGTATGTGGAAGAATTTATGCAGTTTCATAGATTTCTGAGGTCCATTGTCTTATATCGGTATGAATTTTTTTCTTCATGATTTTGGATGTGATTTTATCATACATTTGGAACTTAGTTTCGAATCATTACTGATTTCCATCCTCAAACTAATGGACAGACAAAGAAAACTATCTAGACACTAGAGGATATGTTGCGGGCATGTATCGAAAATCATGGGTAAGGAACCTACCTTTGGTTGAGTTTGTGTACAACAACATCTATCACTCTTCCATAGTCATGGCCCCATTTGAGGATTTATATGGGCAGTTGTTTATTTTTATACTATGTTGGTTTAGGGTTGGGGAGGAATCAGTTTTTGTCCCAATGTGGTAGGGAGAATAAAGGAAAAGGTTCAACTTGTTTGTAGGAGGATGTAAATAGCATAGGACTGACAGAAGTCTTATGTCAATCACTGGAGGAATCCCTTAGAGTTTGAGAATAGAGACCACATTTTTATAAAGGTTTCCCCTCGATGTGGGCAGTGAAGGTTTGGTAGGGGGAGTAAGCTTTCTCCTAGGTTTGTTTGGCCCTTTGAGGTGTTGGGATGAGTTGGAGATGTGGATTATTAGTTGGTGTTTCCACTATGGCTGGAGAATTCCATGAATTCTTTCAAATGTCTTGGCTTTATCGGTATCTTCACGATGATTCTGATGTTATTGAATGGGTAGATTTTGATATCAAGGATGAAACAAAATTTTTGGAATGACTAATAGAGATCCAGGACCATCGAGAGAAGGTTATTCATGGACAAGACATCCATTTGGTTCATGTGTTATTTGTAATGCTCGGACACCAGATGCCTGGAGTCAGTGCATTATTTTAATACATTGGAATGATTACAAGGAATCAAATATTGAAGGATTGATCATTTTAACAGTCATGTAAAATAGATTACATACATGAACTTTACATTACAATTCAAAGCATAAAATGCAACATGGATAATTCTTTGAGAACACCATTATTATTCTATCTTAACCCTGCATATCAATCATAAAACACTTCTTGGAATCCTGGAAAAATAAAAAATAATAAAGGGGTGAGCTCAGATGCTCAGTAAGATTAAACAATATAGTATAAGCTTTCATAAATAATCATAAACTTTTAAGGAAAGTATAAAAGTAAAACAAAAGCCTTATAAATATAATCTTCATCAAAATATGGACAGAATAAATCAAATAATTCCATTTAAATATTCACATAAATATTCTATTAGTTGGATAATAACATGTAATATGAAAAAATAATCTCATAATGTGGGAATGCATAATGTCGTACATACCATCAAGGCCTCGGGCCAAGACCATGCGGGTAAAAACCCAAATTAGTTTGTCTCGTGAGAGCTATCAATGCATCTAGGGGCTTTCATTAACTGGTTCCCAACCCATAGGGATTTTATTAACTCGTCCCCAACCTGTAGGAATTTCATTAACTAGTCCACAACCTATAGGGATTTCATTAATTGGTCCTCAACCCGTTTCTTTCTAAGTCCAATGCATTCCTCATATGAAAAGGAAGAAACATAACCAACATAAACATTTGTATAAACTAGTATATTAAATGTTAATACTTTAAACATAATCCATGAATTGTATCAAAATAGCACATCCACAGTCAAACGTAACATAAACTCTTCAATACAATATGGAAGATTGTATCATAATAAATCAACCTTAATTAAGCATAAAATACAATAAAGGATGTTTACATAGATGAAAATAATCTAACAAAATCATTAACACTCTTTGAAATAAATATCTCTTTTTACTTTGAAATCATTTAAAAGCATGTGCAATTATAAAATAAAACATTTCTTTTTAAAAATATCCTAGTAATCTTGTAATGTAATCTTCAATATTTTAAGGCATCATAATGGTGAAAAATAGTTTCTCACGCTGTATAAGTTAAAAATACATTCTTTCCTTAATTTGTTGAAAACGTTATAAAGTACCTCATTTGGAAAATGATGAAAAGATTAATTTCAAAATGGTTTATAAAAAGTAATACATGGGTAAAAATTACTTTAAATATTTGTCGATAATATTTTGAAATGCATTTTAAAAACATGTACATGGATGATAAATATGACCCAGTAGATACTTACGTATAAACATCCTCGAATAAAAATGAGATTGTGAAATTAAACCTTACATAAAATATTTAAAAGATTGATTTTTTAAAACTTTTGAATGAACTTAAAAATATACATAAAATTTCCTTTATAATCCTTTTATATCCATATAAATAGTTATGTAAAATAATATCAAGAATATTGAGGTGGAGAAAGGATTAATTCTTTAAACATTCAAAGCGTCCCATAAAACTTTGAACATTTAAATCATGTCTTAAAATGAATATTTAAATACCATGAATAAAATATATTAATTATATGAAATATAATAGGGTTAGTACATACACCACACATAAGAAATTGGTGGTGAACATGGCTTATATCTCATGAAAATTAAAATTGAGACGAAATTCTCTTACCTTAGGTCCGATAATCTCTATATGTGTCAAAAACTCCAGTATAATGTTTTTAAAAATATTATTAACTTATAAAATAACCATAATAATATTTATTATATCATACATGATTCATTTATGACTTTATATTACCCTTTTATTAATAATTTACAAGTTAAAGCAGCATTTCAAGTAATAATCGCTTTATTTATCGTCTGTGTTTTGAATTGTTATTCTTGATCTTATTACTTAGATCATAATTTACTTACTTATAGAATATAAAAAATGATTTATATATCATATATATTCAGTATATAAATATATATAATATATAGACAAATTAAATAGAACACGTCATTCATAGAAATGGCAGATCGTACGTATGCATGAATGTTGTTTCTGTTTTCTTATCCTATTGAATGGAAGTAAGTAAATAACATATATGTGTATATATATATTATACCGTTAGAATTATTATGTCATATATTTCATACTTATTCATTATATATATTTTTATAATCATTCTTGAATGGTTAATGTGGAGAATGAATCTCACCGTCTCGTAGAGACAGTAAGCCGTATGTACACACGAGCAATAGTATCATTCCCTTGATAGTTAAATGGTATGGAATTGGGTGGTATATTAATTATATAGAATAATTATAATTTTATATTCATTATTTATATCCATTATAATCATCATAATACCCATTAAAATAAATTATTTTTGAATAACAAATTACACCATGGCGTGGAGACGGTAAGTCGTATGTACGCACACCTAGTGATGTTGTTATTCATAGGATGAAAAAAATGAGGAATATGGTTTTCCTATGATTATAATAACATGTAATTATATGTATGATACTATATTTATTTCTTTTTTATGGAAACAACATATAAATAGGAAGTATAAGAAGAAAAGAACTTTGAAAGAGGTGATAAAACAATTACCTCTTTTTTGGGTGTCTCCTTTTGATTTGCAAAAAAAAGACTCCTTAAGATGGATTTATACACAAATTATGGCCTCTAGGATGAATTTATGGAAGTTGATAGAGTAAAGGGTTAGGATTTTTCTGATCCAAATGGCTTTGGAGGTGTGAATTAAAGAGAAGGAGAAGTTCCCTTTTATAAGAGAGGTGAGGGGCACTTTTGGAAGATCTTAAAATATTAATTTGTTATAAATTTATTTTCGATTTAAAATATATCCAAAGTGATTTATTTCAAGAATAATATAATTATGGGTCTAAATACCATCAAAAAATTAATTTTATACATGTTTAGATCATAAAATAAACTTATCATTTGGATTTAACCCTTAGTTAAACAGTTTAACTCTTACCGTGTCTTCTTGTATTTTTACACTATAGAGTTAATATAGTTACTATAAATTTTCAAAAGAATCCCAATTTGATAATTTATGATATATTTGAAATTATCCAAGTTATTTGTCTGATACTTATATTTTTATGACTTTTATATCATTTAATAAAATAGTATTTATCTTAAAATATAATTTATGTCAATTTTAATACTATTTAGTATTTTCATTTTTAAAAATATAAAACCAACATGATAACTTCAAAACAATACATCCAATATGTCACTAACATGTTTAATTTATCTATAAAATTATTTTATGTCATTAATTAAGTCAAATTATATTTATTTTAATATTATTAATATCATTTATTAGATTCTTCCTTTAATAAATCAATTAGTGCATCATCATTATTCCATGATTTATTTAACTTATTTTATGTCTAAAAATTATAAACAAATTATCATGATGTAGAAAACTTTATTATATTTCTAATTAATATTTATAGTAGAATTTATCTTTTGTATAACTCTATATTAAAAATTATTTAGTTATTAAAAATTTTAATATGACACTTTTAACTCTTCTTTAAATAAAATATAATAAATGTATTAATCTAACAAGAGTGACTTAAAAGGCATCATTTTTTTACCAAATATTTATTTTGGTCTAAAAACACTTATCTAATGAAATTGGGACAAGTGTTGTGGTAATTTTATATTATTATAATATTATTTTTATCTTTAATTACCTTATTTACCTTTAACTGTGGTAAATAAAATTCAAAAGTTAATATTCACCAAAAATTATTTTGATCCTATTGAACCACATTTTTCATAATTATTAAAACCTTGTATGTATGTTTTTCGAAATTCAATTCATAGAAGCGGTAAAATTACGTTTAATGTTAATTCGCAAATGTGGCTAGAAGGCGGGTAAAAAGAAGTTAAAAAAGGTTCAATGAATTTTTATATCTAATTATATTATAAAAATGATTATAATGACATAAATGGGTTTAATATATGTATTATTTATCTATTGTGACTTTAAAATCAATTTAAAGTAAAATAATTATTTAAATGAAAAATTCGGTTTTTTAACAATAATGCAATGTTTTTCACTATTCATCAAAAATTGAAAGTTTTCAAAAAAATACCAAAAATTCACCCTAAGATAGTTTTGATATTCTAAATTCAAAAATTAAGTCTATTTTACCAAATTCAATTTCTAAGAGTGTGTAAAATTAATTTTATTATTGTTCACAAAAGGGCATAAAAAGTAGCTCTTTTAAGAAAATTGTATTTCAAAACATATAACTATTTTACCAAAACTTATACATTTCATTATAAATATGTTTTATTTATGTGAAAACATTATAAATAACATTTAAAAATTATTTATTACTATTTATGTTACTATATTTAATGGATAAGTTATAAATATATCATTTAAATAATTTTAACACTAAAGTGTTGTTTTGTAGAAACTCAATATTGCACGTTACTCAAGCCAAGTCAGTGTTGTTTGAAACACAATATATTGAAGATAACATACCGTGAAATATCAGAGTGTTACATTCTCCCCTCCTTTAATAAATTTCATCCTCACAATTTAAACTCGGAATCAAAAATTATGGGTTGGAATTTTCAAAATATCTTTATTGAAATCCCACATCGGAAAAGAATTAATGAGACCTAAATTTTAAAATAGATAATGGGAAGTATAAAGGTCACCAAATATAAAACATACTAGGGTTCCATGTATGAAAACATGGAAATGAAATAAAATTTAGTCATCAAGTTCTGATGGAGAGTGATAGAGAACATTAGTGTCAAGTAGAGATACGTACATAGAGGAAATACATAAATATTTATAGGGAGTGATTGTGGTCATCAATCATAAAAAAGTGAACAATCAATGGAAAATTGAGAGCCTAAAATCCATAAATCTATGATAATTTAAAATATTATTGATTCAACAAAACATAAGGTATTAGGATAGTACAATTTTAGATACTTTTTCTTAGAGTTGGGGAATTATTTTACTATCTGGATAAGAACACGACAAAACTTACCTGATTTCATTCCATATATCAATGTTATCCTTTGGTTGTGCTTTGATCTATTTTCATTTCATTTTTTTCACCTGGATATGAATATTCAAGATGATTCTTTATGCACAAACCACATTTAATGAATCATACAATCCACAAGTACTTTATTCATCTTTTAAATGTTTACCAAAACCAAAAAGGTTAGCACATAATATCCAATAAGTCATACATAAACACAAAACAATAATATCCAATGTTAAAATTATCTCATTCCAACCTTAAGACTTTTCCAAAATACTTCCATCCAAATTCACTATCTAAAGAGGTCTCTAAAATTTCAAAACTAATCTTGAAATCAGATTCTCCAAACAACATAATGTATCTCTTATTATCACACACCAAATATTTGATCACCCTTAAATCCTAAATGAAAACTCTTATGCTTACAAATCCTTAAAGAAGAAGTACTTCAGTACAATCCTTATATATCTCATGAATCTTATAACCATATAACCATTGATATAATAATTATTCAATCCAAATACAAAATAAACTTAATAATTCCACTTCACTCTTAAACCCTTAACTATGCTTCAACATCATATTCTTTAATACCTCCTTCATCACATTTTTCTTTTGTAGCCTCTTCATTATCAGTAGTATAACCATTTCATGTATAAACTTGATGATTCTAACTACTTACCAAAACTCAAAGCATAATGTGAGAAATATTAATAATAGTGATGTAGTCAAGAAGAATCATTTATAGGATCTCTAAATGGTGTAATCTTCTTCTCAATACATTTGTCTATAGGATTAACCTAGGTTATCCATTACCAAATCTAAAAGATTATATTCTATACTTAGACTTATCCTCAAAGTCTATCTTAATGTTATGTTCCCTAATCTATGTTTTCTAAATCTAATTTCCAAGGTTGTTGCTAAAATTCCTCTGATACCAACTGTAACACCCCGACCTCAAATGCCCAGAGCCAATGCATTATTGTAATACATTATCATGATTACAAGGGATCAAATCCTGAAGGATCGATCAGTTTAGCAGTCATGGAAAATATATTACATACATGAACTTTACATTACAATTCAAAGCATAAAATTAAACATGAATAATTATTTGAGAACATCATTATTATCCTAGATTAACCCTATATATAAATCATAAAAAACTTCTTGGAATCCTAGGAAAATAAAACATAAAAAAGGGGTGATCTCAGATTCTTAGTAAGGTTAAACTATACAGCATTATCTATTATAAATAATCATAAAATCTTAAGGAAAGTATAAAACTGAAACACAAGCCTTATAAACAAAATATTTATAATAATATGGAAAGAATAAATCAAATAATGTCATATAAACATTCACATGGATATTATACTAGTCAAATAATCACATGTAATATCAATAACTAATCGCATAATGTGGGAATTCATAATGCCAGACATACCATCAAGGCCTCGTGCCAAGACCATATGGGTAAAGACATAAATAATTTTGAATCAAGAGAACTATCGATGCATTGAGGGGATTTCATTAACCAGTCCCCAACCCATAGGTATTTCATTAACCAGTCCCCAACCCGTAAGGATTTCATTAACTAGTCCCTAACCCGTTTCTTTATAAGTCCAATGCATTCTTCATATTAAAAGGGTGAAACATAACCAACATAAACATTCGTATTAAAACTAGCATATGAAATGTTAATAATTTAACCATAAGGAATGAATGGTATAAAAATAGAACATCCACAGTCAAATATAACATAAAATATTCAATACAATATGGAAGATTGTATCATAACAAATCAACCTCAATTAATCATAAAATCCAACAAATGATGTTGACATAGATGAAAACAATCTTAAAAAAACATTAACACTCTTTGAAAGAAATATCTCTTTTTTACTTTGAAATCATTTAAAATCCTGTGCAATTATAAAAGAAAAAAATTAAAAATAACCTTGTAATCTTTTAATGGAATCTTCAAAATGTTAAGGCGTCATAACGGAGAAAAATAACTGCTAACACCGTATAAGTTAAAAAAACAATCTTTCCTTAATTTTTCAAAAATTTCATAAAGTACCTCGTTTGTAAAATGATGAAAGGATTCCCTTCAAAACATTTTATAAAAATTCAAACATGGGTAAAAATTACTTTAAACATTTTTTGATAATATTTTGAAATAAATTTTAAGAAACATGGACATGGATAATAAAGATGACCTAGTAGATACTTACATATAAACAACCTCGAATAAAAATGAGATTGTAAAATTAAACATTACATAAAACCTTTAAAATATTAATTTTTTAAAACATTTGAATGAACTTAAAAATATACATAAAATGTACTTTATAATCCTTTTATATCCATATAAATATTTATGTAAAATAATATCAAGAATATTGAAATGTAGAAAGGATTAATTCTTTAAACATTCAAAGTGTCTCATGCCACTTTGAAGATTTAAATCATAAGACTGATATCATCAAATAAATATTTAAATACAATGAATAAAGTTTATTCATTATATGAAATATAATAGGGTAATTACATACACTACACACAAGTAATAAGTGGTGAACATGGCTTATATCTCACAAAAATTAAAAGTGATACAGAATTCCCTTACCTTAGGTCTGATACTCTTCATACGTGTCTGAAACTCCTGTATAATATTTTTAAAAATATTATTAACTTATAACTGAACCATAATAATATTTATGATATCATAAATTATTCATTTATGACTTTGTATTTCCTGTTTAATAGTAATTTTCATGTTAAAGCAATATTTTGGTTAATAATCGCTTTGTTTATCATACGTGTTTTGACTTGTTATTCTTGATCTTATTACTTAGATCATAATTTACTTACTTCCAGAATATAAATCATGATTTATATATCATATATGTTTAGTATATAAATATATATAATAGATAGATAAATGAAATGGAACACACCATTCATGGAAACGGTAGGTCGTACGTACGTATGAACGTTGTTTCTATTTTCTTATCATATTGAATGGAAGTAAGTAAATGACATGTGTGTGTGTGTGTGTGTGTATTATACCAGTAGAATTATTATGTCATATATTTCATACTTATTCATTATATATATTTTTATAATCATTCTTGAATGGTTAATGTGGAGAATGAATCTCACCGCGTCGTGGAGACGGTAAGCCGTACATACACACAAGCGACAGTATCATTCGCTTGATGATTAAATGGTATGAAATTGGGTGGTATATTAATTATACATAATAATTATAATTTTATATTCATTATTTATATTCATTATACTCATCATCATACCCATTACAATAAATTATTTTGGAATAATAAATTACACCACAGTGTGGAGATGGTAAGTTGTACGCACGCATGCATGGTGATATTGTTATTTATAGGATAGATAAAATGAGTAATATGTTTTTACCATGATTATAATAACATATAATTATATTGATTATATTGTATTTATTTCTTTGGTATATAAACAACATAGAAAGAGGAAGTAGAAGAAGAAAAGAACTTTGAAAGAGGTGATAAAACAATTACCTCTTTTTCAGGTGTCTCCTTTTGATTTGCAAAAAATGACTCCTTAGGATGGAATTATCCCAAAGTATAGCCTCTGGGATAAATTTAGAGAATTTTTAAGATTAAATGGGTATTTTTTGGCTGAGCCAAAGGGATTTTGAGTTTTTAATTAAAGATAAGTAGAAGTTCTCTTTTATAAGAGAGGTGAGTGGCAACCTTGGAAGATCTTAAAATATTAATCTATTATAAATTTCTTTTTGATTTAAAATGGCTCCAAATTGATTTATTTCAAGTATAAGATGAGTATGGATCTTAATTCCCTCAAACAATGAATTTTATAAATTTTTAGGTCATAAAATTAACCTTATCCTTTGGATTTAACCCTAAACAGTTTAACTCTTACCATGTCTTCTTGTATTTTTACACTATAGGGTTAATATAGTTACTATAAAATGTCAAACAAACTCCAATAGGATCATTTATGAAATATTTGAAATTATAAAAGTTAGTTGTATAATACTTATATTTTTATGACTTTTATATCATTTAATAAAATAGTATTTATTTTAAAATATAATTTATGTCAATTTTAATACTATTTAGTATTTTCATTTTTAAAAATATCAAACCAACGTGATAACTTCAGAACAATAAATCCAATATGTCACTAAAATGTCTAATTTATCTATAAAATTAGTGTGTCATTAATTAAGTCAAATTATATTTATTTTAATATTATTAATATCATTTATTTGATTCTTCCTTTAATAAATAATTATTGCATCATCATTGTGTCCCAATTAAAATTACTTATTTAATGTCTAAAAATTAAAAATAAATTATAATGTTGTATATAAATTTCTTAGCTTTATAATTAATATTTATATTATAATTTATCTTATTTATAACCCTATATTAAAAATTATTTAGTTATTAAAATTTGAATATGACACTTTTAACTTTTCTTTAAATAAAATATAATAAATGTCTTAATCTAACACAAGTGTCTTAAAAAGGATTGTATTTTTTACCTAAGATTTATTTCATTCAAAAAACATTTATACAATGAAATTAGGACAAGTTTTAAGGTAATTTTATATTATTATAATATTATTTTTACCTTTAATTGCCTTATTTACCTTTAACCGTAGTAAATAAAATTCAAAAGATACTATTAACCAAAAAATTATTTTGATATTGTTGAACAAAAAATTTCATACTGATTACAACCATGTATGTCTGTTTTTCAAAATTCAATTTACAGAAGTGGTAAAATTACGTTTAATGCTAATCTGCAAATGTGGCTAGAAGGCGGGTAAAAAGACGTTAAAAAAAGTTCAATGATTTTTTATACCTAATTATATTATAAAAATGATTAAAATGAACTAAATTGGGTTAATGTATGTATTATTTATCTATTGTGACTTTAAAATCAATTTAACATAAAATAATTATTTAAATGAAAAAGTTGGTTTTTCAATAATAATGTAGTGTTTTTCATTGTTCATCAAAATTGAAAGTTTTTAGAAAAATACCAAAAATTCACCCTAAGATAATTTTGATATTACAAATTCAAAAATGAAGTCTATTTTTTCAAATTCAATTTCTAAGATTTTCTAAAATAAATTTTATTATTGTTCACAAAAGGACATAAAAAGTAGTTCCTTTAAAAAAATAGTATTTCTAAATGTATAACTATTTTACCAAAACTTATACATTTCATTGTAAATATATTTTATTTATGTTAAAACATTAGAAATTACATTTAAAAATTATTTATTACTATTTATGTTACTATATTTAATTGATAAGCTATAAATATATTGTTTAAATAATTTTAACACTAAAGTGTTGTTTCGTAGAAACTCAATCTTCTGTATTACACAAGACAAGTCGATGTTGCGTGCAACACAAGCTATTGTAGATAAAATACCATGAAATATTAGGTTGTTTCATTACTTAGGCATGGTGGCCTGGAGGAGAGTACTTGGGAGTGAGAGATGTAGATGCATTTCCAGTACCTGGAATTGTTTTCAGTTTTGTTTTTCTCTATTCTTTTTTGTGATGTGATATTTTGACCTTTATGTTTTATATGAGATGTTTTATTTTTCTTAGTTTTTTATGTGTGAAAAGTATTCCAACATATAAAAAATGAAGTACATGAATCCTAATCAGGACACATTATACTTTGACGTGATTGAAATCACGCGGTTGAGTCAGTGTCACCCAGAGCGGATAGTATCTTGACATAGAGGATGAAATTCCCTGATTTTTATGTTCAGGGTAGTGAAGTTTGTTGGTTGTAATGGTTTTTGGTTTGGGTTGTGTGGAGGATGAGATGATTATACAAGTGGTTATGAGGAAGATAGGAGGCTTTTAGTTGAAGTGTTTGGTTGGTGGCAGGGTTTCAGTCGTAATGAGATCCTTGAGAGGTATCTCATGGGATGGTTGTTTAGACCTTTCCTTTCCTTTCTTTCTATTGAATTATTGAGGAAAATAATTGTTTGAGAGGAATATGATGTAAGGTCCTGAATTTCTAAAACCTTTTCCTTTGTGTTTTATGAGGCTTGGAGGGGTAAAAAGGGTGTTAGGAGTCTTACCTATGGTTCTTCTAAGTTCCCTTCTTGCAGTCATTTTGTTCAGGTAGTAGGTAGGTTGGTCGTGCAGTTGGTTGGCACAATAATTTATTTTTTCTCATAACCAACTGAATTAGCCATGTGGCTAGTTTGACTATGTGAGTTTACTACATGGATAGATTGGCTACATGAATCGGCTATGTGGATATATTGGCTACATGAATCAGCTATATGGCTAGATCGACTATATGAATCGGTTATGTGTCCGGATTGGCTATGTGTATGGATCAACTATGTAGTTAAGTCTGCTACATGAAAATGGTAACATGGAGTTTTTGGATATGCAGGGATTTCAACTACATGGAATCAGCCGCGTGGAGTTTCCCATCAGCTGCGTAAAAACGTCCATGCAGGTCTTTTAGTGGCATGAATCAGGGGAATTCAAATGCCCTTTCATTGAGGATAATTATATCCTTTAATTTCTATGATTACTGAGGATGTAAACGAATCCTTCCACATGAAATTTAATGATATCTGCAATAATTGGTTAATTGAATCTTTTGTGATCTGAAATCCTTATCGTTACATATTTGTTCACTCTAAAAACAAGGAAACCTCCCTTTGTTATTTCCTACTTTCTTTCTCTCGATACTGGAGGTCTATAAGTCCTTAACTTGGAGTCATGGAACCTTGTTTTCATTGGTTTGAATTACTTCCATTGGCGACACTATCTTGTGCACAACTTTTGTTTTGGTGCAATGAATCGTGTGAATCTTCTTTCTTCCATGTAGGGAATCCCTCGTTTCACACTTTTGTGTATGATGCAGGAGGGGTCTAATTTTTTTTATTTTTTGGGAAGATGGTTTCATCCAACTTAATGAATATAAATTAATCAATTAAATTAAATTGATGGGAAGGGAAATGATTTTCATTATTTTACAGATTTTATATTATTTTTGATATTTTTGATTGATGGGCTTGATTCCCTACTAAATATCATGGACTTTGGGAGCCTTACTTGCACTGTAGTTATTGTGATATGGAAACCTTGTTGCGTGTTGATATCACCCTAAAGATGAAAATTGGCCAATCACTTATATTCAGCAAATAAAATGGTTTCCATGGGATTATGGCTTGTGCAAGAGTTCCCTAAATAAAGAAGTGAAATGTGATAAAAAAATCCCCTTGTTAAATCTTAAAAAATGATTTGTGATATGTTTTGATGCATTTTTATGTATGTTCATGTTGTGGGATATGATGTGTATTTGTGGGGTGATGATGTGTGGTTCTGATGTGGTGTGAGGTGATGTGTTGTTTGTTTGGTTGTGCTTTTGGTGTGGTGAGGTGGTGGTTTGTTTGGCCATGTTTGTGGTGTGGTAAGGAGATGGTTTGGTGGAAATGTAAAGTGTATTGTGATGTGGGACTTGGATTGATGATGTTGATGTGTTGTTTGGTTGTGTTGTTTGGTTGTGTTGTGTGGTGATGTGTTGTGCTAGTTTCTCGAGTAGTAACGGAATTGGTTAATAATGTTTGAGATGGCTAGGGTTTGGTTTGGTTAATGGGATAAAAATAATAAATGAATGAATTAATAATGGGTTGTGTGGTTAAATGAGATTTTTGATAAATAATGAAAGAAATTGGATGTTTAAATGAAATTATCTTGGCTGGTTGTGTGGCTTGTGGCTTATTGTGTGGTTTTCTGCATTTAGAGGTGGTGGTGAAAGATAGAACATTGTGAGTTGGTTAGTGCTTTGTTGAGAACCCGTAGTTTGGGATTGTGTGTGTGGCTATATATACATACCTTGTATATTTTTCATGATATTATATAAGCACCCAACCTGCGTTGAGCACTATGGGCCGACACCCGTATATTCACACGGGGTGTTTTTCTCAATATCTCGGTGTTGAGGATGAATGGATGACTACCCACTCTTTCTCGCTCTCTCTTCTAGGTGAGTAGATATGCACAGGTTGTGATGGTCGGAGGTTTGTTAGGTCACTAGGTGGTGGAATAGGTGTCTTTGGGAGAGTTGTGATGTGATCATGCTATGGGGCGGTGACCCAGGTGTCTTCGAGTGAGATGTGATATAGCCATGTTGTGGGGAGGTGGTCCAGGTGTCTTTGGGTGAGATGTGATATGATCATGTTGTGGGGTAATGACTTGGGTGTCTTCAGACAAGATGTGATATGACTGTGTTGTGAGGCAGCTTACGATGGGGGTCATGCATGGTAGGAGGAGGGCATGAGGTTGATGTCCTTCATCTTCACGACACCCTACTACACTTGTTATGACGGTGGTTGTAATATGATGGACTATGTGTTTACAGGTGTGATGTCATGTGACTCTATGGTGGGGTGGTAGTATATGTTATTCATAAGATAAGGGAGCATCGAGACATACGGCGTTGAGGTGTGAGAGTGTAAAATTAGTGGGAAAGCAGTGTGGGGTACCCTTAATCGATATGTTTCTTGTTATGTTATTATAGTTGGTTTGCATTATTTGTCGAGCGTGCCTTGGTGAGGTTGAGATGGATAGTTGGTATGTTTAGGTGATGTTGGTTTTGTTGTTTGCTCATGGGTGCATTAGTAGGCTTCTTTCACATATGCACAAGAGATTGTGGTTTTCCTACTGAGTATACTTGTATACTCACCCTTCGTATATAAACTGATTTTCAGGTTTTCATGAGAATTATGTGGATCGTACTGGACATTATTTGCTCGGACCTTTGGAGAGTAGTTGTATTGCTGCTTTAGCTTTGCTTTTGGTTATTTATATTTGGAGACTTTTATCTGTACCTGTTTTATTTATACATGCTTTGTGGGATGATTTTTGTTTCTTTTTATTTTATGTCATGGGGTTGTTTGTGGATGATTCATCTTATCTTCCAATCCTATATTATTATAGAGGGTAATGTCTCTCATTCCATTATATTTTTATATCATTCGAGCTAGTTGGCAATCTGGAGCCTACTGGATGCGGGACTCATGGGTCATTATCTCTCTCCATTCATTGTAGTATCATTGTTGAGAGGGGGTTGTGGAACACATTTTATTTGTTTTGATTATGTGAAACATGTTTTGAACTAAAATGTCAGTTTTAAATTGAAAATGCGAACGTTCAATGATATCGGTCACACCGCATATCCGATTGATGTGTGATTAATTGATATATGTTTTAAATGAATAACCTTCCATTGTTCCAAATTATCATAATAATTTGCACATGTGTCCTCGGTTTTGAGTATGTGACACGTATATTGAGCTAAATTGTCATTTTAAAATGAAAGCACACAATTTTAGTCATATCGTGTTTCAAATTGATATGAGGTTAATTAATACATATTACAAATGAATTATCGATATTTTCCCTAATGTATTAGACAATAAGAGTGTTTTTTTGGTTTTGACTATATGACATGTGTTTCAAATTAAAATGTCCTCTCATTCTTTTTTATTTTATTTCTAGATAATCTTTTTTTACTAGGTTGAGGGTGAACCATTTACATAACCTGAATGTCCAAAGACACAAAGGCTTTAGAAATGCATAGTCTGAAGGGCCAGTGGCACAAGGCCTAAACTACAACAGCTCCTCCTGTAAGCTCGACGTCTATCCCCGGTAGCTAGTCTTGTCTGTGGCCCTGCCATTCTCTGCATCAACTTATTGGGTGCTCTTATATCTGTTCATGGGTGCTAGTGATCAGTCACACCACCCTTGAGCCCTCAATCGACCCCTTGTGTTTAGACTTTCTAGACTACCACCGCCCACATCCCACCTGAGCAATTTGATGGCCCAAATGCTCTGTAGCCTGAAGGCCCTTGATGGCCCAGGACACACCACGTGTCGAATTGATGCAATATTAATTCCAACATGTCAAAAATTAATTATTGACCTTTTCTCTGAAGTATCAAGACAATCTTAATGCATTTACTTGGTTTTGAGTATTTAACGTGAGTTGTGAACTAAAATGTCACTTTTAAATGAAATCATACAATTTCAGTCACACCGGAAATATCGTGCGTCAGATTGATGTGTGATTAATTTTTATACATGTACAAAATGAATCACATATATTTATTATATATATATATTTCAGTTACAAAATTAAGAACCCGTCTATTACCAACCCATGAATTTATTAATTGAAGTAAAGATTTGAAGGGATTGATTAGTAGACTTGGTTTGGAGTCTTGTTAACTCCATCATCATTTCACCGTACCTTCTTTATCAATCATTCGACAAAGTATTGGCGTTTTCTCGATTAAAAAAAAAAAAAGATAAGATAATTATATGTGGAGCTTCCACGAAGTGTGGAATTCCATGGCATGGCCGTGAAAAATACGCCGGATGCATGTATTTGGTATCATTCCAAATCGTCACCATGACACCTCACGCGGGTGAAGTGTCATTCAAGTATAGGTCCAGGTAAAATTCTATGATAACGTCGTTTTTTTTTTTTTTTTTGCCTTTTTTTTCCCTGAAGAACAGGCGGTGTAATTCTAATTATCGAAACCCTGTTGATATTGAATTAGAAACCCTGTTTTTAGCGACCGTAAAGAATAGTTATTTAATTTATTTGAAAAAAAAACACTTTCAACAAAAAACATATTTTCCTAATTTTGTACTATATAAAATTTCAAAATTCCAAATAATAATTAAAAAAACTGACCTCAAAATAGTGCAAACTAATATATCACTCTCATCAAATAATTTTAAACATAACTCTATTTAAAAATCAAATATAATACAATATAAAAATTACAAAAAAAAACATAAAATATCAAATTTACACTCCACTTGGTTATATAAACAACATGTTTTTACAATAAATTTTAGTTTCAATCTCATGAGCGCCTTCATCATCAGATTCATGCATGATTTATTTCTTCAAGACACAAATGAATCGTGAATTGTTATCTTAAATTTTGATGGGAAATTGAGCGTGTTTGTCTCGTTTTAATCATGTCATGTTCATTTGATACTTTAGAAAAAATATTAATGCCCAAATGGAATTTTATTTCATTTTGAGCGCCTTAAATGTCAAATTCACACAATAGATTCATACATGTCACAAATGAGTGAAAAGTCATTATATTAAATTTTCACATTAAGCTGGACTTATTTGCTAAATTTTGATCATTTTTAAACTTGTTTCATAGTTAAAAAAATAATTATTAAAAGGTATCTCCGTTCATCCCAACTACCCTGTATGTTTGATTCAAACAATATTTATTGGTAAAAGTCACAAATAAATATCAATACTTAAAATGTATTTTTTATCATAACATTCACCTTGGACATCAAATTCACACATGATTTGTTTCTATATGTCACAAATAACTTGAAAATTGGCCTAAAATTTTAGGACAAATCAATATTGTTAGCTCATTTTTCAATGTTTTATATTCATTTCACACTTATGACCAACCTAGGGGTAAGGACAAAAGCCAGTGGGCTAGGGAACCAATGGGAAGGGGTAACAAAATAGGAAATTTCTATTGCAGTTGATTCTTCTACTGACAATCAAGGGAAACCTTTTCAATCCTAATCTTGGGAAATAATATTCTGATGACTTCCTAAAGTTTTCCCCTATAAGATCTCATCTTTTGCCAGGTACGTCCCTCTTTAAGTTTTTCGTTGAACCTCTTTTGTTGGGTTTTCCTTCTTCTATGAACCTCGGTGGTCGAGTCCCTTTTTTAGGACTAAGAACATTTGCTAGGAAAAATGATTTAAAGTTTGAGGGTGTATATTTGTTTGAATTAATGGAGTTTGGGTAAGCATGTCAAGGGCTTACGGGGGTTTTTCGTGTGTTTAGAAAGTTTCAGAGATGGTTCGGGTTTTTCAGCAAAAAGCTTGGCTAAGAGCAGTCTATTGGAAATTTACATGTCGTGAACCTGTTACACAACGTGAAAATGTCGCCAAATAGATGTTGTGAACTGGTTCAAGATGTGAATTGGTTACACCGTGAACCTGTTACATGACATTTAGGGTATTCTAGTGAGCACCCCCCCCCACACTGGTATTTTTTAATTTCAAGTAAGAAAAAGAGCAAAGGCGAGAACCCGCTCTGCTTCCCAATTATTGTTCTCCATCACGGAGAGAGAGGTGTGCCCCTAAGGTTCAATGCTTCCACGGCGAGGCCGACATGGTTGATCCGCTAATCGGAGGAGGAAGAGGGGGACCCTGCAACGATACTCGGTCGGTAAAACATAGAAACGCCCATTGGCTTCGTCTTGATACAATGCGTTCGGGAAGTCGTCAGAATTAGGGTTGTCGAGGCTTTCGGTTTCCACCACGTCTTCCCTCTTCTTCAATTCCCACGGCGATCAAAAGTCTCACCAATCCAATTCTTGGGTTCCGGATCAAATTCTGGCAAGAGATTCCTCAGCAATTTTATCCGTTTGTGATCAAAATAGATTGTCGTGGGAATGCCAGAATTCCCAGTTCTTGGGAAGCATTGTTCCACCAAGGACTGCTAGTAGATCGATTTCCTTCCCTTCACATGTGACCGCCGCCAACAGGTATTTTTCTTAGAGCACCGATTCTGGACAGCAGTGAGGGTTTTGGACAGCAGCACCAGCCTTCGACAGCGGCATGTGCGTGGATAGCCATTCTTGTTCTTGGACCTAGACGACGACATGCCCGAGCACAGAGGAACTAGTTTGTGGTTACGAACCTGGACAACAACATCAATAATGGAGGATCAGATCTGCTGGATTCGCCAATGATGATTTCAACACCCTGCGACAAGTTTCTTCATTGATAAGGTGAAACCAAACCCCAGTAAGGGGGTTTCGGTTCTATTATAGTTTTTCCTTGTCATTTTTTTTGTAAGCTTGTGTGGGATGCTGCAGTCCTCTATTTGTTTCGTTGTACTCCACTTTATTTTGCATAGTGAAAAACTAGTGATGATCATGCCCCGTGCACGTAGGCAAAATGGTCAAAGCATATAAATCTTGTTGTCCTTTTACTATTTTCTTTTCCGCGTTTATTCTACCTGTAATCGCTGAACATCACTACTTGAATTTAAATTCAATTTTGATTTTGAATTCAAATGTTTTAATAGAAGTTGTTTTGGGCTGTTGTGTTTCCTAAATCATGTTTTTTGTTCGCTGAAGCTATTGTAACTCTTACTTGCAGCATTTGATTATTCTAGAAATGTATCTTGAATTTGAATTTATTTCTCATTCTTCTAGTTATGTTTTATTGAATCAATGTGTACAGATTTTTTGTTTTGTTATAATGAGAAATATTGCAAGCTTTTGAGTTGATGTAATTGCCAATGCCCATATGCAGTTTATATCTGTCATGTGTGACTTTTGTTCGCTACTGTAAATTCATTAGAGTATTCCTCATTGATTAGTAAGTTGCAATGTGAACTTCTGTTTTATGTTGTCAGTTTGTATGCTAATAAACTATAAATAAACATTGTTTTCGGTTTCAGATTTTAACGAACCAAAACACCCAATAGATCATGAGCTATTGCGTGGAGACTGTCTCTCGCGCAGGGGTGCTCCCTGCAACAAGTGGTATCAGACCCTAATTGGGTTTAAGTTTTTCTTTGTTAAAATTTGAAATCAATTGTTCTTTGATTTTAAATATTTTTTCTAGTGGCTTTTACCTGTTGCAGCATGCTTTGATTGCTTTTATTCAGCTTGATCATGTGCTCTCTTGGGCTGTAATTTCATTTTGTTGTTGATACTTTGTTTCCTTGCCATTTCCCTATTTTCTTTGGTTGTCTCAGCCTCAAAGATGCTTCTTGGTAGTTGTTACCTAAGTGTGTCTTTGGTTTCGGGGTAGGAATGAGTTCTGTGTGAGGTTGACCTATGTTTTATAGCTAGTTAACAGTAAAGTCTTGGTAGGATCTTGTGTCTCTAGTGTCTGCCTTTTGCCTAGGAGATGAGCTTATGTTAGATTTTTTGTGTTCCTCCACATCCTTTAGGACTGTTTTCTCCAGGTATAGTCTTGTAGCGAGTTCAGTGTTTGGGCTTGGGTAGTTTGTGGGTGCAGTACTCTTGTTTGCTACTTAGTTGGCCACCGAGTTTCTTTGTTTGTTGTTCAACCCTGTTTAGTGGCTTTGGTTTGGTTTTCTAGGAACCTTGTGTTTTTAGTAAGTCTAGACTAGGATGTGTGGCCCTTTTGTGTCTTGTATCCCCCTAGGTTTCTCGCTGGCTCTCAACCTTTGTTCTCACATCTTAGAGTTGTCCTAGGATGTTGGGACTGTTTGCATGTGTCCTTGAAATTTCCCTTTTTTCGAGGATATCTCCTTTTGGATTTTGTTTATGCGGTTGTCTCCTTGGATGGAGATTCTGAATCCATCTTTTAAGGATATTTTGGAACCTTGCATCAAGAGTCTTCCTGATCGTGTTCAATGTAGTGTGTCTCGACTTAAAGTTGACGATGCTTGGTGCTTTGATCCTCTTGTGTTTTTGTGGGTTCAGGTGGAGACCTCTTTGGGTTGTTTTCTTTGTTATGCACTCTTTCTCTCTATTTCTCTCTCTATACTATTTTCCTTTACTATTTTGCATGATTTCACTATTTTGTGTTGGGTTGAATTTCTCTAAGTTTTGTTTTGCCACGTTGTTTTATATGAGGATAGGTACTGCTCTATTTCTTGGTGTTCTATAGGCACTAGTGAGCTGTTTTAGAGGACCTGTTATGGCATGTGATTTACTGGTCCCGTATTCCTCATTGACATCATCTCAGAGAGTGACCCGGGTAAGTGCACTTGTAGCCTTTATCATGCAGTTGTTTAGAATTGTTTAATTCTGAGCATGTTTAGTAGCTTTAAAAAATATCATTCAACTTCAGGAGATATGTGTCACAATTGATACATGGTAGGGGGGTTGTTTGGTTCATACCCCGTAATTTATTTCCTATTTAGGATATGCCTAGGTTAATGATGTTAGGTGGTGTAGAACCATCATGTGGTTTTAGGTTTAATTTGAAAGGTGGAGAGTGTGATGTTATTCTATATTAAATCTATTTTTGAATTTTAATTTCCAGTGTGGAGATTTTTGAATTTTATATTCATATTTTTGTTAATTAAAATTCATTTTATTTTAATATTCCTTTTTTCTGGTGAAAAGTTGTTACATAGTTACATCTGGAACCACCCATCTCAGATCCACTGACCACGTATCCCGGATGAGGGCTGCCGATTGGTGGCTACAACATTTAGGGTGTTCTGGTGAGCACTCCCCTGCTGGCATTTTTAAATTTCAGCCGAGAAAGAGTAGAGGTGAGAACCCACTTTGTTTCCCGGTTCTTGTTCTTCCATCACAGAGAGAGAGGTGCACCACTGAGGTTCGATGCTTCCACGACGAGGCCAACATGGTTGATCCACTCATCGAAGGAGTAAGAGGAGGACCCTACGACGACACTCGGCTAGTAAAACATGGAAACACCCCTTGGATTCATCTTGATACAATGCATCTAGGAGGTTGTCGAAACCAGGGTCATTGGGGCTTTCGGTCACCGTCGCGTCTTCCCTCTTCTTTAATTCCTGCAGCGATCAGAAGTCTCACCCATCCAATTCCTGGGTTTCAGATCCAATTTCGGCAGGCGATTCCTTGGTAATTTTATCCATTTGTGATCGAAATAGATTGTCATGTGAATGTCGTAATTTCCGGTTCTTGGGAAGCATTGTTTCATTAAGGACTACAAGAAGATCAATTTCCTTCCCTTCACATGCAACTATTGTCGACGAGTATTTTTCTTAGAGCATCGGTCCTGGATAATGGCTAGGGTTTTGGACAGTAGCATCATCCATGGACAATGGTGTGGTGCACAAATAATCATTCTTGTTCTTGGACCTAGACGGTGACATGCTCGAGCATAGAGGAACTAGTTCGTGGTTATGAACCTGGACAACAACATCGATCATGGAGGATCAAATCTTCTAGATTCGGAAATAATGATTTCAACTCCCTACGATAAGCTTCTTCATTGATAAGGTGAAACCAAACCCCGATAAGGAGGTCTCGGTTCTATTATAGTTTTTCCTTGTCATTTTTTTGTAAGCTTGTGTGGGCTATTGCAGTCCTCTGTTTCCTTATACTCCGCTTTATTTATCATAGTGAAAATTTAGTGACGATCTGGCCCCGTGCACATAGGATAAATGGCCTAAGCATATAAATCTTGCTGTCCTTTTACTATTTTCTTTTCAGCATTTATTCGACCTGTAATCACCAAACGTTGCTGCTTCTTGAATTTAAATTCAATTCTGATTTGGAATTCAAATCTTTTAATAGAAGTTATTTTGGGCTATTGTGTTGCCCAAATCATGTTATTTATTTGCTACGGCTATTGCGATTCTTGCTTGCAACATTTTATTATTCTAGAAATGCATCTTGAATTTGGAATTTATTTCTCATTCTTCTGGTTCTGTTTTATTGAATCAATGTGTATAGATTTTGTGTTCTGTTATAATGAGAAATATTTGAAGCTTTTGAGTTGATGTAATTGCCACCTACCATATACAGTTTATATCTTCCATGTGTGACTTTTTTTTCACTGTTGTAAATTCATTTGAATATTCCTCATTGATTGGTAAGTTGAAATGTGAACTTTTTATTGTATGTTTTCAATTTTTATGCTAATAAACATTTAATAAACATTGTTTTCGGTTTTGGATTTTAACAAACCAAAACACCCAATAGATCTTGGGCTATTGCATGGGGACCATATCTCGTGCATGGACGCTCCCCACAACACATGTAAATGTGGGTAGACAGACGCCATGAGCTGATTCATGACGTGAAATAGTTACATGCTGAGAAAATGGTTCACGTGGTGTAACGTTCGATTGGGTTATTTTTAACCCAAGGCGACATGTTTTTTAGTGTAACTCGAAAATAGATAAATACATGACGTGAAAGGGTTACACGTCATGTATTTCTCAAGAACAACGGTTTAAAGGCCGTGTAATGTGTATAAACTTTTTCTCATCTACGTGTATCCCTCCCCTCTTGAGTCCTAGGAAACTCTAGGTGATTTTGGAGTGCTTCCTTTCATTCCAAACATCTAGATCAAGCATTTGATACATAGTGAGTGGTTTCACTATGGTTTTTCCCTCTCTTTCATTGCTCTTCGTTGTGTGATGTGGTAGTGTTTTCACACTCTTTGCCACATCTTTTTTTTTTGTAGTTTTACTGACCTTTTTATACCAAAATGTTGTTTTTTATTAAATAATTGATAATTGTTGTGGTTTTGTACCTTGCTGTGTAAAATAATATTTTTTAGTTTAAAACATGTGTTTTAATGTGCATTATTGTCATTTTAAATAATTCTTTAATTAAATCAATTTTTTTGAATTTGACTTTTATTTTTTATTCTTTTATTTTTATAATTTATCATTATAGTTAGTTTATCAATTCATTAATTTAAGTAATTATTTATTTTTAATTTGTAAATAAATAACTCACTTTACTTTAAATAATTAATTTGGTGTTTAAAAATGTAATTTTATTCAATTCTTTAATTTACTTAATACTTTGATTAATTAATTGGTTTAATAATTTAAGCAAGTAACTATAATTACTTTAATTTGTTCTTAAATTAATTTGTTTATAATTTTTAATATAAATAAATTCATTCTCTTAAACAACGCATACTTAATTTTATTACTTAATCCTGTTTTATTTATTTAGTTTTTAATTATATCCTTTTTAATTTAATTGATTAATTTATTAATTAATTTTTAATTTTATTAAAGTTTTAATTAATTTAATTTTTGTTTTTGTTTTGCAGATTACGGTGGCATCGCTTCCTCTATTACGGTGGCACGTCTCACTGTTCCACACCCATCATACGGTGCCACCGCCTCCACCCCTTTCTTCATGGTGGCACCGCTCCATGCGGCCATCTTATCCCCCACCTCACGGTGAGACCGTGAGCATCACTCACGGTGAGATCGTGAGCATCACTCACGGTGCCACTCCCCCATACCGCATACCCTTGGCACCGTTTCCCGCACTACTTCCTCTATTCCTTCACGGTACCACATCTCACTATGACACCATTTCAGAACCGGTGCCACCACCTTGCCACCGCTCCACTCACGGTGTCGCACACTGCCACTGTAAACCAACCCACAACACCTCAACAGCAACGTTTAGCCCACAGAAATCAACGCAACCGCAAATTACAGCAACAATACGAACCAATTCACAACAGCATCCAACCAAACACAAATCACTCAGAAACAACAGCAGATTGAAGAAGTTAAACAAATTAAACTGAAGCTTCATCACCTTGCCAGCCCTGTACACCAAATCTTCTCCACCTTGAACCACTGCGCACTGAAGTCTTGTACTTTGCCCAAACTGCCTCCTGGCCGAGCCTCGTTGTGCTGTATCCGCACTTTACCTCACTTGTCGATCGAACCAGAACCCATGGCGTCACTCAAAGCCGAATTCCCCTTCTCATTCACTTGTTCTGAGACCCGTCGTGACCTAGCCCTATGCCACTTTGCTGCCTCCCCCATTCTTCTCTCCCTCGCTGCACTGGTCTACCAACTGTCCGCAAGAGTTCACACCTCCCTCCGACCCGCATCTGACACCGAGCTCCCCTGCATCGAACCCTAATCATCCACCGCACCCGCCACCTTTCGCTGTGCTCCATTCTCCTCCATCCGTCGCCACAAACCCGAGCTGCCTGAAACCCCTAGCCCGCACCGCCTTGCCGTTGTAAGCCCTCTTCGTTGCGCCTCCCCACTTCGCGCTGTCGGCACTGCTCCTCCCCTGCCTCCTGTCATTTCGTTGGACCGAACCTTCTTCCTCAACCCTCACCTGATTCGTGTCCGAGCTCGCTACATCTGCCTCATCAAAGCCGCATCCCCTGCTCGTCGTCGACCAACCATCGCTAGTCATGCCATGATATGCTGCAAAGCCACCGACGTCGCCCCACCCTCTCCCTGCCGCTGGCCGAAACTCCCCGAACTCCTTTCCCCCTTTCTCCCCTATCCCTGCGCACGAACTACCCCCCACTTTTCATAATTATTTTTTATTTTTCTTTTATATATATATATATTATACTATAATATATAATAACACACACACACATATATATATATATATATAATATACTAATTATATTAACATATAATATAACATAACACATTTATTATAATCATAATATAGTAAAATAATTTACTTTATTGGTTTATTTGTTTATTTATTTTGTTTTGTTTAACATAATTATTTAATTAATTAATATAAGTTTTCTTATATATAATAAAAAATATATTTATATTTGTGTATATATATTTACAAAATAATAATAATACAACTATATTAGTAATTTAGTTTGTATAAATCTAATTTTTTTAATTCTTTTATTGCATTTAGTTTATTTCAATTGTAACTTTTGTAATTATTGTCTTCCTAATAAATTATTTATCTACTTAATTATTATTTTATTTCTTTTCTCTTTTTATTTATTCTAGTTACGCATACTATAATATAACACGTAGTTTTTTTTGTTTATTTTTCTAACTATGTTGTTTTCTATTTTCAGGGGCAAGTGCGTGGCACACATTTTTTTTAGTCAGTTGTGAGGGCATGCTTCAGTGACAATTGATGCAGAGATACCATCATGAAAGCCCTATGTGGAGGTCGGGGAACACTTCGGGCGGGATTCCAGATAGTTCTTTTCATCGAGCGGAGGAGGGGGATATAGTCAGATGAGGAGGTGAGGAATTAGAGGGGGGTATTCAGCGGGACTGGACAACACTTCTCTACGGGGACTTCATTCTACCTTTTTTTATCCATCTAGAGCCATCTGATCATCCCTAGAGTCTTCACCACTTCCAAGGAGCAGATTCCAGGCATTGGAGCTTGAGTTCACGATTCCACATCTCGATTCCTAGGGCGGGACATCGAGCGCACTCCCGCACCTCATTTCCCATTGAGCAGCAGGAATTGGAGCATTCGGGAGATCAAGTAGAGAGACAAACATCTTTATTTTCCTTGTGCTCTGTTTTTTTTCTGCAACTCATTTCAACATGAACTTCATTTATTTTAATTCTATTTTTGTACTGAAGCCAACCATTATGTCCAGCTAAACCCCTTGGTGGGGGGATAAGCTGGCTGGTTAGATTTGTTTATTTCGATTTATGCACTTTATCTTTTTCTGGATCGTCTCTCTCACTGTTTGCGGGACGGTTTTATTTTCAAAACAACAAGGTTGAGTGAAAACCGATCTTATTTGAATCTAAATGAAAATTGTTTCAATATGAGGAATTCATTGACAAATGAATCATGTTCAAATGAGACACACTGAACTCAATTGAAAAGTTGAGCCCAATTATTTTAAGTCAGATCCATATTTCTTAAACTTCAGTGCATGAACGAGGCTAACCAATATCGGAATCGGCCAGTGGACTTTCCCCCCTACTCATCTATTGGTTGTTTTTACCACAAGCTTTCTTGCTATCTTGTCTACTTCCGTGTATTCACCAGTTCACCTTCACTTCCTCATACACTAATTTTCACTCACTCCACTTCACCACCACCAATTGTTTTTGTTTGTTTTTTTTGTGTGTGTTTTTGTTTATTTTATTTTATTTAGATCACCAAGCACAACATTAGGCCTCCCTGTTGTTCGACCTGTCTTGTCACTGTTCTAAGTAGTATGTAGGTTATAAATTTTAGTTTTTCACTCGTGACCAACGACGCGTGTGCATGCATTGTGGTAGTGGATTCTCTTAACCACAGTTGTTCTTGTGGGTTCTGAGTGTAGTAGAAGCATAGGGAATATATTAAAAATTCTTTTAATAATCGTCACCTGAAACCATGAGTGAGGATCTTGCACATCATTTTTATAATTTATTTATTTAATATTTAAATAAATAAATATATGGGCTTATGAACTTTTTTCATTGATGAATGTTGATTGTCTAAAAAGACCCTTTCAAATTGACTTTGTTGCGCTGTGAGGATTGAAGGATAGAATCCCTCTAGCAACAATCCACACGTGTTCTAATGATATTCAAGCAACACTAATCGATCTCCGAGTACTAGCGCAAAGAATCAAATGTCTTGCATTATTTGTTCTTGATTGTTCGTTCTTCAATCTTAAAAAAATATCTCTTGCATTTCTCGTTCTTGAGAGGGAGAGAGAATGAGGAGTTGAAAGAGAATTATTTGTGAACAAAAATTCTTTATTATCAATTTTAGATGCAATACTCAATAGACCCAACTATCTATTTATAGTGTTATAGTTTAGGTTAAAATATTATTTAATTACATGTCGACCATTAAATAAAATTTAAAGCCTTCAATAAATCTCATGTCACATAATAATAATGATATTATTTTGTGGTGTGCCAACTTACGCAAATTGATTAATAATATTTACCGTCTTGTAAATAATTATTTTATCACCGGTTACGGTCTTGGTTTGTTCAAATTTCTCAGTATTTATTGTATACTCGAATAAATATTTTATTCATAAATAAATATTTGATTCACATACTGACAAATAAATATTTATTAAATATTCAATAAAATAGACAATTTTTTCACATGTCAGCAAATAAATATTTATTTAATTTATGTGATCAATATAACTTAAATAAAATTATTTCTCGATCCTGAGAATAATATTTATTTCATAAATTATATTCAAATTGAATTTAATCGAGATCAATGCAGACACTTAGTGTGTTGCCCTTTAGGATTCTTTCTCATTGACATTAGGCGGGTTTTCCAAAAGTCTAAGATTACTGTCTAACAATGGGTCAAGGCACCTAAGAGAAATAACTTAATGTCGCAACAACGACAACCACATATGAACGCTCACTGTGTAATATAATACCTTTGTCACAATATCTCATCAATCAGGTTTCACAACGGTGTCATCAAAATACTTTCTCGATACCTATTTCTTTGACTATTTGAAATAAACACGTCAATACACCATGACCATGGAATTTAGGCGACAGTTATATTTAAATCAAAGGGTCGAGATATCAACTCTCATGATGAGAGAAGGGAATAATCCTTCCACAACCTATCCATTAATGACATGTCAATTGTGACACACCCAACGTACCCTATTTCCCTCCAACATATGGTCTGACAATTTTTATTAGTAAATCAAAGTGCACGAGCCATGACATGTATCAATGATAATCTTAAAGTCTAAGGACCATTACTGTAAGAACCTAGTTCTTCTTTGAGGTACTAATCCTTTATTTTCTATCAATTCTTAGTTTGAATATTTAAATGTGGCTTATTATGAATGCTCTTTGAGGGTATTGAGGTATCAGGGGTGTCCAAGGCTGGTTTGGAGCTCAGAACTCGAGTTTGGGGTGAAATGGCCTAACACACAATTAGTGAAAACTGTGCAAGTTGGTCTGCATGACCGTGTGGCCAGGTCTGAAATTTTGAAAATGAGTTTTGGCACAATTTTCTCACAGTTAGTCAAATCGTGCGGGTAAACCATGCGCTATGCCCCTTTCTAAAGATACTCATAGACGGTTGGCGCACGATTTGTCAAAGTGTGTGCCTAAACCATGCAACCCATATATTTTGGGTAAAATAGCCAATTTTTCCCTAATTAAAAATCTATTTCAACCTATCTTTTTCACTCTTACTTCTCCCGCATAGCAGCCATGGCCTTTTGAGCTTCCTCTTGGTGGTTATTCATGGAATTGCGATACATCCTTCATCCGATCTCTGATTCAAGTGCCGCTCAAATATAAGAAAAATCAAACACTATTCTAGAGTATGTCAGTTGTTTTTTTATTAAAATGAATGTAACTTTTGAATAAAAAAGACGCACTTGGAGTCATACCGGTCACACCATGCATCAGATTAAGGTGTTTCTGATCCTTACACATCGCAAATGACATATGTATCATTTTCCTAAAGTACCAAAACAATCTAAATCTGTGTGATTAGTTTTGAGTATGTCGATTGTTTTTTTATTAGCATTAATATCATTTTTGAATAAAAAAGTCGCACTTGGATTCATATCGATCACATCGTGCGTCAGATTGAGGTGTGGCCGAATGCTACACGTCCCAAATGACTCATGCATCATTGTATTAAAGTATCAAAACAACCAGAATGCGTTTTCTTGGTTTTGAGTGTCATTTTTTTATTAAAATTGATGTCAGTTTTGAATAAAAAGTTGTACTTGGAGTCATATCAATCACACCATGCGTCAAGTTGAGGTGATGCTTATTCCTACATGTCAAAAATGATGTATGCATCATTTTCCTAAAGTATCAAAATAATTTGAATGTGTTTGCTTGGTTCTGAGTATGTTAGTTGTTTTTTTATTAACATTAATGTCAGTTTTTGAATAAAAAATACGCACTTGGAGTCATACCAGTCACACCGTGCGTCAGATTGAGGTGCAGATGAATGTTACACATCCCAAATGACTCATGAATTGTTTTCCTAAAGTATCAAAACAATTAGAATGTGTTTGCTCATTTTTGAGTATGTCAGTTGTTTTTTTATTAAAATTAATGTTAATTTTGAATAAAAAGATGCACTTTGAGTCATACCAGTCACATCGTGCGTCGAATTGAGGTGCGGTTGATCCCTACACATCACAAATAACGTATGAATCGTTGTCCTAAAGTAACAAAACAATCTGAATGTGTTTGATCAGTTTTGAGTATGTTAGTTGTTTTTTTGATTAAAATGAATGTCAATTTTGAATAAAAAAAGATCCACTTGGAGTCATATTGGTCGCACCGTGCGTCAGATTGAGCTTTGACTGAATGATACATGTCCTAAATGACTCATAGATCGCTGTCCTAAAGTATCAAAACAATTCAAATGTGTTTGATTAGTTTTGAGTATGTCAGTTGTTTTTTTGATTAAAATGAATGTCACTTTTGAATAAAAAAGATGCACTTGGAGTCATACCGGTCACACCGTGCGTCACATTGAGGTGTGGTTAATCCATACACGTCACAAATGATGTATGAATTGTTTTCCTAAAGTACCAAGACAATCTGAATGTGTTTTCTCAGTTTTGAGTATGACAATTGTTTTTTTATTAAAATGAATGTTAATTTTGAATAAAAAAGACGCACTTGGAACCATACCGGTCACACCGTGCGTCAGATTGAGGTGCGACTAAATGCTACATGTCCCAAATGACTCATGGAGCCCACCCGCGGCCCGACCCGTGTCCGCCTGCCGGTAGCCCCGCGTGGGGCGTACGGTCCACCTGTCGAATGACTCTAAGGATCCGTTCAGCTTCCTTTATTCTACGGCGCCACGTGGTCTGCGGGACCTGGGGGATGCGGGTCCCATCCTCCTCTGTCGTGGCTTTCTTCAATCAACGTCGCGCGATACCGCACTTCGCCTCCGCGTCCGTAGCCGACCGAGGTGTCGGCCGCCGCCTGCAGCCGCCGCAGCTCCCCTCCGCGGCGCGGGCTGACGGATCTTCCGCGGGTCTCCAGTGGTGCTTCGGAGCTCTGTTTCTACTCTTGTCTGCGCCTACGGGCCTTCCAGGATGTCGCCGTCATAGCGTGACCCACTATTTCGCATTGTCGTCGAGTTGGAAAATGTCCCCTGAAGTTCACATCAAGAACGAAGCGACGGAGGGTTCGAGCCTTGTTCGTTTGGCTCACACCCTCCGTGTTACATGATAACAAGTGGGAGAGAATTTAATTCATCAAATACAACTTCAAAATAAACCCCCTACATCGAGATTAGCTTGAGGTGTCGCGGTCACGGCGGGAGGAGCGTTTACGTTGGATGGAGTCGTCGGCGTTCGTCGATCCCAGATCGTTGCCGTCCGAGCCTCCGTCCTCCGTCGGTGGATATCACCACAGGACTTTGCCAGAGTTTCCCCGCTTGGTGAAGTTGTGTCAAAACTCATCCCTGAGCCTCATATATATAAGAGGGGGGGAAAGTGAGTAACGCATGAAAGAATTTAATGAGGTTCGTTAAATGAGTAATTAATGAACCTCATTTTATTCACAATGGTGCGGTTGCGCAATTGATGAGTCAAGCCACTTAATGGCTTGACATGTCGTCGGTCCCGTCAACGCCGCTCATCCGTTGGAGAAAATAAAATAAAATTACAATAAAATTGTTATTTTATTATTCTTTAAAAAGTCCAAAAACAAAAATTTTCTCTCGACCAACTGCGATTGAAATGAAGTTTCCCTTAAACGAATCTCGGCGCTGCGGATTCAACGGTGCTCTCAGATTTCAATTCCGAGCACCGGTTCAAAAGATAGAAAACGCCGCCTGCGCGTTTATTGAGCCTGCCTTAACAAAAGTTCAGAAATTCATTCCAAGCACACCGGGTATCGGAATCACGCGCCGTCAATTTTCGCAGACTCGTAAAAATCTCAAATAATTAAAAAAAATACGTCGAACTTTTCGGGTCTTTACACGCAACGAGGATTCAAACCCATGACAATGAAGAACGCGACCCAAAGACCCCAGAACGTCTTCCAGATTGAAGAACGGACCACCAGAGCGTGTCTGATGGCCCGTGGAAGACCACATCGGCGGGCTGACGACGTCCGACGATGACACGCGACATGTGCCGGTGGCGACACGCGGCACGTGCCGGCTGCGTGCTGCGGCCGCAGAGGCCGCGACCAAGTGGGCCGCGGCGGTGCAGAACAGTGGCGCTGCATCAGGGCGGAAGACCCGCGACCGAGACGCGGGTGTGCGAAGGCACGCGGTTCGCGGGACCGCGTGCGGAGGAGGCAGCTGGCCAGCTGTCGGTCGCATGGTGCGAAGGGGATGCGGCGAGCTGCCACGTCCGGGCTGGACAGGGTCGGCCCGCCAGGCCGGGCCGGGCCGAAGTGGATCGGGCCGCTGGGCGGCCCGGCTGGACGAAAACCGGCCAGCCAGTGCAGGTCGGGTCGAAGGAGGACCGAGCTGGACCCACGACCCAACGGGCCGGGTCCAGCAGGCCAGACCGGGTCTGCCCAGACCCGACCGGGGTCAGGCAGGTCGGTGGACCTCGGGCCGAGTCAGGTCAGACTAAACTCGAACCCAACTGGCCCCTTTTTGCTAAAGGCCCATAACTTTCAAACGAACACTACGAGAAAAATGGTCATTTGCGACGCGTTATTTGCAACGGATCAGGGGCCCGTTGCAAAAATCCCATCGGAAGGGGTTATTTGCGACAGACCCATTTTCCCGTCGCAAATAATAAGCATTTGCGACGGGTGGGTCAGGACCGATCGCAAAAGGGTCGACGGGAAATGCGCGCCAAAGCGCGGGTAGGGCATTTGCGACGGGTTCCCTATTCCCGTTGTAAATGCCCGACGTTGGTTTTTACTATTTGTGACGGGAAAACTATCCCGTGGCAAATAGTGTGTCGGTAGGGAGCCATTTGCGATGGGTCTCGTCGCAAATATTTTTTTTTTGACCGACAACAATTAATGCGGGAGGTGGGCATTTGTGACGGGTCCCGCCGCAAATAAGACCGTCACAAATAATCTAATCTATATATACCCACCCCTCATCCGTTTTTCTTCTCATTATACTTCTTTCTTAACTTCTCTCTCTATCTCTTCTAAAAAATTTTCTTCTAAATTTTTTCATAGTCTAAACTTTTAAATTAGAGCATAATTTGCGGCTTTTATACTTCGAAAGATTCATTTTCAAGGTATTTATCTATTTTTTTAGTGTTTAATTAATTTATTTTATTTTAAATTATTTATAATTTTTGTTAGTTAGATGCAATTAAATTCAATTAGAATTAGATATTTGTTTTTTCAGTATTTATTTTTATGTATAATTATGTATAAGTGTTAATTGTAAATAATTAGTAAAAAATAGTAATAATTAGTAATAATTAGTAATAAATTGTAATAATTAGTAATAATTTGTGATAATTAGAAATAATTTGTAATAATTAGAAATATTTAAAAATAATTATCAATAATTAGGATTAATTAGTAATAATTAGGATTAATTAGAAATAATTAGGATTAATTAGAAATAATTAGGATTAATTAGAAAAAATTCTCAATAATTAGTAATAATTCTCAATAATTAGTAATAAATTGTAATAATTAGTAATAAATTGTAAAAATTAATAATAAACTGTAATAACTAGTAATAATTAGTTATAATTAGTAATAAATGGAATTAAATGGTAATAATTAGTAATAATTCTCAATAATTAGTAATAAATTTTAATAATTAATAATAAATTGTAATAATTAGTAATAAAACGTAATAATTAGTAATAAACTGTAACAATTAGTAATAAATGGTAATAATTAGGATTAATTAGTAATAATTCTCAATAATTAGTAATAAATTTTAATAATTAGTAATAAATTGTAATAATTAGTAATAAATTGTAATAATTAGTAATAAACTGTAATAATTAGTAATAATTAGTTATAATTAGTAATAATTTAGTAATAATTAGTTATAATTAGTAATAATTTAGTAATAATTAGTAATAATTAGTAACAAATTGTAATAAATTGTAATAATTAGTAATAAATTGTAATAATCAGTAATAAATTGTAATTTTCACGACCCGCCTTCACCAAAAGGAGGGAAGGGTCAGCAGGTTTCCAAACCCTTCCTTCTTTAAGTTGATGGAGAGATAATGACCCCCGAAACCTGCCTTCTATAGGTCCCGGAGTGGCGACTAGCACCAAGGGTATGGAAATTACACACAAGTGGAAGACATTACCCTTTTTGTTTTATGGGATCGGGAGATAAGATGATGAAACCCAACAACACCAAAAGTAAAAGAAAAGTAAAGCCAAAAGTAAACCATTCTCACATGCGTGTTCCAAAGGTAAAAGCCACAAAGTACAAAAGTGACTACAAGGGTAAGTACCAAAGAAAGAAAACAGCAACTGCGATTGCCCCAAAGATCTGAGCTAGTACGGTCCTGCGCGATCCCCGAAGTCCTCCTGGAAACCTGAAAGCAGTTTTATATACGTAGGGTGAGCATACAAGTACACTCAGTAGGGAAAACCAAAGACTCTCGTGCACAAGTGGGGAAACGTACTAAAGTCCCGTGAGAAGCAGACAACCATTACTATGAAGGAGTTCACCCATCCCACTCACCGGCTACACTCACCAAGTAACGCAAACCAAGTAATATATATAATAAGAGCACATCGATGTCTGGGTACCCCGCGCCACTTTCCCACTGGTTATTGAGACATCCTACGCGTCGAACCAATCCCACCATTCTCACCGCAGTCCCACTGACACACCCGCCCGCCCCCGCGCCACTTTCCCACTGGTTATTGAGACATCCTACGCGTCGAACCAATCCCACCATTCTCACCGCAGTCCCACTGACACACCCGCCCGCACACACCTGGGCCACAACCGAACGCAGTCCCACTGCCGAATCCCGCCCGCAAACACCTGAGCCACAACTGTCATACGTACCACGCCTGCAAACACCTAGGCCAGAACAACCATCACCACGCCCGAAGACACCTGGGCTAGAAGATCCACTGCCACGCCCGAAGACACCTGGGCCTCATCCCAAAGATACTTGGGAAACTACCTGGCCGCACACACCTGGGCCATAACCACCACACTACCCTGCCCGAAGATTCTTGGGCTAATAATGGACCTCAGGCCATCACAGCCCGCCCGAAGGTACTTGGGCTATCCGGGAAAGGGAGCAGAAAAGGAGCTAATAACCAGCCACTAAGAATAGTGTTGGGAAAACACCCTCCCCCATGAAATGGGGGTGTTTGGCACTAAGTGCTCAACTTGGGTGGGGCGTGAATAAGAAACACAAAACTACAAGTATATACATAGGTAACAAGCACTCACCTCAAGTTAGGTTTTTCTTCAGACAACCTACAGATCACAACCGCACTCAAGTCCGAGTCACGACTCTCGCCAACAAAACTCATTTGTCCCATTCTTGTTTTCATGTTCAGTAACAATGTTTAAATAAGTTCATACACCTACTTGGGCAACTAACACCATAAGCATAACCAAGGAAAGAATCCAGCCAAACGTCAATTTAAACATTCACACCCGGTTTTCTTGTAATGTTACAACAACAATGGGATAAGTGAGATCCCTCGAAGTACTGGAACCAAAGAAACCCCCCGAGACACTACCCCGTGTCCCTAAAAAAGGTTTCTCATCAACAGAGGATCCAACCCCAATTTGTGATATAAACAAGGTAACCATCCAGTCTTAAAACTCACAACCACAAATCCATATCAACAGGGGATCCCATCCCCTCCCACATCTCCAGCAATCGGCCCATAAAAGAAGACAACCAAACCACTACCACCAACACAAAGCAGGGCCATGCCGATATTTTCAGATTTATAAGATTTAACACACTTCATGATTTCAATTTCATGTGCTTTAACAGGGGTTTATCACAGAAGGGTTGATCCCGGTGCTTTCAATTCATTTAGCCAGGTGTACGTGATTAACCAATTGCTCTTTTTACAGCAGGAGTTCACAACCACAAACAAGTCATTTCAAACATCCTCAGGGGTTCATTAGTGTACAGAGAAAGACCACCAACGACCATGATTTTCAGTAGGCGTAAGCCCGCACAATTCAGAAAGATGATCATAACATAAAACAGCATCAACGATCACAGCCCCCCCTTCTTTCTTCATATAATCAGTTCATTATCTTTATTTAGGTCTGGTTTAACCAATTCTACAGAATCAAAAGCACGCCCACCCCACATGATACACAAAAGCGAGAGACGAAGAAATTCCCTACTTGTTGATCAACGATCGACGCTAAGGCCGGGGGCGGAACTTCACGGATAGCGATGCGGCTCGTCTGAACGAAAAGCTGCTCATCTGGACGAAGGGTACTCTTAGCACAGGGTGATCGAGAAAAAAAAGAAACCACGACTAACCCTTAGTTTATAAGAGCTGCGGATGGTTGAGATAAGAACGCCAAACCGCGTAAGGAGCGGGGTCGTGGGTTGACCACGCGGCCCCACACGTTATTAAAGGGGTCGCGTGGTTTAAACCGACGCACACATCAGGTTAATTTATTAAATATTTAATTATAACATTTATGGGCGTTACCGGGCTTTAAAACAAGCTCAAAAGGGGGTCAAAGAAGGTTTAAAACTCAATTTGCGCACATCACTGGAAAAAAACCCCGACAAAGCCGGGTGACGCCGATCGGTCTCCCCGATCGGTCGCGCCGATCGGTCGCGCCGAGACGCTACCCCTTTAGGATCCAGATTTTTGGCAAAGGAAAGGACCAAGAGAGTTTGGGTCATCACAATAATAATTAGTAATAAATTCTAATAATTAGTAATAATTCGTAGTAATTAATAATAAATTGCAATAATTAATAATAATTTGTAATAATTAGTAATAAATGATAATAAATTGTAATAAATTGTAATAAATTGTAATAATTAGTAATAAAATGTAATAATTAGTAATAATTTGTAATAATTAGTTATAATTAGTAATAATTAGTAATAATTAATAATAAATGGTAATAATTAGTAATAATTTTTAATAATTAGTAATAAATTATAATAATTAGTAATAATTAGTAATAATTAGTAATAATTAGTAATAAATTGTAATAATTAGTAATAAATTGTAATAATTAGTAATAATTAGTAATAAATTGTAATAATTGGAAATAATTAGTAATAATTTGTAATAATTTGTAATAGTTTGTAATAATTAGTAATAAATTGTAATAATTAGTAATAAATTGTAACAATTAGTAATAATTGGTAATAAATTGTAACAATTAGTAATAAATTGTAACAATTAGTAATAAATTGTAATAATTAGTAATAATTAGTAATAATTTGTAATAATTAGTAATAAATGGCAATGATTTGTAATAATTTGTAATAATTTGTAATAATTAGTAATAAATTGTAATAATTAGTAATAAATTGTAATAATTAGTAATAGTTAGTAATAAACTGTAATAATTAGTAGTAATTTGTAATAATTAGTAATAATTAGTAATAATTAGTAATAATTAGTAATAAATGGTAATAATTACAAATACTTTGTATAATTTGTAATAATTTGTAATAATTAGTGATAATTTGTAATAATTAGTAATAATTTGTTATAATTACTAATTATTTGTAATAATTAGTAATAATTTTTAAAAATTAGTAATAATTATCAATAATTAGGATTAATTAGTAATAATTAGGATTAATTAGGATTAATTGGTAATAATTATCAATAATTAGTAATAAATTGTAATAATTAGTAATAATGAGTAAAAAATTGTAATAATTAGTAACAATTAGGATTAATATTATTATTTAATTAATATTAATTAATATATTTTTATATTTTTGTGAATATTGAGATTTTTATTATGTTACTAATATTAATATTATTATTTCATTAATATTAATATTAATATTATTATATTATTAATTATTTTGTAATTAATTTTATTTTATGAGTATTAATATTATTATTTTATTTATTATAATATAATAATAATATTATTATTTTATAAATAATTTTATTGTATTAATATTAATATTATGATTTCATTTATATTAATATTATATTATTATTAAATTTTTTTTTTTATTTTTTTTTTAAATTTTTCAACTTTTTGCGACGGGCCCGTTGCAAAAGGGTTTTTTTTTTATATTTTCAGTAGTATTTATAACGGTCCGTAGCAAAATAGGTACAAAATGGAAACTATTTGTGACGGGTGGTCGACCCGTCGCAATAGAGTTTTTTAAAAAATTGCTATTTTTTTTGCAATGTTGTTTTCCATAATAGGTCATTTACAACGGGACCCCATCACAAATGACTCATCGCAATAAGCCATTTTTTCAGTAGTGAGAGCATCCGTTTGACGACCCGTCTATGGTGTTGAGACTCTTGCGAAGAAACAGTCCTTTTAACATACTCCAAATGAGTTTTTATGGATGTTTCCAGACGACCTAATGGTTTGAGGAGTCGTTCCCCCTGGTACAAGCACACTTAAGCGGGAATCGACGTGTTTCATAAAGTTGGGACTCCCCACGTCGTGGGAGAGGGTTCCTTTGCTTTGGGTAGCTTCCTCTGGGGCTGTTACTCCCCTGAGGGACTAGGATACAGGTTCCCAGAGATGTTTGTGATGGAAGAGTAGGTACTCCCCTGTGGGACTATGGAGCAGGTCCTTTATCTGTGGAGTCGGTACTCCCCTAGAGGACTAGGGCACGAGTCCTTCATATCTAACGTACATAGAGTCGTAACCCCCCTACATGGTAGTGTGTGGGTCCTCTATGATAGGAGTCAGTACTCCCCTATTGTTTCAGGGTGTGGGTCGTCCACATGTGAACTGACAGGGTCGGTACTCCCATGTCGTACCAGGGTGCAGGTCCTCTAGTCACTGCGTAGTAATCCCCTACCAGGTAGGGTGCAGGTCCTCAACTTACGAAGTTGTACTTCCCTATGGGATCAGGGTGTGGGTACTTCATAAGTCATACTTCCCCGTGGGATCAGGGTGCGGGTCCACACTTATGGAGTTGCACTCCCCTGTCCTAAGTATCGGTGGGGAGTGGGTCCTCCATTGGAGTTGGAGCTCCCTTGGCTATCGGAATCAGTTATGAAGAGCAAGTCCATCCACTTGATGAGAACGTTACCTAGACAAGAGCTAGTTCTCCCTCGATGGGCTGAGGTGCGGGCTACTCCTTATAAGAGCGGTAGAAGTTTCACGAGATGGTTAGGAGAAGGGCTCCTTCATTTGTGTACAGTGGTGAGGGAAGACCTCTCCACTTGGGTTTCCTTAGTCTTACATTGGGCGTAAGATAGCGATGACTGAACCTCCAGTGTTGGGCACTAGAGATGGACCTAGTAGGATATTCTTGATGGAGCACGTTCTCTCAGACGTACCATTAAGAATGGTAGAGTTGTTCCCGATGGAGTGTACCTCTCAGATGGATGTCATCTTGGATGACTGCACTCGTTGAGTGTGTTTCTCCTGGTTTTAGGTGTTGCCTTTCAAACCTACAATGAGAATCCTGTTGCTGGCTATGAGGTTGGAACCTTATGATTCTTAGTGTCTAAAATGAGTATATGTGGATGTTCTTGGTATATGAATGGGCATATACCTGTGTGGAGCTGACTGTTCATTTCTTTGTGGTTTTTCCCTGGTCTTTTACTTTTTGGTTTTAGGGTCCCCTACTGAGTATTGTTTTACTCACCCCTTCATGGGCTTTTCCCACATGTGTCGTGTCTTGTGTAGTCGACCAACATTTTGGTGGAGTCCTAGGAGGAATAGGACCGGATGTTTCCTTGTGAGATCAGACGATCCAAGGTGTTTCCGGAAGCTTCCTACAACAACTTCAGTACCTGTGTTTATAGGTCAGACTTTGCAGATGTCTTTCTTTAAGTGGGCTTATATTCTAGACCAATTTTACTTTGCTACTTTTCTTTCGGTCATACTCTGTTTTTGGGTTGTAGTGGTATGCATGGATTTTCTTTACTTAGTGTCATCACTTTCTAGCCCTGTGGCTTGGAGTTAGGTGCGTGTGTATAGGTTCTTAAAAAAAATGCCTCCTATTTGTGGGATATGCCAACTCGGTGCTAGTTTTCAGCCCCTGACCTATCGGGGGTGGGCTTGGGGTAGTTACGGCATGGGCCCTAGGGTACGGGTCGTGACATTTTTCAACAAGGGTCTTAAAATGGTTCTATTAGTAACATAATAATAAGTGTTAATAGCTTCTGCCTAAAAATATTTAGGTAGGGTAAATTCTTTTAAAATGGTCCTATCCATTTATTGAAGTGTCATATTTTTTCTCTGAACTACAGCATTTTTTTGTAGTGTTCTAGGGGATGAAAAATTGTGAAAATACCCATTTCTTCACAAAACTGAATAAATTATAGATTTTTTGAATTCATCACCATAATCAATTCTAATTGACTTAATTAAGTGTCCTTTCTCATTTTTAAACCCATTTACAAAAAAAGTAACAAACTTAGATAAAGTTTCATATTTAAGAGTAATAAAGTAAACACATGTGTATCTTGTAAAATCATCTATAATAACAAAACAGTATCTTTTACCACCCAAAATAATAGGTTCAATATGACAAAATAAATCTAAATGAATGAGATCAAGAGGCCTTACAATTTTTTCTTCTTTAACTGACTGGAATTTTTTTTGTGTTGTTTACCATTCAAGCAAGAGTCACAAAAAAAGGTGCGGTCCTCTTTCATTTATGGTAACTATAGGAAAGTTTGGTTCTTGGATAGCTTGTGCATCAATATGAAATTACCATATCCCAACCTCCTATTCTAAAAAATGTTATCAAATTATATATCAATTAAACATTTGAAATTTTGATCATTTAATTCAAAAAAATAAATGAATAAATATTATCTACTTTGTTTTCATAAAACAAAAAAAAACATCCTTACAAAAAATGCATTTATCATTTTCAAATTTAACAAACATTCCATCATCAGATAGTTGAGAAATCCTTATTAAATTATTTTTAAATCCTTCAATATATAAAACCATAGAAATAATAAGATAATTTGAAATTACAACCTCACCAAAATCTTTTACCTTCCCTTTTGAATTATCACCAAAGGTAACATGACCTAAATCACACTGATTAGATGATATAAAGTTTGACATATCACAAATCACATGTCTTGATAATCCACTATACATATACCACTCATCCTTTTTGATTCTCCCAAGACATATTTCCTTAAAAAAAATTAATACATTTTTTGTACCCATGTAAATTTGGGTCCAATGGGATTAGCATATGAATTTTTTGGAACCCAAATTGATTTCAAACACTTGTTTCTTGGAAATATTGAAGATAACGATTTAGAAATGAAAGCCTTAGTATGTCCAAGAGATTTTTTAAATCTGAAAGAACACTCTTTGGCATAATGACCTTTCATATGACATCTAAAACATGTAGTAGTAGATGTACTTAAATCATTGATTTTAACAAAGTATTTTACATTTTAGGAAAATTATTATCATAACCAAGGCCAAATCTCCTTTTGTTCATTTTATTGAAACTCATCATTTTATCAAAGTTTTATCTTTCTTGAAAATAATGGATAGATTTGACTTCAAACTTTCAATTTCATTTTTGAGTTTTTCATTCTTCTAAGAACATTATCAAAATTTCTTTTTTCATCTTCATGGAATTTATACATAAAATCAACCAGTCTCTTTAATTTATTATTTTAATTAAGATAATATTTCATATTTTCTAGTGATATTTCCAGATCTGTATGAGTAGAATTTTTGTTATCCTAAATAGATTTCTTCATATTTTCACTCTCCTTAAGAACATACTTATATTGTCTCTTAAGGTTCTTAAATAAACCAATGACTTTTTCAACTTTATTTTCAAGTCTATCAACTTATTTAAGAAATTACTCATTAATGGGTTTTCCAGATTCATATTCAGAAGGTGAATAATATGAAGTTTTATTTAATTGATTTGAAGAATACATTAAACACAAGTTTACAGTATCTTTTTCAAAACCATATTCTTTAGTAGTACTTTAATTATAATGACCCATGATTTTCATACATAAATATCACATCTTTATATATGAATATTCAATACATTTCATAAACATACGCTTGGGGATTGTAATAGTTTAGTGTATTTGGAGACTAGAAAAATAATATTTATATTTCATGAAAGATCTTTAAAATTTTCCATAAATATATTCTCACATATTAATCCTCTAAGGCATACCCTACTTAAACCTTTCTTCATAACCTGGGGAAAGAAACATAAGAAAGGGTGATCTTAGATGCTCAACAATGGTAAACATAGGAGATATGAATCTATGATCATATGAAATCATAAGATAATCATAAGGGTATGTGATCATGAGCAGAAAATACAAATTTCATACCCAACCCATCATAGATCATAAACACAAGTCATGGAATAAAGCATTATCATTTCAAAAAACATGGTCTATAAGATTGAGAAAGCATCATAAATCAACCATGAACCATAAGCTCATGTCAAAAAAGTGGGGTACCATCATAAATATAGAAAACCATTTCATATGTCATGGTTAACTACCAAGACCATTGACATAGGGATCATGACTTTTCACTTGTTTCCCATTGTGGATCAACATGCTCTTATTTCCCAGTGGACCAGGACTCACCTATTTTCTATAGTGGATCAAGTCCATCCACTTGTTTCCCATCATTGTCTTATGAGATATAAATATTTACCCAATGAATTGGAGAGAGATATAGGTCTCACCCATTTCATAATGAAAACCATATTTATGTGTGTCACTATATCATAAAACATTCATCATATCATCACATCATAACCTGTGTAAATAAAATGGGTTTCATAAACATTTCATCAATTCACCATAGCATAACCCATGAAAAATAAATGGGGTTCATAATAATTTCATAAATATAAACATTAAACATTGAAAGAAATAACAAGGATAGTATCATTAAATCTTATCCCCACTAAATCATAAGTAACATCAAAGGATTCCATCTTATATAGAAAATGATTTTGAAATATCACTTGGAACATTTCTTGAGAAAAATAGCCTTTCCACTTCGAAAAACACTTTTTAAAACATAAAACATTTTCAAAATCTTCTTATTTAAAAATTACTTTGGAAACTTATAAAGGAATCCTTAAAAACCATTTAAAACATTTCTTGAGTAAAATATCATTTTCACTTTGAAAACACTTTTTAAAACATAAAACATTTTAAAAATACTTTTCTATTAAAACAAACTTGGAATCTTATAAAGGAAGCTTTAAAAATTATTTAAAATAGTTTTTGAGAAAAATAACCTTTACAATTTGAAAAACACTTTTTAAAACATAAAAAAATTTCAAAATCCTTTTATTTTAAAATAACCTTGGAAAAATATAAATTAATCTTTAAAAATCATTTAAAACATTTCTTGATGAAAATATCCTTTCCACTATGAAAAACACTTTTTAAAACATAATTTTTTTTCAAAATCCTTTTATTTTAAAATAAACTTGAAATATTATAAATTACTCTTCAAATAAAATAATGTTCATGATGGTGGAAATTTATTTTCATTCTATACACGCTAAAACAAATATTCCTTCAATATTTTTTGTAAAATCCAAATGGGCATTGTTTGGAAAATGACATAAATATTCCTTTCAAAAAATATTATAAAAAGAGAAACATGGTTAAAATGTACTTAATAAATAATTTTAAGAATTTTAAAAATATTTTTGAAAACATTTTTAGAAAACATGGTTTTGGAGGAAAAATGGGTTTTCAATCGAAGAGATAAATAAAGATGATTTTTCTTAAAAATATTCTTTTCAAATCTCGAGAACATAAAGAGAGGAAAATTAAGGGAAACATTTATTATCTATAAATAACCATAGGATAATAAAATAGATCAGTTTCTTGAGATATATATCATATTATTTTATCATTGGAATCATAATCATGAGAAATCATGATAAATGAAGAGATTGTAACATAAAACCCTTACCACTTTGGTAACTTTGATCCGTAAGACACATGAACGAGTAACATTAAATGAAACATATAATATCATGATAATAATTAAATTAATGATATTACATTTTAAATGGTATGTATATACACCTCGTAAAAGAAGATAACATCAAAACATAACACATGTCTCAAATAAGGCAAATTGAGACAATAATCACTTACAACTTTGGTAACTTTTAAATTGTAAACCCCATGAAATAAAGATCCTAAAAAGAATATGTAAATACCAATAATTTTTAGGATAATAATCATAAAATATATTCATGGTAATTATATGCACCACATAAAATAAATAAGTGGTGAATATGACATGTGTCTCATAGAAGTAAAAAGTGATACAAAAATACATTACCATAAGTCTCAAATTCCTTCACACATATTCGAACATCATGTATAACATATATAATTTTATTATAAATATATTAAATAAATACACACATGCACATATATATAATACCATATATGATTTACTTATGACCTTTTATTACCCTTTTATTAACAATTCCACGTTAAAGTCATGTTTCAAGCACTAACTACTTTGTTTTTCATGTGTGTTTTGAATTGTTATTTTTTGGTACTCTTAATTTGATAATGGTTCCATAATATTCATAATATTAACCATGATATAAATATCATATATATTCAGTATACATGTATTTAGAGTGATCCATAAAATTTAGAGATAAAAAATGAAATATGTCGTTTATGAAGACGGTAGGTCATACGTACAACATTGTTTCCATTTTCCCAATGGAATTAAGAAATAAAGGTAAATATTAGATTACCATACTAGAATAATTTTTATTTCATATTTATCAAATATTTTCATTTAAACCATTCTTATTACCTTCCATGTAAAGTGTGAATAAATCATATCGCTTCGTAAGGCGACAATTTGCGGTACACACGAACGACGTTATCGTGTTCACAAAGAATGGAAAGTAAGAAGGAAAATGGAATATCATGATTAAAGAAGCATAATAATATCATAAATATCATATATAAACAATAAATATATCATTATATCCAGTCATGAGAGGTGGTGATGTAAAATGAATAACATCGGTTCGTAAAGCGATAGTTCATCGTACACATGAATGATGTTTTGTAACCCATTTGACGGAAGAGGATAAGGATTTAGGTTATAAAATTAACATAATAAAATATAATTATATCAAAGATACTTATTTTATTATATAATTATTGTTTAATAATAATTTAAGTAGGTGTAAAAAGAAATAAAATAAAATGCTTGATTAGGGGTGTTACCTCTTCTTCAGACAACTTCTTTTGGTTTGCACCAAAAGGCTTCCTAGGTTGGATTTATGACCAAAAAAAGGATTGTAATATGATATTAGGTAATTAAGGAAGTTATTTGTGCAGATTTTTTCCAAACCAAATGGTTTTGTAAGTGTGAATAGGATGGGAAATGGGGTGTCCTTTTATAAGTGAGGTGAGTGACACACTAGTATTTTTTTTAAAAATGTGTACCCGCATTTTTACATGAAAAAAGGCTCTAAAACGGTCCATTATATAAAATAGAATATATAAGGTCATAATATGTCCAAAAAATTTGTGTTGGAAAATTTTTGTGTCATTTTTAATCCTTAACCTTTTAGTTCAACCCCTAGTAAACCAATTTTTTTCTTAACCACGGTAAATAATTTTTACTATTTTTTACTATTCATTATGGTCAAAAGTCAATTTTACCTTATTAGATAATATAAATTATTATAATTACAAATATGGAATCAATTTTCTTAAATTAATTTCATATAATTGGAAAAATTTAGTTAAAATTGATCTCACAGACATGACGAGAATGTGAGTTTTCAAAGAGAAAATGTTCAAAGGTTTAAAAAGTTTTTATATAAAAATTAAATATTAAAATTATTAAAATGAACCAAATTGGATTAATATATATAAAACTGAACTATTTTTTATTTTAAAACCATCTTAAAACAATTTTTAAGTTTTTAAATGATTTAAAAGAAATGACAATTAATAAAAACCAATATTTTTCACTATTCATCGAAGAATTTATATTATCAAAAAATTCTCAAAAAATCACCCCAAGATAATTTTGACATGATAATTTCAAAAATTAACTTTATTTTTTCAAATATATTTTATAAAAGTGTTAGAAATTAGTTTTAAAATAAGTGCGTAAAAGGTGACAAAACTATTTTTTAGAAAAATGAAGTTTAAGCATAAAATTAGATTTATTCTTATCTATTATATATAAAACACATAAGATAAATGTTAAATTTTGTATTGAATATATAATATATAAATTTTATTAAAATTATTCACCAAAAGTGGTTTTTTTATTTATTGAGGTAAAATGTGTTTGTTTGCATAAAAATAGTTTTTCATAAAAAAAATTACTTGTTTTTTAAATAGTTTTTATTTTCATTTCTAATTAATTGGTCACCAAATAATTCATTTTATATACATTTTCAAACTATTTTTTAAATTTAGTTAATCTTGTTAATACCTGCCATTCCAATGACTAGGTGATAACTATTATATTAAATAATAATATTTTAATAGAAGATAAAACTAACACCCAAGTACTGATGGAGGGTGATAAAGAACATGGTCAGGATAAAGTTAATGACCACAAATATATAAACCAAATAGGTGTGAAAAAGGTCATTTATATCATCAAAAAATGATGAAATAGGACACAATGTTATTTCAAGACCCTTTTCTTAATTGTTACTTCCCCAGATATGGTACTCTCTCACGTGTCCAAAAAGGGTTGGTTACGAGACCTCAAGCACGCCTCCCCATATGCCAGAGGCTACTGACTAACAATGGGGGTGTGAAATGTATAGTTGGGAGACTATACCCCCTAGTATGAAGTGTTATATAATTAGAAATAAACTAGATAGACGAAAGCAATCAAAGTATATCCATGATAAAAAACAAGAATAAAAACCAACTGAATAATACAATAAATAATAAAGGAATAATGTAATGAAATGCTGGAATGTAACTAAATGTCATGATAGAAACAATACAAGTAAAAGACTAGAAAACTCAAATAAAGACTCAAAAGTACCTAGTCTTAAAACCTATGTCGGTCCTGCATCCAAACTCCATCCAGCAAACAAAAATCAATAGAAATGTCCTTTTCCCTTTTCCAAACCTGCATCCACATAATCTGCTCTAGTACCAAACGAAGGCCCATATAGGGCATGAGTATAACTTAGTAGGTAGACACCACCATGTCTAAACAAATTAGTCTGATAAGAAGTGTATGTAATAAAGTGATAAAAAATTGTATTAAATAATTTGGTAATTAATAAAATACAATAACATCCTACTTCGGCTCCATGCTGGAATATCTATGAGTATGTATTATAACCATGCCAACCACAACCATATAATCATGGTAAAATAATATGCTACAACGCCATGTCAGAATATCTTGGAGCATACCTTAGGACTATGTCAACCACAAATATATAACCATGGTATAGTCACAACAATCCATGTCAAAGTCCTATAAATATTACAACATCCAAGTCAAATCCCTATAATCATTACAACATATAAGTGTGCATGTTCCAGGGAAAAGCCCGATATATAATCATTTTAACATGGTACTAGGCATAACCCACTCTCTATAAGCATTAGAACATGGGACTAATCCAAGACTGCTCAATATCATCATTACAGTATATAGGTGTGCATGTTCCAGCTCCAAGACTGATATATAAGCATTTCATCATGGAAGAAAAGTCATGTCATACAACATGGATATCACAATATCACATCATAAATCTCAATGGTTTATTATGTGAATTACCATTTATTTTTCATATACCACTTTCATTTATATCACAATTGATTAACAGTCATAATAATAAGCAATAATTCACAACTTAGGGATTCTATATCAATTAATCACCTAAGGTGTCATATCATGCTAAACACACTTTAAGGCATTATCCAATTCAATTTTATTCATGGTTCTCTCACCCAACGAGTAACCATAAGCTAGTTCAAAATCCAATTGAAACCAAAGGACTTCAAAGAATAATCCCATTCATTATTTAATTTATTTAGGCGCACATTATGTTGGTGCAATCACAGTATTTCATAAACTTAGAAATTATCAAACCATAGGGTTAAGATTTAGGATATGGTTTCACGTTTTGGTTTTACATACCTTCTCAGTTATGTCTTAGCTAGGTTGAGCAGTTTGATCTTGCATACACTTATACTGGCATACTTTATAGGTTCCATTGGGGTGGCCTATTGAGATTATTTCTCACCCCTGCATGTGCACCTCGATGTACGTGTATACCTTATATTTTATTTTCAGGTTGAGCACAATTTCATGGTGGATCGAGCTGAGGCCCAATGTTGCATGATCAAGTGGAGCTGATCGTGTGGGTTCTTATGATCATCCTAGTGCAGTTTGATAGTGTCTGGAGACCGAATATATGGCCTGTCTTAGAGTAAGTAGTAGATCCTTGTACTTTTATTTCAGTTTATTTTGTACTCCTATATCTTTATGGTTGGCCTAGTAGGTGACCAGTGTTTTATGTATGGCATAGTTGTTCAGGATTTTATAACATTTTCATTTATTATTACAACATGTTATATTTTAGTTTATTTATTACTTCCGCACTACGTTTATTTACTGATGTGTATGATTCTTAGATATTTTTGTTTTTTTATTACTCTGATATGAGGGAATATTATCCTCAATATTACACTCTAGGCGCTCAGTGCTAGTTGGTAGCCTATGACATACATGGAGGTATGCTTGAGGCCTCATAACCAACCGGCTCAGGCACCAGTTTAGTGGCATCTGGGTCGGGACATTACAAAGTTGTATCAAAGGGGTTATTTTCCTAGCCTTTACTATTTTGGATATGGTATATAGAAGCATTAGGAAAGTTTTGGAACCTGTGATGGATATCATACTGGTGTGTCGAGAACACCTGTTCCAGTAAGAAGTCTCGGTTGCTAGGGTATGGGATTATTTGTAAATTATTTTTTACTTGAATGACACACATGTTGTGTGAATGTTATGATTTATTGTGGATATATGGATCTTGGTCCAATGTAAATATGCTAGAGATGGATTTTGACTCTTGGATGGAAAAGGCAAGAGGTGCCTCATGCATCATATTTGGCACATAGTATTCACATCATATAGTTCTTCTAGTGTGTAGTTTTACTGATGGATGAGGCCTATTCAATTGGTCCTACTTATATATATATATATATATATATATATATATATATTTCATTCTGATGGTAGTTTATGTGGATCTACATTGAGGTGTTGGTGTTGAGGTTGATGACTCAGTCCTCATGCACGGGAGGTGTAGTGACCCTTGTAGGTTGATTTGGCACATGATTCCCTTCTCTTTTACCCCCTGTAGGGTGTTGTTTCTTATGTCATAGTTATCTAGTCGGATTGCTAAGTAAAATGTCGATGGATTCCAGGACCTTCTCTCATGAACTGGACCTCTAGGGGTATTACTGTATATAGATTCTAAATAAGTGTCAGTTCAGTTTCCCTTTTGTATTGGTATCATGACCTCTAGGTAGAAGTTCCTTATGAGGATTTTTGGTGAGGATCGGTCCCTTTTAGGCCATGTTTTTAGTTTTGACCCTCGTAGGTCATTTCAATCTTTACCTTATTTAGATAGGCTTGATCTCTAGTGCTAGGTGGGACACCTAGAGACCCTTAGTTTTGACTCATAACTTTGTAGGTCGATGTCTATTTTGTTCGAGGGAAACCTATGTGAGTGATGTTGGTCTGGGTTTATGAATGCATTTTTAGGTAGTGATCTTGGTTTTACGCACATTTTGAAATCGAGACACGAAATATTCTCAATTTTTTCATTATAGGAATGTTTATGCCTTCACCTTTTGATAAGCACTTCAAGTGATTTTGTTTTTCAAGACTGGATTTGACAGTCAGGACTATTCTGGTGCCTGGCCTGGTCAACCATTGTTTCCACTATTGCTAATGAGTTCAGAGTGTGGGTAGGCACTCGTGACTAGAATGACATTGTGTGACTGGCGTTCATGGAATAAATCATGGCATAAGTGAGGTGCCAAATTTTTAAGTGGAGTTCCGAGGGAGATTCTAGATTAATGAGGTTAGCATGCTGTGTAGCATGGTCATCTTAACCTTGTAATGGATGACTCGTTAGAGTATGAGTAAGGTGATAAAGGTATATGCTGGTTGCACGTGGTGCCATTAAAATTTTAAATCGGTGAGTGGTCGGGTGAGAGCCGAGGAATGATGTTTTCATGACTTTTTGTGGGTTTGGATGCCCAGAAGTTGTGGATAAATAACGAATGTCTCTTCATGGTAGAGGTGACATTGGGAGTAAATGGGGTTCCGTAAGATGATTGACCCATGGCTGAATCCTGGTCAGGTATTGAAAGGATGGTGAGTGTGGACCGAAGAGAGTTTCCCACACCTTTCTATGAAATCTTAGTGTACTTATGGTTAGAGATGATCATTCTCCATCTTGACTTCATCTTTAGTATGATGAGTGAATGTTGACCCTACGCCAAGTTCCTTTTATTTTCAAAAATTTTCCCTGGTTGGATGAGGAAACCTGTTGAGTTTACGCTTGAGGAGCGATTTGAGGTAAGCCATATGGTGGCGAGTGCACCATTAACCGTTTGAGGGTAGTGACCCTCATTTTCAGTTGAAATTTAGTGGTTTTCATGGGCCATTGGTCTCGACATTTGGTTTAAGATGACGATAAGGGTATTCCTATGGTGGGGAGTACCAGATCGGTCATAGTTAAACATCTTCCGTGTATAAGAAATTTTTTGATTCTGTGAGACTTGTCGTTGGATACTCTATATAGCTTGGTTGTATAGATGCTCAAGTTGAGATAATGATTTCTATTTTTACCACCAGGATTCTCAGGGATGAGAAGGTTTATGGTGGGGAGGTTTTAATAACCCCTATTTTTTCGGACTACAGTTTTGAGTAGAAATTTGAATTTTTCTTTCAAATGATTCTAAGGGGTAAAATGGTTCTTTTTTCCTATTAGATGATCTCAGATAATTTTTCTGACCACTCTATTGGTCCCGGAATAGGGTATTTACGCTAGTATAATAATTTGGTGGAATTCCAAGCCATTTTAATTTTAGCGAAATAATTAATATTTAATATTCAATAAATGCCAATGAGCCTATAACCAAGCGGTAAAGGCTCCTGCTTGGAATCCAAAAGACCTAGGATCAAACCCAGGTAGGGACAAATTTCCAGGTACTGTAGCAGAACTGTAGAAGCACTATAGCAGCGGCGGAACTGTTGCCACGGTGGCACTGTAGCGGTGGAGGCACTGCAGCAAGGGCTGTAGCAGTAGTGGTACTGTAGCAGGTACTGTAGCATCCCAGGTACTGTAGCAGTACTATTCACTAAAGGGCCCTTTGGGCAAAAAAATGAGCTTTCAGGCCTTGTATTCAGAAAACTTGGTATTGGGACTTCGAGCAATGTAATGGGTCTCCCTCTACCCAGTTAGAAAGAGGTCTTTATTTTAAATAATAAATGAGGCTTCATCCCCAACCTTTAAAAAAATATTCAATAAATTAAATATTAAAGTATTCGCACAGGTTCGTTTGGTGATATATTTTGAACAGAGCATCAGATTGAGATTTTGTCTCCTCCATTGAGTCCAATATGAGGAGTTTTTCCTAGGCGGGGAATAAACTTAGGTCGGGCACTGTGCCCCCCCACCTTTTCTTTTTTTCTTTTCTTTTTCTTTTCTTTTTCTTATTTTTCTTTTCTTTTCTTTCTTTCCTCATGGATTCTTCAAAACGCCCCCTATGGGTTTCACCTTTATGAGATAGAGAGAAAAAGGGATAAGGGGGAGAGAGAAAAGGTAAGAGAGGTACCATCATGGAGCTCAGGACATGCCGGATCATCGTGCGACAACTGTGGACCGCAAAAACGGGCGAAGCTTTGGCGGATTCCGCCCAAAGGTATTCCTTTTATGTTTTGTTCTAAATCCCCATAGATTTTTCTTTTTCTAGTTTTAATACCCTAATATGCTTTCTTATATCCCCTTGTGTCCTGATCTACTGTTTTTTAGGTGAAAATTGGGGTTTCAGGGTGATTTGAGGGTTTTCCATTCAGGAAAACTTGTCTACATGGCATGCGGTTCTGGGAGACACACCATGTGTTCTTCCTATTTAGGGAAGATAAAGTTTTCGAAGTGAAATCCATGCACTAGGGTGTACACGCCGTGTACTAGGACTTGATCGTGTAGTTGAGTACCTAGTCAAGCTACCCGTGTAGGGGTACATGGTTGTATAGAGTACACGGCCAGACCCCATGTAGGTCACACACCATGTAGAAGTACATGGCCCAACCAAATACATTGCCCAATAATTTGAGGGACAAGGTCAGGTACCCCGGGTAGGGTACACTCTGTGTACCCATCTTACATGCTATGTACTTGGGCATTTACACACCAAGTACATGCAGAGTACACGCCCAGGTGGGGACTTGAGGGTACACGCTGTGTACTCCTCCATTGCTATTTTTTAGGGTTTGTCATGTATTTTCTCTTAGGAGTTGGAATTGGACACATGAATAGTCCATTCTAAGATCTTTTCACGTAGGTTGAAATGGTAAGACCCATGAGGTATTTTGAGGACTCCTAGGCGACATTTCTTAAATTAAGAGGTTCTTTCTCTGATAATCATATCCAGTGTCTCCTAAGAGTGAGAAATGTTCTGATATGATCCATGAGCTATTTCCCTTGACCTGATTCCTTTTTTTCTTTCCCTTTGAGGACATGTCCCTTGAGAGATGTTCCCTTTTGGCCTATGAGGTCGTGAGACTAGTTGTTTCTACGGATCCCCTGTTTGATTCTTCTATTTACGTTTCGACCTGGAGCATCCCATGTAGGATGCCTCTATCTTCTTACTATTAAAAAGGGTCTCCCTTTAGGATTCCTTTTCTTACATGATGAATTAGGGAGTCCCTTGTAGGATTCCTTTACTTGTTGACCATTCTGAGGATCCCATGTATGATGCCTCTGTTTTCTTACCTTTTTAGGATCCTGTGTAGGATTCCTCTACTTTCTTTGCTGAGGATACCATGTAGGATTCCTCCTTTGCCTCTGTATCGTAGGATCCTAAGTAGGATTCCTTCATTTACGTGTATACCTTGAGGATCCCAAGTAGGACACCTCTTAGTGTTTGACTTGAGGGACCCAATGAACGCCTAATGTTTGACCGACACTAAGCTAGTACGTCGGGTTTGGGTAGAGATAGTAGTGGGTGTCACCTTAGAACCCATTCCATAGTTGTAAGCCCATGGGGCTGTGGTAGTAGTGTCGGGTTTAGTCATTCATCCACCCTCACTCTTTTGTTTATACTTTCACTTATTTATTGTTGATGCATCAATGATTACGAGAGGTGCTTCCTAGTTGGTGTTTGTTGATCCTGACGTGAGGTATCTTCCTTTTTATTTGGGATGCTCGTACATTCTTCCCAAGATCCAGCTTTCGAGCCATGTTATTTTAATTTGTTTATTTGTATACACAGAGGTACTACCTGTGATCTGGATGTTGAGCCTGCATATTTGATTATTATATTATTGTGATTTCTAGTGGTGCCCATGGAATCTGATTGTTAAGCCTACTACTATGATATACAGACCTGGAATCCCTAGAAATGACACTCATGGATGATTCTTCTCTCCCGAGTGATGAATATGATTACACTCTCCTCGGATTGTGGGTTAAATGAGGATGACTATGCTCTCCACAACCCGAGGTTGTCGGTAGATGATCACACTCTCCTCGTCTTGTGGTCTATAGAGGATGATTACACTCTCCTCAACCTATGAATTATGGAGGATGACTATGCTGTCCTCGATTAGTCATACGATGAGGATCTCCAGACATTCTTTTTGGGATCAAGCTTATGAACACTTTTTCTTATCAGGGTGGTTGAGCATGGAATCTCACACCTATGATTGACATTCACATTTGGATCTCGAGGGGTGGGAATGACGTCTCACCAGTGAGATCTCCTATAGATCACCTAAGGGTCAGACCCTTAAGGTTCATTCGAGTCGCAATGTTGTGACCTCTTACGGATCAGGACCTAGGGCTCAGACATCAGATTGGATTTACATGGCATGAACTGTTTGAAGACTATCTCAGTGACCATAGATATTTCTGGTGTTGGTCAAATTAGGTATATGTAGATTGGGATTACGGACCCAGAGATTGACTTAATGATACACGACTTTAGTGACATGACGTCCAACTCAATGCCCTTGCACAATTTTAATTTGTGTATTATTTTTTCCTTGTTTTCATATTGAAAATTGATCCCCATTTATTCTTCCATTTAATTTTCACACATACAATTTATTATCAATTTGTTTTCGCAATATCTGTTCAGTTTTAGTGTAACATGTTGGGACTGTTTATTTGGGCAGAGTATTGTGACATGTTCTCTGTTTCCCTACTTGGTTAGTTTCACACCGTGGAAATCCATTTTTTTCACTTTGATTTCCTTGGCCATTCATCTTGGTAGCCACCCAATCCATCATAGTCATCCATTTGGGTTGAACAGTTTCACGGGGGCTGGGTAGTCAATTCAGCTTGGTTGTCATGGAATAATTCCCCTTGGGAATTCTGTTTTTACGATTAGGGTTTTGGCAGAGGGTTTCATTCATTCGAGATAGAAGCAGCGTGTACAGATCTGAGAGAATCGGCTCCCCCTATGTCACTGGTTTGTTCAATAGATAGAGAACAGATCCACATTTTCTCCTCTCTCGCTCGCTGTGTGGTGCGTTCCCTAGCATCTGGCTCTCGATTTTGGGCTCGACTTCGACCCATGGTGGAGCTTTGATTTTGATTTTCCTTCGACCTTGACTTCGGACTCAACTGCGTGTAGCCCTTTTCCTTATATTATGACGATCCAGATCCTAGAGTTGGAAAAGTGCTCGAATCAAGCCTTAAAGTGATATTGAACCAAGCCTTGAAGCGATCTTGAACCAAACCTTGAAGCAATTTGGACAAAGCCTTTAAGCGATCTGGACATCCGGACCTCAATGCGTTCAGCGTTGTATGTTTTGCTTCTTTTCTCGCTTTTGGTTCCTACTGTTTGGTTGCTTCTTGTTGACGATTGATTAATTCTGTTTAGCTGCTGCTTGTTCGTTGGTTACTTTCTATTTCTATAAGCCTTGTAATTTGGTTTTATTTGAGTATTAATAACACCCTCGTGTGTTTTTGGTGTTCTTGTTGTGCATTAGGTCCTAAAGGGACTGAAGTACGTAAATACTGGTGTTCTTCTGCTTTCTGATTTCTTGTTTCGTTATTATCCATACCATTGTTGTAATTTTTTTCATTTGCGATGTAATCAAGTTTTATTTTTTTGATTTGAATATTGAATTTGTACTATTTGTTTACTCAGTGGTCCTTGGAATTATATTTGGTGGTTGTATTATGTTATCTCCACATAAAAAAGTGGTATTAGAGCCACCTGAATAAACAATGGATTCTTTGAAATACAAAATAGAAAAATTTGATGACATAAATGATTTTAATTTGTGGCGATTAAAAATGAGAGCCATGTTAGTCCAACAAGGGGTGTAAGATGCCCTTTGCAGACCTAAGAAACCCCATGTTAGTCTGCTAATGGTTAGATAATGTAAACCTATTCAGATGTCCCTCCCGATGTTTTTATGAAAGCACATAACTCTTTAACCTTGTCTTTAAGTGATAAATTCCTATGGGTGGTTGCTTATGAGACTTATGCAGCTGATATTTGGTCTAAACTTGAAAATCTTTATATGAAAACATCCTTAATTAGCCATGTACATAAGAAGACAAAATTATATACCTTCAAGATGCTTCATGGAACTACAATCCAAACACACCTTGATGAGTTTAATAAAATATTATTAGAGATAGGCAATATAAATGTCAATATTGAAGATGAAGACCAATCCATCATACTTTTAATCTATTTAGACAGTTTAAATGAACATCTTATTGGTGTTATGATGTATGTAAGAGATTCATTGACTTTAGAGAAAGTCTACTTTCATGTGAGTTGCGTAGAAAGGCTAAGATTAAACCTAAAGCTGAGGGTCTGAATGTGAGAGGTCGTTCAAAGTTTCGGGGGAAGAAGAAAGGTAAAAATAGAAAGGGAAGTAAGAGTCATATCCAATCATACGAACGTTGGTTTAAACCCAAACTGAAGGAGGTTACCTGCTACCATTGTGGGAAACCTGGGCATATTAGACCCAAATGCCTTGTTTTGAAATATGCTAAACCTTCTAAAGAATCTAGTGATCATTCACTCTTTGTCGAACAAGGAAATGAAAGTGATGAGTTATTATGTGTCTTGAAATTCTCTTCATGTCAAGTGGGTCTTAGACTCAGGATGTTCTTTCTATATGTGTCTGAATATGAGATCATTTTATTGTTTGACCGAGGGAGTTGAAGGAGAGGTCATTCTAGGTAACAACAAGAGATGTTGCATCCTGGGTAGAGGTTCTGTTATGCCAGAGCTCTCAAGACATTCTCTTGTCACCTTATTGTATGTGATATGGGTTCCATATTTACACTACAATATGATCTCATTAGGTGTCTTAGATCATAGAGGTTTTACCTTTAAATTTGATTTTGGTTGTCTTAGAATCTCCAAGGGAGATCATATAGTTCTTAAAGTCTCCTTTCTGAATGGGATGTATGTTTTGGATGGAAGAACACATGTCAAGTAGTTGGGAAACACCTATGTCACTAACAATGACAACACTATGATTTGACATAGGTGGTTGGGACATGTGAGTACTAATGGTATGAATGAATTGAGCAAGAAAGGGCTGCTCACTCAAGTTACACCAAGTAACTTACACTTCTGTGAGGATTTTGTCATGGGTAAGTCTAAAAGAGATAGTTTTCATAAATCCATCTTTAAAGATGGTCTCCCACTTGAGTATGTTCACTCTAATTTGTGGGGACCATCTAGGACTACCTCCCATGGTGGAGGCTCCTACTTTGTCACTATTATTGATGAATTTTCAAGGAAAGTCTAGTTTTATATTTGAAAAATAAATCTAATGTCTTTGAGGTGTTTTAAACTTGGAAAGACTTTGTAGAAAATCAATATGGGAAGGATTTGAGGAATGATAATGTCCTTGAATACCTATCTAATAACTTCATCAAGTTTTGTGAAAGTGAGGGAATTTTAAGGCACCAAACCATGAGTCGTAATCTTCAGCAGAATGGTCTAGCTGCGTGTATGAACTGTACCATTCTTGAGCGGGTTCATAGCATGCTTTCATGCTCGAGCTTTCCCAAATCCTTTTGGGAAGAAGTTGTCGCTACAACAGTTTACTTAATCAATAGGTGTCCATCATCTGCCAACAACTTTAAGACTCCTATTGAATTATGAAGCAATCACCCCCATCCTATGAACATCTTAGGGTGTTTGGATGCACTGCCTATGCTCATGTTAAGGATGATAAACTTGAGCCCAAAGCTGTCAAGTGCATCTTCACAGGGTATCCTGAGGGGGTGAAGGGGTATAATATTTGGCTAGATAAACCTAGCTTTTAAAAGTGTATTCTTAGTTGGGATGTGGTTTTTCAAGAGTCAGTTCCTACTAGAGTCCAACCTCCCACTGATGACAGTGATGATACTTCTCAGAAGAGGGATCTTGAGGTTGATCTTCCCAGTGTTGGTGAGTCTCCTATTGAGACTCCTTCTACCTCTCAGATGCCCCTTTCTTAGCATGCGCCATAATCTAGGTCTGATTCTAATGATACTTTTAATGATGGATCTCCTAGTGGCCTTAGGGGTTATTATCTCACTATAGATAGGCATAAGAGATTCATTAAACCTCTTCCTAGGTACAACCATGCTGATATGGTTGCCTTTTCCTTATATATGGTAATGGATCTTGTTGGAGAAGATCCCCAAATCTATAATCAAGCTATCAATGATAGCAACTCTAAGCATTGTATTTCAACTATGGAAGATGATATGACACCCCTAAGAAAGAACCATACTTTTTCTATAGTCAATAAACCATTTGCTATCAAGGTGATTGTTTGTAAATGGATATATAAAACAAAATAACACAATACTACAAGGAATAAAATTAAGTTTAAAGATAGACTTGTAGCCAAAGGCTTCCTTCAAAGAGAAGGAATTGATTACTCTAGAATTTTTTCTCCACTAGTGAAACATTCTTCCATAATAATTCTTCTTGATTTTGCTGCCCATTTAGATTTTCATATAGAACAACTAGATGTCAAAACTACCTTCTTTCATGGCGATTTAATTGAAAAATTATACATGAAGAATCTTGTTGGTTTTGAACACGAATTTAAATCTGACCATGTTTTCTTGCTTAATAAATCAATATATGGATTAAAAAAATCTTCAAGAAAATAGTACAAAAAGTTTGATTCATTCATGTTAGAAAATGGTTTCAATAGGATTTAGTTTGATGCATGTGTATGTTTTAAATCTATTAAAAAATCCATGATTTATTTACTTCTCTATATAGATGACATGTTACTCATATGTAGTGATATGAAATTAATCACCCATGTTAAAATGTAATTGAATTCAGCTTTTGAAATGAAATATCTAGGTTGTGCTAATAAAATTTTGGGCATGGAAATTATTATGGATAAGAAGCATAAGCTTCTTTATGTATCTCAACATTCTTATATCTTTAAAGTGCTTAAAAGGTATTTTTTGATGCTTTGTAGCCTATTAGTGTTCCTTTAGGTCAAATTTTAAATTATCTTTATCTCAGTCACCTTCCACAGCTTCTAATATTGAATATATGAGTAGAATCCCATATGCTAATGTAGTGGGAAGTATTATGTTTTCTATGGTTTGTACTCAACAAGATGTTTCTTTTTTTATCTGTACTTTGAGCAGGTTTATGAAAAATTCAAGCAAGCCACATTGGAATTGATAAGCCAATAAAAACACATGTTAATTAAATTTTAATGTTATTAAATGTTCATTTTTGATCTTATGGTCATGAGTTAATGAATTTTAATTTTGAACATCCATTCTCATCATTTGTGCACTTCTTCCCTAATGTACACCAATTTAGGCCCAATGATTCATCTGATTTTAAGGAATGTAATTGTCTATATTTTAATTTGATATTTTGTGAAATTTATATACACTTTAATATGAAAATTTTTCATTCAGGGATCAATGGAGGATTCATAAAGGATGATGAAGATATTTGGCGATGAAAGGAAACAATTCTAGAGAAGGCAGATTGGACACCATCCCACTGATGAGAATGTGAGGCCCACAATACAGGCCCAATGTAGCCCAAATTTCGTGGGATGCTAAAATACATATAGAGGAACAAATCATTCTTCAGGATCCTGTGATAATTCGGCCTCCATGATGTCTATTAAGGCGGACCAAATAGAATATCAAAATCTGGGCCAGAATCGGTGGCCCAGAATATTATCCCACTAAATAGGCCATAACTCCCGATCCACAACTACAAATGGGCCCAAATTTTACCGGAAGTTAGGAGACACCAGGAGATCTATTTTCTTCTTCTATGACTCACTCTAATTCGACCATCTAGAATGTCATTTCGATGTGTCTATTCGGTGGATGCAAGCTGGCTTCCACTTTGGGTCAAAGGAGGGAATCAATTTTTATCCACTACTTTCCACCACTCTAAGGCCTAAATTAATTTAATAATTGGGAATACATTGATTGAGGCTCGGCTTAAGGCTTCCCAAGTGCCTATTTAAGGTAGTGGTGGTGAGGGGGAAAAATATATCTTGTTTTTGATGTAATGTTATTATGCCAAAGTTCCTTTGTGATGTTTTCAATTGCCATGTAAGTTTTTTTTTGTATTTCTATGTTCTTAATCAACATCTTTCTCTTTTATTATTTCCATTTCTTTCATTTAAACTCTATAATCACAAAGCACAGTGACATATCTGTGTTGTGGTGAATTAGTTCACACATAGGTGTGAATTTCATTCACACACACGGAGGAGTGCTCGTTATTTCTGCGGTTTTAATTTCTTCAATCCAATTCTTGTAAGCTATCTTCCGCCTACCATTGAGAGTATACCATCAATGGAGGGCTAACCCTTAATGGGATGATCTTAGGAAGACGCAAAGACTGGATTTAATGTTATTTTATGAACGAATTATTGTTAATTGGTTAACTAATTTAAGACTTCCATTCTTCAGTTATTTTCACTCTTCATCTTCACTGTGTTTGAGGAAGTTAAATCCAAGTACTAAAACCACCATATACCTTGGAGAGATCATGAATTTGGTTCTCTAAGTGTGTAGGAGATTAGTAATTGAGTTTATTTATCATCAAACTAGAAAATGATGAAGGTAGTGTCATTTTGAAGAATGGATTTATCAAGAATTAATAAAACCAAAATTGACTAAAGAAGTAAAATTCATTCAATCCACCCTGAGCATAATCCTAAGATCAACCCATTTTCATTAAATTGAATTCACTTAGGTTTCTTAGTTTTCTTTAAAACCATATAAAATCAAAACCAAGTTGTCTACTTCATAGCCAAAAATCCATCTCATAGGTTGTGTATCTTAGGTATCTTCTTAGGTCTCAGTGGATTCGACAACCTAAGCGAGACTACAAGGACCGTTCTACTTCCATCTCTTGGTAAATTTGAGCATGAATCAAATTTTGGCGCCGTTACCGGGGACCAAGTAAGTACCTTAGACCAAAACCTTCTTTCCTTACCCCCAATCTTATTTTCTCACCCAAGATCTCTTATCTTGTCCCTTTCTTGTTTTTTGGCGCATGTCCGCCTACACCCACGATAATTCAAACATACTAGTTAGGGTGGAAAGTCCTAGGATAGGGGAGTTAAGTGAACTCGGGGGATTGTTTCCATTGGATCCTAATCTTATTGATACTCTAAAGTCAAAAATTGAGCCCATTTCAATGGAAGGTCTTCAAAGAAACCAACCCATAAACCCAGGTGGAAACCAAAATGGAAATCCAAATGAGGCAGCTCCAAACTTGGGGAATGCAGTCGATCAAACCATGAATGACTACCTCACACCTGCCTGGACCAATGCCCCATCATGCATTAGACACAATTCCCTAGGAGATGCCAACTACATCTTTAAACCCCATGTCCTAAACCACCTTCCCACATTCCATGGAATGGAGTTCGAGATGCCCTACCTTCACGTTAAGGAGTTCAATGACATTGTAGAAACCATGTGTCCCCCACATCAACTAGAATCAACTAAGATGAGACTATTTCCTTTTTCTTTAAAGGATCGAGCTAAAAATTGGATAAACAATTTGAGACCATAATCCATCAACTCTTGGGACCAATTAGAAAGAGAATTCTATAAAAAATACTTTCCCCACCACAAAACAATTACACTTAAAAAGAGCATCCAATTTTTTTTTGAAAAAGAGGGAGATTCATTCTATAAAACATGAGAGAGGTTCAAAGACACCCTAAACATGGTTCCACATCATGGTTTTTCTATACCTGAACAAGTGAGAATTTTTTATGAAGGTTTGGGCCTAGGGAACAAACAATTCATTGACATGATGTGTAATGGGACCTTTAAAAACAAAGCCTCAAATAATGCTTACGAGTATCTAAAAAGCCTTGCTGAACAAAACCAAACTTGGGGAATATCACCTTATTCTGAAAAGCCACAAAGAACTACTAGAATGTATACACTTAGAGAAGAGGAAAGCCTTAGGGCTAAACTCACAACACTCACTAGGAAGGTTGAAGAGATAGACCATAGGAAAGTCCATGAAATCCAAACTGTAGACCCTGTTTGCACAATTTGTGACAGACATGACCATAAGACAAACAATTTCCCAACCATTCCTTCCATTAAAGATGTTCTTCTAGGAGGACCACCTGCTGAAGTCAATTCCCTAAACTCCCAAAATCTGCAATACCAAAACACATTCAACCCAAGGTATAATGACCACCCAGGCTTCCGCTAGAAAGATAACCAACAACCTAGCCAACCATAGGGACAAAATCCTTACCCCATCAGAACTACCAAACCCATAACTAGTTCCAAACCCAACCTATCCAATACCAACAACCACCGGTCCATTTTCAACAAACCACCCCACATCCAAAATATCCCCCTGGGATAAACCAATCTTCTCAAGCACCAACCCAAATTGTTCCACAAAGCCTACTAGAACAAATGTGCAAACAAATGGATAAAATGAACTCAGAATTCTCTTCCCTTAAACAAGAACTTCAAACCATCAAAACTGGAAAGGCACCCATACCTACTCAGGCGGCACCATCCTCAAATTTAAGGGGAGAGTCAAGTTGCACTCAAACAACTCATGAACTACTAAATGCTGTGACTGTTTTAAGAAGTGAGAAATCAATTGAGAAACCTGAACAACTAATTCAGAACCCATATGAAGATTCAAACTTGGATGAAAATTCAAATGAACCAAATGATCAAACTTAAAAACACGATAACATTGTCAAAGAAACAACTCTTCAACAAACAACCCCACAACCCGCACCATTTCCTCAACACATGAGGGGGAAAACCAAGCCTGAATTGAGTGAAACATTGAGTGAAATCTTCTCACAAGTCAAGTTGAACATTCCCCTTCTTGATGCAATCCAAACCATACCTTCCTACTCAAAGTAGCTTAAGGATTTGTGCACTTTTAAAAGAAAAATTTCACATAAAACCCAAGTCCTTTTGGCTGCTAATGTGAGTACCACCATTCAAGGGACCATTCCTCCTAAGTTGAAAGACCCAGGTTTCCCTTACATCAATGTTGAACTAGGTGAGAGAAAAATTGTCAAGGCCTTGTGTGACCTAGGTGCTATTGTCAATCTCATCCCCTATGTTGTGTACTGTCAGTTAGGCCTAGAAGAGCTCCAACCCACATCTTTCACCCTTCAACTTGTTGATCATAGCATTAGGGTTCCAAAGGGTATTTTAAAGGATGTTCTGGTAAAGGTTAAAAAATTCATCTACCTTGCCGACTTCATTGTCCTTGAAAACCATCCAAACTTAGGAAATAAGGAACAAACCCCAATCATCCTTGGTCGCCCTTTCCTTGAAACAATCAACTTTGTTATCCGAGTTCGAAACGGGAACATGAACATCACCTTTGGAAACATGAGTCTAGACTTGAACATCTATAATGAAAGCTCACAAATAGGGGATGACGAGGAAATTCATGAAGTAAACATGATAGGAAGCATTGATAATGAATCCATAGAACATCAAGGAATATTTGATGGATGTTTAAGTCAGGATGAGAATGATTTTTTTTGTTCACATGAAGGAAGTTTATCTCCTTAGCTTGAATCATTTTCAAATTTCTCTTATGATGAAGTCTTAGATCAAAAAATTAGTGATACCTTTTAGGAAACCAATTTCATGGAGACCAATCAAACTTCCTTCCCTAAATCTGATCAAACCAATGTTTTAGCTGAAACTTCTACACATGGGGATTCGATTCTATCTAAAATTCTAGGGAACAAAATCGATCTCGATCCAATGTCCCAATCTTCTGCTGAAATTTTGAACCAACCTGATCTTGAATTGAAGGAACTTCCCGCTATACTCAAGTATGTCTTCCTAGGGGACAATCAAACACATCCTATTGTCATTTATTCTTCTCTTGAATCCAATCATGATAGGATGCTTCTAGATGTCCTTAAGAAACATTAGAAATACATTGGTTGGACCCTGTCTGATATTCCTGGGATTAGCCCACTAATCTGGACTCATAGGATTGTTCTAGATTCTGATTCAAAGCCATGTCGTCAACCTCAACGGAGACTCAATCATAATGTCATGGAGGTAGTAAGGAAGGAACTTCTAAAATTGTTAAAATCCAGTATCATCTACCCCATAGCTGAGAGTGAGTGGGTGAGCCCAATCCAAGTGGTTCCCAAGAAGGCATGAATCATTGTGATAACTAATAAGGATGGAGAGATTCTTCCAACTAGGGTGAGTAGTGGCTGGAGAGTCTACATCGACTATAGGAAGCTAAACTCATTTACCAAGAAGGACCATTTCCCCTTACCATTCATTGACCAAGTCCTTGAGAGAGTGGAAGGTCATGCCTTATACTGTTTCTTAGATGGGTACTCAGGGTACAATCAAATTGAGGTATCCCTAAAGGATCAAGGGAAGACTACTTTCACCTGTCCATTCGACACCTTTGCCTTCAAACGCATGCCCTTCGGGTTATGAAATTCCCCTGGAACCTTCTAGCGATGCATGATGAGAATCTTCTCAGACATGGTAGGGGATTTTCTAGAGGTCTCCATTGATGACTTCTCTATGTTTGGGGATACATTTGAGGGATGTCTAAAGATTGTGGATAGAGTATTGTCAAGATGTGAAGAAAAAAATCTGGTCCAAAACTGGAAAAAATGCCATTTCATGGTTAAATATGGACTAGTTCTAGGACATATAATCTCAGGTAGGGGGATTGAAGTTGATAAAGCCAAGGTTGACATCATTCGTCACCTTCCATCACCCAAAACTGTCAAGGAAGTGAGGTCTTTATTAGGACATGCTGGTTTCTATATAAGGTTCATTAGAAATTTTAGCTCTATTTCTCGACCACTTTGTGCTTTATTTGTGAAAGATGCTCCATTTTTATGGACACAAAGCTATGAGGAATCATTCTCTATACTCAAGTCAGCTCTCACCTCTCCTACCATTATGAAATCTTCAAATCAGAACCTTCCTTTCGAACTTATGTGTGATGCCAGTGACTTCACTGTAGGAGCAATCTTAGGACAACAGTGTGAGAAAAATCCATGTGTCATTGCTTATGAAAGCAAATCATTAAATTATGCACAAAAAAACTACACCACCACTGAGAAAGAGTTGCTTGCTATTGTCTTTTCCTTAGAGAAATTCAGGTCCTATCTCTTAGGATCACCCATCACTATCTTCACTGACCATTCATCCCTAAAATACCTTTTCCAAAAACAATATTCCAAGGCTAGACTGATTAGGTGGGTCCTTCTCTTACAAGAATTTGACCTCACAATCAAAGAAAAAAAATGTGTTGAAAATGTTGTAGTTGATCACCTCTCAAGGATGGAATTCAAAGACAACTCAAATAACCTTTCTGTGTCTGATTCATTCCCTGATGAACACCTATACTCTGCGAGTGATTACCCTTGGTATGATGACATAGCCAACTTCTTAGTTACAGGAGTCATTCCAAAATTATTAGGGACTCTAGCTCGAAACAAATTACTTTATGATGTTAGGAACTATGTGTTTGATGATCCATACCTCTATAAGTTCTGCCCTGACCAAGTCATTAGGAGGTGTGTCCCAGAATCTGAACAAGAGTCCATCCTTAAATTCTGTCATAGTGAGGCATGTGGAGGTCACTTTTCCTCTAAGAAAACTTATTCTAAGGTTCTTCAGTGTGGTCTCTTCTGGACCACCCTCTCAAGGGACTCCTACACATTTTGTCAAAGCTGTCCTAGGTGTCAACAAGTAGGGTCCATCACAAAAAGAAATCAAATGACACTCACCCCCATCTTAGTGGTTGAAATCTTTGACTGTTGGGGAATTGATTTCATGGGTCCCTTCCCAAACTCTAGGGGATATCTTTAAATTATTTTAGCTTTCGATTATGTCTCCAAATGGGTTGAGGCCATTCCTACAAAATCCAATGATCATCAAACCGTGATTAGATTTCTCAAGGAAAACATCTTCTCTAGGTTTGAAATTCCTAAGGCTATCATTAGTGATCATAGAACTCATTTTTGAAATTGTATATTCTCATCACTCATGTAAAAGTACGGAATTTTTCACAAAGTGTCCACTGCTTACCACCCACAGACCAATGGTCAAGCTGAGTTAGCCAATCGAGAAATTAAACAAATTCTTGAGAAAACTGTTAATCCATCTAGGAAAGATTAGTCAAACAAACTCTTAGATGCTCTTTGGGCCTATCGAACTGCATATAAAACCATTTTAGGAATGTCCCCATATAGGTTGGTTTATGGTAAATCATGCCATTTTCCTGTGGAGATTGAACATAAGGCCTTTTGGGAAATTAATAAAATGAATTATGACCTCTCATTGGCCGAAACAAAAAAGAAATTAGATCTCAATGAACTTGAAGAACTTAGGATTGAGGCTTATAAAAATTCAAGGATCAATAAAGCTAAAGTACAATCCTACTAATATCAAAATCTTAAAACCAAACACATTGTACCGGGTAAACCTATTCTTTTGTATAGTTCTAAACTTCATTTACACCTGAGAAAGTTGAGGTCTATGTTGAGTCAAAGGTTTCCTTATGACTTTTCCATTCTTTCATGTTTGGGGGAGATTGTTGAGTCAATAAGGTTTCCTTATGAATTTTCCATTCCTTCTTGTTTTGAAAATCACAAACACCTTATCTTAAGGAAAATCTCTTTTACCCTATGATTTTATTTCATAAGGAAAATTTTCCTTCCCCAAAGAAATTTATCCTTACCATGTTTTTTATTGATCATATTTTATCTAAGTATAAAATTCGGTTTTGTATCCAAAACCTCAGAATCTTAAATACTTAGATATAGAGTATTTTGTTTTCAGGATCTGAATTCGGGTTCCAAATTTTCTGAATTCAGACTCCAAACTTTCTGAGTTCAGACTCCGAGTTCTCTGAATTCAGAATCCAAACATTCTGAGTTCAGACTCCGAGTTCTCTAAATTTAGACTCCTAACTTTCCGAGTTCAGACTCTGAGTTCTCTGAATTCAAACTCCGAAATTTCCGAGTTCAGACTCCAAGTTCTATGAATCCAGACTCCGAACTTTCTGAGTTCAGAGTCTGAGTTCTCTGAATTCAGACTCCAAACTTTCTAAGTCCAGATTCTGAGTTCTTTGAATTCAGACTCCGAACTTTCTAAGTTCAGACTCCAAGTTCTCTGAATTTAGACTCCAAACTTTGTAAGTTCAGACTATGAATTCTTATGAATTCAGACTCCAGATTTCCTTGAAATACAGGCTCTGGAATTCTCTGAATTCAGACTCTGAATTCTTATGAATCCAGACTCCAAATTTCCTTGAAATTCAGACTCCAGAATTCTATAGAATTCATGTTCCGAATTCCTTTGAAGTTAGAATCCGAATATCCACGTATTATAGACAGCGAATAATTTTTTGTTAGACTCTGAACTTTCATTTTTTCCTTACACTCCGAAAAATGAATTTGGCTAAGTAACCATATTTTTTGCTTATTCTTGTTTTGGTTATAAAACGATATCGTGCATTTAGTTACTAACTAACCGTTTTTGAGTGACACATGTACATGTCCCTTCGAAATTCAAGGAAAAATGTGACCGTTGGAGGAGGGAGACGACCGTTGAAGCTGTGCCTATAAATAGGAGCTCATTTGAAATAGATCACAACTTTGATGAAGACTATAGAGATTACATGCTGCTGAAGTGATTTTTAGAGAGAGACTTTCATGCTTTGTGCATACTGAACATCTTGTTCAGAATTGATTCGTGTTACTCTGAATGTTGCTGAGTACATTCGAGGGCTTCCGGGGATAGGAAGACATAGGTGCCGGCTACCTTGAAGTTCGAGGGCTTACGGGGATAACAAGACAGATTCTGATCTTCGTATCGAGGGCTTACCCTGGTGTGGGTAAGACAGACTTTCTTGAAAGTATAAATCAAGAGACCTTTATCCAAGGTTGTTGGATACCCTTCTCTTTGGGTTAAAAGATTTACTACTTGTTACTTGTATTGTTTCAAGTTTTCCACTGCATTTTGTTTGTTGAGGAAAGTATAACTATCTTATACTTCCTTATACTTTTACACTATGATTTAGTAAGATTCTATACGCTTTAAGGTATAATCTTTATCTTTTTAAACTTTTATTGAGTTTCATTTCTGGAACCGCATTTCCAGAATTACATTCTCGGAATCACATTTCCAGAATCAAGAAAGTTTGTAGAACTTAGAGGTTTTGTGAATTTACCTTGTTTAACCTTGTTAAACAATAGAATGGTTTCTAACCAACTTTAAAAGTTCCCAAAGAATTTTTAAAGTACACAATTCACCCCCTATTGTATATTGAGCATCTACATTATCATTTTGATCCTAAAGTTGGTATCATTGAAGAATATCATACTCCATACCAACCTAACAATTGGTATCAGAGGAGGTCTCTGAAATACTTATATTCACATATAAGTTTTCTTACTCAAGTTTTTCATTGTTCTATATTTTCCTTGCTTAGGATATTTTTATCCTTGTTTACAAACTTTTATTACTAACAAGTTTGTGTGGAAATATTTTTCTGTAAGATGGCAGGAATCAATGTTGGTTCCATAGACAACCTAAATCCTACTAGACCACCTATTTTTGATGGGAATGATTACGAATATTGGAGAGATCGCATGAAGACATTTATTATCAATACTAGAGTAGACAAATTTTTCATGCTTACTGGAGGATATAAAATCCCTGACAAGGAAGTCAGTACTTTCACCAACCAAGAAAAGCATGAATATCAACTGAATTATAAGGTACATAATACTTTGCTTTGTTATATGACTAGAAATATATATAGCCAGATTTCATCTTCTGAAGCAGCAAATTGTATGTGGAAGAAGCTTGAAGTTACTCACTTTGGAACTTCCAAAGTTATTGAAACTAGAAGAGCCATGCTCAGAGATGAATATCATGGTTTTTGCTTTCCTTATGGAGAACCCATATGTAAGGTGCAACAAAGATTCATGACTATTGTTAATAGTTTACAATCTATGGGTGAGAAAGGATTAGATGGTGAAGCTCTTGTGGAAAAAATCATAGACATCATGACTAATGAGTGGGAATCCAAGAGGACAACTATAGATGAGAATAGAAAAGTTACACAGATTTCTCTTGATAAAATTTTTGGAACTCTTCTTCAACATGAGACTAGAATGAAGAAAGATGCTGATAATATTAAGAAGAAGAATGGAAATGGCAGTGTTGCTTTTACAACAACTTCAAATCATATGAAAGCCAAGACTCCTGAGAGAGTTACTAGATCTAAATCTAAGAAGGTTGTTATTCAATCCAAATCTAGTGGAAGCGAATCTTCAGAAAATGAATTAGCCAATCTTGCTCGAAGGATGAACAAGATTGTTGGACAGAAGAACTTTCATTCCAGATACAAGAATAAAGAAAGAAAGGATAATAAAGACTCAGAAGTCACTTGTTATGAATGTAAAATAGTTGGACATATAAGACCTGATTGTCCTATGCTTAAGAGAAAGGAAAGAAAGGAAAAACATTCTGAGAGAAATAGAAATAAGTACTACAAAGCTAAAGCTAAGAATGTTCTGAAAGCTAATGACATCTGGAGTGCCAGTGGTGGAGACTCTTCAGATGAATCATCAGATTACGAATCTTTTGGACAAAAGAATCTTGGTTTAATAGCTAGAATACCTATTGAAAATCGTTGCTTAATGGCTAAGGTACATAATGATGAATCCATCACCAATGTATCTTTAAATAGTAATAGTAAATATTATGAATTCTCAGATGAAGAATCTTCTTCTGATGAAGATAATAATTTACCAACCTATGAAGAAGTTTCTAGGTTTGCTAAGATCATCGAGAATGAGAATTCAAAACTCAAGAAAAAGCTTGATAAGACAAATTATAGAAATACTATTCTTACTAAGGAAATATCATATATTTCTAAAGATCTTGATAAGAAATTTTTTGATTTTGAAAGTATTTCAAAAACCCTTGATGAATTTAATTCTGAGAAGGATAAACTTTCTAAGGATCTAGAAAAAGTAATTTCTAAGAAAAATGTTTCCGAGCCTAACTCTAGTTTTAAAACAAATATTTTGGAAGACAAGAACTTAGTTATTAGACTGAAGTCAAAAATATTTTCCTTTAGGAAGTGTTTGTCAAACTTTACCTTAGGTAAGGAAAATTTTGATAAAATTTATTCTCAAATCCGACCTCTAAGGAATAATTATGGTTTTGGTTATACTAGTTCAAAACCAATTTTTAATAACAATTATTTTGTTCCTCAAATTGCTCCATTCTGCACTAAGTGTCAGTGTGGTGGGCATTGGGCAAAAAATTATTCCTTGAACAAAGTTCAGTCTTTAGGTTTTCATAAATCTTATTTCTCTAAGAAGATGTGGATACCTAAAATTTTTCTTTCTGAAATTTCTGGATCCAAGAAAGTTTATATTCCCAAAGTCTAACATTCTTATTTTCAGGAAAATAAAGATAGTACCAATAGCAATACTTGGTACATGGATAGTGGATGTTCTCGGCATATGACTGGTAACAAAAACTTCTTTGAAAAGATTATCAATACGAAATGAGGAAAAGTAACTTTCAGAGATAATGCTAAGGGAGAAATTATTAGCATAGGTAACATCGTTCTTCTTGGAAAAACTTTGATTTCAAAGGTTTTATTTGTTAAGGGTCTTAAGCACAACCTCATTAGCATAAGTCAATTATATGATGAAGGTTACCTTGTGAATTTTAGGAATGACAAATGCTTAGTACACAATTCCAAGGAAGAGTTTATTCTTTCTGCCCATAGGCAAGAGAATGTATATACACTAAAATTAGAAGACCTTATAAGCCAAGATATACCTTGCCTTAGTGCAATGAAAGATCATTCTTGGTTATGAAATAGAAGGTTAGGACACTGTAATCTTAGGAACCTTTGCAAACTCTCTAAGAAAAGACTAGTTAAGGATCTATTGGAGCTTAGTTTTGATTCTTCAAAAGTTTTTGATCCTTGTTAATATGGAAAGCAACAAAAATCAAGTTTTAAATCAGTTGGTGAAGTCTCAACCATTGATGCATTACAGTTAGTGTATATGGATCTTTTTGGTACAACAAAAACTGGAAGCATTGGTGACAAATATTATGTATTTATCTTAGTTGATGATTATACTAGATTTACATGGGTCTATTTTCTAGCAAAGAAATCTGAAGCTTTTTCTTATTTCAAAAGTTTTAGAGCTTAAGTTAAAAATGAGAAAAACCTTCCTTTGATAATTATTCATAGTGATCATGGAGGAGAATTTCAAAATTCTGATTTTGAAACTTTTTGTAGTAGAAAAGGCATTACTCATAACTTCTCAGCACCCAGAACACCTCAACAAAATGGTGTTGTTGAAAGAAGAAATAGAATTCTTCAAGAGATAACAAGAACCATGTTGGGTGAATATTCTATAGCCAAACATTTTTGGGCTGAAGATGTAAGTACTGCTTGTTATACTATAAATCATGTTTTGATTAGACCTTTTATTAATAAAACTCCTTATGAGTTATGGAATGATAGAAAACCTAGAATTTCCTACTTCAAGGTTTTTGGTTGCAAGGTATTCATTCTGAATACTAAAGATAATCTACACAAATCCACACCAAAATCTGATGAATGAATTTTCTTAGGCTACTCCACAACTTCTAAGGTTTATAGAGTTTTAAACAAAAATACTTGTACTGTTGAAGAAATAGTACATGTCAAATTTGATGAAACTGATCCCTTTGTTTTTAAACAACCCCAACCTACATCTTCGGATGTGTTTTCAAAAACTGATTATCAACCTTTGATAGAAGATCCTTCTGATAAGGAAAATTCCCAAGAAGATATTTCTGAAACATTTACCCCAAAATACTTCCTACCTTATGTTGATGAACATGTTTTACAAAACCTAAATCAGTTGTTTCTAAAGAATCATCATAGTGATAGTATCATTGGTAATGTAAATCAACCTGTAAGGACTAGAAGTTCCTTAAGAAATGAAATAGAACATCTAGCATTCCTTTCCCAATTAGATCCAAAAAGAACTGATGAAGCTTTAGGTGATGACGATTGGATAAAATCTATGCAAGATGAGCTAAATGAATTTGAAAGGAATAAAGTCTAGATCTTGGTTGAACGACCTTAGGAAACTTCTGTTATTGGAGTAAAATGAGTCTTCAGAAATAAGTGTGATGAAAATGGAATCATAGTAAGAAATAAAGATAGATTGGTTGCTAAAGGCTATAATCAACAAGAAGGAATAAAATATGAAGAAACCTATGCTCTAGTAGCTATAATTGAATCTATTCGTATTCTACTTTCCTTTACAGCATTTTTCAATTTCAAACTTTTTTAAATGGATGTTAAATGTGCTTTCCTTAATGGTTATGTTCAAGAGGAAGTTTTTGTTGAACAACCTCTTAGTTTTGAAGATACAAAACATCCTGAACATGTTTTTAAACTTACCAAAGCCTTGTATGGACTTAAGCAAGCCCCTCGAGCCTAGTATGATAGACTTACATGATTTTTGATTCAAAATAATTATGTTAAGGGAAATGCTGATCCTACCCTTTTTATAAAGAAAGATAAGAAAAATATTTTGATTGTTCAAATTTATGTTGATGACATTATATTTGGTTCAACTCAGCAATCTTTAACTGATTCCTTTGTGGATCTAATGAAATCTGAGTTTGAAATGAGTATGATGGGTGAGTTAAAATTCTTCCTTGGTTTTCAAATTTCTCAAAAACCAGAAGGTATCTATATATCCCAACATAAGTATATTAAATATCTTCTTAAAAAGTATGGATATGACAACACTAAGAGTATAAATACTCCCATTGGTACCTCAAATTCACTTGATCTTGATGAAGTTGGGAAACCAGTAGATCAAACATCTTTTAGAGGTATGATAGGAAGCCTACTTTACTTGACAGCTAGTCGTCTAGACTTAATGTTTTCAGTATGCTTATATGTAAGATATCAATTCAATCCCAAGGAATCTCATTTAAAGGCAGTGAAAAAGATTTTTCGCTACTTAAAGGGAACCATGGATCTTGGACTCTTTTATACTTCTGGAAATGATATTGTCTTAAAAAGTTTTTCGGATGCTAACTTTAGTGGATGTAGAATGGATAGAAAAAGTACATCCATAACTTGTCATTTCTTAGGAGATTAATTAGTTTCTTGGTGATGCAAAAATCAACACTCAGTAGCACTTTCCACTGTTGAAGCTGAATATGTAGCAGCTGGAAGTTGTTGTGATCAAGTGTTGTGGATGCAACACACACTCACAGACTATGGTATGAGTTTTACCAAAACACAATTTTTTTGTGATAATACTAGTGCCATTGCCTTAAGTAAAAATCCTGCACATCACTCTCATGAAAAACACATAGATATTAGACATCACTTTCTTATGGATCACACACAAAAAGGGGATATCATTATTCAATTTATCAGAACACAAGATCAACTTGCTGATATTTTCACAAAATATTTACCCTCCGATAGATTTGAGTACATTAAACAGAAGTTAGGAATGATAACTGTAAGGTAATCTTCCATATTAACTTCTTGTTGAAACCTATCTACTTACAGTAACAAACTCCTTTTCATAGGGGGAGTGCATTTGTTTGTTAGATTTCTAAATTTTCATAATGAAGATTTTTGTAGTTAAATTTTTTTTCGTAATGAATATTTTCTAAATTTTTGTAATGAATATTTTTTCAAACTTTTGTAATGAAGATTTTTATAGTTAAAATTTTTCGTAATGAAGTTTTTTTTTAAAATTTTCGTAGTTAGATTTTTCGTTCTTAAAATTTTCGTAATCAAAATTTTCGGAATCTAAAGTTGTTCAAGAAGAATTTTCCTTAATACAAATAATCTTCCTAGTAATCTGAAAGGTATGTTTCCTTTATTAAATTTTCGTAATCATCTTTTACTTGTTGGTATTTTCATCTATTTTTTTAGAATTTTCGTATTCACTATTTCTTAAATTTGAATGTTTTTTTAAAAACCTCAAAAATCAGATTCTATCAAAATTTCCTTCCTGCTATCATCTCAACCGTCAGATCTAATCAGAAAATTTTTCAACCGTTGGATTTAGTATGGAAGATGAACTGTCGCCTCAAGCGTCTATATAAAGGACCCCCAAGTGGTTGTCCCACATCGAAACTAAAGCTCGTGAATTCTGAAGCTCTGCCCTCCTATATAAGCCCATTCCAGATTTTCAAGGTTTTCTTAACTCCGAATGTCTGTTGAAGTATCTTTCCAGAAAGACATGTCAACTGTCAAGCCGATTTCTGAATGAAAGATTTACAGAGAAAGGTTGGTACATCCAAATTTATTTGCTAAGTATGATTCTATCATCTCAAAGAACATCAAGCTGAATGGATGGGAGAGTGTTTGCGTATCGAAACCATAAGCTCAGGATCTGGTATATATGGACTTGTTGGTTGAATTCTATGAATCAGTAAGTTTTTTCAAGGAAGAAGGAAAAGATAAATTCTCTTTCAAGAGATATGGGAAGACTTGTGCTCTTTCTTACACCAATGCATCTAGTTTGATTGGAGTTCCTTATGAAGGATAATATGAGATTTGTTCTCATAAGTTGCTAGATTTCCAAGGAAGCTTTATTAAGGTGAAGGCTATGGATTCCCTCGGTCTTTCAGATGTTAAGACTCCAAAAATTGTTCACCTATCTACAAATTTCCGGATTCTCGAATTATGGGTTCAAGGATTCATTATTCCGAGAAAAGGGGACAATGATACTTTGAAGAAAAGTGACATGTATATCTTAGATTTCTTGGTAAATCTAAGAAAGATAAAATTGGTTAAACATATTCTGATTACAATTGAGAATATAAAGAATGAAAATCTGAAGTCTCAGATTATTATGTATCCAGCCATTCTCTCAAAGCTAATTGTATGATGTTTAGAATCTTTCAAAATACCTTGTAGTTCTAAGCCAAGAAATTGCAAAGTTATGCTGGTAAGTGATGATACTCTGAGAAGGATGAATGTTGGATTTTCTAAAGAATCCGAAGAATTTTATGGCTTTCCTAAGGAAGAAACTAAAGCCTTATCGAAGAAACAGGAGGCCCCTGAGACCTCTAAGAAGGGAGGAAGGAAGAGGAAAGTGAAAGAAGTGGAAGAGAAATAAAAAACTCCATAGGCTAAGGAAACCCAATCCGCACCACCAAAGCTTAAGAAGCAAAAAGCATATCTAGATAGGGTAGTAGAAAAATGGTGGGAAGACAAGGAGAAAAAGAAATCAGAGGATCCTAGCTTTGGTTTGGATCCTTCCGAAGCAAAAGCTTTAAAAGAAAAGACTGTCGATGAGCTTGAAAAGCATGCAAAAGAAAAGAAACAAAAGAAGAAGATGACTTAAGCATAGATTGTGCAATCATTTCTGAAGGCCACATAGAAAGCATCCGAAAATATTCCGGTACCAAAACCCCTCTTAGCAGAAGCTTTACCAGAGACACCGGGAAAGAAATTTGTGACTCCAGAAAAAGTACAAGAAAAAGTATTGGAGAAAAAAAGAGAGGAAGAAGAAGGTAATGGTGATACCGAAGATCTCATTAAGTAGAAGATTTTCATGAGAAGGAAAGTCCATCAGAGAAGATTTCAATCTGAACTTCTGAATCTGAATATTCAAAGCTTGCTACCCCTGTGAAAGATGAGAAAGGTGAAGATGACAAGGTTGAAGAAGTGAATGAACTGTCTGAAGAAGAAAGTTATAATCATGATTTTGTTCATCCAAAAGATGCTAAGGCAGGAGCTGAAAAGGAAGAGATAGAGGAAGACAAAATTTTTCAGCTGTCTGATAGTGAACATGAATCTCCTGACCAAGTGGAAGCCATTCTGAAAGATGATAAGGGAAAACAGGTGGTTGTTGATACACCTACCAAGGCTGTGGTTAAGAAGAAAGATGCTGGTGGTTCTTCTAAGAGGAAAGTTGCTGATATAGAGAAACATCCCTCACCAAGTAAAGTTTCTGATTCGGAATCATCATCCCTTGGACATGATTTCGTAGTTCAGTCCTTGAAGAAGCTTGTTGGCACTATACCAATATTTCTCAGTATAGACTCGAGATGCCAGATGCTTCAACATTCATTGAATCAGAAATCAGATTCAGTATCCATGGTGATAGATAAGTGTGTCAAGATTGAAGCATATTTCAATTTTTTTTTCATAAACTATGAATCCCATAAAATATCTTGCAAGAAAATGACCAGATGGTCAAGGAAAACTATAGAAGATATGAGAAATATTGATGAGTTCCAAGATAGTGTCAAGGATTCATTTGACACCTAAGATGTAAAGATCAAGGATCTCATAAATAGCTTTGAGGAAAAGCTAACTCTGGAACAGAATTCTTGGATTCAAGAAGTTAAAGATCTGAATGGGAAGTTGTATTCAGTTGCTCAGAGTTGGAAAAGAGAAAGGGATCTCAGGATTGAGATAGAAGAAAATCTTGTCAAGCAGGAAGAAGCCTTGAAGGCTTAGGCTGATATTCTTAAGGCTCAGGAAGAAAGAATCAAAGCCTTATAAAAGAAAACCGACGATCAGGATCATATTCTTAAGCAAGCAGAGGAAGATCACAGGGATCTCAAGAAGCTCAAAACTATTGGGAAGAAGTTGATGCTGAAGGAAAAGGAAGGATAAAATTGTTCAATTCTGATATTTTGTTGTATTATTTCCTTGTATAAATTTTCCCAATCCTAATGAAATTTTTGGTTGCTCTTTGTTTTCTTTTGGTTGTTTAGTACTACAATTTTAGGTACCATATTTACTTTTCCATTCCCTTTAATCCTTTTTTGAAAATTACAAAGGGGGAGAGAGGAAAAAAGAATACTAAGAAAAGAAGAAATTTCCCTAAGTAAGGGGGAGTTCATCTAAGGGGGAGTTCTTATCCAAGAAGATTTTCGTATGCAATAAAATGTTAAGTCTCATTCCGAAAATCTATAATACGTTCCTTAGTGTGTCCAAAGCCTAAGGGGGAGTTAGCCATATTCATCTTTGATCATGTGTTAAGGGAGATAAGTTTTATTTACAAGTCCATAAAATTTCTAAGTCCTTATATTCTTTTTTCTAAGGATGTTTGTGCTTTCCTAAAAGGGGGAGATTGTTGAGTCAATAAAGTTTTCTTATGACTTTTCCATTCCTTCATGTTTGGGGGATATTGTTGAGTAAATAAGGTTTCCTTATGATTTTTCCATTCCATCTTGTTTTGAAAATCACAAACACCTTATCTTAAGGAAAATCTCTTTTACCCTATGCTTTTCTTTCATAAGGAAAATTTTCCTTCCCCAAGGAAATTTATCCTTACCATGTTTTTTATTATTCATATTTTATCTAAGTATAAAATTCGGTTTCATATCCAAAACATCAGAATCTTAAATACTTAGATATAGAGCATTCTGTTTTCAGGATCCGAATTCGAGTTCCAAATTTTCTGAATTCAGACTCCAAAATTTCTGAGTTCAGACTCTGAGTTCTCTGAATTTAGACTCTGAACTTTTTGAGTTCAGACTTTGAGTTCTTTGAATTCAGACTCTGAACTTTCTAAGTTCAGACTCCGAGTTCTCTAAATTAAGACTCCGAACTTTCTGAGTTCAAACTCCGAGTTCTCTGAATTTAGACTTCGAACTTTGTGAGTTCAGACTCCGAGTTCTCTGAATTTAGACTCCAAACTTTCTGAGTTCAGACTCCAAGTTCTCTGAATTCAGACTCCGAACTTTCTAAGTTCAGACTCTGAGTTCTCTGAATTTAGACTCCAAACTTCATAAGTTCAGACTCTAAATTCTTTTGAATTCAGACTCCGAATTTCCTTTAAATTCAGACTCTGAAATTCGATGAATTCAGACTCCGGAATTCTATAGAATTCAGGTTCCGAATTCCTTTGAAGACAGAATCCAAATATACATTTATTATAGACATTGAATAGTTTTTGGTTAGACTCCAAACTTTTATTTTTTCCTTACACTCCAAAAAATGAATTTGGTTAAGTAACCATATTTTTTTCTTACTCTTGTTTTGGTTATAAAACGATGTCGTGAATTCAGTTACTAACTAACCGTTGTTTGAGTGACACATGTACAGGTCCCTCCAAAATTCAAGGAAAAATATGACTGTCAGAGGAAGGAGCCGACCATTGAAGCTGTGCCTATAAATTGGAGCTCATTTGAAAGAGCTCACAACTTTGATGAACTGTTCTACGACTCTAGAGATTACATGCTGCTGAAGTGATTTCTAGAGAGGTACTTTCATGCTTTGTGCGTACTTAAAATCTTGTTCAGAATTTCTTCGTGTGACTCTGAATGTTGCTGATTACATTTGAGGGATTCCGGGGATAAGAAGACAAAGGTGCCGACTACTTTGAAGTTCGAGGGCTTGCAGAGATAGCAAGACAGATTCCGATCTTTGTATCGAGGGCTTACCCTGGTGTGGGTAAGACAGAATTTCTTGAAAGTATAAATCAATGGACGTTTATCCAAGGTTATTGGATACCCTTCTCTTTGGGTTAAAATATTTACTACTTGTTACTTGTATTGTTTCAAGTTTTCCGCTGCATTTTGTTTGTTGAGGAAAGTATAACTATCTTATACTTCTTTATACTTGTACACTCAGATTTAGTAAGATTATATACGCTTTAAGGTTGAATCTTTATCTTTGTAAACTTTTGTTGAGTTTCATTTTCAGAACCACATTTCTGGAATTACATTCTCAGAATCACATTTCCAGAATCAAGCAAGTTTTTAGAACTTAGAGGTTTTGTTAATTTACCTTGCTAAACCCTGTTAAACAATAGAAAGGTTTCTAACCAACTTTAAAAGTTCCAAAAGAATTTTTAAAGTACATAATTCACCCCCCTCTTGTATATTGAGCATCTACATTATCATTTCGATCCTACAGTTGGTATCATTGAAGGATATTATACTCCATACCAACCTAACAGTCTAGATGGTTAGGTCCATACATAGTGCATAAGGTGTACCCCCATGGGGGTGTATAAATTCAAGATCCCACCAATGGTCAAACCTTTAAAGTTAATGATCATAGAGTCAAACCATTCACCGAACCATTCCAAAAAAATGAAGTTGATAAAAACTTGTGTGAACCAACCTTAGATGAGGAAAATACTTAAATAATTAAGGGTCTAAGTTGAGCTAGCGACATTAAACCAAAGCACTGCACGAGAGGCAACCCGTGGTTTTCATCTTTGAAAATCATTTTTTAAAAATAGGATTAATGAATCATTTTGATATTTAAAAAAATAGATTGTTGACCTGTTCTTCTATTATGAGTATGGATGGGTACGAAAGGGGAGCGCTATATTCATCCGTGTCCTGTGGTGTGATCCTTGAGTAATACCTTACCCATAAATTTAAAAATAATACAATGTATCATCAGTTCATTTTATTTTTTATGTGTTTGTATGTTAAAATAAAAATTCAAAAAATTAAATTAAAAGTCCACGTTGTAGGTCATGGGGAAAACCCTATCACAACCGGCGAAGCTGCGAGAACTCGAACCTGGGATTGAAGGGAGACAGGGGCATGCACTTACCACTGACCTACAACTTATAATGCTTCCTTATTCTATAATTTTTTGTAAATATACTAATATTTTACTTTTTTAAAATTATATGAATAAATATATATATATATATCTATATCTATATAGTTTTTTTAGTTTTTCTCTCTCTTCCACTAGGGAATTACCAGAGTGACATAGAGATCAAAGGATTAAAAGGGAGCAACAATAATTTCAACTTTAACTACCAGGTGACTTCATTCCATGATCCTAATTTTCAATTTCCTTTTTGCACTCCCATTCTCTGTCTCTACCCCTTCTAAATTTTCTTTTCTTTAAACACTGGGGACAATGTTATTTTAAGTTGGGGGGGATAAAATAAAAAAAAATTGTGTCAAAAAAAACGATGATGAATGATTTGAAAAAAAGGCGTTCTTTAACGGAAGGAAAATTTTCTTTAACCTTGAACATGATAATAGACATTGTACACTTTGAAACTGAATATCAAATAATTTAGCATACCCTGATTCTGATTTTAATCCATGTATATTTCATGAGCATAGATTTTGGAAAGTGTGGCTGTCTAATGTGATATTTCATTATTTATATTTTCATCCAAATAAAAAAAAAGAATCACAACGCACGCCATTTGGATAGTGGGGTATTTGTTTGAGTTCATGGGGTCCCCCAAATAAATAGCATAGGTTTGGTGATCATTTTAGTTTTAATACGAGTATTCAAAAATAAATAAATAATAATAATAAATGTGCGTGTAGAGAAATGAAATGACATAATGCGTGGCTTTAGGCACTTGGGGATCGTGACTCTATAGTTGTCTGGCCTAGAGTTAGTAATTTTATCTCTATTTATGGTAATTTGACGTTGTTTTTGACTGAGTTAACTCGAGATGATGCCTGAGTATGTGGGCTTCACTTGGTGCCATAAGGTCTTTGAGCCTGGGATTCATCGGCAAAGTATCGCTACAGGGGTTGACTCTTTTGAGTGCAATTTCAATTACCATGAAAAAATTGCAAAAACAACCAAAAAAACAAAAACAAAAACAAAATAAAAAAAATTCAATAAAAAATTTGAATACTCATCTTAATATTGAAATGTGATTCTACCTAGCTTTTCCATCATTTCCCCTTGAATAAAGATGAACCCCCCATGTCTATTGCGATGCACAACACATCATCACTCTTAATTGATATTGGATGAAATATGACGATGAATTTGAATAAAGGAATGAGCTTGGGATCGAGATTTGCTTATGAAACTATATTTTATTAAAGTATTTTGATGGGTTTCATGATTTTTTAGTATAAGGGTTTTTGGTGATCATTGTGTATTAAAATGTTTTTGGAAAAGGGAATTCAAATTTCATATTGTTGAGATACATTTTTCTCGGGACTAGCAAATCTCAAGTTGAGGGTATGATAAGCCAATAAAAACACATATGTTAATTAAATTTTAATGGTATTAAATGTTCATTTTTGATCTTATGGGTCTGAGTTAGTGGATTTTAATTTTGAACATTTATTCTCATCATTTCTGCACTTCATGCCTAATGTACACCAATTTAGGCCCAATGATTCATATGATTTTAAGGAACGTAATTGTCCATATTTTAATTTGATATTTTTTGAAATGTATATACACTTTAATATGAACATTTTTCATTCAGGGGCAAATGGAGGATTCATAAAGGATGATTGGGATATTTGGCGATGAATGGAAACAATTCTAGAGAAGGCAGATTGGACACCATCCCACTGATGAGAATGTGGGACCCACAATACAGGCCCAATGAAGACCAAATTTCACAGGATGATAGAATAAATATATAGGAACAAATAATTCTTCAAGATCCAATAATAATTCGGCCTCTATGATATCTATTAATGCGACCCAAATAGAATATCAAAATCTGGGTCAGAATCTATGTCCCAGAATGTTATCCCACTAAATATGTCATAACTCCTGATACAAAACTCCAAATGGGCCCAAATTTTACTGGAGGTTAGTAAACATCAGGAGATCCATTTTCTTCTTCTATGGACCACTCTAATTCGGCCATCTAGAATGTAATTTCGATACATCTGTTCGGTGGATGCAAGTTGGCTTCCACTTCGGGTCAAAGGAGGGATTCGATTTTTATCCACTACTTTCCACCACTCTATGGCCTAAATTAATTTAATAATTGGGAATACATTGATTGAGTCTCAACCTAAGGCTTAAAAATTTCCTATTTAAGGCAGTGGTGGTGATGGGGAAAAGATATCTCTTGTTTTTGATGTAATGTTTTTATTCCAAAGTTTCTTTTTGATGTTTTCAATTGCCATGTAAGTTTATTTTTGTATTTCTATGTTCTTAATCAAAATATTTATCTTCTATTATTTCCATTTCTTTCATTTAAACTCTATAATCACAAAGAAAAGTGATATATCTATGTTGTGGTGAATTAGTTCACACATAGGTGTGAATTTCATTCACACACACAGAGGAGTGCTCGTTATTTCTGCAGTTTTAATTTCTTCAATCCAATTGTTGTAAGCCATCTTATACCTATCATTGAGAGTATACCATCAATAGAGGGATAACCCTTAATGAGATGATATTAGTAATATTCAAAGTCTGGATTGAATGTTATTTTATGAATGAATTGTTGTTAATTGGTTAACTAATTTAAGACTTCCATTCTTCAGTTATTTCCACTCTTCATCTTCACTGTGTTTGAGGAAGCTAAATCCAAGTTCTAAAACCACCATATACCTTGGAGAGATCATGAATTTGGTTCTCTAAGTGTTTAGGGGATTATTAATTGAGTTTATTTAGCATAAAACTAGAAAATTATGAAGGTAGTGTTATTTTGAAGAATGGATTCATCAAGAATTAATAAAACCAAAATTGTCTAAAGAAGTAAAATTCATTCAATCCACCCCGAGCATAATCCTATGATCAACCCATTTTCATTAAATTGAATTCACTTAGGTTTCTTAGTTTTCTTTAAAACCAAATAAAATCAAAATCAAGTTGGCCACTTCATAGCCAAAAATCCATCTCAGAGGTTGTGTATCTTAGGTATCTTCTTAGGTCTCAGTGGATTCGACAACCCAAGCTAGACTAAAAGGACCGTTCCACCTTCATCTCTTGGGTAAATTTTAGCGTGAATCAGGAATGATCTTAAATGGTTGTTAAGGTATATTTCTTCTACTTCATATCTTTTAATTTTCTATGGTAAGAATGTTAATTCATCTAAATTAGTGACTGGTTATGTGGATTCTGACTATGATGGAAATGTTGATACTAGGAAATCACTAATTAGTTATGTCTTTACTACATGTGGAGGACCTATATTATGGTAGTGCAATATGAAATCAGCGGTGGCCCTCTCAACCACTTAAGCTGAGTACATAGCACTGATAGAAGCTATCAAAGAATCCATATGGATTAAGGGTTTGATTTCTAAGCTTAGTATTAGTAATTATGTTATTATTGTACATTGCGATTCTCAGTACGCCCTTTATCTATCTAGAAATTTATTATTCCACGGTAGGTCTAAGCACATAGATATTAGGCTTCATTTTGTTAGAAAATTTATTGAAAGTGGAGCAGTGTGTATCACTAAGATACACATGGATGGAAACTTAGCCGATAGTTTAAATAAGGTTGTTACTTTATCCAAGTTCAAGAATTGCTTAGGTATCTTGAATTCAGTTCCACTTGAATAACATTTAGGTGCAAGAACATCACCAATTTTCAATTGAAAATGGTTGAGATTTGTTAATTTGGGTATTCTTTTTCCCTTGTATTCATATTGAAAATTGATCCCCATTTATTATCCCATTTAATTTTCTTACATGCAATTTATTATTAATTTGTCTGCTCAATATTTTTTTGGTTTTACTATAATCTATTCAGCTGGTTTATTTGGGCCGAGTATTATGGATTGTTCTCTATTTCCCTACTTGGTTAGTTTCACACTGTGGAAATCTATTTTTTCACTCATCTTTCCTTATCCATGCATCGTGGTAGCCGACCAATCCATCCCAACCATCCATTTGGATTGAGTGGTTTCATGGGTGGTTGGGTAGTATGTTTAGCATGGATGTCATGGAACAATTCCCTTGGGCGTTCTATTGTGCCGGTTAGGGTTATGGAAGAGGGTTTCATCACCCCTGAGGCGTTTTCATTCGAGATAGCAGTAGTGTGTACAAATCCAAGATAATCGACACCCACTTTATCATTAGTTCACTCGATAAATAGAGAACAGTGTTGGGTGCCTTTCTGGTTGGCGCACCGCGTAACACTTCCTCAATTGGAGCATCATGAAGTTTCTCTTTTAATGAGGTGATTTTAATGCGGGCCAAGACCGTGTGAATTAATTCACACAGTGACAAAATTTTGACACAGAGACATTAATTGATGTAGATTCTTTTTCCTATATAAGGAGGTAGTGACAAGGCATTTCAACACACCGACATCAACAACATCGAGAGAAAATCCCTTTTGGTGATCACCTTTCTTCGATGATTATCTTTCTTGCTCTCCGCCTTTTGATCCATACTTTTATTCTAGATTATTACTTTTGAGATTCCTTCTATTTTGGAGAGTCTCTACCATGTACCTCTTGATTTTAGTGGATCCCTCTTTCTGGACTAGGTCCCGTGGTTTTTCCCTTTTTGGGTTTTCCACATACAAATTTCTGGTGTCAACTTTATTTTTCTGCACTTATTTTTTTCGTTGCGCATCCGATTTTATTTGGAGGGAAAAATTTTATTTCCGCTGCGGGTTTTCTTTTTTCTATTTTTTGTGCATTTGTCATTTTTCCATCTTTCCCAATATCTGGTATCATAGGGTTTGGTTTTTATATTTCATATTTATTATGGAGTCCAATTACTGTCAGATGATTTTGTTGAATAGTACCAACTACCATATGTGGTGACTTAAAATGAAGGATCTGCTTTTTGTCAAGAGAATGCATCTTCTAGTGTTTAGTACCCAAAATCCAGAGAGGATGTCAGATGAAGAATGAGCATTCGAGCATAGATGGTTTGTGGATTCATTTTCCAATGGGTCGAAGACAATGTGATGAACCACATTGTCAACATCTCTCATTCCAGAACTTTGTGGGTGAATCTTGAGATGACCTATGCTTCCAAGACGAGAAACAATAAACCGTTTATTCTCAAGAAAATGATGAACTTGAGGTACATATATGGTACATATATTTCTTATTATTTAAGTGAATATCAAGTATGTTTTGATCAGTTGTTTGGAATGGGTATCAATTTTGAAGATGAGGTTTTAGCTCTTTTGCTGCTTAACATTTTACCTGATTCATGGGAGAATTTACGTGTTACTCTAACCAGTTCTGCTCCTAATGGTGTTGTGAAATTTAGTTTTGTCAAGTATGCTATTTCAAATGAAGGGGCCAGGAGACGTACTTAGGATAAATCTTCTTCAAAATTTTTAGTCACAGAGAATAAGGGGAGAATCTAGGAACGGGGGAAGAGCAGTCGAGGTAAGATCAGAGGTAGAAGCAAATCCAGACCGAGGCAGAGAGATTTCGAATTTCATCATTGTGGTAAGAAGGGGCATGTTAAGAAGTGTTGTTATCAGCTGAAAAGAGAGAACATATTGAAGGAAAATCCACAGAAGAAAAATGGAAATGGAGATGATCATGTCGCACTGCTATAGGGGTGATCTTGTTATTGTTTATGACTCCATTAACATTGCTTCTGATGATTATTGCTAGGTTGTTGACAGTGGTACCTATTTTCACATAACATCGAAGACTGATTTCTTTACATCTTACAGCCCAGGTAATTTTGGGATTTTGAAGATGGACAATGATGGTCATGATGTCGTTGTAGGCATCGGGACTATTTTTTTAGAGACCAATACAGAATGTAAGCTGATTTTGAATAATGTTCAACATGCACCCGAGGTTCATTTGAAACTTATTTCTACCAGAGTTCTTGATGATGAAGGGTTTATCAACACTTTTGGTGATTTCCAATGGATGTTTTCCTAGGTCTCTTTGATTTTGGCTCGAGGGAAGAAGCAATCAGGTTTGTACTGGACTAGAGCTTCTATTTCTTGTGATACTTCTTGCATTGTTGAGTGTAGTGTTTCGTCCAAGTTGTGGCATAAGAGGCTCAGTCACATCAGTGAGAAAGGTCTTGGTTGTTTTTTCAAGATAAATATTCTTCCATATTTGAAGAGTGTCAAATTTGACACATTTGATCATTTCATGGCTGAGAAATAGAGGAGAGTGAGTTTCAACAGTCACCCTTCACACATGAAGTCACAGGTACTTGAATTGGTACATTCTAATGTTTTTGGTCCTTTGAAATCTAAGACCTTTAGTGGCGGTCTTTATTTTGTTACATTTATTGATGACTACTCACGAAATCTTTGGATTTATGTTTTGAATGCCAAAAGTTAGGTGCTCAGTGTTTTTAAGCAATTTCATGTTTCTACTGAGAGGGAATCAAGAAAGAAATTGAAATGTATTTGCACTGACAATGGGAGAGAGTTTTGTTCTCCGTTTGATATGTATTGCAGGTAGGAAGGTATTCGGCATCAGAAGACGTCGCCCAAGACACCTCAACTGAATGGTGTAGCTGAGCTGATGAACATGACTTTGTTGGAAAGAGTTCATTGTTTTCTTTCAGAATCAAAGTTGCTTGGGCATTTTTAGGGTGAGGCTTTAATTATTGTTTCTTATATTATAAATTTATCACCTACAGTTTCTTTGTAGATAGACACTCCCAACAAGTTTTGGTATAGCAAAGAGATCATGTACGATCACTTGTGTGTTTTTAGTTGCAAGGATTTTTTTCATGTGCCTAGAGATGGGAGATCCAAGCTGGATGGTAAGATACACCAGTGTATTTTTATTAGCTATGGACACGATGAGTTTGGGTACATGTTCTATGATTCTGTTTTGAAGAAACTTTTCAGAAGCTGTGATGTAGTGTTTAAGGAGGTTCAGACAATTGCAGACATTGATAAGGGAGAAAAATATACTTCTCCAACTTCTTATGGTTTTTTCAGTCTTGAGCTAGGTTCTGATTCACATTTACCTCATATTGTTGATCCTGATGATCATGTTGATGTACAGACTGATGTTCAAGGTGAATAGGTTGGATTTGATGTTTCCGATGCATCTTTTGTTTCTGATGATCTGGTTCCAGGGGTTATTAATGAACCCACAGTTCCACTCCGGAGGTCATCTCCGCATCGCACCGTTTCTACTCAATATTCACATGATGAGTATGTGCTACTCACTGAAGGGGGAGAACCAGAATCTTTTGACGAGGCAATGGAAAGTGAACAGAAAGACAGATGGGTTGTAGCAATGAATGACGAGATGACATCATTGCACGATAACCACACTTTTGAGCTGGTGAAGTTACCGACAGGGAAGAGAGCTTTGCAAAAGTGGTGGATTTATCAAATTAATAATGAAGAATCTAGTTTTGTTCTAAGATATAAGGAAAGGTTAGTTGTTAAAGCCTTCTATCAGAAAAAAAAAGGTATTGATTTTGATGATGTTTTATCACCTGTTGTCAAAATGTCATCCATTCGGGTTGTTCTTGGTTTTGATGCTAGTTTGGATCTACAGATTGAGCAGATGGATGTGAAGACAAATTTCCTATATGGAGATTTAGAGGAGGAGATTTATATAGAGTAGTCAAAAGGTTTTGTTTAAACAGGTAAAGAAAATCATGTCTTCAGGTTGAAGAAGAGTTTGTATGGTTTGAAGCAAGCTCCGAGGCAGTGGTATAAGAAGTTTGAATCTGTCATTTTTTATCAGGGTTTCCGGAAGACATCTTCTGATCATTGTGTTTTTGTTCAGAGATTTACTGATGATTATTTTATTATACTGATGATTTATGTTGATGATATTCTCATTATTGGCCACGATACTTCTAGAATTGACAGATTGAAGAATGATCTTTGTTAGTTTTTTGCGATGAAAGACTTGGGGCCAGCATGATAGATTCTTGGCATGACGATCTCCCGTGACAGGAAGACGATCGCATTGTCGAGCGCGTCAAATTAGTTGTTTAGTTTTAACTAGAATTTCTGCAGTATAGCAGCAACCCTATGTCATCTCTTGACGGAGCCTTAGATCATTAATTGAAAAAAATGGTTTTGATTATGAAAATATAAGGGGAATGAAATTTAATAAAACTTTGGGTTTTATGATTAAATATTACAATAGAAAAACTAAAGCGATAAAATAAAGTAAAAATGAACAAGATTAATTAAACGTGATCAACCCAGGGGAGTATCGTGATGCTCATCCTTCATCGCTTCAAGATAAAGGTTATAGATCTTTTAATCCATGGTTTGTAACACCTATTACCATAATGTTACTGAGTTTATACTAGGATACCTCCCAGGGTTTAGTCGAAAACACACAATGATTCATCAGACACCGCCGATGATTGGGTGACTTGTGTTCAACTTCATAATCGAAACTCACCAAGGAAAAACACGAAGAACTCAATGTGTTGTCCAGGCTTGTATTTTATTTCTTTATGATACCATTTCATAAATATATATGGCCTTGATAGTGCTTATGTGAGTTCAATTGACCAATATAAACCACACAAACACCGCAATTGAATGAGGGAGGAAAAATGGATGAATGGTGTGTGAAACATCACATGAAAGGGTACCCTCAAACATAATCATTTGAGTTTGAGTATAACATACCAGTATATAACTTAATTAAATAAAAATATAGGATGAATAAAAACAACATAAAACCTGGAATTAAAATGATCATTCAAAATAATACAAGTATGAAGCTCAGGATTACATCACGTTCCTCCCCGGGTGATCACAAGGGGTTTAGAAACCCATGGGAGGGGAGGAAGAAGAAGATGTTGAAGTAGCACTTCCCATAGACTCCATAACTTAAAATATTGGTGGGAGGACTACTTTGGGACTCCAAAATGGTATCACCTTGCCTCTGGTTCGAACTCCCAAATGGGGTGCCCAATGTGCAAATTTATAGGCAAAGTGAGAAGTGGTTTTGGGAACCCTGATTTCACGAATCCTCTCGGTCCATGGTTTTGGCCAGTCAAAAAGTCATAAATCACTTTGGACAAAACTACAAAGTTTTTTAAAAACACCATTTCTACCTCCATGTCAAATGTGGCAGCCAGATATGGAATATAATAAGATATATTTCCAAAATAAAGAGTCAATGTTTTGACCCCATGTAGATCCACTTTATTGGAAAGATCAGTCTGTATGGGACTCTTAATAGATGAATTGGGCTTCAGTTCCTTCAGATGAAATGTATCTCATTAAATTTCGGACCAGAACACAAATGTTCATCTCATTTGAATTCAATGTTTAGAAGAAACACACATTTTAGTACACTGGTGTGCTTGGATCATGTGCAGATTAACCCATTTTTCTTGGACTTCATCATGGGTCCTCCAAATCACATCCACCTACAATATAATTATCAAAACAGGTAACATTTACCTTTTCAAAATTGTTAAACACAAAATAATTGAATCAAACATGGAGTCAATTTTTTTATTATACTTGTAATTTTCAATACAAAACCAGTTTAATACATTGGTATAAGGGTGAAAAAAAACAGCGAATCATGGTACGATCAGAAGGCCAAGAAATTGTGGTTATCTTAGGAGAGATACATTGAGAAGGTTTTTCAGAGATTTTCTATGAATAGAGATAAAGTGGTTAGTACTCCTCTTTCTTTACATTTTAATCTCAGTACCAGTCAATCACCTTCTACTGATGAAGAGAGAGAGAGGAGATGCATCACATACCTTATTCATCTGCCATTGGATGTTTGATGTATGCAAGGGTATGTACTAGACCTGATATAGCTCATGCAGTTGGTGTGGTCAGTCATTTTCTATCAAATCCAGGTAGAGATAATTGGAGAGAAATGAAGTACATTTTTCATTATCTTTGCGGTACTTCTGATATGAGATTGTGTTTTGGTAAATGAGAACCTATTCTTTGTGGCTTTACAGATTCAAATATGGCAGGAGATATCGATTCAGGGAAGTTTACTTTAGGCTATTTGATCACTTTTGCAGGGGGAGCTATATCTTGGCAGTCTAGATTGCAGAGATGTGTTACTTTATCTACCACAGATTCAGAGTTTATTGCAGCTACTGAGGCGTGAAAAGATTTTTTGTGGATGAAAAATTTTATTTGAGATCTCAATTTAAATCAGGATAGGTTTGTTTTATTTTGTGATAGTCAGAGTGCTATTTGTTTGGGAAAGAATTCCACTTTTCATGGCAGGTCAAAACATATCAATGCTCGATATCATTGGATCCCCAACATCCTTTATTCAAGATAGTTAGAGCTTGATAATATCCACACTAATGACTACGGATCAAACATGTTGACCAAGAGTTTACCCATAGGGAAATTTGAGACTTTTCGACTGATTGTAGGGTTGGCGGTGATCCCTACTTGAGTTGGGGGGGGGAGGAGTTTTTTGGGCGCCTTCCTGGTTGGCGCACTGCGTAACACCTCCTCAATTGGAGCATCACACAATTTATCTTTTAATGAGGTGTTTTTAATGCGGGACAAGACTGCATGAATTAATTCACGTAGTGACACACTTTTGACATAGAGACATTAATTGATGCAGATTCTTTTTCCTATATAAAGAGGCAGCAACAAGGAATTTCAACACACCGACATCAACAACACTGAGAGAAAATCCCATTTGGTGATCATCTTTCTTGCTCTCTACCTTTTTATCCACACTTTTATTATAGAGTATTACTTTTGAGATCCCTTCTATTTTGGAGAGTCTCTACCGTGTACCTATTGATTTTAGTGGATCCCTCTTTCTGGACTAGGTCCTGTGGTTTTTCCCTTTTTGGGTTTTCCACGTAAAAATTTCTGGTGTCAACTTTATTTTTCTGCACTTAATTTTGTCGCTGTGCATCTGATTTTATTTGGAGGGAAAGATTTTATTTCTGCCGCGTGTTCACTTTTTTCTATTGTTTGCGTGTTCATCACTTTTCCATCTTTCCTAATAAACAGATCTACATTTTCTCTTCTATCGCTCGTTGTGTGGTGCAGTCCCTGACGATTGGCTCTCAATTTCGGCCTCGACATCAACCTAGGGTAGAGATTCGATTTCAGTTTTTCTTCAGCTGTGAATACACGTAGCCATGTTCCTGATATTGTGATGATCCAGATCCAAGAGTTGGAATGGTGCTCGAACCAAGCCTTGAAGTGATCTCGAACCAAGCCTTGAATCAATCTGAAAAAAGCCTTGAAGCGATCTGGATAACCGGACCTCAATGCGTCCCATGTTGTAAGTTTCACTTCTTTTATTGCTTGTGGTTCCTATTACTTGGTTGATGCTTGTTAATGATTGATTCATTATGTTTTGTTGCTTCTTGTTCACTAGTTACTTGTTGTTTCTATAAGCCTTGTAATTTGGTTTTCATTGAGTAATAATAATACCAGTGTGTATGGATGGTGTTCTTGCTGTACAGTAGGTCCCAAAGGGATCGAAGCACGTAAATCTTGGGGTTCTTCTACTTTCTAATTTCTTGTTTTGCTATTCTCCATACCATTGTTGTAATTTGTTCCATTTTTAGTGTAATCAGTTTTTTTTTCTGATTTGAATATTGAATTTGAACCATTTGTTTACTCGGTGGTCCTCGACATTATAATTGGGGGTTTTATTCCACTATCCCCCCATAATACATAGGATGTCCAAGCGATCAAGATTACGAACCCAAGGATTGACTGATGGTTGTTTTTATGTTATTTTATTCACCTTACTCATAAATATTTATGTGTGTGTGTAGGTATGAGACTATACATTTATACGTATATAGATATGGACATCCATAGTGGCACTTGCCTAGTTGACCGAGATTATAGACCCGAGGTTCGACTGTGGTTTCACATTTTGGTTTTACTTATCTTTTCAGTTGTGTCTTAGCTAGGTTGAGCAGTTTGCTTCTGCATACACTTATAACATCATACTTTATAGGTTCATCATCAGGGTGACCCGCTGAGATTATTTCTCACCCCTTCACGTGCACCTCAGTGTATATGTAGACCTTAGGTCTTATTTTCAGGTTGAGCATAGTTTCATGGTGGATCGGGTTGAGGCACAAGGTTGCATGATCGAGTGGAGCCGCTCGTGTGGGTTCTTCTGATCGACTTGGTGCAATTTGACACTATCTGGAGACCTGGTATGCGGTCTGGCTCAGATTTAGTAGCAGAGCTAAGTACTTTTATTTCAGTTTCTTTTGTATTCTTGTATTTTTATGGTCAGCCCAGTGGGTGACCAGTGTTGTATGTATGACATAGCGGTTCAGGCTTTTATAGCCTTTTCATTTATTATTACAGCATGTTCTATTTTGGTTTATTTACTGCTTTTTCACTTTGTTTATTTACTATTGTGTATGATGCTTAGCTATTTCTGTTATTTGTTTACTCTGATATGAGAGATTAGTCTCCCCACTATCACATTGTAGGCCCTCGCTGCTAGTCGGCAGCCTCTGGCATACAGGAAGGCGCGCTTGATGTCTCATAACCAACCAGCTCGAGGCATCGGTTTAGTGACATCTGGGTCGGGAAGTTACAAAAAACATTATTTTTGAATATAAATATAATAATTATATATATATATATATATTAATAATATTTTTTATTAACAATTTTTTATCAACGTTTTGTTTAGTGCTAATAAATGTCACCTTTATCAGCGTTTTTAACTAGTGTTGGTAAAGGTGAGATTTTTGTCAGCGCTTTTTGTTTAGCATTGATAAAAACATACGCATCTCTTGTGCTGATTTGTGGCAGTGATTGGTGGGAAGAGGTCTTGGCACACGTTTTCTTTGTTTTGATTATGTGAAGTGCATTTTGAACTAAAATTCCAGTTTTAAATTGAAAACACGCACGTGCAATGATATCGGTCACACCACCTATCTGATTGATGTGTGATTAATTACTTCATTTTACAAATGAATGAACTATCATTGTCCTAAATTATCATAATAATTCATGCGTGTGTACTTGGTTTTGAGTATGTGATGTGTGTATTGATCTAAATTGTTATTTTTAAATGAAGAAACATAATTCTAATCATATAGTGGTCATACCATGTATCATATTGATATGAGATATCATACACAGTACAAATGAATTACCAATATTCTCCCTATAGTATTAACACAATCAGAGTGTTTTCTTGGTTTTGAGTATGTTACACACGTTTTAAATTAAAATGTCCTCTAATTATTTTTTATTTTATTTTTGGATAATCTATCTTTTTTATTAGGTTGAGAGTGAACCCTTTACATAACCTAAAGACTTAGAGACACAAAGGCCATAAAAATACATAGCCCGAAGGGTTAGTGGCACAAGGCCTAAATTACAACAACTCCTCCTGTGAGCTCAATGTCTATCGTTGCTAGCTCATCACGTTCGTGGTCCCTCCATTGTGTGCATCAACTTGTTGGTTTCTCTTATAGCTATTCATGGGTGCTAGTGATCAGTCATGCCATCGATGAGTCCTCAATGGACCCCTTGTGTTTAGACTTTCTAGACCACCACTGCCCACATCCCGCCTGAGCAGCTTGATGGCCCAGAGGCTCTGTAGTCTGAAGGCCCTTGATGACCTGGGACACACCATGTGTCGGATTGATCCAATTTTAATTCCTACATATCAAAAGTTAATTACTGATCTCTTCCCCAAAGTATCAAGACAATCTTAGCACATTTACTTGGTTTTGAGTATATAACGTGAATTGTGAACTAAAGTATCACTTTTGAATGAAAACATACACCTTTAGTCACACCAGAAATATCGTGCATCAAATTGATGTGTGATTGACTTTTATACATGTAAAAAATGAATCACGTATATTTATTATAAAGTATTAAGATAATCAAAACTTGTTTTCTCAATTTTGAGTTTGTTGGTAATCCCCTGCCATTGAAAGTAATGATCCCCTGATCAAGGTTTCCATCACCATTTCACCATACCTTCTTAATCAATCACTCAACTAAAGTATTGGCGTTTTATTGACAAAAGAGAGAGAGAGAGAGGGAGATATGATAGTGAAAAATGCGCCGGATTCATTATGTGGTATTATTACAACATCGTCACCATGGCATCATTGCATAAAATGTCACGTAGGTGAAGTGTCATCCAAGGATAGGACCAGGTAAAATTCTATGATAACATCACTTTTTTTTGAAGAACACACAATCAAATTATCAAAGCCCTGTTGATATTGAATTAGAAATCCTATTTTTAGCGATTGTAAAAATTAGTTATTTAATTTATTTGAAAAAACAAACAACACTTTCAACAATTTTCATAATTTGATAATTTCGTACTATATAAAATTTCAAAATTCCAAATAATAATTTTTAAAAACTAACATCAAAATAGTGCTAACTAATATATTACCCTTATCAAATAATTTAAAATATAACTCTATTTAAAAGTCAAATATAGCACAATATAAAAATTACACAAAAACCTAAAATATAAAATTTACACGCCACTCCTCCAAATAATTTTTTATTATTTTCATAAACCACTTTCACGGATAGAGTGGGAACCACACATAGTTCAAAACATCAGTCCAAAATATCACACAATTCAGTGGGTGAAAATTAAAAATTAAAAATTCATCAAATCCAACAGGATCCCGTAAATCACACAAGCCACCTGAACCATTGCAACACGTGCCTCCATCATCGTTGTCCCCTCACTGTCGGCCATTCCAAACCACGATCACAACATCACCGAAAATGAACATCAACACCCTTGTCATCACCAGAGAAAAACCAGCACCATCACCGACCGAGGAAACCACAAACTGGGGATACACGAACTCCAGAATAAAAAAATTTGAACAAATCAAACCTTGGAATCGAACTCCTCAAACAGCCTCGCTGATGCGACCATCATCACCAACCCCAATCTACAGAACTGCCGATGAAATCTAGTCTGAATCCACCGAAACCCTCCAATACCATGAGAAAAACTCCTGAAACTCCTTCAGGAAGAACATGATCCACAAAACAGAGCCATCAAAGAACCCAAATCGAGGAATAACTTGACCAGACACTATCCTGTCATCGCTTCACCTTCTCTGCTATCATCCTCAATGCAACACAAACTCTACCCTATGCCATCACCACAACGCCAAGAAACTCCATAGTCGAACCAACATGAGGGGAACCAAACCAATGAAAACCCCCAACAAAAAACACCCAAAACCACTGAGAGCGAAGAAGAAGGAACGAGGTTGGAACTCTAATCAGAACCAGGAAAAAACTTAAACGGAAAAGTGAAAGACAACTAAAGATCACAACAACGAGGGGATGAAACCCAAAAAGGAACCGGGGGCTGAAACCCTAGATGAGGAATAAAATAGACGCTGAGAGGACCCTCGACCCATATGTTAGATTCAAAAACAATTTATCGATAAAAGTCACAAATAAATATTAATACTTAAAATGTATTTTTGATCATAACATTCACCTTGAACATCAAATTCACACATGATTTGTTTCTATGTGTTACGAATAACTTGAGAATTAGCCTAAATTTTTAGGAAAAATCAATATTATTTGATTATTTTTCAATGTTTTATATTCATTTAATAGTTATTCCCAACCTCGACGTAAGGACAAAAAGCTAGTGGGCTAGGAACCAATGGGAAGGGGTAACAAAATATGAAATTTCTATTTTAGCGGCTTATTTAACTATCAATCAGGGGAAACCTTTCCAATCCTAATATTGAGAAATAATATTCCCATGACTTCCTAGAGTTTCCCCATCTAAGATCTTATCTTTTTCCAGGTATGTACTTCTTTTTGTTTTTTGTGGAACCTCTTTTGTTGGGTTTTCATTCGTCTCTAAATGTCGGCGGCTGGGTCCCTTTTTGAGGATGGAGAACATTTGCTGAAAAAAAGATCTAAAGTTCGAGGATGTATATTTGTTTAAATTAATGTAGTTTGGGTGAGCATGTCAAGGTATTACAAGGGTTTTTCATGTGTTTGGAAGGCTTCAAAGGTGGTTCGGGTTTTTCAGTAAAAAGCTAGTCTAAGAGTAGTCTGTTGGAAATTTACATGCTGTGAATCTGTTACATGGTGTGTAAATGTTGCCAGACAGACGTCGTGAACTGATTCAGGATGTGAATTGGTTACACACCGTGAACTTGCTACATGACATGTAAATGTGTCCAGACAGACATCATGAACTAATTCATAACGTGAAATAGTTACACACTAAGACACTAGTTCATGTCGTGTAATATTCAATCAGGTTATTTTTAACCTAAGGCAAAACGTTTTTTAGTGTAACTCAAAAATAGATAAATACACGATGTGAAAGGGTTGTACGTCGTGTATTTCTTAGGAATAACGGTTTTAAGGAAAAATTGTGTGTATAATCTTTTTTCATCTGCGTGCATCCCTCCTCCCTATAATTTTGGAGTGCTTCCTTTAATTCTAGATGTATAGATCAAGCATTTGATCCGCATTAAGTGGGTTCACTATGGTTTTTCCCTCTCTTTCATTTCTCTCTATTGTGGCGGTGGAATCTCCTAACCGTGGTTATTTTTATAGGTTCTGGGAACAACAGAAGCACGTGGTGGTAGGCAATATATTAAAATTTATTTTAATAATCGTTACCCGAAACCATGAGTGAAGATCTTGCATGTCAAATTTATAATTAATTTATTTAATATCTGAAGAAATAAATATACCGGCTTATGAACTTTCTTCATTGATGAATTTTGATGGTACAAAAATACCTTTTTGGATTGCCTTTGTTGCATTGTGAGGATCCAAGGATATAATACCTCCAGTGGTGATCCACACGTGCTCCAATGATCTCCGAGAAACACCACTCAATCTCCTGGTACTAGTGAGGTGAATCGAATGTCTTGCGTTGTTCTTTCTTGATCGCTCGTTCTTCAGTCTTGAAAAAATCTATCATGTGTTTCTTGTTCTTGAGAGGGAGAGAGAATGATGATTCAAGAGAGAATTCATTGTGGACAACAATTCTCTATTCTCAATTTTGGATGCAATACTCAATAGACATAACCATTTATTTATAGAGTTAGAGTTTAGGTTAAAATATCATTTAATTGTATGTCGGTAATTAAATAACATTTAATCCTTTAATAAACCACATGTCACATAATAATAATAATAATATTTTTTAGTGGGCCAATTTATGAAAATTGATAAATAATACTTATCGGCTTGTAAATAATTATTTTATCACCAGACACGACCTTGGTTCGTTCAAATTTCTTGATATTTATTAAATACTCTAATAAATATTCTATTCATAAATAAATATTTCATTCACATTCCAAAGAATAAATATTTTTTAAATATTTAATAAAATAAACAAATATATTTTTTCCACATGTCGGTGAATAAATATATTTTTTAATTCATGCAATCAATACAACTTGAATAAAATTATTCCTCGTTCCTGAGAATAATATTTATTCCTCAATCTTGAGAATAATATTCATTCCATTAATAATATTCAAATTTAATTTAATTGAGATCAACCAAAACACTTAGTGTGTGACCCTCTAGGGTTTTTTCTCATTGAAATTAGGCAGATTTGCCTAAAGTCTAAGATTACTATATATTAATGGGTCAAGGCACTCAAGAGAAAGAACTCAATGTCTTAGAAATGACAACCACATATGAACAATCACTATGTAATATAACTCATTTGTCACAATATTTCATCAAGAAGGTTGCACAACAGCGTCATTAACCTATTTGGTCAATACGTCTTTCTTTGACTTTTTTCAAATAAACACATTGATACACCATGACCATGGAATTTAACTGATGGTTTTGTTTCAATAAATGGGACAAGATATCAACTCCCATAAAGATAGAAGAGACAAATACTTCCTCAACTTATCCATTAATGACATGTCAATCGTGACACACCCTACTTCCCCCCAACATATGGCGTGATTATTTTTGTTAGTAAATATAAGTGCATGAGTCATGACATATATTAATGATAATATTAAAGTTTAATAACCATTACACACGCTAGTAGATATGAATATCTTATGACACCAAAACAAGAAGAATTCATATTGGTGGATTTGTTCTTATAATATCTCATCTTAGAGATTACCAAGTATGAAATTCATGAGAAGAAACCTCATCCACTTATGAGTATTCGCACCTGAAAGTATAAATACTATGTGTCCCATCATAGTACGTTATCTAACCAAATAAATATATTAAGAATATTGTCATATCACTTCAAGGTTCTCATCATAGTAAGGAACTACTATGACCTTATCATTGTGATAAATAATCTAGGACATTATTACATTAAATTAATGTATAAAAACAAATAATATGTAATAAGATGTCAAATTAATATTCAATACTTCGAATATACATGTAATCAATGTAAAATCAGTTGGTTCTAGAACACTAACTCCAAAAAAATCCCACTTAGAATAGAGCCTACTTCCTTTGACTTTATGTTCTCTAGAACTTACATGATAATCATGTTTCTATTGAGTCAAGTCTTTAGACAAGGGGTTTTCCATGTTTTCTTACTAGTAAATACTACCCATTTCAACCTCACCTATCTGAGAAAAATACTTCATGAGATGATACTTCCAAAGCATGTGCTTCTTATGCTGATGTGACCTTGGATATTTTGAGATATCCACTGCTGCAGTATTATTACAATAGAGTGTGATGTGATCTTTACTTATAGGTACCATATTAAGCTCTTTGATGAAGCTTCACATCTATATGGATTCCTTAGCTACTTAAGAATCCACAATATACTCAGAATATGCTATAAAATATGCGACCAAAACCTACTTTGATCTCTTACGAATCGCTGCACCTCCATTCAAAGTGAATATGTATCCCGTTTGTGACTTCATATCATCTTGATTAATTTTGAAATTAGAATATTCATATCCTCTAATGACTAATTCCTCATCTCCTTCATTGACCATGAACATATCCTGAGTATGCTTCAAATACTTATGGATAGTCTTGACGACCATCAAATGGTGGTCACCAAGATTATATTGACATCTACCTACCACACTTAATGCATAGGCAAAATCCAACCCAGTACATAGAATAATATACATGAATGACCCAATCGTTGACACACATGGAATCCTTTCCATTCTGTTTCTTTTCTCATGTGTTTGAGGAAACATTTTCTTGGAAAGATGAATGTCATGTGATGCTTGTAAGGACCCAACCCAGTTGCCTGGAGCCAATGCCTTATTTTATTACATTGGAATATAAACAAGTAATATGCATCCCTAAATACAGAGTATTTTAGTAGATTTGGAAACAAGATATATACATAAGTTCAACATAAAACTTGAAATGAAATACAACATATACGTTTTATTAGGAACATCCACAACTATAAGTTTATCCCTACTGGTCATCCAAAATAAACTTCTTCATGTACCAAGAAAATGAAACATAAGAAATGGGTGAGCTCAAATTATTATTAAGGATAATAAATAAAGTGCAAGATATCACAAACATAAACATTAGGCATGGTGAATAACTAAAAACACGTGCTTTTAACAATAAACTTGAACACATTATGGCAGAAATAAGTGCTGAATAAATAATGCCATAATAACACATAATCATGGGTATTATACTTGTCAAATAACAACATGAACCATCAATACTACTTTCATAATGATGGAGTAAATAATTAGGGACATCATAACCATAGCGTCAAAGCCTCATGCCAAGACCATAAATATCCATTTTGTCAAGGCCTTGTGCCAAGACCATAGTTTGTCTCATGAGACCTACCGATGCACCAATGGGCTATAGCGGGACCCACCTGACAATTACTAAGTCCAATTAATTCCTCATATGAATGAGGATAAGCATAAACAACATATACATTCATATTGAAACTAATATATGAAATGAAAATAATTTCCCTGATCATTAAGCATAAACACTAACCATTCAGAGTAAATTGGTGAATGGTTTTAAGATAGCACAACCACAGTCAAACTAATCATAAAACATTAAATTAAATATTATAGATTATATCATAAATTATTAATCCCAATAATACATAAGGATCAAAAAGAGTGTCGAAATATATGAAGATACTCTTATAAAACAATCGAGTAATTCTTGAGATAAATAATCTTTTATTTTGAAAAGAAGAGTTATTTTGGAAAAATATTTGTATAAAAACAGAAGCGAAGTAAGATAGTATTTTCGTAATAAAATGTGTGATTTTATAAAGATAATGGTTTCCAAAAAAATATTATATATTTCCCTTGAAAATAGGTAAAAATTTGAGAAATTCCCTTAAACTGGGCTTTTATTTTTGAAAGAATTTTGAAAGTTCATTTTAAAACATGTATCTCCACATAAAATAAAGAAGGATTCTAGTTGGTAAACATATATAGAAAAATAAAATAGAATTTATTAGGAGTAAAAAATAATATATAATAATTTCATTGAGGTAAGTAGGTAATAAAAGTAACCCGAATGAAAATGGAGGTTCGGGTGGAAAACCCTTACCTTAAGTTCGAAGGTGTTCCTCACTTGATCTTAATGACCTGAATAATCAAATTTAGGTTCATAAATTAATGATTCCATAACCTCCTCTACATTTAATTTATTTATTATAAACTTATTAGGTTTATTCATGGACTTTTGATGGGTTAAGAGATTCAATTTCATTGTTTGGGAGTGTTTTCTTCCTTGGTTTCCATGATCGGTTTACTTATATTCATGTCTGGATAAACATGTATAATGTGAATGGTTGTACAAAATAGAAGATGTATGTTATTAGTGAAAAATTAGAAGATTACATGGTCATAAAATTCATTTGGTTATTGGGAGTGAATATGAAACATTATATAAAACTTTAATGATAATTGTTTGCGTTAATTGGCGGTTCTTGATCACAACGAACTCATTTTGATTTATAAATTAATATCATGTGTAAAAAAGGATTAAATAACCTTAAATAAGCTTTAATTAAAATATTATTGTCTATTTAAACCATAAAAATTGTTTCATGACCAGAATTTAAGACGGTAAAATAAATTGAAAACCCATCGTCCTTGAATGTGATAAATTAAACCATCTCGGATGGTGTTTTTATTTCTAGTATAAGAGAAGGGGAAAAGAGAGATGATGAATAATTATTACTTTATAATAACAATATTACAGTACATGTAAGGTAATAAAGTAATCACAAAATTTGGATGAAATTAGGTGAGGAAAGAAAAATAAAAGAAAGGAACTTAAAATAAAAGAAATGAAAAGAGGAATTTACCTCTTGACGTAATCTTTCTTGAAAGACTCTTTAAGAGAGAGGTTTTTGTATTTTTATGAGACCAAGTGATGTTATACATGGAGGAAGATCTTGGTAGGAGAGTTTGATATAATTTAGACAAGGCACAAGGCTTGATAGGAGTGAGGATAAGAGGGAGTGAGGGGGGTTTTATAGTGGTGGAGAGGAGGGTTTTCCCATTATTTTACTCATTATTTTATTATTTTTCCAAATACAACCAATAATATTGATTCTTATGACCAATAATAAAAATATGTTCATGTGAGTTCAAACCAATGGTCATTTACATCATCCATAACTCAAGCATGATGCATAAATTCCATTATTTAACATATTTTGTAAATTATCAAATTTCACTATTCAAAAAAAAATTCAAGTATTTTAGAAAAATCCCAAAAATTCACCCTTAACATTTTTCTACATGTAGAATTAAAATATGAACTTCATTTTTTAAAATAATTTTCTAAATATTATTAATTTAGTTTTTAAATAAAATCATAATTTATTCTAAAAATAACAAATTTAAAACTATAATTCATTTTATGTCACCTTGAAAAATTAATCAAAATATCATTATCTTATAACCTTAAGACGATAAAATAATAACTTATATACTATTCATAAGGTTCATATTAATATTCATAAGTGGATGTTACTATTCACCAAAAATTAAGTTTGTCTTATCGGATTCTAAATATCTTACTGAACACAATTGTGTATGTCAGTTTTTTTGAAATTAAAAACACAGAGGTGAAAAAAATTTATGTTTATTAACTATGTTATAACAAAGTTACGTTTTGTAAGGAATTCGCGTTTCATGAATTCAGTATTAAATTCATTTATAAAACCTTGGGGTGTTACATTATCCCCAATTACAAAAATTTTATCCTTGAAATGACCAAAATGTTACCTCAAAAAAAGATTTGGGTAGTTCTTCATCATAAACTCCTCAGGCTCCCATGTTGCCTCTTCGATTTTATGATTTTTCTAAAGTATCTTTACCAACCGAGTTGTCCGATTCCTCAACACTTGTTCTTTAGTGTCAAGAATCTAGATAGGCTCTTTATAATAAGATAGGTCATGTTCTAATTCTATAACTTCAGAAGTGAGGACATGTGTTGGGTCTAGAATGTTATTTCTCAGCAATGAGACATGGAGCACATTATGTAATTTAGACAGGATATGTGGCATAACCAAACGATAAGCCACAACACTAATTCTCTCTAGAATTTCAAAAGGGACTATGTACCTAGGGCCCAATTTCCCTTTCTTCCCAAATATTATAACACCCTTCCATGGAGATACTTTTAAGAAAACATGATCTTCCACTTGAAATTACAAACCCTTCCTTCGATTATTAGCATAGATTTTTTGTTTGTTTTGAGCTACTTTGATATGGCATTGAATAGTCTTTACTTTCACTGTTGTTTCCTCCACAAGCTCTGGGCCCACTAACTTCCTTTCAACAACTTCATCCCAATATGTTGGTGTATGACATCTCTTTTCGTACAATGATTCATATGGCACCATTTGAATACTAGAATGGAAACTATTATTGTAGGTAAACTCCACCAAGGGTAAATACTTATCCCACATACCTTGAAAGTCGAGCGAGCATGATCTCAACATGTCTTCTGAAGTTTGGATCATCCTTTCTGATTACCCATCAGTTTGTGGATGATAAGAAGTACTCAAACAAAGATCATTATCCAAATATTTCTAAATAATTTTCTAGAATTTTGATTTAAATCACATATCATGATTAGTCACAATTGAGAGAGGTTCTCCCTGAAGACTCACAACTTCATGGATATAGAGTCGTGCTAGGCGCTCCAGTGTAAAATCCTCCATTATAGTGAGGAAATGTGTAGATTTCATAAGTCGATCGACAATTACCCATATCGCATCATTATATCTTGGATTTTTGGGAAATATTGTGACAAAATACATGGTGATGTCATTCCATTTCCATGTAGTAATAGGTATAGGTTTTATGAATCCTCTAGGATGTTGTCGTTCGACCTTCACTTGTTGACATACTAAACATCTTGATACATAATTAGAAATTTCCCGTTTCATATTGTACCACTTGAAATGTTCCTTCAAATATATATACATTTTATTGCTACTAGGTTATATAGAGAAATTGGAGCTATGGGAATCATCCAATAACTCCCTTTTCAGCTCGGGTATAGAGGGAACACATAGCCTCTTCCCAAATTTCAGAATTCTATCTTCATATATGAAGTCAGCCAACTTCTCATCTTTCACAACATTAATTTTCTTTTGAAGATTATCATCATCAGGTTGAGAGATTTTAACCCTTTATAATAAAGATAGTTAGGAAACCAATTGAAAAACTAATGATGTTTCACCTTCTTTGATAATTCCCTTGTCCATCCTTATTAGATCCATGAATACAAGATCCCTTTCAATCCTCATTTTGTTTAAAACTCCTTGATCATTCCTGCTCAATGCATCGGCTACCTTATTTTTCTTTCCTGGGTGGTAGTGTGTGGAACAATCATAATCCTCGAGTAGTTCAAGCCATCGCCTTTTCCTCATGTTGAGTTCTTTTAGTGAGAAGATATACTTCAGACTCTTGTGATCCATATATATCTCACATCTTTCACCATAGAGATAGTGTCTCCATATTTTTAGAGCAAAGATCATAGTAGCTAACTCAAGATCATGATTAGGATAGTTTTTTTCACGAATTTTTAACTGCCTTGATGCATAGGCTATAAATCTATCATTCATCATAGGGACACAACCAAGTCATTTATTTGATGCATCAATATAGATCACAAACCTATCATTCCTTGATGGTATAGTTAGGATCAGAGTATTTACTAATCTCCTCTTAAATTCTTCAAAAAAAATACTCACATTATTTTGTCCATATGAACTTAACCCCTTTATGTGTAAACTTGGTCATTGGTTTGTCTAAACAGGTGAAGTTCTAAATGAAACACTGATAATAACCTGCTAAACTAATAAAACTACGTACCTCAGTTATGTTCATTAGAGTAGTCCATTCTTGAACATCCTTTGTCTTTGCAGGAACAACAAATATTCCATCCTTAGAGACAATGTGGCCAAGAAAGAAGACCAATTGAAGCTAAAATTCACACTTGTTAAACTTCCCATATAATTCATTTCTTTTAAGAGTCTTCAGAATAGTGGGAAAGTGATTTCCATGATCTTCATAGATTTTGGAGTATACCAAGATATCATTAATAAATACCACCAAAAAGTCATCAAGATATTCTATGAAAACCCTATTAATTAGATCCATGAAGATATAGGGTGCATTAGTTAGTCCAAAAGACATTACTGTAAACTCATAATGCCTATACCAGGTTTGAAACACTGTCTTTGGAATATCTTAATTCCTTACTCACAACTGATGATATCTAGATCAAAGGTCAATCTTCAAAACATATTGGGCTCTATGAAGTTGATCAAATAAATAATCAATGAGAGGTAGGGTATACTTGTTCTTTATTGTTATAGCATTGATCTCCCTATAGTGAATGCACAACCTCATAGATCCATCTTTATTCTTAACTAAAAGAACACGAGCTCCCCATGGAGAGACACTAGGGTGAATAAATCCTTTATCACTCAATTCCTCTAGTTGTTTCTTCAATTATACTAATTCCAGAGTGGCTATTCTATAAGGAGTCTTTGATATAGGGCTTGAACCCAGAATTAAGTCAACAATAAACTCAATTTCCTGCTCTAGTGGATGTCCAGGTAAATCATTTGAAAACACATCAATATATTCTTGCACAATAGGCACATCCTCTATTTGAACATTCCTTTCCTCACCCATAGTTATTGAATTACCTTCCTCCCTAATAATTGAATTCAGTAGAGCTACTGGGGGTGGATCTATATAAGAATTATCTGGTGAGGTTTCTGCTCTAAAGATAAGGGATTTAACACTATTCTTAAAAATCGTAACTTCCCTCTTCTTGCAATAAATATTCACATCATAACATGAAATCCAACTCATACCAAGGATTATATCAATGTCAATCATGCTTATGGTGATAAGGTTAGAAACTAAAGCAAGTTTATGTGTCATAAGGGGGACTGATCGACACATCTTTATTACAATGATACACCCCTAGAAGTTTTGATTGAAAACTCCTTTATTAAATAAAATTAAACGTGTCTAATTTTCTTGGAAAACTGGGAAGATATGAAAGAATGTGATGATCTAGAATCAAATAAAGCATCAGATAAGTTCAAGGAAATGATTAAAGTACTTACCACCACATCATTAGGAACTTCAACCTCCACAATTGTGACTGCATAAGCTTGGCCTTGATCCCTTGTCCTTATTTAGGGAATCTTTCCCTGATGATTAGGAAATTCATGTGCATAATGCACAATCTCCCTGAAATTATAGCATTGAACATTGGTAGATTATTTCTTCCCCTTACAATCTCAAGATAGGTGGCCTTTTTCTCCACACTTGTAACAGACTCCCATTCCCTTCAGGCAAGTGCTAGGGTGTTTCTTCACACAATTACTACAGGATGGAAGGTCAACTCTTCCCTTCTTCCCCATTTACTTATTTCCTTTTCTAGAGTTTTTGATAACCCTATTCTTATCTTTCTTTACTTTAAATTCATAAGACTTAGAAAATTTCTTTTCTATCTTGATATCACTTGAGACTATATCTTCATATGATGAGAAACTTTGGGAGACTAGAGCCCTTCATAGAAATGGTTTTAAACCATCAATTAATCAATCAATCTTTCTCCTTAGATTACATATATAGTATACACCATGTATTTCCAACCTTGTAAAGTTGGATTCAAAATTGGAAACATTTTCATCCTACTTCTGCCTCAGATTTATGAATTTTCTTTCTATATCCACTCATTGTTCACGGGGAAAATATTTTTCTAGGAAGATTTACTTAAAATCCCTCTATTCCATATCTTTAATTTCTTCATCCTCTTTTGTGTTTTGGATTAAAGACCACCTCTAATCCACATCTCCCAATAAACAATAAACTTACATGATAACCTTCTCTATTTAGTTACATCCTAAAGTAAGAAATATGTTCTCTAGGTAACTTATCCACTCCTTAGCTAAAAATGGGTTTTCAGTCCCATTGAATGATGGAGGATATTGCCGCATAAAGTGATCCAACATAGATCCTCCATCTTGTGGATCAAGATGCTCCATACCGATAAGGCTATTGTTCATAACCTGAGTTAGTTTTCCCAATATAGTTATAAGTTTCTCAACACCAGTCATAGATCCAAAACCAACATCATTATCTTGCATCAGAGGGAAATCCCTTCATGAGATACACATGTTCATGCGGTTTCCATTTCTTCCACTAGGCGCCATTTCTAGATAATGGAATACACTAGATTAGGTTGTGAATCATAATGTAAAATCTCAAATTAGAAAAATACATTGCATAAATTGAAATCCTATGCATGGATAATACCATAATCACAAACATTGTTTCTTTGAGGAAAAATTTAAATTTAAATCATTCATAATGGATTGTAAAGAAAATGTGAATTATCCTAAGAATATACCCCAGGAGTGTCAAAACGGGTGCACAATAAGGCCCATTTTCATGTACCAAGATACCCCAGGTCAAGCTCGAAACTCTTTGCCAGAGTTTTCACTCCTAGGTACATCTGTGCCAGAACCACATCCACTTGTAGTATCCAGAAAATGATATATTTTCTAGAAAGATCCATATAATCTATTCCTTACCAATATTCCAGGATATTCTTATATGTTTATCCTCAAAGACTATCTTAGGGGTTTCATTCCCTAATCTATATTTTCTAAATTTAGTTTCCAAGTTTTCTACTAAACTTCCTCTGATACCAACTATAAGGACACGACCCCAGTTGCCCGGAGCTGGTGCCTTATTTTATTACATTGAAATATAAACAAGGAATATGCATATCAAAGGATCGAGTAGTTTAGTAGATTTTGAAACAAGATACATACATAAGTTCAACATTATAAATTAAAATGAAATAAAACATATAAGTTTTATTTGGAACATCCACAACTATAAGTTTATCCCTGGAGGTCATCCAAAATAAACTTCTTCATTTCCTGAGAAAATGAAACATAAGAAAGGGGTGAGCTAAAATTCTCAGTAAGGGTAAGAAATACAATATAAGATATCATAAACATAAACATTAGGCATGATGAATAACTAAAAACACATGCCATTAACAATAAACTTGAACACATTATGGCAGGAATAAGTGCTGAATAAATAATGCCATAATAAAACATAATCATAGGTATTATACTAGTCGAATAACCACATGAACCATAAATACTATTTTCATAATGATGGAATGCATAATACGAGACATCATAACCATACCGTCAAAGCCTCATTCTAAGGCCATAAATATCCATTTTGTCAAGGCCTCGTGCCAAGACCATAGTTTGTCTCATGAGACCTACCGATGCATCGATGAGCTATAGCAGGCCCTAAAAAAACTTACTAAGTCCAATTAATTCCTCATATGAACTGGGATAAACATAAACAATATATACATTCACATTGAAACTAATATATGAAATGTAAATAACTTTCCCCGAACATTAAGCATAAACACTGACCATTTGGAGTAAATTGGTGAATGGTTTTAAGATAGTAAAACCACAATCAAAATAATCATAAACCATTAAATTAAATATTGTATATGATATCATAAAATATTAATCCCAATAATACATAAGGATCAATAAGAGTGTTGAAATAGATGAAGATACTCTTATAAAACCATCCAGTAATTATTGAGATAAATACTCTTTTATTTTGAAAAGAACAGTTCTTTTGGAAAAATCTTTATATAAAACCAGAAGTGAATTAAGATATTATTTTCATAATAAAATGAGTGATTTTATTAAGATAATTTTTTCCAAAAATATATTACAGAGTTCCCTTGAAAATAGGTAATAATTTGAGAAATTCCCTTGAATTGGGCTTGTATTTTGGAAAGAATTTTGAAAGTTCCATTTAAAACTTGTATCTCCCAAAAAAGTAAAGAAATATTAGGGTTGTTAAACATATATAGAACACTAAAAAATAATTTATGAGGATTAAATAATTAAACATAATAATTTCATTGAGGTAAGTAGTCAATACAAGTAACCTAAATGAAAATGGAGGTTTGGATGGAAAACCCTTACCTTAAGTTCAAAGGTGTTCCTAACTTGATCTTAATGACCTAAATAATCAAATTTAGGTTCATAAATTAATGATTATAGAACCTCATATACATTTAATTTATTTATTATAACCTTATTAGGTTTATTCATGGCCTTTTGATGGGTTAAGAGATTCCATTTCATTGTTTGGGAGTGTTTTCTTCCTTGGTTTCCATGACCGGTTTACTTATATTCATGTACTGATAAACATGTATAATGAGAATGGTTTTCCATAATAGAAGTTGTATGTTATTAGTGAACAAACATAAGATTTCATGGACTTATTATCCCACATACCTTGAAAGTCGAGCGAGCATGATCTCAACATGTCTTCTTAAGTCTGGATCCTCATTTCTGATTACCCATCAGTTTGTGGATGATAAGAAGTACTCAAACAAAGATCAGTATCCAAATATTTCTGAAGAATTTTCTAGAATTTTGATTTAAATCATGGATCATGATTAGTCACAATTTAGAGAGGTTCTCCAGGAAGTCTCACGACTTCATGGATATAGAGTCGTGCTAGGTGCTCCAGTGGGAAATCCTTCATTATAGCGAGGAAATGTGTAGATTTCATAATTCGATCAACAATTACCCATATCGCATCATTATTTCTTGGAGTTTTGGGAAATATAGTGACAAAATCCATAGTGATTTAATCCCATTTCGATGTAGGAATAGGTATAGGTTTTATGACTCCTCTAAGATGTTGTCGTTCAACCTTCACTTGTTGACAGACTAAACATCTTGATATATAATCAGAAATTTCCCATTTCATGTTGTCCCACCAGAAATGTTCCTTCAAATATATATACATTTTATTTCTAATAGGGTATATAGAGAAATTGGAGCTATGTGAATCATCCAATAACTCCCTTTTCAGCTCGGGTATAGAGGGAACACATAACCTCTTCCCAAATTTCAGAATTCCATCTTCATATACGAAGTCAGCCAACTTCCCATCTATCACAACATTAATTTTCTTTTGAATATTCTCATCATAATGTTGAGAGATTTTAATCCTTTATAATAAAGATGGTTGGTCAACCAATTGAAAAATTAATGATGTTTCACCTTCTTGGATAATTCCCCTATGTATCCTTTTTATATCCATGAATACAGGATCCCTTTTAATCCTTATTTTTCTTAAAACTCCATGATCATTCCTGCTCAATGCACCAACTACCTTATTTTCCTTTCCTGGGTGGTAGTGTATGAAAAAATCACAATCCTTGAGTAGTTCAATCCATTGACTTTACCTCATGTCGAGTTCTTTTAGTGAGAAGATATACTTCAGACTCTTATAATCCATATATATCTCACATCTTTCACCATAGAGATAGTGTCTCTATATTTTTAGAGAAAAGATCATAGTAGCTAACTAAAGATCATGAGTAGGATAGTTTTGTTCATGAATTTTTAACTACCTTTATGCATAGGCTATAACTCTATCATTATTCATAGGGACACAACCAAGTCCTTTCTTTGATGCATCAATATAGATCACAAACCCATCATTCCCTAATGGTAGAGTAAGGATCAGATTATTTACAAATCTCCTCTTAAATTATTCAAAAAAAATCCTCACATTCTTTTGTCCATAGGAACTTAACCCCTTTACGTGTAAACTTGGTCATTGGGTTGTCTAAACAGATGAAGTTCTGAATGAAACACTGATAATAACCTGCTAAACCAATAAAACTACGTACCTCAGTTATGTTCGTTAGAGTAGTCCATTCTTGAACATCCTTTTTCTTCGCAGGATCAACAGATATTACATCCTTAGAGACAATTTGGCCAAGAAAGGAGACCAATTGAAGCCAAAATTCACACTTGTTAAACTTACCTTATCATTCATTTCTTTTAAGAGTCTTCAGAATAGTGGGCAAGTGATTTTCATGTTCTTCATAGATTTTGGAGTATACCAAGATTTCATCAATAAATAACACCAAAAAGTCATCAAGATATTCCATGAAAACCCTATTCATTAGATCAATGAATACATAGGGTGCATTAGTCAGTCCAAAATACATTACTATAAACTCGTAATGCCCATACCTGGTTCGAAATGCTGTCTTTGGAATATCTTCATTCCTTACACACAACTGATGATATATAGATCAAAGATCAATCTTCAAAAAATATTGGGCTCTATAAAGTTGATCAAATAAATAATCAATGTGAGGTAGGGTGTACTTGTTCTTTATTGTTATAACATTAATCTTTTTGTAGTCAATGCCCAACCTCATAGATCCATCTTTCTTCTTAACTAAAAGAACATGAGCTCCCCCTAGAGAGACACTAAGGAGAATAAATCCTTTATCACTCAATTACTCTAGTTGTTTCTTCAATTATACTAATTATATAGTGACTATTATACAAGGATTCTTTGATATAGGCCTTGAACGCAAAATTAAGTCAACGAAAAACTCAATTTCTTTCTCTAGTGGATGTCCAGGTAAATCCTCTGAAAACACATCAATATATTCTTTCACAATAGGCACATCATCTATTTGAACATTCCTTTCCTCACCCATAGTTATTGAATTACCTTCCTACCCAATAATTGAATACATTAGATCTAATGGGGGTGGATCTAGATAAGAATCAGCTGGGAAGGTTTCTGCTCTAAAGATAAGGGATTTAACACTATTCTTAAAAATCATAACTTCCCTCTTATTGCAATATATATTCACATAATAACGTGAAAGACAAGTCATACCAATGATTATATCAATGTAAATCATTCTTATGATGATAAGGTTAGCAACTAAAGAAAGTTTATGTGTCATAAGGGGGACTGATCGACACATCTTTATTAAAATGATACACCCCCTAGAAGTTTTGATTAAAAAATACTTTATTAAATAAAATTGAACATGTCTATTTTTTTTTGGAAAACTGGGAAGATATGAAAGAATGTGATGATCCAGAATCAAATAAAGCATTGGATAAGTTCAATGAAATGATTAAAGTACCTACCACTATATCATTAGGAACTTCAACCTCCACAGTTGTGACCGCATAAGCTTGACCTTGATCTCTTGTCCTCTTTGGGGAATGTTTCCCCGATTCTTAGAACATTCATGTGCATAATGCGCAATCTCCCTAAAATTATAGCATTGAACATTGGTAGATTATTTCTTCCCCTTAAAATCCCAAGATAGGTTGCCTTTTTCTCCACACTTGTAATAGACTCCCATTCCCTTCAGGCAAGTTCTAGGGTGTTTCTTCCCACAATTACTACAGGATGGAAGGTCAACTCTTCCCTTCTTCCCTTCTTCCCCATTTACATATTTCCTTTTCTAGACTTTTATTTAACCTTATTCTTATATTTCTTTACTTTAAAGTCATAAGACTTAGAAAATTTCTTTTCTATCTTGATAGCACTTTAGACTATATCTTCATATGATGAGAAACTTTGGGAGACTAGAGCCCTTCATAGGAATGGTTTTAAACCATCAAATAATCAATCAATCTTGCTCCTTAGATTACATATGTAGTATGAAGCATGTATTTCCAACCTTGTAAAGTTTGATTCAAACATGGAAACATTTTCATTCTCCTTCTGCCTCAGATTCAAGAATTTTCTTTCCATATCCGCTCGTTGTTCACAGGGAAAATATTTTTCTAGGAAGATTTACTTAAAATCCCTCCATTCCATATCTTCAATTTCTTCCTCCTCTTTTGTGTTTTGGATTAAAGACCACCACTGATCCTCATATCCCAATAGACAATAAAATTCCATGATAACCTTCTCTCTTTCATTACATCCCAAAGTGAGAAATATGTTCTCTAGGGAACTTATCCACTCCTCAGCTACAAATGGGTTTTTAGTCCCATTGAATGATGGAGGCTATTATCACATAAAGTGATCCGATATAGCTCTTCTATGTCGTGGATCAAGATGCTCCATATGGGTAAGGTTATTATTCATAATTTGAGTTAGTTTTCCCAATATAGTTATAAGTTTCTCAACACCAATCGTAGCTCCAAAACCAACATCATTATCTTGCATCGGAGGGAAATCCCTACATGGGATATGCATGTTCATGCGGTTTCCATTTCTTCCACTAGGCGCCATTTCTAGATAATGGAATATACTAGATTAGGTTATGAATTGTAATGTAAAATCTCAAATTAGAAAAATACTTAGCATAAATTTAAATCGTATGCATGACTAATCCCATAATCACAAACATGGTTTCTTTGAGGAAAAATTTACATTTAAATCATTCATAATGGATTGTAAAGAAAATGTGAATTATCCTAAGAATATCCCACAGGAGTGTCAAACTAGGTGCACAATAAGGCCCATTTTCATGTACCAATATACCTTAGGTCAATCTTGAAACTCCTTGTTAGAGTTTTCACTCCTAGGTACATCTGTTCCAGAACCACGTCCACTTGTAGTATCCAAACAATGATATATTTTCTAGAAAGATCCATATAATCTATTCCTTACCAAGATTCCAGGATGTTCTTGTATGTTTATCCTCAAAGACTATCTTAGGGTTTCATTCCCTAATCTATATTTTTTAAATTTAGTTTCCAAGTTTTCTACTAAACTTTCTCTGATACCAACTATAAGAACCTGACCCCAGTTGCCCAGAGCTGGTCACTTATTTTATTACATTGGAATATGAATAAGGAATATGCATCTCAAAGGACCGAGTAGTTTAGTAGATTTGGAAACAATATACATACATAAGTTCAACATTATAACTTGAAATTAAATACAACATATAAGTTTTATTGGGAACATCCACAACTATAAGTTTATCCCTACAAGTCATCCAAAATAGAATTCTTCATGTCCTAAGAAAATGAAACATAAGAAAGGGGTGAGCTCAAATTCTCAGTAAGGGTAAGCAATATAGCGTAAGATATCATAAACATAATCATTAGTCATGGTGAATAACTAAAAACACATGCCTTTAACAATAAACTTGAACACATTATGATAGGAATAAGTGATGAATAAATAATGCCATAATAAAACATAATTATGGGTATTATACTAGTTGAATAAACACATGAACCATCAATACTATTTTCTTAATGAGGGAATTCATAATACGGGACATCATAACCATACCATCAAAGCCTCATGTTAAGACCATAAATATCCATTTCGTCAAGGCCTCTTGCTAAGACCATAGTTTGTCTCATGAGACCTACCGATGCACCGATGGGCTATAACAGGCCATACCCAAAACTTACTAAGTATAATTAATTCCTCATATGAATTAGGATAAATATAAACAACATATACATTCATATTGAAACTAATATTTTAAATGTAAATAACTTTCCCCAAACATTAAGCATAAACACTAACTATTTGGAGTAAATTGGTGAATGATTTTAAGATAGTACAACCACAATAAAAATAATCATAAACCATTAAATTAAATATGGTAGAAGATATCATAAAATATTAATCCTAATAATACATAAGGATAAATAAGAGTGTTGAAATAGATGAAGATACTCTTATGAAACCATCGTGTAATTCTTGAGATAAATACTCTTTTATTTTGAAAAGAAGAGTTCTTTTGGAAAAATCTTTGTATAAAACTAGAAGTGAAGTAAGATATTATGTTCATAATAAAATGAGTTATCTTATAAAGATAATGGTTTCCAAAAATATATTATAGAGTTCCCTTGAAAATAAGTAATAATTTGAGAAATTCCCTTGAATTGGGATTGTATTTTGGAAAGAATTTTGAAAGTTCCATTTAAAACGTGTATCTCCCAATAAAGTAAAGAAATATTATGGCTGTTAAAAATATATAGAACACTAAAAAAATAATTTACGAGGAGGAAATAATAACACATAATAATTTCATTAAGGTAAGTAGGAAATAAAAGTAATCTGAATGAAAATGGAGGTTTGGGTGGAAAACCCTTACCTTAAGTTCAAATGTGTCCCTAAATTGATCTTAATGACCTGAATAATAAAATTCAGGTTCATAAATTAGTGATTCTATAACCTAATCTACATTTAATTTATTTATTATAACCTTATTAGGTTCATTCATGGTCTTTTGATGGGTTAAGAGATTCAATTTCATTGTTTGGGAGTGTTTTCTTCCTTGGTTTCCTTGATCGGTTTACTTATATTCATGTACTGATAAACATGTAGAATGAGAATGGTTGTTCAGAATATAAGTTTTATGTTATTAGTGAACAAACATAATATTACATGGTTATAAAATTCATTTGTTTATTAGTATTTAAGATGAATCATTATATAAAACTTTAATGATAATTGTTTGGGTTAATTGGCGGTTCTTGATCACAACAAACTCATTTTGATTTATAAATTAATATCCTGTGTAAAAAGGGATTCTAAAACCTTAAATAAGTTGTAATACATATATTATATTCTGTTTCAAATATCAAAATGGTTTCATGACCATAATTGAAGACGATAAAATAAATTGAAAACCTGTTGTCCTTGAATGTGATAAATTAAACCATCTGAGATGGTGTTTTCATTTCTAGTATAAAAGAAGTGGAAAGGAGAGATGATAAAGAATTATTAATTTATCATAAAAAAATTAAAATAAATTTAAGTTACTGGATTCATCACCACATTTGGATGAAAGGATATGAGGAAAGAAAAAGTAAAGAAAGAAATTTAAAATAAAAGAAATGAAAAGAGGAATTTACCTCTTGAAGTAATCTTCCTTGAGAGCCTCTTTAGGGGAGAGGTTTTAGTATTTTTATGAGAAAAAGGGATTTTGGATGTGGGGGAGGAGATTTAGAGGATATTTGGGCATAATTTAGACAAGGCACAAGTCTTGAGAGGAGTGAAGAGAAGAGGGAGTGAGGGGGGTTTTTATAGTGGAGGAGAGGAGGGTTTTCCCATTATTTTACTAATTATTTTATTATTTTTCCAAAGACAACTAATATTATTGATTCTTGTGACCAAAAATAGTAATATTTTTATGTGAGTTCTATACAATTATTATTTAAATCAAATATGGCTCAAGCATGATGCAGAAATTCACTTATTTAGTATATTTTGTAAATTATCAAATTTTACTATTCACTAAAAATTCAAGTATTTTAGAAAAATCCCAAAAATTCACCCTAACATTTTTTCAACGTGTATAATTCAAATATGAACTCCATTTTTTGAAAATAATTTTCTAAATATTATTAATTTAATATTTAAATAAAATCATAATTTATTCGAAAAGTAACAATTTTAAAACTATAATTCATTTTATATCACCTTGAAAAATTAATCAAGATCTCATTATCTTATAACCTTAAGACAATAAAATAATAACTGATTTACTATTCATAAGGTTCATATTACTATTAATATTACTATTCATAAGGGTATGTTACTATTCACCAAAAATTAAGTTTGTCTTATCAGACTCTAAATATCTTACTGAACGCAATCGTATATATCAGTTTTTTTGAAATTCAAAACACAGAGGTGGAAAAATTTATATTTTCTAGATATATTATAACAAAGTGGTGTTTTCTATATTCTTAGTGTCTCATGAATTCAATAATAAATTCATTTATAAAACCTTGGGGTATTTCAATGCTAGCAACAATCCCCTCTTGGATTGTTCCATATCGAATCTCTTCAGTATCTTGTTAATGTATGTACTTTAAATTTGTCCGAGAAATATCTTGGATCTATTAGGATGGATCTTTATCCCAATAATATATGTTTTCTCACCCAATTCATTTATAGAGAATCATTTATTAAACCATGTCTTCATAGACTATAAGACTAGTATTTCGTTTCCAATAAGTAATATGTCATCGACATATACTATTAAGAAAATGACCTGAATTCCACTAAACTTTTTATAGACACAAAAATCAAATTCAATCTTTATGAAACTAAATTTTATTATGGCATCATCAAAATGAATGTTCCATGACCTGGATGCTTACTTTAATCCATAAATGTATCTTTGAAACTTTTATACCTTATTGGCATCCTTTGGAGTCACAAACCCTTTGGGTTGTGACATATAGACATCTTCCCGATGGTTTATGTTAAGGAAATATGTTTTGGCATCCATTTTATAAATCTCATAATCATGAAAGGTCATAATTACAAGTAGAATTTTTATGGATTTCATTTTTTCAACTTGTGAAAAGGTTTTGTTGTAGTCAATGCCTTGACGCTGTTTAAAACCTGTTGTAACCAGTCGCACCTTAAAGGTACTAAATTTTTATTCCATGTATATTTTTTCTTGAATACCCATTTTAAACCAATGGGATTTACTTCTATTAGAGTATCTACCAAAATCTAGAATTTGTTTTGGTACATGGAATTCATTTCAGAATTCATGGCTTCTTGTCACTTGTAAACATTTATTCCACTTATTACTTCTTTTTTAGGCTATAAGATCATTATTATCAAATAATAACGAGTCACCATACTTGGTGAATAGAAAACCATAATTTTTTGATTCTCTAACCTATCTTGTACTTTTACACAGTATTTGTGTCTCTAGAACAATTTCTTCTTCCATGGGGCTTTGTGGAATTTGTTCCTATACAAACTCTTACATGCCTTGAGCCTCGACTTCATCAAAGTGTATCTAGCTCACACTATCTATTTTAGATATGTGATCCCTCTCAAGGAATATGGAATATATTTACAATATAAACTTTTTGTATGAGGGGTTGTATAGGAAATATCCCCTTCTTTCCATAGGGTATTCTATAAAGGTACACTTTGTGTCTCGGGGTGAAAGTTTGTTATCTGAAGAGTCCTTAATAAACGCTTCACTTCCCCACAAATGTAAATTTAATAACATGGTTTTATTTACACTCTAAAATTATTATGGAATACTATTTATTAATTTATTCAGTACTTGGTTTTGTATATGTGTTGTTGTTTATAACACGTATCCCCAAAAGGATAATGGAAGACTCACATGACTCATAATTTCTCTCACAATGCCCAACAAGGTGTGGTTCCTCCTTTTTCTTACACCATTCCAATAATGTGTGTAAGGAGGAGTGAGTTGATATAGGATCCCAAACTCTCATAAGTAATCAATAAAGTCTTGATTAAGATATTCTCCACCACGGTCTGAGCATAGTTCCTTAATCTTCTTACCAAGCTAGTTCTCAACTTCATCCTTATGTTCGTTGAATTTATTAAAATAATATGACTTATAACTCATTAAGTAGACATATCCATATCTACTAAAATAATTTGTAAAAGTTATAAAGTATGATTACTCACCCATTTATTCAATAAGAAATGGTCTACATACATTGGTATGAACTAATTCAGGAATCTATTTATCCCTTTCACCTTTCCCACTAAATCGGGCTTTAGTTATTTTTCCTTATAAACATATATGTAATACACCAAGTTCTTTTAGTTAAAAATAATATAAATATACATCTTAATGTAATTTAGTAAAGTTATTTTCATTTACATTCATAAAACCACCTTCCAGAGTAGGTAGGGCCATTATGAGTACTTTGTGACACCATTTGGTCTAACCAATGCTCCTGCAGTCTTTATGGCTTTAATGAATAGGATCTTCCATGAGTATCTTTATATGTTCATGGTGGTATTTTTGGATGAAATATTGGTTTACTCTATGTTCAAGGAGGATCATGTGTATCATTGGATAGAGGTTTTGGAATTACTGAGAAATCACAAAATTTATTCCAAGCCATCAAAATATAATTTATAGATTCAAGAAGTGAAGTTATTGGGACACATGGCCTCGAAACATGGTATTTTAGTTGATCTTGAGAAGGTGAAATCTGTTATGATATGGGAGCAACTACATAATGTTTTTGAGATTCAAAGATTCCTGGGTTTAGCTAGATATTATCACCGATTCGTAAAGGATTTATTGATGCTGGATTCTCCGATGACCTCTCTAACATGTAAGGGGGTAAATTTCGGTTGGGATGAAAAATGTTAGAGTTATTTTATTGAGATAAAATGTATTTTGACTTCTGTGTCAGTGTTGACTCTTCCATAGGTTGGTTAGGGCAATATGGTATTATGTGATACATCATGTTCAAGTTAAGGCTGTGTTCTTATTTAGGGTGATCACGTTGTTGCCTATGGCTCTCAACAACTTAGGCCACATGAGAAGAATTATCCTACCCATTAACTTGAACTTGAAACTATGATAAAAGTGCTTAATAGTTGGCATCATTACCTTTTTAGAGAAAGGTTTACCATATATTCCGACCACAAGATCTTGAGTTATATATTCTCTAAAAAATATTTGAATCTTCGGTAGAGATATTGGGCGAAGTACGTATAGTCTTTTGATTTCAACAACGTCTACACCCTAAGGAAAGTTAAATTCATTGCAGATGCCTTGAGTAGGAAACTTTCAACATAATCTGTGAAAGAATCATCAAAGGAGTGGAACTTGATGGATCATTTTTCATAGTTTCATATTGGAGTTTTGGAAACAAAGGTCTAGGTTGTCTTGGCTAGTGTTCAGTTGATCTCCAATCTTCTCAAGATGGTTCTTCAGGAACTGCATCTTGATGACGAGTTCCAAAACATTAGAGGCTCTCTTTATAGTGGAGAGACTATTTCTAAGTGGCCGTTCTCCATGGAGGGTGTTTTATGTTTTCAGAATCGGTTTATTGTGTCACAAGATATGAGGAAAGATGTGATGGTGAATTTCTATAATTCCTAGTGGGTAGTGCACCCATAAACCACTAAGATAATAAATGTCATTCAATGATGATTTTGGTGGCCGGGTATAAGATGAGACATCGTTGAATTTGTTTCACACTACTATAATTAACAATAGGTCAAGGTCGAGTACCAGAGGCCTTTGGGCTTGCTTTAACCACATACAGTGCTGACTTGGAAGTGGGATGAGATTTATATGGACTTTTTAGTTTGGTTTACAGGCACCCAAAGAAAGAATAATACAATATGTTTTGTTATTGATAGGATGACCAAATAGACTCACTTTATACCCATTCATGATAAAAAAAGATGAGGAGCTGAGAAATATCTATGTGAAATAGATTGTTTGTTTGCACATAGTTATATTTGGAATTATCTTTGATAGGGATCCCCATTTTAATTATCTCTTTTGGAGAGGCCATCAGGAGGCACTGGGATATTAGGTTAGTTTGTGTATGACATATCATCTATAAAAGGATGACCAAATAGAGAGAGCTATACAGATTCTTAAGGATATAATTTGTGATTGCGTCCTCAATTTTGGTGGGGCTTGGGATGAACAGTTAGGTCTGGTGGAATTTTCTTATAATAATATTTACCAGTACATGATTATAATAGATCCTTTTGAGGCCTTTTATGGTTGACCTTGTAAATATTAGTTGTGTTGGTCAAAGATCGGTGAAAGTTCCTTAGTTGGACTTAGCTTGGTTCAAGAGACGAAAAATGTTTCAATTAATTCATTAGAGAATATTTATGTCATAGATATGGTATAAATCTTATTCTGATCATCATTATATACTATTGGAGTTTTCAGTTGGTGACCATGTTTTCTTGAAATTTCCACCTTATTTGGACATCGACAACTCAAGAGGAAATGGAAAATTGATCTTTATTTTGTGGGACCATTTGATGTTGTTAAGAATGTGGGAAACGTGTCTTACCATTAACCACTTCTTCCATAGTTGACGTTGATACATAAAGTCTTCATTGTATCTTATCTTCCGAAGTATATTTATAATCAATCTCATGTTTTGAGCTGGAGTGATCTTGATGTTGAGCTTGATTTATCCAGGACTGAGCATCTAGTCAGAATATTTAATTCTAAGACAAAAGTAATTCTTGGGAGGATGATACCTTTTGTTTGAGTTCTATGGCAGCATGGTTCTGATACGCATGAGACATGGGGGAGGGTGACACCGATGATAGAGCAGTGGCCTCATATTTTTTATATGATAACTTCTTGATAGGCATTATAGGGACAAAAAGTATCTATGGTAGGGAGGTTGTAACACCCTATTACTACTTTTAGGTACTCTTCAACCCTCATTTTTTTTATCATGCTTTGGTTAGGGATTGTCTTGGGTTGTTTTGGGTGGAAAGTCAAAAAATTTAGGAAAATTATGGGCTGTGCATGTTTGACACATGGTTTTACCAAACCGTGAAACCCCAGGTAGTGGGGGTTTGCAAAGTTGGCACACAGTTTGAAAAACTATGTGACCACCTAGAAAAAATCATGAACCCCAGTAGAGGGGTGCACAGTTAGGGTGCACGATTTGTCAAACCGTGCATCCATTCCTAGATAACCCTGAAAATGGTAAATTTTATTTCCAAAAATTATTTAAAAATTTCCCAAACCCCTATTTTATTCCCTGCTCAAACCCAAATCTTCACAACTCAAAATCCTAGGTCTTGGAGGCTCTAAAGAACCCATTTTGGCTCCTATAAACCCCTTCATAGGTAGATAAAATAATGACATATCCCATTCAATCCCTCTCAAGTAAGTGATTATTCTCCTATTCTTTCTCTCCTGCTCTCTCTTTCTTTCCTCCATAGAGATTGTTAGATCACCTTGTTGTTGATGGATATAAACTCCTTTTATTCAAATCTTTATTCTAGGTTTGTTTTTGAGATATTTGTTTATTTCTTTCATCATTGGAAAATCTCATTGTGTGTGTTGTGTTACGTGATTACAATGATTAAAGGTAGGTGGTTCCATTGAGATTTTCCATTTAATAAACCCTTGATTTTCTTGATTTTATTTGAAATGATTTCAATTAAATTATTAAATCCCAATTTGATGTAAATTGGAATTGAAATTTATTTGGTATGGATTTTGAGAAAACCTCCAAATTTCAATGGAATTGAAATTTTGGGCGTATTTTGGAAATCGATGGAATTTGTGAATTGATTTGAGAATTTATTTTAGAAAATAGATTAAATTGAATTGATTAAAACTCATGATTGGTTTTATTTTGAAAAGGAATGAAATTATGAAAAATACATGTTTTGGTTTTGAAATTTACTTGGCATATTGAAATGATAAATTGGTCAATTGAATTGTAAATGATGTTTTGATTTGAAATGAAATAAATTTACCATTATTGATTGATTGATTGAGAACATGCGAGCCTGAATAGTTAGTGGGTTATTTTGGATAAGCATGTTGGGATAGTTATTTACTAGAAATAGATTGATGAAAACAACTCTAAGGAAAATCTATTTAGGTGGATATTATCCCAAATGGGATATTTATGAGTCATATTCATGCTGAGCCTGAGGGACGTGCTTACACATTACCATTATCACTGATATGAGAGTGTGAGGATCTGATGGTCAAGAACTATTATACCATAGGATAGATGACCATGTTTCTTTTTGGGATTACTTTGATATATATAAATTTCATTGATTGTGGAACTACTTTATTCATGCCAATTGTTATATATAGACTATTTTATATAAAATGTTTACTTAAGACATTGTTTGAAATGTTCCATCATTTGAAATTAAAATCATGTTTTTTTAAATATGTAATTATAATTTCATGCCTATTATATTTAAAATTGAAAGCATGATTTGATTTTTCTTTATTGAATCTTATTATGGAACACTTGGAGAGACCCTGCTAGGTTTTTTGCTCACACCCTACCTTTTCCTTTGGGAGTTTGTAGATTTTCTTCTTCCAGGTTTGAGTAAAGGGAAAACACCACTTGGAGGAGGTGGATGTTCTCGAACCTTTTTCCTTTTAGTGTTGATACCTTCAGGATGTTTGAGTTTATATTGTTTGATTTTGAGTACTTGATGATAAACTTTTTGGGTTTTTGATATACCTATTTGGTTAATGGTACTTTATCCTTTTGGAGTGTTGAGCATACTAACTTGTATATGTTGTTTTCCACTATTTTTGTGGAAAAATAATTCCCTCTTTTATCTTGTATGATGCCAGGTGCTAGTCACCAACCCATGGTGATCAAGAATTCCCTTTAGGTTATGTTGGGATTAACTCACGTATTAGGGTACCGGGGTATCTAGTTCGGTTCATGACAAACATTAATAATATATTTAATAGTTTGAAATTTTGATTCAACATTACCAATCACATTATCTATGAGATGATCTCTATGATTTTTATAAGATATTTCATTAATAGGTTTAGATTGAGATGAAATATTATCCCCATTAATATGTTCATTTTTATCTTGTGCTACTTCCTCTTCAAAATTAAAATATCTAAATTCATTCTCAAGTTGATCAATATCATCTTCACTTTTATCCAAACATTTTTCATCAAACTTAACATGAATAGATTCTTAAAAAACCATAGTTATCTTATTATACACTATATATTCCTTACTATTATTTAAATATCCTATGAAAATACCTTCATCGAATTTATCCAAAACATACTTTGTATTAAGAATAAAATTGTTACACCCAATCACTCTAAAATAACTAATTTTAGGTTTTCTTCCCCTTCAAATCTCATAAGGAGTATTTTTCAACAAGGGTTTTAAAATGATTCCATTAGTAACATAATAAGAAGTATTCATAGCTTATTCCCAAAAATATTTATGCAAGTTAAACTCATTTAACATAGTCCTACCCATTTCTTGTAGTGTCCTATTTTTTCATTCAACTACAACATTTTTTTTGGTGTTCTAGGGGATGAAAAATTGTGAAAATACCCATTTTCTTCAAAAAACTAGATAAATTATAGATTTTGGAATTCAACACCATAATTAATTATAATTTAATTAATTAAGTTTCCTTTCTAATTTTTGTAACCATTTACAAAAAGTAATAAATTAGATAAAGTTTAAGATTTTAGAGTAAGAAAGTAAACACATGTGTATCTTGTAAAATCATCTAGAATAACAAACAAATATGTTTTACCACCAAAACTATTAGGTTTAATAGGGAAAAAATATAAGTGAATGATATCAAGAGGACTTACAAATTTTAATTATTCAACTAACTTGAAATTGTTTTTGTGCTGTTTATCTTTCAAGCAAGAGTCAAAAAAAGGTGTAGTCCTATTTTAGTTCTGGTAACTATAGGACTTTTTGGTTTTGGATAACTTTTGAATCAATCTAAAATTACCATGTCCCAAACACTTATTCCAAAATTTTTTATCAAATTATACAACATTTAAAAATTTGAAATTTTGATCATTTAATTCATCAAAAGTAAATGAATAAATATTATATTTTTTATTTGCATAAAACAAAAATATTTATCCTTAAAAATAATGAATTTATAATTTTCTAATTTAACAAACATTCCATAATCAGATAGATGATAAATCCTTATTAAATTATGTTTTAATCCTTCAATAAATAAAACCATATAAATAATAATAGAATTTAAAATTCCAACCTCACCAAAACCTTTTACCTTCCCTTATGAATAATCACCAAAGGTAACATTACCTATATCACATTGATTGAATGATATAAAATTTGACATATCACCAGTCATATGTCTTGAGAATCCACTTTACATGTACCAAACATTATTTTTGATGCTCCCAAGACATATTTCATACAAAAACAAATTTAATAGAGTTTTGTTACCCATGAAAATTTGGGTCCGATGGGATTAACATATGATTTTTTTGGAATCCAAATTGATTTCAAACACTTTTTTATAGTAAATATTGAAGATAATGATTTATAAATGCAAGACTTAATATATCCAATATATTGTGGAAATATAAAGAACACTCATTGGAATAATGACCTTTCATATAGAATCTAAAACATGTAGTAGTAGATTCAATTCCATCAGTGATTTTAATGAAGAAAGTATTGTACATTTTATGTAAATTATTATCATAACCATGAACAGATCTTATTTTATTCATTTTATTTAAACACATCATTTTATCAAATTTTTATCTTCCTTGAAAAAAATTGGACATATTTGACTTCAAACTTTCAATTTCATTTTTGAGTTGATCATCCTCATTAAGAACATTATCAAAATTCCTTATTTCAGCTTCATGAAATTTATACATTAAATCAACCCATATTTTTAATTTATTGTTTTCATTAAGATCATTTTTGATCTTTTCTAGTGCTTTTTCTAGATCTGTATGAGTATAATGTAACACCCCGACCCCTCTAGGATGGAACCGGTGCATTACTTGTGATATTGGCATGGTTAGAAGGAATGAAAATCCTAAAGGAACAAACAGTTTAGTAGTCTTGAAGAAACTATATACATAGATGTAACAAAAATTACATTGAAAAAGGTTACAAGATACAATACATAACAAAACTAAAAACTTGAACCACATAAACTCAATAAATGACCTTCTCTTTATCAACTGTTAAAGGTAAAAAATTAAAGGGGTGAGATCAAACACTCAGTAAGGGTTACAAATAGCAGAATCATGAATACAATAATAAGTGAATCATAATCAATCTAACATAATCAATATGGCATGGTGAATTAATGAAAAACTAATGCCATTAATAATCTGAGAATGAAACTGCATCCATAGATTTTGTCATAGTGAAAACCTCATGGATAATAATAATAACTGATAATGAATAAATAGAATGCTTATTAATTGTACATCATGTATCTGGCACATGAAACCATAATACTGTTAAAACGGTTTAGTTCTATGGGTAGAAACCTGTTTGATTTTTTTTGGAAATATACTCAAAGGGTTTGTCGCCAAACTGATTTGTCTCATGAGACCTACCGATGCATCGAGGGGCTATAGCGGGCCCCACCTGCCACTGCATGTACAAATAATTCCTTATAAATTGATTCAATACAAGAGAAATACGCCTTTTCAATATCCCTATAGAGTACAGTATACAGATTCATCAATATTTCCATAATTAAAATAACTTTCCAAATAAACATCGTATGTAAAATGGTATACGATTTAGACAAAAACATATCCATGATATGAGATTATGAATATTTAATATAAATATAATTTCAAATTAAAATTTATCTCAAATAGGAAGTAGGAACACCACATAAGGATTATTAGGTGCACAATACAAAGTTAGTCACAACAAAATAGTAGTTGAGACAAAGTATCTTACCACAATGTAATTGGTCGAATCATATGACCAGAAATTAATAACTCTCAAATGAATTATTGAATAAAATGAATATAAAGAAAATTATGTTATTATATATCAAATGGAAGTACACATATACCACATACAAGAAATAAGTGGTGAACAATTAAAATATCACAGAAATGAAAGTGAGATGAGAAACCCCTTACAAACATTTCGGCATGGTAACGAGTGTTATTGCGAGGGATTAATGAAAGTTAAAGGGGAATTACATTATTTATATGTCACAAGGGAAGTATGGGGGAGGTGAAAAAACATACCCCATCACTAGGAATTAAAAATAAAAGGGCACAACATAGGAGAGATTCTTGAACAAAAGTGAGAGAGAGGATCCCTTACCTTATGCTCGAAGGTGTTCTTGATTGTTCTTAACGATTTGAATAATCAAATTTAGCTTCATTAATTAATAATTCAAGAACCTAATAAACATATAATTGAGATGTTATGACCTTATTAGGTTCATTAATGGACTTTTTTAATAGATTAAATTTTATTGTTTTGGTAGCATTTTCTTCTTTGGTTTTTATGATCTGTTTACTTGTATTCATGAATGGATGTTTGTTTGAAATGTGGTTAAACATCCAGAATTGTTAATATACATTATTAGTGAAATTAAATATATAGAAATTATCTTATAATGATTTTTTTTATATACCATGAGGATTATTAATTCGATGAGTTAAAATAAACGCTTGGATTTGGCTTGGCGATTTTGTGTACAATAAACTTGTTTTGTATTATTATTCCATATTATGAACATATAAAGGTTAAAAAACATTAATCAAGATAAAATACATATATTAGGACCTTTTAAACCATTTAAAAGATTTCATGACCAGTATTGAATATTTTAATTCAAATTGAAAACCCACCTTCCTTGAGTGTGATAAATTTACACATCTCGGATAGTGTTTGCATTTATTGTATAAAAGGAGGGAAAAAAGAGTGATTATGATGAAATATTCCATTAACACAATGAAAATATAGTACATTTAAGGTAATGGAATTATCATGGAATTTTTATGAGGGGAGGTTAGAAGGGAGAACAAAATAATGGAACTTTATAAAAGAAATTGAAAGAAAAGAGAAGGAAGGTTCACCTCTTGAGTACTCCTCCTTGAGAATCTCTTCAAGGCCTTTTTTTGGCCTTTTGGTGAGAACAACAGGTCTTGGACGTGGGGAGAGGTATTGGTAAGAGTATTTGGCAGAATTTAGGCAAGTATTGAATCTTGAGTGGTGTGGGAGGAAGAGGGGGTGAGGGGTGGTTTATATAGTGGAGGGGAGATGAGTTTTCTTAATATTATAATCATTAATTTATTATTTCCTCTAAAGACAACCAATAGTGAGTATTCAATGACCAATAACAGTAATATATGCATGTGAATTTGAAAAAATTGGGCTTACATCATCATATCATCATCAATGAATCAATAAATTCCTTATTCAGCGTTTATCGTAAATTATCCCATTTTACTATTCATAAAAAATTTAAGTATTTCAGAAAAATCTCAAAAATTCACCCTAACCCTTTTTCGACATGTAGAATACAAAAATGAATTCCATTTTTCAAAAATAATTTTCTAAATATGATTAATTAAATATTTAATTAAAATAAGTATTTAATCAAAAAATATAAACACTTAAAATATTCATCTTCATTTTTAAGGTGCCTAAATTCATTTATACCTTCAAGGGCATGGATACCATTCATAAGAGTCATATTACTATTCATAAGGGTAAGTTACTATTTACCGAAAATTAAGTTAATTCTATCAAACTCTAAATATCATCTTGAACACAATCGTGTATGTCAGATTTTTAAAATTCAAATCGCAAAGTTGGAAAATTTTAGTTTAATGGCTAGGTTATAGATATATCCTATAAGTAACCATATTTGGTTCCATATAGTCTTAGTGATTCATGAAACATAGGCTATAACTAGAATGTATTTAAGAGAAACATACCATGAAGTGCTTGGGGTGCTATACATAATTTTTATCATCCAAAATATATTTCATCATATTTTCACTCTTCTTAAGAACATACTTATATTTTATCTTAAGGTTCTTGAATAAACTAGTGACTTTTTCCAATTTATATTCAATACTATAAAATTATTTAAGAAATTACTCAATAGTGGATTTTCCATATTCATATTCCGAAGATGAATAATAAGTAGTGTCACTTAATTATTTTGAATAATAAATTAAACACAAGTTCACTATAGATTTTTCAAAACCAAATTCTTCTGTAGTACTTGAATTATAATGAAACATGATTTTTATACATAAATATCACATCTTTATAGATTAATATTCAATACATTTCATAAACACATGCCTGGGGACCGTAATAATTTAGTGTATTTGGGGACTATAAAAACAATATTCATATTTCGTGAAATATCTTCAACATCTACCCTAAAGATCTTATCATATAGTACTCCTATTAATCATGCCCTACCTAAACCTTTCTTCATAACCTAGGGAAGGAAACATAAGAAAGGGTGATCTTAGATTCTCAATAATGTAAAACATAAGAGATATCAATCTATGATCATATGAAATCATATGATAATCATAAGGGTATGTGATCATAATAATAACATAAAAATTTCATACCCAACCCATCATTGATCATAAACATGATTCATGGAATAAAACATTATCATTTCAGAAAACATGGGCTGTAAGAGTGATAAATCATCATAAATCAACCATGAACCACAAGAGAATCTCATAAAAGTGTGGAACCATCATAAATATAGAAAACTATTTCATATGTCAAGGTTAACTACCAAGACCATTGACATAGGGATTATGAATTATCACATGTTTCCCATTATGGATCAACATGATTTTATTTACCATAGTGGATTAGGACTCACCTATTTACCATAGTGGATCAATCCCATCAACTTGTTTCCCATTATTATCTCATGATATATAAATATTTACCCAATGAATTGGAGGGAGATATATGTCTCTCCAACATCATAATGAAATCCATATTTTTTTTGACACAATATCATAAAACATTCACCATATCATCACATCATAACTCATATAAATAAAATGGGTTTCAAAAAACATTTCATTAATTCCTCATAGCATAACCCATGAAAAATAAATGGGTTTCATAAAAATTTCATTAGAATAAACATTAAACATTAATAGAAATAACAAGAATGGTATCATTCAACCTTATCCTCACTAAAGCACAAGTAACATCAAAGGATTACATAGTAGATGGAAAATTATTTTGAAAGATCACTTGAAACATTTTTTGAGGAAAATAACCTTTACAATTTGAAAAACAATTTTTAAAACATAAAACATTTTCATAATACTTTTCTTTAATAATTACCTTGGAAACTTATAAAAGAATATATAAAAACCATTTAAAATATTTATTTAGGAAAATATCATTTCCACTTTGAAAAACACTTTTTAAAACATAAAACATTTTCAAAATCATTTTATTTTAAAACAACCTTAGAAACTTATAAAGGAAGATATAAAAAAATTTTAATACATTTTTTTTGAAGAAAATAGACTTTCCATGTTGAAAAACAGTTTATTAAACATAAAACATATTCAGAATACTTTTATTTTAAAATAAACTTGGAAACATATAAAGTAAGCTTTAAAAATCAATTAAAACTTTTCTTGAGGAAAATATCATTTCCAATTTGAAAAACACTTTTTAAAACATATTTTTTTTAAAAATTATTTTCTTTAAAAATAAAATTTAAAAATTATAAAGGAATATTAAAATAAAATAATGGTTGTGATGGTGGAAAATTCTGTTCATTCTATACATGTTAAAACAAATATTTCTTTCACATTTTCTGTAAAATCCAAACAGACATTATTTGGGAAATGACATAAATATTATTTTAAAAAATATTTTAAAAATAAAATCATGGTTAAACTGTATTTAAAAATAATGATGTTTTTCTTAAAAATATTTTTTTAAACTATTGAGTATATAAAAAGAGGAAAATGAATGGAAATATGTATTATATAAAAATAATGAGAGGATAAGAAAATAAATGAGTTTATTAAGAGATAGATTATATTATTTCATCATTGGAAGCATAATCATGAGCAATCCCGATAAATTAGGAGATTATAAGATAAAACCCTTACCACTTTGGAAACTTTGATTCGTAAGCCACATGAAAGAGTAACATTAAATGAAACATAGAATATCATGATAATATATAAATTAATGATATTACATGTAAAATGGGATGTATATACACCTCATAAAATAAGATATCTTCATAACATAACATATGTCTCAAAGAAGGTAGATTGAGACAAAATTCTCTTATCGCTTTGGTAACTTTTCAACCGTAAAGCCCATGAAATAGAGATCCTAAAAAGGATATATAAATACCAATAATTTTCAGTATAATAATCATAAAACAAAATAATGAGAATTATATATAAAAAATAAAATAAATAAGTGGTGAATATGACATGTGTCTTATATAATTAAAAAGTGAAACATAAATACCTTACCATAAGTCTCGAATTACTTCATACACATTCTAAAATCATGTATAATAAATATAAGTTTATTATAAATATATTATATAAATGCACACACACACACACACAAATATATATATATATATATATATTACATAGCATATAAGATTTACTTTTTTCCTTTTATTACCCATTTATTAACAATTCCATGTTAAAGTAACGTTTTGGGCAATAACTGCTTTGTTTTTCATGTATGTTTTAATTTTTTATTTTTTGGTAATATTAATTTTATCATGTTTACTTAATATTAATAATTTTAAAAATTAAATAAAAATAATTTATATTCATTATACATGTATTTAGAGTGATCCATAAAAGTTTTAGATAGAAAATAAAATACGCCATTTATGGAGACAGTAGACCATACGTACTCATGAACATTGTTTATATTTTCCCAATGTAAATAAATAAATATAGTTAAATAATATATTAAAATTATATAATAATTTTTATGTCATATATATCACATATTTTCATTAAAACCATTCTTATTATCTTCCATGTAAAACATGAACAAATCATATCGCTTCATGAGGCGGTAGTACACAGTACACACAAATGACGTTATCATATTCCCACATAATGGAAAGTAAGAAATAAAATGTAAAATATTGATTAAATAAGAATAATAATATAATAAATATCATATATAAACAATAAATATATCATTATATCTAGTCATGAGAGGTGGTTATGGGAAATGAATAATATCGGTTCGTGAGGTGGTAGTCCGCTATACACATGAACGATGATTTCATAACACATTTGATAGAATAGGATAAGGATTTAGGTCATTAAATTAGAATAATAACATATAAGTATATTAAATATACTTAGTTTATTATATTATCATGGTTTAATAATAATTTAAGGAGGTGGAGGAATAAATAAAATAAAACGCTTGATTAGGGGCGTTACCTCTTCTTCGAACAACTTCTTTTGGTTTTCACCAAAATTATTCTTAGATTGGATTTATGATCACAATAAGGATTATAGGATGATATGAGGGAATTAATAAAGATATTTTTGTATATTTCTTCCAAACCAAAGGGTTTTAGAAGTGTGAAGAGGAAGGGAGAGTGTGTGTCCTTTTATAAGTGAGGTGAGTGACACACTAGTAATTTTTGAAAAGAAAAAGGTGTACCCACATTTCTCAAATTAAAAAGGATATAAAATGGGTAATTATAGAAAATATAATATATAAGTTTAAAATATGGAAAAAAATGGGTGTTGGAAAAGTTTTGAGTCATTTTTAACCCTTATATTGTTAGTTTAACCTATAGTAAACCCATTTTTATCTTAACCAGGGTAAATAAGTTTTACTATTTTTTACCATTCATTATGGTAAAAAATTAATTTTACCAAATTAGATAATATAAATTATTATTATTCAAAATATAGAATCAATTTTCTTAAATTAATTTCATAGAAGTGGCAAAATTTAATTTGAAATTGATCCCACAAACGTGACGGGAAAGTGGGGTTTCAAAGAGAAAATGTTCAAAGGTTTAAAAGGTTTTTATATAAAAATTAAATATTAAAATTATTAAAATTAACCAAATTGGATTATTAGATATATAATTGAACTAATTTTTATTTTAAAACCATCTTAAAACAATTTTAAAAATTTTAAAATATTTAAAAGAAATGATAATTCTTAATAAAAACTAGTATTTTTCACCATTCAACAAAGAATTTATATTCTCAGAAAATTCTCCAAAATTCACCCTAAGATATTTTTTACCTTATTATTTCCAAAAATAACTTTATTTTTTCATATATATTTTCTAAAAGTTTTAAAAATAGTTTTAAAATAACTTCATAAAAGGTAATAAAACAATTTTTTAGAAAAATACAGTTTTAAGCATAAAATTAGATTTATTCTTATCTCTTTTCCTGAAAACACATAAGATGAATGATATAAATTTGACTGAATATATAATATATAAATTTTATTAAAATCATTTACCAAAATTGGATTTTTTTAATTTATTGAGGTAAATTACGTTTGTTTTCATAAAAATATTTTTTCAGAAAAATATTTTCTTTATCTTCAAATAGTATTTATTTTAATTTATAATTAATTTGTCACCAAATAATTCATTTTATATACATTTTTAAACAATATTTTTTTAAAAATTTAGCTAATCTTGTTTATACCTTCCATTCAAATGACTAGGTGATAATTATCATGTTAAATAATAATATTTTAATAGTATGTCATGTTTTATTTAAACTTAGTGTTATGTGTAAAAAAAATATCTAAAAGATTAAATTAATTTGGAAAAATATATTTCAAAAAATCTTGGGGTGTTACATTCTACCCCCTTAAATAGATTGTGTCCTTGCAATTTGATCTTCGATAAATAAGGGTTTAACATTTGAAAATATCATTATGGGAAACCCACATCGTAAAATGGGTTAATAACAATTCCTCTTGAAAAGAGAGAAAGGGATGTGTAATGATCATTTAGAACAACACATACAAGGTCTAAAAATAGGATAAAATAGGTGGTAAGTGAAAACATGGACATAAAAGAGAAAACTAACACCCAAATACCGACAGAGTGTGATAGAGAACATGGATAAGAGAAATTTAATGACCACAAATCCATAAACCAAAGAGGTGTGAAAAAGGTCATTGATATCCTAAAAAATAATGATAATATGACATAATTAAATTTCAATACCCATTTCTTAATTATAACATCCCTTGATCTGGCACCCTCTCACATGAAAAAAGGGTTGGTTAGGAGACATCAAGCGTGCCTCCCCGTACACCAAAGGCTATTGATTAGCCACAAGGGTGTGAAATGTTTAGTGGGGAGACTATACCCCCTAGTCTAAAGTGTCAAAGTAGTAGAAATAAAGCATATAAACCAAAGAAATAAAATTATAGACAAAGAAAAAATAACAATAAAATCCAACTAAATAATCTAATAAATAATAAAAGATAAATGTAATGATGTGCTAGAATGAAACTAAATGTCATAATAGAAACAATACAAGTAAAAGAATAGTAGACTCAAATAAAGACTCAAAAGTCCCTGGTCCCAAACCCCATGTTGGTCCTACCTCTAAACTCCATCCCATCTAGCAAGAAAAAATCAACAACAAGGTCCTTTTCCCTTTTCCAAACTTGCATCCACATAATCTACTCCAGTACCAAATAACAACCCAAATAGTGTGCAAGTATAACTCAGTAGGTCAACACCACCGTGTCTAAAAAAACTAGTCTAATAAGAAGTGTATGTAATAAATCATTAAAAAAGTGTATTAATTAATTCAACAATTAATAAAATACAACAATAACCTGCTTTGGATCTATTCTAGAATATCTTTGAGCATGTCTTACAATGATGCCAACCATAACCATATAACCATGGTAAAATAACCTTATTTGGCACCATATTGGAGTATCTCGGAGCATGTCTTACGACTATGCCAACCCCAACCATATAACCATGGTATAATCACAACAATATATGTCAAATACCTATAAGCATTACAAAATATAGTTCAAATCCCTATAATAATTACAATATATAAGTGTGATTGTTCCAGGTCCAAGCCCGATATATAAGCATTTCAGTATGGGACTTGGTAGAACCTTCTCTCTATAAGCATTACAACATGGGACTGGTCCGAGCCTACTCAATATCAGCATTACAAAATATAGGTGTGCATGTTCTAGGGCCAAGCCTATCACACCCTAACCCGGTATCTTGCGGTCGCAGTTACTTTTATTTACATTTGAATCTCTTGGTTTCTTAAAGTTTAAAAATTTATTAAATTTAAAATTAAAAATGAGATAAAATAAAATAAATGGAAACCGATTTAATAATAATAATAATGATAATATTATTATTATGGATAATAATAATAATAATATTATAGATAATAATAATTTTATTATTAAGTGTATTATTAATATTATTATTAAGTTATTAGTAATATTATTAATATTAATGTTAATATTAATATTATTAATATTATTACATTTTTTTTGAACCCCTAAGTCTCTTCCCCCCTTGTCCATGCACATAGCCTCCCACCCCTTACCCCTTACGTGACTAGACCCCCCTTCTTCCCTCTCCCACTTGCACTACCCCCCACTGGATGAGGGCCCTCAAGCACGCCTCCCTCCCTCCTCCAGTGACGACTCCCCCTTGTGCCCGACTAACTCCTCCTCTCTCATGTGGCCTAACTCCCTCTTGTTCGCATGACCTGACTAATTGGGAGAAGCTTCAGTGAACCAATATCTCCCTCTGACGACCGAATCTCCTCCCGTTTTGGCGTGCGAATCCCTCAGATGGGCCTCTTCTCCCTTCCCCTTCCCCTATTTTGGTGTTTTATTTTATTTCATGGTGTGCGCATACCTTTTCCAAACCCTAATGTGTTTGCGGGTTCTTCTTTTGATTGATTCTTATTATTTAGGGTTTGTTGGGTTCTATAGAGGCTGGTTATAGCCACTTCCATCATGGGCATTGGGTTTTCCATGGTTTTCAAGTAATGATTTTTGTATTTCTTTATTGTGGCTTTTTTTTAATTTAGGGGTTTTATGATTTTTGAGTTGTCATCAATTTTTTTGGGTTCAAAAGATGTTCTTTCAATATATTAAGTTGTGTTTGATTTTTATATGGCATACATGTGTGAAACGAGGTGTGTTTTGGATATAACTCCTTTTGGTAATGCTTGGTTGTGTTTTATAACTTGTGCGTGTGGTTTATTAGATCATGCAAGGGCTGCATATTATTTTTTAGTATGGTGTTAGTGTGAGTTTGATTTAAAAAGGGAATTTGGGTTTGTTTTTGACATAAGTCTAGGGAGTGCTTCTTTGTTCTATTTTTATAAATTTTCAAATATTTTATTGAATGATATTAGTGGTGAAAATAATATTTTAATGTGTCTATGTTGTGTGGTTGGTTATAAAGAGGAGTTTTAAATGAAATTGGGTGTATTTTTAGTGAAAACATTTGTTGGGTCATTTTTTAATGCTTTACAAACTACTCAAAGGATATATTATATTATTTGTGTGGTGCAAAAACTATATTTGGTAGAATTAATGAAGCGTTAAAATTTTAGAGTTGTAGTTTGACATGAAATTGGGTGTTTTTCATGTGTTTCCCATGTTTCATCATTCATGGTTGTTTTATGATTTTTGGAATTGATTTATTAAATGTTGTTAGGGCTTCGAAATCTAGTTTTCTATGGTATTTTTGGGTGTTTGGCCTTAAAAGAGAAATTTTAAACGGATTTCATGTGCAAAGTATTGTTTTACTTCTTGGAATTATTTTATAAAAAAGATAAATGGTTTATTGAGTTACACAAAGGGTGTAAGATAATGTTGGGTATTGTTTGGTACTTGTGTGTTGAAAAAGGTTTTTTATGGGAAATTCACCACTTTGAGCATGTTATCCTTGTTGTACAATTCTCAGTATGTATTGTAAATTCTTTTAAAAGTTGGAAAGTATGTTTTAATATCACTTTGATATACATTTAGTTTTAAAGTGGATTTTCCTACTTGAAATTGAGTGTGTTATTGGTGAAAACCCTTGATGTGTTATTTTGAAATGTTTTATAGACTAGTTTAGTGTTTAAATATTTTATTAAATTATATGTGTAGTGCGTGGTCCCTGCTTCATGGTTTAGAGTCACTGGGTCTAAGTCGACTCACCTACGTATGCATAGGTAAGTATATATATATATATGGGTTCCCTTGTTACATGTATAGTCATCCATGGTAGTGAATATACATGTATGGGGCTAGGTGTCCCCATTTATATATATGAAAATACATACGTAGGTGTGTAGCGACTAGTATATGCATATAAGTATATGTTAAGGATCCCCTTTCACATGTTCACGACTATTTAGATGTGTGCATAGGGGCTAGGTGTCCTTATATGTATGTGAAAGTGCATATTCCTAGTGGGGAAGCAGTATATTTTAGTTAGATAACGTCAAGGGCCAAAAGTTCGGTTTGGTTCCACCCTGAGGTAGGTACCCTATGCCCATTCCTTTAAATTGAATTCCATAATTGCTTTCTTGTTTTAAAAATATGTTTTGTATTTATACTATATACACATTCTATGTGGTTGTGGTTGCTAGAAATGATTATGCCTTTATTTTGGAAATTGAAATTTATTTCTAAATCCCATCATACTTAAGTGGATTTTCTTGAAAAGAGATTTCCTAAGTGGTTTTGAATTGGTAATGAATATTTCTAAAGTCATTTAGCATTTTGAATGATTAGTAATAAAAATTATTCCTTGTATGTAATTAATCCCATTTCCCCCCTTAATATTGGTTTATGAAAAATAAAAACCTCACTTGAGGCATGCCCCTTGTTTTAGAAAATGATGTTTGTGTTGAATGTGTGATTTGTGATATGTGCCTAGTAAAGAGGCTGGTGCATTTTTGGTGTGAAAAAAGGGGGATTCACTCAAGGAGGGAGATTAGTGGTGAGAGGTTGGATGTGTTTTTAAGTAAAGAAAATGATAAGTATATATATATTTTCTTGATAAATACTCACCACCACTTGAAATGGATCACAATGGGAAACCTGGGTATCTAGGTGGGCGGACTAGGACTAGTACGCTAGATGATACGTAAGTGGTTTGTCCCAGTTTTTCCTAGCAAGATTGATGCTACAACACTAACTAAATATTTGTGATGATTGGAAACCACTAGGTTATTGGTGTGTTCCCTATTAGTGGCTTGTGTACAAGAATTTATATCATTGTGGTTCCTATGTCACGTTTCACTAAGGTATGACAATCCTAGGTCCCAATCAAAAACTAACTTCTTAGGGATTTCCCATGATTCTTGTGATGTGATTTCCATTTCTATTGTTTCATACTTGATGTCATATTTTTGAAAACCATATTTTAATCTAAATTGGATTCCTTTCATTTTGAAATGTTAATGCATGCTTGGAACCTAGTTTGAAAATGTAGTGGGATAGAAATTATTTACTTGAAAATTAAAACTTGTTACTTGAATTTGAAAAGAATGAAAAAAATTATTTTATTATTTCCTACTTTTAAACTAGCATGTTTTTGATTTCTTATAAAAGGCAAGATCATTGGGTGTCATTGTATCTTGAAATTTCTACTAACCAAATCAGTTCTCACACCTACTTTTATTTTCAGTTTTGGGTTACTCTATTTTTGGATCGCTCTTAAAGAGAGTGTGGTTTTCGTTCCATGGTGACCCACGGGGTAACTTGAGGTATGTCACATTGCTTTGTTTATTCCTTTTTCCACTGCCAGTTTGTTCAGTTTATTTTCTTTTATTTATCTATTTATTCAGTTTAAGATTATTCATCTATCTTTATTATGGGCCAAATCATTCCCAAATAGTTTATTTTGATGCCTGACACTAGTTTCCAGCCTTTGGGGATCAAGAACACCCTTCAAGCCTTGTCACGAGCCGACTCGAGTGACCGGTTCAGGGTCGACCCAGGTTGGTTCGTGAAAAAGCCTGATATATAATCATTTTAGAATGGAAGACAAGTCTTATTATACATCATGGATATCACAATATCACATCATAAATCTTAATGTTTAATTATGCGAATTACCATTTGTATTTCATATACCACTTGAATTTATATCACAATTTATTAATAGTTATAACAATAAGTAATAATCCATAACTTAGGTATTATATATCAATAAATTACCTAAGTTATAATATCATGATAAACACACTTTAAGACATTATCCAATTTAATTATATTCATGGTTTTCTCACCCAATGGGTAGCCATAAGCCAGGTCAAAATCCATTTGAAACCAAATGACTCCAAGGAATAACCCCATTCATTATTTAATTGATTCGGGAACACGTTACATTGGAGTAATCAAAATATCATAAAAAATGAAAATTATCAAACCATAGGGTTAAGATTTAGACCCCCTACCTTTAACTTATGATCAAACAACACTCCCAATAGAAAAATCTCAAGAGGAATAAGGTGAGGATGATCACAAGAATGATCCTAGATAAAAAATGATCAAGATCTAAACCAACAACGCATATGGTCAAATGGTTACACCACAATGTTTGGAGAAACAAGGGAGATAAGGGAGAAACTATACTAAAAACACTCACCAGGGATCAAAGGAATTATTGGGATGTACTAAAGGAAGATTGGCACTCCAAAATTGTAAAGAAGGTGCCCAGAGATTGAGAGGAGAAGGTTACAACAAATTAGAATGAAAACTCAATCGTACAACATAATTTAAAATAAAATTTCAGGTAATTACATGGCGTGTAATTTAGTTACATGTAATGTAAATATTTTTAATGGGATACACCAAAAAACATTTCACATCGGATTATTTTATTAAAAACTCCCGAACATTACATGACGTGTAATCAATTTACACGGTGTGTAAATGTTATGCATATGGTTTCTCAACCCATTTTACCTTAAACAACCCAAAAACCCTTTAAATATTTTCAAATAACCAATAACCCATGAAACAATTAACCCATTTATACCTAGACTCCATTAATTTAGATAAAAATGCATCTATGGGATTTAATTAATTTTCTCCAACAAAGCACTCCACGTGGATCCTATCTGATTTTCTCAAATTTTATAATAAACTAAGACTAAATATATTCAAAAGATAGGTATCCATAATATAACACGACCACTAAGGTTTAAAGATGAGGAAAAACTTGTTTGAAGTAAAATTTAATGAAAAACTCAAAGTGAGACATACCTGAAAAAAGATAAGATCTTACAACCTCCCATCCATATAACATCTCGTCCCTAAGCTAATCCAAGCATCACTGTGAGGTATCAACAAACAAGTCTGGCCACTATGTTTGTATATCAGACTCCCTCAGTCTCTTCCTGAACTTTCCCATACTTCCATTGCACTTGAACCAATGGTATAGTCCTACCTTGAAGATATTTCTCACTATGATCCAAAAACCGTATCAAATGATCCTCAAAGGACACATCGGTGTAAATATTGAAATCTTCTATGTCTATCACATGGTAAGTGGATAGATTATATATTTGTAGCTATGATATGTGGAACAAATCATGCATGGAACTATAGTTCTATGGAAGGGATAAACAGTACACCAATAGATCGACCCTTGCCACTATCTCAAATGGCCCGACAAACCCAGGTGCTAGATTTACCTATTTTATGATGCGACATTGACCCAATATAGGTGAAACCTAAAGAAAAACATGATGACCAACCTTAAATTATAGAGGTCATCTACGATGGTCAACATATTATTTCTTCCTACTCTGCACAACTACCAACTGCTGTCTGATCAACTGAACCAGTTCAGATATCTCATGCATGAGACTGGGCCCAACAAGTTCTGACTCACCTAACTCCATCCAATAAATAGGTGAATGGTATGAAATTCCATACAAAACCTCAAAATTTTCCATTTGGATAAATTTATGGAAGCTATTATTATATGAAAACTCCACGATTTCCATATATAGCTCCCATGAACCACCAAAATCCAAAACACAGGCTCACAAAATATCCTCCAAAACCTAAATAGTCTGCTCAAATTGACCATTAGTCTATGGATGATAGGCCATGCTCAAAAAAACCCTCAATCCAAGAGACTTATGAATACCCTAACATAAACATGATATGAAACAAGGATCTCTATCTGAAATGATACTACTTGGAACATTGTGCAACCGAACAACCTCATGAACATAAAGACTTCCCAGATCATCAACTGTGAAGGTATTACTGATAGTTAATAAGTGGTATACCTTTTCTAGTCGATCCAAAATCACCCATACAATATCATTATTATGGGTTGTATTAGGAAATACTATCATAAAATCTATAGTGAAATCATCCCATTTCCACTCAGGGATGGGAAAAGGCTGTAAAATCCTAGACGACCTCTGATGCCTGGATTTCACCTATTGAAAAGTGAATCATATAGCCATAAATATTGCCACATACTTCTTCATTCCTAACAACCAACACTATTTATGGAGATCATGATACATATTTGTCAAACCAGGATGCACTTCCCATCTAGAATCATGAAACTCCCTCATCCTCTCCTCATGTAATCCCATAAGAACCCATACCCAACCATAGAAAAGAAGAGAATTTCCAATTCCAGGAGATCATCCTAATGGTTTATCACCACAATATAATTTGTATCTTAGAATAAATCCCTTAGATTAGACAACTATTTAGTTTTAATCTGGTTCAAAAGCATGGGTATAATAGATGTCAAAGTTAGAGATACTCCACCTTTAGTCTTCTGAACATCTTATGCATGTATGCCAAGAGGGCCATTATCCTCCACTCATCACATGATTCCCATTATGCCACTTTTTGTGTCTTTCAGCTCAAATCATTGGTAATGAAACCACCCTTTACTGGTGTATAAGAAAATTCAAAGTTGAAATATTTTAGATACTCGACCCACCTACTCTATCAATGGTTTAGGTCTTGATGAAAAAAGATGTACCTGAGGCTCTTGTGGACCATGTATACCAAAAACCTCTCACCCATGAGATAGTGTCTCCAACATCTTAGTTTGTGTACCACTACTGCTAACTCTAGATCATGAGTAGGGTAATTCCTCTTATGTGGTCTTAGATTCTTGGATCCATAAGAAACCACTCGATCCTCCTACATTATAATTTCTCCAAGTCCAACTCTGGATGCATCACAGTACACATAATATGATTTACCTGGAACAAGTGAAATGAGAATTGGTGCTGAGGTCATCCTTCCTTTCAGATCCTAAAAAAATTTCTCATAAGTATCAATCCAAACAAACTTCAACCCTTTCTTGGTCAACCCAAATATCAATGCTTCAAAATGGGATAAATCCTAGATAAAGTGCTGATAATAACCTGTTAAACCCATAAATATTCAAATATTGAATACATTCTATATTTTTTCCCAAGATTCCACATCTGAAAATTTCTCTAGGTCCACTAACACTCTTTTCTCTGAGATGACATGGCCCAAAAAGTTTATTTTATTAATCTAGAAACTACATTTTCTTATCTTGGAATAAATCTGATTCTCTCTCAATGTACTCAGGATGATGTCAAGATGTTTGGCATGATTTTCTGCTGAATGGAATTACACTAAGATGTCATTTTAAAAAACCACCATAAACTGATCTATAAAAGTATGAAAGATCATATTTATCAAGGCCATGAATACCATTAGTGTGTTATTTAACCCAAACAACATCACTACAAATTCATAAAAGCCATATATGATCCTAAAAGTAGTCCAAGCTATGTCCGTTGGTCTCACCCTTAACTAGTGGTAACTTGATATCAAATCAATCTTGGAGAAGATATTATCACCTATCAATTGATAAAAAAGATCATCAATGTGTATTAGAGGATACCAATTCTTGATTGTTATCTAGTTAAACCTTTTATAATCCACACATAAGCACCATGACCAATCAACCTTCTTGGAAAAGAAAATTTTAAAACCCCAAGGAGAAGTGATAGGCTGTATGAAGCCTTTAGATTCCAGATCTTCCAATTGAAATTTACACTCCCAAATCTCAGCTAGTTCCATTATATAAAGAAGGATTGAAATTACCTCTGCAACTGACACCAACTCGATCATGAAATTGATCTATTGCTCGAGCGGTAAGCTGTAGAACTCATCAGGGAAAAAATACGGAAAGTGTTTTACCACTGGAGGAAAATAATCCTGCTACATTCTACCATTATCTAGATAAATACTATTATCTGAGCCATGAGATAATCTAATCTGCGTTGAATTGGTCTTGTATGACCAACTTGAAGATCCCACTCACCTTAGTGAGAATAACTGCCTCCTAGAGATAGAAATGTAACTATCCTACTATAATAGTCAATATGAGTCTGGTATAAAACTAACCAATCCATACCAAGAATCAAGATGAATCCTGCCATTTCTCACATGAAAGGTTCCCAAAAGAAATGTTAACCACCAATATATAGAGAACACGCCTTACAACATTTGAATTTTTTTGACCACCTCCCAAAAATGTGTTGACGGTTAAAACACCATATAATATTTACACATCAAAGACTAAACCATTTTAAAAAAGAGAAGATAGAAAGGAATGTGATGATCATGTATTAAAAAAAACACAAGCTAAGGTAGATGATACAAGAATCATACCTCTGATGGTAGACATTCCTGCATTCACAATAGCCAGACTAGTCTGCATAACATGAAACTAAATTGTCTCTCTCCCATGGGCTCTAACCTAAATACCCTAAGTTATTACTCTTACTTGGTACCGCTACTCTTGCATTGGGGTACCGCATCCTATTCATTGTCCTGAATGGATAGTGAAACTATAGCTATTAGACTTCTGAGTGGTTGATGAGCTTCTTCCCGACTTAGGTGCATATCCTGATCCACTTACATTGGTCATCTATGGAAAGTTCATAAAAAAACCTAAATATGACCCAATCTTCCATAGATATGACATTTAACTACGGGGTGAGGACACATTGGGAATTTGTGGCCAAACTTTCCAAACTGATAGCATTGGAATGGAATAATATCTGAAGATGGGTTTCAACTAACTTAAATACTCTTCCAAATACTATCTTGGAGGAAACTTTCATAGTGGTGCTTCTTTCCACTTGAAGAGCTCCCAGTTCACCCTAATGAAACAGCTTGGATGCTGCTCGGGGCGTCTATCATATTTCATTTCATGATGAGTTCCTAGTTCATCACATCCTTAAAGATTATCAAGCACAAAATGTTCACATGAAACCTAATCTCATAGAGAATACCTTCATGAAAACTTATCACCCTATAGATCTCATCAACTTCCAAAGATAGTTCAAAGCACTGCAGGTTGGTGAAACATCTAACATAGTCTAGTACTAACATGCCATCTCGTGTTAAATGCATGAACTCACAATATTTTTAATCCCTCAAAATCTCAGGATAGAAATGGATTAGGAACTTATTAAAGTTCTTCTAAGATAGCACATCATGCTTCCCAACTTTTTCCAGAATATCCCACCAATGCTTGGTAGGTCCACAAAGCATATATGCAGTAAGTTCACCCTCCTATCGGCGGGTGTCTCAAGATGCTTGAAGATTGTTTGGACTGACTCGATCCAGAACTCGTCTACCTAGGAGCCTCCCTCCCTAGTGAACATATATAGATTCTATAGCTAAAACTCTCCTTTAAGTTCATACATCGAAGGCACAATACATATAGTCTCCATTTCCATGGATCACATAACCCTCAGGAAGCTTCTGTGAAGCTAAACATCCAATTAATTCTTAGAAACTATAGGAATATCTAGTTCAAATACATTAGGATCATACTAATTAACACTCTATTAAAACTCAAGTCAAAGACGACAAAGAGTAATTTTCTCTACAAGACAAATGCACACATTAGAGCACTGGATATCAACAAGGATAACCTCAACAGGTGACTACAATAGATAACCACTAACTCCTAGTCTCTATAAACATGAATTACAAGTCTTTTATCATTTCATGTAAATTTATTTCATTTATATAGTGAAATAGACATCTCATATCACAGTTCAATAGGAAAGTATATATCACATGAAAAAATAGATATTCCCCTATCATGAATAATGCATGTAAATATATATCCATATATACCTATTATGATGCATGCATACTCATTTTTCACCATACCAGTCCAAGAGTATGAATCTCAAGAAACAATAACATCATAAAATAATAACCTCACACAACATGTGAGTCACCCAAGGTGAAATAACATCAATTGTAACAATAAAACAACAAAAACAACAATCCCATCCCTAGCCACTTAGATTTCCCCATATATATGGGTTAACTACTCCCATGCACAAGATCATTACCAAGTCCTAACAAATACAAGTCTCCTTTCTACCTTTCCCAAATAGTTAAGAAAAATAAAATAAAGCCCACTCTTATGATACCAATTTATATTGTCTCTCAATCCAACACTCTCTGACGTGACCAAAAAGGGTTTTTTATGAGACCTCAAGCACACCTCCCTATATTCCAGAGGCTTCCGACTAGTAGTGGGTTGTGAAATGTATAGTGGGGAGAATATACCTCCTGGTATGAAGTGCCATAGCAGTATAAACAAACCATATAAACAAAATTAATCAATGTATATACATATAATAAAGAAAAAAATAAAATCCAACTAAAAAATCCAATAAATAATAAAGAAATAATGTAATGACATGTTGGAATGTAACTTAATGTTTTGATAAAAAAATATAAGTAAAAGACTAGTAGAATCAAATAATGACTCAAAGTAACTAGTCTTGAATCTCATGCCAGCCCTGCTTCCAAACTCCATCCCATCTAATAAGAAATAATAAAAAAAATTCATTTTCCCTTTTCCAAACCTACATCAATGTAATATGCTCAGATACTAAATAGAGGTCCAAATAGGGTGTGAGTATAACTTAGTAGGTTGACACCAGTGTGTCTAAACAAACTATCCTAATAATTAGTGTATGAAATAATGTGATAAAAATGTGTATTAATTAATTCAGTAATTAATAATATATAACAACAACCTTTTTTGAATCCATGCTAGAATATCTCTAAGCATGTATTACAAACATGTCAACCACAAATATATAAACATGGTAAAATAAACTACTTTTAAACCATGAAAGAATATCTTGGAGCATGCATTATGAACATGTAGTGACTCTGGTTATCCCTATAATACTTTGGAATATTCCAAATAATATTTACGAAGTGAGGTTTTGAGTCAGCATGGGTTTCTGAGTCTTGGAGAGACTTATCATGGTGATATTAGAAATGTTAAATATATTTTATCACACATGAAAAAATTATTTGGAAATGTGAAATAACTTCTGATTAGAGTCTCATATTATAATTCTAAGATTGTGGTTGAGTTAGAGTGTTGTGTTTACCCTAGATGCAATATGAACTTTGTCGGCATTGGGTGTCTTGTTAGAGGTGAGTTGGTAGCAGGGTGTTAAATAGAGGATATTTATTTAATAAAAATTAAATCAATATCCCTTACCTCTTTCCCCCATGGTGTGCATGATAGGAGGACCAGAATCCCATATTCCCCCTTTGGAGCAACGTATGATTCGAGGACCAAATTATGGAAACAAGGTGCTTCTGATCTCCAATCTTGATAGTGATCACTTCTGAATCATTCTATAGTAGTTATTGAGCACCTATATGACCTCAAATCTTCAACATTTATCCATGAGTTATGAAATTTTGATTTTTAAGTCCCAATCCCCTTTTTATGCATCATTTTAAGGTTTTATAGCCCTTATATTATTTCAAGGGACCCTGTGAAGGTTGATCTATGTGTTTCAGGGGAAAAAAGGGTGATTCTGGAAGCTCACAGGGAGATTACTGATGATTTTCCCATATACACAGTGTGTAGTGCAGTAGAGAACTGTGTGTGTTATTACACTTTGGGGAAGATGATTTTTGGCGACTACACACTGTGTATTGAGGTTACATGCCATATAGTTACCCCATTTCATGTGGTCTGATGACATGTTTAGGGAAGTCGTGTGAATGTAAATGACCATGTTAATATATACGACCATGTGTGAGGGGAATGGGGTGCCATACATGGACACATAGAGATGACATGGACAAGAAGTCATTTATCTGGAATGCACCGTATACTCAGGGGTAGACGTTGTGTGTGAGACACGGATGACTGAGTTATGTGAAGGAAAGATGTGGCTGGGGGCTCAGGTGAGGTGATAAACACCTTATTCCACTGTTACATTTCATGTAATCCCACATTCCTAGATTTTTCATGCATTCATAGGACACAACCAAGTTTTCAGAAGGGGTCACATGCCATGTAGACCTCCTTACATGCTGTGTAGTCTCCTCTTGGAAGAGTTTCTACCCAGAATATCTTCTTCTTTGGGGATTGGATTCATGCATGTGAGTAGCCTATCCCAAGTAGTTTTCCACATAGAACACAATGGTGTCCACAGTTTGGACCTAAGAGATTTGGGGTGAGGTGATGTTGTGGGTTACTTGGGTTAGCGATGTTTGGAACAACATTAGTTGAGTGAGTTCCCTTGGTCTATCCCTATGAGGATACATATGTCATTATATCCTCCGTAGAGGATTGTGATCCCCTTGACATGATGACATCAGACATGTTTTTTATATCTCTAGAGAGGCTAGAGTGGGATCCTCTATCATATTGTTGGAGTTGTTTAATCCTTCCAGAGAGACTGGGGCATGATCCTCTAGAATATCATTTACCTATATAGGGTTCTTAGTGTCCCCCAATAGATCATAGGAGTTATCCCATTTATAAGGAATAATAACTTTCATGGTTCCAGTAGGGTAATTAGCATGACCCATCAAGGATGGGTGAGACCTCCCTATTCGATTATTGATATCCACTAAGCTCCAACATGACTTTCATTGTGGATAAATCTGAAGAGTGTGTTCTATCGGATGTGTTCCTTTGGGATGGTGATGTTGTTCCATCAAATTTATGATACCTGATTGGGTGGTATCTCTCCTATGAGTGTCATCTGGGATGAAAAATCTCATGTAGTGTGTTCTCTTAGGCGAGTGTTATCCTTTGATCCTCGAATACGAACTTGTTGCTAGCTATGAGGTATAACCTCTTGAGACTTGGAGTATGAGATGAATATTATGGGTGTTTTTTGGGATTCCTTATAGTGTTTTCACATCTTGGATGGAACACTATGTGGTATGAGATAGCTAGTCATGTATAGATGAAGATGGTTTTGAGATGGATTTTATCTCTCATTTGGGTTTCCTCTGGCTGAGTCGAGTGGACCATTGCCTTTTAGTTTCTCCCTTTTCTTTTGGGTATTTGGGGTTCCTACTAAGAATTGTTGTACTCACCCATGTATGGGATTTTCCCACACATGTTGTGTCTTGTGAAAACCACATGCCTTTAGACAGAGTCCCAGGAGGACCTGGAGAAGGCAAAGCTTAGTGAACTAGACTGACCGGGGTGTTCACTAGAGCTCGATCAAGGAGCTTTCTGGAAAGTTCATTTTACAACGGTCCCCTCCATCTGAGCAGGTTGGATGATTTTATAGTTTTATTTTGGTGGGCCAATATTTTCCTATTTTTTACTTCTTTTGGACTCTGGTTTTGGATAGATGTATGTATACATTTTTTTTCATTTTATATATAACTATTCACTATTTCATGGAGGTTTATGTGGGTATGTGTGTATAACTGTGATAAGATATGGCCTCCCATGTGTGTGATATGCCTAATCGGTGCTAGAAACCAGCCCATGACCTATAGAGGTGAGCTTAAATAATTACCTATTGAGCCCAGTTGGGTCAGATCATGATAGAGTGGTATAAAAGAATGTTCCTCCTTTGGGATTTTAGAGTGTAGTTGGTCTAGCTGTGAGCTTGGTTTGGGTTGCATAATGATAGTGTTAGGGTGTTTTGAGTTAGGTTTTTAGGATATAGACTTTAATTTTAGTATGGTGACCGACATATCTATTCACTAGGACTAATAACCTGATTTTTGGCTCAATACATTAGGACACTGGTTATAGATAAATAATGGTACATGTATTTTATAGTATTGGGTTTTGGGTTTTTCTTATCCTTCGTGTGACATCTCCCTAGATATACTATTTGATCATGGTACATCTTGATTCTATTCCAAGATTCATCCACAATAACATCAAAAAAAGTTCCATGGTGGGATTGTGGTGATGATATGACCCGAGATGAGGCTTTAGTGTAGGGAACTGTTTCTAAGGATGAACCTCTGGGTGATCCTCCAGTTGAACTACAACCTATTGAGTAGCAAGTTGTGCCATCAGTGCAGGAAGAAGATGCATGTAGTCTGAGTATATTGTACAATTTCCAGAGGTAGTTAACTCTGAGGTATCAGGGTGATCCAGACCCCCAGGTAGCTGATGAATGTATTGAGGTAGTCACAGGTGTTTTCATCCTTGTGAGGACACCTCCCGATCAGATGGTTGTCCTAGTGGCAGTAATTATATAGGGTTTGGCTAGGAAATGGTGGAGTCTTGTGATATAAATGCATTAAATGGTGATGCTTACTTGGGTAGAGTTTTAGTGTCTCTTTAAGTAGGAGTTCTATCTGTATAATTTGAGATTAGTGTATATCCAGGAGCTTCTACAACTTCGGAAGGGCATCATGACTATGGCATAGTTTTTGGTGAGGTTTGCATACCTGTCATGTTACTCCTTGTATATGGTTCAAGACCCTTTTTTAAGATCAAAAAAATTTGAGAAGGGCTTTCACTCGGAGATTAGGGCATCAATGGTGCTGCTATGAATTCCCACCTATGTTGGAGTTCTTGAGTGATCCTTGGTGGTGGATAGATTTATGACTGAGTAGACTCCAATCATTAGTGTTGGACACACAGAAGTGGATACATTGGTAGCTAGAACTTGATGGTAGGCTCAGGGATCTAGTAATGTGAGAAACTTCAATAGGAAATCCCAAGATATAGGGTCTGAGGCTCAGGGATTCCAGGCTAGTTTTAGTCAGCCACAGGAGAAGTGGTGTTACACTTGCGATAACCAGGGACATCTTACTCGAAATTATATAAACCGTTATGCTACTGAGAGGGAGCTGGTCAATGTAATTACTTGGTAGAGGCAATGTTTTGAGCATGGATGTTCATGGGGTGGAAAACATAATGGATAAGAGAGTATATCAATAGGATGTGGTAGATGGTACCAGTTGCCACCACCCCCCAGGTGGTCCACACCAGGCTCAGGGAGCTGGAGGACAAGGGTAAGGACAACTGTAGGCCATAGTGGCCTTTGAACCAAATGATATAAGGATGGATAGAGGTACTCTATATGTCCTTTATACTTTCTATAGTAGTATTTATAGACACTGTTGTGATTTACTCTTTTCTTTCCACTTCTTACTCGAGGTTTGTTCTGGGTGACACGGGACATCATTGTAACCCTGTGATACTGTTGTTCAAAATATATGTGAATTCATGAGGAAGAGGGATCCTTACCCCATATATATGTGTTTTTGTGATGAAATTAAAACCATGAGGGTGAGATCGTTCCCCCAAAGTGGATAGTGTCGAGGTGTGGTGGGCGAGTCCCTTTGACTTATGCATTGGGGTGGGGTTGCATGTTAGAGTTTTATGCGGAGGGTCTGGTAAGACCCAATGTGTGTTCTTGGGAAGACCTATTTTTTGGTACCCTTGTATGTTTGGTTTCATATTTTTAATATAGATTCTTGAGGAGGGAATGGTTCAATTTTACATGGCTTCAGACTCACAAAAATTTGGTATGCTTTCCCCACTAAGACATGTTCTAGAGATGTGATGAAAAACCATGCGGGCGAGTCAATTTCTCCCAAAGCAGATAGTATCGAGATGTGGTGGATGAATTACTTGAATTTTTTGTTTGGATTAGGGATTCATTGGTCTTTGCATCAGGTTATCGATGGTTTGTAACACTAGACCCTATGACCACAGATGGACCTGATGTTTGGTGTTTTTCCCACATGTCGTTGCTGAGGAGACATGTGCCCACTTTATTGCATGATGTTGACCTGGTTGAGTTGGATTTTGTGTTTGGTTGAGACTTTAATTCCCCCTAACTATGTTATCATTGGAAACATGAGAACCCTTAGTGTAATTTATGGTGATCTTGGTGAGCTCACTGGCATGGGAGTTCCATTTGAGAGTTTAGTTCCTTTACCATGTGCCTAGGCTTTCACTTTTCATAGAAAAAAAAATCCTTATGGTGGGGAGGATTTATTGACTCAAGTTTTTCCTTGTAATAATTTTGAATATTCTTAAGAACATTTTTGGAAGCCAGGCTCTGAGTCGATGTGGTTTTATGAGGCCTAGAGATAATTGGCACAATAATATTAGAAATATTAAATATATTTTATCACACATGAATAGTTTCTTTAGTAATGTGGAATAACTCCTGAAAAGAGTCTCAGATAGTAATTCTAAGACTGTGGTTGATTTCATAACATCATTTTTACCCTATTCATGACATAAAATTTGTCAGTGTCGAGTGTTGGGTCGGAGTTGAGTTGGTAGAGAGGTGTTAAATGGAGGATATTGATTTAATTTTTTTTAATAAATATCCCTTACTTCCCTCACACATGGAGTTCATGATTGGAGGATCCAAATCCCCTCTACCCCCTTTTGAGTTAATGAAAACTTGGGGACTAAATTGTGGAAATGAGGCACCACCGATCTCCAATCGTGACGGCGACCACTCCCAGATTGTGCTGCAACGGCTCTTGAGCATTAATATGACCTTGAAGCTTCAAAATTTTTCTATGAGGTAGGTGATTTTGAGTTTTAATTCTCAATTAAACTTTTATGCATCATTTTAAGGTTTTAGAGCCCTTAAATGCTTTCAAGGGATCCCACAAAGGCCGATCTATGTGTTTTGGGGGGAAAAAGGGTGATTCAAGTAGCTCATAGGGAGATTCTTGATGGGTTTTCTATAAACATGGTGTGTAGTGAAGTGGAGCATGCCATGTTTTCTTCTCATTCAGGGAAGTTGAGTTTTTGGGACTATACACCATGTACCAGGGTTAGACATCATGTAGTGACCCCATGTCGTGTGGCCTGAGGACATGTCCAGGGAAGCCGTGTGAATGTACACATACATGTGAGAGTACATGGTTGGAGTACATGGGAACAAGGTGACGAACACAGATATGGGTAAATAACATGTCCAAGAATCTGTTTAGCCAGAGAACATTATGTACCTGTGGGTACATGTCGTGTGTGAGACACGACTTGCTAAGTTATGTGAAGGGGAGACATGGTCAGGGGCTCGGGTGAGGTGAGACACACCGTGTTCCATTGGTACATGCCATGTAAGCCCACATGATCAGCTAGTTTATTCATTTAAAGTACATGGATAGGTGTTCATGTAGGTTCAGATGCCCTATAGACCCCCTTACACACAACGTAGTCTCCTCTTAGAAGAGTTTCTTCCCAGTGTATCTCATCCTTCGATGCTTGGATTCAGGCATGTGAGTATCCTATCCTAAGAATTTTTCCCTATATAACATGATGGTGTCCATAGTTTGTGATTATAATATGTGATGGGAGGTGATGTTGTGGGTCACTTGGGTTAGATACATTTGGACCAGTAGTGTTTGAGTAAGTTCCCTTAGTCTATCCCTATGAGGCTATGTGTGGAATTATATCCTCAGTATATGATTTTGATCCCCTCAATAGGATTAGCTTAGATAGAGTTGTTTTATCCCTCTAGAGAGGCTGGAGTGTGATCCTCTATGATATGGTTATATTTGTTTCATCCCTTCAGAGAGGTTGGGGTAAGATCCTATAGAATATCATTTCCCTTGATTGGGTTCTTGATATCATTATAACCACCCCTACTTGGAAAACAATACCATATCTTGCAGGATATCCTTATAGGGTTTTTGGAATAATCGGTTATACGATCCTATACACAGTGGGAAATTTTAGTAGGGTTGTGGTATTATCAGATATATAATCCCCTACTCAGTAGAAAATTTCAACAGGGTTTTGGAATTTTCAGTTATACGATCCCCTACTTCGTGAGTTATACCATATGACATTTGTGGAATCATCATGACTAACACTAAATGGGATACGATCCTCTATCTGAGTGATACGATCTCTAGGATGTTATATTGGGTTTTAGTATCCCCTATTGGATCCTAAGAGTGGTCCTCTATCTGAGTGTGGTATTTGGGTTACCAAATTAGGTTTGTGGTATCCCCTTGTGAATCCTAGGAGTGATCCCCTATCCAAGGAGATGTGGTTTAAAATTTTCTAGACTAGGTTTGTAGTGTCCCCTAGTAGATTTTGGGATTGATCCCCTTTCTGATGAATGAGACCTTTTATGGTTATAGTAAGGTTAGTAGCACCCCCATAAAATATGGGTGAGACCCCCATAACTGAGTTTTGAGATCCACTGAGCTCCAGTGTGACTTTCTTCATAGTGAGATCCAATGAGAGTGTTCTCTCGAATGCATGCCTTTGGGATGGTGGTGTTGTTCCATCAGTTTTATGATACCCAATTTAGTGGTATCTATCATATGATCATCATATGGTATGACAGAGCTCATGGAGTATGTGATCCTAGGAGAGTGTTACCCTTTGGTCCTCAAATACAATCTTGTCGCTAGCTATGAGGTCAGAACCTCATGAGACTTGGAGTCTAAGAAAATTATATCTGAGTGTTTTTCTAGGAGTCCTTATGATGCTGTCACATATTGTATGACACACCATGTCGTATGAGCTGACTGTTCGTGTATAGCCAAGGATGGTTTCGATATGGAGTTTCTCTCTAATTTGGGTTTAATCTGGCTTGGTCGAGCAGACTATTGACTTTCAATTTCTCCCTTTTCTTTTGAGTATTTGGGGTGCTTACTAAGTTTTGTTATACTCACCCCTACATGGTATTTTCCTGCACATGTTTTTTCTTGTGCAGACCATAGGACTTTTGATAGAGTCCTAGGAGGACCCAGAGTAGGTGAAGCTAAGTGAGTTAGATCGATTGGGATGTTCACCAGAGCTTGACCGAGGATCTTTCCAATAGATGCATTTAACATCGATTGCCTCAATCTGAGTAGGTTTGATGCTTTTATATTTTTCTTTTGGTGGGCCTATATTTTCCATTTTTGTACTTCTGCTAGACACTGGTTTGGGATAGATTTATTCATGCACTTATTTTCATTTTATATATATCTCTACACTGTTGTATGGAGGTGTACATGGGTGCATGTGTATAGGTGTGATAGGATAAGGACTCCCATGTGTGTGATATACCTACTCGGTACTAGACACTAGCCCCTGGCCTATGAAGGTGGGATTGGGGAGTCATGGCTCAAGCCCAGTTATGTCGGGTCATGATAGAACATGCCAACCAAAACCATATAACCATGGTATATTCACAATAATCTTGGTAAAAGACCTATAATAATTATGACATCTGAGTAAATTCCCTATAATAATTACAACATATAAGTGTGCATGTGCTAAGGCCAAGCCCGATATATAATCATTTCATCATGATATTGGGAAGATCCCACTCTCTATAAGCATCACAACATGGGACTGGGTTGAGCCCGCTCAATATCAGTGCTACAGTATAAAAGTGCACATGTTCCAGGGCCAAGCTCGATATATAATCATTTCAGCATGGAAAGAAGTCCTGTCATACAACATGGATATCACAATATCACATCATAAATCTCAATGGTTAATTATGTTAATTACCATTTGTATTTCATATACCACTTTCATTTATATCATATTTGATTTACAGTCATAACAATAAGCAATAAGCCTCAACTTAGTGATTATATATCAAGAAATCAATTAAGGTATCATATCATGCTAAGAAAACTTTAATCCATTATCCAATTCAATTATTTTCATGGTTCACTCACCTAATGGGTAGCCATAAGCCAGGTCAGAATACAATTGAAACCAATGGACTCCAATTAATAATCCCATTCACTATTCAATTGATTTGTGTTCACATTACATTGGTGAAATCAAAATATTGCATAAACTTAGCAATTATCAAACCATAGGGTTAAGATTTAGACCCCTACCTTTAATTGATGATCAAAAAATGATTCAAATGGAAAACACTCAAGATAAAGAAGTTTAGGATGATCACAAGAAGGATCCTAGATAAAAAATAATCAAGATAAAAACCAAAAATTCACATGGTCAAAAGGTTACAATACAAATTTTGTAGAAACAATGGATTGAAGGGAGAAATTGGACCAAAACTACTTACCAAAGATCAAATGCATTATTAGGAAATTCAGAAAGAAGATTAACACTCCAAAATTACCTAAAATATTCCCTAGGGTCAAGAGAAGAAGCTTTTAACGAATTATAATTAAAAAAACACACAACATACTTTAAAATAGAAGGTTAGAGCATTATATGATGTGTAATGTAGTCACACGTTGTGTAAATAGTTTTAATTGGAAACACTGAAAAAACAATCACCTTGGATTATTTTATTAAAGACACCTGAACATTATATGATGTGTAATCCATTTACAAGGCATGTAAATTTTCTAAAGATGGTTTCTTAGCCAATTTTTCCTTTAAACAAACCAAACCCCATTTAAATATTCTCAACTTATGAATAACCCATGAAACACTTAACACATTTATATTTGAACTCCATTAATTAAGACAAACATACATCTCTAGAATTTAATTCATTTTCCCCAACAAAGATCTCAATGTGGATCCTCTCCGGTTTTCTCATGTTTCCTCACAACATAAGACTATGTTTATTCAAATGATAGGTATCCAGGAGGGAATATGACCACCAAAGTTTAAAGATGAGTAAAAATTACCCGAAAGAAAAGTTAATGAAAAACTCAAAGAGAGACATAACTCGAAAAAGATTAGATCTTACACTAATGTTGGGTAATTTTTATGAGATGATATACTTACTCATTTTTGTTCCATTTTATAAGCACAATCTCATCCAATAGTTATTTCTTGATCAATTTCTACTTTATCTCTTACTATAATAGATGAATTTTTCATGTCTAAAGCACTAAATAAGATCTATAAAAGAATGATAAGTCATTCCTTTTATCTCTAGTTATTATCAAAAAAAAAATTTCTAGCACAAGTTATACATTAATATTCATATAGTGAAATAATACATTAATATCTAAAAACAAATCCAAATTTCAACTTAAACCATTCCATAAATGGTTAACCTTATAACCCTTCAAATATTTAAAATTTATAAATAAGTTCACGAAATATCTCAAAATAAACTTAATATTAATTCCCCAAATATCATAAAGTATCTCTTGATTATCACATACCAAATATGTGAATACCTTAGTTATATATTTTCTGGAATCATGGTAATAACCAGAATTACCATAAATAATTAATAAAAACATACATAATTCCTCATTACATGAATAAAACTATAGATTATTGAATATATTGCATAAATAAAATAATTCTCTAAACTCCATCAATTATAACATAATCCACTTTGTCCAAAAATTATTAATCTATTCTGAGGTCATCAATACTATCCAATTTACTTTATTCATATACATCATCTCTTTATCTAAACTAAACAACATTTTCTAAACATTAATAACATATTAAGGGTTATCTTCTCTTAATCAAAATATCACCTTACCATTAAATCACCTTTATAGGTCATCAACACCATTTAAAATATTTTTTCAAATCCTTAATGAAAAACTTAAACTAAAAGATCCTTATATATTTCATGATTCATATAACATAATTCTTGAATTCCGATACATAAATACTTCAATCATACCCCTTCATTCTCAAACCATTAATTAGGATTCACCTTTCTATTCCTTAATAAATCTTTCATAGAATATGAAATATAAAACATGTATTAACATTCATCAACCTCAATTTAATCATTCTTATAATGTTTAATATAAAAAATACTATTAAAACAACCCATACCATTTATATGTCATTTTTAGTCTCCTCATCAACATAAATATAAACATTACTCATTACACCTTATTGATTATATTCATGATATTTTCTCTTTAGACATTGATTTTCATAATGCACATACTTTACACATTTGAAACATTCGACCATCGATGATATATTAGGGAGACCATTATTCTCATCCGTTATGTCAACCAAGATTTTTATTTTTTTTCTCTAAGATTAATTTCTTTGTGTACTTATTCTCCATACTCAAGACATATTTCTGTTCCTATAATACATCCTATTTGGTGCTTCTTACCACATTCTCAACTTATAGAAAAATTGAATCTTCTTTCCTATATGGTCTCCACCACCTGAACTCTCAATGAACTCCATCATTATCTTATTTAGTGAGTTAGAGAGTTGGTTAAGGGAAAATTTGTTAATCATATATCATGATATATGATTAGGAATAATCAAAATATCATTTACTTCAGTTTTCATCTCATTTGGTTTCTCATCAACATATTTTTTATCACATTTAATGTTAATCCAGTTCCCTCTGGTTCCTTTCATTAATTAAAACCACAAAAGTATAGTGTGAGTAACAATAATCATAGTGGGGAAACATATAATAAATAAAAATTACTTATAGGATGTCTAAATCATGAAATCTTAGGTTTATACTAGGTCATTAATGGTCATTATTTAAATCCTTCATAATGGTTTGTGAAGAGTTTTAGAATTACTAAAGCATATCCATAAGGAGTTTCAAACCAGGTGTGCAGTAAGGGCCATTTTCGTGCACTAGGTTACGATTGAGTCTAGATAAATTCACCTTTTTTAAAGTTATTACCCCTAGGTACCTTTGTTCCATAGCCACATCCACTTGTGGTATCCAGACAGGGATGTAATTTCTTAGAATCCACTTGCTCTATCCATTACTAAAATTATATGACATTTACTTTAACTTATCCCTAGAATTATACTTAGAAACATCCCTAGACATATCCTTATAAATATTCCTTGGAATCTCAGTAAATTTTTACCATCCTAGTTACCAATTTTTAACTAAATATTTCATCTAAAACCAACTACAATGAACTAGGCTTTTCATACATAAATATCATATCTTTTTATATGAATATTCAATACATTTCATTAACACATGCCTAAGGACCATAATATTTTAGTGTATTTAGAGACTATGAACACAATATTTATATTTTTTTAAAGATACTAAACATCTCCAACTAATACCTTCTCACATAGTACTCCTCTTACGAATACCTTGCCTAAAACATTCTTCCAAAATTGGGGAAGGAATCATAAGAAAGGGTGATTTCAGATGTTCAATATGGGTAAACATATAAGATATCAATCTATGATCCTATGAATCCATAAGATAATCATAAGGGTATGTGATCATGAACATAACTTATAAATTTCATACCCAACCTGTCATATATCATAAACATGATTCATGGTATGAACTTTTATGATTTAAAAAAACATAGTCCATAAGAGTGACAAATCATCATAAATCAATCATAAACCACAAGATCATGACATAAAACTGTGTCACCATCATAAATATATAAAAAAATTTCATATTTCAAGGTTAAATACCAATACCATCAATATATTGGATCATGACTTATCACCTATTTCCCATTGTGGATCAGGAGACACCTATTTCCCATAGTGGAAAATGACTCACCTATTTCCCATAGTGGATCAAGCTCGTCAACTTATTTTCCATTTTTATCTCATGAGATATAAATATTTACCCAATGCATTATAGGTGGATATATATCCCATCCATCTCATAATGAAAATCATATTTATGTGTGCCAAAATATCATACAACATTCATTATGTCATCACTTCATAACCCATGTAAATAAAATAGATTTCATAAACATTTCATCAATTCACCATAGCATAACCCATGAAAAATAAATGGATTTCATAAAAATTACATCAACATAAACATTAACCATTGAGAGAAATAATAAGGATGGTATCATTTAATCTCATCCTTAGTAAAGCATATGTAAAATCAAAGGATTTCATCTTAGATAGAAAGTGATTTTGAAAGATCACTTGGAACATTGAGGAAAATAACCTTTCCACATTGGAAAAAACTTTTTAAAAAACAAATTATTTTTAAGATCCCTTTTCTTTGAAAATAACCCTATAAACTTACAAAGGGAGATTTAAAAGTCATTTAAAACATTTCTTGAGGAAAATAACCTTTACACTTTTAATTTTTTTAAAACATAAAACATTTTCAAAATACTTTTCTTTGAAAATAACCTTATAAACTTATAAAAAAATATTTAAAAATAATTTGAAACTTTTTTTTGAGAAAAATAGCATTTCCAATTTGGTTTTTTTTAAAATATAACATTTTTAAAATCCATTTATTTGAAAATAACCTTGGAAAATTATAATGTAAGATTTAAAAATCATTTAAAACATTTCTGATATTATTTTTGATATTGTGGATTTATGGCCTTGATTCCCCACTAAATATCATAGTTGTTAGGATTCTTGATTTCACTATAGTTGTTGTGATATGGAATCCTTATTGTGTGTTGTTGTTATATCACCCTAAATATGGAAATTGTATAATCACTTTTATTCATATAATTAAATGGTTTACATTTGATTATGAATTTTGCAATAGTGACCTAAATAAAGAAGTGGAATGTGATAAAAATACCCTTTCTAAATATATAAAAATGGTTTGTGATGTGTTGTGATGCATTGTGATGTGTGGTCGTGTTATGGGGCAACAATGTGTGTTTATGGGGTAGTGATGTGTGGTTGCGTTGTGGTGCGAGGTGATGTGTTGTTTTTTTGACCATTCTTTTGGGGTTGCGAGGTAATGGTTTGTTTGGACATGCATTTGGGGCAGAGAGGTGATGGTTCAATGGAAATGGTAAGTGTCTTGTGATTTTAGACTTGGCTTGATGAGGTTTATGTGCTATTTGGTTGTGCAATGCAGTGTTTCATTATAATAGTTACCTATGTAGTAATGGAATTGGTTAATAATGATTGATATGGATGGGGTTGGTTTGGTTAATGGTATGGAAATTGTAAGTGAAAAAATTAATAATGGGTTGTGTGGTTAAATGTGGTTGTTGAGAAATAATGAAAGAAATAAGATGTTTAATTGAAATTAGATTGGATGGTAGTGTGACTTATGGCTTGTTGTGTGGTTTTATACATTTAGAGGTGGTGGAAAAAGTGGGAATGTTTTTAGTTGGTTTGTTATTTGTTGTGAACCCATAAGCTAGTATTGTGTGTTTTTGGATATATATATATATATATACATTGTATGTTCCTCATGATTTTATATATGCACCCCACCCACGTTGAACACTATGTGTCAACACCTTCATATTCACACGAGTGTGTTTTCCCAACATATAGATGATGAGTATAGATGGATGTCTACCATATCATTCCAAATATCTCTTCTAGGTGAGTATATATACACAAGATATGATGGCCAAAGGTCTTTTAGTGTACCAAGTGGTGGCCTAGATGTCTTCATGTGAGATGTGATATAACCATGCTATGGGGAAGTTAATAGGTCTCTTTGGGTGATATGTGATATTATAGTGTTGTGGGGAGATGTCCTAGGTGTCTTCGAGTGAGATGTGATATGACTGTGCTATGGGGAAGCTTGTGGTGGGGGTCATGCATGGTAGGATGAGGGCATGAGGTTGATGTCCTTCATGTTCATGATACCTCACAACTCTTGTTATGGCAGTGGTTATAATGTGATGGGTCGAGTGTATGTGGGTGTGATGTGATGTGATAATGATGTGGGGTGGTGGTATATGTTATTTGGAAGATATGAGAGTGCCAGGACATATGACGTTGGGTTGTGAGAGTGGAAAATCAGTGGGAAAACAGCATGAAGTACCCTTTATCTATATTCTTCTTATTATGTTGTTATAGTTGGAATGCATTATTTGGTGATCATTCCTTAGTAAGGTTGGGTTAGTTATTTGAATTGTTTAGGTACTGTTGGTTATACTATTTTCTCATGGGTTCATTATTATGATTCTTTCAGATGTGCACAAGAGACTTTGGTTTTCCTACAGAGTATACTTTCATGATCACCCTACGTATAAAAATTGATTTTCAGATTTCTAGGAGGACCATGTGGGTTGTTCTAGACATTACAAACTTAGACCTTTGGACAATATTTACGTTGCTGCTTTAGCTTTATTTTGGGTATTTACATTTGGGGATTTTTATTTGTACCTATTTTATTTATACACACATTGTGGGATGGTTTTGGTTTATTTTTATTTTATTCCATGAAGTTTTTTGTGGTTGAATCACCTTATCTCTTGATCTTATATTATTAAGGAGAGTAATGCCTCCAATTTCATGAGATTTTTATACCCTCGGTGCTAGTCATCAACCTAGGGCCTATTGAAGATAGGACTTGGGGGTTATTATCTCTATCCCTTCATTATGTTATCATTGATGGGAGGGGGTCATGATAGAGTGGTATCAGAGGTGATGGTTGAGAGATAGGATAAATTTTGGATTTACGCACAGTGGGGATTACATGGGTTGGTATGAAAATAGCGACAATTGACCTTAGTGCATGACATAGGATATGGAGACCAACTAGGAAATTGGATTTTAGCCCCCCATGATCCATTGGGAAAATATTATATTATTGAACGACTAAGTGAGGTGGGACTGTTTGTAGGGTAGAGACATTGGAGAAGTACATGCATAATAATGATTTTTGTTCTTGTTTTAATTGGGTGATTTTGGTTTTGGAAAAGTTAAAATAAGTTAAAATGGATTAAATAAATATTAATAAAATTCCTTATTACTGGTCTTAGTAAATTCCCATTTTCCATTCAGCTATGTCTTCTAGACATTGTCTGAGTGTGGATTAGGCTGTTGAGATTTAGCAGGCTGATCCAGTTGATCACCATAGGGTTGATCTAGTAAAGAAGGATGAGGGTTAACAGAGAGAATTTCATGTTTTTCAGCGGTAGGATTTGGGGAAGTATGAGGGTAGTGTTTCAGATGTGGAGATAGAGAGCGAGATGGAGGATCTTGAGATCACTTTCAGTTTGATCCAAGCCCTTATGGTTTACTGGGTCCCTTTTTAAGTTAGTTAAATTTGGGGAGCTGCATTTCTGTGGTGAATGATGTATCTAGTTGAGCGAAAGGTGGTGGATGTTTCATAGGTTAAATTTTAGAAAGAGTTTCTAGAAGAGTTCCTTTCATCAAACATGAAGGTATTAAATAGACATGAGATCGTTTCTCTTTAGAAGGAGAGTATGTCAGTGTAGGAGTTGAGAATTAAATTCAAGGACCTTATATGTTTTCCCCAGATATTGTTGTCTAGATGAGAAGTATTGTGCGAGACATCTTGAGGAGGCAGTTTTTCCTTTGATCTAGTATGCAATTACTCCTTTTACATTACTGACATATCTAGAGGTTCAGAAGAAGGCATAAGTGATCGAGCATATACACTTGCGAGGATGTTTTAAACAAGAGGGTAACTAGAAAGGTTCCTTGAGGAGTAGAGTTGTCAGTGGTAGTTCTTGGGCACCAGGGACTTCGAGGTTTTGATCAGTGGGGATTTGACCCAAGCACCTTCCTTTCCAACCTTTTAGAGCCAGTGGTTCCCATGATTTTCTTAGGGACTTCAAGCTAGTGTGTTTTGTCCATGGAGTTTGTGACGATCACTAGAACCAATGCCCAATGGTTCTTAGAGCTCAATTTAGTGGAGGTATACATGTTTAGTGACAACGTAAACATTAGTTACCAGTGAGACCGTTTCAGCAATAGGGGAAGCAGGATTATGCTCCTCTGAGGGGATACTGTAGCGACCCTACTTTTTATTACATTACTATTACATCATTTTAGAGAAAAAAAATATAATATTGTTAGAAAACCATGATCCAAAGGATGAGTGTCTTGGGAAAGTTAGGAACAAAATAAAATTTACAAAATAAGACATAAACATTATTTAATTTCTTCTTCTCTAGCTTCTTAGTGTCCCTCATGTACTCCTTAGTATATGTAGTCACCTGAGGATATACATCAAAGAAAGGGGTGAGCTAAAAGTTTAGTAAGACGATAGATAAAAACATGAATTAATATAACATGGGTGAGAATAATCATCATATTCATAACATAAACATAGGATCATCATCATAATCATGAGAGGAAGTATTAGATAAAGTCATGGAATATGGTAATGCATAAAAATGAAACATCATGTCTTAGGGGTCAATACCACACATAGTTGTAAACAAAGCTAGCATCATGTTCACTCATAAAATGTGTGAATAATCATAATGTCATAATTGTGAAAAAATATAGCATCATGTTAAGGCATATTTCACATTATATCATCAGGTACATCACATTATCCAATGCATTGGAGTGCTATATAATTCTGGGCGCACCCGTCACATTATAAAATTTACATAATCATGCATTCCACATAAATCGTATATTAATATTAGACATAAAATAACCCATAAAAAGGAATATATATCATTTCATAAAAAATAATTCATGAATAAACTTTGGGGTTCCCAAATAAGAAAGGTAAAAATATATTTTATATAAGAATCATCACACTTGAGTGAAGAAGAAACAATCTTCAGTGGAGTCGAAATGTGAATTGGAAAGAAGAGTTCTTTTGAAAAAATCTTTGAATTTGTAATAAAATCAGATTGGAAACATTTATATCCTATAAAATAAAATGTAAGAACAAATAAACTATATTTTATTAATATTAACTAACACACACTGAAATTTGTCATGAAAGAGGAATAACACAAAGAAAGGAAATTGGATCCAAGAATCCCCTTACCTTATATCTGAATGCTTTCTTGATTTTAATATCCTATATAATAAAATTAGATTCATTAATAATAAAATAAAGAAATTATTGTACATGATTTAGTAAAATTTTATTAAGTTCATTTATGGCCATTATGATGTGTTATAGTGTTTAATTTGATTGTTCGAGAGTGTTCATTTTCTTGATTTTCATGATCGATTCACTTGTATACATGTATAGAAGATCATGTAAAATGGGGATAATTATCCATAATTGATATTAAATGTTTTTTAGGAACTTAAATAAGTTTAATTGATATTATATATTATTATTTTTTCAAATATTAGGATGATTCATTAGATAAAATGCTAACGATAATTATTTAGATTAATTTGGCGGGTTTCGATCACAACAAATTCTTTTTGTTTCATTATTTAATATTATGTATATAAGTTTGTTACAAAACATAAAAAAAGTTACAATATAAATTTTACAATCTTTTTCAACTATTATAATGGTTTTAATACCATCCTTGAAGGAGGTAAAGGAAAATTAAATCTTTTCATCCTTGAAGGCAATAAAACAACACTTTACGGACGACGTTTCCATTTTTAGAATAAAAAGGGGAGGAGAAGAGGTTTGATGATAGATTTTTAAATTAACATAATAAAATTATTGTATTTATATGATAATATATTTATCATGCCACTTGAATAATGGGAGATGGGGATAGAATAATAAAATAAAATTAAAATGAAAATAAATTAAAAGAAAAGAAAGATGATTTTACCTCTTGAATTCTTCTCCTTGAGATCCTCCTTAGGGGGATTGGTTTTGGTATTTTTTGAAAAAAAAGGATTTTTTACATGGGGTTGGGGCTTGGGAATATGATTTTATAGAAATTGGAAAAGATTCAAGGATTTTTAGGTCTGAGGAGAAGGGGTGGCATTTATAGTGGAGGAGACGGTTGTTTTTTGATTATTTTATTCATTAGTTTATTATTTTGGATCAAGAATATGAATAGTTTAAAAATTATCACTAAATATATTAAAATAATTAATATTATGTGATTACATCATCATTAAATCATCTATGACTCAATAATTCATGTATTTGTTAAATATTATAAATTACTGTATTTCACTATTCACAAAAATTCAACTATTTTAGAAAAATCCCAAAAAAATAACCCAAACCATTTTTAGATGTTTAGATTCCAAAAATGAACTCAATTTTATGAAAATAATTTTCTAAATATGATAAATTTAGTTTTTAAATAAAATCATCATTTATTTGAAAAATACTGATTTTAAAATTATAACTGATTTTATGACACTTTGAAAAATTACATAAGGTCTCATAAAATTATCTTAAAATAATAAGAAAAAAAATACTAATTTATGAATAAATTTTATGAAAATAAATTTTTAAATCATTATATTAATTATAAAATTGTAATTAAATATTTATAACCTTCAAAAATACCAACACTTAATTTATCATTTCTGAAACATTTATTTACTTATACCATGTAATAAATATATCCTATTTTAATTCATAAGATACCTAAATTTTATTTATACTTTCATAGGAAAGATTACTATTCTATTGGTTATATTACTATTCCTAATGGTCACATTACTATTCCAAAGTTCAAGTTACTATTCTATTAGTATAAGTTCTTTAACTTCTAGAAATAACTCTTATTTCATTCACTCTTCATTTATAAAGTTTTTATAGTGTTATCAAAGTGATTTTATGGGGTTTATACTATATGAAATAATTATAAGAAGGAAATTTCCATTGATAAAATTTTGGGTTGTTACATTCTTCCACTATTATGAAAATTCACCCTTGAAATTTCGTTTTACATACTATGGTGGAAAAAAGTGAGGGTACTTATCCTTAATCACATCCTCTGGTTCACATGTTTCGTATTCATACTTATGGTTTTTACATAGGACTTTGACTAGGTGAGTAGTCTTATTGTGTATAACTTTATATCTATGGTCCAAGATCTTCACTGGATGCTCCTCGTAAGAGAGATTATTTTCCAACTGTACCACCTCAAAATTCAGTACATGTGAGGGATCTTGTATGTACTTACTTAAGAGGGATACATTGAATACATCATGTATATGAGACATGGTAGGTGGAAGTTTCATTCGATAGGCCACAGTTCTGACACGATCAAGAATCTCAAAGGGGTTGATATACTTGGGACTCAACATTCCTTTCTTCCCAAATCTCACAATCCTCTTCCATGAAGATATTCAAAGGAATACCATGTATCCAACCTAAAAATCTAGGTCCTGTCGATGATTGTCTACATATATCTTCTATTGACTTTGGGCTACATGGATGTGCTATTTAATGGTTTTAACCATCTACACCATTTCTCCAACCATTTTAGGTCATATTAGCTTATTTTCACTGACCTCATCCAAACATACCAATGTTATGCATATTTTACCATAAAGGGATTCATATGGATCCATTTGGATGCTTGAGCGGAAACTATTGTTGTAATAGAACTTGACTAGAAGAAGATGTTGGTCCCATACTCCTTTGAAATCCACACAACATGATCTTAATATGCCTTTCATTATATGAATAGTATGATCTGACTGGCCATCTGTTTCAAAATTATATTCCTTACTGAAATTCAGCTCAGTGTTTAGATCATATTGGATACATTTCTAGAAGTTTGAGGTGAATCTTAGATCTTGTTTAGATACAATTGATTGTGGTACTCCATGCATCCTTAACACTTCTCTAATGTATATCCGACAAAGTTGATCTAGTGAGAAGTCCTATAAAATTATGATAAATTGATACCTCTTTATGAGATGATCCAAAAAAATCCCATATAGAATTTTTTCCTCTGGATGTATTAAGAATTCTAGTGAAAAATCCCATGGTGAGGTTTTCCTATTTTTATGTTGATATAAGTAATGATTGCATCATCCCCTTAGACCTTTTCCTTTCATCCTTCACTTGATGACATACCAGGCACTTTGATTTATATTCAAGGATCCCTTTATTAATATTGTCCCACCAATTTTTCTCTTAGAGATCTCGATACATCTTTGTGCTCTCCTTAGGTGAATAGGAAATTTTGAGCTATGTGTGTCACTTAGAATCTATTTATTTATCTCTGTATTGGATGGTACAGATTTTTGTTAACCAAATATTACAACTCTTTCTTCATCAATTTTGAACTCTAAGGATTTCCTCTTTCTCATGGCTCCCACATTCTTCTAATTTTCCACATCATTTCTTTGAGTATCCTTTATTTTCTCCAAGTGGGATGTTTGAGAAATAATTTGAGAAAGTATTGAGGATGTTCCTTCCTTAATGATTCCCATGTCCATCCTTTTCAAATCTAATAAGATTAGATCCTTATCAATTCTCATTATTGATAACGTTCTTGGATCCCTTTTACTTAGAGCATCTTCCACCTTATTTGCCTCACCAGGATGGTAGTGGATTGAGTAGTCACAATCCTTGATGAGCTCTAACCAAATTTGCTGGTTCATATTAAGATCCTTCTGTGTTAATATATATTTGAGGCTATTATGATCAGTATATATTTCACACTTCCCCCTATAGATATAATTCCTTTAGATTTTAAATGAGAAGATCACAACTGCCAACTCTAAATCATGAATGTGATAGTTTTTCTCATGAATTTTCAAATAAATTGAGGAAAAATCTATAAATTTATTATTTTTCATCAGTTTACAACATAATATATTTTTTTATGTATCATTATTTACCAAAAATAGTTCCCTACTTATCAGCAGTGTGATTACTAGTGTAGTGATAAGCTTCTTTTTCAACTCTTTGAAGTAGTCTTCACATTCACTAGTCCAAATAAACTTTTCTCCCTTAATAGTCATATTGATTAGTGGGTTTGAAAATCATGATAATTTCTTCACAAATTGTTGGTAATACCCAGCTATACTAAGGAAACTATGGATCTTCATAACTGACATTGTCCTTTCCCACTCTTCAATTTCCTTTGTCTTGGAAGGGTCTACAAATATTCCTTTAATGGTGATAACATTCCCCATGAATGATAATTCCTCCATCTAGAACACACATTTACTATAATTTTCATAAAGTTTATCCCTTCACAAAGTCTTCAACATAGTATTAAAATGCTCCTCATGTTCCTTCTTTCTCTTGGATTATATCATAATATCATTAATAATGAGCACCATAAAATTTTAAAGGTAATCTATAAGGACTCTATTCATTAATTCCATGAATATTACTGGAGCATTAGTGAGTTCTAAAGACATCACTATGAACTCATAGTTTCCATATCAAATTGAAAAGGTAGTCTTTGGAATATATTCCTTCCTCACATTTAGTTGGTGATATCTCAACCGAAGGTCAACCTTAGATAAATACTTGTCCCCATGTAGATGATCCAAAAATCCATTTATCCATGGAAGGGGATACTTGTTCTTTATCATGTTTTTTTGAGCTTATGATAATCAATGGAAAGGAACATCAATCCATCCTTCTTCTTGACGAAGAGGACTCATGCACCCCATGGTGTAGTACTCAAGCATATAAAACCCTTATATAGATTCTATTATAACTTCTTTTTCAGTTATTCCAATGCAATGGTGGACATTATGTAAGTTTTCTTTCATATAGGCAAATATCCAGGAATAATTTCAATTGAGAACTAAACCTCTCAAATAGGAGGAAGACTAGGAAATTATTTAGGGAACACATTAGTTTAGTCCCTCACAATAGGCAGGTCTTTGATCACGATTCTCTCTTTTTTCTCAATCATTTGAGCTAGATATGAATTCTCACAAGTTAATAATATCTACACTTGATATGATGATTCTGAATTAGATTCATCCTTATAATTATACTTATACAGAGTTGAAGAATTCCTCAAAATGTGAAGAGTGGTCTCCCTTTCCCAATATTTGGTGTTGTATTTGTATAAAGATAGACAATCTATGACCAATATTACATCAAACTCCACCAAAGGAAGTAAGACAATATTTTATGGGAGGTTTAATGTGTAAAAATTAAATAAGAAGGAGTTATATACATTGGATGCAATAATTTAACTATTTTCTGTTCTCACAGATAACTCAACCACCATATTTTGAGGGGATGTTTTAATTATTCTACTAAACTTACAAGTTATTAAAGAATGTATAAAACCATAATCAAATAGCAAGTTCTCTATTCTTTAATGAATAACCATCATATCTATCACCACATTATTTTTGGGATCCAATTCATTAGTAGTGATGGAATAAGATTCACCTTGCTCCTTGGTGGAAGCTGATGCTGATTACCCTGAAGGATTCAGGGTTTAGTAAACTAGATTGAATAGTTCCCCTATTCCATACAATTGAGGCATTGAATCATAGGCAATGATTTCCTTTATTCCACCACATTGTCTTATTTCCTCATGCATCATGGATATTTATGATCTTGGTGGAATTTTCTCCCACACTTGAAGAATTTTCCCATCCCTTTGAGGTAATTACCATGATGCTTCTTCCCACATTTTTAACATGTTATTGGTTGAGTTTTTTTCCACCTTTTTCATTAGATCCACTATCTTGAAACTCTATTATTAATTTATTATATCTATAGCCATGAGAACATTCACCAAACTCCATATCCAATTTGAGAGAACATCAAACAACTTCTTCAGAACTCCCAAAGTCTAAAATTTCTAGACAATTTCGAAGGTGTGGTTTTAAACCACTAAAGAATAAATATATTTTTCTATCATTTTTGATAAAAAACCCAAGGCATACCTTGCAATCCTTGTTAAAATTTCTTCATAATCCATGATAGATTCACATTATTTTCCTTTAGCTCTATAAATTATATTACAATATTTTTATTAAGATTTTGAGGGAAATATGTATTAAGAAATAATTTTTAAATTCTTGCCACTCCATCTCTTCAATTTAATCATTTGGCTTAGAGTTTTTAATCAACACCCACCATTGATTGGCCTCTCCATACAAATGGTAAATAGATAGAGTCTCCTTCTCCATTTAAGAATAATGAAATATATAAAATATATTCTCCATTGAGTTGACCCACTATTTCATGACTAATGGATTAAAAGATCCACTACATATTGGTGGTCATTACTACATAAAAGACTTGATATCCAATTTCTCCCTCTTAGGTGAAAGAGGATGTTCTAAATTATTTAGGTTACTCTTTATAGCTTGAGATAGTTGGGTATTCATCACCATAATATTTTTAACTCCACCTCCTAAGGCATTGGGGATGGCGCTCGAGTAAGCAGTGAACTACCCCCTATATGGATTGTTGGTCTAATTTCTCCTCATTCCCACCATTTTCTAAAATAGGAAACGTTTGAACCAAACAGAAGTCAAAAAGTTAGGAATAAATAAGTTATTCCATTGTGCAATTAACTTTAAAGTAATATCTTATGGTATTCCTATATTTATTATTTTTATAAAACAATGATTCTTGGGTGATTTCATACACTTAGTCTCATACTAAGGGTTTTCACTAAGGTTCTCTAACCCTAATTCCAAAATTAACTAAATGATGATCTGATACTAACTACATAGACCCTATTTTTTCTTACATTACTATTTCATCATTTTAGAGATAAAAAATATAATAGTGTTACAAAACTAGGATCTAAAGTTTTAGTGTCTTAGAAAATTAGGACCAAACATAACATTTACATAATAAAACATAAAAATTATTTAATTCATTCTTCTCTAGCTTCTTAGTGGATCTCATGTACTCTTTATTATATTTTTTCACCTGAGGTTATACATCAAAGACATTGGTGATCTAAAATCCTAGTAAGAGGATATATAAGAACATGAATAAATATAACATGGGTGAGCATAATAATCATATTCATAACATAAACATAATATAATTATCATAATAATGATAGGAATAATTAGATAAAGGCATGGAATATTACAATGCATAAAAATGAAACATCATGCCTTAATGGTCAATACCACACATAGTTGTGAACAAAGTTAGCATCATGTTCATTCATAACACAGGTTCATAATCATAACATCATAATTTTGAACAAATTTGAAATCATGTTCATACATATTGAACATTATCTCACTAGACACATCAAATTACCCAATGTATTAGAGCACTATATAATTCTGGGCACACCTATCACATTATAACATTTACATAATCACGCATGCCACATAGATAATATATCAATATTATACATAAAATAACCCATGTAAAATAATGATTTTCATTTAATAGAAAATTAATTTATAAATAAAATTTGGGGTTCCCAAATAATAAAGGGAAAAATAGATTTGATATACGAATCATCACACTTGAGTGATGAAGAAACAATCTTAAGTGGAGTCAAGATGTGAATTGGAAAGAAGATTTATTTTGGAAAAATATTTTCATTTATAATTAAATAATATTAGAAACATGTATATCCCATAAAATAAAAGTTAATAAAAAAAATTATATTTTAGGAATATTAATGAACATCCACACTGAAATTTGGCATGAAAGAGGAATAAACCAAAGAAAGGAAATTGGATTCGAGAATCCCCTTACCTTATTTTTGAATGATTTATTCATTTTAATATACTAGATAATAAAATTAGGTTCATAAATTAAAAAAAATAAAAAACCCATTCTACATTTATTTTATTTATTATAATTTTATTAAGTTCATTTATGGCCAGTATAATGTGTTATATTGTTCAATTTGATTGTTCCAAAGTGTCCGTTTTCTTGATTTTCATGATCGGTTCACTTGTATACATGTATGGAAGATCATGTATAATGAGGATAATTATATATAATTGATATTATATGTTATTAATGAACTTAAACAATTTTAATTGGACTTATTTTTTTTCCAGATATGAGGATTATTCATTAGATAAAATATTAATTATAATCTTTTAGATCAATTTGGCGGTTTTCGCTCACAACAGACTTATTTTGTTTCATTATTTAATATTATGTATATAATTTAGTTATAGAACATAAAAAAAGTAATAAAATAAATTTTTAAATATTTTTAAATCATTATAATGTTTTTAAGATCATTCTTTATGGTGGTAAAGGAAAATGAAAACTTATCATCCTTGAAGGTGATAAAACAACACCTCACGTATGACGTTTCCATTTTTAGAATAAAAGGAAGAGGATAAGAGATTTGATGATACATTATTCCATTAAAATAATAAAATTAAAGTATATATATGACACTAAATTTATCATTACACTTGGATAAGGGTATACGAGGATAGAATATGAAAATAAAAGAAAATTGAAAAGAAATTAAAATTAAAGAAATATGATTTTACCTCTTGAATTATTATCCTTGAGAACCTCCTTAGGGGGATTGGTTTTGGTATTTTGTTGAGAAAAAAGGCTTATGGATATAGGGGGAGGGGATTGAGAATAGAGTTGGATATAAATTGGACAAGATTCAAGGCTTTCGAAGTGTGAGGAGAAGTGGTGGTGAGGGGTGGTATTTATAGTGGAGGAGAGGGGTGTTTTTTGATTATTTTATTCATTAGTTTATTGTTTTGGATCAAGACTCTGAATATTTTGAAACTTATCACTAAATATATTAAAATAATGAAGTATAGTTTGATATTAAGGTATTACATCATCCATACATCATCTATGACTCAATAATTCATGTATTTCTTAAATATCATAAATTATCGTATTCACTATTCATAAAAAATTCAACTATTTTAGAAAATTAAAAAAATTACCCTAACCATTTTTTCAACTTTTAAAATTAAAAAGTGAACTAAATTTAATGAAAACAATTTTATAAATACCATAAATTTAGTTTTTAAATAAAATTATCATTTATTCAAAAAATATTGATTTTAAAATTATAACCGATTTTATGACACTTTGAAAAATTACTTAATGTATCACAAAATTATCTTATAATAATAAGACAAAAATAATAATTTATGAATAAATTTTATGAAAATATATTTTGTTTTAAATAAATTATATTAATTATAAAATTGTAATTAAATAATTATAACTTATAAATATACCAACACTTAATTTATCATTTCTTTAACATTTATTTACTTATATTATATAATAAACATATCATATTTTCATTTACAAGATACTTAAATTTTATTTATAATTTTATAGGTGAGGTTACTACTCTTTTGGCCAGATTACTGTTCATAATGGCCACATTACTATTCCAAAGGCCAGGTTACTATTCCATTGGTATAGGCTCCTTAACTTTTATAAATACCTCTTATTTCATTAATTATTCAATTATAAAGTTTTTATTGTGTTCTTAAAGTGATTTTATAGGGTTTATACTATATGAAATAATTCTAAGAAGGGAATTTCCATTGATAAATTTTTGGGTCATTACAGATATGGAATAGATTAAGGCCGACCTCAGGATATTCCTCATGTTTAGGGACCTCGAACTGAGCATGGTTATAGAGGTGGTAATAATAATAGATGTAAAAAAGTTGGGAATAATTAGTTGCATGTAGTGGATACATCAGCACTAAAGGGGATGATATCATTTATGGTACGCTCAGTTTTTCATCTACCCTTTTTAGTGCCCTGTTTGATTCAGGAGCTTTACACTCCTTTGTTTCACCCACTCTAGTCCATACCCTGGGACTAGATGTAGAGAGGATTCCTATTCCCTTAGGGCTGGCTATGAAAGTCGGAGGTCAGACCAGCTTGTTTGATATATGATGGGGGTGCTGACTAATGATGGGGCCACATTAGTACCATGGATATATTTTCTTTCTTAAAATGTATCTATATGATATCATACTTGGCATAAAATGATTGTATTCTATACATTCTATTCTCTAATGCTTCCAAAGTAGAGTCATGTTCTCATATGTGAATGACCATCGTATAGTTTATGTTGGTGATAGAGGTTGTCAGGTGGGAAGTCAGTGTGTAAAACCATTTCTTTATTTGATGGTTGAGTTGTCTATGGAGTTAGATGAGGCTAGGATGGTGGAGGTTCCTAGGGGTTTTAGTGAATTTTTGGATGTTTTTTCAAGTACGTTGTGATGTTACCACCTTGATGTGATGTTGAGTATGGGATAGACTTGCAACCCGGTGCTTATTTGATTTCAATGGATACTTATTAGATGCTGCATTTTGAGTTATAGGAGTTGAGTATTCAAATATATGATCTAATACAAAAGGGTTTTATTTGGCCTAGTGTTTTATTATAGGGTTTTCTAGTGTTGTTTTCCAAAAAGGTGGATAGTAGTTTGAATTTGTGTATATACTAACAGAGGTTTAATTAGGTAATAGTCAATAACCATTAACCTCTTCAGTGGATAGATTTTATTTTTAAAAAGATAAGAGGGTTGAGTTGATTTTCTAAGATTGATCTGTGGTCAGGATATTACTAGTTGAGGTTCAAGGAGGAAGATATCCCAAAGACTTCCTTCAGATGCAGGTATGGGAACTTTGATTTTGTGGTCATGTCGTTTGGTGTCATGAACATACCAACTGTGTTCATGGGGATCATGAACTCTATGTTTTGTGATTTTTTGGACCAGTTCATATTCATTTTCATTACCGACATATTTATTTAAACAATATCAGAGGAGGAGCATGTTGATCATCTCATTGTTTCCCTACGAGTTCTTAGATGCCACCTGATCTATGTAAATTTATTCAGGTGAAATTTATAGACATGAGAGGTGCGCTTCCTTGGTCATGTGGTGTCTCAACATGGCATGCCAATGGACCCATTGAAGGTCGAGGTGGTTGTTTCTTGGGAAGCACCAAAGAATGTGGGTGGATGTTCATAGCTTCTTTGGGCTTGTAGGTTATTACTAGAGGTTCACATCTTATTTTTTATGGATTGGGGCCCAATTGATTTATTTGACTAGGAAGGACCATGATTTTTTCTAGATTTTTCAGTGTTATAAAATGTTTGACTACCCAAAGGGGAAGTTAGTCAGTGCTTCAATGCTCTAGTTTTTGACAGAGAGGGTGATGTTTGAGGTGTTTTGTGATGATTCCTATATAGGATTGAGATGTATGTTTATGTAGATAAGAATGGTGATCTCTTATGGTTATAGAAAATTTTCCCCCATGAGCGTAACTATTCCACCCATGAAGTTGAGCTAGCATCAATTGTGTTTACACTGAAGTTGTGGTGGCATTACCTCATTGTGGAGCACTTTTTGGTCTTCACAAATCAAAATAGTTTGAGGTATATATTTTCTCAGCATGATATGAATTTGTGGAAATATATGTGGATAGAGTTTCTTCATGATTATGATTTTGAGATATCTTATACCTTAGGAAAGGAAAATTTTGTGGTTGATGCATTGAGAAGGACATTGTAAAAGGATATTATTTGTGAATCCAAAGATGCTTGGAGAGTGATGGAGGAGTTATAAACCTTTATCTTGAATGAGAGGGTGGTTGATGATGGAGGATGATTTTTTATATGAAGGTGTAGTCTTATATAATGTATCAGGCGAAGGAGTCTTAGTGGGGAGACTTGGAGGTAGAGGTGATTTACAATCATGTTGGCCATGGCGATTCTCCGAAGGGATGGTCAAAAGATGGACATAATCAAATATTATTTTATGGGAGGCATTTTGTTCCATTTGATATGAACAAGGGAGTCCTTAATGAGTTTCATAGATCCCATTTGGTGGTACACCTAAGGTTTTACAATATGTACTATGGCTTGAGGGCAAAGTTTTGGTGGCCTAGGATGAAATAGGCGGTATAAGAGTTTGTTACAAGGTTTTTGGTTTTCCAGCAAGTAAGGTGTGAAAATTGTATTCATGGTGCTTTGTTTCAAGCTTCAGAAATTTTCAAGTATAAATGGGATGAAATATAGATTGATTTCATTTATAGGTTACCTCGAGCTTAGGGTGGTGTAATGCTATCTTGGTAATCATGGATTAATTGAAGAAATCATCCCACTTCCTAGAGATCAAGGAGTTGGGCAACATGGATGTTTTGGAAAGGAAGTATATGGATGATGTGGTGTGGTTTCATGGAGTTCTAAGGTCCATATTATTTAATCGGGATGTGTGTTTTACTTCATGATTCTATAGGGGATTACAACATTCTTTTAACACTTAGTTATACCTCACCCCTGCTTTCCACCCTTAGACTAATAGAAAAAAAGATCAAATTATCCAGATGCTAGAGGATATATTGTGGGAATATATCTTAGACTTCGTAAGATCATGGGTAAGGCACCTGACTTTTTTTTTAGTTTGTGCACAACAACATCTATCCCTAATCTATAGGAATAGCCCTATTTTAGGATTTGTATGGGCGGTCATGTCATTATCCATTGTGCTGGACAAAGGTTGGGGAGGAAACAATTCTTGGTCCTAATGTGGTGAAGATCATGATGAAAAAGGTTGAACATGTTCATGAGAGTATGAGAATAACATAGGAATGGCCTAAGTATTATTCTGATCGTAGGAGTAGGCCCTTAGAGTTTGAGTTTGGAGACCACATGTCCTTAAATGTTTCAACTCGATATGAGAAGTAGTGGTTTGGCAGGGGAGTAGGATTTCTCCAAGGTTTATTGGTCCTTTGAGGTGTTGGGATGATTTAGTGAGGAGGATTATCGGATTGTGTTTCTACCATGGATAGACAAGGTCCACAACGTATTTTATATGTCTCAACTTCATTGGTAACTTCATGATGACTCCCACATTATTGACTAAGGAGAGCTGGATATTGAGAACAATGTTATGTTCCTAGAGTGGCCAATAGAGATCTAGGAATATCAAGAGAAGGGGTTTTGTGGAAGAATCATCCCTTTGGTTCATGTATTGTGGAGGCATGGTGGCTTAGAGGAGGGTACTTGAGAGTGAGAGATGCAGATGCATGCCTAGTACGTTGAGCTATTTTCAATTTTTTCTCTATTCTGCTTTATGATGTGATGTTTGGACCTTGTTGTTTTATATGAGATGTGTTGTTTTTCTTAGTGAGTGATGTGTGAAAAATCTCCCGGAATATAAAAAGGGAAGTGCTTGAATCCTAATCAGTACGTACTATACTTTTATATGATTGAAATAGTGTGGGTGAGTCATTTCCACCCAGAGTGGATAATATCTTGACATGGAGGATGGAATTCCCTGGTTCTTATGTTTAGGGCAGTGCAATTTTTTGGTTGCAGCGATTGTTGGTTTGGGTTGTGTGGAGGATGATATGGTTGTACAAGTGGTTATAAGTAAGATAGGAGGATCTTGGTTAGAGTTTTTGACTGGTTGTAGGTTTTTAGTCATAAATAGTTCCTTGAGAGGTATATCATGGGATGGTTATTCAAAACTTTCCTTTACTTTCCTTCCATTCACTTGGATTCTTGAGGGTGATAATTTTTGAGAGGTATCTGATGTAAGGTCCCAGATTTATAAAACCTTTTCCTTTGTGTTTTATGAGTCTTGGTGCAGTTTAGTGGGTGTTATGAGTCTTTTCCTATGGTTCTTCTATGTTTCCATCTTGTGATTTCTTGTTTGTTCATGCGGTAGGTAGGTTGGTTGTGTGATAAGTTGGCATGTTCAGTTGTTTGTTCTCATAGACAATTGATTTGGCTATGTTTTTGGATTGACTATGTGAATCATCTACTTGAATGGGTCAATTGAATGAATCATCTATGTAGAAGGATCAACTACATCAATTGGCTATGTAAAAATGGTTACATGGAGTTTTTGGCTATGTGGGGCTTGTGGATACATGCAATAGATCGCATGGAGTTTCCTTTTAGTTGCATAAAAATGGTCATGCATGTTTTTCAATGGCATAAATTAGGGTAATTTAAAGGCTGTTTGGATGAGGATAATTATATCCTCGATTTTTTTAATGACTGAGGGTGTAAACGAGTCCTATCGCATGGAGTTTGATGAGATCTGCATTAATCGGTTAATTAAATATTTAGTGATCTAAAATCCCTATCATTTCTTATCTATTGACTCTAAAAACAAGGAAAATTCCCTTAATTCCTTCCTACTTTATTTCTCTTGAGACTAGAGGCCTCAAATACCTTCGCTTAAAGTCATAGAACCTTATTGTTAATGGTTTGAGCTTCTTCTAGTAGCGATACTATTTTGTGTGCAACCCCTATTTTGGTGTAGTGAATCGCGTGAATATTCTTTCTTCTAGGTAGGGAATCTACCGTTTATAACTTTTGGGTATTATGATTGAATCTATGGGAAGGGTAAAGATTCACATGATTTTAAATCTTTGAGATTATTTTTGATATTGTAGATTGACGGGCTTGATGCCCCACTAAAAATCATGATCATTGGGATACTTGCTTGTACTGTAGTTATTGTGATATAGAAACCTAGTTGTGTGTTATTATGATATCACCCTAAATATAGAAATTGGATAATCTCTTATGTTCATCTAATAAAATGGTTTCATCTAGATTATGGATAATGTGATAATGCCCTAAATAAAGAAGTGGAATGCGATAAAAATCCCCTTTCTAAATATGTAAAAATGGGTTTTGATATGTTGTGATGTGTTCTCATGCTGTGGGGTGGTGATGTGTGTTTGTGGGGTGGTGATGTGTGGTTGTGATGCAATGTAATGTGATGTGTTGTTTGTTTGGTTGTTCTTTTAGGCGATGAGATGATGTTTTTTAACTATGGTTGTGGGATGGTGAGGTGATAGTTCGGTGGAAATGGAAAGTATCTTGTGATGTGGGACTTCACTTGATGAGGTTGATGTGCTATTTGGTTGTGCTGTGTAGTGATGCATTTTGCTAGTTGTCTGGGTAGTAATGGATTGGTTAATAATGATTTAAATGGATGGGATTTGGTTTAGTTAATGCGATGAAAATGGTAAATGAACTAATTAATAACGATTTGTGTAGTTAAATGTAGTTTTTAATAAATAATGAAAGAAATAATATATTTAAATGAAATTAGATTGGTTGGTAGTGTGGCTTGTGGCTTGTTGTGTAGTTTTCTGTATTTAGATGTGTTAGTAGAAGTTGACATTTTTTGATTTCGTTAGAGATATGTTTTGAAACCATAGGTTGGGCTTGTGTGTGTGGATATATTTATATACCTTGTATGTTCCCTGTGATTTTATATACGTACCCCAACCACATCAAGCACTATGCACTGATACCCATATATTCACACAGGGGGTATTTTTCCAAACATACTAGTGATGAGGATGAATAAATGGTAAACCTATATTTCCCCCTCTCTCTTCTAGGTGAGTATATATTCATAGGCTGTGATGGCCCGAGGTCTATTAGTGAACTAGGTGGTGGCCCTGGTGTCTTATAGTGAGATGTGATATAACCGTGTTGTGGGGCAGTGGCCCATGTGTCTTCAGGTGAGATATGACATGACCATGATATGAGGTGGTGGATCAGATGTCTTCTGGTGAGATGTGATATGATCGTGCTATGGGGATACTTATGATGGGGGCCATTCATTGTAGGATAAGGGAACGAGGCTGATGTCCTCCATTTTTGCAACACCCTACTAATCTTATTATGGTAGTTTTTGTAATGTGAAGAATCAAGAGTTTGTAGGCATGATGCGATGTGATTGTGATATGGGAAAGTGTTATATGTTATTCAAAAGAGATGGGATCATTAGGACATACAACGTTGGTGTGTGAGAGTGTAAAATCAGTTGAAAAGTGGTGTGAGGTTTCCTTTATCGATATATTTCTTATTATGTTATTATATTTGGATTGCGTTATTTAGTGAGCATTCCTTAATGATGTTGCAATGAATTTTTGATCTGTTTAGGTGATGTTGGTTATGCTATTTTCTCACTAGTGTATTAATATTCTTCTTCCATATGTTCATGAGAGACTTTGGTTTTTCAAATGAGTATACTTGTATGCTCACCATATCTATATAAACTAATTTTTAGGTTTCTATGAGGATTACATGAATCATGATGGACATTACATGCTCAGATCTTAGGAAAACAGTTGGGCTGCTGCTTTAGATTTGATTTTGGGTATTTACATTTGAATACTTTTATCTGTACCTATTTTATTTATACATGAATTGTGATATGGTTTTGGTTTATTTTTATTTTATGCCATGGATTTTTTTGTGTGGATGATTCATCTTGTCTCCCAATCCTACATTATTATAGAGTGTGATGTCTCTTATTTCATGAGATTTTATACCCATGGTACTAGTTAGAAACCTAGGACCTAGTAGAGGTGGGAGTCATGGGGTCATTATATATCTCTATTATTTGTAGTATCTTTGGTTGGATGGGGGGAATGATAGAAATTTTCTATTTTTTAATTATGTGAAGTTCTTTTTGAACTAAAATATTAGTTTTATATTGAATACATGCACATCCAATGATATCGATCACACCGCCTTTCTAATTGATGTGTCATTAATTACATCATATTACAAATGAATAACCTATCATTTTTCTAAATTATCATTATAATTTAAGCATGTGTCCTTGGTTTTGAGTATGTGACACATGCATTGAACAAAATTCTTATTTTTAAATGAAAACACACAAGTTTAATTCTTACAAGACAAAAAATTAATTATTGATATTTTCCCTAAAGTATTAATACAATATTAGTGTGTTTACTTGATTTTGAGTATGTAACATGAGTTATAAACTAAAATGTCACTTTAAATGAAAACATACACTTTCAATCACAACGGAAAAATCGCGCGTCAGATAGATGTTTGATTAATTCTTATATATGTAAAAAATGAATCACATGTATTTATTATAAAATATAAATAAAACCAAAACTTGTTGGATGGATTTTGAGTTTTCTGGTGATCCCCTATTGTCAAAAGTGTTGCTCCCCCAATCGAGGTTTCCACTATAGATCGTCCACCTACACCCCAACCTAGAACCATCCGGTAACCTTCGCCCTTAAATACATGTAGCAGATCTTTTTACTTGTCTCCCCTATATCCCAAAACCTGAATTTATTTGGATGGATGGTTGGGTGACTTTCAAATGAGGGGAGAATACTCTAAATCAGGTGGGAGATAAGACTAACCTAGTTTATTTTATTTGGATTTATCATGGATTCTTATACTGATATAAAAAATATATTTTTTAGTTATAAAATTAAGAAGACGTGTATTACAAACCCATGAATTTATTAATTGAATTAAATATTTAAAGGGACTGATTAATAGAATTGTTCTGGAGTCTTTTTAACACCATCTTCATTTCATCGTACCTTCTTAATCAATCATTCAAATAAATTATTATCATTTTATCGATAAAAAATATAATTAGTAATGACCATGAAAAATATGCCTGATGTATGCATGTTGTATCATTACAACACTGTCATGAGGGCACTATTGCCTAAGGCATATCAGAAAATGTCACACAGGTGAGGAGTGGAAGGAGAAACCCTGTTTTTAGTGATCGAAAAAAGTAGTTATTTAATTTATTTGAAAAAAACAACACATTCAACAATAAACTTATTTTTTTAATTTCTTACTTTATAAATTTTCAAAATTTCAAATAATAATTTAAAAAATAAACCTCAAAATAGTGAAAACTAGTATATCACTCTTGTCAAATAATTTAAAATGTAACTATATTTAAAAGTCAAATATAACACTATAAAAATTTTAAAAACCTAAAATATCAAATTTACATGCCACTTAGTTATATAAGTAAAAATTTTTTATAAGAAAATTTACTTTTAATCACATGAGTGCCTCTATTATTAGATTCACACATGATTTATTTCTTTAAGTCACAAATGAATCATTATCTAATTGATTGATGGAGGGTCCGTTGGAGGTCCGCTCTCAGATTCTCTATGTAGATTAGGATTTTCCTTCATGGATCTAAAAAATCTATCTAAAATGGAAGAATATTTTCTTATGCAAGTTAGGTTTGATTCTCATAAAGATATAGTCAAAAGATCTTGGATATCATCTCCTTTCGATTGTCATTTGGGAAAAATAAATGTTGGGAAGTTTGAGCTGTGTGAATCCTCTTGATCTTTCTCTTCCAGAAATAATGGACGGTCCAAAATAATCTTTAAACAAGGTAAATCTACTCTAATACATGGTAATCAAGACCTTATTCTTGATAGGTTCAAGATTTGGGAGTATTTAACTAGCGTAAGGTGGTTCTTCCATTGGGGAATAAACCGTGGAAAACTGATGATGTGATTCAAAGGCTGTCTATTTTTTGGGGATTATATGATTGGAAGTTCATTCTTATTAGGTGTGGATACTTCCACAATTTATTTCCTTTTGAGTACTTGAATCATAAAGCATGAGATCTCAGGCTAATATCTCTCAAACTATATATTATTTTTCTTCAAAATTGGCATCCGAGCTTTAATCCCCTTGCTTCTTGATGTACAAAGACCCAAGTTTGGGTTTGGATATATGGATTAAGTTGGATTTTGTGGAATTATAAAATATTATTTGACATTTCTTTAGTGATTTGTACTCCGATTAAACTAGACCGTACAATAGTGGAAGCTCTATTTGGATTATTTTCATGTTTCTTAGTGGAAATTTACCTTAATTCAATCCCTATTGAGAATGTGACTCTATCCAAGACTTATTATAACTTTGATTTATCTATTCAATTTTATAATTTTCCTTTATTATTAGTTATTTTAAAACCATTGGACACACCAAGGAGAAATAAAATCATGCGACTTTGTATGGTCTATACAATTTGAAAATGCATGGGGTGAATGAGTGTAGGAGAAAGAAATATATAGGTATTGGTGGCTCAATGGTAGAAGATGAGGTTTCTTCCTCTATTGAAAATCTAGATATACATCATTGTTATAATGTAGCTGCTGATGAGAAGGGAAGGGAATCTATTGACACAAGGGATTCTATTCTGGGTTCAGATATGCAGTTGAAGAGAAGATCATGGGATGACCTTATTGAGGAAGATCCTATACACTATGATGAGGAAAATATCCTCTCTAAATCAAGTAATGACAAAATCATGGGTGATAGGGGTGACCGTGTTTACAAGGATATAGATTTAGAATCTATTAGGCCCTCTACCAAGGCTTTAGAAGATCCAAAAACCAGTTCTACTGGACCTTGTCATCTTGGAGAAGGAACACCTGATGTAGATGGAACACAGTTTGATGATCTAAAAAATACCCAATCAGTGGAGGAAAATGAAATTCAATATTTTACTGATCAAATTATCATTATGAAACAAATTTTTTCTACCAAACATCATAAAGGTAAGAAAAATTAAAACACTGAATCCCCTGGGAAGCATAAATATTTGTTCAAAATTCATGTTCATTTGAAAGAATCCAGACAGATTGTTATTGATCAGGATGCTTCTATAGGATATGGTTTTTTTGAATAGGGTTCACACCTACCTACACTCTCAAATAATTTGGATACTAATGATAAAAAAACTATTGATGTCATAAGTAAAAAAAGGATATTGAAGTAACTTCTTTACTGAAATAAGGTCCATCCACAAGAACAAAGGACAACTTGGATAAAGAGTACAACCAAGAAGCAAAGAAGAGGACTATATCCAAGGACTCAGTGGAAAATGAAGTATTTGAGTTGGATATTTCCAAAATTCACATATCTCATCTCTCTAACCCTTCTTGATTTGATGCATCATGTCATCATAATCAGGTATTCCTTATGTTGACTCCATAAAGGAATTTTTCCACACAAATGAAATAATGGTCATGTCCTCAAAATCTTTTGGAGTTCTTAAAGCACTCATTGAAGGTTTTTTGAAACAACAAGAGGACATGATACAATCTGAATCCCTTGAGGCAGGATATGTGAAGACTCCTATGGTGGGAGATACTTAATTCATCCAAGAAAAGGTGGTGTCTCAATCTAAAATTGACTCTGGATCAGATAGAATAGATTTCCAAACCCTCTTAGAACAAGCGAGATCCAAAAGAAGAGTACATTGTCTAAGGATCCACATAAATGGTCATGAACATGGAATAATTGTCTGTAATTCCATTAAAGAATAGGAGTATAAGATAAGTATCAGTATAAGACAAAATTTAGGCACGTGATATGGGAATTATTTCCTTTTCTGACTCTTACTATGTTCACTTGACTTCTTTTATATTTAATAAATGTTCTTTTCCTCTACTTTTTTTTAAAAATAATCATTATCTTAAATTTCGATTGGAAACTGAGTATGTTTTCCTCATTTTAATCATGTCATGTTCATTCCAATGGAATTTTAATTCATTTTGAGAATCTTAAATGTAAAATTCACACATAGTATATTCTACCATGTCACAAATGAGTAAAGTTTCATTGTATTAAATCTTTACATTAAGATGAATTAATTTACTAAATTCTGATAATTTTTACACTTGTTTCATAGTTAAATTTTTTTAATTCTTAAAAGGTATCTCCGATCATTCCAACTACCCCATATGTTATATTCAAACAATATTTGTTGATAAAATTAAAAAATAAATATTAATACTTTAAATTTATTTTTTATCATAAAATTCACCTTGGACAACAAATTCACACATGATTTGTTTCTATATGTCACAAATAACTTGAGAATTGGCCTAAATTTTTAGGAAAAATCGACATTATTTGCTCATTTTTAATGTTTTATATTCATTTAAAACTTATAGATAACTCGGGGGTAAAAAAAAAGATATGGGCTTGGGAACCAATGGGAAGGGGTGGAAAAATAGGAAATTTCTATTTTAACTGCTTTTTCTATCGTTAATGAAGGGAAACCTTTCAAATCCTAATATTGGGAAATAATATTCCCATAACTTCCTAGAGTTTCCCCCATTCACTGTTAAAACTTATTTTTAATTTTTAAAAACTAATTTCAATAATTTTAAACACCTTTAATACCACATACATGTGAAGTTCATTCATAAAAATAAAAGGAAACTCAAGAATTGTTCTCCTAATTTTCCAAAACAAACCTAGATTGTTTTCTTATTGTTAATATGTTACACTTTTTTATAAATTTTTTATACTAATTACATAATTAAAACTAAATTTTAATTCTTAAAAGTTATTTTTGGTCATTTTGGGCAACTTAGAAATCAAATAAATAAGCGGTTCATTCTTAAAGATAAAAAATGACCCACATGATGTTTTTCTAAATTTTCAAACTAACCTAAGATTGTTTTTATACATTTTTTAACATTTTATGTTCATTTTAAAACTTATTTTTGATCATATTATAAAACTCAAACATTAAATTCATGTGTGGTTTATTATTACAGACAGTAATATAGATCCCCATTTTATCAGTTATAGAAAAACACTTTATCAACACTAAAAAATGCTTATTTTCTATGCATTAATAAAATGGGGTTCCCTTTATTAGTGCTAAATAAATAACTACTAATGATCTATTTTATCTAGACTAAAAAAAGGTTTATAAAAGAACACTTTTATTAGAGTTTTTAGCATTGATAAAATGATCCTTTATCAATGTTAAAAAAGAAGTGATAAAAGTAAAAAAAAGTAATTTTTTGCCTTGTTAATTGGTGAGTGATTCATAAAAGGTCACCCCCTATCAATGCTCAGACCACCAACCCACCATTCACATTTTATCAGTATTTGTCTAGTGCCCCATTCTCTTTATTAGCACTATACAAATGATCCTTCCACACTTGTGTGCACCTTTACTTGATAAAAGACCCCTTTTTCAGTGTTTTTTTAGCACTGATAAATGGGGCCTTTATCAACATGAAAAAACATCGATAAAAGTAAAAAATAAATAAATAAATTATTTTCCCTGTTAATTAGTGAGGGATTCATAGAGAGATCACCCATATCAATGCTTGACTCCTATTCCCCATTTATAAATTCTCTTCTAGTCCCCCGTCCCCTTTATCAGTGATAGACAATTGATCATACCACACTTGCATGCACATTCACTTGGATTCGAACTTGGTACCTCACTGTCATACATTTGTGCCTTTACCATTGCTCTATGTTGTTTTTTATTTAATTATATATATATATATATATATTAATTTATATATACTTAGTTACATTTCAAAACATATGTTTATTCATATATTTATATATATCTATATAATTATTTTTAAATACACTGATAAAAAATGTTGTTTGTGTGTTTATAAATAAATAAATAAATAGATAAATAAATAAATAGATAAATAAATACATACATACATACATATATATTTATAGATATGTGTGTCTATAAATATAATTATATGTATCTATATTTATTTACATATATAATATATTAATATTTATATATATATATTAGAATATATATATATATATATATATATATGTGTGTGTATGTGTGTGTGCTTTTTAACACATAAACACACAAATATATTCATATATATAAACATTATTTACACATTGAAAATGTATATAAATATTTATATATATTTATATAGACACACACACAAATATATTTAGAAAGATATTTTATATGTAAATATGTTTATAAATTTATTTATAAAATTAAATTTTTATGTGTAAATATATACAAATATGTATATATGTGTATATATTTAATAATAAATAACAATACAATTTAAAAATTGATAAAATTTTAATGTCATAACATCCATATAAGTGTAACCTCTGAGAAAAAATTGATCCTCCACTGAAAAAATAAAAATACCACTTTAAATGAGCCTAAAATTCTATCAAATGCTCAAAAACTAAGGTACCCTAACAAAAAAACTTAGTTCTGGAGGCATTCTCGGACTCTTTTGATATTTAATTTTTTTTACTAAGGTTACCTCAATTAACACGATGTAAATCATTTCACAAGTTTCGATTTGATATGTGGTGGAGCTAAAATGGAGATCCGGATCAAAATTTATGGTCATTTGAAGTTCAAGTAATGTTTTCTAGTTATTTTAGATAATTTATTAATTTACTGAATTTGTATATCATCAAAATATTATTAAATTTATATTAATTAAAAAAAATTATAAAGTTTTTTGTTATATATAATTTTTAATTATTTTATAAATAATCTACCACTAAATATCTTATATATTGAGTGTGATTACATATTTAGTATTATATAAATCATATTTTATAAAATATATTATATTTATATCAATATGAATATAATTATATATTAATATATAATTTTTAATTATATATAATTCTTTAATGAAATATACCTTTTATCAGTGATAAAAACGAGTGTTCTAGCATTGATAAAAGACATACTTTTATTAGCGCTAAAAAAATATTGATAAAAATACCCTTTATTAGGGATGAAAAAGCGCTAATAAAGGGGGTACATTTTTCAACTATTTTTAGCACAAATAAAAGTTCCTTTTATCAAATGTTTTTGTTAGTGTCGATAAAAGTACTATAAGAACCCGACCTTAAACTTTAATCTAGAAAATTATTTTAGAATTTACTTTATTACATTCCCAAAGATCTTTTTAGTTTATAGTTTTATAGAATTAGGACATAATTCATACATATCAACCCACAAGCATATAAAGTGGTTGCTACTCAAATAGTATCCATTTCTTCCAAAATAGAATTTTTTTAATTAAATAAGAAATCTTTTCATGATAAATATTCACAACATTCATCTTGGATTCTTCTTTTCTCTTACCCATCCTTATACCCTATGAAAAACATTTTAAAACTTGGTAGGAAAAGAAAAAGATCATTAAGGGACATAAAAATAAGGAAATAAATAATTAGTTCATGAATACTTATAAAATATATGAAATCATTTTCACAAAGACATACATATCACCCCTAAAGTATCATATGCTTACTTTGGGAAAACAAGAGATTTCCATAAAACATAGAAAACATAAATAAAAACATAAAGATAAATTGGGAAATTAATTTCTTAATATTTTATCCCTCATGTATACCATATTATTTTTAAGCCCCATGACTATGTTATATTGTAACCCTCACGTTGATCTTATGATGTAATCCTCATTGCTACCTTATGGTGCAACCATCACAGTTACACTTGGAATAACTATTACGGTCAACTTGAAACATAAAATTACCAAATTAATTGGAGGGAGAAATAGGTTCCACCCTTCATCATAAATTATTCCCCAAAACCAAAACATAATCATAAATCATGAACACTTTCATCACAAACACATTTCTTGAAGAAAATCACTTATTTTAAAAGAATATTGTGCAGATACAAAGGATATATTTTTCTCTATAAATAAAGATGTAATATTATAAATAAAACAACAAAACTTTAATGATTAATGAAAATAGGATAATCCGATCATTCCGTATAAGTTAATAAGTAACATTATTTTTTTATTTTTTTAAAAAAATACATTAAGGAGGTTTTTAAAAGGAAAGTCTCTTACCTTGGGTTTGACTTCCTTCAAACATGTTCAATCCTACTGTATAATGGTTTAAAGAGTGTTTTTAATTTATTACAGAACTATATTCATATTTATAATAACTTATATAATATTTTTATAACATCTTTCTACACATTTATTGATAATATTTTGTTATTTTATTGTTTCAGGTGCATTTATTTCATGGTTTCCATGGTTAGTTCATTATGGGATTTTTTGACGAATGAAAAAAACACAAAAATTGGAAATACATGGTATTAATATGTTTCCATAACTTTAAAATATAAAATTTATAATTTTTTCTTATAATAGGAATACTCATTAGATAAAACATTAGTGAAAATGATTTAATTTATTTTGGTAGTTTTTACGACCATCATGAACTTATATCATATTATTTAATATCATATTTATATATTAGTTTAAGAACATTATATAAATTATAATATGTGTAGTATAAAATTTTTAACCATAATAATGGTTTTTTCGCCAGACTTGATGGTGTTAAAATAAAATTAAAACGCATCATCGATGATGATGGTAAACCGACACATCACAAACATTTTTTTTTCATTTTTTTAGAATAAGGGAAGAAGAGGAGAAGTTTGATGATGGATATTACATTAACATAATAAAATTAAATTATATGTAAGATACTAGAGTTATCATGTCACTTTTAAGAGGGGAGGTTATGAGATAATAAGAAAATAAAATAAATTGAAAAGAAATTTAAAAGAAAATGAAAGAGGATTTTACCTATTGAAATTATCCTACTTGAGAACCTCCTTAAGGCACTTGGTTTTGGACTTTTGGTGAGACTAGTAGGTCTTGGACGTAGAGAAGAGGATTTTAAGATAATTATGTAGAAATTAAACAAAATACAAGGCTTTAGAGGTTTGAGGAGAAGAAGTGGTGAGGGGTGGTATTTATAGTGGAGGAGAGGGGTGTTTTTTGATTATTTTATTTATTAGTTTATTATTTTAGCTCAATACTACGAATAGTTTTGATTCTATTACTAAATAAAATAAATAGAGAAGGATAGTTTTATATTACTATTCTTACATCATCCATGAATCGTCTATGACTCAATAATTTATGAATTTGTTAATTACCATAAATTATTTGATTTCACTATTCATAAAAAAATTCAACTATTTTAGAAAAATCCCAAAAAATCACCCTAACTATTTTTAGACATGCAGAATTCAAAAATAGAATCCACTTTTAGAAAATAATTTTCTAAATATGAGAAATTTAATTTTTAATTAAATTCATCATTTATTTAAAAAATACCAGTTTGAATAATATAATCAATTTTACGACACATTGAGAAATTAATCATGGTATCATAAATTTTTCTTACAATTACAATAAAACAAAACATTAATTTATAAATCTATTTTATGAAGATACAATTTCTTTTAAATAATTATATTAATTATAAAATTGTAAATAAACATTTATATTTCACAAAAATTACAACACTTGATATATCACTTTTAAAAAATTTATTTACTTATTCCATGATATAAATACATCATATTTTAATTTATAAGATACATAAACTTTATTTACACTTTCATAGGTGAGGTTACTATTCTATTAGTATAGATTCATTAATTTTTATATATACCACTTATTTCATTATACATTTATAATGAATTTAACTATTTAATTCCACACACTACCACAAAATTGGGTTTCCGCAACGCCACCCTTTGTCAGTCCTAAAAAAAAGTGCTGATAAACGGGGTTCCTTTATCAGCACGAAAAAAGCACTAGTAAAGGGAACTTTTAATAGTGCCAAAAAATGGCTGTTAAAAGTGATTCTTTAGCAGTGCTTTTTTTTGTGCTGATAAAGGCACCCCCTTTATTAGTGCTTTTTTAGTGGTGTTAAAGGGGACCCCTTTATCAGTGCTTTTTTTAGTAGTGCTAATAAGGGGGGGGATTTATCTGTGATTTTTCCTGAAGATGATAAAGTGTATATTTCAAAAAAATAATTTTTTCATGAAAAATAATATATTGTTATATAAATATATTTATATTGATATAAATATAACATATATATTTTAAATATGATTTAGATAAGTATAAATAGAACATTAAATTTAATATATAATAAATTTAGTAAAAATGGATTTAAAATATTTTAAAAAATATTATTAATTAATAATTTTCTAATTATCATCGACTAATAATCATTTAATAACAATTTGAAGAAAAAAAATAAAAGATCTAAAATAAGTTGAAAATGTAACTCAAACTTCAAACAACCATAACTTTTGATCCGGGTGTCCGTTTAAGATCTACAACATATCAAATTGAATCATGCAATGAGCTCTACACACTAGTGACCTAAAGGAACATTTTTTCACATTTTTTGAGGCCAATAAGGCATAAAAGGCCTAAAAAAACTGAGTTTTTAGTCAGGATACCCTAATTTTTTTAACATTCAAACAACTATAACATCTTATCTGGATGTCCTCTAGGACTGTAGAACATATCATTTAGAATATTGTTTCATTTTATTCAATTTTATTGTTTTTGGAATTGAAACAGACTTCTATATTATAAGTTATAGTCGTTTTAACATTCTATGTCTTTTAAGATACACATATATATGTATTTATTCATATATATATATATATGTGTGTGTGTGTGTGTGTGTGTGTGTGTGTGTGTGTCTATGTGTGTGTGTGTGCATTGTATATATGTATGTATGTATTTATTTATAAACACACATAAAAAAATATTTTATAAATGTATTTAAAATTAATATTCTAATATATATTAATATACAAATAAATATATGAATAAAACATTATAACTAAATATATATATATAAATAGACATAAATATATATTAATATACAAACAAAAAAACAAATATATATATATTAATATATGAACAAATATATATGTATTAATATAACTAAATATATTTATATTAATATGAATCTATATTTAGATATGAATAAATATAACTATATAACTATATATATATATAAATATACATATATACCATTAAATGGAGAAAAAAACTAAATAGATTAGTGGTAAAGGTGCATGCACGTAAGGGGGGAGGTCTCAGGTTTGAGTTCGTGTGGAAGTAGGGGCACACATGCAAGTGGGAGGGGGTTGTGCTGACAAGTGCAGTGTGTAGTGAGAGGGAGGGGGTTCCGCCTAGCGCTGATAAAAGTGGGGGTCAAGCACTATAATTTTTTATAATTTTTTTTTGAGTTTTATCAAAACTTAAAAAAATCAATGATAAAAGGAGTCTTTTATCAGCACTAAAAAAGTGCTGATAAAGGAAATTTTTATGAGCGCTTTTTTTATCATTGATAAAAGAGGCCTTTATTAGCACTTTTCTATGCACTGATAAAAGGTACCCATTTATCTTTTCCTCAATTAACAATTCTTTTTTAGCACTGTTAATGACCTTTTATAGCATTGATAAAGGCCATATTTGTATTAGTGAGAATGACAACAAATTATTTTATAAGTACTTGAGTTGTTACATTCTCCCCCCTTATGGAAATTATGTCCTTGTAATTTTTATTCACTTGTTAAAAAAGCAAGGATACCTTTCCCTCATAGATTCCTGTTTCTTCTTCAACCATGTGGTTTCTTCACAAAACCTTAACCTAATGAATTACCTTATTCCGCAATAATTACTCTCTATGATCAGGAATCTGAACAAGCTTTTACTCATAATAAATGTTCTCTCCCAGCTGAACTACTTCTCGGATCAAAACATGAGATGAATTTGGAACATAATTTCTTAACATAGAAACATGAAAAACATTGTGTACCTAAGATAAACTCGGAGGAAAATCTACTCAGTGGGCAATTGGTCCACCTTTCTCTAAGATTTCATAAGGCCCAATAAACCATGGACCAATATTTACTTTATTACCAAAACACATAACACTTTTCCAAGGTGATATTTTAAGGAAACATGATCACTTACCTTGAAATAAAAGTCTTTCCTCCTACTATCTGCATAAATTTTCTGCCTTTTATGAGCTATACTCATGTGTTTCTGGACCATCTTCACTTTCTCATCCACTTACTTTATTAATTCTGGTTCTATCAACTTCTTTTCCCCAAATTCATCCCAAAATGATGGATTTAGACACCACTTTACATATAATGCTTCAAAAGGTTCAATATGTATACTAGAATGAAAAATTTTATTATAGGAAAATTCAACTAAAGAAATATAATTATCCCAACTTCCCAAGAAATCTATTAAAAAATAAAATAACATGTCTTCCAATGTATGAATTATTTTATTAGTTTATACATCAGATTGAGTATAAAAGACTATGTTGAAATTTAATTTAGTTCCCAAATAATTCTAATGGCCTTTCCAAAATCTAGAAGTGAACCTGGTATCACGATCAGATACAATAAAGATAGTAACTCCATGTAACCTGAAAATATCTTCAAGGTATAATCAAGAAAGACGATATAGAGAAATTGTGTCTTGAAAAGGAAGGAATTGTTCAATTTTATTCATCTGATCAACAATAAACTAAATAAAATTGTTACTTCAATAAGTCATTGTTATTCCCATAAAAAAATTCATAGATATATTTTCCCATTTCCACTCTAGAACAGGAAAAGGCTGAAGCATCCCCTTTGGTAGTTATCGCACTAGTTTAAATTGATGAAAATTCAAAAAAATCATTGTAAAATCAATAATATATATTTTCATTCCATCCAACCAGTAATACTCCCAAAGGTCTCTATATAACTTAGTGCTTCTAGGATGAACTGGGGACAAAGAACTATAAGCTTCACTTAATAATTCTTTCTTCATCTAGGAATCACCAGACACACATAATCTCTTTCCAAATCTCAAGACACAATCTTTATCAACATTAAATTTAAAAAACTTACCTTCCTTAACCAATTATACATTTTTCGATAACTCACAATATTCCTTTTGTTCTTGGTTAATTATTTTTGAGAGATATGACTGCACTGACAACCAAGTCCCTTCAACGTAGCATCCCTATAGATGGAAAACTCTCCATTTCTGGAAGGCAAAGCCAAAACTAGAGCATTCACCAATCTTATTTTTATTTCTTGAAAATAAACATCACAATCTTTTGTCCAAATAAATTTAACCTCCTTTTATGTTTACTTAGTTAGCGAGATAGATAACCATGAATTTTTTTTAAAAAACTGTTAGTAATAACCTTCTAATAAAAAAACTACAAATCTCTATAACATTTTTTGGTCTTGGCCATTCATAAACCACTTTTTTTTGTGGGATCAAATGTTATTCCATCCTTATTTAAAATTTTCCTAAGAAAAGAAATATATTACAACCAAAAATAACATTTTCTAAATTTCCCGTATAACTTGTTTTATTTAAGGGTTTGAAGAACAATCCTTAGATATTATTCATGATCCTAATAAATATTCGAATTAGAAAATATCATCAATAAAAAAACAAAAAAAATATCCAAAAATTCATGAAATATTCTATTAATAACATCCATAAAGATAGTAAGTTCATTTTCAAGGAAAAGGGCTTAACAAAAAACTCATAATTCCCATATCTAGTTCAAAACACTATTTTTAGAATGCCATCCTTCTTTACCTTTAGTTGATGGTAACCAGATCTCAAGTCAATCTTTAAAAAAAACTAAACTCCCTAGAGCTGATAAAACAAGTCATCGATATGAGGTAATGGATGCTTATTCCAAACAATAATGTTATTCAAAGCTCTATAATCAATGAAAAGTCTCAGGGAACCATCTTTCTTGTTAATATACAAAATAGAAGCACCTCATGGTGAAGTCCTAGGTCGAATAAAGTATAATAACACTAATCATTATTACACATTAATTCATGATTTATTATATAAAATTACACTTAATACAACCTAAAAGATTGATAACTCTTGTGTCTATGGGAATTAGGAACATATCATAATTTTTTTAACATGGGATACAATAACATTATTGAAAACTTTCTTAACATGATTCTTAAATTCCATGGTTTTCTAAAACTGTACAGGATAACATAGAAAAAACATAATAAAGGGGTGAGCTATAAATCCTAGTAAGAGAATAAACAAGACATAACATGAAGAATATAATACATGTTTGAAAATAGGCATATCAATGGGGCATAAAAGGAACACGGATAATATGGATTGCTATAGAATGATAATCATAACATGGGAAATGTGGTAATAACTTAAAAAACTTCATCATAAACATAGGTTAAGTCTAAACATTCCAGTACATCATGGAAGACAAAGTAACATAAAGGAATCAGGTTCACTCCCTATCCCAACACGTCATATCATGATACTAAATGTTACCTAATACATTAGAGTGCTATCTGGGCACACCCATCATATTCATTTCATTCTCAGACTTTAGTGTCCAACATAGATCATAAAACACAGATTTATACATCATAATAATTTATTATATGATTATGGAGTGTAGAATACATATGTGTAAGTACTCTATCAAAAAGTTTATGTTCATAAATGTGAACACCCTTGATAGGAAATGGGTTTGGTATTCAAAACCTAATTGTTTTGGCATTGAAGATCGTGAAGAAATTTCAACAGCATAATGACATCACTTAAAGAATCATAAAAATGGGTTGATGTATAAAGACCAAGAATTTACATTTAATTTTTTTTAAAATTATTTGGGTTTATTAAAAGTATGTGAAAATTAATGGCACGCGATTCCTAAGCCCGGAGAGCCCAGAATGGAATTTTGAACTTTTTTCAAGGTACGTTCAGTAAATGTGCGAGCGACGATTTATATCTTTTGAACCAGTTCTTGGATTAAAAATCTGAGGTCACCGTTGAATTCACAGTGCCAGGATTCACTTAGGAAAAGCTTAACATTGACTGGAAAGGGTCGGATGAAAAAGTTAATTTTTGAACTTTACAAAAAAATAATAAAATAACTCCATGATTTATTTTATTTTATTTAAACCGTTGAACTATTGTGTCAAGACCATAATGTAATGTTATTCTTGAATGAGAATCATAAAATGACATGACCTTTGGTTGTGTAACCACAAAACTCATAGGTTTTAATGGAATATTCAATGTGGTTCATTAATGAACGACATTAATGAAATGAAATGAGGGAGGTTCCTTTCCCCTTATTTAAACAAATATTTTTAATGGGTTTAGGATACCCATGAGAGGAATTTCTAATGAAACTTCGGTGTTGTCTTCCTCCAAGGAAGAACGAATATTCGACGATGCCATTAAGGTTTCGAACCGAACATCGACAGGTGACGAAAAAAATCTACACACACCATCAAACAACAAATTATCCTCCTTCGTCTTCAACAAATCTAGCGTATTTGAGGTAGGGGTTTTGTTTAATATTTTTATGATTCATCTACTATTGATGATGTTAAATTATTTCCATGTAATAACTCTTACGTAGAGGGCATGGTCCGAACTAAACAAGGCCCAAACCCTCCGCCAAACTTTCTTTGGTTACGTTCTTTTTGGGTGATCGAGTAACACGACGACAATACAAAACCAAGGGTCGTGCAGTGATGATAGCGTCCCTAGAGGCCCGTAGGCGCATTCTGAAAAAAAATGGACCTATAAAGCTTCACCAGAGGCCCGTGGAAGCTCCGCCAGTGTGGCGATGCTGACAACCAGAGGAGGCGGTGGTTGGCTCTTGCTGGCCATGAGGAGGCAACGACACCCGAAGGCGCCCCAACGGACATGGGCGGTCAACCATCGCGAACCACGTTGAAGGTGGGAGGCGCACTGTAGAGGAGGGCCTAGGATATGGATCACGAAAGAGGGAGGAACTGCGCCCATGGGTCCCACTATTTATCGGTCCATGTGGACTAGTCAGGTGGAGTGGCGCAAACTAGCGCCACTGTTTTGGGGATCCCGATTGGACTTAGTCCATTCAGGGTGGTGGACCGCGCCCAGATGGTGGGCCGTACCCAGCCAGGTGAGACGTGCTATTCCCATAGCCCAACAGGATAGACCAGGCCCTACTAGACTAGACCAGGCCTAGCTGGTTCGGTATGGGCCCCGCGGGCTTGAGTTAGGTTGGGTCGGTCCAACCAGGTTGGACCAGACCCGAACCCCTTTTGACCCCATTTCACTTATAGGGCCATATATTCTAAACTGGATGTCCATTTGATGAACCGTCTATGGCGCTGGAACCAATAGGATGAGGCAGTCCTTTTGAGATCCTCCCCTTGGGTTTTAGAGAAAGTTAGAGTATGACCAGGTTGGATCAAACCCGAATCCAACTGTTCCCACAGTACTAAAATGCCTATAACTTACAGACCGTGCATCCGTTTGACGCGCTATCTATTGCGTTGTAACCCTTATGACATGGATGTTCTTCAAGTTACTTATTCATGGTATTTAAGTTATGAACAATGGATTTAGGAGCATATCCTTCTAGAATCAAGCATTCTAAGTGTGGGAATCCAATGGCTGGATGTTATGTGAAGAATGAATAGTGATCATGTGTGAGTTAATACCTATCGATCCTGTGTGGGTCAATGCTCAGTGATGCTGTGTGGGTAAGTACCTATTGATCCTATGTGGGTCAGCACTCAACGATCCTATGTGGGTTAGCGCCTATCGATCCTGTGTGGGTCAGCGCTCAGCTATCCTGTGTGGGTCAGCGCCTAGCGATCCTATGTGGGTCGGCATCTATCGATCCTGTGTGGGTCAACAGTAGAGACTCTCTATAGAATAAGATGATCTAGCTTTATGACTAATCATCTATACTTTTGTACTTAAGTTATACTTGGTTTGAGCTGTCTTTTTCTCTGTACTTTGTGATTGATATCATTCTTTGTGGTTTTTTTCTTTATGGAATTCTAAGAGACCTTCGGGGGTCTCGAGGTCCCTAATGAGTATTGTTATACTCATCCCTACACGGGCTTCACCAGCACATTGTTGTGTCTTGTTCATATGATGGGAATATTTGACTGAGACTTGGGATAAAGGACTAGATGGTGTACGGAGGTGACTAGTTGGCATGGTGAGCTGCTAAGACGAGCTGTACCTACCCTTTAGGTAGGATCCTTAGCGGACGAACTTAGGAGCTATTTCTTCCTTTTTGCTATACTATCTTTCCGGTTGGGATTGTATACTTCCCCCTTTATTTTTAGTACTTAATTTTTACCTTCAACAGTTATACTATGTGGTTTTCTTTCATTTTATACTTGGTCTCTGTGTGTACATGTTTTTAGGAAATGCCTTCCCATTTTAGGGATAATCCTTTTCGGTGCTAGTCGCCAAACCCTAGCCTATGGAAGGTGGGCTTGGGGTAGTCACAACATGGGCCCCAGGGGATAGTTCATGACAAAGTGGAATCTAAGGGCGGTTGGTTCTATGAGAAGGAATAAGAGTATATGTTTTCAGTGGAGAAATAATGTTAAGTGTCTTGAGTTTAGATTCCACTTCGGGGAGTCCAATGTTGGTGCGAAAACCGAAGTATCCAGAGACCAGGACCCTGAATTCTGATTTCTGACTCAGTACACAAAAACACTATCTGGGTGTGTTTTGAAAATTTTGTTTTTTTTCTTTTGATATCTTTTATTTATCTCACCACGTTTAACTTATTGACCATGGAACATCTATTTCTTTATAGGATTCCACCGCCTAGAAAGCCAGCCAAGATTCCAGTGAGAGATCACGAATATGACCCACTGAGCAATGAGGTGTCGATGCATGGCCCTCTTATGGTGATAGCACCTTCAGGTGGTGTATCAGCAGCACCACTACCCATAGGGTAGAAGATTCCACTAGCCCCACCAGTATAACGTGCACGTCGACGGAGTGCATTTCACGAGTTCTAAAGATAGAGGCGTTAGAGGTTTCGAGGCAAGGCAGACCTGCAGGCAGCTGAGGACTGGCTGGAGGCTATGGCACAAGTTTTTCATTTCATTAGGACACTAGCATACCAGATGGTGATCCTAGCTGCTAACCTCTTCCAAGGAATAATAGGGAGATGGTGGAGCCTGATGCTCTAGACGCACGAAGAGGTGACACTTTCTTGGCTGGACTTCGAGGGCCTCTTTGGGGCAGGGTTTGTTCCAGCGACTCTACTCTCTATGTGTATTAAAGATCTCCTACAGTTACAATAGGGAAACCTAACAGTAGGCCAGTACTAGGTGATATTCACTGACCTCTCTTGCTACTCCACCGAAATGGTACGTGACCCTTTCTTTAGGGCCTGAACCTTTGAGCAGGGTCTCTGACAGGAGATCTAAGCATCGATGATATCACTCAATATCCCGACATAGGATGGAGTGATAGAGTGAGAACTATTGGTGGAGATCTTCCTAGATAAGAAAAAACTGATGGTGAGAGCCACCACTGGATGATAGACAATCGAGTCATCTAAAACAGGTAGTAGGTAGATGATATAGAGGTCCAAGTGGGCCAGAACTTCCAAAGGGAGACCCCGAGATGTAGGGTCGGAAGTGCAGAGCTCATGGGACAGAGGAGGTCAGTAGAGGAGAAGATTGTGCTACACGTGCGATGGGTAGGGTCACATGGCTCGCGACCGCCCAAACCGACATACTTATGATCAACATACTATCAAGGGACTACTGAGACAGAGGCGAAGACTCGAGTGGGGAGGTCCGCAGGGTGGCAGATGTGATAGAGGAGCTAGCTATGAAATTGGCGGTGGGAGGTAGTTTGAGGTTCCACATCCACCATCCCCTGATGGTCCACCCCGATCATAGAGAGCAGGTGGAGATGGGAAATCATAGCTTCAGGCATCAGAGTCCTATGATCACGATGAACTAGAGATGATTTGAGGTACAATATGTGTATACTCCACCCTTGCTGTAGTACTTATAGTCACAGGTTCGAGTCACTCTTTCATTGCCACGAATCTCGTTCGGATCTCAAAGATTATGATGGAGCCGTTGGCTCGATCCTTACATTTAGAGACTTCTACGGGAGGGGATTTGATGATTACACACTATTTAAGGTAGTGTGAGATTACTCTAGGAGGTGAGATATTCGGCTGAGATATCCTAGTAGTAGCGTCGAGGCCTTACGACATCGTCTTGGATATGGACTTATTATCCACAGTCCATGCTTAGATCGACTATTTTAGGTGAAAAGTGCGGTGTGTCTACAAATATGGGATCAAGTTTTATTTCACTAGGGATAAGGAAACCTTTTCATCATAGGATGGAATTTCTAGGAGGATGGTGAAACCGATCACTCATCAATTGGCTAGCCTCACCCTCAGTGTAGTGAACGAGAGGAGTCCAAGCTATCCTATTGTGGTGGACCAGTATACTGATGTCTCTCTTGATGATATTCTGGGACTACCTATTTATAGATAGGTGGACTTTTCTATCAATCTGTACCCCAAGAAAAACCTAATATCTACACCAGCATATCAGATAGATCCCGTGGAACTTTGTGAGTTGAAGTTACAGTTGGAGGACTTGTAGAGAAAGGGGTTCATGGACCCAATTTCTCTCCACGGGAAGCCCCAATTATGTTCACCAAGAAAGAAGATGAAAATATGAGGCTTTTTGTGGACTATCAGTGCCTGAACTAAGTGAATGTGAGGAATAAGTATCCTCTGCTGATAATTGATGATCTCTTCGACCAGCTGGAGGGATAATGGTGGTTTTCGAAGATAGAAGTTAGATCAGGATATCACCAGCTCAGGGTATGGGTTGAGGATATACCGAAGACATCCTTCAGATGTCTTTATGGACATTATGAGTTCTTGGTGATGAATTTCAGTGTAACCAACACTCTGGAAGTGTTCATGGGACTCATAAACAAGATCTTATAGCCTTACCTTGATCTCTTCATGGTGGTCTCCATTGACGACATCTTGGTATCCTCAGAAATAGAGGAGGAGAACGCCACACATCTCTAGATAGTTCTAGATACACTTTGAGAGCACCAAATTTATGCAAATCTCTTTAAGTACTAGTTATGTATACGTGAAGTCCACTTTCTAGGGCACGTTATCTCAAAGGCTGGAGTTGCAGTGGATTCAGTGAAGATAGAGGCAACGCTTTCTTGGGATCCAACTAGGAGAATGACTAAGGTGTAGAGTTTTCTAGGTTTGGTTGGGTACTACCAAAGATTTATACCTGAATTTTCCAGAGTAGCAGCACCATTTTCAGCTTTGACAAATAAGGGACCACCCTTTGTTTGGATAGAGAGATGCCAACAGAGTTTTCAGGAGCTGAGGAGGAGACTAACGAGTTCCCCCATCTTAAGGCTACTAGAAGATGGCATTGGGTATGTAGTCTAATATGACACATCAGGGACTGGACTAGGATGTGTCCTAATGCAGGAGAGAGTGGTTATCGCCTATGGATCTTAAAAGTTGAGACAACATGAGAAGAACTACACTACTCATGACCTGGAGTTAGTAGCAGTGGTCTTTTCCTTGATGATGTGGCGACAATAATTGATGGGTGAAATATTTACTATCTACTCTGATCACAAGAGTCTTAGGTATATCTTATCACAAAAGGACCTAAACATAAGATAATGATGATGGCTATAGTTTCTCAATGACTATGACTTTGAGATAGTTTACACTCCTAGGAAGGGGAACATGGTGGTAGATGAACTCAACAGGAGGTCTAGACTATAGTTGTTCAGTGAGGTGACAAAGTAACTAGCCACGTTGTAGATATCCTTTTTGGATAGTGATGGAGCAGCTTACCTCCAATCTATGATAGCGAATCCCACACTCCTTCAACGAGTCAGGGAGGCATAGCTTGGGGATGTTGACTATGAGGCCCGATGTGCTTAGATATCCTCAAGACGGGATCCTAAAGGATTTTATGAAGGTGGGGAGCACACCATCCTTTTTCAAGGACACACCATGGTACCAGTGACACTATGAGAGGAGGTGTTGAGGGAGTTACACACATCCCCTTTGGAAGTACATTTTTGTGTGAAGAAGATGTACCAGGACCTCTGATGTCAGTAATGGTGGCCATGGATGATAAAGGCAGTGACAAAGTTCTTATCATGATGCCTCACTTGTCAGCAAATGAAGGCTGAGCATCATGTTCTAGAAGGCTTAGAAAAACCACTTGAGGTGCTGGAATGGAAGTGGGATGGTATCTCCATGGACATTGTGATAGGTATACCACATATGTCCAGGGGACATGATCCCATTAGGGTGATTGTTGACCAACTCACCAAGTCAGCTCACTTCCTACCCATGGGCTAGGGACGCCTCTATGTACATGAGATTGTATGGCTTCACAGGGTTCCATCGATGATAATTTTAGATCATGACACTTGTTTTACATCCTAGTTATAGAAGGGATTACATGAGGCATTTGCGATTCAACTACACTTGAACACCACCTTTCATCCTCAGACAGATGGTCAGACAGAGCAGACTATATAGACGCTTGAGGACATACCTTGTGCTTGAATCCTTGATTTTGGCTACTATTGGGAGGACCACCTACCACTGGTGGAGTTCCCATACAACAACAGTTATCACTCCACCATCGACATGGATCAATTTTTGGTCTTGTACGAGCGACCATACAGATCACCTCTATGTTGGACAAACCCAGGGGAGTCAGAACTTATGGGTCTAGAGTTGGTATGGGCTACCACTGATAAGGTGAAGATCATCTAGGAGAATATGAAGACTGCACAGAGTAGGAAGAAGTCTTATGCCAATAAGAGACGAAAACCCTTAGAGTTTAAGGAGGGAGGCCATGTCTTCCTATGGGTCTCACCTTGATGAGGATTGTAAAGATTTGGACGGGGTGGCAAGATATCTCTGAGGTTCATCGAACCTTTATAGATTCTTAGAAAATTTGGTGAGGTGGCATACCACCTAGCTCTACCCCCACATATGCACCGAGTGCATAATATTTTCCATGTGTCATAGCTGAGGAGGTATGTGCATGATCCATCCCATGTTATCGACTGGGGTGAGCTAGACATTGATGATGGGGAAACATTCACAATGTTCCCGATATAGATAGAGGATCGATTGGTGCGGGTCCTTCATGGGAAATCGATTCCTCTAGTGTGAGTTTGGTGGAAGCACAAGAACCTCTAAAAGAGCAAATGGGAGTGGGAGGACCAGATACGTTCTCAGTACCCCCATTTGTTTCCCTAGTTTTGTTATGACTTTCAGGTATGTAAATCCATAAGGTGGGGAGGATGTAAAGACAGAAAATTTCCATGTAATTTTTTTAATTATTTGGTATTATTACGAGTCTGCAAAAATTGAAGGCACATGATTCCGAAACCTAGAGAGCCCAGAACAAAATTTGGAACTTTTTTTAAGGTACGTTCAGTAAACATGCGAGTGACAATTTCTATCTTTTGAACTAGTGCTCAGATTAAAAATCTAAGGGTAACGTTGAATTTGTTGCACCAAGATTCACTTAGACAAAGATTAACTTCGACTGGGAAGGGTCGGTCAAAAAAGTTAATTTTTAGACTTTACAAAAAAATAATAAAATAACTCCATGAGTTATTTTATTTTATTTCAACTGTTGAGAACTGGTAGTAGGAATGTAGTGTAACGTCAGGCTAGAATGAGAGTCACTTAATGACACGACCTTTGGTTGCGTAACTATGATGCTTGTAGGTTTTAATGAAACATTCAATATGGTTCATTAATGAACCACATTAATGAAACACAACGAGGGAGGTTCCTTTCCCTTTATTTAAACAAATATTTAGCATGGATTTTGGATACCCATGATAGGAACCTCTAACGAAATGTCAAAGACCTCTTCCTCCAAGAAAGAACAGAGATTTGATGACACCATTAAGGTTTTGAACCAGACATCGACAGGAGACGATGAACGCTGATGCACCCCTTCAAACAATGAATTATCCTCCTTCATCTTCAGTGAATACAACATATTTTTGGTAGGGGTTTGGTTTAAGAGTTTTATGATTCATCTACCCTTGATGATGTTAAATTATTTCCATGTAATAACGCTAAAGTGGAGGGCACAGACCAAACTGAATAAGGCTCGGACGCTCTGCCGAACTTTCTTTGGTTGAGTTCTTCATGGGTGACTGAGAAACACATTGACAAGACAAAACAAAGGGCCACATAGTGATGGAAGCATCTTGGGAGGCCTGTAGGTGCAGTCGGAAAAGAAAACGGACCATCAGAGCTTCACTGAAGGTCCATAGAAGCTCTACTAGTGTGGAGACGCCGACAAACAGAAGAGGATGCATCCAACTCTTGCCGGCCAAGAGAATGCGGTAGTGCTTGAAGGCACTATGATGGATTGGGGTGGATGGCCACTGCTGACCGCGTTGATGGAAGGTGGCACGCTGTGGAGGAGGGCCGTAACTTCGATCCATAATGGAGGGAGGACCCGTGCGTGCAGGTCCCATTGTTGACAAGTCCATGAGAATTGTTCAGGTGGAGCGGCACCAATTGGCACTGCTGTTTTGGGGAGCCTGAACAGACGTAGTCCGTTTGGGGAGGCTGACCACGACCAGGTGGCGGGCCATGCTAGTTTTACGGCCCGGTGGGTCGCGCCCAGTTGTGTGGGCCGGGCCGAGCCCAGCCGGATCGAACCAGGCTCATCCGGTTCGGGTCGGGCCCAACGAACCCGAGTCGGGTCGGGTTTGTCAGACCAGACCCAGACCCTTTTTGACCTCCTTTCACTTAAAGGTCCATATCATCTAAACCAGATGTCCATTTGATAAACCGCCAACGGAACTGAAACCCTTAGGATGAGGCGGTAATTTTGAGACAATCCACTTAAATTTTGGAGAACGTTAGAGTATAGATGGGCTAGATTGAACTCAAATCCAACTGGGCCCTCAGAACTAAAATGCCTATAACCTACAGATCAACCATCTGTTTGACGTGCCGTCTGTTGCATTGTAACCCTTATGACATGGTGGTTCATCGGGTTACTTTTTCATGGAACCTAGTGGTAGTTGAGGTACAACTGATGTCTTGAGGAGTGGATCATCCCAGAATCAAGCATGCTATGTGCGAGAATCTAGTGGATGGCTGTGACGTGAGAATGAATAGTGTTCTATGTGGGTCAGTACCTATCGATCCTGTGTGGGTCAGTGCTCAGTGATCCTGTGTGGGTCAGTACGTATCGATCTTGTGTGGGTCAGAACTCAATGATCCTATGTGGGTCAGTGCCTGGTGATCCTGTGTGGGTCAGTGCTCAGTGATATTATCTGAGTCAGCACCTAGCGATCTTATGTGGGTTAGTATCTATCGATCCTGTGTGGGTTAGAAGTAGAGCCTCTAGACAGAATAAGATGATCTATATTTATGACCAATCATCTGTACTTCTGTACTTAAAGTTATACCTAGTTTGAGTTGTTTTTTCTTTATACTTTATGATTGAGATCATGCTTTGTGGTTTTCTCTTGGTGAAATCTGAGAGACCTTCAGGGGTCTTGGGGTCCCTACTGAGTATTGTTATACTCAACCCTTCACATGCTTCACCCGCACCTTGTTGTGTCTTTTGGAGACAACAAGAATCTTTGACCAAGACTTGGGATCCATGATTAGATGGTGTAGGGAGGTGACCGGTTGGTGTGGTGAGCTGCTGAGACGAGCTGTCCCTACCCTTTAGGTAGGATCCTTGGTGGACGACCTCACGAACTGTTTTTCCTTTTGCTATACTATCTTTCTAGTTGGGCTCATATACAGGCCCCTTTACTTTCAATACTTATTTTTACCTTTAGCAGTTATAATACGTGGTTTTATTTCATTGTATACTTAGTCTGTGTGTGTATATATTTTGAGGCAATGCCTTCCCATTTTATGTATAATCCTTTCCGGTTCTAGTCGCCAACCTCTGGCCTATGGAAGGCGGGCTTGGGGTAGTCACAACACGGGCCCTATGGGACGGGTCATGACATGATGAGAGAGAAAGGGGTATCTTATCACATAGAAATCAAATGGGAATTAATAGGGACAAGTAAAATCATATCCCAACATTGAAAATTTGGATATAGAAGGCATACAATAATGAAGAAACATGAATAGAGAAAAGAATCCTTATGAAATTTTGGCATGGTAAAAAGTGTATATAAAGGATCATGGGAGGATTAATGAGAGTTAAAGGGGATATCATCATGTCTACATAAAAAGGACAATTTTTGGGATATTTAAGAACATATCCCAAAATGAACAAATGTAAATTAATAATCACAACATAAAAGAAGTGCATAAATAAAAACAAGAGTGGAAGATCCCTTACTAAATTTCGGCAAGGTAATGGGTGTACATAAAGGATCATGGGTGGCTTAATGAGAGTGAAAAGGTTATATAATCATTCATAAATCAAATTGACAGTAAGGGTAATATGAAATAACATATTAAAACATAATAAAATATATTTTAAGAGACATAACATAAAAGTAGTTCTTGAATGTGAATGAGAAGAGAGAAATCCCTTAAAAAATTTCAGCATAGTAACAACTTAGATAAAGGTAAAAATGAGAGATGATAAAGGATATATCATTCAAATAAAATCAATTTTATAGCAAGGGAATGTTTATAAATAAATTAAATTATAAAAAATTGCAATTAAGAAGATAAATTCCAAAGAAGGTGCTTGAATTTAAAGGAGGAGAGGAAGACCCCTTACTTGAGTGCGTGACTCCAAATGCTTGGGAGGGGCTTCTTGAGAGTTTGGGGTCACCTTGGGAGGACTCTAGATAGTGCATGGAATAGTATTGATGCTATATAAGGAATTTTAGTGAAGATAAATGGGATATTGGGTGGGTTTATATAGGAAAAGAGGGGGATTTGTTTATTAGTTAGGTTTTGAACTCTATATAATAAAATAACTAAAACCTCAAAACATACCTTGTTTTATGAAAAATGAGAGTGGTTTTCATTATTTTATAAGTAAAATGGACTAAATTAATAAAATAATTCTCTTATGTGGAGGTGATTCATACTCTTAAATAATATATTTTAAAACCTTAAAATATATTACTGATTTTGGAGGATTCATAATAGATTTATAAAATAAATAAAATAAAATTAAAATCAAATTATTTTAAAGGGAAAATATATATTTGTTATTTGGTCCAATTTATAATATTTATTACATCACTTTTAGGTCATTATGATGTCACAATACACAAAGTATATTTATATGGTATTTAATTTTTACCTGAAAATTCGTCTATCTCAGAAAATTATGAAAAATTAACCATTGGATAATTTAGAAATTATGATTCCAAAAATAATATTCATTTTATATAATTTTTTTTTAAATTTTTTATTTTTACTTTTAAAATTATAACCGACATTTATTGAAAATATTGGGTTTTTTTGACAATAACATTTTTTGAACCCTTAAAAAAATTACATTTTACTTCATAAAAATTATATGATCATTTATATTTAATAAAAATTAGTTAATAATAATATTTTATTAAAATATTATTTATTAAAAAAATACATTAATTAATCAAAATGAATGTCTAAATTGAAATTTCATATTACTTAAAAATATAATTTGTGTTTTATCTTATCAAATTATAATTTTATCAAACTGATTACTTAATCATTTATAATGTAAAAATAATAAGGAATAAATATAATATAAATTTCATTTAAAAGAGAAATAAATATTCATAATATAAGGGTTACATTGTTTTTAGTTTTTGTTAAATTATTTTTACCCTTAATTAACCTATTTTCATTTTAACGTGGTAATTAATATTTTCGATATTTACTATTCATATTTTACAAAAAATGAGTTGAAATTATTACCAAATATTAATTATGATGATTCAAAATATGGAATAAATTTTATCAAAGTAAATTCGTAGAGGTGGAAAATTTTATTTAATATTAAACTCATAAACATGATGGAAAATAATTTTATTAAAAATGCATTTTTAAGGGAAAAATGATTTTACTTTAACAATACAACTAGTAATATTCATTATATGAATTTAAATTCATAAAAATAGATATATAGTCTAAAAATTTCATTCAAATAATTTCTCATAATTGTTTATTTTAATTAGTTATAGTGCTGAAACATTATGCATTTTAAAATAGTTCTTAGAAAAATGAGTTATTTAATCCTAAAAATAATCTTATATTAAAGACTGATATAAATATGAATATTTGAATTAAATATATCTAAATAATACTATTTTACATTTACATAAAATTTTAATAATAATTTTTCTTTTACATTAATTCATTTTTCCAAAGAAATGACAATTTTATATAAAAATGATATTTTTCACTATTCATCGAAAAATCTATATTTTTTGAAAAATTGAAAATTTTCACCCTAAGTTATTTTTTATATGATGATTTAAAAAATGAATTTAATTTTATAAAAATATTTTTTTTAAATGTTCTATAAAACAATTATAATATTTTTAAATAGAAATAAAAATCATTTTTGAAGAAATCTTATTTTTTTAATGGACAAAATGAGATTACCAACACTACCACAAAAACAGTTTTTCGCAGCGCCCCCTTTATCAGCGCTAACGAAAAAGCGCTGATAAAGGTCCCCCCTTTATCAGCGCTTGCTTAGTAGCGCTGATAAAGGGACCCCCTTTATCAGCGCTTGCTTAGTAGCGCTGATAAAGGGGGCCTTTATCAGCGTTTTTTTAGCACTGATAAAGGGTCGGCTTCAAAAAAAAAAATTTAACATATATTAATATATTAATATATAAATATAGTTATATTGTTATATAAATATAATATATAATTTTTAAATATATTTTAGATAAGTATAAATGTACATTTACACTTATTATACTTAATATATAAGATATTTAGTGAAAATGACTTCTTAAAAAATTAAAAAAACATTTTTAATTAATATTTTGATAATAATTATGGAGTAATAGTCATTTAATAACAATTTGAGGACTAAAAAAATTAAAAAAATTAAAAAAAGATCCAAAATATGTTGAAAACGCAACTCAAACTTCAAACGGCCATAACTTTTGATCCGGATGTCCGTTTGAGCTCTACCACATATCAAATCGAAGCCTGCGACGAGCTCTACGTCGCTGTGACTCGGGGGGACCCTAGTCAAGCGATTTTTGAGGCCAAAAGAGGCCCAGAAGGCCTCCCAAACTGAGTTTTTAGTCGGGGTACCCCGATTTTTTAACATTTTGTGGATTTTCACCCTCGTTTAAGGGGGTATTATTGGATTTTTTTGGTGGGATATGAATTTATTCCAAGGTATTACATTCATATTGATATTATGTCTTTGAAATTTCATCATTTTTTATAATTCATTGCTATTTATAATCAAATATATAACAATATATTCATATTTTTTAAATATTCACACCTAAAAATTTTATTACAAATATAAATAATAAAATATATTTACATATAAAATATATTAGATTTATCTAAATAATAACTAACATCCATTTTATTTAAAATACCAATATATGAATATTTATATACCTATATATTAATCTAACTATATATATATTAATCTAACTATATATATATTAATCTAATAACTATATATATATTAATATAACTACATATATATACATTAGTATTACTATAAATATATATATTAATATCACCATAAATATATATATTAATATCACTATATATATATTAATATAACTATATAAATATATATTCATATATATTCATATAACTATATATATGATAATATAACTATATATATGTTAATATAACTATATATATGTTAATATAAATATATATAAGTTAATATAACTATATATATAAGTTAATATAACTATATATATATATTAATATAAATATATATTACTATACGAATAAATATAACTATATATATATATATATATATAGATATAGATATATATTAATACCACTATATATATATATTAATATTACTATATATATTATAATATAACTATATAACTATATATTATAATATAACTATATAACTATATATTATAATATAACTATATATATCTATTAATATAAATATATATTACTATATGAATAAATAAAACTAAATATATAAATATATATATATAGAGATATCATGAATTGGAAACCAAATCAAAATAGAGTAGTGGTAAGGGCTTAGGCGCGCAGGGGGGAGGTCTCGAGTTCAAATCCTGGTGGAGGCAGGGGTGCGCGCGCATGGGGAATATTGGATCAAGCGCTGTTAAAGAGTGTAGGGGGGTGCGTGGGGTGCGTAGGGTGTTGTATAGGGGCCGAAAAGCGCTGTAAAAGGGTGGGTGGGTTCAAGTGCTATAAAAGCCCCCCCCGATTGGCAGTTTTTTTAATTTTTTTTTACTTTTATCAGCACTTTTTTAAAAGCGCTGATAAAAGGGTCCTTTATCAGCGTTAAAATGAATGCGCTGATAAAGGAAGCGCTGATATAGGACCCCTTTTATCAGCGCTTTTTTTTAGCGCTGATAAAGGGGTCCTATATCAGCGCTTTTAGGAGCGCTGATAAAGGGGACCCACCCTTTATCTACGTTGGCTTTATCAGCGCTTTTCTAGTGCTGATAAAGGCCATTTTTAGCGCTGATAAAGGCCGTGTTTGTAGTAGTGAAAAAATTGATTGATTATTCATTAAGAATTTATCAATATATTTAGGAAATATATATATTACATAAATTAGTTAATTATATTCATTCCAAAGAATATAATGGCTATTTTATAATATTTTTTTGAAATAATTATGTTTTATTTGGGTTCATCATAGTGTATCACATACACCATCGAACATAGTTTTCTTTTTTTTTTAAATTTGAGGAGTTACATTCTCCCCCCTTTTATAAATTTCTTCCTCAGTATTTAAACTTGGAATCAGTAATAAATGTTTTGAAACTAGAAAATATCTTTATTTAAAACCCACATTGTAAAAAGGATTAATAAAACATCCTCTTAAAAAGTAAGAAAGGGAGATATGAAGGTCTTCACATAACTAAGTTTCCAAGTTGGATAAATTTAATGGGAAGTGAAAACGTAGACATGGAAGAGAAAACTAATACCAAATAACTAGTTGAGTGTGATATAGAACATATTCAGGAGAATATTAATAACCAAAATACCATAAATCTATGATGGATAAAATAACCATCAATTCTCCGAAAATAACCAAAATACAAAAATATTTTTTTATTTAAGATCATTTTCCTAGAGTTAGGGAATTAATTTAACATCTAGATTATGAATATAAGGAAATATACTTTCTTGAAAAGTATAATTAATTTTGACTACAATATTATATTTTTCTCCAAACTATGAGAACTTAGGATGAATATTATTTATACCTGAAGCACTATAAACTTATAGAAGATCACATAATACACCAAAGAATAACAATATATTCTTCCAATATTTTTCTAAATACAAAATTTTCAGTGAAATGTATGACAATACCTTAATATATTAATCTCCATAATTGAAGAAAAATTTCCAAAGGATTAATATAGATCATTACTTAAATAAATACCCATATATAACACTAATATCCTCAAAATTAAAGAGTTTTTTTATCCCAAAAGGTTGTTCGTACCCTTCATCTTAGACCTCCAAAATAATAAGATCATTCATCTTAGATAATCCTAGTGGGTATATATATACCATAACCAAATAAAACATCTCCTAAATTATCATTAATCACCTCAAAATAAAAAATATTTGATCCTGTAATATGTTTCCCGAAAAATAATAATACTAAACTTCCATCATATAAATTTTAAAAAGTTATATCAATACTCTTAAACATAATACTATCCTTATAAATATCATCCTAAGACTCTTTAAGTTTGTACAGAAAACAATCACCTATAAAGGTTTATTAATCCACCAATCATGTGTTTCCTAAAATATCACTTTATCACTATATCACTTTTATAGGTTATCAGCACCATTAAATATAAATTTCAAGTCCTTAAATAAAATAAATTTGGAACAACCCTTAGATGTTTTGTGATTCTTATATCTAAAATGTCATTTATATACCACTTATACAACATAACTATCAAATACCCATACATAAATACTTTAATCGTTACACTTCAATGATTTCTATAGCATAGGTCCCTACGTAGTCCCAAAAGTTTAAGATAAATACACTTTGTTGTAGTGATATAGTTTCCATACTAGAAAAGATTTATAATTCTCCTTATACTTCTATAGAATCAAATCCTGATTCATGGTATTGAGGGTGAGTTACTTATCCTAGAGATTTATATTGGATTTTTAAAAGTAAAACCTAGGATAACATCAAATTAAACTAAAATAAGACTGATAATATTTTCAAGAAGAACATTCCCCTAAACATCAACATGTTATACATAATCATAAATGTTTTTTTTCAAATCATTTCAGGCGGTGACTTGATGTTCTTAGAAATCTTACAAGAATAAAAATATAGGATTAATAGAAATACAAAATGACATAAAGTACATGTAATTTAGTCATCATGATCCATATCATCATAGGACATTCCTTATTCCATTTATCCTGAAGATCATTAATGCCCATCATTCTTCTCAACCCTTGGAATAGAGCATTGTCTTGGATAATTCCCAATTTCTCCACGTTTGTGGAACAGAACTGTATAAGGTATCTTAGATTGAAAATTATTTCAATCCAACACATTATCCATTTTTCATAAAAATTTGATACTTTATGCTCTATATTCCCACACTTAAAGCATCTCATAGTTCCTTTGTAGGATTTCTCTTAGCTCCCCATTCCGCACTTGTTGCACAATGGAAATTACGACTTCTTTACCTTTTCAACTTTACTAGATTAACTTCCTTGAGATGCCCGATGAAGATAATATTTTTAAATAATTTATTCTATAATTTAAGGTTTTAAACCCTCCTAATTTATCAATTTGATCTTATTTGAATCAATTTTGGTTTGTGGTATGTGTTGTGGTAAAATTGTAAAATTACTTAATCCTAAAATCTTAACAAATTTTAATTACATTTGTATTTCAATTATAAATTTTATAATATTAATCAAAATTGAGTAATTATTATTTTTATAATTCCTTGATTTACAGTCTTCAAATTATTCTTATGGACCAGGATCTGATTTGAACATTCACAGGCCATAAAAATTCAATCATGTTGAAAAATTGTTTTGGATAATAGTGTGGACCCCACCTCAGTAATTGAGTCATAACGTAGGTTACACACCTCTAATTAAAGTGATTAAAAATTTATTTTAAATGAAATTAAAATTTTAATTCTTCTAATAAATATCATGGAGATATTATATCATTAATTTGGCCTTTGGTCGCTCGAAATTAGGTGAAAAATTTGGAAACATTCAGCCAGAATAAATATTTAGAATTCATGGGCCATATATTTTCCTACAAATGTGGGATAAAGTTAAAAGTTGGTATGAAAATGACCAAGATATAGAGAAAAAACTTTCAAGAAGAATAATATTACATATATTTCCATTAAATGGGACTACTATTTGAAATATTTTGGAGAAATGATTCTAGAGCCAAGATTTCAATTTTTTTTCTTATAAAAATGTGTCCCCTCTCCTTCTAAAAGTGTTAGAAACCTGGGGGTATCCTTTGTTAGATATTTTCAATAGATTTTTATGTATTTATGTTCTTAAATTTTGATTTTTCTTTTAATATATTAGTCTTCTTCTTCATGGCTCCTTCTTCCATTTCTTTTATTTTCTGTGTTCTCCCACCGTTTTCCCTTCTCAACTCCAATAAAAATAGAGAACTAACCTTGAAGCTTATTTGAAGGAGGGAATAGTGATTTGATTTAGTTTTATTGTGATTAATTTATTATAATTTTTTTCAATTATTGAAATTTTGGTGATGGATAAAATCATTACAGTGAGCGGTCACCCCATTTTCTCTATCATCTAGATTCTTCTTCTCGTTTACCATTTTTCCTTCCCTTCACTTTTTTGTGTCGTGTATACAGTGGGGAATGGCATGGATTGTGATTTCAATGAAGAGGTATCCTAGATGAATCAAGTATAAGAATTACACCATATGTAGAGGTTTTATTATGGGGTGATGATAATTAAAATGAGAAGGTGAGATGTGATAGGTCTTGATCACCTCATTGAGTCGAATAATGAGAATCTTTTTGAACAATGATTTCAATCACCACAAACTCCTAAGAAAATTTGTATTATTTATTTCTATATAACTTAATTATAAATTGAATTGAATTTTTATATATTATATTTATATTTTATTTGATTCAAAACCCTTACCTATATTATTTTAATAGCTTTATATTAGCTAGTTCAAAATATTGATAATAGAAAATATAGTGTGTTTGAGTGGCCTACTTGAGATATCGACCCTAGTGTGCACTCTATATTGAAATATTAGGTAAATAAAATATTAACTTGGTTAAAATGACTAAAACCACTATTTTTAATTTAGTTCCATTACCAAGGAGTCCAAGATCTTTCACACATTTTTTTTGAAAAAAAATCAATAATTTCAAAAACTAAAAAAAAAGCTTTATGGAAATTTTTTCTTTTATAATTCTAGATGGATTATTTTAGTGATTTTTCTTATAATTGGAATAGTGATTAATTTTCTACTAGATAAGTTAACTTAATGATTCAAATGGAATAATAAGAATTGATGGTTCAAAATAATTTCAAAATCCTTGAAAAATAAAGAAAGATGATCACATCACTGGATGCTGAACTTAAAGAAGTTAAAGTTATATGGTGAGAAAGAAAAAAAAACAAAAATAATATGAATAAGAAGAGGTAAATATTGTTCTACCTACATTTTATGTTTAAGAACCCAAGGAATACTTGAATATGTAACTCGAATATGCTAAATAATTCATGGTTAAAGAAGATGAGGACCCATTCTTTCTCCTTCTCCCGTATTCTATGCATTAAACCATGGAAAATGGAGAGGAGATGACGTAATCTATCCATGGGTTCCTACATGACTAGTGAAAGATAAATTAAAAATCAAGAAATAATTTTTGGTGGTTTCTAAGAAATAAACCCCATCCACCTTCAGATTGAGGTTAAACCACTACAACTATATGGCTAAGGGCAGTAAAATCATAACACCCACATGGGGGTCCAAACCATGTTATATCCTCTTTTCCCTTACTCTAAAGTTTTACTTATTATTCTTATATTTTCTTTATTTCATTCTTTTTAGGTTAAATGGTATTTTCTAGGATCTTAACTAATGATTTCCATTGGAAAATAAATCTAGGTTGTATGTTTCCTTCTCTTTAGTTTTTATGTCATTATATTTATTTATTTTTGAGTTGAAATGAGGGTTTGTTGAATCTAAGTGTGGGGTAGGACCAACCTCTTAATTGTATTTTTGCGTTATTTATGTTTTTTTAATATTTTTAAGATTATTGAGCTTTAATGAATATTATAATCATTTTTGCACATCAATTGATTTTGAGAAAATTGAAATTATTTTAAAAAATGGATTTTAAATGATTTTTGATGTGAAAAACTTTTCATTGATTTAGATTTTCAATAATTTTAATGAGTTTGATTGAGTTTTGGAATTCATTCCCATGAAACAATGACTCAATAAATTTTCACAGTCATGTGAGGTATTCTAAACCACTTTTAAACATTCTTTTAAATACCCACACTTTCTTAAGAGAGGATTGGATTTTGTGTGAGAACCATAATTTATTATTTTTATCTTTCGAAGCATTGGATTTCATGTAATGTTTTTACATGATTGAGGTAGTACATTGTATAGAAACATATTAACCTAAGACTCACCTTTACATATATCCCTTTTTATCCCTATGATTCTATTAATTTTCTTATAGGTTTAAGCCACATTTCAAAATGATTTTTCCTTAACTACCTGAACTCTCAATATTTTTGCATGGATATTTCAAGTTTTAGTGTGTGCGGGGGGGGGGGGGGGGGGAGGGAATTTAATGTGTGTTCTTTGGGATGTGCATAATTTTTTGGTGGTGTGAGGTGTGTGTCATTATTTTTTACTGATTATTGTTAGAAAATTGGGCATGATTAATCATTTCATTGTTTTTTATTTTTTTATCCAGTTCTCTTTCAAAAAATGTAGAAAAAAAGGAAAAAATGGAGATGATATCGAATTTATCATTTCAATTTCTTTTATGACTCATATACCTCTCTGAAATAAAGGGTAATATTTTCATTCATTCATTCTATTCAATTATCATCTCATTTTCCATGAAAAAAGAAAATAAAACCGTGCCTCTCTAGAAATTTAAAATAAAAAAATTGGATGAATTAAATGATATAATTATTTGTAATAATTTATTAAATCATTTCCATGTTATAAAAATGAGGTGATGTTGTTTTTCACATTTTCAAGGGGGATTGAGTGAGGAATGTCCTGTGTTTTTACTTGAATTATTCATGCATTGTACTTAAGAGTCCGACCTCCTCTTTACAGCCTTAAAATTTAAAATCATTTTACCCAAAAAACCTAAGCTATATAAATAACCTAAAAAATACCTCATGATTAAAAATAGTTTCATATTTCACACTATGAATAGATGATAATTCTCACAAGCCTATGAAAATACTTTCATCATCCAAGTATGAGCATAACTCAAGATTCAATTTCTATTGAGTGAAGAGTGACATAAAATTCAATGTGAGGTAGGTTGTGATTGGACCATGGATGGATTTATAAGTTTTAACATATTTTAATTTGAAGAATTAAAATTATATGGAATTGTTTTTCATTAAAGATACATGATGGAATTTTGCTTTGGATAAGATCATAGATGTTTTCTCATTTTTTATTATTGTGTGGATTTTGATTTGAATACATGATAATTTCCCGAGAGTGCAATGATTAAGTGTGGGGGTGTGATGAGGATAGTATTTTCACTTATTTTATTCTATAATTAAATGTTTTAAACCCTAATAATTTATCAATTTGATCTCATTTTAATCAATTTTTGATTTATGTTGTGTTTTGGGGTAAAATTAGAAAATTTCTTAATATTGGAATTTTAATAGATTTTAATTACTCTAGTATTTTAGTCATAAATTTTACCATATTGATCCAAATTGAGTAATTATTATTTTTAGTATTCCTTGATTCATGGGCTTCAAATTATTTTTCTGTAATAGGAGAGGATTCAAATATTCAGAGGCCCTAAAAATTCAATCATGTTGACAAATTGTTCTGGATGATAGTGTAGACCCCACCTCAGTAATTGAGTCATAAATCTGGAACCACACCTTCAATTAATAATATTACATATTGATTTGAAATAAAATTAAAATTTTAATTCATCCAATAAATATCATGGAGATATTATATCATTAATGAGGCTATTGGTCACTCAAAATTTGGGGAAAAGTTAGGAAACATTTGGCCAAAATAAATATTTATAATTAATGGGCCATATCTTTTCCTAAATATGTCGGATAAAGATGAAGTTTTGTTTGAAAACAACCAAGATATGGAGGAAAGTTTTTAAAGAAGAATAAAATTACATATATGGCCATTAAGGGGGGATAATATGCGAAATATTTTAGAGTAATGATTATATAACCAAGATTTTAATTTTTTTCTTATAAAAATCTGTCCCCTCTCCTTCTCAAAGTGTTGGAAACCTAAGGGTATCCTTTGTTTTCCATATCTTTTTATTAATTTATATTTAGTAATTTTAATTTTCTTTTAATATATTAGTCTTATTTTTCTCATCTCCTTCTTATATTTCTTTTATTTTATGTGTTCTTCCATCATTCTCCCTTCTTAACTCCAATAAAAATAGATAACTAACATCGAAGCTTGTTCGAGGGAGGGAATGGTGATTTTATTGAGTTTTATTATGATTAATTTCATATATATTTATTAAATTCTATGTTTTTAGTGATGGTTAAAATTACTATGGTGAGCGGTATCTCCATTTTCTCTATCGTTGGAATTCTTTTTCTCATTTTCCATTTTTTTTACCTTCACTTTTTTGTGTCTTTTATACAGTGGAGCATGGAATGGATTGTGATGGTCAGCGAAGAGGTATCCTAGATTAATTAAGGAATAGAATTACCTCATATGTAGAGGTATTGATATTGGGTGATGAAAATTAAAATGAGAATGTGAGGTGTGATAGTTCTTGATCACCTCATTGAGTTGAATTATGATATTTTTTTGAACAATGATTTCAATCACCGCAAAACCCTACGAAAATTTTCCTTCTTTATTTCTATATAAATTCATTCTATTTTGAATTTAATATATATATATATATATATATAATATATATTTTATTCATTTTAAAACCCCCTATATATATTATTTTAATAGTTTTATATTATTTAGTTTAAAATAGTGACAATAGAAAACACATTGTGTGTGAACGGCCTGCTCAAGAGATCGAACCTGGTGTGCACTCTATATTGAAATATTAGGTAAATAAAATATTGAATTGCGTAAAATGACTAAAAAACCTATCTTCAATGCGATATTAATCTTATTTTAATCCTTTAGGCATTCTAAAAAGTACCAGTTGTTAAATGTTATTTTTGATAGATGGTTTGGAAAAATCACAAGATGTCCTACATGATCTCCCATCATGTTTGACATGTCATTTGGATAGTCACCAAATTTTCCTTTAAATTGGTTTTTTTATTTGGTTCTTCATATTTTATGCCATTGGTTAGAATAAATGAAAAATTAGGGATGAGTAATTTTAAGCTATTAAACACATAAACAAGAAACCCAGAACATTAAAAGGATAACTTATAAATTAAAAAATTTCCTTAACTTATGCATTTTTATGCTTCAATATATGTTATCCATGATATTTTTTCTAACATAGACACATATGGGAATTTTTTTCCATTAATAATGATTCATAATTATTTTATGAATTTATGAAATCATATCCCCCAGGCGTGTCAAACCATGTGCGTTTTAAGGCCCGTTGTTGTGTACCAGGTTACCTCAAGTTAGGCCTGGGACAACTTTTTGGAGTTGTTATCCCTAGGTACATCTATTCTGGAACCACATCTACTTATAATATCTAGACATGGATGCATTTTATTTATAACCACTAACTTTATACTTACCAAAATCTAGGGATCTTTTATTATACTTAGTCCTATCTCTAAGGATTTCACTAGAGTTTTCTAATCCTATCCCAAAAATAAATAAAATTTTCCTTTGATACCAACTATAACAACCTTGAGCTTTATTAAAAGTTAGTTCATGGTTTATTAAATAAAATCACATTTAATAAAACCCAAAATATCTATAATTATAGTGTCTTTTGGAATTAGGTACATAACATAACATTTTTGAAATGGGATCCAACAACATTATTGAAAACATCCTTAACATGCTTCTAAAATTCCATGGATGTTTAAAACTGTGCGTGATAACCTTGGAAAAAACATAAGAAATGGGTGAGATATAAATCCCATTAAGGAAATAAAAAAATACATAACATGAATAAAATAATACCTGTTAAACAATAGGCATATCAATGGGGAATAAAAGAAACATGGATAATAAGTCTTGATATAGCATGATAATCATAACATGGTAAATGTGGCAAAAACTTAAAACAATTTATCATAAAAATAGGTCAAGGATAAACCCGCTGAGTCATCATGGTGGAAAAAGTTCCATAATGGAATAATGCTCCCTCCCTATCCCAACATGATGTATCATGATACTAAACATTACACAATGCCTGAGAGTGCTATCTGGGCGCACCATCATATTCATTTCATTCTCATACTTAAGTGTGCCACATAGATCATAAAAAATGGATTCATTCATAATCATAATTTATTACATGATTAATTATTGTAAAATAAATATGTTCAAGTCCCCAATAAAAAATTATATGTTCATAAATGTGAACACCCATGATAGGAAATTGGTATGGTATTCACCACCCAATTATTTTGGCATAGAAGATCACAGTGAAATTTCAGCAGCATAACAACATCGCTTAAATATTCATAAAAATGTATTGATGAGAGATAAAGGGGTCCATAATCACAAATACATAAAATGGGAAGTGATATGTACATTTAAAAACATATCCAAACATTTTAAATTTGGAAATATAAGGCACAAGGTAATGAAGAAACTTGAATAGAGAAAATAATCCTTATGAATTTTTAGCATGGTAACAGGTTCTCATAAAGGATCATGAGATGATTAATGAGATTGAAATGGGATATAATAATCTATAAATAAAAATAAAAGTATGTGGGATATGTAATAACATCTCCCAATATGGAAAAATGGAAATTAAGAATGATAACATAAAATAAGTGTTTGAATAAAAAGGAGAGTGGAAGATCCCTTACTAAATTTTGAGATGGTAATGGGTGTATATAAAGGATCATAAGAGGATTAATTAATGTGAAAATGGGATATAATCATTTATAAATAAAATGGATAGTAAGAGGAATATGGAGGAACATATTCCAACATAAGAAAATATAATTTAAGAGACACAACATAAAAGTAGTTCTTGAATGGGAATGAGAAGAGAGAAATCCATTACAAAATTTCAGTATTGTAATGGATTAGATAAAGGTAAAAATGAGAGAGGATAAATGATATATAATTAAAATAACATAAATTTTATATTAATTTAATTTTTATAAATAAATTAAATCATAAAAATTGAAATTAAGAAGACAAATTCTAAAGAAGGCGGTTTAATTGAAATGAGGAGAGGAAGTCCCTTACTTGAGTGTGTGACTCTAAATGCTTGGGAGGGGCTTATTGAGAGCTTTTGGACACCTTGATATCACTATATAGAGTTTAGGGAATAGAATGGAAGTTCTCCAAGGAGTTTTAGTGAATATAAATGGGACTTGGGTGAGTTTATATAAGAAAAAAGAGGATTTATTTATTATTTAGGTTTGGAATCTATATAATAAAATAACCAAAACCACATACCATACCATGGTTTTGGCCCATGGTTTCTACCAAAAGGAAGTGGTTTTAATTATTTTTTAAGTCCAAGTTCAGAAATTAATAAAATAATTTATATTTCTTATGTGGAGGTGATTCATACTATTAAAGAATGAATTTTGAAACCTTAAAATATATTACATATTTTGGAGGATTCATAATGGATTTATAAAAAAAATAAAAAAAACTTAAAATAAAATTATTTTAAAGTGAAAAAAGATATTTGGTATTGTATTCAATTTATAATATTTATTACATCACCTTTGGGTCATTATGATGTCATAATACACAAAGTATATTTATATGGTATTTAATTTTTACTCAAAAAGTCGACTATCTCAGAAAATTATGAAAAATTCACTATTGAGTAATTTAAATGTTATGATTCAAAAAATAATAATCATTTTATCAAAATATTTTTATAAATATATGAATTTTTACTTTGAAAATAATAACCTACATTTATTGAAAATGCAATGTTTTTTTGATAATAACAGTTTTCAAACCCTTATAAAAACTAAATTTGACTTCATAAAAATTATCTGATAATTTATATTTAATAAAAATTATTTAATAATAATATTTTATTAAAATATTATTTATTTAAAAGAATACATTAATTCATCAAAAGGAATGTCTTAATTGAAATTTCATATTACTTAAAAATTCTATATGTGTTTTATCTTATCAAAATATAATTTTATCACACTGATTACTTAATCATTTATAAAGTAAAAAAATAACGAATAAATATAATATTAATTTCATTGAAAATGGAAAATAAATATTCATACTATTAGGGTTTCATTTTTTTAGTCTTTGTTAAATTATTTTTACCCTTAATTAACCTATTTTCATTTTGCCATTATAATTAATATTTTCTACCTTTACTACTCATATTATACAAAAATTAAGTTGAAATTATTAACAAATATTAATTATGGTGATTCCAAATATTTAGTTTTTTTTATAAAAAAAGTTAATAGTGGTCGAATTATTTTATTTAATAGAAAACCTGTAAACATGATGGAAATCAGTTTTCTGAAAAATTAATTTTTAAGGGAAAGATGATTTTACTTTAACTATATAACTTGTAATATTCATTATATGAATTTAAATTCAAAAAAATAGATATTTAATCTAAAAATTTAATTTAAATAATTTCTTATTATGGGTTATTTTAATTAATTATAGTGGAAAAACATTATGGATTTTAAAACAGTTCTCAGAAAAATGCATTATTTAATCCTAAAAATAAACTTGTATTAAAGTATGGTATAAATATGATTAATGGAATTAAATATATATAAATATTAATTATTTTACATTTAAATAAAATTAAAATAATAATTATACTTTTATATTAATTCATTTATCAAAATAAATGACAATTTTACATAAAAACACTATTTTTCAATATTCACTAAAAAATATATATATTCTGAAAAATCTAAAATTTTCACCATATTTTAATTTTGATATGATGATATAAAAAATAGAGTTTATTTTATCAAATAAATTTTATAAAAAATAATTATAGTATTTATAAAAATAATAACAATCATTTTTGAAGAAAGCATATTTTTTTGATGGAGAAAATGACATTACCAAAAATTGATTGATTATTTAATAAGATTTTTTCAATATATTTAGTAACTATATATATTTCATAAAGTATTTTATTATATTCATAGCTAGGAATATAATGAATATGTTATAATAATCTTGTTTAAATAATTATAGTTGGTTTGGGTTCATCGCTGCGTATCACATACACTATCAAACATAGTTTTCTTAAAAAGAACTCAGGGTATTACATGGAGTGTTTATCAAGAAAATCCTACAACTGATTTATTAATTCAATAAGTTACACTTGATCCATTTGATAAGGGGTTTTAGAAATTATCTTAGCATCATGATTTAATTCTATGGTAAATTCAACTTCACGACTAGGTATGACACCGAGCAACTCATCAGGAAAAATATTTAGGTATTCATTTACCACCGACACATCATTAATCTAAATAATTCCCTTGGTTTCAAAATATGTGAAATATAAAATTAATTTCTATATTTTAAAAGTTTCTAAACTTCCTAATATTTTATCAATGGGTTGGGTTCATTCTTGTATACAAATTAAAACTCTTTTTGAAAAAAAATTCTTTAGCTCTATAATCAATCTTAGCATGATAAACAAAAATCCAATCTATACCCAAAATAACATCAAACTAAACTAAGGAAAAAAAAGGTTTTTAAGTAATTTCTTTCTAGAGTCAACAACATGAAGATTCTTATAATTATTGTTTCATTAAAATTTCCTACTTGTGTTTTAACCATAATATCTGGTTTTATTTCTTGAGGTAAAATTTCTTATTTACCAGAAAATTTATCAGAAATAAAGAAATATAAAAACCACATATCAAACAAGACATTAACAAAATCTGAGTAAATAAAAAATTTAATTGATACCACTTTATTGGATGACCCAAAATATGATTATGTAGTCTCAAAAGATTTAACTACACCTTTCTGCTTATAATTTTGTTACTTCCCATCATTCAGATCTTTCTTTGGGTATGTATTTTCATATTGACCCATCTCAAAACATTTAAAACACTTTAGAGTTTTCTTCTTAGCATTAAATTTAATATCATTTTTATTGCAATATTGGGTCATATGATTAAACTTACCACATAAAAAAACTTTCCATATTTTTTAAATAATTCTACATGTTGATTTTTACCAAATTGTTTACAAACTAGAAACTGGATTTTATTACTTTCATATTTATTTGATTGATTCTTACCCATTTCCTACCATATGGGGCTTTTATTTTTATTTTTTTTATAGTAAAAGTTATCATTAAAAAACTCCATTTCTACCCTCTCAACATGACAATTTTTTTTCATAACTTTTGAATTCACCTGAGGCTAATGTCATTCGTTATATTAGCTTCAATCTTGAGTAAAAATAATTGATTTTACTATCAGTATCCTGGATAATATTTAGAGCATACCTTAATAATATAGTGAAGTTTTCTTCAGAAATTACCATTTAATATTTCTCCTTTTTTTCAATTATAGGAATTTATTTTCCATCCTAGGTCGAACCTTCTTAAGAAAATATTTTTCAAGGAACATATTCTTAAATTGTTCCCATTCCAAGGCATGAATCTCCTTGCTATCCCTGATATTCATGACTATTTACCACCACTGGTCAGATTAATCTTGAAAATGATAAATAAAATGACTAACCTTTTTATTATATGGAAACACACTAGCATCAAGTATCTTTCAAGTAATTTAATCCATCTTTCAGCCACCACTAGGTCAGAAGATCCACTGAAAGCGGGAGGGTGTTTCCTCCTAAAATGTTACACTGTCATTATTTTCATTTGTGGTATATCAAGTTGTTCTATTTTATGGATGAAATTATCATTTATAGCCTTCTTAAAATGATCCATTACTATAATAAATAGTTCGGTTCCAATTCCCACCATTCTAGGCTGAGGATTTGTAAACGCAACATCCTGTCGGTGCCTTCCTACTTCAGATTACCTATTTCTCCTGCAGAAAACACATGGTAATAATTAAATTCTATATAATTTCAACTTAAAATTAAGTTAAAAATAATTTATTGTATTCTATTAACATCATCCTAACCCCTACAGTTATATAAACCGTGCTTTGATACCAACTATAAAGACCCAAAATAAAACATTTCATAATCTTGTTAATTAATTTAAAATTCACTTTCTTACATTCCCAAAGATATTTTTTGTTTTTAGTTTTAGATAATTAGAAATTAATTCATACATATCATCCCATAAGCATACAAAGTGGGTGATACTAAAATATTATACATTTATTTTATAATACAATTTTTTTTATAAAACATGAAATATTTTCATGAAAAATATCCACAACATTCAACTTAGCTTCTTCTTTTCTCTAACCCATCCTAAAAACCTGTGAAAAACATTTTAAAACATGGGATGATCACAAAAATCTCAGTAAGGTACATAAAAAGAAGGAAAGAAACCATTAGTTCATGAATATTTATAAACATATGAAATCATTTTCAAAAAGACACAATTCTCACTAATAAAGTATCGTATACTATTTTCCTGAAAAAAGGGAATCCTCATGTGTATAATTTGTGAAACCTCTACACAAGGAAAAACCCTCCCAATTAAGAGTTCACTCTAGAGAAATCCACATCTAGGAAGGATCCATTTCTGGCCGAGATTGCAGAGCATCCACAAGGGTGACGTCCTAATCGGTGATGGGTTGACATAACAATCCATCAACACTGGTGGGTTGCACCACATTTTTACCACCCACTTAGGGACTGGGTGAATTGAAAAGATAAGAAGATCAGTGGAAAGTAGAAATTATACCATGATTGGTCTCCCAGGAATCAAACCTTGCACCTCCCAAAGGAAGTGCTTTTTGTACCACCTCTTTCACCACTACGCCACCGCTGAAGTGGCTAAAGTATCATATACTTTGTAAAAAAAGAGATTTACATAAAACATAGAAAACATAATTAAAACCATAAAGGTAAAATAGGTAATTACTTACTTAATATTATAAACCATTTGAATATTATATTATTTATAACCCTCATGACTACCTTACAATGTAACCCTCATGGTTACCTTATGATGTAAACCTCACAACTACCTTATGGTGTAACCATCGCAGTTACACTTTTAATAACCATTAAAGTCAAATTAAAAAATAAAATTACCCAATTAATTATAGGGGAATATATATCCCACCATTCATCATAAATAATTTCCAAGAACCAAAACATATTCATAAAAAATGGATACTTGCATCATAAACACATTTCTTGAGGAAACTTTCTTATTTTAAAAGAATACTGTGAAAATAAAAATGAAATAATATTGTCTATAAATAAATATGTAATATTGTAAATAAAACATAAAAACATTAAGGAGTCATGATAATGGTATACGACTCTCATTTCTTATAAGTTAAGAAGAAACATTCTTTTTTGATATTTTTTAAAAAGAGACATTATAGAGGATTTTTAGAAGGAAAGTCCCTTACCTTGAGTTTAACTTACTTCAAACATGTTCAAAACTCCTGTATAATGGTTTAAAGAGTTTTATTAATTTATTAAATAACTATATTCATATTAATGATACCTTATATAATCTTTTTATAACATCTTTTCATCCATTTATTGAATTTTTTTTGTTATTTGTTTATTTGAGGTGTGTTTATTTCGTGGTTTCCATGGTTGGTTCATTATGGGTTTTCTTGTCGAATAAAAGAAAAACTAAAAAATTATAAAGAAATTGTATTAATATTATTTCATAATTTTAAATTATACCATATGTAATTTTTTTCTGATTCGAGGATGATTCATAAGATAAAACATTAATGAAAATGATTTAATTTATTTTGGCGGTTTTTACGACCATCATGAACTTATATCATATTATTTGATATCATGTTTATATATTGATTATAGAATATTATATAACTTATAATATGTATAATTATATCTTATTTAACTATAATAATGGTTTTATGACCATCCTTTAAGGTGGTAAAATAAAATGAAAACACACTGTTCACGATGATAGTATATCTATACATCACGAACAATGTTTTCATTTTTTTAGAATAAGAGGAGAAGATGAGAGGTTTGATGATGGATATTACTTTAAAAAAATAAAATTAAAGTTTATATTTTATAATGGAGTTATAAATTCACTTGTATGATGAGATTTGAGGAGAGAATAAGAAAATAAAATAAATTTAAATGAAATTTAAAAGAAAACAAAAGAGGATTTTACCTCTTGAACTTCTTCTCCTTGAGAACCTCTTTAAGGCACTTGGTTTTGTCCTTTTGGTGACTAAAATAGCTCTTGGACATGGGTAAGAGTCTTGGGAAGGTAATTGGGTAGAAATTAAACAAGCGACAGGGTTTTGGAGGTGTGAGGATAAGAGGTGGTGAGGGGTGGTATTTATAGTGGAGGAGAGTGTTGTTTTTTGATTATTTTATTCATTAGTTTATTATTTTGGATCAAGAATATAAATAGTTTTTATTCCATTACTAAATATATTAAATAGAGAAGGATAGTTTGATATTATGGTGATTAGTTCATCTATACATTATCTATGACTCAATAATTCATGAATTTGTTAAATACTATAAATTACTATATTTCAAAATTCACAAAATTTAACTATTTTAGAAAAATCTCAAAAATTCACCCTAACCATTTTTTAAAGTGTAAAATTCAAAAATGGAATCCATTTTTCTAAAATAATTTTTTAAATTTGAAAAAATTACTTTTTAATTAGATTCATTTTTTATTTGATAAAAACCGATTTTAATAATATAGCCGAGTTTATGACACTTTGAAAAAGTAATTAAGGTTTTAGAAAATTTTAATATACTTAAAATAAAACAAAATATTAATTTATAATTCTATTTTATGAAGATAATTTTTCTTTTATATCATTATATTAATAATAAAATTGTAAATAAACATTTATGTTTCACAAAAACACCAACACATAATTTATTTTTTGAAAACATTTATTTACTTATTCCATGATATAAATATATCATATTTTCACTTATAAGATACATAAATTTTATTTATACTTTCATAGGTGATGTTACTATTCTATTAGTATATATTATTTAATTTCTCTATATACCAATTATTTCACTATACATATATGATGAATTTATCTCTTTAATTATAGAATGAAAACTAATTATTTTATAAGTACCTGAGTTGTTACAAGTACCCCCTTTATCAATGTTTTTTTAGTGCTTATAAATAAATACACTGAATAAAACTAAATAAGTAGTAGTATTATATGTGATTTCATCATTTTTGATGAATGAGATTTGGAAAAAGACCAATTGTAACAACTTGGTCCCGTAAATAGCACACACACCTCGCCTTAATATGGCCGTCAAGTCTTGGCCCATCAGGTACTACCAGTTTCCCCACAGACACATGGTCCCCTACCTGGAGCCCACCCACATTCCCAAACATGTCATATGACTAATGATTGTCCCCACAAGACACCACATGTTCTTTCCAGTGTGTTTTTTCTTGACTCACATACACCCAGGGAAACTTCACTAGTGGTCACCCATCTTGATCACTACTACTATAAAAACATGCTTTACTATCAAGTTATAATCAGGTAAGCTCCTAAAAAAAGGTGTATCTTGTTGAAATGAGTCATATCATTTAGTATTTTAAATATTTATCATTATTGGGTGTTATATTCACCCCCTTTAGAGCACAATATACTCATTATGGACCCCAGTTCTCAACCTAGGTAGTGCCACCATACTTAAGGCAGGGTTCCTCCTCTGATACCATTGTAACAACTAGGCCTCATTGACAGAACAAACACCCCTCCAAAACATGGTTGTCAGGTTGTGATCAGCTATGTACCACCCGTTTCCTTGTAGACACGTGGTCCCCTACCTGGGGCCCACCCATCTTCTAGAATGGGTTATCTGTCTAATGAGTATCCCCACAATACAACCCATGTTATTTCTAGTGAGTTTTTTCCTCAATCACACACACCTCGAGAAGCTTCATAGGAGGTCACCCATCTTAATCACTATTCCATGCCAAAAACACTTAACTATGGATTTTTAATTAGGTAAGCTCCCAGAAAGAAAGGTGCACCTTGTTGACATGAGTCACATCATTTAGTCTTTCAACCCTTTATAATTATGGGGTGTTACACCAATGATGGTGATTATTTAAGTAATAGTGGTACTATAGCTATGACAGATGGATGTAGTAAGTAGAGAGTTCGGTTTAAGATAAGAATAAAGGTAAATTGCTTCTTTTATGATAAAGAGGGCCATGTTCATAGAAACTACTATGCTTTAAAAAAGTTTAAGGAAGAAAAGAATAAACATGACACTAATTTTGAGGATACTGGTGTAAGTCTTATACAAAGTGAGTGTGATTTATATTTAGTTAGAAATGATTGTTGCAAGTCATATTTTTACAATGAATGGGTGGTTGGTTTAACGACATCATACAATATTTCACCAAAGAAAGAAATATTCTATTTATATGAAGAATGTGACTTTGCTAGATTGAATATGGGAAACATAGATTATATTATTTTCATTGGTGATGGTGATATTTTTATCACTATAAATTCACGTTATATTTTGAGTGAGGTATGTGTGACATGTCCTAGGTATACACGATACTTTTTTATCTGGATATACTCTTAATAATGATGGGTTCATGAGTTTTTATGGAAATGGAAGATGAAAATTATACATAGGATTGATGATATATGTGTGAGGTAGAATAGTTTACATGCTTTATAGGACCAATTTTAAGGTGTGTAGTAAAGTAATGAATACAGTTACGAATAAGTCTTTGTTATATTTGTGGCACATGCGATCATTAGACATGAGTCAATGAACATAAAAAAGGATGAAAATTTGGAAGCTAAAATCGGTGAGGTCAGGTGTTTTAGGTCTTACACCTTCCTTTTCTTCAGAGAGTACCACTAGTGAATAAGTAATTAAAATCTAATATTTATGTGATGCGTTGAGAGTTATAGACTGCTCAAAGAATGTTAAGAAGAGAGAGAAATTAGTTTCTGCAGATACTCCTGATTATTTGATGATCACTGTTATGGTGGAGATCATCTTTTTTCTCAATATTGTTTAGTAGGGTAGTGAAGACACATGTATGATAAAGACTTTGGTGTTTGTATTTATTTTATAGGGGAAGTTATATGGTTTTTATTAGAGTTTCAAAAAGGTGTCATCATATTATCTGTAAATGTTGATGGTTAGTGCAAAAAAAAAGTTTGATTTCCAACTGTGTTTATTGTAATTCATCTCCTTGTTTGTCAGGATGAAGGGGGAGATTAATAGGTTCAACTCACATTTTTTCCAGAGTAGATTTAACATCAGATAAAGGAATTTTATTTTTTTCATCCTTGGAATCACATGAATTTTAAATTGGGGAGATATTTCTCTTATCCAATGGATATATTTTGTTTTTAAGATATTATCATTATATATTATTTTATTATTTGAAAGGAAGCTAAACACATGTATTTTAGTAAATTCTTCACCTATAAGGGGAGTAGTAGGGGTGTGTAGCTTCAGGTGCAGATATGTGAGTGGTGGTTTTTAGGCATGGGCAGCGGTATGCTGTAGGATAAAGAGAGTAGTGTAAAATTAAAATGTGCAATGACATATTAGAGGTTCCTCAATGATGGAGAGTGTTCATGTTTTGATCTATGTGAAGTGATGTTTTGTTACAAAACAATTTTCTGAGAAAATATAGAGGCGTATTAGGGTGTGAATTTTCATACAGGTTTTCTATACAATATTTTGGAATTCAAGTTTTGAGATTCTACATGATTTTGTATTCTGTAATTATTAGTGTAATTTTTTTAGAGTTTCTCTATGGGGTTTTAATCATCCACATTAGAGGGGTTTCCATGTTAAAATCCATATATCAACTTATTTCATGACAATTCTTCTGTGCTTATATTTTCATTATATATTCTCATAATATTAATGTCGCAATCAAGTTACTATCCTAGATCAATTTGTTTCCTCTCCAATTATCTTGTCTTATGAAGGTCCTATGTAGTGGTGTATTCTATGTGAATTTGATAATAGTACATTGGAAAGCTATGTGATAATCTACTATAGAGCTTCATGTTTCATGTATCACAAAGAGGTAATTGTATCATACACTAACACATGAGGAACTATGATACTGTGATGGATTCATGCTCTTGCAATGATAGAACTAAGATCTCATATACACACACCATCATGTGAAAATGAAAGCGAGTGAAAACCACTAGATTACCTTTATAAAGAAGCAGAATGAATTACCACATAACCTATTACAAAAGTAACAATGATTCATGGACATATATTTATGTGAACACATGTGAAGATAGTGAATATGATCTGCATGAGTATCAAGTTTAAATATTTCCATTTAATGTAGTTTGAGTGAAACTATCATTCTTTCAAGGGTTTTGAGGATGCATTGTTTAGGGGGAAAGGTACACTGCTTGGAGATAGTCTACATGAACCTGAAAGATCCATTTGGGTATTTTGTTTCAAAATATTTGAATCCAATGGTAATAGAATATTCAATATGTGAAATAAAGAACATAGTAAAGAAGAACATGAGGATTTAATGTGTTTCTATCCCTTTGGGACCTATGTGCATGGAAATAACACCACCCACACACACATGTGTTTTATTATGCTTAAAATAAGATGTAGGTACACGATAAAACAGATCAGACAAGATGAAAGAAATACAAGAACAAAACATTCAAACAAATTATTTAAAAGAAAGAAAAATAAGAGTAAATAACTTATAAAACTAGATATATTTAAATATGTTAGGTGGTCCAGATCACTTCTTGATCAACCAAACTTCTCATATGTTCTCCAGGGGATACAATTGGTCTCTTTATTTGTTGTGCAGTAGAAATAACTCACCAAATATTCTTAGTTACCAGAAAGTCCGATCCAAGCAAGCTTGGACCACCAAATTTATTAATAAAATAAAAGTGCAGAAACAGGAGAAGGAAGAGAGAGAGAGATTACAAGTCAAAACATTCATAGTCACCGCCCCCATACCCGATCGTGTCATCAGCATCAGCTGATTCCCATTCTTATTGGGTCTCGTATTGTTTAAGAAACTTCTTATAGAACTTACGTTTGTCCAGCTGCTCCTTCAATATCTTCTCAATCTCCTTCTTGGAAGATGCCCTAGTGGTCACGGTCCTCGGAACTGTAGAGTAGTCCTTCCTTGGTTTCCTTGAAACAGGGGCAGATCTGACACCCTCATTGTCAGAGCCTCTTTTCTTTTCTCCTCGGACAATATCACTATATGATATCAGATTTGCATCCATATCTCTTCCCTTGGTCTCAACATGAGAGGCACCCCCTTTGCAGAGGGTTAGGTCCCCAACTCCAGGAGTGGATTCCTCCGCCCTTCCTTTCTCAGACGCAGAGGAGGGTTGTGCATTCTGATGTGGAGGATCAATCACCATCATTAGAAAGAAACAATTATTTAGGAGGAAGTATAGATATCACAAACTCCACCTGGAATGATGCACCAAGGGTGAAAGAGGGATACAATAGTCTTAGAACCCAGGCTTATGCACCACATAATCTATCTCTGAGATTATGGTTTCAACAAAGGAGAAGTGAGATCAAAAATGAGAGGGGAGAACCAGAATGAGACACACTAGGGAAGTGAACCAATACTGGGGTGATAAATTCCCATGGAAGAGTGATGACCCTATAAACCACCTGACAAATCAACATCTGCCATTGAACCATACCAAAAATAATGAGGTGAAAACATAGAACAAAATTATAATGAAATGTCTTTTGAATGAAGGTTAATATCATTAGTTTTTCAATTTGAATACCTTAAATGACCCTTATAAAGATTTATAATCAATACAAGGAGGTCATGGGAGCGTCTGAGGCTTGTTTGTAGCCTAGAGTTCTTAAAAATGGGTTATAGGGTAGGATGCATAGTTTGTATGAAACTACACGGTTACAGAAAAATGCACCTGTAGGCCACATGGTTTGTTTTCAACTATGCAGACTAAGGTGCATGACCATGTGGCTTGTTGGAGATGTGGGACAGAGGGTTAATGCATGGTTTTTACATGGGTATCAAACTACACATCTAAACTATGTGAACCCAAATTTGGGGCGAAATTACATATTTTACCTCAACATAGGTTAGAATGTTATTTCTATTTTCTCCTTCCTCTAGTGGACAAAACCTCCTTTCTTCCTCCTCTTTAATCTCAAGAACACCCAAGATAGGCTTTAAAGGATAACTCCCATCGAACAACTGATTCTTGATCTGTTGGAAGCTATAAGTTTGCCTTGGTAATCTCCCCTAGTCTCTCTAATCCTATCAAGGTTATTCTTTGCATCTATTACACTATTTAGATGTAGGTTCATATGCCCCATTTTCAAGATGTTGGAATATTTTTAAAATATCTTCCAACCTACTTTGAATTTATAGATAATATCAGGAAATCATTCATCTACAACCTTGAGGTATGTGGTCACATCATTTTCCATTTTAGTATTGGCTATTTCATAATTATGTCATCATTCCATATGCCGAAATTTACCAAATACCTATAATGTTTTGATTCCTTCTTGTCTAATTGAACGTTATGACTTAATATATGTTAGTTGAGTCCTGTTTGGTTAGTTAAATCTTAGACATGCCTCATATGGTTACCCAAAGTGTGTGCCAAGTAGAATTGACCATTTTTTCCAATTGGTCCAATTTTCCTGAAACTCAATTTAACCATGATCTTGGATTCTAAATGTAATTTTCCATTGAGACATGTGTGTTTTATATAACCCAAGGCACCTAAAAGGTGTTTTCACCTCTTGTAGTTGGAATTGCACAAGTGGGAAAATTTCTAAATGGATATGTCATCCTCTAAATGACACTTGAGCCTTATAAAGGGATTTGACATGTTTTAGATGAATTGAAGGAGTTAGTTAAGTTGAATAGAATTTTATAGGATATATTGTGCAAGATGTTTTTATCCTTTTAATGAATTGACCATGACCCCTCCAATTGACACTTGAACTATATGACTTGTTTCCATGTTTTAATGAATTATAACAGATTAAATGGAATTGAGAAAGTAAAATGGATAATGACATGCCTAAGAGGTCTTGCCTCATGTATTGAATTATATGTGTGTCCATTCCTTTTTTTATACATTGAAAATGCTTGTTTAAATTGAAATTATTAAAATGGATTGATTTTTACTAAAGGGGTATATGAGAGGTAATGCCTCATATATTGTTTCGATAAATGTGAATATGCCACTTATATGTATATGGGCTATTTGTAAATGGAATAGATAAAATGTATTACACCATGCCATTTATATTATAATATTCCTTTATAGAGGCTGAGACATGATGGTAAGGGACTCTTTGAGCATGGCTCTATCAGGATCCCTTATATTGGGTGTTGATCATGGTGACTCGCACTAGTGATATGATATGGTTGTTGGGATTTATGTGCTACGTACCATGGTAGAGTATTTCCTTTACGACCCACTTTCCATCCAGAGAATTTTTGAACAACATCTCTCTCTCTCTCTCTCTTATTCTTTATGTAGGGATTATACCCTTTGCTTAGGCTTTTTGGCTCATTAGACTGATATGGATATGTGAGTTTCTCCCCATTATAACCAACACTAGTATTCTAGGTATATGTCCATTAGGCATCCTCACACACTTGGTTCATATAGGTGGATGAAATATAGAACTAAACCATATATATAAAGTATTAAAAATTATATATACAGTCACTTGACAAGATAGAAATTCCTGCTATGAGCTATAGCAAGTAGTCATGCTAGGTGTCCTTTAGGAACCTGAGTGGGAAATTATTTATTTATTCATTAATTATTTTAGTTTCTTGGTATTACCTAGACATTTTTTTGTTAAGATCACTACTCATATTACACATAGACACCATTGATGGTGACATATTGATATTTTTATCCCAAACCCTACTTGGGCTACCTTTGGTACATGAGAAGATTATATTCCTGTAAGTATTGATAAGGAAAAGTTCCCTTCTACAGGTTGTTGATTAGCCTACCTATTTGGAGCTCATAAGAAAAGAATCAGGCATAGTCTTGAGATGCTAATGAAGCTATTTTTTCCTTTTTTAGATTTTTTAGTTTGTATAGAATGTTGTAATTTCATGTTTCTTTTTGTATTATAGCATGCCATAAATCATGTATTAAAAAATTCCTTTGAGGCAGTTATATTATATTCATTTGTTTAGTTATCATCTTCTCCTGATATTTATTTATTATATTATCTATTTATGCTTTCATAATTTATTGATTTTGATTGTTTATTTTTTTCTTCTTCTATTGATTATATCTTCTTTTATCTGCTATGCTACTCTAACATTAGGGTATAGTATCCCTACATTACTACCCTTACACCCTCACTTCTAGTCAGAAACCTCTAGCATATGGGGATGAATGCTTGAGGCCATGTGACCCAATGACTTGGGGTTCATCTTAAGTGGATGCTAGTTTGTGATGTTACAGACTTGTATCAGAGTGGTTCCTTTCTTGATTTATTATTTAGAGATAATATATTGGATATCCAGAATGCTTGGAACTTGTTTATAAGATGTTCTTGGGCGTCATAAACCCATGTTAAGGGTAAAGACCAAGTTTCATGAATTAATTGTTGTTATTATTTTGCATATTAATATTGATATTATTTCACCATTGGGTGATACACTTGATTTTTGATGTTATTTTTAATGGTGTTATTGAAATTGTGATTTATTTACTGTTACATGATGAAATGAGGGCTTTGCATTAGATCATGCATCATCACATGCACAATATGATTAATTGGCTATACATTTTCCATGCCACATTTATTTTTAGAATGCATTTTTTGTTAAATATTTTTAGTCCCATGATTATATTGAATTATGATAATGCATCTTTAAGGTATTGGAAAACATAATTGATACTTAAAGTGCCTAACATGACCTAACAAATTTTTTCTAAATAGTTTAAAATAGACACCTTAAGTAGTCAATTATGTCATGTTGAGTTATGGACCATTAACCACATGAGATGAAACGTGTTATGGTGTGGGTTAAGTGGATTACACATTTGGTTCATAAGGAGTATGTGCCCTTATGGATTTAAAATGAAAAAATATTTAATTAAACCATCTAAAGTGACAGAATCATTTGAAGAGAACAATTTCAAAATCATTATGACTCCCAAATTGAGAAAAACTATCTTGTATATGTCAGATATAGAGACTTAGAATTGAGACCATAATTTTAGTTGGTAGTGGGGTATCTCTTGTATTCTTAGGGCCTGTTATGGTCTCCTCTACCATCTAGACCTGGATTTTGAAGTAGGAAGAGAGGTGTGTTTGTTTCTATAGGAAGCCTTTACACATGTCCTAGTTTCTTATCTGAAGTTGTTATAATTTCTTAGATCTATTTTGAATCATGCATTTGGAATTATAGAATCATACCGCCTTGATGTCCTCATATCGTACACCCTGAAGGTGGTAAGACCACATATCTGAGGTGGAACGTTGTGATCCACCAGTTGTTCCTCCTATAGAGCCACATGTTACTCCTATTCTAGTTCCAGAGATGGGCAATGGATCCCATTTCTAAGAGGGTTTTCTATATATGCTTCAGACTATGAAAGGTATTGTTTGACCTACCCCTAGTATGACAGAGTTGACTTGTGATTTTTAGTAGTAAAATCCTCCCACATTTTTAGAGGACGGATTAACTCATGTTGTAGAGTCTTCTATAGAGGCTATCCTATATATATTCGATCATCTAGAGATGCCTCTAGAGTATAGGGTCAAACTAGATGCTTACATGCTTCATGATTTGGTTAAGAGGTTGTGATATGTCATCACCTCAGAGGATTATCATCGTGACATGGTCTAGGATGATTGTTAGACCATATTTTACCAATAATTTTCCACTAACTCCAAGGGATGATAGGGCATGAGAATTTATGAACCTACAGTAGAGGAGCATGTCATTTATAGAATTATCTACCCATTTTAATGAGTTGAACCAATTTTCTCCCTCTCTAGTTTCTGAGGATCTTATAACTACTAGGAGATTTAAGGTTGGGCTAGTTTATTCCATCCAGTCATAGGTCAATATATTTAGATTGATGACTATTTCTAAAACCGTTAACCCAAACCTAATCATAGAGCTGAACTTGAGGGATACTGAATGTAAAATCCTGGGTTTTTTGGAACCTCGATCTAGCAGTGGTTCTTCTTAAGGGAGAAAGTGTCTTTTTGATACTACTCAGGGTGGTAGTAGTAGTCAGACTCCTCATGCAGAGAGTTTTATTATCTTCCACCAGTGTGGAAAATTGGGACACATTAGGTATCAGTGTCCATGGTATCCATTCGTGTGTAGAAGATATGGAAGGATGGTCCTTCTCAATATTTTCTATAGGATATTCCCTCTAGTTCCTAGTGAGTGGGGATCTGTACTTACTCCTCAATTAGGAGTGGGGTCAGTGGGATCACAACAAGCGGGTAGCTGGAACACCACTGGTCGATTAGGCTGAGGTGGAAGCCAAGGAAGAGGTAGTCAAATGTATGATTCTCAACACCAATAGAGTGGGATTGATTAGGGAAGTCATATAGTGACTCAGGGCCATAGTACATGCCAGTAACATGTAGTCTAGCCTCTACTGTAGGAGCAGAGTGCCAGACCTTATATAGTTCGAGGTACTATTCTAGTTACCTCCACTTTTGTGGAAGCTTTTTTTGACATAGGTGCATATCAATAATTTATATATGAGACTGTTATGGGTAGTTTGGGCCTTGAGATTGAGAAATTATATGGTGTATTGAATATAGATATGTTGTTAGGTATCCTTTCAGAGGGAATTTTCTGTTTTATGGACTGTCCCCATAAGATAAGTGGTTTCCTTTTCGTATGGAATCTGTATATCCTCAACATGATGATATTTGATGTAATCATTTCTACAGACTAGTTAGTTCCCTATCAAGCCCATATTGACTGATTTTATTAGAGGGAAGCATTTGCATCACCAGAGGGCATTAGGAACAGGCATAATGGTGAATGGTATGTGAAATATTCGTGATTAGGACCCGCGCAATAGAGGCTGGGTAATGTGACAACATAGATCTCTGGTCTTTTCCTCGATTTTTAGGGGTTACAATCCATTGTTTTTACTCATGTAGTAGATAATTTCAGAGGTTTGTTTTTGAAGAATTATCAGGTCTACCTCTGGTGTGAGAGGCAAAGTTTACTATTGAGATTATTCTAGGAGCATCACTGGTGACAATTACTCCTTATAGGATGGAATCTAAGGAGAATCTAGAGATCAAGAAACAGTTGGAGGATCTGGAGGTGAAAGGATTTATATGCCCCAACACTTCTCCTTAGATTTCATTGATTTTATTTTCCAAGAAGACAAACATTTCTCTATAGATTTGTGTGAATTACTATTGATTGAAACAACTCACTATAAAGAATCAATACCCACTACCTAGAATAGACGAACACTTTGATTATCTACATGTAGAAAAAGTGTTTTCAAATATAGATATGAGGTATAGCTATCATTAGGTGCATGTTAGGATGAAATACATACCCCGTACAATGTTTAAGAGAAGGTATGGTCTCTATGAGTACTTGGTTATGCTGTTCAGACTCAAAAATTAACCTTCGATATTTATGGATCTTATGAATTTGTCTTACACCCATATATGGATTTTTTTGTCATAGTTTTTGTTGACAATATATTGGTGTATTCGTGCTCCAGAAATGACTATGAAGCTCATATTGAGATTGTTCTAAATACACTGAGAGAGAATGCACTCCATTCTAAGTTCATTAAATGCCACTTTTGGATTGATAAATATCACTTTTTGGATTACTTTATCTCATAGTCAGAAGTTTTAGTAGACCCAGAGAAAGTGAAATCTATAGTTTCTTGGGAGAATCCCAAGAACCTCTTTGATATCTAGAGTTTCTTGGGGCTTGAGGGATATTATAGACACTTTATCTAGGATCTATCATTACTTAAAGTGCTGATTATAGGATTGACAAATAAGTGTGTGAAATTCATTTGGTCAAAATCTTGTGAATAATCTTTTCATTAGTTGAAGGGAAGACTGACTTCATCATCGATATTGATTCTACTAGAGCCATATAAGAGATATAATATGTACTTTTATGCATCAGGTATCATTCATGGATCTTTACTAATGTAGTATGAGTGAGTAATTGCATATGGGTCTCATCAGTTGAGACCTCCTGAGTGTAATTTCCTAATCACGACCTCGAGCTTGCTTCTGTTTTTCATGCCTTATACCATTGGAGACATTATCTATTGGGTGAGAATTTTGTGGTATTTACAGATCAATAAATCCTTAAATACATATTCACACAGTTGTATTTTAATCTCAAGAAACACAGGTGGGATTAGTACCTACAATCTTTTGATTTTGAACTTTCTTACACACTAGAAAAGGGGAATTCAGTAGCTGATGCTCTGATTTGGAAGACTCATACATAGGCTGTTCATGAATCTAGTAGATAATAATAGCTAATGGACTTATTCATAGAGATTCACATTGGAGTTTAGAAGGACCATGTTTATACTATCCTTTAAAACTTAATAAGTGATTTCTAATCTTCTGGAACATGTGTGAATAATAGAGCTATCTGATCCTGAAGGTATTGTCCCAAGAGAAAGTGTTTTAGATGATGATACATATTTAGGTTAGACCATGGATGAGGATAATACATTATTGTTTCATTGGAATGTATGGGTCCCAGTAGACATCAGCTAGGATCTTATGTGGGAATTATACACCTCATCATGGGTGGTTCAACTCGGTGTCACATAATGTATCAAGATCTACGATGCTCATATTGGTGGCCTGGTATGAAACTCGAGATTTCCAGCTTTATCACATGGTTTTCCACTTGTCAGTAGGTGAAGGTGGAACATTAGTAACCGGTAGGACTTCTAAATCCATTGTCCATTCCTAAGTGGAAATGGGATGATGTTTTGATAAACTTCATGATTGTTTTACCTAGATCACCCTGAGGCAACAATACAGTGTGTGTTTTCATTGACCGTATGATGAAGGTCTCACACTTATTACCTATATGAGATACCTTATAGGTCTATGATCTAGGAAGGCTATATGTCAAATATATTTTATTTCTTCATGGATATCTTCATTCTATCATTTCTGAAAGATATTATCTTTTCATGTCATGGTTATGGAAGGGGTTGAAGATGGACTTGGGTACACAGGAACTTTTGAGCATGACCTATCACCCATAGAATGATGGATATACAAGGCATAAAATTTAGGTTATGGAGGACATGATTCATGCATGTGTTCTCAAATTTGGGGGTTCTTGGGAGAAACACATTACCCTTTTTGGGTTTCCTTACAATAACAACTTTCAGTCTACCATCGAGATGGTTCCTTATGCATTCTTATATGTTAGTATTTTCCACTCACATCTGTTCTGGATAGTGGTAGGGGAAGCATATATGATTGGATATTTCTTATGTAGGAGACTACAGATATGTTCCAACTGATCAATAATTTCATGTTCATAGCTCTGTATAGGTAGTAGTCTTATGCCAACATATGCCAGTGACCCCTAGAGTTTGATGTTGGAGACCGGGTTTTCTTACAAGTCTCTCCCTGGTTAGGGAATAAACATATCAGGAAGCAGGGTAGGCTCTAACATAGGTTTTTTTTTGAACCTTCAAGGTTGCAAAACATATCATACTAGTGTATTACCACTTGTCGCTTCCTCGGAGATACAGGTCTATGCATGATGTCTTTCATGTATATCAACTTTTCCAATATTATCTAGACTTGACCCATGTCTTTCTTCTTGATGAGGTCAAATTAGATATAGATGATTACTTTATGGAGTATCCCATATGTATACTTGATCGGAGCATGAAGAAACTCTAAGGTAGGTCAGTTCCTCTGGTATGAGTGTTATGGAAGCACGACCGAGTACATGAAGATACCTGGGAGTAGGAAGTTGATATATGTTCTAAATGTCCAAAACTCTTCATTTATAGTACCTATTTACCCTCATAAGTACAACTTAGAGAGGTTGTAATGATATATATTTTCAATAAAGGTACACATCGTTAATTTGAATACCTTAAATGAGCCTAATACAGATGTCTAATCAAGCCAAGGAGGTCTTGGGAGCATATGAGGCTCGTTCAGAATATGGAGTTCTTGAAAATGGCCTACAGGCTAAGCCACATGTTTTTTTTGAAAACCCTACGGTTGCAGACAAAGGAACCTATAGGCCATATAATTTGTTTTCATCCATGTGGACTAAGGTGCACGACTATGAAGATTGTTACAAATGCAGGACAGAGGGTTAACACACGGTTTGTGCACGGTTTGAAAACCATGAGCCTAAACTGTGCGACTCCAATTTTTTAGATGAAATTTCATATTTTCCTCCAACTTAAGTTAAAAAATTATTTCTCTTTTATCCTCCATATAGTTTTCAAAACCTCCTTCTTCCTCCTCTTTGAGCTAAATAACACTCAAGAGAGGTTTTGAAGTAAAAATCACATCTGACGTCCGATTTTGATCTGTTGAAAGCTATGAGTCTTTCTCAGTAAGATCCCATAGTCTCTATACTTCTATCAAGGTTATTCTTTCCATTTATTTCACTATTTAGATGTAGGATCATATGCTCTATTCTCAGGGGATTGGATTGTTTATCAAATATCTTACAACCTTCATTGAATCTGAGACCTTCTATCAAGGTTATTCTTTCCATTTATTTCACTATTTAGATGTAGGATCATATGCTCTATTCTCAGGGGATTGGATTGTTTATCAAATATCTTACAACCTTCATTGAATCTGAGACCAATATCAAGCGAACATTTGTCTATGACCTTGAGGTATGTGTTCACATTGTTTTATCTCACACCCTACTCGGCTGCCATTGGAACCTGAGAAGACTATCTTCTTGCTGGTGTTGATAAGGGAAAAATCCCTACTATAGGTTTATGATTATCTTACCTAGTTGGATCTTAGGAGTAGAGGATCGAGCATAGGCTTGAGATGCTTATAGAGCTGTTTTTTATTTTTTGGCATTTTTTAGTTTGTATATAATGTTATACTTTCTTATTCCTTTATGTATTATATAATTCCATGCATCATGTATCAGAAAATGAATTTTAGGATTTTGTATTATATTTAGTTGTTTAGTTATCATCTTCTTCCATTATTTATTTATTCAGTTATCTATTTATGCTTCTACACTTTATTGATTCTGATTATTTATATTATTCTTATGTTGTTGATTATATCTTCTTGTATCTATTGTGATACTCTGTCATGAGGATATGGTCTCTCCACTGTACTACCCTTACACCATCAATGCTAGTCAGAAGCGTCTTTCATGTAGGGAGGTGCATTTGATTCAATGTGATCTACCAGATTAGGGTTCAACTTAAATGGATATTGGGATGGGACATTACAAGAATTAACAGGTGGATGGATAAGATGAAAAGTAAGAAAATAATCATCAAAGGCTAGGAATTCACCCATGGTGGACCAGTGAAATGAAAAGTGAATGATGAATTAAAATTAATATCCATGCTAAGCATAATTGCATAGATCAGTGGCCCAATGTACAAAGTAGAGACCCACCAAACAAGAATATCTAATTGAGCATATAAAATAATTCAAATTTTTTTTCTATGTATGTATTATAAATGAATGAATAATAAAATAGGTAATTTTGTATGAAAACACATAATTTCATAAATCTACACCATTTTAAATTGAAATTAGAGATATTATTTCACCTAAGTTTATTTAATGAGAATAAAATTTAATTTATCTAGATAGTATTTTAATTTTCATAATACCATAACTTTAGTCAAACTAGAAGCTGTGTTATTGTCAATATGTATCTTGTTAACACATACAATTATAGATTCACTATAAAAAAACTAGTTCCTAGTGTAAGTTTATTATATGAGGTTATTATAACCTCTATGAAATTAATCATATAAAAAAATTATAATATAGAGACCGTTTAATGAAACCAGTGCTATTTTTTATTTTAATTTAGTGGGGATTTCAACTAAATCACCACTAAATATGTTCAAAAAACCATAAATTCATCCCCTCCCTCTTTCACCCCTCTCACCCCTATTTCCCTGACCTTGATCCCCCCTTAAACCTCCCCATCCCTTCTTTAGAGGTGACCCCAACCCCCACCTTGGCAGAGACCCCTAAACCCCCTCCAACCTCCTTCCCCTTCTCCCATCATTGGTGGAAACCCCTAACCCCCTTCGACCTATAACCTATGACCTACCTGTACCCTCATTGATAGAGACCCCCAACCCCCAACCCCCACCCCCCTATGACCTCTGACCTCCCTCTCTCATTGGACCCCCTTGTCATTGACCACCCTTACCCTGACCCCCCTATTGGCTACCAAAGTTATCTGACACCCCTGATGGCTAATATCTTGTCCCTCATCCCCCTTTATAGTAATCTCCATGAACCCAAACCCCTATCGGAAAATTCTATGACCCACACCTTCCCTGCCGTCTTCTGTCATGACCCCAACATTACTGTCAGTGATCACCGTGACCCAAACTCCCCTACCAGCTACTACTATGACCCTGATCCTTTGCTAATTAATGCTATAACCCCAACCCCCTAAGATTATGTGATTATAAAAAACACTTTAATTTCAATTTTTTTGTATTCATGATATACTATAATCCACAATTTTGATATGTATTTAATTTTTTATTTCATGTACTATATTTAATTAAATAAAATTTATGTGATTCCATAGATATTTAATAAAATGTTTATTCACTTAGTTGAAGTTGATGATTTATTTTTGATTTGATTATTAATTTATTATTATTTAAAATAAATTTTTTTATTATATTTTTTTAGTATATTTACATGAAATATTAAGATAATTTTTTTAAAGTAGTCTTATGATGGTCATAATTAGGGTCAAAATATTCCATGAAATGAGATTGTTTATGTCATTATCCCTTTATAGAAGTTTTCATGAAGAGGTTAATGAACTTATTTATTTATCCATCATGAATGAAATGAAATGGTAAGTTATGTATATCATGGTATTTTTCCTCCTTTATAGTGAGAAATTACTCATTTTCCAAATACTATAGTGACCCCTATTGGACAATAAGAATGAGGCATATTTCTGTTTCATAAGAAAATATCACTATGTTTCTGAGTAGGTGGCAGTTATCTAATTTATGGTTAAACCCTTATTAGATGATAATAATGTGGTGGTAATATAATTTATGCCAATATTCATCCATGTTTGTGATAAATAATAATTTATTTGATTCATGTTTTTGTATTACAAGTTTAGTAAGAAAAAAGACATTATTTGATTCATCCCATTTTTCTTTATAGTTGTTATGAAAGAGTCAATGTTGAAGTAGGGTAATGTTTAATTTTTATTGTACCCATTTTATTAAATATTTATATCTCTATATCTAAATTTATAGGTAGAATACAGTATAATACCCATTGATAAAATTTGGATTAATTTACCTCTAACACACCTCAATATACTAAGGGTTTGGAAGAATTTTTAGATTATGAAATTTCAAACTGATCTGTGGATGGTAGAATAAAATGTATGTATCCTGATTATGAATTTAAATGATGGTTAGATAGAAACAAAGTATATGATAATTTTATATTAAAATAGTTTCCTGCTCGATATGTTTGTTGGTTTTTTCACGGTGAACCAAATTTTATTGAAATTAAAAATAATAAAAATATTTTCAATGAAACACAAAGTGACCCGGTATAGGAGAATCATGTTTTAAAATTTTCAAATGATGCATGTGGTTTTTTAGAATACAATGTACAAGATTTTAATAGATAAAAAAACTCAGTTGATCATGATTAGGTTAATCTTTCTTTGAACTTTAGTGACCAAAAAATGTGTTTTATGAATTTATTAAAGATGAATATCAATAACTGTACAAATTGTGTTCCAAGTATTTGAATTTGGTTTCCTACTTAAGTTGTATCATATCAAGTATCTATGTGGAATTACTAAGAAATCATTGTATATGTTTTTAGAGTTGCTTCATGGTGAATTTAGTGAAACTATGATCTCTGAATCATTATATGAGATGATGAAAGTTATCAACAAACTTGGAATTGGTGATATAAAGATACATGAATTCCCTATTGATTTCATACTTTATTAGGGAAAAGATCTTGATAAAAAAGAATTTATAATATTTCATACAAGATGATAGAAGTTAATGAACAACAATGAGAGTATAAATCAATGTAACCCCAAGAATAAACAGAAGAAGAAAAATCCTGCAAAGGTATTTTGTTACTTTCATTTGAAACCATGCTTGTAAATATTATTAATTCATTCTAATATTGCATACAACATGAATTGGAATACTCATGATAGTAATAATGGCTTGATGAGACATCCAAAATATTCAACGTCATGGAATATGTTTGATTCTCTATATCTATATTTTTCTCTAGATCATAGGAATGTACGTTTAGGATTAGATTTTGATGGTTTTAACCCTTTCAGAACTTTAAATACTAATTATAACATTAAGCCAGTGGTTTTTATCCTCTATAATCTACCTCTATAGATGCGTATCAAGAATAATTATTTCATTATTTTAATAATTATTATTTGAAAGAGAATTCCTGGAAATGACATTGATGTATACCTTCACTTTTAATCAAAGATTTGTGAGAATTATAGGATGATGGTGTGGAAACATATGATGCTTCAAAGAGAAAACTATTCAAAATGCATACTGTTTTAATATGGAATATTGTTGAACTTCCTAGACTAGAAAATTTATCTAGTTGGAATTCTCATACTGGGTTGTCTTGTCGAGTTTTTAATTTTGATTTTGAACCTTGATGATTAAATCATATTAGAAAATGGTGTTTTATAATTCATTGTCAATTTCTTGATTCTTCTCACAAATTCAATTTTAACAAGACACAATTTGATGCAGATATTGAATTGACAAATTCACCAAATGTGTTATCTAGTTCAGAAATATTGGGACAATTAATTAATGCCACTGAGGAATTTGAAAAATGTCATCAATTTAAAGAAGGGGGGAAAAGGGTATGAGGTACAGAATCTGAAGTAGATGAAACAAAAAAATAGAAGAAAAATGGTATATTTTTCAAGCTTACTTATAGAGATTTTAATTTTATACGTCATAATATTTGAGAAATGAATAATGAGAAGAATATCTAAGAAAATATAATTTTTAAATTGCTTAATGAGAAGTGTAAATTGAAGGATCACCTTAATGCATGTAAGGATTTGGAGTTAATGAATATAAATCATGGTTTATTGTAAAATGAGAATAGAATGTATACTTCATCTATTTTTAAAATAAAAAATCATGAGAAATTCATATTTATTTGAAAATTAAAGAATGTAAAAATACAAGATGGATATTCAAGTAATATATCAAGGTGCATTGACTTAAAATATAAAAAGTTTCATGGATTTAAATGTCATGAATCACATATTATAATATAGAAGTTGTTTCCATTGGAATTTCCTAATATGTTTCCGGAAAAAGTAAACGTGGTTCTAGTTGAGTTTTGTAGACTTTTAAAAGAGATTTCTGGAAAAAATATAAACCCAAATGATCTTGATAAACTTCAAGAAATAATTTTTTTGACACTATCATTTGGAGGTGTAATTTCCTCTTCATTCTTCATAGTCATGATTCATTTTATTTTTCATTTGGTTAAAGAATCCAAAATTAGTGGACCGGTACACTATCAATGGATGTATCCAATTGAGAGGTAAGTTGATATTATTTTTATTTTTATTAGTGAATTTAGTGTTATCAAATAATTGTATAAGTCATTTTAATATGTTTCTTATTTTTTTAATTAGTTACTTAGGTTATTTGAAATAATATGTGAGGAGTAAAGTTCAAACATAAGGCTCTATTGCTGAAGGTTACATAGTAAAGGATAGATTAGACTTTTTTTATAGGTATTTGGATGGGATTGAGAATAGAATTAATTATATTGGACATGCTGATGACATATCCAATAATTATCTTTTTGAAAACTAGTCATTGATATTTCCAACTATTTGATGACCGATTGGAAAGGGGTCAAATTTTACACTGATTAAATTGATGTTTCTATAGGAACATAGATACGTGCTACTCAATTGTATTTTTTCACATCCATTTATTGAAGAATTGCAACTAAAAACAAAGAAGTGACTAAGGGGTCTAGTTCAAAATGATCTTTAATTAACAAAATATATTAATAAAGATATTGTTGAATGGTTCTCCTATCATGTAATTATATATTCATATTCATATTATTTCTGTGTAGTTATTTTGTCTAGGTTAAAAGTATCAACTTATATCTTTTTGTCTAGATAAAAAATGCTTAGAATGGAGTTGAAATATCAAATGATTTTATGTTTTTGTCTCTAGGTCCTCTAAGATGGGCTAAGAGATTCAATGCGTATAATATTCATGGATTTAGGTTTCATAAAATTTACCATGAATAAGATTTGAAAACTCAAAATAGTAGTGTATTTACACTTGAAGAGGTGGGATACTATTGAATGTTGAATGATATAATTTAATTAAACTATCATGTTTAGTCTTAATTTTTCTTATTCAAAGGAAATTGGGTTAACATTGATATGGGTATAATGAATGAGTCGTTACATTTTACTTCTTTCAACTTCTATTACCAGATCCATACCGCTGAGTGTGACAAGCATGATCCATTTATCTTGGATTCATAAGAGAATATGGTTTATTATGTGGATGATGAAATACATAAAGGTTGGAGTATTTTTGTACACTTAAATCAGAGAGAATTATATGATAAGGGTGATAAAGATCAGTTGGTGCTTTGTGATAGTGAACCTCATAAACCACAAAACATTGAACAATTTTTTAACGATAATATTGAAATAGTAGAATTTTTAAGAGAGGGTGAAAATGAAGGACTCTCCATTATAGAGGTTGATAACAATGAAGATAATAAATATGGAGATAATTTAATGTATAAATTTGTAATGAAAATATATTACAGTTTCTCATTGATAAGTGTTTCGTACAAATATACATTGTTATAGTTTTTTTTGTAATTTTTTTAGTTTTACATTTTTATTATATTTATTATACTTAAACCATTTAAATTGAAGGAATTATGAGAATAATTTTTTTAGGATTATAGCTGATCACCATCTCAGAGCACACCACCACTATCATCATCTTCTATGGGTCTGAGTGATTCTGTTGTACCTAACACCACTAGTGATCTAGCCATTTACCCAGATATCGTTGGTAGCCAACCACCTGATTCAACTCTAGTGATGAAGCTACTGGGTACCCCTCCATCTAAGGGATATTTATGAGTTACCATTACTAGTATGTATGTCATTTTTCAAAAAAAAAAATTAATTACTTTTTTAATGCATTTGTTAAACAGAGGAAGAAAACTACAGAAGGGATACAAATATGAACATGGAAGATGTATGGGAATTGGAGGACGTCAAAATTATCATTCCATTTGATGAGTTTGGGGTACCTACCAGTGATACTACTAGAATCTATGGGTAGATTATTAGGCATATTTCTTATGAGACAGTGAGCTTTCCCATTAATTATAAATATTGGAGGCATATTCCTACATCTTTAAAAAATGAGGTATTCAATAATCAAGTAATGTTAATATTAATTTAATATTCCTTGATAACTAATTTAAAATACATGGGTAAAATTTTGTAATATAATTATAAAGTGTTATGTTTTTATTTATAGTTAATATTTCATATTGATGTCCCTGACTCTGTTTCATGCCCATGGATTATGAATATTTTGGGAAAGAAATGGAGAGATTTTAAATGGAGTTTATGGCATGAGTTTGATGACACATCTCTAAGCTCATGATATATGTATAAGAAAGTTCTTGACAACATTTCTCATGAGAAAGGAAATATCTTTATCAATATTAATAGAGATTAATCTCATGAGGTAATTGCATAGTTTTCAGTATCTTAATAAAATAAACACAATAAAATTATAATTTTTTATTAATGTTGCTAATTTTTGTTGGAATTATCTAAAAAAATACTATAAATCGTGAGAAGAAATTCATCACTCAAATCGTCAAGTCTCATATTTTTTCAAGAAAAAGAAAAAATTTGGTTTGTATTTTATTAATTATTATTTATATAATTTTATTATAAGTCAATGTTTTTTCTAACTTTTTTATATTTCTTTATAAAGGATAATGAATTAGGTTACTCTGTTGACCAAATAGAGATGTGGTTTAAAGTGAATAGAAATCCTAATGATAGTTTTGTAAATGACCCTACCAAAGATGTTGGAGTAAGTACTCTTCATTACCATTTCATGTTATTTCAATACTATAAAATCACAAAAATTAAAAATATATTATAAAAACTGACAATCCTCAAAACCAATTAAATGGGGTCGACTATATGGGTCAAATGTTGCTAATTTTTCATCGTTTGATACATCAAGCTGACCCTAATTAATTGGGTTTAAGTTTTGTTTATTGTTATAATATATTTTCATTATTATTTTTTTATAAAAATGAAATAAAAATAAATAGTAATGAAAAATTGATTAATTAGATAAAATTATAAAGTTTAAATATTTTAAAAAATCATTTTTAATTTTTTTATATTAACAAGTTAGAATTAAAGAAATATGGGATGCGAAGCCTTCACAATAATCATCAGTTTTCCAGAATTATTTAGTTGGAACCATTTTTGGGAAGTAACATCCCAGACAAGTATGGGGGATGGGTTTTGAGACTACTCCATCAATTGTATTTGGTAGGTCATCATCATTTGTTACCACTACACCCAATGGGGGTTTGAGTAATAGAATTTATCGAGAATCACATATGGAAATTAAAAGATTGAAATAAAAAGTGTAAGAATAAGACTCATATAGGAAAAACAATATCAATGGTGGCTGAAAAGGGATAATGCTTTAGTTTTTGTATTTTAGAATATGACCAGTATGATTCCTAAGAAAATTTCCATCCTTATAGCTCATCCCGCCAAGGTAAATTCTAAATTCTATATATTATCCACACATTTGAAAAGAATACACACAACTTCCATAAATAAAACTAAAATGAAACTTTTATATAGATAACACACATTTCAAGTCATACCGAACACATATTGTTCTGAATTTATGTGATGTTGATTTCTACAAATCAAAAATAAATTATAGATCGTTATCCATAAGTTTGAAAATAATTTGATCTTTTTTTTGGTTTTGACTCTGTAAAAAACTCTTAAACGTATAAAAGCATTTAAAAACATGTGTTGGGGGTTAAAAACCAAGAAACCAATGTTATTTTTCCTTGAAATCATAGGAAATAAATTGTATATTGAATTTTGAAATATAGTAACTAATGAATTGTCATTATGAGTTATGGTTATCTTAGAATGGATATAAACCCGTTTTTAGTGTTTTAAAACACTAAAACATCAATGTAACAGTCAAAACCATAGAAAAACTCATATTGATGTGAAATCATGGGAAAACCATATTTGTGTTATTTTTGATGTTTATTTACAAAAAAACATCAATAAAATGTGCGGTGTGCTTAGAATGAATTGGTAAACACTTCTTAAAGTGTACCAAAGCCTTTAAAAACAAGTGTCGGGGGGTCAAATCTAGGAAAATGATTTTATATTTCCCTAAAATCATAGGAAAAGACCATAGTTTTAATTTTTAAATATAGGATCTTTCAGAACATCAATTTGAGTTATTCTTTTCCCAGGATGGCCGGTAACATGTTTTTAGTGTTTAAAACACTAAAACATTCATGTAACAGTAGAAACCATAGAAAATGACATCAAATTGATTTTGAATCCTGATAAAACCACTAATGAGTTTTTTTTGATGTGTATATGTAGAAAATATATTAATCCGACATGCAGTGTGGTTGGAGTGACTTGGTAAACACTTCTTAAAGAGTATAAAAAAATTAAAAACATGTGTCGGGGGGTCAAAACCAGGACAATGATGTCAAATTTCCTAAAATCAGAAGAAAATGTTTATAGATTGAATTTATAAATGTATGAACTAGAAAAATATAATTCTGAGTTATATTTTTTCCGGGATGGCCTTAATCACATTTTTAGTGTTTTAAATCACTAAAACATGTATGGAACTGTCAAAACCATATAAGATGACCTCATATTGTTGTGAAATATTGGGGTAAACACCATTGAGTTATTTTTGACGTGTACTCATAGAAAAAACATCAATATGATATGCAGTGTGGTCATAATGACTCATTAAACACTTCTCAAAGGTACATAAGATTTTGAAAACAACTATCGAGGGGTAAAAACAAGGAAAATGATGTCGAATTTCCAAAAAAATTAGAGGATAATGACTGTAGATTTAATTGTGAAATATAGGAATTGACGAAATGTTATCATGAGTTACAGTTTTCCCAGGATGGCAGTACGAGCCTAGAGGAGCATGTGAAGACCTGGGACAGGATGGTATCCCACTTCGGGGATCTCATTAAGGACAACCCTGATATGGGGGCCACCTCCATCAAACAGAATCTAGTCAAGGTAAAGGATTCTAATCGCTTTAATTTGTTCTGGAATGGATTGACTATTTCTTATGAGGTTTGATTTTTCTTGTATTCTGAACCCAGTTGGTTTCCCACTTTTTCCTCAAAAAGTGATTTCTAAAGTAATAAAAAAATATTTATTGCCCAGGATGGTAGTAAACACATTTTTAGTGCTTTAAAACACTAAAACATTCACGGAACAATCATAACCATAGAAAATGACCTCATATTAACATGAAATCACGGGAAAATCACTATTAAGTTATTTTTGAGATGTACTCATAGTGAACACATCAATGTGACATGAAGTGTGGTTGAAATGACTTGGTAAACACTTCTTAAAGGTACAAAAGACTTTAAAAACATGTTTGGGGGGGGGGGGTCAAAACTAGGAAAATGAAATTATATTGCCCTAAAATTAGAGGACAAAGACTGTACAATAAAATTTTAAATTTTGGAATATACATAAATTCATTTCGTGTTATGGTTTGGTCACATTGGCTGTAAATGCATTTTTGGTGTTTTAAAACACTAAAATGTGCATGGAATGGTCAAAACCATAGAAAAAACCTCATATTGATGTGAAATCATGATACAATAAGAAATTAGTTATTCTTGACATGTACATGTAAACAAAACATCAACCTGAAATACAATGTGGTTAGAATGACTCGGTAAATATTTCTTAAAGTTTTAACAGCCTTTAAAAACATGTGTTGGGGGGGGGGGGGGTGGTAAAAGTTGGAAAATGATGTTGGATTTCCCTAAAATCAAAGGAAAATTACCGTATATTGAATTTTGAAATATAATAACTGAAGATATGTCATTTTGATTTATGATTTTACCAAGATGTCTGTAAACATGTTTTAGTGTTTTAAAACATTAAAATGAGCATGGAATGGTTAAAACTATAGAAAAATACCTCATATTAGAATGCAATCATGGGAAAATAACCACCAAGTTATTTTTGATGTATACGCATAAACAACGTGTTAAACTAACTTGGGTTGCGGTCAAAATGACTCAATAAACACTTATTAAAGGTATAAAAGCCTTTAAAAACATATGTTGGGGGGTAAAAACCAGTAAAATGTTTTCGGATTACCCTGAAATCAGAGAAAAATGACCTTATTTTTAATTTTGAAATGTTGGAACTAATGACATGTCATTACTATTTTCAATTTGTTCGAGATTTCCATAAACATGTTTCTAGTGTTTTGAAATAGTAAAACATTTGTGGAAATGACCTCAGATTGATATTTAATCATGGAAAAACCACCTTTATGTTGTTTTTTATGTTTATGTGTTGATAAAATGTCAATCCAACATGTGGTGTGGTTGGAATGACTTGGTAAACACTTCTTAAAGGTGAAAAATCATTTAAAAACTTGTGTTGGGGGGTAAAAACCAGACCAATAACATAAAATTACCATCAAATCATAGGAAAATATCAATATATAGATTTTTGAAATATAGGAATTGATAAAACATCATTATGAGTTACGGTTTTCTCAGGATTATTGTAAACACATTTTTAGTGTTTTAAACCACTAAAACGTGTATGGAACGGTCAAAACTATAGAAGAAAAAACTCATATTGATGTGGAATCATGGAAAAAAATGTTTAGTTATTTTTAATATGAACATATATAAAAAAACATCAATCTGAGATGCAGTGTAGTCAGAATGAGTTAGTAAACACTTCTTAAAGGTACAAAATCATTTAAAAACATGTGTCGGGGGCTCAAAATCAAGACAAAGATGTCATATTTCCCTTAAATGAGAGGTAAATGACTGTAGATTAAAATTTGAAAAGTACAAACTGAAGAAATTTCATTATGAGTTATGTTTTTCTTGGGATGATAGTAAATGTGTTTTTAGTGTTTTAAAACACTAAAATGTGCATGGAATGGTCAAAACCATAGAAAACCACCTCATATTGAAGTGAAATCATTGAAAAATCACCCTTGTGTTATTTTTAATGTGTATACATAGACAAAATGTCAATATGATGCTTTGTGTGGTTGGAATGACTCAGTAAACACTTCTTAAAGGTATAGAAGCCTTTAAAAACATGTGTGTGTGTGTGTGTGTGTGGGGGGGGGGGGGGGGGGGGTCAAAACTAGGAAAATGACATTATATTTCCTTAAAATTAGATGAAAACACCATATATTGAATTTTGAAATGTAGAAATCAACGATATATCATTCTATGTTACGATTTTTTCTGGATTGCCGTAAACATTTTTTTAGTGTTCTAAAACACTAAAACACGTATGGAATGGTCAAAACCATAGGAAATGACCATATATTGAAGTGGAATAATTGGATAACCACTAATGTGTTATTTTTGAAATATATGACATGATTTAAAATCAAAGTATTAATTTTTTTTATTAAGTAAATTTCAAGGATATTGAACGTCGATTTAAAAATCAAATATAATATTTACTTATCTTTTTTTTTTCAGTTTCAAGTGTTGAATCATATATTAAATAGGTAAGTTCACGTTTTCAAAGTGTTTTTAATTATATATTATTTTTTATGTTTAAATTTATTATGTTTGATTAACAAAATAACCAATTTTATGTGCAATATTCAGAATACATTCTATGTATTTTCTCTTTCACATTTCTTTTCTTAAATGTTTTGGTTTTAATTATAGGTGACAGATATTGGAATTAGGAAGGAGGTTGACCATTCTGATCTATAATATTCTTTATAAGGTAGTCATGATGGTTCTTAGTTTCTGTGTTATATATAAATTTTATCAATTATTCTAGATTAATTCTAATTTATTATTTTTAGTTTTAATTTATATTTTCTTTTCTGTTACAATTTATTAGATGATGTGGTCAATGTCAGTTGATTAGATGATTTAGAGGTAGAGAGATACAGTGGAGGTCGTGACATAGACTTATATTGGTCATGGGTTGTTGTTGGACATATTTTATATGTATATATTAATGAATGAAGTATTGGTTGATTGATGTATGGGTTGATTGAGACTGAGGTTATGTTGATTATGAATTTTTTTATATATTATTATGGATGTATGATGTATGTATTATTGGTTTATCATAAATTTATGTTTTAGTTTATTTCATGTTTGTTTTCTTATTTACACTTTTTATTAAATGTTTTACAAAAAAAATTATAATTGTAATATTTAGCGGCAGTTTTTAGTAACCGCCACTAAGTACATTAATTAAAATTATGTTTAGTAGTGGTTACCCTTAACCATCGGTAATATATTTAGTGGTGGTTAGTTTCAGGTAATTCATTTTTTCTCCCAGGTATTCTTTAAAATTTTTTTTTGCTCAATAAAAATGAAACCACCACTAAATGCTCCAAAAAAAACACATACCAAAACTTCCATGAAATTAATGAAACCACTACTAAATAACTAGTGACTATACAATATGCAACAATTTTGATAACCACCACTATATTATTAGGAGATAGTTTAAACCAACACCAGTTCATGAAATAACCACCACTAATTCCCTTTTTTTTTTGCAGCGATTCAATAAAATCTATAATAAAGTGTTGTAAAATATCTATGTGTTTGGATTTACCATGGAATTATTGATTTTTGGATAAATGTAAAGCATATTTTCTATCTCTATACATTACAATAATATAATAATAAAGATTCATTTTAGAAGAAAAACCTCTGATCCATAAGGCTTCTTTGATATCCTCAGTTAGTGAAATATATTTTGATTCTATGGTTGAAAGGGAAAACCCCAATTGTATATTACATTTTAAGGATATAGGGCCTCTACAAGTAGTGAATACATACCCATTCAATGACTTTTAGTGTAAAATCTACCTAAATAGTCATCATCAACATATAAAATAATCATTTTAGTAGTATAAATTTTTTTACCATAACATAAAGATAAGACTGAAGTATATGATAGGTACTAGAGAAGACACCTTAGGGCTTGCCAATGTGGTTTCCTTTGAATGGACATAAATTTTCTAAGAGCACAGATTGAAAAGGTAACTTCATGTATAGTGAATATCATGGAGTAAATAACACTGCCAACAATATTAGAATAGGTTATTTTAGACATATTCTCTATACCACCAACAAAAATGGTTACTTTTATTAAATAAATCTTAAAATGGTGTATAAATGGTAGACTAAAAGGTTTGATAAATTCAAACTTGTACCTTTTGAGAAATTTCATAACATAAGAACTCTAGTAAAGATACAATATTTTATTGGTTCTATCACTAATAATTTCTAAACTAATGATTTTTTTTGTTTCCCTGAAGTCCTTCATTTCAAAAGAAAATTTTAATTCAAATTTAATAGTAGTAATAAGATTTATTTTATTTGTAACACCCCAATATTTTTCAAGTAAATATTGAATTAATAAAACACTGAGTCTCTAAAAAACAACACTTTGTTATAACCTATCCAATTAACATAATTTTGTCACTTCTGTGATTTGAATTTGGAAAAACTGACATACACAATTGCTTTTAGTAAGATATTTAGAGTCTGATAGGACCAACATACATTTTTGGTAAATAGTAACTTGACCCTTATGAATGGTAACATACCCTTATGAATAGTAATGAATAATAAATCAGCCAAAAAAATAGAAACTTAACCCATGAATATATAAATATAATTTAGACATCTTATAAGTGACAAAATGATCATAACATAAGTATTGGTATTTTCGTAAGTTATTAATATTTTAATTATAATATTATGATTAATTTAATAATTTAAAATGGAAATAAATTTTCATAATATGTAATCATAAATTTTTATTTTATTTTCTTATGGTTATAAGATAATTTTATGCGACCCTGATTAACTTTTCAAGGTGTTATAAAATGAGTAATAGTTTCAAAGTTGTTTTTTGAGTAAAATATGATTTTATTTAAAAATTGAATTAAAAATATTTAGAAAATTATTTTCAAAAAATGGATTTCATTTTTGAATTATAAACATTTAAAAATGGTTGGGGTTAATTTTTGGTATTTTTCTAAAATACTTGAATTTTAGGTGAATAGTAAAATACAATAATTTATAATAAATGCTAAATACATGATTTATTGAGTCATAAGTGATGTGTGGATGATTTAATACCAATTGGTTCAAACTAAAATACACTTATTACTATTTTTGGTCACATAAATCAATCACTATTTCTTTTTTGGAGAAAAATAATTAAATAATTAATTAAATATTCAAAATTCACTCCTCTCCACCACTATAAAAACCCCCACTCACTGCCTCTTATCTTCACTCCCCCAAAGAATTGTTCCTTATCAAAATTCTACCAAAATATCCTCCCAATATCCTAACCCATGTTTATAAGCCCTTGGTCTCCTCAAAAGACGAAATCCTCTCCCCTAAAGAGGCTCTTAAGGAAAATTAATTCAAGAGGTAAATTCATCTTTTCAATTATTTTACTTTCTTCTCAAGTTCCTTTTTTTCTTTTCTATCCTTACCTTTACTGAACCAAATGTTATCAAAAATCCAGTACCCTACATGTACTATAATGTTGTTATGATTATGGAATAATTTATTATCATCTATCCTTTACCCTTCCTTTATGCTAGTAGTAAAAAAAAACAAGATCTAAGATGTGCTAATTTACCACATTCAAGGATGATGAGTTTTCAATTTCTATTACCCTATTCAATTATGGTCATTAAAAAATTATTATGGTTGAAATATAATTTAATATATATATTATTTATCATCTATGGTTCTGGAATCTTTTTTTACACATGGTTTTAAATTATAAAGCAAAATGACTTCGTTGTTTTCAAAAACTGCCAATTAACCCAAACGATTATCATTAAATAATTTATTTAATGATTCATATTCACTCCAAGTAACCAAATGAAATTTAAAACCATGTAAAATTATATATTTTTACTAATAAAATATAACTTCAATTATGGAAAACCATCCTCATTTTACAAGATTCTCTATTCATATATATAAGTAGACCAATCATGAAACAAACTGTCCCAAACAATGAAATTGAACCTCTTAACCCAATAAAAAAGGCCATGAATGAACTTAATAAGGTTATAATAAATAAATTAAATGAAAATTAGGTTCTGATATTATTAATTAATAAACCAAAATTTTATTATTCAGGTCATTAAGATAAATTGGATAACACCTTGGGACTTAAGGTAATGGTTTCTTCATCTCACTTCCATTTTTTGTGAGATATTATATATTCAATAATACTACTTGTGTATGGTGTATATATACTTACCATTTATTTTTCATATAATGAATCTATTTATTTTCATTATATCCAATTTATAATTTAATGATTATTAATTTGGGGGCATATGATTCAATTAATTACAAAGTTGTAAGTATTTTCTACCCGAACCTCTATTTTCATTTGGGTTACTCTTATTATCTACTTACCTAAATGAAATTATTATTTATTCTTATTTAATAAAAATAAATTCTATGTTAATTTTCTATATATTTTTACCAACTATAATCCTTATTTATTTTATGGGGATTTACATGTTTTAAAAGGATCTTTCAAAATTTTATCCTGATAAACAAACCCAATTCAAGGGAACTTCTCAAATTCTTACCTGTTTTCAAGTGCACACCAGAATATATTTTAAGACTATATTATTTTAATAAAACTAATAATTTTATCATGAAATATTATCTTGGAGAGTTTTTATATTTAATTGAAAAAACATGCCTTTCCACTATAAAATTATCTTTAATACTTTCCTTTAAATGCTCTAAAATGTTTTATTTCTAAAGATTCTTAAGAACTCTTTTTACATGATTTCAATTCAGTGGGACATCATTTATGCCTCAAATATAATTTCAATGTCTTGAAATTTTATTTTCTAGGATATACATTTTTATAATCTGATTTCATGGAAAATAAAAATGATTTTCTAAAAGAAATCTTCTTTTAAAAGTAAAAAGTATTTTTATCATCTCACATTAACTTTTATGAAATATATTCCTTGTTCCCCACTAATTCCAAGCATGTGGTGTGTGTAATTACCTTTTTATATCATATAAAGAGTCTCCTTATTCTCATAATATTCTAAGGGATTATGATTTGAATGTTTCAAGGTGGAATGTGACACTTTGGAATGTTTAAGGATTATTTCCTCAAGAAATTTTCAATGGCATCATTTAAAAGTATCTTCATCTATGTCAACATACCTTATTTAATCTTGTACTTAATTAAGGTCTATCTATTTTGATATCATCTACAATATGTTTTTAATGGTTTTTGATTAGTTTGAATGTGGATGACCTATCTTTATACAATTTTACTCTGAATGATTAGTGTTTATGTTAAATGATTAGGGAAAGTTATTTACATTAAAATTTTTGGTTTCAATATGAATTTATATGTTGATTATGTTCACCCATTTAATATGAGGAATTCATTGGACTTAGGAAGTGATGGATGGGGACCTCAATAGCCTCTCGATGCATCGGTACGTCTCATGATACAAATATATATGGACTTAGCCGAGAACTTTCCCATTTTTAGATATGGTTTTGGACAAGGCCTTTATCATTTTTAGATGTCTTGGATGAGGCCTTGATGGTATCTTTCTGAATGTCCGACATATGAATTTACCTCATTATGAAACTAGTAATTGAAAGTTCATGTGGTTATTCGATTATTAGAATACCCATGATTATTCTTTATTATGGAATTATTTATTCTGCTCTTATTCCTACCATAATGTGTTCAAGTTTATTTTTAAAGGCATGTGTTTTAGTTATTCACCATGCCTAATGTTTATTTTTATGATGTCTTTTATTATATTACTTACCCTTAATGAGAATCTAATCTCACCGCTTTCTTATGTTTCATTTTCTCAATACACGAATAAGTTTATTATGAATGGCCTATAGGGATAAACATAGAGTTGTGGATGTTCCCAATAAAAATTATATGTTGTATTTAATTTCAAGTTGTAATACTAAAATTATATACGTATCTAGTTTTCCAAAACTACTAAAATACTCGATCCTTCGGAATATGACTTTCTTATATGCATTCCAATATAATTAAATAATTAATCAGCTCCAGGAAACTAGGACCGGGGCATTACATTTGGTATCAACGAATGTTTAGTAGAAAACTTTTAAAATAGATTTAGAAAATGTAGATTAGAGAAAAAAACCCTAAGGTAGATTTTTAGGATAATCATAAAAGAGAATCCTTTACTTTTGGTAAGGAAGAGATTATGTGTAACTTCCTATCAAATACATCCCTGTCTGGATACTACAAGTGGATGTGGTTTTTACATAGATGCACCTAGTAGTAATAAGTTCGACAAGGAGTTTCGGGCTTGACCTGAGGTATCCTGGTACACGATAACATGCCTTATTGCACACCTGGTTAGATATTCCTGGGGGATATGCTTAGGATAATTCACATTTTATTTACCCACAATTATGAAGGATTTATGCCCCAAAGTAACTAAAGTATACAGTTCTAGGATTTACGATGCATTAATTTATTCTATGTTTAGAGTTATAGAGAATTCATTATTTTATAAGCTAATATATTATATGGAATTGATTATAAATGGCTCATAACATAAAGAATAAGAACTTCACCAATGAAAGTGATGAAAAGAGTTAGAAGAATCATATAGCCTCCTAAGTATTGTCATTATATGAGGAAATATTATTATGTGCTAACAAGACATGTAAAGAATTCTCTAAGTATTATGGATTTTAAGGGAAGTAAGAAAATAAGGTATGAATGAGAAAAAGATAGATAATGGGAAGAATGGAAATAAGGGTTTTCCCACAGGTGATAACTATGGAAAGAATTACCCTAGTAAATTCTTGAAAGGAATGAGAGTTTGTTATAAGCATGGAGAAAAAGGACACCAATTTTGAGATGATAAGGGCAAGAAAAAGGTTTCCAATGTACAATGCTTCAACTGTAAGGAGATGTGACACTATGAAAATCTATGTCCCAAGCGTCAAAGGAATATGACCCAGATGATGTTACCGGATAACGAACAAGTCATGATACTACAACAGATAAAGTGGAATGATTAATAAGCCTCATCAAGAATCAAGTCATTTGAATATATTATCAGCAATGTACTAGTTTTAAGAATTATATAATATATGAGGATTGTACTGTAGTACTATTTCATTAAGTATTTGAGGTTGTATAATGATTTGTACCAAGGATAAGCAACTCAGTAGAAATTTAATATCTTGGGAAAGAATATGGTTAAGGGAAAGAAAACCATAAATATATTCCTGATGATTTAGATAATGATAAAGAAATGATTGATTTGGATAAGTAATAACTTCCTCAAAATGATTATTGACTTTTCAACAAGTGGTCTATGCTATCATTAATGAACTTTACAAAATTTTTGGATATAAGGAATATATCCAATAACATGTGTAAGGATTAATTCATGTTTCCAATAAGGTTTTATGGTAATTTGAGTTATTACCATACTTAAATAGGATAAATGATAAAGATATTCACATGTTTGGAATGTGAAAATTTAGGACTGCTTCATATTGATTAAAGGAAAATAAGGTTGTAGATACATTTAGTAGGATAGATCATGGAGTTCTAAAAAAATGAGGATTTACAAGGACCCTGTGTACATGTATCTTGTAAGTATGGATATGGGAATTATTCTAAAGGATTGGGTCATGATCTTTTGGAAAGTTAAACCATTTAAGAAATGGTTTAAGTTAATCATTGTATGAGGTTTTAGAGCTTAATGTCACCACATGATGCAACCTGTGCTAAGAGATGAAGTATAGATAGTTGAAGGCACAAACAAAGGATAATGTTGTGTTTATGAAATAGAAATGTATATTTATACTCTTACAGATTGGAATAATTACTTAACATTAGTAAAATAGTCTTAAATAAAAATTATTTCCTATTATCATATTTTTTTTTCATGATATCAATGAAAATTTTCATAACTTTAATTTATGGTTTTCTGGAAATGATATTTCATCTGAGCATGTTCTATATCATTTTCCATCAGAACATGATGGTTTTATTATTCTTCCATGACCATGTTTTCCAATTATAATTCTTAGTTTTGTAGTAAAAATTCATTTCCCTTTCCTACTTATTAAGAAGATATTTTAATCGTATTTATGATGTGGGATTCCTACAAGGGAATTTTTAAGTATCAACCATTAACATTCAAAGTTCAATTTAAAATTTTGAGGGATATTTTTTTTAAGATGGTAAGAATGCAACACCCTAAGATTTTCAAATAAATATTGAATTCATAAGACATTGAGTCTCTACAAAACAAGACTTTGTTATAACCTATCCAATAAACATAATTTTGTCACTTCTGTGATTTGAATTTAAAAAAATTGACATACATGGTTGTGTTCAGTAAGATATTTAGAGTCTGATAGGATCAACTTTCATTTTTAGTGAATAGTAACTCGACCCTTATGAATAGTAACATACCATTCTGAATAGTAATGAATATTAAATCGACCAAAAAATAAGAACTTCACCCATTAATGTGTAAATACAATTTAGACATCTTATAAGTGAACAAATTATTATAGCATAAGTGTTGGTATTTTTTAATTCATAAATATTTTAATTATGATTTTATGATTAATTTAATAATTTAAAATTTAAATTTATTTTCATAATATTTAATCATAAATTGATATTTTATTGTCTTATGGTTATAAGATAATTTTTTTAGACCTAGATTAACTTTTCAAGGTATTATAAAATGGGTTATAACTTTAAAGTTTTTTTGAATAAATTGTGATTTTATTTAAAAATTGAATTGAAAATATTTAGAAAGATATTTTCAAAAAATTGATTTCATTTTTGAATTTTAAACATTGAAAAAATGGTTGGGGTTAATTTTTTTGGATTTTTCTAAAATACTTGAATTTTAGATGAATAGTAAAAGATGATAATTTATGATAAATGCTAAATACATGATTTATTGAGTCATAAATGATGTATGGATGATGTAATCCCACTTGGTTAGAAATCACATGCACTTATTAATATTTTTGGTCACATTAATCAAGCACTATTTCTTGTATTGATAAAAATAATTAAATAATGAATTAAATATTAAATATTCACTCCTATCCTCCACTATAAAAACCCCCACTCACTCTCTATTCTCTTCACTCCTCTTAATCCTTGTTCCATGACTAAATTCTACCCAAATATTCTCCCAATCTCCTCCCCCACTTATGGAATCCCTTTTTCTCCTTAAAATACCAAATCCTCTCCCCTAAAGAGGCTCTCAAGGAAGATTAATTCAAGAGGTAAATTCCTCTTTTCAATTTTTTCACTTTCTTTTCAAGTTCCTTTGTATTATTTTCAATCATTACCTTGCCTCATCCAAATTTTATGAAAAATATAGAAACTTACATGTACTTTAATGTTGTTTTTATGATGTAATAATTTTTTATCATCTCTCCTTTATCCTTATTTTATGCTAGTAGTAAAAAAACACCATCCAAGATGTTCTACTTTACCACATTCATGGACGATGGGTTATCAATTTCTATTACCATATTCAATTCTGGTCATAAAACCTTTTTTATGGTTGAACGAAACTATAATATATGTATTATTTCTCATATATGGTTCTGGAATATTTTTTACACATGGTTTTGATTTATAAATCAAAATGAGTTTGTTGCTTTTAAAAACCACCAATTAACCCAAACAATTATCATTAAATAATTTATATAACGATTCATCTTCACTCCAAGTAACAAAATGAAATTTACAACCATGTAACCATCTGCATGTTCACTAATAACATATAACTTCAATTATAGACAACCATCCTCATTTTACATGATTCTTTGTTCATGTATATAAGTATACCGACCATGAAACAAATATAACCAAACAAAGAAAATTGAACCTCTTAACCCATCAAAAAGGCCATGAATGAACTTAATAAGGTTATAATAAATCAATTACATGAATAGATGGTTCTGGAATTATTAATTAATGAACCTAAACTTGATTATTAAGGTCATTAAGATCAAGTGGAGAACACCTTCCGACTTAAGGTAAGGGTTTCTTTACCTCACTTCCATTTTTGTGAGATATTCCGTATTCAATAATACTACTTGTGTATAGTGTATGTATACTAAACATTGATATTTCATATCATGAATCTCTTTATTTTTATGATATTAAATATATCATTTAATGATTAATAATTTTTAGTGTCACACCCATGACTTCTTTTAATGGTATTTTTCATTTAATTTCTATTCTTGCTTTGTTTTGGAGGTTTCCCATTCATTTTGGTGGAAATAGTGGGTTTTCAAAATTTAGGCCAAACTGTGAACCCATTTTCAGATTTAAAAAGAAATTTTGTTTCTTTTATAAATCATTCATTTTTCAACATTTTACACCCATTCAATTTTACAATTGGAATCCACAGATATATTGAAACCATCATATCAATTTGGACCCCATAGGAATCCATAATAATGATGGATTTGGGTTTTTTATTATGGTTTTGGGCCAGCCCATAAAACCATATCATACTTTAAATTATTTTTTTAATTTTTCAATATCTCAATCATTTTGTACTATTTCTGGTGATTACACCTCCCACCCAAATCCAAAAACCCGAGGCTCACTCTCATTATCTATTTAGCCGCTTTGGAGCTCATTTGGATCGTGAATTATGGAGAAAATTCTCAGGGTTTCTCAAATTGTCCAGATTTGAGAAGGTAATTTTATTCTTTCATAAACCTTTCAATTTTAACTCTTTCTTTCCAATTTTAGTCCCCACTTAACCTAATAAGCCTCATTAGACCATAGCTATAAGTTTTGGTTGCTTAGAGATTCAATATTTGTTGGATTTGGGGTGATTTATTCAAGATTGTTCAAGGTAAGTGATTCCATCCTGGTTTCTTCTATTTTCCTTTGGGTTTCCTCCCTCTGACATGAAGTTATAAAATTTCTAGAAGTTAGGGTTTGAAACTAGGGTTTTATTTTTTGTATTTTTGGTCAAATCTTGTTGTTTAGGGTTGGGTTTTACCCCTTGTGGTGCAGTTGATATTTCACACCAAGTTTTCAGGGTTTCAACACAAAATGGTTGGTGATTCCATGTGTAACCATTTTATGATGAGTTATATTTATTTATTTACTCATTTTTAATATTACTCATATGTTGTGTGTGGTGCAAAAACAGTTTATGATTTATTTGGTTAAGTGTTTAATTTTATAATTTCATTTTTGCTTGAAATTGGGCTTTTTTCATGTGTAACTCTTGGGGTATTATTTGGGTGTATTTTATAATATATGAAATTGGTTTACTAAATATTGTTTTGGATGAAAATTCTTCTTTGGTAGGGTCTTGTATTTCCATTGGGTTTGAAATAGGGGTTTTGAATGGGTTTTATGTGTAAAACCATGTTATGCCTCCTAAAAGTGTTTTATAAAAATATGTGTGTTTTCATGTGCATCTTTTGTGGTATTATTCAAGGTGATTTTATATTACTTGAAAATGGTTTATTAAATCATTATAGGGATGAAAATTATGTTTTGGATAGGTATTGGTGTGATTTTTCCCTTGAAAGATGGTTTTGAAATGGGTTTTATGTGCAAAGCTTGAGTATACTCAGAATTGTTTTATGAAAGATTTGAATGGTTTAATGATTTATGTAAGAGGTGAAACCATATTGGAAAACTATTTTATATTGTGTATATTTTGAAATCTTCCATTTTAAATGTGAAAGGGGCTGTCATGTTATGTGTATCCTCTTGGAAATGGTTTATAAAAATATTTAATGGAATTACTGAAATGTGAAAGTGATGTGAATGTGATGTGGGATGTTTTGTGTGAGTTTGATGTGAAAAATGGATTTTGTTTATTAAAAGGTTATTATGTAACATGTAATTGGGATTTTATGTGATGTTTTACATATTGTGAAAGATTTTATAAAATTGGTAAAGGATGTGTTGAATTTTAAAAGATATGCAAAATGTGTTGTGGGCTATTTTGGTGTGAGTTGGATTTCAAAATAAATTTGAATAAAAATGGGGATGATGTGATTGTGTGATGTACATGTGGGTTGTTTGGTTGATGTGTGATGAGGAGGTGGTATTTTTATGTGAAAATTATATTTCATGGCTTGTTGAACTTGTTTGAGCATAAGAGGGAAACCCAAGTATCTAGGTGGGTGGAAGTGTACTAGTATGATAGAGATCCCATAGGGTTTGGTCTTAGTTTCATGTTGAAAGATTAACACTTACAACACTAACTAAACCATGATGATGATGATGATTAGGGACCAATAGTTTATGGGTATGTTACCTACTAGTGGATCATGCACGAGAATAGATATGGTGCTGGTTACGCTCACCGAGATACCACTACCACAAAAATGGGTTCCCGCAGCGCCACCCTTTATCAATGCTAAAAAAGTCCTGATAAAGGGGGGGGGGGGGTGATTTATTAGTGCTAAAAAAGAACTGATAAAGGGAACTTTTAAAAGCACTAAAAAAATGCTGTTAAAAGTTCCCTTTATCAGCGCTTTTTTAACACTGATAAAGGCCCCCCTTTATTAGCATTTTTTAGCACTGATAAAAGAGCTCCCTTTATCAGTTCTTTTTTTAGTAGCGTTGATAGGGGGCTTTATTAGTGCTTTTTACTAGCACTGATGAAAGTGTATATTTCTGAAAAAAATAAAAAAGAAAATAAAAGCACAAGTAGAGTTAGGGTAGTATATTTAGGGTACCATAAACTCGAAATCAATTATGCCAATTATTTTTAATTAATCCATATTTTTTTAAAATGTCATTAATTTTTTTTAAAATTATTATTTTATTTCTAATTTGATGCATATTGTATTTATAAAAATAATTTAAATTTGAATTTTCTTAAATTAATTTTTATTATTCCATTAACGACATATTTTTAAACAAAGAAAATATTATAATAATTATTTACTTATTTTTTGACATGTGTATTCTATATTTATAAATAAAATTTAAATATTTGAATTTATAATTGGGAAATTAAAATATTTATGTTAGATAAATAAGTAGTAAAAAATAATAGGGTAGATTTAAGGTTGTGAATTTAAAAAATAAATGGATAGAGGTTAGAGTTAGATTTTTGTAAAAAATAAATGGGTTAAGGTCTGTACATCACAAATTTTGTGGGTATCCAACTCATTGTCATCTTTATTTGTAATTTAAACATTTATAATAGAGTCTAGCACAATGATAGTGGTCTTGTGGGGTGTTTCCGAGGTCTCGAATTCGAGTATCTCTGGCTTCATGCCTATGTGTGTTGTATGTTTATTTGTAGGTTTGTAATTTGAGATCTATATTCCATCCCCTCAAACTAAAGATCTGAGAGAATCTAATTAGTTGATTATAAGACAATGCCGACGATGAAATTTCCTTCTCATGTTAGTCACGCATTGCCCCATTATAGGACAAGGTTTCCATCATGATTGGATTTCAATTTTGAACCATTTATAAAATAAAAATCTTGAATCAGTTTTTTCTTCTTCTGTTTTTTACATTTTAATTTTTAAAATTTATTTTCGTCTTGATTTAAATTTTTCAACAACTATTTATCTTTAGAAAATACATTTGAAGGTAATTTACTAGTTAATTAAACTCATATTTCTTATATCATTTATAAAATTTCTTGTGATTAAAATACATGATTATAAATTCACTGATGTGGTGTCAGATTTTTTAAAAGATATTAGAAAACATATTTTTTTTTAAATTTTAATTTGTTTATTGATTTAAAATAATAATTTCAGGTGTTATTTGAACATTTTAAATACATACATCTTTTTTGGGAGGATTTGTATTTAAAATTTTATTTGTTTAAATTTTTTGATGCTTCAGCCATGAAACGTGTTAATTGAAATTGTGTGCTTGAATTTTACATTAATTGAATGATTTAATGTGTTGACATGATTTCATTTTCAATTGCATGTTTTAAATGCTGAAATTTGTTTTGTGTGTTGGGCGTTATTGATTCGTGTAGCCTGTGATGATCCTTTCATGTGCACATATGTCAGTGTGTGTGTGTGTGTTGTATATATGTATTTATTTATTTATAAACACACATAAAAACAATATTTTATAAATTCATTCCGAACTGATCTTATAAATATATATTAATATACAAATAAATATATTAATATATAAATATAACTATATATATATATATTAATATAACTAAATATAACTAAATATATGTTAATATATATATATATATTAATATAGGAGTAAATATGAATAAATATATATAAAAATAAAAATAAAAATTAATAAATGATGAGAAAAACAATATAGTGGAGTGGTAAAAGATTAGGTGCACACACAACAAGTCTCGAGTTTGAATCCTGGGGGAGGCAGGTCACGCGCATTGGTGGGGAATAATTCCTAGCGCTGTTAAAGGGGCTGGGGGGCACTGTTAAAGGCTGGTGAGGTGGCTGGGGCTTGCGGACTGCGGGGGGGGGGGGGGGGGGGGCTTTTGAGGGGGGCTTCGAGCGCTGTTGAAGCCCCTACAAAATATTTATTTTATTTTATTTTTTCTGTTTTTTAACTTTTATCAGAACTTTTAAAAAAGCACTGATAAAAGGGGTCCTTTAACTATGATAAAAAACGCTGATAAAGGAGCCCTTTTATAAGTGCTGATAAAAGGCCCCTTTTATCAGCATTTTTTAGCACTGATAATAGGGGCCTTTATCAGCTCTTCTCTGAATGCTGATAAATGGGACCCCCTTTATCTTTGGCACAATTAACAATGATTTTTTTGGAACTGTTAATTACCTTTTCTAGCACTCATAAAGGCTATATTTATAGTAGTGTATGAGGTACCTGAGACCCACAATGAGCTAATGCCTAGGTGTTATTTCCTATTGCTTTTTCTCATTAGATGGTTTACTCTTACCATCAGCATAAAACATATTTGGGTGGAAATTTCAGTAGATTTTTCATTTTATTTAAAAGTTTTTATTCCTTAAAATATCCCACTTGAAAGTAGTTTTAATTTTTAAAGTTGCATCTTTTAGAAATTTTAACTAGTATTTCATGTTTTTGAAAACTTGAGTGCTTTTCGTCTTTTAATGTTTATCACATGGAATATCTTAGCGGTGGTATCCTAATAGGCTTTGTCTCACACCCTACTTACACCTTTGGGTGTAAGTAGACTTGCTGATTTTGTTGCCACAGGTTTGGGTATAACTTTTGTGCTTGTGGTTTGGGTTTTAGTGGTCCAACGTGATGCAATGTTGTAGAGACAGATTTAGGGTGGTGCCTCTTACCATGTGGAAGTTCTTGGGCTATCATTTTTGGTTTTTTACCATTGTAATGGTCTTTGAGAATTTTTTTAAGTGGTGTAATTAAATTTTGGAATTTTATATAAGATGATTTTTTTTTGAAAAATCCAGATTCATTTTATTGGATTTATTCGCTGTTTTAAGTTTATAAACTTGGGTAAATCATTCCCATTCTTCAGTTTATGATAACCGAGAACTTGTGATGGCCCATGGGGATTGGTAATGCCCTTCGGGCCTTTTCGTGGGCCAAGTTTGGTGCCGGTTTAGATGGTGATCAGATTTGCTTTGTGACAAAATGGTATCATAGGAGGTTCGGTCTTTTGGGTCATGTTATATGGGGAACAATCCGGACAGTCTGGAGTTAGGACTGTTGGGACTTAACATTCTTGTTATGGGTAGTGTAACTAGCCATCACAGCCCATTACGGGATTCGAGTCGCTAGGGGAAGTCGGGATTTTTCTGAGTCCTTTGGTTTTCTTGGTTTGATGATGATTAGGGGTAATTAAAAGAGAGTTAGGTTAATGGTCTCAGGGAGATCACAATGCCTAGAAAGCCATGTGGAGATAGGGATATTGCCCTAGATCACTCTCCAAGACGGTGAAGTGATTTTCATACGGCCTCCGGCCATATTTCTAAGTCACCCACTTAAACTACTCTCCTCTCCCATTGTACTATGTTCTTTTGTTTTAAAATCTTGGAATTTTGGTTTTATAGAAAAAATGACTTAGTTTTAGAAGAGTAATGTTTTTGTAAAATTATTTTATAATAAAGATGAAATGGTTTGATTTTTGAAATGGTGGAACTGAATTTTCATAATTTTTTTGAAATGGAAAATGGTTTGTTTACACCTCTTTTGAAAGCAGGAAATTATGTTAAAGCTAGTTTTGAAAAAGTGTTCCCAATATAGTTTTATAAACTATTGAAAGATTTTTTAATGGGATGAGATGTTTTGAAATTTATTTATATGACTTGAAAGTGAGTATTCATTTGAATGATTGGGTTTTTGATTTCATGGTTAGCGGTCTTGAGAAAAAGGAAGTATTGGTTGATTGTTTTGGTTTTGAAAAGTGGAAATAATTTTTGTTTTAACCTTTGGTATTTCCATGAGAGACCACATGCATGGGGTTATATGGGATGATGGATGGTTAATGGAATTAATATATGAGTTCTAGGATGGATATGAGGAGGGTGCCCGATGTGGTGTAGAAACATGCATGTGTGAGGCTGATGGGGTACCATTGGTGGATACACTAACCGCTGAACCGTTTGTTTTCAAAGAAATGTTTTTAAAGGAAAAATTGATGTCTTTATGACTAGTTTGGGGTGGTTTTTATTATGTGTTTTTTTTAAAATTTTGATATTGTGGCATGTTTTCAGTCCAAGAACATCTATCGTTTTAACTGTATTTTGGGTTTGTGTTTGGTCAGTAAGCTGGGTTGAAGGTCCGGTTAATTGTCTCTTCTAAGAAAATTTTGGGAAGCCTTTACAGTAGTTACCCTAATGTGTTCGGTTCTAGTTTGTGGAACATTTTTGACCAATTTACTAGCATGGTTGGGTCCTTTGGTTCTTTTGTTGGATAAGGTATGCCCCCATTAAGGGTTAGTTCACGATTGAAGTGCAACCCATATTTTTTCTCCATTGGAAAATCCTCCAGTTGATCAATATAAGGAATATTTTTCTCGAGCTTGGGAGATTGATTTTACACCATTTCAATTATTTATTTTGTGGACCCTCTTATAGTGAGAGAGTTCTCATGGAAGCATGAAAAAGACCTTAGTTTCTTAAGTTACCTGAATCAATGAAGGTGGAAGTGGTCTAGGGTTGTTAGTGTGGATGAGTATCTGGATGGTGTCTAAGAAGGCCTTTGGGTCATTCATAGTATATTCGAAGAAGGGGATTATGTTAAAACACTAGTGTGGGAAATATTTTCATGATATGCTATTATGGACACTTGCTGGAATTGTGTGTTTTTTGAGGAATTGTCTTAAGGTCCCCTTTCATGTATTGTTTTTATCAGTCGCAATGGTGACGTTTGGTAACGCCTTGTGATGTCATGTTCACATTGACTGTAAAGGTGAAGGTCATGCAATCCTCTGAGAGTCTTTGACATGTTGGGAGTATTTCTCTCATGGGAAAACTTCAAACTCCTCTGTTTTAGAGGAAGGTGATTATATGTGTTATTTCCTTTTGTTGTTTCTCACCCGAAGAAATAAGGTGTGATGTGTGTGTCCACCAATCAAAATTTGTTCCAAACAGTGATCCCATTTTTAGATTTAAAAATAAATTTTATTTATTTTATAACTCCTTCATTTTTCAACATTTTATAGCCATTATAATTCCAAATTAGAATCCCCAAGTATATTAAAACCACCATATAAATCTGTACCCCATAGAAATCCATAATAGTGATGGATTTGGGTTTTTTATTAAGGTTTTGGGCTAGCCCATAAACCCATTTTCTTCTTTAATTTTTTTAATTTTTCAATATATCATTAATTTTTCACTTTTATTCAGTGATTCCACCTCCCACAAAAATCCAAAAACCCAAGTTTCCCTCACATTATCTATTTCTCTACTTTGGAGATCATTTGGATCATGTATTAGGTAGAAACTTTGTAAGGTTTCTCAAATCGTCCAGATTTGAGAAGGTAATTTTATTATTTCATAAAACTTTCAATTTTAAATCTTTATCCCCCATTTAAGACCCCCATATAACCTAATAATACTAATTCAATCCTAAATATCAGTTTTGGTTTCTTGGAGATTCAACCTTTGGTGGATTTGGGGTGATTTCTTCAAGATTGTTCAAGGTAAGTGATTCCTGATTTGTTTCTTCCATTTTCCATAGGATTTATTCCCTCTTTCATGAAGTTATAAATTTTCCATAAGTTAGGGTTCTAACCTTGGGTTTGTTTTGTTATATTTTTGGACAAATATTATGGTTTAGGGTTGGTTTTCACCCCCTTGTGGTCTGGCTGTGGTGCTGTTGATATTTCAAACCTAGTTTTGGGGGATTCAACACAAAAGGTAGGTGATTCCATGACTAACTATTTTATTATGAGTTATATTGTTGTATTTACTCATTTTTCATATTAATAATATATCTTTTTGTGATGATAAAACTGTTTATGATTGATTTGGTTAAGCATTTAATTTTAAAGTTGCATTTTAGCTTTAAATATGGTGTTCTTTAGGTGTAACTCTTGGGGTATTACTTAGGTGTATTTTATAACATATGAAATTGGTTTAGTAAATCTTTTTTGGGCTGACAATTCTACTTTGGTAGGGTCTTGGTGTGCCATTGGGTTTTAAAGAGGGTTTTTGAATGGGTTTTATGTTTAAAACCATGTTATGCCTCTTGAAAGTGTTTTATGAAAATGTGTGTGTTTTCATATGAATCTTTTGTGGTATTGTTCGAGGTGATTTTGTGATACTTGAGAGTAGTTTATTAAATAATTCTAGTGATTAAAATACAGTTTTGAATTCATATTTGTGTGATTTTGTCCTTGAAATATGGTTTTGAAATGGGTTTTATGTGAAAAGCTTGGTTATACTCCTTAGAATTGTTTTATGAAAGATTTGAATGGTTTAATGATTTATGTAAGAGGTGTAACCATATTGGTAAACTATTTTGGATTGTTTATATTTTGAAATGATCCATTTTAAATGTGAAAGTGGCTGTCAGGTGATTTGTATCCTCTTGGAAATGTTTTATAAAAATGTTTAATGAAATTACTGAAATGTGAAAGTGATGTGAAGGTGATGTGGGATGTTCTGTGTGAGTGTGATGTGCACAATGGATTTTGTTTATGAAAAGGGTATTATGTAACTTTTTAGTGGGCTGTTATATGATTTTTAGCATCTTGGGAAAGATTTTATAAAATTATTAAAGGATGTGTTGAATTTTTAAAGATATGCAAGATGTGTTGTGGGCTATTTTGGTGTGAGTTGGATTTCAAAATCAATTTGATGAAAAGGGGGATGATGTGCTTGTGTGATGTACATGTGGGATGTTTGGTTGATTTGTGATGTGTACGTAGTATTTTAATGTGAAAATTATATTTCATGGCTTGTTTAACATGTTTGAGCACAAGAGGAAATCCCGAGTATCTAGGTGGGTGGATGTGTACTAGTATGCTAGTCATCCCGTGGGGTTTGGCCTCAGTTTCACATAGCAAGATTGAAGCTTAAAAAACTAAATAAACTATGATGATAATGATTGTTACGGACCACTAGGTTATGGGTATGCTCCCTACTAGTGTCTCGTGCACGAGCACAAATATTATGATGGTTACTCTCATTGAGATACGAGGTACCTAGGACCCACAATGAGCTAGTGCATATGGGTTATTTTCAATTGCTTGTGCTCATTAGATGATTTAATATTACTGCCAAAATATAGTATGTTTGGATGGAAATTTCAGAAACTTTGGCATTTTATTTAAAAGGGTTGATTCTTTAAAATATCCCTCTTGAATGCTATTTTAATTTTTAAAGTTGCATCTTTTAGAAATTGTAACTAGCATTTCATGTTTTTGAAAACTTGAATGATTTTAGTCTTTGAATGTTTATCACATGGAATATCTTAGTGGTGGTATCCTAAAAGGATTTAGATCAATCCATAATTACACCTTTTGGTGTAAGTAGACTTGATGATTTTGTTTCCATAGGTTTGGGTACAAAATATGTGCCTATGGTTTGGGTTTTAGCGGTCCAACATGATACGGTGTTGTGAAGATGGATTGAGGGAGGTGCCTCTTGGCATGTGGAGGTTCTTGAGCTGTCATTTATAGTTTTTTAACTTTGTAACGGTCTTTGATCATTTTTTTAAGTTGTGTAATTAAATTCAGAAATTTTATAAAAGATTATTTTTTTGAAAATTCCAGATTTGTTTTATTGGATTTGTTTACTATTTTAAGTTTATAAACTTAGTTAAATCGTTCCAAATTTTTAGTTTATGATACCCAAGAACTTGTGTCATCCCATGGGGATCAGGAACTCCCTTCGGGCCTTATCGTGGGCTGGGCTTGGTGCCAATTTAGATGGTTACCAGATTTGGTTTGGGACATTGGGGCATACGATTCAATTGATTACAAAGTTGTAAGTATTTTCTACCCGAACCTCCATTTTCAATCAGGTTACTCTTATTCTCTACTTAACTCAATGAAATTATTATTTATTCTTATGTACTCCACATAAATTCTATGTGAATGTTCTATATATTTTTTCCAACCATAATCCTTCTTTGTTTTATGGGGATTTACATTTTCTGAAAGTATCATTCAAAATTTTATCCTGATAAACAATATAGAATAAATTTTTTTTAGTCGTGTTTTCCCCATTTAATTTATAAATCAACTTAAAAATAAATACATTAGAATTGGTGGATTTATTAATTATATAAAAATTGTGTTTTTTATTCAAGGAGTGCATTTCTTTACCCATAGAAAGGATCCACTACTTGGAATCTCTATCATTAATGGATTGATTGTATGTTTGAGGATTATCATCTAGAAGATCATGCGACACATGAAAGGAAAATTAAGCCATATCATGTTGAATAAAATGATAAGGAAGTATAGGCACCCTTATAACTTTTTGATGGGTTAATTGGTAATCAACATCATTATTAGGAGGTTCAGTTTCAGTATCTGAATCAGAACTAGAACTAGATTCAGATCAGGTCATAGGTTGAGGACTAGGTTGATAAGGCTATAAAAATTCTCAAATTGGTTTATGGTTGAGGATCAACATCCCCATAAATAGTAGAATCATATTTTTCTTGAGTGAAATGTTTAGAATTAAGAGAACACGATACATGAAACCCCATATCTCTACTAATTTTAATTTTTTGTTAACTAGGTTTATCAACACATACTTTATAACCTTTAACACCATTGGGGTATCCCATATAAACACACTTTAGAACTAGAGGTTCCATCATACCTGTCTTGACATGGGCATATGTAGTGAATTCAAAGCCTCTTAAGTTATTATAGGAGGGTTTTTTAATTGCAATGTTCTTATGGGTATTTTAAGTGATTATCATAGGATGAAAATATATTAATAATATATATTTCCATGGTGGAATCATCTACCCATAAAGATTCAGGGAGACTCGAGCATGAAAACATGATTCAGAACCTCTCAATAATAGTCTTATTCATTCTATCAATAAGTCTATATATTTAGGGATATCTTTAACAATCTGATGTCTTGTAATTCCCTCAGATTGGAAGAACTAAATGAAAAATTAGATATGTATTCTAACCCATTATCAATTCTCATTATTTTTACATTCTTTCCTACGTGATTTTCAGTAAGGGTTTTCTTAAAGGTTTTAAAAACATCAGATTTTTTCTTGAATATATAAATACAAACCTTTATATATAATTCATCAATAAAAGTAACAAAATTGGAGCCTTTACTAATGGAGGTAGTCCTAGATGGTCCCCATAAATCAGAATGAATATATTCTAAGGTGAATTCAAATTTAAATCTAAACCTATTGAAACTAACTCTATTATATTTACCCATTACACAATATTCACAAAAATAAAGGTTAATAGTTTCAATGTTTGTTAATAACCCTTGTTTATTATGTTACATAATACCCTTAGAGATTACAAGCCCCAATATCCTATTTCATAACAATATGTTATAAGTACTTTTTTGATGCACACTACCCAAATATCTTGAATGGGCCTTCCCATTCAAGAATTTTATCCCATTGATAAGGGAACCCCTGATTGTAGTTTTAGAGCCTTTATAGATTTTTTGGAAACCTAATTTAAACATACAAGTGAATTCCTTTTGATCCAAAATTCCTAAGTATATTAGATTTCTATAGAGGACAAGAACCCATCTATTATTAGGAAACGTAATGATAGAGTATTTATCTAATTATATTAAAATAGAACCTCTTATGATGACCTGACACCTTCAATTGTTTCCTAAAATATTAGCTCCTTCCACCCTTTCTACCAGATTACGGAAAGAATCCTAGGAGGGATACATAGGGAATGAAAAGCATGAGTCTAGGACCCACTGATGAGTGAGTGCATGGATATAAACATTCAACACCTCAATAGTGACATAAAAAGTCCAATAAAAGGGATAGGTCAATATATTTTTTAGTCGCAGGGTTTTTTCCATCCTTTTACACTCGGGTTTAGGGTTCCCAAGCTTAAAAAATTGAGAGAATCCATTTTTTATTTCCCTAAACATAGACCTATACTTGTACTTTTTATTGTTATTTACTTTATCACTACTATAATATTTCCTTTTTACCCATACATTTTGGTCTACATCTTGAAAATAAGACTCTCATCCTCACGTTTAACTATAGGTTTACAATATAATTACTTAGAGTGAAGGGAAGATTTAACCTCTTATAGGGTTAGCGAATCATGGACATACATCATTATTTCTATTAACATGTTGTTGGAATTATATAAATAAATTAATGGAATCATAGATTGATCTTAATCATCAATATTCAAATTTATGTTGGTTAAATAAAGCTTGATTTTATGGAATTCATCTAAACGGGTTTTGATTAAAACACCAGATTTCATTTTAAATGTAAACATGTGATGCCTCTTATAAATTATACAAAAAAGTGAAGTTATAATATAAAATTTATCTAGTTTGAACCATATACCAGTAGTTATATTTTCAAAAGAAACTTGTCTAAAAACTTTTTACCTTAAATAAAGAAGCAGAGAACTACGGGCCTTAACAAGAACATTAGAAGATATATCTTGATAAACAGTACATGTATATCCAATATCATATTGGGTAATAATAATTTTATTCATCCAAAATAGGGAATCAATAAACACTTACTAAAATAGTGAGGATCTCATATTAATCCTCCATAAATTGAATTCATTATCACCATACAAATTTTATATTTCAAACCTAGTAGTTTTCATGTTTTCCTAAAAGATTGGATGATATTTTTTTTGGGAAAATGAAATCATACACCCCCAATAGATAAAAAAGGTCAATGAATATACATTATTATAGAATTATGTTTTTGAATTTTAATAATATGTGAGGTTATAGTGATTTAATTTGTAAATATAAAAAGTTCATAGGTGAATTAATATGATTTTGAAAACAGAATTTAAACATAAATCAAATTGAAATAAGAAGAGGATTCAAAAAAAAATGTAAAAATAATTGGGCTTTGATACCACTTTATAGGGGAGAAGTTTCACTGCCTAGAGATATTTCACATGAACCTGAAAGGGCCATTTGGATATTTTGTTACAAAAGATTCAAATTTGAAAATAATTGGACATTCAAGATACAAAATTAAGAAAGTGGTAAATAAGAACATGAATATTTAACATGTTTTGGTCCCTTTAGGGATTATATTAATAATAAGAACACCACCCACCCAACCACAAAAATTTTATTAAGCTCAAAATAAGAATAAAGTACAATATAAAGTTGTCTAGGAAAGATGAATGTAATATAGAAAGAAAAGACATCTTTAAAAGAAAGGAAAAAAGAGTGAAGAGCTTATAAACCCAGACAGATTGAAATATATTTGGGGGTCTTAATCGCTTGTTGGTTACCTAAAATGTTCATCTAAATTCAAAGGGATACAATAAGTATTTTGATTTAGTATTAAAAAACAATACCACACCATAACTTCTTGGTTCACCAGAAAGACATAATTCTTCACATGGAAGGATCGCCATCACAAACTCCACCAGGAATGGTGAACCAGGGGCATAAACCAGAGATGATAGTCTTCGAACCAAGGATTCAACACAACTAAATTTATCTCTATGATTAGGGTTTCTCTAGAGGATAAGTGAGATAAAAAATTAGAGAGGAGAACCAGAATGATACACACTGAGGAATCACTCCCCCGCAAGCTGTTTAATTCCCATGATAGTGAGAAGACCCTCGATATTACCCAATGAATTAGTATCCACCAAAGAGCTATGTTAGAAAAAATGAAGTGGATCTATCATAGTGAATTAAATAGTGTATGATTTTGATGAAAATGTTGGAAATAATCATTAATGTTTATGAATTCACCCATGTAAGATTAGTGATATGGAAAGTGCAAGATGAATTGGATGTAATAGCCCTATTGAACATAATATTCCAGAGTAGTGGTCCATCGCACATAGAAGCGTCCCACCAGAAAACCATATATAATTCAGAAAATAAAATAATTAAGTTTTTTTCCATTAGTGTATTATAAATAAAATAATAATAAAATAGGTAATTTAAATGTGAACACACCTAATTTAACACAGTGAGCTTCTAAACAACTTATTTTAGATATATATTATTTTATTAAAAAAAAGTGAGTAATGACGCTTGAATAGAGCAATGTATGTGCTATGATACTAAATATTCGAACACCAACTTGACATCCAGTTATTCTCCATGATCGATTTTAGAGAATTTACTTTATGCATAATGAAAGTCAATTATGAGTAACACTCAAGACTCAATGCACTGTATCAACATGATGGAAGTCCACACCAAACTCATGTAATGTTCATGTATACATGGGATGATAAATACCACACTTGATACTATGACATAAAGATAGTATATATTCTTTGAATGCGTGTCATGAAAATTAAAAGGGGTAATCATGTAGTTAATTGCGTGATGAAGAAGAGGTGTATGTGAAGCTATCTAATTTCATGAATAATCAAAAAAGATTGATTCACATGTACTATTATGCAAAGAACTTTGATTATGGGTAACAATTTATTTTACTTATTCAAAGAATAAAACCTTATTCTTGATATACACAAGAAAAGAAATTGAGGAACCATGAACAAAATAATACCTGAATGAAGAAATGTGAATCTATTAATGACAGTGAAGATATGAAATTGTGTGTTGTCTCTAAACTCATGCAATCATGTTACATGATTTCATAAGTGATTTAGTATCATACAACACATATGGGTTACTTGATAAACTGAACCCAACATCATCATGTGATAGATTTAATAAAAGTAGTGAAACTTCCCATGACAAGGTTTGTGCATCGTCACATGATCCAGGGAATATTATGCAATGTCCCAAAGGCATGCAAAGGATGAACATGAAATGATTTATGTGATCGAGGATATCCAATATGGGGCCTTTATGTGGTCATTATTCCTCTTGTGATTCCCCTTGAAGTAATGAGATAACCCCATGACAATCTAATCACATGACTCATCTTAGTGAGGTTTTCCATGATAGAGACTTCATGCAATCACTGTTCTTCATACGATGCTCATGAAGTCATACGATTGACTTAATGATTAGATGATGATGAGACTTGGCTAACAAATGTTTTCCATGGTGTGAAAATCATGAAGAAGCATCCACGTAAGGGTGGATCACTTGCTGTGCAAGCGTATAAAGCCTGATCCCCCTTTGTGTAAAGGTAGATCATACCTCATGTAAAGGTAAACCATCCCTCATGTAAGGGAAATACACACAAAATCTTTTTTCATAATGGTAAAACATGAAATTCATGAAATCAATGTTCTTCATGTGACAACCCCCTAAAAATCAGGACAAGTGACTCATCTGGGTGATGTGGTCCATGATAGAACCCTATCATAATCACTGTTAATCACATAATTAATGGGAATACGACACTTCTGATGTGTGTCTTGGTCATGTGAAGTTCACAAAAAAATCATCGAATTATGTTGATATCCCTTCCTTCTAATTAAGACAAGTTATGTGTCTTGTTTTCCATACAATGAAAAACAATTATAAAGGGGATATTACTTTAAACCCCCCCCCCCCCCTCAAAAAAGAAAATAAATAACATAATAGGGGAGAACCAGAGAGAACTTACCAAAGTGGAGGGTTCACATGATCACACAAATTTTACACTTAATGAATCTTGGTGAGTAACTTTGGAGAAATTGAAGAAGAATGACTTGGGAAGGGGACCATCATATGGTAAACCCTAATCATGAAACCATATTACCAATTCTTGATTATGTGATGGGGATATAATCACATGATTACTTCTTGGTCATGTGATGAGCATGCATTCTCAAGATGACCTCTTGGTAATCTCAATTAGACAGGAGATTGCCTGACCTCGTACTAGTTATGTGATTTCATGGAGATCACATCCTTATGTTCTCACATGACTCCAAATAATTAAAGTTAAGCATATGAACACCAAATCTTCACACTAAGAACATGACCCAATGACACCCACGCGACCGCATGACCCCCAAGAGTGACACTAATTCTCTCCTAAGTCTTTAACCCCCCATGAAGGCTACAACCCTTTAATATCCTCCAATAATACCTATATTATAGGTCTATAACCCCATAATATCATAATATTACCTTTCTCATCAGTGGGTAATGAATATGTGAACTATAAGGACTCTGATTCCTATTAAAAACATGATATATAAGACTCCTTTCTAAGGCCTAAGATCACTATCAAACACATTTTCATCAGCTATTTCCACACAACCAAATTTCTTGTGAAGACCTGAATACCCCCATGCATGTTTCACCATATAATTCCTTTTGTTAAAACTCATGGATCCCTATACTTTATTGTATCATGATCATATTTCCTTATAGCTACCTTAATATGTAAGTCCTGTACATATATTCAATGCATTTGATCTCCCACAATCTCATGTTTCCTACACTAATCATGAATTACGTGGGTTTAGATAATTGAAATTACAATGCAATTAACATAATAAAATCCTCTAATATGAGAATCCTACATAAGTGTAAGCCTCAAATATATCTTACTTTCAATTAAAGGTCCATAATCCCAATAAATAATATCTCAGAGACCTCAGTGTGTAAGCCCCACTCAAATATCATGAAAACCTCAGTGTGTAATCCTCATACCAAATATCAGAGAAACATCAATGTATAATCTCCACTCAAATATCAATGTGAACTTATTGTGTAACCCTCTCTAAAATATAATGTAAATCTAAGTGTGTAAGACTCATATCAAAATATATCTAAAATGGGAATCCTCTATAGGTGTAAGCCCAGACCGCATATCCATCTTCTTTAAAGGGCTGTATTCTTGATGAAAATGACCCCAATATGGGCCTCCTTTCACACTGAGCATGACCCACATGGGTTTAGAGACCAGTTATGATTGTGACATATTCATGATGAAAATGAACCCAATATGGTCCTAATTTTAGATATAATATTTATTAAATATTATCTTCCCTCATAGGTCCATATTCATAATGAAATATCTCAGGGAAACCCCTACATGAGTAAGTACCATTCAAACATCTATTTTCAAAACTTTTATGACACAAATTCTTTTCTAGAAATATGTGGACTCTTATTCCTATATTAAAAAGATATATAAGACACAACTATGAGGATTGATCCCCATATACAATGATTAAATTCCCTCATATACATCCCTGTCATATAATTATAAAATGCATGGTATGGTCTTATACAAACAACATGGTTTTGATTCCTATTCTTCATAGGATACGTAGGATGCCTCATAGAGGTTCAATCCCAATTACAAAACACAAATTTCCTTCCTTGATGGAGATAATATCTAGAGTTTCTAGTCATATGATTTTAAAACATAAATAATCTTTTAAACCCCCATCATTAAGTAATTATGTGTATAAATAAATAGAACCTCTAATGCATGAAGATAGTTCCATTGATATGATTACCTCTGTATGTAGAGGGATTCATATCAGTGAAAGTGAGAAACTAATAATTTCATTAGGGTAAATAGATCCATAATATGATCTGGAAAAGATTCATGAACATATATTAAATCTATAAGAGCTCCCAAGAGTACGTAATAACCCATTTCAAAGGGTGTAGTGATTCCAACCTCCCATCCTCTCAGTTTGATTCATATTCAAGGTGTTGCTATAATTTCATGGGGATAGTATGGCTTTTGAAGACATGACCATAAACTAAAAATAAACACCATGGGCCAAAATGTAGTTAGAACAAACTCTAAAACATAACCACATTCAAAAAAATAGAAACATTAGGAAACAAGATTCTACCAACCAATAGAATCATATCCTAAAACAAATAACATCCCATAAGAAATGATCATGTTTACATCTCATGAATGAACTTAAAATAATCCACTATAAAATCCATTAACTTATTCAAAATCATATAAAAGTAATCCACAAAAAAATCAACACATATCCAAATAATGGCTACACATGATAAATCATATGGTAACCCAACTTATAGAACAAAAATATATTATCTAGGGAAAATGATAAAGTAAAACCCATAATTTTATAAAGAATTCATTATCAAGGAATTGCATTTGAATAATAACAGATGAATAAATTGAGAAAAGAATCACCAAACTCTAAAGAGGATTTAAGAAGTCCTAAAAAGGGTAAAAAGAGAGAAAATCCTGAGCTAAACACTCTATTTAGAGTGTGAGTGGAGTCCATAATTTATGGATACAAATACAAGAGATGATGTGTCTCTCCTTGGGAATTAATCAGGATAACAATCCATTAACATTTCCTTTCATGACCATTTTCGGAGGTATACTTCAAATATCACAAGATGTGGTCACTTTATAGTCATGTCCCTATATTTTTACAACCATTAACATTAAAAAACTTGACACAAACCAAAAAAATGACACCTAAATTAAAAAATATTCATCACATATCATAAAAGAAAACATCACTCATACAATAACCAATTCATGTGAATAGGATTTTAGAAACATTTATTTTGATAGAATATTTTGAATAGACAAATAAGTCCTCCATTTAAAACAAAAAAAACCATTTTAGCATGTCCATATCATTTTAAAAACCAAATAAAACTCTAGTAATTTCACTAAAATTTTGAATCCATTTTACCACTTCACTCAAGAATTTTAAAATTTTATTCTCTTTTAAATTCATCATAAAATATTTACAATAAATATCATTTCAATTATAAATAATTTTTTAGATACCATAATAAAACACTCACATCATAAAATATTTCACTAGAAACATAGAATTTATTTTTTAAACAATATACCAAATCCATGATTTTAAATCAAAACTTTTATGAAATCCTGTTTTACATTCAATAAAACCATTAAAATATTAAACATATTAAATGAATCATAAATCATAAATCCAAACTAAAAAAAATAATTTCAATCACATCACAACACCAATCAAATAATTTTAAATTCATATCCAGTAAGTGGGGAACACTTTTGGAGCAATTCAGAACCAAGAAGAACCAAACCATAAAATATATAATGGTTATAAAGCTCTGCATGGTTTAGTCTCAGAGTTCTTCAAAATGTGAAACTAGCCTATGTGAGGATATGTGAAAATTATATATCATTCTATATGGTCTTGGAATTATTATATTGAATATGAGAGCTCACCATGAAACCCCAGTTCAATATCCATTTACACCCTAAAATGATATGAGACTCCCAAAATCACATTTCAAACTCATTAGAAATCCAAATACCATTTTATAACCAAATAATACACTAAAATGGATCAAAATAAAAATCAAAATAAATTATTCATGTCCAAAATATCCCAAAAAATTGAGTTTTCAAATGATAAGGATCAAATGAATCCTTCCCCCACACCCACCTCTTGGGTTCTGATGCCCCTTTCTCCAAACTGACCCAAAACATACAAAAAATAAATGGATCACATTAATAACCTAGGTCCTTACTAAGAATATTGGATATTATACCATTTGTAATGAATCAACCCAAGATACCACATGAATCAAAACCCATCCTGGTCTTCCACAAGCCTGAAGTGTGTTTCTGATCCGCATGGGATGGAAACTAGTTCTTGAGAATCAAAGGAAACACTATGGTAATGATTTATTCCTTAAATTAGAGTTAACACATTAGAAGGTAACTTATTGAATATCTTTAATGGACCATCCACATCTTGTAATTTTATGAAACATCAATAAAATATAATAAAACATAAATTGATAAGCCAATGTTTCATAATCAACAACAATGATTCATTCCATATGCATACATTAACAACATCATCAAAACACATTACAATACTCCATGTCATAACAAGATATAACAAAATAAGATGAAAACATATACCCAATAGGTATTATTAGAAAATATACCAATAAAAAAATAAAACAAATGAACACATCCTAAATCCAATTCCATGAAACCTCAATTTTTACACACATCCCAACGAACGCATCATAGAACTAAAGAAAAATACCCGAAACATAGTAAAACAATATACTTGAAACTTATTTAGTAATGATCTAAAAAAACTAATAGGTCTTCACCCACTGGTTTTAAGAAATTATGTTTTATAAACATGTCATGAATTACAGTTTTAAGGTAAAATAAATAAAATAAAATGTTCATTTTCTATATTCCATAACCAAAACAAATCACAATTTTCATTTCATTAAAAATACAGACATCATTATCAAGTAAAAAAACAAGTTTCTTTTAAAATTTATACTTTTAGAAGCCTTTAATGCCCATTTTGATACCATTTTTTGAAAAAAACCCATCTATTTATATTTTTTCAAAAATAACTTTACAAACAAACTTTTAAAATCATTTAAAAACACAACTACCCATTGATTGATGATCAAAATCAATCTAAACCTCTAGGTGAATAATTAATATGAAAATAAAAAACAATATAAATGTGTTACTAGAAACAAGTATAATGGGAATAAAATCAAGAATAAAATAAAAACTATGTGAAAACAACTATCAAGGTATAACTGTCATGAAGAACTAACCTAGAAACTCAACTAATATTATCTTGAACTCCTAAAAAATTGTATCAGTTTGACCTAAAATATCTTACTTATCCCAGTAGTCCTATCAAACATGTTGGATTCTAAACCATCCTAGAAGTGTGATTATTACATGGGGAACCATCTGGGAGTATTCGTAATCTAACCCAACTCTAGATAAATAGAAGATAAACTATAGATTGAACTAATCCTTGACACTACTTATTTACTAAGAATTCCCTTAACTAAAAAACCAATTGTGGAGGTGAGAAAAAAATGGAAATAAAAATATAAAAGAACAAAATAAATATACCCCACCTCACCTCTATCATTATCACACAGAACTACCCCTTTCCCATTATACATCTATTAAAAAATAGTAAAGAATACGTAACGATCCCGAAAAATATAATGGTGAAATAAAAGAGGGCCTCATGAACCATGAACCCATTTTAATATGATAAATTTTATTAAAAAAAAGTAACTAGGTATGATGGGTCATTTTCTTTAAATTTGAATTCAAAAATTTCAAAAATTTGAAATTATTTTGAAATAAACCCTCTTATTATTCCAAAAATTTCTTTAAAACTTGATTTCTTCCTTTAAAACCCAAAATATGAAATAATCCAATAATTTTTCATAAATTTAATTTAAAATCACTAATATAAATTTCATATAAAATTTAGCATGATTAAGAATTTAATTCAAAGTAATTAAACTAAAACAAAAATAAATAAATTTTATGATAAGTATGGAAATCAAACATTTTTTTCTAAATCCATCATAAAAAAAATTTATAATAATAATTTAATTATGAATTAATTTTATAATCACTTGAACTTGATGAATTTTAATAATTAAAGTGAAAAGAAACACCTACCTCAAGAATTTTTAAGGGTGTCGTAATGAATCAACTTCCATGGAGAATACCCAAATGAGGCAAGAATATCCCTCTATATGTCTTAGACAATAAATGACCTAGGTTGGAACCAACCCACCCTAGAACGCTATCATGATCTGTGAGATGGGGTTATGTAAGAATAAGAAACCTAAGAGAAATTTAGAAAACCAATAGAGAAAGGTAATAAAGGAAAATATAGGAAATGTACCATAGAAAACACCCAAAAATTGAGGAAGGATACTCACAAATTAAAGGAGGAAGAGGAAACCCTCCAAGGGATCTCAGGATGTTTTTCCAAGAATGAAGGAGGAGAATGGTAGGGGGAGGACTTAAAATTCGATTGGGGGAGAAAGGTAAAATCAAATTTTTATGTGATTTTGGGTAAGATGCATGGTTTAGCCCCATTAATTTTCAAATTTTTCTCTGACCATAAAAGAGACACTGCATATATAGAGAATCTATTTTCCCCTTATACGACTTTGAAATATATTAAGAAATATTTTCAGAGCCAGGCATTAAGAGGTCATGAGATTCTGTGGCCTGATGAGCCCTAAATTAATTTTATAAAAATATTAAATATATTTTTATCACATGTGTATATTTATTCATAAATTATGTAATATCTTCCAAACATATTATGAAATTAAAAATTTGAGACCACAGTTAAATCCAAAGAATGGGGTTTACCCTAGGTGCAAACTAAAGTTGGTTGGATCCAAAACTTTAAATGAGGTAGTGACTGATGGGTAAATTAAGTGGATTAATTAATTAATTAATTTAATTAACAAAATATATTTCCCTCTATAAATAGCCAATTATAGAAAATCTCTAAGGTTGAATTTATAACCCTGAGATTTGTGGGAGTATATTTAACCATTCTTATTTGCAGATTGAGATCGATTGATGATTTGTGATCAGATCGAGTTTGATCAACTGACAGTGGGTGTAACAGATTATCCCCATTGATGGAGAATTCATTCTTCACCAAATATAGACCCATAATCAAGGTAGATCTCACCAATTGTGGTTTTCAGCCTTGATTAAATGTCTAATCATGTTCTTATTTTCTATTCTTTGATCTATGATTAATTGATCCTTTGCATGAGTTTGTTTATTAAATTAAATTTTTTATTCAGTTTATTCTTTCTTATTCCCTATTTCTCACCACAAATGTACATGATATATGTTTTTTGGACTAGAAATCTTGAACAATGATTGATATACCTTTGTCCTTGTGCCTTTTCCCCACCTATTATCCTTTTTTTATTTATTAGGATACAGTGCCACAATTTGACATTCCCGGGAAGGTTCAAGCATAAAATGACCCCCAAATTCATGGTGGATGTGTGAACAATGACCATATGAGAGTTTTGTAGACATATTGGGATGGATTGTAGGTTTTCTATTTTGGATTTGGATCTGAATCTGCAACATAAGGTGCTACGGGTGACAGTGGTGTTTCTGTCTTCAAGGGAATCATTAGATTCCAAATTCTGACCAACAGAGGGATAAAATTTATAGATGAAGGAAACTACCACCTCTTTTGGATGGTTAAATGGTGGGAATCATAGCAGTGTCCACATATTTGGAATATGTATGAAATAACATATATTTCTAGGAAAAATCTAACAATATGGAATGTATTCTTGAATAATACACTCCATAAAGTCCCCTAGATATGGGGGATGGTGTTTTTGGGTAGATATAATCATTACATACCATGTGGGACCCCTTTTTCCATGTGGTCCTATTATAGAGGCCTGATGTGTACTTAGGGAGTATACTAAAAAAGACATGTAAAAACACACAAACATAGACTGGTACATGGGCTTGGACTTAGCCAGGTACCCAGGCTATGAAACAACCCTGTACATGGCCGAGTAGATGGCCCTGTACACGAGCATGACACGAAGGACACATGAATGACCAAGAGAACATGAGCATGACCTAGGTGGCTAAGATACACTATGTGGTTCCCATATATGCTGTGTATGGTGACATGTCCACCGATCCCTGTCCATAAGAGACACATATAAGTGATGAGGTGAGGTCACACATTATGTGAACCCCCATACATGCCATGTACTTCCCTCTACATCTTATTTCTCTCATGTATCCTTCATTTCAACTCATATTTTGGACCACGAGTATCCTATCCTTAGTTTTTTTTGATGTAGAATGCGATGATATCATTTTTAGGGGCTTTTGAAATACTATGTAAGATTTTTTAAATGTGACACTTCCTTGGTGATGCTTGATTATGGTAGTGATCAAGAAGGATCATCATAAAGTTCATATACAGATAGTACTCCCTTATTGAATGAGGTCATGGGCCCTATATCCATAGAGATTGTACTACCCTATCGTACTAGGGCATGGGTCCTCTATACTGATTGTGTAGATAATGATGGTACTATCTTATCACACTAGGGTGTGGGTCCTCTATCCATATAGATGGTACTCCCTTATTTCCAAAGGGAATGTTTGCTCCATAATTTTTTTTGAAAATAGGTACGGTAGTCCCCTATTGTACCAGGGTGTGGGTCCTGCATCCATGGAGATGGTACACCCCTATTTCACTAGGTTGGGGGTCATCCATACCCATTGTACAGATAGAGATGGTATTCCCCTATCACACCATGAAACGAGTCCTCTATCCATGGAGATGATACTCCCCTGTTTCACTAGGGAGTGGGTCCTATATACTCATTGTGAAGATAGATATGGTACTCCCATATTTCACCAAGGTGTGATTATTCTATCCATGTATATGGTACTCCCCTATCATGCAAGGATGTGGGTCCTACATACTCATTGTGCAGATAGAGACGTCACTCTCTTATCACACGAGGGTGAGAGTCCTTTATCCATGGAGATGGTACTCACCCATATCACCTAGGATAAGTTTCTATATAGTCTTTATTATATATATATGGTCCTCCCTTATACAATCATGAGTCCTCTATCTTTTGTAGGCTGCACTCCCTCATTCTGTGGAGTAGTGGCGAGGTGCGGGCCCTACTCATGACTTCTTCAGACAGACACACGAGATACTAGGAATCAATTATGGACCTTTGGAGATATTGGTAGACTCATCATCTTGGGATGGTATATGAGATTAATATCCCATTTATCTCTCATTTTTGTTTCTTATATGAGTGTATATCCATGTTTTTGGGTTTTTTACCTCTTTTGTTTGGTCGAGCTGATAACTTTTATCATTTCTTATATTTCTCCCTATTCATTTTTCCAAGTGTCCTAGTGGGTATGTATATACTGACCCCTATATGGGTTTTTACCACATGTTTTATGTCTTAAAAAGATGATATACAGGTCAATGATGGCTTTGATAGATCTTAGGGATACTATGGTGCATAACTGTGTATGGTGGTTGGGCTTAGAGATCTAGATTCGGGCTCTCTGAGCATTTCATATCTAGTTTTTTTAGTTTGGGACATGCTTTTTGGGTGGGAATATATTTTATCCTTTTAATTTTAGTTTACCCTATCACTCACTTTTGTATTCCCTAAATATTGTTACATGCTTGGTTTTTAATCTAGATGTTACTGTCATTTATTATTGTTCCTATTCACATTTTTATGGGGATGGTTGGCTGTGTGTGTACCCATACTTTAGAAAAATGCCTCCCATTCTATTGATTCCTTCTTACTTATTTTCCCTAGGCCCTTGCTTATAGCTATAGGCTTGAGGTTGTGGTGGCCTGGTCTTCCACCAACTAGGCGGGCCTCAGTGGGCCGGGTTATTACATCCTTGGATGAAACACTTGAAATGGTTTACCTAGATATACTAAAGGATTATAATAACCATGTGAAAACTATGGTAAATGGAACTATCATGGTTTTATATCCCTGTACACAGTTTACAAATGGTTATTACTGATCATGTGATCAAAACATACACCACCCTAAAACATTCCAAGTTTTAGAAATTTCAGCTCAAAACTCTTGGAAACTCACAACAATAAAAAGTAACATAAAATAATATAATTAATAGAAAAACTAATATTTGAGTTGTTATACATTTACACTATAATATGAGTCACTATAATATAGTTGCTGGTACCTTTACCGTTCCTATCACATGAGACATGATATCTATACACATTATAGAGGACCCAAGTAATGTGTGAGTTTGAGCTCAATGGTAAACCACAAAGGGTTTCCCTATATAATATCTTCATGTATATCAGTATTTCAAAAGTGTGGTGTAAGGTAAAACAAATAGATAAAAAATCCATCTCTATTCCATTCTTGAAAAATCTATAAGGGCGAAGACTACTTTCTTTGACCAGTTTTAGAATATGGAGGTGTACCCATTATTTGAACACATCTAAAAGATATTTCAATCCCCCAAAAATTTCATAGTCATAATGTATGATATAACTTCACCTATTATTCAATAATTTCATTCTATCATATCTTACCACACTCTATTCATCTTCCATAATGGAATCCCACATCTGGGAATAACAAAACCATAGAATAGTGATCACAATCATCAGTAACCCTCATATAAAAATCCATTGTATATCCCTCCATCAATTTTATAGAAAAAATATTCACCATAAGATGCATATATATAGAGGATCCCACCAAAACAATTTCGGTCAACACCTATTCATCATATGTTCACACTTACCCAATGAATTCAACCCCAATAGTGTGGAACAATAGCAATAATCATCAGTTATGAAGTAGGTGAAACTTAATCATCCCACTATTAGGGAATGTAATATCACCAATACATTATATCAGTGAGTCACATTTCTATATCATGACAATAATACCCTAAAATACAATAACTATTTAGAACAAATTATCATCCAAGCTTCGGTCCACCAACCACCACAATTTAGGCTTCGATATAGCTCAACCCAAACCATAACTAATAACTCTAGAAAATCCCAGGACACCTCTATTATACCTCAGATATCTTAGATAAAATCAATTCCAACCACTCACACACATCCACTATGCCTGTAAAATCACATGTTATAAAAACACACATATAACAACATAAGTATCTAGACACCACATACTTAGTAATAACATGATATATCTAATTAAAATCTATGTTATTATTCGAATTGAGGAATAAGGAATATGGAATACTATAAAAAAACATTCCATATGAATTTGTGGTAAACCACATGATGAATAGATCATAAATAGTATATACACTTTTGGAGGATAAGAAAAGAACAAGAGAGGGAGGTATGGTTCAATATAGGTCTAATATACTCCCCTATTAACATATAGTTTTTTTCCAAATAAATCATTAAAAAAATTAAAGACCCCACTATAACTCTAGTTGAACCCATTAAAACATTGGAAGATCCAACTGGGGTCTTGGTGATACTCCACTAGGGTTCAAGTGGTATATAAAACAACCAATACCATACCCATTATAACATATTTGGCATTCTAATTGGGTTCTATTTGAATCTTCTCATCTGTAGATTTCTCTATCGACAACACCCTATTCTAAAACCTAACTATTTCCTCCCTATACAAAACCCTAAATAGGAATAAATAAACATGGCTAAAACAAAATTTGACCCAAAATATATCAACCATAAACTTAGGCTATTATAAAATTCAAGTGTGCTTTAAATTTCATGATGGTGGAATGTTTTATTGGATAAATTGTGAATGATATTGAATTTTTAGTAGGTGATAAGTTTACATAATGGTTAATACCTATTATTTTTCTATGAATAACCTATCACTAGTCACAATCCTTTGACCTATAGGAGGTGAGTTTAAGGTTATCACATGTCATCACCATTATTCCACCCATAATCATTTTATTTGTGTTAGGATGTGGCATAAACACCCTAGAGAATAAAGTCAGTATAATTCCTTATATGTTTTTTTGGAAATTTTTTCATGTTAAATTGTCTTAGTGTTGTATAAGATATAACTTACAATATTTAAATTATAAATAGATATGAAATAAGAAAAAATATAAAGGCAACTGAAATAATAATAAAATATAAATAGTAGTGTGGAATATACACTTATTTACAATAGAAAGGTGGTGCCTTGAATAGAGTAGAATGTTTCAATTGAGGTAAACCTAATCATTGGATGTATAACTATATGGAATATTTTAATTTGTTATTAAAGAAATAGGGATAGTCTATATCAATTATTAATATTATAGAAATAAATCTTCCCACAATATTGATTCATGGTTAAATGATACCTATAATTCAATAATTTTTATTATTATGTATAGTGAATTATAATTAGAATGGTGATGTTGATAAAATGAGGTGGAGTTGATGATATATTTTATAAATGAGGTATTAGTTACTACATTATATTATAAAATGTGTGATATACATCTACATGATGAAATGTTTTAGATTTTAGGATTTATATAATTAATTTTCTGGTTGGGAAAAAGTGATTATTTTTTTGGTGGATCAAAGTTGAATTTATTTTGAATGAAAACTATTTTGTGATCAAATTAAAAGAATAAATGATGTTTCTAGCACATGGATGACACTGTAAATGGTTTATGAGAAAAATATGATGGGTTGTTGAAAATTTCAAATAGTCTTTTAAATTTATAAATGATAAAATAATATAAATAAGGTTAAAAGTATTTGTATATTAATATTGAATTATGAACTATTTTAACTCAAGAAATGTTTATAAATATCATAGAAAGTGAACATGTTACCCAAAAAAATCCAATTTAAATAAATAATAAATATTAGAGTATTATTCTATGTAATTTAAAATCATTATGTCTATTCCATTAAGAAATCCTATGAGATATTTGTTGAAAAAATATTTTATCTTATTTTACATGGTTATGGATTGTTTCATGATGTATATATATGACATGTAACATATCATTGTAAGAACAAGCTTGGTATATTTTTATTCTTCAAATATATTAGGGAAAAAATTTCAATTTCTATCAAAACATAAAATGATTTTGATTTTAATAATTTAATGTTTATTGTAATGGGATGTATTTTCAAAGGGGAAAGTGGGGTGAATTTTTACTTAGTGATGTTAGAAGTAAATAAATTGAAATTTCATTGGGCCACAATAGAGTTCTATTAAAAATATATTTTAGTTATTTTTTATACCATTACTAATGAAATTAACTTGGCTATCTTATAAAATATATTAGCTGTACTAAGGATTTTATCATACTATTTTAAATATGAAAACAAAATGTTAGTAGTTAGATTAAATTTTATATTAAAAGATATAATTAAGTATATTAGTCTAAATTTTATTACCTATATAAATAATATGTTTAAAATGATTTAAGTTATTGTTTTTATATTGATTAAATGAAAAATTATTTTAATATTATATGAATGGATTCTTCTAAATCATTTTTCTCATATAATATGAAAACATTTTTTTGGAGTTTTACCTTATTTAAAAATAGTGTGAGTAATGGTGTAAGTATTCTCCTAAAAGATACAAAAAATAATGTAGATGATCCATTAAAAATACCATTATCTTGATAAAAAATTGATTAACATGTAAATATATTTGATTTTATATATACTAGGGAGTATATACAAATTTATTTCATTTTTTTATCAAACCTAAGGTTTTTATATGATGTAAATCTTATAATTTTTTATTATATCATTGTTTTACTATTAACAAAATTTTCTCATTTTTTATTCATTAATTTATTATTTATTTTTTAAATCAACGTGGAGAGGTAATTGACCCCATGGTTAAAATATTAGAGTTATATCAATTCAATGATCATTAAGTAAAGTTAGAGTTTTTATGACATGTTAATATTACCACATGTATGAGTTAATTAGATGATAATATGTCCATTAAGGAGTCATAAGTATGAATTTATGCGTTGAATAATTTTTATTGATTCAACATCATAAAAGTTCATATATATTTTTTCATTTATACACATTTTGTTTATACTTTAAAGTAATTTAAAATACATGAAGTTTAGAAAGCACCCTATATGTGAACCTCTATACTTTGAAATATTTATTAAAAAAATATCGATGATAGAGATAATCAAATGTGGTTTGACATGATACTTATGAAATTGTTTTGATTATTAAAACATGGTATATCCTTCTTTATGATAGGTATATAATTTGAACCCTTTATTTTGTTAAAATGAGTAAATTTTTGGTCATTCATTGATTAGTTATATATGTTGTGTTTTTTTACATAGATAATTTATTTATGATTAGTTCATCAAATTTGGCCAGTTCCCTTTAGAGATTTATTAATTTATGGTATGATAGACATTATATTTAAATGTTATTTGTCTCTTAGATATGCTCAATGTATTGGATGATGATTTTGTATGAGATTATCTATGATGTATGAAGATACATCAGATAGACATATCCATATAGTGATATCTATTTTTGATAGATATCACACTAGATTCCTTTATAGTTGGAGTAATAATTAACATATTCTTAAGAAAACCCATTTCATATATTTATATATAATGAATTCTTATTCATTTTTAAAGCTATAAATACCAATAAGGCCACAAGTATGTCTATGTGAATTTATATTTATTTTTTATTTATATTTTGCAATATTTATGAAAATTTACACAGTAGATTTATTCATATGAGTTTAGATATGATTTTCCATCAATTGTTTTTAGAATTTTCACAATGAACATAATGCTTTATTTTAGCAGGGCCATGTTAGAAACACCAATATATAGAATATTAATAACTGTGATATATATATATATATATAACTATTATGTTTTGTGATATCTCAATACCACAACCTATGAGTTTTTGATAATATACATATTGATATTTTTTATTATAGATTCCATTTCTTATGATGATGGAAATAATAAATACATATTAATTATTCGAATGTTAAATAATTTTTAAATGAAGGGTTTTATAATTGACTAATGAATTATTTGGATCTAGGAGCCTCATTAATTGAATGAAATAGGTCTATTTAAAGTGGGGGTATGCAACAAAGAAATATACCATTTTTATTATATATATATATTTTTGATTCCCTTTCTTATTATTTTTCATCATCTCTAAGTGTAAAGTTATAGAATTCTTTATAAGATAACAAGATCCTACAAATATTTTTTGTGGTCAATATCTGATGGATAAATTAGGGATGAAATAATGTATTAGTTGTTTCAAACTGAACATCATAAAACCATAGAATTATTAATAAATAAATCATTAGATCAAGGAATCTTATTTATTTATTTTAAATATAAAGTCTTTTAGAATTCTAGTAAATATTGATGTTCGTGTTTCACCATTATTCTCTTTTGTATCTATAAAAAAACAAATCATGTGATGATGTATCAAAATCGAGATAATCTCTAGTTTTTTCAAAAAATATAATGCAAACTCTTTCATTTCACATGGATCATTTCATATTCCTCCATGAAACCACCTATAGATCCTTAAAAATTTGAAAGAATATCCATTTTAATTTTAAAACATTCCTATGGACCATTTGATCACTTTATAAAATGGTTATTTCTTTTCATTTTAAAATGATCATCCTTCTATAGATTCATAATGTCTTGCACTATGAAAAAGGATTCCTAATTTCAACAGGAAACTTTACCTTTCAACCAATCCATCATCCTGTACATGCATTGTAGTCTCAATCTCATTTATGAAAGCTAAATGTGGCGTGATATTTCCATACAACAACAAAATACATGGAATTTCATTTATTGTTTCACTAGGCATTATATTTCATGAAATGGCGATATCATTAAAGGAATTTTGGTAGATAGTAAATATTGGGATCATAGGACTATGGTTGGAGTTACTTACTAGGATTTTTACCTTAGGTGCATTGTGTTTTACTCAACTATAATATTTCTTTGTTGGTTTCCCTTTTCAAAAATAAAAAACTTTTTATATTTCATTATCTTAATATATATTTTTACCTCAAAAAAACTGTAAAGTCAAATGTGAGATAATTACTCAAAAAAAATTTGAAAAATGTGCCTAAAAACACATTAATCATTGAAATAACTATTCACAAAATGTATGTAAATTTTAAATATCAAATTCCCTATGGAGGCACCATACATATAATATATTTATAGGATTATTCTCCTGGTAAATACATATATATTTATAATACTTTTTTTTTCATGATGAGGTTTTGTTAGGAACCTCCCCAACTAGGAACCACTCATGGATATGTAGAGAAGATGAGAGTGAACCCTTTGTCCCACCTCTAACAGACCATGGGTTGGTGAATAGAACCAAGTTTATAAAATATTGAAATTAGAGTCATTACCCTTATAAATACCTAGAATAAGATAATAAAATTTATAATCAACACCAGAATATGAAAACAAAAAAGTATCCCATAATAAAACACAATGAATGATATGTCATAAAAACACAAATTTATAATTAAAAGTACAAAAAGTAAAACTCCTAGGCCCGACTCCAACAATAGTTCCAAACTAAGTGTTAGTATTGTCCTACTATGTCACCAAATTTTCCCAATAAACTTGAAAACCAGCTTATATATATAGAGGAAATCATAAATGTATACCCAATAATTCCCCTTAAATATCACTCATGAAAATCTAGAAAAATCATACTAATAATTCAATTAAAAAGTGAAAAACCAATAAGAACCTACCGAGGAAACTAATACCCATCCTCAGGAAGTCTCTCTCACCCAATAGTTCATTCAAGTATGATAACATAATAATAAATGTAGATAGTAAAAAGAGTACCATGTGTTCACCTTCACTCTAGTTTTTTTCCTAATATCCCACTATAAAAGGTCATGGAGATGAAATCCATTTCGTATCATTGAATCAATATTAGCAAAACATATATACCAAGTCACATATGATGGGGGTCTAACATCAATCTTACCTACAACAACTTTCACAATATCAAATGTACTCATCAGAACCAGTCCACATCCATAACCACATTTAGATATCTCAACCACACATCATGTTTTCATAGTAGAAATGGATCATTACGATAAAGGATATAAACATTGTTCTATCACCCAATAATGCAAAACAAAAACTACCATATATACCATTTTATCATCATATTAATAACAAATTCATCCTGTCACCATCACAACTATACCATGTACAAAATAAAGAGTAAGGAAGTGTGATTTTTCATCCATCCATTCCATTATTAACCTGAATGTTGGGTAAAACACCTAGAACCCATAACATCTAAAAATTGATATGGTTTTTTTATTTAGGATGGGTGTGTAAAGAAATAGCAATAAAATAAAATCATAATAAAGACACACACAGGCCTAACATAATTAGTACATAAAATAACTACACTATCATAACCCAAAAGTACTATTCTGCATCCAAAAATCTCTATTAATAAATACTTACACTTATACATTATAAAAAATTCTATTTTATGACATAAGATATCCTTAGTGACCATTAAAAAATTTAATTAAATCACATCAATTAAAAATTTATAGATTTATCATTTTCCAACTATTTTACATTCATTATGATGTTTGTTTACATATTTAAAGATAAAATATTCTCATCTATTATAGGCATTCAACCCATAAATTACCCACTAATTTAATTTATTAACATCCCATTCAAAGCACAAGGGTTTTTAATTTTATTCCACACCCATTTACCATTTCATTACAAACATCACATTTTATTTCTACCAGCCATAAAACAATCCCATAACCATCCACCAACCACTAAAAACCAACCCCTAAAATATCCAATACCGTCCTTGGAAACCATCAAAATAAGAAACCATAGAATTATATATAAAAAATATTCTCAACATGCACACAACATATCCCCTTTTTACCTAATCCACCATAATATCATCCATGTAAACCACTATGTATACTATTTACAACCATGGAAAGGTAGTCACAAACCCACTTTATATCACATATAAACATCCTAAAACCATTTGTTACCATTAAAAAATAACTACCCACCACTGGTAACATGACATGATGCTGACTACTCACTTAGGATCTTTGGGTAATGTTTAGGCCTTCAGGTTGCTGGGCCTTCGGGTCATGTTGTAATGGGCCTATGGGACACTAGGAATTAGGGGCATGTAAGGGTTACCTATTAACCCATATAAAAAGAGGTATTTATTTCCTAATAAAAAGAGTTCTAGATCTAAACCTATTTAAAAAATAAACACCCAATTCTATTAAGTATACACTTCCTCACCTACCATTATTTCACAAGAAACATCATCTCAATATCATATTCCAGAAAACTATTTTATTTACCATATTTAAATTATTAATCTTTTATGAATTATGATCCCAATTATATATTAATATCAAAAGAAAATAAACATAATAAAAATAATAATTTTTAGCAATAACTACAATTGGAAATATTTCACATATAAAATATCACAAAACCGTGTTTACACATGTGAAATACACATTCCATTCAATTCATTTTTTTAGATAAATTCATTATTATATTTAAATAAATACTGACCATACACCCAAATAGAGAAATAAAATATTAATTCCATAGATTAGTGTAAATAAAATTATAAACTTTTAATATCTTACCTCAAATGGATCTTCAAAATATGTTTAGTGAAAATAGAGGAAGAGAAGACTGTATGACTGAGCCCACAAAAGAAAACCAATATCAGCCTAAATCATAAAAAACCCTACAAAATTCCATGCCCAAAATACCCTCAAAGTACACCATCACTACTTCCCTAAAATAAAAAGATAAAATAAATGAATGAATACAAGTATAATATAAGGAAATATCACCTCAAATAATGGATAAGGGATCTATTAATCTAAGGATGAATCCTATGAACAAAGGTATAAAAATGCCTCTAAAAAATGCAGTAGGGTCACCCAAGTTTGATTGAAAAAAATAAGAATAAAATATTTTTGAAAGGGATCCTAAATTTACACCCATCCTGAAAAAACACAAGACCAAGAAACATGGGTATTGGTCGTGCTGCATCAGGCTCAAGTCAAATGAATCTATAAAAATTATGCCACAGTAAACCCCCATATCTGATAAATCTTGGGAAGGGATATGGCCTCATGATCATAAACATAAAAATACATCCAATTTCTTAAAATAATAAAAAATAATCCCAAAATAGACCACAATTCAACCAAGTCTCCATGGGGTAGTGACATCATAAATAATATATCCATGGAACTCGACCATTAGAACATATGAAATAACTATGATAGAAACGCCAAAATCCTTTAACCCTTCATTAATCTTAATCAACCCCATATCAAAACCATGTTTTAGGATAATAACCATGACATATGGATCCTTAAAATGATAGACTAAAGAATACATACCTTGATAAATCCATGTAAAATACAAATTAACCACACTACAACCAAACTTCCCAACTAATGTCTCATGGTGACACACACCCCCCCACATTGTAAATCTATCAAAAAGTTGATATATCATCATAAACTCTATATTTCCTCATCTAACTCACTCTTGAAACTTACAATATCTCAAAGATGAATTGTAATGGTATGATAATGTCTAGAATATAACACAAGTTAATTTAATATGATTCTGGCCTTTGAGAATCAATACTAAACCCAAAAGATAAATCATTAATGACCATCCCATCAATCCGAGGGATATACCTCTCAAATATAATGATTCTATAACTTTTTTACAACTAGTATATGGGATAAAAATGTCAATAAATCATCAATAATCCAATCATTACATCCTCATGGTTAAAAAAATTCAAAACAACTCCAAATACTGACCATGACTTTGTGACTCATATTCCCACGTACTCCCATCCAAACCACTACACTTATACATATTATGAAAGAGAGGAATAAATCACCCACATAGAACCTTCTATTGATGATCCTGAATCTCAACTAGCCACTCAAAGAACATCATGTTATCATATACATAAAATTCTACCCAATCTATGGAATGAGAACCATTGTGAATATATCATCAAATCTATAACATGTTAATGATGTCTATAATTCTGTCTAGATACATAATAAGCAAATAACACCACACTGACATTCCCTAACACCTCAAAGAGACCCATAAAAAGGGGATAATGATTACTACCACATACAAAAATTTTCTACCCACTTTGATGGAAACCATCAAGAACACATGGTTCTCATCCCCAAACATTATAGGTCCCCAACTTTAATCAATACATAAATTTTGAGTTAAGTTCCACCTTCATTCACTCCTAAGTCATCCCCTTATCTATAGTACTCTACACCACATATGTTCAAATTAATGCTAACTTCCAAACCTCTATGAAGTATAGTGGAGACCGATAATTCTTACTATACAAATCTTCATCTATATTTATTATAATAGATGAGTTATAAATGTTATTGTATGAAAAGTAAACCAAATCTAGGTGTTTCACCCAAGATCCACTAAAATCCAAGAAAAAATCACAATATACCCTTCAATGTCTGAATGGTTTTCTCTATCATTCCATATTTATAAGGGTATAAAGTAGTGATAAATTATATTTTATATCTAATATAACTTTTTGCACCTACTTTGAATCATGAGGTAAAATGAAGATCTTGATCATAGATGATGTTACTCATTTCCCTAGAAAGCCTCACTATCTCATCCACATACTGCCTCACCAAAATACCCACAAAACCCAACTCCCTAATATAAAGGAAGTGATATAACTTTATCAACCAATCCATGATCATACAAATAGAATATTACCCTCCTTAGCATCAAGATAAACCAATGATGAAATCCATCACAATGTCCTCAAACTTTCATTAGGGGAATCCAAAGGTTGCAACAAACATACCATAACATATAACTATACCTTTACTTACCAGATGAAAAAATATATAGAAACAAACTATGATACTAAATACTTCATTTTGGACTAATAAAGTTTAATATTCATGGAAGGAGTCAATATAGACATACTGGGATGCACTGCTAAAGATGATCTATGAAACTCATGAAGAACCTCATCTCAAATCACTGATGAAAAAATATTCCTTAGTAAGTCAAATGATGTAAGTCATCCTACAACCATACCTTTGGATCATCCCTATGAAATATATTCTACCACATCACTTTAACCTCTGAGTATCCCCATTGAGACTCCTCCTCATATTATATCAAAGAAAACTGCAATGTGATATGATACAGAAAACAAAAACCACCACTATTCCCCTTATAAATATTTATCACCTAAAGATCCTCTATAATCTGACAAGTATCTTCATAATACAGAATAATATATACCAATGAATTTATATTTTTCACATTAGATAATAAATTTCCTTTGATGTGGGTGTATGAGATCTCAAAATCACAGTTGTTCAAGAACTTTATCCACATCCACTGATGAAAATTCAGATCCCACTACGAAAAGATATACCTCAGGCTCTTCAAATATTTGAAGACCAAAAAGTCACCAACAATTAGTTAATGTCTCCAAAAATTAAGAGAATACACTACCATTGTAAACTCAAGATCAGGGGTGGAATTTTTATACTTGTGGGGACATGACTTCCAAGATAAATATGATATCACTTCCCTCTACTACATTGAGACACATCCCAAAATGAAGTGGAAAGAATTATAGAAAACCTAAAACATGAATACTACATCTAGAAAGTAATGGATGGTATAACTTACCACCTTACCCATCAACTAGTCTAAAACTGCATGAAAATGATCTGTCCATACAAATTCCCGATCCTTCCTAGTTAAAATTGTCAATAGGGATGTAAAAAAATATAATCCGAACCCAAAACATTGATAATTATCTACGAGACTAAGGACACTATTGATTATTTAAATATTAATAGGTACTTCCTAAAAAACTACCTCTCATGTCCAAAAGACAAACTTGAAAAACTTTCTATAGAGATGATGGTACCGAAGGATGTGTAAAAAAGCCTTGATATTCTCACCATGCTTCTTCTCTAACCACTTATAAATGAGAAGTTCATTGATAAAAACTTCCATAAAATAATTAGTGACTTCATTGAGGACAGAGTTTATTAGACCCATGAACATAGTTTGATCTTTCATGCCACTCAATGATATAAATTCAAACTTAGAGATCCTATTGAGATACCAAAAATCATTCTTCTAGATATCCTCTTCTTTAACACTCAACTATTTATATCCTAAAAAGAAATCAATATTTGAAAATAAGATGTCTCATTTTAACTTGTTGAATAGATCATAAATAATAGGAATGGTGTATCATTTCTTGAATTTGACTTGATTCATCCATCAATAGACTATATAGAACCCCATACTAGTATCTACCATGGTGGAAAAAATCACAAAAACACCACATGATGACACCTTGGGTCAAATAAAGAATTTCTTTATCAAATATTTTATTTAGATCATAAAATAATAAAACTCATAAAGTGATATATGATAATGGAAATTTGAAATTGGAGGTTAAAAAGTTTGTAAATATATCTCAAACTTGATGTAACATCAAGGGGGTAGGTCCAAAACTTCCTTGAGAAATATATCCTAAAAGTAATCAATGGATATCGAAAACTCTTCCACATACAACTATAATAAAACCAATGATAGTTAATCAAACTAAGATAATTTTAAAAATCCCTATAACCCATTTGATAATCCATATTTCCAATGAATACCACACAATGGACCTCTACATTACAAATAAACACTCACCTATAAAAGTAATCGATGATTGTTTTCATGGAATACTTGATGTCGATATTGAGTATGACATAGTGTAGTTGTTTCTGGATTAAGAATAATATATATATGACTGATGTTGCACCATTATAATCTCATAACCTTATAAATCATCAATAAATATCATATAATCTATATCTATCATGGTCAGCACCAGGGGAACCAGAAGCCAGTTTACCTTCAGTTCCAAAACACTAACTAGTGTGAGGAAAATAAAGGGGGGTGATTATCCAAAATCCAAAAAAGGTATATGATAATATAGAAACATGATCCTCTTATATGTCTAAATTAATGATTTTTAATTATAATTTATAAATACAAAAATCTATAGTCCAAGTGGAATTGTGATATTAGATACATAAAACATAATCACAAACTTAAACCAAAAAATCATTATTTAAATATCCAAAGTCACCAGACCTCTATATGTCTAGGACATGAGGCATATCATGATAACATAAAAGAGAAGGATTATATATGTTTACATGAAAAAATGTCTTGAAGAAGATAATATCCTAAGATAATGGCATTAAGAAAATCTGGAAACAACATAAAACATGACATATTATGCATAAGTTAAGGCTCACAACCAAGATATCCTAACATAGTGTGCTAGGATAATTGCCTATTCCCTATAAATGGAATATCATGAGATGATAACATCTTCAAATAAATAGCGAGTTTATATAATTTCAGACCCATCCATCAAATTCACAACCTTTACATGAATTTTTGTGACATATATGAAAATCATACATAGGTCATAATCCTAAGAAAAACCCATGAAAAGGAAATGGGTAATATAATATTTTCATAGAGCATAACCAAATGAAATTTCATAAGGATTCCAATAAAAGAAGGTATGAAATAAAACTTGTAGGATCATGAATGAATAATGAACCATAGGTTATGAATATGATGTTCATGTGAAGTGAGTGCATAAAAAATGAGTTGATAAGTTGGTTTTGAAGTGAACCCCTTAAGAGGTATTTTATGAAAGGGGGTAAAATTATTTAAAGGGGGTAGAAGCATAATATTTTCTATAAAACCTTATATAAAACCAAAAGGTTTTTAAAAAAATTAATGTTTTGAGAATCTATAGACGGTTAAAAGAATTATAGAGTGGTATATGAAAATAGATATAAAATAAATAGGTTCCCTTTTAACAGGTTTTCTTATGATAAATTATATAAAAGGGAACTTCAAGATCATGTATTATCCCCTTAAAATAAATGTACATTATAGAGACTCTGATTTTTATTACTTGAATTTTACATTATTTTAAAGATAAATAATAATAGTTATAAAAAACCAGGATCTAAATATTTAATGTTTGGGAAAATTAGGTCCATAGATAAAATTTAAATAATAAAACATAAACATTATTTAATTACTTATACTCCAGCTTCTTGGTGTCTATCATGTACTCCTTAGTATAAGTAATCACATGAGGATATACCTCAAATAAAGGGGTGATCTAAAAGACCAATAAGAAGATAAATAAGAAAATGAATCAATATAATATGGGTGAGAATAATAATAATCATCATAACATAAGTTTGGTATAATAATCATGATCATGATAGGAATAATTAGATAAAGGCATGGAATATGGAAATTCATAAAAATGAAACATCATGTCTTAGTTGTCAAATACCACACATAGTTGTGAAAAAAGATAGCATAATGTCACACATAACATATGTGCATAATAATAACATCATAATTTTGAACAAATATAGCATCATGTTCATTAATATTTCTCATCATCTCATTAAATATATCACATTACCCAATGCTTTGGATCACTATATAATTCCAGCCACATCATATGATTTACATAATCATAAATTCCACATAGAATGTACATAAATCAGAGTCATGAAGTAAACCATGTAAAGAAATGGGTTTTATAAGGATTTCATCAATAATTAATGGACTTTGGGTTCCCAAATTAAATAGGGATAAACATATTTGTTATAACATTTTCCATTCTCAACTGAAGAAGAAACAACTCAAGAGAAGTCAAAATGTAATTTGGAAAGAAGAGTTCTTTTGGAAAATCCTTGTATTTATCATAAAAATAGATTATAAAAATGTATATACCAGAAAAGAAAAGTTAAGAACAATGGAATTATATTTTATAAATATTAAAATAATATACAAACTAAAATTTGGCATGAAATAAGAATAACCCAAAGAATGGTAATTGGGTTCCAGAATCCCCTTACCCTATGTCCGAATGATTTATTCACTTTAATATACTAGATAATAAAATTAGATGAATTAATTACTAAATTAATAACATATTATACATTTATTATATTTATTATAATTTTATTTAGTTCATTTATGGACATTTTCATGAGTTATATAGTTCAATTTCATCATTCAGGAGTGTTCGTTATCTTGGTCTTCATGATCGATTCACTTTTATATATGTATAAATGATCATGTAAATTGAGAATAATTATCCAGAATTGAAATTATATGTTATTAATGAACTTAAATAAGTTTAAATGTTCTTATATATTATTTTTTCCTTATATGAGGATGATTCATTAGATAAAATGATAATGCTAACCTTTTAGATTAATTTTAGCAGTTTTTATATCATCACGAACTACTTTTGTTTTATTATTTAATATTATGTTTATATGATAGTTAAAGAACATAAAAAAGGATAAAAATTAAATTTTTCAATACCTTTCAACCATTATAATGGTTTTATGACCAGTATCAGATTCATTAAAGGAAAATAAAAACTTTTCATCCTCGAAGGTGATAAATCAACACCTCACAGACAATGTTTTCATTTTTAGAATAAAAAGGAGATGAGAAGAGGTTTGATAATGGATTATTCTAATAACATAATAAAATTTCAGTTTATATAAGATATTAGAGTTATAATTACACTTAGATAAGGGTAGGTTAGGATTTAATAAGAAAAAAAAAATAAATTGAAAAGAAATTAAAAGAAAATGAAATAGAAATTTACCTCTTGAATTCTTCACATTGAGGACCTCTTTAGGGAAATTGGGTTTGGTAATTTATTGATAAAAAGGCTCATGGAATTGGGATAAGGTCATTTGAAGAGTATTGGGTATAATTTAGAAAAAATTTTCATCTTGGAAGGTGTGAGGAGAACTGGTTGTATTAATATGGGAGGAGAGGGGTGTTTGTTTGATTATTTTATTCATTTGATTATTATTTTGGATCAACACTATCAACAACATTGAAACTTATTAAAAAATATATTAAATAATGAAGTATATTTAAAGATTATGGGCTTACATCATCCATGGATCTTTCATGACTCAATAATTCATGTATTTTTTAAATACCGTAAATTACCATATTTTACTATTCACAAAAATTGAACTATTTTATTAAAATTACAAAAAATTTCCATAACCAATTTTTTAATGTGTAAAATTCAAAAATGAACTCTATTTTATGAAAATAGTATTCTAATTATTAGAAATTTAATTTTTTATTAAATTCATCATTTATTCAAAAAATATCGATTTTGAAATTATAATTAATTTTATGAAACATTGAGAAATTAATTAAGGTATCATAAAATTATATTGTAATAATAAGATTGAAAAATATTAATTTATGAATTTATTTTATGAAAATAAATTTTCTTTTAAATAATTATATTAATTATAAACATGTAAATAAATATTTTTTTATAAAAATACCAACACTTAATTTACCATTTTTAAAACTTTTATTTACTTATATTATGATATTATGATATAATAATATCATATTATCATTTATATGATGCCTAAATATTATTTATACTTTAATAGGTGAGGTTACAATTCTATTGTCTTAATTACTATTCTTAATGGCCATGTTACTATTATAAGGGTCACGTTATTATTCCATCGGTATAGTTTCCTTAATTTTTATGAATATCTCTTATTTAATTCTTAATTTATGAGAATAATGTTTTTATTAGGATTTATATTCTATGTATGTTTTTATACCATATAAAATAATTATAAGAAGGGAAATTATATTGATAAAAGTTTGTGTCATTAAATAAACTAAACAAGTCATATCTTTGAGGAATATATATATATAGAGTATAAAAATCAATCATGAAAAGGGGATATAAGTAATGCGATAAAAAGTAAGATAATTCATAACTAAAAAATAATGAGGGTGGTTCAGAAGACCCGTTACCTTAAGTCGTTGACTTGTCCAGTACATTCATATAACATCCTAATTAATAAAATTAATTTTGTGGAATACTTTCTTCGAAACATTTTTCATTTATATTTCATTTATTATTACTATTTTTTGTTAGATTATAATAATTTTATCTTAATATTATGATTATGTTCACCTTACCATTGAGGTTTTTTACATGACTTGAAGGTCACATTGTTTTGTCATTAAATATAAAATTTATTTTCAAATTATACCATAGCACTAAAAGTGTAATGGAATGATCTTAATGGCTTTATAGTGGTCTATATAGTCCATAATATCAATATATTTTTTGATATAGAAATGATTTATTATGTATAAATGTTATCATTATACCATTAGTTCATATTGATAGTTTTTATGATCATGATGAATTTATTTGGTTTTATTTAAACTTTTAATTATTCATCCATTATATATTGTGAAACAATATAAAATATACTTATTTTCCCTATTTATTACTATAACATGAGAATGTAACAAAAACTGAGCTTGTGGTGAATAATGAAATACATTGTTCCTAGAGAGGGTGAACCAACTGTAATATGAAAAACATTTCCTTTTTATTTAAGATTACTGAGGGTTAGATAATGGTTATTTAGTTAGTATAATAAAATTTCAACACATTAATTAAACTAATGTAATCATACTATCATGGATAGAATAGATTTGAGTAGGTTGAAGATGAAGTTAATTTAAGATAGTGAGGTTGGGAACATTACCTATTCCTTTGGATGTTCACACTTAGGAAACACTTTAAGGAACCTTAGTTTGGTCTGTTGATGAGAAAAAATCTTTTAGGATGTGGGGGGAGATTTTGGGAGAGGTTAGGGTAGTGTTTAAATGATCTAGGACTTATAATAAAATATTACATCTTCAAATAGAGACTTATTTTATAAATTAATAGTAATCTTCTTATAGTATAAAGTTAATGGAGAATTAAATACATCAATAAGTTCTATAATTCCTAAACATTAATTCACATATAATATTAAAAAATTTACTATTTATACAACACTTATACGGTATTTTAATATTCACATAGAAATTCAATATTTTCAAAAAATTCCAAAGAAATCACACTTGGGTAATTTAAACGCATTGATTCCCAAAAAAAAATCAGTTTTATCAAAATAATTTTTAATATGAAAATTTAATTTTTAAAATAAACTGTTTATTTATTAAAAAGTTTCAATATTTTTGACATGATCATATTTTTGATACCTTAAAAAAATAATTATGATATCAGAAAAATATTTTGTCAATTACATAAAAATAACCTTTTTAAAAACCATTTTACAAAAAACTTTTTTTTATTTAAAATTTTTATATTTAATATAAAAATTTATTTTTAATGGAAATAAATCATATATGTTTAAAAAAAATACAATTTTGTTTTCTTTATGTCAAAAAAATATTTTTTCTAATAAAACAAATTTATTTAATTAATTATTTATATTTTTATTTAAAAATTTACCCAACAATTATTTTACTATTTTACCCAATAATATCAAATTTCACCTTAACTAATTTGGATATCTAGGTTCCAAGAATCAGTAAAATTAATTTGTATGAAATTTGGTGCTGGGGTAAACCCTATTTAGATAATTATATTATTTATATTATATTAATACATATCCCCTAGATATATAATAACTTAATACACCGGTATAATACTTAAGGGTAAGATGTGTGATGGTGGTGATTTTATGGTGTGGTTTGACCAACATTGATTAGATGGTGATTCAACTAACTTAAACATATTTTGTATATGATTTTAATCGAGATAGAATTATTGATCTTATGATTATCCTTAGTTAAATTTGAAGCCTAATGATGTTTCCTCCCTCCCAAGATTAGATGGATGAACTTCAAATGAAATGATCCTACTAGTTGAGGCCATTTACCCTCTTTTCTTCCTTAATTAACTTTCATCATTACCCTTAATATACCAAAATTCTAATGATCATTTTACAAAAACTCTATTACCAATAGTCTTAATTCCCAATGGTTATGGACATTTTTTTAATGTTATAATTTAATGTTTTTGTTATTTTATTATGCATTTTATATCATTAAAGATAACACATACATATTCATGAGGGAAATTTCATTTATAAAAGTCAAGTAATTTACATTTTCCCTCCTTCATAAAAATATCCATCCAAAATTTGATTTCATATAATTAGGTAAAATTAAATTGGGGTATTTATTCTTGGTTTCTTCTTCTAGTTCCCATGTTTCCTATTTAAACTTAAGATTCTTCCAATGTTCTCTGACAAGGTGATTTGTCTTACTGTGTACAACATTGAATCTATGGTCCAAGATCTTTAATAAATTATCCTCACAAGAGTGATCATTCTCCTAGTGTACCAACCTTAGATTTAGTACATGTGAGGGGTATTGTATGTACTTAGTCTTGTAGTATATGGGGAACATGTCATGCACTTGAGACAATTTTTTCAAGAGTGCTTGTTAATAAGGCACAACTTAGATATGATCAAGAATATCAAAGGGGAAAATGTATCTAGGACATATATTTCCCTTCTTCAAAAACCCCATGAATCTCTTCCCTAAAGATATATAAAGGAACACTTTATCTCCAAACTTAAACTCTAGATCTCATCAATTATTGTTAGCATTGCCCTTATTTCTGCTCAATACTGCCCCACTATGTTGTTGAATGACATTGACCTTTTATGACATTTACTTAATTAGTTCATGTCCAAAAAGATTATGTTATCTCACTTCATTTAAATATATTGGATTTCATCATTTATTTTATAAAGGGATTTATAAGGATCAATATAAATGCTTTATTGGAAGATATTGCTGCATGAGTACTCATACAAAGGAAGATATTGATCCCAAATTCCTTTAAAATACATGTAACATGATATAAGAAATCCTAAAGTTTCTTGATATCAATTAAAATTAGAAATCATCCCAGGGGTGAAAGGCTAGATTGGAAATCAACTCTATTATCAAGTCATTTTTATTACTTTTCTAGAACATTTGATGTGAACCTTGAATCTCAAGAAGATATAACTGATTATGGTGTTTTGTGTATCCTCACCACTTTATTGATGTATATCATTATAAGATAATCGAATGTGAATTTATCTTGAATGGTGATTAAGTTTTCATATTTTATGATACATCACAGTACAACACATATATAATTATTTCTTTATATATATTTCTATGATCTTTAATAAAATGCATGTTAATGGTCTCCCATTTCAGTGAATTTGTGGGTAATGGTTGCATCATTCCTAATATTTTTGTCTTTTTACCTTCACATGATGAAATATTTTGAACTTTTATGTATACTAAACAATATAATTATTCATAATTTCCCACCAATATTTCTCTTAGAGATCTTTATACATCTCAGTTATTCCTGAGTGGGTAAAGAATTTAATCTATGTGAATTGTTAAGTAGCTCCTTCTTTATCTCATGGTTTTATGTTACATATATTAATGACCCAAATCTCACAAATATTTTTTTCATCAATGATGAAATTTGAGGATTTTCCTTTTCTTATAGAATCAAAATTCATTTATATCTCCACATAATCCCTCTAAGCTTATTTTGTTTTTTCTAGAATGGATGGTTGAGTAATCATTTGAGAAAGGTCGGATGAAATTCCTTCCTTGATGATTCATGGGTCTATGATTTATATGTCTATTATGATTGGATCATGACTAATCCTAATTATAGATAATAATTATTATTATTTTTCTTATATCACATGGTATATTATTTTCCTTTCTTGGATGATAATGGATTAGGGATTCACAATCCTTCATTGGCTGTATCCACCTTCATGGGAATATATTGAGATCCTCTAATGTTAATATCTAGTTGTGAATATTTTGATTTGTATATATTCCACATTTCTCTTCATAGATATAATTTCTCCAAATATTTAATATTAATATTATTAGATCTAAATCCAGATCACATTTTAGATGATTCTACTCATGGAACCTCAATTATTGAAAGAAATAAGTTATTAATTTATGATTTTTCTAGAGGAAAAATCCCAATACTTTTTTGAAGTATCACTTTAGAACCCAAATTCTTCTATAGAGGTGGGTAGTGTGGGTATAGGTGAAGTGATTAGCCTCTTCTTAAACTCCTTGAAGCTCACCTCACATTCATCAATCTAAAAAAACTTTACTCCCTTACGAGTTATCTTTGTTAGTGTATATGAAAATCATGAGTAGTTTCTCAAAAATAATTTATATTACATAACTAATATAATGAAAATAGGGGTCAATATTATAGATTTTGGTATAGGTCATTACTCAACCCCCTATCTTTTATGGGTCCGCATATATCCTATTGCATATGGAAACATACCTTAAGAATGAAACTTTCTCCATAAAAAACTCACATTTTCTTTAATTTTCATATAACACCACATTTATTAATGTCATAAGTATCATACTAAAAATTTACTCATTTCCCTTATTTATTTTATAGTATATAATAATGAAATCTATAATGACTATAACAAATTTTTTAAGGTAATATCTATGGAAACTATTCAACAAGATCGTGAATATTGTCAATGCATTGGTGATTCTTAAGGGAATTCATATGAACTCATAGTGTTCATACCTTGTAAAAAATTATTTTTGGGAATATAATCCTCTTTCACCTTTAAATGATTATATCTTAACTAAAGATCAACTTTAAAGAAGAGTTAGAACCCCCATAGTTGATTAAACAAGTCAAAAATCTATAAAAAGGGATACTTGTTCTTAATATTAATTTTTCTAAGATAATTATAATAAATGAATAAATAAATAAATGAATTAAATGATCCTTATTATTTAACAATATTACCATTTAACCCTATGGTGAATAACTTGGGAATATGAAACCCTTGTCCATATTCTCTTATAGTTTTTTCTTCAGTTCGTCTTGTTCAATAGGGTCTATTCTATAGGGAGTCTAGGATATCAGTGGAGCTCCAAATTAAAGTTCAATTGAGAAATAAACCTCTTGATCAGGGATATTACTAGGTGTAACACCCAATTTTTTTATAATTTATTTTCTTTAAGAAATATATTAGCTTGTGTGTGATATATGCAACACTAAGCTTTAAGAGATTAAAGATACACTATAAAAATATTATTATGTAAACATTATAACATAACCATTAAATTGGATGGTATGATTAGTAATGTCTACATTATGAAAATAATTTATAATTTTTTAGATAATTTATATATTTATACATAATAAATTTGTACCAAATTTTTAGAAAAGTTATTTTAGTCTATAAAAATATATATTATTTCAAAATAGTTTTTATTTCATTTTGTGGATGAATATTGAAATTAATTTATAATTTTTTTTAATTTTATTTTTTATAATTTATTATCATTTTTGAAATAATAATTTACTATTATATTAGGGTGAATTTTTGGATTTTTTTTGAAAGGATGTATATTTCATCAGATAGTAAAAATTAATGATTTTTGTAAAAATATCATTTGTTTTAAATAAATAAAGTAATTTAAAAGTAATATTATGTTTTTAATTTTATTTTAAAGTAACATAAGTATCATTAAATTATAAATAATATAATTAATTACATAGGAATCTAAATTATACTTTATTTTAGTATAGGTTCATTTTTTGTCTTAAAAACATATATGTTTAAACTATTTTTATATACATAATGTGTATTTATGTAGATAAATTATAATAATATAAATTGTGTAGTTTTTTTAGTAAAATTTAAAGATTATATATTAAAAAAATATTTTAACATTTTTTTTGGGTTTTTACTAGGCAAGGAATGAAAGTAAATTTAATTTTATACTTCGAAATGTATTTATCTAAAAATGAGTTTAATTTTCATTTTTTACGCTTATTTAAAATTTATTTGTAACACATATAAAAATTTAATAATATAAAATTATTTACATATTTAGAATAAAAATTTACAAATTTATTAATTATGGAAATTTCATTTTTGGTCGTTATAAATAGTAACTTTGGTAAAAAATTATATCACGATGTTAAAAGGGTAAATTAGGTTAAACAATGTTAAAACTAAGTGATAAGGAAACCAAATTTCTTATTAATTATTATTTTATTAATTAATTTCTACTCAAATCACAATAGTATATAAATTTATTTTATTATAAGAAACCTATCCATCAAAATGATTTAATAATATTTAAATATTTTGAAAAATTCCAAGTGTGTGAACTCCTTTACTTATAAAAGGACACCCCTTTCTTATCCTATCCACACACAAAGACTATATTATCTTAGAAAATACCTACATATGTTTATTCCTAATATCCATACCCATGACTAGGATGTCCTGGTTTGATCACAATACCATCCTAGTAAGGAATTAGGTATAAACCTGAGGAGGTTGTGAGAAGAAGAGGTATAATTCTTAACTGAATGCTTTTATTTTATTTTTTCTCCTACCTCCTTAAAATATTTTTCCACCATGGTGAAATAATAACAAAAGTATTACCAATATAATAAAATTTTATTATATTTTTTATAAACCCTTTTTTATCTACTTAACCATCTAATAAAATATAAGAACATTTCTCATGTGTACGTGCGGACTACCGCCTCGCGAGATGAAGTATTACATTTTTCATTACCGAATTTTATGGTAGGTCATAATTATGAATAAAAATGAAATGAAATGATATATATAATATAAATTTAAAATTTTAATGGTAAATAAATATTACACTTCTTTAAGTTACCATCAAATGAAATATAAAAATTTCACTCGTGTGCACATGCAAACTACCGCCTCATGAACCGATATATTTTATTTTTCATCACCGACTCACATAGCTTGTATATACAAGTGGATTTAATAAAATAATTTTATATTTATGATATAATAATTATTATATAATGATAAAACGATACTTACCATATTTCCCTCAAGTTCATTGAAAAATGGAAGCATTAATCATGCATACGAACGACCTATCATCTCCATGATGGAGATGTAATTAATTTTTTGCAACCATGTTACATATTCAATTATAAAAGTATAATTAATAAATAAAAATGATACTAATAAAATTATTATTATTCTATAAATTATATAATCTTGATCCATTTTACCATAGTCAACCTATCATAATAATTTTCGACATATAATCCAAATGTTCACAAAACATCCGATATGAACTTAACCGATTAAGTAATTAAGTATAACATGGATAAAAGTGAAATAAAAGGAATTATAAACATATAAAGGTTACTAATAACATAAATAATTAACAATTTTTTTAGGGGAATGAATGTTCATTGAAATTCAGACTATAGGTAAGGGACACTTTAAATTAAAACCTCATTATAAATTTTTCAAAGATTTATTTTCTATATCGTTTTCTTCCATGTAAATATTCGTGAAATTAAATTATGATTTTTCATATGGATATAAATTAATTATAAATTTAATTTTTTGACTATTTTTAATTTCTTTTTATAATACCCCATGATTTTATATGTATTTCCATTGAAATTTTCTTGAAGTATTCTATAGCTTCCTTTATATGAAACCCCAAGTCTAAATAAACCATGATATAATATAACTTTATAAACTAGATATTAGATTGGAAGGTATTACTAGGAATAAAAAATTATGAAAAATACATATAAATTTTTTATTTAATGAAATTTTATCAATTAATTCATTATAAATAAGTACTCAATCTTTTGTAAAGTCATTTTATGCTTAAAAACTATGTTTTCTTCAAAAAATGGTTTTTATTAAATTTTATGCATGAATATTATCATTAAATTACATAATTTATAGAATGTTTTATCTATTAAAATGATTTCATTTTTCAAATCATCATATAAAAATCATCTTAAGGAGATGTTTTGGTATTTTTCTAAACATATTAATTTTTTAGTGAATAGTAAACAAATTTGATTTTATAGAAAATTGTCTTTTTAATTCATTAATTTTAAAAGTCCAATATTGTTTTGAATTTATATTAAAAATTCATTAGTTAATTTTTATTAAAAATAATCCAATAAATATCATTATAATCTAAATTATTCCTTTTTTTTTATTTTTTATAGTTAAATATGACATTTTTTTAAAAACCATTTTTCGATACATTTTTCAGATATATTTTAAAAGTAACTTTAGACAATTATTTAAATTTAATTCGATAAAATGTATTTAAAATGAGTTACCATACTTTATAAATTTTTTAATGGGGAATTTTTTTTATAATTAATAGTAAAAATATTAAAAAATTTCATACCTAGGTTATGTTTAGAATGGGTTTATAGGGGGTAAAACTAAGATATAAGGGTGATATTTCCAAATAAACATGTATAAATTCTAAATTCCATACATATTTTAAACATAGATCATCACTTATTTGAATATGAATTATTTTGAATCATTTTTCTTTAGTATGAAATTATTATATTTTTAATTACCTATACATGAATTAGAGGTTCTGTTATTCTTAGGATACCATTCCAAGGGTGACTAAGAATAGATCTAACGAAGTCCTATCGAAGAAGAGGTAATCTTCCTACCCAACCACTTTTAATTTATTTATTATTCTAACTCATCTAAATAATTGGTACTCATCATAAAATAATAAATTCAATATCCTAAAGATAATTAAACGTTATTATTATTATATAACTATCATTATCCACCCTCTTTTCCATCAAATGGGAAATGAAAGTATCACTCATGTGTATGTGTGGACTACCACATCCACTTATAAATATATTTATTTTTCCATCAACATCATTTATATTTTGTTATCATGATATATTTATTGTTTATATATGATATTTATGATATAATTTGGGTTTTAAAATGGTTAAATATTATTTATCATTATTTATATTTTTTTAATAGAAAATGAAAACATTATTAATGTATACGTACGAACTACCATATCTATAAAAAGTGTAATTCATTTTTATATATGTATATTTTATATATGATTATAAATATTTAAATAATTAATATACATTATATTTAAGTTATGATTAAAATTCTAGATATGATAGAATCAGGATCAATGTATTTGGACCACAATTGCTGAACTGAAACATTCATGAAAAATAAAATAGTTAACACTTGGAAACAATGATTTTAATTTGATATAATAAATAAATGGGTGTTTAAATGTTATGATTGGATCATATAAAATGTTATAATTATGTAAATTATTCCTGAATAGAATTATTATAAATTTAAATTTATTATATAGGAGGTTAGAGCTCTTGTGATGCAATTTGAACATGAGGTAAGGTTTTAATGTTACAATATCATTTTTACAGGGATTGTTTATGTGTAAATTTATGATGATGAAATTATATTATATATCTCTCCAGAAAATCATGAATTTCATTATAATATGGTTATTTTATAATATTACATTTTCTCATTTCATTTTCCTCACATTAAATACCCTGGGCATAGAATGAATATTTTAAGAATAACTAAATTTATTTCCCTATTTGGTTGTCAATATTTTTCTTCCAAGCCCATATTTTCATTAAAATTATTTCATGAATGTTTATTATAATATCTTATTATATATTAATTTTTACCAATTTTTAAATTTTTTTTAAAAAAAATCAGAGGAATATTCTTGTCATTTTCCATATGATGTAATTTTTAATTTTTACTATGAATGGGAAAGAAATCCTTTTCTACATAATAATAATGAATGCAATTTACCACCATCATGAAAAATAGGTGCTTGGAAACTTCATTTATAATTTTCCAAGTTTCTATTCAAATAAAATATATTATTAATATTTTGAAATTTTTTAGATTTTTAATAATTGATTTCAAAATGAAAAGTTCATTTTTCTCAAGAAATAACCGAGTGTTCTTTTAAAGGAATTTTTCATCTATAATAATATCCATTGATGATACTTATACTTTATTAGGGATAAAATCCAATGATACCATACTGATTCTTTCTCTGGATGTTTTATGATTATGATGAGGATATTTTTATACAACTTGTTTGTTTTTTACTGGTTAAGAAATGAGTAAATGGTAAATTTGTTTTGATCTAATAGCATACATATTAATAGATTTATGATTTTGTAATGGGCGGGCCAAGAATTATAAATCCCACTATTGAATTATGTAAAGATAAAATTTTTATGAGATCAAAGTGAATATGAGAGGTTATTCCATGCCCAAAAAAGGGTGCATAGGAGGTTATCCCAAGCCCAAAAGTGGGTACACATGAGGTTATCCCAAGATCAAAAGAGAGTACATGGGAGGTTATCCCATGAAAAAAGTAGGTACATAAATAGTTATCCCAAAATTAACATGTGATGAATGTCTTGGTGGGTAACAATGAAATAATACTTCTAATATTATGATTATTCCATACATTATTATAATATTTTATAACATGATCTAATGCCAATGTTATCCTGTCATGGATCACATTCTTTGATTTGTTTATGATTTAATTATTTTGAACTGCAAATCTTTATTCCATGACCCATGATTATGATCTTTAAATTATTGAGTATTGTTTTCGAAGGTTAAGATCATATTATCATACCCTTATGTTGATGTTATATTTATATGATCATTGATATCTCCCTTGTTTTCTCTTACTGAGAATCTAATTTTCCACTTTTATTATGTTTTCTTTTCCATAGGATATGAAAAAATGTTTTATGTATGATATGTATAAGAATGATGAATGTCGCGATGAATATATTGGAAGATGATATAGATCCTTTATATACAGGTTTCTTATTTATCCACATTTCTAAAGACACTAAATATTTACAGTTTTTGGAAAGGATCATAATGTTATGTAATAAATATTCATACAATAAAATTTAATATTTATGTATGAATGGTATGCGATATTATAGTTAGTATTGGAGAGAGTTTTTGTTATTATCATAAAGTAGTATGGGAAAATTTTACTGAGAACCCTTAGTATAGGCCTATGTGTAGGATAACATCCTAAATTATGGTAAATATAGAAACTTGTTTATCCTAGCAAATAAATCATTGTGTGGATACTTGTAAGTGGTTTCGACTATAGAATATATTCACCTAGGGGAAACAAATGTAAAAGCGGTGGATTAGATATTAACTCAATCATCACTAATGCATGATGATTGGGCCTTAGACTGCACACCTGGTTTAATTGTAATAAGAAAAATTTATGGGTTAATTTTTGTTTTCTTTATGAATAATTATGAAGTGTTTGAATACACGATGACCATCAATGAACTAGGTTAAACCTAAGGAGTCATATATTGAAAATAAGGTGTTATGATTTTGATATACTATAAATTATTTTTCATGATTACATGGATTCTTACTATGATTATTGTTACTCACACTATGTTTTTTGATTTTAGTCATTAGATGGAACCCGAATGAATCTTATTAATGTTGAATGATATTTATAATGAAATAACTACCCTCATGAGAATCCAAATTTTATTTTAGGTGGAATATAAAATATAATTTCTATTATTATGTAACATTATCATACCATAAATATTGTTTAACTTATAAATGAAAAAAGTTGGGGGAAATATTCTATTGAGTCCTTTTGGAGGTAATATCATCCTTTTTAGTTGGTTTTCTTATCCAGTAACTGCTAATAAATGGTTTAACACCATTGAGAAAATATATTATATTCTTCAAAGTTCAGAGCTTGGAAAAATTATTTTGGATATTTATCATTTAGAAGTCTAAGCATATCAATGGTAGACTCTTATCAAGAACACATATAAATTGAAAGGAATTGAATCTATAAAGTGGGATGAGTTAATAAGTTTTTTTTTCAATAAGTACATTCCATGTATTATTGATATGAAAATAGATTAGGAATTCCATGAGCTAAAGAATAAGGATGATGAATCCCTTAGTACCTATGGTGAAAATTCTACAAGACTTGTGAGTTACACTTTTATTATTACCATTACACCAGAAATAATGTTTGAACAATTCATTATTGGCATAAAACAAAGTCTACAAAGGCTGTTAGACATATGGGACTTTAGTAGTTATACATAAATCATTCTATGTGATACCAAGGTTGTAATGGATAATAGAGATACCCATCAATATAATGGTTTTGATAAAAAATAAATATGTAATTTAAAGGGAATTATAATAACAAAAAACCCTGGATAGAAGAATACAAGTCATTCTTTATTCCATAAATCTGGTAGGATACATAGTGAAAATTGTATTAAGGGTACTATTAAACACTTTAAGTGTGAAAAAAGGTCATTGAAAAATTCAATGTTTAAGTGATGTGAAGAATTTAACTAATGATTTAAATAGGGAGAACAACAACAAAATAAACCACCCACACTCTTGTGTTTCAAATACAAGTATTATGGAAATTATACCAACCAATACTCAATTGTAAGGGTTAATGATGATGATTGAAATAAAAAACCTCTTAATCCTAGAGAAAATGGTAAATATCATGTGATCACTATTTCCATTGCAGTGTATGATAGAGAAGTGGTGAAATGTACACTTACCATCCACTCAAGAACCGCTAATGTCCTATTTGATTCTAGATCTACCCTCTCTTTTATATCTAAATAATTTTATAAGGGAATCAAAATAAAATCTGAATTATTGGATATTAAATTAATAGTTCAAACTTCTAATAAAATGATGATAAAATATTAAGTATATTATTCTTTTCTAATTGATGTTTGTGGGAATTTTCTCCCTATAAATCTTATTATTATCCTTATAGTTGAATTTAATGTTATTTTGGGCACGAGTTGACTTTATTTATCTAATTTCCATATCAATTTATATGGAATATAAGTAATATTTGATATTTCAAACCAACCTATGATCATTTATCAATGTGAGGATAAATAATAACTTTTAATGGAAATTACATCCATTTAATAGGTCTTTATTCTTATTTAAATTGTATATTTATCTCAGATCATTGGGGAAAAAATAAAAATCAAAGATATAAAATTTTTATAGGAGTTTATTAATATCCTATCGGAATCGTTTCCTAGTGTTCCTCCAAATTGTGATGTTGATGTTTTAATAAAACTTATACCTAGTGTTATACCTTCAAATAATCCATATAGAGTGGTCTATATTTAGATGTAGTAATTAAATAATTAACTCTAAGAGACTCATGATTAGGGATTCATTTTTCTAAGTATGTCCCCATGGGTTCCACCAGTTCTATTTTCTAAAAATAAAAATATTTCAATGCGACACTATATTGATTATCCGTAACTAGAAAAATTACAATCAATAATAATTATCCTCTACCTTGTATTGATGATTTGTTTGATCAATTACATGGAGATACATATTTTTCCATGGTTGAACTTTGATATGGATACTATCAATTGATGGTCATAAGTTAATACATACCCAAGAAAACATTTTTATGAGGTTTGGACACTATGAATTAATTGTGATTCCATTTTTTCTTAATAATTCCCCCAATTTATTTATATAATTAATGAATACAATGTTTAAATATTACCTTGATCAATTTATGGTAGTATTTATCAACGATATTATTATATATTCCTAGACAATGAATATTACAAGAGAATTGTTCTGTATGTGGTATGTCTGATTACCTCACACAAGCCTAATGGTAGTCCATCCTCATGTTAATTTTAGAGAAAATTGTTTATCCTTAGAGCTAGTTTAGTTGATTTTAATCCAGGAACAATCTATGGGTACCATCCGCCTTCTTGGAGAAAAGGCTAGGTGAACCCCTTGTAGATATGTTGGGTTAGATAAAACCCTTTGCCTCTAGATCTTCAAGACACTTCTTGAGTTCTTGGATTTATGGATGTGATATCCTATTTTGAGGAATGGATATAGGTGACACACCTAGCACAAGATCAATTGTGAACTCAACCTCTCTCTCAGTAGGAAATCTAGAAAAATTTTTAGGGAATATGTCCCTAAAATGATATATGATGGGAGGAAATTCTGTGAGATACATTCCCTGATCACTCATGAAGACACCAAAAATCTTGGATATCACTCCACCTAGGACAATACGCATGGGTCCATCTTGACTTTAATGGATGTACCATTCACCCTTATGGATATATGTTCTTCCCTTAAGTGATATGAAAGATAGCTGATGGCTATAGAAATCCACATGGGATGGATAAGGAACAATCTAATCCAAACTGAGAATGATGCCAAAGCTGGACATACAAGGATAAAGAAACTCTATTGAAAATGGTACCCACTTATTTTAAGGGGTAAATATTTACACAAGAATATACCCTCATCTTTAACTCCTATTAGTGTGTCAAGATTCATAATTACACTAGAGTTATCTATCACTAATCCAAAAATTCCCATAATTGTAGAAAAAAGAGAAGAGTGAGGAGCAACTGTATTAGAATGGACATAAACCGAGTAGATGCTTAGAGAAAAGTACCTATAATTGCAGATGGACCAAAATTATACTCCTTTTCTGTAGGTTTTACAACATATATATAGTTTGAACCACAAATCTAAGATGCTAGTAGAGTAGCCTGAGCATGTCCCCACTATTGATGCAGGAACTCTGAGCCATGTGTACCTCAGCCACGACCACCTCCTTGGCCTGATCGGATAGTAGAAGACCCCTTCCTTCTTGACAGGGAGTCACTAATCCTTCAATTGAAAGAGGTTATGTCATAGAACCCCGCACACTTGGAACTAGTTGAAAGGATCAGTATAAAGTTAGAGGTGACCCATCATACCGCATGCCCTAAACTTGATCAGGTTCCTCATACACTGGGGATTTTTATGGACTAGACTACCTCATCGATAAAACACCACATAGCTATTGGTACATGCCATAGGGTTGGTACTCCCCCTACATGTAACCTTAAAACATCACTTCATACTACTGGATAAGCCACTACTCTACCTTCAAGTTGAACTTCCCTGTTTCATGTTGCCTAATTCCCTCAGGTCCTACTAAGTGATGAGGGCCTAGTTTATTATCTCTGAAATGGTGGTCAGCTAAAAGAAATTCACCTATGAACGAATGATATATTCAATCCCATCCTTGAATCTCCTCGTAGTATTCAGATCATAATTGGTCAACATTAGGGAAAAAAACTTTAATTCAGTGAAGCGATCTTAGTATTCCATTTTTGACATGTCACTTTATTGAAGGTTCATGAACCCCCAAACATAATCTATTCTCAAGGTCTCTAGAAATAAGAAGTTAAAGAAGGCTATCTAGAAGTCCACCCAGACCATAACTTGATATTAATCAGCCTATGTATGTACATCCCACCAACACTTAGTGTAGTCATGTAGATTTTTGGTTGTGAGCTTGACCCTCATCTCTAAAGGCATCTTGATAAGATCAAATATCGACAACATGGCCTACATCCATGATTCACCAGCCTGAGTTCTACCATCCCCCTAGAAGGTTGGAGTATCCTACTGCTGGAACTCCCTGTCAACTCTTACATGGTTGGGGCAGGTTGGGGAGGACCTTGAATATTTTTCATAAACTAAAAGAAACTATCATGGAATAGGGAATCAAAACCCAATGGAAGATCAGTAGGAGGTGCCTTGGGTGGTACTCCAAGAGGTATCAAAGGTGGATCAGGACCCACCACCTTATGATAATTCTCATCACCAATCTCTTGGTGTACATGAGATCATAATGGTGGCATATATTTCCAAGAATATGCCTAAAATATGATTTATAACTGATAGGGAAAGAGATAAGGAAAGCATTGGTACAAGGCTTGCCTATAACATGGCATAAACCTTATACTGCTCCAAGATCCAGGTTTGAGTGAAAAAAATGAGTCATATAAGGATCATATGAGACAAAACCTACTGCCCAATACTAAGGTTAGGTCCACGATACGGTTTGAAATTACATATATAATATGCCAATTTCATTTTATAGATAATTTTTATTTTAAAATATTAACCATTTTAATTTATTATTTATTTATGTATTTAAATTTTCTTTAAATGGATGAATTAGATGGATCAAAATTTCCAACTTATAATGGACCACAGACATTATAAATTGAAATGTGTAATCCCCTTAATCTTAACCATAAAATGTTCCATCCCATGTGACAAATGGTCCATGGATCAATGTGCCATGATTGGCTTTGAAAGGAATATGCTTTAACCTATCTAAGAAAAAACTATTTGGTTAAGGTAAAAAATTTAAGTTCCAATTATGTTGTATCTATCCTATAAGAAAATTTGGAAAATTTCTATATATAACAGTCAAATAACTACAAGGCATAGCAAAAGAGTCACAAATAACAACCACATGCAAAATAGGAAATGCACATTGAAAGTAAATATGGCATGATATAATGCATGGAATGTATGAAATATGGTGTCTAGGAGAATGAATAATTTAGTGGGCCCTAATATCATCATTCTAAGGAAAAATACATCCAATAAATATAATAACATTGAAAATAAAGTGCATCACCCAATAGAAAAATCCGTGAAACTATAACAAGCGCAAGAAATAACAATATTTACCCATCCCAGGTAATTTGAGTTTCCAATGTATGTGGGTTAGCTACTCCTAGGAACTTGTTCATAACCAAATCATGATATTCTAGTCTCCTTTATAAACCCAAATAGTAATACATAAGAAAAAAGGCCTCTGATACCACTTTTTAGAATCCCGTCTAGGATGCCACTCAACTATGCTCCAAGACAGTGGCCATAAGACCTGAAGTACGCCTCCCAAAACTCCAAAGGCTACTGAATAGTAGTGAGGGCCTAGGGTGTGTTTGTGTGGAGAATATGATGTCACATATTAGGTTATAGTGCTATATTATATAAGAAACATTGGTATAAAAATGGACTTGAACATCATTTTTTAACCGATGTTGAAGCTGCTGACTTAAAAAATTGGACTTTTGACCTTGGTTTTTATAAAACGATGGAAAAAAGGATTTATATTTGTTTTTTGGAATTGGTTTTTTTCAAAACCAACACCAAAAACTCCAATTAGTATCATTTTGGGATTTTTTTTCAATTAATTTAGGAGCTACCTCAAAATGATATGTTGTTTATCATCATATCTCTTATTTTTAGGGTAGAACTCATGTGGTAATGAAAATAGTGATTGATAATGAATTTTTCACCTCGGTTCGTAAATCTCATATGAATTTTTTATATTCATAACTCAATCATAAGAATAAATCATCATTGTAAGTAATATTATAGAGATATTTAGCAATAGAGAATAATAATAAAAAATTAATTAAATGATTATAATAGATACCATGTTCAAATTATAGATTGAAACCTCGTTGAAAATTTGATTAAATAGTAGTGGTAAAAAATGATGAATGAAAGAGAAAATAGATTTATATATAGTAAAAATATATATTTTCTATGGCGTGGTATTAAAATTGAGGTGGGATTTTAAAAAGTGATACATGAGTTGTGAAAAAAATGGAAATACCCATCCCACATATTTTAATATACCTTTTGGAATCAATTCTATTTAAAACCGATGCCAAAGAAGATTTACATTAGTTTTTTGGCGTCATTTTTTTTCAAAACCAATGCCAAAAAACAATGTAGATTATCTTTGGAGTTAGATTTAAACAAAATTGATGCTAAAAAGTCACCGTAAACATCTCTTAAAAAAGTCCAACTTTCAAAGGCTATAAGCTTTAATACTTAACTCTATTTTATCTCAACGACTAGTCAAATCAAAGCTTAGGAAATGATCCAAAACATTGTATTTTTTTTAAATTATTAGAATCTATTTTTTTTTAAAATCAATGCCAAAAATATTTTTTTAATTATTGGCCTTGATTTTTTTAAAAACTGACAAAAAATATATTTTTAACATTTTGGCGTTAGTTTATTTAAAAAATAACACCAAAATGAATACCAATGGGTATTTTGGCATTGGTTTTGTAAAAAACCAATGCTAAAAAGTCTCCGAAAACATATTTTTCATCAGTTCATAAGAAAATGATGTCATATTTTCAATGTGAAAGGAAATTTTATACTAGTTGAATAATAAATAGTGGGAGAAAAAAGTGAAACAAACAATAGTGAAAATAATGGAATAAAACCCTAAATATAAGAAGGCAAACATAAGCTGAATAATTAATAGTGTTCAATGATGATAATGATGTTATGAAAAAAATGAATATGCAAGGTGCAGGGGATATAAGCATATAACACATGCTAATTTTTTTTACAAAAAGTTAAAAAATTTCAACAACTCACATCTCGAGTATAGGATTAGTTCTCTTCCCCCATACTACATCCTAGAACAAGAAATCAAGATTCATAAGATAGCCACTTACCTCTATCTAACCTGAAAACTATAAAATCTAATCTAGTACCCAAGGAGGCCCGATTAGGGTGTGAAATAAAATCCCAATAATACACCACCAATGGTGTCTAGATCAATCCCCTTTCATGAAAGATAAAATGAATAGTGTTCTATTTAGAATAAATAGGAGACAAAAATAAAAACATTGATTACTAGACAGGGTTCTAATAAGACACCAACCCAATTATACCAACTTCAAGCTAAGTTGGTGATTTCGAACCAAGGAACCCTATAAAGGTAAAGTGAGTGATATAATTTATAAGAAGATGGAATATCCCCATTCTTGTGACTGATCGTGGTGAACAAGTCCATAAGTTTTTGAAAACCAATGGATAATTTATTAATTAAAAATGTTAACTTTTTTGTTCAATTTAATTTAAACCTTTTTATAATATTATGGAGAGTCACCCTGACTCCATTCATGAAAATTCCAATAGAATTCCATGTAAGTCCCTAGGGGATCAGAATAATACCAATGCCAATGAGTCTATCTAAGGTGACCTAAGAAAGAAATCCCATGTGTCACTCTAGGAATGGTGTAAGGATGAAACAAACTGACCTCCAAGTCTGTACCTTGTATCAAACGTAGGGGTTCAAGTCTATCTCATGGCCTGGTACATGCATAGTTCCATCGATCCCATCCAAGGGGTCTCTCCTAGGTAACTTATGTCACTTGTCTGGTAGTAAAATAGAAAGCACATGGAAAGCCCTTCTAAGGCATAGATATGGTTTCCCCCAGCATGTCCCAAAGCATAAATAAATTCTAACTATAAGGTACATTGAGACCATCCAATGGTTTCTTAATTAGAATCCCATTGTATCTCCCATGGTACAAGATGAGAATATGAATTGGTTATTAAAGAAATACCATTTCCCAAAACAAGCATCTATGGAATGATTTAACAAGGTGTCCATGGTATTTAATCAAGAAAACCACCTATGTCATATGGTGTATGACTTAACATAGGGATCATCAACGATTTAAACTTAATTAATTATCTCAAATCATTAATTATAAGGAAACACCCTCAAGGAAATTTAAAAATCTTAAGAATAAGGGTAAATAAGGATCAAAGGTGGAGAACACCTATTTGGAGTGGCATTAATCAAGGTGATCAACCCAAGTTGTTGATTCTCCACTAACTGATGTTGAAAATGGAAAGGGAAGGCTTTGTATTTAATTTATTTTTCAATTATAAGGTGTCACAAAAAAGGTATATCTCATGGAACAATATAGAATATTATATAACACAAAAAAATGAGGTTAAATAACCTATACGACCTACGTTATCCTAGTAGTGCTTCCCTCATCCAATTTAAGCCTTTGATCCGTGCTAGAACTGAAGAAAATGGAGAAATTATCAATTTTCCTAAAAATAAGGCAATGAGATTGAACCAAAATAGAAAAAAGGGATATAAGATATTTTTAATATAAGGTAGAAGATCATAGATATTAGCAAGTGCTTTCGAATGTATCTAATGGTGAGAAAAACAGATATCGGGTGGAGGAGTTACCAAAATCCCTCCCTTGAAGAAGGTAGGAGATTCATACGCAATAGAGGAGGAGAAACCTAATGGATTGAGGAGAGATGAAAAGAAATATTATGTGTAAAGTTTCATTAATAATAAAATGGATTTTTTACCCTAAAAAAGGTGGTGCAGGGTTTGGCCACCCAGTTGGCCAAACCGTGTTCCAACTGTGTGCTAAGCTACTTCTTAAGAGGATCCTTAAAAAATTGATGCAAATAGTTTCCCTAATCGTGCATCAATTGAGAGAAATCATCTATAAAAAACTATATATGGATCGCATGGTCATGTACCCTGGGTCGCACAATTTTATACAAACCATGCATCCTAGTCTGCCTCTATAATTTTCAAGGTTTTAGACTCTGAATGAGCCTCAAATTCCCCCAAAACCTTCTTGACTCCCTTAGAAAAAATTATTAGGGAAAAAAAATAATTAAACTGAAAACTAATGGTTTATACATTTGATAAAATCCAAGAATTTACAATCTCCCATCCTTAATAAAACTCATCCTAGATTTTCTCTCCTGGGGGTGGTAGAATGTCTTCTGAGAAAAGTTATATCCACTATGCACATACACAGGCTTCCCTTTCCTTGGTCTCGTCCCACACATGTCCACACTTACATAGTTCCTAGACCATAGGAACTGAACTTCCTTAGAGAGACTTTGTGCTCCAGTTAATGATACATATTGGAAACTCCTCGAAGGATGCATCTACCTCCAGATCAATATCCTTGGGGTCAAAGGAATGATATGGGTCGAAATGTTAATAGAAAATATGTGATACATGGAAGAAATTGTGAATGAAATTATACCTCTAAGTTAGTAGAAACTAATAGGCTACCATCTTGACTCTCTCCACTATCTTAAAAGGCCCAACATATCAAGGTGATAAATTTATCTATCTCCTGATTTTTCTATGACGTAATCTTGTAAATAAACATATAAATACCAGATGTCCCACATCAAACTATAGAGGTCAATGAAAATAATTGATAAAATACTTCTTCCTTGACTGATCTATATCCATTCAATTCTGAATCTGTTGAACTTTCTTTGACATCTCCTATATGAGATGATGACCTAGTAGAACTGCCTCACTTGTCTCTATCCAACACATAGGTTAATGACACAGTCTATCGTAAAGGGCCTCATATTGGTCCATATGAAACATTTCATGAAAACTATTATTGAAGTAAAAATGAACCAAATGGATATATTTTTTCCATGAACATCCAAAATCAAGGGTGAATTCCTAAATTATAGCCTCCGACACCCATATTATCTACTTAGACTGCCCATCAGTCTGATGGTGATATGTGGTACTCAAGATCACCTATGAACCCAATTCCTTTTGAAAACCTTTCAAGAACCATGATGTAAACCAAGTGTCTTGGTCCAAAATGATATAACATTGAACACCATGAAGGTGTACTATCTCTCGAATATAAGTCCTTCCTTATTCCTTAATAGATAAGGTCTACCATATCAGTAAGAAGTGTGTGAACATGGTTAGAATTTTTAATATCACCCATATTACATCGTTTTCTCATGGGGATCTTGGAAATCCTATCACAAAATCCATGGTGATGTCATGCCATTTCCACTCAAGTATAGAGAGAGGATGTAGAAGTCCTACATATCACTGGTACTCTATATTAACCTGATGACAGGTGGAGAACTGAATGATAAAGCATGAAATATCCCTCTTTATACCTGGACACCAATAACGATGATATATAGTGATGTACATCTTGGTAAGAATAAGGCGAACCTCCAAAATAAGGGCATGAGATTCCCTCAACAAGTCTTATCATATATCAGAATGCACTCAAACACTCACACATAAGGGTAAGGGCTAACTTCCATCAATAACCCATTCAATTGGCGGATTCTGACCGGGGTTGCTCCCCCTCAACACAAGGCCCTCAGAATCAGATAACTTCGTCATACAGACCCACTCTAGGATGGAAGATGTCACTACCAAAGCTGCTAAGACTGGTTTCCCATACTATTCCTGAACTTGAAGATGAATCTATGAGAACAAATCCATCAATTTCCACATAATACTATCCTTTTTTATATCCTTTGTCTGAGTCTTCCAGATCAATGTATCAGCTATGCAATTTATGTTTCTTTGTGTGTAATAAAGCTCAAAATCTAATGATTATAGGTATTCCACCAACATGTGGTACCTCAGATTCAAGTCTCACTATGTAGAGATGTATTTAAGACTTTTATGATCCATGTAAATAATAAAACTTTAACCCAATAGACAGTGAATCCAATAATATAGATTGTGGACCACAACATATAACTTGAGGTCATGTGTAGGGTAATTCCGCTCATGATCCCTCAGTTGGAGGGATCTATATTCTAAAACCTGAACACATTCATAATAAATACCCCCAACCAGATACTCTAAGCATAACAATAAACAACATAGATTCCACCTGGATCAAGAAGAATCGATATTAGTGCTGAAGCTAGTCTTCCCTTTAAATCTTGAAAGGTTGTCTCATAAGCTTTAGTCCAATTAAATTTAACACCCTTCTTGGTCAAGCACGTAAGCGGCACTTACATGAATTATAAACCATGTATGAATCACTTGTAATAGCTATAAAACCCTAAGAATATTAATATATCAAACACATTATTGGGATTTTCCCAATAAACCACAGTGGTCACATTCTTTGAGTCAACTAATACACCCTCTTTAGATTTCATATAATCCAAGAAGTGAACCTTGCTGATAAAAAAGTGGAATTTTATGAGATTATCATATAGATAGTTCTCTATCAGGGTACTCATGAAGATCTCAAGATGATTGACATGGTCTTGTCTGGTATGCAAGTACACTAAGATTTCATCTATGAAGACTGCCACAATGGAATCAAGATACAGGTGAAAAAATTAATTTATCAAATGAATGAAAACTACAAGAGCATTTTTCAGACTGAATAACATGACAATATACTCATACAAGACATAAATACCCTAAAATTATATACATGGTATGTTTTATTTCCTCACATGAACCCAATGGTAGCCCGACCTCAAATTGATTTTGGAGAAAACTGTTCCTCCCCAGAGCTGGTCAAACATGTTTTCTATTTGAGGAAGTGGACACCAATTTTTTCACTATAATATAGTTCAGTTATCAGTAATACATGAAAAATATATGGTTACCATTTGACATATTTTCCAAAAGGATTGGTGATCCCCTTGAAGATGTGCTGAGTCAGATAAAACCACTCACCTCTAGATCTTCAAACCGCTTCTTGAGTTCCGGGAGCTGTGTTGGTGCCATCTCATATTTAGGAATGGATACAAGTTCCATAGCTAGAACAAGAAACATAGTGAATTTTACCTCTCTCTAAAGTGATAATATAGATAAATATTTGGGTAATACATACCTGAAATGATCCACGATAGGATGAAATTCCAAGAGCTACATTCCCTGATCTTTCATAAAGAGATTGGTCATCTGGGATGTCACTCCGCCTTTCCCATTACACTTGGTTATAGATCAAATTTCCTAAATATTCCATTCAACCTTATGAATATATGTTCTTCCATCAAGAGGTGTGGAAGATACCCAATGATGATAAAAATCCACTTGGGATTGATAAGGCGCAATCCAGTCTATACCAAGAATAAAATCGAAGCTAGTCATCTCGAGGATGAAAAAACTCCACATAAAATGGTACCTGCCTATTTCAAGGGGGAACTCCTTACATTGGTGTATACCCTCAGTTATAACTCCTAGAGGTGTTTCTATAGTCATAACACCATTGGAGTACTCTATCACTAGAACCAGACTTCCCATAATTTCAGTAGATAGAAAAGAGTGAAAATTGCATGTATCAAAAAGGACTAAAACTAGAGTGAAGGCTACCAGAATAGTACCACTGACTATATATGGTCTTGAACACAAATCCTATAGTGTAGGATGTATGAAAAAGATATGACATAAACCATGACCCTAAGATACTGCCTAATTATCCTGAGCATGTCCACACTACTGATGCTGAAACTATGATCACTGAGTACCCTGACCATGATCACCTCCTCAGCCTATTCGGTCTACAGAAGAACAACTTCTTGCCTAACTAGGAGTCACTAATCCTGTACCTAAAAGTGGTGCTAATATAGAACCACACTCACTTGGAACTAATTGAAAGGATTTGAAGAAACACTAGAGGTGACACATCCCACCACATACCCAACACCTAATTGGGTTCCTCATACAATGGAACTTTTTATGGCCTAGCCAGCCACATTGGTGATACAAAAAATAGTTATTCATGTATTCACCTGGTGGGAACTACCCCTGTGTGTAACTTCGAAACATCGCTTCCTACCACTGGATAAGCTACTACTCTACCTAGAAGACAAACTGCCCTATTTCACATCACCTGATTCCCTTAGGTTCTACTTCGTGATAAGATCTTACTTCACTATCTATGAAATTATGGTGAGTTGAAATAAGTTCACCTATGAGAATATGGAATATACAATCCCATCCCCAAATCACCTTGTAGTTTTTAGCTCATCACCAGTTGAGGTTAGTGAAAAATTCTATAATTAGGTGAAGTGAGATGAGTATTATATGACTGACATGACACCTTTATAAAGGTGCATGAACTCCCAAACATGATTTATTATCAAGTTCTAAGGAAATAAGTAGTCAAAGAAGGATATCTGGAAGTATTCTTAGACCATACCCTAATTTTGACCCGCCTGAGTAATGTCATCCCAACAATGCTTGGTGGAGTTACATAGAATATAGGTTACAAGCTTAAACCTACACTATAGAGTCATTATGATATGATCAAAGAAAGAAAGTATGACCTCCATCCACGATTCAACAACCTGAGGTCCACCATCCCCTGAGAAGGTGGAAGGATGATGCTTCTAGAACTCCTTGGTAAACTTCACCATGGTAAGGGTAGGTTGGGGAGCACCTTGAATGGTTTTCATGAACTGAAATAAACTATCATGGAACTAGGAATCAACACTCAGTAGAAGAGAAGTAAGAGGTACCTCAGGTGGAACTATAGGAGTTATCATAGGTGGATCAGGACCCACCACCACAAAAGTATTCTCATAAATACTCTCTTTACATACAACATGAGTTCTTTACAGTGGTATATCTTTCCAAGTGCATGCATCAGATATTATTTATAACTATTAGGGAAAATTATAAGGAAAGGATAGGTAAAAGGACTACTTATAACATGTCATAACCCTTAGCCTTCTCCAAGAGCTAGGTCTAGGTGATAAGAATGAGTCACATAAGCATCATAGGATAAAAAAATTACTACCCACTACTAAGGTCAGGTTCAAGTCAAGTTCTCATATTACACATATAATATTCTTATTTCATTTTATAGATCATTTCCATTTTAAAATATTAACCATTATTATTTTGTATTTATCTATTTATTTAAATTTTCTTTAAATAGTTGAATTTGATAGATCACCATTTACAATTTATATTGGTCCACACACCTTATAAAGTAAAATATAGTGTCCACTTAATCCAAAACATAACATGTTCCAGCCCATGCGACTGATGATCTGTGGATCAACATACCACAATTGGTTGTTTAAGGAATCTGATTTAACCTATGTAGAAAAACATTGTTAGGTTAAAGCATACAATTTTAGTGAAAATTGTGTTTTCAATTTCATGTGAGTAGTGTCAGAATATTTATACATACAAAAAGTCAAATAACTATAAGGAATAATAAATAATACATAAATAGTAATCACTTTCAAAATAATAAATTCGTGTTGAAAGTAAATATGGCATGGTATAATTCATGACAAGTACATACTATGGTGCCTTGGATGATGCATGCTTCGATGGGCCCTAATATCATCAAGATAAGGTAAAAGATATCCCATAAAGATAATAACAATTAAAATCAATTGCATAACCCAATGGATAATTTCAAGAAAATATAACAATCATAAGAAATAACAGCATTTACCCATCCCAGGTAATTTGGGTTTCCTTTGTACGTGGGTTAACTACTCCCATACATAGGCTCATAATCAAATATTGATATCTCAGTCTCTTATATAAACCAAAATAGTATGACAAAAGGAAAATACCTCTGATACAACTTTGTATAATCCCACCTCAGATTCCACTCAGCAGTTCCTTAAGATGGTGGACATAATACCTCAAGCACACCATCTAGAATTCTAAAGACTTCTGACTAGAAGTGAGGGCTTAAGGTGTGTATGTGGGGAGGCTATGCCCTCACAGTTTAGAGTGAAACATAGTAATATATAAGTAAAAATAAATATTATAAGTATAAATGTGAACCCAAAAGGAGAATAAATAATGGAATAAATGAAGCGATATAAGAAGACAAATGGAAGATGATTAATTAATAGGAGTCAATGATGATGATGATGTTAAAAAAAAATGAATATCTTAGGTTCATGGAATAACTTCATATATAACATTATAAAAAATATAAAAAAGGATAAAAAAACTAAAACTAGAATATCAAGAATAGTATTGGTCATCTTCCCCATACTCTGTCCTAGAACTAGAAATCAAACATTGGAACCTGGCCACTTCCATTTATCTAAACCTGAAACCATAAAGACTACTCAGGTACCCACGGATGCATGAGTAGGGTGTGATATAAAATCCCAGTAGGCTACCACCAACAGTGTCTAGATAGAACCCATTTCATGCCACATAAAATGAATATTGCACTATTTATAATAAATTCTAGAGAAAAAATACATAAATAAACAACCATAATGAGTTCTAATAAGACACCTATCCAATTATACATTCTTTGGGATAAGCTAGTGGGTCTAAACCAAAGAACTCTACAAGGGTAAAATTGGTGATATAATACATAATAATATGTACTTTCCCCAAGATTATGATTGGCCTTGGAGGGCATGAAACTGTGTTTTCTAAAATCAGAATACCATTTATTAATTTAAAAACGTTCACTTACTTTTTAGTTCAATTTAATTTGAATCTTTTTATAAAATTATGAAGATTCACCCTAAGATCATTCATGGAAATTATAAGAGAATTCCATGTATCATTATATGGGTTCCACATAAGCCCAATACTAAGGAATCTATCTGAGGTGACCTAAAAAAGAAGTCTCATGTGTCACTTCAAGCTTAATTTCAGAAAATCATGAACTAACATCAGCGTCTGTACTTGGTATTGCATGTAGGAGCCCAAGTATGTCTCATGGCGTGGTAAAACCATAATCCCTTCAAGCCTATACAAGGGGTATCTCCAAGGAAATCAGTGTCACTCATCTGGAGGTAATATAGAAAATGAACAACAAGCCCATCCTTAGTATAAATAGTATCGTCCATGGAGTGTTACAAAGCATAAATAAATTCTAACTATAAGGAACATTGATAATATACAATGAATACTTAATTTGGAACCCATTTTATATCCCATGACATAAGTTTAGAATATTAATTGGTCAGAAAAGCCATATTTTTTAACAAAAAAATCATATAATAAATGATTTAACAAAGTGTCCATTGTATTTAATCATGAAAACTACCTATGAAATAAGGTGTAGGGCCTAACTCTAGGATCATCATAAATTTCTACATAATTAATTATCTCAAAGCATTAACTATAAGGAAACACCATCAAGGGAATTTAAACAGATAACATAAAAGGGAAAACAAGGCTCAAAGGTTGAGCACACCCATTTGGTGTGGCATTAATCAATGTGATCAAACAAATGGGTTGATTCACTACTCACTCAGGTCACAAATGGCATGTTAAGGCTTTATATTTAATTTAGTTAGCAGTTATAAGGAGTTTATAGAAAGGTCTAGATTGCAGAATAATGATGCATATTATACAATGAAATGAAATAAGGTAAAGAACCTAGAATACTGACCTTATACTCATAGTTCTTCCCTCATCTAGTGTCACAATTTATTTGAGGTAAAACAAAGGAAATAATAGAAACCATCAAATTCATTGAAGATATGAAAAATGATCTTGCCTCAAAATAGAACAATGTAGGATGGAAGAAACATGAAATAGAAGAGAGAGGATCATAGAGCTTACCTAGAGATTTTCAATTAATCTAATGGTGAGAGAAATAGAGATTGAACATAGGAGTTACCAAAATACCTACCTTGAAGGAGGAGGGAGATTCATTCGTGGGGGAGGAGGAGACACCCAATGGAATGAAGAGGGAGGAAAAAAATTTGGTTTGAAGGATCATTAAGGGGAAAAAAAAAATCAAAATTTCACTCTAAAAAAGAGGTGTCACATGGTTTGGACATACAGTTGGCCAAACTGTGCTCCAATCCACTACTTAAGAGGATCCTTGCAAGATTGAGGCACACAATTGTTTTTAATCGTATTCCAATCGTGAAAAAATCATCTTTCAAAAACTATATATGGCTCCCATGGACGTGAACCTTGGGTCGCATAGTTGAAGACAAACTATGGGGCACCCTGGTATCTAGTATCTATAGCTGCATGATTTAAAGAAACCATTTAGGCTGGGCTGCATAGTTTCTACTAACCTTGCGACCTAGTCCACCTCTCTAATTTTCAAGGCTTCGTGCTCCGAACGATCCTTAGACACCCTCAAAACCTACTTTAATACCTTAGGAAACATTATTAGGGTAAAACAAAATAATTAAACATAAAAATTATGGTCCATATATTTTATAAAATATGGGACGTTACAACCCACCCACTTTTCCATAAAATAGGAAATGAAAGTATCGCCCGTGCTTATGTGTAAATTACTACCTCCAGGTAGTGATATAATTAATATTACATCACAATCATTTATCGTTTGTTATTATGGTATATTTAATGTTTATAGATTATATTTATGATATATTTATTTTTCTTTAATGATAATATATTATTTATCTCTATTCTATTATTTTCTTTATAAAATGAAAACATTGTTCATACGTACATACAGACTACCATCTTCATGAATGGTGTAATTCATTTATCCATATATACCATTTAGGGATGATTATAAATATTTATATAATAAATATATATAATATTTATATTTTTATTTTCATTCTAGAGAAGAATGAACCATGTTCAATGAAATAGTACCAAAAGTTATAAATCGAAACTTTCATGAAACAAAAATAGTTAACACACAAAAATGATGATTTTAGAAAGGAATTATTAATAAATGGATGTTTAAAAGTTATAATTTGATAATATATTATATTATAAGAATTTAAATGATTATTTCTTAGATTTATAATAAATTTAAATTTATTATATATGATTTTAGTGTTCTTATGGTGAATGTCTAACTTGAGGTAAGGGTTTTATGTTACAATCTCATTTCACAATGATTATTTATTCATAAAACAAAAATGATGAAATTATATGATATATCTCCCCAAAAAAAGATGAATTTTATCCTAATATAGTTATTTTTTTAGATTACATGTTTTACTTTTATTTTTTTCTCTTTATGTACTCAAGAGACTGAAAAAATATTTTTAAGAAAAAATTACTTTAATTCCCTCTTTGGCTGGGATTTTTTTCTTCTATGTCAATTTCTTATTCAAAAATATTTCAAGAATATTTTTACTATTCCACTATGATTATTTAAATTAAATTTTACTCATGTTTTAAATTCTATAAAAAATGTTTTCATAGGAATTTCCTTTTGGTTTTCCAAAAGATATATTTTTGAATTTTTATCGAAAATGTGAATGGGGTCTTTTTTACGTACTCTAAATGAATAACATTTATCAAACTTATGACATAATTTTTTCAAGATTGATTTTCAATTTTACAAGGATATTTTCAAAGAAAATGTATTCCTTAATATTTTAATTTTTTTTAGATTTTAAATAAGGGATTTCAAAAATAAAAAGTTATTTTTCTCAAGAAATATTCTTATGACATTTTAATTCAATTTTTTATCTATGATAATATAAATTTATGATAAATATTCCTTACTAGAGATATGATACAAATATACCATCATTATTCTTTATATTAATTCTTTATTATTATGATGAAAAGTTGTTTAAGAAACATGTTTATTTTTTATGGGTTATGATATGATGATATGGTGAATATTTTATGATATTATGGAATATATATGAATGGATTTTTGATTATATGATGGATGGGCCCAAAATTATAAATAATTAAATTTCATTTGAAAAATATTAATATTTTTTGAGCTAAAAGTGAACATGAGAGGTTATCCCAATCCAGGAAGAGGGAACATGGGAGGTTATCCCAAGCTTGAAAGAGGGTATATAGGAGTATATCCCAAACCCAAATCATGTATATAAGAAGTTTTCCAAGTCATAACGTGTGATTAATTTCTTGGTGAGAAGCCTTTTCATAATATTTCTATGATTATGGTTTTTCCCCACTTTATGATACACTTTTATGGCATGATCTTAGGCCAATTTTAGGTTATCATAGCCCATATTTTTGTATTAATTAATGATTTATGTCTTATAAACTTCCAAGATTTATTCCACGACTAATGATTATAATCTATGAAGTGTTGGGTGTAGTTTTCCAATGTAAATCTCGTATTCTAATACCCTTATTCTCATGTCATACTTAAATAATAATTGATATCTCTCCTATTTACCATTACAAAGAATATAAGATGACCTTTTATTATGTTTCCTTTTCTAGAGGATATGAAGATGGTTTTAGGTGTGATATATCTAACAAGGGTTCTAGTTGTGAATAACTTAGTGGCAGATGATGTAGATCCTTTTTGTACCAGTTTTTATGTATCCATGTTTCTAAATACAATTAACCATTATGGTTTTGGTGTGGAAAATAATGTTATGTAATTAATTTTAATATAATAATCTTTAATCCTTATATATGAAAATATAGTTCATTATACTTTCAAATATTTTCAAAAGGAATCTTTTTTTATAATCAATATGGAACATTTTGAGAAAAGGAAAGAATAATGATCTATTTTAATTTATAGGACATTGCTTATTTTTACCACTTTCATAATAATTATTAAATGTTTGGATTCCTTTACATGATTACATGTTTTCTTCATTGAGAAACCATCATTCCCATTGTTCTGGGTATTTTGGTTTTGAATATAGTGTTTTAAAGGAAATGAATATATCAGTATATAAAAATGTATTTCTAATGGGTTAATAAGTATATTTTTATGCATTTGATTATATAAATACAATATTTTATTTGTTTTAGGTGTGTTATAGTCCTTAGATATCATTTATGATGATGGGTGAGCCTGATATAGCTCTCCAATGCATTGGGTAATGATTATGTTCTCTCAAGAATTATGTTATAATTTACCAGGTTGGTTATTCTATTTTAAGGGTTCTTGTAAGTGTTCTATGAAGATGATATCCCAAGTCTCCAACATTACCTTTCGATTCTTATGAATTAGTGTTCAGGTAAGTATTTTTTTAAAGTTAATATGATGATATATATTTTTTATGAATGATTATTCCCTTTTGGTGGTAAAAATGTATTTTTAAGAGAATTTGTTTCAGGGGTTTTCATGTTTTCTAAGAAACCCACATGGCTATGACTTTATCATTATGTGTTCTTAACAAGTGTTTTATAAAGAACATTGGAAAATAAATATTATTTCATGTTTAATTAAAATATTATATTAGATTAAAGTTTATTATGATAAAGGAAAACCCTCTTATATGATTTCATGGATTTGAAATGGACTAATGAGTTTATTTTCTTTTTTGTTTTTGTCCCTCACTAAATTTTTTGATCTCATCCAAAGTTTCCAAATATTATTTTTGGATTTAAAGATGAATAAGTATAATGATATATTAAATTAAAAAATTCTCAATATTTTTAATGAAAAAAAACATATTTCATTTTTAAAGTATTTTATTATGAAGAAATATTTACTAAGTAGATGTTTCCAACTTGTAATGTATAGGTTTGTTACACAAGAGTTATGACCTAATTCTCTAAAACTCAAAATCATAAAATACCTTGTTAATGAAATGAAATTAATTATTATTTAAAAATTAAATTATGTGTTGAATAAGGAAGTGTTCTTTATAAATAGTATCATTCCTAGTTTTTAGCTGACATTAGTGGTTATTATGTTATTCAAGGACATTTTAAAGTTCCTTTATAACAGAAAAGGTTAGTATGTTACAGATATCTGTGGTTATTTTGGGTGAATCAAAATATTTGTGTATAATATGGCATGGTTAAGGATATCTTAGTGTTTATCATCCTCAATAGATGTTTTATTATGATTTTATTTGATATACTCACATTTTCTATTTTTTTTCAGAAATTGTTAGAACTAACATGAATCAAATAGCCAATGGATACGAAGAAAAATTAGGTTGTTATTTGTATGATAAATATAATAAAATAGTATATGTATTGAGAAATACTAGGGTTATTATTATCCCTCTATCACAAGTTATGAGTAATAACATGAACCTTGGTGAGTTTTCTTAACACACCAAATAAGAGACAAATGGAGTTCTATGTAATTTTTGGTAAGAAATAACTTAAAGGTAAAAATATTAAATGTTCTATGTTTAATAAATGTGAGAAAAATCACCAAGGAAAATTTAATAATGGAATGAGAAGAGGTTCTTTATGTGGTAAATGTGGGAATTGATCAATAAACTACCAATGAAAAATAAAGAGTTCAGTTAACTCCATGAAGGGGAATAATGTTCTTCTCAAGGTATAAATTTAATGCTATAAATGTGGAGATTATATGAATTATGAAAATTTATGTCCCTGTAGGAAATATCAAGAAGTGTATCTACAAAACCATACAGATAAAGGTTTAGCAATGCGTAATGAAATTACAATTGAAGATGAGGAAACTGATAATGGCATATGAAAGTTATGGATTATATTTTTTTCTTATGTTTTTTTATTGAAGAGTCATAAGACATGATTCATTTTTTTATTATAGGATTTAAGTATTAGGGAATAGAATATTGAAACATGGTTAACGGATTAAGATGTACATTGAAAGATTAAAGTGTCAATATATATACATTCATAACTAATGATGTAGTGATAAATTTAAGTATGATAAAAAGTTTAATGTATTTAATACTCTTGAATTTTTATGTAATAATAATAATTTGAGATACAATTATTATGTTTTAATAAATTTTTGAAGCATATTTAACCTTATGATTAACTTGTGTTTTCAAGAAAACTTTATTTGAGAAATTAGAATTTTATATTTTTTGGACATAATTATAAAGGTATTGATAGACATTAGGATTAATATGATTTTTGATGTTTATGAAATTATGGTTAATTGGAATTAAAGGGTTATAACACGTTGGGAACATATGTTTTATCATACAGATAACCATTTTATTGAAACTTTATTTTGTGACTATTTTAATAATGCTATTTTTAATTAGTTCACTATTTTTGGAAAATTATAAAATTAAGGTATATGGAAATAATTTTGGATAATAAGAGATTTTATTTGAGAAATAAAAGTTGAAATATATTTTAGAATAATATATAATATTATTTTGTATTTATGGTGATTAAAGTTAATTATGGAAAAATTATCATATTTTGAATATTATATGATTAGGAAATATACATTTTTTGGGTATACAACTTTATAAGTGACTAATGTTTTTTGGGATAATTGATAAATTTTTCTCAAAAGAATATATGATCAACTTCCTCTAATTTTTTTGTTTTCAACTTGGTTAAGAATATTTTGAAGAGTTTTAAGGTAGTTTATTTATGGAATTCTTAATGTTTAACTTTTGGTGCTATTTTTGAGGATTTTAATATTGATGTAATATTTATTTTTATTGGATATTATCTTACCTTGTGCTCACCATTTTTAGTTTGATTAATGTGTAAATAAAATAGGATTATATTTTCATATATTTATAGATAATGTGGTCCATTATAATTTTATTTTAGTTCATTATTTATGATTAATTCTTCTTGAGTATTATTTTCTTGGAATAATAGATGAGTTAGAATTGTAAATTGATCGATGCAAAACCTAAGGATGAAATTTTTATTATGAAATAGAAATAAATAAAGTATTCATATTTTCATGTGTTCTCTATCCTTATGGTAAAAGAATCACTCAACTCTAGGAAAATGATCTTGAAAGACATATTTTATCCTTTTATGATCAATTTTTATGAATTTATAGTATCATATCTTCTAAAAAAGATGAAGGATATCTGTTAAATGAATCTTCTTTCCATGTCAATGTTTTCACATCAAAACATTGTTCTTCTTATGTGGAAACAAAGCTATGTGTTATTCCAGATGATATTTTTATTTAAATTTTCCTCTTTTCAAAAGAATGTTTTATTATCCTTTTTTATATGATTTTTCAACAGTTCTATTTTTAAATATTAAAAATGGTTTCCTTTCATGTTTGAATGCTTTATCTTCCACCCCTTATAATTGAATTTGAAAAGGGTTTGAAATATTTTTATCAGATATGAAATAAAATTTCAAGGACATAATGTCAGAAAGGGGGGAATAATGCAACACACCGAGATTTTTTGAAATAATTTTTATTATGTAATATATTTGTTAGTGTGTACTATATAAAATAATAATCTTTAAGAAATTAGTGATATACTTTAAAAATACTATTATGTTATAATTACAACATATCCATTAAATTGGATTATAGAATTTGTAATAAACTCATTATAAAAAATATATAACAAGGTTTTAGATAATGTATTTATTTATTTATAATAAATAAGTACCAAATTTTCAGTAAATTCATTTTATGCTTTAAAAATATATTTTATTCAAAAATATTTTTTATTTCATTTTATGTGCAGACATTATACTGAATTTCAATCATTTTTTAGAAATTTTATTTTAAGAAATAAATATAATTTTTGAAATAATCATTTTAAAATTATTCTAGGGTGATTTTTTTAATATCTCTAGAAATATTTATTTTTAGTGAGTAGTGAAAAATATTCATTTTTTTAAAACTATTGTAACACCCTATTTTTTGGTATAGTTGAAATTTCCAATGTAATTTGAGCTACTAAATGTAATTATGAGATTTGGAACACTCAAAAGTTTTTTTGGATGAGGTAAAGGCCTAGAAGATGTATATACATTTAGAATGAGTTTCAAAAGTGATGGGTTTTGAAAGCTCAATCCTAGTAGAGATACCCTTTTCTGCATAGTTGGTGCATGGTTAGTTTTAACCATGAATCTTAACTATGGGGACCATTTTTTTCCAGAGACCTGGTTATTCTAAATAATGTTATATGTCCTTGAAAACTATGTTGGACATAGAGGGTTTTATATGGTCTGTAAAACCATGAAACTGAGACTACACAGCCATGTGAGACACCTATAAAAAATTTTAGAGGTTAACTACACATATTTCACATGGTTTTTATAACTATATGCCAATCCATGTAGGGTAAGAGGCTCTTGGGAAGTTAATCTCACATAGTTTGTGCATGGTTGGTAAAATGTGCGAACAAATCATGTGGTAGGTGGATGCTTGGAAAGTAGAACCATATGGTTGGAACATAGTTTTCCTAACTTTGTGACTCTTAAAATGAGAAAAAATACCATTTTCCCCATTGGACATTAAATTATTTTTACTATATGTCTCCTTAATTTCATTTAGGAGCACCCCTTTATGTGCCTTTCTCCTTTTCTGCTTTCCATGGTGGTTTATCCTACATTCTTGGTCTGATTCAAGAACCATTCATCACGTTGTAATCCAAAAGGTATGTCTATGACTCACATTTTTTGTTTCTTCATTTATATATCCATATTAGAATCTATTTCCATCGTAGCTCATATACCCTATTTTAGGGGTGTTTGTCAATTCTATTGATTTATCTCTTTCCAACTCAAATTAAATAATGATAGTATATGAGTGTGGTTTCCTTGGTATGAGGTAGGTGGTCTACATGTTTTCGCCTAAAAACCATCCCATTTATAAATGCACCATTATGCCATATTATATACTTTTTTGTATGTTTCTCATAAAATGTAAAATACATTTATTAAATTTTTTAGACATTTTTAGATATACTCTCATAGAATTTTTATTTCATCAAAGATTATTTAACCCAATTAATACTACCCCTTTGGATGTTTTTAATAAAATTCCTTGACACTTTATGAAATCACATGTGAGAAAACAACCCTATAAGTGTGTTTGGATGGTCCCCAATTGATGTAGTTGAAATCTAATTGTGAAATGGTTGAATACACTTCATGGACCTTATTATCACATGTAAGTGATTTTAAAACTTGATATAATGAAATTTTAAATGAATTTGGATAATTCTCATGGACCTTGATTAATTACTTATCACTTAACTGTTATGAAGGACTGACCTAAATGAATCTATAGAATTTAATTGAATAATATGTTTAAATATGGACCTCTTTATTACATGTAAATGATTTAAAAAATTAAATGATCATGGTTAATTATATTGTGGGGTATAGAATTTATTCAAGGACTTTACCTATATCTTAAATGTTAAATAGTTGGAAAACATTATTTGATTATGTTACATTATCAAATATAATGCCTTATTTTTATTATTATTAGATCATGGATAGTGTTTTTTGTGACATGGTTAAGACAAGTGTAGGACTTGACACATCATGATCCCTTGACACAAGACATTGGATAGGTGTCCCTTATCATTTATTGAGATAATTTGGAATGGAATCCCTTATCATTTATAGAGATCATTGGGTGTGTAATCCCTTATAATTTTATGAGATCATTGGGAATGGAATACCTTATAATTTATTAAGATCATTGGGTATGGTGTCCCTTATCATTTATTGATATGATTGGGAATGGAACTCCATATCATTTTTTGAGATCATTGGGCATGATGTCCCTTACTATTTATTAAGATCATCACTTATGTAATCTCAAATAATTTATTGATATCTTTGGGAATGGATTCCATTATAATTTATTTAGATCAATGAGCATGGTATTCCTCACCATTTATTGAGATTACTGGGATTGAAATCTTCTATTTATAATATAAGATTGGTATGATATCTTTATATGGACTCCTAGGTCTTACACCTCATGTATTTTCCTGTGAATGTATATATTTACACACATATATAAGTGTACATATATAGACATATATATAGTTGGATAGGTGTATTTTGAGGAACCCGAGCTTGAATTGATTTAATTTATTATTTACTGCTTATTTGTTATACCTAAACAATTTATTATTTTGTACTCATAGACTGAATGAAATTAGACACCATTGGTGGTGGCCTACTGATTTTTAATCACACCCTATTAGGTCCGCAATTTGGTATCTGAAAAGAGTTTAAGTATGTAGGTGTAGATTAGGGAAAGTGACCAAATATGGATTATTAATCTTCTGTATATGGATGGGATACATGAGCAGAAGGCTGAGCTTGTGCTAGTGATTCTAGTGGTGTTTAACTATTGTTTTTTGTGTATTTTTTTATATTATTTATTGTATTGTATTCCTACATTCCCATTTTATACAACATATTTTAATCATTATTTTTATATGATCCCAATTGTGGCTTTTGTACATCCATTATCATTTATATGACTTAATTATTATTAATTTATCTCATATATGCTTCAATATTTTTATTATTAATCTAGAGGGTACAGTCTCTCAACTATACCACCTTTAGACCCTCACTACTAGTTAGGAAACTCTGTAATATGGGGAGGCATGCTTGTGTCCATGTGGTGAACTAGTTCAGGACACCATTTTAGTGGCTCCTCTGTAGGTATATTATAAAGTTGTACACAAGACTTAATTTTTTCTTGTCTAAATATTTTGGATAATGGAAATGAGACTAAGAACATGTCAACAATTTTAAAATAACTTATGTTTGGGTTCATTCAATGCACGTATGTGGGAAGATCAATATTTTAGGGATGATACTATTTTTCATGTTTTTTGTTATTAAAGTTGATTATTATTTTACCTTGAGTGATTTGATATATTTTTTATACTTAATGATTTATGTATTTTCACCCTTGGTTTGGTATGAAAAGGAAGCATTGTTACATTCATCATCATAGGCACGTAGAAATTTTCATTCCATATATATTCCATACCATGTAGATTTCATTGCTTGACCCCCTAATACTTGTTGGACATGACTCGTGTAATTATTGAGCATGATTTTCTATATACCATGATGTGTAACTATCTAGTATGATCATCTATATACCGTTATTAGGTGATTTTTTCTATATATACCAATATTCTCTGCTTATGTAGAATCTTTTCATGACTAATTTTATTCATTGCTCTATCATAGCAAGCCTTGTTATAATTATGATATATGATTAGCAATAAAAGTTTCCACATCAACCTAAATTGTGATTCCCATATAGATTGATGGTGCACCTTAATTAATTGATTAATACATATTTGATCCATGGACCATTGGTTTCTTGGGCAGAAAAATTAATGGTTGTGATTAAATGGGAGCCAATTCCAAATCATAAAAAGTGTATAGGCCTTAATAAATTAGGGAATGGTTACCCATATAATTGAACCATCATATATAGACTTGTTATATTCTAAGATTGAAGGTAAAAATATGGTTTCAATTAAATTATTTCTAATTGTAGCTTATAAATTCTAGTAGCTTTATAACTTGGGAATGGAAATGCATCTAAATGAACTATGGTATATATATAAATATATAAGGTCTTGTGCCTTAATAAATTTGGAATAAAGACTCGTATGATTAGATCCTTATATTCTTTGATTGACCCTTGTAGGTGAGTTTTAACATTATATATCTATGAGGTAAACCCGCTAATAGTGTTTTGAAATTTAAACCATTAATGGGTTTCATTTAAATTGGATTCGAATTGTAATTTATAAAGAGATGACTCCATAAATTGGTAATGGATTCCCATATTACTTAACCTAGGTTGGTATGATGGACCCCTTATATTTCACCTTTATTCTTAATTTCTTTAGTACTCAACCCCATGGGGGTATATTCATGTTATATGGGATGATTATTTAAAGTGTCACTAGACACTTTACGGTGTTACATATAAATGTATGGTAAAATATTAATAAACTAATTTCCTTTAAAAATGATAATGATCTTTTATCTTATTTTTTAGATTTATTGTTAATAGTTAATTAAAACTCTAATTACAACCTTAAGGATTTTCTAATTCATATATTTCAATTGAAACTTTATTTAACTAAGAAATATGTGAGAAATTATAGATAAATGAAATGTTTTTAAAAGAAAATTATGTGATAATGTTCCTACAATTTTGTATGAAGATAGCTAAATAAATTGATAGTGTAGTTTGTAAAATGTTTTCTTACATAACTAGTACTTGATATCCATTATGTATGAGTTTATTAAAATGTTGCAGTAGATTAAAATCATTTAAATTCCTTAAAATTAAACATTTTAGAGTTGTTTATAGCGTGTACCCTCATGTAAGAGTCAATTATAAATGTTTCCTTGAGAATTTATGGAACTTAAGTAATAGGAAGTTGAGCCCAGTGACTTCCATGTGTGAATCTAATTTCAAAGATTACTTTTGATGATACTTAGGGATTACCAATTTGTGTTAGTTCAATTATAGATAAAAAATTAGTATAATTTTGATCCAAGTTTCTATGCATGATACATGTTATCCATTCAACTATTTGAGTTAGGAAGAACTCCTAGTTGATTAAAACGACACCCCCACGATTTAGTGGTTAGTTGTCAATTAAGTTGAACATCAAGGGCATATCACTGTATACAGATACACTATGATAGTAAAATACTTATACCTATTGTGTTGACATTATAATGATTTAGGGAGAACTCTCCTATAAGTATTCTTAGATTTGATCGGGATAAATAAATCCAAATCATATAAAGTCATTCCATTATTTTTTTCATAGGGTTTCTTCTTATTATTTAAATATATTTTAACTACTTCAGTTGTACCTATTTTAGAGTGAGTTTAGATGTGCATTAGATGCTATATAATTGATTCCCTTAGTAGGATATGGTTCTTGTGTGAGAGTCCTTAGGTCTAGGTGGATGGATCTGGTGGTTGTGTTTTGAGATTTTAATGGTAGGGCTATGTGGGAGACCTAGAAACAATTATCTTTGAATCAAACCTGTTTTAGGCCAGTAACATTTTTTTGAACAGAGAAACCTACTGGAGTGGTTTTCCCGATGATTATAAATTCCCTTAGAGAAAATGATCTTAATTTTATGCTAGTTTCAAGACTGATGCATGATAGGTTCTGAAGTTTTGAAATATTGGCATGAGGACAATTGCTATTTTTAAGTAAGAATCTAGGATAATGGATATCCAAACTAAGTTAAATGGGTAAGAATGTTCAGGTGCTTAGTTTAGTTGACCAGTGGTTGAGCGACTGAGAGTAATTTCTGAAAAAATGTTGTGTGGTGGATGGTCATTTTTTAATCATGTCACATTTGAGGTTATTGTTTTTAAAGAGGAGTTCCAAGAGAACATTTATCATAATGAAAATTATGTTCTAGGTATCATGGTCATATTAGGAATATTTATAGATGCCTTATAAGAGTATCAGTTGGGTTTTTAACTAGGTGGTATGATATTGTACACCCACTGTGCATAACAAGTTTGGTTCATGATGTATTAAAATGGTAAATTCTTAATGTGAAATGTTGATGAGGGGATGGGCATGGTTAGAGGATTGATTGTATCAATTTGATGCATACAAGCATGAAGAACTGGATCTTTGGGTAAATTTAAAGGAAGTTCCCCTATGACGAGGGATAATTTGGAATTCAATAGGGATCCATGAGAAATTTGACTCGGGGTTGTACCTGGATATACATGGTTGGGAAACATGGTGTTAGGGTTCATTAAATGGTTGATATAGTTTTTTTTAATGTGAGCATGGCTTAAAAGGGTTATACATTCTAATCAATGGAATCTTAGTGTACTCTTAGTCTAGAGGTGATCATACCCTATATCTTTACATTATTATGAGTCCCTAGAGAGTGATATGGATATATTCGAAGCTATCTAAATATATTTTATAGTTTTATAAAGAGACTATTTGAGATATATTCTCACATAGTGTTTTATAGTATTTAGATAACATAAAGTACCCCATTACCTATTTGTGGGAAGGGGCCCTTATTTATTTTGAATTTAATATTTTTACATGGTAACTATTCTTGAGAAGCAGAAATATGTGATAGTTGATGTTTTTTAATGCCTGGGGATGAGTGGGTTCTTATCCATGCAATTAATTATATCTGAGGCATGGGATGCGGTAATAAGGAATTTGTTTCATTGGTGCAATGAAATGGATGCTCATAAGGCACAGAGTTGTACGTTAGTCATTAACAGGAAAACCTCAAGTGATAAGGGTCATGGGACTTTTAGAATGATTGTGTGATGGTTATTTTGGATCTCATATACCATTGGATAAATAAAATAATGTACGGCATGGTTTCTAAAAAAATTCTAGGTATAAGATTCAAAGACAGACTTGTGGGGGGGGGAGGGGGTCTGAGTGCGGTAATTAATCTTAGAGTAACTTAGGAATATCCATGGATGATGAATTGGGAATGTTCCAATGATTATATTATAAAAAAATGTCATTTTGGAAATGAGATTATTTGACCCTAAAATGAGAAGGGTCTTGGGACTTGAGGCTAGTTGTGTGATGGTTTTTTGGGATCTAATATACCGTTGGATAAATGGAATAATATACGTTTGTGTTTATAAAAAAATTCTAGGTATATGATTCAAATACATACTTGTGTGTGTGTGTGGGGGGGTACGAGTGTGGAAATTAATCCTAGAATAAATTACTATGATCCACGGATGATGAATTGGGAATGTGGAAATGCTTATATTATAACACAATGTCATTTTGGAAATGAGATTATTTGACTTGGAGAAATCACTAGAAGTTGGGTATGAGATTTAGTGACCATGATCAGAACAATCTCCATATACCTTTAGATAAATTATTTTAAGATCTAGTTTTGGGGATTCAATGGCTATCGAAGCGGATAGTTTTGTAAAATATTTGAAAAGAGGTGGTTCAACTTGTTCGTCCTCAAATAGTTGTACGTGGTCGATGATGAACCGCATTAGGCATGACATTGGAATGAGATAGGTTAATTCAAAAGTTTGATGAGTTATTTTCAAAGGGAAGCCAATGCAACCAATATGAGTTTGGATGATTGGAATTTAAACATTTCAATAAAATCAAATACTGATGGTTGTGTCCTCATGATTACTATGATACACATTCTAGGAGTGTTACTAAGACCATAATCGTGTACTTTAAAATGTATTTCCACCGGTGGAAGTAATATGGTTAGAAGTTAGCCATTTGAGGATATAATCTCTAGTGGGAAGCACCATAGGATGGTTGATGGGAGGGATAATGATGTGATCATGAATCAACTTAGATGGACTTGGTTAAGTTCCTTCATAAAATTATGTTGGTAGTTCCGAGCATTGGGTAGAATTTTAATGGATTGCATACAATATGATTAAAATGAAACTTGACATAACATTGAGTTTTAATAAATTACACATGGACACTTGAGTAGGAACTCATGACCTAAGTAGGCTGTGAGATGTTTTCTTTGTCCTATGGGGATTCTTATAGATGAAAATTTCTAAGTTGGAGAAGTGTTAATGCACCATGTTTGGACTAATTGAAATTTCTAAAGGATTTTGAAGATCAAAATGAAATTACAAGATTTGGAAAACTTAAAATTGTTTTGTTTGGATTAGATTTAATTCCAAAATGGTGTCTTGTTGGTTAAAATGATTTTCAGGAGCATCGGGTTTTGAAATCTCAATTCTGAGAGAGATATCCTTGGGTGTATGGTTGGTTCATAGTTAGGGATAACCATGTGACTCAGTTGTGTGCCCCATTTTATTAAGATACATACTTATTATAAACTATGAGGGAGGTCCCATATTGTCATATAGGTCATAGAGGTTGTCACAGATTCTATCAAACCATGTACTTATGGCCTCATGGCCATGAGAGGCACCGATAATAATTTACAAAGGTTATCCTCTAGGATTACGCATGGGTTTTCAAACTGTACACCTGTCCTTATGTGTTAGGAGGTTCTTGGGTAGAAAAGTCTTCATAGTTGGAATATGTTTGGGAAACCGTGTGAGTGAACAATGTGGTAGGTGGGTTCTTGGACAATAGCCTCACACAATTGGTGCATAATTTTCCTAACCGTGGGGCCTAACTATGTGACTTTTAACAAAATGGAAAAATTTCCATTTCCACACCCGTTACTTAAATATTTTTTTACCTAATTTATCAATCATGTCACTCTAAAGAAACTTTGCACGTGACCTAATCCTTCTCCTATATCTGTTTTGGTTTCTCCTTTATTTATTTCTTCTGATTCAAGCACTGTTCATTGCGTTGGAATCATAGAGGTAAGTATCTGATTCCGTTTAATTATTTTCTTTATTTATCTTTCCCCGTTGAAGCTATTTCCATGTGACCTCATATACCTTATTTTTAGATATTTTTTTGACTGTCCCTATTTCTTTCCTTGTAGCTCGAATAAAAGCCTAATATTAGATTAGTGAAGAGTCCTTATTATTAGGTAAGTGGTCTACATGCCTTTCCATTAATGTATTTTCATATATGGAATTAATTATTATGCCACATGCTATAATTACACTATGTTTCTTCTAAAATGTGAAATAATATAATTAAATTTGGTATCCCTTATTAGGTATACTATCATAGGCCTTTTATGTTGTCAATGTTCATTTAACCTGATTAGTGCCACCCCTTCGGGTACATTTAATAAAATTTATTGACACATTATAAAATCACATGTGATAAAACCACCTTCTAAGTGGGATTAGATTTTCATTAATTTATGTTTCTTAAAATAAATTGTGAAATGATTGAAAACAATTCATTGCCCATATTATCACTTATAAGTGATTGGGAATCTAGAAATAATAAAATTTTAAATAAATCTGGATAAGTCCCATGGATGTTGATTAATTAATTATCAATTTACTATTATAATGTATAGATCTAAAAATATATATTGAATTTAGTTGAGGAAGGTGATAAAACATGGACCTGTTTATTAATTTTAAATGATTTAATAAATGAATCGATCATGATGAATCATATTTATGGCATGGAATTTCCTCCCACACTTCAATTATAACATAAATTTTAAATGGTTGGAAAACCATAACTTGGATTAGGTTAATGTATTAAAGATAATTACTTATTTTTGTTATTATTAGATCATAAATAGTGTTTTTGTGACCTGATTAATGGAAGTGTTGTACATGATGCTTCATGCTTACTTGATGTGAGAGATTATGCATGAAATCCCTTATCATTTATTGATATCATTCGGTATGTTGCACCTTATCAAAAAAATAGAGATTATTAAGCATGAAATCTATTAATATTTATAGAAATCATTGGAAATGGTCTCCCTTATCATTTTTTAGATCATTGGGCATGGAGACCCATATAATTTGTTGAGATCATTGGGTATAACATCCCTTATCATTTATTGAGATCATTGGGCATGGATTCCATTATAATTTATTTAGATAATTGGGAATGGCATCCATTATCATTTGTTGAGATCAATTTGCATGGATTACCTTACCATTTATTAATATTATTGGGAATTACATCCCCTATTGACAATATGATACATGTATGATATCCAGAAGAGGATTCATGGGTCTTACACCCCGAGTCCTCATTGGTACATGTATATATATATTCATATATATGTATATAGGTTTAAATATTTTCATATATATATATATATATATATATATATATAAATTATGGAATTCTCAGAGACAATCCGACATAGGATAAAGTAGTTATGGTCAGCTAAGTGTATTTTTAGAAACTCGTGCCTGACTTGATTTACTATTTACTAATTGTTTGTTTTACCTATACATGACTTTATTTTATACTCACAGACTGGATGGAAATATACATTTTTGGTTTTTGGCCTACTAAATTTTACTCACTTTATGTTCAGTATTCCATTTGGTACCTGAACAGACTTCATATATGTATTTGTGGTTTAGGGAAATCACCCAACTATGGATTGTTAATCATCTATACTTGGATGGAGTATAGGAGTAGAGGACAAAGTTAGTGCTCATGATTCTAATAGAGTGTGACTATTGGTAGTTTTTGTATTTTTTATCGTATGAAGTGTATTATATCCATGTTTTCCATTTTTTTTACAACTTCGTATCATCATATTTTTTTTATATGATACTGATTATAGATTTTGGACAGTTATTATTATTGGGATGTTTTAATTCTGCAACCTTTCTTTAATATATGATTCTGCTTGATTTTTTATTGATAAAAGGGTATAATATCCTCACATTACCACTTTTTTACCCTAACTACTATTTAGAAGCCTCTGAAATACGATGGGGCATGCTTGAGGCCATGTGGTGAAGTGGATCGGGGAACCATTTTAGGGGCACCTAGGATAGGATATTACAATTGTAATTTATATTCATTAAATAAAGAAATCGATAAGAACCTTTATGATTTTAATTAAATATTAAAGAAAAATAAATATCCTCTAATTATAAATAATTTAACTATTTAAAAAAAATAATCATTAAAATTTATTTAGGTATAAGTTCATGTTTGGGATTAAAAACACAATTTTTTTCTTCCAATTTTTTTCATGTGTGCAATGGGGTTTTATTTAAATTAATTATATAAATATATATTGATTAATTTTCATAATTAATTTTATATATTATATATTCAAAAAAATATTTGAAATTTAATTTTATGGTTTGTACTTGGAAAGGAATGAAAGTCAATTCCCTTTTATGCTTAAAAATGCATTTTTTATTTTTTTTCAATGAGTTTGTGAGATTATTTAAAATTAATTTTTACCAATTATAAATGCTATATTTTATAAAATAGATTCCATATTTGGAATCATAATTTATAAATATAAAAATGGGTGAAATTTTATTTTGGTTCTTAGGAATATCATATTCAATAAAAAAATGTGCCACCACGGTAAAAAGGTAAATCAGATTATCCTAGGTTGAAACTAAGTGATAATGAAACCAAATTTCATATTATTTATTATTATATGATTATATTGAAAGACTTATCATCATATTCTATAATTTTATTTGTGTAAGTAAAATTATTCAATTAAAATGTCTTAATAATATTTAATTCTTTTAAAAAATTCTAAGTGTTCCCTTTCCCTCACTTATAAAAGGAAACCACCTTTCCAATCTTATCCACACATAAATATCTACATAAATAAGATAATAACTTACCAAATACCTTTATAATATCTCTTAATATTACCAATATGTTCTTTTTTGATCATAATACCATATTAGGATAGATTTAGGTATAAACCTAATGTGGTTGTCTGAAGAAGAGGTATTGTTCTTATCTAACCATTTTCATTTTATTTATTATTCTAGCTTCTTAAAATATAATTAAAACATTATGAAATAATAAAATCAGTATATTAAATATAAAAATATTTTATTATGTTTATGGTATAACATTTATTTATCTACGTAAACATATAATGAAAATCAGAAACATCGCTCATGAGTACATGCAGACTACCGCTTCATGAGGTGATATATTTCATTTTTCATCATGAAATATTATGATTGGTGATAATGATCGAAAAAAATGAATAATATGAATAATATGATATATATTATATAAATTTAATTTTTAAATTATCAAAAAATATTCTATTTATTTCTTTACCATACAATGAAAAATAAAAGTGTTTCTCATGTGTACGTGCAGACAAAAACATCATAAAGCTATGTATTTTATTTTTCATCCCCATATCACTTAGATAATATATATAGGTGTATTTAAAGAAATAATATGATATTTATTATATAATAATATTTATTTAAACATAAAATGATCTTTACCTTCTTTCACACTTGTTCATTGGAAAACAGAAATGCTACTCATGCATATGTCTAACCTATCGTCTCCATGATTATAAAATAATTCATTTTTCATAACCATCTTACATAGTTTCTTATAAAACATAATTAAAGTACAAAAATTATAATTATAAAATTATTTTTATTATTTAAATGATATCATCTTGATACATTTTACCATAATAAACACACCAAATCCATTTGGGACATGCTGAATGTATTCTAAATATATGACGTAAAATTAGTTGATTGTCGATTATTTAATTAAGTATAACATTGAAATAAGTGAAATAAAAAGAATAATAATCCAGAAAATGGTTATTTTAAAATTATATAATTAACATATGTATATTATTCATGATGATTAATAATGTACGTGAGAATTCAGACTCAAGGTAGGAGACATATTATAATAAAACCTCATTTTAGATGTTTTATAGAATTATTTTATTAATATATTTTTTCCACTATCCACATTCAAAAATTGATTTATGAACATATTTATATGGTTATTAAATAACTATAAATTTCATTTTATGTATCATTTTAATTTCATTCAAAGGTATTAAAAATGAATCTTTTTACATATTTTATTTGAAACATTTTAACAAAAGGGAAAATTAATGTTCTATTTTAATGTATTTTTTGTTTATGTTATAAGATTAAATATTTTACTCAAATAAATACCCTATTTTAATTTATTAAGTGTATTTTAGCATTGAAAATGTGGTTTTAAATAAATGTGATATATCAATATATTCAACTGTTATTCTTATGGGTTTAAAAGTTTATTTTTAATAGTTTGATGACTAAAATGAAAGATTTGATGTGATTACTATATGTTATGGTCCTTGAAAATTATTTATGATATTGTGTGGGATTGATATAGCTCTATAATTATTTAGATAAGGATTATATTATCCAGAGAACTATGTGTGAATTAACCAAGTAGGTTACTCCATTTGTAAGGGTTCTTCTATGAGTTCTAGTAAAGGTTCAATGAAATTAATGTCACAAGTCACCTACATGAATTTTATATTCTTTTTAGTGAGTTTTCATTAATTTTTTTATTTCACAAGGTATGCTAATGAAATTTTGTTTTGAATGAATTAATATTCACTTTAAAAGGTAAAAAATTATGTTTTTAATAATTTTTTACGGGTTCTAAAGATTTATCAGAATCCCACATGATTATGATTTTACCTTGATGTTTTCTTATAATGTGTTTTATGAAAAACCATTTGATTTAAAACTAATTTTATTTATAATTAGATTATTATTTAAGCTCAGTGTTCATTATGTTAATGGGAAACCTTCTTATATGATTTCAAAGTTTTGAAATATACCTATGAGCTTCATTGTTTTTTTGTTTATGTGGATTACAGATATTTTTGTTCTCATAATACATTTTCAAATGTATTTCAATAATTTCTTGGAATATTTGGAACAATGATGAATTTATGTCTAAATTTGTAAAGATTTTTTATAAATAGAAAAAATATTTAATTTTAAATGTATTATACTGTAAAAAATGGACAATGAGTGGAAGTATCCAACTCATAATCTATGGTATTGTAATATAAGATTTATGACCTAATTATCTAAAACTATAAACCCACAAAGGTCTTTAATAATGTCTAAAATTCAATTCAAGTTTAAAAATTTAATTATGATTTGAATAAATATTGTTTAGAAAACTATTCTAGGAATATATCAACATATTCTTTCATAATGGGAACATCTTCATGGATGAACATATCCTTTGTCTCAACCATTTGAGATTTATATAATTTCTCATAATTAAATAATATACATACTTGATAATAAGTTTCCAAATGAGATTCATCCTTATTCTTACACTTTAGTTGAATCATAGGAAGACTTGGGATGTAGAAATTAATTTCCTTCTCTTGGTGGCAACATTGGATTTATATAAAAACAACCAATCCATGCCCAATATAGAATCAAATTCCACCAAGGGGAGGGTGATTCGGTTAGATGATAGGTTAAATTGGAAAATATTGACTAGGTATGAGTTATATACACGAGATGATATAGTTTCCTTATTTTCTATGTTCAATGATAACTTAACATTCATGTTTTGAGGCTGTATTTGAATTGTTCAACTAAAAATTTATGATATAAAAATATTCATAGAACCATAATCAAATAGTAACTTTTCTATTCTTGAAATAAAACCACCATACCTATCATAACTTCATTTAATAGACCAACCTCAGTATTAGAGATAACATAAGAATATCCTTTCTCTCTTGGACTTAGAGGTTATTGTCACCAGGTATTTCAACAACCATTAGCTTAGGAAATTTCCTAGTATAGTTTAGTTGAAAAATTTGACTATAGGCTAATCATCTTTTCTCCCATGTCATTAGTTGGCTTATTCAACTCCATCAATAATTCATTAGCTTAATCCCCTTTCATTATACACTTGAAATATCACATTGTCCCATTGAGATAGTTTCTAAGATGCTTATTCCCACACTTATGAGAAGTAATAAGTTTTATTTTCTAACCTCTAGGGTATTAATACATTAATCCTCAGAAATATAACTACATTGTTTGATTCCTTTATCTAGTCCCATGATACCATTAATAATCACCAATATTTACCTCGAATTTGGGGGAAAATAAGTCATCTTCCTCATATTTGTAGAAGACTTAAATATCTAAATGTTTACCTAGACATGGATTTGGATTACTGAAGAAGAGTTGAAACTCACATTCAAGTCCAATGAAAAATTCATAGTTATATCATGAAAATATTTTCAAGTTTTCCTCCCAAGACATTATAGATTCTTAATTCTTTTACTTTAGTTCATAGAAATTCCTATCTATTTTTAAGTTGTATAATGAGAAGAAAATCTTTATAAAAAATTATATTCATTATTTCATTCCTTCAAATAGATTTTATATTTTAATAAGACTTTATATTCATGATCATTTTCCACCACCTTTTTAATTGTACCTCTAATAGATAAATACCCCATATGAATATCTCTTTCTTGGATCATTATACATCAGATAATATCTTCTCAATATAATTAATTCATTATTTTTGATTAAGGGATTAGATAATCAACTAAAATCATGAGAAAATTTACACATAAAGGAAAAAACCCAAGCTTTTTCATTCATTGGATAATGTGGTAATTATATAAGATTAAAGTTATGATACATTACATGCGTTTTAAGAGAATGTTCTATAATAAAATTCTCAATTCTTTATCCCATCAGGTTAGGAATTTTGTTTGGGTAATAATAACATTGTCTATCACATTGGTTTTTTGAATAATTACTTCTATTAATATCCATTAACTAAAACAATAGAAAATTTATGATGATAATAAATATATTAAAAAACATATAAAATGTTAAAATATGAATTTAGAAGGAATAACTCAATAATTAAATGTATACCTTAACTTATGAGTTTTAAGGTTTTAATATAGGTTATCCATGGTAATTTTATGATTAGGTTCTAAAACCTAACTAGTTCTATATCACATCATTAAATTTTAGAAAAATATATTAAATAATTTATAATGGTTCATAAAGAACACATGAATTAACCAAATCATATCCCCTAAGAGTGCCAAACTGGGTGTGCAGATATGATCACATGTTATACAATGATTGAAGATTGATTTAATACTGAACAAACCATTTTTGTAGTTATTACCCCTAATTATCCACTTTTTTATCTATAAAAGGATTTGATTTCTTTATAGACCCACTCTCTATACATTACTAAAAATTTAAGATGTTTTTTTTATATATATTATTATGGTTTTAAATGATGTATTCTTACTATAATCTTAAAAAATATCCATGACTTTCCTAGATATGAACAATATCAATACTATGATTTTATATATTTTATTTCATGTTTTTTCACATAATGTTCTATAAAATACATCCATGAAATCTTGAGGATCCCTTTATTTTTGAGATTAGATACATAGAACATAAACATAAAAAAAACCACAACATATTTATTTAATTATCTATAATTTTCTCACAAATACCTTTTATATTCAATTTATATATACAACATCCTGGGAAAATGCATAAAATAAAAGGGTGAGTGAAGAATCCTATTAAGGTAATAATAAAACTAAATCATGATGACATGTAATACATATTTGACATGTGACATATATTGATAACATTATATAAAAGGATCATACATGTTCACATCAAATAAATGAAAGAATAATATGATATTATAGGATCATAACATCTTAATAATGTGGAAATAATATAAAACATGACATCATAATCATAAGTTAATACTCACTACCAAGAAATTATAATATAGTGTGCTAGGATAACTGCATGTGCACCATTCATGATATCTCATGAGATGAAAAAATTACCCAATACATTATGGGGCTGTATAATTCCTAGACCATTGATAAAATTCATAACATGTAAATCCATATGTGTACCATATAAGAAAATGATAATTTTTTAATAAACATAATAAAAACATATGAAAAAGAAATAGTTTACATAATATTGTCTTATAGAATAAAAAATAGCATATCATAATGATTACCATGAAATAAGGGATTAAAAAGTTGTTAGGAATTCATTAATGAATAATGAATCATAGGTAATTATTAGGATTTTAACATGAAATGAAGTCATGAAAAAATAGTTGATTATCGAGTTTAGAAATGAACCCCTTAAATTGGGTTTTAAGAAAAAGGGTATAAATTATTTAAAAGGGTAAGTGAATAATAATTTCATAATAATAACAAATGATCCAAAATTATTTTCTATAAAAAATGAGTTTTTTTGGAAACCATGGAAGGTTAAAACATTTTATGGACTGGAACACAGAAAGGCATAAGAAATAAAATGTTCACTTTAAATGATATTCTATAAAAGAAGGAATTGAAAATGGAACTTGAATAAAATGTATTATTACAAAAAAAGAATGGTAAATTAAAGTAGATATATATTTAAGGAACATAAATATAGAATATATAATAATTTCATGGGAAGAGGATAGTGTAAAAGTAAAAATTTAAATAGAATGCATAATCCAAAAGTAATGGGGGTGGTTTGTAATATCCTTTACTTAAGGTCCTCAAGTTATTTGGTATTATTGCCTAATATCCTAAATAATGAAATTTAGTTTATTAAATAATTTCTTCAAAATAGATTTTGTATGTAAATATCATTTATTATTACTCTTTTACATTATTTTATAATCATTTTATTATAAAATTATGATTATGTTCACCTTACTATGGTTGTTCATTACATGATTTAAAGGCCACATTGTTTTATCGGTAATTATAAAATTTATTTAGTAAAGATTCCATAAAACTAGATGAGTAATGGGATTATCTACATGTCATTATAGAGGATTATATGGTCCTAAATATTTATTTGTGTTTTGAAATAGGGATGATTCATTTATTTTATAAATTTTATCTTTTTATGAAGGGTTGATTTAGGTGGGTTTTCTAAAAATGATGAACATAATTGATTTTATTTAAGATTATGACTATTTAAAAATTATATAATATATAAAAATATAAAATATACTTATTTATCTCATTTTTAACCATAGTGTGAGAATTTAAAATAACAATAGTGGTAGTGGTGAAAAGTTAAATACATTTTTCATGGAGGTAATAAACCAACCGTAAGATGAAACAAATTCATTTTGAATTATAATGGGCGAGGTTTAGATAATGGATATTTTATTTCTATAATAATATTGATTTTAGTATACTATGATCGATATAATATATTTGCTGATGTATAAGAAGAAAATAATTTAAGAGAGTTTGTCACGAACCAAATATTATCACCACCAAAACTAGCACCAAACCCGGACCATGACGAGGCCCAAAGGGCATTACCTATCCCCACAGGCTATCAAAAGTGCCCATGTATCATTTATTTCAGTTTGGGGATGATTTACTCAAATATAGATAAGTAAAACATCAAAAACATTTGATAAAATGAATCTGAAAAATTCATACCAAACAAGGTTTATAAAAAAACCAGAACTGAATTGATAAGTTAAATCATAATACAAGAGGTTCAAAGGTAAATAAGAAAAACAGAAAAATATCCACATAGACTCCACACAACAAGGGGTCATCTTTCCCGAGCCATCTTCACAACACCATACCACATGAGGAGACTAACAACCTGAACCACCTTCACCTGAGGCTTTGCCTTTACATGTTTCAAATATAACCAAGTATACTTACACAAAATGGGTGTAAGTAGAGTGTGAGACTAATACCAATAGTATACCACCCAATGATTCCAAATAGTATTCAATACAAGGTGAAAATCATGCAGTTTTAATGTACAAGGAAACAAGTGATAAATTCCAAGAAATGCAACTTTCAATTGCAAACAGTTTTAAAAATAAAAACTTTAAGAATGATAAAAAATTCGAATAATACATGTTAGATACTGTAATTTACAACCAAACACACTCTAATACAATGGAAATTTCACAAATCCAATGAGAAACAAAACCAAGAACACCCCAAGGCACTAGATAGCCTCAAGACCCATGTATATCATACCTCATGGTAAAAATATCCATGTCACAATCCTTTACAGTGCACAAGCCTCTAGTAGGGAACATACCCATAATCTAGTGGTCCCCAAACATCATCCATATCATTTAGTTAGAGTTTTCATTATCCAAAATGCTAAGTGAAACTGGGATAAAACCCATCCGGATCACTAGCTGTACTAGTACACATCCACCCACCTAGGTACCCGAGCTTCCCCATTTGTTCTCAAGAAATTATATCATGATAAAAATTCCATTATCACATAAACAAATTAGTTGTGGTCATAATAAATTCAAATAATAGTTAAAAATGTTTTTCACCACTTGCACTACTTAATAAAACCAATAGAATTTCAATAAAATCACTTCACAAAACTTAACAATGTTTTGCTCACAAAATCCCTTAGAAACCCCACTTTGAACACCATGTACATACCGAAATTCATCAAAATAAAATTTGAAGCACCCAAATCATTTATATAAACCCATTACGTAATTTATAAAACAACCCCATTTGCATGACATAAAATAGACATGTAAAACACCCAATTTAACAAAAAACTGGTGCCCAATTTACCAAATCCTTATAAAATACAACTTTGAACACTATGAGCACAATTATAAGTCATCCAAAAAAATGGAAGCCCAATATATTTATGTTATACTAAAAAAATCAGTTGTAGGGTAGCCCCATATAAACCAAGAAGTGCTATATTTGTAAAAACCACCATTTTCACACAAACATGGTACTTAAAAGTCATATTCTTCACAAATACCATTAATTTTTTTTTCTGTAGTAACAACCAAAGAAGATAAAAATCCAAAACACGTTTTTTAACCCTAATAAATTTCAATGAAAAGAAACTAAGTAATTATAGAGAATCCCCCAAATGAACCAAATAAAGATTTCTATGAAAACCCCCAATTTCACTTAAAAATGGTACTTAAAATTCATTTTCATTAAAAATGCCACTAAAACCAATTTTTTCAGAAATAATAAAATGAGGTAAACATTAAAATACTATAAACAGAGTAAGATAACTCACAAGGGTTTCATACACATTGGAACCACCTACCAAAATTGTTAAAACTCTTGAATCGTGGTGCGAAACATCAACCGCACCACCGCCGCACCACAAGGAGGATAAATCAAGACTAAAACTAGAAGAAAAGACCAAGAAACCAAGGATAAAACCCTAGGTTCGAAACCATACTTTATGGACACAATTAACTTCATAAAAGAAGAAATAAACCCTAATTAATGGCGAGAAATCAAAGATGGAAGCACTTACTTGAAGAAAACTTCAAGTTTCCCAATTAAAAAACCTCTCAAAAACGAGTTCAATGGAAGGTTTGGGGAGCTTGGGAGGATTCCATGGATGAAATTGTCAAATGTGGGAAGAAATTGGTGAGTTAGAATAAATCCTTGGAGGAAAAAGAAGTAATTTTAACATATTTATAATGACCTGGACAAGGCCACACAGTTTTCATGCACGGTTTAGAAAAATGTGCACCCAAACTGTGTGCCACCTTCTATCCACTCAAAAAGTATCCAAAATCCTTCAAATTTAGGGGGTCCAAGGGATAAACCTAGGGGTAAATATAGTCCATGTATATGGGGAACTAATACCCAAAGCAAGACCACCTTTTTACCCCAAGACTCATCAAACTCAAGGGTACAAACCACCCCAACAACTTATCCCACATGGGGTGCCACTAGGAGTGTCATAAATACAAATACAAACCACCTCAACCTCATACCAAAACATTGACAAAATTGGAGGCCAACTACCATCCAAGAACCCCTAGACTAAGTTCATGTATCAATAACACAAGAGATGCCAAAAATTTAAACCCGGAACACCTGGAAACCGAGAGAAGCTAAGAACCAAAAGAGGATTTTAATCAAAGCATGGAATTCTAAAATCTGGGTGTGAAAATTCTCTCCATTATAAAGATTTTCACCCCCAGAAAGCCACAAAAACACCATATGTAAATAAAAACCCAAAATGATAGACCAATATAGACCCCCATTCCACATTCTCACCCACCTCCAAAAGGACAAACACCTAAAGTTGATTAGACAATAGAAGAGAATACTCTCACCAACCAAAACTTATCCCACTTACTTGAAAGGATCAAATATATTCAAACTAAATCCCTAAAAAAAGACATCTGACACTCCCAGAAAATGCTCAATAAATCCACCTGAAATGAACAACAAACCCAAATGATGCTACTATAAGCTTTATTAAACAAAACTATTGGGCATGCTCCAATCCCACATTTACCCAAGTATGAAATTGGTGGCTAGATAGCCTCGAACAAGACTACCTCCAACCAAGAAAACACGAAGGACTAAAACAAGTCACTAATATGGGGTGACCCAAATAGACTTCCCACAACAAGGGATAACTTAATTTCTGAGACAGAATTAGGACACCCATTGGGAAAGGCCCGAATGGTCTCCCCATCATAAGGGGTTAACTAACATTATAATTTTTCCAAGAGAACTAATGTGAGACCCATTATGGGTCTCCCCACCATATGAACCAACCATTTTAACTAACCATCACAAGACGACACAAAAAGACCCCCCAAATTTAAAGGGTTGGCACGACTGCACGGTTATCCCACATAGTTTGTGAAGTTGTGCGCTAACAGTGTGGATCATTCTATCTGCATGATTTTCCTCGAACATGGTCAGTACTAATCATGACCAAACCATGTGCTCAACCTGCCTAGCCAAATCTCAAACTGTTCTCCAAAAACCCAATGGAAATCAAAAGGGAAAGGAATGACATTGGGTGATATCATGGACACAAGGTCCTCCCACCTCTTTCCATCGAATAGGGAAAAACAAAAGTGAGATGAAAACACTATAGGTTTAAACTATTCCAATCTTTTATAGTGAGTATAGGACTTTGACCAATGGTTTCAATGATTCTAATATTTCCCTTGACTAGGCACCCGATTCTCTCCAAGACCTATGGCTGGAAATCAAAGAATTAAAGCATCTTTGGACTCACATTTAGGATTTGGAAACCCCTAAATAGAACTTCTTATTCCAGTGCCACTAACAAATATATTGTGACCTCAAATGGTCTCAATGATACATGACAAAATTCAAACCCACTTTACATCATTTTACCGACACAAGGCTTAGAGGATACTCACACATCACCCCTTGTTTCTTCGGATGCAAACATCAGAATGAAGGGACACATAGAAAACAATTACTATAGAATATAAGATTTTAGAATTCCTTGAAGGGAGACATGCATCCGACAAAACAAAGACTCTCATAAGATTGCACAACATTGACCCTTATAGTCAAATGAACACACTACATCACATGGTGTCACCAAACATGAGCATTGAGTCTAAAAGAAAACACAGGGATATGGACCTTATGTTGAGTACTAAACAACACACGATTCTAGAAGGCGGCCATAATTTCTACTGTTTGCCAGATTTTCTACACTGGTGGCCTAACATGAACTCTTGCTTTGATGGGACTGACAAAAGACCCAAAGGCGCTTTAGGACATCATTCTACTCTGACAAACCTGAACTGCATTCACCTTCGAAAACTCAGGAAAAATAAGAAACTAAGGTCTATTTCAACATCCCACAACCACTCTCCCTATAAAAGGGGATCCACATAATCAAAAAAGAATAGGGGTAAAATCAATCTCTGAAGCTCAAGAATAAAGACTTAATGTTGATCAATTGGAGTATCATCCAACAGAGAATCACCATGGGCCACACATGAATCATACATTTACTCCTTATGGGGGAATACCTTGGACAACAATAAAACCCAAGGAACAAACCAATCTGGTCATTTGGTCACAACATACCACAAACTTGAACCGAACACATGAGGGGAGCCACCACATCTACCTCCCAAACGTTTCCTCAAAAGAGACCACTGACCAATGATTCATTCCAACTTATCAATGTATCACCAACCCAAATCACCATTTAGACAAGATGGGTTCTTAAACTCAAAACATACCACAGTAAAAATCCCAAAAACACCTAAACCACACCTCTCAAAACACAACAATTTCTTTCAAAAGCATTCATAAAAAAAGTGTTGGCGGGTTGTGCATTTACCAACGGTATCTCATGAGCCTCACACATGCATGTTTACATGCTAAACCGAGAACCAAACTCATATACATCCTAATAATCATCCATTAATTCCATAAAGCATCCATATTCCCATATAGACACATGCATGTGGCCACCCTTGAGAACACCAAAGACCAAAACCAAACCTTTCCTCTTTTTAAAATCAAAACCTTTTTAAGCACACTTTCCCTTTCTCAAAACCTATAAATAAAATAAAAACCCAATTTAAATCTTACAAACCAATATAGAAAAAACCCATAATTCAATAAAAACTAACTTTCATGACTTTCACAACCGTTTCAAAACATTTCAACACATTTCAAAAACTTTTAATTTATTTAAAAACACAATTTCATAAATTTCCATTTAAATAAAAACTCAAATCTTCTAATTTAAAAATAAGGTTAAAAAATTTCATAAAACCCTTGAAATGATCAGTAGTTACCAAATAAAAATCCATATTCAACCCCCAAACATAAATTCTAGAACACTTAATTTAATTCAAAACACCTTTTTATGGTTTAGAAAATTTTACTGGAAATACATTTTCAAAACCCCCTTTAACATATTTCATACTTTCAAAAGATGTATAAAAACATAATTTACCCTTTTGAAATAATTATAATGTTCATTTCTATAATTTCAGAAATAAAACCTTTTTCACTTTACTATAAAATCATTTTACAAAAATTCACACTCTTTAAATCAATTCATTTTTGCTTAAAAAACCATGTTTCCAAGATTCCAAAAAAAAGAGACACAAGAAAATGTGAGAGGAAACTAGTGTCGGTTGGTGACTTAGAAATATGGTTGGAGGCCATATTAAAATCACCTCACCATCATAAAGAGTTTTCTATGGAAATATCCTTGATTCCATATGGCTTTCTAGGCCCTGCGAGCTCACTGAGACTATTATCCCAACTCTCTATTCATTTCCCCTAATAATCATCAAACCAAGAAAACAAAAGGACTCAGATAAATCTCGAATTCTCCTAGTGAATTGAATCCCATCATGAGGTGTTATGGACATGCACACTACCCACAACTAGAACATCAAGTCCCAATAATCCTAACTCCGTTCTATCTTGACTCTTCCCCAAATAACATGACCCAAAGAGTGAACCTACTTTGATACCATTTTGTCACGAACCAAATATAGCCTCCACCAAAACCAGCACCAAACCTAGACTGTGACAAGTCCCAAAGGGTGATACCTATCCCCACGGGCTAGAAAAAGTGACTGGGTATCATTTATTTCAGTTTGGGAATAATTAACCTGAATATGGATACGTAAAACATCAAATTTCTTTGATAAACTAAATCTGAAAAATTCATACCAAATAAGGTTTATACAAAAAATAGAACTGAATTCATAAGTTAAAACATAATAAAAGAGGTCCAAAGGTAAATAATAACAACACAAAAATACCCACATACTCCACATGACAAGGGGTCATCTTCCCCGAGCCGTCTCCACTACACCGTACCACATAAAGAGTCTAACAACCCGAACCACATTCACTCGAGGATTTGCCTTTTCCCGTGTCAAACATAACTGAGGATACTTACACTCAATGGGCGTAATTATGGTGTGATACTAATCCCAATAGTATACCAGCCAAATATTCCAAATTTTATGCAATACAAGGTGAAAAGCATTCAGTTTTACTATGTAAGAAAAAATGAGATAAATTCCAAGAAATGAAACTTTCAATTGTAAACAGTTTTCAAAATAAAACAATTCTGAATTATAAAACATATGAATAAGAAATGTAAGATACTATAATTTAAATCCAAACACACCCTATGAAAAGGTCAAATATCACAAATCCAATGAGCACCAAAACCAGGAACACCCCTAGGCACTAGATAGTCTCTGGCGCCATGTACCTCATACCTCAATGTAAAAATATCCTTGTCACAATACTTTACCATGCATGAGACACTATTAGGGAACATAACCATAACCTTGTGGTCCCCAAACATCATCCAAATCATTTAGTTAGAGTTTTATTTATCCAAAATACTAAGGGAAATAGGGACAAAACCCATCTGAATCACTAGTCGTACTAGTACACATCCGCCCACCTAGGTACCTAGGAGTCACCCTTTGTGATAAACCAATTATCTCATGATACAAAATCCATTATCAAATAAACACATCAGGTCTTGTAATAATCAGTTCAAATAGTTTATACCCATATATTTCACCACTTTCACCACTCAATAAAACCAATATAATTTCAATAAAATCACTTCACAAAACATAACAATGTTTTGCACACAAAATCCCTTAGAAACCCCACTTTGAACACCATGTGAATACCCATATTCATCAAAAATTAATTTTTAGAACCTGAAGTGTTTCTATAAACCCATTACATAATTTATAAAACAACCCCATTGGCAGGACATAAAATAGACATGTAAAACACCCAATTTATCACAAAATTGGTGCCCAGTTTACCAAATCTTTTTAAAATTAAACTTTGAACACTATGAGAACACTTATAAGTCACAAAAACAAAACTTTCTTCCCAATAACTTTCAATTAAACCAAAAAATCAGTTTTAATGCAGCCCTATATAAATTAATAAGTGGTATATTTGTAAAAACCTTCATTTTCACACAAACAAGGCACTTAAAATTCATAGGCTTCACAAATACCCTTAAAACAAATTTACGAAGCAAAAAACAAAGGAGATAAACATCCCTAAAATGTTTTTAAGCCCTAATAAATTTCAATAAAACAAAATAATTAGTTATAGGGAATCCCCCAAATGAACCAAATAAAGATATCTATGAAAACACCCAATTTCACATAAAAATGGTACTAAAAATTCATTTTATTTAAAAGTTCCACTAAAACAATTTTTTTCAGCAATAATAAAATGAGGTAAACATGAAAATATAATTAACATAGAAATAAAACTCACAAGTATTTCATACACATCGTAATTGCATACCAAAATTGTTAAAACCCTTGAATCTTGGTGAAAAACTTCAACCTCCCCACCGCCGCACCACAAGGTGGATAAATCCATCCCAAAACCAGAATAAAGGACCAAGAAACCAAGGATAAAACCCTAGGTTCAAAACCCTATCTTCTAGACACAATTAACTTCATGATAGAAGAAAGGAACCCTAAAGATGGAAGCACTTACTCGAAGAAAACTTGAAGTTTCCCCATTAAAAACCCACTCAAAAATGAGTTCCAAGGAAGGTTTGGAGAAATTGGGAGGCTTACATGGATTAAATGGTCAAATATCGGAAAAAATGGTCATGGTAGGATAAATAACAGGTGGGAAAATAACTAATTTTAACACATTTTTAATGACCTGGACAAAGCCACACGGTTTGATTGCACGGTTTAACTAACCGTGTGCCCAAACCATGTGCCCCTTCTTTCCACTCAAAAAGTATCCAAACTCCTTAAAATTCTGGGGGTCCAAGGGAGAAACCTTGGGGGAAATATTGAAAATGTATAGGGTGAAATAATGACCAAAATAAGACCACATTTTTACCCCAAGACTCATCAAACTCAAGGGTACAAACCACCCCAACAACTTACCCCACATGGGGTGCCACTAGGATTGTCCCAAATCCAACTCCAAACCACCTCAACCTCATACAATGAACATGACCAAAGAGGAGTAAAAATACCATCAAAGACCCCCAAGATTAAGGTCATAGATTAATAACACAAGATACGCCAAAAAATTAAACCTGGAACACCCAGAAACTGATAGAAACTAAGAACCAAAAGAGGATTTCAATGAAAGCATGGAATTGAAAATCCTGGTGTGACAAAGTTAGGTTTGGAACATTGACCTTTCCTTTGAATATTCACTATCAGGGTATATCTTAAGTCACATTGGATTATTATTTTGATGCAAAAATAGAGTATGGGATATAGGGAGGGAGTGAGGGATATATTAGGGTATATTTTGGACATTCTATGTCATATAATGAGGGGAGAAATGAAGTTGTGAAAGGTAGTATTTACAAGTGGAGGAGAGGGATGATTTAAAATAAAATATTATATCTTAAAATAGTGTCTATTGATGTAACCCAATAGTAATGGGAACATTTTCATATAATAAAGGGGGGGTTATAATACTTCTATAACATATATCATTCCACAAAATTCATTCATATAAACTATAATAAATAAAATATTTATATTGTACTTTTACAATATTTTAATATTCATATAAAAATTAAATATTTTTAGTCCAATTTAAAAAAAGGGTAATTTCAACATGATGATTCCCAAAATAAAATCAATTTTATCAAAATAATTTTCTATAAATGAAAAATTCAATTTTTTAATATAGTGCTCCTATTTATTGAAAAGTATCGACTTTTATCGCACTATCAAATTACTAAACCATAGAAAAATTAATTTTTATGGAATTAAATTATATAATAATTTATGTAATTTTTTTTCTAATACTATTTTATGAAAATAAATTTTATTTCAAAATTTTATATTTATTATAACAATTTATTTTAATGAAAAGTACATATTTTTTTACTGAAAATAAAATTATTTTTTCTTAGTGTTAAATTTTTTTTTATAATTTTTACCACTTTTATGTCATGAATTCCACATACTTTTGTTATATAATTTACCAAAATATTATTTTACAATTTTAGGAAAAAATATTAAATTTCACCCTAATATAAATTTCCATCTAAAATTCAAATATGCAATAAAATCCATCCACATGGAATGTTATACAAGAGTAAACATTATATCATTTATAAAATAATTTAAATTATATTAATACATATCCCCTTACATTATATCCCATTATGATACCTATATAATCCCTATATAAGGAGTGAAATTACAGTTCTTTCATTAGGTGGTTCAACTAACATTGATATAGTGGGGGGAAACTACTAACTCTAATTTCTCCCATAAGAAATTCTTCTCGATCCTCACTTGCCAAAGTTCTTCTTGGGATTTATAAAGGGAAAATCCTAGTGATTCTAATTTACTCCCAAGCTCAGATAAATGAGAATTAAAAGGAATAATCATGATATTTGTGGTCATCATTCATTTTATCTTCATCAATTACCTCTCATAATTACCCTTAAGATACACTAATTCTAATTACTATTTTAAATGGGTTGTATTACAAATAGTTATAATTACCAATGGTCATTGAATGATTTATTCCACACTATTACAATATTTTTTTGGTATTTTATTATGTGGCTTATATCATTAAAAATATCACAAATATATATTTATAAGGGTAAATTTATTTATAAAAGTATGGGTCGTTACTAACAAACCGATGGTACCATAAAATATCTTTGGCCCATTTGGTGTTATTATCTCTATAAAATGAAACTATCTACAAGAAACACCTCTATATTTATACTAATGACCACCTCTACTCACTTAGACAAATTTAGCTGAGGATGAGAAACATCATGCGGATAACCTGTACCATCTCCATCTCCTATCACTTGAATATAAGCCTATTATCCCAAATTATAAAATGAACTCTAACAAAACTACTGTTATGGATAGAACATGTACTAAAAACAAGCTCTATTTAGTTGCTATGAACAATTGGGCATCAATATCCAAAATTTCTAGGGCCTCTATAAAAACAATACTGGTGTAGATCTCCTATAGGTTAATGGAAATAAGAAGAAAACTATTGCGACTGACCCCCCCACTGATGAAATACTTAATGATCCGGGCTCTTGAGATCCTCCATAAAAATCCCTCCTCCTCAGGGAACTCTAATGACTCCTCCAGTATATGATACCAACTTTGAATTCATCCACTCAATAACCACTAAATTATTTTTTACCTATATATACTTAGGTATAATAATTTGGTACATTATATATTAAATAACCAAGCACAACGGCTCTTCTATATGACATGCTTTAGAATCTATACTCAAGAAACGATTTTGGGTGGTGGGAATGATGTTCTTAATTATGATAATGAGTCCTTTTATACATAGGCTCCCCCTTTTATGGGATAAGATCACCTACTTATTCACTACCCATATCACTGATGATATAAAATCAATAAAAACTACATCTGGTAATTATTACAAAAATATTTTCCTCCCTTTTCGCCCAAAGATACAAAATACCCTATAGATACACTACCCCAAATACAAAACTAACTACTAATAAGGCTTGATAAAATACCCAGATTTAGATCAAATTTAAGGTAATCTCAAAATCCTCTATCCAATAATCCATTTCTATATTGGAGATATTCCCTTCAAACTTCACTAACTCTAGATAGTGGAAGTCACACAAAGTCTTCCTAAAAAACTTATTTTCCACAAATGGATAAACCCTTTGGTGATCAAACAGATCATAATACTAATCATAACCAACCTAAAGCACATGAATTTTTGAAAAAAAATCATATCAAAAAATAATGGAACAGAATCATAAGCCTAATTGCATGGAATTAATTTAATCATATTCATTTAATTAGGGTCATTTTAATTTCCATACATCACCCCCAATTAAAACAAAAATTCAATAAATAATTATTCTTGGGACTATACTATATCTCAACCGTACCATAAATATCATAATACCTAGGATTTTTAGTAAGTTTATGGTTCTTATACTAGATCAATTGGGTAATTAATAAACTATTTCTTTGCGAGTCGCCCTTAGTACATCACACACATTGTTCGAAAATCACTATTTCCCTACTAAAACCATGAAATCCTCACTATTTCCTACCATCAAATTCATCATAACTCTTATAAATATCTTTGATACCAATATTTCATGACCTTTACCCACTCTGTATCCTAGTTGGGTCTGCTTTGAAGGTGAGAGTAAACCATATGGTATTCCAATAATATGTATCAGGTAGCCAACTAGCGTCGAGGGTTTGTAAGATAAAAATGGGAGGCATTACACTTATAAATACCAAACAAATTTTAAAGAAACTTCCAAAAAACACCATAATATAAAAATTAAAAAAAACACAATAAACTACATTTTATGATATTTCATTCAAACACAATTCACTAAAGTAATATACAAAATATAAAACTCTTATCCTACAAATCCATACATAGCTCCAATATTAGAATTAATAATGTCCAAATTAGTCCCAAAACTATCCCCGAAAAGCTAAAAAATAGTTTTTTAAATGGGATTGAGAACACATGTATACTCGATCAAATATTCATCAAGACCAATTGTAAAAATGTGCCTGAAGAATACTAATTCTTCAATGAATAAATTGCAGAACCAATAATCAGCTACCAAGGAAAATAAAAATCATCATCACTAAGGTTCAATCACCGAATATTTCATTTGAGTATTATAACATAATAATAAATGATTATAGGAAAAAGGGAACCCTGAAACCAATTCCCCACTAGTTTTTCTTAATCACACTTGAATGTCAAATATACCAGTACTATCATTGATTCATCAAAACCATATTTGAAAAACATTCATACCAAATAAAATTTCATGTGGTTCATAAAAAAATCCTACCAATCCCAACCCACACAAGGTCCAATGCACTCATTTCCACTAGTCCACAAAAACAAAAAATATATCCACATCTCAATCTATCATCATATTTTATTAATATTATGGTATCATGAACATCAAAAATATCATCCTTATTCCCTCCTATTTCCATGTATGAAACTAACTATATAGACTAAACCATCATCAAATATATCACACTATCAACCTTTTCCCATAAAATCCATTCCACATCTATAAGAGATAAAAGGGAAGAGGGAGCAGTCCATCATCTATTCCCTCACTAAACTAGATGTTAGGGGAAACACCTGGAATCCAAAACATGTGTACATTGATATGGTTATCTGACTTAGGCAGGGTCAATTGAGAAATCAAAAGAAAATAAAAACCTAATAAATCCACACACAATTCTAAAAAAATGTGTTTATGCCAAAACAACACTATCAATTCTGAAAAGTACTACTATACCTATACCACTTTCTACTAGAAACCACTACCACTTCTAACTAATCAAAGAGTACATTATCCCACATAGGAAAACCATTAAAAAAATCATATTAAATAAAATCATTTAATTGTTTCCAAATTTACCATTTACTAACCATTTTACATTCATTATTTCATTTATTTCAAGATTTAAAGAAAAACCATTCGCATCCATTACCCACTTTTAACCCAGACATTGACCATTCATTTCATTTATTAACTTCCAATTCAAAAAAATGGTTATTAAATTTCATACCACACCCAATTATCATTTGATTATAAACAAAATATTTTTTTCTACTATAAAATTATAGTAAAATCCCCAAACCATTAACTCACATTTGAAAACTAGCTCATAACACATCCTATTCCAATAATGAAAACCAATAACAAAAACCACCACACGACCATATTTAAATTCCAATATAAATATACACACATCAATAAATACTTTCACATAATACACTATACCATTTTTCATTTCAACCGGCACCACACCTCCTTCTAAATCCAAAAGGTAGCCACAACCTTATTGCAAATTACACACCATCTTCTCAAAACCACCCATAATCACTAATATATAAAAAATAGAAATATTTATACTATTTAAATCATTATAAAATGATAAAAAATAACATTAAACACCCAATTTAATTATACACACACAACTATACTTCCCTTTCTTTAATAAGAAACTAAATTTCATTTTCAGATTCCACACAACCAGTTTATTTACTGGCATCATGTTAATAACATTTTTTGAATAGTGATCCTAGAATTATATAAATAGAAATAAAATACAATGTTATAAAAAAAATTATGCAACAACATAAATCGATCATCAATAATATGAGTAATATTGTATAAACAATTAAACACATACAAAATAACTCTGTATATATATTCACAATTTAGTTCAATTCATTATCTTCTTTAAATAAATCCTTAAATAGTGATTTATAACACTTGAAATAGAATCCAAAAATTACCTTCCATAATTATAGAATTTATAAATATTGTGTGAAAACAAGGGAAGAGAATACTGTATGACCTATAACACAAAATGAATCCTCGATCAACCAAAATCATTAAAAATACTAAAAAAATAAACAACTCAAAACCCCTAAAATTGAACCGTCACCACAACCCCAAAATTAAAAGATATTATAATAGAATAAAGATAAGGAGAATAGGTGTAAAACTCACCTATAATTACAAATAATGGATCTCATAAATTGGATATCAATGATAAAAAACATGGAATTGATAGGTATCCCAAAACATTAAAAGGGTTATACAAGTTTGAGGGAAAATAAATGAAATAGAAAATTATTTTATGGTGTCTGTTTCCCTCGGAATTTGGGGATGACCTCACTTATTGAAGGTTCAAACATTCCAATCGGTTTCTAACGGGTTTTTCATAGATCCGAAAACATCCAATGATTCCACATCCATTTGGACCTACTTTCCAGAGGTAGGTGCTCATTAGTTTGTGGACTGACGAGTCTTGGGAATTTTAATTGGTCAAGAGGATGGGAGGTCGGACTCATCACGCCTTTTTGAGGGGAATTATTTTCTACTCTGGGACTCTCTTTATAGATTTACGTTATGTTCATGAATCCTTATTACATTACCAAGTATAAAATGAGCTTTTCCTTCAGATCTGACAATCAATGGTTAAATATGTAGGAAATTTAGAGAATCTTTTATATGTATTATAGGTTCTTCATCGATAGAGAATCATCTGTATTTATTAGAGATTCTTGGTCAATGGTATCCTTCGACACATTTATATAGAAGTCTCTTGGTAATTATAATGACCATGCTGGTTTTAAAGCCACTCAGTGGGGCACTTGAAGTTTATAGTCATTCAGAAGGACATGGATTATTTCAGAGTTGGGATCGAACCAACAGATGGGCTACCTACGTATCCTTTGTTTAGAAAAGGAATCAGAACCCATGTGTTTAAAAAAGGGAGTATGATGTTTATGCATGATTACTCAAAGAAGAATGTCATAATTAATTTTTCACTCTAAGCTAACGTGAGTCATGCTCGGTGTGAGAAACAAGAGGTATTGGTAAAAATCAGACAATTGTTCCATGAAAGATGCAATCATAAGAAATAATGTGGGGCTTATTTATGTATGACTTCCCAGATAAATGAAGATTAGGATTTACTTCAGGTAAGAAATCAAGGAACAGGGTCCATAAAGGTATATGTGCTTCATGGAGATTTGAATACTCTAACTTGGGGCTTACTCCGGAAAAGGAGGCCCAAATTAAAAGAGGACTTATGATTGGGTTTTACTACTGAGAAGGAATCCTAGATCAAAGGTAAATTAGGACTGGTTAAGAGAAATTAAGACTGGGGCTTACTCCTGAGAAGGAGGCCTAGGTTAAGGGACTTGAAAAATTAAGGGACTTGGGGCTTACTCCTGAAGAGGATGCCCATATTTGAGACTGGGGCTTACTATTGAAAAGGAGGCCCAGGTTAAGAATTATGATTGGGGCTTACTCCTGAGAAGGGATCCCAGATCAAAGGTAAATTAGGACTGGTTAAGAAAAATTAAGGGACTTGGGGATTACTCCTGAAGAGGAGGCCCATATTTGGGAATTATGGCTGGGGCTTATTCCTAAAAAGGAGGTCTAGGTTAATGATTATGACTGGGGATTATTCTTGAAAAGGAGGCCCAGGTTAAGAGACTCGAAAAATTAAGGGACTTGGGGCTTACTCCTGAGGAGGATTCCCATATCTGAGACTGAGGCTTATTCCTGAAAAGGAGGCCCAGGTTAATGATTATGACTGAGGATGATTCTTAAAAAGGAGGCCCAGGTTAATGAGTTATCTCATCTTAAAGTATGAGGTTGAATAAATGAAATCTCAATCTTTAGTGAGATAAAGATATGTAAATCACTAGGTTTTGAGATATATTCCACATAATTCCTTTCAGATAAGGAATTCAAAATCAAGAAATCACACCATATATGGATTTGAAGAGTGTCTTGAAGGCTGAATCTTGAATAGGAGAGATGGAATGGCATAAGAGTGGTGAAATGGGCAAGAAAGGGCACCCAAAAGGCATGGGTGCGCAGGTCCTGGCAGGCGCGCAGGTACTGCGTGGGCTCACAAGTCCTAGTCGCGCAGGTATACCTGCGCGACACATGGGTACTTGCGCGTTTGTAATCTAGCATGGTAATACTTGGGAGATTCTTGGTTAATGACTTTATAATCATCTTGTGGTTCTTCCAGAAGACTGGCGTGCAAGTTCTATTAAAGGAGTTAGGTGGCGCGCAAGTGTGGCCATTTCCCTTAAGGGCTGGCCACTCAGGCACGCAAGTGTTGATGAATTTCAATACTTAGGCCTTCCTCCCCCTCTTTAGATCTTCCGTTCTAGGCAATAAATTACCTTAGATGTGTTTCAGAAGCTTTGAGAAGAGACCAGGGCACCGGGAGATCAAATCTGAGTTTCTGGAAAAATTCCTCCCTCGAATGGGGGGCCCACAGGGTCTATTTATAGGCTATAGAAGACCCAAGCAGTTATCACTTAGGTCTCCCAAGTCACTTGCGCGACCATTAGGCGGCGCTCAAGTATACTTGCGTGACCATGAGGGAACTTGCACGACCTATGGGAAATATTCTCTCTGTTCATCCCTTTGTCGATTTTCAATGTTTCTTCAATGGATGAATTAATTTGGACTAAGGTATTTTCCTTTTCCAATCTTTATACTCTGTGATGAAAAGGAGCATTATCAAAAGTCCCCCCCTCAGAGTTGGATCCAAAAGAAATGAGGATTTGACTCCAAGGAAAAGAAGAAAACCAAAGGAAAGGCGGTGCACAAGTCTGGGCGCGAAATTTGAGCTTCGGGAACGCAGGGTCTGGCGTGCAGGGGTACGACCTTTAGTCACGCAGGGTATGGCGCATAGGGCTCTAGCCGCATCTATAAATAGAGGGCATCACTTCCGTACAAAGCATATGTATTTGAAACTTTCGAGCTCTCGCCGTGCAAGTTGCATTTGCCACACAAGTTGCTCTATTTCCCGCTGTTTCCTTGATGTCGCGCTGCTGTCAAGGTATCTGGACCTGCGCGGTGATACTTGCATGCCAAATACTTGCGCAACACATCCATACTTGTGCGCCAAGTTTAGACTTGCGCGCCTTAATGCCTTAGCCATTTTTTCGAATTCTTTCCCAAATTTTATGAAAAATAAACTTACATAAGAGTTAATTTATTCAACATTTGTGCAGATTCAATGGCTCCCAAGAGAATTGGAACGACTGATGAACTTTCAAGCAAGCGGATTGATGACATGATGAAAATTGTTGAGCATGATTACTATGATATCTATGACAAAACTCTCTCAGATTTGGCTAAGTACTTGAAGAAATATCATCTTAATTTCCCATAGAGCATTTATCTTCCTCTGTATGGTCATGGTCATCTGCAAGGAGTCAATGTTCCAGATGCAAAGAACTATACCCCTGAAATGCAGTTGCAGTACTACTCCTCTATTTCGGTTATACTGTGCATTAAGAGCAACAACAATGGTGTGAACTTTCAAATTTTCCTTCAATTCCATTTCCTTGAAGATATGAAAATGGAAAACCCATGGGATGAAATGTTTTCCACTGCCGGTTGGTGGAGAGAAGACAAACATGGGATTAGAGCAATATCTAAAAAGAGTACTCTCTACAAATGGATATTTACCTCCAATTCTCCATTCTCAAATTCATGTATCCATCTTCCAAGTCTCTTAGACAGAAACTGAGTCACTGTTTGATCAGCAGAGAATTTTCTCAAACTGCACTCAAGAACATCCTTTTACAATTGTTCCAAGAAGAGCTGGTATCACTGCATCTCTTATTGTATCCAGTTGAATGAATGAATTCTAGGTGGTTTCTGATGAATCTCTGGATGCCGTAAATCAAATGAAGAATTATGTTGAAATCCTCTTGTAATTATTGAAAAAGAGAAGAGACTCCAGTCCGTGGATGTCCTTCTATCTCCAGTGTATCAATGAAAAACACTTTCATCTTCAATCATTCGTACCTGCATTATTTTGCTACATGCTTTAAGTTTTACCTAAGCCAATAGTCCTAGTAAGCATAGTTTTATTTTTACTAGGATTATTATAAATAAACCTACAAACTTTGAAACTCTTAATTTCTCAATATTACCTAAATCATACAAAATGTATGTTTAGTGAGTTGGAACTTGACTTTTATTCAGAGTTCCTTTGTCTTTTGTGGGCAGTTTAAAGTCATGCATGTCGGACATACAGAGGCTAATGTTAAGGTCAAAAATATATTTGACTGAATGAATTAGAATTGACTCAATTCTTTGACAATTTTTCTGAAAACATATTACTATACTCAAGTATGAGGGAAAAAATGTAAACTATGGCTTAAGAATATTTGAATCTGAGGAATGATACGAAAAAGAGCTAAAAGGCATCAAAAGAAGTAGTTTCCAAGAATGAAGTTACTATTATTTAACAAACTCGTTAGGGGGTTGAATTATGCAGGGCCACATAAGGGCATTGGCTGCATAGTCAAATAAATAACATCTTTTGGCTAATAAGTCTGTTATGTAGACTGTTTATGCAAGGCCGCATAAGGGCACATGATGCATAGTCAAGCAAAAGAACTCTCGAAATTTTACTTTCCTAATGCTAAAAAGCTAGTGAAAGTTTATGGCGATTCAAATTTTCCAAAGTATAGAGTTTTCTATATGGAAAGAGGTACTTGAATATGGAGAAGATATTTCCAAACAATATTATCGAAGAACTGGATGGATATCACTTCTACGAAGGTCTGACCCAAATGTAGGGAAGGAGAATATAAACCATAGACTTGAATACTTCCAGATCATGAAAAAGGATATGGGACAAATATGTTAAGGATGGATATTTTTGCATATCCCTACATACTATCATTTAAGACCAATAATGAAAAAAGAGGCTTTCTTCCCAAGAATGAAGTTACAATTATTTAACAAACCTGTTAGGGGGTTGAATTATGAAGGTCCACCTAAGGGCATTGGCTGCATAGTCAAATAATAGTATGTTTTGGCTGACAAGTCTGTTATGTAGACTGTTTATGCAAGGTCGCCTAAGGGCACGTGCTGCATAGTCAGGTAAAATAACTCTCAGAAATTTGACATTTTTGTGACTAAAAGTCAATAAAAGGACTATGAATATCTGAAAATATTTAAGGTTAGGATTATGACACATAAAGACAGTTATTTTCCAATGTATACAATGATACATAGATCAATGCTAACCATAATCATGTTGTGGTGGGGTTCTGAATGGAAACGTTGGACTTCACTACGCATCCCATAAGGTTGGGAATCAAGCCATACCTAGTTCTTGAACTACAGTTTAACGTCATGTGGGGAAAAAGGATTAGAGATCTTATTTTAGGGTCGTAGAGCTTGGACCATTGTAAGAAAACACAGTGTGTGTTTTCATGGGGACTTTTCATCCAAGGGACTGGAAGTGGGATTTGGGGTTAGGCCTAAAAGACTTGGGGCTGGATTCGAGGGACACTTGAATGTTCCTACATATCCCATAAGGATGGGAATCAATCCCACGTAGTTCTAGAAATACCCTCTGTGCAAATTTGGTTCGTACATGTGACGGGTGAAAGGGGACTTTAGTAAAATGATAGTTTAACCCAAGATAAAAGGTTTGGGCATTTCCATGTACGCACGTATTCTTTGAAATGAAACATGATTGAAAAATCAATGTAAATAATGGTTCCCTCTCAGGTGAGGGTACCAAAGAATATTGTAGTTTATTGTCATATTGGACAACAGTGTTGTATAGTTTAACGTCGTATAACAAGGACGAAAGTGAACCAATGTAAAGATATTGATTCTAGGGGCGGTTTCACGAATCAAAATCGTATGAGATGGAGGTGAACTGATGTGAAGAGATTGGTTTTGGGTTCGAACCTTGAGAGGTTTCCTACGTACCCAGCCTGGAAGACAAGGATCAAAGTCCGCGTAGTTCAATTAAAGAATGAATTAATGATCAAGTTGTTCTTGGGGACAACGACCTAAAAAATGATGTTGTTGGGACTTACACATGGTTAGTAGCCCAGAGAGAGTGTTATGGTTGAGGTTTTCTCTAAGCTCACGTGAGTCATACTAGGTGTGAGAAACAAGAGGTAATAACAAACTTAACGATGCATAGTTTAATGTCATGTTGGACATATAAAGGGACTATGCAGTTTAAAGTCTTGCAGTTAGGACTGTTGGTGCTGCACAATTTAGTGTCATGTAGCAGAGAAAAAAGCAAAGTTTAGTGTCATGTAGGATGTATCAAGGACTTTCTGTATAGTTTAGGATCATGTATCTAGGACGATGGGGAAAATATAGTTTAACGTCATGTTGGACGAAAGGGGGACTGTGCGGTTTAATGTCATGCTGTGAGGACAAAAGAGTACACGATTTAACATTATGTTGGACGAATTAGGGAACTTTTTTTTCCATATTTTAATGTCATGTTGGACGTATTAAGGATTGTTTTCATAGTTTAACGTCATGTTTGACAAAAAAAGGGACGATACAGTTTAACGTCATGTTGGAAGAAAGGGACTTGCAAATATTTTATGGTCATATGCATGGACCATTACTGTATAGTTTAATGTCATATAGCAAGGACAATGAAGGGGACACATTTTAACTTCATGTTGGACGAATTAGGGACTTTTCACAGTTTTAACGTCATGTTGGACAAAAGAGAGAATAGTTTAAAGCCATATGCATGGACCGTGGATGATGCAGTTTAACGTTTTTCTGGACGATGGTGCAGTTTAAGGTCATACTGGACCATGGTTAAGTTTAAGGTCATAATGGACCAGGGTGCAATTTAAGGTCATACTGGACCAGGGTGCAGTTTAAGGTTATACTGGACCACGGTGCAGTTTAAGGTCATACTGGACCATGGTGCAGTTTAAGGTCATACTGGAACATGGTGCAGTTTAAGGTCATACTGAACCAGGGTGCAGTTTAAGGCCATACTGGACCAGGGTGCAGTTTAAGGTCATACTAGACCGGGGTGCAGTTTAAGTTCATACTGGACCGGGGTAAAATATTTTGTGTTTATACAAAATACTTCTTCAAAAATCTGGCATTGGTTGGAGTGGTGATGAGTTCTCCATCCATCGAGATTAATGAATAAGCTCCATTGGAGTAGACCTTATGTATTGAGTAAGATCCTTCCCATTTTGGCTCAAGCTTGGGATGTTTCTTTCCGGGTATTATTGGAGTTCTGAGAACTAATACCAATCCTCCATGAGTGAATGAACGAAGACGAACGTTTTTGTTAAAATATCATGCTATTCGATTCTGATAGACTTCCAAGTGGTGCAAAGTGCACAATCTTTTCTCATCTAACCATTCTAATTCATTCAATCACTTTTGAGATTGGTCATATGTAGATGACTGATCACAAATGGCTACTCTGAGTGAGGGTAATTGAACTTCAATTGGAAAGACTGCTTCCATTCTATATACCAATGAATATGGAGTTGACCGCGTTGTAGTGTGGGTGGTAGTCCGATAAGCCCATAAAGCATGAAAGAGTTTATCAGGCCATGACATCTTATCTTTATCCACCATCTTTTGCAGTATATTTGAAAGAGTCTTGTTGAAGGCCTCTATCTGGCCATTGGCCGCTTCATGATACCGAGATGAATGGTTGGATTTGATGTTGTATTCTTGATACAACTTCTTCACCTCAGATGAACAGAAGTTGGTGCCATTGTCCATCAATATGGTATGAGAGGAACCAAATCTGGTAATGATGTTAGACTTGATGAAGCTAACAACACATTTATAACTGACTTCCTTGAGAGGTATTGCCTCTGCCCATTTGGAAAAGAAGTCAGTAGTAGTAATAATGTAATTAAACTACTTGGCCGTAGCTGAAGGGTAAGGTCCCACCACATCCATTCCCCCTGTAAAAAATGACCATGAGTATTTATCTATATGAAGAAACTCTGGAGGTTGATGAATGAAGTTGGCATGGACTCAGCATGAATGACACTTCTTTGTGAAATCAACATAATCTTGTATCATTGAAGGCCAAAAGTATCCAAGACTTCGAATCTGATCAGACAGTCTATGTCCTGACTGGTGGGCACCACAGACTCCTGCATGCACTTCTTTCATGACAGCCATTGTCTCTTCACCATCAATGCATCTGAAGAAAACTCCATCAAAACCACGTTTGTAGAGAATTTTCTCTAGGTGATCTGGGCTATCATAAAGAGTAAAATTGACCACACGTCGCCAGATTTGTTCTTTATCGGCTCTATCAGGTGGAAGTGTTCCATTTTGAAGGTATTCCCTGATAGGTGACATCCATCCTGTAGTATGACCATACGGTTCAGGAATGGTACTAATTTCATTAATTTCCTCTGTTCTGATTCGAACATAAGGTGAAATTGCACAATGGTGGGCAATACTGATGGTTGTCTCGTCCTGATTTGGATCTGCCAGAGCTGTGGATATATTATCCAGTGCATCAGCTTGAGAATTTTGTGATCTTGGGACATAAGAAAATGTCAGTTCTGAAGGGAATTCCGCCATTAAATCTCTGACGTAATCATACAAAGGGATTAGTTATTCTTTTCAAATGGCATAATCCCCATTGACTTGTTTGATTACTAGGTCTGAATCACCTTTCACCTTTAAGTGATTCACTTGTGCTTGAAGTGCTAATTCAAAGACTACAATGAGAGCTTGGTATTCTACTTCATTATTAATAGAACCTTCCCACAATAAGAAGGAGTAAGGTAACATTGCCTTTTCTGGAGAAATGAGCACAATTCCTTAGCCAACTTTGTTGAATTTAGGATTTTCCATTTTCCTTCCTGTTGGACTTCTGTAAGCACCGTCAAAATCCATTTCCCATGCCTGAGGACTTTCTTGAATAGAGAAGAGTTCCTCATCAAGGAGTTCAATATCTGAAGATGTGTCTTCCACTAAAGGGTTTTCATCTAGGAAATCAGCCAGAGCTTGACCTTTTATCACCTTTTGAGACACATACTAAATGTCAAATTGCTGCAAAATAACTGCCCACCTTGCCAGACGTCCTGTAAGCATTGGATGACTAAGGATGAATTTGAGCTGGTTATTGCGAGATACCAATTGGACCTCGTGATGTTGCAGGTAGTGTCTCAACTTCTGAACTACAAATATTAATTCCAGGAAACACTTCTCAATACTTGAATACTGGGTTTTTGCTTCAAGCATAGTTCGACTGAGATAGTAGAGGCTGTTTTCATTCCCAGCATCATTCTTTTGAGCAAGAAAGGCACCCAATGATCACTCTAGAGCTGTCACGTAGAGGATAAGTGGTCTTCCTTCAATAGGTGGCATAAGTACCGGTGGACTCAAGAGGTATTTCTGGAGAATATCGAATGCTTCTTGACATTCTTCCGTCCACTGGTAAGTGAATCCCTTTTTCATCAATTTGGTGAAGGGTAAACTTTTTCCTGCCAAATTGGTGATGAAACGCCGAATATAGGCTAAGTGTCCTTGAAGTCCTCTTAATTCTTTCAAATTTTAAGGAGGTGACATCCAAGGATTGACTTGGTCTTCTTAGGATCGACTTCAATACCACGATGTCCTACAACAAAGCTGAGAAATTTTCCTGAGGTTACCCCAAAAGCACATTTTAAGATGTTCATCTTCAAATTATGTTGTCGAAGCTTGTGGAATATGAATTCCAAATCAGACAAGTGATTAGAACATTGTTTGGATTTAACCACCAAATCATCTACATAGAATTCAATAAACTTCTCTAAGAAGGGTTTGAAGATACGATGCATGGCACCCTGATATGTTGCACCTGCATTCTTTAAGACAAAAGACATTACCCGGTAGCAAAAAAAACCCTGAGGGGATCTGAAGATTGTGGATTCCTCATCTTCTGGGTCCATTCGGATCTGATTATATCCGGAATATCCATCCATGAAGGAAAGTGCTTCATATCTAGCTATTTCATCAATAAAAAGTTCTGTAATCAGAACTGGGAAATCATCCTTAGGACAAATGCCGATTAAGATCTCTGAAATCGATGCAAACTCTAATTTTTCCATTATTCTTCTTTATAGGGACAATATTATCCAACCACTTGGGATATTGAACTTCTCCGATGAAGTTAGCTTTGATAAGATTATCCACTTCAGCCTCAATTTTTGAAGCATAAGTTGGGTGTGTTCTTCTCGCGGCTTGCTTAAATCCTCGATGTTCTTCTGGTAAACCCAAATAATGAGTAGCAACATCAGGATCAAGCCCGGGAATTTATGTATATTTCCAAGAAAATATATCTCTATTTTGCTTTAGAAAAGAAATATAAATCTCTTGCTCTTCAAGAGTCATGGCCGCACTGATTAAAGTGGGGTGTGGATCTTCTTTTGTACCCAGATTTATTTCTTTGAGTTTATCCATAGTGGTAGAGATACCCTCTTCAAATGCTGGAGGAGCATCTCTGAGATCTTCCTATTCTTCTTCATCATGTGTTATTTCTTCCGTTTCTACTTGAATAGTAGATGATAAATCATATTTTTCATGATCAGAAGAGATTTCAAAATTTTCACATCTTAAAGAAGAAGCTTCCATTTCCGATTTGATTGATGATGAAGGGTCTTCTTTGGGTAATAAAGAGGAGATAATGGATTGAGAATCGACATCATTGTTCACCTCCGATGTTGCTATAACTTCTTCTGGCGTAATTGGAGAAGTATAGACTTGTTGGATTTCAGTAGATGAAATGAAGACGTCACCATTTTTGCTTTCATCACTGCTTGGTGGGTTACCGATTTCTCCCATGTTGTCTGGATAGATTGCCGTAACTGAAATTATGGATCTTTCTATAAGAGTATTTTGATTTGGGTCTATCTTGTCAATTTGACTGATAGGCAACACATAATCTGTACTCACATGTGTAAATGGATTTAATGGAATCTTATCCAAACCATATGGAGCATTAACTTTGGTAATCTCCTTTGTCGTGGATTTCTACCTTCCCTTCATGTGATAGAATTCTGACTCAATGTATTGAGACTCACATGTCTTGAATGGGGCCTTATCACCATACAATTTCCCAACTTGACCATAGAAACAATATTTGAGACATTGATGGTATGGTGAAGGGATAGCTGGATGTTGATGTAGCCAGGGTCTTCGAAGAAAGATGCAAAAAGATGAGTCTTGATCAACAACCATGAAATCCAAATTGGATACAAGATCTCCAAACTGAGTTCTGAGTGTAACTTCGCCCAGTGGTTCTTCTTCATTTTTATCATATCCTTGTAACATCATGATAGATGAAGATAAATCAGATTCCATGAGGCCCAATCGGCAAAGTGTACGAATGGGCATGAGGTTGAATCCTGAACCATTGTCAATGAAAGCTCTTAGGATGTCTACACCATTGACCTTGCCAGATAAGTACAATGGTCAAATATGCCCATGCACAACATAATATTAATCTTCATCAGTAAAAGATATTATTTCATGGCATTCTGCAGGATTATTCTCTATGTGATAGACTTCAGCTGCAACGATTTCAGTTTCAAACCCCTGAGGACTTGACAAAGCCTTGATGAGTGCTTTCTGAAGATCTTTTGACATATTCAAAGCATACAGAATTGATAACATGGCTGGTACTTGGGCCAAGGGTTTCAATAAATCATACTTATGATCTAGAGGTCTGTGTTTCCCAATAGGAATATGTGGTTTAGTAGGTACCTTGGAAGAAGATGCTTTGGATGTTTATGCATCTTGTATTGGGATAGGAGTTGGCAATATTCCTAGTTTTGGAAGATTAGACTGATTAGATTCATTTACTTGCTGAGAGGAAGAAGATGGAACCTTCAACCGGTCTTCTAAAATAACTGTTCCAGGACTGAATTTTCTATTGGTAGAAGAACTTGCTTGTTCTTGCTGAGCTCGCTGAAGGGCTCTACCATGAGTTCTTACTGCGTACACAGTTTTAGCAGGGGTAGAATTGGAATAGTGGTTTCTGAAAGATCCACGTCTTCCCCTGTATCCTGAGCCTCCCTAACTTCCTCTGATTCCCCTGTTTGATACAGGGAATTCAGGCTCATCGAAATTGAAACTGTGACTGGCATATGGATCTATTAATTGAATCATATTAACAGAACCGAAGATTAACTCTTCATTTGATGAAGACTCTACCTGATTAGCCTGTTTATGCTGTGCCATTTGGTGGGGCGGTTCCTGTGGCTTTAAAGTAGGTGGAATGAAGTCTACCAGAGTCAAAGATAACTTAGGATTTGACACATACTCATCTTCTTATGATTCTTTATCCTTTTTTTGAATCATGCCGTTTCTTTGAGGATTTTCCCTATGATGAAGAGGGTTTTGCCGCAATATTCCTGGAAGAAGACACAATCAGTTTCTTTAATTGTGTTCGCAAAATAGCATGAGTTCGGTTGATTGTCTTTCTGACCATCCAATCATCATACATCTATGCATTTTTGCTTTTGACTTTTTGCCATTCTCCTTCCTCCTCTAGAACTGTAGTAGTAACACATGCTACCTGAGCTGAAGAACCTTTCAGTTTTACTTGTCCCGAGTCGACCATCTTTTGCAGGAGGTATTTGAAGACAAAACAATCCTGGTTGGGATGACCCAACATTTGATGAAAAGGGAAATAATTGGGACGGTCTTTATCTTCTTCCTTGTTTGGTTTCTTAGGCCTTGGAAATTGAACCAAATTATTTTCCAGAGCCGAAATGAAGTGACCAGGAACTTGTTCATTTCGAAAAGCGTATGTTTTGCTATTCAGATCCTCAAATTGTATTTGCCTTTGATCTCTCTGATCATATGGACAAAACGACCTTTGTTTTTGGCACTCAAGAGGTGGATCCCTTCGAGAAGATGAATGTTTTGAAGTAGAAATAGGTACAGGTTCTTGTTTAATCATAACTGTAGCAGTTTCTGATTTACCCATTCTCCTTCCTGGAGTTGATGGAATTACACGAGATTTAGCCTTAGCCTGTATAAGAGAATCTTCAATCTGTTGAGCGATTGAAGTAAGGTCTCAAAACCCTCCTGTGTATTTCACAGGGATCAACGGCGTGCGTAATTCGTCACACAGATTTGCCACACAGATTGGAAACAATTCCTCTTGAGGGAGTTCTAAGCTTAGGGAATATGTTAATCCCTTCTAGCGAGCAATGAAATCTGAGACCCTTTCATTCTCTCTTTGCTTACAGTTTGTAAGATCAAAAACTATTGTTTTTGGAAAAGTTGATCTGAACTGAAGAAGGAATTTTGGGCGAAGATCCTCCCATCCGGTAATTGACCAGGATTTCAAGCTTGTATACCAGACAAAGGCTGGTCCTTACAAGGTCCGTACGAAGCATCTGAGTTTTACTGCTTCTTGCTGCTCCGAAGTTCCCATCATAGGATCACAACAAGACACGTAATACGTCAAATGCTGTTCAGGGTTTCTTGATCCATTGAAAATAGGGAATATAGGGTTTCCAAAACTGGATGGAGGAGAGATTGAATCTACCCATTTAGGGTAAACTTTATTTTCTGGTTTAACCTGCACATGTTTCCCTTCCATAGTTTCTAACCGATCTGTTAATGACTCAATGGTAGTTATTAACTTTTGAGAAACATCCTGTTGAACTTGGACTTGGGTAGGTGCGATGAATAGAGCTTGGACAGATGTGGTGGTTGGTGCTGCAACTGATGGTAGCACTGCCAAATGTTGTTGCACTTGACCCGTAGGATTAAAACTATTAGGGTGTACTGATAGAGGAGGATATTCTTGATCCATATCAGTAGCTGCAACCAATTCCCTTGGCTGACCGACTCCAGCACTCTTAAGAAGAAGACTACCCTGAAGTAGTTCTGCATTCAACCTCCTTAATTCCTTCATTTCTTCCTCCAGTTGTGCAAACCTTTTCTCTAGTGAGAGGGATTGGCCTTCTCCAGAGGAAGGATATGTAACCTGATTATTTACCTTCCCTTTGTCGGATCCTTTTCGGAGAGGGGGAAGTGGGTTACTTAAAGGATTACCTAGGTTCTGACTAATACTTTGATTTCATGTACGCACACCTTCTTCATTTGTGTCGGTACGAACATCTTCTTGAGCAGGAACCTCTTCATCTGAGTCCCCTGAGTGAGCCTCATCTGGTGGATCAAAAACAACGACATTGATGAAATTGATTGATGAATAACACATCACATCCCTTCTATCAACATTTTTGTGATATTGTCTTCTTCCATGTCTTTGATGAGACATTTCCTTTTGTTGATTCGATCCATCAAGAACTTCTTTACGAACCATAATTTGGAGGGAATCTTCTGATAATTTGGCTCTTTGTTCCTTTTGAGGCTTCTTTCCCAATTGAGAAAAGACCGAATTTCTATGAGGAGGAGATTGTTGATTTGAAAAAGTCCCCAGTCCGGTGGACTGGGGCTGTTCCTACTGTTCCCACTCAACTCCTCGAATCCTATTTGTTGATTCCGAGGGTTGGTTTAAAAGAGTCCCCAGTCTGGAAAGCTGGGGTGGCTCTTGACATGCTATGTCTGAGACTTTTTTAAAATCTCTCATGATCTTGTGAACCTTAGTCCGGAAATTAGATGGATGCATTAACCTGTATCCAATTTTATCACCTGGTTCAAAAGACCATTGGATGATTTATGACACTTCTGTCACATGATGATGTGCTTGCTCTATACGAGAGGCATGTTCAATATTCTCGTTTTCTTGATGCAAGAGTAATTCAACAACTTGTTCTCTGTATTCTTGATTTTGAGAGGAAATAGTTGAGGCCTATTCTTGGGCAAGCTTTTGATTACAAACAAAGCCCATTGACTGTGGCCGGCCATGGGAAATAACATTGCATGAGACCATTTTCGGCGGGCTTTGCTGACTGGAGAGCACCGTGAAATGTAGTGCTCCATGAACTCCCCATCCTCTGACATGAACACCAGATGGGACATTGGAAATAAAATGATGCAATTTTCTTAGTGCGCTAAGGCATGAACGTTAAAGGGCTCTCTGCTGCTTTTCTGCCTTCGGATATCGAGAGACTAATAGAGATTCCAAATCAATCTGACATTGTAACCCTTCTATTTTATTAATATGATTTTCATATTCATCATAATATAATAATTTCTTCTTCAACTGACAAAGAGTTTTCCATATGTTGAGACGAATATAATGAATTACATCTTCCGTCAACATCTTTGGAATGTCATACTGAGAGTCAACCAGAGGCGAAAACATGACTGGTACTTCACCTTTTTCCAGCTATTTTCTCATGTTCAGTATTTCCTCTTTATCATTCAATGAAGATTCTTCTACCTGATTTGACCAGAGCTGGTGCTTCCTTGTTACTTCATCGAATTCAACAAGATTGGTAGAGAGATCACTGATTAAACTAGAAGATGCATGACTTAGGGGTGGTTCAGAGAATGACCTACACCCTGGGATATCTTCTAATTGATAAAATATGCTTGGTAACTTCAGCCGCCAGAACGGGGATATACGTCCATTCCGTGCTTGGAGTAGGTGTACGTGCCTGCTCCTGTCCTCCTTTTCCTGTCAGTGAATCCTGACAGAACTCAAGTGTGGGTGCAGAGAGTTGAGTCTGCCTCCTGTTTGTTGCCAGGGATTTCTGAATAACTTCTCCGAATGCTACCAAGAGAGACTGTTGGTAGGCTTGATTAATACTAGTAGGTGTATGTGCCTGCTGATTGCACTTCGCCGAACGTGGTGGATGAGCTCCATCATGCGTATTCAGATGAGCCTGCTGACTAGCTGATGATGTATAAACAGGTGTATGTTCCTGCCTATAGTACTCTGCTGGAATTTCTTAGCGGTATTGGCGTGATGCTGCAAGACGAGTCTTCTAGACAGTGGAATTAAAACAGGTCGGTGTATGTTCTCGCTCATTGATTGCCACCAAGTTAGGTTTGTGGACTTCTCCGGAGATGGTAGAGATGAGAACATGGTCACTGTTGACCGGATTCTGCCTCTGGTGGTTCGTCTTGACTGCTCGGGTTCGAGTAACCTGAGCCGAACGCCTGGAGTTGGTACCCTCATCATGTTGAGGGCATACTGCCGCACGAGTCTGGTGGCGATTTTTGATAGGATCCCTCAGGAAGGACTCTTGATTATTTGAATTAATTCCCTGAAGGACCTGCTCATTCACCTCCCTAGAATATGGGAGTGAATGGTGATTTTGTTCCAGGGATAACGACCCGAAACGGTTGGAGATAGTGGTTACCACCGCCTACTTCTTGATCACTGATCATCACTATCCGGACGACCAGGGTGAATTATTCACTTGGAGGGCTTGTCGGGCAGCCTCCAGAGTTGGAATAGTACCATTTTGATGGTACTCCTTAACCAGCGTGTTTGATACCCAGCGTTGAAGATGCTGAGTAGGTGATGTCATCCTCAAAGAAGATGACGATCCATTAGGAGTAGAAGCAGTAGAATTCGCAGTAGAGGTTTTCACAGCAGATGTATTCACAGATGTGAACTTAAGAGAAGCCATTCTGGAAATGTAGAAGATCTTGGAAAAGAGTGCCTGTTTGATATAATAGACGTAATCAAGATAAATTCAGCCACTACATCTTTTGGATGAGCACATATTTCAATGATTGTTTTTGTTGGATCTCTCATTGAGTTTTAAATAGGGGCCTAACAAATTGGTAAAACATCATTTTAACTTGGTTAAGGATTCACGTCGGATTCACTATTTTTTGTTTCCCTCGGAATTTGTGGATGACCTTCTTGATTGAAGGTTCAAACATTCCAATAGGGTTCTAACGGGTTTGTTCGTAGAACCGGAAACATCCAATGATTCCACATCCATTTGGACTTACTTTCCAAAGGCAGACACTCATTAGTTTGTGGACTGATGAGGCTTAAAAATTTTCATTTGTCGAGAGGATGGGAGGTCAGACTCATCACACCTTTTTGAGGGTAATTATTGTCTACTATGGGACTCTCTTTATAGATTTAAGTTATATTCGTGAATCCTTATTACATTACCAAGTATAAAATGAGATTTTGCTTCAGATCTGACAATCAATGATTAAATATGTAGGAAATTTAGAGAATATTTTATATGTATTCGAGGTTCTTCATCGATAGAGAATCATCTATATTTATTATATATTCTTGGTCAATGGTATACTTCGACACATTTATATAGAATTATATTGGTCATTATGATGACCATGCTGGTTTTAAAGCCACTCATTGGGGCACTTGAAGTTTATTGTCATTCAGAAGGACATGGATTATTTCAGAGTTGGGATCGAACCCGAATATGGGATACCTATGTATCGTTTGTTTAGAAAAGGAACCATAACTCATGTAGTTCGAATAAGGGAGTATGATGTTTATGCATGATTGCTCAAAGAAGAATGTCATAATTACTTTTACACTCTAAGCTCACGTGAGTCATGCTCGGTGTGAGAAACAAGAGGTATTGGTAAAAATCAGACAATTGTGCCATGAAAGATGCAATGATAAGAAATAATGTGGGGCTTATGTATGTATGACTTCCCAGATAAATGAAGTTTAGGATTTACTACAGGAAATAAATCCAGGAACATGGTCCATAATGGTATATGTGCTTCATGAAGATTTGAATACTCTAACTTGAGGCTTACTCCTGAAAAGGAGGCCCAAATTAGGAGAGGAATTATGATCGGGTTTTACTCCTGAGAAGAAATCCCAGATCAAAGGTAAATTAGGATTGTTTAAGAGAAATTAAGACTGGGGCTTAATCCTGAGAAGGAGGCCCAGGTTAAGGGACTTGAAAAATTAAGGGACTTGGGGCTTACTCCTGAAGAGGATGCCCATATTTGAGACTGGGTCTTACTCCTGAAAATGAGGCCTAGGTTAAGAATTATGATTGGGGCTTACTCTTGATAAGGGATCCCAGATCAAAGGTAAATTTGGGTTGGTTAAGAAAAATTAAGGGACTTGGGGCTTACTATTGAAGAGGAGGCCCATATTTGGGAATTATGACTGGGGATTATTCCTGAAAAATAGGCCCAGGTTAATGATTATGACTAGGGATTATTCCTAAAAAGGAGTCCCAGGTTAAGAGAATTGAAAAATTAAGGGACTTGGGGATTACTCCTGAAGAGGATGCCCATATATGAGACTGGGGCTTATTCCTGAAAAGGAGGCCCGGGTTAATGAGTTCTATCATCTTAAAGGATGAGGTTTAATGAATGAAATCTCAAAATTTAGAGACATAAAGATATGTAAATCACGAGGTTTTGAGAGATATTCCACATAATTCCTTTCAGATAAGGAAGTAAAATCAAGAAATCACACCATAAATGGATTTGAAGAGTGTATTGAAGACTGAATCTTGAATAGGAGAGGTGGAATGGAATAAGAGGGGTGAAATGGGCAAGAAAGGGCACCCAAAAAGGCAGGGGCGCACAAGTCCTAGCAGGCACACAGGTACTGTGTGGGCGCGCAAGTCCTGGTCACGCAGGTATACCTGCGCGACACATGGGTACTTGCGCGTTTGTAAGCTAGCATGGTAATACTTTGGTGATTGTTGGTTAAAGCCTTTAGAATCATCTTGAAGTTCTTCCAGAAGAGTGGCGCGCAAGTTCTATTGAAGGAGTTAGGCAGCGCGCAGGTGTGGCCATTTCCCTTAAGGGCTGGCCACTCAGGCACACAAGTGTTGATGAATTTCAACACTTAGGCCTTCCTCCCCCTCTTTAAATCTTCCGTTCTAGGTAAGAAATTACCTTATAAGTGTTTCAGAAGCTTTGAGAAGAGACTAGGGCGCCGAGAGCTCAAATATGAGTTTTTGGAAAAATTACTCCCTCTAATGGGGGGCCCACAGGGTCTATTTATAGGCTGGAGAAGACCCGAGCGATTATCACTTAGGTCGCGCAAGTCACTTGCGCAACCATTAGGCGGTGCTCAAGTATACTTGTGTGACCATGAGGGAACTTGCACGACCTATGGTCAATGTTCTCTTTGTTCATCCCTTTGTCGATTTTTGATGTTTCTTTAAAGGATGAATTAATTTGGACTAAGGTATTTCACTTTTCCAATCTTTAGACTATGTGACGAAAAGGAGCGTCAACAGTGTCACTAACTTTATATTGAGTCCAAAATAACATAGGACCATGATTAAATGGTAAGTACTATGCCATAGTGGGGTCATGTTTAATGAATATCTAGAAATCAAATTGCACTTTACCACCAAATCCAACAAAACTAGGTAAAGACCATGACATATGGATCATAACCACACCACACCACACCATCAAATTTTATAAAATCATAAAAAACACCCCAAAATAGATAATTATATAACTAATGTTCCATGGTATAATGTATATAAAAATAATAGAGGCAAAGAAATTGACCTCTAGACTTCTATAATGTAACTATGAGAATTAAACTGCAATCCTTCTTCCCATCATTAACCTTGATCAACCTGAGGTCAAAACCATAGTTCAATTGGAGAACCAAATCAAATAGATCCCTAAAATAATAGAACAAAGGAATCCCCCCTTCAAGACCTCTACACCATTTCAAATGAATCCAAAATGAAGAAAAACCCCTAGCTGAATTTTGATGGTAATACACACTCCCCCATACTATAGAGCTAGACCTTAACTTAAATATCAGACTAAACTATACATTTCCAGCTCAAAATCACACTCAAAACTTATAACATCTAATAGAAACAATGTAACATTCTTTTGAGGTCTAGAAAATTAATGGTTTCAATGTTTTTTGGGAGGTATTAAATGAATATAATATTTTATCATGAGAGACATAGTTTGAACTAAATCAAAATATTCAGTTTTCCTTGATATGATTTCTTAATTATTTTTTATGAGGGAAGTATTATAGGATTTAGGTCATTTTTTATATATTTAATAGATTTTATAGGTCATGTATATTAATGAAAACACATGTTTAATTTTCTCAATATGATTATTGATGAACTTTTGAGGAGTCACTAGTATGCAGTTTGATTATTGAAAAATGTCAATTAATTATAAAAAATGTTTACCAAATTTGATTCACTATAATATGAAATATATAATTATACTATCTCAATAGATCATGTATCAATAATAAATTATAGGTTATATTATCTAATGATTTATAGAACCATGATTGACCAATAAGAGTATAATATCCTAATTCTGGATATTCCAGATTTAATATATGGGTATTCAATAGGTAATTTATTTGATTGTTTGAAATGTCAATGAATTAGTGGATGACTCTCAGTTATATGTTATAGAATATATTTCTAGTGATATATTCATAAGGATATGTAATGGTGTAATAAAATTCTGGAGGGGGTATTTTTGATAATAAATTTATCAATTTATTCTTTATTTATTAAAACACTATTTTTATGGTTTTAAAACATAAAGTGGTGGATATTTGTGATTTGAAATAGTTATTTTAAAATTAACTTTACATGAAAAGGTTTTTCTAATGGTATAAAGTACACAGTTGTGGCCACTTGATTATGATTAGAGTTATCTACTTCCAAATTGATCAAATGGGTCAAAAAATGTTGTTTACCATTCTAGCATCACCTTTTGAAAAGGTGGGATGGATATTTAATAAGGGTTAGTTCCTTTACTAAAACTTGTGTTTCTCATGAAAATATATTAATTATCAATTCAATCAATTACCATACCATTAACTATTTTGGAATTTGGATTAAATGAATATATCATGAGGTAATTATATATTCTATTTTGATACAATACAAGTTTCTAGTGAATGGTGTAGAGGTGGTTGAATATTTTTTCATTGTTTATGAGATGATAGTTGATGGAGTGAGGGATTATAATGTTTTTATCATGTATTAAGTTGGAAACATTGATAGGATCACCTTGACTAGTGGTTAAAATTAATTTTAATAACCCCTAATGTAAATTATCTTCATCACATTCAATGTGAATTCATTATTCACCTAGATAAATTGTCAAATTGTAGTCAATTACAAATTTTTTCCAATGGTAGGTAAATATAGTTTGAAAGTTTTGTATATATTATTATTCAATTAACATGATGTGAATGTGGGTGAATCTTTTTAGGTGACATTGATTAGTCATTTTCATAATTGGAGATGTAGTTATAAAATTGAACACTCTATGTGAATATTGAAAAATCTATATGTAATATTTATGTTTATGAAAGATGAAAAGGAATTTCATTGTTTTAACTCTAAATTACTGAGATTAATATATTCCCATCAAGATTGGGAAACTAAATTGAATAAAATTGATGATGTGGTCTGATAGGTTCATATTCTCTTATGTGAAATTCCTTATGGGTTGTCGTCAATGGTGGTGATCTTGATATTTTTCCATAAAGTTAAATAATAACTCATTTTTTAGTTATGGAGTGAAATTTATTGTTATAGTTTCATATTTTTGGATTAGTGTACATACATGTGTTTTGATATTTTCAAATATGTTCTACTATTAAAATTTTCTAATAGAAAATTATTATTTGACAGTATTAATAATTAAACCACTAGACCCAAAAGGGTCTTTAGTGGGAGATACCTTGAGAGGGTTAGTTTATCAGGGTATGAAATTTGATCAATTTTACCTACTTAAACATCAAAATACCACTACACTAACTGATCATGACATCATATTAGTAGGTCCACTCTATTATTCTTTCATCAATAATGATTTGATTAATATCAATCTTATCATAGAATTTATTTGTTTGTTCAATGATCACTTAAACCAAACAAAAAATTTATGTCCTGTAGGAACATATTAAAACCTATAGATATGATATAACAATTTTAAATGGTTCACCTATAGTGGAGTAATCCACAGATAAGGTAATGGAAATATGATGAAGTACCAGAATCCAATAAAGTACATTAATTGGGGTGGAACATGGTCAATCAATCTATGGCCTAGGGAATATCCCTATACAAGGTTTCGAGACAACTCACTACCTATAAAGGCCTACTCCAATTAAAATGGTTTAGTGTATGGTCACTCTTCACCCAAGGAAGCTATTTTACTTGACTTCTCACACCCTTCATCACACTTCTAATCACTGCTCATGAGAGCATAACACTTTATGACACACATACCACTACAATAATTCACTATCATTTTTGTTGCAACATATTTAGATAAGTTATCTTTAACATACACTTTATTATTCTTCACATATCAACTCAGATATATTTTAAAATATTAGCTTCACTTTCTTTAATGATCATCACTATGTCTTCAAGGAATAAATTGTTCCTTTGGAATGGCCTTTAATTAATACCATCCCAGTTTCTATGCTGTTCACGTAATGAGAATTTCCAATACTTACTTTTTCAAAAATATTTTTCATGTATATAATCCTTATTAGTACCTATGTAAGAATTTATTCAGGATACTTATTTTTATGAATGGTGTTATTTTTTCAAAAAACAGTGGTTCATGATAATAACATGTTTATGGAACATAGTTGTTCACACAAATATCTTGCAGAACAAAGTGGTTCATGTGAACATTTTATGTAAATTTATCTTCGGAGATATCAAATAATTTTCATCTCTTAATAACTAATATAATCCAAATCTCCCTATGTTATTGTCTTTATATTGATTATTTATAAGAAAATATAGACCCCTCTTATGACTCGACTTCTTGAAAAATTTCTTTTCACAAATCTCCTTAATGAAACACTTTATTTACAATCTTCATCCAATTCATAAAACTCTATACATGTCTGGAAAATTTGTTTCCTCTATTCACCAACATTTCCTTGTTCACACAAGTCCACTTTAGGGGTAAATCCTTTTCATCAACATCATTATACACACATAACACTATAATTGTGTGAGTCCCTAAATGCCTTTGCAAGAGAGTTCTTCCTTTGCTATGTTTTCATACTAAAAGAATGATGAGAATCTTAAAAACCTCCCAAAACCACACTTTTAGGAATATATAATGATATTCATAGTCTTGTAACATCATCATTTAATTTTTATGAAGTAACTCGGTCTACACACTAGTCTATCTTAAAAATTTCTTCACATGCTACTCACTAATGAATCATTTTCAAAGAAACATATTATGTCACAAAACTATCCAAAACATAATTTTGGATACTCCCTGATATATTTTTAGATAATTTCAACTTAATTACATATATAAACATCATTAAAGACAATCTAGGCTTGCACCATTCTTCATGAAATCTCCCTTGGCCAGTTTGTTTAAATAGTAAAATCAATCCCCATTTTAGATGCTAACATTCCACCCTTAACCACAATGAAAATGTTTTACATGGTGAATTAAAGATAAAAAAATATAACTCACTATGTTTGGGTTGAAATAAATTCCAACACAAAGAATCACTAATTCTCATTAGAGGTGAACAATCTACACCTTTAGATTTATTGGAAACATTATCTTGAATCCAATACCATCCAAAAAACATGTTAAAAAATACATAACTCATAAGACTCATGATGATTATAGTTCCAAAACCATTATATCCATGTTCCTTTCTTCTCTATATTTAACATCAAATCCAAATACTATCCTATACCAAAAGTAAAAAATTAAGAATTTTTAGAAATCCTTTACCTTTGGATCCAATTTTTTCATATCTAATCTCTTATTACCCTTTCAAGTGATGTGAAACATATAAATTACTTTTTTTCCATTAGACCACTGAGACCATATATTATTTCAGTGAACTAATCTATTATAAACAAATGTGAATATAGTTATTTTTGGTAGATCTTATCCAACTTGTTAACTCAATCCTTAAATCAAATAATGAGAGACTAATCCACTCCCATGATATGAAACTCTAAAAAATATCTCACTTGTTAGTCCCACAACATTTATTATAATCGAGTTCCATTTCTCACTCTCATACAACATGTTGGAGAAATAACTCAAGATAAAAAATTTATTTTTACTATTTATACATTTTCAAAAGTTTTCAATGGGAGATATTACCACATAGAGAATTTCCTTAAAAGACCTTAAATAATACTAATTTAGATCTCGTTATAGGAAACAAGATTTTTTGTTAATGACATTAATGCCATCCATTGATCTCATTTATTTAGATACATATAATGTAATTATTAAACTTTTCCTCCAATCAATGAATTATCACTATGTACTCAATCAAACTTTTAAAAAACCATAGTTAATAAACCTTGAATCACAGAGTGTGTGATTCATACTAAATTGAATCTTTAAATAATCAAATATTGAAATAAAACTAATAAATATTGAGAAATATGATTCCACTTGGTAGATGTGATTTATTATATCATCCATCAAGTGACATTCCTTGGTCAATGGAGATACCTAATATTAGATGTTAATATCAAACATCCCCATAAATTTACCAATATAATCACTAAATATAACATTAATATTCTATAGGAATGTCATATAATTAATGAATATTTTAATATTATGATAAAAATCATATGATATTACATGTTAAATAAAAATAAATAAATCATAAAAACACTTTTTACTATGGCTTGTTCATATAGAGTCCTCTATAATCTTTATGTCCCAATGATAATTAAAAATTATGAGCTCTTAACACCGACACTTTCAAAAATATCCTGATACCAATTATGATACCAATAATTATTTCCCTAGTGCCTATTGTTTCACTCATGTTATTGTAATTCCAAATTCAATAAGATTCCACATGCATTTCTCTAACATAAATTAGAACTAAAAAACATGTACTAATACCGCTTACATTTTCCAATGAAATATAACTATTTATTATATCTCCTTGAAAACCTGAAATACATTGATAATTGATATATAATTAAAATACATTGTGATATGAGACTTTCATTTACTCAATTTGAGAAATATCTCTAGTCTTGTTGACCTAAACATTTTCTTATAACATTCAAGTATTCCTATGTATTTTTTATAATTTATTTAACACCAATAAAAAAATTTCATCCTAGATATGTAATTTAGAGTTATTCATTTTTTTAGCCCAGAATTGAAATCCATTGAGATAAAAATATGGATGACACATATTTCTTATTTTGATTCTTTTTTAAATCCATTATAATGATTCCAAAACCATAGGAGGGCTCTTCAAAATGTGTTCACCACTTACCTTATAGTGCAATTCTTGTGTCATCTTAGGAATTATTTATGTACATCCTCTTAGATAGACATTAAGGCCACCTTATAATTTTTAATCTTAATGGAACATTATTTATATGCCCATTCATCTTTCATACTCTCATACAATATTACTCCTATTCAAACCAATTTTTCCCATTTATTATAAGAGGGATTCCATGATTCAGCCATTATTGGTGCTTGGTTTACTCTATGTTGACCTATATTAATTTCCTCGAAGTTTACAAATATATTTTCTATCATAATAGTCTTAATTTTAATAAAAACCATATTATTTTTTGTCATAGGAATATAGGAATTCTTTAAGACTCCTTTAGTTACTCTCTAGTTATAATTTAAATCCATCTATCCATGGTTAACATATATAGAACATCTCCTATTATAAATATATATCATATATTCATGATTTGGTTGATATGTTATTATATTTGATTTTGTTTTTCCATTGATCCCTTGAGATTCTATACAAATACTCATGGCATGTCCCAGAATCCCATAAAAGTATCACATTGTAGATCCATTCATTTTAGAGAATCTGTGACACCGTGCTATTCTATGAACACTTAATAGTGTCTTCATTGGGGGTGTTACATGACCTCAAGAATTCCACCACATACACTAGAGGCTTATGATTATTAGTGAGGGTATAAGGTGATGTCATGGAGAGACTATACCCTCATATATTTATAGAATAATAATTGAAAATATCCATAAAATAACCATAATTATAATAAAAGTATGTGGAAGAAATTAAAATATATCCATTCTATAACAAATGAACTGTTTTCATATAATTGTACATCCCAACTAACCATTCACCAGGATGATCACTTGTCAAAATTAAAGAAAGGAATAAAATACAAGGATGTTTCACTTCAGTCCTCAGGACTCATCATATCCCAAACTCAAATCCACATCACATTTCTCAAATCTAAACATGAAACACTGTGCCTCTTCCCAACATGAAATTGTGAACATAATTTATTCTCATATAATAAAATTATAAATATACCTAATAAGGTTGTGCGTAAAACTCAATATGCCACCACCAATGGGGTAAATAACATATCCAGTAAATAAAAATCATGAACATGTGATATTTTAAGAATAAATAAAATAAAATTTGGAAGTGTAATAAATTAAACACCGTCTATAACAAGGTTCAAAGTTGACACTAAAGATAAAACTTACCTAAATTTTGTAATATCAGAGCATATATGAGCATAAAAACACCAATAAGGGGGAATAACATTTTAAAATTCATCCATAAGAGCAACATACATCCTGGGGACCCATATCCAACCCCGAACTATATTAATGTCATAAACTTAGGGGAACCATGTCTTTCATGAAACCATATCTCAATATCATATACCTCTGGGAAACACATACTTCCTAGAACCATATCTCATATCAAAAACCTAGGGGAACCGTGTCCTTCTTGAACTATATCATATAAGATTTGGGAAACCTCTTCATGGAACATCATATCACATATAACCGAAGGATTCATCCTACCAAAAGCATCATATTACAAACACCTAGAGAAATAATCCTCTAAAAAACCTAATATATAATACACCCATGGGGTTAAAACTTTCCTAGGAATATGTACCAAACCATCATTACACATAGATTAATCACTCACCAGTTCTTAAACTATCATTAAAAATAATAAAAAATATATAAAACACATATATCTAGGGTTATTTGTTTTTCAAAAATACGATGTCATATCACACTATTGGGACACTATCCTGAACATAAAACTCATCCCCTAGGCTAGGATCTCAAGTACAAAACCTAGAATCATTACTCAAGTTTGATATTTGTGGCTCAAAGCACATATAATCACTCATCTAGGATCACAAGTTAATCTCATCAAGATTATATGGATCAGAAAATTATAACAAGTCAAACCTTTTGACATTATCATATCACATACATGAGAATCCCACAATACTATTCATACTTATCCTCAAATCTACTCACTGAAACATAATCATATCACACAAACCATGGTGTTCTATCCACACATAGGACCTGCCAAACCCAAGCATCAAGGATACTATCTAAATACTCATCCCATTTTTGAATCAAAACATGGTCCCAATCACTAAGGACTATCTCAAGAAAACTAAAAAATAGTCCCCTGGAATCCCCATTACATGCCCTTTAACTATACCTTGACCCTCAATGTGTTTATTTCCCATCACCCTTAAGATATTTTTGAGTCACATCAATCAGAGGAATACCCTATCTATGAAACCAAATATAATCATAGATGAATCATCCCACCCATAAAACTCATCAAGCCCCCACTATACCCTTATAAGGTAGTTTTGTATCATGAGTGAGATGTACAGTTGTCTCACCCATCAAATTAGAAAAAATCCTCTTATACCTTCCCAACTAACTATAAGAAAACTACACATGGATATGTGTATCTCATCTTTTTATATATTTCCATTCTGAGTGGTCGTTGTAGTAAGAAATTACACAACCTTATTACCTTCATGCCATGTGTGACTCACCTGAACTTAATTCAATAAGAGAGTAATGCGTTGTATCATATAAATGATGCTCTATATGATAACCTCTTGATTATGAAGGGAGTTGTAGATGATAAGAGATTCCATAACCACAACCTCAAGCTTCATATTTCTATCCACAAAAACTTCCATGACATTGAGAAAATCCATGGCATCCACCATAAGAGAATCTCCATGACCATAATCATAAGTGAACACCATTATCACTATACCCCTTTAATCTCAAATGACACCAAAACTACAAGAAAATACATTCAAGATAGATCAGTCAGTGTTAAATTCAGGACAGACCGTGGAAGGTTCCACTTCACCCACCTACCCTGTGATGACACCCGCGGTGGGAGGGAGATGTGATATCTGGAGGTGGACAACTTTCTCAATGAGGGCGCCTTATTTCAGGCCCACATAAGAAGGTAGATCTCAACATCTATAATGTGTGACCTAGAAAATAGAATGAGTTTCCAACACCTCATTCCTTTATTCCAATGTTTATTTCTCACCTTCCATATGGTCTAATACCCCACGAAAAATAGGATCGATCAAGCCTTCTGATCATATTTATTGCAGCTAGAGACAACAAACTAGCTATGGAGGAAGTCCTATATGGATCCATTATGGCCTCCAAAACTGAAAAACTATCAAAAAGTCTTCTAGATAACAACCAATCACTCCCCATGGAGGAAAAAATGATTCCAGGACTCCTTAATTGGTGCTTAGCATCAGGGGAATTTAGAAATAATAGGATTTCATTTTCGCAGAATCTCTAAATCCATGGGGATGGTGTGATTCCTAATACACAGACAAAGTAAAGAAAACTTTTTTTGAATTTCCTGACACCAGAGGATCCCCTCACATTCATCCCTATTAAACATGTTATGCCGAAGAAGATGGAGAGCTTTTTCATTGAAAATACAGAACATAGAGCATGTGAAAACCAATCTATCTTCTTCATAATTTAGCTTGATATTATCAAACAATTCAAAAATCTATAGATTGAGAGTTGTTTGAATGAGAAAGGGGTACCTAATATCCTTTTTAATAGAAAAACATGGAGTGGGGTAGCCTAGAAATCCCAACATCGACCATACCCAATTATGATTCAAAAAAATTATATCACCATGAACAATGATCCAACATGCTTGGTGCTAGAGCTCCATGGCATTCCCTTGAATAATTTTTTACATTCCCATATGTCAGTCATTGGAAACCTAAAGAGCCTACTTATAATTCTACATAATGAACTTCCCCCATAGAGATCAGCCTTAAAGGACCTCCCAAATAGGATTTTCTTGAGTACAATTCATGGTCTTCTCCACATTCCTTATATTAATGTCACCGACCTCCGATTCTCTAGTAAACCTGTCCCACACATCCCAATAACACCATCCATCATCGTTAGCATCCCAAAAAAACTTCAAAAATAACTTATCCATCCTTCTAATAACTATATTGGGAACATGAAGAGAGGAAATTATATTCAATGGGGTTAATGGAAGGACACAATTAATTAAAGTGATTCGACCACTGAAAGAAAGAAACCAATTTTTCCAATTGTTGATCTAACTTGATATTATGTCTAGGAGCCCTTAGAAATGATGAACACATATTCTTACTTAAGAAATAGGGGAAACCAAATGAACTAATTGGAAATGTTTCTTGGAGATACTAAGAGTTTTTTCAATCCTCCTACATATCCTCTTGGGGAATCACCTTGAAATAAATATGTTGATGTAGTGTTTTTTATGTGTTGCCCACTCCATTTTATATACTAATCCAAGATCACTTTTAGAGGGTGAATATACTATTTTATTTCATTAACAAAAATAAGAATATCATCATCAAAAAGTAAGTGTGAGATACTAGAGATATTTGGTCTGTAGTGATAGGGAAGCATGAAACCATCATCTATACTCTTTATGATGTATCTACGGAGGGAATCCTAAGCGATGATAAGAATTATTAGAGGTAATGGATCCCCCTACCTTAGGCCACAAAAATCTTTAAAAACACACAGTTTCTATAGCATCCCGTCTTTTTATAACATAACTTTCATTCCATTACACGGAACTGAGGATCTTTAAGGTTTAGTGTCTTGGAAACAAGGAACATAAAACATGAAAAAAAACATTCTTATTAAATGCTTGAAAGGCTTCTCCTCATGTTCACCCTAGGCTCATTACTGCATCTCATAACCTGGGGACATACATCAAAAGAAAGGGTGAGCAGAAGGCCCAACAAGGGAAACAAGTGAAACATTTTACATATGAACTTGAGATACATCAATAAAGTCATGAAAAGAACTTTAAGGCATGAAAAATGAAATCATGAGGCATATCATAATAAAAATGAAACTTTTTCATAACTTGAAGATGTGGATGCAACATTTAATATTGACAATAGTTTCGTTTCACCAAGGTCCATCCCCAAGGTGTCGTTAAAAATTACCAAGGTTATTCACCAAGGCGTCGTTAAAATGGTCATCTCTAGAGATTAAGTCTTTACCCAATGCATTGGAGCGCTATTAGGGCGCACCCTTAAATTTGCCTTTATTATAATGTGAGCCACATATATCATCATTAAAAATTTCATAAATAACCCATATATCATAAAATAAATGGGTTTCATTTCATAATCATAACATTTTAAAAACTACTTTAAAGACATGATCTTTACGTCACTTTAAAACCCACAGAAAAGGAAGGTGGGTCTCATGTATGAAAATCCCAGAATTTAAAATAGAAATTTTGGTATATATGTGAATACACTTTTAGAAGAAAGATCTTTGAGTATTCACTTAATAATATAAAAGAACTTTAGAAAAAGAGAGAGACATTTTGAGACGGAAATTCTGCAGCATAACGGCTATGTTACGACGTTTAGAAGACATTAAAAAGAGAGGGAAAATGGGTCAAACATTCATAAATGACCCATAAAACAGTAGATGGAAAGAATAAGAATGATACATGATCATGGTAATGAAATTTCAAGGACATACCATTTTAAATGAAAAACATGGAAGGAAGACAAAAATTAGATTTCTCTTATGAAAGTTCGATAGCCTAACGACGTTACTTAAACTTCAACAAAAATGATTTGAAAGGATCAAATAGGATCTCTCATCATGTGAACATAAGAGTTCAGTATGATAGATATAGAGATAATGCCCCAACATAATTAAAAAGGAACTTGAAAGACATGACATGAAAGTAGAACTTTGAAAAGAATGAGAAGGGTGAAAGAATCCCCTAAAAACATTCGACAGCCTAACGACGCCACTTAAAACTTCAAAATACTGAATTGAAGAGATCAAATGGGGTCTCTCATCATATGAACATAAGAGTCCAGTATAATAGATATAGATATCATACCCCAACATAACAAAAAGGAACTTGAAAGAATTGACATGAAAGTAGAACTTCAAAACGAGAAGGGTGAAGAACCACTTAAAAATTCGGCAGCCTAACGGCGCCACTTAAACATCAAAGTACTGAATTGAAGAGATCAAATGGGGTCTCTAATCATATGATCATAAAATATCAGTATGATAAATTTAGAGATCATACCCCAACATAATACAAAGGAACTTGAAATACTTTACATGAAAATAGATCTTGAAAAATGAGAAGGGAGAAAGAATCTGTTACAAAAATTTCGGCAGCCGAACGGCGCCACTTAAAACATCATAAAACGAAATAATGAGAGTAAAAAGGGGACTCTCATTATATGAACATGAAAAGGGCAGTAAGAGGAGTATAAAAGAACATCCTCTAACATAAGAACATGGAGCATAAAATAAATGACATAAAAGAGATCACTTGAAAAGAAAGAGAAAGATCGGATCCCTTACCTTAAAATGTTACTCTTAAAACTCAATGGTTGGGACCTTGAGGGCTTGGGGGCACCATGGGAGGGATCCTTGGGAGGTAACGAGACCATAAATTCGTTGGGAATGAGTGGGGAGTCGAATGGATTAGAGGAGGGCTTGGTATTTATAGGGAAAGTGAGGGGACAAGGCATTAATGGCCAAAGGACACCTCACATGTGCTTTTTTTCAAACCCATGTGCTCTCCCTTGGCATTTATCATGGAGTTAGGCCACATGGGGCCCCCAAAACAATAATTCATCACCCTTGTCCGGCCAACCCTTAAAATAACTCATGACATCATCATGACATAGCTATGATGTCATTAAACATACCGAAACCCTAAAACTGCATTTTTACTATTCACTGAAAATTCAACTTTCTCAGAAAGATCCCAAAATTTCACCATAATCAAATATCAATGCTCTGATTACAAATATGAACTCCATTTTATAAAAATAATTTTCTAAATATTTTTAATTTAATTTTTAAATAAAAACACTATTCACCGAAAATTCGTTTTTTCAGAAAAAACCCCAAAAATTACCATAGCATAATATCGGTGCTCTGAGTTCAAAAATGAAATCTGTTTTATAAAAATAATTTTCTAAATAATTTTAATTAAATTTTTAATTAAAAAACACTATTCACCCGAAAAAAACTAATACTTGAATAATAATTTATGAAACCGTTATTTAACCATTTTATTGAATCACATTACTTAATCAAGGTGCCTAGATTATTTTAAAACTTTCTTTAAGTGAGATTACTAATCCATTTGGTCATATTACTAATCCTAATCATAAAATCACTATTCATAATTGACTATTCATCAAAAATCAAGTTGATCTTATTAGACTCTAAATTTCGTACTGGACATAATTGTAGAAGACCATTTTTTGAGAATCATTACACATTTTAAATTATTTAAGGTTTACACAAACATTTTTTTTAAAATATCCTTTTGAAAATTCATCAAAAATATGCATACTATTTTTATCCAGTGATTTGAAAATTCATAAACATCATCATAATAAGAAATCCCATTTTTTATTTAAAACAAGGATTACACAAGGCAGTTATGGTCTCATGACATAGCCCCTTATAATACCAACATAGGACCTAAGAGTAAGGTGTGCTAGGGTGATAGAATCTTGGGGCGGCTCAGTCAACATTGCCCGAGTAGTAATTTCTATCAGTTTGAACTTCTCGCGAAGATGATTCCGTTCTAGCTTCATATGATAAAGTTCAGCTTGGATTTGGTCCAGAGCAAAGCCCAATGGTGCTACCTCCTTCCCAAGATCTGTTAGATGGGCTTCGATCGGTCCAAGACTACTAGGTGAGGCCATCAAATCTTCTTTCTATAATAGTTAACCAAGATTACTTATATTTGGAGACAATAATCAAAACATTTTGTTCACAGTGGTCATATTGACCGATGGTTATATAACAGTAAAAACCCACTGGTCTCATTTTAATTATAATCATGTTTATCAAATAATTTTTTTTTGTTGAGTATAAAAATAAAATAAAATAACACATGAAATTAGGGAACAAGATTTATTCAAAATTTCGGGCCGTTACAGTTTCTCTCCATGAGAGTGACCGAAAACCAAGTTGATCTATAACATCTGAAAAAAAGATCAATCACCCAATTAGAAAACCCTATTCTTGACATCACCTTAACAATGAAACTCAATTCCATTCTATCATATGATTTTTCTATGTCAAATTTAATTGCAATATTAGAGACCATTTTTTTGATTCCAAAGTCCCCAATAATCTCCGATGCAAGCCCAACTGCACCCTGGATAGATCACCCCTGAATAAACCCATGTTGTTCCTCCGACACCGGTTTGTGTAAATATGGAGCAAGACATCTGTTGATAATACTATACAACACCTTGTATGAAAAATTGCATATAATAATGGGACTAAAATGACTAAAAGAGTAAGGTTATTTAACCTTAGTAATAAGGATCATCGTTTTCGTTAAATCCACCCTAGTTAGGCTGCCTCCCCTAAATAAGTCATGGATATTACTAATAAAATAAATTTTAATGATATTCCATTCTACCACATAGAAGTATCAAGGTAATCCTTCAGGCACCAGAGCACTCTCAATATTGAGAGACTTGAACATATCCTAATTTTACTCTTCATCAGGTATGTTTCCAATAGAACAGTTCACTGACTTAGGTACCACCCTATAAATGTTTTCAAAGAGAACAAAAATCCTAGTCAGATAACCGTCTTTCATGTGAGAATTAACATCCCCAAGTAGATTTTTAAAATGAGACCCAATCATCCCACCAAATATGGACGGATCATTAATGAAAGTACTATCCTCCATCTGAATGTTAGGGGTGGATAATATCTTTTTCTCACTAATACATGCATGGAAAAAACCTAATTGTTGTCTCCCTCCTCAAGAAACAATGCTTTATAGTGTTCATGAGCCACCCTTTCCTATTCCAAAATCAGTTCTGATAACATTCCTTTCATGCTAATAAGGTGAAAAAAATTCCCCCATCCCACTCCTCCTATAATCTTGACTTATCCTACTCAATATCTAATTTCAAGGCCTCCACGTCCAAAGAAGGAAGTTAATTATTTATGTTATTAGTAATGAGTTCCTCTTTAAGGAGTCTCAGTTTATTATAAAATACCAATCACAAGGAATCTAGAAAGGGTTTCCTCTAGGACTTAGTAATAATATCTTCAAAGGTGGAAGCTGCAGTCCACCGATTAAAGAAGATAAAATGCCTATGTTCACTCCTTTCATTTTCAAGGAGAATGAGGATGTGAAAATGATTGGAAAAGGATCTAACTAGATTAAAAATCCTTGTATTCAGAAAAGAGGTATCCACCTAAAGATTAGATAATAAATGGTCAAGCCTGTACCAAGTTTACCAACTCCGCATCTGATTATTTAAACATGTGTATATGTATCCAAAAAACCCCATATCCATGAGTCTGTTACCAACAACAACAGAAACAAAGTAATTTCTTCTCTTCCATGAACTAGTACTACCCTTTTCTTCTCTATGGTCTCCAAAATTTCATTAAAATAACCATGAAAAAACTATTCTTTTTCTCCCTGGATTAAACTCACCATGATCTATCCAAAGAGATTCCCTAGACACCGCATCATATTTACCATACACAAGGTAGAAGAATAAGGCCTGATTATGAATGAAAATCCCAGTAGAAATATGTTGATTAGAAACAAAAAGATTCTCCACCCAAGTTGATGAGTCCTAAAAAATCCGAATGTGATTATTAATTGGATCACCATGCATATTTCCTAAAAAACCTATCCTATGATAAAAGAATTGAATCTTAACTGAATTCTCTTTAGGTTCAAGAATAATGATAACTAAAATTTTAAAACGTCTCCTTTCATAAGAATGGAGATATATTTTCACTGAAGCTCCAATTCCATGGGAATTTGACACTAGAATCAGAATCATATGAATAGAGGGTTCTTGGATTTATCCCCAAGAACAAGAATCCTTAGAGAAGACACTACAAGGGAGGCTAAAAACTCCCACTTGGAATGAGACCTTGAACACATCACATCAATAAAATATTCATGAAAATTAGATTACATTATTGAACTTACATAATCCCTAAGTGTAACTGGAGGAGAATTCTAAACCTCACACCCCTTCCAGTGGGGAGCCAATACACAAGAGAACTATGCCTCACCCTTTGTCTCATCCATTATCAATGATGCAAGATCCGAAACATCAACATGATGTAAGGAGAAGTGATCCAAACCTTCATGAATGTACATAAGTGAACTGAAACTATTATATATCATAATATAAATTCAACTAGAGAAGACATGATCCCAGGGTTGAGGAAAGAAAGAGGGATACACAGAGTGCGTGGTCTATTTCATTTTGATTGACAATATTTTGGGGGTGAGGAGTCTAGAATTCTGGCTAAGAACCTATGAAACAACTGCATCCTTCACTCGAATAGAGACAAAATCCATGAATGGTCCATCCTCAAATAGATATGAAACAGAAGAAAAAGGATATCCAACTAGGTTCAACTCTAAAGGGCCACTACTAGTCTTAATGATCAGCTTAGAATGATGTTCAGGATGAACACGAGCTAAAAAATCCCACATAGGTGACAACCCTCTACCTGAAGAGGTCTTCTGACACCGAGATGAGAAAAAATATGATTGTTTCCTACAAACCACCACTGAGTTACCATGTAGGTTAAAATAGGTATAGTAATGGAGAAAAAATGGGTAGAAAATCGATTGGAACCATTCCATGATTCCTTTAACCCAGAGGATAATCTACACTACAGGAGAAGAAGAAGATTTCATAGCAGCAAAAATCTAGGCCTTATAGGATTCATAAAGCTACATCTTGCGATCATTAGTGCATAAGAGTCACCAAGAAGGTTCCATATCCTTTCTTGGAAAGATTTTTTTGGAAGGTGAGGAGTAAACTAGGAATATTAACCCAAACAATCATCAGAGGGGACTCACGTCCGTGATGAGCCTCTATGGACCAACGAGAGATCTAGAAAATCTATTGATTAACTGATCAATAAATAATTTCCCAGGATTATATGAAGTCTTCATGCATATAAAGAACAAGGAAAAAGGATTTTTTATCCAACTATGAGATATTTTCCAACCTTTCAAAGCCCTTGATACACACAAAATTCTGAAAAAATGCCAGAGAGAGATTGTACAAACTGAATTGAGCCACTAAAGTCCATCTGAGAAACAAGTAGGCCTCCTTGAAAATCTCCACTGAGAAAGTCAACATGGGAGTACCACCCTTCAATCTGGTGTAAGAGTAACTGAAGGAAACCACCGTGAGAAATGAATAGAGGTTGGGCTGAAGGGGAGGAACTTTGAGTAGAACTTCCTCTAACTGTGGATTAGCTAACAGATCTAGGCACAAACTAGCCCAACTGATTGGTGAAACCACCCTAGGTGATTAGGACGAAGATGGAACCAACGTAAACAAATATAATTATCGATAAATGGGGAAATCCAATGTAGAAAAGAGAAACGAGAGGGAATAATCTACTATAAAATTATGAAAAAAATTTAATTTGCGAAGGTGTGTGATTCATGTTCTGTTTAGGTGAAATCATATTTTCCCAATTATTGTATTCTTTAGTGGTGAATATTTGTGTATCTCATATCTTGAATTTATAAAAAATAACTCGAAAATTGGAGGCTGATGACTAAAGTAATTTATAAAGGGTCTATGATTACATTTGACACTGATTTTTTATCTATATGTGATGAAAAACATTTCAATTTTTAATATCATTAAACCATTTTTGAGAGACCTAATATCACATGCTACATGATAAAATTTATAAACAAAAGGGAGATATTCATGGATCAAATTCATGAGATAGAATTATTCCCATTGTGCATGCTCATCCACCCAAGCAAGCGATCATCTAAGCCTTATCCAAGCCCATATCATCACCTAAGATATTATCTTAAGACACAATGCCAAAATAATTAGTTATAAAAATTTATAAAAATTTATTCAATATAATACAAACAAACATAATAGATTATTAACTAACTAGGACATATTACAGTAACAAAATCACGACCAACTGTACTTGGAGGTTCCTTGACATACCCTTGACACCGTCTCAAGAAAATACTCCAAATTTTGGCACCCAATAATTTATCAATGTCATGGAATTAAATAAAAAAATGAAATAAATTAGGTGTGTGGATTAACTCAATTGAAATTGTGAAAGATCACATGTGTTTCTCATTAGGGAACATCATTTAGACAAGCCGCACAAAATTACTATTGTTCACACTCAATTCCACCATACATTGGTAGAAGTAACACCCAAACCCTAATATATATACAATGAAAATAGAAGACAATATGTGGGAAGAAGAATGAGGGAAGAAATACTTTGAAACACACAAATATAAACACAAAACATCAATATTGAATCAAGAAAGAAAGGATAAGAGTAAAGGATGTTCGAAATAACATATCCCTACAAAGTTGTTTTACCAAAAACCTTCGTGTCCAACCCTAAAATCTTGATTATTTCCATTTTTGAAAAAATTAAGGAAGGAAATCTATCACATAGTGACCATAAGGGTTATGTCATAATTATTCTCACCCATGATAGGTTAAAATTCAATGCTTATCGATATTGATGTGACCACCCTAGGCAGAAGCGAACAAACAAGTATCCTACCCCCCATGATATGCACTCCCTCTCTTCATAGTAAAACCTATGAACCAGGGAAGGTCATGAAATAATTAACCTAGGAAAAGGTCCCCTCCTAAGATAACTATATGTCCATTCTCCTATATCTAATGTCAAAAACATAGGTCGTTATATAGTGACATTAATAATTCCTATAATTTCCATTTTTAACTATCCCTAATTACAATATCAAATATAATTATTGATTTTTTACATACCAAAGATATTTTTATGTTAAAATATCTAGAGAATTAAGAAAAAAACTGACTTATAAAAAATCACGTCACTCATCAAATGGAAAGTTTTTAAAATTATACAAAGAAATTATTATTTCATAATAATTCTTCTACATCTCCCATAAATTTATCCGCACATGATACCCTTCAAGACATATCATACATAATATATTTCTTCACAACCAGAGGAAATGGAAACATAAGAAGGGTTAAATATAGCCATTATCAAGAAAAGATCATTAGTGAGTATATTATAACCATATCAGTATGGAAACATTATCATAGCTTATGAAAATATAACCAACATATCATAGACCATAAATCACAATTCGTGGTATACACCTTTTTCGTAATAAACAACATGAGTCATAAGAGTGAAAATCATCAATATTTAATCATGAGACCTGAGATAATATCGTAATAATAAGAAAAAAGTTTTTGGAATAAAATCTTGATAAAAACATAAGTATGTAAATCATATTTCAAGGACTCTTAATATGATATCCATTACATAATAGGCTTGGTGTAACCATATATATACCATCTTTCAGCTTGGGTTAACTAGTTGTGAACCCTCTTGGGCTTCACCTAGTCACCCATGTACCCTTTTAGGCTAGGGAAAACCTCTAATATACACTTTAAGACCTAGTAAAATTACATATGTACCCTCTTGGGGTTGGGAAAACCTTCTATTTACACTTGGGATTGGTAAAACCTTCTGTGTACCCTTTTGATCTCCTGAGATATAAAATTTTAAATAATTCATTGAAGGGAAATATAATTTTGGGACCACCAAACACATAATGAATACCCTATAAGTCTCTCTAATTCCCCTAAAAACATTCAATATTTCATCATGGAATAATTAACTAGTCAAAAAGGAATGATATTTATTATAATTCTCTTAAAGCATCATAATTTCAACATCTTTTATTAAAAATGTGAGAAGAAATAAGTTTTATAAAAAATTCATTAAAACATCATCCTAATTAATTATCTAGAGACAGAAGATGGTATGAAGTGATTATATCCTTATAGAAGCACAAAAATCTTCAATGGATGGTGATATATATGAAAAATAATTTAAAAAATAAAAATAAAAATATGTTTTAAAAAACAAGAGAAAACATCATTTTATTTTGGTAAATTTTAGATTTTAAATATTCCCAAAAAATTTGGTATAGTATTTTATTTATAAAACATTGGAAACTTGTAAGGGAAGACACATGAAAAATAAATAATAATACATTGTGAAAATCCATTCATTACATAAAAGGTAGAAAACATTATTTTAAAAGTTTTGTAAATACAATAAAAATAGTCTATTTAGAATAAGAAAAGAAGATTCCTTTAAATATTTGTAAGAAAAATTCAAACATAGAAGAAAAATACAATTAAAAATAATTTATAATTTGACATAGAATATTATAAAATAATATTAAAGTATAAGGATATAGATAATACATATTCCCAATCAAAAAGGAGGAATAAGATCATTTTTTATTAAAAACAATCTCATGGAGTTATTGAGTTAGAAAGATAGGAAATATGAAAATAATTTTTGAAAAACAAATAAATAATTACTGAATAAGACAAAATATGGGGTTTAAGAGGGAAAGAAAATAAAATTTTCTATAAATGGAAATTGAAACATAAAAAATCCTGATAATAAGTGATATTTTAAAATAAACCCTTACGTATTTAGAAACCTTTGAATCAAAACCATATGACTGAGAGAACCTTAGATGGATTTTTAAATCCCAATAATTTTAATTAGAATAATACAAATATACATTCATCGAAATTATTTACACCATAAAATATAAAATTGTTGAATAAAACATATGTCTAAAAGAAAGAAAAGTGAGATGATAAACCATTATGATGATTTGTAACATTTAAAATTAGAATAAATCAATGAAATAGTTATGATGAATAAATGGAAATATAAATAAAACATATTTTAATATAACATAAACAATTATTGGTTATAAAACAAATAATCATTGCATAACATAGTCAATGCAGAAGTGATATAACTCAATGGATGAAACTTGAGTTAAAAATACACTTACCTCGAATTTAGGGTAGGCTGAACAAATTATAACTTCCAATATAATATAAAATATAATTTTAATAAGTCTACAAAAGAACCATATTCATACTTATATTACTATATATAATTCACTTATAATTTTTTATTACCCACATAATAGTATTTCTTTGTTAAAATAAATATTTTTTGTTAACTATTATGTTTTCCACACATCCTATGATTTAATGGTTTTAGTCCTTGAACCATGTACATGGTTTAATCATCTCTATAATTCTAATGAATATTTAAGTCATTAATTTTACATAGTTATTTTTCTTCATGTCATCTTTATGGAACTTATGTTAACGGTTCAAATGAAACACTTAAAAATTCCCTATAAGGTGACTTTTGAAAATAATTGAATTTATAGGTAAATATAATTTTCAATATTACCATAATAGAATTATGAAAAAATAATAAGTTTATCCTTATTTCATAATATTATGATTAAATAAAATTCCTTAATATTTAATGATATAAATATTATAACAATGTTCACATAGATGAAAAAATCATTAAAAACACCTTATAATAGTTGAATAAGTATGAAAATGTTATGTATAATGATAATATCACTTTTATAGAATCTTATTAATGTTTTTAATATCATATTTATTCATTATATATATTTTTGTATTCATACATTTAAGGAAGTTATGGAAAAAGAATCACATTACTTCATAGTTTTGGTTATTCACACGTAGGAATACAGGATGTTTCCATCTTTCAGTGGGTGGGAATAAATGATGTTAAATAATAATTTTTCATTAAATAGAAATTAATTCTCTATATATATCAAATATATTCATTAAATAATTCTATATGACCATATATAGGAGTCAATAATGAAAAATGAAAAATACCTCCTTATGAAGGCAGCAATCCCACGTATGCAAGAGCGATGTTTAAATTTTACATTAGATAAAAAGAGCTATAAAATGGTTATAAACATAATGAAAAACTCTTTAGGTATATTAAATATGATGATTTAATTATTTAAAAATTGTTATATAATATTTTTATTAGTTTTAATATTAAAGAAACTTGGAAAATTTTGTTAAGAACTTATTCATCTTACTTGGAAAATCTTCTTTGAAAAACATCTCAAGTCCTCTTGGATGGGTATTTTGGAAACAACAGAACCTATAGAAAATATACGATATATTTTTTAGGGTATTTTAAGAGTTATTTTTCAAGTTAAGGTGCTCATGTGGTTTGTATAGGTTAGATGAGGAGGTACCCTTTTAAAAGTGGGGGAAGTGTCACACATGTAAATATTGAGAACATTAAAAAATAATAAATTTATTTATCCTAGAAAGTCAATCCAATTTAGATTCCAGTATAATATAGAATATTTTATGGACTAAATCCACTCAAAAAATCAACTATATACAGGTTTTTGAGGTATTAAGTTTCTTATCTCTTAGTTAAACCCCCGTTAACCCTAATAACCATTACCATGATGAAAATCTTTTTCCATGGTAACTATTCGTTTTCAATAAAAAATGAAATGAGACTTATTAAATACTTTAAATATTGAGATAATAAATATGGAATAAAATTTAAAAGTTTATATTTTTAGAAATTTTAAAAATTACTTATATTATAATTTCATTAAACATAATGAAAAAGAATTTCTATAAAATTACATTTTTAAGAATAAAAATTGTTTTACACCAAAATCAAGTATATCGATGATTAAAATATAATTAATTAGATTCATATAAAAGAATAGATAATTATTATACTTATCAAACCTTATATAAACATAAATGATAATTTTTTTAATAATTAATTAACTGATAAGAACCAAATATAGTTTTTATTTGATAAATACATTAATTAGATTTCATAAATATAAAACATAGATTTATAAGTTTAAAATTATAGTTATAAATGAATTATATCACTTATTAAATATATATTTGTTCTAAAAAAATGTTCCATAAACTTTAAAGTCATTAATATATCATAACAAGGTCATAAAATGGAAGTAGTTGTAAAATTAGTATTTTCAATGTTCACCGAAAACTAAATTATTTTAGAAAATTCCCAAAAAATCAAATAAAGTTAAATGTGTGATTATTAATTAAAAAATGAATATAATTTTTAAAAGTATTATTATAAAATTAATGTATTTACCTTCTAAATAAAACTTATATATTATACAAGAAAAATAGTTTTTAGAAAAAATATTCTTATCAATTATGAATTATTAAATTAACATTATTTGTAGTTTCTTAATCATTATATAGATTCTATTAATTTTTATTAATAATCATTATTTAAAATTTATCAATAAATTTTGTTGTTATCATTTTCTCAAAATTAAAAAATTTATTAAAAATGCATAATTCAATTATAGACCATTATTTTTTGGTATTTCTAAAATGAAGCTTAAGATTTAAACATGTTGGAACCTATATTGGGCCTCTCTGATCTCAAAAAATCTACATGATAGTTCAATAGAAAACCTTAGGCAACTCGAGTGTATAGTTCATTATATTTCATTAAATATTTTAGTATATTTTTATTATGGTATCCCTAAATGGTATTGTTATTGATTTTATCTTAGTTTATGACACTATTTCTTATGTTAAAAGATGGGACCATTTGAAATAATTTGTTATGATGTCATCCCAAGATAATTAAGAGTGGGTTTTTATTGGGCATTTTAGCACATTCCTCAGGCCAACAGAAAAAATTGGGTGACATTTCAAAATAATTGCTCCATGCAAGAGTAAATCCTGTAATCTTATGGATGATGCTTTATCTAAAGCCGATATTACATGGGATGGGTACACTGTTAATGGGAAATTATCAATTATGATAGATAATTGTTTATTATATTTAAATGATAGTGTCTTAAATATGGACATATCTATTTTCAACCTCCCTAGATATAAATGTTTTCACAAGATATTGATGGTGAAAGTTCATATGGTTTCAATTAGGATATCCTCCCTACCCTTTATGTTCAGTAGTGAATGACTCACTATTTTTGGGTTTATATTGATTATTATTTCTTGGTGGGAAACTAATATCATTGGAAACTCAATATAATATTTATCTATTCCTAACAGAGTCAATGATATTTTGAAGCGAGTGATCAATGACTCTTATCCCCATATTAATGATTATATAAGAGATGTGGAGGGAGAGATTAATGTTGTATAAGTATACAATCAGAACCAAAATGAAATGCTTCATGAATAAATACAACTCTATTTGAAACTAGAAGGCCTATTATCTTTAAAATGATGGCTTATAAGAAACTAATACAATAAAAAATGACTACAATGTGGGGATTGATATAATAGATTTTTCTATTTCCACCAAAAAGTAATAAAGGGAAGGGAAGGGATTAATGCATCTAAGTTAATGATTTTCAGTTTACCAATTAAGATAAAATCTATAAGGTTGTAATTGAATATTTTGAGAAGATATATTATAATGATGGTTAGAATTATATATCACTTCTCATAAAAAATTTCCCATAGTCTATTAATTAAAATAAAATCTATTAACTCAATATGAATCATATTAGAGAGGAAATCAAGACTTACCTTTTTTTTGAATGCTAATATTTGGTTTCCCATAATTCATTACTACAATCAATTTTTTTAATTTATTGATAAGCCACTTTGAGGGTAAGTGGGAACCAGAAACATTGAAGTACACCCTCACAAAACACACATAAAAAAATTCACATTTCAAAATAACCAGACACCGTGCCAAGACCAAATCATACAACCTGTTTCAAAGTTCAAAAAACACAACAACATCGCAAATCCTGCAAATCCTGTGAGTTGACCGAGGAGATCGGTTGTAGTGAGGAAGTCGCATCCTTTACACATCACTTCGCCATTTTCTTGAAACTGGAATCCACCACCACAAACCGCATCAACACCACTAAAGAATAGACAACCGAACACCAAAAACCATGATCACCACCATGAGAAAGCAAAACAGAACACCAAAGCAATAAGAAAAGAAAATCGAAGCCCCAAATCATAATCACTCTAACTCTAGCAGCACCATGAATACCTTTGAGTCTTGAACCACAATCCCAAAACCACATAGATACCATTTCTTCAGATCTAACTAGGAGAGGCGTTTAGTAACATGGGGTCAGAGTAGGTTGAGTGGCCAAAGATCTATTTAGCACATAACCATCTTCGGGCTCAAGAAGCCTTCTTAAAATCAGCACAAAACCATGGACAAGCTCAGAATCTTCACCAAGAATAGGACCAGCAGCAAAATGAGCAAAAAAAAGAACAAACCCTAACAATAGCCCTCCAAGCAGGGAAATAGGATGTAGAATCTGAAGATGAAACCAAACAAAAATAGGGAACACCAAAAATAGCCCGAGAAAGGGGAAACTAGGGCTGAAACCCTAAAGGGAACAAATGCGAAGTAAAAGAGGAGACACCAATGAAAGAATAGACAAGAACTGAGAGATAGGAACCTGGGGCTGAGGCCCTAATAAGAACACTGAACCAGAATAAACAAAACAGCGGATCAAGAGAAACTAGGGTAAGAATTCACCAAATGAAAAGGCCCCTGTTGCCTTTATTCCCAGCACCACGATCCCAAACCCACCTGAAAAACCAACACACCCAACCAGTATAGGGTCATGTGTGTCAGACCAGGCCGGTAGAGCAGGGGGGGGAAGAAGGTAGATGAGACCATTCCAAACAAGGAAGAATAAGCAAGCTAGAGTGAAGCAGAGAGGGACCCGAGTGGAGAAGAGGGGAAAGAAGATAACCTGGAGAATGATATTGAAGAAGCAAGAGGATATCCAAATCTTTCGGGGTGGCTCTCATACCCTAAAAGAGGGTGAAGATGGGATCAAAAGCTGGGAGTGAAAGATGGGAGCGATGACTAAGCGAATGGGGTGACATCATCATATCCCCATAATTCATTCAATAATAAGATTTATATATTCTATTGGGATATTTTATAGGTTTATTTGATCATGATTTTCAAAAAAAAACATATAAAGTGGCTTCAGACCCAACTTTAAAAAAGTAAAAAATATAATTTTTTTTTCTCTTTGTAGACATCCAATAAAATTAGAATGATATAGAGAAGATTAGAATCAAAATGGGAAACACTCTTTCTGAGATCATTCATCCGATTCTCTTAAAAGAGCATGAGAATTTTTTTTAAATTTTTATTGATTCTAAAAGGAGTATGTAAAATATGATATATATATATAGGTATTTGTCAATAAAAATGTATTGATAAATTCTTAGGAAATAAACCCTCCATTTTTAGTAAATTCATTTTATACCTCAATAATATGTTTCCTTCAAAAATGGTATTTATTTATTTTTGTGATAAAATAATTTAATTAATATATGTGAAATTGATAAATTTTATTTGATAAAAATGATATCATTTTTGGAATCATCATATAAACATTTACTAATGGTGAAATTTTTGGATTTTTTTAAAAATATTATTTTTCAATAAATAGTAAAAAATAATGATTTTATATAAAGTTTTATTTCTTTTCAGTATTAAAAATTTACTATTTTTTTTTGTTTTATAATTTCATAAATTTTTTAATTGAAAATAATCCAATTATTCTCATTATAAATTTCCTTATTCTTAATTTCCGTATAAAAACATTTTTATATTCAAATGCATTTTTCCTGAAAATAGTTTTCATTACATTTTTCAGGTTTATTTGACAAGTAAATTATAAAACTAATAGGAATTTATTTTCATATAATGGATTAAATATTTTGAATCATCAGGTCCAAATTTGGTAAATATTTTAAATTTATTTTTAGTCTAAATGAATAGTAACCAAAGTTGTATTTATCTCCACATTAAAGGGTAAATTGGGTTTATAAGGGTTAATACTAATGTTAAAAGGATTTAAAATTATCCTAACACTTGATTTTAACATTTTTGATGAGTGGAGTTTGATAACACCCTTTATATATTAAAAATATATTTTTTCAATTTTTCTCTAAAAAATATCTTTATATTATTTTTAGTAAAGAATAATTTCAAAATGCCACTTTCAAGATTTTAATATCTCTAATATGATTTTAGAAGGATAAAAAATTCCATGGATAGCTATAAATAGTAATTTTTATTTTTAATAAATCATTATTATAATGGTAACTTATTTTTATGTTTTATTATTGAAATAATTATGATAAACTCTTACACAACACCAACATAATTCTTGTGAAAGTAGTAGAAAATCCAGTAAATGATTTTGAAAACATACAAAGTAATATTTTTTGAGGATTTATAGTGATATAATAATTAATTAGAAAAATATAATTTATTATTGATTTGATAAATTTTTTTATTTGAAATACATTACATTTTTTTATATTTAATGTCGAATTATTTTAGTAGCCCAAAAAATGACTTTTATGGTATTTTATGTTGAATAATATTTTTTTAAGTGATTTAAAACATATAATATGGTTATATTTGGAAATTTTAGTGGGATATTTTCTATAATATTGAGTATTAAAATTATTAATCACTTTTCTTTTTATCATATCTTTATTAACATATAAAGTGTAAACGACATTGTTTTCAAAGTAATATTTAAAAGGGTTATCGAGAACTTAAAAGTAAGGGATATGGGATAAAACAACACCCAAACATGGATAAATTTTATTTTATAAGATTATTTATACATATATCCATCATTACTTAGATATGTATCAACTTGGATCCACATGAACATGAAAAGTTTTTTATATTAATTTAATACTTTATATAATTACAAGGGAGGCCCTCCTATCACTTATAAAGGGACACCACCTATCATATATTCCTCATATTTCATAAGACATGTTAATAAACCATTATATGCTCAAATCACTTCCCATAAATCCTATATACTTATTAGAGTTCTTGGTCCCACCGATTGACTAACCTAGAACCCTTGAGGAATAAGATTAATGTGGTCTTCTAATGAGGAGGTAATCATCTTAACTAATCCTTTTCATTTTACTTATTCTCCTAACTTCTTAAAATATTGTAAAAACATGATGATATAATATAATACAAATATAAATTATACATAAATTGTATTATTACAAGGGTACAAAACTTATTGATATATTTTCCCATTATATGGGGAATGAAAACATCGTTTATTCATATGTGTGGACTACTAACTCCACTAAGTGTTTTGTTTCTTTTTCATTATCGATCATCATGAAGTTTTTTAATTATGGGAATAATTCATATGTTTCATATTCATAAAAAATTTATTATTCTTGAATTATGTGATATGAACTATATCTTTACCTTTCCATCTATTGGAATATTATAATGTTGTTCGTGCATATGTTTGGATTAACACCTCCATGAAGCGATTCCATTCATTTTCATGTACTCCTATAAAGGATGGTTATAAGATTTTATTTTATATATAAATTTTATAATTATGTTATTATTAGTATTATTCTTGAGATTATGGATTAATGACCCATTTGACCTTGGTCAATCTACCAAATTCATTTTACAATTATGAACCAAATATCCTAAAAAAGACCAACATAGAATTAACTGATTAATTAAACAAATATTTTATTTAAATAAATTAAATAAATTAAATAAATTAAATAAATTAAATAAATTAAATAAATTATTTAATGACCAGGAAAAAAAGTTTAAAAGGTTCTTATCCCTTGAAATAATTAATATATTTTTTTTATACAAGTGTTAAAGGACATACATAGAAATTTAAACTCGAGATAAGGGGTTTCTCAACTAAATTTTCATTCATTGGGTTATATCTCAACTTCATTTACTATGTTATTATATGATTATGCATGAAATTACCTATAATTTTTTTAATTTTTTATTTACTCGTATTTTTTTTAAATTTTTTTCACTTATTCACTTCGTGGATTAATTCTAACACCAACAAAACAATCTTTGTAAGGATTGTTCATCTTAATATTTTTTTTGAGACAAGATTCATGTCATTCACCATGATCTATTTTTTATGGTGAATTTTAAAAAAATGAATGAATTTATAATTATCAATAGTTAAAATTCATAGAAATTAATTATACATATCTCATTCTTTCTTCTACCATCTTTTGATTCAAACATTACAAAAGTGGTAAGAGTTTTGAGTATCAGTTTTGTGTATATGAGATATATTCCATATTCAACACTTTGTTTTTTCATATGGTTCATATACATAACCTTTGATATGTTTTATCATGAATATATCCATAATATTCGTATTTATTGTTTTATTAGAAAATATTCATTTCACAGCGTTTTTACTAGAAAATTTACCTAATCTGTTTGGGCTTTATATTAATATCTCACTTCTTAATGGGTTGTTTATCCTTAAATTTACAATAATGAAATTATATGTTATATATTAAAATATAATATGTATTTTATTTAACTTTTGTTATTTCTATATATTATATTTTTCCTTTCATTTTCCACTCTCAGAGTACATAAAATTCTACAAGTGGTTTTTAGGAAAACTGATATTTTTTTTCTTTTCATTATTGAATCTTTTTCTTCAATATATTTATTTTATTTAAAATACTTACACGAAAGTTTATAAAATTAACCAATGATGTATTAATTTAATTTTCACAAATTTACTAATTTTTATAAAAATATTTAAATGGAATCTTCTTGTCATTTTTGGAATGATGAAATTTTTACCAAAGGTGTGAATAAGATCTTTGTTTGAACATATACTGTAAAAATTAATTTTCCTAGTGTCACAAGTAATACATGATTTAAATATTAATTTGAATGTTTCAGTGGTTATTTTATGTGAAATTTCATTTAACAAAATTTTAGTAATTTTTAGTTTTTAAAGGTACCTAATGGAAATGTTATTTTCCATTTTTTAAAAGAAAAGTTTTAAAATATTATTTTAATAGATTTTCAATTTTATGATACCACCAATCCTATTTCTATTTATTATATATGATGATTATTTTAAACATAATAACTTAAAATATATTTATTTTCCATGGTTTAATCAATCTATAAATAAATAAAAGCTGTTATTAAATTTTTGATGATGAAAATGAAATATTCCATGTTTTATTTTTATATATTATACTTGGACACTATTGAAGATGGAAGGTGAGACCAATATAGCTCATGATGACTGGTGATCCTCATATAGTTTATGTGATTGGGGAGGTCAATATCTCTATCCAATGAATGAAATATTGGTTCATGTATTTAAATCAAAAAATGAGGGAGTTAATTGTGGGGTTTTTACTATGGAATTAAATAGGTTCTATTTATTTCTAGCGTGAATGAACATGGGTGATGATGATATTATTTTATGATAAAAAATGTTTTCACAATGATTGTATTTATAATGATTATTTTGATCAATATTCATTTCACTTGGATCATGATTAATAAATCTTTTGACCTTTTTGTTTCCAAATATTTATCCCATGCCATATGTTTTATGATATAACTTTTGATGGGTAAAAATTATCTTATGTTATTCTCAATGTCTTTATGTCTATTTGATAATTTCAAACTCACTAAATATATTCAATTTACAATTAATATGTTTACCCATACTAAGGAATTCAATTCACTTTTATTATTATTCCCCTTGGTTATAAATAATAATGTTATGTAAGATATGTATATAAGGGATTTGCATGGGAGATGATGAAGAATTAATGTTAAATATAAAAAAATGATTACATTGGGAAAATGGTCACTTAAAGACATAGGTGTTGTTATATAAGAGTTTTTTACATTATCTAAATCTATAAACCTAAATGTACCTTAAGTGTATAAGTGATTTAATATTTTCCAATGATGTTCTATGTTTTGTATGACTAAAATTGGGTCATGATTACTAGTATCAAAGTAATAAATGTTAAGATTATGTTTTTATAAAAAGATCTAGGAGTGTTAGTTTGAAGTTATTATAGTTGGTATCAGAATAGGGTTTAGATAACTTTTGATATTAGGATTTTTTTCATTTTATGTTAACATAAGAGTTATGGATACCATTATGGGATTATAAAATTATGGATGATCATAAGTTCAAAGGAATTGGTACCCCATTTGAGGATTTAAGTGATGAGATTATAAGGTGACTTGAACCTTTTAATGTATTTTATGAAGGATACTTCATTGAGGTAAATATTATTTATTGAATACTGGGTTAAACTTGATGAATGAAAAGTTTATTTTTTACAAGGTATTATTTTTGTAGATATTTATAATCAACATAGGAACAACCTTTTAGGTTAGTATATAGAGTTGATTCTAGTTATTTTGGTAAAGTTCACTATATTACCTGATTCTGTAGTGATTAAATTTATTTTTGGAAAAAATTATTGTGATGATATTTATGGTTTATCCATTTATAGAATGATATAGGTTAAACCTTTTGTGTTATTATTTAAGTATTATAGATTAATGTTTTAAATATTTACATAACAGTTTATTTGGGTATTATCATATAATGTGATAAATATTTTGGATTTATTAAATATTGGAAGAATAAGTGTTAATCCTTTTATATAACTCATGGTAAATTAGATGTTTATTATAATTCTTTAGAAATTATATATTCATACACAACATTTGGAGTAAAAGATGAGATAAAAGTTAAAACTGATTGAAACACACAATCAAAAGATGAAATTTTGTTTATGGATTCAAATAAAATTTGGTATGTATATTTCATTATGATAATAGTATATATTGTAAAGTAATTACTCAACTATAAGAAACTTATCTTGAAATAAAAATGTCATTGCATTAAAATTATTAATGTTCTTATTTCACTCTAATTAATTCATGTTTTGTGGTAATTTAAATTATAATGACCATTCATTTTATTGTGATTCGTGTTCTCTAACACCCCTATAATTGTTAAGAGAATAATTTTATCCTAAATATAAATATTTGTACATCAAACTAATGTTCCACTATTTGTAATTATAGTTGTCCATTATTCTACATGACTATTATATTTTCATTTTCCTCTTTTTAAAATTAAGTTTTATTTACACATTTTATAAAGTTTGTTTTCCACAAAGGAATTTTCTAGTCATATAAAATTTATTTATAAGTTCAATATAAAATTAAAATAACACAATTTATTAAAGTGGTTGATAAATTAATTCTATGAGATATTATAATAACACTATGTTTTGTAGCATACATAAAAAGTAATAACAAGCTCTAATGAATGTGAAATATTTTCATTTGAATATGACAGTTGTAACCTAGCAGTTGAGTTGGTGGGGGGTATGAATAAGAGTAACCATATTATGATATATATATATATATATTTCAAACTTAATAATATTTTATTGATAAATTATTATAAAATAGACAATCAGTTTTTAGTAAAGTCTTTATGATTCAAAAATATGTTTTCTTCAAAAACAATTTTTTTAATTTTTTGTTAGTGAGTTTCATAATAATTATTGACCACTTTATGAAATTTAAATTTATAAAAAGGTTATAATTTTCAAATTAATTATATAAATATTATCTTAGAGAGGAAAGTTGTGATTTGTTTTTGAAATTATGCATTTTTCAATGAATAGATAAGAATACTGATTTTATGGAAAACTAGATTTCCTTTTCATGTATTTATAAAGTCCCATTTTTATTTATTTTTAAAATTTAATTAATTATTTTTGATTAATAATGTTTCAATTAGTTTCATTTGAATAAAAATTAATCTTAATTTTGGTATAAATACCTTTTTTTATACCTAGAAAGTATTTTCCATGAAAGCCATTTTTTAATGTTTTATTAGATTATTTTAAAATAAATTTATTCCGCTTTTAGGAATTGAAAATGATAAAATTGAATCAATATTTTGAATAATTTTATTTAAATTTGGTTAATTAATGAATATTATTTTTGTTCATAATGAATAGTAACCATGGCAAAATTTATAACCATAATAAATGGAAAATTTGAATAACTAGGGTTAAAAGTAATTTGAGAAGGATTTAATATCACTATAACACCTAATATTTATCTTTAGAATGATTGGGGTTTGAAAAAATCCTTCATATATTTGGAAATGTATTTTTGGTTCACTATTCATTTATAAAGACCATTATCATATTTTAAGTAAGGTAAAATTCCAAAATGTCACTTTCTTGATTTTAATATCTCTAATATGTTTTTACAAGGAGAAAAAATACATCGATGGTAACTTTTTTGGTTTTTAATATTAAATATTATTTTATGAAATAAATTTATTTTTAATTTTTAGTAACAAAAAAATTACTATAAATGCTTATTCATGTTGAAATAGTTCTTGTAAAAGGAGTAGTAAAATCAAACATATGATTCTAAAAAAATTAATATTTTTTTGGGATATTTTTGGTGTTACATGAATTTTTTAGATAAATAAAATGAATTATTAGTTTTTTGAAAGTTTATATTAGAACCAAATTATTTTTTTAATATTTATTAAAATTCAAATTAAGTGAGTATTTTAGAAAATAAGGTTAAAGGTATTTTCGATTAAATATTATTTTATTAAATGATTTAAGAATTATAAGAATTATATATTATTCCATTTTAATAGTATATGGTCTATTAAATCAACCATTTTCCACTTATGAATAATTTTTCCTTTTATTATATCGTTATTTACCTCTATGGAATAAAAAACATTATTATCACGTTAATCATTAAAAGGGTTAAAAATGGTTAAAAATAAGAGATACGGGTTAAATCATCTCCCAAACTAGTATATATTTTATTTTATGAGAATATTTATACTTATATGGATCTTATATTAAATATATATATATTTTGGGACAAATAAACATGAAAATTAATTTATACTAATTCAATACTTTATGTAATCTCATGGGTGATCCTCTCCTCACTTATATAGGGACACCACCTCTTCTATACTCTTCACACTTTAGGAACCTTGTATCTTAACCATAATATACCAAAATTGGTTACCAAAATTCATATACAATTAATATAGGCCTTAGTATCACTAAAATACTAACATAGAAACCATAAGGTGTAAGATGAAGGTAGTATTTTAAAGAGAAGATAATCATCGTAAACTGGCATTTTAATTTTACTTCTTCTTCTAACTTCATAAAATTTTCTTAAAAAATGATGATATAATAAAATCAATATATGAAATAGACTAAAATTATAATATTATAAATGGTAAAATCCATTATCATCTTCTTCTCCATCCTATGGGGAATGAAAATAGTTTTCATGCGTACGTGTGGACTACCACCTCTATGAAGTAATATTTTTTCCATCACTACCTCTCATGGATATTTATAATGATGGAGTTAATTTATATAAATAATTTTCATGATATATTTATTATTTTTGAAATATATTATATCATATATTTCATTACCCTTTAATCTGTTGGAAAATTACAATGATATTGGTGCATACGTGTAGATTTCCACTTCCATAAAGCAATGTGATATTTTTTTCATGTATTCCTTTCATGGATGGTTATAAAAGTTTATATTATTTAAAAAAATTATAGTTATGAAATGATTATTATTCTATATATGATGGAATAATGATCTCTTTTACCATGGTCAACCTACCAAATTCATTTTTTAATTATGAACCGAACAACCTCAAAACAACTAACATGGACTTAAATGATTTATTAATTGAATATTTAGTTGAAATAAATGGAAGAAAATGTTTATTTATAATTTAATAAAAATATAAAATGATATTTAATAGACAAATAATTAATATAATTTTATAATAACATAATTAAAGGACATACATAACAAGTTGAGCCGCGAGGTAAGAGGGTTTTTAACTCAATTTCCATTCATTGGGTAATACTTCTACATCATTGACCATGTTATGGAAATGTTATATATAAAATGGATTATAATTTTGTTATTTTTTATTTTATTTTATTTAGTTTCAAAATTTTTACACATAATAACTTCATTGATTAATTTTAACTTCAATGATGCGATCTTTATATGGATTATTCATCCTAATCTCATTTTCTTAAGACATTCTTAATGTCATGCAGCTTGATTTCATTTTATAGATTACTTACTACCCCATGAATGAACTTTAGAATATCACTTAAATAAAATAATGGGATTTAGGGATCCAAATAATAATATTTCTTCTAATGGATTTTGATTTTAAAGTTACCATAGTGTAAAGGTTTCTCATTTAACTTTTGTTTTTATGAGAGATATTATATATTCACTTTTTTTTATTTCTTATGGTTTATATAATAAATCAATGATATTCTATATCATGAATATCTTTATAATAATGTTATTTAATGTTTCATTTTAAGTCATTTAATTCATATGAATTATGATATAACTGTTACCAAAGCATCAAGATTTTCATTTTACAATTTCACTTTTCTGCTGAAAATTCTGAAAATGAAATTATTTGATATGTCTCTATAAAATAAAATTCCTTTTCTTCAACTATGGTTATTTTTTCAAATTAAAAAATATACCAGCATTTTCCACTCTTAATGTACTCAGAATTCTAAAAGAATATTTTTAAGGAAAACTGATGTTTCTTTTGGACCTGACTAAGAAAATTTTTCTTTAATGTACACATTTTATTTAAAATGTTTACAATAAAGTATTTACTATTATTTAATGATTTATTAAAGTAATTTTATAAATTTTTTCTCTTTATTTAATTTTTTTTAAATAGAATCTTCTTGCATTTTTAAGAACGAGGTACTTTTTAACAATGGTGTCAATAAAATATTCATTTTAGCATATAAAAAAGAAATGATTTTTTCCACCACCATAACTATTATTTGTTTTGAATAATTCTCTACCATTTTCTATGGATATATTCAAAAAATATATTTTTTTTCATATTTTTTGAATTTTTAGTTTTTAAAATGTACTAAAAAAGGTTATGTTCACAAATTTTCCATGAAAACTTTTTAAATATTATTTTATGTTATTTTCATCTATTAAAACATATTTTAAAGACTTCTCTACATCACTAGGAATTTGATCTTATGATATAATCCATATTCTTTCTCTGGATAGATTATGATGATCATTTTAAATAGATCACCATGATATCTATTTACTTTCCAATAGTAAATCAAGATATAAAGGTATGAAACTTTTTATTAAAAGCTTGATGATGAAAATTCAATATGCTATGAGTAATATTAATGGATGGAATATATAAATTAGTGATGATCATAGGTGAGCCTGATATAGCTCATTATGATGGGTGTTCCCAATATAACTTAAATAATGGGTGAGCCCAATATATCTCTCCAATGCATTGGGTAATGTTCCTAATATATAAAGGAAAGGAGAGAGTTAACCAGGGTGGTTTACCCTATGGATTTAACTACAATCTAGTTATTTCTATCATGAATAAACATAATTTATAAAGATAATATTACAATATACCAACATGTTATCTCTAAGATTGTGTTTATAATTATTCTGTTTATGATGATTGATTTCACCATGCTCAGGATATATTACTCATATGAATTGTGTCTCTGCTAATGATTTATGTAGTTTCATATGTTTTATAATGCAGGGTTTTATGGATATAAATTTTCTTATGTTATTCTCATTATCTTAATACCTATATGGTTATATCATTCTCAATAAATATATTCAATTTTTATTGTTTATGTCTACACTTATTGAGCTTTTAATCTCACCCTTCTTATTTTTCTTTTCTCCATGTTAAAAAAAATATGTTAATTGAGATATTTATAGAAGGTTTTTATATGGGTGATGATGAATTATTAATTTGGAAGATAAAAAGGTGGGTATAGTGAAAAAAAGAACAATTAAATAAATGAGTATTTTATATATGTTTTTCCCTCAATCTTAAAATATATCAAGCTAAAAGTCATTAAGTGCATATCTGATCTAATAATTTCTGATGATATTATATGTTTTGGAGAACTAAAACAATGTTAAATTTATTTTTATCAAAGACATATATTTGAATAATATGTTTTTAGGAGAAGATATTGGAGTTTTTGTGTGTGGATATTATAGATATAGTAAAGTAGTAGTGTATGTTGGATATTTATCCTTTTCATTATAAATGATACCAATAATTATATTAGGCATAACTGAGATTTGTATTTGGAATTTTTTTGGTATGCCTTCATGATATCCTTCAATTAAGAAGCAAGAGGGTAGAAAAAACCATGATCCATTAAAAGATTAATTGGATCCTTCACTTGACAAAAAATATAAAGAAGCATTACTTTGGATGATTCAGTCTGTAGTCATGCAAATTATTAGTGTGATGATAATATATCAGATAAAGTATATTATTAGAGAGATAGTGTTAACCCCACTATTGAGGTGATGACAAAAAATATGGTGAAAAGAACTATATTGATATTATCTAATATTTTTTAACTTGATAGAGACACAATCTAAAATGAGGTAAAGTTTTATACTTATTTTATTTTTAGAGCAAGAACGTACCTGTGTTATATTCAGGTCTAGGTTGATAAATAAGATGGGTTATCAATGAAGGACTTTTAGATTCACTTTTTTGATAAGATTTACCTAACGATTTAAAAAATGAATAATTACTAAGAGTTCATGAAATATAGTTACAGTGATATATTAGTGATATGTTATACAAAAAACATTATAGAGATACTATAATTCCCATTGATGTTACTGGGTGATGAGGCAATTAATACGATACATTTCAATGTTTCTATGAGGTAACATACATTAGTTAAGGTAATATTTTCCAATCTAAAATCATTTTTTAGATAATAAATTTCTCCATTACAAATGGGGGAAACCTATAGGTGTATTTTAATATATTCTTGTTTAAACTGTTCTATAGGTATATGTATAGATCCCTGGGTACCTAAAAACATTGGTTCAATGTTTCTCAAAGGGTAATTTTAGTCAGAAAAAAGGCTTGAGGACCATCTCTTCTCCATAAAAGTAGGACCTAGTATAAGTACATATAATTTTTAGTCTACATAAGGTGTGTCTCCATTTTGGATTGATGGGGCATCTCATGTGATTCTACTAGAGAACACCTCAATCTAGTAGTGTGTAAGGTTTTAGTCAAATATATGAATAATAATTTGGTATATGGTATCACCTTTTAGTATAAATATAGTTTATCTTAGATATTTCAATGGACATGTTTACCAGTGGATACCATAATAGCATGGCGGGACACCAAAATTTAGTCATATGTCTAGATTATAGGATCAATTCATTAGCTCAGACCACCATTTTATAGTTTAGAAGATGACACCTGATGGTGGTGAGATACCATCAACTACAAAACGTATGATCCAAATTAAATAAAATTATAACACTCTATATTCTATATTCCTAGTTGTTAAATTATTCTGGTTTTGTCTTGGTGTGTTTGATGGGGATTTTGACCATAGACATGTCTCCAGACATGCATTGTGAGGGTATTCAAAAATTCAATGGATATGAATTTATGATTAGTAGTCATAGTCTTCTATTATTTCACATTATATTTAACATGAATTACAATTATGTGATACTTTATATATTTTTTTACTCACAATAGAACCCACATTGATTTCAATATGGGAAGAGAATATTTCACTTCCCATATGGGTAATTATTATATATTCATCTAGGAAATAGATTTATAGGTAGGAAATGTAGAATATTTTCATTAAATAATTACTATTATTACATCCCATTTTTTCAGTATTTTCACAAGGATAAACGAGGAATCTAAAAATATTATATTCCCTAATATCATGGATTGATAATAGGATTTAATTTATATAGATATCTCAAGATTGTTTTTAGATTAAGAAGATGAGTTTATGATCAAATTAGTGCTATGAACAATGCCTATAACAATAACACCTTAATGAATTATATTATTTTATTATAGATAAATTTAGTTCCAAATATAATAATTAGAGGATAATTGATTTATTTATCTGAGTACATTAGGGGGTACCCTAAGTTTTTTTTTTAAAATGGATGATGATGATAAGTTCTTATTTTTTTTGGATTATCATAGATTAAACCAAGTTATAATCCTGAATATTTATCCATATTATGGCATTAGAAACATATTTTATCATTAAAAGGATCTATATGGTTCACAGGGATTTAATTTAGATGTGTTCATTAGTAGTTAAAGGAGATAGATGATAATATTACCAAGACTACATTCTAGTGTAATTAAGGATTTTAGGAGTTTTTTAAATTATACTTGGTCAGATGAATTCAATAGCAATGTTTATGGACTAGATGAATAAGATATTCTATCTATATGTTGATTCATTTTTTGGTCATAATCATTGAGGAAATTGTTGTCTATTATGGGAAAAAAGAGGAGTATTTTAGGCATTTTTTGGAATAATTTGGTATAATGAGATAAAATTAGATTTATAAAATTCTCTTGAAGTATCAATTCTCGATACGAGAAGTGATCTTCCTAGGAAATGATATATTTGAGTTTAGAAACCCATTAATTTTGAGGTAGGTTGATGTTATTATTTCATATGAGAATCCAATTAACTTATTTAGATTCAAATATTATTTAGATTCTTAGGCTAAAAAAAGTAGGATATTCAACAACTCATTCAATTAGACACACTATTGCGGGATATTAAGAGGATGTGGGTGGGTTTTCAAAATCTTGATAAATGTGGGAGAGAGTTTCTGGAGCTAAAGAATTTATGGAATTAAAAATTATTGATATTTTTTATGTTTAAATATAAATATTGATGTTTGTTAATTACTAAGGAATGTTTATTATGCATTGAAATAAAATTTAATTAATTCACATGGTGAATGAATTTGACTTTAAGAAGTGGCGGATGGGGGAAAATATTATATAGATCCTCATTTTATTGGTTTTTCTCATGAGATAAAGGTTTGGGTACATGCTGTATGTATAACCAATGAAACCATGCAATCATGGTTGTGACCTTGATAATAATAATGATGTGTTTATTGTCGCACTCAAGGAAGGAAAAATTTCATGGATGAAGCCCTAATGGTAAAGATTTATATGTTTCGAATTATGCATTTCATCAATAGAATTTTATTATTTTTATTCATGAGATTATTTTATATTATTATGTCATCCATGGATTTATTTTAATCTCACATGATTAGTTAAATAGAATATTTTGATTATAATTTTTTTCATTCTATATCAAACATTCCTTATTTTTTCTATGATAGCTTCTAGTATATGCTTTCACTTAATAATCATTTTAGATCAACTTTATTATAGTTCCATTTACTTAAGTTATAAAGAAATGTATTACACAAGATATATATAGAAGAATATAAAATGTAGGGAATTTTTGAGATATATTGAAGGCTTATTATGTATTTTAGTTTCTTATATAATATAAAAAATTTAATTTTAATGTGAAAGTCATGGGAATTTTTAGGAAATTATTTTTTATAATTGTTTAAAATTTTAAACCATAAAGGTCCTTAGAATGTATATGACTGAATATTTTTTGGTGATACTATAATTTTGTATAGTTAAAATTTAGTTTTTAAATCCTAGAGAAAAGGTATACTCTATTTTAGTATTCAAGAGATTTTTTATTGGGTTTGGAGGGACTAGGATTTGTTTTTTAGAGTTTCTTTCAAAACTATTATTTTTGTAGACTATGGAGATAATTTACATTATAAAAAATTTATTTATTATATAAATTATCCGCTAGAAAGAATTTGTGAAGATATATTAGGGAATAAAACATTTTACACTATAAATCATATTTTTTTGTTATATAATTGTCACTCAATTTAATTTGACCCGAGGCATTGTGTTTTTCTATGTAAATGTAATATGGTAAATTTATGTCATAAATTTGTGATTTACAATTTAAAACCCTCATGTGATGCATATTTTATCCACTGACTATGTAGATCATTCTTAATTTATTATTTTACTTCTATCATGAACCCTATGATCTTCTAGGAAACTTTGGCTATCTCACCCTTTTATAGATTGCTTCATTTAGTGCTCAATCTTCGAATTGGTTACATTTCTTCTCATTGGGTAAGTTGCCTTTCTATTTCTTTGTTTCTCTTGATGTGGTAGTGGCCTAGGTCTAGTTTTATATATCAATAATCTCTAATATATTTTCCCCTTTATTCTTTCTAGATCTATTGTCATATCATCTTCAAGGGGCCACCCCTTGTGTTGGTTGTCGTGTGGCATGAATGTTTTTTGAACTATATTTTTACCTATCTTCTCATTTAAATTTTTTATTTATTTATTTTGATTATATGATGTGGGATTTGAAATTGGGGCCTCATTATATTGTTATGTGTTCATCCTGGTGTGTTTAGATCATATTTCGTGTAGTGTGTGACCTGATATTGATGTAGGTGGTTCCATCATTGACCTACATTGGATGAACTATAATTTCTCTTGATTTTATAAATTTATTTATAAACAAATTGGAATGATTTATTTGTGTGTAAATATATATTTATTAAAATAAGGCTTTCCCTTTTTTTGGTAAATGAAAAGGTTTTTTCAAATAATTATAAAATGGGTTGAAAAATGGGTCTTCAGAGCTTGTATTTTATTGAATAAAAGAGTTATTTGGAATTGTTTTTATAACATGAAGCACTTTATAATTGATTTGAAAAACATTGATCATGGGAAGCCTTGGGTAATTAGGTGGAAGGTGTAGTATTGAGATTAATATATTTTATTTTTGGGGGGTTCTCTCATGGATAATTTCTCTACTACTTAGGATGTTGTTCTAGGAATATTATTTTGATATTTTCATGGGGTTCAGTCTTGGGGTGTTCCTCTACGACATACTGTGTTTTAAGGACATGATTGATTACTAGTCATTGAATGTAGTATTTGTTTCTTCTATCCTAACCTATTGTGATCTTAGGCTTTTTTTTCCTTTGTGATTTATCTTTGTTATATTTTTGAGTTTATAAACATACTTTGAGAAAGGTGGAATGATTATTTCAAATTATTGTACTTATCTCATTTTAGGTGTTCATAAAATGGATATATTTTCCATTATTTTGATATGAAACCCATTTATTACTTATCATGGAATTTTTTATTTAAAATGAACATTTTGGGATTATAAAAACATGATATGGAACACCTTGGTAGGATCCTATTGAGCCTATTTATCTCACACCCTACACACCAATTCAATGTTGTGTAGACCTCGTATATTCTTTTGATGCAATAAAGTGCATGATGCTTCAGTTAAGTAGTGATATTTATGTCATCTGAGTATAGTTTACTAGTGGTGAGATGGTTGGAGGTTACCCATATATCACATGGAGTAGTGGTTGTTGGGTTTTAGTTGTCCTTTCTGGTTTTGTAAGACATGTACCTTTAGGGTTTTTCTAGATTTTGAGTTGTACCACTACTGATATTTTTATTTGGTTATGGAATATATTCCTTCTATATTTCTTCCACTATTTCTTTCCATTATATGTATATATTTATATATTCTATGTAGTTTGTTTTAGGTTGGGAAAAATCATTCTCTTAGGTTGTTGTTTGATGCTCGTGTGGTAGTCTCATGACCGTGGGGATTGGGAATTCCCTTAGGGTATATGGAGGGTTGGTTTGGGATCTATTTGGGTGGGTAACCTAGATCAGTTCATTAAATTTTTTCATCAGATCATTGTTATTCACAATATTGGGAAAGTTATTTGGAAAGAGGTATGATTTTTGGGACATAAGAAGTAGTTTTTCACGAGTAAATGGATAGATCTTTCCATGAAGAGCCTCAATTCACCATGGGATATTGGGATGTTTGTTTTGTTTGTTGAGTTTTTATCTTAAATCTCAACTTCTTCTTATAGTTTTGTTATTTAGATAGATTTTTTTCCCTATCATATGATTTTTTTTTCTATTTTTAGTGTATCAGGGAGGGGGGGAGTGTATTGAGAGATTTTCTTTTGTAAATAAACCTTTGGATTAGAATATTATAGTGTCTATCATTTGGGAAGTAAGTTCCATAGATTAGAATGTACAAAAAGTTTAAAACCTAGTGGTTGAGTCATAGCGAGGAGTGGAGGATATAGAGATTGATCTCGAGAGTTCCTATATGACAATCCCCATCCTTTAAGTGTACAAATCTACCACAACATGTGATGAACTAGCTATAGAAGATTGAATTGATCTCTTACTTCCTAGAGACACATGAGGTTATCAAGGTAAATTACACAATATTCAAGCTCGAGGGTCTTAGAAAACAATTGCTCTTTTCTATAGTATATAAAGATAAGAACATGTGTCTAGATTGGAAGGGATTTAAGACCCAATTCTTATAGTAGTTATTCCCAGAGCCTCTGATGATGGAAAAGTATATGGATATCCTCACTTTATTGAAGGTATAATATATGGTGTTGATGTACACTAATTATTTTCTAGATCTGTTTTGTTTTTCTTCAAAGGTAGTGAGGACTGATAATCTGAAATATCTGAAGTACCTATAGTGTTTACGACTAGATATTAGATCATCGATATTTATACTAAAGGTATCCACTTATATAGATACAATTGAAAGGGATATGATGTTATATATGAACACAGTAGGTATGATAGGGTATTCTTCCCCTTCCCATCCAACCAGTGGTGGGTTCAGTTGGAGATTCAGGGGAAAATATGGAAAGAAGAAGAAGTGTAATGATCATTATAGGGTTAGTGGAGGTGGTTATTATAAGTGGGGATTCTATGAACCATCAACCGTAGAATATAGTATTCCCTTGACATACTACTAATAAATAAACTAAAGACACACTCAATATTCTTGTCCTGCCCCTACAAAGATGTACAATACTTGTGGCCACCACAACTATTTACAACGGTTCTATCAGGACATGTATATTCCTCATTATGGTCAAGGATATTAAATTGCAAGAGAAACTTTGGTGAATTTTTATGCTTCAAGGTCTATTTAGATCTATCCATAGGCCTTAAAAGTGAATCAAATTCACGCATTTGATGAGTTTTCGGCAGAGGTTGATCTGGGGCCATCGATAGTGAGAGGTACTCTCTTTGTTTCTTATTCTATAGAAAATTATTTATTTTATACTTTTTTCTTTAAGTCATTTATATCTTCCAAATTTTTTGACATGTTGAAACTTTTAATGGATATCGTGTCCTTTTTTATGGAGTTGAAAACACCACTAGGAAAGAGAAAAGAGCAGGGGTTTATGTGTATATCTTATTCTCTACCGATAGTTATCACATAGTTAGTATGTGATTTCCTGGTTCTGGAACTATATCTTTTCAACTTAATCATCAGGATAGATTGGGTCATCACTCATAATTCTGACATTGATTCATATCATCAGGGAGTTTTGTTCTTTACTACCGAAAGGAGCTCTCAGGTGTTTCAAGGAGAGTGAGATATGAGGCCTATTCTTGTGGGACCTATCCACCCATAACATATGATATTTTTTTCTATTAATATAATAAATTCTAATGATGTTTCATCTTATAGTGATGTTCCCATGGTTATTGGGGATTTCCCAAATGTCTTACCAATATACTATAGTTTTATTCCTCTAAAGAGGGAGGTAACGTTTATATTAGATCTAGTGCTGTGTACAGGGCCGATATCAATAACCTCTAATCTTAAGACACTAGTTGAGTTGAAAATTTGAAGATCTAGTTGGATGATCTAACAGAGAATGTTTATATTTACCATGTTTTTCACCATGGGAATCCCTCAAGCTGTGTTCCATGAAGGCTAATGGTTCACTTCGATTATGTGCAAACTATAAAAAGTTGACCTGAGAGATGGTTAAGAACAAGTACACTTTTCATTCTATGGATGATTTGTTTGATCATTTAAAGAGGTTAAGTGGTTTTCAAAAATCAATCTTTAGTCATGTATCATCTACTCCAGGTTTGATATTTTGATATTTTGAATAATGATTTCAGGAGAAGCTATGGCTATTTTGAATATCTTATGATCCTTTTAGTCAAAATAATTCTCTTTTAGTTTTTATTAATTTTATGAACAAGATATTCCATAAGTATCTCGAAACCTTTTTCATTATGTTCATTGATTATATCCTTGATTTTTTCATATACAAGTGCAATAATGTGCTAAATTTGAATATGGTTTTGGGAATCTTAAAGAGACACTGAATTTGTGGAATTATTTAAAAATTCAATTTCAAGATTCAAGAATTTATGTTCATGGGGCATGTGATTTATGAACATACCCGATGAGTCAATCCTAAGAAGGTGAAGGCTCTCTTGTCATGGGTGGAGCCACTAAACGTCTTCGAGATTCAAATCTTCTTAGTTCTTGTTGATACTATTGATGGTTCATCAAGGATTTCTTAAAATTAGTGTCACTTATGATTGATCTTTCCATGAAAGGGGTAAAATTCATATGGGATGCTAAATTTCAGCCTTCTTTTGCTGACTTGAAACATATTCTAACAATAACACCCATCTTGATCTTACATTAGGCTGATAATGTGTATGTGGTATATTATGATTCATTTGGTACTAATCTGGATTGTGTGCCTATGTAAGATGATCTTGTTGTGTCTATGGATATCTTCAAATTGTTCTACCTGATAAGAATCACCCCACTAATGATTATCATCTCACCGCAATTATGTATTCACTTAAATGTTGGTGGAACTACGTTTTGGGGGATAGCCTCATTGTATATTTTGACCATAAAATTGTAAGCTACATATTTTCTCAAATAAACCTGAACTTCAAGTAGATACTATGGTTTGAATATCTTCAGACTTTTGATTTTTACATTTCCTACACCTTGCGGAAGGGGAATATCATAATATATGCTCTCAGTTGGAAAGATCCACCACACACTATCTCAAAATTGAAGTAAGAGTGGAAATTGATGAGACACTCCACTTATTTGAATTTGGATTCTTAGGAAGATGATTTGATTATGGTTCGGACCAGTGTTTAGTTATCTTCATCTCTCATCGAGTCTATTTTGTAGAATCAATATAAAGATGGTGAGTTTATAGGAATTAGTGAAACCCTTTATAGTGGGGATACCATTTGTGGTTGGTCTCCCCATTCTTATGGTATTCTTCACTTCAGTAATTGAGTTTTCATCCAAGCATCTATTGGGAATTCAGTATTTCCTGATTGGAATAACTCTTTATGTGTTATTCACCCTAGAATATTGAATATGTATTATAAGAAGAGTAAACATTTCTAGTGGCCAAGTATGAGGCATGAAATTGATGATTACATGTCCTGCTGTTACACTATCTAGTAGATAAAGGTAGAGTGCTTGAAGTTTTTTTGTTCTCAAGATCCTCTTATGGTGCCGATTTATAAATGGTATAAGGTCTCTCGACTTTGTTATTGTGTTACCCAAAACTCTCTATAGAAATAATTCTATCTGGGTGGTTATTGATCAGTTGATCAAATCAGATCATGTTTTTCCAATCAGAGACACCACTAAAGTTGATGATTAGGGTAAGCTATATGTATATGATATCATGAGGTAACATTGGGATCCTTTTCCATTATCTCATACAAGGATACTAGGTTTACTTCTAGGTTCTGTAAGAGTCTCCAAGAGGCGATGGGGACTTAGGTTTGGTTGAGACAACATACCATCCATAGATGGATGGTAATATGTATCATGCTATTAAGATCCTATAGGATATGTTCCACACCTATGTCTTGGATTTTAGTGGATTATGGGATATCCAACTGGGGCTAGTTGTGTTTTCTTATAGCCATATATATCAACCATCGATAATAATGGAACCCTTTGAGGATTTTCATGGTCACCTATATAGTTCTCATATCTATTGTGTAGAGGTGGTTGAGGTCTCTCTTGTGCGACCAATTCATGTGTAGGAGACAACATCGATGATTCTAGATATATGTTTACATTGAATTACAACATAGAGTCAGAAAAAATTGTATGTGGACCATCGATGTAATCCATTGGAGTTTTCCATTGGTGACTGAGTTTTTTTGAAAGTATATCAATGGTTAGGTCACTATCGACTTGAGAAACATGTAAAGATGGATTCTAGATATGTTGTACAATTTAAGGTCATTTAGTGGCTTGTTCAGGTCATTTATTGGTTAGAATTACCAGCTTAGTGGAAAGGTATGCATGATGTTTTCCATATATGTTAGCTCCAGAAGTACCATCCTGATCCTTCCCATGTTCTAAGTTGTGAAGAGATTGAGTTAGATCCAGATTTTTTTATATATAAACCCATAGAGACCATTGATACCAAGGTGAAGTTCATTTTTTGTAACTTTATTTCATTTTTTATATTGTTATGGTCTCACAAATTAGATTTTCACAAGACATGGGAGAATGAATCATCAGGGAGGAAATAGTGGCCTCAGCTATTTATGTAGAATTATTCTTACACATGACTTCCCAATGATGTAAATTCTTATGTTGGAGATATTATAACATTCTAGATAAAAGGTGCATTCTCTTTTAGTTCTTAAAAGATTACTTATTGGGTTTGGAGGGATTAAGAGTTATTTTGAGAGTTTTTTCAAAACCTAATATTTGTGTTGGAGGTAGAGTTAATTTATTCCTTAAACCCATGATTCATAACATAAATTATCTACTAGGAAGATTACATTAAATAAGTATAGGGAATAAAATATTTTATATTGTAAATGATATTTTTACATTATAAAGTTGTCACTCGAGGTAATTTTACCAGAGGTGATGAGTTTTTTAGTGTAAAACTAATTTGGGAAATTTACACAATAAATAAGTGATTTATGATATAATCCCATCATTCCTAGTATCTTTCATTCACTAATCATGTAACTCTAAAATTTGGACGGATTATCCTCTCTCAAATCCTAGACTATTCCAAGTGATTTTGGGTGTCTCTGCCTCTTATAGATTACTTTGTTCAGTGCTTGATCTCCAACTTGGTTGCTTTTTTTCTCTTCAGGAAATCAGGCTTTTTGATTCTTAATTTCTATTGTTTCGGTAGTGGTGTTGGGATGTATTTATATATCCATGTTCTCATGATGTTTTTTTATCTTCCATTCCATCTAGATTCGTTGTGATATCATCTTCTAGGGGCCAACCCTTTTGTTGGTTGTGGTGTGGCATGTGAGTTCATTAAGGTTGGTCATGAGAAATCCCCTATGATGACCATTTTTCTTATGTAATTTGTTTCTAAGGTGTGTGATTAAATTCAAGGACTTACCTATGTTCTTATAAATTCCTTGTAAGGTTTTTGGATCCCATTGCAGGTAATGTATGAATGGAGTTTGAGGTTGGTGGTTCAATCTCTAGCTCATGTTGGATGAAATATAATTATTATTGGTTTTATAATTTTTTTTAAAAAATTTACATTATTGATTTTTGTGTGTAAATTTATTTTTTATAAAATATGGTTTCCCCCTTTTTTTCTAAAAGAAAAGGGGTTTTAAAAGTATTGGGATATAGATTATGAAATGGGTTTTCAAAGAATGTCATTTTTTGAATAAAAGGTTTTTTTGTAATTGTTTGTGAAATGTTAATCACTTTGAAATTTATTTGATAACTGAAGCACATAGGAAGACTTGGGTACTTAGGTGGATGGCATAATATTGTGCCTCATCCATTTTTTTTAGGGGTCCACTTATGGGGTGTTCCTATTTTTCCTCAGCCCATGTTTTAGGAATTTGATTTTGATATTGTTGGGGGGTTTACTCATTGGGTGTTCCTCTACTCCTTTGGCATGTGTTCTAAGGACACGATTGAAGAATAGTCATTGATTTTTTCACAATTATTCTACTAAAATAACTGGTTGTGATCCATGGTATATTTACCATTGTGATTTTTCTATATACTGTTTTGTCTTTGATATTCCTTCTTTGAATAATGTGGATTTCTTATTTGAAATCATTTAACCTAGATTGTTTTAGAACCATTGAAAAGGAAAATATTTACCATGATTCTGATATAATTTTTTTTAATGTATTATAATGCCATGATTTCTTTAAAATGATCATACTCAGATTATTTCTATAGAGACATGATTTGAAACAACTTGGTGGGATCCTACCAAGCCTATTTATCTCAAACCCTAAACACCATTTTTGTCATGTGTAGACCTGGTATTTTCTTTTAATATAGAAATAGGAAAGGCACCATAGTGAGGCGGTTGGGTTTTTGTCAGATGGGTATGGGTAGTTATTGGTGAGATTGGGGTAGATTTCCCACATATCACATGGAGTACTATTTTTTGGTTTTTAGTCACCCTTTTTGATTATTTTGGACCTGTTTCTTTGGTTTTATCTAGAATTAAAGTTCTATTGATACTACTGTTTATTTTTGGTTACAAAATATATTTCTTCTAGTTACATTTAACTATTTCTATCCATTGTATATATAAATTCCATGAATTTGGTTTCAGGTTGGGTGAAATCATTCCCTAGGGTTGTTTTTTTGATGATCGGGTTCTAGTCAACAAATAGATAGTATCAAGAATGCCCTTCAGGTATGTGGCAGGTTGGTTTGGGTTCTAGTAGGGAGGGTAATCTATGTCAGTTGGTTACATGGATTCTATGATTGACTTCATATATGGTATGTAATGAATGTGTTTATGAGCACTAGATCCTAGGAGTACATGTACAGAGTTTCATAATGACACTCTTTAGTATAGCAACATTGGTTGAAGAACGTAGGGTCTCACATCTCTGTAGCTTACTAAAACCAAATTATATAACCACCTAGGTTTTTAAAAATATATATATAATTTCATTAGGTTTTAATTAATATTACTATTATGGATTTATATTTATTCAAGAAATTTTTATTTAAAAAATTATATTCACTATTTATTTTTATGATGTTATATGAAAAACTAGATAATCATTATAATTATGATTACTTGATAACATAAAAATATTTTATCTAAAGGTTGGATATATGTAGTTAACTTGATTATATATTTTTATCCATTTAAAAAATTATTTAAATATTAGATACTCTATAAATGAATATTTATTTTAATTATATAATTTTATAGTGATATTTATTTTCATAACATTCATAGAAATAATTTTGTGACAGCATGAAAAATAGATCCGGGTTTTAATTTGAAAAAGTGCTTGTTTTTAAAATAAGATATATTATTATATATTATGAGATTTAAATTAATATTTAATCGTTGATAATTAAGTTTCTATTTCAATGAGCTAAATTATATATATTGAATCATCTTGTCTAAATTAGAAGAAATTAAATTTGTTATTTTTTTTAAAACGATATATACAAGTAAGTAATAAAATTTATGTATAATAACAATTCTTGATAACATAAAGTTAGAAATATAAAAAATATTTTTTTATTTAAACTTATTATTTTAGTAATTTAAAATAATTAATTTTATTATCCAACATTATCCTTCATTTTTTATAAGTTGAGTGATATATTTGAATTAAAATTTCTTTTAAAAAATAGGAGTCTAGGATAAAATTGAAATTTTTTAGTTAATATGTTTTAAGTGATTAGAATATTTTTGAACAAATGATAAATTTATTGAATATATTATATTAGTGGAGATATAAATATTATTTACAATTTTAAAATATGTAAATTTTATTTTATTGGTGGTTGACAAGTGATAATAAATTCCTTATAAAATTTGACTTGAATTTTGAATTGTATTTTACAACCTAATAATTAATTTTAGAATGAAAGTTTTCATATCACTTTCTAATAATATATAATGTTTCAGAATAATTTATATAAATAAAAAATTAATTTTAAATGTCAATAGGGGAATTTAAATTTGTTAAAGATTGATTAAAGCATTTGAGCACCTTTATAAAATACAATTTTTAGTACAAATGGAATTTTACCACATTTTATTATATTTTTATTTAAAATGGTATAGAAAAATATATAATCATTTGGAATTACTATTAAATGATAATAAACATAAATTATTTTGTAAATATTATCCGATTAATATATGTTTTTATATCAAGAAAAATATGTTAATCAATCCCTAATGATGGAACAATTATTGCACAACACTTTAATAGTATAAAATTGTGGCAAAGAGATTATATTTAGAAGGGATAAATTGAATCTTAAATTTAAGAGATAATTATAATTATTAATATATTTTTTGTATAATTTTTTTAATTTTAAAAATAAAATTTGCTATGATTATAAAAATTATTACCCAAAACTTGTTAAAAAAATAAAAAATAAAATAAAAAACCATATCCTAAATATGTTATCAAAATAATATATAGAATGAAATATATTATGAATTGTTCTATAGAATAATAATGATGAATTATATATAATTTTATTTTTGAGACCCTAATTTTATAGTCAAATAGTGGATAATTTTCCAAAACTCTTTCCTAGTTTTGATCTAGTGCCCATGAAACACTAAATATATATAAAATGTTGTCTTAAAAATATTTAGATATACTAAATGGAATTTTTAACACCCTCAACCAAAATCCACTATAACCAGTGCACAAAGATGTGTTTCCAAATGAACTCAAGTGAATCTCACTGTATGCCAGAGGCTTCTTACTAGTATAGGGGGCTATAAGGGTACCATAGAAAGAAAATACCTGCTTATTAGAGGGATAAAACAACCAAAATAATATTAAAAGATATATACACCAAAATAAATAATAAATGGACATTATACAACAAGAGTAAAAAATTAACCAAGTAACACATTCTATAATAATATAATTGATACATTAAATTTATTGACTCGGATTTCCCCAAATTTATTTTTAGAAATTATTTAGGAAAATTCTGAGACCAGTCGCTGAGACAGTGTGCGATTTTGGGACCTGGTGTGACTAGAAGTATTTTTTGAAAAATGTTATGTTTTTAATAGCACACGCACTCAAATTTTCTAAAAAATTGGAGTAACTCTTAAATGAGTAATTGGATCAGAAATTCGAGGGCACTGTTGAGCTATGAATAGTGGCTTTACCCTATGTGCAACTTATCATTAGTTGGCATGAGTCTTCTATGGAAAAACCTGAAAAGGATGTAACCATAAATAAAATAATTAAATTGTTTTATTTTATTTTAAAATATAAATAAATCATAAACGGTAACTCAGATTGGAAATCTAAGAACATTGTTGTGTTCGTAATGTGGTGTTTTCTTTATAAAAGGCCTAATATTAGCCAATGTGGGCTGGCTGCGAAAGATAGTTTTTGGACGTGAACGTCATTAAAATATTATAATAAGAATATATTATTTTTGATGAAACAACATGATTTCTTCTAATACGTGTTTGTCAGAGAACTTGAGGTTATCAACATAACCTTGGAATTATTTTGATCCAAGGACACATATCTCTCTTGATGAATGGAGACGGATTGTGGATCAATGATTAATAACGAACCTCTGATTCGAAGGATCTTCACCCATGACAAAGATATGGCACTCGTTCTTCATCAGCGATCAAACCTAATCAAGGTAGGGAATTTTTGATTTGATTTGATTTCCCCATTCATGAATTCCACAATTAATGTGGACCAATCAACAAATATATTGGTCCTGTGGATTGATCGTTGTTGCGGGATGGCATGACAGAGATGCGACTATGATAAAGATGGATGGATCTAAGCGGTTCAGAAGATATCTCTATTTGAGGGAATTTTCATCCAAATGGATCGCGACGTCGATATGATCCTAGTGTGAAGAAGAAAAAGACCCAAGTATCATAGATGTACCTAATTTTAAAAATATAGAGCACTAGATGAGAACCAGTGGCCCATGGAAGGGGCCACCCGCACACTATAACTGATAGAATGCAATGACACGAGGTAGCAGATGTGTATGGGAGGCATCATGAGCAGGCAGCGCACTGTAGCAGGGCCTCGTGTCCGGATGACATGATGCACCACTGACTTGAATGTTGAAGCGCCACATTGACCTAGTAAAGTCATGTGGTTTGACGGACCGAGTGTAGTGCAAGAAAACTGGCCCATGCACACAAGCCGTATCAGGTAATCTAGACCGCTCCATAAGCATAACGGGCTAAAACAAGCTGCCCAACAGGCTAGAACCATCAGGTCGGGCTGGTTCATACCAGACCAGGTTGGGCCGGGTTAACTGAATTGGGCTGGGTAGGGTTGGCTGGACCGGGTCGGTTTGACCGGAAGGTCAAGCTAGGTCCAATAAGTCAGGTCAGGCTCGGACTGGACCTGAGTTAGTATTTTTCACTAAATCGGTCATAATTCCAAAGGGAATGTCTGTTTGACAAGACGTCTATGGTATTAGGACCCTTACTATGAGGCAATACTTTTGAGATATCATGGTGGGTTTTAGTTGGATCAGAAGTTGTTGAGAGCATACCCTTGTTCTTTTTCTATGAGGGTTTGATGCCAGATCCCATTCCCATTATAGAGGATGAACTGTATTCTGAAGTGATTTGTCACATAGAAAATTTGATAATTGACTTTGTTGGATGAAACATGTATCACACTAAGAGACCCGGTCAGTCCTCACTTCTCTTTGGGGTACCTTAGGTAGGGTTTGTGGAGAATGTGTAAACAATATTTACGTGGGAACCTATCCCCTATCTAGGATGATGTTTCCAGAAGGGTGAGAAGTCCCCCCCAGTAATCCCTGGGCACAAAGAACCCCTATCTATGTATCGAGATGAGATTATCTATATTCTACATGAGTAGACCTAATGAGTTTGGTTCGGTCCATTTTTAGTCTTAGATGTTCTGTTGTGATTTGGTGACTATGCGACTTGGGTGATGCATGAGTTATTGGCACTCCATGTGTTATTGAAAATCTATGTCTTGGTGATACTATATGTCTTAGGGAAAATACATAAATTGTCGAGACCCTATTTTTTTCTTAGTCACTTTTGTTAGACATGTTATACATGCTTCTATTTGAGAGTTCGAGGAGTGAGATCTCTTGGGATGAGCGTACTATGAGAAGAACCACTTATCTGGTAGTGGATGAGACTTTGATGCTTGGAATGCTTTATGATTATACCGATATGTTCTTATTATATGTGATACAAAAATATTCCTATATTTAGATGTCTATATTTTCTTAGTGGTGTTTTCCCTTTGTGGTACTACTGCATGGTATCTTCTTCATGGTGTTTCCTCTGTGGTATTCTATTGAGCTTTTGAGGTTTTCTACTGAGTATTATTTTACTCAGTCCTATATAGATGTTGACCACACATGTCATGTCTTGTGTAGATGTTCGAAATTGTTACATACTTCTGGGCAAACCAGGACCAGCTGGTGCTTAGTGAGTTCAGATAGACAATCATGTGCTCCTACAACTATATACAACAGTCCCATTTTCTTCGTTTACAGGTTGGAATTTTTGGTTTGAAGACTCTTTTTTGTGGGCTTATATTATTTCCTAGTTGTACTTCACTGCACTTTACTTTCCTATCATACTCTATGGTCAATATCTTAGTGTATTTATGCGTTTTCTACTTATTGTTTTTAAATTTTATCATTTTGGACTTGGAGATGTGTGTGTGTATACAATTACATCAAAAAATACCTCCCATTTGTGGGATATGCCAACTCAATTCCAGACTCTAGCCCCTGGCCTATCAGAGCTAGGCTTGGGGTAGTCATGACACGATCCTCTTTGGGATATTTCATGGTAGAGTGGTATCAAAGAAAGTTAGTTCTACTTAATGATTAAGAGTATGCGAGGTTGGTTTGGGGAAACCGTGTTGAGTGTTTCAAGTTCAGATGTTAGGATAGGGAATCCAGTGATGGTGCAATGAAAAAAGTATCCATACACCAAGACTCAAAAAAATATCTTTTTAACTTGATACATGAAACACTAAATGTTGAAAAAATAAAGGTATATGCATCATATAGGAATGTGTCGTTTTTTCCATGTCCTTCTTGAGTCATCTCAATAAGTATAATATTTTAACAGTGATACATCTTGTTTTCTTACATGTTGTATTCACGACACTAGAAAGTGAGGTTCCTATAGCAGTATCAAGAGTCCGACTCGATGTTTAACGAGGCCTCCCTGAGGGGAGAGAGTCTCAGAGTAGTTTTTCTTCAGGATTTTCAACATGTGATGATTTATCCTATTGATAAATTCATAGATCCACCCGAATGGTTCAGGTGGATGCATCTTTCTAGACTAAGTCGTGCATATATATTTTGGCACTGGATGATAATATGTAGGGTTCAAACACATACAATAGGCTTCTGAGGTAGAGATCACCTGGGGTTCAGGGTTGGAAGGACCTTCCAATAATAGGTTCATGATGTAATTCATAGAATAAAAGATTTCATCAGAAGTTATAGAGGCATGCTAGTTCCTTGAGGAAGAGGTGTTGCTATGATTTTTGTGGGAAGGGACATTCCAAATGTGATTGTCTCAATATTCAGATTTCATTTTGAGATGTTGTTGTTGAACTGACAAAGAAGAGGTAGAAGTTGGAGCAGATAGATCCGTCGAGTGGAGAATGTGGAAGAGGTACTGGGGAAGTAATAGGTGGTGGCCAATGTCCTGGTGCGTTACCACCACCTCCCCAAGGTGGCCCATACCAGACATAGGGAGTTTTAGGATGGGGTAGAAACCATTGTAGGATGTCGAGGATATGACCCCAAGACTTTAGGAATGGTTCAAGGTATGATCTATGGCTTTCTACTTTATTTGTGATATTGAAAAACAATTATGCTGGTGATTTCCTTTCCTAACACTTTTATTGTTTGATACTTAGAGATTTCGGTTAAGGTTTTTACTTGACCCTCACTTTTAGAGACTTCTACTGGAGGAGACCCAAATATCATAGACCGATGTTGATAGTGTGACCAGACTCTTAAAGGTGAGAGTTTCATTTGGTATCTCTTAGTAGTAGTATCAAGGCCTTACAATTTCATTCTGGGTATGGACTAATACCCATAGTTCATGTAAAGATTGATTATTTTAGACAGTGGGTGCAGTTAGTTTGTGATTATAGAACAAAATTTCTCTTTTCATCAGCAAAAGGTAAATCCATGTAGCTCAGGACTCACGCATAGGGGGTGTAGCTGATTACTCTTCAGTTGGCCCATCACGAACCTAAGTATAATGGATTTTTTGAGTCCTTAGTTTCCCTTAATGATGGTATAGTATAAGAACCTATTCCCTGAAGATGTTATAGGTTTACCACCTTATCGAGAGTTTGGATTCTTTGTTGATCTACACCTTGAGATGATATTGATATCTACACCTACAAATCAGATGGATCCCATAGATCTTTGTGGGCTAAGGGTGCAGTTGGAGGACTTGTAGATGAAGGGATTCATGAGACCCAGTGTTTCACCCTGGCTAGCCCTAGATGGAATTAATTGATCTCAGACATATCATCTTAGAGATTGGAGTTGAAATGGATCCATATAAGGTTGAGGTAGAGTTTTATGCGCACTCCCATCTTGAGGTTTATAGAGGAGGGTGTCGAGTACATAGTGTTCAGTGATGCATCAGAAACTGAGATTTTTTTTATTCATGAAGAGGAAAAAATTGATTTCCTATGGTTCACACCGGTTGAAATCACATGAGGAGAAATAAGTGACCCATGATCTTCAGTTAGAAGTAGTATTATTCAATTTGAACATGTGAGGACACTACTTAATGGGAGAGGAGTTTATTATCTACTTCAACCACAAGAGTCTCAAGTATATCTTCTCTCAAATGGATTGGAACTTGAGATAGAGACAATGACTAGATTTCATCTAGGACTATGACTAAGAGATTGTATATACTATTGGGAAAGGGAATATGGTAGATAATTCTCTCATCATGAGATCTAGCTTGCAGTTGATGAATGAGGCATTAGAGCTATTAGCCTCATTATAGATATCCATTGTGGATGGACTTGGAGTAGATTATTTCTAGTCAATGGTTGTCACCCATCCACTATTATGATGAGTTAAGGAGGCACAACGTAGGGATACTGACTATAAAGCTCTATATGATCAAATTTTTAGAGGGAATACCCTTGATGGATATTCAAAAGGTAGGGACCATGCTGTTCTTTTCAGTGGATGCACGATGATACCAGTGGAGTTGTAAGAGGAGCTTCTGAAGGAGATTCATTCTTCCAATTTTAGTGGTACATACAGGTGTGGTAATGATGTCCCAGGACCTCTAACATCAGTTTAGTTTCCTAGGATGAATAAAGAAGTTACATATGTTATTTCCCAATGCCTTACTTATCGAAAAATGAAGGCCGAGCACCAGGTTCTTGTAGGTTTGACTCCACCCCATGAAGTGCTGAAATAGGAATTAGATGGAATAACAATGGAATTTATGAAGGGTTTACCATATATGTCCTATGGGGTAAGATACCATCTGGGTGATCATTGACCAACTCACTAAGTCATCCCACTTTTTACCTATCTGACACCAAAGTTCATTAGAGAGATTGAGACACCAATATGTGGAAAAGATAGTCCAGATTCATGTAGTTTCCTTGAAAATTGTTTCAGATCATTATCCTCACTTCACATCCTGGTTGTGGAAGGGATTTTAGGAGGAATTTAGGACTCATATACTCTTGAGCATGAAATATCATCCCAAAACGGATGGCCATATGGATAAGACCATTCAGGTTTATGATGACATACTTCACACTTGCATGTTATGTTTTGGATGAATTTGGGCAGATCACCAACCTTTGGAAGAGTTTTCATAAAAAAATAACTTCCCTCCACCATCGGTATGAAAAAATTCGAGGTTCTATATGAGAGACCCTGTAGGTCACCACCTTATCAGGTTGACCCTGGAGAGTTGGAACTCATGGACACAGAATTGGTGTAGGTGATTATAGAGAAGGTTTAGGTTATCCAGGTGAAGATGAAGACTACACAGATCCATCCGAAATCTTGGGTTGAGAGGTGAAAAAGGCCATTGGAGATCAAAGAGGGAGGACATGTGTTCCTTCAAGTCCCTCCATGATGCAGGATACATAGATTTGGCTAGGATGAAAAGCTATATATGTGGATCCTTGACCCTTTCCTGATACAACATAGAGTTGGTGAGGTGGCATACCACTTGGCTCTACCCCCATAGTTGGACCAGGTACATGACATCTTTCACGTGTCTCAACTTAAGAGATATGTTCACGATTCATCACATGTCATTGATGTAGTGACTTTTGTTGAGAACCCGGTGGAGGTCAAGGATCGAAAAAATGGGATCCTTAATGGGTTGTTAATTCCTATGGTTCACATTTAGTGGTAGAACATGAATCTCTTGGAGAGCACATGGGAGCAGGAGGCTTAGATTTGTGCCTAGTACCCTTAATTGTATGAGTATCCCTTTGTTTTGGATTTCAGGGATATAAATCCATAAGGTGGGAAAAATGTCATGACTCTTATTTTCCTGAATTTATTTTTAAAAATTATTTCAGAAAATTTTGAAATTAGGTTCTGAGATGAAGTATGATTCTAAGGCCCAGTGCGCTCGATATGAGTCACTAAGAAATGTTATGTTTTTAAAGCACACCTGGGTGAATTTTCAAAAAAAGTATGATAAATCTTAAATAGCTATTCGGTTCAAAAATCTAAACGCACTTTTTATCTCAATGTAGTAGCTTTACCCTAGGCCCGACTTAAATTTAGTCAGTGCAGGTCTTCTATGGAAGAAACCAAAAAGGAAATAACCGTAATTAAAATAATTAAATAAAATTATTTTATTTTAAAATCCCAATATCTCATAATTAGTAACGTGGATTGGAAATCCGAGACAACCATTGATTTCATAATGGGGTGTTTTCTTTAGGTGAGGCCTAACATCGTCCGGCAAGGGCTGGCTGTGAAAGATAGTTTTTTGGATGTAAACATCATTAAAATATTCTAATAAAAGTATTTTAATATTCTTGAAATGATCTAATTTCTTTTAATATTCATTTTATAGTGAATTCAGGGTATCACCATATCCTTTAAATTCCTCTGAGGTAAGGAGAAGGATCTCTCTCGATGAACGATGGTGGATTGTGGATTGATGATCAATGACGAACATTAGATTTGAAGGATCTTTACCCATGACAATGACATGAAAACCGTTCTTCATCAGTGACATAAAGAAATCGAGGTAGGGAGGTTTTTATTTGATTTAATTTACCCATTCATGAATTCCATGATGAACGTGGACCAATCAACAAACAGATTGGCCTGAGGATCGATCATTGTTAGAGACGGTATTTACCATTCCATGGTTTTTATGGGAGAATGACCTTGTGATTATTAGTTGGATTTTGATTTTAATTCTAATGGAAATGGACCATGATCAATACAAACAACGATTAAGGTCCATTCATCTTTGTTGATTTATGATTTTCTCCCTACTGTTCTTCATTTGTTGTGGGCATTCTTCATTTGTCTTGCGACTCAACTTTTTGTGATAGATCGATTTTTGCGTACTCGATCCTTGGAACAGTGATCCAACATCGTAGATCTGGGATCATCATGGCCTGACGAAGGTGTGAAAATGATGGCGACAGATGGATTAAAGAATATTGGGAGATATCACCATTTGGGTGACTTTTTGTTGGAATGGATCATGACGTCGATCCAAGCCTAGGGAAATGAAGAACATGACCCAAGGATCATAGGTGTGCCTCCATTTCGAAAAATGGAGCACCAGAGGAGAACCAATGGCCTATGAAAAAGGCCCTCAACATGCCGTCACATCATTACGCGGCAGAAAATGCATGCGGGAGGTAGCGCATGCTGGCGAATGCCATGTGAACCATAGTTTAGAGGAGACTAGGATGGAAAGGGTCTGGGCCAGACAGATGCCGCACACTACCACATTGAATGCGTTGATGTTGTATTGACTCGGAGGAGGTGCACGGTCCAATGTACCACTTACGGTGCAACAAAACTGGCCCGCAGATGTGGGCTTGAATAGGTGAGTCGGGCTGTTATAGTATCCTGATGTGCTGGAATGAGCAACCTAGTGGGTTGGACCCATCAGACTGGTCTAGTTCAGACCAAACTAGATTGGGATATGACGGGTTGGCCAGACTAGGTTGAGTCGCTGTTGGGTCAGGCCGGGTCTGGCTGGTCGTGTTGGACCCAGATAAGACCCGGGTCATACTTTTTCACCAAATCAGTCATAAATTTTAAATGGAAGGTCCATTTGATGATCCATCTATGGCATTAGGACCCTTGCGATGATAAGGTACTTTTAATATTTCTTGGTGGGTTTTAACTTTGATCAGTAGAGGTTGAGAGTGTACCCTATTTATTTTAATATGAGTGTTCAATGTAGGATCCTGTTCCCATCATAGAGGAAGACCCGCATTCTGAAGTGAGTTATCTTAACATAGATTCGACACTTGACTCAGTGGGTTAGAGAATATATCTCACTGAGAGGCCTACTTAGTCCTTAATTCTCTTCTTGGAACCTTAGATAGGGTTTTTGAAGAAGTTGTGACCAATATTTACATGAGAACCTATACTCTATATAAGAAGATGTTTCCAGTAGGGTGAGGGGTCCCCCCAGCGATCCCTAGGTGTAGAGGACCACCTTTCTTTGTATCAAGATCAAATTCTTTCCACTCTAGGTGAGTGTACCTAACAAGTGTTATTAAAGTAATATTCATTGTTTGATAATTAGATATGACTTGGTGATAATGTGACTTAGGGGCTATATGACTTAATGACACTCTGCATGTTATGGACACTCCATGTGTTACGAACACTCCGTGTGTTACCGAAACTCCATGTGTCACTGAAACTCCATGTGTTATAGACACTTTATGTCTTAGTGGGAATAGATGTCTCAGGGAAGCTACTTTACTTGTTGAGACCAAAGTGTTCTCCTGGGTACTTTTGGTAGAACTGTTCTATGTGTGTCTATTAAATAGCTTGAGGAATGAGATATCATTGGATGAGCATACTCTGAGTATAACCATGTAGCTGGAAGTGGATGAGACTTTGTGTCTTGGAAAACTTTATGAGTATACCATGATGTTCTTGTTATATGTTATATATATATATATATATCTGTGCTGAGTTAACTATATTTTCTTAGTGGTATTTCCCTTTGTGATACTTCTGCGTGGTATCTTCTTTGTGGGGTTTCCTATGTGGTATTACATTGTGTTTTCATGGTGTTCTACTGAGTATTGTTTTACTCACCCCTACATTTGATTTTCCTGCATGTGTCATGTCTTGAACAGAAGTTCAACCTTGTTATGGAGTTCAAGGCAGACTAGGACCAGACGGTTCTTGGTGAGTTTAGACTGACTGAGGTGTACTCCTATGATGATAGACAACAATACCAGTACCTTTGTTTACTGGTTGGACTTAGTGGTTTGTAGAATCTTTTTGGTGGGCTTGTATTCTTTCCCAGTTTTACTTTACTACATTTTACTTTCCTATCATACTCAGTGGTTGGTATCTTACTGTATTCATGCTTTCTCAACATAATGTTTTTACATTTATTCATTTTGGGCTTGGAGATGTGTGCATGGGTACAAGTACTTAGGAAAATGCCTCCCATTTGTGGGATATGACTACTTTGTGCTAGTCTCCAACCCCTGGCCTATCAGAGGCCGACTTGGGGTAGTCACGACATGGGACCCACTAGGATGGGGCATGACACTTAATGTCTGATAGTTATAAAAATAAGGAATCCAATATCAAAACCATAAAATATGCTTATAATGGAATCTAATACAAACCCAGTCTTGTCATCCCATGCTCTAACCTATTATCTCATGAACCGATGAAGCACCAGATCCCCATCATACACCAGTATTGAGAAACAATAGCATTTTCTTGAGTACCCATGTTATATGGAATCTTAAGCATGGTGTGAGTAAAACTTAGTAGGACACCACCAATGGTGTCTAAATTAATTATTAGTCTATAAAACAATTTATACTAAAAATAAAAGGAATAGTAAATAAATCAGTAGTAGGGGAACTTGGTTTATAATTACCATTTGTTAGTTATCCATTTAAATCTTTAAGTTACGTCATATAATCACGATGGGAATCTATCATTTAATTTTACAAGAGCATTTATTTATCCATTACTTTAATCCAATGTACCAAAAAGCATCTATTTAGGCACCCATATCATCTATTACATGGGTCACAAGTTGGAAATCACGGAGCCTCGGTCCAAGAATCTATCCAGGATCTGGTACATTATTTTTGGCCGTCAAAACCACTAGGTCACAAGTCTGAAGACATAGAGCATCAGTCCATGAATCCAACTGAGACTCAGAAAGACATGTACAACAATCCCAATATTGATATGGAATGCCTTGTATATACCCTTTGGTTTAGGATCATCATTACAATCCAAAAAAAACTATGGTGCACTGGGTTGCTTGGGTAATTAGTATATCCTACCTAAAAATAGGGAGTAGACCATCAGTCCTCATCCAAAACCATTATTAATAGGTTGGAAATCTTCGACTATCGATCCATGAATCCAATATAGATTTATATCATCATGTCTGACCATCCCCAACCATTCCATTATCAACCATTTTATCTTTATCCCATATTTATCAAATTTCAATATCATTAGTCATTCATCAATTACCACAGTCCCAATTGAACTTTTAAACATAATGTCCCAAAATAAGTCCCACATCCATTTTATAATTTGACGAACACCACTAATTTTTTTGAAACTACCCTTCATAAGGTTCTTTCTCTTTAAACATCAACAATTGACCAGAGGATAACTATTCCCTTTATTTCATTAAAACAAATCACCATGGAATTTTAAAATGTCTAAAATCACAAAAAATTCAAATCACCCTTTGAAATCTACTAAGAAACACTTTTTGAAATCTCTTTCAGGCCAACACCTCCTTTAAAAATGTTGCCTACTACAGAATACCATAATATATTATTTAAAAATAAGGTTGGATCAAAATACAAAACCTATCATTTAAACCATTTCAAAATCCTCTTAGGAAATTGACCAAAGAAAACAATTAAACTTTTCAATTAACCCATTAACCTTTTTGAAATCCAAATTCTAATTCATAACTCATTCCTTTTTCTAATTGACCTATCTCAATGTTTACCAGTTCTTTTTTTTTATTTTCAGGAGTTTGATATTCCCCTTGGGTTTCTCTTAGTCTAGTCACAAATTGCCAATAGGCCCAGTGGGGTTCATGAGGGGTTTCACACTTCAATTTAGATCCTAAAATACTTTCCTCTAGCAAAGAAATATAAATGGATAAATCCAGTACATTGGAACAACCACATATACTTGTAAATTAATGAGATTATGGAAAAAAGATTAAAGACCCACTACCCCATGCTCATAGATGATTACATTCCCATCTACAACCCTTGATTCAAACTAAAAAAACCTCAAACATGAAGCATAATAACACCATATAAAAAAAGGTTTAGAGATTAAGAATTAGGGAAAAAATTCAACAAAGACTCTTCCATAAAATGGAAGGAAACAGAATCAAAGACTTACCTAGAGCTTCAATTCACACCCAATGACACTCTAAAATGCTAAGAAATGAGAGATAATCATCTGTGTAGGAGGGAGGTTCTCTTGGTACATAACCCTAGTGCATAGGGGTCAAATGTTTGAGAAAATCAGGAGTGAAGGAAATTAGATCTGAAGAAAAAAAAGGTAAAAACACCACATTTAATGAGGCACATAGTTTTTCCTCACATTTTTCAAAACCATGCACCAAAAATATAGTTCCCTCTATCCAAGAGGAATCCAAGACACATGGTTTAACAAGACACTCGTATTGTTTTAAAAACTATGCCATGGCTATTCAAACACCACTATCCAAGGGACCTTAATTTACATAGTATCATAGGACACTCTACATGGTTTCACTTAACCATGCCTTCCCTTATGTAGGCCATATATTTATGGCTCATAGTTACTTCTTACCATGAACCAACCATGATTTCACCACATATTGGCCTCTTTTCCAGACTTTTCATATCCTAAACCACCAAAAGACCCCCATGACTAGTCTAATCCAATGAAACATTCCATAAACTAATAATTCAATTTGAGACATACCTTATCTTGGGGTTTTGATCTTGAAACCTCACCCTCTTATAAAAAATAACCCTCAAGCTATATTCCCCAGCCTTTATAAGCCTCTAAGAAAAATGGTCGGACCACCGAGCCCATTTATAATCTTTCATCTCCCAAGTTTCCCCCTGAACATGGTCACTCTTTCACAACACTCAGAGTAAGGAAACAATCCTACCTCGAGGAACTTGCATGTTGTGATCCACAAAATGAACATGATGCTTCTGAAAGGATGCATCAATCTCAAAAAAACATCATCATACCAACCATAAAAAACTCAGTAAACCTTGAATAACCCAAAGGAACATGATATTAACCAAAAAAATTCTCCAACCTATGTCGTTATATAACTCAAGGATCAATGGAATTGTTTAATTTGTGAACATCTATAACACCACCAAGGCATAACCTTCATCTAAAAGAACTCAATTAGTCAAAACTTGAGACAATGCACTTTTCCTAAACTGAAACACCCTGATAAAACTTACCCAAGCTAGTCATACCTGCAACACTTATCACATTTTCAACTGACCACTTTAACACTATAGTGCTCCCTATCATATTATATATCTCACAAACATCAAATTATGGTCTTTATAACTTCTTCAATCAGAAAAGACTACGAGAACCTCAAACTAAAGCTTCTAAAACATACCAGACACATTTACTAACTCACCATGTCCAAACATACAGAAGATAACTAACCAACACTGGCCTCCATTTCTACCATCAAAACCACCTAAAATGGATGAACACCCGCTGTCCATACAATAACTAAAGTAAAATTGGATCTCCATCAAAATATATTATATCCATGAAACACAATTATCAGTACAAAACCACTAAATAAGATATGGATTATATATCACCACATCAGTTCCATTACCAATCCATGTCCAACCATCCCAAGCTAAATCATTGTGGAAACTTATAACTCCCACTGTCAGCACATTACCACTTACCTGGCCACAAAACCTTATCACTTAAGGAATACCAAAACCTCCCAAACATTCCTATTAATGGATATCCCTAACTTCTAGTAAAACTCTAACATTAGGGTTTCCATTGTTCCCTAAACCATTATTATTTTCTACAACACCCAATGAAAATTCTGTGACCCTAACACCCCATATTTCCTTAAGAACCACCCCAAATCTGAAGCCAACTCTTGGATCGATTGATAACTACCTCCAAGGACCACCTAGACATACTTGAGGTACACATAAATGTACCTCAAAGGTTCCTCATTGGCATTATGATGCGACCACATCCAAATCATATCCTACCCCACACATATGCAATCCCACCAACATGATGGTCATTATCCCATAACTAACACATCCCTATCCACTTTTAGTGTATAGTAGACACCATTTTCCTCAAGAAATTAAAACGACCACAACTCATACCTATGTCACTATAGATCCAAAGAAGTGAATGTGTCCATATTATCCTCACTTGAGCAACTAAATGAGACATTAACCATTACCTATACCCAGCTTCTAAGGATAAAACCTTATCATTATCCAACATTTAAACCATCCCAAAAAACACATACAGAGAAGTCTGGTGGTGTACCTCCCACTAAAAGACTCCAATTACACTACTCCACCAGAGAAACCAATATGTTGTTTTCTATTAGAACAAAATAAAAAACATTAAGTAGCTTGACGTATAAAAAAAGCTCTCTCGATGTACCATGGATGATGTCAAGATATTAGGAATGATCATCTCAATTATGGAAGGACAACCAGATTTCACTAATGTATACAACCACTATTGATCAGTTACCAATTTCACTAACATGCGCTTACTTCTGAGCCACTTATTTACATATCTTAAATTGCATCATACATATCTAGCATTTTCCTAAATCTCGGTCCTTATCAAAACCCTCAAGGTCAGGAAATTTCCTACAGACATTTACCAAAATAGACTCAAGATACCACAAGGAACACATCACTATAGATTGGGCCAAACACCAACCAACACCACTAACCATCCCTCCTAATATATCAGCTTCATCAAAATCAATAAATTCTCAATGTTTTTATCCAGAAAACCAACTCTTTTTTGCAAATAATTTCAACCACTTGACCACCCCTCACCCTAGGTGTCACTTCCATAAAAAAGAATCCATCTATGCTATGGTGACCCCTATCTTATGTGAAAAAATTAGAAAATGATTCCTTTATTAATATTCATCATAATAGATGGGTTAGACACCCCAAACAATCCTATCTCTTCCAAATACAACCTTATAACCAACCAAAATCACTGATGTGATTTTTTAAGAAAGAACTAATGAATAACCATGCACCTTACAAGAATTAAATGACACCCACCATGTTTCTATTCCACCAATGAAAAACCCAATACTGGTTCACATTCTAAGGTACTTGAAAAACTAGGCTAACCTCCCTCGAGGTAACCAAAAATTCCCATAAATCACTAGTGCATGACCAAACCTCATGTTGAATCTCTAAAACCATTGAATTTCCCACTTATCCTTTTTGGAAAAACCAAAACTAGAAAATAGACTAAGTGTGTCACTAGTAAAATATCAAAGACTCCACCCTTGCCTCATCCACCCAAAAGAATTATAAACTTATCCAACCCCTCTCACGGGATACCCTCAAAGGTCAACCAATACTAACTACCTAAACTGGATACCCACATCGAAAGGGACACTGGATCTCCCACGAATCCATACACATCAGTCCTCAAAAACCATTGCTCATGAATATAATTCTTAATGTTGTTCCAAAAATTACTGTGTTTAATTCACTAACGTATTCTTTACTCTAGGTTCCATACACATAACAATGAAACCACTACAAACGGTAACATAACTAAAACACCCAATCTTAATTCCCAATGTAAACTCAATTGAAGAAAACCAAAAGGGACACCACATTTATGTTATAAAAAATCAACCGACAACCTCAAAATCACATCCTAACCAAAGGCACAACAAGAACATCCCTTTAACCACACATCAAAACCCAACAAAGACTCACAACCAATAACCATGGTCTCAAACTAGAGAAATTTTACTACCCAAAGTAGTAATACACAAGGTCTGATCAAAACACTAGGGGTACCCATTTTTACTTCCCAACAAGTTCCATTATTTCCCATTTCCCTTTTCAAATTTAAACATTACTATTTAAAACTAGAGGATTCATATTTCACAACTTTCAATTTTTAAGATGCATATATTTTCACTTTGAAAAATCTTTTTATTTACCCAAAATTTAAGAAATATTAGCTTTATTAAGATTTATATTTCAAAAATTTTCATTAACAAAAATTTCAAAGAATGATAAATAGATATACACAAAAGAGGGAAAGAAAACTACAAACATAATATTCCTAAGGAATTTTCAATCATAAGAAACATGCAGATGACCTATCAATCCTATGTACCTAGAATGATACATGAATAAACACAACCTATATTTACATACATATCCCATATATAAAATCTTATAATATAATAACATCATATCCATATTAGCCACATGAGGTGGAAATATCAATCAATGGTAAAAGCACAAAATAGAACATCAATTCCCACCCTTGGAAAATTGGATTTTCCCTCGTGTGTGGGTATGTAGGAACCCTAGGACAAGATCATTACCACCCCCAAAAATACCCAAGAAGCATATCTACCATTACCAAATAGTAATATAAAATACACTCTAATACCACTTTGTAACACCCTAATCCAGAAGCCACTATAATTGGTGCACCGGTCCAGGTCGCCACATGATGTCAAGAACAACTCCCTATACTCAATAGGAGGAATACTAGTATTACAAGTCTATAAATGCACTATGGGGAGACTATAATCATTTATTAGAGTGAAACCAGAACAAAAATTATATCAATAGATATAACAAAAAAAATTAACAATAAATGGGCCACATACATCTATATTAAACATGTAACCAAGTAACACATGCTATAACAATACGATGGATACACTATATGGAATACAATAATACAAATAAGGACTCAAATAAAAAATAATTAAATATCCTAAAGATGAACTTAAGTCCCCACCTAGTCTTGACATCACATGCTCCAACCCATTATCCAATGCACCAACCAAGCACCAGGTCCCAGTCTTAAACCTGTACCAGAAAATATATCTTCTTCTTGGGTACCCAAGTACTATGGTGGACTAAGCAGGGTGTGAGTATAAATCAGTAGGCCACCACCAATGGTGTCTAAAGAAATAACCAATCTGTAAAATAGTGTATGTAGATAATAAAATGTGTAGTAAATAAATAAGAATAAAGGGAACATGTTTTACCTTTACCATTTATTAATTAAACATTTACATATTGAAATTTAGTTATATCATCAATATGGTAATATAACATTTTATTTCACAAGAGCATTTATTTGTCATTTATTTAATATAGTGTACTAAAAAGCATCAATCTAGTTACCCATACTATCTATCACAGTGGTCACAGGTTGGTAATCAAGGAGGCTCAGTCTAAGAAACCAACTGGGATCTAGTCAGTCATGTTCAGCCATCCCAACCACTAGGACACAATTCAAAAAACACATAGAATTAGTCCAAGAATACAATGGGGACTCAGAATTCCATTTATAACCATCCCAACCTTGATAAGGAATGCTATGTCCGTACCCTTTAGTTTAGGAAAATCATTTATTTCACAAAAAAACTACGGTGCACCGGCTTTCTTGGAGCATCAGTCCGTCCTTCCCAAAACTAGGGAGTGGTGCATCTTTCCATCATCAAAAACCATTATTCACATGTCATAAAACATGGAGAACCAGCCCATGAATCCAAATAGGATTATAAACATTTCTACCCAACCTTAACATACATGGAAATTCCATTATTTTTATGAATATTTGTTACATTACAAAAATACATGCCCAAGTAACATAATAGTTTAGTGTCTTTGGAAACAGGGAAATAAAATCTTCTATCCTGGTGAAAGATCTTTAACATCTCCCATAAATATTTCCACCTATAATACTTCTACCTAAAATCTTTCTTTATAACCTTTGGAAATGAAACATAAGAAAGGGGTGATCTCATATGATCAGTAAGGTTAAATAAAGGAAATGAATAAGCATAACGTGAAAAAAAGGGTATCAAACTTGAGAATAACATTTCAAGATCATAAAATGTATATTAGTGATCATAATAAATATTGGATGTTAATAAGACATAGTTAATAAAAGAGATAAGAGCATAAATCATGAAGTCATAATATAAAAATAAGATAAGGAATTTGTGTCATGAATGTTGGTTTATAACATTTTTAAAAATGTATAAGTAGAAACAAGTTCACTCATTAATTTTTAGTCACGAAATTAGGCCCTCAAATCAACTTATGAACCTGAAAATAGGTTTATGCATAAAATCATGGACATGTAATTAGGTTCACACATAACCTTATGGACATGAAACTAGGTCCATGCATAACTTTGTGAACATGTGATCAGGTTCACTCATAACATTGTGAACATGTATTCAAGTTCATGGATAGACATATGGACAAGAAACAAGGTCTATGAATAACATTGTGAATATGTAATAAGGTCCACTCATAACATTGTTAAAATGTAATCAATTTCACATATAAACTTATATACATGTAATCTATTCCATTCATAACATTATGAACTTATAATCATGTCCACACATAACATTTGTACTCATGAGTAATCCATCACAACCCAATGGATTGGAGGGAGATATAGTCCCCCATCACATAATAAAATCATTAATAAATGTTCCACAAGATAATAAAACTTCATCATGTCCTGACCTATAAAAAGATATGGGTTTTATAAACATCAAATCGTAACACGTGAAATGAAATAGGAATAATTAACATTTCCTGACATCATATCCTATAAAAAATAGATAGTTTTCCCAATAATTTCATCAAAGAATAACCCATGAAAAGAAGCAGGTATTAAAAGCATATAAGACATGTTATATAAATGGGTTTCATAATTGTCATTCCATGAAAACATAAACCATTTAGGAAAGGATATGAATTAAACCTTTGGACAATTTCCTATAAATCCATGAGTAACATCAATGGATGTCATCTTAAAAGGAAAATAACTTAGAAGGATATTTTGAAAACATTTCTTGAGGAAAATATCCTTTATTATTTGAAAAAATCTCTCCCAAACATTAATACTTTTGAAAATCATTTTACTTTGAAAATATTTTTAAAACTTATAAACAAGTCTTGAAAACATTTTGAAAAACTATTTCCTTGAAAACATATAAAATATTCTTGAAAACATTTTGAAAACCATTTTCCTTGAAAACTTATACTATAAATTTGAAACCGTTTTTAAAACTATTTCTTTGAAAATATCATTTAGAATAATTTTCTTAAAAATTATCCTTCAAAAACGAGAATAAATATACAATTTATTGATGACAGATAAATCTGTACATATCGTGTGTAGTAAAGAGAACATTCATTTTGCATGGTAAAAAGGTTAAAAGAATTTATCATTTGGAAAGAAACAAGAAGATTCCAATGAAAAAATTGGTAAAAGAATAAAATGGTAAAAATTTATTATCACGATCTTAGAATATTATTAGAATATTCTTGGAGACCCTTTTTAGAAAACATGGTTTTATAGGAAAACAAATTTCCAACCAAAGAGAGGTAAAGTTGTGCTTTCTTAAAAACACTTTCCTTACTATCTTATGTAAAAAAGAGTGAAATAAATGGTACCAATATATTAATAAATCATGAATAACCATAGGATAAGAAAATTCATGATCTTTCTTGAGATATGTATGATAAAATTTCATTAGAGAAAGTATTAACAGAAAAAATCTTGAAATGCGATGAGATTATTTTATTAAATTGTTACTATTTGGTAACATTGAACCATACTCCCCATGTAATAAATTAAAACTAAATGAATATTAAAATATAATTAAAATAATTAAATTCATTACATATCCTTTCAAAGTCAATGCATAACCTAATGAAAAAAATAGTGGCATAACTTAACATGTGTCTCAAAGAAGGGAGACAAAATTATTTTACCAATTTGGAAACCTTTGAAACATAAATACGATGAAAGAAATGTACCCAAATGGATATGTAAGAACCCATAAATTTAATTATAATTATAATATAATACATCCATGTTCGGTATACACACCACTCAAAATTAATAGGTGGTGAATGAAGCATGTATCTCAAAGAAATAAAAAGTGAGATAAAATCCCCTTACCTTGTGTCTTTACTCTCATCGTACTCATTAAAAACTCCTGTATAACAAATATAAATTTATTATAAAACTTTTACAGAACCATATTATTATATATAATACCATATATGCATTGTTTATGAATTTATATTACCCACTTGTTAGAAATTTCATGTTAAGGTTACGCTTCGGGTAACATTCACTTTGTTTTTCACACGTGTCTTAATGTGTTATATATTTGGTACTTATACTTATATCATGATTTTATGAATGAAAAAGATGATATAAATATAAATTATATATATTATATGTGTATTATAATAATTTCTATAATATATAAGTATGAAATAGATTACACTGTTCATAGAGATGATATGACATACGTACGTCTGGACGCTATTTCCGTTTAATTTTCGTGTTGAATGAAAGTAAGATAAATATATATATGTATATATATTAAAGTTTCTTTATGATATGATATATATCATATATATTCACTAAAAAAATCCTCAATATTATCTATGTATTGTATGAATGAATCATATTGCTTTTGGGGGTGGTAGTCCACACTTACTCAAAGGAAATTATCATAATAACACAAATTAGAATGTAAAAATATATGTGTTGTAAAATGGAATATAGATGATTAAAGAAATAAAATATTTAAAATATATAATATATAAATATATTTATTATCATAATTTCCACCATGAGAGGCAGTAAAGGAAAAATGAACAGTCATCATTTTGTGAGGCAATAGTTCGCCAAACACATAAACAACATCTTCGTTACCCATTAGATGGATGTGTCTGTATATGTAGGTATAAAAAATAGTACAAAAATTTAATATTATATTGAATTTAATTTTTTATTAAATCATAGAATAAAAATAGTGGAGGGTATGGATAATAAAAATAAATTAAAGGAGCTTTAGATAAGAGGTAACCTCTTAATCGGGTAACTCTTTTTGGTTTATGCCAAAAGGATTCCATGGATTGATTTATTCCAAAGTAGAGGCATACATTAGGAAGGGTGGTATATTGATAATTTTATGGTTAAGATCATGTACAAGCCTAATAGGGTTGAGAAGTGTGAAGAATTGGGAGATGTTGTGGCCTTTTATAGGGAAGGAAAATGACTCACTTAGAATTTTTGAAAACAAGTTACGTGTACACAAGTTATTACCTATAAAAAGTAATACGAAACCAAAATAAATAAATAATTTAAGGATTATGGACTAAATATGGAAATAAAATGGGGTTTGGAAAAGTTTATAGGTAATTTGGTCCCATAAGATTAAGGTTTAGTTTCTAATAAAGCTTAATTTGACCTTGATTGTTATGATTAATTTTAATCACTTTTAATAATATTTTTTGTCAAAAAACAACATTATATAATTATAATATAAATATTATAATGAATATAATAATTTATATCCATTTTTATAAATTCAATTCATATAATTGGAAAAATTAAGAATAATTCTAATCTCATAGATGAGATGAAATTATGAGTTTTTTAATTAGAAGAATGTTTAGAAGTTTGTTATGTTTTTATATTAAATTTCAAAGTGTAATTGATTATAAAAACCTAAATGATATTAATAGATGTATAATTAATATAGTGAGACCTTAAAAAAATTTAAATTATAATTTAACGTTAATAATTATTTATATGAAAAGGTAGTTATTAACTAAAATACATTATTTCTACTATTCATCAAAAAATGAATTTTCTCAGAAAAATCCCAAAAAATCACCCTAAGATAATTTAGAAATTATATATTCAAAAATTAAATTTATTTTATAAAATTCAATTTCTATATGTGTCTAAAATTAATTTTATAATTTTTCATAGAAGGACCTGAAATATAGTTTATTTGAGAAAATAGTATTTTTAAACATATAACGTCTTTTACCAAAAATTATATACTTTATTATCAATATGTTTTATTTTTCTAAAACCATTATATATAATATTTGAGAATTATTTATTAATAATATTACTAAGTTAAATAGATAGGTTATAATTATCTCATTTATATAATTATAACAATAAAATGAGGTTTCAAAGAGACATCTATGTTGTATGTAAGGTACACCATGTCATGTTTTCATGTAACCTAAGATGATTTAATTTTCTATATATATCTAGTTGGTGATTTGCAATTTATTTCAAGTTGGTGTAGTTTGAAATGAATGCTTGACTTAGTGATTTAATAATAATAATAAACTATATTTAGAGTTGTGTGAAATGAAAAATTTCAAATGATCAAATTAGTTAAAAAATAATAATTCACAAAATATCAGGGTGTTACATTATATGCCCTTAAAATTAATTTCACCCTAAAAATTCTTCTGGGTTATCCATGTTTTAATAATTTAAAGTTTCATTCATTGAAACCCATTTTATAAAAATGAATATTTAAACTTCCCTTAAAAAGGGAATGTTAGAAACATAATGGTTACCCAAAGTAACATATAACTAGATTTCCTCATATGTGAACATAGGTGGGAAGTGAAAACATGGAAATAGAAGAAAAATATTACTATCATGCTATTATAGAGTGTGATAAAGAAAAAATTCAGGAAAAAGTTTAAATGAGAAAGCCCTAAATCCGTGATGAAATAAGGGACCATTTGATCCATTAGAAAAGGAGGTACTACGATACATTTTTTGATTCAAGATCTTTTTTTCTATAGTTAAATAATTTTTCTGAAATGATATACTTTTTTGATTTTATAGAAACCTCACCCTTTTTTGTTCCTTGATCCACTTCACATATTTCTCTAAAAAGGAAGGTGAATTTTTCATTCCTGAAGTACTAACAGATCATGAGATCCATGATATTGCCTTCCATTTTTCTTTTGTTACCCTTTACATAGGCTATACAACATTTATAAATACTCATATAGAAAGATAACACATAAATATTACTGACTTCCCCTAAAGTTTAACTTAAACATTCCATAAATTTTTAACCTTATACCCCTTTGAAATTATAATTCACCCTTAATTCCTTAAATACGTTCTTATCTTAAAAGAATTTTTTATTAGAAATAGGAGTCCATATTTATACTGTTATAATATCAAATTTTATTTTATTATTCCATAATACATGTAGGAAAATATAATCACATAAAATCTCACCGAATGATGAACAATAAGACATTCATAGAGATTATTCATACAAAATCAAACGTACAATTTAAAACTAATGAGGGAAGGATAAGTGATTATTTATTATATTTGTTCACTTTATCCATTATGATCACATAAGATTTCACTTTTTTCATTTGTATTAAGAGATTTTAAGGGATTATCATTACCATTCTTTCTTTGATTGTATAATTGATTCATATAATTCCAAAACTCCATGCACTTGTAATAGTAAAGTGTGGTTGGTTCATTCTGTTTATTTTTTCTCTCCACTCATTTCATTGAGTTTATCTTCTCATAAATTTTACATTATTTTTCTCGGTGGACATGATTTACACACTTGAGAAAACTTCGTATTCCTTTTAGTCACTCTCCTAAGTGATTTTTTCCATAGTTTTTATTAGTACGAGTTCGAAACATTTTTCTCTCTCTATTGTTTTAGGTTCCCCTTTGAACTCGATCCTCATGTTCTTGTTAAAAAAATGAGATTGATAAGTAACTATAACTTTCATTTAATCTTTTATTTCAAAATTCACAATATATTTTTAGTTGATAATGTATCTTATAGCCAAATCTATTAAAAGACTTGGTTTTATTCCATTAAGGAACCTATCAACTTTAATTTTGGGTCGGATGATAATACCAGATGGATACCTCACAATTCTTGTGATATTAAACTCATAGTTACTGATAGATTCATCATCCTTCTTCTTCATCTCAAGGAACTACTTTTACATATTTTTATTTAGAATATAAATAAATTACTTATTGAAAAATAGGTTCTTTAACTCATCCCAATATAGGGATTAAATTTCATCTTGTTTCCTCATACTCTTGTATAGAGTCTACCACCGGTCTCCTTCACCTTCTAGCAGATGAAAATCTACAATGACTTTCTCATGATCTGAAAACTTGAGAATGGAGAATATATTTTCAGTGGTACTGATACAGTGTTCAATAACATGTTAATCATATGACCCACAAAATGAAGGAGAATGATTCCTCATAAGGGACTCAAAATAATGTTTTACCCTCTTTTTATTGTTTGGAAACTCAATATGATTCATATACTGAGAAAGCTATGAGAGTATGGAAACAATGTTTTTATTCCATCCCCCATAACATTAGGATCTTCATAAGGATATTCATTTAATTTTACATCACAATCATCACTAATAACCATTGGCTAAAACCAAAATTATTGATTAATAAACAATTATCATAGTGATGAACCAAATAATCATGAAAAGTCACCTATAAGATGTCTAAAATATGAAACCTACCTTAATCTATGAAACCATAGGTTTATCCTTGGTTTTTTATAGCCAATTTTTATTTAAATTCATCCTGATGGTTCATGAAGAGTTTGTGAATTCTCAAAGAATATCCCCTCGTAGTGTCAAACCAGGTGCGTAGTAAGGCACATTGTTGTGTACCAGATTACCCCGAGTCAGGCCTGAAACATCTTATTAGAGTTTCTAACCCTATGTATATCTATTTGAGAGAGATATAAACTTACAGAATCTATACATGGACATATTTCTAGGAAACCACTCACTAATTCCTTTATAGAAAATCAAGGATATTTTTCTAAAATTTTACTCATCCTTATACTCATAGATAGATACATCCCTATACATATCCTTAGAAATATTCATAGGTATATCACAAAAGTTTTCTCATCCTAGTTTCTAAAGGTTGACTTAAAATTTCCTTTGATACCAACTGTAGAAACCCATGCTTAACAAACATGGATATAAAATCATTTTTGATGAATATTCTATACATTACAAAAATAAATTCTTTAGGACCATAATTTTTTAGTTTATTTGGAAATATAGAAAAATATTCTATCCTGGTGAAGGATCTTCAAAATATTCCATAAAGATCTTCACCCTTAGTACTTATACCTAAAAACGTTTTTCATAACATGGGGTAAGGAAAAACAAGAAAGGGGTGAGCTTAGCTGCTCCGTACGGGTAAATAATGTAAATTCATATGAATAACGTGAACAAAATGGTATAGAACTTGAGCATAACATTTGAAGATCATACCCTTCATATTAGAGATCACAATAAATATTGGTAATTCATAAGTCATATAATATAAGACATCTAAGAACATAAATCATGAAGTTATAACATATGAATAATATATGGAGTTTATGTCATGCACATTGGTTTATAACATTACAAACTTCTTTACGTATAAACAGGTTCACACATTAATTTAAGGACATGCGTTTAGGTTCCTAGTATCAACTTATTGACATGAAACCAGGTCTATGCATAACATTGTGAACATGTAATTAGGTTTACACATAACCTTATGGACCTAAATCTAGGTCCATGAACAACTTTTTGAATATGTGATCAGTTTCACACATAAAATTGTGAACAAGTAATTTGGTTCATGCATAAACTTATATACATGAATCTAGGTCCATGCATAACATTGTGAACACGTAAAATGTTCCACACATAACATTGTGAAAATGTAATTATGTTCACACATAAACTTATGGACATTCAACCAGGTCCATGCATAACATTGTGAACATGTAATCAAGTTCACACATAACATTTATACTCATGAGTCATCCATCATTACACAATACATTGGAGGAAAATATAGGTTCCACCCATCTCATAATAAAATCACTCATACATGTTTCACAAGGCAATAAAACATCATCATATCATGAACCATAAAAATTGATGGTTTTTATAAACAAAAAATAATAACACATGAAATGAAATGGTTATCATTAACATTTACTTACATCATAACCTAAGGAAAAGAGATAGTTTCTCTAATAATTTCATCAAAGAATAACCGATAGAAAAAACGGGTTTGAAAAGAATATAACCAATGTATAGAAATGGGTGTCATAAGTATAATTCCATAAAAACATATACCATTCAAGAAAGGATTTGAATGGAACCTTTGGACAATTTTCTATAAGATCATGAATTATAACAAAGAATGTCTTATTAGAATGAAAATAACTTAGAAGGGTATTTTGAAAACATTTCTTAAGGAAAATATCCTTACTTATATAAAAAACTATCTTTAAAACATAAAATCTTTTGAAAACCATTTCATTTTAAAATAATTTGAAAACATATAAAGAAGGCATGAAAACATTTTGAAAACATTTTTCTGTGAAAAGTTATAAAATAAGCTTGAAAATATTTTGAATTTTTTTCCTTGAAAGCTCATAAAATAAGGTTTAAAAGGTTTTGAAAACAATTTCTTTGAAAATATATTTTAAAAATATTTTGTTAAATAATAACCAATAAACATGAAATGAAATATTAAAAGGATTGATTGCAGATAAATCCGTACAAGTCGTATGAGGTAAAAATAACATTCCTTTTGCTTGGAAAAAAGGTTAGAAAAATGACTCATTTCGAAAGAAACAAGAAGGGACCATTGAAAAAAATGGTAAAAGAAAAAAAGGGTAAAAATTTATTTTAATTATCATAGTATATTATTGGAAAATTCTTGTAGACATTTTTTAGAAAACATGCTTTTAAAGAAACACAAATTTCCGACTGAAGAGAGGGTAAAGTTGGGATTTCTTAAAAACAATTTCCTAACTATATTATGTACCAAATATAAGAATAAATGGTACCAATATATATGTAAATAATTAATAAACAAATGAGAATAACATTAATGAATTTTATTGAGATATTTATCCTAAAAGTTAATCAAAGGAAGCATAAACATAAATAATCTTGAAAAGTGATGATATTGTTTTAATAAACTCTTACCACTTGGTAACGTTGAACCATACTCCATATGTAGGAAAATGAAATGAAATTATGTTTAAAATATCATGAAAAACAAAGAAATTAATGGAATAACCTTTAAAAGGAAGTATATACACTTAATGGAATAATATTGGTGCATAACATGGTATTTTCCTCAAAGAAGGGAAATTGAGACTAAATTATTTTACCGTTTTGGTAACTTTTGAAACATAAATTACATGAATTTTTTTTCATCAAATGTATATTTAGATACTAATAAATTGAATCATAAAAATCATATAATACATTCATGGAAAATATACACACTACTCAAAAGGATGAAGTGGTGAATAAATAATTTATCTCTTAAAAATAAAAAGTGAGACGAAATCACCTTACATTGTGTATTTACATTCATTTTACTCATTCAAAAATCCTATATAACACATAAAAATTTATTATATATATTTTATACAACCATATTATTATATATAATACCATATATTATATTATTAGGACTTTATATTACCCACTTGTTAGAAATTTTATGTTAAGGTCACACTTCTGGTAATATTCGTTTGGTTTTTCGCATGTGTCTTAACTTGTAATATCATTGGTCCTTATAATTGTATCATGATTTAAATAATTTAAAACATGATAAAAAATTCAATTATATACAATATATTTGTATTATAATAATCTATAGAATATATAAGTCTAAAATAGAATACACCGTTCACAGAGATGGTATGCCGTACACCCGCATGAATGCTATTTCTGTTTAATTGTCATTTCGAAAGAAAGTAAAATACATATATGAATATATTTGTATATATATTACAGTATATTTATGATATAATAAATATCATATATATTCACTAAAACCATCGTTATTATAAACCATATAGTGTATGAAAGCATCATATCCCTCCAATGGGTTTTTAACAGGTTTATATGTCATTTAGTCCCAAAAGATTATGGTTGAGTCTCTAATTAAGCTTAATTTGACCTTAATCACTGTGATTAATTATAATAACTTTTACTAATAATTTTAGTAAAAAATAAACATGATCTAATTATTATATAAATATTATACCGATTAAAATGTTTTATTTTCATTTTAATAAATTTAATTCACCAATGAAAAAAAATTAATATTAATGCTAATTCCATAGACTGGACAAAATAATGGGTTTTTAAATTAGAAGAATGTTCAAAAGGTTGTTATGTTTTTATATTCAATTTCAAAGTGATATTTATTATAATGACCTAAATGGTATTAATATATTTATAATTTATTTAATATGACCTTAAAAAAATTTGAAATATAATTTAACATTAATAATTATTTAAATTAAATTGTAGTTATTAACTAAAATGCAGTATTTTTCACTACTTGTCTAAAATAATGTTTCTCAGAAAAAGAACAAAAAATCACCATAAGATAATTTCAGCATTACAAATTCAAAAATTATGTTTATGTTTTCAACTTAATTTTTTTATATTTTTTTATAATTTATTGTATTATTTTACATATAAGGACATGAAATGTAGTTTATTTGAAAAAAATAGTATTTTTAAAAATATATAGACTATACCAGAAATTATATGTTTCATTGTCAATATGTTTTTTTATAAAACCATTATAAAAAATATTTGATATGTATTAATTACTATTTGTATTACTATGTTTAATAGATAGATTATAATCATCTCAATTAAATAATTATAACAGTAAAATGATGTTTCAAAGAAACATCAGTTGTGTGTGTAAGGTACACTAAGTCATGGTTGCATGTAAGGTACAATGAGTCAATGCTCTGGGTATCATACACAGAGTTGGTTTAATGTAATGTGCTCCAATTTAGTTATATGCGAAAGGAATGTTTGACTTATTGATTTAATAATAAAAATACTATTTTCAGATGTGTGTGAAATGAAAAATATCGAAATATTAAATTAATTGAATAAAAATTCCAAAAACTATCGAGGTGTTATACTGAAAATGAAGTCCAAACCTCCCCAACATTTCCATTATAAATCATTTAATCATTTTCACAACATTTATCAAATTTCAATATCCTTAATCATTCATCATTTTACATGGTCCCATGGGACCTTTTAATCCAAATTTATCATAATAATTCTCAACTCCATTTTAAATATTTTAAAAAACAACATAAAACATAATGAAACTACAATTAATAAGGGTATTTATCTTTGACCATAAAAACATGAACAATGCCTCACAATTCCCTTCAATTCGTTAAAAAAAATCACCAAATATTTTTGAAAAGAATAAAACCACAAAAAAATTCAAAGAACCCTTTGAAATATACTAGGAACCCATTTTTAAATTCACTTTTGAGGTTAATAACTCTTTAAAAAATTTTACCCAATTCAAAACATCATTTTACATTAATGAAAACCATAACCGAATCAAAATCCAAAATACTTCATTTAAACTATTTCAAAATTCTCTTATGAATTTCACGAAAACTAAAAATTGAACATTTGAATTAACCCATTAAATGTGAATGAATCCAGATATAAATTCATGACCCATTACCTTTTAAAATTAACCTATCTTAATGTTTACCAATTAATTTACTTATTTTAAAGGGTTTGAAATAACCATGGCTAGCCCTCAGTATAATATAAAATCTCTAATGGACCCAGTGGGGTCAGTGAGGGGTCTCAAACCTCAATTCAAGGCCTAAAATACTTTCCTCAATCAAAGACACAAAAACACAACAAGAAAATACATTGGAACACCAATATACACTTGTAAAATTACATGACTATGGGAATAATCTTAAAGACCACCCACCTCAAGCTCACAGATAATTACTTGCCCATCCACAACACATTATTTGAACTAAAACTACCTCAAAATCTAAGAAGAATAAAACCCTAGAAAACATTTGTTTAATGTTTTTGAAGAATAGAAAACATTTAAAAAAGAATCTTCCAGAAAATAGAAAGAAATAGAGTCAAATACTTACCCATAACTTTGATTCAAACCCAACGACACTCCAAACACCCAATGACACTCTAAATGGATAAGAAGAGAGGGAGAATCATTCGTGGTGGAGAGAGGATCTCTTGGTTCATCACCCTAGATAATGGGGGTCAAATTGAAGATGTTAGTGTGGAAAAGGAAGTAATATTTGGAGGATTTTTTTTTTAAAAACTCCATTTTAATGATGCAGAATGTTTGGCTACACAGTTTTTCAAACCTTGCACCAACCATTTGATTACCTATATCCAAGTGGAAAATGAGCTGCACGATTCCTTGGACCCCACCCACATGGTTAGAAAACCAATACGGTGGCTTTGCACTCAGAATAATATAATGAGACCTTAATGGACATGGTCTCTTGGGACTCCCTTTATGGTTTCTTCTAACTATGACTATCTTTATATAGGCCACACAATTATGGTTCATGATTACTCCAAACCATGTTCCAACTATGTTCTCAACATAAATTGGCCTCTTTCCCTTCCTTTTCATATACCAAAACCCCAAAACACTCTTGATACTAGTCCTACTCCTGATAAAAATTCCACAAACCAAAAATTTAGTTTGGGAAATACCTTATCTGAAGGTCGGGATTTATATGAATTATTTCGCTAAAAATTATTTATAAAATAAAAAAAATCATAAATCCTTATCTTCAATTTTACTTCAATGATGAGAGATCGATCATATAATCCATTTTACAATTACAATCCCTTATATCCAAAAATTTATATTCTTAACCTTAAGAAATGACTATTTTCCAAGTGGAATTAAATCTTATATATATAAAAGGTCCCGTTATACCCTTTAAAAATACATATAAAGATTTTCTATCTCTATATATTATACCCAATATCCTTCTAATATAACCCTTGCACACATTATTTATAGTTTTTTATAAGATTTTGTTCTAAATGATTCATTACAAAGGAAATAAATAAGGGAAAATTTGACCCTTAAACATAAGTATCATCTTCTTTTCAATTTATTTACTTAACAATAATATAATAAATCTTATGGATTATGATTTAAATCTTAATAAATTAAATTAAAATCAATATAAATCTATAATAATTTTATAAAAATTAAATATATATTGTTTTATAATTATTCTTTCTTTTTAGTACATTTGTGTTTGGATCAATTCAACCACTAAAAATAACAATGCTACCCTGTTTTATTAATTATTGTTTTCTAGGAATTAAAAAAAACAAATATGAATTTATATGATATATAATTATAATTTCAGTTGTTTTTTGGGTTATGGGATAGTAAAATTCAAAATAATATTCATTATAATGTCACTATTTCCTAGTTGTACGGTTTACTGAATAACAGATGATATATGTTTCTTAATTATAAATTATACTCACAACTTCCATTTAATGAACATGTGATTTTTTAAATTATTATTATTTTATGGCACTCATTCCTTGATCATTATTGGGAAGAAAAACTTATAAACATGGAATGATGATTAAGACTATAATTTAGAAACTAGCTTGAAATAATGGGAACTAATAATATATAAGGATTGATATAGACTACTATAACCAATAAATACTTAAAAAATGAATAAAATTTTATAAAGAAAAGGAAATAAATGTAACAGACTTATGAAATTGACTATTAATAAGAACAATTTAATTATATAAGGATTTATGTAGCATTCCAATAATCCAAAGGATACAGTAATGGGACTATTTTTCTATAGAACTCTTTCATAAGAGATTATGTTTCTTTTAAAAGTTATATTTCATCATTTTACATATTTTTCATGTTATATAATGGTTTTTTAATTTTATTCACATTGATTTTGGATTACATATATTGTTGGGAAGGTAATATTTTGCCTCTATTACTTTTTTTTATTTCATGATCTCTTTCTCACACTAATTTATCATACTTTCATTAGAAATATTCTTATATATTTTTTTTTGTAACAAACAATGATTTTTTGAAATATATATTTCTAATTAATTTAATCTTTTCAATATTTTTCATTATATGCAACACTGAGTGTAGGTTTCCTTACACATAAAATCGAGTTTAAATGAAATGTGTCATACTATGAAAATAATTTTATTTAATATGATATTTATAACCTAACCATTAGAATTGAGGGTATGAATAATATCAACTAAATAATGAAAAATATGGTTTAAACAAGAATATATAATTAATTCCATGGTGAAAAATTAATTATAAATAAAAATAAAAACCATTATAAAATAAAGGGAAACGTTTTCAAAACAACTATATTTATATATAAAAACTTCTTATATCCCAATAAATTAAATAAATAACTATTAGTGAATGATTTTAATTATTTTTTATATTATATATTCAATAATTTTTTTAATAGTTATCTTATGTTTCTTTAGGACAAGAGATAAACATAAATCTATTTTTATGCTTAAAAACTCTATTTGTGAAAAAGTTATTCCCTTTTGAGAAATCATTTTAAAATTTATTTTTACTATTCTTATAAAATTTATCTTTTAATAAAAATCTAAATTTAGAAATTATCTTCTAAAAACTATTTTAATGTTAATTTTTTAGATTTTTTATAGAAGATAAATTATTCGAACAATATAAAATAATAATGGTTTTTTAAGAATTGTCAATTCTATTAAATATTTAAGAACATTAAAATTGTTTTAAGATGGTTTTATAAGAAAGTATAGTTCAATAATATATAATTTAACCCAACTTATGTCATTTTAATTATTTTTAAATTGAATATTTCAATAAAAACTTTTTAAAATTTTGAACATTTCCTCTTTAAAAACATGTTTTCTCATCATGTCTGGTGGAATAATTTTCCAAAAAAAATTTCATCTTCTATTAATGGAATTCTGAAAATGGATTTCATATTTCTAATCATATAAGTTTATATTATATAATAATTTAAACTTAATTTTTTACCCTAATAATGTGTAATAATAGAAAAAAATTAGATTAGTTAAGGTAAAAATGGGTTTATTAGGGCAGTTACACTTAGATAATAATGGTTAAAATGAATATAAAAAATTTTAAACACTTATTATATCAAAATATTTCAATATTATCCTTCCAAAGTTCTAATATATAGTAACTTTTAAGATTTTTATTATGAATTACTTTATTATTTTGGATTTATTTGTGAAATTTCCAATGAGTTTACAAGTTGGTTCCTTTCCCCCACTTATAAAAGGCCATCACCACCCTTCACATATCCACACTTATCAAGAAATATTTTTAAGAAAAACCCAGAAAAAATAAGTCCCCAAAGTAATTATACATTTTCTATATCTTCTGATCCATCCAAAAGACCAACATTAGGGTCCTCAATAAGAGAACATAAGGTGGTGCTTCTAAAAAAAGGTAATTGTCTTCACCAAGATCATTGCTTCTTATTTCTAATTTTCCACCATAAATTATTTCTTAAAACTTAAAATATAATAACAAAATTATATAATATTTACTAATAGGTTATTATATTAATTTAATAACCTATATCCATCTACACTTCAATCAAATGGAAAATGAATCAGTCGATCGTGTGTATGGTTGGCTACCGCCTCGTGAACCGATGTATTTTGTTTTTCATCACTATATTTCAAGAATGTATATAATGATCTATTTAAAATATTTATATAATATTTATGAAATTTATATAATTTTTTAATTGTGATATCACAAATATCTTCTGACTTTCCATTTCATGGGGGATACGATAACGTCGCTTATGTTTACGACGAACTACCTTCTAATGAAGTGATGTGATTCATTTTCTATTGCTCTTTACCTAAAATGTAGTAAGATTAAATTTAATTAAAATAAATGATATATATAATATCATAATTATTATTGAATTTTAATATATTTTTTACCATTTTTTATACGATCCTTTGAGCAAATGGAATCAACATTCATGTGTACGTACAACATATCATCTCCATGAATGGTATATTTCATTCTCTATCTCTGGGTATTATAGGTTTATATATATTCATGTATAATCAATATTTATGATATTTATATCATGCTTAAAATTATGGATATTATGTAACCATGATAAAATTAATTGAAAAAAAAAACATACATGTAATACAACGTAGTTATTACCCGAAACATGATTTTAATATGGAAATGTTGATAAAATGTTAGTAAAAGTTCATAAGTAAATAATATATGGTATGATATATAAAATTATGCATATTTAATATATTTATAATAATTTTTTTTTATTAAATATTATATTTTAACGTGTATGAATGAATTCGATACTTAAGGTAATAGATTTCCCTATCACTTTTTACTTTTGTGAGACACATGCCATATTCACCACCTATTTCATTTATGTGGTGTTTTTAATTAATATGAAGTTATTTTAATTTTATTATTATAAATATTATTGGGATTTATATATCTTTTTGTGGATTTATCTTTCCTTGGGTTTATAGTATAAAAGTTACCAATACGGCAAGGGATGTATAGACTCTCTTTTTATTTGTTGGGGACATTTAAAAATTCACCACTGGTTTCTTTTGTGTGGTTTTTATACTTCCATTTTTACAAATTATTTCACTAATGCCATTATTTTAATGATATTTAATTTTTCATTTGATTTTAGGTTTTATTTCTGGTTATGATTCAAAAATATTACCAAAGTAGTAAGGTATTTCCATCTCACTTTTATTTTCTATGTTCCACATGCCATATTCACCATGGGTTTCTTTTATGTGGTTAATATATTGAAAATGAATGTATTTTATGATTATTATCCTGAAAATTATTTGGATTTATATGTCTATTTTAGGATCTCTATTTCATAGGGTTTATGGTTTCAATGTTACCATTCTGGTAAAGGATTTTTGTCACAATTTTTTTAATTTGGTAAATTTGTTATGTTATGCATATATATAGTTTTGCAAGGTGTATATAGAGCCCCTTTGATAGGTAATATCAATAATTTATTTATATTCATGATATATTAATATTTATTTAATGTTATTATTTCATAGGGATTAATATTCAATGTTACTAAAAGTTGTAATGGTTTTATTATACAATCTCATCATTTATCTTATTTGTTTACATGTATGATTGAGATGATGAAATCTAATAAACTATGTATAAATAAACCCATGTATTTTTTTATTATATGGTTAATTCCTGAGAATACAATTTTATTTATTTATTTGTTTCCTTCTATGAATATAGTCAACAATTTAAAATAATATTTTTAAGAAAAACATAGTTTATTTCTATATTTGGTAAAATACACTTTTTCTTCCATATCATTGTTTTCTATAAATATTTTCAAATATTTCAAAGGATTTATGAAATAATTTTTCACAAATTATTAAACTTTAAATAAAAATTCTGAAAGGAATATTCATATCATTTTCCAATTTACCAAATTTTTTAAAGGAATATTTATTCTAACATGCATGGATTGAAAAGAATTTCCATATTCATTGAAATTATTTTATTTGAAGATTCCTTTATATTTTTTCAGGGTTTTTTAAAAAAAATGGATTTTCAAATTTTTTTATGTTTTAAAATGTTTTTTTTCAAATTAGAAAGGATATTTTATTAATGAAATGTTTTAAATTATTTTTAGAACTTAAATTTATAATTTTGCAAGGTTTTTTTCAAGGAAAAGTATTTCCACAATATTTTATGAATTTTTTGTTTAAAAATTTTATTTTAAAATAAATTTTATTTTACTCAAGAAACATATTATATAATTTCTAAAAATTTATTTATATGTTTTCATGGTAATTTTAAAATAATTTTTTTTCGAAAAAAATTTTATGAATTTTTTGTTTTAAAAAGATATATTCAAAGACAAGTTATTTTTCTCAAGAAATGTTATAAATTATTTTTAAGGATTTCTTTAGATGTTTAAATTTTTATTTTCAAAGAAAACTTTTTTAAAAATATTATATATATATTTTTTTGAGAATTGATTTTCAATGAGAATTTAGTTTCCTCAAGAATTGTTTCGAGTGTCTTTTCAAAATCATTTTCCATATAAGATGATATCCTTTAGTGTTACATTTTATTTATTAGGAAGTGGTGGAAGGGTAGATTTTTTATTATTTTTCTTAATTATTTATGATTAAGATAGAATATATTAATGAAACCTATTTCTCTTTCACAAGTTGTACCATGTTTATATTATTTTTAAACTTGATTTTTTTACACGAGTTATGGTGTGATGATTTGATGACATTTTTATGATATTTTGTCATACATAAGCATGGTTTTAATTATGAGATGTGTCAGACCTATACATCCTTCCAATTAATTGGGTAAATCTTTACATGTAATGTGATAATAGTTGGAAACAATTCAATGAGCTTGATACACTAATGGAAATGGGTGTATCCAAATCCACTAAGGGAAACAAGTGCATCTTGATCCACTATAAGAAACAGGTGTGTCCTAATATATAGTGGGAAACAAGTAATAAGTACCTATCCAATATGTTGATTTTCCTGGTAGTTAAACTCTACCTATTAAATGGTTTTCTATATTTAATATTGCGCAACACTTTTAAAACATAATATTAGGGTTCATGATTGATTTATAATTATTTATCACTCTTATAGACTATTTTTTTTGAAATGATAATGTTTTACTCCATGACTCATGTTTAAGATCTATAAAAGTTTGGGTATGAAATTTGTAACCTATATTCAAGATCACATACCCTTATTCTTATATTATGATTTAATATGATCATTGATTGATATCTCTTCTGTTTACACTTACTGAGAATCCAATATCACCCTTTCATAGGTTTTCTTCACCCGGTTATGAAGAAATGTTTAGGTAAGGCATTCCCAAGAGGATTACTATGTGGGAAGATATTCATGGGATACATGGAAGGTCTTTCAAAAAATAATAATATTCAATTTATAGTATCAAAAGACACTAAACTATTATGGTTTTCAGGAATGTGTTTATGAAATAAATTTAATACTGATATAATAAGATATGATATTTATTTATAGAAAGACTAGGTCACTACTATTGGTACCATAGGATTGGGTTAGTTGAACTTTAGAAAATAATATGAGAAAATATTAGTGACTTTTTAAGGGATACTTCTAAGGATATTTCTAGGTATACACCTAAGGATTTGTTTAAGGATGAGTCAAAGTATAAGAAATTTTCATGGAAGTTTGGAAAAGGATAAGGAAAGTGGTCTCCAAGAAATTACATCCTTGTCTAGATACTACAAGTGGATATGGATATGGAATTGAGGTACCTAGGGGTAATAGCTCTTAAATAGGTGGATTGAGTTATAATAAATTATCACATAGTTCACAAAAATTTGCTTTGATGCTCACCTAGTTTGAAAATCCGGAGGGATATGATTTGAAAATTTAAAAAAAATTTATGAACCATCATGATGGATTTGAAAAATGATCATGAATGATCAAGTTTAAGACCAAGGTTATATAAATTTTAAAATAAAGTTTCATGATTTATAGATTATATAATTTATTTTAAATGATTACTTGGTTTCCAAACCTGATTATTGTTGCTCATACTTTGATTTATGGTTTTAGTCCATGAAAAGAACTAGTTGGAATCATGTTAACACTAAATGTGATGGAAAATTCACTGTCTATGAGAATAAAAATTGGATGATGACAAGATATAATGATATTGTGATTATATATAATCAACTTTTATAATATATGATTAACAATGTGAACTTCGGTGAGATTAATAAAACATAAAAAAGCGGAAGATGTACTTTTATGAAAGTTCACATGGAAATAAATATAGAATAATGAAGATTTATCTTCATATATGTCAATAAGGTGGGAATAAGAACCTATAAGAATATCAAAAATACAGAGGAAGATGTTTTATATATAGAAATGAAGGTCATAGAGTAATTAGTTTTCAATAAATCCAATGTATTATATGTGGTGAACTATGTAATTATCTAATTCAATACCCTAAACTCTATTTTAACCCCTAGAACATGGAAATACATGTGCTATTTTAACTAATGAAGTGAATGGAATGAAGTGTGTATATATTTGTATTCATTAATAATGTTGTAGAAGTATTTTTTTAATGGTATCTCAGTTGTAAGAATCAATAATTATCTAATGATTTTTTTTTTCAATTTTGGAAGAATATATATATATTCATGTAATATTAACTTAATAATTATGTATTCCATCAGGGGTTTATGATTTTAAGGTTTATAATAATTTCAGAGTCATTGAAACCCCTTTTTATCTTTTATATAGTGGGGGTTTATCAAGTATTCAGATAATTTTTGTGACATTTTTTGTAAATAAAACCCTTTGATTTTTTATATGATTTGGTGAAAAAGTTATTTAAGGAGAAATTCCTTTAAAAGTTTTAGAGGTACGATTAAAGGTACTCCTAACCTTTTGGGTTTATCATATCTTTGATATTGAGGTAATTATTGGTTATAATCAATCACCTTATGAAGTTCCTACTATTCATTACGATGAGAGAAGATTTCAGTATGTATCCATTTTCTAGAATATACATTAAAGAAGTGGAATGGTTTCATGGAGTACCTCATTGAATTGTATCTGATCAATATTTTCAGTTCACCTTAAAGTTTTGGTCATTTATTCTCAAAGATCATAATTAATAGTTGAATTTTAGCTCTATATATCATCTTAAGAAATATGGTCAGTTTGAGGGAATAATTCAAACCGTATATATTATGTATATTATTTTATGGTTTTAAATGTGTTTGAGATAAAAAATCCTCATATTGAGTTTTATTACAATGATAACTCTTTTTTGTGTCTTCAGATGTATCCTTCTGAATCCATTTATGGAAAAACGTTTAGAACTCTAATGCACTGGAATAAAATTATAGAAAATAAGGCTATTGGGACTTGAGAAAGATGATGAAATGAAATATGATGTTAGATAAACAAACAACATGTAAGGGTAGATTTTTTATAGAAATTATATATATATAATTGTCGATGTGATCTAGAATTTGAAGTGGGTGAGAAGTTGTTTCTATGAATTTCTCTATCGAAGAAAGAAATCCAAACATAGTTCTAGGTATAAAAGAACTAATGGAATTATTTATTATGTTCAGACCATATCTTATTTCTTGGAACAACCACTGGACTTATCTGAGGTTCATGATGTGTTCTATGTATCTCTGATGAAAAAGTACATACTTGATCCATAAAATGTTCTAAAATTAGAGGTCATATTGCTGGCACGTGATCTATATTATATGGAGCAATCAATTGAGATTCTGGATTGAATAGAGAAAGTGATAGAAAACAAGACCACTCACTAGATCAATTTTTTTGGGAAACCACCAGATTAAGGTTGATACATGGGAACCTGAGGGTGCAATGAGGAAAAAGTATCCTCATTTGTTTTATATAATTTATGAATTTTGAGGGTGAAATTTAATTTTAGGGTGGGGGGGAGGGGTAGAATTTAACACTGGAATATTTTGTTAAATATATTTTTTCAAATTAATATAATCATTTTTATATTTTAAGTTACATGCAACACTATGTGTAGCTAGTGTTATACAGAATATTGAGTGTATCTAGCATTACATGCAACACCGAGCTTAAACGAAACATGATATACTATTAAAAATATTATTATTTAATGTGATTATTGTCACCAAGACATTTTAATTGAGGGTATGAATAATATTAAATAAGTTATGAAAATAAATTATTTACACATGTATATATAACAAATTCCATAGTTTTCAATTAATTATAAATGAAAATTAAAAACATTTGAATATGAATGGAATCCTTTTCTAAAAAACTATTTTTATTTGTGTAAAAAATGTTTTATCTCAATAAGGTAAATAAATCAGCTTAGGTGAATTATTTTGATGAAATTTGTGTATTATATATTCAATAAAATGTTTAATTTTTTTAATTTTTATTTTCTAGACAAGAGATAATAATAAATCCAATTTTAAGTTGAAAAACTATTTTTTATGAAAAGTAGTTTTGTTACCTTTTGTGAGCTTATTTGATAATTAATTTTTTTCATGTCTAGAAACTTTATTTTAAAAAATAATTTCATTTTTTTAAATCATCAGGTAAAAATTATCTTATGTTTTTGAAAATTTTCTGAGAAGATAATTTTTTGATGAATATGAAAAAATAGAGTTTTTATTATGAATTTTAATTTCTTTTAATCGTTTTAAAAACATTCACATTATTTCAAGATGGTTATAATAGAAAAATTAGTTTAGTTATATATATATATTACCCCAATTTAGGTTATGATAATAGTTTTCTTGTAGAATTTTGATATAATTACTATTTAATCTTTTGAACATTTTCCCTTTGAAAACCAGCATTCTCATCGCATCTGTGAGATTAATTTTATTTTAAAATTTTCTAATTATGAAAATGTAATTTTGAAAAATGAATTAATTATATAGAATAATAATAATTTATATTTCCTAAAAAGGTTAGATTAAATTTTGAGCAACATGAATAGGAAAAATAGTAAAAAATATTCACCGCAGTTAAGGTCAAAGTAAGAGTATATGTGGTTAAACTTAGATAATAAAGGTTTAAGAGACTAAAAAAATTTAAAATACATATTTTACGGAAATATTTAAATATTATTCTCACCAATTTATAATATATAGTGATTTTATTCTTTTTTTTGGGAATGACTTTATTATTTTGAATTCTTTTGGAAAATTTCCTAGTAGTTTTCTAGTTAGTTCCTTTCCCCCAATCATAAAAGGCCACCACTATCCTTCACCTATTCACACACATAAATTCAAATATTTTTGAAAAAACCAGAGAAAATACTTCTCAAATATTATTATCAATGTTTTAGAGGTTATTCTCCTCCCAAAATACCAACACTAGGGTCATTAAAAAGAGATATAAAGGTGCCAATTCTAAGAAAAGGTAATTGTTTTCACAAACCACATTATTTTTATTTCTTATTTTTACATAATAAATTATGAACTAAACGTTAAAATATATTAACATAATTATAATATGTATTTATATATGTTATTATGTTAATGTAATAACCTATATCCTTCTCCACTTCCATCAAATGGAAAACAAAACCATCAATGTCGTATACAGCGAATTACCACCTCACAAACCGGTGTAGTTTGTTTTCCATAACCACATTACAAGGTTGGATATAATGATTTTTAACATATATACCTGAAATTTATTTCATTAATATACTTATTTAATTATTATATCAAAAATTACTTCTTACCTTTCATTCTTTAAGGGGTACGATAACATTTCTTGTGTGTACTGTGGATGACCACCTCACAAAGTGATTAGATTCATTTTCTTTTATTATTTACATGGAAAATATTAAGGGAGAATTCAATTAGTATATATGAAATATAATAAATAATAATTATTACTAAATTTTAATATATTATTTACCTTTAATTTATTCAATCTGTTGAGAAATTGTAAAAAAAGTTCATGCGTACGTACGACAAACTATCTCAATGAACAATGCATTTTATTTTATATATCTAGACTTTATGGATTTAAATAAATACATATATAATTAATATTTATGATATTTTTTTCATTTTTAATATTTCAAATATTTTTGAACTACAATCAAAGTAAGGAGTGAAAAACAATAACAAATCAAAACATACATACAAAACAAAATGGTAGTTTCCCAAAACCCGATTTTAACATGGAATTGTTAATAAAAGTGAAAAAAGGTCATAAGTAAATAATATAAGGTTAGATATATATAATTATGTTTTTAATATATTTATAATAAAATTATATTTAATATACATGATATTTTACCATGTATGAAGGATTTTGAGACTTAAGGTAAGATACATCCATCTCACTTTTTTTTTTACTTTTGTCATACACATGCCATATTCAATAACTATTTCTTTTATGTTGATTATACACTTAAAAAGAATGTATTTTATGATTATTCTTATAATTTTTTATTCAAATATAAATATTTGTATTTCTCTTCTATGGGTTTTATGGTTCATAATTTAACAATGTGGTATGAAATTTATAGACTCTCTTTTATTTTTGGCAGACATATATTGATTAACCACTCATTAATTTTGTGTAATGTATATACTAACCCATTTACATGTTATATAATTTATCAAGTTTTTTTAATGAATTATAAAGTTTCATTTAATGTTGTGTTTTATTGGGGCTTAAGATTCAAAATATTACTAAACCGACAAGGGATTTCCATCTCACTTTTATTTTCTATGAGACACATGCCATATTCACCCCATATTTATTTTATGTCATGAATATAATACCATTTAAAGTATTTTAGGATGATTATACATAGAATTATTGGGATTTATATATGCATTTTAGGATATCTCATTCTTGGGGATCATAGTTTCAATGTTTCTAATGCAATAAGTGATTTTTGCCTCAATTTGTATTCATTGGGAAATACGTTATGTTATACACCTATATCCTTTTATGAGGTGTAAATATATGACCATTGAAATGTAATATCATGAATTTATTTATTCTCATGATATATTAAGTTTCATTTAATGTTATTATTTCATGCGTCTTATGATTCAATGTTACCAAAGTATTAATAGTTTATGATACAATCTCATCATTTTTTGGGTTTATTTATGTGTATGTTTTAGATGATGAAATATTATAATCAATATCTCAAGAAACTCATGAATTTTATTATCCATTGGTTATGTCATGGTAATACATGTTTTATATTTATTTTAATATCTTTATGTATTCAAGATTTGAAAAGAATATTATTAATAAAATCTGAGTTCATTTCTATTTTCGATCGAAATCCATTTTTCTATCATATCTATGATTTCTATTATTTTAAAAATGATTTAAAATTATGTAAATGATTTAATAAAACGTTTTTACCCATGTTTTATTTTTTATAAATTTTTAAAGGAATATTCATGTTATTTTATAAACTATGACTGTTTGGATTTTACCGAAAATGTGAAAGGAATATTTTTTTTATATGCATGAATTGAATGGAATTTGAACCATCATGAAAATTATTTTATTTGAATCTTCCCTTATAAATTCTAAGGTAATTTTCAGAGAAAATTATTTTGAAACTTTTTTACGCATATAAATGTTTTTTAAAGTATAAAGTATATTTTCCTAAAGAAATGTCTTAAATTTTTTTAAAATATTATTTTATATATTTTCATGGTTAATTTTAGAGGTAAGGATTTCCAAAATATTTTATGAATGTTGGGGTTTATAAAGTTATTTTTGAAGAATTTTTTTTCATCATGAAATTTTTTAAATGATTTCCAATGCTTTATTTATACGTTTTTGGGATATTTTTAAATAGAAGCATTTTGAAAACATTTTATGAATTTTTATATTTAAAAAGTGAGTTTCAAAGATAATTAATTTTCCAAGAGAAATGTTTTAAATTATTTTTAAATATTACTTTATATATTTTAATGTTTAATTTAATAAAATTTATTTCCAAAATGTTTTATGGTATTTTAATTTTAAGAATTAATTTCAATGAAAATTAATTTTTCTTAAGTAATGTTCGAAGTTTCTTCAAAATATATTTTCATTTAAGATAACATATTTTAATGTTATTTTTTATATACTGGGATATGATCCAAGGATTCCATTATTATTCTTTATTTGTATTTTTTATTTTTATGTTGACATAATGTTTGTGAAACCAATTTCTCTTCTATTGGTTATACAATGATAAAATTATTATAAAACCTGCTTCTTTTTACATGGTTTATGATGCTATTATATGGTCAGTGTTTTATGATATTATAGAACAAAATATTATGGTTTTCATTATGAGTTTGGTGGGACCTATATGTCCCTACAATGCATTGGTTAATGTTTTATATCACATGATATAACAATGGGAAAGAATCAGATAGGCTTAATTCACTAAGGGAAACATGTGAATCCCAATACACTATGGTAAATAAGTTCATCCAGATCCACTATATGAAACATGTGAATCCTGATCCATAGTTGGAAATCAGTGATAAGTATTGATCAAATATCTTGATTATATGGTTGTTGACATTGAAATATGAATTTTTCTATATTTGTTATTATTAAACACTTTTCCAACATGATCTTATGGTTCATGATTTATTTATGATGTTTTCTCACTTTTTTGGACCATTTTTTATCAATTCATATTGTTTTATTACCCGAATCGTGTTTATGATCTATAAATGTTTGGGTATGAACCCCATAAGTTATTTTCATGATCACATACCTTTATTGTTATCTTATGATTTCTTATGATAATATATTGATATCTCATATATTTACCCTTACTAAGAATATAATCATACCCTTTCTCATTTTTCCTTCCCAAGGTTATAAAGAATGGTTTAGGTAGGGTGAGCCTAAGAGGATCACTATATGAGAATATATATGTGTTATATATTGAATATCCTTCACTAAATTATAATATTGTGTTTCTAATATCCAAATGCACTAATATATTAGTGTATTTAGGTGTGTGTTTATGAAATGTATTCAATATTCATATAAAGAGATGTGCTATTTATTTATGAAAATCCCATGTCACTACTTTTTTCAAACATTATAATCCTATAAATTCATATTATACTATTTTCTATTTTTTTTATTATGATATAATCATTCTTGTTTTGAAATCATTAAAATGAAAGATATATAAGAAATTTATTATCTTCATTTGAAAATTTGTTATCAATATCAATGATATTTTTTATGAATTATTTTTATTGAATGACTTTAAATATTAATCAATATTATTTTAATATATAGGTAATTGGTTATCCCAAATAATTTCATTCATTATGGTTTACTATTTTTTTATGTTTATGAAGTGAAATTAAAGCGTATAATTTTTTAATATATTTTATGGTTCATAGAAATTGTGCATATTGATGTGTGGGTCTGGAATTATATCAACCCCAAGGAATTGGAAAATTAATTATTCATCAGATAAAAACATATTGGTATTATCCAAATAGATTATCCCATTATGGATGATTTATGGGTGATTATGTGTTATTTTTTGTTATATGGACATTATTATTGACGAAATATTCATTATTATCCAATTATCTTTATCTTAGAAAAATATTATTTATAAGGATCCTATTTAAATTCCTCTTATTTGTGTTTTTTATTTCAAATAATGGTTGGATATTTTTTTCTTGTTTTATAGAATTTCATAGTTCCCTTCTATGAAACTATTTTATATCCATGATTTAACTTATATCTTAAGGAAAAATGAGGCCCTTCTCTTAGTTTACCCCTTATTGACATTTATATGATCATCCCATGTTTTATAATGATTTTTACTAGAAATAAGGATGATTAGGATCATTAAATAAGTGAAAATACATGTAATGGGGACTGATCTTGTTTAAAGAAAATTCATCATTTAAAGAAAATGTTTAGTGAATGTTTTTTTAATTTTATAAGGTGTACAAGTTTTTTATTTAATTATATATTATTATAGGTTATGATTCCCAATTATATAAAACACTAAATATAAACGTATTGGGAATGAGAATGTTGTAATAATTAGTGAACAACATCAATTTTTGGGATTATAATGTTCAGGATATTTTATTTCATACTATAATATGGCTTAAACTTTTATATTTTAAATACTACACTCTCAAAACTGTATTTTTATCCAACCTATATTTATGTATAAATATATTTATTATATTTGGATAAAATAAATAAAATATTTTCAAAATGTTTTATTGTATTTGTGTTCCTTTTGTAACCCCACTCTTCATTAATGATGCAACAATGAATATTTAAGATTCCATGGAAGGTATGTGTAAAATTTTATGGCACTATGAAACACATTTTTTCATACATAATTATATATATATATATATATATAAATATAAAATTATATATGACATTAAAGAAACATGTGTACCATTTATCAAATGATATGTTAATTCACATACTATATTAATATTTTCAATTAAAAAATATTTGTATTTATGTGTTTTATGGGGTTTTGTTGAGTGGACACACCTATTATGTACCCTTGGTGGTCTCAATAATGTCTTAGTTTTATGTATCGTTGAGTGTATTTATTATTTCTCTATATTTCTTTATTGTATTTTCCCATCCCTGGAATTAATGTAAATTATTTTTTTATTTTATGATATATATGAAAATGCATTTTAAATTCTCATACAGTTCTAGTGAATCATAAAAAAAGTAAACTTTTAAAGGTTTATGACAAGACTACGATGGTATATGGTGAATGTAACCTTAACAGATACATATGATGAAAAATCAATGATTTTAATGTATATTTAGATAATTTTGGAATATATAACATAACTATTGTCCAAATTCAGATATAGTTCTTCGACATCCTTAGGGAAGTAAAAAAATCATTTCTTATATATCATATCATAATAATAATGAGAAAAAAATTTATTAATTTTTCTAGGTGATAAAAATGATCAATAATAAATAATTTTTATTTTAATAAAATTATTTTAATTATAGATAATTAGTTAATTATCCAGTATTTATGTGTAGTGTTTACACAAGTTTTATACAACTAGAGAGAAATCCAGAAGGGATGGTTTAAGATATATAAAGTGATATGAGGGAAAGTAATAATAAATTTTCATGTTTTTAAGGATAAATATTATTTTTAATTTTTTTTAAATATTAAAACATGAATTCTAGAATTGTCTAGATATTTTTAACGTCAAATTATAAAATTAAACTTCAATATATATAAGTCAGATTGTATTTTATGAATGATTTATAAATAAATACATGATTTAGAAAACCATATATTGAGTCATATATGGATATGGAAGGACAAGAAATTTATTCTATTTTCTAATTTTGAGAAACTTTACTTTTAAAAATTATATTCATAATCCCAAGGATGAAATATTTTTAGAAAATCCACTAAATATTATCTATAAAAGGGGCTCTATTCAAACATTTCCAAATTATATATAAGGTCTAATTTTATTTATACATTATATATACATTATTTATCCTATAATCCTTACACATGTTGTTTTTTCTTTGGCAATAATATGGATTCCTAAGGAATTCATTACAAAGTAGATTATTAAGGGAAGATCCAATTCATCAATCCAGAAATCATCTTTTTTTTATTTTCTTAATCTTATTCCTCTAATTCAACATGAATTTGATTTATAAAATCAATAACAAGTAAATTAAATCAGTAAATTTATTTAATAACTATATAATAATGAAATATATATGGTATTAAAACCTTCACCTCATTGTAGTATGTTCATGTTTAGGTTTTATTAAGAACATATATAAACAATGGTACCTTATTTATTGTAATTATGAATAATTAAACTTGTATAATTAATATATATTGTGTATAATTTAAATTTATAATATTATTATATTTACATTATCGTAACATTTAAATGAATTCTCATTATAAATTAACTCAATTATATTTGTAACATTACCCAAAATGAGAAGAACATAGATTTATTCTTCATGAATTGTACTCATTACTCCCATTAAAAGAACATGTCATACTAAAAATCATTATATCATTAAAATTAATAAATATATATATATTTAAAATGATCAAAATATATAAACATGATAGTGATCAAGACTACCATTCTAAAATTTATATTGACCAATGGGAACTAAAATGATATAATTATCAATATAAACTTTATATAACTAAGAAATATGTCATGAATAAATAAAAATAATTTAATATAAATAATATAAATATATATAAGCATTTGAAATTCATGGATAATAATCCTAATAATAATCTACATGGATTTAGAGATAATTCAAATAGGATAGATGTGATGGAAATGTGTTTCTTTTTCATTTGATCAATATTATTTGATATTTCCTATCATTAAAATAAATCATTTTCATCCACATACATGTTATTCATGTTATCTAATTTTAGTTTAAGGTCCTCTTATAGGGATTTAATCTTATATATGATGTTTGGAAGTCAAAATTTTCTCTCTCTCTTCCTTTATGTTACTCAATCAATCAATTTCTCTCACTACGTTCTCCTATGTTCATTAGATGACTTCTTGCTGATTTTTTATTATAGAATAATAAAAAAATACATGTTATTGTGTTTATAATATTTTTTGATTCTGATTGAAGGTTGCTTTATCTTTTATAAAATCATTAAAATGTAAGAGATATTTATTCTTAAAATTTTAATACAATTTCTTATATTACTTTGAGGAATTTATCATCTACGAAAATAAAATTTTATTTAAGAATCTTATTATTGTAAAAAAATAATACTATTAATTTATATTCTATGATTTTATTTGATTTTAAACATAATAGGTAATTAGGTAACAGATTTAATTTGATTTATTGGGTCTATCATTTTTACTTATTCTTATCAATTGATAGGAAAATATTTTATTGTTTTGTTCTTATTATTATTCTTGAACATTTTAAATAATGACTTGTGGGTTTGGAATTTTATATCACCCCAATGAATTATTTAATGATTTATCCTATATATAAAAATATATTGGAAATATTTAAATATATTAATCTATTAGAGGTGATTTATAGGTGATTTTGAGTTATTATAAGTGATAAGAAAATGATTAGGATGAAACATTCAGGATTATTCTATTCAATTATAGTATTTTTATGAGTATTCTCTATAAACAATTTTTGATTCCAAATATATAAGTATTGCAATTTACTTTATTATTTAATATAGATTTGTTATGTTATATGAGTTCAATGTACCCTCTTATGATATTATTACATTTTGTTTTGTTTTCATGTATTTTATGGGCTAATGAGTTTCCTGCAATTTTTTACCACTAACTATGATTTAAATTCCCATCTTATTCTTTGTAATTAATTTTATAGTGTTTAAGTATAAATAGATAAAATAAAAACGTAAAAATACCATATTAATGTTATTGGTCTTGATTGAAGAATTTTTGTTGTCTAAAGAACTTTTCTATGAAATAAATTGATAGTTATTGTGTGTAAAATTTTGGTATTTGGTAATGTATTATTAAAGGGTATGTTTACTAATTTAAAAAAAATCATATCCTAATGGACTTGGGAATCTGAGTTTTATAATATTTATAAAACAATATATAATTTTAGGATGATTTTTTTAAACTTTTATAAATGATGTGAGACATTTAATGATCATCTTACTTGATAGTCATATAAAAAATATGATGCACCCTTATATATTGGATTACTTTTGGGACACCATTAAAGCTGTATTATTTTGTAAATTTATCACACTTAATAAGTTAACTTCAATGGTCCTATATACCTCATCATTCATGATACTTGTAAGGATAATAACCATATTAAATATAATTGAATCATTGGTAGGTTTATAGGATTGGGATACGGGATTGGGTGACGCCCTGTACCCACTAATATTTTATATTTCATTTATTTTTTTTTATTATGAATTTTTTATGAACGAACCATAAGGTGTTATTTTATGTGATGTAGGAATTTTTTATCTATATATAAGATTCATTTATTTCACTAACACTTTTTATAGTTTGTTATGTTTGGAAAATATATATAATATCGTGCCATGAATTTATATTTTGAAGGTTGGGTTTTTGTTCTTTTGTTTATATTGATGGCTATTTAAATGATATAATAAACTTCAAAACATATTGGTATACCCACACCACTAGTCAATGGCCTTTGGTAAATTGGTTGGTGAACTTGATGTATGTAGTTCCCTAACATGGGCTGTATGAAGGGGTTCTGGGTTAAAGATATTAATTTTTTTTTAATTTTCATTATACATTTAGGATTTAATCATTATTTTCAAGTCACAATAACATGATGGATTCAATAGAAGAACAAAATGAGTATCTTAATACTCATTAATTATTTATATTAACATTTTCTCCTTTTGAAAAATATCTTTATTTCAATGGTTAAAAATTATAGAAATTGGGTTGAAGACCATATTTAAGATCTATTACCAGAATTATGTAACAATGATAGAAGGGGGAATAATTATAGGACAATCAATATAGTTTCAATATTATCATTTCTATTGATAACATACTTCCATGATTTATTAACCAAAAGGCCCTTGATACACTGGCCTTCAACCCACTCAATGCAATGGGGAAAAAATATGGTGGGCCAACCCTTGGAGGGGCTGGGGCCTATCCTTTATACCCTAAGGGTGTGTGTTATCTATTTTTATTCTATATATGAGACATGAAATAATTAAAATTATATATATATATATATATATATATATTAGAGGATACCAATCACTATGATTTTAAAAACTATGGAAATAGTTTCCCCTATTTATATAGGTTATAAGAACAATATCAATAAGTTTCCCCATGTAAAATAAAATCCATGTTCCAATAAGAATTGTAAATTTGGGTAAAATAGTTCCTCTATTTTTATATTTTTAAAATTATTAGGAAATATTATAAAATAATTATTATAGTTCCCTAAAAATGTCAATCTGGGTCACATGGCTACAAATATTTCCCTAGTTCCTTTAACCTTGGAAATAAAGGCCACATAGTGCCTCTATTAACAAGTTTTTTTAAACTATAGAAATGGATTCCCTGTATTTCCATGATTCACCAAAATTAAAGGAATCCCATTCATCAAGAATCCACATATTCCATGGACTTTTGGAATAATGGTAATAAGGGTACTATAGTAAATGTTTTTAAAAACATTGGAAAAAAATCATGGAAGTAGGATATATATCTAGTTATGTTTATATATATAGTATTATATGGGAATAAAGGATTTAGAAATCTATTTAATATGTGGTTTTATTTTTATATTTAGATTAGTACATTTTCTATTCTTTATCTGTATTAGTGTGTTTTAACCAATTTTTTGTTTCAATATTGGTTTCTTTTATTTTGATTCATTGAATTTTTTTTCTCATTTTAAATTAATATGATACTATTTTTTGAGGTTTAAATTTTTTATATATGGTTTTGAATTGGATGATGGATTTATATCTATTTTATAGATTACCTTTCATTATTGTGTGTTCATACCATCAATGTTTGTTAAAATAACCTATCCAATTAATAGTAATTTCAGAGTTTTATTCCTAATCTTATAGCTAACTCAAAAGAATTCATTGTAGCGATGGGTCAAGATAGAGAGTTATAAAGTAAATGGGTAAATTTATTTGTTTGGTTTATATATATGGGAAGATATTAATAGTTTGGTGAGTTATTAGTACATTTAAACATATTAATATGGGAAGATATTAATAGTTTCTATATGATTAGTTTCCATTCTACATGAATATTTTTAGGTAATATAAAATGTTTCATGTAGTGTCGCATTGGTCATGTAGATTTTGTGTTCTATATAGGTTATGAGTGTTCTCAAGGGAATTATTGGGATATATAATTATGATTTAATATATCCTAGTGATTATTTTATTTATATTACCCTTAGTTATACCTTTTTAAAATCTCTCTAATGGATAATAGTTATAGGAGGTGCAACTGTACACTAAGATAACACATTATAGTATAAGTTAGACAACTAATAATCATTATGGAGTGATATAATAGGAACTATAATATTATAATTTATTATTGTTTGAGGGAACCATTTATAATAATAATATCAAGTATAATATATAGGTGTAGAAGATTTAATTTTAGATGAATAACATAGAAAGTATTCCCTAGATAGTATTGGTAGTTTGAATAGTACATAAAGAAGCATAGCTATAATGGACTCTTTTTCTAGTAGATTGCATTAGTACGCTATTTGATGGAGTAAATTTAGATATTTTAATGGGAATAGTTACGATTAATGAATCATGAAGTAGATTGATAAAAACATCTTTATATCATTCAATAAGGTAGTTATTCAATTCATGATAAGTGGGAGAGGATTATGAATTTTATTCATTATTACAAAAAGTAATCAATTTGGTAAAAGTAATGTAAATTTAAGAGATATTTTCAGTTCAAGATTCATTATTGGGACAAGAAAATAAATTTAAAAACACTATCAAAGGTGATAATGAAATGTAATATTATAGAAGTTCTATTCAAGAGAGGTGTTGTAAATTATTTTCCAAGAAACTGGAAAATGAAATGAGTTATCATTTGTAGGAATACTTGAGTTTTAATTGTATAGATAAAATGATTGCCACTATCTTAGTTTAATTTCTATAGATCAAAAACATTGTATCTGTTTTTTATGAACTAATATTCCATATATAATATTATTATTTTAGAGATCATTTCCAGTCCTATTTTATTTATTTTCATGGATTTTAACTTAGAATAGTTCATATCATGGTGGTAGACAAGGGACATTATAAATTTAATGGGGCACCTAAATATTATTTGAAAATTCATATAGTAGTTATATAATCAACATTTTGGACCACAAAGAATGGTTATTATAGTATATATTATCCATGGAAAATTCATTGTCATTAAATATATCAAGCTAATTGTAGGATAGAATGTGGTAGGAAAATAATATAGATGAGGGTGATTCTTCCATTGATAAGATCATAAAATGGATGTAGGTTATGTTGAAAGGTTTGAAATTGTTTGAGGTAAGATCTATATATTTTATACAATTTTTTTATTTATGGAGTGATATCAATACTTCCCATACATTTAAAATCCCTAACTTTAATAATGTTCTAATTTAACTTGTAGAAAGTATGTATATGTTATCAAAGTTATCTACTCATTCTGAAACAAGATTGATATTGGTGGATAAATTTCAATATTTTTTTATTGTAAAAATAAACATTGTATTTAATCACATAAGATATGCAACTATATAATTTCATGTCTATAAGTCTTAATGTTTATCATTATCTTGATCCTTGTATTGTTTTCCATAGAGGTGGATGAAATCGACCGATTTTTATTTATAATGTAAACACTATAAGGTAATATTAACTAGTATGGAAGGTGAATATTTTTTTCTTAGTGAGTGTGAGAATTTGATGATCTATCAATATATAAATTTATATATTTTTACCTGCCAATAATTAATATCTATTAAATTCTTTACTAGGTTTTTGATAAAGCAATTTCATAATGTTTTTAGAGAACTTGTTGATGTATTTCTTGGGGAGGCTATCAACTTACCCTAGTAAAATGAAAATCAGTTTAGAATAAAATTATATGAATATTGTATCCCCATTATGTGTATCCTTATCAGATAATTATTATAAACATTAGGATTTATAGATTTAAAATAATGATATATAAAAGAGTTGTTTTATTTATCCTTATGTGTCTCTCAAGGGGTATTTTTTATTAATAATGCAGAACGATAAATTATTTGCGATTTTTAATGTTGATTATTTATGGTTGAACAAAGTTTCATTGAAAAAAAAATCCTATATTGAAGATTTATTATTTATGTTACGAATTGAAATGATATTTTTTTAAAGGCTAGCTATTTATATGATATTAATAGTTAAGGGTGAAGAACAAGGACATTATAAAGTCAACTTGTTGAAGTTTATTTAGGATTATTTTTTGTTTATTATAATTGAATTTTGAGTTAAAAAATTTTGGAAAAATATTTTTGATATTACACATTGGGATCATAGACTACAAATTAATCAATTATTAATAGTTTTGAGTAATTAATTATTTATTTTTTTTAAAAAAAATAAGGAACATATGTGCAAAAAACCAATTCGAGTTACACTCAAACCTGGAACTCGAACCGTATCATCACACAACTAAAGGGAATTACCAATACTCATGGGTTGGAGACAATAACTCAAGCAACAAAAAATAAACCAAAGGTAAATATTTCACCCAAACTAAAGAAACACATGGCATATATATACATGGAGAGGGAAATAAAAATGGAAGGATAATAAATATATCCCATAACTATAAGAATTCAGAGAAACAAAACCACTATAAAAGTATTACAAATCTCCAAGAGACATGTCCAACTGCAAAGGACCAAAACCCAACCGCTACTCCATGGGATGGAATGGATAGAATCCCACCATCTTACCACCAGCTAGCTAGCTAAGCTGACATGAAACCTCACAAACTCAATGTGGATCCTTTATTTTCTCTACATTAGAAGACATACATAGGTCTTCACACCACCAAACGGGGTGAACAGGGTTTGAGTTAACAGGCTCAATAAGACCCCACCCAGTTATTCCATAACAATTCTATGTATAACAATTACTATATGCTAATATCTATAAAACATGGCATGATAAGTTGTAAAGAAGTTTTATAGAAAACATTGTAAACATTTCCCTTTTCACAGTTCTAAAGAAAAGGTAGGTATATCAATTTTTATGCACATTTTCGATATCATATTAAAAAAACATTTATTTGAAGGATAAAACAAAAAATCCAACAGACACAAAATAAAAGAATAGGTGTTAATACAAAGGATCATAATAGGCTAGACTAATAGACTGCTCGATACACAATAAATCTAGTGCACAATCTGGCTCCTAGAACACATGCCTAAGAAGGAGCGGAATACCCTGGGAGTAAACCCCATGAAAATGTAAATATCATCTTCTAGAACAATAGGCCTAGGAAACAGAGTAATTCCTCAAGATCAAACCTCCCAATAATCAAAAATATGGATGATGACATCAAGCTAAACCTTCCACCTAGGTACCCAATGTAACCCATGTTCTCATTTTTATCAATTCATTTCTATTATTTGAAGACCATTTGAAAACCATTTCACAATCCATTTCAATTATTTTAATGTTATATTTTTGTGTCCATTTAACAAAAAACCAAGTAAAAATAATTTTACTTTAAAAATCATTTTCAATATGCATACAAAAATCATGCCAATTCCATGTATAAATAATTTTATAAAATAGGAAAATAAGTTTCATCAATATAGAGACAGAACCACCAACCTCAAATATCAGGTCACACAAGACCACAATAGGATTCACAAAAAATGAAAACCCAACAACATCAATGAAGTTCATAAAAAAAAGTCCACACAACTCAGATTTTATTCAATTGAGAAAGAGGGTTGACAGAGAAGAATAAACACCACATACCCCAAAAAATAACACCCAGAACACCTCAACCAACCAAGGATGGCCTCTGAAATTAGATTACACAATGGATTTAGAAGAAGAAAATAAGAAACACCATATTAGACCAATGAATCTGACAATTCTATGAAAGGGAACTATCTATAATAATGTAAACAAAGATGTAGAAAGGTAACTCACCCAGAGAGAGGAATCTCAACTGCAATGAAGTTTAAACACCGAACGGTTAAATTAGTAATGAGTGGTGTCTCTAGAAATCGTGGGAGGGGAACCCTCAATTGAGATCAAAGGAGAACCAACATCCAATATGGGAGTTGAAACCCGCAATACACCCTAAAAATCCATGATTGGGAAATTAAACAGTGTTAAATACCATTATATGTCTTAAAATCCATGATATACAAATACATTGAAAAACCCATCACCTCGGATTAAAACTCAATCTTTAATTAAATCAAGATGTGTAAAAAATCATCACATAGTGTAACCTTTCACGGTGTGAATCCTTATCATGGAATGCACCCAAAAACCATTACAGATTGTGTAACATAGTTACATGGTGTATAAATCACATGTAACCTGCAGAGAATCTAAAAACCAACATTTAAAACTCCATGAAAAAAGAGAATCCCAGAGAGAGATAAAAACATTCTTGATCAAGGTTACAAGATGTTACAAACGGCCCACCATAAATACTTTCCCTCTTCTTGATGTCATGTGGAATATATAACCCCTAGATAAAAATGAGGCCACTGAACCCTCATTAATGACTCACATTCCCAAGTCTCATGAGAATCCGATCCTTATTTCTAGGAAACCCTAACCAAAAAAATAGACTTCCCACACAAGACCTTCTCAACTGGTTACTCCAAAACAAAAACATATTGCTCTAATTTTTTTTATTCCCAACTAAGAATGGGAGTGGGATCAGGATGGTACTGCCTGAGATGAGATATGTGGAAAACACCATGAATACTTATCAATTGAATCTAAAAAGCTAACCGATAAGCAACCTTCCCAAGCTGCTCAATGACCTCAAATAGTCTACCATATCTTGGAGAGAACATTCCCTGTTTTATAAGATGAGGGTGAACCAACCAAGGAGAAAATTTCATGAAAAATAAGCCACTAATAGAATACTACAAAGGATGATGCCACCGATCCACATATGATATCCCTAAACTCTGGGATGTAACTAGACATCAATGTACATCTTGAATCTTTGCAGACGTCTCTTGGACCAATGATGGTCCAACCAAAGAATCTTCACCCATCTAATGACTACAATGTGGTGATCTACATGGGTGACCGTACTGTTGACCTCACCTGTTTTGATAATCCCAATAATGATTTCATATACTTTGATAATCTCAATCTAATGTTTTTATATATATTAATTCTTTCAATCTGTGATCACGATGATAATAATATTAAAATAATCCCTGATATATGTTAATACATGTCTATCTTTGTTTATATGAGTTCTGAAGTTCTTCTAACCCATTCAGAAATGATTTACATAAAACAGACAAGTGTTAATTCACTGATCTGCGTATAGCTACTGATAAAGAGCTACCGGTACTTAGTCTAACAATAGACAGAGTCACCGATACAAAAAGGTCACTGATACGCAGAGCTACTGATATGAACAGAGCTACCAGTAAGCATATACCAAGTCTACTGATAGAACATAATGGAGCTACCGATGTGCACAAGCTACTGATATATAGAGCTATCGATAAAACCAGTCTACCGATCTACCGACTGACAAACAGACCAGAGCTACCGACTGAAAAACAGACCAGAGCTACCGACAGACAAGTGCTACCGACAGACAAGAGCTAATTATATATAGAAGTCTACCGATAGAGCCGGTTTACAGATAGTTACCAATAGAGTAAGTCTATCGATACAAGTACAGTCACCGATAGATCGAGCAACCGAAGGAATGAAGTCACTGGTATATAGAGAAACCAATGCAAGATCAAAGAGCCACCGATGGAAGGACCTACTACACAAGGTCCACCGTACACAATTACCAACACGAGCTACTAATTGACCAACCAGTCAAACTCTATACTCTCAATACTATTTCTTTATTAAGCTAATGGTTACATTTGATGTTTTAATGCATTCAATGTTATTTAATGAATTATGCTACCATGTCAAGAAACCATACCTCGTACCCATGAAAAAATTAATCATTCCTTTTGCCGGAGCTAAAAGTTATAAAAGAGAAGATAAAGACCTAGCTGGAGACAACAACTAAAGAGATGAGAAGAAGAGAACACTGGGTGTGCATACGAAAAGCATTAAGGAACTAAGAAGGCACACAGGTGAAAAATAAAAGAGCCGAACATCATTCAAACGTGGAGCATTTTTCACTAGTCTACATCCATACTCCAAGAATCCTGGAAATACACAAAGAAACTTGTTCTAGAGAAGAACACAAGCTGCATCTTGAGTAAAGAACTACAAAAATAACTTTATGTACTTAGGCTGCTAAGTTGAACCTGAAATCAAGGAAGAAAACGACACTCTGTTTTCTGAGCAGAAACCATAGAAGGACTCAGAAGCTTATTAGACAAATCAAATGAGTCCAAAGCTGCACTGCCAATCACTAAAGCTTTTCTAAAGTCTTTCTCACTTTCTTTAGTGATTCCATCTTTACATTTTGAGCAGTGTGTGTACCCTGTTTATTTTACACACACACACTGTCTCTTGAGCAAAACTGGAGGATTCTTAAATCCTAACTCAAACTTCATAACCCTTTGTTTCCCACTATGGATAGTGGTGGAGGTCGAGTGAGACTTGGACAACATGTGTTCTGTTGTTTGTGTTTCCCACATAGAGCTGTGGTAGAGGTATTTGGACCTGTATAGTAGTGTACTGTTTTTTACCCCTGATCCAGGGTGTGGATAAATTTATATAAAATGTTGATAGGACTAAGTCTTGTCTTGAGAATAAACCTCTTGGTTATCTCTGCTGTGCTTTTTAGTTTAATTCATAAGCATACTATATATATTTATTTCATAATCTACTGGTATTACATTGAAATACAAAACTATTTTAAAGCTACTTTGATAGTTAAATTAGCAAGTGTTTATACTTATTGTAAATCAGTAAGTTAGTTTCAAAAGATAATTTAATATTCAGATTAAGTCAACTGAGACCTAATAAATCTTTGAGAAACTGACTGAACATTTACAATCTGTATAGATTCACTACAGTTTATCTTTGTTTTTAAATTGGGGGATTTTAAGAGAAATATTTTTAACAGAAATTTTTATTGGAACTCAATCCTCCCCCCACTTGAGTATCCACTCCGACCAACATTTGGTATCAGAGGATGTTTTTGTTAAAGTATTGTCGACTTACTCTATTTTTCAACTGTGATTTTAGTTTCATCATTAAATATGTTAAATTTCTGTTAGTTCTAAATTTTATCTCTTTAAAACTTATTTTCTAAAATCCAGTTATGGACAATAGACTAGAGGGTGCTGCTACTAACAGACCACCTTTCTTTAATTACACCAACTATGCCCAGTGGAAACAAAAGATGAACATTCATTTAGAAAGTATGGGTTTTGATATCTGGACTACTATAGAATCTCAATATAAAATTCCAGAATCTGAAAGAACAACTTGGGATGAACCTACTAAGACTACTTACAATAATAATTGTAAAGCTATGAATGCCCTGTACTATGCTTTATGAGATGAAGAGTTTAATATAATTTCTGCTTGTAAAATTGCTTATGAAATATGGGATACTTTGGGTGTTTCTCATGAAGGAACAACTAATGCTAAAGAATTGAGATTGAATACGTACACTATTAAATTTTAAAATTTTAAAATGAAGACTGATGAACCTATTTCTGATATGTATCTCAGGTTCAATGAGATATTCAATACAATGAGTTCACTTGGAAAAGCTATTCCAGCTAAAGAAAAAATTACGAGTATACTGAGATGTCTGCCAGAACGATGGAGAGGCACTTCTGTTTCAATCAGAGAGTCATGTGACATTGGAGCACTGCCTATAAAAGATCTTATTGTAAAATTAATGATGTATGAGGAAGAACTCAAGGTGAATAAAGAGGGAGATGATTAACCAAAAAGAAAATCCATAGCTTCCAAGTCTAATAATTCTAAGAACAAAGACAAGGAGACAATGCAAGTACTTACTGAAAGTTAAACCAGTAAAGATTCTGATTCAGAAAATGATGCTCAAATGGCTCAAATAGCCAGGAGATTCCAAAAGTTCTATAGGAAGAAGAAATTATTCAGAAAATCTAAGTACAAAGGAAAGTATGAAAACAAGGGACACTAGAAGAAGGATTGGAAGAAGTATGACAAGGAGGATGACATAGTTTTATACGAGTGTAAAAGGAAAGGACACATCAAGGCTGACTAGCCAAAACTGAAATTCAAAAAGAAATATGATTATAAGGATAAGAAGTACAAGAAAGCTATGAAATCTACTTGGAGTGCTTCAGAGGAAATCACAAGTGAATCTGAAGTTTCTGATTCTGAGAAGAATTGTGCCAACATGTGTTTCATGACCAACACATCTGAGGTAACTTTAGATACTCTTGTTTTAAATTCCTATTATTCTGGAAATGATGCAGAATCCGATTCTGATTTTGAAAATTTGTCTAAGGATGAATTTTTTGAATACTACAATATGCTGGAAGAGACATGCAATGAAATTAAAGGAAAATATAAGTCATTAAAGAAACAACATGCTCTTAATGTCAATGTTAAATCTACCTTTGATATAGAAAAAGAAAAAATTATCAACTATTAAAGGAAAATACTAAATTGAAAATGTCTAATGAGAAACTTAGAAAGGACTTAGAAAAGTTCAAAAATGGAAAAGATACTCTAACTCAAATGTTAGGTAAGAAAGTTGCACCTAAATACACTACTGGTTTGGGATACCAACCTGGAAAAAGACTGTTCACTAAAACTCGATTTATTCCTAATTTTGGACAAAATTCTGCTTATTCCAGTTCTAAAAATTCCTATGATTCAACTAGTTATTCATATGGTTATAGATCAAATAAAGTTTATCTTTCAAAATATATTTATTATATAAATTATATGAGACCCATAAGACAAATATGGGTACCTAAAGATTTGATTGCTAACCTATCTGGACCCAAGAAGATCTGGGTACCAAAATCATTTTCTGTCTAAATTTGTTTTGTAGGAAACATGCTTAAAGAGTTATCACAAGAAGGTATGGTACTTGGATAGTGGATATTCAAGACACATGTCTAGAGATTATTCATGCTTCAAAATCTTAATAAAGGTTGATGGAGGCCATGTCACCTTTGGTGAAAATTCTAAAGGAGAAAATCACCGGCCTAGGCCAAATTGGTAACACTAATTCAGTTTTAATTTCTAAAGTTTTATTTGTTGATGGACTGAAATATAATCTGTTATGTATTTCTCAATTATGTGATGATGGATTTAATGTGAAATTTGAAAATGATTCCTGTAATGTTTTTAATTCTAAGAATGTTTTAGTATTTTCTGCTTTAAGAAATGGAAATGTTTATACTGTTGATTTAAATTCTTTAGCTAAATAGCATGTTACTTGTTTAAATTATTTTCATAAAGAATCCTGGCTTTGGAAAAGAAGATTAGGAAACTGCAATATAAACTCACTTAGAAAGCTAACTAGGAAAAGCTTGGTTAGAGACCTACCTAAACTTGAATTCCCAAATGACAAAGTTTGTAATCCCTTCCAAAAGGGAAAACAACATAAAGTTTTTTTTAAAATTAAAGAAAGAAGTTAAAACTTCTCAACCTCTCGAGTTGGTTCACATGGACTAGTTTGGACCTTCTAGAGTTTCTAGTTTAAATGACAAGCACTATGTCTATGTCCTAGTAGATGAATTTTCTAGATATACTTGGTTATACTTCTTAGCTGACAAAAGTGAAGTCTGTTCTTACTTTGTTAAATACTCTAAGTTTGTAGAAAAACATAGTGGAATTAAGATTAAAACACTAAGAAGTGATCACTACCTTGAGTTTGAAAATCAAGAGTTTGAATCTTATTTCTCACATAATGGATATAGTCACAACTTTTCTGCTCCTAGGACACCTCAGCAGAATGGTGTAGTAGAAAGAAGAAATATAACCCTTCAAGAAATAGCTAGAACCATGCTTAATGAGTATGATCTGCCTATTTACTTTTGGGTTGAAGCTGTTAATACAACCTGATATATTATTAATAGAGTCTTAATTAGATTAGTTCTCAAGAATACCCCATATGAGTTATGGAACAATAGAAAACCTAATGTTAGTTACTTCGGAGTCTTTGGATGCAAAGTTTTTATTCTTAATACAAAGGATATTCTGGACAAGTTTGCTTCTAAGAGTAATGAATGAATTTTTCTTGGTTATTATTTAACTAGAAAATCCTATAGAGTCATTAATAAGAGAACCAAATGTGTGTAAGAATCTGTTCACATCAAGTTTGATGAAACAGATCCATATGAGCCTAAAACCTCTCTTGAAAATCTGGAAGAAGATTTGAGTGTTCTAGACCTTAATGATAAATCTCAAGAACCTGCTATAAAAATATCCAGCTCTGGACATATTCCAGAATATTCTCCTAATGAACCTGAACTTGGAGATGAACCTGAAATTTCTAGTCCTGCCTTTACTAGATCAACTAGGATTCTAAAAAATCGTCCATTAGATGTTGTTGTTAGTAATCTTGATAGAGAGACACAGACTAGAGATTCTCAAAGAAACCAAGTTGAACATCAAGCCTTTCTTTCATAGCTAAAACCTAAAAATATCAATGATGCTATCAATGATGAATTTTGGGTAATGGCTATGCAAGAAGAGTTAAATCAATTTGAAAGAAACAAAGTCTGCGAATTAGTTGACAGACTGAAGGATACTTTAACAATAGGCACTAAATGGGTTTTTAGAAACAAAGTTGATGAATCTGGAAACATAGTTAGAAACAAAGCTATGATAGTTGAACAAGGATATAGTCAAGAAGAAGGTATTGACTATGAGGAAACCTTTGCACCTGTAGCTAGATTAGAAGTTATTAGGATCTTACTTGCCTATGCTGCTCATCTGAATTTCAAGTTATATCAAATGAATGTTAAAAGTTCTTTTCTAAATGGTTTAATTATAGAAGATGTTTTTGTTAAAAACCCACTTGGATTTACTAATCCACTTTTTCCAAATCAAGTTTTTAAACTTTCTAAAGCTTTATATAGTCTAAAACAAGCTCCAAGAGCTTGGTATGATAAACTTAGTAATCTTCTTATTTCAAAAAGTTTTACTAAAGGGATTGCTGATCCAACTCTTTTTATTAAAAGAATTTCTAAAGATGTTTTAATAGTTCAAATCTATGTTGATGATATTATCTTTGGATCTTCTAAACACTCTTTATGTACTGATTTTTTTAAAGAGTATGAAAAATGAGTTTGAGATGAGTTTAATGGGAGAACTTAAATATTTTCTTGGATTTCATGTTTTCCAAAATGAAAATGGTATTATTTTGAATCAAAGTAAATATACAAAATACATTTTAAGACGTTTTGGTTTGAATGGTATTAAGGAAAGTGAAACTCCTATGAGTATAGTTTATAAATTGGATGTAGATGAAACTGGGAAACCTGTGGATCAAACAAATTACAGAGGTATGATTGGAAGCTTACTTTACCTTTCTACTAGTTGACCAGATATTATGTTTAATGTGTGTATGTGTGCAAGACTTCAAGATAATCCAAAAGAATCTCATTTACTTGCTGTTAAATGAATTCTTAAGTATCTTAAACATACTGTAAACTTAGGTTTGTTTTACCCAAAAGGACAACCCTTTGATTTAATGAGTTATTCAGATGATGATTTTTATGGTTGCAAGTTAGATAGAAAAAGCACATCAGGAACATGTCATTTATTGGGAAAATCCTTAGTATCTTGGTGCAGTAAAAAGCAGAATTCTGTAGCATTGTCCACTACCGAAGCAGAGTACATAGCTGCTGGTAGTTGCTGTGCACAAATTTTGTGGATGAAACACACTCTTTTTGACTATAGATATGACTTTAAAAACGTTTCTATCAACTGTGACAAAACTAGTGCAATAAATATCTCTGAGAACCCTGTGTCCCACTCTAGGACCAAACAAATTGATGTAAGACACCATTTCTTGAGAGATCATTATCAAAAGGGTGATATTATTCTTGAGTTTATAGGTACTTAACATAAATTAGATGATATTTTCACTAAACCTTTGAGTTCAGAAAGGTAAATTTACATTAGACATGAGTTAGGTATGTTTAACCTTGACCGGTAGAAATTCTCACTAATGTGCAATTCTCAACGATGTGAAATTCTCACCGATGTGCAATTCTCACCGATGTGAAATTCTCACCAATGTGAAATTCTCACCGATGTAAAATTCTCACCTATGTAAAATTCTCACCGATTTAAAATTCCCACCGATGTAAAATTATCACTGATCTGAAACTCTCACCGATGTAACCTCACTGATAGTAATTCTCACTGATAGACCCTACCAATGATTGCACTGTTTTATACTTCTGTCTGCCGCCAGAATCTAAATCGTTTTTGCGTTATTTCATTTCATTTATTTATTTTATGATTCCTAAATGATAAAACTAAAGTCCGAGCTACTTCTCAATCCACTGATCCTCCAACCCTTACCCTCAAACCTTAGCTCCCGAATCCTTAGAGAACCATATATCCTTTTAACCAGCGATGGAAAAAACCAAACTTCCGACCGTCAGATATGACTCTGTTGAGACAAAAACAAAGAAGCAGAAGACCGAGCAAGAATAAAGTGGTAGTGTTGGTAGAACTAGGTCTGGGAGACGACCACTGAATCCTCATCTTTAGAATCGAGTTATTGTGATTGAAAGGAGCTGTGTGTAGAGAGGATGCTTCCTAGAAAATCCTTAGTGCTCGAAGTTCTTAAAGATCAAAAATGGGTAGAGTGTTTTTTGAACAACAATGGTCCCAATTTTTCAAAGTTAGTGATACAGTTTTATGAGTTGGTAACCATTGGAAAATATGAGAATGAAAATCGAGTAACCTCTTTTGTGAATGGAAAGGAGATATCGTTTTCATCTATTGAATGGGATGAGTGCTTGAAAGTTACGCATGAAGGTGTATCTGGATATGTATTGAGATCCATGCCACATACCAGTTATAGTTTCGACTATGAGACTACTTTGGAAGAGATGACTGGTGATGGAAGTCAAAGACAAGTAGTTGCTGCAGAAATGGATGTAGAAAACAGATTGTTGTTCAAATTTTTTCAACATGTATTGATACTGAGGAGAGTAGACTTTGCCAATTTGAGATAGCAGGATATCTATCTCCTGCATCTCTTAAGACATTGTGTAAAAGTTAATTTGTGAAGATTGTTGATGATCCAAATTGAAGACATGACAAGGCCGAAATCAAAGACAAATCCCTATTCTTTGCTAAGATAATTTCAGTAATGATCAAGGTAAAAGGGGTAGATGAGTCTCAAGATGAGATAGTGGTAGTGAAGAATAACTTTTGTATCAACTCTACAGTCTGCAAATACATGAGGATCAATTGGAACCCTTAGTGAGGAGAATGGGTCAATGATGAACAGAAGGTGTATGACAAATTTAATCCTATGGATCATCCTTTAAGACCAAAGGATGTAATGGATCCAGGTCTGGTACCTGATGAAGAGGAGCCAGAATACAGTGATGATTCAGAAGAGGAAGAGTCCTCTGCTGATGAAGGAGGAGACCCTGACTTACCTCCTAGCCCAACTCCTAAACACCAAGATCAACATAAATCAGATAATGAAGAAGCTGTTGAAGAGGCTGTTGAAGAGGCTGTTGAAAGGTCTACTGTAGAGAATGAAGAAGATGCTCATGAAAGTGAAGCATCTCTATCAGCTGATTTGAGACTGAGTCCAGTGATTGGACAATCTTTTGTCTCTACTAAGGATGCAGTAGAAGTGGGAGAAGCCGTACCTAATTTAGAGGACCCTCCAGCTACTGAAGAGAAAGAATTTATAGTGGACGACTCTCCTAAAAATGAATGACCTAATGATAATACTGATAATGCTATTATTTTTATTGAGGATGCACAAATTGAGGGGGAGCATCAAAACAATGTTGGAAGTGTTATAGTGGCTGCTGGAATTGAAGATTGGGCAGAAGACCCAGGTTTTGTAGTCTGTGGTTTAGACTATCAAGATTCAGATAATGAGGTATCTCACAATAGACCAAATATTGTTTATAATATTGAATCTGAGTTGTTTCCTGAATATGTGGTCAGAATGCATGACCTGGATACTTTAAAGAAAAATCTTATGGACAGTTTTTTGGAAGAGGTAAAGAAGATGGAAGTCTCTTTGGTCTCTTCACTTCAATCAGTCATGAGTGACTCTGTGGTCATTTTAGCATCTGAAAGAGTACCCAATGCAGTTTTACCTGCCGAAATAATCACAAGGGCTGATCTGGAATCCTTGAAGGATGAGCTGAAAGAATCTTTTAATGCCTCGGTTGCTAAGATAAAGCACAGTTTTTCTAAGGAGATGAGTATGTTGGAAAGATATTTTGAACTTTATCTTGCTTGTAATTTGTCAACCTTCATGGAAGAAATAGTGGAAGAAGTTAAAGATTGCCAGTCTCAAGTTTCTAGACTTGAAGTAGATCTTGAGGCTCTAAAGGAATCTGTTGTTTCTTTAGACTCTTACATGAGCTCGAAAGCTCAAGCAGACAAGAACTTAGCCTATATCAAGAGTGTGGTAAGCCATATGGTTTCAGTATTTGAAGGTTCAAAACTTCTTTGAAAGATCATATTAAAACCCAGGATTCCCAAGTTCAAAATCTTATCAGTGGGTTGACCAAAAGCTTCAAGGAGACTATATATTTCTATGTTGGTTCTATTTCTTCTAAAACCTATATAGATCTGAATCAAATTCGAGCTATGATAAAGGAGGAGCATGGTCAAGCTTCAACCAGTGGCTTTGTGGACTCATCCGAGCTGAGCAGAGTTGTTCTTTCTACCCGAGATTCAGCCAGAGAGATAATGAAGATAGTCCGAGACTATATGAGAGAAGAATCTTCCTCTCATAAAGAAGTGAAAAATAAGGTGGACTCCTATTTCTCTAAGATTTTCACCAAGAATCAACTCAACAATCACTTCAAACTTCTATTGGAGAATATGAAGCAGCCTCCTGTCAATCAAGATTTCAGAGAGTAAGTTAGCAAGCTAAGGGAATTGAATCCAGCTTTGGACATGTTTATGGAGAACAAGGATGACTTCATATCCTCTATGGAGAGGGGAGGAGGAATAATTATGGATTTCAGAAATCTGTTGCAACCTTTTCTACAAGTTGATGCTAGGCCATTGATTGTCCCTCCTGCCTTACCAGCCTCTGCCTCTGCTACTTCTCCAGTTCAGATGACGCCTGCCCAAGAAATTTGATGCCTCACTCCTATGATCACACAAAGGACTCCTCAGTACAGACCATGACCAGTTTCTATGGTTCAGCCTCCTATAATCATTTCTGGAATTCCTAAGCCCTCACCTACAACCACTTCACCTGAATCCTCTTCTGCTCCCAAAGGAAAATCTCACATTGAGGATGTGGATTGAACACATGGCTTGAATGTTTGATAGGAATTAATTGTATTCTGTTTTATGTCTCTGTACCTTTATGAAACATCTAATACTATTGGCTTTCCTTTCTTTCTCATTGTGCTACTTTTTTTCCCTTTCTCTATTTCTTATTGTTTCCCACTTTTTGATTATCACAAAGGGGGATAAATGTTCTATAGGGATATTAAGGGGAAGAAATATTCACCCAGGGGGAAGAAGTATTAAAGGAAGAATAAATAATGTAGAGAAATTTTATCCAAGGAACAACCATCATGCTTTTCCCATCTGATACCAGTGCTTTTACTTTCATCCCTTGATACCATTTCATTTAATTCTCTAATACCACTAAAGTTTACTTTAGATATCATTACATTTAATTTTATCTCTGATACTATCAATTTTTCTTCCACCTCTGATCCATTATGTTCTATAACATACTGTTTCTATGAGATAATTTCATTTAATGATATATCCTCTGATTCAACAACTCACTATTTTTAAAACAATAATATCATAAGTTGTGATTATCAAAAAGGGGGATATTGTTGACCTCACCTATTTTGATAATCCCAATTATGCTTTCAAATAATTTGATAATCTCAATATAATGTTTTTCTATACATTAATTCCTCCAATCTGTGATCAAGATGATAATAATATTAAAATATTCCCTGAGATATGTGAATCCATGTCTATCTTTGTTTATATGAGTTCTGAAGTTCTTCTAACCCATTCGGATGTGCTTCCCATAAAACAGACAAGTGTTAAGTCACTGATCTGCATATAGCTACTGATAAAGAGCTACCGGTACTCAGTCTACCGTTAGACGGAGTCACCGATACACAAAGGTCACCGATACGCATAGCTACTGATATGAACAGAGCTACCGGAAAGCATATACCTAGTCTACCGATAGAACAGAATGGAGCTACCAATGTGCACAAGCTACTAATATATATATCTACTGATAGAACCAGTCTACCGAGCTACCAACTGACAAACAGACCAGAGCTACCGACAGAAAAGAGCTACCGACAGACAAGAGCTACCGATAGAGCCAGTTCACAGATAGTTACCGATAGAGTAAGTCTACCGATACAAGTACAGTCACCGATACATTGAGAAACCAATGGTATGAAGTACCTGGTATATAGAGAAACTGATGGAATGAAGTATCCTTCTATTTAGCTAAAGCATTTAAATCAACAACATAAACATTTTCATTTATTTAATTAGAAAATACTAAAACATTCTTAGAATTAAAAATATTACAGGAATCATTTTCAAATTTCACATTAAATCCATCATCACCCATGCAAAAAGTAATCATTCCTTTTTCCGGAGTTGAAAGCTATAAAAGGGAAGATAAAGATCTAGCTGGAGACAACAATGTAAGATATGAGAAGAATAGAACACTGGGTGTGCATACGAAAATCATTAAGGAACTAAGAAGGCACACGGGTGAAAATGAAAAGAGCTGAACATCATTCAAACGTGGATCATATTTCACTAGTCTATATACATACTCCAAAAATCTTGGACATACATGAAGAAAATTGTTCTAGAGAAGAACACAAGCTGTATCTTGAGTGAAGAACTACAAAAAACACTTCATGCACTCAGGCTTCTAAGTTGAACCTGAAATCAAGTAAGAAAAAGACACTCTATTTTCTGAGCAGAAACCAGAGAAGGAATCAAAATCTTATCAGACAAATCAAATGAGTCCAAAGCTGCACTGCCAATCACTAAAGCTTTTCTAAACTCTTCCTCACTTTCTTTAGTGATTCCATCTTTAAATTTTGAGCAGTGTGTGTACCCTTTTTATTTTACACACACACTGTCTCCTGAGAAAAACTGGAGGATTCTTAAAAACTCACTCATACTTTATAACCCTTTGTTTCCCACTGTGGATAGTGGTAGAGGTCGAGTAAGACCTGGACAACCTTTGTGCTGTTGTTTGTGTTTCCCACGTAGAACTGGGGTAGAGGTCTTTGGACCTGGACAGTAGTGTACTGTTGTTTACCCCCGATCTAGGGTGTGGATCAATTTATATAAATTGGTGAGAGGACTAAGTCTTAGCTTGAGACTGAACCTATTGGTTATCTCTAATGTTCTTTTTAGTTTAAGTCATAATCATACTATATATATTTATTTCATAATCCGCTGCTATTACTTTGAAATACAAAACTATTTTAAAGCTACTTTGATAGTTAAATTAGCAAGTGTTTATACTTATTTTAAATCTGTATGTTAGTTTCAAAAGTTAATTTAATCTTCCGATTAAGTCAACTGAGACCTAATCAATCTTTGAGAAACTGATTTAACATTTACATAATGTATAGATTCACTACAATTTAACTTTGCTTTTAAATTGGGGGATTTTAAGAGAAATATTTTTAACAAATTTTTTTATTGGAACTCAATTCACCCCCCCTCTTGAGTATCCACTCCGACCAACACGTAAAATGCCTTAAAGGGACCCATTTTGATTTATGACTAAAAACAATTGTTCTAAATGAACTCAACCAGTCCCAGATGGCTATCCCATAATCCACCTAAATCCAGGACACATTCATGAATCATATCCTCTGGGATCTGAATCACTCACTCCATCTGACCATCTATCTATGGATGGTAATTCGTCCTCAACTTAACCTAAGTTCCCACCACCTCTTGGTGACTCCTCTAGAATGTCAAGTTAATCATTGAATCCCTATCCAAAATAGTGGTAAAAGGATTCCCATGTAACCTCATAATCTATTTCACATATGGATTACCCAGATATTCAACCTTAGTGATATCCTTAATTAGAATGAAATGTGAATAATTCTTCAATGGATCAAAAACTACCTAGATAAAATTTTTAGGGAGTCCAAGAGAGTTGAAAAATCCATGGATACCTCATCCCATTTCTAGAGAAACACTAGAAGAGGCTGAAGCAAAATAGTAGGTTTCAAGTGATCTTCCTTTATTTATTGGTAGTTTTAATAACGGGAGACATATTCCTCAATTTCATGATTCATAAGCAGCCTCTAGAATCATTGTATCATGTTATAACACATCCTTTTAGTTATTTATTTAATAGACCATGAAGAGATTTGAAAATTAGAAAGTCTAAAATCCTCCCCAATGGTAACCCAAATAAATTCGATGGGAATCCTTGAAATGTACATTTCCACACAAAACTGTGGGTTGATGGGGTGACATACTGATTTGGTTTGACTATTAGTGTAGATAAATCTACCCACAAGATTACCAAGCATCCTAATGAGGCATATAAGGTAGTGGGAGAGGTGACCACACTAACAACTCGAACGGGGTGGTTGTGCCACAACCATCGCTGCCTGTGGTGGTGGAGGGACCCAACTGCCTCCCAGTGATATCCAATGGGTCTTTAGAGGCTAATCAAGGTGCAAATTTGGGGGATAATCCACTGGAAATGGTGCTTAATCCAAAGGTATCAGAAGTTTTTAAAAGGATGAAGCAAGATCTTACAAATTTTTCTTGTCGTAAGGAGCCAATTCCTTTTGCGGGTGTAGGAGTGGGGTGTCTTTGGTTTTGTATGAGGATGTTCATGTGGCTAAACAATCATGTTGGGGTTTACCTGCTATGAAATAGAAGGCAATTAGAGATGTGGATGCGGTGGTTGAACATTATGTGGAGGCTCTGAGGTCGGGTAAGGATGCTGGAGGTAAAGGGAAGCAGAAACTGAACATTCATGTCTGTTCTGTGTGGCCAAGGGGTGTTGTTTCAGGGCCCCTGAAAACAATTATGCTGACCAACAACTTTGATGGACTTTTATAGGATGGCTCGTGTTTTGATTTTAATAGTCTGATTGATGTAGATGGGGAACACATGGTTGAAACAAAGGGAATTGATCATACTCTCTTGGTTGGTGAAGATGAAAGCCTGAGGAGTAACAAAAGAAATAGGAGGAGGAAAATTAGGAATGATTACTCCTCATTACCTCCTCCTTTGGAGACTTTGTCTACTGAAAAGTTAAATTCCATGAAATTAGAATTAGAGGTTGGGGATAATCAGACTATGGAATTATTGCTATGTTCTAAAGAAGAGGCGGTCGAACAAGTTTTGTTACTGAATGTGTCCGAAGAGGAGGTAGCTACGATTATGCAGAGACCCTTAAATGTGTCACTCAATGAGGAACAATACTCATGGGTTGATAAATAGGATCTAATTCTTGTTAGAGGATTCCAAAAAGGGAAGATCAGTCTTGAGTAGTACATACAGTCCTGGGACTAGCTGGCTTATGACCTAGAAAATTTATTGTTATCTTTCCCAAGAACCAAGGTATCCTCCACATATTGGAAGTTGTCTAGGGATATGGTTTCATATAATCTCAAATTTTCATTTAATTATTCTGATGAAATGTGAGGAACCTATTGATTGATTGGGAAGCATGTTGGTTCGACATTTGTGTATTTTTGGAGAAGATAATGTTTTTGCGGGTTTCTTGGTGGTTTTCTGCCAGCATTCTATAGGGGCCACTCCAGATGGGGACTAGAGCTTAACATTTAATTGTGCATTCCATTTGGAATTGTTTTATTGAGAGGGTATGACTACGCCATTGGTTTCGGGCCCATGTATTTGTGCATGGGACAACTTGATTAATGTTTAGGTGATGGTGAGGGTTTTTCTTCTTTTTGTATTGGCTAGGGAATGGAGGTTTCTTTAGTATGGTTCTGGTTTAATGGTTTCTTGAACATGTAACTTGGATTTTGGGTTTCTCACTTTTTCATTAAAAGTGTTTTGGTTATTTCATAAAAAAAATTAATTTTCAGTCTTTAGTTCAATGAATGAAGATAGAAAGTTTTCACCCCATTTGAATTTCACATCTTTTCTAGTAAGAGCAGTTAGAGGTGACTCTTTCTTAGAGAAATCCTCAAACAACCGTCGATATTGTTCAAAAATACTAAGGAATCTCTATATCTCAAAGACATTATTTTATTCTTGACATGACAATACAACCTTCACCTTCTCATGGTCAACTAATAATCCATGTTCATAAATTTCATTCCCCATGAAATTCTCTTCTAGAATCAATAATGTACATTTTGAATGCTTTATATACAAATAGTTACTTCTCAGGATTTCTAGAACCAAATTATGATGGTTCTCATGGTCCAGATTAGATTTTGAATAAATCAGAATATCATCCATGAACATTACAAAAAAAGTGTCATCATATTGAAGGAATATTCGATTAATCAAATCCATAAAAACTATAGGAACATTAGTGAGACCATAAGGTATCATAACATATTCATAATTACCATACCTGCTTCTGGAAGATGTCTTCAATATATAAGAATATTGAAATCTGAGCTGATGATAACCAAAACAAAGATCATTGTTGGAAAACCACTTTTCCCCATTTAATTGATTAAAAAAATCATCGACATGGGGCAAAGGATACTTATTCTAAACTATTACCCATTTAAACTTTCAATAGTATACTAACAACCTAAGTGAACCATATTACTTCTTGTAAAAGTGAATAATCGATGACCAACGGGAAACACTAGGGAGAATGAAACATTTTTCTAACACGTCATTTAACCAAATCTTAAGCTTCTTTAGCTCCGCTGGTTCTATTTGATTATAAGGTATAGATATCGACTGTGTACCTAGAACCATATCAACTGTAAACTCTACCTATATCTATAGAAGAAGAAAAAATAATTCATCTCTGAAAATGTTATAAAATTCCCAAAAAAATATCAGAAGATCAATAATGGAATAAATTTCATCTGGCTCGATTGAAATATTAGACAAAAAACTTTTAAGCTCTGGGTATGAAGGTCCTGCATGACTAGACCTCAGGTCCCACTCCCCTTGAAACACATAATATCTACCATTAGGAATAGGAAAAGAAAAAAACTGATGACAACAATCATCCTCAGCTTGATGAGAAACTCACCAATCCATATCAATGATGATGTCAAACAGATCTAGATCAAGAATGAGAAAACCCCAAACCAACTCCGTATCAGCTATCATTAATGAACAAGGAAAATAAAACAACTAATATTTCCTCTTACTAAGATACATCATTAAATCCATTACAAAGGGAATATGTTATATTGAAAATTTAAGAATATAAAAAAATTTGCAGATATAAATGAGTGGGAGACACCAGTATCAAATAAAGTAATCTCTACGAAAGATGGAATAAATGTAGTACCTCTCACTATTGTTGGACCTGCATAGAACTCTGCTGATAACTCATCTACTACATAAAATTTCTTCACTCCTGATTCTTATTTCTGGAACCCTTCATCCATGAAGCATATTACTTCCTTGCATTAGCCATTAGAGCTCATGAACCCTGATTATAACAAGGCATAGTCCTAGCCTGACAGAAGCACTGTAAGTGACCAATGCAACCACAACTATTACACACATTCACTACTATAGGACAAGAACATATTTTGTGTTCAAACATTCCAAACTAATAGAAAGTCATAATAAGATTTATAGCTATAGTAGATGATTCAGTGGAGGTTTGTGGATGTGACCCAGCTCCACCACTTCTACAATGCTCTTTCAACTTCCACTTTTTCCCATGCACCCCCTTGAAACTACATCCAGATAGAAGTGAAGGGGTGGAAAATCCAACCTTGGTTTCCATATTCATCTATTCCATTATATATATATATCTACCATATCTTCTTAGGTATAAATATTTTACATAAACACCTTGAATTTGATATCCAGTAAGAAACCCTGTAGGTGCTTTTGATCCTTCAACTAGTTATTCTTCACCACATTTGGAGAAAAAAAGACAAGATCAATCAATCGATTGGTGTATGCCAACAACAAATGATCTCACTACTATAAAGACAAGAACCCCATAGAATTTTACAACATTAGGTACTCTAGGAAAATCTTCCTGAAGAACATGGTTTTGAAGCCCTTCCAATCCATGTCTATGTGTTTGTCTTCTTGGACTATAGATTCCCAGCATCACTTACCAAATCCCTCAAGCCAGATCACTGTACACTTTACCACAATATTCTCAAATTTCTCTTGGAATTCAAAGATTTTATCGATCCTATCTATCCAGTTATCTACCACATGGTGTTCATTTATTACTGTAAATGATGATGGATTCTCGCACGAGAATTCTCGTGATCCATCTCCCTCTCCTCCACCCCTGGATAAACTTCAAAAAATTCATTCTAAACTCATTGTATGTCATGAAGAACTGCACAAACGACCTATACTATAGCCTCAATAATATTATGATATATTGGAGGATTCATTTTAAGTGAATCAGCTGCACCATCCTGAGGAACATGTGGGAGACATCTTGGAGGCATACTTGTTGACACCAAAACAAAAGAATTGATCAGAAAATATATTAAATCTCATTTCAAATAAAAAAACCATAATAAAAAATTGATATTTAATACAAAACCCAATACTAGAGACAAATATCCGAACATCCCATGGAAAATTGAGTCTCATAATGACAAGAGTTGGCCATGCACTAATCGCAACATACATCTCAATCCCTGAAAATACTATCTCTAGTCTAAAACAAATCCCAAGAGAAGTACTCTTGAGGACATACCTACCTTTAATACCACTTTGTAACTAACTGACCTGAGTTACCCTCGTACCTGGTACTCGACCCATTCCGTCACATACCCAAAGGGAATTACCGATCCCTATAGGCTGTTAAAAAGAACTTGGCCAGGAAACAACAAAGTAAAGGGAAAAATTTATCCTAACTTGAAAAAACACATGGAATATATATACATAGATTAGGAAAGAAAAAAATAAAGATAATAAATATATTCCATAATTGTAAGAAAATAGAAAAAAATACTATAAATGTAGAAAAAATATCCAAGAGACAATTTAAATTGAAAGGAATTAAATCCCAACAGCTACTCCATGTGATGGCATGGATGAATTTCTACTATCTGACCACTAGATACCCAACTCATATAATAAGAGACCTTACTACCTCACTATAGCACCTTGCCTTTCCTTTCATTGGATGACATACATAGGTATTTACACAACTGAACCGAGTGTGTAGGGTGTGAGCCAATAGGCTGAATAGGATTCCACCCAAGAAATCCATAAAATATCACTATATATTAATTTGGGGATTCCCATTTCAATAAAACAAGGTCTGACAAGCAATGGAGCAGTTTTATAGAAAACTTGGTAAACATTTTCCTTTTTCAAAGTTCTAAAAAATGTTGGTATATCAATTTCAAAGAAAATTTCCATACCATCTTTAAAAAACATAAACATGAATATAAAGGATAAAACAACAAGTCCAATAAACAAATAATAGAATCACAAATATCAACACCAAGGATAACAATAGGTCATACTGTCATACTACTCATCCCATAATCAATCATTTGAATAATCTAGCTCTTAGAACACATGCTTAGAAAGAAAAGGAATAACCTATGAGAAAAACCTATAATAATGTCAATATTTTTCACCTAGAACAATGGGCCTAGAAAATAGAGAAATTCCCATGAGAAAACCTACTGATAGTCAAAAAAATGGATGATGGCTTCAAGCTAAACCTTCCACCTAAGTACCCAAGGTTACCCATGTTATTTTTTTATCAAAATTCATTTAAATTATTTGAAAACCATTTCAAAACCACTTCAAAATCCATTTAGATTCTTTGAAAATACACATTTTCTTTCTATTTATCAACGACCATAGAAATACAATTTTTCTTAAAAACTATTTTCAACACAAAAAAGCAGTCATACCAATTCTATTTATAAATATATTTAAAAAAAGAATAATAAAGTTGATCATAATATCCTAAATACAAAATCAAATACCCTGGCACTCTTTTTTGTACACATCCACAATAGGATCTACCAACATTAAAAACCAAAAAATGTCAAAATTGGCCCTATAACCTAGTCCACAAACCTCAAAATTGATCCAATTGAGAAAAAGGGCTGGAAAAGAAGAATAGACACCATATAACTCAAGAACAAACACCCTCTTCACTACAACCAGAAAAGGATGACCTCTAGAATTAGTTCACACAATAGATTTGGAAGAAGATAAGAAGAAAAACCATTTTGGACCAATGAATATGATAATGAAATTCTAGGGTGCTATCAGGATAAATGGAAATGAAGAAGTAGAAAGGGCACTCACCAGGAGAGATTCACGACAATTAAAATGGAGATCAAATACTAAACAGATCAATCAAGAAGGAACAATGTCTCAAGAAATCTCTATAGAGGAACCCTATGTTAAGAGTAAAGGAGAACTGACAACCAATTTGGAAACTCAAACCCATAAGACACCCTAAAAACCCCTTCTTGGAAAATTATATGATATGTAATATAGTAACACATCTTGAAATCTATGATGTTAAAATATTCCTAAAAACTCACTGCATCAAATTAAAATATAATCTTTAATAAAATCACAATATGAAAAAACTCGTCACATCATGTAGCTTTCATGACATTAATCATTCTCATGACATGTACCCAAAAACCATTACACATTGTTTAACCTAGTTACATGACATTTAAATCTCCTACAGGCTGTAGAAAATCAAAAAACCAACATTTGAGACTCCACACAAAAAAGGGAACGTAGAGATAGGTGAAAAATACCCAATAAAAGTATTGATATATTAAAATATGGAAAATTTTACAATAATTTAATGAAAAATTTATTGAAATCAATTATATGAAAATTTATTGAACATTCACTTTTCAAGATGATATTTTCATTTCCTAGAAATAGGTTTTTTCTATTAAGGGTGTATTTATGAATACATCAATCAATAAAGTGATAGTTTCTTAGGTCAAGTGTCTTAATATTCTTGGAGTTTTTATTTACATTGGTTTTGTATACTTTAATTGTATTTTTATTTAAACATTATCAAATATTGTTACTCCTTGATGAGATATAACAAGGAAAATTCATTCTATTAACTATATATAGAAGTTTTAGCTGGTTATAAAATGCTTTAAAGGGAAAATAATTACTTTAGTAGTTATTAATTTTCCTTATTTGTGATTTATGATCAATGTTTATTATAATCCTTCATATAAATTTTTGATATTGTTAATAATACAAGAGTGGGAAATTCTTCATATGTTTCAAGATACTTAAAACCTAATTAATGTGGCTATACAACCTGTGTCCCTTAATTTTATTTGTTAGTATTTTCTCTTATATTTTGAAAGAGTTTTTATTATAGTGTGTGTTTTTTAATTTATAGATTCTATAATAACCTGAGGTACATATTCCCATCAAGTTACATAAATCTTTATTAAAAATATAGGTGAACTTTTTCAATGATTATGATATTGAAATCATTTGTACTATAAGAAAGTGTAATTTTTGTTGATTTTAAGAGACTAGAATCACATGACGATGTTGTGAGACAAGTAAGAAAGGGGTGGAAGATGTTAGAAAATTATGTAAATTTTCATATCAACAAAAATGAGGTATGTGGTGGAGCTTTTATATATAATATAATTGAGTATTTTACACTAGTTAAATAGGAACTAACTATTTTTTATGATAATATTTGTTAAAGGTACAATGATGAAGGATTATCATTATATATAATCCTAATGATTTGAAATAAAATTTATAATGTCATATTTAATTTTGAAGACTATCATTTGTAATTCAAATTATATAAGAGGAGGTATTTATTTGGTTATATAGTTTATCTTTATCCATTTACCCATGCAATGTGAAGTGGTGAAATACATTGAAATGTATGTTTTGGTAGATAATAATTGAGTTTTAAGAGTTTTAATCTATATATCATACATGATAGAGGGTAATAATTTAGAATCTTGTCATGGATGGGTTTTTACATCATATTAGTATTAATTAATAAAAGTGATAATATATTAACATGGATTTTGTAATTCTATTTCATTTTAATTTGATAACTTATGATGTTATATGTTTAATAATTTAATTTATATTAATTTCACCCATTCATTTTTGACCATTGAGTAGAAGAAAATTCATTTTATCATATGAAATAATCTTGAATTTGTAGTGGGTCTATACAGATTTCCATTGATAATTATCTAATATTATACTCTTATATTTAACACCAAAATATAGAAATCATTGTGAAATTATTTACGAAAAAACTATGAAACAATATATAAAATTATCCACATGCTAATGAAAGAATAGATAATTTTTTTGACCATTGCAGATATGATTTGAACATGCATCTTGAATCATTATAAACTATGGGATATGAATTTACCTTTTGTAAAAAGTTATTATATTAATAATTATCAATAATATATTATAATTAAATAATTTAAGGAATTTTATATAAAATTTTTTCAATAACCTTTATGATGTGTTTATATTAGTGAATTATTGATTATGAGACCAAATATATTATTGTGAACTATACTAAATAATTTTTTGATTTTACAATGGGTGATGATTACATAATGTTATCCAAAATTATTTTCTGAAAATATAGAGGGAAAATTTTAGTTTATTAATTATTATTGTGTGTTTTTGGGAAATTCTCATCCTCATGGGAAACATATATTCGAAATAGGTAGTAACCAATGTAAATGTTTTATGAGACAATTTATTTATTGTAATGTATTAGTGAGGTTACATATCCATTTAAACTTCCTCTTGATTTGGAGTTTATTTTTAATTTTTTCCATCTGTCTTAATTGTAAAAATATACCAATGATTCAAAAAATGTGATTAATTAGGTTAATTAGATATTTTAGATGATATAGTGTTTTTTGAATATGGAGTGGTAACATAGGATCCTAGATATAAGTTTTTGTTACCATTTATTATATATTGGGAGAGAGTTTAAAGGTGTCATAGAGGGATTAATGAGAGTACTATGAATCATGAGTCTTAGAAGAGTGTTTATTAACCGAAGTTAATTTATATATCCTTGTCTTACATTATTGGTGATTAAAATTTTATATTTATTGTGATGATTATATTAAATAATTATTAATATTTTTTTTGTGAAAATCCTTGCATTTATAGGGAAAAATCTTTTATATGTTTATATATATATAGTTACATGGAAATTATATCTTAGAGTCTCTGATATTTTTACTAGAATTTTGGTATTTTGATATATGCTGATTAAAAATATAATTTAATAGTCTCATAATTAAATTATTTATGATCCATTAGACTCAATGTTTTTAACTATGGGAAATATTTTGTAAAAAAATTTTGATGGTTGGATTTTCTCAATTATGTGTATTATTATATAAATTATTTTTATTTATTTCTTTATTTTCATCATTTATGAAATTATTTATATACATAAATTATTTTTTATTATTTGGAGATGATATTGATATTAGTGGAAATGATTTCAGGATTGGATAATTGTCTTAATAAAGGTGTATTTAAAAAAATTCTAAAGTTGAAAATCAAAGCTTGAATTTTTAGGGGGTAATAATATTTATATAATTATTATGATAATGGAATTGATAATAGATGATATTTTATGAACTATAAATTGAGGACTTGGCTATATGATTATTTACAATCAATAAATTTCCCTCTCATAATTTGTAGAAGGATTCAATTGTATTCATCAGTAATGATGGTAGAACGATGTCTCATGAATGAAGAATGTAGTATAATAGAAGTTAATTATGATAGAATTGAAACTGGTTGCTGTAAAACCATATAATTAACTAATATATAGGGTTATGGAATATATTTAATGCCTATCATAAGTAATTAATTTTTAATAAATTAGTGGATTCTGTAACATGATAAACTATCCTTACAAGGTATATATAAAATTAAAATTAGGATGGAATTTGGATATGTTTACATGCTAATTAAAAATTAATCTTATATATAATTTTTTTAGTAGAGTTAAAATATTATTGAGATCATATATTAAAAAATACATTATTATGGATAAATATAGTTAAATTTGATATTCATGGATGTTTTCACTTAATAAGGTGATTGATATTTATTTATAATACTAGTTATTGTTTTAGAAAATGAGGAATAAATATTTATCATACCATAAATGAATATTGGTTTTCATGTAAAAATCATATTCTGATGAATCAATTATGAAGCCTGAATCCCTTTTGTTGTCAATGAAATGAGATCCTTTAGGGATTAAAAGAACTTATATGGAATTAATTATAACAACCTTATATTAAAATATACAATTATATATTAAAATAATACTATGTTTGATAGAATGTACAAGATGAAACACTAAGCTTAAACAAACCATGATATACCGTAGAATCATTATTATTTAAGTATGAAAACTATAATCTAATCATTGGACTAAAATTTATGAAAAAGAGTAACCAAATTATGATATATATATATATATGTTGAAAATTATTAATAAAATTATTTTAATTAATGCACAGGAAACAAGAACACTTCAATAAATAAAATCATATGGAAATAAAAAAGATTTTTTAGAAATTTTTTTATATGTGAAAAGTGTATTTATATTAATTAAGTAAGTTACATACTACTAGATATATTTTTTTATATCTTATAGATAATTTATACTTTTTAAAATAATTTTTGATTCATCTAATGGTGGTTACTAAATAAGGAACGAGTATAAATACATTTTATACCTTAAAAATACATTATCTTCAAAAATGAATATTAATGTTTTTTGTCCACAAAACCATGGTTAATTTCCCTTATTTTTATAAATTTAAATTTAAAAAATAGAAATAAATTTTAAATATTCATGTTAAAATAATTTTAATATAAATTTCTACAATTTTTTATAACAGGTTGATTTTTGGATGAATATTGAACGATATTGATTTTTCAAAAGCTGTCATTAAATTACATTGAATCAACATAATTTTAATGTTATATTTGGATTTGATTTTTCTTAAGTCTCATATGTATAATTTTAATAATAAAAATACATTTAAATACATTGGAATAAACAGTAAACTATATTTTGGTATAAAATCATTTTTATGGTTAAAGCTTGTATTTTATAAAAATCATTTTCATAACATTTTTTGTACTTAGTTTAAAAATAATTATTACAAATTAAAAATAAAATGTCACACCCTGACCACAAACACCAATATTTTTATTCTTTTCTCAGTCCCGTGACTTTGGGCAGAGTTTCTTTGGGTCTAGGTTTGAATTTTCTTTGAAGCGTTGATATTTTCGGTGGGTGTCGGGCTAGTGCGCAGTCACCTCACTACTAGCGGTCACCGCACATTCGGTCTAGGTGGGTGTGCGGTCACCGCACTGCTTGTTGAGATCGTGCGTTCAGACCTGGTGAGTGTACGGTTGCCCAACTGTTTAGATAAATAATATAATTAAAAGAATAAATTAAATTGAAAAAAAAGAATTTTAAAAAATGTTTAATAATAATAATAACAATAATTTATAATAATAATAATAATAATATTATTATTAGTATAATTATTATTATTGGATTATTATTAATATTATTCTTTATATATTATTATTTAGTTACTTTACCTTTTCTTATTTTATTTTATCCTTTTTATCTTTTATTCTCATTTCTTCTTCTTTTTTTTCCTTTCTTCACGCGATGCCCCCTTGCCCCCCTGTTCTGTGCACGACCCCCCTGGGTTATCCCCATGTCACCCCTTAGCTCTTCTCCCCTCTCCCTCGCATTTCATCTGGCATGACGTCTGCCCACTGTGATCTTGCCCCAGCCGCTTTCCAGCAGCCCCTGTGCCATTCTACGCCCCTCATGCATCCCGCATCCTGGCCAGCAGACAACTCAGTGGACCTGCACCTCACCTGCCATCCCTCCTTCCTGGCACCCAGCAGATCTATCCGCACAACACCACTCCTTCCTAGCAGTGTAGAAGGCCCCTTCCCTTCATCCACCGGTGTGCAACGACCCCTACCGATCTAGCCTCCTCGACGCACCAGACCAGCCGACCTAGCCAGCTCTGCCTCACCCTGTGGATTCGCAGCAGCCTAGTGCTCCCTCGTCTATCTGATGTCCGCTAGCCGCACCTCCAGCCTGCTCACCTCCGACAGATCTGGTTCACCCTAGACGGTGCACCCGTGTCCCGACCTCACTACCTCCTTGTCTGGGATCCTTCTCCACCCTCTTGCTACCCCAGTCCGACCTCATCCCAACCGCCCCTCCTTCGGGTTGGCTGCCTCTATCGCGCGCCCCACTCAACTGCCCTGTCAGGCACCCGTTGCAGCGCCCTGCCATGATCTAGCCCCAGGGGAACTGCCTCTTCTGTGGTCGAGCAGCCTGCTGATGACCTGCCCTCCTCAGACCACCCTTCTCTGGCCGATCGGCCCTCAACCTCCCCCCTTCTAGCGCCGCCTTGCGCCGCAGCTGTTCGGCACCCTTGCTTGGTCCCGGATCCCGCCGCTTCCTGGCTCACTCGCACCTTTCCCATAAACTATTTCACATTGCTACTGTCTGAAGGCCCTTGTCACACCCCTGGTCAGACCGCGTCCAGCAGCACGGACGCCTTCCGCTGCCCAGGCGCGACGCCCTCCGATGGTCCGTTTCTAGTCGCGACCCCCCGTTGGTACCTAATTATTTTATGCTCCTTTAATATTTTTATTTGATACATACATATATATATGTAGATATATATATATATCTATATATTTTACCATGGTTTGATTAGAATATTTATTAATGAAATATTATTTGGGTCAGTTTGACTTCTAGGACTAGTGTGAGGCGTTTCCGAGTGAGAACCATCGCTGCGCTTTGTTTCTGAGTTTGTGTCGTCGTCGCGCTTCAGTTTCGAGGTGAGGGTTTCTTCCCGCCGCTTGGTTTCACATACTTTAATTGGGGGGGTTTGTTTGTGTTTTGAGTTCTTACTATTTTGTTTACAGTACGTTGGGCCTTACTGTGTGGTGTCAGATGTGCATCTTCCATTTCATCTCGGTCTCGAGGTAGGTTCCCCACTGCACTAACCTTTAAATTTAAAATTTATTAATTTTTTGATGTTTTTTTAATTTTAATAAATAGGAAATAATATAAGATAATTTATTTTTATATGATTATTTGGTGTAAAAAGAGCCGTTTATTTTATACACGACACTTGGAATATTTTCTTGATGAACGAACACCCAGTAGTAAAATAATTCCCATTTGTCTTTTAATCATAATTCACATAATTTAAAATGTATTTTTGGTATAAATGATAAATGATTTCTTCTGAATAAGTGTTGTGGGTTTTCTTGAGGAATTATGTTTTTCTTTAATGTTGGTGAAGGCCCGTTTGGCACTTTAATAAAATAAATTATTTTGGAAAAACTCAATTTGGGGTTACTCAGGGTTGATCGTTGGTGTGCATTGATTTCGTGAGTTTGGTGTGATATTTGTGCCTCGTGACTGATTGATTTACATTGTGGACGCACCCCTTTTTATTGCATGTGTTGACATGGGAACCTGGCATATTGAGTGAATCTTCTGAGAATGATTACTGCACTAGTTTAGATTACGCACTAGCTAGTGGCCGCATAGTAGGGAAATAATGAGTTATTGCTGTTATGGGGATTGGGCCCCTCAGTTAGGCCATGAAAGTCTATACCAGGCGTTAGGGCGTTATGACGTCATCAAGTTAGAGCATGCTTTCAGGATGAGTAAGATGTATAGTACTTTCTGGATTGCTCACAATCTTCTAACTTCGACCCATGTTTCTTTTAGTGTTTATTTGTATGTGGTGGATGGTTGAGAGGTCGAGTTCAATTGCTGTCCCATGTGTGCCACTTCTTCCATTGCCCTTGGTGTGTGTTGTGTGTTATGAGTAGTTTTCCTTTTTGGCTAATAACTAAAGTTAGGTTTTCTAATTGTTCACAAAAATGATTTTAAAATTCCATACACCTGTTCCTTTCAAACATTAAAAATTGTTTTAAAATTAAAAAGGGCAATGGATTGTTACTTGTTTTAGAAAAGAAAGTGTGTGTGAAAACAAATATTTTATATAATTTAGTTCAAACCGGGAATTAGTAAATTTTTTTATTTAAAGGTTGTGAATTGGGAATAGATATTGGGATAGCCTAATGAGTTTTAATACTCATGCCTATAGTTATTTTTTGTTTTTAGTGTCTGTGCAGGCTACAGCTTGGGTGTGTTCGACTTGGGAAACGTTTGGTCATGAGTAGGAGAGTTGCCCACAAGGTCACACAGAGATAGTGTTTGTCTCTCAGTTTGTTTTATTTTCTTTTATTCTTATTTAGTTACTTTACTTTGGTTTATTTATTTTTGCGCTGCTCTATATTATTTCTACTTTATTTATTTATTTATATGGCCGAAATTTTTCCCACAACCTCTATTGATGCCCTGGTGCTTGTCGCATACCCGAGAGGATCGGGAACGCCTCTCGGGTCATGTCGCAGACCGGCTCGGGTGACTGGTTCAGGGTCGACCCGGGTTGGTTCATGAAAAAATTGTATAAAAAAAGGAAGGTGAACCTTGTGGATTTCCCATAAGGTCACCCATCCTGATCACTACTCTAGGACAAGCATGCTTAACTATGGAGTTCTAATCAGACAGGCTCTCGAAAAGGAAGGTACACCTTGTTGGAAGTTTCCCAGGGTGTGTGCGAGTGAGGAAAAAGCACACTGGAAAGGACATGTGTTGGCATGTGGGGACAATAATTAGTCATATGTCCCATTTGGGCATGTGGGTGAGACCTAGAGTGGGGCCCATGTGTCTGTGGGGAAACTTTTTGGTGAGGCCCAGTTGTTACATTTGGTATCAGAGGAGGTTGGCTCTTTGCAGACCTCGCTTTTCAGAGCGCCCTTTGTTATTTGGGATATATGGTAGACGTAGATTAGGACTGTCAGGGCTCATGAGGTAGGTTACGAGTCGGTGCATGATCACCAATGCTCGTGACGAGACCTGAGTTACCAGGGTTAGTTCGGTATTTGAATCTGTTGTCATGGCCGTTTTGGATTGAGGGATGACAATGGAGGGGAATTGGTTCACTTTGTGGCCTCACATGGGGTGGTGACCCAGGTGAAGTCCCAGTGTCTAGCTTAAGTTCTTCTTAGTGTTATGATTTACATGGGGCATGGCTCACCACCATGTTCCTGGGTCCTACATATGCAATAGTTCCTCATTCCAGTGGGTTATTACTGCTTGTGTTTTATTTTAATCTCCGTTGATTTGATTGAGTTAAAAGTGAAATTGGTTTTGAAATGCAAGCGTGTTTCTTCCAAATTGTTTTTGAAATTACTCAATAGGGTTTCTAAAGATAAAGTGTATCAGTTTGAAAAAACATGGTATGTGTTTGTAATTGGTAAGGAAAAGAAGTGTTTGAACATTGGCACTCTTTATGGAGAGTCACGCATGTGTCGGTATGTATGGAAGTGAGTGGGGGTGGGGGAACTTGTTCGTAGGTGATGCGAGAGGGATTGAATAAATGCACATGTGATGGTTCATAAGGTTCTATAGGTGATTTTTTAAAAATTATAAAGAAATAATGGTTTTTGAAAAGTGATTTCTCCTTGTGTTGTATATGTTTGGCCTATGGGCCTATTTTCCTTGGCTTGTGTTGTTTCTTTGATTGAGTTTTGGCTTGATGTTGGTTTTGATGTTGTTTTTTGTGTTGTCATGAGTATGCTGCCCAGAAAGGATCCAAAAGTTGTCAATGAGTTATTCTCAGTTCTCAGTTCCTTTTGTGTGTTGCTTGCTTTTCTAGGTAATCGAAGTCTGTTTGAGGTAGTTGTATTGTTCTCAAAGATAGTGCGTCTTCAGGTTGTTGGGAACTATCAGGATAGTTAAGGTTCATACCACACTAGAGTTATTTGAGGGTTCAGTTTTGGACTAGTAAAGATGAGATGTATCATCGTCGTTGTAATTTTGGGTGTGATTAATGGTGGCCGACTTCCGCAAAGGTTCCCCACCTGACAAGGAGTGCGGGCCTGTGGAACCTGTCTCCAAGGAACGAACCTCATCGGTACCAGCTCCTAGTTTATCAGACCGCTCTCTTGTGCGCCACCGTATGGCCTGTCTAGACATTCTAAGTCATCATTTTGCATCCATTTCAAAATGAATGACCATCGTGGTTGTTCGAATCATCAAACGGAAGGAGTTAGAGACCAGAAGATGAAAATGCCTGACTGTGAGGCAGGAGATGCTAAAGCTATTAGGGCCCCCACAACAGGTCTCGGGGTGAAGCTTGCGCACAGTTACGAGTTTCTGAGGGTGTGTGGAACCTAGGTCTAGACAATGTCTTCGGATTTGGAATGTAAATATAAAAAAAATTCCCTTGTTCTATTCTCATCGCTATCGTAAGATCATCCTTGTTGTGGTGGCATGATGAGCTCATTCCCCCACAATCCTAGCGGTCTTATCTGCTCTCAGTGTGGTTCTTAAGTTGTTTGGTCTCTTTGAATGGTGTGGGCCCATGAATAAAGGGACCTGTTATAATTTTGAGTTGGTCTTAGGTGTGTTCGTTAGGGAGGTGTTGAGTTAATTTCTCATCCCCAAGTTGATGGACTGTTCTACAGCAAGCTTTTCATCAAGTATCTGGTATGTTGTTTAGTACATGTGGGGAAAATGAATGAGTTTGGTTTTGGAGTTTCCACATTGCTCCCCCAGGGGGTGGTTTGTTCGGTTTTCAAGGGTTTTTGTATTAGTAACTTCTTATGGCAGAGAGAACCCTCTCATGTTCCCCCCTCAATCCAAGACAGTGGGTTTTCTGGAATTGGTCGGGTGTGACGTTTGTTGGGAATGGTTACCCCGAAGCTCTCGGTTCTCAATGATTTTATCTGGGAATGAACTCAAGTTGTGTCAACTGTTGGCTTGGTGACTTTATGGGGGAAGAAAGTGTCTGTGGTGGGGAGAATTGTCACACCCCGACCACGAACACCCATGTTTTTATTCTTTTCTTGGTCCTGCCAGCTTGGGAGGAGTTGCGTTGGGTCCAGGTTTGAATTTTCTTTAAAGCGTTGATGTTTTTGGTGGGTTTCAGGCTAGTGCCCAATCACTGCACTACTAGCGGTCACCATACAGTCAATCTGGGTGGGTGTGTGGTAACAAAAACACTTGTAGAGATCGTGTGTTCGGACCTCGTGAGGGAGCGGTTGCCCAACTGTTTAGATAAATTATAAAATTAAAAGAAAAAATTAAATTGAAAAAAAGAATTTTAAAAAATGTTTAATAATAATAACAAAAATAATTATATTATTATTATTATTAGTATAATTATTATTATTAGATTATTATTATTAATATTCTTTATATATTATTATTTAGTTACTTTACATTTTCTTATTTTATTTTATCCTTTTTATCTTTTCTTCTCGTTTGTTCATCTTTTTTTTCTTTCTCCACGCGGTGCTCCATTTCCCCTGTTTTGCTCCCGACCCCCTGGGTCTTCCCCAGGTCACCCCTTGGTTTCTCTCCCCTCTCCCTCGTGCATCATCCGGCAAGGTGTCCAGCCCCTGTGATCTAGCCCCAGCCGCTCGCCAGCTGCCCCTACGCCTTTCTCGGCCCCTCATGCAGCCCGCATCCTGGCCAGCAGACAACTCAGCGGCCCTACACCTCGCCTACTAGCCCTCCGGCCTGGCGCCCAGCAGATCCAGCTGAAAAACGCCCCTCCTTCCCAGCAGCGTGGCGAGCCCCTTCCCTTCATCCACCGACATGCTGCGACCCCTACCGATCTAGCCTCTTCGACGCACCAGACCAGCAGACCCAGTCAGCTCCGCCTCGCCCTTCGGGTTCGCAGAAACCTAGTGCTCCCTCCTCTATCCGATGTCCGCCAGCCGTGCCTCCAGCCCACTTGCCTATGCCAGGCCTCTGCCTACTCTAGCTCACCCTTGACAGTGAGCCCGTTCCCCGACCACACTGACTCCCTGTCTGGGACCCCGCGCCACCCTATTGATACCCCGGTCCGACCACATCCCAGCCGCCCCCTCCTTCGAGCTGGCTGCCTCTATCGCGCGCCCTGCTCAGCCGCCCCGTTGCACGCCCACCACAGCCCCATAATGCGATCCATCCCCAGCAGCGCTACCTCACCTGCGCTCGAGTAGCCCGCTGATGAAATACCCTCTTTAGACCTCCCTGCTCCAGCTGATCAGCCCTCAGCCTCCCCCCTTGTAGTGCCACATTGCACCGTAGCTGCTCGGAACCCTTGCTCGGTCCCGGCTTCCGCCACTGCCTGACTCACTCGCACCCTGCCCATCGGCTATTTCGCATTACCACTGTTCAATGACCCTTCTCGCACCCCTAGTTGGACCGCGTCCAGCAGCACAGACGCATTCCGATGCTCCGGTGCGACGCCCTCCTGCAGTCCGTTTCTAGCCACGACCCCCCATTGGTACCTATTTATTTTATGCTCCTTTAATATTTTGATTTGATACATATATATATATACATACACACACACACACTCACATATATATGTTTCTATTTTACCATGGTTTGATAAGAATTTTTATTAATTAAATATTATTTGGATCGGTTTGGCTTTCTAGGACCCGTGTGGGGCGTTCCGAGTGAGCGCCACCGTCGCGCTTTGTTTCTGAGTTTGTATCGTCATCATGATTCAGTTTTGAGGTGAGGGTTTCTTCCGGACGCTTGTATTTGAATACTTTAATTGGGTCCTTTTCTTGTGTTTTGAGTTCTTAGTGTTTTGTTTATAGTATGTTGGACCTAACTGTGTGGTGTCGGACGTGCATCTTCCATTTCATCTAGGTATCGAGGTAGCCCCCCTGCACTGACCTTTAAATTTTGAATTTTTTAATTTCTTGATGTTTTATTAATTTTAATAAATATGAAATAATATAAGATAATTAATTTTTATATGATTATTTGGTGTAAAAAGAGCCGTTTCTTTTATATAGGACAATTGAAATATTTTCTTGACAAATAAACACCTAATAGTGGAAGAATGTCTGTTTGTATTTTAAACATAAATCACGGAATTTAAATTGTAGTTTTGGTTTAAATGATAAATGATTTCCTATGAATATGTGTTTTGGGTTTTCTTGGGGAATTATGTTTTTTTTTGTAAAGTTGGTGAAGGTCCATTTGGCACTTTAATAAAATAAATTATTTTGGAAAAACTCACTTTGGGGTTACTCAGGGGTGATCGTTGGTGTCTGTTGATTGCATTAGTTGTGTGTGATATTTGTAACTTGTGACAGATTGATTTAAATTGTGGACACACCCATTTTTATTGCATGTGTTGACATGGTAACCTAGCATATTGAGTGAATATTCTGAGAACGATTGTTGCACCAGTTTAGATTACACACTGGTTAGTTGCCCCATATTAAGGAATACTGAGTTATTTCTTCTATGGGTATTGGGCCCCTCGGTTGGTCCATGAAGGGATATACCAGGAGTTTGGGCGTCATGACGTCGTTGAGTTAGAGCATGCTTTCAGGATGAGTCACATGTATAGCAGGGTCTTGATTGTCCATGATCTCCTAGGTTTGACCCATGTTTCTTTTTGTGTTTATTTGTATGTGGTGGACGATTGAGAGATCTAGTTCGGTTGTTGGCCCATTTGTGCCACTTTTTCCATTTCCCTTGGTGTGTGTTGTGTGTTATGAGTAGTTTTCCTTTTTGTCTAATAAATAATGTTTGGTTTTCTAATTGTTCGCAAAAGTGTTTTTAAAATGCCATGCACCTGTTCCTTTCAAACATTAAAAATTGTTTTAAAATTAAAAAGGGAAATGGACTATAACTTGTTTTAGAAATGAAAGTGTGTGTTGAAACTAATATTTTATATAATTTTGTTCGAACTTGGAATTAGTAAATTTCTTTATTTAAAGGTAGTGCATTGGGAATAGATATCAGGCTAGCCTACAGAGTTTTAATACTCACGCCTATAGTTGTTTTTTTTCAGTGTTTGTGTAGGCTACAGCTTGGGTGTGTTTGCCTTGGGTGATGTTTGGTCATGAGTTGGAGAGTGACCCGCGAGGTCACACAGAGATAGTAGTTGTCTCTTTTGGTAAGTTTTATTTTCTTTTATTCTTGTTTAGTTACATTACTTGGTTTATTTTTTTACTCTGCTCTATATTATTTCTACTTTATTTATTTATTTATATGGGAGAAATCATTCCCACAACCTCTATTGATGCCCTGGTGATTGTCGCCAGCCTAGGAGGATCGAGAACGCCTCTCGGGTCATGTCGCAGACCGGCTTGGGTGACCGGTTCATGGTCAACCCGGGTTAGTGCATGACATAAAAAATCATACAAATGGTATTCCTTAATATTAATCTGCATATTAAAATTATATAAAATGATCATTTTAATTTTAAGTCATAATGAATAGTAATAATGGTAATAAGTTATCACCACGATAAAAGTTAAAATATGTTAATCGAGGTTGAAATTAATGGATAAGGATTAAATATCTATCAAAAACTATTATTAGTATCATTATATGAATTTATTTCATTCATAATAATCAGAACTACAAGAATACAGGAATTTTGTGCACATTCTTTGGGTTATGACCATTATATTATTGTATGTAATGAGTAATTACAAGATGTCACTCTATCTCACTTATTTTCTAGCATGATTTATATATAGGTCAAAATTAATACTAATTAATCTATATGATAAAATTTATTTAAAATAATATAGATTAAGGATAGTAATTTATTTTCAATATTTATAGATGGTATAATTATCATGAATGCTTACGAAATGTTAACACAACACATGTGTATGCAGTAGAAAATGCAAGTAAATTATTTTTAACACATCGTATGTAATATTATTTTGATGAATTTGGGTGTTACATGAAGTTATTAGAGAATTATAATTTACAGGTGGTGGTTAGTTTATATTCTAATTATTATTCTTTCTTGAAAAGTTTAAATCAAAATTTCATTAATAGTTCCCCAAAAGGACTCAAATGGTAGTTAATGTTTAAATAATATTTATAAAAAATTTTCAACTTATAAACCTCAAATAATAACTCAAGATTATGTGAAATTTTTTAAGTATATCATTAATTTTCCATGTATTTTATACTTTTATTTTTTAAAATTACATTTATAACCCTCAGATAATGAAGTATTTGTTAATATTGTTAAGGTTAAAAGGGTTAATGATGGGGTGAAACTATGATATATGGTGAAAAATACTTCATAATTTTTATAAATTTTATTGGTATAATTTATTTCGTCCTTATAAATATTATATTTGATTACATGGATATTTGGATCCATTTTAAATGGCCCAGACACATATTATATTTTAAAATTTTAAATATTTATAAGACTTCCACCCACATCACTTATAATAGGGAACATACTATCTCTCTTTCTCAAACATCATGAACCATTTATCTTGAAAAATATCCGCACATATTACTTAAAATACATCATTACCATGTATTATATGTTTTTTTCTCACCAAAAGACCAACCAAGAAGATTTTAGGTCCAATCCCATGGAGGTTTCTCAAAGAAGAGACATAACTTTTAACCGAGTGTTTCCATATTTATATTATCCTTCCACAGACATAAAATATTATACAACCATTATAATATTATAGAATAATTTTTATTCATATGAATTTATATTTTTATGACTATTTAAATATAATATCCCTATTCCCATCTTTTGAGAAATGAAAACATCGCTCGTGTGTATATGTGTACTGCTCCCTCCACAAAATGATGTGATTCATGTTTCATCCCCGTATCAAAAAGTTAGTTATAATGAAGGTTTCATGGAATATATATGATATTAATATCATAATTATAATTTTATGCACCTATTTTACTAATTACCTTCTTACTATTCCACTTGTTAAAAAATCATAACGCCACTCATGCATATGTGTGGACTACCACATCTACGAAGCGATGTGATCAATTTTTTGATATCCTCCATTCATGGATAATTAAAATTTGAATTTTAATTATAAACATGATAGTTATTTAATTATTATTATTATGATTATAATTAAATACTGAACTGTTTGACCATAGTTGACTCACCAATGTTATTTTGTGGTCATTAAAAGTACACCAAAATATCCAATGTGAACTTAATTGATTTACTTACTATATAAGATATTTTATTAAATAAAATAAAATGTATTAAAAAATTGAAAAAATAGAAATTGTTATGTGGAAATTATAAAACAATTGAATGTTTATTATATAATAATTAAAGTACCAATGTAGCATGTTTGACTCAAGGAATGAGTTTATTCTATAATCTCCTTTGTTTTCACCATTATTCGAGTTTAAATATCCATGAGAGGAAATTATAATATATTTATATATTTAAATGCTTATATTCTCTAATATGTTTTTTTTATATTTGATGTTTATATGTTTTCCTTTGAGTTACCTCTCTTTTTACAAGAAACAACTTAAAAAATGTTTTTATGAAAAACTAAAATCATTTATGCTTTTGATCGGGAATTTATCTCCACCATGTAAATGTTATCTATAATGTTTTTCATAATTTATTTAATATTATTGAATTATTTTTAAAATAATTTTACACTATATTTTAATTTCATTACAAAAATCTAAAAGGAATCTTTTTATCATATTCTAAATAAGGCATATTTGAATTTTTACTCGTAGAGTGAGAATAATCCTTATTTTAAAATTTCATAAATTAATGTGTTTTACCATAGTCATAAATATTCTTTTATTTGAATAATATTTTACAAAAATACATGGATATTTTAAAATAATGTAATTTTCTCCATATTTTGGAAATTTTAATTGAATTTCATCAAAAAAATTGTTATATTTTCTATGTTTTCAAAGAATTACTCGAATATTATTTTATAGATATGTTCATCTATGTCAATGTACTTTGATGAGCCTTATGCTTTATTGGGTATATACAATAATGTTACTATCCAACATATTTATCTTGTTGTATTACAATCATGTTGTTTTATTTATTGACTATGAAAAATACTAACATATTAAATTCTTGTTTTTAAATTAGAGTGATTTTTTAGATTATGTATTTATTTAATTTTATGATTTCATTAGACATGTTAATTAATAGGATGGGTGATTTATAGTCCCTTAATTAATTATTAGGTATCAAAAGAAAAAAAATCTTGTGTATTTGTCATATTCCTTACCCATTAATGTATGATGTCTTGGAATAAAGCATTAAAAGTAAGATTATGGTGTCTGAAATTGTACATTACATAATTATGAAAATATTTATTATTTTCATTTTGATTGTTTACATTATAAATTGTTATATTTCCTAAAAATGTTATTTAAAGGATATATAAAAATATTTTAATTTTATATCTTATGAAAATAAGAATGTGATTTAATAAGAAATTTTTGATATTCTATGATTGTATAGTTTCTTTTAAGGAAACATTTTCATGTTTTTCAAAAAACCCTCTAGAATTATGGTTTTATCGTTAATTTTTTTTATAAAACATTTTATGAAAGAATTTATGCAGAGAAAATTACTTTAAGATGAATTAAATGATTATTTTGAGGTTAAATATTATTATCAGAAAAAGAAAATTATCAAATATATTTTCTTATTTTTCAAAGTACTAATGGGTTTCCTTTAAATTTGTATCCCTTACTGAGATTTTTATTCTAATAACATATTTTATAATTCTTTTCATTGGTATTTATGATGATTTAAAACTATAGAACGATTTATCATTCCTCTATGGGGACCCATAATATAATAACTGAATGTGTTTTGAATGAGACATGAGTGTAAATTTAATATTCTTATTTTTGTGAAGAAAATGGATATTTACTAAAATATTAAACTTTCTTTCCTTAGAGAGTGGTATTTTTCTTTAATAATTTTTCAAAACCCTAAAATGAAATTATATTTGAAATATAAGAAATAGAAACAATTGTTATAAATCATATGCTTATGGTTTATTTAAGAAAGATGTAATTATAGTTGCTATTATAGGAAAGGTTTAGATAAATTTAGTTCATTTATAATTTGAGCATAAGTTAAAATTATTTTTTAACTTTAAGTTTTAATATATTATAAATAAATACAGTTTTTGAATATAATCTGAAATTTTAAATGAAATATTTGTATATATAGTTTTCAAATGGTGTTTAATTATTTTTTTTATACTCACACTAACTATTTCAGTTTTAGTAAATTGATGATACCAATTGGTTCTATTTTAATAAAGGATGTGATGGGAATTGTGGTAGTTTTCTAGATGACTAACCAAAAAGGTATATGAGTTAGATTTAAAACTCATGTATTTGTTCCTAACTAGCTATATTTAGTTTTTATTAATAAGATAAAACTAGATGAGTTTCCTACTATACAAAATAAGATAAAAATGGTGTTTAATTTAAGTTTAGTTGATAATGATCATTAATATTTAATGATTCAACTTCATATGTGTCATGAATGTGGGAAGAAGATCCAAAAAAAATTTATAAAATGAATAAAAAGATGTTTCAATTCTTGAAAGTATAGTATTTATTCAAATACATGTCCTAAATGAAAATATCATAATGTTTATTATAAATATTGTTAAAATAATGTTTTAACGCGACCATATACTGAAGACGAAGAAACTACAATTAACATTTAAAAGGTATGTATAATTTAAACTTTTTTTATTATGCTTATTTTAAGAATTATGATTAAACTAGGATTAATGAATATTGGTCCATCATTTATATTTTTATTATGGGAAGGAGGTTTTAAAAAATATTGTGGAAAATTATTTTCAAAGGTTTATAGACAAATTTAAATGATTCATGTTTCAATATATAGGGTTTGATGAGTTTTGATGTAGCCATATTTTTTTGAGCATTGATAATATTTAAGAATGATCATAATATTAAGTGAATTAATAATCTTTTGAAGTCTTAAGTGATTGGAGTACATTGAGACACATTTATCAAGTTTTTAAGTAAATTTTAGACATATGTAACCTTTAGGTTTAACTTTTATTTCATGGAACTAAATTTTTCTAGAATAATGTTTTAATATTTATTGAAAATATGTTTAAATATTTTTAGAATATTTATGATTAATATGATCTTTTATTTTGAGGAATTTTTTTCATTAGGATAAAAGGGTTATTACTTTTTGGGACTATATTCTTTATATTATAAATTACTATGGGATATAAATTTGATTTAGTCACTAAGTGATTGAATCTATTTTTTATGAATTTCAATGTATTGGGATAATTATATGATTAATGTAAACTAATATATTTTTAAGATGATTTTTAGGTATAATGGATGAGTTATAATTTGGAAGAATATATGATTTTATTAAGGATTTTAGATGATTCATGTAATTTATGTAAAATACTAGAAAAATATCCCGAATAATTAATTAGGGGACATAATTTGTTGTTTTGTGACTTTTTGATTGATTGATGTTACTTAAAGATAAATAATAAACTGATCAAGGAATAATTTATGATCCCATAATCTGAATCTATGGGTTTTTATTTTGTTCTGACATATTTTAAAGAGTTTTAAGGTTAGTTATATATGGTATGATTTCATTTGATATTTGGATGTTATTTTTTTAGGATTTGGTGATTAATGTGACATTTAATCATATTGAAGTGTATCATATATTTTACTTAAAAGTTTTAGATTTGATAAGGAATATTAATAGGATAAATAAATATTAATTATTTTTAGGATCTTATGTTCCATCATAAGTTGGATTGAGTGATTATATCATAAAAACATAGCATGATTTTTCATTTTTTGGAGTAAGATATGAGATATAAGTAATAAAAATATAAAGTATAAAATAATAGTGAAAATACACTATGATGTGGAATGAGATCAAGAACCTGTATTTACATAAAATCTCTATCTTGATGGAAGAAAATTTGTAAAATTGAAATAGTATTATTACAAAAGTAACACTCAAATATTAAGTTACACTTTAAGAAAGTCATCTTCATGTATGAGTCTTATATATGTATATGAATTTATAGATTATTGTCTTGATGTTGCTAATTATGATCTATATGAAATCCATATATGTTATTATTACTATGATAGGATACATTTATTTTGAAAGAATAAAAATATAAATGTGAGTACACAATATTTCAAAAGGGGAAGAATAAAACAACCTAACATCTAAATATATAGTTAACAATGAATACTACTTTTGATAGTGTTTACTAAATACAAAATAGATCTTTAATGAGTCATGATATACTATGAAGATATTTTTATTTAAATATGAATATTATAACCCAGCCATAGAATTGGTTGGTAAGATTATGAGAAACACCTTATAATATATTTGTAGAAATATTTTCCCTAGAAAAAATTTTCTGATTAATAAATAGGAAATAAGAAAAACATTTTAAATAAATTCCTATACGATTAAAGGAGATATTTTTCTTCTTCAAAAAATGATTTTATATGAATAATGTATATTTATCATTATAAATCTTGTAAATTTCTATAAATTATTTTTTTAATGAAATTTATAAAAAAATATTTTATAAAATAAATGAACATTAACTTTTTGGTGTTTACTATATATGGAATGAGTATAAATTTATTTTAGACTTTATAAATAATTTTTCTTGAAAATTCTTCTGATTTATTTTTGTGCATGGATATCATGATTAATTTCTAAATTTTTTTATATTTTTATTATTTAAAATTGGAATAATTTTTTATATAATTATGTTAAATTAATATTGGGATAAATATTTAGGATTTATATGAAATGTTTTATTCTTGGATGAATTGTGAAAAATTAAAATTTTATAAAAATTCTAATTAATTTACATTAGATCAATAAAATTCTAATATTCCATTTTATTTACTTTCCTTTGAAATTAAACAAATTTTAATTTTTATGAATATAATCCAATTAATTACATGGGAATCGACATTATATATGATTTTGGTATAACATCATTTTTATGCATAAAATGAATTTATCCTAAAAAAACTATTTTTTCATTTCATTTCCCATAATTTTATTAAAATGAATTTTTACAACCAAAGTAAATTATATTATATAAAATTGATTCCATATTTTATATCTATATATTACTATTATGAAATATTATTAATTTCATTTTTAGTCATTATGAATAAAAAAATGGTAAAAGGTTCTCACCATCTTAAAGGGTAAATTGTTTTAAACGATGTAGAAATTATTGTATAAGGATTAAGAATCACATAACCACATGCCTAAATATCCTTTTACATATTTATTGAATCCATAATCTTAAAAAATTTAAAAATATGGAAATTTTATTCCACATTCTTATGATTATGATGTTCGTATTATTTTAAATACAAAGTAACTACAAAATATCACTCCCAATAACATATTATGTATTCATTATTTTGAAATAGGTAAAAATGATATATGGAAGAATGTAGTTTAACAATTTATGAATAATAAAAATTATTGAAAAGTATTTTTTTTCTATTTTTATAGATGGTATAATTACCTTGAACAAATACACAACGCCGACACAACACTAGTGAATGCAGTAGAAAATGAGAGTAATTTATTTTAAAAAAAATTTAAAGTATTATTTTTTTGATGAATTGTTAAGTTACATGATTTTATTAGATAGTTATAATGTATAAGTGATGTTGAAGGAGTTTATATTCAAATTAAATATTTTATTATATGTTGATTTTGAAATTTTTTGAATAATTTAATAAATGACATTAAATGGTTTCAATGATTAGAAATAATTTTTAAATCATTATAAAATTAGAAAAATAATATCATAACTCAGTTGGATGGGAAAGTTTCTAAGATATAATTAATGGTCTTTTTATGTGCCTCTTAAGATTTTAAAAGTAACTTTCATTTCTTTTAGTGATTGAAAAATATTTTAGCAGGTTTAAGGTTAAACGAGTTTACAAGGGGTGTTAAACTAAGTGATAATTTTTTAAATACCCCCTAAAAATGTGTATATTTTATGTTTTGAATATATTTTAACCTTATAATCCTTATATCATATTATCATTCATTTTTATCGATTATAAATGTCTTATACATAAATTTTATATTAATATTCCTTATTTTGAAAATATTTCAAGCCACCTAACTTAAAAAAATGAACCTCCTCTCTTCTATTCTTCACTCCTCATGATTGATTTATCTTAACCTTGATTCTCCAAAATTACTTAAAACCATTATCCTTATCTCCAAGAGGTTATGGCTTAACCAAAAGACAAACCTAGATGTCGTAAGGTGTAAGGTAAATGAAGTTACTCAAGGAAGAGTTTTAACTCTTAACCGAGTATTTTCATGGATTTTATTCCTCCAAAAAAATTATTACATGATAATATAAATATCATAATTATAATATTATTTTTTATATGTTTATGGAACAACCCTTAATCATATCATTTTTGATCCTATGTGAAAATAAAATATCACTCATTCGTACATGTGGACTACCACCACCATTATGCTGCGTGTTTACTTTTTTATGAGCACCTCTTAAGGATAGTTATTTTTATGGATTTAATGAATATATATATAATAAATAAATAAATATTAATATTTAATCACATTATTTTTGTTACTTTTTTACACTTCATCATATTTGACATAGCTTGGGTGTATGTGTGGATAACCACTTGAAATGACGTGATTCATTTTTCATATTGACATTTCATAGAAGATTCCAAAATTTTATATAATATATTAAAATAAGAATTATATCATGGTTAATATTATTTATATAATGTAACCATGACCACTATTACCATGGCTAACACATTTATATTATTTTTCATATGACAACCAGAGGACCAAAAAATGTTCCACAAAAAATAAACTAAATTACTAACTATATAATAAATAGTAATAAATAAAAAAAATTGATTATGAAATGGTAATAAAACATAAAAATTTCATTTATTATGTATATAATTTTATTATTTATTTTATACTAGAGTTAATTACATACATTTCGAGGTAAGATTTTAGTCTACAATCTCATTTTTAATTTATTTTTTGTTTTTAAATATAATTTTAATGAAATTATAAGGTCTTTATATTTTAAAATATGTAAATATTATTCTAATCAAGTTACCCATGATATTTATATTAGATTAGGTGTCCTAGGACTAACTGTTTTTACTTTTATTACTTATATATTCGATGTATTGAATATTAATAAAACTACTTATTTCATATTGTTTGTTATTATACATGAATCTAATGTAATACTAATCTAGAGTATATATTAAATTGATATGGTTATAAAATTCAACCAATACGATGATAAAATTTATGTGCTATGATGATATTCTTAAATAATGTTCGGTAATTAGATAACCTACTATAATGGGACCAACAATACATAGACTGTCAGGTGTGAGTACTCATAATAAGATTATCCCTCTTTTCATTAAGTTCTTACATGGTAATATTCAGGATGGGATATTATGATAACATGTCCACAAGTAGGAATTCAACATGTTTTTATGTTAACATATATTCCTATCTGTGAGTGTGTGTGACTACGTATATACATTAATGTTATTATTAATGCATATTTCAACTCACGCACATAGATGTATTTTGTAAACCAAGATGATAATTGTTAATTGAGAAGTTGGATACATTGAGTGCGTCATGAGTAAAATTTCATTAACAAATAATTTGAGGAAGGATTTTTTCCTTTCCATATTTATGGAAGCTGACATCTCAACCCATTTATTTGAATAGAACCTTCACCCTTAATTCTATGACCATAGTGTAAGGACGTGTTTAATTCAGATATTCAAAGATATATGTATCACACATATAGGTTTATGGCAATTATTTTTGACCATATTAAAGATATATTGAGACAAAGAGATTATATTAAATAGTGAGTGTTTTTATGTGGTTGTTGTTGTTGCAACATTATGTTCTTTCTCTTGGGTGCCTTGACCCATTTCTAGATAGTAATCTTGGACTTTAAGTAAGCCTTCATAATTCCAATAAGAAATAATCCTAGAGGATCACACACTAGGTGTTTTTATTTCTTGATTAAATTATATTTTATTATTATTAATATCATAAATATTATTCTCAAGAATAAGGAATAATATTTTTCATATTTTATTTATCACATAAATTAAATAAATTTTTATTCACCAACATGTAAAAAAATATACTTGATTAATTTATTTATTATTTAATAAATACTTATTCTCCCATATGTGAGTGAAATATTTATTTATGAATAAAATATTTACTTGGGTATTTAATAAATAATGAGGATTTTGAACATACTAAGACCATATATGGTGAAAAAAAATTATTTACAAGTCGTTAAATATTATTTATCCATTGGAATATTTCGGTGCACCATAAAATAATAAAAATAATATTATGTAGAATGTATTTTATTAAATGGTTTCAATGTTTTTTAATAGTTGACATTCAATTAAACAATAATTTTACCTAAACCCTAACTTTATAAATAGATTATTCTGTCTATTGTGCATTGCCTAAAAAATTGAGAATAGATAATTGTTCTGCATAATGAATTCTCTCTCATATCCTCCCTCTCTATCCTTTTGATGAACAAGAAATAGAATATAGTTTTCTTTAATTTCCAAGAACTATTGTTCAATAATGAACAACATAAGACATTTGATTCACTATACTAGCACCTAAATATCGAGTGGTGTTGTTCAATGATCATCAGGGAACATTTAGATTACTGCTAGAGGGAATCTATTATTAGATTCTCGTAGAAGAATGATGGAAATATGAAAGGGTATTTTAAGATGATCAGAATTCTCTATTTAAGAAATATCTTAATCCCATGTATTTATTTATTCATATTTTAAATAAATTAATTATAAATTTAACATGCAAGATCCTCACCCATGGTTTTAGGTGAAAATTATTAAAAGAAATTTTAATATGTCACCCACCACAACATGCTTATGCTACACCCGGAACCTATAAGTGGTATTAGAGTAGTCACATTCAAATTTATATTTTTTATTTTATTTTTAATCCATGTGTAATCATGGATGAGTTTTTATTTCTTTTTACTCTTTCTTTGATCTGATTTGAATTAGCAACATTTATCATTATAATCGTACTGCCTTAGTGATTCATTTTCTTAAATGTTTTAGAATATATGATGAATGACTAGATATTCCTTTGGGAGGGGCGAAATATTTGGCTAGTAAAATTGTGTTACAATGCGTATATCCCATGTTCATGTTGTGTACCCATAAATATTTTACCTATTATACCAAGTAGCTAATATCACTTGATACATTTATTGGACATAGCTAGCTATACTGGAAAACCTTGGGCAGACCAAGAAGATACACAGAGTGTAAGTGATATGTGAATTCCATGTAGTCTAGCTGAGTAAACAAATCGAATCCCCATGCATGTGACTTAGATACATGAAAATTAAGGAACTCGATGCATATATTGACTGTACACACCGCGTAGTATCCCATTAATGGAAAAACAATTAAAATTTATATTAAAATAAAAAATTATAGTATTAAAACCTTATTTAATTGATTGAAACACCAATGTGAATTTTAAAATTTAATAATTATTTTAAGGAATATTAAATTCTCAATTAATTTATTTTAATTAATATGTCATTTTTGTTTTAACATTCATTTTCCATGAATTCCAAAAATGATGGGTATCTCTGATTCGGATCAGATGATCATTAAGATGAAAGGGAATTGATTAATTTATCAATTTATTAATTAATGAAAGCATGATTATATTAATAATAAAATAATGAATAAAGAAATTAATTCTGGATTGTCACTATTGTGTATTCAAATCTTGTATGACCGATAATGAGGTTGACCAAGACCTTTGTATGCGTTGGCATTTATTTAATTTAATTTATTTCAGGATTATCAATTATTTAATATTAAATGAAATGATGTCCTATGAGTTATCCTTCCCTCCATTATTATATAGGACCTTCATATCTAAGTATATTTATGTAATCCATTTTAACCAACACTTTAATTTCCCTCACCTGCATTTGAATCATAAATACATGTAGTTAATGGAGTATGTCAGGGTGCATAGAGGAGGTTCAAGATAGAACCACAATGATGAAAACTTGATGATGTATAGATATAAATGTGGAATTTTAGAATCCATTACATGTTCAAAAAATTGTGTTTTCCCCCATGGTCATAGGTTTATTTAATGTCTAACTTATAAATCAACCATTAGATAATATCATGATTAGGTAATTTTCATTTTTTATTGACTATTTATTTTATGTACGAAAGACCACAATTACCGAAACAAATAAATTAATATACAGAGATGAAAATTAAATAAATTAATTATGTTAAAATGTTTTATCCAACCGTGTTAATTAATTTTGTAACATCCACATAATATTAACAAGTCATGAAAAATATAAAAAAATAAATTTATTCATAAATTAATTAAAATATGTCAACCTAATATTAAGTAATACTAAAAATTACATTACTTAATTTAGAAAGAAATGAAAGAACTCAGTGTACTACATGTTCACATTTTGGACACTTACTTTTATCGGGGATTTCTCATGAGAGTTTTGGATTAACATAAATGAACTTGTTTTTAGTTTAACAAAAAAAGTTTGATTAATACAAATTTAGATGAATGTTTTGATAAAATATAAGGCAATATTTTAAGATAGGGGAATCTACTAAACAGATCAAGGAGTTGGAAGTCTACAATTAGAAAGACCAACTACCTACATACTTTATTATGGTTATCATTTCCAATGTTCAGATCATTAAGAAACATAATGGGGATCATTTCCACTAGAATGTTAATGAAACTAGACATTCCTTGTTCAATGGTTATGGATATTGGGACTTGAATAAATAGTATGAGATTTAATAAAATTAATTAATTAATTTATTACTTCTCACATAATTTGTAATAAATAAATAATAATAATAATTTACTCTTTTAATTGTATAATTAAATGGAAATATCATCATCCACACCATACATATAATCAATATTTAAAAAAATATAACCTCTTCACTAGAAGTAACTTCCTGGAGTTATTTAGATTCTTTTAGGGAGTGTTGTTCCCTGAAGAGAAATCTTACATGCTAGAATCCTTAATGCATGATCTGCCTACTAAAGAGGAATGCGATTAAGAGTTAGTTGTCTATAAAAAATATGAGTGATGTGGTTTATGTTCATTGTTTAATTCTTTCATCAATGTATACTAAACCGAAGAAGCCTCGTGAAATGATGGATGAATATAGTATCCTTAATCATCTCCGTAGTCTATATCAGGAGAGAGCTAGAAATAAATGGTTTGAGATTTCAAAGGAACTCTTTCAGAGAAAGATTAGAGAGGGTTACCCAACTGGGCCTCATAGAGTCAAGAACATTGGCCTCATTGAGCACTTATTGGTTATATGGTTAAAACATCTTGAAGAACTAGGAACTGAACTCTTTTAGCATCACTACCTGATAGATTCTCTATATTTCTTCTGCATGTTAATATGAAAAAAATTGAGCAGCATCTTCTAGATATTCTTACTTTTCTTCTCCATGGAAATAAGGATACAAAGTGTAAAAAACCTTTAGTACTCATAGTGAAAAAAGTAAAGTAGAAGAAGATATATTTAACAAAAAATCTTATTCACACCATTCCAATTAGTGAAATATCATGGGGAAAGTAAGGGAACATGATGATTTATATTTTACATGAGAATGGAAGGGTGATAGGAAGAAAAAATTAACCCAACCGAAGAAGTAAGGGGAAGCTTCATGAAAATTTTTTATTGAGTGAAATTTTTCTGTTTCTAAAAATTGGGAATTAGATAAAACTATTGGTGCTCACATATGTATTGAAATATAGGATCCATGTAGATTCAGAAATATTGATTGGGGGGAGGTGGATCTACAAGCATCCAAGGGAGATTAACTTGTTGTTGTTGCTATCTGGGACTACCAACTCATATTTTTGACTATAATGATTATACTATTAAAGGGTTGTTATTATATAACTTCAGTTACCAAAAACATTATTTTTATATCCATACTAGATACTGATTGATTTATTTAAATTTTTTGAATTAATGTTTTTTCATATATAAAGATAGAGTTTTTATAGTAAGGTACATTTAAAAATATAGAATTATGTGTTGTATTATAGTAACCATGTAATGGAAATCAATAATGAGGTTACTTCACATGACTCATACCACACCCAACTTTGGTATTATTATCCATGTCATGTAAATGAAAAGAGCTCGACTAATTTAAAAGTCAATATGGATATATATATATTCTTTTTGTCTAAAATAACTTTGTGTATGTCATGAATGTTTATGAGGAAAAATGACCAAATCCCCATTTAGTGGGAAAGGTTAAAGGATTAAAGAGATTCTTTAATTATTTTATACAGATGTGTGTAAACCATTTATTATCGAGGAAAGGGGTGGGTATTCATAAATCATAAATTTTATTGATGATTTTAGTAGTCAGTTATATTTTTACTAAATGAGGTATATGTCAGATTCTTTTGATAAATTCAAGGAATAAAAGAATGACATTGAGAACCAACAAGGTAAGAAGATTAATAATATTTTCTCAGACCATAGTGGAGAATATATTAATCAAGACTTCACTGATTATTTACAAGTGTACAATATATTATCTTAACTCACATATCCTTATATTCCTAATTGGATTGGTTTAAAAAAATGGTGGAACCAATCCTTTTTTAATATGATGAGCTCAATCATGAGTCATGAAAGTATTACATTATCTGTTTTGAGGATAAAACTTATGAAAAACATCATGCATCAAAAACTAAGTACCAAATAAATCAATAGACAACATACCATAACAATTATGGAATGGAAAGAAATCTATACTGTCTTACTTACTTGTGTGGGGTTGGAAATAATTTTTTAATTAATCTTTAGGTAATAGACATGAACCTCGAGGAAAAAAGTGTATCATTATAGGATATCCCAAAGAAACAAAGATATACTATATAAAAAATACTTCGAACAAAAAGATTTCAACTAATAGATTTCCCACATTTCATGAGGAGGATTTTATCCTTAAAAAAGATAATTTGAGAGAGATATATTTTGATGAAGTCTATAATAAAGATACATAATAGTTGGAATTAGAAAATTGAAAAAACATCATGGATGAAGAAATTTTTTAAGAGATACAATTATTTTGTAGAATTTATATAGAGGTTAGAGAACCATAACTATATGTTTTTCTAGTCACCAAGGATGTTTACTCATAGTTAGTTGATAATAATGATCCTCTTACCTATAGGTAATCAGTAAGTGGTAAATGTGTTTCAAAGTGTCTAGAAGCCACGAATTATGAAATGAATTCCTTATACAAAACCATACCAGGATTTTGGTAGACCCTCAAGTTGATGTAAAACCAATTGGTTTAAAATTGGTTTTCAAGAAGACACAGGACAAGGAATGGCAAGTTAGTTCTTATAATGCATGACTAGTTTCAAAACGGATTAAATAGCTTTGAGGCATTAAGTATGACCAAATTTTTTCAATACTTTCAATTTTGAAATGATTCATAATTCTACTTTCCATTATGAAATTACATGATTATGAGATTTTGTAAAGGGATGAAAAACAAAATTTCTTAATGGGAACCTTCTGTAAGATGTCTATATTAATCAACCTTAAGGGTTTGTGACTCTAAAGAATTCCAAAAATGTATGAAAGTTGAAAAGTTACATTTATGAATTAAAGAAATAATCCAGGTCATGGAAAATTCATTTTGATAAGGCCACAATGGAACTTTGTTTCATAAATAACGAATGAGAGATGTGTGTCTATAAATGGTTTAGTTGGAGTGTAGTAATTTTCTTAATAGTATATGTTGATGACATATTACTCAATGGAAATGAAATAATGGCATTATAGTTTGTTAAGGAATGGTCAAATAAATACTTCTATATGAAATAATTGGGGGGGGGGGGGTGGGAGGCATATATTATTCGGTTCAAGATCCATTGTGATAAATTTCAGATGTTTCTCATCTAAAGTAAAATCAATAACATTTACAAGATACTAACGAGGTTTATTATGAATAAATCTAAGAGGGTATTGTTTCTTGTATCACGTATAATTAATATTTCAAATAAAATGTGTAATCAGACACATTAGTAATGAAATAAAATGGAAAGGATTCTATACGCGTCAACGATTGGGTCAGTCATGTATGCTACACTATGTAATAGGCTAGATATTGCCTATGTATTGAGTGCGTTAGGAAAATATAAATTTGATCCAGGGGACCACCGTTTTCTAGAAATTAAAAATATTCTTCAGTATCTAAGGCGTGATAAGGAAATGTTCATGATCATTAGAGGATATGAGGAACTAGTAATTAGAGGATGTGCAGATGATATTTTCCAAACTAATCAAGATGACACGAAGTAACAAATGAGATACTTATTCACTTTCAATGGAGGTGTTGTTAGCCTGAAGAGCTCAAATAAGGTTTTGGTCATAGATTCTATAGAAATATACAAGTATATTGTGGCCTCTAAGGTAGTTAAATAAGTATTATGGATGCACACCTTTATCCAAGAATATGACGTGGTACCTAGGAGTAAAGATCCCATGTCACTCTAATGTGATAATACTATAATGGTGGATCAAGAAAAAGAACCAAGGTCAAATTAGTGGATGAAGAACATAATTTGAATGTGACATATCTTGATGTATTTTTCTCAGTGGGGTGATGTTTTAGTGAGAATTATTTCCCTAGAAGACAACACAATAAACCCCTTTACTAAATCCTTGACTCAGCAAATATGAGGTCAAGCTGAATGTAGGTCATATGTTGTTGGATCTATACTGTTTTAGAGTTTGTTGGATTTGGTCTCCTAGGAACACCCATTTGTTACTTTGATTATAAATATATTTAGTGTGTTGAATATTAATAAAACTAAATATTACATATAGTTCATTGTTCTACATTTGTATAATATAACAATTTCTAAGATTATACATGACACTGATAAGGTTATAGATATTACCAGTAGGATAAGAAGCGTTATGTTCTATATTGAAATTCATAAATAATGTTTTGTGGTTGGATAGTGTTCTATGATGAGACACATAAAATATATACTGTCAAGTGTGAGTAATCATAAGAAGCTAGGGATCTTTCTCATGAAGTTCATACTTGGTAATCTCAAAGACATGATATTATAAGAACATACCTTGTGTACTTAGATGGATTTTATAATCCATTATGATATAAGTTCATAGAGAAGTTGGGTACATTGGGTGTGTCATGAGTGAAATGTCATTAATGGATAAGACAAGGAAGGATTTTTCCCTTCCATATTTATGAAATTTGATATCTCAACCCTTTTATTGGAATATAACCATCACCATAAATTCAATGGGTATGGTGAAACAAAGTCTTTATTTAATATAGTCATAGAAAGTCTTATCGGGCATATAGGTTGGTCACATGGATGTGAAACCTTATTGATGAGATATTGTGTTAAATGGATTATATTTCATGGTGATATTTCATATGCAGTTATCATTATTACTACCTTAAGATCATTATCTTGGGTTCTTATACCCATTTCTAGATTGAAATCCAAGAATTTAGGTAAGTCCACCCAATGTGGACAAGAAATAATCCTAGAGGGTCACTCATTATGTTATTTTTGATCTTGATTAAATTCTATTTGAATTTAATTAATGTAATAAATATTATTCTCAATAACGAGGAATAATTTTTTTCATGTTTTGTTGATCGAGTAAATTAAATAAATATTTATTCTCCAGAATGTGGATATATATATATATATATATTTTTTTTTAATATTTAATAAATATTAATTAATTGATATGTGGATGAAATATTTATTTATGAATAATATATTTATTAAGGTATTCAATAAATACTGAGGAGTTCAAATAGACCAGGACCACGTCTAGTGATAAAATAATTATTTCAAAATCGGTAAATATTATTTATCAATTTTTTCAAGTTGTCACACCAATAAATAATAATAATATTATTAAGTGTCTTGGGGTTTATTGAAATATATAAATGTTATTTAATGTCTGATATGTAGTTAAATAATATTTTAACCTAAAACCTAACATTATAAATAGATAGTTGTGTCTATTGTGTGTTGTATCCAAAATTGAGAATAGATAATTGTTGTACACAAAAAATTCTCTCTTGAATCCTCATTTTCTATCCTTCTCAATAAAAAAAATAATTCATTAAGCCTGAAGAATGATAAATCAAGAACAAACAACACAAGAAATTAGATTCATCATAAGAGAGCCTCGAGATCGAATGGAGTTGTTTGGATATCATTGGAGAACATTTGGATCACTACTATATGGATTCTATCTTAGGATCCTAAGAGCACAATAAAGGAAATACAAATGGATCTTTTTGGGCGATTTACATTCAATAATGATGAATGTTCTTACACCCATGTATTTATTTATTCAGATATTAATTAAATAAATTATAAATTTTATGTGAATGATTCTCACTAATGGATTTAGGCTATGATTATTAAATGAAATTATAATATATCACCCACCAGCGTAGACTTCCATTACACCCAGAACCTATAATTTATGTGTTTTCATTTAATTTTCTACACATTCATACTTCAAATGGTTGATAATATGTTTTTATGAATAACTGATCTCATTTATCATTTTGCTTAGTAATATTACTACTACATATCTCTTTCTAAATAATGTTTTCATGAATTTTATTAATATTCTCTAATTATTACCTAGTATGTATTCACCAATAAAAACCTAAAATATTTTTATTTAATGATAATCCTTATTTCTCTTCTTCTCCTTGTTTATTTTGTGATTAAATGTGTTTGGGTAAAGCCTTAAGGACCTTGCGATGCTTAACTGCGATGTTAGATAAAATATTCTGAATCAAGAAGATCTTTTTCACAATATAAATGACCACACCCTAGTGGAGTCGGTTGTGTCGTGGTTTTTATGATGATGTAGGGTTTGTACCATACCTGACGATGCGGAGGAGTGTTCAAAAAGGATCCACCATGGGTCCTTACAGAACATCATAGAATAATTTCCACATTACTTATAGATAATAGGTCACCACTATGATATTCTTGAGTTAAATTGTATAATAGGTTATTATGATTTGATTTTGGGGTGTCGTTTCAAATGAATTACATCCTTCATTTCAGGGTTGAAGAGGGAATTAATGAGGCCTTTAAAATGGGGTTTCCACATAGGTTGAGCCCTCCAAATTACCTATTATACATATTTTCATTTTCTAAAATCAAATATCGAAAGAACTACAAACACAAATCAATTTCATAGTGCATTACCTATGCCATAATGATTTATAAATCAATACAATTATTTGTCGTAGTCTTTAATCCTACACCGTGGGGTTTTTCCGTTAAAATTGTTAACTATTATGATATCCCTTATGACATGGTTGTTATTTTTTCAGTACACCTCCATATTACCACCCCTTACATCATCGAGAATGCCCAAATTTCAAGAATCCTTCACGCCTCTCTTCTTGAACCAGCCTTGAGGATTCCTCTTAATGATGAATGAACCAGGTAATGTTTGGTTTTAAATCCATTTGATTTTTTAATTCATAAAATACTTTAGAAACTATGAAATTTTATATCTAAATCAGTTCTAGGTGTCCTTGTTGGGTGATCATGTCCTATTTAGTTAGTAATCATAGTTGAGGTGATGGCATGTTCGATGGACCTTGATGCAAATGTTTGAAAACCATGGTGTAGGAAGTTACTTACTATAGTAGGGATGTGTATATGATTTTGAAATGATATAATTTTATGATTTATTGAACCATTATATTTATGAGTTTCTTGTGTGTGTGTGAGTGGCTATGAGGACAACATATTTCTGACCATGTGATTATGTGTATCTCTTAATGTCTGATCTTGGGATGGCTTGATCTGATTCCTCTATTTCCTTTTGATTCCTTGATATGATTCAACTATTAAATTGTGGTTAATTTTTATTATACCTCTATCATTGTGATATAATTTTTTGGTATATTCTATTTTGTTTTTATATGCATGGTACCAAATTAATAGGTGGGCCCATCAGTGCTTGGTATCCCTACAATGTTAGTGTGTTCAGAAAATACATGTGACTTGATGAAGAGACCAAGGTAAAAAATGAGAAATGATCTCCTTTTTTGGACTAAGCATGGGGAATGATGATCATATGTGATTTTAACTGTATGGAACCAATGAGGTATGATGGCGTTGGGTTGCCTTACAAAGGGTAATGATGATCACATATGATCAGAGCCATGTGGTAGTAGTGGGGAATGATGGTCTGGCATGAAATGAGAGATATCAACATAGTATGTTGTCCTACTGTTGTATTAACTAGAGGAATATATCCTATATGACTATTGAGTATCTTGAGTTTTACTCATATATTTGTGATGCATCCATAACTGTTATGATATTTTCTGGATAGGGTCCAACACAGGTACAAATGGGATTTGTGGAAGCTGGGATGGCATACAGACTCTCAATATGATTTTTACTTATGTGATATTTTATTTTTTGTCATGTTATACACTCTTATTAACATGAATACATGTTACAAATACATTGGTGGTGTCTTACTAAGTCATTTACTGACACCCCACTCTGGAATTGAAGTGCACTTGTAGATTTCATGACTGGAGATTCGACAAAGGGCATGATCCTTATGGTGGATGGATAAGCAGAGGTATATGGATATTTTTGTAGATATGGATAGATTTTAGAGGAAACAACTGGATATTTATTTATTTATCTGCACTTATTACACTTTTTTCCACTTTGGGAGATCATAATTTTTCATGTCATGTATTCCATATTTAGACTTCCCTATGTACTTTGATTTTTTTTGTGATTGTATTTTATATACCACTATTTCTTGATGAAATGAAATTAAGGGTATAGTCTCCCAATCGATGAACTAATACCCACCCTGATAGTTTCCATCCTCTTCCATATGGGGAGGAATGCATGTGGTTATGTGGAATTTCATATTGGACCCAAGGGTTGTGTTAGGGAATTAACAAAATGGTATTATATGATGACTCACTCACTTTTCTTTTCTCTTTGCCTTGATTTGGGACAAAGTAGTCAAGTAATAAGATGGTCAAGAATTAGGCAGGGTGACTATTACAGTTCCTTTATAACATAATGTATTGGACCTATGAGTTTCCATAAAGTAAGAAATTATGTTTTATTATTACTTTTGATTAAAATAAAATTGTTTGATTTTCGTGGTGTTGAAATTTAATTTAAGAGTTTTTTAGGGAATTCCTATATCATGAATCACCACGTAAGTTCACATTCCACACACACACCAATATATATATATATATATATATATATATATATATCAATTTTTCTACTAAATAACATACCTTTTATTTAATTCCCTGTTTTGTGAAATCTTTTTAGGATAAATTCACTTTAATTATGTGATATATCCCTTCAAGTCATTGATTGCTTTAACTAAGCATGTAGTTGTATTAGTATATATATGATGACTATGATTAATTTGAAGGGATGAAAACTATTGTTAGTTATTGGAGGGTATACATTGGGTTATGGGTAGACTCATTGGGTAACCTTATCTGATCTATTAGACTGGTTAAGATCTATATATGTTCTTAATATTATTCATGTTACAGATATTTTACCTCATTAATGTTTGGAAGGACAACCATCTGTAGAGGACATGGATGTTCCTTTACCACTACATATGTCTTCAAAGGATATATCCCAATTCTCTCTTATACAATAATAGAGGATCCATGAAGTAAATACCATCCATCTAATTTTTTTTGGGATAATACCCGTCCATGTAAGAGCCACTCAGAGGACCACGACTGACATTTCTCAAGTTTTCTAGCTTCAACATCCTCCACAGTCCATGGTATTTGTAGATTATAGGATATATTAGATAGGATGATATTTACTAATGGAATTTTAGAGCTGTTTCAGACTCCTGAGAAGGGGTTGGTGACTTTGGTGACTTTTATTTTCTAAGGACCTAGAAGGAGATGGTGGACATCCATGAGTTAGGTTGAGAGATTATAAGGTCTCACATGGTTAACCTTCAAGGATATATTTATTATGAATCACTTAATAGATATGATAAATTTGGACTTCTCTAACGAGTTAATGGATTTATGATAAGGAAACATGATTATATCCTCATACTATTCTCAATTTATGGATTTACTCTTCTTTTCTATTGTTTTAGCTGGGAATGAGGCATAGAAGTATAAAAACTTTTAGATAAGATTTCTATTGGACCTCATATGTCATGTTATGGGATTTAACCTGACAATGTTTATACAGGTACATTGCAGGGCCCAAACCATTGAGAAGGGACTGGAGGTGGACATGTAGTAGGTTTAACTTTATCCCATGGCTGACCAATGTCCAAGGTTTCCATCATAATAATGGTAGTTCCTTTTGGAAGTAGGAAGAGAAAGGTAGATGACCCACATCAGTACCATGGTGGATAGACATAGTTGAGTAGAGTCTCTTCAACAACTCTGATGGGGGAAGAAGGTCCTTAGTTTTATTACTATGTGTAGTGGAGGAATTATTACACATTATTCCAAAAACCTAAGATCAAGTGTTTTGTTGTATAAAGTAAAGTAATCTACAATGATTTTTCTTTAAGGGATCATGATTAAGGTCTCTTGGGGGATTGATACAGACTTAAACATAAAATAATGTGATAGTCTAGGGATCTCAGTAACCATCCCTAGTAATGGGAACTTAGGTTAGTCAAAAACAAGGTAATAGACATAATGGAAGATAGTGTCTATGTAGTGGATAAAACCTCAAAAGATAGTGATGATAATTTTTTTACTATGTATGGTATAATTTTCAACACTTCTATTTAATATTTTTTGTTTTATTAATACGAGTTTTTTCATTCATTATATCTACATGAACTATGTATAGAATTGACTTACCTATCAAGTTTCTCCATAACAGACATTCTATGATATGTCATTGAGTGATGATGAAGTGATTATTATATGTGGGATTGTAGTAGAACTTCTTCCATCAGTGAGAAATAGATTAATGACCTTTATACCACTAGGTATAAGAACATCTTAATAGAATTTAAAATAGGGTTAACTGGTACCCTAAGGATTCATGAGACTTTCTAGGTGATTATAAACAATATGATTAAAGTAACCCACTTTATACCGATCAAAGGGACTCACTTAATGGATCAAATGGGGAAGATATATGTTTGTAATGTCATACACATACATGGATTCCATTTCATAATTTTTCTAGATCGATAAAAATGTTTCACATTGTGGTATTTGTAGGTATTTATATAGTCCCTAGGGGATAAAATGATATTGATCACTATATAACCTCCTTATAAAGATAGAAAATCTATACGGACATTACACATAATGGAGGATATGCTTGGATCTTATGTTATAGATTTTTGTGGAGTGTGAGATGATCATATGGACTTGGTTGAGATCCCATATGAAAATAATTACTAGGAATCGATTCAAGTTGAAAATTAAGAGGGTCTTTACGGGTGTTCATGTCATTCACCACTCTGTTGGAATGATGTGGGTGAGGAAATAGGGGAGGGTCCAATTTAAGTTCAGATAAAATTTGGGACACTGAATTCAATTCAAAAGAGTTTGATCAACACTCAAAATTGATAGATATCATATTATGACTATAAAAGGATAATTTTTGAGTTTGATGAGGGTGATCGGGTTTTTATGATAACGAATCCTTGGTTACTGAACCTATATATGATGATGTTGTAAATCGAGAACCTTTTTTTGTTAGAAACTTCCAGATCATAGAGTTGGTGGGGTTAATGGCATGACTTTTTCATTTTCCTTCTCACTTCCATGTTATGCATGACATGTTCCATGTTTGTTAGCTTCAAAGGTACTCAATAATCTTGGACTTGTTATATAATGTAAGGATGTTGAGTTGGAACCCAATTTATCTTATGAGTAACAACTTGTATAGATTACAGACTCATGTGAGAAAGACTATTGAGGGAAGATGGTACCACTTGTCTAGATTTAGTGGCAACATGGATGGATCTAGGAGGAGACATGCGAACAATAGGTTTGACAGGAAAACATAGTGGCCTGATTTTTTTGAAAAGGAACCCTAGATATTCTCCTCTATGTATGTTCATAGTAGGGATAATTGTAAAATCATGAAATTTTTTCCTTAATTAAAATCCTTTTATCCTTTTTTCTCTTTGATTTTGAGTTGGTCCATGTCTAGATAAATCCCTAAGTCCCTTGGGAGGATGAAAGAGGCTTATGTTTTATTTTGTATAAGTTATTCAAAAACAAGAGGTTATATTCTACAACACATAAGACCATAAATTATAGGAGTTAGATGAACTATGGTATATAGGGCTATGATGTAGTGTTATGGTGGATTACATGTTATACCATATCGACAAAGACTCTATCCTGGTGTTGATGATGATGTGGGGTTTACACCAAAACTTTTTCCATAGAGCAGTTTGTAGTAAGGCTACACAATGGTGACTTAGACCACATAGTAGAATCCTTTCCAGAACAATTTTAGATACCAGATCACTATTTTTTTTCTTCAAGAGTACAAGTATTTAATTGGATATTATGATTTGAATTCATGGTTTCATTCTTTTTGAATATTAACCTTCATTTTAGAATTGAATAGGGATTTCAAGATTCCCTTAATGAGGTATTTACACCCAATTTGAGCGCTCAAAATTACTTGGTATTCATCTTTTCATAACCTAGATCTAGATATTTGAAGAGTTGGAGACACAAATCCATACGACAAGGAACACCCTACATCATATAGATTCACTTTTTAATGTAATTATACACTGCATTATTTCAGCTTACATCATTTTGGTTTTTTAGGTTCATCCATGAACCATGTTGGAATTTCCTATTCTATGGTAGCTGTGTTTCCAGTACACCTCCACTCTGTAGACCTTGACCTTCCCCATGGAGACCCCCTAAATTTCTATAACCCTCCCCTCATCCCTTCTTTTACAAGAATTGATGATTCCTTTTAATGTAGATCTACTCTTGTGAGGTTTGGTTCTAAACCACATTTATTTGTTCCTCCTTACCTTACTCTAGAACCCATGATATCTTATATGAGGACCGATTCTATGTGTCCTTGGTGGGTGATAATGTTATTGTTGGCACGGGAGGTTGGTTCAGGTGATGAAATATTTGATACAACTTGATGCTAACATTTGGGAACTATAAGGTAGGTAGTTCCTTACCATGATGGGGACATGTATATGATGTTGGCATCATATTGTACTGTTATTGATTAAACCATTCTAGTTATGAGTTGCATGTGGGTGTGCGACTAGTTAGGGGGTGTTCTTGTTTATGACCAAGTTATTACATGCAGATCTAGATTTTTGATCATGGGTTGAATTGATGCTAGAAAACTATTTAATTATGATGCCTTGATCTGATACCACTATTTTCTTATTATTCAGTGATTTGATTACACTATCCTTGTGAAATATTTTTTTTATATTCTAGGTTACTGTTATATTCATGGTACCAAAGTGACAAGTGGACCCATCATGCCTTAGTAGATCTAAAAGCGTAGCATGTTTAAATGATGCATTTTTATTGATTAAAATAACTCCATATATGTTGGGGTATGATAGCCTTTTGTGGAATGGCCTATGGCCATGAAGATCATATATTATTAGACTTGTGTGGTAGCACTAGGGTATGATGGCCTTGTGTGGCCACCCTAGGGGTATAATGATCATATGTGATTAGACCCAAGTGGTTTTAGTGGGGAATGATGGTCTATATGACATAACTTGAGAGATTGTTAAAAGGGTATGATGACTGATTATGGCATAACGTTGAGGATAAGGGCATGTATGAATGTTTGGAATCTTGAGGCTAGCTACTACTTTACGGAGCACCTTTAACCGATTTGATATTTTACAATTAGGGGATGAAGTAGGCACAACTATGGTTTATGGCAGCTTGGTTACTGCACAAACTATCATTATGATTGTTACTTGTGTGGTCTTTTGTTTATAATCTTGCTATATAATCTTATGCATGCAAAAAAATTATAAGGATGCATTGGTGGACTCCTACCAAGTCTTGTACTCACATACTACTCATACATTTTAGTTTGCTTGTAGATTTTATGATTATAGATTGGGTGGAAGGAAATTTTCTTATAGTGGATGACTAAGAAGAGGTACATGGAGGTGTTAATAGACCAAGATGGATTTAATAGGACCTCACTATAAATATACTTATTTTTCAATTCTTATTTCTCTGGTTTGTATTTTTTACTTTGGGAACCCATTTATTTATATATCATGTATTCAATATTTAAAAATCCATATATAATATGATAATTTATTTAATTATTATTATTTTATTTTTTATAACAGATGACGTGATAAAGTGGTTATAGTCTCCCTATTGGTAGAATTAGATATTCAATGAAATGGGACAAAATATTGCATATGTGGACACACAAATGAGGTCCTATGGCACTTTGACTCATACTTGATGGTCTGGTCGGGGCATTAAATCAATTGTATTTGTCTTTCCTACAATGATTTTAACGAAAATTCTAGTCATTTGGTAGACATGGAACTTTTGAGTTTTTACCAAAAGTGTGAAAGGAATCCCTGTTTTAGCATTTATGGAATTAATGAACTTTCCATCCATCATAGCAATTTTTAACTCAAAGGAATCATTTATTGGGTTCTCTAGAGATATTTAAACAAATGATTTTTCTCTATATTCTGGAAATTTTATTTAAAATTTTATTAAAAGAAAGTGATATTTTTCTCATGTTTTCAAAGAAACTCTCTAATGTTATTTTAAATGTATTTTCAACTTTTTTTAGTATCCTTTTATGAAAATTATGATTCACATGGTATAAATTACAATGTAATAATCTAAATTATTTTTCTATATATATCATGATCATATTATTCAATTTATTTACTAAGGAAAATATTAAAATTTAGTATAATAGTTTTTCAACACAAATTCATATAATGATTTTGTGTTTCATTCAGATAATGAATGCATTAGACTTGATAAGTGATAGGTATGGATCATTATATCCCATATAGGAATCACTAGGTCCAATGAGATAAAGTATATTTGGTATTTGGCATATGTATTCCACATTTATGTACAAATTCTTATCTTGAGGAATTGGAGATAAGATTATGATTCCCAATAGTATTAATTCGATCGTTATGAAATCAATTATAGTTATCCTTGTACACATTTAAATTCTCCACAAATACATATCATATTTATGTTATTGATTGGATCTTATTTTTTTTTGATTTCATAAGGTAATAAAATGATATTTTCATTTAAATAAATATTCATGACCTTATATTAGTTAAACTTTTATTTCTAAGGAAATATTTATATTATTTTCATGGAAACACTCAAGAATTTTTATTTTTATTTTATGCTTATTAATGAAATGATTTATGAAAAACATTAGTAAGATATGTTTATTTGATGTGTAATTATATGAAAATTTTGAGTTTAATGATTATTATGAAAAAATAAAGATTTATTTATTTATTTTCATCTTTTCTAATGGAATAATGGTTTTCCATTATTATTTATATCACTTTATAATCACTTTATACTCATCGCATATTTTAAATGATATTTACAATGCTTAAGGAATACTGGGAAATATAAAAAGTTCTATTTTTCATTTATGGGTATCCATATTAAAATAAGAGAATGTGTTTTGAATTAAATATATATTTAAGTTTAATATTAAAAAATGTACATGAGTGGAAGTGACAACACTATACTGTAAGGGTTTGATATATTAGAGTTTTTTATAATTCCATAAAATTATAAAATTAAATTATTCATGAAATAAATGAAGTAGAAACAATTTTAATAAATCATGTACTTATTTATTATTTAAGGAATGTGATGTTAAAAAAATTCTTTATAAGGAAATAAAAAAGTGGTACCACGTGGAATCAATCTTCTTACAATTTCTGATATCTAATTTCCAATAAACCAAGAGGTTGTCCCTATAAATATACTTCCCTGTATTTATTTGAAAAAACATAGATTATCAATGGACCATTAATTATGAAATAGTTTCATTTGTTAGAATATATTCCTAAAATTAGATATGAAGATGAAATCCCATAATTAAACTCCATATCCATGTATAAAAATTATTAGAAACAATTAATATAATTTTTGTGGCCTATATATATACATAAAATTCCAAAACAGAAAACCATAAAGAAGGACCACAATGAAATCCATAATGAAATTAAATTACATGGTATATTTTCCCACATAATTAAATAGAAACTTATAGTCTATAATCTAAAAAATAGTCAATCTTAAAGAGCTGACTTTGTGTAAAACTTATCTTCTTTGAATAAATAGACCTTATAGTAGGTGTTACAATATTTATGAGGATTTATCTTAATGTAATAAATGACATGAAATATCTTATTTCCTAAACATATTTATATGAGTAGTTCAGGTGAAATCTCCCAAAAAATTTCTTATTATACACATTTTCCAATAGGCATAGATTTGAATAGTCTCATGGATGTTTCAATATAAGTCTCAAAATAAACCTTTCATAGGAACTTGTGGCTAAAGGGTCTAGTCATATGAAAAAAATATACAAGAAAAAATGGTATTGGATTCAAAACTACATAGGTTCACTATTGTATATGGTTTAATTAACATAAAGGGATCCACTATGGTCCTTGAAACAAGACAAAAAAGGTGAAAAGTTGCTTCTTTTTTTAATGGTGGGTTACATCTGCCAATGATAGTATGAACACTATAAATAAACTGGAAAAGAAAGAGGCATGGGGATATATTCCAACGTGGCCAATTGTATGGATTTAAACTATAGTATAATTTATTAAAGAGATAATAATGGAGAAACTATATTATATATAGTGTTTTATGAAATTAATTTTTTATGTCTATATTATTCATGAAATCGGTATAAAGTATTATTATGGTTAATAATTTCAAAAATATGATAAAAATCGATAAGATAGTGTCATAGAAGAAAATAATATCCCTAGAGAGATTTTTTTACCTCTAACTAAAGTGTCACTAAATAAATGTTGTTTACAATATGACTAATTAAGATCCAAAACAATCATTCCTATTTTATCAAATAAATTTATTCAATAGATTGTTTTAAATTATATGTTGTGGGAATATTTCTACTAATATACCCATGAAAGAATAACATTTTTATGATTGAGTCAATATGATTTTAGAGAAGTAATGAGTTGATGATTTTTGGTGGGTTTTTATAGATTAGAAGATGGAATTAGAGTCTTTGATTTATGTTTTTATCGTCAAGAAAAAGATATGAAATTATGGGAATGGACATTTCAAAAATATTTTATGGAATAGTAAAGGACTAAAAAATGATAAATGTTGTTTTAATGTGTTTTTTTCATTGAAATCAGTCCATACATAAAGGAAACAATGAGTTTATAAAGAATATATAATGGCAGTTAGTTTGTTATGTAAAGGTCACATTTAAATTCAATGAGATAAGTAATGTTAAGAAAAAAAATAAGTTGTCTATATAAGTGTCAGCTATGATTTACAATATTATCGCAATGGTAAACTCTTACCAATGTAAAAGTACCCTAAATAATAGTAGGCTTGTAAAGGTATCCTATATGAGATGTAAAGGTAGTAATATATTTTAAAAAATATCTAATGGTAATGAGAGTGTTCTATTGGATACAAAAATTGTATTGAGATACCTACAGAATGTTATGTTGGGATAAAATTGACACATATAAAGTTAATGGGGAAAATCATAATGCTTTGCAAAGGCAGTGAGGAATATCAAGACCTATATAATAGTTAAGAGGGGATATATAAATTGAGATCTATGATTTGATTATCTATATAAAGGTCAGTAATTTTTTCATTTGATTGGTCCAAACTGAGATATGTAGCTGATCCAGACTACATTGCACAGTTGATTCACATGGTTGATCCCGATGTTATTGCATTAAATGGTCAATCATGAATGATATTATTCTAAAACATGCTATAAATAATGTAGTGGTTCATGTCGTGAATCATTATAGTCCTTCCAAAAAATTTGGTAACATTATATGGTCACTTGGTTTTGGGATTACATGGATCGTGATTGTCTTAGTAGTTTTATAATTTTCAACTAAGTTTGTTGGGTGAAAATTTACGTTTCCGAATTCAGGATATTCTTAAGAAAATTAAACAGATGATGTAGTTTTTATGATATTAATGGATTGAATAACATTATGGTTTCAAAATATTTTTTTTTTCATGATGAGATAATGAAATCAAATAGATGGAGATAGTTTGAAGAAGAATAAACACACTAATGAAAAAGAGGCCACACTATAGGTGTTTTGAAAAAAAGTTACCATAATATAATATTGAAATATTTGTGGGAATTATTAATGAATTGATTTGTTTTAAATCCACACTGCAATATATGGGTATAAATATTAGAGATTTATGATTCCATGAGTGTGGAAATTTTAAATGAATTTAAGGAAGTGTATTTAATGGATAATTAAAAGAAGATGTGATATGAAATTTGTATATAAAATGATGTTATAAATCCCAAATAAATTAATATTTGAAGGAGTAATATTTCCATGTGATTTATTAATTTCTTGATACATATTTATTAAATTACTATATGATGACAAATATGGAATCCCACTTTTTTAAATACAAAAAATAACATTAATTACATGTTACAACAAGTTAAAATATAAAGGAAATTTTGAGGTTTATTTTGTTAGAAATTAGGAACATAACACTTTAAAGACATAAAAATTATTCCAATAATCATTAAATGATCCTTCATAGGATCATACTAATTTAATTTTACAACATATCTTATCTCTGGAAAATATATCCAAAGAATGGGGTGAGTATAAATCCCAATAAGGTAACAAAAAAAAATAAGATATTTATCATGTAACCCTTAGGAATATCAATAGTGAATAATAATAATAACTTGAGGCATATAATCATAGAAATATTATGAGTGAAAACATGGAAATGTGTCTATGACATAAAAAATGAGACACTCATAAGTATATCACAAAGGTTTAACACTATGGTGTCATAAAGAATAATTACCAAGGTAATTCACCAAGGTATTGTACAATCTGTCATCTCTATAGATTAATTATTTATCCAATTAATTAGATCACAAGCTGTAATTCCATTAGTTTTCCTAAATTAATGCATTTTCCATAGATCATAAGAAAAAACTTCAATAATAATCCAAGGAAAATAATAAACGAGTTTCATGAAAAAGTCATTAATTTCATAAAATTCCTAAAGACATGAGAATTAAATAATTTTTACCCCAAGAGAAAGGAATGTAGGTATAATATTAAGAAGTACCAATAAGATAATAAAGGATAAATATATGTGAATATCCATGAATAGATAAATGGTTTGAGTATACATAGCTTAATAAAATTTCATGAAAAATGGAAAACTTCTTGAAACGAATTCAGGATCACAACAACTATAAAATGTGTATTAGGAAATATGAATAACGATAAGGTAAAAAGTAACCTCACTAATGAAAAACTATTTTGATAGTAATAGGATAATAAAAATTATCATAAAAGAATGTAATTCAATATTAAGAAGTCATATAACAAAAGAGTTACTTGAATGATAGAGAAGAAGATGAGAGTTCCCTTACCTTTGGAAATAACATCATAAAGCATGGATAGGTAAACCTTAGGAACTTACAGACACCTTGAAGGAAATTTATAGAGTATAAATGGATATAAATTTCAAGACTAAGGAATTTTGAGTGGAGATTAATGTGGGGAATGTTTGGGCATTCATTTTAAAATTAGAGTAATTGTTTAATAACATCTAAATATAGGTCATGGAATTCTAGGTT